>CM018689.1:52825740-55792363 GCA_009363875.1 Mikania micrantha
ATGGATGATTGTTTTTATATTATTTCCCCAAAAAACATAAACTTATGTTTGGCCTGTTTGGTAGGCCTGTAAATGAACCGAACGTTCAGTGAACCGTTGATGTGTTGCAAAACACATCTATTTTTCTATTTGTTTTTATTTAGTTTCTGTACAGTTTATTAGATTTTAGAGTCGATTTATGCTGGTTTTTCACATTTTGGTAATTTCATGCTCACAGGTAATAAACATATCAATTTTTAGCAAAAGATCAAGAAAACGAGCTCCCGGTTAGTCGAGAACAAATCCAAGACACAAGAAGATGAATTCTGGAGAAATACCCTTGTCGCGTATCGCGACACACACTTAAAACCCTGCCGCGTAGCGCGACAGGTGGAAATTACAATTTTACCCTTGTTTAATGATTGCGGGTTTGACCCGACTATTTTTTCGGGTAGCGGGTTGCGTCGCGTAGCGCGAAGGGTTATCAGGTACTTGTCGCGTAGCGCGACAGGGTTAAAATCTCAGAATTTCGAGTTTAAGGATTTTGAAACGGCTGGAGGCGTGTATTCGATTTTGGGACGATCAGAGACGACTGGGGAGGCGACTAGAAGCAAGGATACAAGATTGGAGTCGAGTTTGACCATCGGGAAGCCCTAAGCGAGTGATCCGAAGGGTGTAACGTGATCGGTTCTTCTTTCTTTCTTGTTATTCTCCTTTTACTGATGTTTGAGATGTGTTTTAACATTGATTGCTACTGTTTATCTAGTATGAGTCGTGGCTAAACATTCTAGACCACCTAGGGTTTTACGAATATGCATGTTTGATATTGATAACGATTGATTGTGGAACAAGTTTGGATTTTTAATGGTTTAACGATTTGGTTTGAATTCTTGGATGTGGATGAATGTTTATGATGTTTGTGATTGAGTTGTTGTTTCCTCATATGCTTTGGCGAATGTCTTTCGTGTAATGAGCATGTGTTAGGTCATTTACTTTGTGTTTATGATTAGTGGATGCGTTACTAGACGTAGTAATTCATAGGAGCAATAATTAGGTCACAAATGATTTAAATGTTTAACTAAATTCAACAGCCGTGAGGTGAGGATTTGTTAGCATGTCTTGCATGTTTGAAAACTAGTTAAAGTCTTTGTGAAAAGACTAAGATTAGGTTAATAAAACATAGTCTTGTATGTTAAGTCCAAGATGAATTTCCTTATTGTCCTTACATTTGATGTATTGAAACTATCATTTCCGTGAGGAAGATGGTTTTCAGGACATACCATTAATGGGTTGGTTAACTTGTGAGAGTAATTAACATAAACCGGTGCTTAAAATACTTGTAGGCATTTTAGTTGAAATCTTTAAAAAGGGTTAAAGAATCTCTAATCTGTTAATGAGTTAATATTCAAAGATCCCGGTTCCATAACAAGTTCCATAATCAATCTAAACATTTCAAACATGTATAAAGTAACCCCTAGGTAGTCTTTTTATCATTAGTAAATTCTAGTTGAACTTTCTTATTTGAGCTTTGATTTGTTTTCAGAATCTTATTAGTTTCAGTTTAATTAGTTAATTATAAAACCCCCCTTTTAAAACAATCATTTTAATTCAAGTCTTTTGTGTGGATAAGTCCTTGATTTTATTTTGCACTTTCTATAGGAGTCTGTGGGTTCGATATCCGGACTTGCTTTTCTGTACTATTTCTTGATAGGTTCACTTGCCTGTTAGTAGTTTAGTTTAGAGAGTCTAGAGTATTACTTAGTGTCTAGGTTAGTTTTGATTTTTGTTAAGTTTTAATTGAACTACTTTGCACACATCAACCGTTCGTTGATCGTCCGGTAAAAAGTTCGTTTATGTTCGTTTATTTTGTAAATAAACGAACTAAACGAACGAACATGAACACACGTCTCGTTCGTTCATTTACGTACGTGAACGTTCGTTTATGTTCGTTCACTTATGTTCGTTTATATTTGTTCATTTAGTTTCATTTATGTTCGTTCGTTTATTTTTATTAATAAATCATTCATTTATTTTAATAAATCAATGATACATCCGTATTCTTTATAAATTAACATTCTTGTGGCATTTCTATTTTACCCAAATTTTAATGAATTCATTAACTAAAATGGGCTAATACCAATGCAAGTTTAGAACACACGTTTTCGTTTATTTGTGTTTAACTATATGTGTTCAATTATGTATGCTTTTGTTTCTTTAGTTATGTTCGTTCAGTTAGGTTCATTTATGTTTTCTGTTTATTTATGTTCATCTATATTCGTGAACTGTTCGTTTGTAGTATTAACGAACGAACATGAACGAACACGAACGAACACGAACACACTAAGTTTCTTAACGAACGAACACGAACAAGAAACCCTCGTTCGTTTAAATGTTCGTGTTCGTTCGGTTTATTTACAGGCCTACTATTTGGGTGTATATGCATACATAAGCATTTATGTCTACAATGTAACCAATTCTCAACATTTAGGTCTTGATTGGGATATCATTAATTCAATTAGCATTTGCTTTTTGGACAATATGTTGTTTATTGTTTCTGTTTTTGCGATCAAAGGGAATTCTTTTTCCTCATACCACTTCTCATCCTATTGAGTTATTATACGGTCCTTTAGATTTAAGAGTCCGTGTAGAGAAGGAAAAAACCGCCCCTAGGCTCAAACAAATTATAAATTATATAAACTTTTTTTAAAGAGTGATTAACGTTATAACAATAAACATAACAAAATCATATACTTAGGGGTCTTAATCGGGTTTTCCTTAAAAAATATTAGACCGCAACCATACTCTAATAACATTTGGGTTAGACGGCTCACTGATTATACAGATTGGGTCAGTTGAGTTAATCTTTACTTGTTATTATCTTGACCCAATTTTAAATTGCTACAAATCATTCGTTTCTAAACATATAATTTAATAAAAAATTTGTTGTAATTTGATTAATAGCTCTAATCACAAATAGTTAACGTAATTAAATATTTAAGTAAAAAGTTAAATGTGTTTTATATTTAAAAACCGAAACGCCTACAACGTATTAATTATATAACTTTTACCCAAAAACGAGGCACGAGATGGAAATCATCATGTCAGTTTTTCAAACACGAACACAACCCGTTTAAAACACGTAAACACGAATTAATTGTTAAAGACCCTGTTTTATTATATTATTTATTTTAAATTATAAACAGCTCTTAACGGGTTTTAACAGGTCTAATCGGGTCTTAACATGTTTTCATGGGTTTTAACAGGTTTTTATTTGTTTCGAAACAAAAGTAAACATGTTTTAACATATAAACTCATTTAAGACACGAAACATATTAAAGATAAATGTAAAACATGTTAAAATTGTATCATATCGTAACGTACTAACGTGTACATGTTAACCTAGTCAGCGTCCTTGTACAGTAAAGAGGTTTTGTTACGTGTAATTTAATAAGCATAAATCTATAAACATAACTCTATAAAGCATAAGTTTGTTGATATGTTGAGTGATTTGTAGATTTGTTAATTACAATTATTGAAATCTTTTAATTGTCGTCGATAAGAGTCAAGGACTTGATGTATCCGAATGAAAAAACGAATTAATAAATTCTAAAAGGTTTATTCAAATAACTTCCAAGCCTTAAAAAATTTATATTCGAATATTATAAACACCATACAAAAATGTGCATCGACAAATAACCCACGGAAATACGACAGATTTAATGGATGAGTATTTGCAAATATAAGACTGTATTGCTAGACAATGCCTCTATCATTTATGTACGAATATTCGTCTACTTTGTTGTCAAAAATATTTACGCAAACATAATAAAATGTAGAGGGTTTCAAATTGTTTAAGAGGGGGCAATGAATGCTATAGAGCCGGGTTTCGGTGTAATTAAAAAAAGATTTCACGTTATAAAAAATTCGGCTCGAGTGTGACATTCAAAAAAAATAGGTCAGTAATATATGCGTGTATTATATTACACAATATGATACTTAAATATGAAGGTCGGTCGATTAGCACGTTTGTTCTCCTCTCGCTCCTTTGGATATTGATGACCCGTGAAAATAATAAAAAATTGGGATGTTGTGAAACAAAAACATTCATGAGGCACTAAAAACGGATTTGGTTGAACACATCGAAAGGGTTCGCACCAACGTTGTTGTTCGTAGTATGCATGACGACTAGTGTATTTTTTATGTCATGTTTTTTTTGGTTTTAATGTTTGTTTTTGTAAAATATTGAATTATTTTTAATTAATGTAATATTTATTTAATTTTTAACTAATTAAAAAATAATAATTAAAATTATATAGTAATGATAATGTGTTACAATTAAAAAGGTTTTTAAGTAGGATTATTAATGTAAGTTGAAGTGGGCCTAACACACATAGTTGGAGCAGGCTCTCTATCCCAACTAGGATATAGGTAAGGTTTGTATCCATCCTTCCTTCAGATCTTACTGAAAAGTGAGAATATACTGGGTAAGTTTGTTTATTTGTTTGTTTATTACAATAATCAACCTATTTTAAAAAGAGATATTGTTTCTTTCAATTAATTTTTATATTTTTAGTTATTTTTATAATATATTTGAATATAACACTTGAATTGTCCCGCATTCAAACACGTGATCGAACCACAAAAGTACTTGTTATTTGACTTGTACTCTTAATTTCTTGAGTAGGAAAATCTTTCCAACACACCTTAATATGTGAAGTATAATTATTTTTATAATCATAATTTTTTATTGGTCAAAATGGTAAACCCAAAAGAACGTATTTAATAGATTAAGTTATTATATCATAGTTTAATAAATAATACATATTTATTAAAATGTATCAGGTATTTACAGAACATATGATAATCTTTTTCAAAGAATCTCTCTTCGAGTAAGAAGCACTTACTCACCTTGAAAAACTTTTTTTAGCAGCTTATATATAAAAATAAGTATAAGAAAGAATTTTTAGAAAGATGCATGTCTTTTTATTACTATGAGAAAAAAAAATTAAAGTAAAGAAATGATCATTGTGAGTGACATCTATTATATGAATTAAGCATTTATTTTTATTGCATGTCATACGTTACGTACAGTCCTATACACGTATATCACCTCGTACATAAAGTACTGGCATTTTTGAATAATAATTGGATGTTATACGTCACGTAGAGGACTGTGCGTGGCGTATAAAGGACAATTATATACAAAAGCAGTCTGCAATCCGAGACATTGAAAAAGTAATACGCCACGTACAGTGTTGTACGTAGCATATACTGGACAATAATTGGCTTCAAAGTATGGTAAATGTACTGAATGTCACACCCCCAAATTTTCACTCGTGGTGTTAGTCCACGTGGGTGTGACGTGGCCAGAATCACAGCTTAAGGTGTTGTGTGATTGCCTAACATGAGAATCCTTGGTGAAAAAGGATGTCTTAAGGTGTTGGGTGAAAATAACTCGTTAAGAAGTTTGACTTTTGATTTTGTATGTGAAAAATGGAATTGGAACATTAGATGCAAGGGGATGAATCAAACTTGTTTGAATACCTTTAAATATGTTTGGGATTGTGTTTGGAGGTTATTGAATGATTGGAATCAAGTTGGGAGTGTCCGGAACACGAAAAATGGCTCAAAGAGCTGCACCCGACGTACCATATGCCAGTCGGGCGTACCATACGCTGGTATGGTGTACTGTACTCCCAAACCCTTCTGTTGTACGTTGGTTCCGGCTATTCTGTACGACGGGCTGTGTTTTTCGACCATAATTTCGTTTTCTTATCGGATTTGATCCAAGGGCGTACGGGTTGGCTTACTTAGTTCTTATGAACAAAAAGTGAATATATATGTGGTGTTTCAAGGTGAAAGTAACGGATAACGACGAATGTGATCGGGTAACTCTCAAGGCTCGCGATTGAACATGCTTTTTGGTTAAAGCCAATATGTGTGAATGAGTTAATGTTAAGTCGGGTTATTTTTAACGTTGTATACTTAACATGTTTTCGAGGATTTTTGTTTAAGATGTTTATAAACGAATTAATGTAGGTTAATTTATTTTGAAAAATCTGAGACCAAACTCTGTTTTTGTTTCAAAACACGTGTCTAACGTGTGTGAATTTAGGGGTTACAATTGTAAATAATCATTAATTATGTTTAATATGATAGTATGAACTAAATACTGAAAAGAACTGTTTTAATAATCATAATTAATAAAAAGTGTAAATGATTATAGGTTTAATAACGATACGAACCAGATAATCAAAAAATATATACTTTTATATGATAAATACATATAAAAACTAAAAATTAAGAAATAAAACTTAGTTTTTGAATTACAAATAATAATTATTATCACTATTCTTAGTTTTAGAATTAAAATTTTTTGAATTATGTATTTTGATAATTAAATTTAGTTAAATTGTTATTCAATAATTAAAATTAATTGAACATTTGAATATGAGATTTGACAAAAATGTATTTATTATTAGACTTGTACTCTTAATTTCTTGAGTTGGAAAATCTTTCCAACAACCTTAATATGTTAAGTATAATCATTTTCATATTCATAATTTTTTATAGGTCAAAACGGTAAACCCAAAAGAGCATATTTAGTAGATTAAGTTATTACGTAGTATATCATAGTTTAATAAACAATGTATATTTATTGAAACCTATTAAGTGTTTACAGAACATAAAATAATCTTTTTCATTAGAATCTTTCGTAAGAAGCAGTTACACACTTACCCACCTTGAAAAACTTTTTTAGCAGCTTATATATAATAATATATAATAAGAGAGTGATATATAATAATCTATCTATTATAATAAATCGAAGTTTTTAAATACACCTCATATTAAATACTTTGTTTTACATTTTTAAACTAAGAAACTTATTTTATAATACATTAAAAATAGATCAATATTAAAAAAACACATTTTAAATATCCAACTTATTATAAAATTTACAATTTTTAAAATTGGTATTTTAAAAAAAAAATAAAGAAACAAACTTTGAAAAAAATTATTGTTTAAAGAAATAATATAGTTATTCTATTACTTAAATTATTAGATTATACAAAATTTTAGACATTTTATATTAAAAAAATCTTATATTATCTTTATTTTCATTAATGATTGTTTAATATATTTTTATTATTCAGCCCGTGTAACACACGGGGTACTAAACTAGTATATAATAAGAGAGTGAAACATAAAAATAAGTATAAGGAAGAATTTGACAAAGACGCATGTCTTTTTATTAATATGAGAAAAAAAACAAAAAATAAAATCAAGAAATGATCATAGTGAGACTGACATATATTATATGAATTAATCATTTATCTATATCTATACTCTATAAGAACACTGGTTTTACTTGTCATCTTATTACACCACAAATTACACTTGTCAATTCCTTAATATTTCATTTAATTATCTCTCTCCTATTAAATAACTTTATTTTCTCTCTTATTAAATATTTTTTCTTCTTTTTATTATAAAACACACTTAACTAATATATTATTTATCTTTTTATTATAAAACACACATAATTTACTTTATAGAATAAGGAATTTTCTAAAGCCAAAATTTTTAAAGTAAGAAATATTTTATTTTCAAAAAAGCAAAATTTATGCAAAAAATAAGTTATCTTAAAAAATAATTTTTTTTCCTTAAAAATAAAGTATACTATAAAAGAAGGTTTTAAAGAATGAGATTTTTATAAACAAATAATTTTTTTTAATTTATTTATAAGTTAAAGTAATAAATATGATAAAGAAAGTTACACTTTTTTCCGCTATGTTTAACGCTATTTTTAAATTGGGTTATTTAAATTAGCAATTATAAAAATAATATATTATATTATTAATTTATAAAAGTTAGTTTTTGATATAATATTTTAAAATATAATTTATAATTCTTAAACTTTTATCATTTGTAATTTATCATTTTTAGGTATTCGTCATTTTTTTTATCAACAATTATTATATGAATTAATCATTTATTGTTATAATATAATAATATGATGTCGTAGTCTAAATCCAAAACTTAGCATTGTGTATATGGTACTAGGTTATTAACCCGTGTATTACCCGGATTAATTATAAAATATTAAATAGTTAGTAATAAAAATTAAGAATTATAAAACAATAATTTGGTATAAAATGATTAAAGTAATTAAGTTTAGACAAATATTTTATGTAATATACCAATAATTAAAAACTCTAATAACTAAAGAATTAGAGTCTAACCTTCTTAGTTTGTAACAATTAAGATTTTTAAATTATGACGTTGAAAACTTCATATAATTTTTACTTTCAAAAGTATAGTTTTCCTATCATTTCTATAACTTTTGGGTTTTAAAAAAAAATCATTTTTAACATTTTTTTAAAAAATGTCATTTGTTTATAATAATCATATTGTTTAAAAAATCAGTTTTATAGTTAGTTTCATTTAAAAAATCATCTTTTAAGAAAACTTTTAATTTCCTAAAAATAACGATTTTAAATATTTTTTATTTGTAAGAAAATTCTAATTTTTAGAAGAGGGATATATTTTATAAACTTTTTTTAATGTGTTTTTTAATAAAAAATAAATTTTAATTTATTTAAAACTATTTTTAATTCTTAATATGAAAAAAGGTAAATAATATGATTAATATTATAAATGTTTAATAAGAGAGATAATATAATTATTTATTAAGAAAGACAATTAGGATATTCGGTGTGCCTTCTTTTAAATTAGGATGTATATATTATATATATATTTATTAAATTATGCTATCTACATTAATTCCGTTGGCAAAAGAGATATTGTTTCTTTTCAATTAATTTTTATATTTTTAGTTATTTTTATAATTTATTTGAATATAACACCAGAATTGTCCCGCATTCAAACACGTGATCGATCCAAAAATGTATTTGTAGACTTGTACTCTTAATTTCTTGAGCTGGAACATCTTTCCAATACACCTTAATATGTTAAGTATAATTATTTTTATAATCATAATTTTTATAGGTCAAAACGGTAAACCCAAAAGAACATATTTAGTAGATTAAGTTATTATATCATAGTTTAATAAATAATTTATATTTATTATAATGTATCAGGTATTTACAGGACATAGAATAATCTTTTTCGTTAGAATCTCTCTTCAGATAAGAAGCAGTTACCCACCTTGAAAAACTTTTTTTAGCAGCATATATATAAAAATAAGTATAAGAAAGAATTTTGAGAAAACTGCATGTCTTTTTATTAATATGAGAAAAAAGAAACAAAAAATAAAGTCAAGAAATGATGATTGTGAGTGACATCTGTTATAATTATTTTTATAATCATAATTTTTTTATAGGTCAAAGCGGTAAACCCAAAAGAGCTTACTTAGTAGATTAAGTTATTATATCATAGTTTAATAAGGATATGAATATTGGTACACTGGTGTATAGATAACATTACTTTTTGTATTTTTTTAATATTAAAAAATATTAAAAAAATATTAAAAAAATATGTATGAATTAAAATTATGTGAGTATGATGTGATTGATTTAATTTGAGTATGGTGTATAAAAGATTGGGTGGTATATGAATATTAGGAACATTTAATAATTAATATATATTTATTAAAAATGCACCAGGTCTTTACATAACATACAATAATCTTTTTCATTAGAATCTCTCTTCGGGTAAGAAGCATTTACCCACCTTTAAAATCTTTTTTTAGCAGCTTATATATACAAATAAGTATAAGAAAGAATTTTGAGAAAGACACATGTCTTTAAATTAATATAAGGAAAAAAAAACCAAAAAATAAGGTCATTGTGAGTGACCTCTATTACATGAATTAAGCATTTATTGTTACAATATAATATAAAATTATGTTGTCGGAGTCTAAATTAATCCAAGACTTAGCATCGTATATATAGTATTTATTTTCCTTATTAATGGAAGGGATGTGATTGAAAAATAAAAATTAAAAAAATTTGGTTTAAATTAGGAGGTATATATTTATAAAATTATATATGATGTATACGTTGGTGTCTCAATTCAAAACATCGTATATATATGCTATATATCAACCGTTGGCAAAAGGAATAATTAAGGTTTGAAAAGGGTCACATTTACGATGTGTAGGCAGAGGAGCGATGTGGGATGCAAGTTGAAGTTGAAGTTGATAATGAAGTGGTACATAGGATTAAAATGCATGCTGTTAATAAAGAAACATACAATCAGAAAATGGAATTTCGACGTCTTCGAGCCTAAATCCATGATCATGGATTCTGAATGTTCACCTCATCAGGCTGTTACTGTTTGCGACCACATTGATTTCCGTTTTGATAGCAATTTCTCTGATCGTGTTCTTCTCATCTATATGTCATCTGATCAGCCGTTCGAGTCACCATCCGCAGGTTTTTTTGTCATTTATTTTTCATTTTATATGAATTTTTACTTAATACTATACAATATACGCTCCACATGTTGGTTCTAATAAAAACTCAAGTATTTATTGTATGCATACTTCATCTGGACTGTTAAACAGCAGAAAGAGTTGAAACCTTGTATATTAACTCTCAAGTTTTAGCTGCAAGAAGTCCATTTTTCTACAAGGTGATTCTTCCATTTCCTTTATTTTCTCTCGTTAAATACACTAGGGAACAGAGCGTTAATTCATTTAATTTTCTTTTCATGCAGCTCTTTTCAAACGGAATGAGAGAGTCGCAACAGAGCAACGTAACCTTGCGAATAAACACCTCAGGTTTGTAGTAATTAAGCTCTTTATTTTTTCTTTTCTTTTCTTTTTATGTGTAATTTATAGTTTGTTATATGCTTATACAATCTTTTACTTTCGGTTTTCTATACAGAGGAACTTGCTTTTATGGAACTACTCAACTTTATGTATAACAATAATTTGAGAGTTACAAATGCTTCTGATGTACTTGATGTACTAATAACTGCTAACAAATATGATGTTGCTTCATGCATGGAACATTGCAGCCGCTCATTAAAAAATCTATCAATGACTCCTGAATCCTTACTGGTTTATCTTGATCTACCTTCCACTGTTTTAATGTCTGAGGCATTCCTGCCGCTAACCGTTGCCGCTAGACAGTTCTATGTTGTCCATTACAAAGACATGACCAAGTAATTAACTTTCCTCAAACTTTAAACATTTGTAACACATATAGTCAATTATGTGAGGGTAGTTTGGTGAGATAAGGAATATATGTGTTACAAAATTTGGGATCATGTGAGTAATTTATGAAACATAGGGACCAAGAATGAAATACTAGCAAATCACGTGGATCATATTAGCAATTTACTCTCAAAATATTTAATCCAAATAATTTGTTTGCAATTATTTTCCTTTACAATGACGTACAGGATCAAATATGAGGATATTATCAGCTTGCCATTTGCTGGTGTAGAGGCAATTTTAGCTAGTGATGATCTTCAGGTCCTATCTGAAGACTTTGTTTACGTTTTTGTCCTCAAATGGGCCAAGACCCACTTCCCAAACTTAAGCGACCGCCGGGCAATCATCGCGACCCGTCTCGCAAAGTATATTCGTTATCCTTTCATGTCACGTAGAATGCTTAAGCAAGTTCTCACCAGCAACAACTTTGACAATAAATTTGCTCAAAAGGTAGTAACAGAAGCAATTTCTTTCAAAGCCGAGGTCCCACATACAACATATATCAAAGATAAAAACTCTGTTCTTAACCGTTGGTTTGTCGAACGGGCCTACGAGTACCGACCCATCAAGGTAGTTGAATTCGAACAGCCACGCCCGCATTGTGTGGTTTACTTGGATTTAAAACATGACGTTTGTGCAAACTTGTTTCCATCAGGTTCGGTTACGTGACGTATGTGACATTGAACGTTTCGGGTTTTTTTTGGCTACAATGAAAGAGGAGTCATGTTGTTTTGTGTTGGACTTTGTGGTTGCAACAAGGTCAAAGCCTGGTGAAGAGTTTGTTGATATATTCAAAACGATTTCTACATGTACAAGTGGAACGTTTTTTGGGAATAGAAACATTTTTTCAATTCCATGGAGTAGGTTTATTGGGGAAGATAGTGTTTGTTTTATAGATGGTGTCCTTCATATTAAGGTCCAGCTTACCAAGTTGTCAGATTGAATATTGCAAAAGGTAATTTGATAATTTGTTATTAATAGTATGGTTTTATGCTTTTATGTTAGTTATATAATTACGGTTATTTTGTTATTTGGAACATACTTTCTTTGTTTTTTTTTTAAAAAATTATTTATTTATTTTGCAGCTATTTTCTAGTTTCGGTAAAGTATAAACATTAATGATATATTTTTACAGTGAATTTTATTAGAAATTCTTACTTTTAACCATTTCTTATGCAAGTATTTCCTTAACTAGATTTAGTTGTATCAACCTTACAATTATTTCTTTGCATTATAGACAAAAAATGGAGATTATTTTTCTCAAAATCTATTAAAATAATATTTCAGATTTAGAAAACGCGGATTTTATATTGGTTTATTACCTTTGAAAAAATAAACACACATATTAGGACGTTGCAAAATATTTTTTTAAAGATGAATGTCACGAAATACCAATTCATTTTTTTACGTATGCATAAACCCTACACTCGTTTTCAAATAAACTGTTTTGTATAAACTCGAAAACACAAAAAAAAAGACCTTGATAAACTATTATATTTAAAATTACTCGTTTTAAAGAAAACTTACGCTTAAACGTCATGTGTACTGTGCCAAGATGATACAACTAAACCCGCATATTAAAGGGAACACATGAAGTTGCGACGAAGAGGTTACAAATATTAAAATGCATATACAAATTCTAAAGAAATAATTTGATTGAAAAAAATTAAAAGAAATACCAATAGCAGAAGGAAAAAAAGAAAGAAAAAACAAAACAAAAGTAGTTGACAAGTGCATCACTCATTAATACAGTGTGAATCGGGGGTTAGCTGGCACAAAGGCACATGCAAACCGCCCTTAAGGAAGCCGGACGGTTGAACCGGTTTACCGGTCGGATCGGGGACCAGTTCACTCGCCGGACCAGATTTTAAGTGTTTTTTTAATATGATTATGTTTGTTTGAACTTTAATTATATTTATTTAAATATGTTTATAATTCTATATTTTTTTGGATTTTTTATCTATTTATCATGTCATCCGGTTTTAAATCGGGTACGACCCATAACCAGTAGGACGTCCGATCCAACTCTGAAAATATTGCATAAATCACAAAAGACGATGATATCATTTATGTTTGAGAGACGTAATAAATATTAAAGGTTAAAAAAACAAAACAAGGCAACGTTAAACAAAAATTGTAGACAACTGGTTGAACTTGTATAATCCCAAGATTGCAGCGTACGGGCATCGAACATGGGCCAACGTATATAGTTGGATTCAAGAACTCCACAATTTTTGTGGATTTTTCTTTCATATATCAAATATAGATTTTTTCTAAAATTTTTAATCGGTTTAACCGATTAACTGTGTAAAGAAGTTTGAATCTGTTGAAATTAGTTTAAATCTAACAAATTCTAATTAAAATCAGTTAAAATTCCAAAAAGTCGGCTGAACTAGGTTTAACTTGTTTTTAACAAAAAAAAAACATCCCAAAATCTATTGAATTCAGTTTCTTTAGATACGTCATTTCAGTTTAAATTTCAGAAAAGGCGAAAAAGAAAATAAAGAAAGAAAGAAATTCAAAACTGAATAAATCAAATCAAATCAAATAAACTAATATATTGAACTAGTGAACACCATAAATAACATTACGTTGATGTGGAACAATACATTTATCATATTTGACTTGGCTTATTTTCGAATACAGTTTATGTCAAATCGTAGATAAAAAAACTTCATAGTCATGTATTCAAGATTTTGTGAAAGAAAATTTTGGAAAACATCATATGCTAATAGTTATAAGAGAAAAACAAACATGTTAAAAAGTAATTAAAACCAAGCGGCTTACGTCGGTTTGTATTTACAAAACTGAGACAAATATTGTGCTCGTACTTGGCTCGTTTACAAACCGACCAACTCGGTTCGGTATGACTCGGTTTCAAAATAAAAATTAATACAAATTCAAAAAGCCTATATATCAATTCAAACTTTAAAATTAAAAAACAAGTTCAACCAAATGCATGTACATAACATAAATTAAATTTATAAATTACAATTTGTCATTATATGAGAGCATAAAATTGTAACATTTAAGGTTTTTGTGTAAATTTGTCATGGAATTCCTCAATTCATTTTTTCCCAAAGACATATATATATATACACACACATATGTGTGTGTATATATGATTCTTATCATTCAATAATAGTTAGGATTTAATTTAAATGCAAGATAATTAAGCCTTAAGAAAATTAAACCTTAAAACACTTAATTCTTTGTTATTTAGACGTTGTGATTTGCCTATTTTTGTCATTTAACTCCATTTACTTAGCGTCGGTGACCTTCCATCTCCTTAAAGCATTTGTGTCTTTTACCTTTAAACATTTTATTTTTAAAATTGAGTAATTAAGAAACCCCAAATGCTATTATTGCATGTGTTCTGTGACTTCACGTTGAAGAACCAATGATTCATCCAAGCAACTTATATCCAAGTCACTAGTTGACCTATGACAGTTCTGCTGTGTTCCAAGCAACGCAAGTTCACAGCTCGAAGACCTGTGTCACCGCACCGGATCCGTACCCGAAAAACACAGAACCGAACTCTGAATTCGGTTTTCGGTTTGGTTAACGGTTTTAGATTTTTTTTTAATACGGTTTGTTCGGTTTATTCGGTTAACAGATTAAACCGAATTCATAATTAAATTTATTATTTTTATTAATAATATAAGGTTATATTCGGTTTATTCGGTTGAATCTGGTTTATTTGGTTCGGTTTATTCGGTTTTTAACCGGTTTATTTGGTTTTAATCAGTTTGTCCGGTTGAATTCGGTTCGTTTCGGTTCCGTTAACGGTTAGGAGGGAAAATTTTGAAAACCGAATAAACCGTTAACCGAACCGATAAACACCCTTAATTTGGGTAACAAAGAAAAAGATGATTTTGGTGGCTCTTTATTATGAGCTTGAACATATTTGTTTCATAAGAAAATTGAATTTTCAGATCGGGTCATGCCGAAATTTTAAAAAAATCTAGAACCATACTTCTATACGTCGCTACTAGAAAATAGGCGTAATGCAACTCCCAATAAAATGTTGCATTAGGCATTAAAAATGTTGCAATAGGCCTAATGCAACTTTTTATTGAGAGCTGCATTAGAAGCAGTTGCATTAGATATAATGCAACCTTTTTAACATGCATTTTTTTCATTCTAATGCAACTTTTTTAGTTTGAAATGCAACTTTTTCTATGCTCAAATGCAACTTTTATTATAATTTAGTTTCAAAGATGCAACTTTTTATATACTTAAATGCAACCTTTATTATAAGTTTAGCTATAAAATTGCAACCCTATTCTAAACTTAATGCAACCATTGTTATTTTTTTAATAGAAAAAAAAATGCAATTTTCATTTTTTTGGGAAATGCAACATTTTTACAAGTTTTAGTTACAAACATATACAACCTTTTTTAAACCGAAACCTAAATGCAAATTTACAACATAAATTCAATAGCTATTTAATTAATATACATGTAAATGCAATTCACCAACATAATAATAATACATACATCGATTTAACATATTTGTACAAACTCAAATAACAATACAATAAACACAAAATGTCAATATAATAATAAAGAAAAATGAAAACATTCTACTCTTCTTAATCTTCAACCGGCGGTTGTTTAATAATCTTTTGCATCATAGCTTCTAAGTTTTGTCATTGGGTATCAATATCTTCTCGCATAGCTTCGAGCTCGGCTTTTTTTCATTGGTCACTATCTTCAATCTCTTTACACATTTTTAGAAGGTGATTTTTCTCAACATCAATACTTGATATAAATTATTCCATCAGCCCCTTTGGAATCATGTATAAGGTAGAAGCACTCTATACCTTTTTTATTGATGTATTTGTAACACATCTATCATAAAGTCAGTGATATTCATAGTTTTCTTTATTCATTGCAACCAGAAAAATATCTGTTGGCATACTCTAGAATTACTAGTTTATAACATATAATAGCATTAAAACAACATAAATTTGAATCCAATATTTTGTATCCATGACAACCTAGAATGAAATTGATTTTCATAGTAGATTGCAGATTATGTATATTGGAGTGCAATGATGTACCAATAATCCAATACGCCTACTATTTCAACTGCATATGAATATTTGTTAATTGTATGTACTTCAAGGAGGGCCTCGCATGTCATTATTGAAAACAGTAATAAAAGTTTAGTAAACGGAAAAATACCTAATTGATGCTCTTAGATATTGAATTGCAGCAAAAAAATTATATGTTAGATATTGAAACACAATCTGTGAAAAAATAACTAAAAACTAGAAATAAAATAATGATAATAATAAACAACAACAAACTCAAGAGATGAAAGAAAATGCCATTTTAGCCACAAAAAAAAAAAGATTTCAAAAAATAAATTGAAGTCACGATTTGTAACTGGACATGAGAAGGTTGAATCAAATTGGAGACCTAGCTTGGTACGAGGATCCCATGATTGGTGTCTGATGAGAAAAGTAAACACCGTCCATCCTGGTCGTATTCCCGCTCCGCCCATTCTAACTCATATGTGTTTCTCTTCAACCCATTCATCCCATTTTTTGACCCGATGATGGTTTTGTCTAAGGCACATATTAACCTAACATAGCATAAAAATTACCCAAAATGACATTGCAAGGTATAATATTTACATAAGGTTAACATGTACATGGATATTTACACAAGGTTAAAAGTAAAGAACTTACGTTTTTCCTTGTCGTGTCATCATAACTAAAATTCTATATGAAAAATCTATAAGTTAACTCAAATTCATCAAAACCTTTAAGCATGAAAGTAAGTTATCTAAACTAGTAATCTCAAGTAATCAAATAATTTTACCTTCAATTATGGAAACAAAGAAAAAGAAGACCGTAGTGTATTAGATTTAATTGAACAATCAATCCATGGATGTCATGGACCTGTGTTAAAATCAAGAAGAAAAAAAAGTCTCGTTGAAAGCAAAAAGGTGTGCAAGAACTGTGTGGATTTGATTTATTTAAAACATATGTAGATTCAATCTAATGATATTAGAAAAAGAAAAAAAAAACAAACAAACTTAAAATTAAACAATAAGATAGTGATGAAGGCAAAATACATGTTTTGTTGAAACCATGTAATGATGAACAAAATTAAACAGTATTTCTTCAATCATATAGTGATGCACGCAAACAAAGAGAATATGAATTATCTCGAATCAGAGAAGGAGATCGAGAAACTTTTTTAGAATCAGATTGGGTTGGGGGAAACGAAATTTAGGAAGGAATTTCTAGTATATTTTGACAATAACTTATGAGGGAAATTCTAATTTTTTTGGTTAATAAATTTTGAGGGAACAGTTTCTGAGGATAAATTTTATGAATTCAAAAGAAATTTGTATAAACTCGAACATTAATTAATTAAACTAATATTTATTAGTATTTTTTTTGAAGTTTTTATTGACTTTCTTTTCCTCAAACTTTTAGGTCGTGAAAATTTATGGACAAATAAATAATTACATTTAGACAATGTATTTTGTATATCTTTCAAAATAATAGTTTCATTTAATTTTTTATATTACAACATTTTAAAATAAGAGGTGCGTTTGAAATTTTCAAAATGCAACTTTAAGAAAAAAAAGTTGCATCTTTTTAGTAAAATTAGCAACTTTTGTATACAAAAGGTTGCAAAATTAATAAAATGTTGCAGCTTTTTATAGAAAATGTTGCATTAGATCATTTAATGCAACCTTTATGCATAAATAAGTTGTATTAGAATCAAATCCAACTAATTTGAAAAGGTTGCTTCTAAAAAGTTGCATTAGACCTATTTTCTAGTAGTGCGTATTTTATATTAAACACAATCAGGTTGGGTGTTACACGGTTGTATAGATCAAATATCAAGGAATATTAAGTCGTGTCAAGTAATTAGCGCATGTCGAATAACCAAGAAAAGTTCAACTATTCGATTTAGTGTATGTTTAGCTGTAAGCGAACCGAACGTTCAACGAACAGTTCGTGAACCATTTGGCAAAAATTCTTTCATGTTAGTTAGTTTAATAAATGAACGAATAGCAGAAAGAAATTTCGTTTGTTTAGCTAAATAAACGAACATGAACAAAGGTAATGTTTGTAAACATTCGAAAATGTGTCCGTTTACGTCCATTTATGTTTATTTGTTAAATATGTTTTATATTCTAAAGTTTTTATTTCTTGTTAATATCATAACATGTAAATTAAAAATATAGTCGTTTGTAGTTTATATTTTGTTAGAAACATAGTAATTAGAAACTCAGATATGTGAAACGTTATTTTAAAGTAATTTCAATTAAAGTTGTTATTTCTAACTTTTATTATAAATTTATATTTTGATTTTCATATTAAGTTTTAGCTTTAAGATTATTAAGTGTTTGTTCGATTCGTTTACAACCCTAATTATATATATACGACCCGTATAAAAACAAATTACCTAACACGTCGGCAGTTTGGTATGACTTACTTCATACGAATATATGATAGTTAAATGGTAAATGAACGAACACGAACAATGATTCATTTGTGTTTGTTCGATTCGTTTACAACTCTAATTATATATATACGACCCGTATAAAAACAAATTACCTTACACGTCGGCAGTTTGGTATGACTTACTTCATACGAATATATGATAGACCGTGAGATGATGCTGTACGTATAAATGTATAATACATTAATTTTATGGTATGGTGTTAAAGGCATTTGCCGCTTACACGGGTGATATGTCAGGTAACAGGCTCCTGATAAGATCATTAGAAGATACAGGCTGATGCCTTAGACAATCCACATCAGTGACCCAATTCAACCCAATCTTTTATTAAAAAAATAATTTCTCTCTCTTTCACCTACACAACCCAACCTAACTTAATTTTCCACACACATTAACAACCCAACCCAACTCAAGTTTTATCAATATATTTATTATACAAAATATGACTTATCATTTTTTGTTAAATATTAAAAAAATAGTTCATTTCAAAAAAAATAATTATTATTTTTCTAAATGGTTATAAACCTACATGTTGTATTTTAAAAAAAAATCTTTTTTTTTTAAATAACTCCGTTTTCAATAATATTTATACCGGGATGTTTACAAAAAAATAAATAAGCAAGATTGTGTGATTAAATTTTAAAAAATAGTTAAATTATATAAGTTATTAAATAAAAATTAATTTGGATTCAAAATTAATTGAAAAGTTAGGTTGTGACTTGGGTTGGTGTGATGACTTGGGTTGGGGAGTTGGGTTGTGGAAATTGATTTTTCTATTTTTTTTTTACAAATATGGCAACCAACCTTTGGTTTGGGTCACCATTGCAGGTAGTCTTAAAAGGACAATATGCAACGCCTGATTCTATTTTTTTTTATTTTTTTTTTGCTTTGAGTTTTCGTTATTTCTTTTATTGTTTTAAATCATTAACATAACCTCTTTAATTTTTATTTTTTTCCCAGTCTTGTAAAATAGACGGGTTGAGTAATATGTTAGAATGGATTCATGTTGTGATTAATTTGAACCCAGATATTGGGTCGTTTTTAAAAAAATCAATTTAATATAAGTTAAAATATGTTGTTTATCTTGACCTGCGTTATATTAATATTTTATTTATCTCAACATGTTTTATATTATAGTGTAACTCATTTCAAACCAAAATCAATAATTGTTGCTCATTTCATTATATACAACAAACATATATAATACAATAAAATTACATTAATTCAAAGGTTAAAATTATAAATTATCCAGTATGATTTGAGAATTGTTGTTTGCATACCAAGCTTAGTGTTTAACATCCGAGGAGAGTTCTAGTTCGTGGGAAGACAAAAAACAAAACGGCGATAGTTTATCTACCAATACTAATAAATAAAGCTTTTTTGTGCCACATGGCATGATTTTAGAACATCTCAAAATTCATTTTCCGCTTATCTCTCATATTAAATACATTTAACATTAAATAATAATATTAAATATTAAATATACTTTTTATGCATTTTAAAACAAAAAAAGTTTTTTAATACATGAAAATATATTAGTATTAAAAACACTCTTTTTTTTAAAAAAAAAGTTATTATAGATTATAAAATTTTTAAAAACAATTATTTGAACACAATGTTTAAGGAAAAACAAACTATAAAAAAAGTTGTTTAAAGAAATAATATTATTATTAGAATACTTAAAATATTAAACATTACGAAATTGTAATCCTATTAATATATATATTAAAAACCATATTTCCTTCTACTCACAATATTACTGTTCCTTTCGATGCAACTGATAATGCATAGCGTACAACAATCAAGATCAGCATC
The DNA here is from genome assembly GCA_009363875.1 of Mikania micrantha. Lineage (NCBI taxonomy): Eukaryota > Viridiplantae > Streptophyta > Magnoliopsida > Asterales > Asteraceae > Mikania > Mikania micrantha. The sequence goes on from CM018689.1 coordinate 52,846,211, forward strand.
TCCTGGATGATACTCTCGAAGATGAGTTGGAAGATAATGATTGGCAGAGTAATAGGCGAGCACGGTCTCCGAAACCGGTGTTCAACGACTCCGATTCGAAGTCCAGGCCCCGTAAACGGTTGATTAAGAAGAGCACGGCGGAGGAGTCGGTGCCGGATTTTGGGATGGATGATGACGTGGAGGATGTGGCGGCAGCTTTTGTTAGAGATGATTCCGATAGTGGCGGTGGAAAGAGGAAGAAGTTTTCCGGTGACAGTGGGAGTGGTAAGAAGAGAGAGAAGAAGTTCAGTTCTTCCAACTTTTCAGATAGGGGAGGAAGAAGTAGCGACAAAGGTGGGTCGAAATTTAAGGGGAATGGTAAGAGGAGTGGGCATTCGGGTAGGGTTGATGCAGAGGTTAAGGAGATGTGGGAAACAGTTGCCGGAGGCGATTCCGAGGTGCATTTTAGTTTAAATTTTTGCTTGGGACAATCTTACAAGTAACCACTATGATTTTATTCTTGGATTATTTGATATTTGTTCTGTGGATGGCAACTTATGATAACCTGTTTGAACATGGCTGGTGGTTTTTGGAAAATCATGTTTGGACCAAGCAATTTTTGAACATGGAGAGTTTTAAGCATTTGTTCTTTCTTTTGTGATTTAGTGAATGTGGCAGGAAAAGAGTGTTTGAAGAACTTCAAAACCCTACAGTCAGCCTTCCTTCCGGTCCAACCACGCAATCGCCCCTTCTTCCCCTCCGCGCACACAGTGGTCGTCGACTCATATCCAGGTGCACTCATGTCTTCCTCATCTCCGGTCGTACCTTATCTCCGCACGTCGTGCGTCTGCAATCGTCCCTTCTTCCCCTCCAACCACACAGTGGTGGTCGACTCATCTCCAGGTGCGCTCACATCTTCCTCATCTCCGGTTGTGCCTAATCTCCGCCCGTAGGGAGAAAAAACCGAGAAACAATTGGATAAAAAGGAGAGGGCCAAGGAGCGTAGGGAGAAACGCCGTCAAGAGATCTCGCTCCTCCGTAGCATTCTTTATTCCGGCAAAAAGGTATAATTTGCGTTTTGATGTTGATGCTTATGACAATGAGCATGTGATTATGAAGCAGAGAAACTTTTGATTTATGATCTCATTTAAAATTGTTGATTTCTCTGTCGTATTGATAGACGCCTCATTTGCATGTTGTACTGGTAGAAATGTATGCATTATACGTCATGTTTGATCCTGTGTGTTCTGGTATTGATCATATGATTAGGAAACAGAGCAACTTTTGATTAATGATCTCATTTAAAATTGTTGATTTCTTTGCTGTATTGATAGACGCCTTATGTACGGTGCACACATGTACATATGTGTGGTCTTCAAGAGGAAAAGTAAAATTGCACTAATGTTAACGTTAGTTTACTTAATTTGTGAAAATAACGTTAAAAGCTTTGAGATGATTAACTTTGAACGATAACTTTAAGCCGGAAACTCCTTTGGAGCAGCCTCTCTATCCCAACTGGGATAGGGGGTAAGTATTTCTCTCTATCCTTCTCCCAGATCCTACTAAAAAGTGGGAATATACTAGATTTGTTTGTTTGTTTATGTTGTATTCATAGGAAATTGTGATGCTATTTTCTGATGAATTTTATTTTTAATGTTGATCAGCATTAAAATCATAAGATATGTATTGTTTGGGAACAGATGGAAAGTGATTAGATTGTCTTAAATACATATGACCCATGATTCTTTGATTTAGCATATAAATTTGTCTAGGATCAAATTCATCACTTTGAACATGATCAGTTATGCACCTTTCTTTGAACATTTTGGTTCACAAAGGCTCATATGTTTCTTGAATAACTTCTTGCTCATTTCTTCATTTTATGCAAGAATAATTACCTATGGGTTTTTTCACATTAACGCTTTTGAAAATAAAGTAAATAATGTTTGTCCTGTTCATATGTATATGGGTTGAAAGTGACACTTCCCAAATACATCAAGTTACACTTTTTATTTTTTTTTCTGAATGACCATTATGTATTGTATCATTTTAGGTGTTTTATTAATTTTATATACTTGACACCAAAAATTCAGGCTTCGTTTCTTTTCTGCTTACAGGTGCTTTTAAATCCAACTTTTCTGCTAACAGGTGCTTTTAAATCCAACTTTATTCAAGCAAGATGAAATTGAACTGAAGTTCCATTAATTGCACATTATGAGATGGCTCAGGTAATAACTATTTGTTAGTATGTCAATTGTACGTGTTGCAACTTTTTAAATACGAATTCTGGTATTATCAACGCCTTTGCTAGAATGCATCGGTTTACATTGAGATATATCAGTTCGGTATTTCGGACCCGCCGCAGCGCGCGGGTCCCAAATCCTAGTTTTATATTAAAAATCATCTTATATTTTTTAAATTTTCATTGATTATTATTCGTTATATTTTTTTATTTAATCCGTGTAATACACGGGAACTAAACTAGTAAGGTTATATATTTATGCTTTTATGGTTCAAACTGATATTTGTTTAATTACTATGTTCAATTGAGAATATTTTTTTTTGTTGAGAAATAAAGGAACCAATTATAGACATAAGTTTTAAGGGTATAATGACAACTCTACATACTTTAAGAAGTGAGTTATTATTTAAATATTACTCAAATGATCTCCGTAAAAAGTATATTTTGTCTAAAAAGGTTAACAAATATTTTTAAAAAATCGAAAATCACCCGAACAAACTCCGAGCGAATTTATTTTTGCATCATTGTAACAGGGGCTTGTCGAATCCAAAAACTCAAACCTTTAATCATAAACAATAAATCCTAATTTAAAACCAATACTTTAAAACAAACCCTAAACCTAAAGATAAAACATAAAAACCAAACCCTAAAATTTAAACTCTAAAACTAGTTGTTAAAGCTAAAACATAAAAGCTAATATTGTAAGGTTTCGATGAGATGGTTTCGATGAGATGGTTCCAATGCCATCGAAAAAAGTTCAATCGGAGTTCGTTTGAGTCAGTTTCGAAGGCTTTAAAAATCTTTTTTACGCTTTATGCAAAAAAGACTATTCATTTGATCTTTCATCTCTCTCTCTGTATATATATATATATATATATATATATAGGAGAAACATCAAATAAGAAAAAAATGCTTAAAAAGAGTAAGAAATAATAACGGTTTGACATGTGTTATCAGTGGCGGATCCAGGAATTTTTTCAAGTGGGTTCACTATTTTCAAACACTTCAATCAGATAAAACCGAACATAAAAATTTATGGGTCGGTTTGATGGTTCGGGTCTTGTAATTTTCATCACATAATAATTGTGCGATATATTAAGTTAATACTTAAAAAACATCGTCATTAAAGCGTTCAAAAGTGCGGAGTGAACACTCATTTAAGATTTCTGAGCTTCGGACCAAACGGGTGTCAAGGGGGTCGCGTCGCCTTGCGGGGACCTAGGGGCAACGCTCTTGGTGGGGTCTAAGGGGCTGAGCCACTTGTAGCGGTCCCTTTGGCCAGCCAACAAGCGGGGGGCAAGGGGTAGCGTCCCTTGTGGGGTTCGGGGCAACACCCCGAAACTTAAACAAAATTTGGGAAGAAATATTTATTTCGGAAAGTGATTTTAACACGATCCTATTGAAATCCAAGCATTGATTGTCGAAAAGTCTCTAACAAAGATTACTTAATCCATTTAAGCTGGCAAATTGTTTGAGAAAATTTACAGTAAGGATTCACCCTTAAAATATTAATGGGTTCATCCTACCTTTTAAACCTTTCGAATTTTTTTTTCCTACTAACGCTTCGAGACGCGGTGGGTTCCGGTGAACCCACACGTCTCTACCTACATCCGCCCTTGTGTGTTATGATAATTTAATTATAACATCTTATTTTTCAAATACCAGGCACGAGATGGGAATCATCATGTCATTTTTTCAAACAGAAACACGACCCGTTTTAAACACGTAAACAAGAAATAATTTGTTAAAGACCCTGTTTTATTATATTATTTATTTTAAATTATAAACAACTCTTAACGAGACTTAACATGTTTTAATGGGTTTTAACATGTTTTTATCTGTTTCGAAACAAAAGTAAACATGTTTTAACATATAAACCTATTTAAGACACGAAACATATTAAAGATAAACGTAAAACATGTTAAAATCGTGTCATGTCGTAACGTATTAACGTGTACATGTTAACCTAGTCGGCATCCTCGTACAGTAAAGGGGTTTTGTTTCGTGTGATTAAATAAGCATAAATCTATAAACATAACTCTATAAAGCATAGATTTGTTGATATGTTGAGTGATTTGTAGATTTGTTAATTACAATTATTGAAATCTTTTAATTGTCGTCGATAAGAGTTAAGGACTTGTTGTATCCGAATGAAAAAACGAATTAATAAATTCTAAAAGGTTTATTCAAATAACTCCCAAGCCTTGAAAAGTTTATATTTGTATAATACAATCACCATACAAAAATGTGCATCAACAAATAACGCACGGAAATACGATAGATTTAATGGATGAGTATTTGCAAATGTAAGACTGTACTGCTAGACAACGCCTCTATAATTTACGTACGAATATTCGGCTACTATACGATCAAAAATATTTACGCAAACCTAATAAAATGTAGAAGGTTTCAAATTGTTTAAGAGGGGAAAATGAATGCTATAGAGTCGGGTTTCGGTGTAATTAAAAAAGATTTCACAATATAAAAAATTCGGCTCGAGCGTGACATTCTAAAAAAATCAGGTCGGTAATATATGGATGTATTATATTACACAATATGATACTTGAACATGAAGGTTGGTCGATTAGCACGTTTGTTTTAGATGAGGATATCTCGCTCCTTTGGATATTGATGACCCACAAAAATAATAAAAAATTGAAATGTTGTGAAACAAAAACATTCAAGAGGCAATAAAAACGGATTTTGTTGAACACATCGAAAGGGTTCACACCAACGTTGTGAAATAAAAACGACTATTGTTTTCTTTTGGTTACAATAAAAACGACTAGTGATCTCTTTTTTACGTCATATTGTTTTTTTTTGGTTTTAATGTTTGTTTTTGTAAAACATTGAATTATTTTTAATTAATGTAATGTTTATTAAATTTTTAACTAATTAAAAAATAATTAAAATTATATAGTAATGATGATGTGTTACAATTAAAAAAGTTCTTAAGTAGGATGATTAATGTAAGATTTTTAGGATTTAACAGGATGATAAGATGATAGAAATTTCAGTAAAATATACCAACACACATAGTTGAAGTGATGAGCAAAATGGAAGTTAATAGACGGTTTTTCTACCAATGATCCTTAGCTCAAGTGGTTGAGGGGAGGTACCCTGTGACTTCAATATTGTGGAGGTCACGGGTTTAAGTCCTGGCATGGACAAATAGGGGTTCCATGCTGGGCTAGGGGGTTTTCTCTCACCTATGGTGGGTTTCCTCCTATTGGGTGTGGATATGATCGGGCGGGTCTATGATCCGTCAGTGATTCAAATTGCCGTTCAAAAAAAATAGACGCTTTTTCTTTGGGTGGTGTTAAACTCACACCCCAAAATAATGTCTGCACACCCCTCAAACGCCCCGTAGTGGCCACTACGGGGCGTTTTGGTACGGATTGTACTATCTTGGTCAAACGACAGGGGCAATTATTAGACCTAAACGACCCGTAGTGGTCACTACGGGGCGTTTTGGTATGATGTTCTGACAAAGGTTCCGACATGTCAGTTGATTAGACCCAAACGCCACGTAGTGGTCACTACGGCGCGTTTAGAGTTAGCCCTAAACGCCCCCTAGTGGCCACTATGAGTCGTTTCTTGTTTAAAACGTGCCAATTACTTTCTAACTTACGAATTCATCGTCCATATATACAAACATACTGCTTTACAATATTACACATTCTCTCGAATCATTTTCCAAATCGTTGAACGAGTTTATCTTGTTTCGTTTATCAAATATATACACTCTACACCCATATTTTTTATTTGAAATATGTCTTGGTGGGATGGAGACTTTTTCTTCGGTCAATATTCCGACGTTTCGCGTGTGGCTGAAACATATCAGGTACGAAACTGTATTTACTTGCTTTTATTGTTAATCAAATGACAAACTAATCATAATGTTTTTAAGGATGAGACTGGTGCGCAATCCTCTAAGGCGACAAATAGACCAGCATTGCCAGATCTTAACGAAGAGGTTGCGGGTCAAACTTCGTACTGGCAGTTTGATTTGAACCATGAACCTTGCGATGATGAAGACGTTAACAGGGAATGTTACGGTGGTGAACAATCACAACCACCCCAAGTGGCCGTTAAAAAGGAAGAAGCTGATATTGTATACCAAAATATGGACTGGAATACCAATGAGGTAATATATTTTCACTTGTTTTTAGTTAGATGGACGTTAGTTTAATTACAACATTGTTTTCAGATATTCATTTCTGTGGAGGAGCTGATGGCATGGGGGAAAAGTAGAGCCCTTGATAATGGATACGTCGTAGTTACCGGACGATCTAAGAAAAAGAAGGGGACCGATGAGGTCAACAAAATATGGCTTGTGTGTGATCGTGGTGGTGAACACAATAGTACAGCCATCTTAAGGCGTACCGGTAGCAAAAAAATCGGCTGTCCTTTTAAATTAATAGGGATATACGACACTGATTCTTATGGTTGGAAGCTTCAGGTCAGAAACGACAAACACAACCATGAACCTGCTCAAAATCTTAAGGGGCACCCGTTTGTTAGAAGAATGTCCGAGCAGGAACAAAACATGGTGCATCATCTGACTGAACAACACATGGAGCCACGCAACATACTCTCCAGCATAAAGAAGCAGAATCCCGACAACGTCTCTATCCGTAGAGACGTATACAATGTGCAGCAAAAATTTAAAAATAAACAAAAAGTCGGATCAACCCCAATGCAGGTCTTAGAGAACCTGCTACATACTAAAAATTACGTATACTATACTGGCGAAAACTCCGAAAAGAATGTCGTGGAGGAGATTTTCTTTTGCCATAAAAAATCATACACCTGGTGGCGTGCGTTCCCACATGTTCTTATGATCGACGCGACTTACAAGACTAACATGTACAAACTTCCTTTTGTACAGATAGTTGGTGTTACGTCAACACACCATACGTTTTGTATTGCACACGCGTTCATGAGTAAAGAAAAGGAGGAAAATTATAATTGGGTTCTAGAACGATGTGAGGGTATCCAGCTTCCTGCAGTTCCTCAGCCACGAGATTATCCTCCTCCACCTCCACCTCCACCTTAGTATTTTCAGTTATATTTGTATTTGTTAAACAAACACTTGTATTCAAGTTTATGGTTTGTATATATTTGGTTGATGATGCGTGCATATATCTGGTTGTTTTAGTTAGTGATGCATGTTTATTATTTAAATATGTTTTGTTGGTGATACGTGTTTATTATTATATGTTTTGTTGTTGATGCGTGTTTATTATTTAAATATGTTTTGGTTAGTGATGCATTACTTATCGTATTATTCTGTAACATCAGTATGCTTATTCATATATCAATTAATTAATATATTTATATTTTAATTAAATCTAAAAATTAAAAACATTTTTAGCTTTCAAAACTAAAAGTTTTAAAAAACAATTAAAAAATAAACGAAACGAGAGACCGTAAAAAATAAAAAACAAGTTTTAAACAAAAAAATATTAGATTTTTACAAACAAAAAACATGCGTTTAAAAAAATAACTAAACTTTTACGTACGAGAGATACGTCGTCGTAAAGTATAAATGCTACGAGAGATACGTCGCAAAATATAAAAATAGTTTTTAAACAAAAATTTTATATTTTTAATATTTTTTAACAAAAAAACTATATTTTTACACCCCAAAAATCATACCCAAACCCCCCAAATCACACTCAAACGCCCCAAGCTTATGCGTTTGGTTTTTTTAACCTTATACGCCCCGTAGTGGTCATTACGTGGCGTATAGGTCTGAAAAAGCTGACAAAAGAATTCTGTCGTTTAAGGTTATTAGTCTGTGGCTAAAACGCCCCGTAGTAGTCACTACGGGACGTATGGGTGACGGCGGGGTGTTGAATTAAAATTTTGGGGTGTGTAGATAATCTCACCCTTTTCTTTTCTTTAAACAAATAAAGGACAAAACCGTTGATGATGATCCTGACATTTTGATACGCAGAGGACAGATGACTGTCAAGACATAAAGGCCACTATGTCTTGAAATATGTAACGCGTTTTTTTATGTATGAAGGCCACGCGCCTTTAACACTTCGTTTTTACTTTTCGTTCCTTTTGTTTCCTGTAACAAATTGGTTTTCCTTGTTTTTCTAAACACAAATAATTGTTCATGTGCATTGTACTTCTTTCAAACGTATAACAATAGTAGTAAAATAATAATAATAATAATAATAATAAAATTTTTTTTGAATGGAAATAATATATATATATATATATATATTTCATATATATTGATAAATAATAGTTAGTAGATTTACGTAGGGGTGTTAAAAAATATGAAATCCGAAAAAATTCGATAATTGAATTGTATTTGAAATCCGAAAAACTATCCAAATTAGATATCCGAATGTCGGATATAAAAATTGTTGATTATTCAGATCAGATATCCGAATTCAATCCGAATAAAACATATTTCTTCGGATGTAAGAACACAAATGAGATTCCAAATTTTTATTTTTTAAAATTATTGATTGAAAATGGAAAGTTTAAAATAATTGTATTTTCGTTAATATTTAGAGAAAATGAATATTATGTCTTTTTTAAATTTGGAATTTGACTTAATTGTATCATATAAAATTAATTTTAACTTTGTCAAATATATCATATGCATAACCTAAAAAGACATTATATAACAAATGTGATACGGATATGTTAGAATTACAACACATATCATAGAAGAGTATGGACTATGTGTGGTAATTATCACATAAGTTTTAATTGTTCTTTTATGATAATTATCACTCATAATTGTATTTTTTGCACATATATATGTAATATATGTTGTATTTTGATGATAATCGGTATTAGTAATATAAAACAACGTATAACAATATGAATGTTATAAATAAATATATGTTGTATTTGATTCGTTTGAGTATTTAAAATTAAATATTTTGTATAAAAGTGGTTCAGCTTGATTTTTATACAAAATTTGTATTGTAAAATATTTAAAACGAGGTATATCACGACTTGTTATTTACAATTAAAAATACCAACATTGTATTTTGAAAGAATTATAAAAGAAGCATTGTGTGTAGGGCTGTAAACGAACCGAACGAATACGAACGAGCCCTTATTCGTGTTCGTTCATTTAACTTTTAACTTGTTCACGAACGCTATCCGAACGAAAATTCTTGTTCGTGTTCGTTCATTAAGGAATTTAGTTTGTTCACAAACAGTTCACGAACGCTAACGAACACATATTATTTAAAAAATGAAAATCAAGATTATAAATCTCAAATATTGTAGATAATCATTTATAAATATAGAAATTAAAATATTATAGTATTATACATTATACAATATATTAAAAAAAACCAACCTCTAATGAATAGTTAGTTGCTTTAAACTTTGACCCCATTTTGAGATTATCCGATTTTGACCCGAAAGTTTGAGACACAATAGATAGGAATGGGATCACCCATACCTCTATACCCCTCTGACATCTTTTGCGTGCACACAAAGGAAAATCCAAAGAGAAAGGGGAGATGCTTCATCATCGTCGATTCAAACATCACACCAGACACACACCTTATGTGTGTGATCTCGATCAGGAAACAAAATAAAAGGAGCACCGGTTCCATCCCAGCTCGTCTCCGGCCAACCTGCTGTTCAAAAATTCGGCCACTACTTCACCCAGCCCCTATCAGTCGTAAGCCCAACCCCATCAGCCGATTCATTTATTGTTTTACTACTCTTAGACAACCAAAGTTTGGGCTAGGGTTCCGGCGAGATGGAGATAGCCGTGACAACTTAGGAGGTCTGGTTCACAAGCAGGCAGGCAGCAATGACGGAAAAGGTGCGTGTTGGTTTAGATACTGTTAACAACATATCTAATATCCTTGTACTCCACGACGACTAAACCTTCTGGTCATCGCCACCACCAGCAAAAATGGTGGTTCCACCCCTGTTTCGGACAACATCATTCGAATAGGGTTCTTGTCGTGGCTCTCCGTCCTAGGTTTGTTCTTTCGATGAGGTGAATTGCTAAGGATCTGGTTGCAAACATCTGATCGAACATTAATAATTAGTGTTTAAATTGTAGCTATTGTTAGTTTGGTTACTATTATGTTTGGTGTTTTGAAACTGCCCTATGCCAGGTGAAAGAGCTATATTGTTCAGTTGTTAAATGTTTTTTTAAGTACGAAAATTATAAATCATGGGAACTAACTTTGTTGATTTGTCTATGTTTTCCTATTGTTGAGTGTCTTTTGAGGTATTAAAAATATTAATCATGACAACTAATTTGGCAGATTGCTTAAGTATCAGGTGCAAATATTTATGAATATGGAGAGTGTTGGTTTGTTCCTTTTTTTTTTTTTTTTTTTTTTTTTTTTTCATCTTTGTAATTGAACTATTTTCATTATTTTTATTGCAGCATTAATTGCCTAAACATGATGCTTTTGTGAAGAAGCTTTTTGAGAGGGCATAAGTAAAATTAAGAAGCTTTTTGAGAGGGCATATATTAAATGGTTGCTTAGATTCAGATTAACCGACATACAATGAGGAGTCATTGCAGCAATTCAACCACAAAGGTACTTAACTTTTAATAAGATTAGAAGTAACTAAAATCTCCGTGCTTAAAAAACAAGAATGTGTCAAATTAGAAACCCCAGGATTATGCATAAACAGGTTGGTTGTTCAATTTAAATTGCTAAACTGCAACTTGAAAATAAATTACGATTGCTATTATCAAAGAAAACCAAAACTTCCTTATGATTAGTCAACTTTGATATATAACAACCTGTTTTGGCCCGTCACCCAATGTTTTCGTATTGACCGCTTCTCCTTTTTCACCTCAGGCAATTCACCTCAGGCAATTTAACAATTTCATAGCCATATGCTCACTAATGTTCACAAATAAAAACAATTAAATCAAGGCTAAAGCTTAAGTGAGTGTAATTAGAAAAATTACCTACTTTTGTCAACAACTTATGTAACAGTAGGTTTTTTTTTTCTATCTCCTATGTATGAGTCGTTGCTATTGAACATGATGAAAAGTTCAACAAAATTGCCATATTGTTTCCTGTCATAAACATGAAAAAGGGTCATGTATTAATTTTTAAAATAACGTGAGATTACTATTCCAGGAACACATTTTGCATCTACAATAGTACAATGGACATTTAGCAAAGAAGTGTGTATGCGAAGAGATTGGTGTAAGTTGGTAAGCAATACTCTTTCATTTTTATAAATCAAACATGAATAGTGTTGGCTTCAAAAATGGAAAGCAAAAAAATAAATAAGAAAAACTTTTTTCCTATTTTTTTTTTCACTTTCACAAAACCAAACACTTTGACTTTTGAGGTCAACATGTCACAAAGTTTTATTATGCTGATCATATGTTAATAACACAAGGCTACATGTTTGATGTAGATGATGTGATGTTACAAACACATAGACGCAATTGCAATGCAAAATTTTGGAAGGCGATATGTAATGCCCCCTCAATATAACTATGTTAAATCCTCAAAGCATGACATTTCACAATCAAATTCGGTTGTTGGGATGTTTCTTACCGGCACCTTCACTAGCTATGACAACATGGGTGATGGAGAAGATTCTAAATCTATTGCTCAAAAGGTTAGTTTTTATATAAAAGTGACTACTTGAAAAGATAGCTTATAAATTAAAAAATGTATAAATATTGATAGAATTTTACATAACTTATACATAAAAAATGTATAAAGATTGATAGAATTTACATGCTTAGAATCTCTCTTATGTGTTTCATATTAAACACACAATTAAGTTGTTGCAATTTTCTTAGATTCTCTTCTAATTGGCTTCGTGTAAAATACCTATTTATTTGAGAATAAAAAGCATAATATGCAACTGAAATAGTAGTGTAAAACTGTAAATTATAATTGTTTCTATTCTTCAATTTAAGGAACTTAGGCAACATTCATATGACAATAATTCTTTCAATTTGTATTCAAAATGTAGCCCAAGTATTTAAATTATGTTATGAATCTATGCTTTTAAAAAACAGCAACAAATAAAAGTCAGCTATGTTTACATGTTGGTTGATTCAAATTATGTTTTCAACCATTTTTGAATTGTGGTTTATTTTATTCAAATTATCTGTAAAATCAGCTCAATACGAAAAAAAGATAAGCCTATTGTTCTATGAGTTATGATTGGTCATAAAGGATTCAATAATTTATTTTCTTTTAGTGTTATGATTCAGCCCATGTAATACACGGATGCTAACCTAGTTAAATTAAAAATAACTTAAATATTATGATATTAAATAAAAAATTAAAAATTAATATTATACAACATATCTAATGAATAAATATAATAAATGAACTTAACCGAACATAAACGAACGTAAACGAACATGTTACCGAACATTCGCAAACACAAAATGATTGAACACGACCTCTATTCATGGTCGTTCATTTAACTAAACGAACGGAATTTCTTGTTCGTGTTCATTCATTTATTAAACGAACGAACATAAACGAACTTTCCGCCGAACGGTTCACGAACAGTTCGCTGAACGTTCGGTTCGCTAGTGTATATTTTTTATGTCATGTTTTTTTTGGTTTTAATGTTTGTTTTTGTAAAATATTGAACTATTTTTAACTAATGTAATATTTATTTAATTTTTAACTAATTAAAAAATAATAATTAAAATTATATAGTAATGATAATGTGTTACAATTAAAGAAGTTTTTAAGTAGGATGATTAATGTAAGTTGAAGTGGGCCCAACACACATAATTGAAGTGATGAGCAAAATGAATGTTAATAGACGGTTTTGCATGTGTTTTCACGACCGGATCGGCCGGCCCGACCGGTCGGACCGGGGACCGCACACACAAGTGACACAACAGGCCCACACTAATTAGAAGAACCGCTCCTTCACGAGCCACCCGGTCAAAACGGTTTGGCGGTCGGACCGGAACCGGAAAAACGATCGGACATTCGGACCGGACTTTTTAAAAAAAACTACTACTCTTTTTTTTATAAAGAGGTGAGGAACCTCTTCCTTTATTATCTCACCAATGTGGGACAACTATTTTCATACAAATTTGTACTCTCCTTTCTTCTTTATATAGAGAGGTGGGAACCCCTTTATTTGTTATCTCACCAATGTGGGACAACTTTTTTCATACAAACTTGTGCTTCTTTCATTATTTTATATAGAGAAGTGAAGAATCTCTTTATTTGTCATCTCACCTTTGTGGGACAAGATTTCAAGAAAAAAAACTTTTTTTTAAACTAACATATAATTACACAAACTTATATTTGATTTTTAAAAACATTAAATATTTTTCAAAATTATTCCGGTTCTTGAATCCGGTCCGACCAGTAACCAGTAAGGTGTCCGGTTCGACGTCCGTTCCGGTTCCGAAAACATTGGGTTTTTCTTTTCTTCAAACAAAGGACAAAACCGTTGATTGTATTTGTTTGCACAAGACATGATCATGACATTTTTATACGCAGATGTCTGTTAAGAAGTGTATCTTGAAACATGTAACGCGCTTTTCTTATTTATGAACGCCACGCGCCTTTAACCCTTTGTTTTTACTTTTTGTTTCTTTTGCGTTCCTTAACAAATTAGTTTTACTTGTTTTTCTAAACACAAATTGTTGATGTGTATTTGTACTTCTTTTAAACGTATAACAATAATAATAAAATAATAATATATTTTGATAAATAATACTTCCTTCGTCCCATTAAAAGTGTCCAAATTCTATTTTTTATTTGTCTCATTTCAAATGTCCACTTTCAAAATTATTAACCAATTTTCAAGTTTACTCTTAAGTGGGCCCAACAGAAATTTGTTTACATTTTTTACATAATTGATATTTTCTTATATGTTAAGGGCATTATTGTCATTTGATAAGCAAAAAAAACAATCATTCAATCTACCTTAATATTCGTATTTTTTAAACTATGACACTTAAAGAGGGACGGATGGAGTAGTTAGTAGATTTACGTAGGGTTGTTAAAAAATCTAAAATCCGATAACTGAATTGTATATGAAATTTGAAAAACTATCCGAATTAGAAATTCGGATAGATTCGGACATGTATCCGTTTTACTTATTCGTATATCAGATATAAAAATTGTTGATTATTCAGATCGGATATCCGAATTCAATCTGAATAAAACATGTTTCTTCGGATGTAAGAACACAAATGAGATTCAAAATTTTTATTTTTTTCCTTATCAACTTGTGGAATAATAGATAACATCCTATCATTTTGTAAAATTGATATATTTTGAAAACAATTTTTTTAAAATGAAATGTTTAAAAACCAAAATTCAAAAAAAGAATTTATAAAAACACAATATTATTATTTTATTTTTTCTACATAATACTGGTCATATTTTGAATCAAAAAATCATTTATAATTTTTTAATTTAGATTATTAAATAGTTTATTATTACTTTTTATTCTATACACATGTTAGGAATCTAGAAAAATAAACGGTAAATAATTAATTGAAATAGACGTATAATAAAGAATTAAATTGGCGCGTTACTTATAAAGAGCCACTTTTCCTTCGTCATTTTGCAGAGAAATCAAATCACCATGGGAAATTGTCTGTGTCCTACGGGAACGAATTCCGACGACCACAACAAGGAACCGAGTCTTCGACACTACTTTAGGAGAAATGGTTCACGTTCTCGGTTTTGGCATCGCGTATTAGCCGGTAACACGGGTGAACTTGAGAACGATGATCATCCGGTAAATGAAGCTGATGACGGTGGAGCTGAAATAACCGAAGACATTGATGGAAGTGGAGCTGAAGTAATTGATGGCGAAGAAGCTGGTGTGACTCAGATACGTGATGTACAAATTGACCGTGCTTCTTTGCGTCAACGGAATATACTTACCGTTGATAACGCCGACCACACAGAATTTATCACGTTAGAAACCCCAAACCTTTTCCCGGCGGATGATTTGAACGCAGTAGATGAAGATGTTGCCGAGCAGTTTCCATATGCCGAATTCATTGCGATGCTTGAAACCCCAGAGATCATCCCTGCCGATGATCTGAACGCGGCTGATGATCTGAATGCCGCAGGTGACCATGATGTGAACAACAATCAACCTATTTTGGACGCAGGTATCATACGAATTAAGAACTCCAAAATTTTTACGTTTTAGTTTTATTAAATTTAGTGTTCATTCATTCTGATGATGTGTTCATTGTTCACCTTCAACCTATTTCGGACGATTTGAAGACGAAGATGATAATCAGAATGGAGATGTATTCATGCTTCAAACTGGATTTACTGTGTTGGTGGTTGCAAGCATAGTGGGATTCTTGATCAAGTACTCGATCAACAAACAATCAGAACATGGAGGAGACATTAATTTTTTTTGAACGATGAAGATCTCAATCGTGTGAACCCACTGTTTCCAGGCCATGTCACCAAGGTCTAGTTACCAGGACCTCGCATGAGCCACCACAACCACCCTAGAAGGAAACCCCACTGGGAAAACCACTGACCCCCCACAGACCCCTTTTTCGCTGTGAAAGGGATTTGAACCCAAGACCTCCCATTTTGAAGAATCTTGAGATACCATTGAGGCAACGCCTCTTTGGTGGAGGAGACATTAATTAATGGTGATTTTAATAAGCTATTTTGACGTTTTTCAACTATTACCTAATGACTAATGTGTCCCTCATTTTGGTTCAATTATTCATATTAGACTAGTACTTGTTCTTCGTTGTTCCTTTTGGTGTTCTCTTTGATCTGCTGCAAATTGAGGAATTATGTAATTTTACTTACTTTTAAACAATTTAATGACCCATCATCGAAAAGTAATTAGTGTTAAACATTTTTGTTTTTATATTTGATTTTCAGTTTATTTTTTTAATTTAGTAATGCATGTGGCATGAAAATCATTGAATGCCAATAGATCATATCTTCAATCACAACCACATATAGAAATTTTATATGCTTATACACACACAAACATACATACAAATGTTTTCAAACCCGGACCAGACCGGCCAGTCAGACCGGTCGGGCTAGGATTCGGTACCAAGGGCGGGCCAGTTTAGTGCTCAAAATCGTTTTTGAAGGAACCGACCGGTCGAACCGGTGGGCCGGTGCTCGAACTGGTTTTAAATATATTTTATATTATATAAATATATACAAATATTATATATATATATATATATAATATTTATGACGTCATCCGGTGCTTAAATCAGGTCCGATCGGTTTGACCGCTGACCAGTGAAGAGACCGGTTTGACGTCCGGTTCGGTTTTAAAAATATTGATACACACACATGTGGATGTTAAATTAAGAACCATTGCTACCTGAAAACTAAATGAACAATTTATAGCCACAAGTTTAAATGGTATAATAGTAATTTTCCTTACTTTAAAGGAAATTTACAGTAATTACTTTTATACCTCTTAAATCACGTTAGTTCTTAATATAATAAATCCCTATATACATATACATATACATATACATGAGATGTTCAATTGATAACCAATATAAGCTAAGAACTAAAATAACCATTTATAGATTATAGCCACTAATTTGAATGGTATAAAGGTAACTTTCTCTATTTTTAAGGGAAATTACTTTTATACCCTTCAAAACTTGTAAATATAAATATAATTTTTTTAGTTTTTTACAATTTGTTGGTTCTTATTAGAATAAGTCCTTACATATACATATATGGGGTATATTTTTTATTGTTAATCTTAACTTAATACATTAACCGAATAACACATCTTATTAGTTTAAGACCAACATTAAAGTTGATTTAAAAGTGTAAGCTTTTTCTTTTTTAATGTGTGACTCAAACTACTATTCACTTTTTACATTAATTAAAAAAAGAAAAAAAAGCTTAGATTCTTATATCAACTTTAATACGGCCCCAATCTAATAAAATTTAATTATTCAATTAAAACATTAGGATAAGGTTAACAATTGAACTTTTTCGTTTATATGTATATATGTATGTTAGACTTGTTAGTATTTCATGTATTACACGTGTTAAATAAAAAATATAATAAACAGTCAATCATAAAAAATTTTAAATATAGAACGATTTTTTAATATAGTATAATTAAAAGCTTGTATTATTCAAGCAATAAAAATAATAATATTATTTATTTTAAAGTTTGTTTCCTTAACCAAACAAATACTTTCCTGAAATGAAGATTAAAAAAATATGTTTTTGTTTTTATGACATCAAAATATCTATTTTACGAACAAATATAAACCAAATATGCAATGTCGCAACGGTTACTTAACTTAGAATCATATATCACAAGTGTTTTCCCGATAATACATAAAAAAAAGGTCTAATATAAATTAGGGTTAAGTTAAACTAAATAAGACTATTAACTTAAAAAGTTTAAGAAGGATCTTGAGTCATTTGATAATTAATCAATGGCTATAATTATACACAAAAGTTTAAAAAGACACAATGACGATAATTAGACACAATGTGCTGAAAAATTTTCATTTTTTATAAAAAATTATACTCATTTTAAAAAAAAATGCTCGTTTTTATGATATTTTTATAAAAACAATATCGCATGTAAAAGTAATGAACGTTTAAAAAATGTGTGGGAAAAATGGTTATTACTAAATTACCCTCTAACAACTTTTTCCTGTATAATTTAAAACTTTTCATCTTAAATTTGATCTCATGATATAATATTAAATAATCTTTCTTAGTCATTTTAGGATAAATAAACTATTTAGTTGACTCAATCAACATAAATTAACTTTGAATTAAAAAACAATAAATTACTAGATTTTTTCAATCCGTTAACTACAAACGTGAAACAATTTGTTTATTTAGATTAGTTCACTTGAGGCCTGATAGAGTTAATTACTTGATTTGTTGCCGTTAAAAAAAAAATTTACTTGATTTGTTCATTCCCTTACAAAACTATGAATATTAAATTCTTGATGGTTAAATTCCATGTAGTAATGCATAAACTAAATTAGAAAAAATGGATAAATTAATTATGTAGCTTGGACAAATGATATTTAATTATTTATTCAACCATAGTTAAGAACAACTACGTAGCAATAATAGTTGCTTGGAGTCAAATGACACAATTATAAATAAGAACTCTCATGTCAATAAAAAAAAATCCAACTAATGTATGGAATAACGGTTATGAAAGATTTAACTATTAAAATCAAATTTTATCTAATTTAAAAAAAATAAAAATAAATAAATAAACAAATAGTTAGTTAAATGACCCATAACTGATTAATCAAAACCAATTAACTAAAAACAAGTTGGTTAAAGATTTCCAATAGCCAAAAATTTAATTTTGTTTTAGACATTAAAACCGAACGAACCAAACCATCTATATTCCTACTTCGAATCCATTTCAAATCTCAACATACTCAAACGAGTTTAATAGAGACCATGATATCAATTTCAAGACGAAGCCTATAAAAATTCGATTTGTCTAATCCAACTAATGAATGTATTTTATAGAGCTTGCAACTTCTCATAATAACCATTTTTAATAGCAAATGTCCGATCATTCGGGATCACTCTGGCAAATAAATCATCTTACAACCGAATAACATAGCGCAATGACCTGACTCGTCCGCTTAGAAGGAAACCTACAACTGGTAAAATACAATGACTCAACCCACAGAAATATTTACTTTAGGCAAGACTTAAACTCAATACTTTTTATAAGAGAAATCAAGAAGTTATCACTAGATTAAAAGCTCTTTTCTAATAGCCTTGTAACATAACTATTTTCACATTGAAATAGCGGAAGCTGCTTTGAGAAAAGCTGAAGGAAAGAGACAAACAATTGAGGCAAATCTAGCTCCATTTTTTTGGGGGAGCAGAGCAGTCAAAGAATTACATACTTATTTACTAAATATATTTAAGCATTGATCTCCTGGCAACTAAATCTAACCTTCATTGTTTCATCAACTCTAGAATTAGGTTTATGTTACTTTGATTTTTTTAAACCAGTTTTATTACACGCATTATATAGTTGTTGTGCCTTGCATATTTGGGCTGCTAATTTTTTTTCTTCCTTAGTGATTCAAGCTAATATTAAGGGTTTTTTTCCCATTAGTTAGGGCTTTTTACTTCGTATTTGAATTCCGTCTGCGTTTAATAAAACTATTTGATTATATGTCTGAATTAATAAACAGTCGGTATGGATAAGCTTTCTTTCTTATATGTTGTAGTCATAATTATGGTTTCATTTGTTCTCTATGTGGTTTATGAATTACTTCTGACGATTAATGGTTGCACATGAGCTTTTTAGGTGTATATGTAAATCTTTTTTTTGTATAATCTTTTTTTTTCTCCTCCATTTTTACAAGACTACTTCCCACTTCTCTCTGAATTCATAGAAAATATAGAGCGTCACCAGGTTTGCACATTTATTTAACACAAATATGCGAGTCAGGGCTCGAATCGTTTTTTTTTGTGTCAACATTGGCTTGCAAGTTTTGTGTTTTTTCTCAAAGAAGCATCAAAACTCAAAGAGTAACTACTGTTTTTTATGTGTATTCTAGGCGTAGCGGAGTATATTGCAAGTACCATAAAAGGGTATGGATGCACTTTGTTTCATTTTCTTTTTTTATATTTATGTGAACATAATACTTTTGCTAGCTGGTGATGTCTTATGGTTTGACTACAGAATGCATAACAAAAACATACAGGTAAAATAGTAGACTTTTATATCATTTAACAACCTATTTAGTAACTGCATATGTAGGTGTTTAAGGAATTTCACATGGTTATGATTTGTTTCAACCAATATTTGCTAGATTCTAAAAGAATACAACAAATATAGCCACATATAAATATTATAACTACTTTTGCTAATAAAGCACCTATGTTTTTACCTAATTTATAATTGCGTTATTAGATTGACTACTACCATGCTTTTGTTTTGGCATGATTCAACTTGTAGGATTGTTAGTTTTTCTTGGTCGTTTATATGTACTTGTGGTTTCTTAATAACACAAGAAAGCCAACCAATAGCATAGGTGGCAGTGTAATTCATTAATCAAACTATATTGTGGTAAGGTATAGTAAAGAAACCGATGCCTATATATAATGATAAAATTTTCCGTTTTACATTCTAATGCCCCGTTATCGGTGCGCACATATAATGTATATATGTGTCGACAGCTCTTGAAGGGCAAAAGTAAAATTGCACTAATTTTAACATTATTTTACTTATTTAGTGAAAATAACGTTAAAATCGTTTCGGACGGTTGATCAAGCATCATGAGCCGAGGGTCTCACTGGAAGCAGCCTCTCTACCCCTACGGGGTAGGGGTAAGGCTGTCTACATCTCACCCTCCTCAGACCCTGCCTTAGCATGCTAATGGCGAGATATACTGAGTAAGTTGATTGATTTTTCCGTTTTACATTCTTTATAACTGCAGAATTAGATTAGCTGGTAGCATGCCTTTGTTGTATTTGAATGTTTCTTATAGATCTAATCGTACTAAACCGTAATCCCGCCGCAATGCGGCGGGTCACTTTCCTAGTATATAACAGTTTGCAACGTCGGTAACACGTTCTCGTATACATATATACTTTAGCCTTTATAATATATATATTACACTTACTAAAATTTAGAATGTATATCTGTTTGGTCTGGTGGTTAAAACTTTTTGTTTAAAAGTTGGGGTCAAGGTTTCGAAGCTTGCTCTCACTTTTTTTTTCTAGCTCTCACTTTTGATGTCCTAAATCTAACCCTTTCGGTATGTAATATTTAACATGATATAAGTATCATATATTAAAAGATAATAATTATATTTCCAACCCTAACACATGTGATGTCTTAATTCTGACCCTTTCGGCCTTTCAGTATGTAATGTTTTAACCTAATATCTATACTGTATGTATTTTATGTTTTAAAACATAGAATAAAATATAAAACTCATTTAAAAGTGTTATTAAGTTGGCTTCCTGACATACAAGGTGTTTGCATCCTTAGTCGTCATACATTTTAGTAATGTTAGTGATCACTGGTGAATAAAAGGCCACCAACTTACACCTTTTGTTCGTTAGCTAAAAATAATAATTTATTACGTGGTTAGTTTTGTGCCAGAGACAATATAAATTCATGTTAATATATGTTTTGCTGTATAAAATTTCCGAAAACGAGTTTGGTTAGATATAGTACGTTTTTTTGCTTATTTTATAAACGATTTCCGTTAGTCTAGGTTTTAACGTAAAACCTTTTAGGAGATAGATTGGGTCAAATATATCATTTTTTCACTAGATGGAATAAAGTCAAATTACTTTATGTTTTAACGCCGTTGCAACACGCGGCGGGTAACTTTACTAATATATACTTAAAAAGCAAAGTCGGTGATGGTTACCGAAGTGACCTTTTTCTATGCTGCCAATTTCAATATATATATAGGGAATGATTATTTTGGAAACTTGGTCGAGATGAAGAAACTTTGGAAACTCATTATGTCACACCCCCAAATTCCCACTCGTGGCGTATGTCCGCGTGGATGTGACGTGTCCAGAATCACAGCTCAAGGTCATATAGAACACTTCTATATGCGTTACAAATCCCAGTTTGACACATACACACAATAAAATAGTTTGCAGCGGAATAGAAGTTATCATATCATAATGCAGCGGAAAAACCAAGTGTTTGACAATTTGCAGCGGAAATATAAATTGTCAGATCAAAACATTGTATCATTCCAAAACATAAATGAAATTGTTTTCAATTAATATGACAGAAATGCATGTGGTTCCTAATGCTCGTCTCTTAACGTGTGCATTCCTGCTATCCATAGCTTGCTAGTTACCTGAGAATACAAGTTTAGAAAAAGTGTCAACACAATGGTTGGTGAGTTCACAGGTTTTGATATATATATAGTAATAAAAGTGTGTCATGTTGTTTATCAAATGTTAGTACCGAGCCCTAGGCCCAAAGTGTCAGTGCGTCACTACCGAACTAGACTTGTTTGTCCTTGCCTCCGCTATGCCTCGTATGCATAGCAAGTTAGGTCAGAATTTGCATGGATTATGACATCCAGTCAACATAGTGCCCCGTGGGGTTAGTCATTCCCTAATGGATCCATCCAAATCTACCACGTTGTTTGTACATTAACGGTAAGACTTTGTGAGGGCTTGTTACGAGTTCAACACTTAATGTTTGTCCAATAAACCAGCATACACAAAATGTTTGTACAGTAATAAATGTTTGACTCGATGCAACTAGTATTCTCCCCCTATTTAAAAGCGTTTGAAAAAGAGTAAAGAGGGGCCGTAAACTCACCTTAGTGATATGAACGTAAGTATGCGTAAGCTCCTGATGTAGTAGGCACGTCGGTCACCGGCAACCTATATCGTTTACCGTTCGTGAGTTCGTGTAAGTGACCGTGCTAGTGTTTGTGTTAGTGCCCGTGTTCGTGTCCGACAACCCTTGGTTGTGCATGTTTGTCCGTGTCGGTCCACAATGACCGTGTTTGCTCGTGTTGGTCCACATTGACCGTGTTTGACCGTGTTTGACTAAGGTTGACCGTGTCAAGTCAACGACTCGTTGGTGAACCGTGTGACGGTTAGTGAATCGTGTAGCAATCGTGTAAGTGTTTGTCGTGTGCAAAACGCGTAAATCGCGTCTATGGACAACTTACTATTTATAGTAAGTTTCCATTTATAGAAAGTTCACAAAGCATAACGGTTTTATAGTTCTAGCATGTTCAGTAGTCCTACGGGATCATGTTAACACATAGCACATCATCATACGGTTTCACATAAGTCGTTTAGAACATGTTAGTGCACAAAAGTTTCCTAAAATGGAAAGTTTCCATTTTTAGCATACGTGACATCGGAAACCATCTAACTTAGCATCTAATCATCATATTACAATATAATAAATCATTTAGCATGTTCAAATCTTACCAAATGTTCACGAGTCGGTTTTTGTAAAAATAAAGTTACTAAAAATAGTAACTTTGTGGTTTTTGCATAAAATGACCATCTAAGCATTTCTAAACAACTTTTCATATTATCATTCATCATAATATGTCATCTAACAACATTTAATCATGTCAACATATCCGATTTCATCATCTATCAACATTTTAACTAGAAAAGTTACTAAAAATAGTAACAATGACAAGTATGACTACAAACATCATCAAAACCACTTTCTAATAAATCAAATCATCACATTATCATCCTAACAACAATTCTACATACATGCATGCTCATCATCTTCACCAAATCACCATCTTGTAACATAAAAGTTACTAAAAATAGAAATAGTCCTCAATAAACCATTTTAACATCATCTAATCATCAAATCATCACCCAATATCATCAAGATACATACTTAAACACTGAAAATCATTCTAACCATCATGGATCATACATGCATGTCAATATAGTATCACGCACAACTATTGTTTCAATGTCTGTTGTACTTACTGTATTTAAGCTTGCACTAAAATACGTACAACTGTGTATTGTATTCTGAATTCTGTTAATGCGATAACTGTTCATGTACATGTATTTACACATAGTATAAAGTGAAAGTACACATACCGTACGGACTTGCCGGACGATCTGGCACTTGATGTTACAGTCTCCCCTTGTTAAAGAAATTTCGTCCCGAAATTTAAACATCAAAGTCGGGTTTCAATTCTCGAACAGATGGGGATACTTTGCTTTCATGTTGTCCTCACGTTCCCAGGTAAATTCTGGTCCACGCTTGGAGTTCCATCGAACCTTTACAATAGGGATACGGCTCCGTTTCAGTCTCTTGACTTCACGTTCCATAATCTCTACAGGTTCTTCAATGAAATGTAATTGCTCATCAATTTGTATCTCTTCCAATGGTATGATCAATGTTTCGTCTGCTAAGCACCTCTTGAGATTTGATACATGAAACACATCGTGTACTCCACTGAGTTCATCAGGGAGTCTGAGTCTGTATGCCACAGGACCTATGCGTTGAGTAATCTCAAACGGTCCGACATACCGTGGTGCTAGCTTGCCTTTAGCCCCAAACCGAACTACGCCTTTCCATGGGGACACTTTCAACATAACTCGGTCACCCACATCGAATTCCAAGGGCTTGCGCCGTTTGTCTGCGTAACTCTTTTGGCGGCTACGTGTTGCTTGTAATCGTTGTTGAATCTGGGCAATCTTATCAGTAGTTTCCTGAATAAGTTCCGGCCCAGTTATTCTGTTGTCTCCCACTTCGGTCCAACAAATTGGAGACCGACATTTTCTACCATAGAGTGCCTCAAAAGGAGCACATCCAATGCTGCTGTGGTAGCTATTGTTGTAGGAGAACTCAATGAGAGGTAAGTGTGTATCCCAACTTCCACCGAAGTCTAGGATGCATGTTCTCAACATATCCTCTAGGGTTTGAATGGTGCGCTCGCTTTGTCCATCCGTTTGTGGATGATAAGCGGTGCTCAAGTTAACACTTGTCCCTAAGGATTGTTGCAATGATTGCCAGAACCGCGAAGTAAATCGACTGTCCCGGTCGGAAATAATAGATAATGGCACACCGTGCCTCACTACTATTTCATCCATGTATAGTCTTGCAAGTTTCTCCATCTTGTACGTCTCTCTGATCGGCAAGAAATGTGCGGACTTGGTTAATCTATCAATGATAACCCAAATCGAATCGTGTCCGCTGGAAGTGCGGGGTAGCTTGGTAATGAAATCCATAGCTATTTGTTCCCACTTCCATTGTGGAATCTCTGGTTGCTCCAGCAGACCCGAGGGTTTCTGATGTTCAGCTTTGACCTTGGCACATGTGATACATTTGCCAACATAAGTAGCAATGTCTTTCTTCATACCCGGCCACCAATAAAATGACCTAAGATCTTGGTACATCTTATCGGCACCAGGATGAACTGAGTAACGTGACTTGTGTGCCTCGTCAAGAATAAGTGTTCGAAGTTCATCTACTGCCGGAATCCAAACACGATCCAGATAGTAGATAACTCCATCTTGTCTTGTCTCAAAATGTTTCTCGGCTCCACAATCGAGCTCTCGTTTCAGATTGTTTCTTGCCACTGCTTCTCGTTGTGCTTGTAAAATGTGATCTCTCAAACTTGTTTGTACCGTCATTCCCATAGCACGAACGCGTAAAGGTTTGACTCTTTCCTTCCGGCTCAAAGCATCTGCAACAACATTTGCTTTGCCCGGATGGTATTTGATCACACAATCGTAATCGTTCAGGAGCTCAACCCAACGTCTCTGTCTCATGTTAAGCTCCTTCTGATCAAAGATGTGCTGTAAACTCTTGTGATCTGTGAAGATAGTGCATTTGGTACCGTACAGGTAGTGCCTCCAAATCTTTAGTGCAAAAACAACAGCTCCCAGTTCAAGATCGTGTGTTGTGTAATTCTTCTCATGTATCTTCAGCTGTCGTGAGGCATAAGCAATGACTTTGTCTCGTTGCATCAAAACACATCCGAGTCCCTGATGGGAAGCATCACAGTAAACTACAAAGTCATCATTGCCTTCTGGGAGTGTTAAGATTGGAGCATTGCACAATCTTTGTTTCAATGTCTGGAATGCCTCTTCTTGTTTCTGAGTCCACACAAAAGGTTCAGTCTTCTATGTGAGTTTGGTGAGAGGCAAGGCTATTTTAGAGAAATTCGAAATGAATCTCCTGTAATAACCTGCCAATCCCAAAAATGATCGGATTTCTATCGGTGTTGTAGGCACATCCCAGTTCTTGATTGCTTCAATCTTGGCAGGATCCACGTGAATACCATCACTGTTAATCACGTGACCCAAAAACTGAACTTCTCTTAACCAAAATTCACATTTAGAGAATTGGGCATAGAGTTGTTCTTCTTTCAGAAGCTCCAAAACTGTCTTGAGGTGTTGCTCATGTTCTTGCTCGTTCTTTGAGTAAATCAGTATATCGTCGATGAAGACAATCACAAACTGATCTAGATACGACTTGCACACCCGGTTCATCAAGTCCATAAACACAGCCGGTGCGTTCGTTAATCCAAATGGCATCACCATAAATTCGTAATGACCATATCGAGTACGAAAAGCCGTCTTTGGTATATCTTCCTCTTGAATACGGAGCTGATGATAGCCTGATCTCAGGTCTATCTTGGAAAAGTACTGTGCTCCCTGTAACTGATCAAACAAATCATCAATCCTCGGCAACAGGTACCGATTCTTGATGGTAAGCTTGTTGAGTTCTCGATAGTCAATGCACATTCTGAAAGTTCCATCTTTCTTTTTGACGAAAAGAACCGGAGCTCCCCACGGGGAAAAGCTCGGTCGGATGAATCCTTTATCGAGAAGTTCTTGCAATTGGTTAGACAACTCTTGCATCTCCGATGGTGCGAGTCTGTAGGGAGATTTGGCTACAGGAGTTGCTCCCGGAATCAAATCGATGCGGAACTGCACCGCTCTCTCGGGTGGCAGTCCCGGTAAGTCATCCGGAAACACTTCTGTAAAATCTCTCACAATCGGTACATCTTGAATCTTGATTTCTTTCTTGTCTTTCTGAATCACGTGAGCTAGGAATGCAACACATTGTTTCCGTAAGCACTTGCGAGCTTTCATGCACGAGATTATCTTGACACTGCGTTTCGCTTGGTCTCCACGAATCTCCAAGACCTCATTGTTCTCCATAGGAATACGTAGTAGTTTATCGGAACAGATGAATTCAACTCGGTTAAGGGATAGCCAATCCATTCCGATGATGATGTCGAAACTGCCCAGCTCCATCGGTATCAAGTCGATGGAAAATGTATGATCACCAAGTGTTAGTGGGCAATTCCTAAGTACTGTGTTAACTGAAATCTGTTTGCCATTAGCTATCTCAATAGTATAAGGGGAGTCTAATGATTCCTCAACATGATTAAGATGGCTAGCAAAATCGGATGAGATAAAACTCTGATTCGCACCAGTATCAAATAATATAGAGGCGTAGAAATCAGATAGAAGAAATGTACCCGTAATGACATTCGGGTCTTGTCTAGCTGCAGCAGCTCCTATCTGAAAGGCTCGTCCCCTTGGTGCTTGATCCCTTTGTTGATTTCTCTTGGGGCAATCCCTAGAGAAGTGACCAGGTTCGCCACAGTTGTAGCAAGAACTGCGATCAGTAGCAGCAGCAGTAGTGTCACACCCCGGGCCGGCGGGAACGGATCGGGTTTTCCCGTCGGGCGGAAGGTTCCCGGGGCGTGATATCGTGGGTGATAATCATGGAGATCAGATTGTTTACATAGCATCAACGTTTAAGAATATCTAAAGCACAATCATATGATATATAGGATTACAAAGTTAAATTACAATAACAATGTTCTGCAATTTAACTAAGTAAACCTAATCAAAAGAATAATGTTTATATCTTGTATCTGTACAAGATATCAAAAATGTATCGCATCCATAGCATAATATGTGCTTCTCCAAAAGTCTACTAGGTCTGCTATCTGGCATCCTAGTATGCAATCCAAAAGCTTAAGCTTACTCCTGTGCATTACCTGAGAAAACATGTAAGAAAACAAAGTCAACACAAAGGTTGGTGAGTTCATGTAGTTTTAGTATTTGTAAAATAGCTTTTGCAAACCTCCTAGGTAAAACCTTAACCTCATTAACAACACCTGTATCATCCAACTCGGTATGCTTATATATAGGGCATACCCCTGAGTCGAGCCTACGACCCGCCCAGACGCCGTCCCACCACATACTAAGTCGCATAGGACATTGTTATTAATGATAATTAAGCATTTTACCTACCGTTCGATTCATCCTTCATCATAGCTTTAGTTTACTGTTTTTCCAAGTTTACAAGTCTATAGCATTCGTATGTAATAGCTTCAATAAGTTTAACAAGCATCGTGTTTAAAAGTTTATGATGTTGACCCAAAAGCATTCATGCATCCCCTAGGTAACAACCTTAATCTCATTAACACCACCTGTATCA
The DNA here is from genome assembly GCA_009363875.1 of Mikania micrantha. Classification (NCBI taxonomy): domain Eukaryota; kingdom Viridiplantae; phylum Streptophyta; class Magnoliopsida; order Asterales; family Asteraceae; genus Mikania; species Mikania micrantha. The sequence continues at coordinate 52,874,352 of CM018689.1, forward strand.
TCCAACCCGGTATGCTTATATATAGGGCATACCCCTGAGTCGAGCCTACGACCCGCCCAGACGCCGTCCCACCACATACTAAGTCACATAGGACATTGCTGTTAATGAAAATTAAGCGTCTTACCTACCCTCCATTTCGTTTATAGCTTTAGCATTTTGTTTAAGTTTATAGCATGAGTGAACTTTGAGGAATCACTATATGGCAAGCACTGAGAGGCCATAAGTCTACCCCTCAAGTCCCGACTATAAAGGTCACCCTATGGCAAGCACTGAGAGACCATAATAGGTGCCTTCTAGTCCTGACTGTGAAGAACACATGAAGGCAAGCACTGAGAGACCAACTATTGTTCTTCAAGTCCCGACTAGGAAGAACACATGAAGGCAAGCACTGAGAGACCAACTATTGTTCTTCCATAGTCAATAGTTTATAGCATCCAATGTTTAACAACCGGAGAGGCAAGCACTGAGAGGCCAAACCGTTGTTTTAGCTTATCAAGTTTATAGCTTTTAAGTTTAGCAACCGGAGAGGCAAGCACTGAGAGGCCAAACCGTTGCTTTTGCATAACAAGTTTATAGCTTTTAAGTTTAGCAACCGGAGAGGCAAGCACTGAGAGGCCAAACCGTTGCTTTGCATAATAAGTTTATAGCATTCAAAGTTTATAGCATTATGAGCACTCCAAGCATTTCGAGCATTTAAGCATGATAAGCATATGGTATTTACCTTATAGCATCAGCACTTGGCATTAGTATATTGCATTAATCATCTAGTTTATGATTATAGATTATAGCATAAGCATTACGAGTATAATTTAAAAATATAATTTATAGCATAAGCATCACGAGTATAGTTTAAGATCACAGTTTATAGCATAAACATCGAATGTGTAGTTTAAGAATATAGTTTATAGCATAAGCTTTTAAGAATATAGTTTAAGAATATAGTTTATAGCATAAAAGATTGAAGCACTTAGTTTAAGCATCAAGTATATAGTTTAAGCTTCTAAATTGCAACATAAGCATCAATCACCAAGTTTAAGCATATTGTTGTAGCATAAGCATCAAGTCTCATAAGCAATCCAACATATGTTTTCAAGCCTCAAGTTTAAAGTATAAGTCCCAAGTTTATTGCTTTTCAAGTATACTAAGTTTCAAGCATAAGTTTCAAGTTTATGTTTAAAGCATTAAATAACATTTCAATAAAAATGTTTAACATGCTTCTCAGTCCCGAAGTAAAACAAATAAGTTTGAAAAGGGACAAATGAACTCACCTTGTGGTTGAAGTGGTTGACTATGTTCTAAACAAGAATACACGCTCTCGTTGTTGTGTTTGTTGTTGTTTTCACGATCCTGTAATGATTTCACATAGTTTGTAGCTTATAAGTATTAATTGTGTTGGATTTGTACTTGTGCACGTGTTAGCCCTGAAGTTGGCTAATACCTATGAGTCTCGTTAATCATTCGGCCCTTTTTCCCCTGTTCATGGATTTTACTAATGCTTAACCATTTTGAGTAAATGTTTAGTACATAATGTTATAAAGTCCATGTTTCACTTATCATCACTTAATTCTTTAAAAATGATTACTAAGTGTTATGTTTAAATGTTAATGAAATTGTTGTCACCATTGTATTTCTTTTGTTTGCATAACTGATGCAACATAGTTAGTTGAATTAAATCCCATGTGTTTATTTAAAGTTAACCCATGAGCCGAATCACATATGTGAACCGAATGATTTCATCATCCAACGAACAGTGGGCTGGAACAGGCCCTATGGGCCGGAAATGGAGTACATGGGCCGCATAAGTAGATTGGGCCGTAAATAGTCATATGGCCAACCTATTGGGCCAATGAAACCTACGTGGGCTTCATGAATTGGGCCGGACCAGAAATTGGGCTAAACACTAAGTTGAGCCGTACAAAAACATTTTGGGCCGACACATCACCATGGTTCGGGTAACACCCTTTGGGCCTACAGAACTGGGCCGACTTCTAGACTGTTGGGCCGGTTGGGTTATGAAACACTGTTGGGCCAGGTGACTTGCTGTTGGGCTTGGTGCTGCGAGGTGGAGCCCAGAATTGTGTAAATGGAAATTTCACGAATCCTTTGGGGCTGAATTAGTTGGGGATGGGCTATGCATCATGGGCTGGTTGTGTAGATCGACTAATGTGGCCCAACAGTGTTCGTGAGTTCATCAGTCGTATGACACCCTAAGGGTTTAAGGTTGCATGAGTCGACCAGAAAACCTGACGCATGATGCCAAGGTTCGTGAGTGATGGATCAGGGTTCGGCCACTGAGTCGTCATGTAGGTTCGCGAGTAGAACTTGATCATGTAAGGTTCGTGAGAGAACTAGGGTTCGACTAGGTGATAACAAACGAACCAAGGGTTCGTCGCACCAGGGTTCGGGAGCCGCCCATGATGGTTCGCCTGAGAGTGTAGGTTCGGGGTCTGAACTCAGCAAGACTCGGCTGAGTTTGTAGCCTCAGGAGGGTTCGGCTACCCCTACTGTGCACGAACCAGCCGCCTTACATCATCATCCTTGACTCGAACCAGTTGCAAGCCGCTTCTAGTGGTTGTGTTAGCCTAAGGTGGTGTCTCGAGGGAGTCTTTAACAGGACATAGTGCGTGTAACATCATCTAGAGCCGGCTAACCATGGTGGGTCAAGTAGTACACATGAAAACCCTATTTTCGTGGATCTTCACAGCCTCATACCTCGATTTCTAGTGGTTATCAGCCCCGATCTGTTGTACTTTCATGTAGAGGGCTTCAAGAGCTTCGCGTGGGCGCAAGAATCACCGATTTTCGTTAAGAAATGAAGAAGATACAAGGTTTTGAAGGTGGTTTGGTGGTTGTGGGTGTTGTAGCCGGAAATGAGAGAGAGAAAGGGTTGTAGATGATGAAAATGAGAGGGAAATCTCTCACTTAGGGTTTTTATACCACGTGTGGTGTCCGGGTCCGTTTCGGTTGCTCGGTTCGAAATTTTGTCGCGTAACCGGCACATTACGCGCATTTTCCGTAATTAAAATAAAATGAGTTTATTTTAATGATTCGAATGTTATTTATTTCTAGAAATTATTTTAAATATTGTTATATTTATTTATTTATCGAATTAAAATATTTTGCGCGTTTTTATTTAATTTTCGCGTTTCGTTAATTTTTCTCGCAATTTAATAAAATAGTTTTGTTAAATTTTGTTTTACGATGAGTTTCAAAATTGTAAAATAGGAAATATTTTATTTCCTTAAAATTATGGTCGTTCGTATCGTTATTCGTTTTCGTTTCGTCAGATCGCGTTGCCATCGCGCGTATTCGTTCGAATCGTCATTCGAACGAACACATCGATGGTTTGGCTTTCTGATTCTTGTTTTTTTTTTTTTTTTTTAAGTCATTATTTCAGAACGTTAAACTATCAGAATCATTCGTACAGATCGTCACCTATACGAATAACACGTCGGTTTAGCATTCGGAAACGACAACCGTTAAGATTTTGTTTTGTTTAACCTCACATACGTTTACAACAAGTAATATCACATCAAGTATTTATGTTTCAACACTGTGTTGTCTGACATATTTTCTGATTGTTAAATCCTAAGATTCTAGTCAGATTCAGACAATCGTTTAATAGTTTCAAGTTAATCCCATGCATCAATAGTCTAAACTTAGTTTTTCGTAATGTGTACTTGAGTTACTGTACGAGTTACTGTACAGTTTACTGTTCCGGTAACGGTTCCGGCACAGATGTTACAGTCTCCCCTTGTTAGAGAAATTTCGTCCCGAAATTTAAAAGTTATTATCGGTACGACTTTCTTTGTAACAAGTGGGAAACTTTGCTTAATGTAATATCCTTACGCTTCTAGATTAAACTCTAGACCGCGTTTGGGACTTCCTGCATATAGCCTCAAAGTTTTTGCTAGTCCTATTGCTCATAGTTGCCTTATTGTTATGGCTTGCTTAATCCTTGTATGACTCTAACACTTCATTGTTCAAACTAACCGGTGTTATGAGCATCAGTTGTTACACAATTTTAGTGTTAGCTATGGTTTCCTACATATGTTATGTGCATCAACTAAGAATTCTTTCTTAACCTTTATCGGAATAGAAGAATTCCTAAGTTCCATGGAATACTCGTGTGATCGTACTAATAGGAATAAGATAATTTCTTATTCTTACTAGTATCGACATAAAATGAAGTCTTATGAGTGAGGAGATACTACATACCAGTACCCGCCTCCGGGTCTTGGCGTGCTGCAGCGGCTCCAATCATAAATGCCCTCCCACGAGGGGCTTGAACTCCTGGTTGTACTCTTTTCGGGCAGTCCCTGGAGTAATGACCTAATTCCCCGCAGTTATAGCATCCTCGATTGTTGTTGTTATGATTGCCAGTGTTTTGTGGTGGAGGGATTGCTACTGCGGCATTGTTTGTAGCTTGTGTGACTGGAGCACGGCATTGTTGAGTTCGGTGACCTAGTCGGCCACAGTTGTTGCATTGTCTGCATGGCACCGTAGTAGGATGATGAAATCTGCAGTGTATGCACTGAGGATGCATTCCCACATAGTTTTTGGGTGTAGGGTTGACAGGTACTGCAAGGGCTTGTCTCAAAGGTGTGGCCATCGCATAGTTTTCAACGACCTTTTGCTTCTTCGTTTGATGGTACTCTGGTTTCTTAGTTGCTGCTTCCTTAGCTTTTCCCGTTTCGTCTTTCAGAACTCCTGACTTCACCATTACCCCAGTAAGTTTAGCTGAAAGAGCAATGGCTGACTCCAAAGTAGCAGGATTTGCAGCCAACACAATACTCTGTATGCAGGAGGGTAATCCAGCTACATATCTGTCAATCAACTTTTCCAAAGTTGGCACCATCTCTGGCACCAGAGCTACCAGTTCGTGATAGCGGGTAGTGAAAGTCATATGGTCTGCTCCCTTCATCACATGGTTCGAGAGTTCAATCTCTAGTTGTTGCAGTTCATGTTTCGGACAAAACTCATTCCTTAGAAGAAGTTTGAATTCTGACCATGGCATTGCCATTGCTTCGTCTCTTCCCTTAGCCCTGATCTGTGCGTTCCACCATGTTAGAGCTCGCTTGCTAAAGGATCCAGCTGCATAACGAACTTTGTGATGTTCCGGACAACTACTTATGTCCAAAGTGTTCTCCATTTTCTCCAGCCATTGGATCAGTCCAACGGCTCCTTCAACGCCTGTGAAGCTTGGTGGGTTACATCCAACAAATGACTTGTAGGAGCAGTCTGAAGTGTGCTTAGTGTTTCCACTAGCTTCTCCTGTAGTATGACCAGAGTTATTGCCATGGCCTTGAATCCTGTTGATCATCTCCGGGATGATATCCTTCATCTGATTAGTCAACTGACTACTCAGTAATGTTGCCAAAGCAATAGTAGCAGGGTCTAACACCAAAGTCGTGCTTATGCCTGCATTCGGGTTTGGAGGAGGACTGTGTGGAGGAGGAGGAGGTGGCGGTGGTGAATCTGGTGGTGATGGTGTGGAAGAGTGAGGTGCAGAAGTCTGTGGTGTAGGTACCGGTGTAGGTTGTCTTCTAGGCGGCATTCTGATCATAACCAAAGGAATTTGGTTAGTGCAGTGATCGAATGCAGAAGACACAATGCAAGAAATTTTTCTAATTCCTATGTTCTCTACATGAAGGGTCCCTAAGTTATAGTCTAGGCCAAACCATTTAAGTAAATGACCTAATATTCTCTATAACCTTGAGCTCTGATACCAATCTGTCACACCCCGGGCCGGCGGGAACGGATCGGGTTTTCCCGTCGGGCGGAAGGTTCCCGGGGCGTGATATCGTGGGTGATAATCATGGAGATCAGATTGTTTACATAGCATCAACGTTTAAGAATATCTAAAGCACAATCATATGATATATAGGATTACAAAGTTAAATTACAATAACAATGTTCTGCAATTTAACTAAGTAAACCTAATCAAAAGAATAATGTTTATATCTTGTATCTGTACAAGATATCAAAAATGTATCGCATCCATAGCATAATATGTGCTTCTCCAAAAGTCTACTAGGTCTGCTATCTGGCATCCTAGTATGCAATCCAAAAGCTTAAGCTTACTCCTGTGCATTACCTGAGAAAACATGTAAGAAAACAAAGTCAACACAAAGGTTGGTGAGTTCATGTAGTTTTAGTATTTGTAAAATAGCTTTTGCAAACCTCCTAGGTAAAACCTTAACCTCATTAACAACACCTGTATCATCCAACTCGGTATGCTTATATATAGGGCATACCCCTGAGTCGAGCCTACGACCCGCCCAGACGCCGTCCCACCACATACTAAGTCGCATAGGACATTGTTATTAATGATAATTAAGCATTTTACCTACCGTTCGATTCATCCTTCATCATAGCTTTAGTTTACTGTTTTTCCAAGTTTACAAGTCTATAGCATTCGTATGTAATAGCTTCAATAAGTTTAACAAGCATCGTGTTTAAAAGTTTATGATGTTGACCCAAAAGCATTCATGCATCCCCTAGGTAACAACCTTAATCTCATTAACACCACCTGTATCATCCAACCCGGTATGCTTATATATAGGGCATACCCCTGAGTCGAGCCTACGACCCGCCCAGACGCCGTCCCACCACATACTAAGTCACATAGGACATTGCTGTTAATGAAAATTAAGCGTCTTACCTACCCTCCATTTCGTTTATAGCTTTAGCATTTTGTTTAAGTTTATAGCATGAGTGAACTTTGAGGAATCACTATATGGCAAGCACTGAGAGGCCATAAGTCTACCCCTCAAGTCCCGACTATAAAGGTCACCCTATGGCAAGCACTGAGAGACCATAATAGGTGCCTTCTAGTCCTGACTGTGAAGAACACATGAAGGCAAGCACTGAGAGACCAACTATTGTTCTTCAAGTCCCGACTAGGAAGAACACATGAAGGCAAGCACTGAGAGACCAACTATTGTTCTTCCATAGTCAATAGTTTATAGCATCCAATGTTTAACAACCGGAGAGGCAAGCACTGAGAGGCCAAACCGTTGTTTTAGCTTATCAAGTTTATAGCTTTTAAGTTTAGCAACCGGAGAGGCAAGCACTGAGAGGCCAAACCGTTGCTTTTGCATAACAAGTTTATAGCTTTTAAGTTTAGCAACCGGAGAGGCAAGCACTGAGAGGCCAAACCGTTGCTTTGCATAATAAGTTTATAGCATTCAAAGTTTATAGCATTATGAGCACTCCAAGCATTTCGAGCATTTAAGCATGATAAGCATATGGTATTTACCTTATAGCATCAGCACTTGGCATTAGTATATTGCATTAATCATCTAGTTTATGATTATAGATTATAGCATAAGCATTACGAGTATAATTTAAAAATATAATTTATAGCATAAGCATCACGAGTATAGTTTAAGATCACAGTTTATAGCATAAACATCGAATGTGTAGTTTAAGAATATAGTTTATAGCATAAGCTTTTAAGAATATAGTTTAAGAATATAGTTTATAGCATAAAAGATTGAAGCACTTAGTTTAAGCATCAAGTATATAGTTTAAGCTTCTAAATTGCAACATAAGCATCAATCACCAAGTTTAAGCATATTGTTGTAGCATAAGCATCAAGTCTCATAAGCAATCCAACATATGTTTTCAAGCCTCAAGTTTAAAGTATAAGTCCCAAGTTTATTGCTTTTCAAGTATACTAAGTTTCAAGCATAAGTTTCAAGTTTATGTTTAAAGCATTAAATAACATTTCAATAAAAATGTTTAACATGCTTCTCAGTCCCGAAGTAAAACAAATAAGTTTGAAAAGGGACAAATGAACTCACCTTGTGGTTGAAGTGGTTGACTATGTTCTAAACAAGAATACACGCTCTCGTTGTTGTGTTTGTTGTTGTTTTCACGATCCTGTAATGATTTCACATAGTTTGTAGCTTATAAGTATTAATTGTGTTGGATTTGTACTTGTGCACGTGTTAGCCCTGAAGTTGGCTAATACCTATGAGTCTCGTTAATCATTCGGCCCCTTTTTCCCCTGTTCATGGATTTTACTAATGCTTAACCATTTTGAGTAAATGTTTAGTACATAATGTTATAAAGTCCATGTTTCACTTATCATCACTTAATTCTTTAAAAATGATTACTAAGTGTTATGTTTAAATGTTAATGAAATTGTTGTCACCATTGTATTTCTTTTGTTTGCATAACTGATGCAACATAGTTAGTTGAATTAAATCCCATGTGTTTATTTAAAGTTAACCCATGAGCCGAATCACATATGTGAACCGAATGATTTCATCATCCAACGAACAGTGGGCTGGAACAGGCCCTATGGGCCGGAAATGGAGTACATGGGCCGCATAAGTAGATTGGGCCGTAAATAGTCATATGGCCAACCTATTGGGCCAATGAAACCTACGTGGGCTTCATGAATTGGGCCGGACCAGAAATTGGGCTAAACACTAAGTTGAGCCGTACAAAAACATTTTGGGCCGACACATCACCATGGTTCGGGTAACACCCTTTGGGCCTACAGAACTGGGCCGACTTCTAGACTGTTGGGCCGGTTGGGTTATGAAACACTGTTGGGCCAGGTGACTTGCTGTTGGGCTTGGTGCTGCGAGGTGGAGCCCAGAATTGTGTAAATGGAAATTTCACGAATCCTTTGGGGCTGAATTAGTTGGGGATGGGCTATGCATCATGGGCTGGTTGTGTAGATCGACTAATGTGGCCCAACAGTGTTCGTGAGTTCATCAGTCGTATGACACCCTAAGGGTTTAAGGTTGCATGAGTCGACCAGAAAACCTGACGCATGATGCCAAGGTTCGTGAGTGATGGATCAGGGTTCGGCCACTGAGTCGTCATGTAGGTTCGCGAGTAGAACTTGATCATGTAAGGTTCGTGAGAGAACTAGGGTTCGACTAGGTGATAACAAACGAACCAAGGGTTCGTCGCACCAGGGTTCGGGAGCCGCCCATGATGGTTCGCCTGAGAGTGTAGGTTCGGGGTCTGAACTCAGCAAGACTCGGCTGAGTTTGTAGCCTCAGGAGGGTTCGGCTACCCCTACTGTGCACGAACCAGCCGCCTTACATCATCATCCTTGACTCGAACCAGTTGCAAGCCGCTTCTAGTGGTTGTGTTAGCCTAAGGTGGTGTCTCGAGGGAGTCTTTAACAGGACATAGTGCGTGTAACATCATCTAGAGCCGGCTAACCATGGTGGGTCAAGTAGTACACATGAAAACCCTATTTTCGTGGATCTTCACAGCCTCATACCTCGATTTCTAGTGGTTATCAGCCCCGATCTGTTGTACTTTCATGTAGAGGGCTTCAAGAGCTTCGCGTGGGCGCAAGAATCACCGATTTTCGTTAAGAAATGAAGAAGATACAAGGTTTTGAAGGTGGTTTGGTGGTTGTGGGTGTTGTAGCCGGAAATGAGAGAGAGAAAGGGTTGTAGATGATGAAAATGAGAGGGAAATCTCTCACTTAGGGTTTTTATACCACGTGTGGTGTCCGGGTCCGTTTCGGTTGCTCGGTTCGAAATTTTGTCGCGTAACCGGCACATTACGCGCATTTTCCGTAATTAAAATAAAATGAGTTTATTTTAATGATTCGAATGTTATTTATTTCTAGAAATTATTTTAAATATTGTTATATTTATTTATTTATCGAATTAAAATATTTTGCGCGTTTTTATTTAATTTTCGCGTTTCGTTAATTTTTCTCGCAATTTAATAAAATAGTTTTGTTAAATTTTGTTTTACGATGAGTTTCAAAATTGTAAAATAGGAAATATTTTATTTCCTTAAAATTATGGTCGTTCGTATCGTTATTCGTTTTCGTTTCGTCAGATCGCGTTGCCATCGCGCGTATTCGTTCGAATCGTCATTCGAACGAACACATCGATGGTTTGGCTTTCTGATTCTTGTTTTTTTTTTTTTTTTTTAAGTCATTATTTCAGAACGTTAAACTATCAGAATCATTCGTACAGATCGTCACCTATACGAATAACACGTCGGTTTAGCATTCGGAAACGACAACCGTTAAGATTTTGTTTTGTTTAACCTCACATACGTTTACAACAAGTAATATCACATCAAGTATTTATGTTTCAACACTGTGTTGTCTGACATATTTTCTGATTGTTAAATCCTAAGATTCTAGTCAGATTCAGACAATCGTTTAATAGTTTCAAGTTAATCCCATGCATCAATAGTCTAAACTTAGTTTTTCGTAATGTGTACTTGAGTTACTGTACGAGTTACTGTACAGTTTACTGTTCCGGTAACGGTTCCGGCACAGATGTTACAAGTAGTGGCTGCATTGTTGTTTCTGTTTGGAGCTCCCGTGCTCCTGCAGCGGTTTGCCCAATGGCCAAACTTTCCACAGTTTGTGCATTGCATGCACTGAGAGTTTGGCGCGTGATGATACTGACAAGTGTTGCACAAAGGTGCAGTGCCAGTGTAGGGCTTCCTAACTTGCAGTGGTGGTGGCTGATTAAGCATTGGGGCCTGAGTAGTAGCAGCAAAGTTCCTTGCCACTTTTTGTTTCTTAGCCGGACGTTTATCCGACTTCTTGGAAGTTCCAGCCTTGGCTGTTTCAACCTCATCCTTCAAAACTCCAGATTTTACCATCACCTTGGTAAGTTTAGCTGAGAGGGAGATAGCAGCCTCCAAAGTAGCAGGATATGCAGCGAACACGATACTTTGGATGCAAGAAGGCAATCCCGCCACATAGCGGTCAATCAGCTTTTCCAATGTTGGTACCATTTCTGGCACCAAAGCCACCAACTCATGATACCGAGTGGTGAAGGTCATATGATCAGCCCCCTTCATCACATGGTTCGAGAGTTCCGTTTCCAGCAGTTGCAGTTCGTGTTTCGGACAGAACTCGTTCCTCAGAAGAATCTTATATTCTGCCCATGGCATCGCCATTGCTTCATCTCTTCCCTTTGCTCGAATCTGAGCATTCCACCATGTAAGTGCTCGCTTGCTGAATGAACCAGCTGCATAGCGAACTTTATGGTGTTCTGGACAGTTGCTAATGTCCAGAGTATTCTCCATCTTTTCTAGCCATTGGATCAGTCCAACAGCTCCTTCAACTCCGGTGAAACTTGGAGGTTTGCATCCTACAAAAGACTTGTAGGAGTAGTCCGTAGTATGACTAGTGTTTCCACTAGCCTCTCCTGTAGTATGGCCAGAATTGTTGCCGTGGCCTTGAATTCGGTTTATCATCTCTGGGATGACATCTTTCAGCTGACTTGTCAGTTGAGTACTCAGCAGGGTTGCCAAAGCGATAGTAGCAGGATCTATCATCTGAACATTGCTTGAGCCTGGTGGTGGAGAGTGTGGAGGAGGAGGAGGAGGAGGTGGAGGTGGTGGTGGTGAATGTGGAGGAGAGTCAGCTGGTGATGGAGTCGATGAATGCGGAGCTGAACCTTGAGTCAACGGTAATAGTGGTGGTTGTCTTCGCGGCGGCATTCTGATCATAACCGAAAAGAAATCGGTTAGTGCAGTGATCAGAAGCAGAAGACATTATGCAAATAGAATCCTATATCATAAGAACTCTACATGAGGGTCCCTAGGTTATAGTCTAGGCCAAACCGTTTAAGTAATATGACCTATATTTCTCTATAACCATGGCTCTGATACCAATCTGTCACACCCCGGGCCGGCGGGAACGGATCGGGTTTTCCCGTCGGGCGGAAGGTTCCCGGGGCGCGATATCTTGAGTGATAATCGAGATGATCAGATTGTTTACATAGCACATGAGATATAAATGAGAATTGCTAATCATGACATGAAATAGAATTACAAAGTTAAATTACATTGTACCTCATAATTTAACTAAGTAAATCTAATCAAAAGAATCAATAAGTTTATATCTTGAATTGCACAAGATATACAAAAGTGATTCAAGGTTTTGTCATTCCAAAAGTATGCAATCAAAAGTAAGCTAGGTCTTCTAAAAGTCCTCTAGCTTAACACTTGCATAATTGTATCTACACCTGTTCGTCACCTGAGAAAACATGCATTTAAACAAAGTCAACACTAGGTTGGTGAGTTCATAAGTAAGTACATTGAAAACCATTGAATTGATCATGCATACATCCACAATGTCATACTTGTTACTTGTAATACTTGTTTCATCTGTACCACCCAATGGCCTCTCCTTAGTTATATGTACAAGTAGTGTATCACCTGATCAAGTATGCTTATATATAGGGAATCACGCAAGGGTCAAGCCCAAACGCTATCCCACCACATACTCAGTCAAGTTCTACCCCACTTGCGATACAACTAAAGATATCCATTCCCCGTTTGTTCATCGTATTTGATATGTATTCAGTTATTGTATTGATGATAGAATAATATATTGTATGGGGTTTAATTAACAAACCGAAGTGTTGATAACCCTCGATGTATTAAGGAATTTTAGATTAATATAATCTTGTCCTTGTATTATTCTATACTTGAGGTGGGTTAACTGATGATACTCTATTAAATATTAAGAGTGTGAGTTAACCCCTTTCAACTTGTTCTTGAACCATAGTGCATAGAGCCTAAAAGGAATCCATTGAAATCCTCACGTAATCAGATTTCAATGCATCTGATTTATCTCTACCACTTTGCATGTCTATTGTCCTCAACGAAATCTATTACTAGTAGTGTAACATGAGAGCAGATCAACTTCTCAATCTACTAGTCAATAGGGTTTTCGCTGGATTAATTACTTATCACTGTAGATTAATATCACCATGTGTCGCTTACCATAACCTGACTTGAGGTCGCCCTGTCACCGGTCATACGTTACCGGCCAATGAATCAATACGATCAACATACTAGCCCTACAAGCTAGAGGTTTGTCAAACCTATGGTACCACTATGCTATCGTCGGTTTAGTCACGTCAAACTAACTGGTCAGCGAATTAAAGGGGCTTACATGATCACTTGAACAACTTGGCACATGATTGAAGTGATATAATGCAAACAGGTCAATAGTAACTAATTGTAATTGTATTCACTTGTACCCTTGTTCTCATTGTCATATGTTCTCAGTGATATTAACAAAGTTAAATATGAACCAGTCTTATTAGGTTATGTTAATTAATTGAGTGAATGATGTTGTTATCATGAAATTACGTTATCATGATTATCATTCCATGTTCCTTGTTCTTCTTGTAATATGTGTTGAGTTGTAAAGTTAAGTGTTATAAGAGCTAGTCTTAATACACTTATTTAACTCTTGTATTGAATGATGTAATAAAGATATATTATCTTTATATCATTCTTGTGTTATGTTCTTGAAATCATGTCATCGTGTTTCCTTGTAATTGTTGTAATGTCATTTCTTGTAAGAATAACTAAGTGTTGTAAGAGTCAACTTACTACTAAGTTATTCTATTGTATCGATGAGTTATGATATTAAAAATATCATCATCATCTTATCTTTCCTGTATTCTTAAATTCAAACAAGCATGCATACAATGATTTATGATAATAAGCAATTTAATATCAAATAATCAAAGTATTAACAATATGTAAGCAAAAATTTTAAATAAATAAAAGTAACGCATGTTTCTCAGCCCCGAGAGTTTAAAATCAGTAAAGATTAAAGAAAAGGGGCATATGAACTCACCTGTTGTAGTAAGGTTGACTTAGCTTAAAAGAGAAGAATGCACACGCGCTCTTGTTGCACTTGAGTTTGTTTTACGACCCTGTATTAAATTTACATTGCATTTGCCATCTGTAAGTATATACCTTAAAGATTTAAGTGCGTGTATGTGTTAGCCCAAGAGTTGGCTAACACATGCGAGTCTCGGTATTGATCTTGGTTCGGCCCTAAACAATTGTAATGATTTTACCGGTCTTTTGTTTATTTGATTTAATCCTTGGAACCACTTATGATTATACTCAAAACTAAATTGTTTTAAGATCTATGAATTCATTTCCAAAGCTTTGTCATCTTGAACAATTTAATAGATTCATTATGGGTGTGTGTCATACTTAATCACATTTAATGTCTTAGTTCTTGAATTTAGGTTATCTTGAAGCTCATTGGGCCGAATGTAAGTCGTGGGCCATTGGGTCGATTCTACGTATGTGGATTCTTGTATCACATTGGGCCTCAGTTATTGTGTCACGAAATCATTAGGGCTAGCTTAGTTGTTAATGGGCCCGTTGCTACTAGTGGGCCGAATCTGTGAAATAGTAAGAAAATATCATGGGCCGAATATGTTAAGGAGTTGGGCCTGCATGAATTTTATTAGCTAGTTAATGGGCTTTGTAAACTCCAATTGGGCCTACTCAAATTCGTGAACTGAGCCCATTATATGAATAGCGTGGCCCAATTAACTCAGATGATTGGGCTGTAAGTTGAGCTTATGGGCTTATTCAATAGAGACACAAAACAATCAGGCCTTGGGCCGAACGTATGTTGGGCCTGGGTGTAAAAACATGGGCCGTTTGAGACTGTTTCACGAATGAGGGAGAAAGGTGGCCGAAGGAATGATGGTCCGGTGAATGAAAAAGAAATGGCTGCCGAATAGCATGGATCCACGAATGGCTGGAAGGTGGTCGAATGGTGACCCACGAATGAGATGGCCGGCGCATGAGCATGACTGGCCGACGAATGAAGATGGCGAAAGAAGTAGGCCGGCGAATGGAGGAGTGGCCAAATGAGTAGGTTCGAATGAGTATGCGAGTATGAGGGTCGAATAGAGTCATGCGGCTGAGTCCCTATTCGCCCGTTGATCTTGTGAACACCTCCCTCATTCGCCGAATGAGTGCTGGATAACCTCCATTCGCACGACAGATTTCAGCGGCCTCCAATGGTGGTGTCGAGTTCCATCCAGAAATCATGGTGTTTTATCAACAGTTACGGTTGGTAGGACCTATCTCAGATGTGTTGCGGCCAAGAAAAGGTTCTAGGACCGGTTTTTGAGTGGAGTTCGAACAAGAGATACAAAAACCCTAGTTTTTCAAACTTTGCAGCTCATTTTACCTCGATTTCAGAAAGTTTGAGCTCCGATCTGTTGTACTTTTGTGTAGAGGGTGTTGAGAGCTTCGTGTAGGTTCGAAAATGGAGTGATTTGGCCAAGTATTGAGGAAGATATGGAGGAGAGAAGGTGATTCTTGGTGGTGGTGTGGTGGTAGACGGAAATGGAGGTTGGAGAGAGAAGGAGGAGATGAAAAAAAATGAGAACACTCAATTATTTAGGGTTTATATACCCCGCGTGGTGTTCGGGTTCGTTTCGTTTGCTCGGTTCGTGTTTTCGTTACGTTTCCGGAAATTACGCGAAATTTAAATAGTTTTAAATAAAAGAATTTAATTTAATTATTTTGACGAGTTTCAAAATTGTAAAATGTTATTTATTTGATTTTATTAAATTATTTTCGTTCGTGACGTGTTTTCGTTTTCGATTCGTCAGATCGCGTCACCTTTCACGCGTAATTCGTTCGAATCGTCACCCGAACGAATACGACAATGGTTTTGCTTTCTGACTTTTGTTTTCTACTTTTCAGCCATTATTTCAGAACTCTAAACTCACAGATATGTTTGTGTGAATCGTCACCCACGCAAACACACTGTCAGTTCGTTATTATGAAATAACACTGTAATTGTGTTTGAATTGTGTTTCCTCACTGTCGGACTCAACTAAACATCCTGTTTTCACATTGTTCTTGTACTGATTCGTCGACCATCTGATTCCTGTCATCTGTGGACATCAGATCGCAACCGATTTGCTTTCGTTGTTTGCTTGTAAACTGTTGTTTCTCGTGATTCGTTGTGTTCACTGTGTTTAAGTTTTCACTTAAACACGCACAACTATTGTTTCAATGTCTGTTGTACTTACTGTATTTAAGCTTGCACTAAAATACGTACAACTGTGTATTGTATTCTGAATTCTGTTAATGCGATAACTGTTCATGTACATGTATTTACACATAGTATAAAGTGAAAGTACACATACCGTACGGACTTGCCGGACGATCTGGCACTTGATGTTACATGTACCATCAAACCCAGATTAAAACAAGGGAAAATTCGTGCATGCAAGACCATGGGGCTTGCATGTGTGTTTGTGAGCGTGTATGTGCAACATATGATGGTTCTATGCCATGAGAGATGAATAGACTACCTCTAAAGCTTCTGGAACTTCGAGATGATGGTGATAACAGCTTCTGGACAGCAAGAACCTTCAGAAATCACGAGGTGGTGGTGGTTCTTCGAGCTTCCAAGTGAGAAATAAGCTTCGATCTTCCAATGTGGAGCTTCAAAGAGGTTAACAATGGTGGAAAATGGCTGAAACAGGAGGTTGAAGATGAAGTTGACCGAGTTGTAGCGTGCAAGAGTGTTTAAAATGATTAAGATAGGTGAAATGATGATCTTGGAAGTTTAAAAAGAAAAATCTGCGAATCCAGGTGTCAGGCGTATCGCCTGGCGTGGTGTTACATCATGGTGCGTTACGCGCGGGTTAGAACGGATAAGGCGCTCAATTCCCATCCGCGCGCATCGCCTGACGTGGGCGTCTCAGGTCAGGCGTACTGCCTGGCCTAAATGTCAAGCCCAATATGCTTGTTTTGTTGTTCTGGGCCCGTTCTTGCCCGTTTCTCGATCGTAGAACATCGTTTGAGCGTCGTTTGGTCTCGTTTGAACTTCCTAGTTCAATGTGTGAGTGTTTCGTGAAGTTTCGAGTGTTGTGCTACACAATGTGCTTGACGTTCACCAACGTTCGTGTGTTTTGACACGTGTGTGCTGTTCGCCGATAATTCCACGAATTATCTAGTCATGTGTCAGTGTTCGTACTGTCGTGCCACGTGTCACACTAAATTAATCTAATTATAGTGCCACGTGTACAATAAGCATTTAAATAAATATTTAAATAAATACAAAGCTGACCTGGAAAATACGAGGTGTCACACATTAGTAACCATTGATTCAAAAATTGGGTGGATGATGTTGAAAAAGAAGATTGGATGGTTAAATATTAAAAAAATGGGATAAAGGACAAAAAGGTACAACAAGGTTAAATTGGTAAAATACTTATTTGTACTATTTGTATATTAAATTAAAAGTACCTCTTTTTGAAGAATTCTACATATGTACTATTTGTGATATTAAATTAAAATACATATTTATGTAATGTCATTTGATCTTTTAATATATTTTGTATTATGTTACATTAAAGTTACATAATTTAAAACTATTTCAGCTACGTACTTTTTATTTGTATTATGTTACATCAAAATTACATGATAAAATGGTGGGAGCTTTGGTGGGAGGTGTCGTGACGAGGATGAATAGAGAAAGGTGGTTGTGTGAAGAGGGGGATTCCGACTAATTATGTAACGTGGTTCAATTTTATTAATTTTATATACGTAACCAATTGTTAGATGTATGTTACATTGACATTACATAAAAATTACATATATGTAATTTTAACATCTATGTAACACATATATCTTCCAAAAAAAAATAATCTGGTTATACTAACTTTACATATGTAATTTGCATGTAAACATACGTTTAAAAATATTTGTGCAAAAAAAGAAAAGAAAACAAAAAAAAAGAATACAAATTATGAAATATTGAGTAAAATATAAAATTTGTAACATCATATTCTAGTTACACTAACTTTAAATATGTAACAATAACGTAACATAATGAAATGTTATAGAATGTACCATTAAAAAAATTAAAACAGTATAATAATACAATTAATGAAAAGTTTTGCATGAAAATTATAAAAAAAATTAATAATTAATACACTAGATGGAAAATACATTTTGTAACATGAACTTAATGGAAAATACACATAACCTACAGTGTTATGTGTAACATTAGTGTAACAACTTAATTATATTTTAAACGTTAAATCTCAAAAAGAATAACTTAGAAAAACTGATATTATATATAGAAAAATAATTTTGTATCTTTAAAATTGTGTACATACAAAATAAAATGAATTTATTTTTATGTTTTTTAAGAAATCAAGTCATGAATACTTTTTTTTTTTGAACGGCTTGGTACAACGACACCCAAGACGGGATTTCAACCGTCCCCTCGGATTTGACGCTCTGGGGCGTATGCCCGAGCCCACCCCAGGAGGAACCCCACAACTGGGTAAACCCCCTGACCTTGCTTCAGCAAATATGCCTCAGCCCGGATTCGAACCCAAGACCTCCCATAGGGAAGTCAAGGGGGTAACCATTAGGCTAGAAGCCCTTGGTTTTTTTTGATTTGATGTAGAAGACATATTTTATTGTAAAAGGTACAAATATGAAACAATCAATAATTAAGTTCTTATGTAGTATGAAAAAATAACAAATTATGATATTTTATAAAAATGACAAACAATAAAATATAAAAGTGTATATAAAAGACATGTTCAATTAGTCCGTTGAGATGTATCATAAACGTAACTTGAGTGTTAGTTTCTATAATATTGGATTATAAGAATCTGATTGTATAAAATATAACTAACCATAAAAAAATATAGAGTATACGTAATATTGTTATGAAATAATATATACTTTTTTTTATTTAAATATAACGAGAATGCAAAATTCGGGAATTTATTATGAAATTATGCGTTAGAAAAAAGGAATATTACTTCAAAAAAAGAATATGAAAAAATTCAAAAATTTTAGGTATAACAATAAATATACACAATACCCTCGACCAACGTATCATAGATGTAACAACGACAACACTTATATACAACTAGCATATTATCAATTTTTTTTCAATTAAAAAATTATGGTGTGGAAATAAAAGAGGGGGAATATTTAATTTTTTTGTTTTTGATTTAAATTTGAAGAGAGAGAATGTGGTTAATAAATAAAATAGTTTGTAGTGGTACATGTGAAGAAAATGACCTAATTGTTATATTAGGTTATTAAAAAGAAAGAATGATGTGACAAATTGTGGACCAAGTATTGGGTTTCCATAGTTTCCTCATCTTATGAGGGTTTCCAAAATATACATGCCCTATATATATTTGTTATACGAGTTTTAACTCAAACTTGAGGCTAGTAGAGTTGGTAGATATGTTTGTGTAGATATAAAGGGTCAAAGGGATTGAGTCCCTTCCCTTTTTATTTTACCAAATTTTCTTTTTCTATTTTTAAAATATTATTTTTTTCGAATTGTGACGTGCTATTAACAATCACATTTTTGTATAAATATTAATCAAAACCGAGTCAATTTACGTTTTCATTTGGGTTAACTACGGTATATTTTCTTTTCAAATACACTTTTGGGTTTCGTAATTCTAGTTTAACGTGATATTTTAGCTACATTGCGCTTGTTAGTAAAACAATAGAGAAAGTTTTAAATAAGTTTATTATTAAAAAAAAAAACTTAAAATCAATTGTAACGAAAGTCCTAATTCGTCATTTTTTTGATGCACAATTGCCACCAATAAATTGATACCCCCTTGGTTGTTAATCCCAAATCGATACGTGTAAATTGTAACCCCTAATCTTCCCTTACGCAGCGTAATTCTTCTCGATCAAGATCCGTTTAGCCCTGCATTCTCAAGACCAATCTAATCATACCAACGCAAGAGAATTAGGGTTCTTAAATCCATGGTAACCTTCCCTTTCATGTGTTTATGTTCATTTTCAATTTATATTATCGTGATTTAAGCAACGAATGGATTGATCTCAACTCCAACTACGATAAATGTTGGCAAATCCTGTTGAGTAGTATTTGACATGCGATCCATTGAATATCGGCATGAATTCTAAACTAATTGCTCATGATAATCGACTTTATAACATCTGTTAAGTAGAATAATTATGGTTTTGGTGTTCAAAAGGGAATTGTTATCTGCAGTATGATAATAGTTGCTCATGATAAATAACTTTCTAACATGATAGTTGTTATTGAAACTTGTATTAATATTGCTTTCCATTTTTGAAATTTATGATGCTTTATAACCTTGTGATCCTGCTTAATATTTGTTATTTGATTTTTTCATCGTTGCAGCTAGACATTACAAGAATATCGGTCTGTGTTCTAGATTTTTAGGCTTGAAATGATCAATTGGAACATTACATTCTAACATCACAGTGGTGGGATAATAATTTGAGTTTGATTAATACATGGATTTCAAATTAAGCTTGGTGCTGATATTAATGTTGACATCAACAATAGTTGCCATTAGAAAGGATATCAGTTTTATAGAAACGCAAATATGCAGAACAACAGTTCAAGGAAGATACTTAATAACTGATCATACTGGGTATGTATGTGATGCCTTGTCACTAGATCCTAAATCACACTGCTGCCGTGTAAAAAGAGATCAATACAGCTGTCAAGGCTGCAATCTTGTTTCACAATGCTGCAAATCCTATGAATATTGTGTTTCATGCTGCTTAAATCCCGAAAGAACACATGTAAATCAAGTATTAAAAGTGAAAATTGCTAAACCAGTAACTTCTGGGACTTATTCGAGTTTATTTGACTACTGTGCTGGAAGATGTAGGCATAATTCCGAGAGTGTGATTCATGAAAACGCTTATGTGAGTGAATTTCATCATTGTTTTGCACCACCATCCAACAATTCGGTTGGAATTAGTGATACACAAGTAGAAGTGCGGTTAATTGGTATTAATGTTATGGTTGGCAAACAAGGGGAATCGTGTGATTCTGTTTGTAAATCAGTTGGGCAGTCATGTGTGCCAAGTAAATTTTCATTTATTAATGAATGTGGAATTATGCAAAAGTATATGAAATGTAGAGGCTTGTGTCTTGCAAGTATTGGTTCTGACCAACCGGCTGAGGTGGCTGAGGATGCACCTAGAAATTTGAACCCGGGTGCATGTTTATATACACGAAGACCGTCAATGCTTTCATGTGATGGGTTCCATCAGCATACAAAGAGGCTTTGCCCTTGTGCTTAGAAAATTTTCTGGTTAGCAAACTTATGGTAACATTTCCTTTAGAATTACTTATCATTGCTTTTATTAATTATTGTGATTTGGTTATCACTTCTGTTATTTTTATTCTGGTTATTGATTATGTGATTATTGTGACTTGAAAGCATAATAATCATTTTAGTGTTTAGATGAACTATATAAACTTATTTTTTATCCGCTCCATACTTGCCACAACAGGAACAAGAAAAAACATAAGTTATGGTTACTTTTTTAAACTTTATATTAAATATTTTTTCTTCAGTGATGTTTGTTTTTATATTATGGAAAAAGGCATATTTTGTAATAATTTGTTATAATTTTAAATTTGATATTTTAACAATATATAATAATGCTGTTTTTGGTCATTCTATCATTACTTCCTTAAATGTCAAATTATGCTAAACACTCACCCAGCTGATTTCATTTGATTATCTTAACTTCAAACACGCAAGTGCATCCAAACACTGGTACCTGCATCATGTTCAATTTGTTTGATTTTAATCATTCAATATCACATAACCTTTTTCAAAACACACATTGAAACGCTCATGTAGAAGTTGAAATATATCAAATTGTCTCAATTGTAACTTTTTTGTACTTTAAATCAGACTCACTGGAAGTGAAACCGCTTGCTTTATGCAGAACCTAGCAGATGAATATGTTGCATCAGGCATGTAAACTTACCAAGACCAGGTTAGGAAAAATCATATACTTGTCATCAGTTTATATCTGGTACTAAATTCATGATCAAAATGGAAGATTAAGAAAAGTTTTGTGTTTGTTTAAAACTGTTTATTGAAAAATGGAAATTCATTTACTTATAAATTCATATTTTGGCCTAATTCAATCGCGTATCTGGCGCCTGTTGGTTTGTTTTTATGCGCATATGTTCTAGATGTAGCAAGTGTTCAACTTAATGTATGTTTTGGCTTAATTGGATCACGTATCTGGCTCCTGTCAGTAGAAAGCAATTCATCAATGTGCACTACTACCGCCTATATTTTAGCTTCCTTTGTTTTTCTCATTGTTTTTTCCAAAGGAGACTTTTTTTGCACCCAGGTGAAAACACTTTGCCCTCATCATTGTTCCCAGTCTCTACCTGCATATAGCATTATTATTTATTTGTTATGAACCACAATTAAATACCTAGCTCTTCAATTTTGGAAGATTTACATGGGTTTGTCATGGGTGAAAGTGTACATCTTTTTTAAGTATTTTTTTTAAATGCAACATGAATCAAGTAACAACGACATATAGCAGAACATAAAACATACAAAAACTGTGTCATAAGTAGATAGAATAAGCATTATGTTGTTGCTACTGTTATTTCTATCTATATGTTGCTACTTGAATCCTGTTACACTTTAGTTTTAATTGTCTATCATATGTTGCTATTTGATTCTTTTATGTTCTCAAGGTACATATTTTTATGTCTGTTATGTCTTACATATTCTTCTCTCTCTCTGTTTTTTTTTTTTAATGTGTGTGTACTAGACACATGTTACTTGCTTATGTTTTCATGTTTTACATGCTCTTTTATGTGTTTTCGATACTTGTTACATGTGGTTATTATATGTATGCTTTTATGCTTGTTTACAAGTTAAGGGTCTCCGTTATGCCTGGCAAAATGGGCGGGTTGAGTCGGGTTGGGTAACGGGTCAGAAGGGGTTCCGGTCAGAACGGGTTCGGGTCAGGATGGGTGCGGTCAGAACGGGTTTTAAGCAAAATCAGTTCGGGTCTAAATGGATTATTCTTAAAAAACATCAATTTAATTTATCTTTTGATGTGTTATAAGTAAACAAATAGTCCATTTGGATAATTTTTAGTGACTTTCTCATCAAATATATTATTAATCATTATTAAATATTTGAATCCATTGCATTTGCATACTTTCTTGGTTACCCGTCTTGACACGCATTATGTTTAAGTGCTACATATCTCAACCCATTCAATATTATGATGTTAACCATTATACTACAATTCTTTACCCAAACCAACTCATTTCCTTTGATACGGATAAAAATTGCCACCTCTAGTCTCTGTGTGTGTGGCGTCTTCATTAAATTGGTTAGAGGTAAGGTTTTCTATCCTTTCTCCCTTTACAAACCCTTCTTTTTGAGTAAGATTTACATGATATGTTTGTTTGATTGGCTGGCGACTAGAATTCTTGATTTGATATTTTAAAGGGTATATGTCACAAACAACATTATGAATTGTATAAAAAAGAGCTTTAGAAAGTTCAAATAATAGTTCGTAAATTGTTTGGTGGTTTGTTCGTTTATGTTTGTTCGTTTAATAAACGAACATGAGCTTGAAATTCCGTTTGTTTAATTAAATAAACGAACATGAATAGATGCGATGTTCGTTCATTTGTGTTTGTGAACGTTTAATAATGTATTCGTATACGTTCATTTATTATGGTTATCAGTTAAATTTGTTTTATATTATTAAATTTTTAGTTTAAAAATTTTTAGTTTATCATAATATTTAAACTAAAAAATCTAGCCATTTGCATTTGTATTTTGTGAAAAAAATAGTACTTTGAAATTTAATTCTAACATTAGTTTGAGGTAATTTAATTATGATTACGATTTTTTACTTTTGATTTGTTTTAAGATAATTATATGTTTTTCTAATCGCAATATATGTTTTCCCACTTTTTTTTGGAAACATAACGTAACACTTTTAAAACCTCGAATCAACGTGTTGATTTCAAGCCATTTTACTTTAATAAATTAATAATTTACATTTTTAAATGTAGTGTTGTTGTTTGAATGTCATTTATTTTGTAAAATATTATTATATAATCTAAAATTTAAAACAAGTAATCTTTTGTATGTGATTACTGTGTAAAAGTTAAAACGCAATCATAAGTTTCATCATTTTCCATAAATTAGAATCCACCCAATGAGCGATTGTGAACCTAACTAAATATCACTAATCAAATTCATATAAATATTTAAATTTTTAAAAAATATAAGTAATTTTATTTTGAATTTATCTATATTGTCAATAAGTCTTAGTGTAATACGACTTATATGGGTGAACAAGGTTAAATGTTTCTTAAAGTGTGTCAACTATTGGTTGTTGTATTGAAATGTTTTACATTCACTACACATTTATGTTTGTTTGGTCTCTAGGCTATTTTTCAACGTCTTGCATAATGGTTTATTGATGTGTTTTTTCAATCTTTGCTAAAAAGCATCGTAAAACCTGCAACGAATCTTTTATTGATATGTTTTTTCAACGTCTTGCAAAATGGTTTTTATCTGCTTCCATGATAATCTGTTAAAATTATTACTTATAATTCAGATTAGTAAATATTATTAAAGGTTAATTTTTTGTACAAGTGTAACTTGTTATGTTGCATAAGTGTTTATGCTGGTTCAAGGGGTTAAATTGGAAAAGAAGAAAAGATGAAGGGCTGTCCGGGTTTTTCTATTTTAAAGATTATAAGGATCTTTGAAACGGAGGCTGGACCGCTGGAGTCAAGATTTCACAATTTTCATAGACTTAGCAAGTATTCTCTTCAAGTCTTCTTTAGTTCTTTAGGGTTTTGTTCCGAGAGTTTCAGATCTTTAGATCTTGTTATATCTCGTTGTATGTAGATCATTTCAGATCATTGTATGTGTTAGTGTAAAGAATCAGGTTGATAGATTCTTAGATCTGAGATGGTTCAGTCTGGATACGATCTATTGTTAGGGTTCTTTGACATAATCTTTCCCCAACAAAAGATTCCATAAATTCACTTCTTCTTCCATCAACGCTCTCTAAAATCAATCCAAAAAAGATGGTGAACACCAGAGCGAAAATCAAGAAAACCCAGCCTGAAGATTTGATCGGATCCAACGACGACCTTCTAACCGAAATCCTTATCCGGCTCCCTGTCACCTCCATCCTTCGCTTCAAATATGTATCTGAACACTGGCGATGGCTTTTGAGTCATAGACATTTCGCCCTCATGTATGACAAATTCTCAAAATCTCCCGGTCTTTTTGTTGACAACATATATATACCGTTCGATGCTGAAAACCTAAACACTCCTCCTTATTGTGTTAAGGGGATCAGAATCCTGCAATCTTGCAACGGATTACTGCTTTGCTTCAGCTATCAAAGATACGCTAAATATCACGTAGTCAATCCCACCACCAAGCGAATTGCAAGCATCCCATCAATTCGGGGTGGTGAGAAAGCTCGTAGAACTATCCGTTTCATGGGTCTGGCATTTCATCAAACAGATTGTGTTCACTACAAACTTGTTTGTATCCGTGGTGTAGAGCCTGCTGGGGAGTTTCAGATTCAAATATACTCATCTACCACCAGGAAATGGAAGATTTTAGAAAAAACTTTCTCAGCGAATACCATGTTTAGATATGGAGTTTATTGGAACGGAGCTGTTCACTGCGCTCCTACTTGTCGCAATCCTTTGTACTTCAAACTCATGGATGAACAGCTGCAAAAGTTACCCTTGCCGGCGACTTTGGGGGGTGATTCTGACGGAGCAGATCCAATGTACTTTGGGGAATCTAGAGGTCATCTGCACTTAGTAGATACCGCTCAACATGAAAACCGGTTACACCTGAATGTGTATGAGATGCTGATGGATCATTCGGGGTGGTTCGTCAAGTATGAAGTACGACTTGATGAGCTTCCAGGTGCTTTCCCTGAGATGATCCATAACCACCATCACCCGTCGAGTCCATTTTACTATGAATTCCACGTATTTGATGTGGTTAGATGTGAAAAGGAAGAAGACACATTCATGGTTATAAGAATTCCTGGGAAGATCATTAGATACAATGTTCATGACAAGAGTTTTAAGGAGATGTCCAATCTTACCAACTACTATCGTCAACCATATCCCAATGTTCATCGTTACACAGAAACACTAGCTTCTGTCTAAAAGATAATGTGAATTGTTTGTAATTTTTCATTTTTTGTTATTAAGATATTTGAACTTCTTGTCATTTAGGCATAATGTCATATAATTCTTAAAGGGTTGTGTTATCCACCCAGCCCACACCCTCTATACGCCTCGTATAGGTCTATACGAGGTGTATAAGGAGGCAATCATTGGGTGTCAGAAATTGTCAGTGCCAATTATTGGGCATCTATACGAGGCGTATAGACCTATACGCGTCGTATAAGTCCTATACGCCGCTCTATACGTGACCAATCATTGGGTGTCAGTGCCAATGATTGGGGACCTATACGTGTAGTATAGACCTATACGCGGGGCTATACGCTACGTATAGAGTCGGTGAGGGTGTTGAATTAAAAAAGGTGGGTGTGTGAATAACCAATCCCTTCTTAAAGCAATAGTATCATTCTCCATTTAAGACAACCAGGTATCCAAAAGCAGTAATAAACATGTAATGTTAAGTTTGAAGACCAAAACCATTTTTTTTTTAACGGCATTTGATCTCAACGTGTGAACTACTGGTTTTCAGGCCATGTCACCAAAGTCTAGTTACCATGACCTCCGTGGTTTGAACGGCATTTGATCTCAACCTGACCTTTCAAGGACCCTGGTTTGAGTTTTCTAGTTGGGGGTCTAACCTTCTTAATAAACACCAACGGGAACTTTATCGTTGAGTTGTGAAACTGCTTTGTAGCCGGAATGGGGGCGGTTTCAAGCTTCAAGTGAAGCTGGTGAAAAACTGTACCTTCTCTAGAGCAATTTTTTGTTAAAATAGGCGGGGCTTTGGGTATGATTTGATTTTTAGGTAGTCTTCTTTTATTAATTTTATTGTAATCCAGGCCATATAGGAAAGTTAGGGGTAATCACTAGAATCAAAGGGGCATTGCCCTGGTGTGCCGCCAAAGTCATGAGTTCGAAAGTCTTCCAAGGCATACTGGGGCTTGGAGGTCATGAGGTTTCCCCAAAGGGTTCCTCTTGGGGTGAGGCATCATGGGTTCAGATGTTATCATATGATAAAAGTATTTGAATTTGGTGATATCTTTGGTTCAGGTGTTGCTGTTAAAAAAAATACTAGAGTAGAAGCCATTTGATTTACTATTGTTTACTATTGTTTGAATACCGCACCATAATAAATGTCGTCATATTTGTCTGTTTCATTGATTTCATTCTATGAATGTATTCATCAATCTTTGAATTCACATCCTGTCAAAACACTTAAAATCATTTTGGAGGATGTTAAACTTCATACCCAAAACCAAAAAACCCACAATTTCCTAAAATTAGCCTACTTTTTGCAGGCTTCCTTGGAGGATTCCGATCATCAATCGACTTGGTCCAGAGCTTTGATCGGTTCTAACGATGAGCTTGGTGCCGAAATCCTTCTCCGTCTCCCTGTCACCTCCATCCTTCTCTTCAAATCTGTATCTAAACACTGGCGATCACTTTTGAGTCATAGACATTTCACCCTCCGGTACGAAAGCCTTTCAATATCCCCTGGTTTGTTTGTTCATGATGTGTACATTCACTTTGACATCGAAAACCCAAGAACTAGGCCTTTTCGTAGTCATGACTTCTGCTTTGATCCTTGTGGTATCAAAGTCGTCCAATCTTGTAACGGATTGCTGCTTTGCCATAGCGATAGATGTAGCATAGGTGATCGTAAGTATTACGTGTATAATCCCACCACCAAGCAGCTATCTGTCATCCCATCCGTCCCTGGGGGTGAGAGTGTTCGTGAAACTATTCGTTTCATGGTCTGGCATTTCATCAAACAGATTGTGTGCACTATAAAGTTGTTTGTATTCGTTGTGTAAAACAGATTGTATCAGGTGAATCTTTATGCAATCTCGCCATTGACCAATTTGAAGGACACAAGAATGTTCATTGCTATATAAAAAGTTTAGCTTCTTTTTAGAACATGACTACCAAGGCACCATACAACACACACGTACAAAGACACATATGGATGAGCATATAATAACCCACCTTAATTGAAAAACTTAATAACTCAAATCTAGTGGTTCAAAATTCTATATTTCATAAAATGGTGCCAAATATCACTAGTTACTTTTAAATAAAAAAGGACATTTTAGTCATTTGTCTTGATATCAAAAATCAGATTTAATAAAAGAGTGATAAGTGTCATACTCTTAAAAATTCATCAATTTTCCTATTTTTAAATCAAAGTTTACCTACTTGATTTTTTAACTTTTTTATGTTATGTTATTATTTTTATAAAAATTACATCATTAAATTCGTCATATTTGTCTTGTTAATTACATTATAGTTATGCCAAAATTTTTTTCAGACGTTCGAATTACATCAACATAACGAGTAATAACTAAAAGAATTTCCCCTTTTTTTTCAAAAACTTTGTATATTAAAAAGAAATTCTCTAATCTTAAATATACATTACAAGCTTATTTTTTATTATAACTATTAGTTAATTAAATAAATTTACATCAATATAAGATAAAAAGTTAGATTAATATAATGTAAATACAAAGTATAACATTACGTAAAGAGCTGCAATTACGTTAATATAATTTACATCAATATAATGAACTGTAACACAAATATTAAGTATAACATTATGTAAAAAGCTGTAATTACGCTAATGTAAGATTATATATTTAATTATGTAATTAAAATAGCATTTCCACACAAAACTTATGTGGGTTTTCTAGAAGTAAATAATTTTTTGATGAGGATTTTTTTAAAAATGGAAGGAAATTTTTTTTCGAAAAAATGCCGAAAACTAATTATAAAAAAATAATAAGTTGTGATTAAGAACACTTTAAAAAATTCAGCTCATTAAAAAAAACAGCTCGTTACATCAATGTAATTACGAACACTTTAAAAAAAAACTTAGCTCGTTACATAAGTTTAATTATGAACACTTTGAAAAAATTTGACAAGAGTATACTTGAATAAAAGATAAAAAACTTTCTTGAAAAAATGTAGAAATTTTTTTATAAAAAAATAAGAAGTTACAGCTCCTTACATCAGAGTAATTATAAACATTTTGAAAAAAATTAGCTTGTTATATCAGGGTAATTATGAACATTTACCAAAACCCAGCTCATTACATCAGTGTAATTAATATCGAACAGGAAGGTAGCAATTCTTTTGGCAAAGTCTTTTGTTATATGCAATTGGGAAGCCAAAGTTAGATACAAGGGCTTGCCTTCCGCACTTTCGTATACCAAATACGAATTCAGAAGTGACTTTGTACAAAAGTACATTGTACCATCAGTTAATCAAATTTATCGTATTCATTTATTATGGGTGACAAGGTTAAATGTCTCTTTAAGTGTGTTTTTCAACTGTTGATTGTTGTAATGAAACGTTTTCAGTCACTACACATTTGTGTTTATTAGGTGTCCAAGTTATTTTCAACGTCTTGCTAAATAGTTTATTGATGTGATTTTTCAATCTTTGCTAAAAAGCGTCGTAAAACTTGCAATGAATATTTTGTGGTCCGTCATGCATCTTGAGAAGTGATGTTCAAAATTTCTTAAACTCGAAAAAATTCGAAATCCGAATCATATCTGAAACCCGAAAAAACTCATCCGAAATCTATTTTGGGTTGTTCAGATTGTTCGGGTCAGATAATATGATTTTAGATTCGGGTCGGGTCAGTTTTTGATATTTCAAAAACTAGTTTTTTTGGGTCGGATATCTGAACAAACCCGCATAAACCGGTTTTATTCGGGTTTTTTGGGTCGGATAATATATTTTGAGATTCAATTCGGGTTTCAGATAGACCAAAAAAATTTTCAAATCCGAATAACTCATTATCCGACCCAATAAACACCCCTATAATCTTGAGTAAATCCCAATTGCACCGAATTTACATGTTCATATTACGCAAAAACATGATTTGTTGGCTAGTTTCCAAACAGGTAACAATATGTTCTACTGCTTAACAGCTAGGAATTTGTTATGGTTCCAAAACCAGTTTTTTTTCACATGTCTAATCTAAACATCGTATATATAAATACTCTTTTTAATCGAATAACAAATTAAAAGAAACAAGAGGAAATCATTTGATGGCCACGATTATTTTGTGTCTTACTCTGAAGCTAAACTTTGATATGATAGTGAGTGTATGTTCATTAAAGGTGTGCTCGGTTTGGTTTGATCCGTTCGGTTTTAAGCTCTAACCGTAACCAAAACTGAAATTTTCGGTTACGTATTATTTAAAACCAATGGGTCACTTTTGGTTAATCCGGGTTCAGTTAATCACTTGCATCTCACAAGTCGGTTTGGTTTTCAGATAATAACGAAAAATTTAACAAACATTTTAACTTGTGAACAAAGTTAACCTCTTTTGTTTAAACTTGAATATGACTTTAAGTTTAAAGTTTACAGGCTTTTGGTCTTAAGATCAAAAAAATTTTAAGTTGGTTTCAAAGAACATGTTCTTATATAGTTCAATTGTTTTACAAATTTTTGTTCCAGACGTGGCATGCACAATATATCTTTTATCTATTTGTGAAAAACTTAAGGAGTAAGCCATATCGGTTTGGGAAAAACACTAAACGAAACCGAACCCAAAATGTTGGTTTTGGTCATTTTTGGTTCGGTTACTTCTGGCTCAGTGACCAACTCGCCTAAACAACTTATGCTTACACACAAAAATAATAATAACAAAAAAAATAAGCAAAAATAATAATAATTTAAAAAAAATTGAGTTTTATGATAAAATAAATTGTTTATATTATTCTTTTTTTTTTTGGAACGGCAATTTCATTAAAAAACACACCAAAATGAGCAAGCAAGATGCTAAAACCCGCCAACACCAAAAGAATACACCAGAGTTACAAAGAAAACAAAAATCATAAGGAAAAGGCAAGCCAACCCCCCCAAGAAAGTGACACCATTTTTGCCCTATTCTTAACCCAAAAATAACTGAGGGTTTGCACCTCCCTTAATAGAGCATGAGATGAATTCCTTTTCCTGTTAAAAATGATATCATTCCTATCATTCCATATACACCAAATGGCAGTTAGAATAATAGTATGGATGGATTCACGTTTCATCTTGTTCTCCTTCACAAACCGATGGACCTCCAATAAATCTTTAATAGAGAAAGCAAAAATAGGACCAATATTGCACCAAGAGGAAATACTTTGCCATAAAACAGAAGACACCAGACAAGAAGTAAACAGATGTTCAGCCGATTCATTTTTTTCATTGCATAATGCGCACAACGATGAACCACTATAACACCCCCTTTTTGCCAACGCCTCTAGAGTTGGGATCCTTTCCAGTTGCGATCTTCACGCATGAATATTAACCTTCAGGGGAACCCACTTACTCCAATACACAGCGAAGTGATTCGATTGGGAACGAGACAAAGAACATAAGCCTCTGATTGTATTAACCGAAAAGGAGGAATTTTTAGCCTCGGCCCATATCCAACGATTGGAATTTAATTTTTTTGATCTCTTCCGTACAATTATGGAGGTCCTCCAAAACATCAGGTGTGGCCAGATCATGCTTCCAGTCCCATTTAAAAGCAACCGCATCCCCCAACCATTCTACTCTACTGCTTATAGTACATCCTTTAACCCGGTCCAACCCATATAACCTTGGGAATCTATTTTTCAATGAATCCCCCCCAATCCAGTTGTCCAACCAAAAGGCCAAAGAGTTCCCATCCCCCAGATCACCCTTTATTAGCTTATGAAGATGAATGTTACAATCTCCAAAGGTAGATCAATTTTCCTAATATTCTTCCAAGGACCTGATAGAATAGACTTGCATGGAATAAAATCAGGGTCCCTTAGAGAAACATGAAGCGCATCTATTACCCTTCTCCACAATCTACCTGGCTCGGTTTTATACCTCCACCATTTGGCTAACAATGCCAAGTTTGCATCCCTGAGATTGCCTACACCCAACCCCCCTCTGCTTTTCTCTAGAGTGACAAGATCCCATTTCAGAATTTTTTTGATGTCCAGCGTCCCGCCCCAAAGGAATGTAGATCGGATTCTTTCCAATGAGTCAATGATTGCCCCGGGAGCCTTAAATAAAGACATAAAGTAAATAGGAAGGCTGCTTAATACGGACTTGACAAGAGTGAGCCTACCCCCAATTGACAATGCTCTCGACTTCCACAATGATAATTTCTTTTCGAAAACATCCACCACAGGTTTCCAAAATTGGATACGATTCATGTTAGCCCCAATCGGAACACCGAGATAATTGAAAGGAAAACTCCCAACCGCACAGTGAATCAATTCAGCCATACATGCCAGAGACTCAGAACCAATATTCATACCATGAATACTACATTTCTTTAAATTAACCTTTAGGCCGGAAGCCATATGGAAGCAACGAAGAATCCTAGCAACATTCCTAATGTTATAAGCTGAGCCTTCCCCCATAAGCAAAACATCATCCGCAAACATCAAGTGCGAAAGGTTAGGACCACCATTCGGTAACCGAATGCCATTGAAGATACCTAACTCAACCGCTTTGTTCATAACGCACTTAAGGGCTTCCATAGCAATGATAAAAAGGAAGGGGGAAAGGGGATCCCCTTGCCTCACGTCCCTAAAACAATTAAACTCCCAGGTGGGTGAGCCGTTGATCAGAATAGAGGACCTTGCGCAACTAAGGACACCTCTCACCCACAGCCGCCATTTATAAGAGAAATTCATTTGCTCAAGAACGGAATCAATAAATTCCCAGGAGATGGAGTCAAAAGCCTTATTGAAATCGATTTTGAAGAAAATAGCCTCCCTTTTAGACCTTTTAAGCCAAGTGAAAAGCTCATTCATAATAAGCGGACCATCCAAAATATACCTGCCCGAAATGAAGGCCATTTGGCAATCCGAGACCACCGAACCAATCACCATGCGCATACGATTAGCCAACACTTTGGATATCACCTTATTGAGACACCCGATTAAACTGATTGGCCTGAAATCATTGAAGGTTTGAGGATCCTGAACCTTGGGAATAAGGTGAATGAAAGAGGAAGAACAACTTTTGTCAATGGAGCCATGCTCAAAGAAATGAGAAAAGATACTAACAAAGTCAGATTCAAAAATATCCCAATAGTGGCGAAGAAAAGTAAAATTAAAACCATCAGGCCCAGGAGCCTTATCACCGCCAATATCCCACACAGCCCTTTTTATCTCCTCAACCGAGAATGTCTCAGAAATACTTTGGGCCTCCCAACCCTCCAATTTCTTAATGCCATGGCAAATAGTTCTGGGCCGACAAGGCATTGGTTCCACAAACTTATCTTTAAAAAACTGCCATGCATGTTTCTTAATATCCACAGGATTGGTATTCCACACCCCATTAATTGACATACCATTGATCCTTGAGGAAGCAGAATTTGACTTAATCATCCCATGGAAGAAAGCGGAGTTTTCATCCCCCTCCACCGACCACTTGACCCTGGACTTCTGCTTTAAATCCATCAATCTAGCGTGCTCCATAGCTTTCAGATCGTTCTTGCATTGGGACCATTTCGAACAATCCAGATCCGAGAGGAAGCTACCTTTTGCCAAGGAATCGTAGTAAAGGCAATCATCCATTAAGGCAACTATTAATGCAGGCTCTTTTTCAGACCTCATATTCCTCCATTCACGAATTTTTGCCTTGACCTGCCTTAATTTAGTCATCAGAACAACATCAGGCCGACCAGATAAATCACAATTCACAATCGCACCCTTGACCACCTCATCGATCCCTTCCACTTTGAGCCAAGAATTGTAGAACTTAAAGGGAGAAGGGCCATAATCAACACACCTAGTTGAGAGGGTAACAGGAGAGTGATCCGACCAAAGACGAGGATGGGCCGTTAAAATTCCACAAGGCCAAAGGTGGAAAAAACCATCACAAACAAGCACCTGATCAATCTTACTACATTTCCTACCATCCGGAGACATATAGGTATATTTCATACCACCCATCCTGTACTCCTGCAACCTGGCACAAAAGATGAAGTCATTGAAATTTCTTGCCCCACGATAATCAAACACCGAATTCCACCTTTCCGATCCATCCCTAACTTCATTAAAATCACCCAGCATTATCCAAAACCCAGGGTAATTACCCATCAGACTCAGTAAAGAATCCCATAAGGATCGTTTACGCGTCGCATCTTGAGGTGCATATACATTAACAACATTAATAGGAGGATGAACACCAGCCACAGACCCGAAAACATGGAGAAAATTTTCTCCCTTGGTAGACCCCTTCTTTGAAAATACTGATGGATCGCAAATCGAGATTAGACCACCCGATCTACCTCTAGCATTAACGAACTCCGATTCCAGCTTAGACGTACCCCAAATTTGGTTCAGGATGATTTTAGAACTATCTGCAATTTGGGTTTCCTGAATACAGAGAAATTGAATCCTATGCTTGAGCTTAAACGACTTAATCCAATCCAATTTATTACAACTTCCCAGCCCCCTAATATTAATTGTGAGAAAATCCATCAAAACCATTAGCACTCCTCTTCACCCCTAATAATTGCTTCCAATTGATCCCGATATGGTTCAACATCTATCCCCACAAGATTACCAACCAGTATAGTTTCCTCAGCCTCACTCCTCAGGTTAATCCGGTCATCCCCAATCGGCACAGAATCCCGATTGACCGCATCCGCCCCGGAGGCGTCGACCGAAGATGAGCCAAACCGGAATATTCCCTCCGAAGACATAAGACTTACTCCGACCGAACTACTTACCACAACAGAGCCACGCCCTGGATTTCTCCGGCGACGATGAGGATTAATCCCAGAGGGGGGGAGATTAAGATCTGGGGTCAAGGTACCCGCCCTGGATTTCTTATTTAAACTTTGGATGAAAAATACATTCTTTGGTCAACTATTTCATTTATTAGAAATATTGACTTATTAAAGTCAACAAAAAAACGGTGTTCGCCAAAGCTTCCCTGGCAATCTTGTTTTCATCTGCTTCCATAACAATCTTTCCCCAACGAAAACATCCCATAAATACACATCTTCATCCTTTAGCACTCTCAAAATCATTCCAAAAACAATGGTGAACACCAGAGCAAAAATCAAGAAAGCCTGTAAAGCCTGTTTCTCTCCGGCTTACGTGGAGGATTCCGATCATCAATCGCCTCAGTCTGGAGCTTTGATCGGTTCCAACGATGACATTTTAATCGAAATCCTTCTTCGGCTCCCTGTCACCTCCATCCTTCGGTTCAAATCTGTCTCTAAACACTGGCTATGGCTTTTGAGTCACACACGTTTCACCCTCATGCATGACAACCTCTCAAAATCTCCCGGTCTTTTTGTTCACAACATGTATGTTTCGTTCGATGCTGAAAACCGAAACACTCCTCCTTTTCGTAGTCTAGATTTCTACTTTGATCTTAGGGGGATCAGAATCCTGCAATCTTGTAACGGATTACTGCTTTGCTACAGCGATCGAGGATATGGTAAATATTACGTATTCAATCCCACCACCAAGCAAATTGCAATCATCCCATCGGTTCTGGGTGGTCAATATGCTCGTAGCACTATCCGTTTCATGGGTCTTGCATTTCATCAAACAGATTGTGTTCACTACAAAGTTGTTTGTATCCGTGGTGTAGATTCTGCTGGGGAGTTGTTTCAGATTCAAATATACTCGTCTGATACAGGGAAATGGAAGATTTCAAATGAAACTTTCTCAGCAAATACCTGGTTTACTTTTGGAGTTTATTGGAACGGAGGTATTCACTGGGCTCCGGCTTGTCGCAATCCTTTGTACTTCAAACTCATGGATGAACAGCTGCGAAAGTTACCCTTGCCGGCGACTTCTGGGGACTATTGTGACGGAGCAATTCCAATGTACTTCGGAGAGTCTAGAGGTCATCTGCACTTAGTAGATACCGATGAACATGAAAACCGGTTACACCTGAATGTGTATGAGATGATGATGGATCATTCAGGGTGGTTCGTCAAGTATGAAGTACGACTTGATGAGCTTCCAGGTGCTTTCCCAGAGATGATCCATAACCACCATCACCCGTCAAGTCCATTTTACTATGAATTCGATGTATTTGATGTGGTTAGATGTGAAAAGGAAGAAGACACATTCATGGTGATAAGAATTCCTGGAAAGATCATTAAGTACAATGTTGTTGACAAGAGTTTTAAGGAGATATACAATCTTACCAACTACAACTATTTACCATATGACAATGTTCATCGTTACACCGAAACCATAGCTTCTTTCTAAAAGATAATTTGAATTTTTTGTACTTTTTCGTTTTATGTTATTAAGATATTTGAGCTTCTTATCATTTAGGCATAATGTCATATAATTCTTAAAGCAATAGAACCAATCTCCGTTTGAGACAACTAAGTATCCAAAAACAGTAATAAATATGTAATATTAAATTTAGAAGTGTACCTTCTCTAGAGGAATTTTTTGTTAAAATTGGTGGGGCTTGATTTTTAGGTAGTTTTTTTATTAATGTTATTACTAGAACCATAGGGGCTTTGCCGTGGTGTGCCACCATGACCTTCCAAATGGGTTCAAAACTCTCACAAGACATATTGAGGCTAGGGGTCAAGGGTTTTTTCAAAGGGTTCCTCCTGGGATGACTGATGAGGTACCCTGAGTTCACGTGTTACCGTATGATTCAAGTCTTTGGGCTCGATTATATTCTGGGTTCAGGTGTTGCTGTTCAAAAAAAATAGAAAAATCATTAGACTATAAGTCATTTGATTGGTTAAGTATTTAAAACTAAAATGAGAATAACAAACTTGACAGGTCCCCTTCGTTTACTATTGTTTGAATACCACACCATAAAAAAATGTCGTCATATTTGTCTGCTTCAATGCTTCATTGATTCATTCTATGAATGTATTCATCGATCTTTAAATTCACATCATGTCAAAACACTCAAAATCATTTTGGAGCATGTTAAACTTCATAGCCAAAATCAAGAAAGCCCACAATTTCCTAAAATTAACCTGCTTTTTGCAGGCTTTCATGGAGGATTCTGATCATCAATCGACTCAGTCCGGAGCTTTGATCGGTTCTAACAATGACCTTTTAACCGAAATCCTTCTCCGTCTCCCTGTCACCTCCATCCTTCGTTTCAAATCCGTATCTAAACACTGGCAATGGATTTTAAGTCATACACATTTCACCCTCCGGTACGAAAGCCTTTCAGTGTCCCCTGGTCTGTTCACGATGTGTACCTTCGGTTTGACATCGAAAACCCAAGAACTAGTCCTTTTCATAGTCATGATTTCTGCTTTGATCCTTGTGGTATCAAAGTCGTCCAATCTTGTAAGGGATTGCTGCTTTGCCATATCGATCGATGTAGCATAGGTGCTCGTAAGTATTACGTGTATAATCCCACCACCAAGCAGCTTTCTTTCATCCCATCCATCCCCGGGGGTGAGAATGTTCATGAAACTATTCGTTTCATGGGTCTGGCATTTCATCAAACAGATTGTGTGCACTATAAAGTTGTTTGTATTCGTTGTATAAAACCTGATGACGTCGAGTTCCAGATTCAAATCTACTCATCTGATACACGGAAATGGAATATTTCTGTTGAATCTTTCTCTGCGCATCGTCCCCTCTTATGTAAAGGAGTCTACAGTCTACTGGAATGGTGTTGTTCACTGGTCGCCCATTCGTCTCAATCACTTGTTCTTCAAAATCGAGGTTGAACAGCTGCAAACGTTGCCCATGCCGGGCCTGCCGGCGTAGATGACGTCCACCGGAGGTACAAATTACTTCGGGGAATCAAGAGGTCATTTGCATTTCATAATGACCGATTATCGCCATGGTAAATGCTTGAATCTCGATGTGTATGAGATGTTGAAAGATTATTTCGGGTGGCTTGTGAAGTATCAGGTGAATCTTAATCAACTTCCGGGTGCTTTCCCGGGTATAATCTGCAAAAGGGGTTATGGTTTTTATGTGTTTGATGTGGTTAGAGGTGAAAGAGATGATGATACGTTCCTGGTGCTGGTAATTCCAGGGAAAATAGTAACTTATAATCTTCATGACAAGATTTTCAGGGTGATATGCAATCTCGCCATTGACCAATTTGAAGGACACTCGACTGTTCATCGTTATATAAAAAGTTTAGCTTCTTTTTAAAACATGACTACCAAGTCACCATAAAATATCTTTGTTTTCATAACCGGACTGGACTTAGAATCAGACGTCTTAGTTGTTATTTATCGGACCGGCAGGATATGTTCGACCGGATTTAAGAACCGGATAAGATAATAAATCTATAATATATTCCAAAAAATTATACAATTATAAACACATTTAATAAATGTAATTAATGTTTAAACAAACATAACTATGTTAAAAAATATCGGATTTGGTTTTGATATTCATTTTTTAGATTTTAGTTAAAAAAACTGAAATCCGGCCCGACTAGTGAACCGGCTCAACTAGCAGGTTACTTTAAATCCGGTTCCCATGCCTATTTTGAGTCACGTAGTTTTTATTTAAACATTTTTTGAAAAATATATAATATGTTATTTAAACATGTCTATAAACCACATAGTTGTGTACTGCATTTAACTTCTTAGTTTTTATTTTTTATAACTTATTAACTTTGGATGAAGTTGGAGACAATTCTTTGGTCAACAATTCTATTTATTAGAAATACTGACTTATTCAAGTCAACAACAAAAAGGTGTAGGCCAAAGCTTCCCTGGCAATCTTGTTATCATCTGCTTCCATGACAATCTTTCCCCAACGAAACCATCCCATAAATACACATCTTCTTCCTTCAACGC
Source organism: Mikania micrantha (assembly GCA_009363875.1). NCBI lineage: Eukaryota > Viridiplantae > Streptophyta > Magnoliopsida > Asterales > Asteraceae > Mikania > Mikania micrantha. Next base: position 52,912,943 of record CM018689.1, read on the forward strand.
TCTCAAAATCATTCCAAAAATAATGGTGAACACCAGAGCAAAAATCAAGAAAACCCAAAACACCCGTAAAATATGTTTCTCCCAGGCTTCCGTTGAGGATTCCGATCACCAATCGTCTCAGTCTGGGGCTTTGATCGGTTCCAACGATGACCTTTTAACCGAAATCCTTTTCCGGCTCCCTGTCACCTCCATCCTTCGGTTCAAATCTGTCTCTAAACACTGGCGATGGCTTTTGAGTCAAGCGCGTTTCACCCTCATGCATGACAAACTCTCAAAATCTCCCGGTCTTTTTGTTCGTAACATGTATATTCCGTTCGATGCTGAAAACCGAAGCACTCCTCCTTTTCGCAGTCTGGATTTCTGCTTGGATCTTTGTGGGATCAGAATACTGCAATCTTGTAACGGGTTACTGCTTTGCTGCAGCGATCGAGGAAACGAACGTGCTCGTAAATATTACGTATTCAATCCCACCACCAAGCAATTTGCAATCATCCCATCGGTTCCAGGAGGTCAGAATGCTCGTAGAACTATCCGTTTCATGGGTCTGGCATTTCATCAAACAGATTGTGTTCACTACAAAGTTGTTTGTGTCCGTCGTGTAGAGCCTGCTGGGGAGTTGTTTCAGATTCAAATATACTCGTCTGATATCGGGAAATGGAAGATTTCAAATGAATCTTTCTCTGAGAATTTTTATACCTCGTTTAAGTATGGAGTTTATTGGAACGGAGCTATTCACTGGGCTCCTGCTTGTCGCATTCCCTTGTACTTCAAACTCATGGATGAACAGCTGCAAAAGTTACCCTTGCCGGCGAATTCTAGGGACTATTATAACGGAGCAATTCCGATGTACTTCGGGGAGTCTAGAGGTCATCTGCACTTAGTAGATACCGCTCAACATGATAATCGGTTACATCTGAATGTGTACGAGATGATGATGGATCATTCAGGGTGGTTTGTCAAGTATGAGGTACGACTTGATGAGCTTCCGGGTGCTTTCCCAGAGATGATCAATAGTTACCAAGATCCGTCGAGTCCATATTACTATGAATTCGAAGTATTTGATGTGGTTAGAGGTGAAAAGGAAGAAGACACATTCATGGTGATAAGAATTCCTCATGAGAAGATGATCGGTTGGTACAATGGGAAGATCATTAGGTATAATGTTCATGAAAAGAGTTTTAAGGAGATATCCAATCTTACCACCTATTACCGTGAAGCATATACCAATGTTCATCGTTACACCGAAACCCTAGCTTCTTTCTAAAGGATAATTTGAAATGTTTGTAATTTCGTTTTTTGTTATTAATATATTTGAACTTCTTGTCATTTAATCATAATGTCATATAATTCTTAAAGCAATAGAACCAATCTCCATTTAAGACAAATAAGTATCCAAAAACAGTAATAAACATGTGTTAAATTTGAAGACCAAAACAGATGACAAGGGTCCATCAATCACTCAGACAAACAAATTGGGCCTTGAAGCCTTGTATGTGGTCTTGAGTTTCCTAGTTGGGGGTCTAACCTTCTTAAACACCAACGGGAACTTTATCTTTGAGTTGTGAAACTGCTTGGTAGACTCTCTCTTGCATAGCTTAGCTGGAATGGTGGCAGTTTTGATGACCTGGATGCAATGATGACGGACCCTGTGGCGAGATGCCATCTCAGTGTACATCTGCTCAATCGACCCGTTTAAGGTTGTGTCCCTGTACTCCTTTTACATGTTATGATATCCGGTTCTTGATTGGTACCTTAGCCAGATTCCATAGTTCTTGATTGTTGTTGGGTTTTTCTCAAAAATCTGTACAATCAAATGATAAATGATTAAAGAAACTTCCAAACAAATCAAACTAGTTGCAAGAAAACTTTCTACAAATCAAAAGATAGTGTCAAACTCTTAGTGTATATAAGTATACATTTTTAACTTGAAAACTGGCATCTTTATATTGCATTAACTATTACAGTTAAACAGAAATTTAAACAATTGGGGTATTCAAAGGTTCAATTCATTCTCATAAACCTTGCAATTGTTAATAGAAACACATCATTGTAATTGATGCAATGTAATTCCATGATGCCCATGTGAGGCGACCAATACTGCACCTTATGCAGACAACTACTCTTCTGGTTATGTCCACTTTTTGCTGATTTATTTAATAACTGTATTATAAGCTTGCACCTTTTCCATGGACTACTTATAACTAGCTAGTAGTTAAAGTTAGGATTCTTGAAGCTTCTTTAGTTGTAACTGGAGGTGTGTTTTTTTTTTTTTTTAATTTTTTTTTTTGTAGTTATTTATGATACTATCTTTAAATTTAGTTATTTGAAGTCAACATGTTAATATACCATCAACAAAGATAATACTTTTCTAATAATTTTTCAGTATTTCTTTAAGAAAAAACGCCAGAAACTTATAAACTGATGTTGTTAGTTCAAGTATGGAAATGTAAATGATTGTCTCCAAGCACATATAACTCAAATTCTGATGCAACTGAGCATATAACTCAACGAAGATTTAGAAAATTTTCATTTTTTAAATTGACACACAAAGACTCAAAGAGTAAGCATCAAAGCACCAATGCCGTAAATGTTATTATCATTGCTAAATCATTAGACAGAAATTTGTGTTAGAAACAACAGATCATACAACGCAAAAGATACAATTCGCACCACAAACAAAATGAGTACCTCGTTAATGGCAAGCATCTGACCATTGCTCTTCTTCAGCTTCCTCAAAAAATACCTAATTTCAACACCATAAAATGCATAAAAATATGCAATAATAATCAAGCGCACAAGTATCTTCACAACAAATAATTCAATCGATCCGAGTACAACAATAATTAACATCATCGATACGTACCAGAACTTGCTTTTAGCACGGACTTCATTAGTGGCCCAAAGCTTCATACGGAATATCTTCGGGTGCTCATCTGCCTCCGTCGGCAGGCCTCTGCCTACAACCTGAAATTGATGGAACTACAAACAACAAACACGCAATCAATTGTGCAATCGAAATTGATGGAACTACAAACAACAAACACGCAATCAATTGTGCAATCGAAAAAAAAAACTCGAATTTGAAAAATTACAAAAATAGTCACTTTGACCAAAATTTTAAACAAAATGGCCATTTGACTTTTTCATCACCAAAATGTCCATGGCTTTACAGGCGCCGGCGCCCGTATACTTACGGTCGGCCGCCTATATGGGATCCAATGGGATTTCGCCATGTGTCCTTAACGGGCGCCCGGACCGACCACACAGGCGTCCGAACCTAGTTACGGGCGTCCAAGACTTTTTTTCGGTAAACGTGTCACAGGCGCCCGCCTGTACTTTACAGGCGCCCGCCTGTACTTCACAGGCGCCCGCCTGTAAAGTACAGGCGCCCGACTGTACTTTTTTATTTTTTTATTTTTTTTCTTTTTTTTTTAAACGACTTTTTATTTTTTTTATTTTTTTAGGGGCGGACGCCCGTGACAAAAATGTCAGGGTGAGCCCGACGCCCGTAACAACTTACTTTTTTAAAGGGCGTTCGTCAGATTTAAGAGGCGTGGCCGCCCGTGTAGGACACATGGCGAAATCCCATTGGATCCCATATAGGCGGCCGCCCGTAAGTATACGGGCGCCGGCGCCTGTAAACGCATGGACATTTTGGTGATGGAAAAGTCAAATGGCCATTTTGTTTAAATTTTTGGTCAAAGTGGGTATTTTTGTGATTTTCCCTTTAAATTTTGTTACGCATACTCGTGGGCCGGTCCATTCCTTTTGTATCTTCTAAAAATTATTTTTTTACATGAAACTTTTGTCAAAAAAACTTTAGAGGTGAACCAAAAAATCGATTTGGGTCTACTGGTGCAAGTCAAATCGATTCGAACTACCAGTTTAAGGACAAGTAGTTATGAAAAGGAACTAGAAACTGTTAAAGAAATAAGCAAAAAAAAAAAAGAAATTTATATACCCCATATCTACAAGTCTAATTACATTACATATATCCAAACAAAAAGTTGAATTATACATCTCTATCTTTCTTTTGTAATGTTCTGTGTTTAAATAAAAAGTCACGTATAATTTAAAATTTTATGTAACAAAATATATGTAATTTAAATGATTAGATGATGAAATATATATAATTTATTTTTTCAAATCGAATATATTTATAATATATGTTGTTTATGGGGGTACTATAACAATTTCTAGTTTCTTTTCATCACTCATCACTTAAGTGATGTTATTGAAGATGTATTCACCGGATTCTTCTTTTGGTAAAGTTCGGTTAACTGATCTTTATGCCACCGTTCTAAAATGAGCTTAGTAATACCAGAATACTATCTCTGAATCGAGGATGATGACGTGGATGTGTGTGAGTGAGGTAATCCTCTTTTTCTCTTGTCTATAATATTCTCTCTAAAACGAACTTTTAATGATGATCACCATTAGAAGTAGTAAAAAATGAATTTAACAACTAAAATATGCGTCGCAAGGGGGTCTCAAAACAATCAAGCATATGTCGTATTTTTCATTTGTATGCTTGTGATCAAACAAACATATTATGAATCACTTAAGTATAGGCATTGATACTGGTTTGGTTTCTATTGTATTATTTATCAACACCTCATTTGTGGTGCACGCATATAATGTATATATGTGTGGGCTCTTAAGGGACAAAAGTAAAAGTGTACTAATTTTAACGTTATTTCAATTATTTTGTGAAAATAACGTTAAAACCATTGGGATTTTTAACTTCAAACGATAACTTTGAGCCGGGGACTCTTTCGAAGCAGCATCTCTATCCCAATTGGGACAGAGGTAAGTTTTGTATTTATCCTTCCCCCCAGACCCTACTGAAAAGTGGAAATATACTGGGTAAGGTTGTTGTTCGTTGTTTGTATTATATATCAAATACAAAGGAGTGTGAAGCTAAAATCATGAATTTAAGACAAAAATTAATGACCGACCAGACCCTAAATATGAGGAATTCGTTATACCAAAAAGGAAAAAAACACAACATGCGTTAATAAAAAGGTTTTCAACATTAAGTTTGACAAAACTATCACACACATAACCAAATTTCAAATGTTTAACAAATGATAAACAAACATACACAATCAAGTCTCAATAATCATTAAGGTCAGAAGGTGAGATAAATACAAACCTTATATTTGTTAATCTGAGAGAGAGAGAGAGAGTAACCCCCAGTTACTATTCAACCATTTGCAAATAATAGAGTTGGTCCTAACAAATTTTTCATTTTCAAACCTTGTTTAACCTTCTTTATTTAATAATATTAAACAAAGTTTAATATTAGAACGTTTGCAACAAGGTTTGTTTGTTCGATTCCCGATCTGCCTCGATCCATACAGCCGTGTTCATCAAGTATGACATACAATCATCACATAATAACTCTCATTATTTCATAAGAACTAAGTAAGCTAAATCCCCAATAATTTCTCACAACAAAATGTAAAGTTACATTTTTTCACAATCAATATTCTAAATGAGTCATTTCTATTCGAATTGACTCTCACAATATGATAATATCATATTATTAGTTTTCAACTATTGTTTACAATAGTTTAATCAAAATTACACTATGGTGTTCACACTAATGTTTTTCCACCATAGCTATTTATCAACACTTCTGACTATCCACACAACTGTGGTTTCATACATATATTAAGTCTTAAGATGTTCGCCCACCGGTCCTTCCATCTAAGACAATTGCTAGCACCTCTAGCTATCCACACATTTGTGGTGTCATACATATATTAAGTCTTAAGATGTTCACCTACCGGTACTTCCATCTAAGACATTTGTCAGCATCTCTGACTATCCACACATATGTGGTATCATAAATATTAAGTCTTAAGATGTTCACCCACCGGTACTTCCATCTAAGTCAATTGCTAGCACATCTAGCTATCCACACATTTGTGGAGTCATAAATATATTAAGTCTTAAGATATTCACCTACCGGTACTTCCATCTAAGACATTTGTCAGCATCTCTGACTATCCACACATATGTGGTATCATAAATATTTTAAGTCTTAAGATGTTCTTCCACCGGTACTTCCATCATAGAATTCCCACATTATAATTCACCAAGGTATTGGATTTATCATAGGTTATTGAACTTTTATTATTCAATTTTTCCCTATCACCAATATCATATTCATCATATAATTTATTCAACAACAATTCAATTTTCATTATGTGATGTCATGGTTGTGGGATTACTTACCTTGATCAGATAAAGAATTATCACCTACAGATTCCTTTCCCGGTCTATGACTACTTGCTTGATTTCTACTACCACCACCCAGTTGCAAAATACATATACAACTAGTTTCAACACATATAGCACATACAATCAAGTTCAACGCACTTGATTGATTTGGGTTCCTCAAAGTCAATTTATCACATAATTGACTATATCTTACTTTATTTAGCAAGTTTTAGTCAATTATCACTATTAATCATATTTCATGCCTCCTTAGGCATTTCATCAAATAATTGATGTTCATTATATTAGTTACGATCTTTAATCTCTTCTTTTATTCAAAATTTATTTATGATCATAACTGTTAATAATTTTAACATCAATTCATCACATATTAATATTTAAACCATGGATTATAATCCATATTTCATTTAAAAATCATAATCTACCCATCCTACTAGTTATCACATCATGATATAGGTTTCATAATAACTGGACATTATACCGACTTCAAAACGAAGATTTCACCGTCAAAATAACAAGTTTTTCGTTTTTAACAATCTCTAGTCATCAACTAGGCAATAATCAATACCCATAATCATAGTATTACATTCAAAACTAAATTTAATCTACACAATATTAAACTAGTAGGATAAAACGAATCGTTACCCAATCGAACGGTTGTTCAGTCGCAAAACAACGATCAGATGTTGCAGATACGTTCTCTGGTACGATCCGTAGGCTTAAACAACTTCAAATCCAAGTTTTGCAGCCCCAATTACTGTTTGTGGGTGTAAGAAACTCGAGAGAAAGAGTTTTGAATTCTTCTGCCGACAATTCTGATCTTTAAACCAAGTTGCCGACTTAAAACATGCCAAGCGCACCGCCCCGCGTGGCCGCTTGGCCCGAAGCGTAGCGCGTGAGATAAGAAATTCCAGATTTTTCTCTGGCCCCGCGCGTACCGCCTAGCGGGGGCAACTGAGGCTAGGCGTACCGCTTGACACCGGTTTTCTCAAATTTTTGGATTTTTCTTCGTTTCGCGATTTCGGAAATCCGTAACTTCGTTTTGCGCACGGTTTCTTCCACGTTTATGATTTCTCACATATTTTCAAATTGCAACAATCACAATCATTCAATTTAACGATTATTCCAATTACATTTAATTAATAAAACCGGTTGTTAGAGAGAGAGAGAGTGTGCTACTAAAAAGACCAAGAAAAGCACATATGTAACAATGGGTCCAGGCATATAAACCTCTATCTAAGGAAGTGATGGGTATGTATTCGATCCTCTTTCAATCATTTAGCGTTGATTTCTCCCCGCTTTCATATTCTTCCGCCAATAAATATGTAGTTATTTTCATGTATACCCTTTAGTTTGTTTAAAAATACTAGTTGACAAAGCAAGGGACTAAATGTAGTGCTCGAGTGAGAGTGTCTCCCACCATTTGGGTTTGAATACATAGTGAACTTATTGTCTCTTGTTTCTTGCCTTTTTGTTTGAAATGGGTGTCGCATGTGAGTTAATGTGTCCAATAATCAACTTTCTATATAATTTTATACCATACAAACTATAAATAATATATACGATTACATATCATAAAAAAATATATCATTCCGCGTAATAAAGCTTAATAATGATGCATTATAAGAGAAACTAGCAAGTTTACCCGCACGTTGCGGCAGCGTCGAAATACATAATCATTCGAATTTATAACGTTGAATGAAAACGTATTCTACTTGACTCAACTTGTTTCTGAATAAAATTAATGTTGACACGTAGAATAAATAAAAACATAGTTTCTGTTAAAAGTTTACAACTAAACATTGATCAACTCGAACTTTTACTGACGCGCACATATAACTAGACACTTAACAAAACAGTTTTTGTTTATTAGGGAAAAAAATGATAAATTCAAAACTTTAGAAACTCGAGGGGTTAAAATGGTTAAATATATAAAAAAACAAATAAAGTTGTGTTTATAGATAGAAAAGAGCATTATGCCCAATTTGTGGTGACACAAACATGACCTAATAAAAGTAAATGACAAAAATATATAAAGGAAGTAAAATAAGAAATTAGTGTTTTTTTAAGTTAATGAACCAAAATGATAAATTCAAAACTATAATAACTCTAGAGGTAAAATTGTTAAATACATATTAAAAAAGCATGAAGTTACATAATAGATAACATAGATCACTATGTCTAACACGTTGTGACGTAAACATTACCTAATAAAAGGAAATGATGGAAAATATCTATAATAAGTAAAAGAAAAAAGGTATTCTCATTAAGATTCGAACCTACCACTTCAAATTTACGTCGAAACATAAATAAAATGAAAATGTACATAAAATAAACACGGAAACGTATTTTGTTTGACCCAGTCGTTTTCCGAAAAGTTTACACTGAAACTTTGATCAACCTAAATATATATCAACATATACAAAAATTAAACATGTAAGAAATTATTATTATTTTTTTGTTAAAGAACAAAAATGATAAAGTTGAAACTTTAACAAGTTAAGGGGCAAAAATGGTTAAATATATACAATATTATGCCTAACACATTATGACGTAAAGGGCGTAACAAAAAGAGAGAAAAAATATGTATAAAAGAAATAAAATGGAAAAGAAAATTCATCCGGGATTCGAACGGATGACCTTGTGCTGGCAGACTTTAATTTCAAAGGCTGACAATTAAACCAAACAAAAGTTTAGCAAATTGGTTGACAATAATATTATATTTAAATAGAAGATTGGCTTGAAGTTTGAAAGATTTCTATTGAACCTTTTAAATTGAGTTTATAAGAATATTAAATGTAAACTTAAATTTTAAAATTTTTGTTTTAAAAGAGTGTCTAGCTTTGGGTAATCATGTATGATATCCACTAATTTATTTTTAAAGTAATCTCATTTTTGGTCTTATAGCCTGTCTCATATTAGAATATCCGTCCAGACAGGTAATCCATATGTTTATAGTCTCAAGTATTCATGTGAGTTCCTCTTTTTTTTCTTCTTCTTTCATATCCGTGGTTTTCAAACAAGCTACATAGCTAGCTCAAATCGCAAAGTAAGTCGAATACAACCAGATTGACTTGTAGTATAAGATCAACGACGTAGCTTTAGTCGGTGTAAGAGTTAGTTGGGTTTTAAATATGAATAAAAATTAGAAAATAGATATTTTGACAAATAATTTTTTTTCCAAATAGAAGTTGAAATTTTAGCTAATAAAGCCGTAAACGTATAACTATATAATCCTCATGTATAGTTGCATACTAAACTAACCCTTTTGGCCAGTCATGAAAACTAAAATCAATAAAAATTTTTTTGAACAACTAATATCTGGATTACTGACGGATTACTGGAGTATCATCATACCACCAGCAATAGCACCCGATTATATCTACCACCAAGCGAAGAAAACCCAATACTTTAAGAAAACATCCTTGTGAGATTCGAATCCATGACTTTTTGATTCATGAGTCTTATTCTAACATCAAGATGTCGCTAAACTGTAATACGTTTGGTAACTAAAATCAATAAATAAATAAATATGGTTTCTAAAGTTCGAGACTAAACTGTAAATCATTCGAAAAAAAAGAAACTTACACGTAGCACTTGGTTGGCGGTTCAATTTACACACTGTTTTACCCCCTGATATCTTCGTCTCCCAGCTTTCGTAGGGACCCCAAACATCAGAGAATGACTCGATCAACAAATCTTTAATCACCCCATCTTTCTCCATCATCAATTCTGTGTACTTGAACAAAATCAACGAAATGCATATGCATACACAATTAGCAATGCAATTGAATCATCACAAGGTACCCTGAATCGTGTTGCATGTCTTGTTAGGTTGATCGATTGCATCGATTTCACGTTCATGTTCTTGTTTTGCTGAAATCAAGCGGTTTCCCGGTTAATTGACCGCAGATGGAGCAGGAACCGCTTCTTCCGTCGTATTCGAAGGCCCCTAGATCACCGTCGCAGCTCTGTGCTCTACCGGAAGAGAATGAGATTACGATTCCGGCGTCTCTCACTCCGACGGAGTTTAAAGATATGCTAATATTTGGTTCTCCTAGAGAAGCATCATCCTCTGCTTCAATCATGGTTGATGCCCTAAATTTGAACGTGAGTATTGATAATTCGACTGATTCCCCCATTCTGTCTGCTTCTTGTTCTGAATCGATTGCAGGTTCAAAATCCAAACAAATAGCTGTTGTAAATTCAGATATGCAAGCTCAAATCCCCCAAAATTACCAATTTAGGAAAACTTATCTTCATCGTTCGAAAACTGCACCTGCAATCTGTACTATCAACGATTTAGAACATATTTCTAAGGCTAAACCGCCTCAATTAGGGTCTCCTTCAATCGTTAGCCAATCAGTTGTGTTGTTGATCATGTATTTATCACTTGGTGTGGTTATATACTGGTATAACAAAGAACATTTCATAGGTTCAACGACTTATGTGGTTATTGATGCTCTTTATTTCTGCATTGTGACAATGTGTACTATTGGTTATGGTGATATACTTCCTAATAGTCCTGTAACAAAGTTGTTTTCCATCATGTTTGTGCTGGTTGGTTTCGGGTTTATTGACATCTTACTTAGTTCAATGGTGAGTTATGTTCTTGATTTACAAGAGAATTACTTGTTGAGCCATTTAAGCAATGGGAAGACGCGATACCATCCTTCGTATATAATCGATTTCAAGAAAGGGAGAATGAGGATCAGAACGAAAGTTGGGTTGGCTCTAGGGGTTGTGGTTCTTTGTATTGGTGTAGGTGTTGGTGTGATGCATTATGTGGAGAATCTTGGTTGGCTTGATTGTTTTTATCTTTCTGTAATGTCTGTGACTACTGTTGGATATGGTGATCTAGGATTTTCGTCAGCGGGTGGTCGGGTTTTTGCTTGTGTTTGGTTGCTTGTGTCTACACTTGCAGTTGCTCGCGCGTTTTTGTATCTGGCTGAAGCTAGAGTTGATAAGAGGCATAGGAGGATGGTGAAATGGGTTCTTGGTCAAGATCTTACTTTTGCACAGTTTCTTGCGGCTGACATTGATAACAATGGTTCTGTAAGGTAATTATCTGTTTCAAAAAAGCTTGTTAAGTTATCTATCTATCTATCCCTTGTTTGATTATCCAAGTTCAAAAAATCTGTTTTAAATGCACACCCAAACACCCCCTTTAAATTTCTTGAAATCATCTAAAGCATATCTAAGCTTTATGATTGTTCATAGGATTTAGATAGAGCTGACAAAACGTGTCATGTTGTGTTAAACGGATCATGCTTGACACTACATGTTTAACATGATCATTCAACCTGAACAAGACATGTTTAACTATGTCATTTAGTTCAAAACTAACAAGAATATGTTAATAAGTGGATCATACAACTCGGAACATTTAAGTGATTAAATGTAACCATATTTATTACAAGAATGATATGACATGCTTAACATGATTATTGACAGTTTGACACAACTCACCTAACATTATTAATAAATAATAAGACATAACTTGTATTATCTATAGATTACAAGCCTATATTGTTTTGATAAACAAGGCTTAAACATGTCATGTCAACCTATTAACACAGTTAGTCAAACTTGTTATTGTATCATAAATTGCTAGCTCTAACCTACGTACCTTCATGTCGAGTCATCAGTCATGCTGTGTTGACGAGTTGTGTCATAAATCGTTGATTTTATACCTAGATGAGCCTTTTAGATTAGATGGGAAAATGGAGGGAACCTTGGATTTAAATTCCATGGGCCAATGCTTATGATTAATGAACAATTTTTTAATGTAATGGATATTTAACAGTGTTTGTATATATGGTTATGATTTCAGTAAAGCAGAGTATGTGATATACAAGCTGAAGGAGATGGGAAAGGTTACAGACAAAGAAATATTACAAATATGCACCATTTTCGATCAAATCGACACAGGAAACTCTGGAAAGATATCACTCGTGGACCTCATGCATAGCCGAACCGACTGAGAAGGTGAACCACATAAACAATAACTGTAATTAGGAAGTCCAAGATTAACAAAAATACAAAAGTTTTGAAGGCTAACTCATTCATTACATGCTTATGCAAGACGGTTAAGAAGCCGGTTTACATGGCAAGAATTGATGAAGCTCCCCCTGTTTCTTGGATTAACGGTGTATCAGTTGCTTTATAGACATAAAGATCTTGGGTTGAATCTTAATGAAATGTAATATAATCAACCCATTTATAATAATCTGGTCAAAACAGAGACCACTGGTTTTACAATTTGGTTGTTCTGTACCCGAAACAATGGTTGGCGGTTTATTATTATCCGACCTGATCCAATCGAACCGATAGCAATCTTGTAACAGCATACATAACATCATTAATTTAGTCAAGTAAAGCTGGAAAAAATAAAGCTAAACAAACTCAAAATGCCAAAATTAAACAATATATTACTAATTAATTAATTCACAACAACTTGATATCAATATCACTCAAATTTCAATTTTTAAGTTACACACACTCATTCGAAGCTCACTTTCCAGGTACAAAGTTTGTAGCATATGACCATGCATTGTTTGCAACAGGGTCAGCAAGGTGGTCAGCCAAGTTCTCCAAGGGTCCCTTTCCAGTCACGATGGCTTGAACAAAGAACCCGAACATGGAAAACATGGCTAGCCTTCCGTTCTTGAGCTCCTTCACCTTTAGCTCAGCAAATGCCTCTGGGTCATCAGCCAAACCCAGTGGGTCAAAGCTGCCACCAGGGTAAAGTGGGTCGACCACCTCACCAAGTGGTCCACCAGCAATTCTGTAACCCTCAACCGCACCCATCAAGATGACTTGGGTAGCCCAGATGGCTAGAATGCTTTGTGCGTGGATCAAACTTGGGTTCCCCAAGTAGTCAAGACCACCCTCGCTAAAGATCTGGGCTCCAGCCTTGAACCACACAGCCTCACCGAACTTAACCCCGTTACGAGACAATAGCTCGGGGAACACGCACCCAAGTGCACCAAGCATGGCCCATCTGGAGTGGATCACCTCGAGCTCACGGTTCTTAGCGAAGGTCTCTGGGTCAGCAGAGAGCCCAGCAGTGTCCCAACCGTAGTCACCGGGGAATTCTCCAGTGAGATAAGATGGGGCCTCACCAGAGAATGGGCCAAGGTACTTAACACGGTCAGGACCATACCATGGGCTCCCTGATGGGGCGGTGGTCTTCTTGACTGCGGTTTTCCTCATGGAAACCCTACCGTTTCCGATTATGTCCGCACCAGATGGTGCGGCTTTAACCGCTTGACCGACGAAAGAGGAAGATAAAGCCATTGTGGAAGCTGCCATTGTTGTGTGTGTGGTTTGAAGATGTGTTTGGACTATGGTTTGAGTTATGAAGATGGGTTGGGTTGGAAGGCGATTTATAATATGTTTTTGGGCCAGATTGGTGATCAAATGCTTATCTTCATACAATCTTTTACTCCATCGTGATTGGCTACCAAGATTCTGGTTTTATCATATTATTTTAAAGCTTGTGGTCCACTAGAGATATTTGATACTTTGATAGTGACCATGTATTTTAAGTGGCTCTTGTTTATTTGAGTGAATTAAAATGTTTTTTTTTTTCAAATAAAATGCAAGTATTGGTGGTTTCAGTCCGTTGTGTGTGCAAATTTAAAAATGAGAGTACACTTATTATTCAAGAAATTAATAAATAATTTTTTAGGCATATTATATATTATATATATAATATATATTATAACACATGAAAAAGGAATAGTATAGTTTTAGAGTTTAGAGTTTGAACATAAGTATTATTATATATATTAATTTGATAACCACACACTATTATATTATATATATTATAACACATGAAAAAGGAATAGTATAGTTTTAGAGTTTAGAGTTTGAACATAAGTATTATTATATATATTAATTTGATAACCACACAATAATATAGTTTTAGAGTTTAGAGTTTGAACATAAGTATTATTATATTTATATATATTAATTTGATATCCACACAATAATATAGTTTTAGAGTTTAGAGTTTGAACATAAGTATTATTATATATATTAATTTGATCACCACACACTAAAAAACACATGCTGGATCTTCACATAAGTTTCAGAATCAGCCATTTGTATATATATGCAAAGTAAAATAGTGATAGTGGGTCTCAAATCATATATATGTGTGTATGTGTGTATGTATATAAGGTTTGCATATTGTGAAAACCCGATTTTATAGAGAAAACCTTTAAAGTCTATCTGGGCCTAAATGAGTCTTGAAAATAAATATGTGGTTCATATTAACTCACATTAAAATTGATTTTTTATTCAAAACCTAATTTAATGTAATTGTATGCTCCATGTAGTGACGTTTTGATAATTTAAACTTGAACCACCAAAAATTTTTAAAATTTTCAAAAGCAGTAAAAAGAGACGAGGGTATTAAATTTGATAGATTTGTTTAAAAATTTGGGTTTTTGTTTTTTTAATTCAAACGATTGGTTGCCGTTGAGAAAGATTTTGTGAGAAATTTTTTCTAATATTTTTATAACATGTTTGTTAGGATTTTATATGATTTTATGTTTTTATGAAAACTTGTATAGAGTTCATGATGAGGGATTTGATTTTGTTATGCAACATATGCTTCTCCAAATGACATATAATATCCGTTCTCGGAGGTGTACTGTGATAACCCGTCGCAAAGCGCAGGAGGATTAAACCTATATATATTAAAAGACAGTTGAAAGGAATAGTAAAGTTTTGTTTTCTCGATTTTAACTTTTATAAAATATAAAGTTTTGTTTTTTCGATTTTGGCCACTAAAACTTTTAAAGTTTTGCTTTTTCGATTTTCGCCACTAAAACTTTTATATATTATAAGGTTTTGTTTTTTCGATTTTAGCCACTAAACTTTTTAAAGTTTTATTTTTTCGATTTGTGCCACTAAAACTTTTATATATTATAAATTTTTGTTTTTTCGATTTTGGCCACTAAAAGTAAAGTTTTGTTTTTTCGATTTTGGTCACTAAACTTTTATATAGTATAAAGTTTTGTTTTTCCTATTTTGGCCACAAAAACTTTTAAAGTTTTGTTTTTTCAATTTTTGCCACTAAAACTATTATATAATATAAAGTTTTGTATTTTTCGATTTTGACCACTAAAACTTTTTAAAGTTTTGTTTTTTCAATTTTGACCACTAAAACTTAATAGTAAAGTTTTGTTTTTTCGATTTTAGTTATTAAAACTTTTATATACTATAAAGTTTTGTTTTTTTTGATTTTGGCCACTAAAACTTTTATATAATATAAAGTTTTGTTTTTTCGATTATGGCCACTAAAACTTAATAGTAAAGTTTTATTTTTTCGATTTTGGTAACTAAAACTTTTATATAATATAAAGTTTTGTTTATTTGATTTTGGCCACTAAAACTTTTAAATTTTGTTTTTTTGATTTTGTATAATTTTATGTTTATATATATATATATATATATAATTGTATAGAGTTTGTGATGAGAGATTTGATTTTGATATGTAACTTATGATTTTGCAAATGATATATAATACCTGTTTTCGGAAGTGTACTGTGATAACCCGCCGCAACGCGCGGGTGGGATTAAACCTAGTTAGTTATAAATAGTGAAAATTTTTATTTAAAACTAAAAACATAAATTTTATACGAAGTTGAAACAAGCATTTGTAAGTTGAAGAATCTTAGTTTTTTAGATAAAACTTAAATTTGCGGGGTTAGTCGTTCATCATAACATGGCTGAGTCTTAACAAAAAATAAAAAAAAGATTAATTTATTTGAACTTTTATCATATAATAACCTAATATGAAAGAAATCCTAAAAATATGTGTGATACATGTTAAACTATAATAAAGTTGATTTTTTTTAAAAAAAACTTTTTTATTCACTTTGAAGTGAGCTATATGTTTTATAAATAGATGGATAAAAATAAGTTTAAGGTTAAATCTCTAAGGTTAAGTAATCATACTATAAAAACCTTATTTTACTTACATAAATTAGTGACAATTAATGATCGTAATACTAAAAAAATCATACACTACTTGATGATACTATCGAAAATTGATAAGCAACCAACTCATTTCATAAAAAAAAAAAAGGTAAAAAACACTCTAAAAATTTTACAACCAGCCTTCTCTCATCACCGCTGTAAACTACTGAGTTAGCCAATAATTAACAGGCTCGTTTTTTGAGCAACAAATATATAAAAGAATTAGGGGTAATTTTGTAGAAACATAACCAAGTTTTGATTTTGTTCCAATTAAATCACTGAAACTTTGTTTTGTTTCAATTAGTTAATTTAAGTTTGATTTATGTTCTAATACTAGATAAAAACCTGGATAACAGGTAATCTTGATTCGTTTAGGCTTTATAAGTGCATTTTTAGATGATTTTATGACCCGTTTCCATAACATTTTGAAAAAAAACACAAAATGCACAAAAGAGTCTAAAATACGTTTAAAACTTTCAAACAGGTCATAAAATCATCTAAAAATGCACTTATAAAGCCTAAACGAATCAAGATTACCTGTTATCCAGGTTTTTTATCTAGTATTATAACATAAATCAAACTTAAGTTACCTAATTGAAACGAAACAAAGTTCCAGTTATTTAATTGGAACAAAATCGAAAGTTGATTATGTTTCTATAGCATTTTCCCAAAGAATTACTTTAAATCCTTCTTATAACTTAAATAAATTTAAATTGTTTAGAGATAAGAAGCCTGTAAAATACAAACGAAATGGGCTTGGCTGATATTTAGATCCAAATATCCTCATCTTAAGCCCAAGTTTACCTTGACAAAATAATGAAGTATGCGTAGATATGTAAATGAATAAAGTCGGTTCGTAAATTACTCAACACTGAATCGGTAAAAAACTCGAACAAGCCAATCCTAAAAAGGTTTGAGTCCAGAAATATATCTCATTTAGTTATCGAGCGAGTTTCACATATTAAGCTTGACCTGTCTCAAAAGCATAAACGAACTTTTTATTTGCATTTTTTATTTATTCTATTAGTGTATACTTGTATAATTAATAATGTATATATAAAGTTATGATAAATGTATTTAAAAAATATATTTTATTTTATATTTGAAAAGTATATATAATTATAAATACATGTTATATTAATAATTAAAATAATTAAATTGAATTAATAAATAATAAATAAGCCGAGATCGAGCTTAAAAATTTTATACCGAGCCAAGCTCAAGTTTTGTGAATAAAACTCTTAACGAAGCGAACTCGAGCTTGAAAATTTATAACAAGGTGAACTCGAGGCTGAAAAATAAAACTTTTCGCAAGCTCGAATTTTATCAGACTCCCTATTCATTTGATAGAGAAGGTAACCAAGATTTAATGATCAGTTGTCGAAATTATTTTAGTCAAAACAAACCAAACTTGAATGTTAACAAGTTTCAACTCGGCTCAGCTTGTTTAGTTTCTTTAAGTATGCTCGAAGTTTCTACTTCCCTCCATTGTAAAAACACGTGAATAATAGATTTTATTGGATCGTTTTTTTTTCTAGATTTCAAATTTTGTAATTGTTTCTCCCACTTTCCTTTCTAAATTGCTTGTAAAATTATCATCTCTTTGAAAATGTATGGATTCATTAACCAGAAAAATATGTGGTCATAAAACACGAAAGAGGGACACTTGATTTGTTAAGTTTGAAGATCTTTAATAATAAGTATTGAGATGCAAAAACATCATGAGCACCCATTCATATATGATATAAATTGTTATTCAAAAATAAATATTATATTTAACATATATTATTAAACACCGTGTGTGTCATGAATGGTGATAAATTAATTGGTTTGTTATAATGTCACCCACTTAATTTTTTCTTCTTAATAGTATTTTTCACATTCATTTTTTTTATTGTTATCATTATTATTGAGCGATTTTATTTTTCATTACAATTGATTGAAGCACATACGTAAACAGTAGAGGGTTCAAGTTAAAGGTTGGGGGATAGACATCCTAGGTAATTTTGCTCAATTTTTTTTTTAAAAAAAGAGACCATAAATTTGACAACAAAGGATCACAAATCCGATTACAAGGGGTACAAAGCCACAAAATTGATTACAAATGGTCACAAATATGATTTCAAGGAGCACACAACTTATTGCAAAAGGGAACAATTAAAAGTAAATTGATTATTTGGAAAAAAAAACTGTTTTTTTTTTCCATAAATTTTATATAAATACTAACTTGTAGTGTAACTTTGAAAATGATTTAAAGAATTGTTTTTCCAAATACTTTTGATAAGTTTGTTTGTTATTTCAACTAACTCGGCCTACATTTTACCTAGACCCATTTTTGACGACTCAAAACTTTCCCCCGTGAGAAAATTTTCTGAATTCGCCATTGACGTAAATGATGCCAGAACCGCTTCACGGTTTCGTCCTTTGGTGTTTTTTTTTTGTTTTCTTCTTTAAATTAGTTTTTTTTAAACCGGTTCCGGTCAATAAAGTCAATAATCGGTTCTGATTAGGTTCGGGTTTTGACTGGTTTCGATCTATTTTTGACTGATTCTAGTTTGAGTTTTGGCCGGGTAAATGTGGAACCGGTTCCGGTTTCTTTAAGAGACCAGAACCACCTGTACCGTTAGTTTGGGTTGGACCAGTTCCAATTCGAATAATCGATTCCAGTTCCTGAACAACTTTTTTTTTTGCCCATCTCTCTCTACAATGCGAATATATAAGATTTAATTTTTTTTTACAACATGCTTATTTTAACACGAACGCTGCAACACACAATTCGCTTACTAGTCACCAAAAGTGTGCCCTGAAAAATTTAACACCAGCATACCGCCTCAACATACCAAGTTTCGCCTAATAATTAAATAATTAATAAAAATCACATGAATGGCTTAAAAAAAAAATAGTTGATGCCTTGATGACAATATATGAATTTGAGATTAGATACATACAATATTATTTAAAATTTAACCAAGTTTCTTTAATACTTAATTAAGCAAGTAAGGTAAACATGATGTTATTTAAATTCCAAAAATACCATAACGTTATTATGTTGTTTTTATCTTTTTTAACCTCTAAATCAAGCATCATTTGATAAATAAACAACCTGATCCCATAATTCAGGAGAAAACTCACATCCTGCTCTTTTAAAAACAAATGTTTTAAAGAGACTTAAACCCAAAACCTCTTGTAAAAGAAGTTAAGAGGATAGCACCGGCAGAGGTCATTGTAAGTTATTAAATTTATTTTATAGATTTTTATCTGACAATTAATCAGTTTTAAATTAGAGAAAATTCCCAAAATGTCCGTTTGACCACAATTTTTTTTCAAAATTATCCATTGTCTGTAGGTGCCTGACCGACGTCGAAGTACCGATCAAATAAGAGTTAATGAGAGTGTTCCTAGCTACCTTAACTAGTAGGGTAAGTAGGGTGTCGAACCACGAAGAGTTTAGGTGGATGGTGTATCGTTATTTGATTTAAACTTAACTTAACTAGACTGAAAATTGTAAACTTGATTTGAAGGTTGTTTAAACTTTAATAAGAAGACGATCTTGTAACAAATTAACAACGAAAGCAAATGAAAATTGTAACTTAATTATGAAAACGAATCACACCGGGGTTTTGAATTAGATGAGAAATTAAGCACCTTTATGATTTACATTCTTAGGGAAACCACATAGACATAACTTGCTCATAATCCGCATGAACTGGCAATTACAATTCAAAGAATTGATTTTGTAAATTAATTGATAAGAACCAATCAATGTTAAACCTAATGCTTCAATTGTAAAAGCCAATTTGAAATAAATACTCAACCTCAAGTTCAATGTTTTACAATGACAATTGAAAAAATGATGAAACCCTAGGTTGACCATAAGAGTCAAATTGTTCAATCTCATGCAAATCAAAACATACAAACATTCAAAGATTGTTAAACCAAACAAAGTTTGCATCCCAATACAATGAAAACCATAAAAATACTTAACCCTAACTAATAGTTCACCCGGGCATGATCTCAAGAAACTAGCCGTGCATCTTCATTCGGTTGTGTGCTAACATCAATTTGGGAATCTCCGAGGTGTTTGGAATGATTAATTGTTGAATTCCTAGGCCTTAGAAACCCTTTAGAACCTCCAAAAGTTGTCAAAGTCGAAGATAGCTCGAAACCCTAGGTTCTTGGGCTTAAATAGGTGGCAAAACGGGAAAATTCCGCATCTTTAGCTGGCCCCAGCGTATGATACGCCCCAGACTGGCGTATCATACGCCTCCCCTGCACTCCTGGGTGGTTTGGCTCTGCAATACGCCCCCAATACGCCATTTTGATACGCCACTTCATGAAAACCTTCATTTTTGGATATTTTGGCCTCCCAAGCACCATTCCTTAGCCACCCTTTGATTCTTGGACATCAAACACTCATTTTCTTCACCCAAAAACCTGCAAATCATCAAAACACACAAACAATCACCATATTCCATGGATTTAAATCATAAAAACGCATCATTACACACCTAAATCAGATGAAATTACCCAAACCATCACATCCCCACATATGCCCTTTGCTTGCCCCAAGCAAAGTCTCATGCACAATTCAACAATGATTATTCAACTAATGGTTTGTCCATAACCTCTCCAATAACAAAGAACTCAAAAATCATGATCAATCCCCAAGACTTACAATGAGCAATAGATTTACATCTATCAAACAATCCACAAGTGCCAACACCATACACAACTACCTTTATTCCATTTCGAATGAATCATTACATGCGTTCACATTTCTCACAATTCACACTTGTAACATCAGTGCCGGAACCGGCACCGGAACAGTGATATCAACAGTAAAACGAACAAGAAGTCAGGTACGAACTATATGTGTTTCATTGTATGTATGTTCATTTCATGTTTCATTTCATTTCATGTCATTAACGAACAAATTCAAAATCAGTTCTGAAAACAAAGTTCAGAACAAGGGTTCGTAAGTCAGATAATTATCTGACGACACAGAACCATCATGTGATTATGTGTTAGGAGTTTATTATGTATCAACGTATGTGAGGCATTACAGAATGAAACAACAACGGACGTCGTTACGTGAATGCTAAACTGACAGATTATTCGTATAGGTGACGATTTGTACGAATACATCTGAAGGTTTAACGTTCCGAATGATGTCCAATAATTAGAAAACCATATTGAAAAGCATAGTTATTGTCGTGTTTGTACAGGTGACGATCTGAACGAACGCGCACAATAACTACGCGATTCAATTTAAACGGTAAGTAAATTATTTCTGAAAATTTTAAATAAATAAAAGATATTAGTTAATTTGTTAGGAATCACAACCTAAAATGAATTTATAAATTCTATTTTAAAACCGAGTCGTTTCGTTACGAAAACGACGAGAAACCGACGTTTTTACGCGAAACTACGAGAAACCGAACGAACCCGAACATAACCGGGTAAAACCAAGCCATTTATCATGGCATTCAATGCCATAACTTTCCCCAACTACCACTTTCCATCACCACCACCGTTCATCTCTCTCTCTAGAAAACCCACCTTCTCTCTAAGATTTTACACTCAAATCTCCACCATTTTGGGTGTTCTTGGTGTCAAAACAACCCTTATAACTTGTAGATCACTAAAGTACAGCAGATCTAAGGTTTTATCCGGCTGATTCGAGGTAAAGATGCATTTTTCGTTCGATTTTTAGGGTTTTAGAACCCACCCAATCGGCCTCCTTAGAACCGATTGTAGACCGCTTCAACACCTAGGGTTTTACACTAAATACACCAAGAATGTTGTAGGAACAACTAACATGGCAACCCTTAGTGTTTAGCCTCAAAAGCTATGGCTGCATCTGAAAGCTCTTGACCGGCCGAATGACTCCAGAAATCAGCTCACCGAATGAGTTTAAATCTTCATTCGCCAATTAGTTTAGAGCCGAACCAGCCCTCATTCGCCGAATGGCCTAAGGCCGAAGCAACTTTCATTCGTTCAGGGTCTTCCCCTTTCGGCAGCCTCTTTCGGCCTAAGCCATTCACTCCAACCCATTCGGTTCAGGCTTCTTCGTTCGGCAATACACAATCGGCTAGCACCTTCATTCGGTCTGCCATAAGGGCTGCTCATTCGCCCACCTCCTGGTTCGGCTTAACCTTCATTCGGCTGAGCCAAAATAGCTCACAGTCGGCCACTCTCTTCAATCGGCAGGCCTCTTTCGGTCCACCACCCTCCGGCCGTGCCTCTTTCACTCGGCCAACCTCTTTCGGTGGAGTTCTCATTCACTGAGAACCATTCGGCCAAGGCTAGCTAGAGTTGGGGTGAAATAGGGAAGGCGTGGACCACGACCGAAAAGAGGTGTGTGCTACGTATGCATGGGGTGTGCATGGGAAATTATCAAGGATGTGTGTGTGGTAGTACATGGGATCAATATTAGGGTTTCATTTGTGTAATCAAGAGTTTAAGTTCTTTTGAATGACTATGAGGTTAATTCATGGAGGATGATCAATGATAAAAATTCTTTTCGATAATATAACGAACAAAGGTGTCGACTAATGAAAGTTTTACATAAAGTCGTGCATTATCAAAAACCAAAGTGATCAAACTTAATTTTGGGAATCAAAGACCAAGATCTAAGGTTATGGTGTTGATTTAACCATTAACACCTAATACCTAGACATTTCATAAGAATGTATAACTACCGTAGGTAGTTCAGTTGAACTATCTAGGATGGATTATACACGTAAACGAACAAGGAATCAGGAACGATCAAGATCATGAAAGGGGCTAAGGTTAATCATTTAAGATTAACCTAAGCCCATCATGATAACTATATTTTCTTAACTTAATATTGTTTTTGAATAAAGAAATTGATTTATAAATCTCATTAAATTAAATAAGAGGTTGTAAAACTTATTAAAAACTCCTAACTAGTGAAGTGGGATCAGGGTTAATTTTGGGTAATGTTGTAGACTAGATAGAAGGAGTTAGAGAAACACACTAGTAATTTAGGACACTTAATTGCACACCGAGACCAAAGCCTTAGATACAACGTCTATCATAAACACTCATCGTATTCGAAACTCTTAAAACAACTCAGGTGCTAAAGATACATAATCAACCATCAAAGAGCGCGCATTATCTTTTGTGATTCAGTTACACATCAACACAAGTGAGTTCATTGCCCCTTTTCTAAACATTTTTGTTTTAAAACGCGAGGCTAAGAAGCATGCGTAAACTGTTTTAATTAAATTGTTTACTTAAATGCTTTTAAATTGTATATGTTTAACATGTATAACTGTTTATTTTAGACTTTGTCTAGGTAAATTGTTTATTGGATTTAAAACAAGTTATCTATTCATCATGAGTAAATAACTTTTCAAATCAAAGAACTCTTTTCAAAGAACTACTTTCAAAGAACTAAAGATCCAAAACAAAGTACTATTTTCAAAGATCTATTTCAAAGAACTAACGATCTATTTCAAAGAACTAACGATCTATTTTCAAAGAACTATTTCAAGAGGGTGTTGTCTATTTACAAAGAACTATTTTGAGGAAAATCTGGGAAATATTCAAAGATAGCATGTGAACGGTCAAGAACGGTCAAGAACGGTCAATAAAATCCTATTACTCAAAAGATGTCCTAGCTAGACTGATTGAGTATAGGTCGCATGCTTGATGATATTTACAGATCTCCTTTACTACTAAGTACCTGATTGCTATACTAGTCTACTCGAGTATGACCAAGGCCCAAGCATTAGGACTTAGATTTTATTAAATGTTTATTTATTTATTTAATTAAGCATTTATTTCACTGTTGTACAATTGTTGTGGTTGATCATACTTGTATGATGAACTTAAGGAATCAATAGGGATTTCAAATTGTTGTATATACAGGAACAAAGAACTGAAGAACAAATGAGGTAATGGTAGGAGTAAAACGCTTAATTATTATTAACACCAATGTCCTATGCGGATTAATATGTGGTGGGACGGCGTCTGGGCGGGTCGTAGGCTCGACTCAGGGGTATGCCCTATATATAAGCATACCGATCTGGATGATACATGTGATGTTAATGAGATTAAGGTTGTTACTCGGGGGTTTAACAAATGTTTTGAGTGTATGATAGGTAAAAATGCTTAACTATCATTAACATCAGTGTCATATACACATTAGTATGTGGTGGGACGGCGTCTGGGCGGGTCGTAGGCTCGACTCAGGGGTATGCCCTATATATAAGCATACCGATATGGACATTACATGTGATGTTAATGAGGTTAGGGTCTTTACCGAGAGAGGTTTACAATTCATTTTCAAGTACTAAACTATATGAACTCACCAACCATGTGTTGACTTGGTCTTTTTGCATGACTTCTCAGGTGACGAACATGTCAATTAAGAAGCTTATGCTTTTGGACTAGGACTTCAGATAGAAGACTTAGTATTTTTGGACCTGCATACTTTTGAAACATCATTATACAATTATTTTGTATATCTTGTATAGTTACAAGATAGAAACTTTATGATGTTTATTGTAGATTTACATTGTTAAATTATAAACGATACTGATGTAATTTAACTTTGTAATTCTATTCTATTTAGCATTTTCTCATTTATATCATGTGCAATGTAAACAATCTGATCATCACGATTATCACTCACGATATCGCTCCCCGGGAACCTTCCGCCTGACGGGGACTCCGATCCAACCCCGCCGGCTCGGGGTGTGACAACACTCTCCACTCGGTTTCATATATGGACTAGTAGTTATGAACCAGTATGTTTATGACACTCACTCCTTTGGTGAAACACCCTTAGCATAAGCTTGCAAGGCAATCAACTCTCCATCACTGATTACTAAGGCATACACAAATCAAGAGGACTTTTTCGGTTGGCTTTGGCTAGGGTAGGTATGTTTGTGTTGTTATAGGTGACCATGGGTGAATCCACTAGATAGTCCAACACTTTGACATAATTAAGTTGTGCACATGTTTTGTATTGTTCTTGCTTCTCCTTTTTTTCTTTCTTTTGCACACTCTTTATTCATTTTGTTTATTTTTCTTTTCTTTTCTTTTTCATATCAAAACCTGAACACTTCCTACTTTGGATCCACCACATGGGTTAAAATTTTAAATGGCTAACAAGGCTAATTATGGCTAATTTCATGGGTTAACAAACGAATAGGTATTTGGCTCAATGGGGCGACTAGGGGATTTTTTTGTGGGTAGGTAAAACAAATAAACAGGCTAAAACAATGGGTTTTCCTAATGCTTCTATCATTTTAGATGCATACCTTAGGTTGTGGTCTCAAGTTGCATTGACAATGCAAGTTCTACCTTAAATGTTCACTATAGTCATCACACATCAAAGAAAATGAGCATTTATTCCTGTTACCATATTTGCTCGACATAGGCTCGATATCTCACGAAAACGGTGGTTAAAGGTTAAAATGTGACACATCTAACAACTCACTCTCCACTTCCTATCCTTAGTCATGTATTGCTACTAGCACTTATGAATTGCTTGTCAAGAATACTTTATTCCGCAACTTAAAAGATTAATCACAACTTAGGAATTTGCTTCGTTATTTGGTTTGCTCAAGTTTTCCCTATTTTGTTTTCAAATCTTGTTTTCATGAACATATCAACTTGCCTTGAAGCATTGGAAAATTTTTTCAAAATTACCCAAATTTCCCCATCCCCACATTTAGTCTTACATTGTCCCCAATGTAATCATGTTTTCCATCACAAGTGTAAGACGAGAGCTATGCATTAATACCCCAATATCATTACCCCCAAATCAACCAACCAAACACACTAGCAGTTATCAAGTTTAAGACCACAACACATCACAGTTTAATTGTTTAATCAACATGACAAGTTTAAGGGAATAAGTACATGGACCTGATCATATGCGATCAGTGAGTGCTATGGAAGTCATCGTCATTCGGTGGTCTAGGCATTGGTGGCCCAAACCATCTCCCCATCAGGCTCTCTTGGAGGGATTGCATGTTGAAGGGATCTGTGCCTCCAGAAGTACTGGATCCTTGGTCCCCTAGTTGTTGATATGAGACCCATGGAGATGGGCTGAACATCTGTGGATACCTCGTGGGTTGATATCCTTGAACATACGGTGTTAGGCTTGGATAGTCCACTTGCATAGGTCAAACTTGGGAAGTGTATCCAGCCAGATAGTCGGTGCGTTGGCGCACGGCTTCTTCCTGCAAAAAGTAATCATTACGGAATTCTTCTAACTTGTAAGCCGCGGCTCTGGCATACAGTTCTGCCTGCTCCGCCTGGTCCCTCCTTTCCCGCCTGAGCTATTCTTCATATTGCCTTTGGGTGTCTCTGTACCGGATGTCTTCGTTCCTCCATGCGGTCATCCTATCCCAACTGGCTCGTGCATCTTCAGGCCACCTTGTAAATCCTGCGGGTCTCTCATTTAGGATGGATTCAGTAAAAGGGGTTGAGCCATATGTTAACAGATGGGGTTGATGGGAGCCTCCTTCTTCTTCAGGCCCCCGCTGCTCCAGCTCTTCTTCCTCGGTTTGGGTGACTCCTTCCTTCGGCACAACAAGCTGCCTCTTGGTCTTATCGTCAATGAGCACATGTTCGGTTGGTCTCTCCCTGTAGATCCAACCGAAAGCAGCCAACCGATCAAATCTGAAGTATCGTTGTGTCATCTTCTCAAATGTTGTGCTGGCAGTGACCACCTTTTGTTTAACCAACAAGCTTGACAACAACTGGCAGTGGGGCAACAAACATCGTGCTTTGCTAACTCTACTTTCCCAAACATTCAATAGCACCAATTGACGAAAAAATAACTTGGGGTGGCCGGTCACTAGGGCATGCAGTACCCTAATCTCAAAATTCCTAATGAATAGTTTATCCCCGAGTCTTGGTATTACAGTAAAGCCCGAGATTAGTGAAAGGAGTTTTGGGAGGACTTTCAGATCGTTACGCAACAACTTCTTTGGCATGTCTTCCGGTGCTTTGGCGAATAAAGTTCGAACCATGGAGTTCCAGTCCTCATCGTTTGTGGCTTCACCCAAAATCTGCATCCTGTCGGGATACACATACTCCCGCTGTGGCTTCGTATCAAACTTGACAACCTTATTCATTGTTTCGAACGAGAGCACCATCTCCTTTCCGTTCACTGTCCCAATCAATCTAGTGGTCTTGGGTGGGTTGTTTCCTTCGTCTTTCCTTAGAGTGGCCATCCACTCTACAATCTCTTTCATATAGACATTATCCAAGTTGTTGTTGTTGAATTTAAGAGCATTTTCCCACCCAAGACTTTCGAAGCATTGTACTACACCAAAAATGCTGAATTGATCGAATTGCACGGCCCGCTCGCACACAAGGACTTTCTTGATGCTTGAGACAGTTTGCATCTTTTGCCTGTAGAGTACGGGTTGCCAAATGGGATCAAAGGTGCTTAGTGGCACATTTCCATTCCATTGGGGTTGGTCCCCCACCACGATGTCCTCATCTTCGTCATACATATTCACGTCTTCCATTTCGAAGTCGGAATCCGACTCTTGCTCGGATATCCTTTGTCTTTTGGATGGGGTGGAGAATGAAGCAACCTCCTTTCCTTTTGAGCTTGTGGCTTTCGTGCGACCCATTTCCTACAAAGAAACCAACACATAGTGAGTACTTTGGAAAGATAGTGAAGTCAACAAGCATAATACTCACAACTATGTTAAGCATACAAATCACAAGTAACCCACAATACAAAACAATGGTTCATCAAGGTTTAATAATGCAATTGTGTAATTCAAACAACCATTTTCATCTCCCCATCCCCACATTTGTTTCCCACTCATTTTAGAATATGATACCTTACCCAACTCACATTAGTCTTTACAAGAGTGCAAGTCTATACTTTCCCATCTTAACAAGAGTTATAACCTTATGTAGTTTCTCATTAGCCTCATCACATTGTAAAACAAAACCCCTTTATGATTTAGCATACTCATTCCAACGTATCCCTAATTACAAGGAAGGTCTAAGTTTCCAATTCATTCAATACCAAGCATATCACATTTCACTATGAAGTAACAAAATGCTAAACTAAGCTTGCACATCTCGAATTAACATTAAAGTTGCTGAACTAGAAGTGGAATTACATACCTTTGCTTTGTTAGAAGTGAGAATTGAAGTTTTAAGAAGAAATTGAGAGAACTTGAGAAAAACCCAAAAAATTCGTCACCTTTATGCTACTCAATCTCACAAACGGGAGGGAATCTCAAAAATCTGGGTGGATGATTGTGTTCTCCTCGAAAAAAATACTCAAAAAGCATATAAAGTTTGCAAGAATTGGTGGAAGAATGAAGGAGTTATGATCTAGGGTTTGATGGGTGTTCTTGGTGGGTGAGAGGAAGAAGATGATGGAATTTTTGGAAGAAATGGGGTGGAAATCATGATGGATCCCGTATGTAGTGTTCTTGGGTCGAATTCCGGGTCATGGGTGGAAAAACGTGGGTCAAAGTGGTCAAAACGGGTCAAAAGTGGGCCGAATAGGTACCCGGCGTATGATACGCCCCATACCGGCGAATCATACGCCAACTGGGCTGAAAGGGGCGTATTTGGGGGCTCAAAAGTGGCGTAACACAGAAAAAATTTTGTTTTTGGCGTATCATACGCCTACCCCAGCGTATGATACGCCGAGACCCCTAAAAAATTTTTTTTTTTTTTGAAAAAACTTTAAAAGAAAGAAAAAAACCTTTTTAAAGAAAAAATCTAATTATAATAATAAAAATTAATTAAACTTAATGAAAACCTAACCTAAATAAAAGAAAATAATAAATAAACAGAAAAAATTAGAAAAAATTAGTTATCCTAGTTAAAATCTAGTTAAATTTACTTACTAAAATTTAATGAAAAGATTACTAAAATAACAAAGAAAAGCCTTAACATAAATTTGCTATCCTAAACTATATTATAACTAATAGTACTTAGCCCCGAACGTATACGCCACATGTTGAACGTTTGCCAACCCCCCGATTTTCAGTGCCTCGTCCCGAGGTGCAATTGTGCTAGTACAATACATGAAATATTGTATCACACCTAGAATGACCCGTTTGAATGTGTGTGAACTTGCAAGAAAACGCCTGAGGTGAATTATTGACTTAAACCTCACTTTCGTAGGGTACACGATTGCATTTAGCGTATGCAACAAGCCTTTTAAACCTCCCGGTAGACCGGTTGGACGAGTGAAGTCTCGTGAGGGTTTATAGTGAACATAACCACAAAGTTCTCGGGTTGCCTCCCGCAAGTGCTAAGTTTAACGTCGTTAGCTCGACATGGTCGTACCTGGTTTAGTCCTTTGCATATGTTGGTGACTCTACAAGAAAGTTCACCGAATCCATTTGTACCTTGTTGATTACACTTGCTTCCAAATACGGTTTGAGACGATGTCCATTAACCACACGACGAGTCTTGTCTTTCACGTCTTCAATCTCGATGTCACCAAAGCTCCCAATGCGTGTAACAACGTGCGGTCCTGACCACTTGCTTTTCAACTTCCCTGGAAAGAATTTTAGTTTAGAATTATAAAGCCATACCTTTTGATTGAGTTCAAAGACCTTGTTTCGGATTTTGGCATCATGCACTTTCTTCTTTTTGTCCTTGTACGCCGATGCACATTCGAATGCTTCATTCCTCAATTCTTCTAGCTCGCAAAGCTGCAACTTCCTCTCTTTACCTGCATCATCAAAGTCCATATTAACTGATTTCACTGCCCATAAAGCACGATGAGCAACTTCCACCGGTAAGTGACATCCTTTCCCATAAACTAATCGGTAGGGTGTGGTTCCAATAGGTGTCTTAAAAGCAGTCCGGTAAGCCCATAATGCATCATTCAATCGTAAGGACCAATCCTTACGATCCGGGCGAACCGTTCTTTGAAGAATTTCCTTAATTTGTGTATTGGAAACCTCAACTTGCCCACTAGTTTGCGGGTGATAAGGAGTAGCTATACGGTGATTGACACCATACCGTTTAAGCAATTTACCAAAGTTAAAGTTTTTGAAATGAGATCCCCCATCGCTTATGATCACACGGGGGATACCAAACCTTGAAAATATGTTAGATTGCACAAATTTGCATACAACGGTATGGTCATTCGTTTTGGTGGCAATGGCTTCAATCCATTTAGACACGTAATCGACTGCCACCAAAGCATAGTAATTACCATGAGAGTTTGGGAAGGGTCCCATGAAGTCAATTCCCCATACGTCGAAGATATCGACCACAAGGATTGGTTTCATGGGCATCTCATCCCGTCTTGAGATGCTACCAAGTTGTTGACATCTCAAGCACTGTTTAGCAAATACCGACGCATCTCTAAATAAAGAAGGCCAAAATAAACCACAAGATAAAACCCGATGGCCCGTCTTTTGACCGCTGAAGTGTCCTCCGCATGCAGATGCGTGTGTCAGTGATAGAACCTCCTGTACCTCCTCTTCTGGTATGCACCTTCTGATTATCTGATCCGAGCCAACCTTGAAGAGGTCGGGTTCATCCCAAATGTAATACCTTACCTGAGCGAGAAACTGTTGCCTCTTCCTCTTTGTCCAATGATCCGGTAATACACCTGCAGCCAAATAATTTACAATGTCAGCAAACCATGGTAATTTAGAAACAGTAAGTAAATATTCATCAGGGAATGATTCATTGATATCATTAGACTCTTCATCACTGTTGAATCCAATCCTTGAAAGATGATCTGCAACGACATTATCACTTGCTTTCTTGTCCCGAATTTCCAAATCCTCTTGTAACAAGAGTATCCACCGAATAAGCCTTGTTTTAGCATCCTTCTTCTCCATAAGGTATCTCACCGCACTGTGGTCCGAGTATATTACCACCTTGCTCCCCCAAATGTAAGACCTGAACTTATCAAGAGCATAAACTACAGCAAGCAATTCCTTTTCAGTAGTAGTATAATTCAGTTGAGCATAAGATAAAGTCTTACTTGCATAATAAATAGCTACTGGTTTCTTGTCAATCCTTTGACCCAAAACCGCCCCAACTGCATAGTCACTAGCATCACACATAATTTCAAATGGTAGTGACCAATTGGGCGCTTGTAAGATAGGGGCCTCAACTAACTTGTCTTTTAAAGTGTTAAATGCAGTTAAACATTCATTATCAAAAACAAATGGGACATCTTTTAACAACAAATTACATAAAGGTTTAGTGATTGTACTAAATCCTTTAATGAACCGTCTATAAAAACCCGCATGTCCCAAAAATGACCTTATCCCTTTAACATTTATGGGTGGTGGTAAAGTAGAAATAACTTTGATTTTTGCATGATCTACCTCCATCCCACGTTTTGAAACCACATGACCTAAAACAATACCCTCTTGTACCATAAAGTGACTTTTTTCCCAACTTAACACTAAATTTGTTTCAACACATCTTTTTAAAACTTTAGTTAGTTGAGTAAGGCAAGCATCAAAGGAATGACCAAAGATTGAAAAATCATCCATGAAAATTTCTAAGGAATCCCCAACCATATCTGAAAAGATACTCATCATGCACCTTTGAAAGGTGGCTGGGGCATTGCACAACCCAAATGGCATTCGCCTGAATGCGAAAGTACCATATGGGCATGTGAATGTGGTCTTTTGTTGGTCATCTGGATGAATTGCAATCTGATTGTAACCAGAATAGCCATCTAAGAAACAATAAAAGTCCTAACCTGATAGCTTCTCAATTATTTGATCAATAAAGGGTAAAGGAAAGTGATCCATGGAGGTAGCAGTGTTTAGCCTTTTGTAATCAATACATACCCTCCATCCTGTGACAGGTCGTGTCGTTACCTGTTCCCCATGCTCATCAATGACTGTTTGGATTCCTTCCTTCTTAGGTACTGTTTGTGTTGGACTCACCCATGTGTTGTCTGAGATGGGATAGATAATCCCTGCATCCAACCACTTCAAAACTTCTTTCTTGACTACTTCCCGCATATTAGGGTTCAACCTCCTTCGAGTGTCTCTCACCGGCTTGACATCTTGATCGGTTATAATATTGTGCATCACAATAGCTTGACTAATTCCCTTCAAATCGGCTACGGTCCAACCGATAGCTGCTTTATTTTCCTTTAACACTTTCATCAACTCTTCTTCTTGACTCTCGGTTAGATTTGCTGCAATGATAACCGGTAATGTGTTATCTTCACCCGAGAAAGCATACTTCAAGTGCTTGGGCAATTCCTTCAACTCCACCTTTGGTGGGATTTCCAATGAGGGCTTTAGTTGAGTGTCTATGTGGTCCGGCAAACTTTCAATTTGATGTGTCCACATTGGTCTGCCCTATTGAATTGCCAACACTTCACATTTCTTTTCAGCTTCAAGTAGTTTTTGAGCACACTTAACTACAATCCTGTCACAAAGAACACACAACTCTGTGGTGTCTTTCACATTTTCATGAAAATGACACCCGTCAATGATGTCCGCCATGAAGCATTCATCATTGACCGGAGGATTAGATGTATGGGAAAAAACATTCAACCTTAATCTTCTATTCCCAAAAGCCATGTCCACCGTCCCAGTCATGCAATTTATCAAACATTGAGCAGTTTTCAAAAATGGTCTACCTAATATAACATTAGGTTGTGTGAAGCTAGTGGGAGATGCGTAATCCAGTACTAAGAAATCAACTGGATAGTAGAAATCTTCCACTTTTACAATGACATCAGTTAATATACCACGGGGAAGTTTAAGTGTCAAATCAGCCAAAACCACAGTGGTTTCGGCCTTTTGCAAAGGTCGAAACTCGTATTGATCATATAAACTTCCCGGTAATATACTAACACTTGCTCCAAGATCAAGTAGTGCCTTATTAATTTTAATGTCCCCAATTTGAATTGAAATCAAAGGATCTCCAGGATCTTGGATTTTTGGTGGAAGGGCACCCGACAAAACAACACTCACATAATCAGTCAAATCAAGTTTCTTAGGAATTTTGTGGTGTCGTTTTTGGGTACACATGTCTTTCAAGTACCGAGCATATGCAGGAACTTGTTTGATTGCATCAATTAAGGGTAGATTGATTTTAACTTGTTTAAAGATTTCCCACATCTCATCTTGTTGTGGGCCCTTTTTATGGATGTTTGCATTAGGTGAATTCAAAGCATACGGGTAAGGAATGGTGGTTTTATCCTCCACATCCTTTCCTTTGGATGTTTCTACATCCGGTTTCAAAACATTTTCAATGGGTTCTTTAAAAGATACTTTCTTTTTAGGCTCAAATGGAACAAGTTCCTGTTCGGTATCACTCTCCTCACTTTCATTCACATCTTCCACCAATCCTTCCATCAAGTGTGGTGGAAGGACAACCTTGTTGTCATAAGATTTACCATTTCTTAAAGTTGTTACATGACTTACCTGAGCATTCTTGCTCTTTGACCCCGATGGTTGATATTGAGGATTAAGTGTGGTGTCACTTGGCAATTTTCCTTTGTCTCTCGCAGCTAGTTGTTCTGCCAATTGTCCCAATTGCTTTGCATGGGATTCATTTGTCTTTTGTTGGAGCTCTTGTTTCTGCACCACTCCTGTTAGCATTAGCCTCAGCTCATTAATTTGATTGGTTATGTCTTCCATTGAAACATTTGGTCCTTGTTGACCACCTTGAAATTGACTTTGATTTCCTTGGTTTTGTTGGAAGTTCCTTGATTGTCCTTGATTGTAGCCACCTTGTCCACTTCCTTGACCACCTTGATTGTAGTTACCTCTTTGGTAGTTACCTTGGTTGTAATTCTGTTGTCGGTTTTGGTATGAAGGCCCTTGATTTCCACCTTGTTGGTTGCTACCCTGAAAATTAGGATTCAACTGATTAGATGAATTACCATACCTAAAAGTAGGATGATTACGCAAACCCGGGTGATATGTGTTGGAGTTCATGTCATTGTTTCTCTTGTCATTCTGGAACTAGCCTTGGACTTGGTTCACCTCCTCATTCCTGTTCATGTACATCATGCACTCCGACTCCAAATGACCTATATCACCACAAAAATTGCAAACATCAAAAACATTAGACACATTAGAATTGTTTTTACCTGAATGTCTGTTGAAGTTAGCAATTTGTCTTTCGAGGGCTTCAAATCTTTCTTTTGTCACATACTCCCCTCCTGGCTTTCCAATAACATGCTTGGCCTTCCTACTTGCTGAAGCTTGTGTCTTTGAACCTTTACTTAACCTTTCAAGCAATTCCCAATCATCATCCTCGGAATTGGTTAAGAAAGTTCCATTGCTGCTGGAACTGACAAACTTCAAGTCTTTTGGTGTTAACCCATCATAAAAGGCCTTGATTAACTCCCACTTTGGAATCTGGTGATGTGGGCAAAATCTGAGCAATTCCTTAAACCGTGTGAAGGCTTCGTGTAGCAACTCACCCGATTGTTGTTGAAACGTTTGGATGGCATTCCGAGCTTCACTTGTTTTGCTCATGGGATAGTACTCATCCAAAAACAACTGTTGCATCTCCTCCCATGTGTAGATACTACCAGATGGTAGTGTGTGAAACCACTGTTTGGCCCTTTCCTTTAATGAGAATTGGAACAAATTCAGCTTAACTTCATCCGGGGTGAATCCTTGGCCACCAATGGTGCTACAGATGGCACCAAACTCAGAGAGATGGACATATGGTTCTCAGTTGCAGTACCTCTGAAATTGGGAATAATGGCCTAGTATTGTGGCCTGATCTCAAATGATCGTCCTCTCAGCAATGGAGGTACAATTGGTGAAGGATTCTGAGTCACCGTTGGTCTGAAGTGACTGTCAACTCCTTGAACAGGAGCTCTATGATGCCATCCTTGACCAGGGTTATTGTAACCCCATCTCCCATTGTAGTTATTCATGGGTGGTTGCCTATTTCATCCACCTTGTCCATTCCATCCGCCATGCCCATAGTTATTGTAAATTGGATGATTCGGTGGGTATTGTGGTTGCCAATTCTCATCATGGTATTCCTCATGAGGTGGATAGTTGTTATTGTCTTCTTCTTCGTGCAATTCCTCATGCCAAGATCCATGTTCCCCCGAATTACTCCCGCCACCTGAAATATGGTCTTCCTCATGCAGGTTGTTTCCCGGATTAACCCCATGGTTTGGATTGTTGAACAGTGGGTTTTGTGCCATTCTAAGATTAGGCATGGCATTAGGTGGTATGTATGGTGGTGGGTTGTTTTGGTTAAACGGATTTGGTGGGATAACTGGGTTTGGGTTTGGTGGTGGCATGTGAGCATATTGGTTAAATGGTGGAATTGGTGGTGGTGGTGGTGGTGGGTTTTGATTGTTTTGATCAGCCATGGGAACAGACTGATTCGAACTTTCTCCGGTTTGATTGGTGTTTCTCGAACCCGGAGTGAAAATCCTGTCTAGCCTTTGTAATGTTCGATTTATTCTCGTGGTTTTCTCGATCTCTGGATCAAATTCCAATGGTGAGTCACGACCTTAAAACCGAGTATGCATGCAATCCACCTGTTACCTGCACACTAACAAACCTCGCGTAACAAGGAAAAGACAAGAAATGAACAAAATTGAATAAAACCTACTAAATCAATTAACAAACACCAAGCGCACTAACTCCCCGGCAACGGCGCCAAAATTTGACCGACGTCGAAGTACTGATCAAATAAGAGTTAATGAGAGTGTTCCTAGCTACCTTAACTAGTAGGGTAAGTAGGGTGTCGAACCACAAAGAGTTTAGGTGGATGGTGTATCGTTATTTGATTTAAACTTAACTTAACTAGACTGAAAATTGTAAACTTGATTTGAAGGTTGTTTAAAATTTAATAAGAAGACGATCTTGTAACAAATTAACAACGAAAGCAAATGAATTGTAGCTTAATTATGAAAACGAATCACACCCGGGTTTTGAATTAGATGAGAAATTAAGCACCTTTATGATTTACATTCTTAGGGAAGCCACATAGACATAACTTGCTCATAATCTGCATGAACTGGCAATTACAATTCAAAGAATTGATTTTGTAAATTAATTGATAAGAACCAATCAATGTTAAACCTAATGCTTCAATTGTAAAAGCCAACTTGAAATAAATACTCAACCTCAAGTTCAATGTTTTACAATGGCAATTGAAAAAATGATGAAACCCTAGGTTGACCATAAGAGTCAAATTGTTCAATCTCATGCAAATCAAAACATACAAACATTCAAAGATCGTTAAACCAAACAAAGTTTGCATCCCAATATAATGAAAACCATAAAAATACTTAACCCTAACTAATAGTTCACCCGGAAACGATCTCAAGAAACTAGTCGTGCATCTTCATTCGGTTGTGTGCTAACATCAATTCGGAAATCTCCGAGGTGTTTGGAATGATTAATTGTTGAATTCCTAGGCCTTAGAAACCCCTTAGAACCTCCAAAAGTCGTCAAAGTCGAAGATAGCTCGAAACCCTAGGTTCTTGGGCTTAAATAGGTGGCAAAACGGGAAAATTCCGCATCTTTAGCTGGCCTCGGCCTATGATACGCCCCAGACTGGCGTATCATATGCCCCCAATACGCCCCCAATACGCCATTTTGATACGCCACTTCATGAAAACCTTCATTTTTGGATATTTTGGCCTCCCAAGCACCATTCCTTAGCCACCCTTTGATTCTTGGACATCAAACACTCATTTTCTTCACCCAAAAACCTGCAAATCATCAAAACACACAAACAATCACCATATTCCATGGATTTAAATCATAAAAACGCATCATTACACACCTAAATCAGATGAAATTACCCAAACCATCACATCCCCACATATGCCCTTTGCTTGCCCCAAGCAAAGTCTCATGCACAATTCAACACCCTGGCCGCACCCATACGCCCCGTAGTGGCCACTACGGGGCGTTTTGCCCACATACTGACAATCTTAAACGATCAGACATTCTGTGTCAGCTTTTGCAGACTTATACGCCACGTAGTGACCACTACGGGGTGTATAGGATTAAAAAAATTAAACTCAGCAGACTTGGGGCGTTTGAGTATGTTTTGGGGGGTTTGGGTATGTTTTTGGGGTGTAAAAATATAGTTGTTTTGTTAAAAAAATTAAAAATTTAGTTTTGTTTAAAAATCATTTTTATATTTTGCAACGTATCTCTCGTTACGTTTATACTTTACGACGACATCTCTCGTACGGTAAAAAGTTTAGTTATTTTTTTAAACGCATGTGTTTTTGTTTGTAAAAATCTAATATTTTTTTTGTTTAAAACTTTTTTTTTATTTTTTACGGTCTCTCGGTTCGTTTATTTTTAATTGTTTTTTAAAACTTTTAGTTTTGAAATCTAAAAATGTTTTTAATTATTAGATTTAATAATAATGTAAATATATTAATTAATTGATATATAAATGACGTTATTTGTCTAAGCATATTGATATTACAGAATAATACGATTTAAAACTTTTAGTTTTGAAATATAAAATTGTTTTTAATTATTAGATTTAATAATAAT
The DNA here is from genome assembly GCA_009363875.1 of Mikania micrantha. Taxonomy (NCBI): domain Eukaryota; kingdom Viridiplantae; phylum Streptophyta; class Magnoliopsida; order Asterales; family Asteraceae; genus Mikania; species Mikania micrantha. The sequence goes on from CM018689.1 coordinate 52,950,661, forward strand.
TTAAATATATTAATTAATTGATATATAAATGACGTTATTTGTCTAAGCATATTGATGTTACAGAATAATATAATAAATAATGTATCACCAACCAAAAGATATTTAAATAATAAACACACATCACCAACCAAAACAACCAAATATATACACGCATCATCAACCGAAACAACCAAATATATACAAAACATAAACATGAATACAAGTGTTTGTTTAACAAATACAAATATAACTGAAAATAATAACTAGCCATCACGAGGTGGAGGTGGAGGGGGAGGAGGATAATCTTGTGGCTGCGGAACTACAGGGAGCTGGACACCCTCAGCATGAGCATGCCTAAGCTCTATATGCACCTGCCACGAGATCAGATCCTCCAACCGATCCACTAGTCGCGTCAGCTGCTAGCTGGTATGAGCGAGCCGCTGACTAAGCTCAAGCTGCTGCTGCTGGATCTACGCCTGCTGCTGAATGAGCTGCTGCAGCATAGCCTCCACACGAGCAGGAAGCCGCACGGCTCTATATACGCGTTCAGGATGCTGATGTGGCACATCCTGATGCGGCTCCCCCTCGTAATGTGGTGGGGGTTGCTGCGAGGGCTACTACGGTGGCTGCTGCGGCATAGGGTCCTCATCTCTGTAATGGAGATCATTTGGCCCCGGCTGCCAAATGACCCCCCTCTCGAGCTAAAATCGAAGCCCGAGCTGTGGGAACTTCTGCACGATACGCATGCCCTGCACCGTCCGTCGATCTAAACGAACAGGATGAAATGCCTCCATACCGGCAGGCTCCAAATCGATAAGCCTGTTAAAACGAGCAGTACGGGTCACATACACCCCCTGTAGATCAGCCCCCTCTCCTGCCGGTGGTAATATGTGCTAAAATACTCCGCCAGACACCGTGCAAGGTTGCACGGTCTCCCACTCAATAAGCAATACAAAAAAAATAAATCCTGAGAAGTGCACCACTCCTGGCTCATGCCACGTCCTGGAACAGACGAGGCAATGCACCGATGCAAATACCTAATGAGCGGGTCACGATTACGCGTTGCCAATCTGAGGCCACCAAGCACCGACGACGCCGTCGTCAGCTGTATGAATAGCCGCCGTGTAGATTGGCATATGAGTCTCCTCCTTGGTGTACAGACCGAGCACACTCCCAAACTATGCCAAAGACAAGTGGTGGATATCTCCGCCTGCTGCGGCTGACCAGGCTATGACTGGAAATCAGGAGCCTGAGGCCTGTACCTGAATGTAGAAAGAAACTCCACCGTGATGAGTCGGTACTGTGGAGCATACGTCATCTCAAACAGACGAGACCATGGCATGTCCTCGCCAATGATCGCCATCATTCTCTCCTGCTGGCCAAGCTCGGCCAGCAAATCGTAGTCGATGGCCTTCTGATGGCCCATCTCCTTCCTCAGGAGTCGATCGCGCCTGCTACGCGCGATTCTCCCATGAGGGAAATGCAACTATGGGTGGTCCATAAGCTCGTCAAAATGCTCGACCTCTAGATCATCAACATGGGGCCCCATATCGTCACCAACAACCTCCATCTCATCAGAAGAACACATGTCTGAACAACAGAAAAAATAAAACAAATTACGAAATGTTACAATTAATTGTATTATATTTAATATTTATTTAATCATATACACCATAATATGTATTTTATACGAAACGTTACGATTAATTATAGAAGGTTACAAAGTTTCATTGGAAACAATGACTTATAAATGCAAATTGTCGTTGTCACAAAGTTTCGCTGTAGTAATGCACTTGTTTGTTTGCTTCTATAATTGATTGATACCGTTGGATTCGTTCTTGATAAACCGTCTCCCACTCATCGGCGACATCATTTCAGTAATGTTTCCATACCGCACTTAGGGTTGGAGTTGGATAATCCTCCTCCAACCTTAGGTTGATGAAATGCATGGGCATATGAAGAAGACAAACCACATTATGTTGTGGTATTGTTGATGGAGCTAACCATAACGGGAAAAACGTGATACACCCTTCTTGACTGATGAGGTGAACTATCACGCCAAATCGTTGTGCAACAACAAGTCCCGTATAAGGCATAAGCATCCAATGTTCTTCTGGTGTAGGTTTGATAGTCCATCGAGTTAAGAACATATCTGTATACTTCACTATGGGTGTCCACCTCTTGTAATAGTTGTTGGTGAACGAAACCCCATTGATTTTCGTCGAACCCTAACCCAACGGCTACAGACCTGAATCCACAATTACCGTCTGGCATAACATCTTGTATGTTGCTTACATAGCAATGAAGCATTGAAGGAATGTAACCACCAAATCATCTAAGATTGTTCATTCCTTGTGGTTTCACTGGCGAAGCAACTACCGAGTCAACTTGACTTGTATCGAGTCCTTTTTCCCTCTAGAAGACGTTGAACGACTACGTTGAAGGGCGGGTCTTTGCTGGTTTGACATTGCTGGAGTGAATGAACTATGCCTTGGAAGTTGAAAACTACTCTCTTGTGAGTCGACAATTTCGCTTTGTCTAGATTCATTCCCCCTTTGTTGTTGAGTCTTCAATGTCGGACGTCTGCGTGTATCATTTTGAACCAATGGCGTTTTCTTTTCACTTTTAAACGGAAACACTTGCGAAAGTATTTTTTTAACCAAACTCTTTTTCACTGACTCAGGTTTTGAATTTATTTCCTACATCACCAGACCCATTTGTCCTTCGACGTCGATTTCTTCATCTTCTAGAAGTGTCGGGTATCGAGTATCAAGTTTTTTCCAAAAGATGTCTATATCAGAAAGCAGGATAATCGTGTCTGTATACAAATGAAAGGGAAATAATCAGTTTACAACAAAAAAATGTAAAAAAACAAACAAAGAGGAATTGGTTACAGTATTTTGACACCTGCATTTTCGTATGTTGAGATCCGACAAGCACAAGGAAAGCCACAACTGGTGGCTGCATGACATCTTACGTTGATGCATAACTTTGATCTTATTTATTTCATCAGTAATAAATCAAGAGCTTCATGAGAAATCTTGCCGCGTAGGTTATTAAACATGGGTAATTTATGATGACCCATTGTCTTCATTAAACTTGTTTCAAACCCATGTTTCATGTTTACCTCCTGTGATTCGACCATTTGATCAACAAAACCTACCTTTTTAAGTTTAAATGTTGACTCTCGACTCTATTAGTTGTACGTTGCCCAAAGTTGGGCGTTCTGTTAGTCCTGGCTGTAACAAACATGTCTTTGTATGGGCTTAACCAAGTCTGTGTAACATAATTCAAAACCCCTGAAAATAAAAAAAAACAATTATGACATACAACAACGTAATTTAAACAAAAATAATGATAATGATATTTAATGACACTTACTTTGACGGTTATCTGCGACTAGTTGTTCGTACAGACGGTTGTAGTTGTAGTCGTAAATTTTTGGCGACGAAGAGTCACACAAATTCCCCCAACGACCCTTAAACTTTTTCCAATCACCGTCTGAAAAACTTGCCTTGCAGTGTTTTGCGATATTTTCGCTTATGTGCCATCTGCATAAATACCTGGAAGCGTGCGGAAAGACCTTACGACATGCATTCATAAGAGCAAGGTCTCTGTCGGTTATTATCACGCGGGGCTCCATACACTTATTTAGCATATCTTTTACCCGTTCTAGAACCCAATGATAATTTTCCTCTTCTTCTTTACTTACAAACGCGTGTGTAATACAAAACGTATGGTGTGTTGAGGTAACACCAACTATCTGTACAAAAGGAAGTTTGTACATGTTAGTCTTGTAAGTCACGTCGATCATAAGAACATCTGGGAACGCACACCACCATGTGTATGATTTTTTTATGATAAAAGAAAGTCTCCTCCACGACATTTGTTTCGGAGTTTTCGCGAGTATAGTATACGTAATTCTTAGTATGCAGCAGGTTCTTTAAGACCTGCATTGGGGTTGATCCGACTTTTTGTTTATTTTTAAATTTTTGCTTCACATTGTATACGTCTCTACGGATAGAGACGTTGTCGGGATTCTGCTTCTTTAGGCTGGAAAGTATGTTACGTGGCTCCATGTGTTGCTCAGTCAGATGATGTACCATGTTTTGTTCCTGCTCGGACAATCTTCTAACAAACGGCTGCCCCTCAAGATTTTGAGCAGGTTCATGGTTGTGTTTGTTGTTTCCGACCTGAAGCTTCCAACAATAAGAATCACTGTCGTATATCCCTATTAATTTAAAAGGAGAGTGTAACATCCCGTATTATAGATATAAACAAAATATTGTTTATAATTAAAATATTATTAGGCGAAAATATTAAAAAAAAACGATTAAATTAAAACGTAAGTTTCGCCTAATAAAATAAAATAGTTTATTTATTTAAACTTTTGTATAATATTCTTTAATAGGGTTAGGTTAAGATCTGAACATATGTATACAATCAATATATTAAACTTGTGAATAATTGTAGTAGCAGAAAAATAAACAACATCAGGGTGTCATCCTTTCGAGGTAGTCATAAGGATATATTAAGCAGAAATGATGCCCATATTTTATTAAGAAGTTCTAAGCTGTCACTCAGCCAACCAAAAATTCAGGTGAATACATCTAACTTGTTTTTAAATTTATAAATGATTTTTATTAGCATGGTATGTTTAACTTTGACGCATAAAGGGATACTATTAGACCAGCATTTAGGCCATTAGTATACGTACGATTTGCAAATTGTATCCGCTATGGGTGAAATTCCCATACGTGGCTGGTAACGTGGGCTGGAATGTTATACGTAAGACGCACTCCGTAGGCAACCTAACTAGTGACGGGCTGTGGGCTGGAGAGAACAATTGTAAGACGCACTCCGCTGTTGCTCCTAACCAGTGACAGTACAAGCCAGGGTATGCAGTGGTTGTATCGATCAGTGAAATAACATGCTAAATGTGTAGTATTGCCACTAATAATTATGGTTAAAATACCGAATATGCTATGCTTACATATCGAGTCTGTTATTTGTATTCACCAACTTTATGTTGACGTTTTACTTTCAAAAACTTTTCAGGTAATAATGAATGACCAATCAGAAGCAAGATTAGAGATTTAGGGTCTATGATACCTTAAATAAAAATGTTGTGGCGAAACCGAGGAGCGATTGGAGTTATACCTCCAAGTCCCATGTAACAAATATATGTTTGTAAAACTCGGTTTAAAATGAAATAAAATGTTGTGTTCATATCTATGCATATGAAAATTTATAAAACCCTGAAAAGTTATTTACAGGCGATAAAAATGTGGTTTTTCATACCCATGCGTATGAATTATTTGTAAATTATGAAAAACGGATTTCACATCCATGCATGTGAATTATTTATAAAATTACCAATTTATGAAACAACGCTTCCGCTAAAATATATTAAAATAAATAATAAACTCTGACCGAGGCTTTATTTATCTATGAAACCAATCGGGTCGCAGCGCCCGGGCCGCCGAGAGCCCGGGGTGTGACATGTTGGTATCAGAGCTCCTGGTTTTAGAGAAATAGGTACTAATGATTGTATCTAAGCTTTAACCAAACTGAGATAAGTGCCTATCAAAGGAATAGGTAGAGTAGAATACTTGAAATACTAAGAATGATTAACATGATGAATTCTTATGATAGCTTATAAGCTAAATTACGATGAATTATTTATAGACTTTGTCAAATGTCATATTTTGTAGAAAATGTCTCGAAACCAAAATTCTGGCGGACCGTCTGCAAACACTCGTGGGCAAAAGAGAACGCACACGGATGCTAATGAACCTGTGATTCAAAAGGCTGAACTTAAGGAAATAATAACAAAGGAAATTAAGGACGCAATACCTACGATTATTGCGGCTATGAAAAATAATGAAAATTCAAATCCAGAAAATACAGTGACAAAAGCAAAAGAGGTGTCGGGTTCGAACAATGAGAATACCAAAGCTTCTAGTGTAAAACGATTTAGAACCGAAGGATGTTCATACAAAACATTCCAATCTTGTAAACCTCCTGAGTTCGCTGGAACGGAAGGAGCTGTGGTAGCGTTAAGATGGCTCGAAAAGATTGAAGCGGTAATTGCAATCAGCAAATGTGCCGAAGAAGATATGGTTCTGTATGCTTCGAATTCCTTTAAAGACGGAGCATTGGAGTGGTGGAACTCCATTATTCAAACCAAAGGCAGAACCAATGCGTATGTGATGACTTGGGAGAGTTTTCTGGATCTCGTAACTCGAAAGTTTTGCCCAATGAATGAGAAGGAACAAATTGAGCGAAAATTCCTGACTCACCGCATGGTCGGTGCAGGGCATCGTGAGTACACTTCTAAGTTCTTTGAGTATGCTCGATTGGTGCCACACCTTATGACACCAGAATCAAACTTGATCAGTCGCTATATCTGGGGATTAGTAAGTGAAATTCGGGATATGGTTAAGGCGGCGATGCCTCAGACCATTGATTCAGCTGTTGAGCTTGCAGGATTGCTTACTGATGGGATGGTGAGAACCCAAGAAGAAAAGAAAAGTCTAGAAACGATTCAAAAGGTCAATCAAAGTTCAAAGAAACCTGTAGGAAAGTTTGATAGGAAGGAAGGAGGTAGCGATGTTATTCCACGATGCAAAATGTGTGGGAAAAATCATTTGGGAAAATGTCTTCGACCAAAATTTTGCAGTCATTGCAAATTGACGGGTCATACAGTGGATGAATGTCGAAGAAAGAAAATGGTGACATGCTTCAACTGTAATGAACAAGGACACTATCGAACCGAATGTCCTAAATTGATCAAGGCAAGTGGAGTTAGTGGGGCTGGTGGTTCTGGAGCAAAAGCTGAACCAAATGCAAGGAAGACGACTCGAGCTTTTGTCCTTAATGCCAAAGAAGCTGCGGACATGCCGGATGTCATTACCGGTACGTTTCTTATCAATGATGTTTATGCTAAGGTATTGTTTGATTCAGGAGCAAATCAAAGCCTTATTGATTATGATTTCTGTAAGCTTCTAAATGAACCATTAGTGAAACTAGATAAACCTTATCTGGTAGAAACCGCTAATGGTGATGTAGTCAAAATAAATGAAGCATTAGTAAATGGTAAGATCACACTCTTTAAGCACAACATACCTGTGAAATTCTTACCAACGAAGTTGGCCGGTTTTGATGGGGTAATCGGAATGGATTGGTTAGCTACAAACCAAGCTTGTATCTTATGCGACGTCAAATCCATTGAAGTTCGTGTTCCAACGGGAGAAAAATTGATCATCAAGGGTGATAAGTCAACGAATAATGTTGGAATCATTTCTATGATCAAAGCTACTAAGTATCTAAACAAAGGTTGTTTAGCTTACCTAGTCTCAATCACAACTGAAGATCAAGAAAAGAAGAAACTGAAAGACGTACCTGTTGTAGCCGATTTTCCCGACGTGTTTCCAGATGAATTGCCTGGTTTACCACCAGAACGTGAAGTAGAATTCAATATCAATCTGGTACCAGGTACTGCTCCAATTGCTAAATCTCCTTATAGATTGGCACCGACAGAGATGAAAGAGCTCAAGAAACAATTAGACGAGCTATTGGAAAAAGTTTTATTCGACCTAGCTCATCACCTTGGGGAGCTCCAATCTTATTCGTCAAGAAGAAAGATGGGTCAATGTGGATGTGCATTGACTATAGGGAGCTAAATAAAGTGACTATTAAGAACAAGTATCCACTTCCAAGAATTGACGATTTATTCGATCAACTTCAAGGAGCTTGTCATTTTTCTAAAATCGATCTTCGATCAGGATATCATCAACTGAAAGTACAGGAAGAAGATATTCCTAAAACTGCTTTCCGTATGAGGTATGGGCATTATGAGTTCACTGTTATGCCATTTGGACTTACTAATGCTCCAGCTGCCTTTATGGACATGATGAACCGGATATGCAAACCTTATTTAGACAAATTCATCATTGTGTTCATTGATGATATTCTTATTTATTCAAAAACTCCTGAGGATCATGCTAAACATCTTAGAACCTTACTTGAATTACTAAAACATGAGAAATTGTATGCTAAATTCTCTAAATGTGATTTCTGGCTCACTGAAGTACAATTTCTGGGGCTTGTTATTAATGCTCAAGGTATTCAAGTGGATCCATCTAAGATAAAGGCTATTACCAAATGGGAGAACCCCAAGTCACCAACAGAGGTGCGTAGTTTCTTTGGCTTGGCGGGTTATTATCGTCGATTTATTCAAAATTTCTCCCGAATAGCCGTTCCTCTCACCTCATTAACTCGAAAAGCTGAAAAGTTTGAATGGGGTCCCAAGCAAATTGAGGCATTTCAAATTCTTAAAGATAAGCTAACTCACGCTCCAATCCTAGCATTACCTGAAGGTGTTGAAGACTTTGTTGTCTATTGTGATGCTTCTCATACAGGATTAGGATGCGTATTGATGCAACGAAACAAAGTTATTGCATATGCATCACGCCAATTGAAGACTCATGAGAAGAACTATGTGACTCATGATCTGGAGTTAGGCGCAATAATATTTGCATTAAAGTTATGGAGACACTATCTGTATGGAGTTCATTTCACAATTTATACTGACCACAAGAGTTTAAAGTATATCTTTGATCAGAAGGAACTGAATATGCGACAACGAAGATGGATGGAAACATTGAATGACTATGACTGTGAAATTATATATCATGAAGGAAAGGAGAATGTGGTTGCGGATGCCTTAAGCCGAAAGGAGATAGAGAAACCAAGAAGAGTACGTGCTTTACGACTAGAACTTCAAGTCGATTTGTTTAATCAAATTAAAGAAGCACAAAAACAAGCCCAAGAAGATGAAAACAAGGAACAAGAAGGAATGAAGGGCATGACTGAACAACTGGTCAAAGGAGACGATGGAATTCTTCGTATGAACACAAGGATCTGGGTGCCAGTCACTGGCGGCTTAAGAGAAAGAGTATTGGAAGAAGCACATAAATCTAAATACATGATGCACCCAGGAAGCGATAAAATGTATAAGAATCTAAAAGAGAACTATTGGTGGATTGGCATGAAGAAAAATATTGCCGCATATGTTACAAGATGTTTAACTTGTTCACAAGTTAAAGCTGAACACCAGAAACCTTCTGGTATGTTGCAACAATTGGAACTACCTGTTTGGAAATGGGAAATGATTACCATGGACTTTATAACTAAACTTCCCAGAACCAGTCGTGGGAATGATACGATTTGGGTTATTGTTGATAGACTGACAAAGTCTGCTCATTTCCTAGCAATGAAAGAAACTTACTCAATGGATAGGCTAGCACAATTGTATGTAAATGAGATTGTATCTTTACACGGTGTGCCATTATCTATTGTGTCAGATAGAGTTAGCCGTTTTACATCTCGATTCTGGCAAAGTTTTCAAAAAGCTCTCGGAACACGTTTGAATTTCAGCACTGCTTATCATCCACAAACTGATGGGCAGAGCGAAAGAACAATCCAAACACTGGAAGACATGCTTCGAGCTTGTGTGATAGACTTTGGAGGAAGCTGGGATGACCACTTACCTCAAATGGAATTTTCCTACAATAATAGTTATCACTCAAGTATTCAGAATGCACCGTTTGAAGCTCTATACGGTAGAAAATGTCGAACACCAGTATGTTGGTCTGAAAATGGTGAAAATCAATTGTCAGGACCAGAAATCGTGCAAGAAACAACTGACAAAGTCTTTCAAATTAGAGAAAGATTGAAAGCGGCCAGAGATCGACAAAAGAGCTATGCAGACCGAAGAAGAAAGCCATTAGAATTCAACGTTGGTGATAAAGTGCTACTCAAGGTTTCACCATGGAAAGGAGTAGTACGATTCGGTAAAAAGGGAAAGTTAAGTCCACGTTATGTCGGACCTTTTAAAATTCTCAAAAGAATCGGACCAGTAGCTTATCAACTCGAACTACCGGTAGAAATGGCCGGAGTACACGATGTGTTTCACGTTTCTAATCTCCGAAAATGTTTGGCCGATAAATCATTATTAATGCCACTTCAAGATGTTGAAGTGAATGAAAAATTAAAATTCATCGAACAACCGATTCAAATTGAAGACCGTCGAGAAAAGAGACTCAAGCGTAAGAAGTTAGTGTTAGTTAAGGTTAAATGGAACTCCAGACGTGGTCCTGAATACACATGGGAATTGGAGTCAGAAATGAGAAAGAAATATCCACACCTATTACAATAATCTCGAGGACGAGATTAAAACAAAGGTGGGGAGGATGTAACATCCCGTATTATAGATATAAACAAAATATTGTTTATAATTAAAATATTATTAGGCGAAAATATTAAAAAAAAACGATTAAATTAAAACGTAAGTTTCGCCTAATAAAATAAACTATAACGATTAAATTAAAACGTAAGTTTCGCCTAATAAAATAAAATAGTTTATTTATTTAAACTTTTGTATAATATTCTTTAATAGGGTTAGGTTAAGATCTGAACATATGTATACAATCAATATATTAAACTTGTGAATAATTGTAGTAGCAGAAAAATAAACAACATCAGGGTGTCATCCTTTCGAGGTAGTCATAAGGATATATTAAGCAGAAATGATGCCCATATCTTATTAAGAAGTTCTAAGCTGTCACTCAGCCAACCAAAAATTCAGGTGAATACATCTAACTTGTTTTTAAATTTATAAATGATTTTTATTAGCATGGTATGTTTAACTTTGACGCATAAAGGGATACTATTAGACCAGCATTTAGGCCATTAGTATACGTACGATTTGCAAATTGTATCCGCTATGGGTGAAATTCCCATACGTGGCTGGTAACGTGGGCTGGAATGTTATACGTAAGACGCACTCCGCAGGCAACCTAACTAGTGACGGGCTGTGGGCTGGAGAGAACAATTGTAAGACGCACTCCGCTGTTGCTCCTAACCAGTGACAGTACAAGCCAGGGTATGCAGTGGTTGTATCGATCAGTGAAATAACATGCTAAATGTGTAGTATTGCCACTAATAATTATGGTTAAAGTACCGAATATGCTATGCTTACATATCGAGTCTGTTATTTGTATTCACCAACTTTATGTTGACGTTTTACTTTCAAAAACTTTTCAGGTAATAATGAATGACCAATCAGAAGCAAGATTAGAGATTTAGGGTCTATGATACCTTAAATAAAAATGTTGTGGCGAAACCGAGGAGCGATTGGAGTTATACCTCCAAGTCCCATGTAACAAATATATGTTTGTAAAACTCGGTTTAAAATGAAATAAAATGTTGTGTTCATATCTATGCATATGAAAATTTATAAAACCCTGAAAAGTTATTTACAGGCGATAAAAATGTGGTTTTTCATACCCATGCGCATGAATTATTTGTAAATTATGAAAAACGGATTTCACATCTATGCATGTGAATTATTTATAAAATTACCAATTTATGAAACAACGCTTCCGCTAAAATATATTAAAATAAATAATAAACTCTGACCGAGACTTTATTTATCTATGAAACCAATCGGGTCGCAACGCCCGGGCCGCCGAGAGCCCGGGGTGTGACAGAGAGACAATTTTTTTTTTCTACTAGTACTCCTTAAGATGGCCGTACTATTGTGTACACCACCACGATCACACACAAGCCAGATTTTGTTGACCTCATCGGTCCCCTTCTTTTTCTTAGATCGTCCGGTAACTACGACGTATCCATTATCTAGGGCTCTACTTTTCACCCATGCCATAAGCTCCTCCACATAAACGAATATCTGAAAACAATGTTGTCATTAAACTAATGTCCATGTAATTAAAAACAAGTGAAAAATATATTACCTCATTGGTATTACAGTCCATATTTTGGTATACAACGTCAGCTTCTTCCTCTTTAATCGCAACTTGGGGTGGGTGTGATTGTTCACCAGCGTAACATTCCCTGTTAACGTCTTCATGAACGCAAGGTTCCTCGTTCAAATCAAACTGCCAGTACGAAGTTTGACCCGCAACCTCTTCATTATGATCTGGCAATACTGGTCTATTTGTGGCCTCAGACGATTGCACATCAGTCTCATCCTTAAAAACATTATGATTAGTTTGTCATTTTATTAACAATAAAAACAACTAAATGCAGTTTTATACCTGATAAGTTTCATCCACACGCGAAACGTCGGAATATTGACCGAAGAAAAAGTATCCGTCCCACCAAGACATCTTTCAAATCAAAAATATGTGTGTAGAAAGTAAATATTCAAATAAACGAACGAAACAAGAGAAACTCGATCAATATGTGTGTATCTATGGAAGATGCATATTGTGAGGAAATATGTATTGTGTATATATGGACGATGCATTCCTAAACGCCCCGTAGTGACCACTACGTGGCGTTTGGGTCAACATCAACTGACAATGTCGGAACTTTTCAGAACATCGTACCAATACGCCCCGTAGTGGCCACTACGAGGTGTATAGGTCTAATCAAAACCTCTGTCGTTTGACCAAGTTAGTACAACCGTACCAATACGGGGCCGTAGTGGCTACTACGGGGCGTTTGAAGGGTGTGCAGACATGCTTTTGGGGTGTAAGTTTAACACCACCCTATATTTTTCCTTGAAATTGTGACGTTGACGGAAATTCATGACTTTGATGGGAAAAAAAACTATTTAATTGAATGATTGATGCCTCATCTCTCAAAGTCTCAAACAAGCACGAAGCGGCTGCTTAAAGTAAGACTTTTCTAACAAGACACACATTACCCGTTAAAACACGACACATTAATACATGAAACATAAAATGGGTAGATACGAACACAACACAAAAACTTATTGTGTCTATTTTTCCAAAACACATTTTATATACCACATTTGATATACTATGATCAACAACAGTAATGAATTGATTTAATTTCTCCATTCCATAAACCGCTACACGCCTAGCCAACATATCAACTATCATCAACATATTACAACAAATAGGGCTGTAAACAAATCGAACAAACACCAACGAGCCCTTGTTCATGTTCGTTTGTTTAACTTTCAACTTGTTCACGAATGCTAACTAAACGAAAATTCTTGTTCGTGTTCGCTCATTAAGGAATTTAACTTTTCATAAACGGTTCACGAACGCTAACGAACAAAAAATTTTTAAACAATAAAAATCAACATTCTTAATCTCAAGCATTGGAGATAATCATTTATAAATATATAAATTAAAATATTATAGTATTAAACTAAAAATAACTTATATATTATGGTATTAAACTAAAAATTAAAAATTAAAAATATACAACATATTTAATGAATAAATATAATAAATGAACTTAACCGAACATAAACGAGCGTAACCGAGCATGTTATCGAACGTTCACGAACACAAATGAACGTGTTCGTCCATTTAACTAAACGACCGGAATTTCTTGTTTGTGTTCGTCCATTTATTAAAAGAACGAACATAAATGAACTTCTCGCTGAACGTTTGGTTCGTTTACAGCCCTAACAACAAATAAATTAGATATGTATCAACACACGTATAACGACGAAATAAGTTATCTATATTTTTCTTGAACGGCGACAATCTTACATACCACGTATGTTGTCTTAGTAGGGACCACCGGACAGAGGTAAGACACGGCCACACTAGATACGTGGAAAGCCCGTGAAATATGCAAACCTTCACTCCTGACAGGATTTGAACCCCTGACCCCTCGATAACTTAGCGAAACCCCTAGCCGGCAAGATTCCTTTCCTTACCTTATTGTCTTTATAGATATTTATATGGCCTAGGATTTTAGCAATGACATATCATCATCAGAAAATTTGACCAGCAGATTCATGCATGTGTCATCCATTTAAATGCTATATAGAAGGAGAAAATTCAAGAACCAATAGCAACAACATGGAATTTACTTGTATTTTTCTATTGAATTTCTATTGTATTAAAATAAATAAAACTAGAAGTCATGCATGCATGTATATATGTTAGTTATTTTTATAACCAAAAGTCATGCAGATTTTTTTAATTGATTGATTATTGTTGGTACGATTTTTTTAAGTCCTCTCTAATTTTAAAAATTCTCTCATTATATATGTCCTATATGTGTGTGTGTTTGTCTATATATGTAGATACATTTTAATGAAGATTAACAACTTGTTACAAATTAAAAAGAAACATTTAGATCAGTAATATGACTCAAGGGAATAAAATTAACTTTCTTCAACTGTAAGAAACCTAAAAAAATCACCTAAAAACCACGTGTCCAAGCAAAAATAAACCATCTAATATATAAAAAAAAATTAATAGAAGCTTTGGAACAGAACCATATATGTTTATATATCCTAAATATCACATCCAAACAAGATCCGGATTAATGGTTATACCGAACCACGAGCCAGGCGAACCTAGCAAAAAACACAGCAAAATATACAAACTAATATCAAGACTCGTACTGAGGATACGACGGAAGTAATCCGTCAAAATGCTCAAACATTTCAGAGCTAAAATCCCCTAAGAACGACTCCGAACCGACAACCAACCCATGATGTGTCAACTGATCATTAGCCGGTTTCGAGTTAACACGGCCATCTAACGAACCATGTTGGGTGCAAGTGGTTGTGGTGGTTATAGCCGCTGCAGGGTCAAAGTAACCTGCATTGTAGCGGCTAATATCAGAATCACGACCCGTGAGCTCCTGGACTAGTGATCTGAACCTTGAGGCACTGGTCTTAACCTTCATTGGGGAAGATATATAGACCACTTTAAGCTTCTTGGTGTCTTTCTTAGCATGATAGTTTTTGGTGGGTTTGACCGGAAGCATGTCCATGGTGATTGTGGCTAGGGTTGGGTTGGGTTGGGTTGGTTAATTATGGAACCAGGCTCGTGCAGTCATGGGTTTAAATAAGGAACTAAGGTTGGAAAAAGTTAAGCAAGGGTCATGATTTGAAAAGATGGTTAGAGAAGATCGAGTGGAAGGTTCGGTTGACGATGATCAAGATACTTGCATGACCCGTAAGTTTAGCAGACATCAATGACTACCCAAATATTCGATATGTAACCATGGGCTGCAGAAACCCGAATATTGCAAAAACATATAAAAAAAATGATTAATTTTGTAACATGTAATTAAACTATCATATATAATGAAAAACTTTTTTTGTCTTTGTTATAAAGAAACTGATTCTAGTGACACTAACGATATTAAATTGTTTTTTAAGATACTAAAATATATTAATTAACAAGTTGTGACAATACATAATGGTAGTATGATATTATAGTTTTTTTTTTCTTTCAAAATTGATGTGTTCGCTCTTCATATTAAAGAAATCTAATGGGTCAAATATACGTACCTAATTATATTGTAACTTAGTGATATTTGTTTTAAAAATAATTCTTACACAAATTTAAAGTGTCACGTTGTCAATTTAGCGGGTTATTAACCAATTAGAATTATCCGTTTAAGAAAACAAAAATACTAAAATTAATAAAGTTCACACTATAAAACTAATGACTTTCATCGATATTTTACCTTTTTTTACTCTTAGGACGTATGTTCAAGCCCATTCAGAAGAAACCCTAAAACTAAATGACTTTGCATCAACAAATATACCTTAATTAGCATAGAATTCAAATCCAAAACTTCTTATAGGGAAATCAATAGGTAACCATTAATTTATAATCTATAATCTATAATCAATAGTTGATTCCATTGTAAATTCATAACTGATAGTTTGATTTCATCGTTGTAAGTTTTTAACTTATAACAATGTAACTGTTTTAAGCCCAAAACTTACAACGATGTTGCTTCTTAAATGGTGATAATTTTTTGCAAACTTATAAAAGAAGAAAGTATTATAGATGTGTTACACTGATGTATAAAAAAAATTCAAGATTTGGCTTTATCTTGGTAAAGTTATTTGTGTTAATGTTTTAAGAGTGAGTTATTATATCTTCACAATCTTATATATAAGGTATAAAGTATACATAACCCACTAAATATGCAATAATTCGAAATAAACCGACAAAATCAAGCCAAAACTTTGAAGTTTTTTTAACGTCATTGTAAACACATTTACAACACTTTTTTATTTTATGAGTTTGCATAAACTAATTACCATTTGAGAGTTAACATCGTTCTAAGTTTTGGGTCAAAAATACTTACAGTGCTGTAAGTTAAAAATTTACAACGATGTTAACTCTCAAATGGTAATTAGTTTATGCAAACTCATAAAATAAGAAAGTTTTTTTAATGTGTTTACAACAATGTTAAAAAAAATTCAAAAATTTGGCTTAATCTTGATGGGTTATTGCATATCAGTGAGCTATTTTTTTATTCTTTCCCTATATATATATATATATATATATATATATATAGGTTAAAAATCGGTTGTTAACACGTCTTAGTTGAAATAACCCATTAACCCTAGCAAATTCACTCAAATCTTTGAAAAAAATCTTTTCATGGCCTTTTCTATACATAAACTAGGTTAGCATCCCGTGTATTACACGTGATGAATAAAAAATATTATTAACTAATAATTACTAATAAAAATTTAAATTATATAAGAAGATTTTTTTAAATAAAATATGATTAAATATAATTTCATAGATTAGAAAATAAAATAATTATATTACTTTTTAAACATTAATTTTTTCAAAGTTTTATTTTTTAAATATTTCATTTTGCAAAACTATTTTTAAAAATTCTATATTTCATAATAATTTTTTTATTAAAAAAGTTTGTGTTTTTAATATTAAAATATTTTTATTATTTTGAAAGGTCTTATTTTTAATTTTAAAATGTGTTATAAGTATATTTAATATTTATATTTAATATATAATATATAATATATTTATAGGAGAGAGGCGAGAAAAAAAAATCAAGGTGTTTTAAGAATGTGCCAAGTGTCCTTAGAAACATTTATTTATCAGTTAAGTAAGAAGTAAGATAAGGTGTTTTAGGCGGGAAAAGAAGTGCAAGGTGCCCTAGGGATGCGTCATGTGTCCCTAGAAACCTTGATTTATTAGAGAAGTAAGATGAAATGGCTCCTTTTTTGTGTTTTTGTTAATACACAAGCGTTTAAAATTAAACCAGGTGTAAGTTTGCATTACACTGCAAGTTATATTTATTTTTGGGCAAATTACACTGACGTAAGATCTTAAACAGTGATAAATTAACAAAGTTATATTTAGAGTTAAGTGTCATTTTAGTCCTTGTGGTTTGACTACTTTTGCCATTTTAGTCCCTGTGGTTTGAATTTTGCCATTTTGGTCACTATGGTTTCATTTTATTGTCATTTTCATCACTATGGTTTCCATTTTAGTCCAAATAAATTTAAAATTTTAGACTAAAATGGCAAAATTTATCAAACTATAGGGATGAAAATGGCAATAAAATGAAACCATAGTGACCAAAATGGCAAAATTCAAACCACAGGGACGAAAATAGCAAAAGTTGTCAAACCACAAGGACTAAAATGACACTTAACTCTTATATTTATTAGAAACCTTTTTTCCCACACATATGTAAAAAAGGTATACCGACTACCTTTTGTTTTAATATATTCAAAAAAATAAAAATTGTTGTCGCCATTATTATTGTATTTGGTTGTTAAAAAGCCACGCATCTAACAGACTACCACTAGTTGACACAATAAGAAAAAAAAGAATAGAAATTGAAAGAATTATAATATTTATATACTCTTATGCCATGTACCCAATCTCTCTACGTAAGTACCACGTAGATGACATATAAACAATCAACACTATTATTAAACCCTCACCACCCTACATCATAATCACATGTGTTATCGTCACTCGTTCATCACTACATGTTATCACCCATATCACCCCCGTTTTTCTCCATTTTCTTCTTCTTTTACCCCGTAATGCTCCTCACGCCTGCCACAGTCACGCTCCTATGTAGTGAGAGGGGGCGCCATGGGAGCGTGACCCGCCCTAATTACTTATCATTACACATGGTCTTATCATATATGGGTCATAATCAGATTAAATCAAGTTGGACCATGTTCACTAAATCTAGTTGCACAAGTAATGTGTCATAAAACTCATCTTAACTCGCTTCCATTTAAAACAAAATTTACTCCGAATGATTACGTGACTTTACCTCATCCGTTTATTTTACAAGAATTATTATTTATTCTCTCTCCTATGTTTCGTAGGCCATTCATCACTCTTTCATTCGTTGGTCTCTCCTCTCTTAGACTTTTTATAACAAGTGCCCTTGCCAAAAAATAAGTAAAAAAATCACCTTCGAGGTCACAAAACTCTAACACAACTTCTTTCAAATCAGGGGCGGCCCGGGGAGGGGCAAACCCGACCCCCGTCCCGGACCCATTTTTTTAGGGGGCACAATTTTTTTAACGTATACGTATATACAGAAATTCATTTAAACAAGAACCAACAAGTTATAGATAATGAAAATAAACTATTTATTAAAACACGGTTTAATAGTTACAAAAAATAATTCCCTATAAAGCATAGAAAGTTATTTTTATGTCATTTAAATCAGTGGTGTTCATCGGTTAGATTTAACCGTTTTCCATTCTATCCGAAAACCGAACCAAAGTCGGGAAGTGGTTCGGTTCAGTTTTGGTTAATACCAAACAAACCAAATAAACTGATTAAAAACCAAATAAACCGGTTACAAACCGAATTCAACCAATAAAACCTGTTAAAAACGAATAAATCGAATTTTATCTTATATAGTGTTTATAAAGTAATAATTTTAAATCTGAATTAGGTTTATTCGGTTAACTGAATAAACCGAACAACCAAATTCAAACTAAAATGGAACCGATAACCGAACCGAAAACCGAAATTCAGAATTCGGATACGATTATGAACCTAATTTGGAACTCATATATGGTTGGAAACCGAACCAAAAACCAAATTCAAATTTCATTTTTTTAGTAACAAATACGGTTCGGTTTTCGATTTTTTTGAACACCCATGCTTTAATATTTGTATTCGTTAGGGGCCTTTTTTTCGCGGCCTGACCCGGGCACCTCAATTCTTAGGGCCACCCATGTTTCAAATGCTATCTTCACATAAGCTAAAGGCGTCCCAATTTATTGATGAAATTAATGTGATTGAACATGTAAAAAATCACAGGAAGTTAGAACGACTCGGTTATAGATATCAAAACATATACTAAAAACAAGTATATAACATATATAACAATATGGATGTTCTTCGTTGGTGCTGCCGTGTTGGTCTCATTATTCACGATACTAACAAGTTACTATCAATAACTCACAAATATTATTGATTTTTTAAATTAATAAACAAAAGTTATTGATAAGAAATTAAATACAGACTTTAAGCTTCAAAAACTCAATGAGAAGTCAAAGTGATATTTTATAAAAATTAAACCTTAAGTTCTAAAATATTTCCATAGATGAAGGGTGAGATTGATTAATCGGTGTCATTTGCAACCAACACTTTGAAAATAAAACTTCTATATAATGATTAAAATTTTAAGCTTAATAAAGTACAAATATTCACCCTACTTTTTATCATCTTTTGACTGCATAAATAGCACAAGTTTTGTCCAAGTTCGATTAATGGAATTAGCAGCCACGGCAGGGAGTGTGACACATAATCAATAAATAATATTCATATTCCTCACGTGATCGATAAAAGCCCAAACTTCCATATTACATTGGAACATGGGTGTTGACCCGATTGGGTTAATCGGTTAGTCGAGTTTTTCCTTAAAAATATTGATCTGCAACCAAACCCGAATAACATTCGGGTTAATCGGGTTCAGGTTATTCAAGTCAAGGTTTATTCGGGTCGGGTTAGTCAAGTTAATATTTATTTGCTATTATCCTAACTCAATTTTAAATTGTTACGAATAATTCATTTTCCGAACTCAGAATTAAATGAAAATGTGCTAAATCGTACATAATTTGATTAATAGCCTTAGTCTTATGTACTTAACGTAATTTAATATTTCGGTGAAAAGTTAAATATGTTTTATATTTAATACTTAATATATAAAAAAATAATGATCATCCTTATTTAGGTTATTCGGTTTAACTCGAAACCCGATTTAAAAAGATCAGATACCGAAACCCGACCATATTATCAGTTCGGTTTATTTGGGTTGACCCAAATAACCTGACTAAATTCTTTTACCCAAATAACCCGACTTTGCCAAGCTTACTCGGATTCGGGTGCGGGTCGGGTTAGTCAGATACGAGTATTTTCGACACCCCTCTAATGGATCACACTCACACCTAAACAAATTTTCAATAAAATTTATAAATTGTTTCTAGACCTTGGCTACATGAGAGTAGAAATAAGATTGAACGTGTCTCTTTTGACTTAAAAAAAGCTTGAGTTTAGCTCGTTTTAAGCTTTATTTACAAAGTTTGAAGTTGACTAATTAAAATATTTTTAAGCTTTACTCATATAGTCTTTATTACATACATACATACTTGATAATATTAAATAAATCTGTATATTAATATATAGGCTAGTTTAGGCTTGCAAACAAGGTTAACCTTGGTAAATAAAGATCTAGATCGATATCATTTATTAAACGAGCTTCAATTTAGGCCTGATATTTTTTATGCTCAACTTAATTCAATTTTAATAAGCAAGCTAATCTTGAGTAGATGACGAGTAGCTTGAGTCATTAACACTTGTGCTAGAAAATTATTGATGCACACAACGCAACGTCGTTTTCAACATGCCAAACTAGAATTAATCTCTTAGGAGAATAAATTATTTTCAAAAAAAGATGTTACAATACTTTACGCTTGTATGCGAGTCAAATGAGTGTGTTTCCGATGGTTCATGTATTTGTTTTCTTTTTTGAACAATCATAATATCATGCTCATAATTTTAAACTACATCCTAGTATTCGTCTCCTGTTTGGATTTGAACTCAGGACCCCGGTTCATTATGCCTGGCAAAATGGACGAATTGGGTAACGGGTCACTGGGTCAGGACGGATTCGGGTTAGGAAGGGTGCGGGTCAGAACGAGTTTTAGCAAAATCAGTTTGGGTCTAAATGGAGTAATCTTAAAAAACATCAATTTAGTTTAACTTAAGATGTGTTGTAAGTAAACAAATAGCCTATTTGGATAATTTTTAGTGATTTTCTAGTCAAATACGTTATTAATCATTCTTAAATGTTTGAATCCATTGTATTTACTTACTTTTTTGATTACCCGTCTTGATCCGCATTGTTTTTAAGTGCTACACATATCAACCTATTCAATATTATTATGTTACCAATTTCAACCCATTATGTTACAACTGTTTAACCAAACCAAATCAACTCATTTCTTTTGACATGGGTAAAAATTGCCACATCTACGGTTCATGTATTTGCTACACAACCAGTAATTAACAAGTGTGAGCCAGGACTCTTAATGAATTGGATCTTGATCCATAATCCGATCCAAATCATAAATACAATCCAATGTAACAAAACACACACCCATCAGCCCCCTAAGTGATCCAACTGATTGATCCATTAAACAAAATAAGTACGTGGGTCAAAAATCAATTTATATGAGTCATATGCATCAAGCTAATTTTTTAAGACTAGTCTAACTAGCAACTACCATTAGAGGTGGGCAAAAAAGGGACCCAGAACCGGAATCGACAACCCGAACCAGAACCGGTCATATCCGAACCGGTGGGTACTAACGGGTCCGGCTTTTCAGACAAACTAGAAACGAAACCGGAACTGGTTCCACCTATACCCGGCCAAAACCCGAACCGGAACTGGTCAAAAGCCGGTTGGAACTGGTCGAAACCCGGAACCGGGTCTTGACCTTGTTGACCGGTTCCTGACTTTGTTGACCGGTTCCAAAAAAACCCGATTTGCGCACCTCTAACTACCATTGGTCTTTAATAACAGGAGAATTAAACCTCATTGCATTTAAGATACAAGGCTTATATTAGGCCCATTTATTCTAAAGCAATGACCGGTTCCAAACTAAACCAGTTAGGCCCTAGTCAAGCCAACAGAGGATACCAGTCGCAATCAAAGGAGTTAAAATGCAGGTTCGTCTCGCGACCTGATCTGCTCGACCAAACAAGTTTGAGCCAAAATTGTTTCCACCTGAACCAAACCATATGTTTGTATTCGGGCTGGTAAAACGGGTCTGACAGATTTCAAATGACGTGATTATTGCAAATATAAAACATGAAAATGACTTTTTAACACTTGGTTTGATGATTTAAAGATGACAATTCTATATTTTATGTATCAAAAAAGAAATGATTAAGTCTAGCATCTTAATTTTTAGAGTAAAATGTCATTTTAGTCCCCGTGGTTTGACAACTTTTTTCATTTTAGTCCAATAATTTAAATTTTACAATTTTGGTCGTTATGGTTTCTTTTTATTGGCATTTTAGTTCAACTAAATTTAAACTTTTGGACTAAAATGACAAAAGTAACTAAACCACAGGGACAAAAATGACAATAAAATGAAACCATAATGACCAAAATGACAAAACTTAAACTATTAGACTGAAATAACAAAAGTTGTTAAACCACGAGACTTAAAAAAACATTTTACTCTAATTTTTATTATATTTAAAAAAAGTATAAAATCAAATAGTAAAGTTTTTGTTAAACAGACATAATCGTGTTTTAACATTTACCCATTTTACCTGCTCTAGTTTGTATACCGGTTTCCCTTCTCTTTAACCAAAACGATTCCCAACTTGAACCCATTTTGTCAAACGGGTTTACAACATTTAATCTTTAAATAATATAGCCATTATTATGACTCTTTATCGGCTCTGTGTGTTATATCACATGATTACTTGTCGGTTTTGATAAAATGAACTTTTTACTACTCGTGTGTTGGACAACCAATACGATCTTTAATGTGTAAACAAAAACAATCTATTTCTATATCTATATCTATAGTCTATAGTATATAATAAAAAAATAACAAACTTGTCACATATCATTCTCATACTCATTTGCTATTAATTTTTGACACTTGTCATTTTCACATCCATCTTTCATTCAATTATATTTATTAACTCTCTCTTATTTAATGTTAATGATTTTATAAATCTTTTCATTTTAGTAATTTATTATAACTTAATAATCGTAATTAAGTTTCAATTATATCTTATCTTAAAATAAAATTTATAATTTTTTAATTATTTATTATTTTTAATTCATAATAATTTCAATTACGATTGATATCATATCCATATAAAATTTTCATAAAACTACTCGTTTACAACATCTATAATATATGATAAAATAATAACAAACTTGTTGTTTTACTCTCATAAAATTTTCATTAAACTTTTTAATTGTTGTTTTACTGATTAAAGTATTTATTAATACGTAGCATAATCATTTTATATCAAAATATTATTTTTATAATCTTTAAATTATCAGTTTTAACTATTTAATATATTATATTTATTCCGTGTAATATACAGGGTAATAACCTAGTTTAATAATAAACAACCACAACAATCGTCACTCCTCCACAAACTCAATAAGGGTTTAGTGTGTCGTAAGCCAAAGAAACTTAAATACCAAAGAAAGAAAGAAACTCATAAAATGAAAAAAAAAATTAAAAGAAAAAAAAAAAGTCACCTTCTTTCATATATATATATATATATATATATATATTAAATTGAAACATTTTGATATATATTTTGTCACAAACTAAACAATATTTGATAAAGATAAAAATATTAAATATGATTTAGTTTTTTAAAAAAGTTATCTTAAATGCATATAAATAAATATTTCGTAAGCTATATATGTACAGATTTGTATAAAACATATATATTCAAGTTATAAAAAAAAAGATTATATTTCAATAAAATGAATACAAAGTTAAAATAAAAATAAAAATAAAAATTCACATGTCAAATAGGGTGAAATAGAGTGTGATTGATAATTTAAAGGATGAAATAACACGCCCTATTTTACTTTTATTTTCTGAAATAGTCTCCCATGACCATCTTTTACAATTTTGGCATAACAAATGTAAATAACAATAATCATTTTTTTCCTATAGTTTTGTTTTTCTTTCATTCCTCATCTTATCCTAATTTCTACTTTACTTTCTTTCATTTTTTTTCCTCAAAAAGTAGCTTTTTAATTAAAATCCGACATTCACCAAACCCTCTTTAGAAGAATGCACGTTGTGCTTTTAATCAACTTTTCTTGGCAATCCCTAAACCTCAAAGTTTAAGTAGATCAATCTACCTAGTCAAAAATACATTTAAGCTTCCTACGGTTTTAAAGTAACCGTTACATGTTAAAAGAATATGTCATGTTTCTAAACAAACACAAAAATGTTGGAGAAATTCGTCAAATCACTTGGAAATCTATCGGATCGTGTATGAATCACTATCCGAAATCAATATTTCTTCCCTTTCGAGTTCAAGAAATTTGATTAGAGGATAATCCAATAGAAAGAAAAACACACTGATATGAATTTCGATTATCTGAATAAGTTTACGAATTCGTTTATGTTGTTCATCATCAACCAACTGCAAGGTAGTTATTAGCGGTTGGTTTTGGCGGGTAAATTTAACGGGTCAAATCTTTGATCAAGATAATTCTGCCACCAGGGACTCTGCCCCTTGGACCCGGCTAGGGGTGCTGCCCTAAGACCCCGCAACGGTCGCATCCCCCTTGACCCCCACGCTTGGTCTGGAGCTTAGAAATATCAAACGAGTGTGCACTCCGGACCTTCAACTTTTTAATATTCCTTTACAACCAATTACATTAAAATATACAAAAAAAAAAGCTATGTCGAATTCCATTCTTGTTGTTTCTCTTAAGGTTTGGCATACAAAATAACTAATTAGAGAAGGTGTTTATGCATTTGCCAAGGAAATTGTTGATGTATGTAAATCCAGGTCGAGTATGACATCTGGTCAAGCTGTGTGTTGATACCCTGAGTATGGATAGCAATGGAATCATATTGTTTGTTGTAGAAATTATTTTCTTGAACGGAAAACACAATGGAATCTTATTAATTAAAGTTGTTAATTACATATGTAGATGTTACTTGTCAAAGTGTAAAAATTTGTTTATTTACTCAATTATTAGCTTAATTTTTTAATTAGAGTCCTAATTTAGTTGTTTCTATCACGACAATTATCCTCTTTAGTTTTCTTTGACGAGAAAAACTAGCAAATATGTAAAATTAGAAAGACATGAACATGTTATCAACTTATCATATCCATTGATCGATATATTCAATGTTTTCTCGTTAACTAGTTCTTGAACAATGAATCTATACATTTCGTTTACTACTTTTCCCACAGGATTAAACATGTCCTTCCATGTGGGTGGTTCTTCTTTTATGCAAGTAAATCCCTTTAACAAAAGCTTGTGCAATTTTTGAAATTATCTATTTCAATGCACATTTATTTTATTTTTTTTAGAACGGCGGTTGATGCAACGGCAAAACCGTTGCCTCAGATTGCAATGACTGAGTATCGAAACCTCAGCCTTACACTCTGTTACAATTGCAGCGGTGCATTTTTCAGTGACATTAAAGAGGCCTCCCATGCCGCGATTGCAGCGGAGACTCTACCCAAGCTTCTTGACGGGCCAAGTTGGTTGGAGTCGAATACTCGTCAACCAACCGTTCCAGTGAAAAATCAGGCGGGAAACTATAACCTTGCCACGTAAAACCCTTTTGGCTCGGACACAAAGCCGGGTGATAGCCCGGGTCGTGCGTTATTACCATGTCTCACAAAATTTTTACAACAATACATTTATTTTAATTAGATGTGTAATTTCAATAAAAGATAAGTTTTTATTTAACATGTCACCAATCTAAACCTTTTTTTAAGTCAGGTTTCACCCAATTAATGTTCTTGTCATTTATGCCTTTAAAAGACAAGGGTCTTATGGTTTAATATCACATAGGGAATGAGAGATAAAGTTTGGTATCTCTTGAGGTCTCTTGTTATAACTATTACTTTAGAGTATTTTACTGTATTAATAAGTTTTATCGTGTATTTTTAAGATATAGGTGATATAGCTGACACACAAGTGAAAAAAATGACACATACAACAATTACAAATAGGTGCCATGAAGAGTCCAAATGTTATATTTCAATGTAATCAACATAAGCCAACATAATCGGTAAAATAGAAGTATCTATTATCTATTATCTATTATATATGATAGATCAAAATAAAAAAGGACACATGTCATAAATCTAGATTATTCTCATAATAAATTTCTCGTTTTTTTCTCTTATTTAATGCATCATATATTAAATAATAATATTAAATATTGAATACACATTTATACATTATTAAATTGAATTTTTTTAAGACATTAAAAATATAATAATACAAAAAATATTTTTTTTTTCAAAAGCAAAATTATTATAAAATAAGAAATATTGAAAACGGTTTTCTAAAATAAAATGTTTAAAAATACAAACTTTGAAAAAGTAATATTTTAAAAAAATAGGATTATTATTTTATTACTTAAAGTTTCAAAAATTTTAATCATATTTTTATTTTAAAAAACCGACTTATATTATAAAGATTTTTATTATTGACTGTATATTATTTGTGTATTTAACCCGTGTAATACACGGGATATTAACCTACTACATAATAAAAGAGAAACTTTCAAGTGAGAAAATCACAAAAAAATAAATAAATAAATAAAAATAAGAAGTTGAAAAACTAAGTCTTAGCACACATGTTAAGATTTTGCGTTGATTATTTATATACATCATGTATGAAGTAAAAAAAGCAAGTTGTATAACGTTCTGATAACAAATTAGAGATCAATATTGAGACAAATCGGTCAATAAATTCACTTGATTAAATCACTTTAGAATTGAAGGAGTTGTGTTCTTTTAACTAGTTATGATAAATCGAAGCTGTTGGCTATCCTCAACGCCTCTGACGGTATCCAAGAGGCAGTATCCCTTCTTAAACATAATTTGGGAAGAAATACTGGTTTTGTAGAGTATTTTTAATACGATATGATCCTATAGAATTTCAAGAAATAATTATGAAGAATTTTTTTAACAAAAATCACTTACCTTATTCAAGTTGGCAATCTGTTTTGAGAAAAAATATATTAAAAATTCATTTATAAAAATATTAATTGATTCACCATACCTTTTCAACCTTTAGAAAACACAAATTTGCTACTAAATCTTTGAAACACAGTGGGTTCAGGTCAAATGAAAGTAGATTCGACCATAATTATCCTAAACAAAAAAAAAACAAGACTAATAACCTAATGGGACCTATTTATCATAACACTTGATTTGATGTTTTGATGATAATATCATAGAAATAGTACTTTATTCTACGGTTTGTGAACCGTTCGACGGGAAGTTCGTTTATATTCGTTCGCTAAAAAAAAAGAACGAAAATGAACAAACATGAACAAAGGTCGTGTGCGTTAATTTGTGTTCGTGAACGTTCGGTAACGTGTTCGTTTACGTTCGGTTATATATATTTATTATATTTATTCATTAAATGTTTTGTATATTTTTAATTTTTAGTTTAATATCATAATATTTAAGCTATTTTTAGTTTAATATTATAATATTTCACTTTATATCTATATAGATGATTATCTCTAAAGCTTGAAATTAATAATGTTGATTTTTATTGTTTAAATAATATGTGTTCGTAAACAAGTTAAATTCCTTAATGAACAAATGTAGACATGAAGTTTCGTTCGGTTAGAGTTCATAAACCGTTCGTGAACAAGTTAAAGGTTAAACGAACAAACACAAACAATGACCCGTTCGTGTTCGTTCATTTACAGCGCAAGCGGTTCTGTACGAATGATGAAATTTCTACTTGTATGTTCTTCGATGTCATGATAGATAAATTGTGTTTATTTTGCGTTCCTCCTTACTCTCTTGACTAAAAATTAAAATGAGAAAACATTATGCATTTTTATTATATCATTAGACATATTAAAAAGAAGGTTATTTGATTCAAATACTTTCAATTTTGACCTCTTGTCTGACAATACTCACCACTGAGAAATGTTTACTGGCACTCAAACTATTATAACATTTTCCATTGGCAATCCAAAACAGGTACCACGTCATAAAAAAAATCTGTTTTGGAGTGCCAATGAAAAATGTTTTGAAAGTTTGAAGTGTCAGCAAACATTTCCTAAGTTTAGAGTATTGTCGGCTAAGAGGTTAAAGTTAGGAGGTTAAACTAACATTTCATATTTTCAGTTGCAGAAAGGATGATATTGCTTATTAAAAATATTATTATTAATGAATAATAATATAATTATCAGAATTTATAAATTTATTTTTTCAAGTTAGTAGTAATCAATTGAGAACATATAAAATATTAACGTTTATGGCAATAAATAAAT
Organism: Mikania micrantha; assembly: GCA_009363875.1. Classification (NCBI taxonomy): domain Eukaryota; kingdom Viridiplantae; phylum Streptophyta; class Magnoliopsida; order Asterales; family Asteraceae; genus Mikania; species Mikania micrantha. The sequence goes on from CM018689.1 coordinate 52,978,982, forward strand.
AAATAAATAAATAAATATATTGACACTTGTTACTTTCTTTGGTTTCACCCTCGTTAGTTTTTCCCCTCTTTCTCCTATTTAATAAAATGACATATTTTACTTTTCACAATTTCCTTAATTTTATTTTTCTTATTTTCTTTTTCTATTAAATAATAATTATATCAAAAATTATATTTTTAGATGTGTCACACCCCCAAATTCCCACTCGTGGTGTCAATCTACGTGGGTGTGACGTGGCCAGGATCACAGCTCATGGTCATATAGAACGACTCTATATGAGTTACACATTCACACAAATTGTAAAACAATACAAGTTTTCATAATTAAGCAGCGGAAGTGTTAAACGTCAAAAGTACATAAGTTTGCAGCGGAAAGTATATTGTATCAGACACTACATAGTTAAATTGTTTCAAAACAGAACAAATGCACACAAACCTAGGACATGAGTCTATATGTAAGCTTGACTCCTTAGTGTGTCCTTGTGAGCGTCCTAGCGTGTGCTCCATTAGCTACCTGAGAATACATGCGAAAAGTGTCAACTAAAAAGTTGGTGAGTTCACAGGTTTAGACAGACACAAATAGTAAACAGATATATACTGGGTATGTTAAGTTTTGTTGTTGGATACTACGATCCGTGGAGTGTGTCAGTTCATCTTACCGAAACTAGACTGTTCCCGTTTGCCTCCGCAGGTCATCGCTGAACCCGCATTCCCATCGAAATTACACTCGTTATGACCTCCAGTCAACATTGGTGCCGAGTGGGGTTAGTCAAACCCAGTAGTACTACGTAATTACGACTCGTTTGTGATACAATTAACGGTAAGGATAAGTGAGGACTTTATGCGATAATAGTTACACTCGAAAATGGTTTTCACAACATACCAGTCATATATCTAAAACAGTTGCATTGTATTCTCACCCCAATAATTTAGCAAAAGCAGTTAAAGAGTAAAAGTGGGGCCGTAAACTCACCTGAGTTTGAGAAGTGCGTGTTCTTACAAGAACGGTGTAGCTCGCCGGCTAGTAGTTACCTATATCACATAGGTGTTGTAAGTTTGTGTTTGCATATATGTGGGTCTCACAGGACCGTATTCGTGTCTAACAACTTCCAAGTTGTTATGTGAGTCGGGTTGACCGTGTTTGACCTAACGACCCGTTGGTGACGGTTTTGGATCAAATGTGCGTGTAACGTGCGGTTTAGTGTTGTGTGAAGTGTGCGGATACCAATGATCGCTTCCATAAGGAAAATTTCCACATTTGTCAAGTCATGCATAAACCACATTCCGATTATTCTAATATGCGTGTTTATCCTACATGAGCATGTTATCACATTGCACATAGTTACACATAGTCGGTTTAGCATGTTTTGCGCGTAAAAGTTACCATAATTAGAAAGTTACAGGATATGCATATATCACCAAGTCTAGATACAAATCTTATCATAACATCATCATATTAGTCTTAAATAAGTATTTAATCATAACCATTATGACTAGCATGCTCCTATTCTCCAAATTGTAAAATGAAGTTACTATATTTAGTAACATTCCTAAATATCATACTATTAGCAATTTTAGTCATTCCAATGCATCATATTAACTCAAATCATCATTTAGCATTATTTCATCAACAAAAGTTACTAAAATAGCAACTTATGCCAAAATGACTATAATCATCATCAAAATCCATTTCAACAAGATCTAATCACGAAATAACCTTCTAACATCATTCATACCTCACATTTGAATATCCAAAAACATCTCAAATACTTTAGATCATACATGCATGCAATGATTTCATCATTTTATATACAAATAATGCATTATAACAACACACTTCATTATGGATCATCATATATCATTGTTAAATCATCATAGATCATCTAATATCATCTAAACATCATTAAACCCATATTCAAATGTCAAGAAATTCGTGTATGTGAAGCTCATGCACTTGTATGTGTGTATGTGAGCTTGCATGTGTGCTTAATGGTGTTTTTAGACTACAAAGGTGCTAGAACTACCTTCTAATGCTTCAAGATTGTGGAGATGATATCACGAACAACCTCTAATACTTCTGGACAGCAGGTTTGTGCAGAGAGATGATGGTGGTGGTGGTCTTCAAGCTACAACCTTCTTCTCCTTCAAGTGCTTGGTAGTTCTCAAGCTTCCAAGCTTCAATGGAGGTCTTCAATGGCTTCCCAAGGGTCACATCAAAGTGTTTCAGAGAGAAATGGTTGAGTGTTGGCGTGTAGAACCGGAGAAATGATGAAGGGTGGAGTTAATAGGCATGGTGGTCTTGATTTTATAAAGATTTGTCGACTGGCACCTGTCGCGTACCGCGGTGGAGGGTTAAAAGAGTCTTCGCGTACCGCGACGGATTTCGGGAGCCAAACCCCCGCGATGCCTGTCGCGTACCGCTATAATTCTTCCTGTTGGGCCATCGCGTACCGCGATGGGTTCCAGAGAAGCCCAATAAACCTAGTTTTCTTGTTTTGAACCGATATTCGCGTATTTTTCGATTACGATCATCGTTTCTCAACATCTAATCATTGTTCCCAATATTTTAGGTTCCCTAAAACCTATGTGCAGTGAAAATGTACTGTGGTTTGATCCGTTCACCAACGTTCGTTATTCAAGACACGTGCGAGTTTTCGTACGGTAATTCCTCGAATTATCGGTGTGTTAGGTCCGTTGTGCCACGTGTCACACTAAATACAATTATTCTAGTGCCACGTATGAAATAATAAAACATATTATTATTTAAGACAAAGAAATTGCTGACCTGTAAATTCCGAGGTGTCACATCATCCCCCAGTTAATAGGAATTTCGTCCCGAAATTCGGTTTGTGTTGCCGGTGTTAGTCTGGTCAGAGAATAAGTGAGGGTATTTCTTTTTCATCTGATCCTCTCATTCCCAGGTGTATTCCGGTCCTCGCCGTGAGTTCCATCGCACCTTCACAATTGGTATTTTACTAAGTTTGAGTTTCTTAGTTTCCCGGTCCATAATTTCCACCGGTTCCTCAACAAAGTTTAATTGTTCATCAATCTGAATTTCCTCCAACGGAATTGTTAGCGTTTTGTCGGATAGACACTTCTTGAGGTTTGAAACGTGAAATACATTGTGTACGCTACTCAATTCCTGTGGTAGCTGTAGTTCATAGGCCACCGGGCCTATCCGTTTGGTGATTTCGAGGGGTCCGATATAGCGAGGGTTTAACTTTCCTCGTTTCTCGAATCGGATCACTCCCTTCCAAGGCGAGACTTTAAGTAGTACCCGGTCTCCCACTTGGAATTCTAAAGATTTGCACCTCTTGTCGGCATAGCTCTTTTGTCGATCCCGAGCTGCTGCCATTCGGTTACGTATCTGCACAATCTTTTCAGTTGTTTCGTGCACAAGCTCGGGTCCGGTCAGTTGACTTTCACCAACTTCTGCCCAACAGAGCGGTGATCTGCACTTACGTCCGTAAAGTGCCTCAAAAGGTGCAGCTCCAATGCTGGTGTGATAGCTGTTATTATACGAGAACTCCACCAAAGGTAGGTGAGTCTCCCAGCTGTTACCAAAGTCGATCACGCATGCTCGAAGCATGTCCTCCAGGGTCTGGATGGTTCGTTCGCTCTGACCATCTGTTTGCGGGTGATAAGCAGTGCTCATATCCAACCTCGTCCCGAGTGCCTTGTGTAAGGACTTCCAAAAATGTGCCGTGAAACGGCTGTCTCGGTCAGATATAATAGAGATTGGGACTCCGTGTCTGGATACGATTTCCTTCAAGTAGACTCGGGTTAATTTCTCTAGTTTGTCAGTTTCCTTAATCGGTAGGAAGTGCGCCGATTTGGTGAGTCGGTCTACGATAACCCAGATGGTATCGCAACCACTTGCTGTCTTCGGCAGCTTGGTGATAAAATCCATGGAAATCTGTTCCCATTTCCATACCGGAATTTCCGGTTGTTGAAGTAACCCTGACGGTTTCTGATATTCAACTTTAACTTTGGAGCAAGTTAGACACTTACTCACATAAGTTGCGATTTCCGACTTCATGTTCGGCCACGAGTAAGTTGTCTTCAGATCGTGATACATTTTGTCAGAGCCTGGATGTACTGAGTATCGGCTCTTATGAGCTTCATCCATCACTACTTCTCGTAATCCTCCGTAGCGTGGAATCCAAATACGATCCATTAGGTAGTAAGCTCCATCGTCTTTCTGTTTCATTTGTTTATCCATTCCTCGCATGGCCTCGAGAATGAGGTTTTCAGTTTTCAAGGCTTCTTGCTGTGCATTCTAGATTTGATTAGGCAGTTCAGAGTGAATTGTGAGTTGTAGTGCACGTACGCGTTTAGTTGTTTCCTTCCGACTCAGTGCGTCGGCCACTACATTAGCTTTCCCGGGATGATACTTGATTGCACAGTCATAATCGCCTATCAATTCGACCCATCTACGTTGTCTCATGTTCAGTTCCTTCTGATCGAAAATGTGTTGTAGGCTCTTATGATCTGTGAATATCGTACACTTAGTACCGTACAGATAGTGCCGCCAGATTTTCAATGCTAACACTACGGCTCCCAACTCCAAATCATGAGTTGTGTAGTTCTTCTCGTGCACCTTTAGTTGTCGAGACGCATAAGCTATGACCTTCTCGCGTTGCATTAACACGCAGCCGAGTCCTTGCTTCGATGTGTCGCAATAAACCACAAAATCTTCGCATCCGTCTGGTAATGATAGAATTGGTGCACTGCACAATTTCTGCTTTAACAAGTCAAAAGCAGCTTCTTGTTTTTCTCCCCATTCGAATTTCTTGTCTTTGTGCGTAAGGGAAGTCAATGACTGTGCGATTTTTGAGAATCCCTCGATAAATCGCCTGTAGTACCCGGCCAATCCTAGGAACTGTCGCACCTCAGTGGGAGTCTTAGGTGCAGTCCAGTTATTGATTGCTTCAATCTTGGCTGGGTCTACATGTATCCCTTTCGCGTTTACTACGTGTCCAAGGAACTGAATTTCGCGAATCCAAAAATCACATTTGGAAAACTTCGCGTATAGCTGTTCCTTCTTCAGCAGTTCTAAGACACGTCTTAAGTGATCGGCATGTTCTTCTCGTGTCTTGGAATAGATCAGGATGTCATCAATAAATACGATTACGAACTTATCGAGATACGGTTTACACACCCGATTCATGAGATCCATAAATACTGCCGGTGCGTTGGTCAGTCCGAAAGGCATGACCGGAAATTCGTAATGTCCGTACCGTGTTCTGAAGGCTGTCTTCGGTATGTCCTCCTCTTGTACTCGGTAGTCTATACACATACGGAATGAACCGTCTTTCTTCTTTACAAACAAAACCGGTGCTCCCCAAGGTGAGAAGCTTGGTCGAATGAATCCTTTATCTAACAACTCTTGCAGTTGATTAGATAGTTCCTGCAGTTCAGTAGGGGCCAATCGGTATGGTGCCTTGGCTATCGGTGCTGCTCCTGGTGTTAGATCTATCTGAAACTCCACTTGCCGTGCCGGTGGCAGTCCAGGTAGATCGTCAGGAAAGACTTCCGGATAATCGCGAACAACAGCGATGTCCTCAATCTTCCGTTCCTTCTTTGGTTGTTCGATGATCAGGGCTAAGATAGCCGTGTATCCTTTCTTCAGATATTTGCTTGCCTTCATACAGGACATAATGTTTAATGGTATCCCGCGCCGTTCTCCTTGGATTAAGATCTGCTCTCCACTTGGCAATGTAATTCGCACAATTTTTTCATTGCAAACAATCTCAGCGTGGTTTGTAGATAACCACTCCATTCCAATCACCACGTCGAAGCTCCCGAGAGTTATCGGCATCATGTCAATCACCAGTTGATGGTCTGCTAGTGTCAGAACACACCCTTTGATGATATGTTGTGTTTCGATCAGCTTGCCGTCTGCTAACTCTACGGTGTACTTATGGTCTAATGGTGTTGGTGTCATGTTAAGCAGTTTACTAAAATCACTAGAGATAAAACTCCTATACGCACCGGTGTCAAATAATGTACTAGCATAGACATTATTTACAAGAAACGTACCGGTGACGACGTTCGGATCATCTTTAGCTTCACCCGAGCCAATCACAAAGGCTCGTCCTTTCGCTGCACCTCCCCCACCCTTTTTCAGTTGCGGGCAATCCCTCCGCATGTGTCCCGGTTTACCGCATTCATAACACCCCTTGAGAGTGTTTTGGTTATTGTTGTTGGGGTTGGGGTTGGATCGGCATTCCTTGGCCATGTGCCCATTCCTTCCGCAGTTAGTGCATTTGACCCTTTTGCATGGGCCAAAGTGATGGAAGTTACAAGTGTTGCATTTTGGGCTGTTGCCCTGGTATCCTCCCTTTCCTTGAGTGTTTGGCTGGGTGGTAGTGAAGACTTTAGCAGGTGCTGCTCGGTGCTGGGTTGATTGCTGAGGTGAGAAGGTTCGGTTATTGTTGGGCTCCCACTTCTTCTTGAGTTCTTGGGGTTTCAGATGTTCACCCCTCTTTGGCAGCTTTCCCTGGGCTACTGCCTGATCAGTTAATTTGTGTGCCAGGCGAATTAGTGGTTGGATGGTGGTGTGATCGGAAACAGTCACCATGCTCTGAATCTGTTCCGGCAATCCACTAATGAATTGCTCGATCTTTTTGTACTCCGGCGTCACCATTGCCGGGCACAGCTTGCACAACTCGTGAAATCGAGTGCAGTATTTCTCGATTTCGGATCCCACCATCCTGTGTACCCAAAATTCTTCCTCAAGCTTTCTGATTTCATCACGAGGACAATACTCCTCATGGAGCATTCTGGTGAAGTTGTCCCATGGGATGGAGTTTGCAGTTTCCAGTCCTAGTGTCTGGACATGTGTGTTCCACCAGGTGAGGGCTGGTCCCTCCAGAGTCCCGGTGGCATACTTTACTCAGTGTTCCTCCGAGCACTCAGACATGGAGAAGACTGACTCCAGCTTCTCAATCCAGCGAAGCAGTCCCACTGCTCCCTCGATACCCTGGAACTTGTGAGGGTGACAACTCAAAAAAGCTTTAAACGAGCATCCCTTTGCTGCGCTCCCTTGAGATCCTGTGCATCGGAATTCAATGTAATGCGTTAGTGTCAACGTTGCCTATGCTAGGTTAGTCACGTTAGGTAGGTGTTAGTACCATTGTTAGTGCCACTAGTTTCGCTAGCATGTCGGTTCGCTTCGTATTCCGCAAGTACCTTGTTGAACTTACGTTCAACCATCATGTCGATTCTTGCCTTTTCGGCCTTACGTTTGAGTCTGCGGGCATTGGATTCTCTTCCAGACATGATTCTATATGGAAAGTTAGGATGTTAGTTAGCATGATTCAGAGTGTTAGCCAATTGTCATGTCAAGTTAGATGCCATATTATCAACAACAATAATCAGCATACGATAAATAAAGCAAAATATCATTTCCATTAATAATAATAGTTTCGGGTACAATGATTTTCAAAAGAGATACTACAAAATTTGCACGAGCACATCCCGCTCGGCTAAGTAACACAAAAGTAGGATACTGAAATAGAATCCTAACTAGACAATCGTGGAGTGTGAATCTCCACTATCGGCAGGACCATCATCGTCCTCTTCATCAGGATCCTCGTCTGGATCTTCATCAATGTAACACCCCGACCGATGGCGGAAACGTCGGGATGCCACGAAGGATGTGTAGATTGTTCAAAAGCTCGTGGGCATCTAATTTAATCATCATATATCATTTAAGCAAACAACATAATTACACAAAAATCATGTTCGTCATGAATCAATTACATCAATTACACAAAAGAATTAGTTAAACTAACTAAACTCTAATCGCCAGAAATTTAGTTAATTAACTAAGTCCAAGAATCCTATATGATGATGCTGTCCAAAATAGAAGAGATCATCCTCTTCATCCTACTTGTCTCCATCACCTGAAACATGTAAGAAATCAAGTGTCAACTACAAAAGTAGTTGGTGAGTAATCATAAGTTTTTATACTTGAAAATGTTTTAGTAAAATGAGTTTAAAAGTTTGTATTTTAAAATAGTTTTATAAAATGCTTTGTTTAAAACAAGTATAAGACTTATGATCTTCTTGAGAAAATCCATATGAATACCTGTATGGGATAATCCAACACACATCCACCAATTCAACAATCAAACACTTACAAAATCACATAACAACATAATCAAGTCAAACATAGTCAATTTCAAATAATCATAATCAAATATAGATAATCAATCCACAACAAATCAACCAATCTCATCAATCATATTCTCAAATAATGTTCGTGACTATACATGATCATTATGTAATTAACATAAGTTAAATACATGATTCATGGAGTGGTAGCTAACCACGTGACAATACATGAAGCCAAAGCAATTAACCGAAGTCAAAGGCAATGCTTCACAGATGTGGAAATCATCCACGTGACAATACACAATGTCAAAGCAATTAACCGAAGTTAAAAGCGATGACTCTCGGGGTTTGTGACAATACTTGTAATCTTTGTTATTGACCGAAGTCAATAACAAGGTTTACATGGATATAAAATAATAAGAGACAATCCATAATAAATGATAATTTTATATCGTGAATATCATATTGATAATCAGGTATGAGAACTCACCTGAAGTCCTTAGAATCCGGGTTCTCGTATTATGCGCGCTCGCGTATGTAAACTCGAAGCAACTCAAGGATCTGTAGTTATTATATACTCGTATTCATAAGTATATGCACCTCATTTCAGTTTAGCGTCTATTTAGGTTTACCTAAACTCACTGGCCTCTTTCTAAATTGGTTCATTTTGTCCAATTTAAATGAGATGTTATACATCTTGTGATTACGCAATATTAACATATGGTTTAATTTATGAGTTACATTAGTTAGTAATGGTAATCAATTATGCTATCACATGTGTGATCACTCTACTATCTATGTATTCCCAAATATTAATCCTAATCATATACCCATTAACACAAACATGCATGATCAATTTGTCGGCCACCCTAATTTAATGTATAGATAAGTGAAATATATTAAGCTTAAGATTTAAAAGAGTCCATTTATACATTGCTTTCGTAATTATTTATCATTATACAAAATCTTCATTGTTTATCTCATTAAGAAAGGTGGTGGCTAACCTCCTCATGCATGCATACACACCATTCATTAGATAACCCATCCTTAATCTTATAAACTTATAGACTTTAGTTCGGCCACCCATTGGGGCAGCGAACCTTATATCCCAATAGACTAGGTTCGGCTAACAAAATGGGTAGGGTTCGGCACCTAGGCTCAGCCCCATGGTTCCTCGCACTAGGGTTCGTTCGAGAATAACTGGTTCGTTGGGAATATGGTTCGGCCAACATGCTAAAGGGTTCGGCCCATATAGTTCGCCACTCAGCATTGGTTCGGCCAGTAAACCAAAAGATTCGTAGAGCTAAGGTTTGCCAAGGGTTCGCTGGGCAGCTAGTAGGATTCGTGATCCAAAGGCTCGCAGGTTGTGCATGGGCTCGGCTGAAAAGCATGGTTCGGCCGACTAAGTCCTGATGCAGCAGGTTCGTCATTTCTTAGAGGGTTCGGTCACCACAAAGCTTAGCCATCTTGGAACAGGGTTCGGCGAGGGTTTCCCTTGAAGGTTCGTTCCCATGGTGGCCAACCCCTTGCAGGTTCGTGGACCTGCAACTCGTTTCATCATCATCTTCCTCGCATCCTACAGGTTTCGGGTCGACTCTAGTTCCCCTCAACTCAATAACAATTCGATTAACACATTACAAAACACAAAATCCCGATTTAAGCAAGCATCTATACACGAAATAGGTTTTTCACCCAAAACCGAAAATAAAATGGATCTATTACCTTCGAATCGTGAGCAAATGATAGCTTTCTTGGAATCTTCGTGTTCCTCTCGATCTAACGAACGCGTAGGCACCGGAATCTCTCGAATCGGTTGAGAAACGAGTCCAAAGAGTTAGAGAGAAGGTAGAGAGAAGTTTTGTGTGTGTGTTTTAGGTGAAAAAGAGAGAGGAAGAGTTTGTGTGTTATGAGGAGGAAGAAGAAAAGTTCTTCCTTATATCGCGTGTCGTTTCCCACTGTCCGGTCTCGTTTTTATCGCGATAACAAAATAAACTACTCGGTTTTAATCGTTAAACATATTTAAAACTCAAAACATTTAATTATGCTATTTTCGTTTTAAATAAATAACTTTTCAATTAAAATCGTTTAAATAAAATAAATTTAAATAAATTGTCTCGTAAATCGTTTTCGTTTTATTATCGTTAAATAATTGTTTAATAAATTAAATAATCCCAATTTAATTTAAGTTGTGATTCCTAATAAACGTTCTAAATTTCCATTTCATAATTTAATATCGTTAGATACAATTTAATTATCTCGTCGAAACGCGTTACTCGCGTACGTATTCGTAAAGATCGTCACCTTTGCGAATCCAACGCTCGTATCGTATTTCGATTCGATTTGCTATTTATGGAATATCGTTTCAGGATATTATTCTTAATAATTATATCCGTGTGAATCGTCACCCACGCGAATACATTTATTAAGGTAATATTTCTGAATTAATATTCGCGTTTAGATAATGTCCGTAACCTCACCATCGCGTAATTAATTCCCATTATTTAAATAACTTTAATATTATCATTTCCCAAACCAAAACCCACTAAACCCTAGTCACTGACACATCCATGATAGACCGAAATATGCATATATTTAAGGCATATGTAAGGGTCAGTCGCAACTGCCCTAGCCACCGTCCCACCGCTATTTCGATAAACCATGACCATGGGTCCTTGACTACGTTTAGTAACCAGACTCAAACAACTCCCAGTTCCATCCCAATACATCCTCAAACCATTAATCCTTCATTATCAATAATGAGTAACTGCGATAAACACTACGGGCCTGTTTAGTTGTATCACAACTAAACTTCCCGTGGTTTACGCATATAATAAATGTGTTATAACATGCATACCAGTATAGTGATAATATCAGTAATGAAGGTCAATACTTTCATAATCATTAATAATTACAAATCTCCGGTCGTAACAGTACAATCGTACGGATGTACGGACAACCGAAAGTACAGTGATGTTACAGTCTCCCCTAGTTAAAGGAATTTCGTCCCGAAATTCAACTTGGAGTGACCGTAGTAAATAAATGTGGGTACTTAAGCTTCATCTGATCTTCCCGCTCCCATGTGAATTCTGGACCCCGCTTCGATTCCCAACGTACTTTGACAATTGGAATTTTACTGCGTTTGAGCTGTTTAACCTCACGATCCATTAGCTCCACTGGTTTTTCAACAAAGTGCATGGTATCATCGATGCGAATGTCATCGAGTGGTACCTGAAGATCCTGATCAGCTAAGCACTTTCTTAGATTGGACACGTGAAACGTCGGATGCACATTACTAAGTTCAGGAGGAAGTTCCAATTTGTAAGCAACCTTCCCAATCCGTTCAAGGATCTTAAAAGGGCCAACATAACGTGGGGCAAGCTTCCCCTTTTTCCCAAATCGTACAACGCCCTTCCAAGGCGACACTTTAAGTAATACCATATCTCCCACTTCAAACTCTAAAGGTTTTCTTCGTTTATCCGCGTAGCTCTTCTGTCGACTGCGAGCAGCTAACAGATTGTCGCGGATCTGGCGGATCTTGTCAGTCGTTTCCTGAATAATCTCGGGACCAGTGATCTGCGAATCGCCGACTTCGGTCCAACAAATAGGTGACTGACATTTCCTGCCATACAGAGCTTCAAACGGCGCCATACCAATGCTCGCGTGATAACTGTTGTTATACGAGAACTCAACCAGTGGTAGATGGCTATCCCAATTGCCACCAAAATCGATGACACAAGCTCTTTACATATCTTCCAATGTTTGAATCGTTCGCTCCGTCTGACCATCCGTTTGAGGATGATAAGCGGTGCTAAGATCCAGTCTTGTTCCAAAAGCTTCATGAAGTGATTCCCAAAATCGTGCCGTGAAACGAGCATCACGATCCGATATTATGCTTAGGGGAATACCATGTCGGCTAATGATTTCATCAATGTAGATACGAGCTAACTTCCGCACAGGGTAAGTTTCGCGTATCGGTAAGAAATGAGCCGACTTGGTTAATCTATCAACAATTACCCATATGCTATCTTTACCGTTCGCGGTCCGTGGAAGTTTAGTAATGAAATCCATAGAGATATTCTCCCACTTCCACATCGGTATTTCAGGTTGTATTAACAATCCAGAAGGTCGCTGGTGTTCCGCCTTGACCTTAGCACAGTTAAGGCACTTTGACACATACTCAGCAATATCCTTCTTCATTCCAGGCCACCAGTACAAGTCCCTAAGGTCTCGATACATCTTATCAGAGCCCGGATGGATTGAGTAACGAGATTTATGAGCTTCATCCTTAATCACCATCCTAAGATCACCCCTGTTCGGTATCCACAACCGATTCAAATAATACATTAAACCATCATCCTTAGTTTCCAATAAGATTTCAGCCCCGCAAGACATCTCATTCTTCAAATTATCTTGAGCTAATGAGTGTTGTTGGGCTGTGAGAACATCATCACGGAGATTATTGTGCACTCGGACACTATGGATCTGAACTTGACTCTTGCGACTAAGCGCATCTGCTACTACATTCGCTTTACCAGGATGGTAGCGAATTTCACAGTCATAATCGTTCAACAGTTCAACCCATCTCCGTTGTCTCATATTAAGCTCTTTCTGATTGAGAATATGTTGCAAACTTTTATGATCAGTGAACACTACACACTTAGTGCCATAAAGATAATGTCTCCATATCTTCAAGGCAAACACGACTGCACCAAGTTCCAAGTCGTGTGTAGTGTAGTTCTTCTCGTGAATCTTCAGCTGCCTGGATGCATAAGCCACAACCTTTCCCCGTTGCATGAGAACACAACCTAGACCTAGGTTAGATGCATCACAATAGACTACAAAATCATCATTTCCATCAGGCAGTGTCAAGACAGGAGCATCACAAAGTTTCTGCTTCAAAGTCTGGAATGCCTCTTCTTGCTTTGGTCCCCACTCATAAGTTTTATTATTTTGAGTCAAAGAAGTAAGCGGGACAGCAATTCTGGAGAAATTCGAGATGAACCGCCGATAGTAACCGGCGAGTCCGAGAAACGATCGAATCTCCGTCGGTGTCTTCGGTGTACTCCAATTCTTCACCGCATCAATCTTTGCAGGATCCACGTGAACACCGTATTCGTTGACTATGTGTCCCAGAAATTGAACTTCCTTAAGCCAAAATTCACATTTGGAGAATTTGGCATACAGTCGCTCCTCTCTTAGGATCTCCAAAATCAACTTAAGGTGTTTCTCGTGTTCTTCCTTGGTCTTTGAGTAAATCAAAATATCATCTATGAATACTATTACAAATTTATCTAAGTATGGCCTACAAACACGGTTCATGAGGTCCATGAAAACCGCAGGTGCATTGGTAAGGCCGAAGGGCATTACCAGAAATTCATAATGGCCATGTCTTGTTCTGAATGCAGTCTTGGGAATATCATCATCATGTACGCGAAGCTGATGATACCCAGACCTAAGATCGATCTTTGAAAACCATGCCGAGTCTTGAAGCTGATCGAAGAGATCATCGATGCGCGGCAGTGGGTATCGATTCTTGATAGTCAACTTGTTCAATTCGCGGTAGTCGATACACATCCGGAATGACCCGTCCTTTTTCTTGACAAACAGGACCGGTGCACCCCATGGCGAATGGCTCGGGCGAATGAATCCTTTATCGGTGAGTTCTTGCAGTTGACTCGCCAATTCTTGCAACTCCGAAGGCGCAAGTCTATAAGGAGCTTTGGCGACTGGGTTCGCACCAGGTACTAGGTCGATTCGGAACTCAACTTGATGTTCTGGTGGAAGACCCGGCAAATCATCTGGAAATACTTCCGGAAAATCTCGTATCACTGGAACATCTTCAATTCTCTTTTCTTTCTCTTTCTTCTCCACAATATGAGCTAGAAATGCTACACATTTCTTTCTAAGGTACTTGTGTGCTTTAGTGCAAGACATCAGCTTAAGACCTTTACTAGCAGTTTCTCCAAATATTCTCAAAGTTTCACCCGAAGGTAAGGGAATACAAATATACTTTTCATGGCATACAATCTCCGCTTTGTGGGTGGCTAACCAATCCATGCCTATGATAACATCAAAGCTACCAAGATGTATAGGTATGAGATCAATTGGGAAAACGTGATCATTTAAGTTCACCGTACATCCAACGATAATAGTGTCAATATCAATAGTGTTTCCGTCAGCCACCTCCACGTTAAACGGTTTATCTAAATATGTACGTGTTCTACCAAGCAAGCATTCAAAATCATATGAAACGAAACTCCTATCGGCACCAGAATCAAACAAGACAGATGCATAAGAGTTGTTGATTAGAAATGTACCGTTGACGACGTCCTGGTTGGCCTGAGCAGCTGGAGCATTCAGCTGAAATGCCCGGCCTCTTGCCACCCTCTGATTATTTCCAGTCAACTTTGGGCAGTGATTTCTGAAATGACCCACTTCACCACATTCATAACAGGCTCTTGCCTGTGCTTGAGGTACCTGGCGAATGGGTACAGCCGGAATAGGTTGTGCATGAGGAGCTGGCAGTGCAAGCGGTGCGTGTTGCATCCTTTGTGCTTGCGGTGCACTCCGACAAACATTAGCATAGTGCCCAAACTTGCCACAATTGTTGCAGACGCGACATGGCAAGTTAGGTGCATGATGGTATCTACAAGTATTACATTGGGGAGTGTTCCTAGTGTAATTTCTTGCAGTGGTGTTATTGGATGATTGCTGCGCAGACTTAGCAGCAGGAGCAGTGACCATAAAGTTTCTATTCTTTCTCTTCTTGTTGCTGCTTTTGGATGAACTAGCAGCTTCAGACTTGACTTCAGTTTTGACTTCCTTTGCAGCAGTCTTGGTGTCAGTCTTTTTGTATCCCTTCCGGGTAAGAGTTCCATTCTTCACATGGTTATCAGTAAGAGTTGCAGATAGACGGATAGCAGCCTCCAGTGTTTTGGGATTACTCCCGTAGACCGTATCCTGAATCTGTACCGGCAGCCCGCCGATATATTTCTCAATCGCCCTATCCAAGGGTGTCACCATATGAGGCACTAGTAGACTATACTCATGGAATTGAGTATTGTAGATGACGTTCTCGCCACTATCTTGTTTGAGTTCCCAGAACTCAGTCTCCAGTTTCCTCATCTCGCTTCTAGGACAGAATTCAGTGGTCATCAGATTCTTGACCTCTGTCCATGTCAGTGCTAAGGCAGCATCCACTCCCCTAGTTCGTTTTTCCCCATTCCACCAAGTCAGTGCTCTCTTTTGGAAAACACTGGTGGCATAGCGAACTTTCAGATTCTCGGGGCATTCGCTGTTGATGAAGGTGTTCTCCATACTCTCGAACCACTGCAGCAGACCAGTGGCTGATTCAGCACCCGTAAATTTCAGGGGATTGCAGGAATTGAAGTGTTTGAACGTGCAAGTTGTCTGGTTTGCACCACCTCGATTCTGGGTAATGTTCTGGTTAGCCTGAGTCAGTTGGCTCACCAATCCCGAGATAAGTGTGGCTAACTCTTGTATGCCGGAGTTGGCATTACCGCTGTTAGCTTCCCCATTGTTCGAGTCATCTTCGTTGTGACGGCGAGGCGGCATGTTTCTGAAGGAATTAGAAACATGTTACTACCGTTTACAACGTAAATTATACAAACAATGGTCAGATGAGTTCATTTAACCAGTTAGGATTACATATAGGAACTATATTTATTTCCTATCTGTTATTTAAACTCATAATGCCTATAAATTTTCCTAGTATTATTCTAAGTGTCCTAGTTGGTCATAACTAGTGTTAGCTAACTATTCCTAAGTCCTATACATTCCTCACCCTATACTAACACTGACAACCTCCCAATGCAATGCAACAAGCTTATATATAGGGCATATGCAGAGGTAGATCGCAATCTCCCCTACACCGTCCCACCACCGTTCCATTGCACCACGATTATGCCCTTGTTAGTGTTTAGGGTGTATCATGTATTTCACCATATTCTCACTTCACAAACCTTATCCAAGATAGGATAATTTTGAGTAAAGTGATCTTTAGTTCCCTTGGAAAATTAGGTTCGCCTAATGTCTAAGTTCACCTGACATGTAGGTTTACCTATTTCTAAGTTCACCTAATGTCTAAGTTCACCTGACATTAGAGTTCCCCTAATTGTCTAAGTTCACTAAATTCCATGTTGTTCTCAATGTCCATAATCATCAATAAGGGTCCATATCATCACTAAGTGCTCTAATTGTCACTAAGTGTTCATATCCCCCCTATGGTTCATCCTCATCAAGTGTTCATACTATCACTATGTGTTAGTATCATCACTATGCGTTTATATTATCACCAAGTGTCTATATCATCACCCAAATCCATATTTCATCACTAATCGCTCATACCGTTCATTAATCCTATGCACCCTACGTGTCCAATCATTATGGTTCATAAGTGAATTTAATAGTGTCCATCAATGTGATCATCAAAATGTCAATCCAACACATTCTCAACCAACATATCATCACCAACCATCAATCATAACCTCGCAGGAGTTTCTAATAATATCCTAAGTTCCTGACACTGACAGACCCCCAATATACTACAAATGGTATATGTATAGGGCATATGTAGGGGTCAGTCGCAACTGCCCCAGCCACCGTCCCACCACCTTTGTAGTATACCACGAGTGTGTCCTTGTCTGGAGTTTATAGATCAAACAAATAATTCCTAAGGCAAGCAATTCATAAACAATTAATTTCCTAAGCAAATAATTTCCCAAACGGGTAGTTCCCACATTCTTCAATACTGACATCCACCTAATGTACCGTAAATGGTATATATATAGGGCATATGTAAGGGTCAGTCGCAACTGCCCTAGCCAACGTCCCACCACCTTTACGATACACCACGTGCATGTCCTTATCGAATCATTAGGGCACACGTAAGCAAGAAATACATGCAATTCAGATATATAGCAGGAGTTCAGTTAACATGTAATAAACACATAAGCATGAAATCCTGAATATACTAACTAGTGTATGAAGTAAATTCATACTAGGGTATCCTACGGTTATAGACTAGGTCAACCATTTCTAGTAACCTAATTCCCTATAACCCAGGCTCTGATACCAATCTGTAACACCCCGACCGATGGCGGAAACGTCGGGATGCCACGAAGGATGTGTAGATTGTTCAAAAGCTCGTGGGCATCTAATTTAATCATCATATATCATTTAAGCAAACAACATAATTACACAAAAATCATGTTCGTCATGAATCAATTACATCAATTACACAAAAGAATTAGTTAAACTAACTAAACTCTAATCGCCAGAAATTTAGTTAATTAACTAAGTCCAAGAATCCTATATGATGATGTTGTCCAAAATAGAAGAGATCATCCTCTTCATCCTACTTGTCTCCATCACCTGAAACATGTAAGAAATCAAGTGTCAACTACAAAAGTAGTTGGTGAGTAATCATAAGTTTTTATACTTGAAAATGTTTTAGTAAAATGAGTTTAAAAGTTTGTATTTTAAAATAGTTTTATAAAATGCTTTGTTTAAAACAAGTATAAGACTTATGATCTTCTTGAGAAAATCCATATGAATACCTGTATGGGATAATCCAACACACATCCACCAATTCAACAATCAAACACTTACAAAATCACATAACAACATAATCAAGTCAAACATAGTCAATTTCAAATAATCATAATCAAATATAGATAATCAATCCACAACAAATCAACCAATCTCATCAATCATATTCTCAAATAATGTTCGTGACTATACATGATCATTATGTAATTAACATAAGTTAAATACATGATTCATGGAGTGGTAGCTAACCACGTGACAATACATGAAGCCAAAGCAATTAACCGAAGTCAAAGGCAATGCTTCACAGATGTGGAAATCATCCACGTGACAATACACAATGTCAAAGCAATTAACCGAAGTTAAAAGCGATGACTCTCGGGGTTTGTGACAATACTTGTAATCTTTGTTATTGACCGAAGTCAATAACAAGGTTTACATGGATATAAAATAATAAGAGACAATCCATAATAAATGATAATTTTATATCGTGAATATCATATTGATAATCAGGTATTAACCTTGAGTTATCAAAATAATATTTGAATTTGGTATACATGCTTCACCTCCGAGTTTTAAAACAAAGTAGTTTAAAGAAAGGGAGGTTATGAGAACTCACCTGAAGTCCTTAGAATCCGGGTTCTCGTATTATGCGCGCTCGCGTATGTAAACTCGAAGCAACTCAAGGATCTGTAGTTATTATATACTCGTATTCATAAGTATATGCACCTCATTTCAGTTTAGCGTCTATTTAGGTTTACCTAAACTCACTGGCCTCTTTCTAAATTGGTTCATTTTGTCCAATTTAAATGAGATGTTATACATCTTGTGATTACGCAATATTAACATATGGTTTAATTTATGAGTTACATTAGTTAGTAATGGTAATCAATTATGCTATCACATGTGTGATCACTCTACTATCTATGTATTCCCAAATATTAATCCTAATCATATACCCATTAACACAAACATGCATGATCAATTTGTCGGCCACCCTAATTTAATGTATAGATAAGTGAAATATATTAAGCTTAAGATTTAAAAGAGTCCATTTATACATTGCTTTCGTAATTATTTATCATTATACAAAATCTTCATTGTTTATCTCATTAAGAAAGGTGGTGGCTAACCTCCTCATGCATGCATACACACCATTCATTAGATAACCCATCCTTAATCTTATAAACTTATAGACTTTAGTTCGGCCACCCATTGGGGCAGCGAACCTTATATCCCAATAGACTAGGTTCGGCTAACAAAATGGGTAGGGTTCGGCACCTAGGCTCAGCCCCATGGTTCGTCGCACTAGGGTTCGTTCGAGAATAACTGGTTCGTTGGGAATATGGTTCGGCCAACATGCTAAAGGGTTCGGCCCATATAGTTCGCCACTCAGCATTGGTTCGGCCAGTAAACCAAAAGATTCGTAGAGCTAAGGTTTGCCAAGGGTTCGCTGGGCAGCTAGTAGGATTCGTGATCCAAAGGCTCGCAGGTTGTGCATGGGCTCGGCTGAAAAGCATGGTTCGGCCGACTAAGTCCTGATGCAGCAGGTTCGTCATTTCTTAGAGGGTTCGGTCACCACAAAGCTTAGCCATCTTGGAACAGGGTTCGGCGAGGGTTTCCCTTGAAGGTTCGTTCCCATGGTGGCCAACCCCTTGCAGGTTCGTGGACCTGCAACTCGTTTCATCATCATCTTCCTCGCATCCTACAGGTTTCGGGTCGACTCTAGTTCCCCTCAACTCAATAACAATTCGATTAACACATTACAAAACACAAAATCCCGATTTAAGCAAGCATCTATACACGAAATAGGTTTTTCACCCAAAACCGAAAATAAAATGGATCTATTACCTTCGAATCGTGAGCAAATGATAGCTTTCTTGGTATCTTCGTGTTCCTCTCGATCTCACGAACGCGTAGGCACCGGAATCTCTCGAATCGGTTGAGAAACGAGTCCAAAGAGTTAGAGAGAAGGTAGAGAGAAGTTTTGTGTGTGTGTTTTAGGTGAAAAAGAGAGAGGAAGAGTTTGTGTGTTATGAGGAGGAAGAAGAAAAGTTCTTCCTTATATCGCGTGTCGTTTCCCACTGTCCGGTCTCGTTTTTATCGCGATAACAAAATAAACTACTCGGTTTTAATCGTTAAACATATTTAAAACTCAAAACATTTAATTATGCTATTTTCGTTTTAAATAAATAACTTTTCAATTAAAATCGTTTAAATAAAATAAATTTAAATAAATTGTCTCGTAAATCGTTTTCGTTTTATTATCGTTAAATAATTGTTTAATAAATTAAATAATCCCAATTTAATTTAAGTTGTGATTCCTAATAAACGTTCTAAATTTCCATTTCATAATTTAATATCGTTAGATACAATTTAATTATCTCGTCGAAACGCGTTACTCGCGTACGTATTCGTAAAGATCGTCACCTTTGCGAATCCAACGCTCGTATCGTATTTCGATTCGATTTGCTATTTATGGAATATCGTTTCAGGATATTATTCTTAATAATTATATCCGTGTGAATCGTCACCCACGCGAATACATTTATTAAGGTAATATTTCTGAATTAATATTCGCGTTTAGATAATGTCCGTAACCTCACCATCGCGTAATTAATTCCCATTATTTAAATAACTTTAATATTATCATTTCCCAAACCAAAACCCACTAAACCCTAGTCACTGACACATCCATGATAGACCGAAATATGCATATATTTAAGGCAT
Organism: Mikania micrantha; assembly: GCA_009363875.1. Classification (NCBI taxonomy): domain Eukaryota; kingdom Viridiplantae; phylum Streptophyta; class Magnoliopsida; order Asterales; family Asteraceae; genus Mikania; species Mikania micrantha. The sequence continues at coordinate 52,999,399 of CM018689.1, forward strand.
ATGTAAGGGTCAGTCGCAACTGCCCTAGCCACCGTCCCACCGCTATTTCGATAAACCATGACCATGGGTCCTTGACTACGTTTAGTAACCAGACTCAAACAACTCCCAGTTCCATCCCAATACATCCTCAAACCATTAATCCTTCATTATCAATAATGAGTAACTGCGATAAACACTACGGGCCTGTTTAGTTGTATCACAACTAAACTTCCCGTGGTTTACGCATATAATAAATGTGTTATAACATGCATACCAGTATAGTGATAATATCAGTAATGAAGGTCAATAGTTTCATAATCATTAATAATTACAAATCTCCGGTCGTAACAGTACAATCGTACGGATGTACGGACAACCGGAAGTACAGTGATGTTACAGTCTCCCCTAGGTAAAGGAATTTCGTCCCGAAATTCAACTTGGAGTGACCGTAGTAAATAAATGTGGGTACTTAAGCTTCATCTGATCTTCCCGCTCCCATGTGAATTCTGGACCCCGCTTCGATTCCCAACGTACTTTGACAATTGGAATTTTACTGCGTTTGAGCTGTTTAACCTCACGATCCATTATCTCCACTGGTTTTTCAACAAAGTGCATGGTATCATCGATGCGAATGTCATCGAGTGGTACCTGAAGATCCTGATCAGCTAAGCACTTTCTTAGATTGGACACGTGAAACGTCGGATGCACATTACTAAGTTCAGGAGGAAGTTCCAATTTGTAAGCAACCTTCCCAATCCGTTCAAGGATCTTAAAAGGGCCAACATAACGTGGGGCAAGCTTCCCCTTTTTCCCAAATCGTACAACGCCCTTCCAAGGCGACACTTTAAGTAATACCATATCTCCCACTTCAAACTCTAAAGGTTTTCTTCGTTTATCCGCGTAGCTCTTCTGTCGACTGCGAGCAGCTAACAGATTGTCGCGGATCTGGCGGATCTTGTCAGTCGTTTCCTGAATAATCTCGGGACCAGTGATCTGCGAATCGCCGACTTCGGTCCAACAAATAGGTGACCGACATTTCCTGCCATACAGAGCTTCAAACGGCGCCATACCAATGCTCGCGTGATAACTGTTGTTATACGAGAACTCAACCAGTGGTAGATGGCTATCCCAATTGCCACCAAAATCGATGACACAAGCTCTTTACATATCTTCCGATGTTTGAATCGTTCGCTCCGTCTGACCATCCGTTTGAGGATGATAAGCGGTGCTAAGATCCAGTCTTGTTCCAAAAGCTTCATGAAGTGATTCCCAAAATCGTGCTGTGAAACGAGCATCACGATCCGATATTATGCTTAGGGGAATACCATGTCGGCTAATGATTTCATCAATGTAGATACGAGCTAACTTCCGCACAGGGTAAGTTTCGCGTATCGGTAAGAAATGAGCCGACTTGGTTAATCTATCAACAATTACCCATATGCTATCTTTACCGTTCGCGGTCCGTGGAAGTTTAGTAATGAAATCCATAGAGATATTCTCCCACTTCCACATCGGTATTTCAGGTTGTATTAACAATCCAGAAGGTCGCTGGTGTTCCGCCTTGACCTTAGCACAGTTAAGGCACTTTGACACATACTCAGCAATATCCTTCTTCATTCCAGGCCACCAGTACAAGTCCCTAAGGTCTCGATACATCTTATCAGAGCCCGGATGGATTGAGTAACGAGATTTATGAGCTTCATCCTTAATCACCATCCTAAGATCACCCCTGTTCGGTATCCACAACCGATTCAAATAATACATTAAACCATCATCCTTAGTTTCCAATAAGATTTCAGCCCCGCAAGACATCTCATTCTTCAAATTATCTTGAGCTAATGAGTGTTGTTGGGCTGTGAGAACATCATCACGGAGATTATTGTGCACTCGGACACTATGGATCTGAACTTGACTCTTGCGACTAAGCGCATCTGCTACTACATTCGCTTTACCAGGATGGTAGCGAATTTCACAGTCATAATCGTTCAACAGTTCAACCCATCTCCGTTGTCTCATATTAAGCTCTTTCTGATTGAGAATATGTTGCAAAATTTTATGATCAGTGAACACTACACACTTAGTGCCATAAAGATAATGTCTCCATATCTTCAAGGCAAACACGACTGCACCAAGTTCCAAGTCGTGTGTAGTGTAGTTCTTCTCGTGAATCTTCAGCTGCCTGGATGCATAAGCCACAACCTTTCCCCGTTGCATGAGAACACAACCTAGACCTAGGTTAGATGCATCACAATAGACTACAAAATCATCATTTCCATCAGGCAGTGTCAAGACAGGAGCATCACAAAGTTTCTGCTTCAAAGTCTGGAATGCCTCTTCTTGCTTTGGTCCCCACTCATAAGTTTTATTATTTTGAGTCAAAGAAGTAAGCGGGACAGCAATTCTGGAGAAATTCGAGATGAACCGCCGATAGTAACCGGCGAGTCCGAGAAACGATCGAATCTCCGTCGGTGTCTTCGGTGTACTCCAATTCTTCACCGCATCAATCTTTGCAGGATCCACGTGAACACCGTATTCGTTGACTATGTGTCCCAGAAATTGAACTTCCTTAAGCCAAAATTCACATTTGGAGAATTTGGCATACAGTCGCTCCTCTCTTAGGATCTCCAAAATCAACTTAAGGTGTTTCTCGTGTTCTTCCTTGGTCTTTGAGTAAATCAAAATATCATCTATGAATACTATTACAAATTTATCTAAGTATGGCCTACAAACACGGTTCATGAGGTCCATGAAAACCGCAGGTGCATTGGTAAGGCCGAAGGGCATTACCAGAAATTCATAATGGCCATGTCTTGTTCTGAATGCAGTCTTGGGAATATCATCATCATGTACGCGAAGCTGATGATACCCAGACCTAAGATCGATCTTTGAAAACCATGCCGAGTCTTGAAGCTGATCGAAGAGATCATCGATGCGCGGCAGTGGGTATCGATTCTTGATAGTCAACTTGTTCAATTCGCGGTAGTCGATACACATCCGGAATGACCCGTCCTTTTTCTTGACAAACAGGACCGGTGCACCCCATGGCGAATGGCTCGGGCGAATGAATCCTTTATCGGTGAGTTCTTGCAGTTGACTCGCCAATTCTTGCAACTCCGAAGGCGCAAGTCTATAAGGAGCTTTGGCGACTGGGTTCGCACCAGGTACTAGGTCGATTCGGAACTCAACTTGATGTTCTGGTGGAAGACCCGGCAAATCATCTGGAAATACTTCCGGAAAATCTCGTATCACTGGAACATCTTCAATTCTCTTTTCTTTCTCTTTCTTCTCCACAATATGAGCTAGAAATGCTACACATTTCTTTCTAAGGTACTTGTGTGCTTTAGTGCAAGACATCAGCTTAAGACCTTTACTAGCAGTTTCTCCAAATATTCTCAAAGTTTCACCCGAAGGTAAGGGAATACAAATATACTTTTCATGGCATACAATCTCCGCTTTGTGGGTGGCTAACCAATCCATGCCTATGATAACATCAAAGCTACCAAGATGTATAGGTATGAGATCAATTGGGAAAACGTGATCATTTAAGTTCACCGTACATCCAACGATAATAGTGTCAATATCAATAGTGTTTCCGTCAGCCACCTCCACGTTAAACGGTTTATCTAAATATGTACGTGTTCTACCAAGCAAGCATTCAAAATCATATGAAACGAAACTCCTATCGGCACCAGAATCAAACAAGACAGATGCATAAGAGTTGTTGATTAGAAATGTACCGTTGACGACGTCCTGGTTGGCCTGAGCAGCTGGAGCATTCAGCTGAAATGCCCGGCCTCTTGCCACCCTCTGATTATTTCCAGTCAACTTTGGGCAGTGATTTCTGAAATGACCCACTTCACCACATTCATAACAGGCTCTTGCCTGTGCTTGAGGTACCTGGCGAATGGGTACAGCCGGAATAGGTTGTGCATGAGGAGCTGGCAGTGCAAGCGGTGCGTGTTGCATCCTTTGTGCTTGCGGTGCACTCCGACAAACATTAGCATAGTGCCCAAACTTGCCACAATTGTTGCAGACGCGACATGGCAAGTTAGGTGCATGATGGTATCTACAAGTATTACATTGGGGAGTGTTCCTAGTGTAATTTCTTGCAGTGGTGTTATTGGATGATTGCTGCGCAGACTTAGCAGCAGGAGCAGTGACCATAAAGTTTCTATTCTTTCTCTTCTTGTTGCTGCTTTTGGATGAACTAGCAGCTTCAGACTTGACTTCAGTTTTGACTTCCTTTGCAGCAGTCTTGGTGTCAGTCTTTTTGTATCCCTTCCGGGTAAGAGTTCCATTCTTCACATGGTTATCAGTAAGAGTTGCAGATAGACGGATAGCAGCCTCCAGTGTTTTGGGATTACTCCCGTAGACCGTATCCTGAATCTGTACCGGCAGCCCGCCGATATATTTCTCAATCGCCCTATCCAAGGGTGTCACCATATGAGGCACTAGTAGACTATACTCATGGAATTGAGTATTGTAGATGACGTTCTCGCCACTATCTTGTTTGAGTTCCCAGAACTCAGTCTCCAGTTTCCTCATCTCGCTTCTAGGACAGAATTCAGTGGTCATCAGATTCTTGACCTCTGTCCATGTCAGTGCTAAGGCAGCATCCACTCCCCTAGTTCGTTTTTCCCCATTCCACCAAGTCAGTGCTCTCTTTTGGAAAACACTGGTGGCATAGCGAACTTTCAGATTCTCGGGGCATTCGCTGTTGATGAAGGTGTTCTCCATACTCTCGAACCACTGCAGCAGACCAGTGGCTGATTCAGCACCCGTAAATTTCAGGGGATTGCAGGAATTGAAGTGTTTGAACGTGCAAGTTGTCTGGTTTGCACCACCTCGATTCTGGGTAATGTTCTGGTTAGCCTGAGTCAGTTGGCTCACCAATCCCGAGATAAGTGTGGCTAACTCTTGTATGCCGGAGTTGGCATTACCGCTGTTAGCTTCCCCATTGTTCGAGTCATCTTCGTTGTGACGGCGAGGCGGCATGTTTCTGAAGGAATTAGAAACATGTTACTACCGTTTACAACGTAAATTATACAAACAATGGTCAGATGAGTTCATTTAACCAGTTAGGATTACATATAGGAACTATATTTATTTCCTATCTGTTATTTAAACTCATAATGCCTATAAATTTTCCTAGTATTATTCTAAGTGTCCTAGTTGGTCATAACTAGTGTTAGCTAACTATTCCTAAGTCCTATACATTCCTCACCCTATACTAACACTGACAACCTCCCAATGCAATGCAACAAGCTTATATATAGGGCATATGCAGAGGTAGATCGCAATCTCCCCTACACCGTCCCACCACCGTTCCATTGCACCACGATTATGCCCTTGTTAGTGTTTAGGGTGTATCATGTATTTCACCATATTCTCACTTCACAAACCTTATCCAAGATAGGATAATTTTGAGTAAAGTGATCTTTAGTTCCCTTGGAAAATTAGGTTCGCCTAATGTCTAAGTTCACCTGACATGTAGGTTTACCTATTTCTAAGTTCACCTAATGTCTAAGTTCACCTGACATTAGAGTTCCCCTAATTGTCTAAGTTCACTAAATTCCATGTTGTTCTCAATGTCCATAATCATCAATAAGGGTCCATATCATCACTAAGTGCTCTAATTGTCACTAAGTGTTCATATCCCCCCTATGGTTCATCCTCATCAAGTGTTCATACTATCACTATGTGTTAGTATCATCACTATGCGTTTATATTATCACCAAGTGTCTATATCATCACCCAAATCCATATTTCATCACTAATCGCTCATACCGTTCATTAATCCTATGCACCCTACGTGTCCAATCATTATGGTTCATAAGTGAATTTAATAGTGTCCATCAATGTGATCATCAAAATGTCAATCCAACACATTCTCAACCAACATATCATCACCAACCATCAATCATAACCTCGCAGGAGTTTCTAATAATATCCTAAGTTCCTGACACTGACAGACCCCCAATATACTACAAATGGTATATGTATAGGGCATATGTAGGGGTCAGTCGCAACTGCCCCAGCCACCGTCCCACCACCTTTGTAGTATACCACGAGTGTGTCCTTGTCTGGAGTTTATAGATCAAACAAATAATTCCTAAGGCAAGCAATTCATAAACAATTAATTTCCTAAGCAAATAATTTCCCAAACGGGTAGTTCCCACATTCTTCAATACTGACATCCACCTAATGTACCGTAAATGGTATATATATAGGGCATATGTAAGGGTCAGTCGCAACTGCCCTAGCCAACGTCCCACCACCTTTACGATACACCACGTGCATGTCCTTATCGAATCATTAGGGCACACGTAAGCAAGAAATACATGCAATTCAGATATATAGCAGGAGTTCAGTTAACATGTAATAAACACATAAGCATGAAATCCTGAATATACTAACTAGTGTATGAAGTAAATTCATACTAGGGTATCCTACGGTTATAGACTAGGTCAACCATTTCTAGTAACCTAATTCCCTATAACCCAGGCTCTGATACCAATCTGTAACACCCCGACCGATGGCGGAAACGTCGGGATGCCACGAAGGATGTGTAGATTGTTCAAAAGCTCGTGGGCATCTAATTTAATCATCATATATCATTTAAGCAAACAACATAATTACACAAAAATCATGTTCGTCATGAATCAATTACATCAATTACACAAAAGAATTAGTTAAACTAACTAAACTCTAATCGCCAGAAATTTAGTTAATTAACTAAGTCCAAGAATCCTATATGATGATGCTGTCCAAAATAGAAGAGATCATCCTCTTCATCCTACTTGTCTCTATCACCTGAAACATGTAAGAAATCAAGTGTCAACTACAAAAGTAGTTGGTGAGTAATCATAAGTTTTTATACTTGAAAATGTTTTAGTAAAATGAGTTTAAAAGTTTGTATTTTAAAATAGTTTTATAAAATGCTTTGTTTAAAACAAGTATAAGACTTATGATCTTCTTGAGAAAATCCATATGAATACCTGTATGGGATAATCCAACACACATCCACCAATTCAACAATCAAACACTTACAAAATCACATAACAACATAATCAAGTCAAACATAGTCAATTTCAAATAATCATAATCAAATATAGATAATCAATCCACAACAAATCAACCAATCTCATCAATCATATTCTCAAATAATGTTCGTGACTATACATGATCATTATGTAATTAACATAAGTTAAATACATGATTCATGGAGTGGTAGCTAACCACGTGACAATACATGAAGCCAAAGCAATTAACCGAAGTCAAAGGCAATGCTTCACAGATGTGGAAATCATCCACGTGACAATACACAATGTCAAAGCAATTAACCGAAGTTAAAAGCGATGACTCTCGGGGTTTGTGACAATACTTGTAATCTTTGTTATTGACCGAAGTCAATAACAAGGTTTACATGGATATAAAATAATAAGAGACAATCCATAATAAATGATAATTTTATATCGTGAATATCATATTGATAATCAGGTATTAACCTTGAGTTATCAAAATAATATTTGAATTTGGTATACATGCTTCACCTCCGAGTTTTAAAACAAAGTAGTTTAAAGAAAGGGAGGTTATGAGAACTCACCTGAAGTCCTTAGAATCCGGATTCTCGTATTATGCGCGCTCGCGTATGTAAACTCGAAGCAACTCAAGGATCTGTAGTTATTATATACTCGTATTCATAAGTATATGCACCTCATTTCAGTTTAGCGTCTATTTAGGTTTACCTAAACTCACTGGCCTCTTTCTAAATTGGTTCATTTTGTCCAATTTAAATGAGATGTTATACATCTTGTGATTACGCAATATTAACATATGGTTTAATTTATGAGTTACATTAGTTAGTAATGGTAATCAATTATGCTATCACATGTGTGATCACTATACTATCTATGTATTCCCAAATATTAATCCTAATCATATACCCATTAACACAAACATGCATGATCAATTTGTCGGCCACCCTAATTTAATGTATAGATAAGTGAAATATATTAAGCTTAAGATTTAAAAGAGTCCATTTATACATTGCTTTCGTAATTATTTATCATTATACAAAATCTTCATTGTTTATCTCATTAAGAAAGGTGGTGGCTAACCTCCTCATGCATGCATACACACCATTCATTAGATAACCCATCCTTAATCTTATAAACTTATAGACTTTAGTTCGGCCACCCATTGGGGCAGCGAACCTTATATCCCAATAGACTAGGTTCGGCTAACAAAATGGGTAGGGTTCGGCACCTAGGCTCAGCCCCATGGTTCGTCGCACTAGGGTTCGTTCGAGAATAACTGGTTCGTTGGGGATATGGTTCGGCCAACATGCTAAAGGGTTCGGCCCATATAGTTCGCCACTCAGCATTGGTTAGGCCAGCAAACCAAAAGATTCGTAGAGCTAAGGTTTGCCAAGGGTTCGCTGGGCAGCTAGTAGGATTCGTGATCCAAAGGATCGCAGGTTGTGCATGGGCTCGGCTGAAAAGCACGGTTCGGCCGACTAAGTCCTGATGCAGCAGGTTCGTCATTTCTTAGAGGGTTCGGTCACCACAAAGCTTAGCCATCTTGGAACAGGGTTCGGCGAGGGTTTCCCTTGAAGGTTCGTTCCCATGGTGGCGGCTGAACCAGGGTTCGCCAACCCCTTGCAGGTTCGTGGACCTGCAACTCGTTTCATCATCATCTTCCTCGCATCCTACAGGTTTCGGGTCAACTCTAGTTCCCCTCAACTCAATAACAATTCGATTAACACATTACAAAACACAAAATCCCGATTTAAGCAAGCATCTATACACGAAATAGGTTTTTCACCCAAAACCGAAAATAAAATGGATCTATTACCTTCGAATCGTGAGCAAATGATAGCTTTCTTGGTATCTTCGTGTTCCTCTCGATCTCACGAACGCGTAGGCACCGGAATCTCTCGAATCGGTTGAGAAACGAGTCCAAAGAGTTAGAGAGAAGGTAGAGAGAAGTTTTGTGTGTGTGTTTTAGGTGAAAAAGAGAGAGGAAGAGTTTGTGTGTTATGAGGAGGAAGAAGAAAAGTTCTTCCTTATATCGCGTGTCGTTTCCCACTGTCCGGTCTCGTTTTTATCGCGATAACAAAATAAACTACTCGGTTTTAATCGTTAAACATATTTAAAACTCAAAACATTTAATTATGCTATTTTCGTTTTAAATAAATAACTTTTCAATTAAAATCGTTTAAATAAAATAAATTTAAATAAATTGTCTCGTAAATCGTTTTCGTTTTATTATCGTTAAATAATTGTTTAATAAATTAAATAATCCCAATTTAATTTAAGTTGTGATTCCTAATAAACGTTCTAAATTTCCATTTCATAATTTAATATCGTTAGATACAATTTAATTATCTCGTCGAAACGCGTTACTCGCGTACGTATTCGTAAAGATCGTCACCTTTGCGAATCCAACGCTCGTATCGTATTTCGATTCGATTTGCTATTTATGGAATATCGTTTCAGGATATTATTCTTAATAATTATATCCGTGTGAATCGTCACCCACGCGAATACATTTATTAAGGTAATATTTCTGAATTAATATTCGCGTTTAGATAATGTCCGTAACCTCACCATCGCGTAATTAATTCCCATTATTTAAAAAACTTTAATATTATCATTTCCCAAACCAAAACCCACTAAACCCTAGTCACTGACACATCCATGATAGACCGAAATATGCATATATATAGGGCATATGTAAGAGGCAGTCGCAACTGCCCTAGCCACCGTCCCACTGCTATTTCGATAAAACATGACCATGGGTCCTTGACTACGTTTAGTAACCAGACTCAAACAACTCCCAGTTCCATCCCAATACATCCTCAAACCATTAATCCTTCATCATCAATAATGAGTAACTGCGATAAACACTACGGGCCTGTTTAGTTGTATCACAACTAAACTTCCCGTGGTTTACGCATATAATAAATGTGTTATAACATGCATACCAGTATAGTGATAATATCAGTAATGAAGGTCAATAGTTTCATAATCATTAATAATTACAAATCTCCGGTCGTAACAGTACAATCGTACGGATGTACGGATGTACGGACAACCGGAAGTACAGTGATGTTACAATCAAAATCTCCTTCTTCGAGATTTACAGCCTCGAATTGAGGTCCTTGATCCTGTTCCTCCTCTGGTTCCATGAGTAGCTGGTCAGCCCAGGCGTTTTGAAGCACTGCCCGGTTCTCTCCCGCAACGCCCTCTACTGCAACCAGTCGCTCCCCATGGCCCTGAACCACAGCGACGACCTCTTCCTGCCGTTCCTCTAACTGTGTTGTCCGATTCCGAAGTACCGCTATTTCTTCCACTACCTGCTCCCGCAAGTGATCTAGCTGCCCTTGGAGATATTGGTTCTCCTTTCGGAGAGCCATAATCTCCTCATCACGCTCACGTGCTCTACTGGCTTCACGAGTAGTTCGAGCAACATGGGCTGCGAAAGCCCGCTCGAGTGACATCTCCAGTGACGGTAGTCGGTGTGCTCGGTTATCATCTGTCCGTTCTCGCAGAAGGGGTACTCTCTCTTCGATGATCCAGTCCCACACAGTGCGTGGGTACCAAGTCCACGACCTGGCGCGCTTGGCAATACGTGCCCTTTCTGCCTCCTCAAAGTCTTCTGGGAACATGATGTCCCTAACTCGCTGACGACTCTCCTCTGTCAGCTCATACTCGGCAGGTCGCTTCCCAGGGTTACGCCCCGTGTCATCACTGTCATCATCCATCCTGTAAGTTCTAAGTTAGTCAGTAATAGTTCACAGTGGTAATAATAATATAAGTGTGAAAGTTCTAAGTGTAGTGTCTAATGTAGAGCAGTGGCTATAGTCTAAGTTTACTACATGCAAACCTAGTTCCCTATAACCAAGGCTCTGATACCAGTCTGTCACACCCCCAAATTCCCACTCGTGGTGTCAATCCACGTGGGTGTGACGTGGCCAGGATCACAGCTCATGGTCATATAGAACGACTCTATATGAGTTACACATTCACACAAATTGTAAAACAATACAAGTTTTCATAATTAAGCAGCGGAAGTGTTAAACGTCAAAAGTACATAAGTTTGCAGCGGAAAGTATATTGTATCAAACACTACATAGTTAAATTGTTTTCAAAACAAAACAAATGCACACAAGCCTAGGACATGAGTCTATATGTAAGCTTGACTCCTTAGTGTGTCCTTGTGAGCGTCCTAGCGTGTGCTCCATTAGCTACCTGAGAATACATGCGAAAAGTGTCAACTAAAAAGTTGGTGAGTTCACAGGTTTAGACAGACACAAATAGTAAACAGATATATACTGGGTATGTTAAGTTTTGTTGTTGGATACTACGATCCGTGGAGTGTGTCTGTTCATCTTACCGAAACTAGACTGTTCCCGTTTGCCTCCGCAGGTCATCGCTGAACCCGCATTCCCATCGAAATTACACTCGTTATGACCTCCAGTCAACATTGGTGCCGAGTGGGGTTAGTCAAACCCAGTAGTACTACGTAATTACGACTCGTTTGTGATACAATTAACGGTAAGGATAAGTGAGGACTTTATGCGATAATAGTTACACTCGAAAATGGTTTTCACAACATACCAGTCATATATCTAAAACAGTTGCATTGTATTCTCACCCCAATAATTTAGCAAAAGCAGTTAAAGAGTAAAAGTGGGGCCGTAAACTCACCTGAGTTTGAGAAGTGCGTGTTCTTACAAGAACGGTGTAGCTCGCCGGCTAGTAGTTACCTATATCACATAGGTGTTGTAAGTTTGTGTTTGCATATATGTGGGTCTCACAGGACCGTATTCGTGTCTAACAACTTCCAAGTTGTTATGTGAGTCGGGTTGACCGTGTTTGACCATGTTTGACCTAACGACCCGTTGGTGACGGTTTTGGATCAAATGTGCGTGTAACGTGCGGTTTAGTGTTGTGTGAAGTGTGCGGATACCAATGATCGCTTCCATAAGGAAAATTTCCACATTTGTCAAGTCATGCATAAACCACATTCCGATTATTCTAATATGCGTGTTTATCCTACATGAGCATGTTATCACATTGCACATAGTTACACATAGTCGGTTTAGCATGTTTTGCGCGTAAAAGTTACCATAATTAGAAAGTTACAGGATATGCATATATCACCAAGTCTAGATACAAATCTTATCATAACATCATCATATTAGTCTTAAATAAGTATTTAATCATAACCATTATGACTAGCATGCTCCTATTCTCCAAATTGTAAAATGAAGTTACTATATTTAGTAACATTCCTAAATATCATACTATTAGCAATTTTAGTCATTCCAATGCATCATATTAACTCAAATCATCATTTAGCATTATTTCATCAACAAAAGTTACTAAAATAGCAACTTATGCCAAAATAACTATAATCATCATCAAAATCCATTTCTACAAGATCTAATCACGAAATAACCTTCTAACATCATTCATACCTCACATTTGAATATCCAAAAACATCTCAAATACTTTAGATCATACATGCATGCAATGATTTCATCATTTTATATACAAATAATGCATTATAACAACACACTTCATTATGGATCATCATATATCATTGTTAAATCATCATAGATCATCTAATATCATCTAAACATCATTAAACCCATATTCAAATGTCAAGAAATTCGTGTATGTGAAGCTCATGCACTTGTATGTGTGTATGTGAGCTTGCATGTGTGCTTAATGGTGTTTTTAGACTACAAAGGTGCTAGAACTACCTTCTAATGCTTCAAGATTGTGGAGATGATATCACGAACAACCTCTAATACTTCTGGACAGCAGGTTTGTGCAGAGAGATGATGGTGGTGGTGGTCTTCAAGCTACAACCTTCTTCTCCTTCAAGTGCTTGGTAGTTCTCAAGCTTCCAAGCTTCAATGGAGGTCTTCAATGGCTTCCCAAGGGTCACATCAAAGTGTTTCAGAGAGAAATGGTTGAGTGTTGGCGTGTAGAACCGGAGAAATGATGAAGGGTGGAGTTAATAGGCATGGTGGTCTTGATTTTATAAAGATTTTTCGACTGGCACCTGTCGCGTACCGCGGTGGAGGGTTAAAAGAGTCTTCGCGTACCGCGACGGATTTCGGGAGCCAAACCCCCGCGATGCCTGTCGCGTACCGCTATAATTCTTCCTGTTGGGCCATCGCGTACCGCGATGGGTTCCAGAGAAGCCCAATAAACCTAGTTTTCTTGTTTTGAACCGATATTCGCGTATTTTTCGATTACGATCATCGTTTCTCAACATCTAATCATTGTTCCCAATATTTTAGGTTCCCTAAAACCTATGTGCAGTGAAAATGTACTGTGGTTTGATCCGTTCACCAACGTTCGTTATTCAAGACACGTGCGAGTTTTCGTACGGTAATTCCTCGAATTATCGGTGTGTTAGGTCCGTTGTGCCACGTGTCACACTAAATACAATTATTCTAGTGCCACGTATGAAATAATAAAACATATTATTATTTAAGACAAAGAAATTGCTGACCTGTAAATTCCGAGGTGTCACAAGATGTATTAAGATAACTTGGCTATTTAATAAAATTTTAATATTAAAATAATATATTATTAACTCAAAATTTTTATTTATCGTCAATTAAATCGTTTACTCGTATATTTGTAGTATCAAATTTTATTTAACATGTGTAATACACATGTATTTAATTTAATATAAAAGAAATAATTTCTAAATCATATATTTAACTCCATTATTTGCTTTATATAAGATGATAAATATCAAAACCATTCAACATAATTTGCTTTATAAGATGATAAATATATCAACCATGCATGCATTGAACGTCACAACGGTCCCTTTTGTGAACCTTTTACTACCAATTCACATGCTTGCCTTTCTTTTGTTTTTTTTTCCCTTTGTGGTTTACTTAACGACAACTTCACATGACCAAACTAACAAACTAAATAACCCAAAATGGATCGTGTGGGATGTAGTATTACGTGTTCTAGAGATGTTTTAAAGTTAATAATTGAAAGGAAGTGAAGAAAACTAAAAAATCGTTTGTTTTTTAAGTTTATTTTTTATCGAAAGAAAATGTAAAGAAATGGAAACAAAAGGAGGCAAATAAATTTTACTTATTTACTATTTAATTTTTTCACTTAACTTACAATAAACTTAAAAAGAATATAATTATAAATTCATTCTTTTTTAACCCTAAACCATGTAAAATCTTTACTTTCTTTTTGCTTCATTTGAACTATAAAATACGAACTAATATTATATATATGTTAAAAAGCAAAATATTCTCCCCTCACAGAATCACTGTTCACTTGCTACTATTTCCTATGCCCTTGGTACAATTCGTTGAAGCCTTTTGTGCCAACTTCGTTCTTCACTTCCTTTGTGTTCTCAGAACACCACACAAGCAATCACACCCTCCGGCCACCCCCTCTTCCACCATTTGTCCGCTTCGTAGACGTAACCCCCATCAAATGTTCGCCGTTCTCCGACTACCACAGCCTCCTTGCCTACTTCTCTCCGTTCAGTCTAGGGTTTCTGTTCCTCAAACAACGATCGATGGTGAAGGTGGTGACGCATGATGGCGACGGTGGCTAGCCGGAGGTACATGAGTGAAGGTGTTGGAGGGTTGTCGGTCGAGGGAGAGGGTGACCATCCGATGGGTCATTTCCCTTGCTACGATGGCGATAGGATATGGTGTTGGGTTGCGAATGAGTAAACTATATTCTTTCCTTTTCATTTGGGTTTTTTCTTTCCTTTTCATTTGCATGTGTAAGGTTCCTTGAAGAAATTTTTAAATCTTTGCTTCCACTGTCGACGTTTGAATAACTCTTTCAATTGATTTATGGTCAATTAGGTTTGCTGGTATTGGATTGGTTTTCAATTAGTGTTATGTGCAACTTTCTTTGCATATTCATCATGAATTGGGATGATTATTTTTAATTCTGACTAAGGTGTGTGATCTTTAATGGTGAATTGAAAAACCTATTTTGAGCTTTGTTTGGATTGCACAAATCACCTTAGGTTGCTAATTGTTCCATACTAGGATCTTTTTAAAAAGCATCTAATGTGTTTCAAGATTTACTAAATCTTAGGGATTTCAGAAGACTTTTTTAGATGTATTTGAGATTCTTGATCTAATTGAAGTGTGTAGAAATTGAAATTCCTATTTTAAGCTCTGTTAGAATTGTATAGATCACCTTGGTTACAAATCATCCATTTTCCTGTACTTTATAGGAAATTAACCATTTAGAGTAAATTAAACTTCAAACTTAATTCTGACTTTTCAGTGTATTTATTACCGTTCATTCTCTTTTCAACCGTATAAAAAGCAATTGATTAATAGTTACATTATAATAATATATATTTACAAGTGAAATTTATAGTGTTAAATCTTGATTGGTTGTGGTTTTTTACTTTTTTGTGTTTTAATTTTATTTTCAATACATTGTATATATATAATTCCCGGTTAATTCAGTGCCTTGAGAGAAGATATATGCCGTTTAATTAAAATGGCTGAAAATAAATCTCATACGTATAAATTCAATTTAGAAGGTAGTTATGAAAACAATTTATCTCCACTTTCCCACTATCTCTTTTACCAGTTATACAATTATTATTTTCTGTAAAATAAATTTTACTAAATTGATTCGATTATAACATTGGACCCAGCTACCGGACAAGTATAAAACTAGTTTTAAGATGATTAGTAACCATAATTTAGGCACAACTTGGTGGTTTGGGCGTCTTACTTCTTACTTTTAGACATAGGTTCGAATGTAGGTTTACTTTACTTCTTTTAATTTTAACTGTATTTCACGTTTATTTTTCTGTTTTTTTTCTTAGTGATATCTTTTGAGATACACTCTTCCCTAATTTCATTCTTCATGATTTCTTTCGTAGGTAGATTTACAAAAACATTATTTATGTAAAGTAATAATCTATAATTTTTTTTAAAAGAGAGTTTCATCTTATATTATCTTTTTTAAATTTTTTGTGATAGTCTTCAACTAGGGGATCCAGAGTTTCTAATTTATCGGCTAATATATTTCTGAAAAGTCAAACATTTATGGCACACTCAAAGTGTCACTAAATCTTATAATAGTGGCACAAAAATTAAATGTAGTTAAAAACGTGTGCCACTAAATGGCATTTTATTTGTACTAAAATTTGAGTTATCTAAGTTCATACAATTTATTATTTATTAATATTTTCGTTTGGTTGAATACCATAGAATAGGAGTACGACAAGAATATAATTCATTTTTAAAAACCTTTTTGGCCCGGAACGGAAATTGTTACACATGTTTCAAATTCAATAAATAGATTCAAGAAATGACAGATAGAATCTAAGTTGATTTCCTTGTAAAACATTTGATTCTTGGAACAGGAGAATGATCTCCTTGAAGTTTGTTTTTTTCCTATAATTTTCTTTTTACTATTTAGTTTATTCTTTTATTGTTTCACTATTATTTTAGTTCCAATACACCGTCAGGATGTGTTTTTTTTATCTACATCAAGGTTGTAAAAGTCGCTAGGAGTTGATAGGTCGGAGTAACTCCTTGGAGCAAGTAATCGGGCAGTACTCGCCCTAGGCGGGAGTACTCGGGTAATTCTCAGAAATTAGTCGGCCTCGGGACAACTCTTTGGTGTGAGTACTCGGCCTTGGAGGCCGACTTTTGCAATAGTGATCTACATTCAAAAATTTAAACTAGGTCATCATAACCATGTTTTTTTTAATTAACAATGTGTTTTGTTTCATTATTTTTTAGTTCGAATACACCGCCGTGATTTTTTTTTTATCTACATTCAAATATTTAAACTAGGCCACCATAACCATGTTTTTTTAATTAACATTGTGTTTTCTTAAATTACCATTGCGTCCGGGTTTCGATTTAAGTTAGCATTTATTCCAGTAGGTTGTGATTTTCACATTTTATATTATGGTCTTACAATTCATATGGATTTGTTTTTGCGTTTTTAATGATCTTTTTTGTAACAATCACTGGCGGATCTATAGATTTGGGTGTGGGTTCACAGGAACCCATGTTGTTACGAAGATTTATTAGAAATTTTTGTTTTCGACAGGCTTAAAAGGTAGGATGAACCCAATAATATTTTTAAGAGTAAATCATCTCTGTGATCAAGCATCAATTGTCCGCATATTTATCTGTTGAGTTCCTCTCCAAGCGAAATGGTAGTTATTGATGGTTAAACCATTGGGTCAAGTTAATTCTGATCATATAAACATAACAAATTTCGTTCAGGGCATTGCCATGAACCCCACAAGGCGCTCTACAGCTAAGAATCCGCAAGGGCCATGTGCCACTTACTCCCGCTTGATCCGAAGTTCAAAAATCTTAAACGAGCATGCACTTCTAAACTCTTTAAAGATGATGTTTTTAAATTATTGACTTAATATCGCACTATTATCACGTGATGAACATTACAAGATCCGAATTGTTAACCCAACCCGGAAGATTTTATGTCTGGTTTTGTTTAATTAAATCGTCTAAAAATAGTGAACTCACTAAAAAACTTTCCTGAATCCACCACTAGCAACCATGAACATTTATATTCGAACATTATTAAAAATTGATACAATTACCAACACGAAACGCGAGTTTAACCCGAGTTAATATTATACTTAAAGCGGCTATATCATATTTTCCTGCATAATCTTGAATACATGAAAATGTTACATTTGCTTTTATTTATTTATTTTGTAGAAAGCGAATGATAAGGTCTAATCTCATCATTCCCACGCACTGCCCTCCCTTATCCGATTCATAAAACACTACCAACATCCACTTTTTGGGCCAAATTACCTCTTTTCATTTGAAGTCAAAGATTACGCGCTCTGCCTTTTTTTATTTTATTTTTATTTCATATCAAATATGCTTGAAACCCATAGATAAAAAAATAAAATAAAATAGTTATTAATGTAATTTAGAAATTAAAAAACTGATAATTAAAATTTTAAATACAATTGGGCCAGCTGCCTGGAATCAAAAGACTTTCGAACCCGTTGAAGATCGTTTCGAATTTTAAAATATTGTAACTGCCTTTACTCGGTATGTTTTGGTATGTTTAGACTGATAAAGAGACGTGATTTAACATTTTTCTCTGTGTATAGTCATGACATATACTTTATCTTATGTTAGTGTTTAGGTAATTAGATGATATTAAGCAGAATTAGGATATTTAATAGTAGTGCTTGTAGTGCATCATGAATACAATAAAAACCAATTATTAAAACATTGAGAGCTAAGAACTTTTTTAAGATCAAGACAAGTCTTTACTAAACAAGTGACATGAAAAAAGCCTTCAATATCGTGATATTATCTTTTTTTAAAAAAAAAAAGAAAAAGAAATAAAAAAAAATCTTTTGTAACACAAAGTCAAGTCTGACAAAGTGACAAGCAAAACTAATCAGTAATCACTAGAAATTTATCATTTATGATTATGTGATTGTGAATCTATTTACAGACCCAACAGAGGTCAAAAGAGCCCATCTTCAACTTCTTATTTATTAGTTTTTTTGGGAAAGGCAGAGCCCATCTTCTTATAACAATTCAAATCGTTATAAAAAGATTGAACTCTTGTAGTATAAAATATATCTAAAAAGCTATGTTATTTATTGGTCATATAAAGGGTCAAAGGTCGAACACTAAGGGTATAAACGAATCAAGCCGGCTTGCGAACTACTCAGAATCGGATCGGTAAAAACCTCAAATGAGTCAAGCCTAAGCGAGCCCGATCCTAGCTCGAGCCCAAAAATATGGCTAGTTAGTCATTTAGTTATTAAGCCCTAGCTTCACATATCAAGCTTGAGTCGGCTCGGAAACCTTAACGAGCTTTTTATTTATATAATTTTTATTTTTTTATAAAATTTATTATTTTTATACCTAAATTTATGATTAATATATTTAAATCATGTTTTTTATGTTAAATTTGGAAAGTATTATTGTAAACATATTTGTAAATTAATAATTAAAATAAATAAACTGATTAATTAAAAAATAAACGAGCTGAACCGAGCTCAAGCTTGAAAATTTACAACAAGCCGACTTTCATTCCTGCTCAACTAGTGGGTCTTGTAGTCAAGCTTCCTTTTACCTTTGCACTCAAGGATCATTCGTTGTTCGGCCCAAGGAAATCTTGTTAACTTTTGGATTTTGATTTTTCATTCCTAAACATTGACCAAATGAAGTGTTTAGAGCTAACATATGACATGAATTGGCATCATGCAAAGTCACTAAACGTCATTAGTATGACTAAATTACAAACACTTTAATATTCTGTCAATTAAAATTGAAGGACCATATTTTAGCTATTGTAATTGAGATATGCAAGAGATCAAAATTTTATTTTCTTCTTTAATTTATATTGTTGCTCATGAGTTATTTTCTTCTTTTATTTATTTGGATGCATGCCACATACATATTTTTCATGGGTCGCTTCTACCCATCAATGTTGGGTTCGGGTTCTTACATATTACAAAGCTCTTCATATTGCATGTCCTGCAAGAAAGAAAGAAACCTAAATGTTCATTAATATTTTTCATAAAATCCTATAAAAATAAACAAATAAACATAATCAGTGACATTAATATCACTATACAGTAGGATCTGAAAAGAAATTAGATAAAAGCAAACAAAATTCTTATTCCAATTAAAAGACCAGACAATCTTGACCCATAGCAAGATAAATAGGCAGATTTGGGTAAAGAATGGGTAGCTTATGACAAATAATCGGTTTAGATGGATAACACCTTAACATAATATGGATTAAGATGGGCAACTTAAAATTATGTGAATATAATAAATTCAAACAAGTTAAATTGGTCAATAATAAATATGATGAGAAAAATCATCAAAATTTATTCAAATAAAGTATTTGTTTTATTACAATTTATTTTAACTTGAACTAAATTGATATTGTTTAAAAAACGACTCATTTTGACCAAAATGATTTTCATTAAAACTCATCCTGACCTTCGCCCGTTCTGACACGTTACATAACCCAACCCACCATTATGCCATACATACAATGAAATAAAGATACTACTTTTATGAAACAATTTTATAAGAAAATAATATAATTTATTAAACAAATAAACCAAATAAGATATTAAATCAATTAAATGTAAGATTGCTCTCATGTGAATAAAGTGATCGATGACTTTGGTCTCCTCGATCAGCTGGTGAAATAAAAATAAAAAATAAAAAAAAAATGATAAAAGGGGGCTTGTCTTTTAGGACAACTACTTAAGAGGAAAGATAGCCCCCAACCTCAAAATCAAGGCAACCTGCTTAAACCTCTCATTACCCTTCAATTTCTATTTTCTAACAAGTAAAGTAAAGAATTCCCACTACAAAAACCATATATACGAACATATACATATATATACATATACATATACATATATATATATATACACACACCTTCATCTTCCCCCCTCTCTCTCTAAATTCTTCTTTCTCTCTCTAAACATATGGGAATTTGTCTTAAAACAGCTTTCACTGTGCAATGTGTTCTTGGAATCATTCTATCTTTAACAGGTTTGTTTCTTTTTGTGAAATTCGCTAATCATATATACAATGAAGAATCTTAAACGTTTTGTCATGGGGTGCCGAAAATTTACGGTAACCACAACGCATGTTGATTTTCATGCAAGAGACGAAACCAAATACTTAAAATCAAAAATAACATTTCGGCTGAAAAATACTCAAATTAGCTTCGTCATCGCGTATATATAGTTTTTAAATTACTTAAATTAGCCGGTTTTCAATTCCTTAACTAATTAAAAGTTTTCACTGCTAGAAAACTAACACGAATTGTAGTTTGTAACCGACATGCATTTTCGATTTAATTACCTTTATTAATTTTGCGATTTGCGACCACAAAAACAATCGCAAAATGCGACTGTTTTTGTTTTGGTCGCAAATGCGTAGTTTGTAGTGATCAATGTGTTTAATGGTGCGGTTTACTTTCACAGGCTGGTTCGGATTCATTGAATCGCTCGGTATAAACTACGGTCAAGTCGGCAACAATTTGCCACCACCGGACAAAGTTCTCGTGCTGTTGGAGTCATTAAGGGTCACCAAGACTCGAATCTACGACACAAATCCCGACATATTAAACACATTTGCAGGCTCCGATGTCGAGCTAATCGTGACGGTTGAGAACGACATGTTAGGAACATTAATGGACCCACAACAAGCATCTCAATGGGTGACTACACGTATAAAACCATATCTTCCGGCAACAAAAATAACCGGAATAGCCGTCGGAAATGAGGTGTTCACCGGAGACGATATGTCACTAGTTGATAACTTGGTTCCAGCCATGGTTAGCATTCAACGAGCCTTGGTTCAACTGGGGTTGCACCAATCTATTCAAGTGTCCACACCATCGTCACTAGCGGTTCTGGCAAACTCGTACCCGCCATCAGAAGGGGTTTTTAAGCCCGAGATTGCGACGATAATGACGCAACTTTTACAGTTTCTTTCAACTACAAGATCTCCATTTTGGATCAATGCATACCCTTATTTTGCTTACAAAGATAGCCCGGATAAAATCTCGTTAGATTACGCGCTTTTCAACCCGAATTCGGGCATGATCGACCCGCATACGAACATGCATTATGACAACATGTTATACGCACAAGTAGATGCGGTTATATTCGCGATAGCACGGTTAGGGTATGGCGGGATCGAGGTTCGTGTGTCCGAGACGGGGTGGCCATCAAAAGGTGACCCTGATGAAGTTGGTGCGACACCACAAAATGCCGCTGTGTACAATAGGAATTTGTTGAGAAGACAGTTGAGGGGTGAGGGGACACCTTTGAGGCCTAAAATGAGGTTAGAGATTTACTTGTTTGCTTTGTTTAATGAGGATATGAAGCCCGGGCCGACGTCCGAAAGGAACTACGGGTTGTATCAACCCGATGGTTCGATGGCATATAATGTCGGGTTGTCGGCTCTATCGGCGCGTACAACCCCGACATCGACATCAACAACAACACCTTCGTCTTCTATCTCGCTTACTTCCATGGCTACCAAGGTTAGTTTGTACTCACACAAAAATCATTGTTTCTTTTGAAAAACATTGTTATAGCCTTTACCAAATATGTTAATCATATGTTGACTCAAAAACGTTAGTTAAATCATGTACATAAACAGATAAAATTCGTAACAAATTTTGTGTTTTATTTTATACAACATTTGTTCTTAACAATAATTAATTTTAGAAACAAACAGTAGAAATGTCTGTTCTTGCAATTATCAACGCATGTTATTTAATTGAACTCCAATTACTAGTTTTTCCCTCAATTAAAAGTATTATTGTATGTATATATATTTTTGGAATATTATATAAAAAAGTATATATAAACACATAAGGTATTTTTTATTTATTATAAAAGGATAAATGTCGTGTCAATTTATTCGTGTAGATGACTCTCAAGTATATCCATCTAATGCTTTTGAGATTACGTAACAAGCGTTGAGTCCCTTTCTATGTAACGATTTTGTCTACATGTATATATATTCAGATGTAATATTATTACTGATATATCCAGGATCGTTTTTTTAGCATGTGCATCGTTGACGATCATATCTTACTTAAATGACTTTTTTCTAGGACACGTATCACGTTATACTAAAATCAGAGACTTTTTTTTCGTTTCCTCTATTTATAATACTAATAATTTTTAGTAACTAAAATTATATAAATAAACTATAAGAACATTTTAATTATATCTTATGTTAAAAACATAATTTTATAATTATTAAACACTTGTTATTTGATATTTTAATGAATTATAACAGCAAGGAACATGTTTCAGAGGTGACTTCTATTTTGATTTCTTGTTATTAAGTATCATAGGCGTCTAAAAAATTCATTTTTAGAAATAAGTTTAATACAACATTTTTTTTGTTACCAAAGATTGCAAATAAGTTGTATTAGCTGTTGCATTAGTCTAATTCAACTTTTTTATATTACATAATGCAACTTTTTTAAAGAATTTCATTCAAAATGTTGCATTTAAAAAAAAAGTTGCATTATGTTACAAAAATGTTGCATTAAATCTAATACAACTTTAACTAATGAAGTTTTATTTTTTTTGATATAAAGGTTAAGTTAGGCTGATTTTGTTGAAGTAATTATAAACTTATTATTAATTACTTACTGACCCTATCGTAAAATTAAAATTATGAAGGACCTTAATTATAATAATTTGTAAATACTATATCATATAAGATTCGGTATTATATTTTTGAAGGGGCTGAATTATACATTTATACTTTATATATATATATTTATATACGCTGTGTACGTGCTTTTTGTTGGTCTGAATTGATATGCATGTGAGCGCATATTATACAAATACATTAGACATGTCACAATTTTTTAATAAAACCTTCATTATAAATATAATGACACGTCATTATTTTCCATTAAAATACGTTCCAGTTATGTCGGCATTGTATGATTAAATAATAATATATACGTTCCTAGAGCTAGCTACATGTATACATCTGGTATGCCTTTCAAAAAAGAAAAATAACATAAAAAAACATATCATATATACGACCCAACCCCTAATTCATTTTAGAAGTTCCACAATATTGTTAATATGTTTTGCTAATATTTCACTATTCGTTCCTAACTTTTATAAATTACCTAATAGTTCCAAAGTTTAGACATTTGTAACAAGAATAGTTTTTATGTCATCAAATTATCCTCATATAATTGAACAAATTATCATCACATAAGGAATACATGTGTTATAAATGTTTAAAGTTTATAACAAACTATATGAGTAATTTATAAAACCTAGAGACTAATAGTGAAATACTAGCAAATCACAATAATCATCTACGTAATTTACTCTTGATATTATTATAATAATTAAACGCAACGCATTTGTTTCTTACAGATCGAAAGGCCGGGTCATATCCAACACCTGGTTCGCTGGATTCATATCTTCTTGTTGGCAATGGCTGTTTGTATGCTTCCATTTTAACCGGTTCAAACCGGTTAATGTACATACATGACATGCACATGCTTTGGCCTTTAGAGCTTGAAAATCATTCGCAACATTGTCATGTGTCGAAAAAGCGTTCGCGCTCCATCTAATCTGACGGTTCCGATTCATTTTCGTACAAACTAGTTATTTTTTCGTGATGATCGCAGGATTTCACAGAAAATTTAATTAATTGATAGTTTAGAGAAGTTGTTGCCAAGCTCGTTAGTAAAAAAGGAAGATTAAGATGATTATTGTATGAATTTGTTGTATTATTATTTTAATTTATTTGGTATTAATTATAAGATATTGAGAATGTTATTATGATTGGATACGAAGAAAGTGTCAACTTTGGACGTGGAATCCATGACTGTTAGAATATAAAATTTATAATTAAATCATAAAAGGTATACGGTCAGACTTCATAATTATTCCTTAAGCGATATAATTAGACACGTATTTAAGTTGTATTTAAAAGCAGATTAAAATTAGTTGTATAGTTGTCGCTAATTTCAGCGAAAAATTTGTGTTGCCGATAAGGTTAACAAAAAATAATTCCCATTACTTAGATAATGTGACAAATTGTTCATGACCAATAATGATCGAAAATTATTTTTTATGTTTATTTATTAGAAATTAAATTTGTACACAAATAAAAACAAACACATATTATTTAAAACATAAAAAATCAATGTTTCAATATAAAACATTAGGCATAATAATCTTACTTAATATAAAGTTATATACTTGATATAAATAAAAGTTATAATTATCTTTAAGCAAATCAAGAATTAAAAATAATAATCGCTATTATAATTGTCCCAAACTAATGTTTTAAAGATCTGAGTTTGAAATTATGTTTTTGATAAAATATAATTTTTAAATAGCTAAATTTTAGTTTAATTTTTATACTAACTAAAAGTAAAAAAAAAAAAAAAAGTAAGACTATATAACCATTTAACGAATAACATGCATAACAAAGAAGCGTAAATGAACGCATTATCAAACGTTTATAAATACAAATAAAAATAAATAAATACGGCATTTGTTCATGTTTATGTTCATTAATTTAACAAAATAAACAAAATTTTTATTCATTTTTGTTTGTTAAACAAGAAAACATAAATATGAACTTACCGCCTAATTAATGGCTCGTGAGCTATTCAACGAATATTCGGTTTAATTTGTTTAGTGCTCTAATCTTCTCTGACTTTTAAGTTTTAACACACGTAGCTTTTTTCATTTATTTATTTATTATTATTATTATTATTTCAATAAAGAACCGAAAAGAGATTAACCGACAGTCACAGCTTTTAGGATATACCGAATACTTATATGTGTATATTTCATTTTCTAAAAATACTATAAAACTTGCATATGGTTATACTTTGTAACTTACTATATAAGTTTTAACGAAAATAACTTTTAATTTAATGAGAACACTGTAATTTAATAATATTATATTTAACTTCTAAAAATAAAGTCTGTTGTAATTATAATTTAATAACTTCAAAGATTTAATCAACTAGAAGATAAATAACCCCAAGTGTCATCTATATATATATATATTGCTGCAAAGAGGTTGGGTTAATATAGGGGTGTGTTTTTTACCCGAACCCGAAGAACCAACCCGAAAAAGCCATACCCGAACCCGTAAAACCCGAACGCGAGAAACCCGAACCCGATAAAACCTATTACCCGAACCCGAAGACTTAGAATGGTTCGGTGTTTGGGTACTCATGGGGACAGTTCGGGTAAACCCGAATAACCCGATCTAGGCATACAAGTTCAAACTCTTGCTATACGATTCTTGCTGTATGTTTATGTTTATGCTCAAGTTCGAATTCTTGATATACACTTTATGGCATACAAGTTCCAAAGAACTATCTGATTCAAAGAAGGGGAGTAGGTAAACAAGTGCTTTTGATTAAATATGTTATATTGTTATTATTATAAGCAGGGCCGGCCCCGAGAATCCAAAAAATTTCCAGGGCCCGGGGCGAAAAGAAAAAATAGGCCCCTCTTAAAAAAATTAACTTAATAATTTATATATAAAAAGTTAGTAATATGAATATATTTGTTAAAAAAAATAACAAAACCAAAGTATTGTAACATAGTAATATATTTTAAATACCTAAGCAAACCGTGAGGCTATCCGATGATTTTTTTTAAGCAAAAGTCTCGATCATCTATTCGATATCCATATTTTCTAAGAAGACGTTATCAATCGCAATCATTGCCAATCCGTTAAGGCGGTCTTGTGACATTGACGATTGTAAATAAAACTTCAACAATTTCAACTTAGAAAAACTTATTTGTGTCAATGCCACAGTTACCGGATAGTTAACAAAACTCTACATGCAATTAATACATTCGGAAAAACCCAAGCTGGTTCAAGTTCTTTGTTATTTATAGCATCAAAAAGGTGATAATTTTATAACACAAAAATGTCTTAAACAACTTCAACTCCAAATAAATTTTATTCGCACGTCTTGGAGGATTGGAATTGGACGCTGGTCCGGCTGCTGGAGCACCTCTTGGAATTGGAAAAGTGGAAAGTAAACTAATTTGGGGTAAAGTCAATAGAAATATAATATATTTTTAAATATGTGAGGTTTTTTTAGGGGTAATTTATAACACATTAAACTATTTTCATTTTATTAAAATTTGTTGGGCCCTAAGTTTTATAAATCTTTTTTATAATATATAATATTTGTTTAAATTTCGGGCCCCTAAAAACGCCGGGCCCGGAGCGGTCGCCCACCTCGCCCTCCCTCATGGCCGGGCCTGATTATAAGGTATTCTCAGTATATAAGCTATAAGGTAATGACATTATTAAAGTTTACTTATCTTGTTTAGGTTAAACATGTTGAGATTATTAAAGAAATGCATGTTTTGATTAAACATGTTTTTATTTTATTTTTTGGAAAATAAAATATTAGTTATTCAAGTATTACCAGAGAACCGTTTAACCCAACCCGAGAACCGATTAAACTTTAGTTATATGGTTAGGTTCTCGGTTCCAATTACATATTACAAAAACCCGAATAATCCGACCCGAATAACCCTAGGTTAATGTTTCCGTCCGTCCTTCATTTAATTAACATAAACATAAACATATTTTTTGAAATTACATGAAATATATAATTTAAATAGGAGCAAGTTACACTTTTGATATTGTGGTTTAAGTTTTTTTAACCTATTCAACCTAAAAAATATCTTATAATAATGAAGTCCATGTCATTTAAACAATTAATAATTATGGTCTATGTGATTTAAGTTTTTTAAATTTGAATTTTATATCAAATACAATTTTACATTTTCAGTTATATATAGGCGAGATCAAACCGTAAATTGTTTAAACGACAGAGGTTTCATTGTTAAAATGATTCTATTTTAAGTTATAATAGAGTAAAAACATATCAGCAAAAATGGTAATTTACTCTTTAAATAAGTATAGGTCTTAACCTATTTAAGCTATTATGAACTTGTATATATATTAATCAACAAACGCCTTGTTGGACTAGCCTACTTGGTAGAGGATTGCCTCTTAAATTGAGAGGTTATGAGTTCAATCCTATGCCAGGGTGTAATTAAGGTGTAAGGTGTAATTTAGGTGAGAATAAGCTTAGACGTTCAAAAATATATATATTTTAATTTTTGAATATCAATGTTTTACTCTTAAATTTAACTTGCCCGATTTCGTTTTTTACATAGATTTAAATTCATATTCAGAATTTTTTAGGTGGAAAATGAGTATGTAAATGGTTTTTGTAAGCATACATGCTTGTTATTGGACTATTTTACTAACGTGGAACATTACCTTGTAAATTAAGTAATACTATTTTAAGCTAAAATTAAACTATAATATTTCAATCAAAATTTAATTGATTTAAATATAATAATTAATATTTTACAATTCATGATATAAGTTACAAGATTTAATATATAAAATTTAGTTTAAAATTATCTCATGTAAAGTAAAAATATATTATTATTATTATTATTATTATTATTATTATTATTATTATTATTCATCTCTTTTTTCTATTTTTAATCCTAAAAGTAGAATCGGACTTCATTAAATTATTATCTCACTATCTTGTGTAATATGTTAAGGGGTGTGGCTAAATGTACCCCTGAACTTGTTATACCCCCTCACCTAAAGTATTAAATATAAATTTGTTAAAATCAACCCTTCAACTATATAACACAACAAAAATACACCAAATATTATTTTTACTTTAAATTCTACTAAACGTATCCCCTCTTACTTGTCATACCTTATACAAAATATAAAATTAAATTCATCCAAAATCAGATTTAATTGTATGAACCCTAGTTCCTCTTTGTTCAAATTCGATTGAACTGAGGCCCGATTGTTGTTACAAACATAGGGTTTTCGTTCCTCGAACAAAAACTAATGTAATTGTATATGAAACACCTACCTTAGCTAACAAATTCATGTTCGTTGCTTGATGAACCGAAGTAGAACCGCCGGGTTCTTACACGCCTTTTTCTTGATTTGTGTTGAGATTGTGAATAGCTTTTGTTTACGCAGAGAGTTTCGCTGAGGTTAAATGATTGTTTAGGTTTAATTAATTTTGAGTTTTATGTTCGTTTGAATAGACTTTGAGTTTGAGTTCGACTATGGTTATTTAAGCTTAGATTTCGTTTTATTTGATTTTTAAACGATGAATTGATGATGATAATGATTCCGTGATGTTTGAGTTTTGTAAAAACAGTCCCTCACGTTTTTGTTTAAAGGTTTATGGATCTTTTTAATTAATTAAAAACATAAGGTTTACTTGTATATATTTAAAAAACTTAAGGAGGGGGTACGACAAGTAAAAAAAATACAAATGGGGGTATATTTAGCATAACCCTATGTTAAGCGACAATATATATATCTAAGTAACAATTTACCGTAAATTACGGTGTCTTTAAATTTTATATAGTTTATTTAGGTTATTAAAATATGCAAAAAGAAAAGGAAATTTAGAAAAAGAAAAAAAAAGTTAAACCTATCCTAATGATATTTCCTTTTTTTACCTTTAAAAAAAATCCTCCCGTAACTTTCTAACTAATTATTCTAACTTTTATCTTATTTTCTTATTTTTTTTAACGTTATTTTATTTTTTTGAAAAAAATAGAATTTATAAATTAAACAAGGTAAAAGGATATACTAAAAAGACGCAAAGCTACGTGAAGCTTTGTGAAGTTTCATAGATTAGCAACCAGTGGGGAACCACAGACGGTGACGTAGATAAATACAAGTTACCACGTGTTCTATGAAAGAAGACAATCGAACAATGTTAGGGAATCTACAAAACAAAACTAAATATTGATTATCGTTTGTAAATTAATTATTTTATGTGCATTGTTGCACAGGAGAAGGCTAAACGTGATCACACAATAATAACCTACAGACACTTGATATTTGTGGGAGGTTTCCGTATATACGTAACCCGTGTCGAACCCAAAAATATTTTTCACGTGGGTGGAAATATTTTAGGATTGTTTGAGTATCATTATATTAGTTATAATCTAATTTTTTTCTCTTCTATTCAATTCAAGTTAAGTCGGGTCAGATCATGTTAAAATAAAGACAATAAAAACTAATTTTCTTATATAAAAGCATAATAAAGTTAGTTAAAATTAATTAATGGTGTTTAATAATGAACTTGTGTTTAATATATAAATTAAGTTTACATTATTAGTTGTGGATTTTCTAATTGACTAGTTAATTAACACTTAAAAATTAAAAGTGTAAAGACATGATTACAAAATTTTTGGAGGAGCAGACATAATTTTAACAAACTTTTACTACCAAAAAATTTTCAATGTCGACGACTGTGCCCCGGTTTATAAGGTGGGTACGCCACTCTAAATAGTCAAAAGCAAATACGTGAGCTCTTAATGAACAAAACAGACAATATTGATAGTAAACATGGTTAGATATTACAAATATTATCAAATTCAGTCACTCCTGTATTATTTGAGATAATGAGTCAACCTCATCAAAGGAGATAAGTTCCTGACGTTGTTCGAAAGTACACCTTAGATTAATTGCGTATCATAAAGAGATTTTGGAACAAACCTCATCAAAGACGATAGGTTCAAAGGAGGAGTTTTTGTTACACTCTAAGCAAATACCACATCATGTGTGCACAAAAAAGACGATGGCTTCATAAATAACGTACGATCGTTCTAAAAATACCCTTGTTTTGGTGGATGAAAGGAGAATTTACAATTAAACGTGGTTAAGTGTTATAAAATTGTCACATAGACAAACAAAAGTAAATCTCTAAGCTTATAGTATGCAAAATGAACAATATTAAATGTTTAAACTTTTAGTGAGCAAAGAAATATAAAATAAATTAATTAAATTCTATATTTACAAAACAAAAGTAAACAATGGTGGAATGTGATCGAAAAACCGAACACATAAAATGTTTCTTGTAACTTGAATGGTCAGGGAGTTTGTGAACATCATCATCAAGCAAAGGTGTCATTTATTTCAGTACTGGAAGGTTCACTTTTCTTTATTTGGTAAACATTTAAGATAATATATGTCCATCATGTAACATAACAAATTAATAAAAAAGGAAAAAAGAAAATTGTTGCTTTGAGATAAAGTTAAATAATCTAGAGGCTTTTTTATCTCTTTATATTGTTAGATCTCAATATACTCATATATATAGGACTATATTATTAAAGTTAAATTTTACTGTTACTTTATGAGACTAAATCATTAAATATTATATAACAAAAGTAATATTATTTATTAAACAAAAGATAGTAAATATATTAAACAAATGATATTAAAGCATTCACAACACAATCTTTGTTTTTATTTTTATATTTAAACTGTCAAAATTTTTTCTTAAATTTTGTTTAACTTATTACATGTTATTTGTTCATTTTTATATTTAACTCACTCACATGCAATAATTTTACTACCTACAAATATTTTTACAAGATGTACATGTATAGGGTCAATTATTATCTATCAAAACTTCTCAGCGTTAATGATTCGACTTATATATGTACGTCTCGTATATGCACCTCGTAGTGTTATTTTTCGGCCTCCCTCTCTTTTTTCTATCTGGTTTTTTTAATTATTAGCATGTTCCGTCTCTCTCACATCAAAAAATAACATGTATCGTGAGTCAATTTTAGTATTTTTTTCCAAATTGTTCCCGACTAAGAAGGCACGTGGGAGGCATGTAGATTCATCTCTGAATAGTTTGCTGCTGCTAAAAGCAACTGATTATCCTAAAAGTAAAAAAGAATCGAGCAGATGAGTAGGATGATGAACGTACGTACAGGACTTATGTTAGAAGGTGGTCTATTTTTATTTTTCTTCTTTTGATACCAGATTAATATATCTAAAAATTATGATATTTTAAATATGTACTATTAATAAATTATTTGCACACTAAATAAAAACGGGTTTACACGAGAAGGATTATGGCCGGGATCAGTCTTCAGTAAATAGTTTTGAATTTTTAATACGTTTTGGCTTCTATATTCAAGACTTTTGTAGCGCATGATTCGTTTAACTACATAAAAATAAATCATTTAATTACAATAATTTTGCTTTTTAATGCTATCTCAAATTTAGTTTCCAAATTTTTATGAGCCCGTACATTTTGACATCATACAATCATAATTTAATAACATATACAACTATACGGGTCGAATAGATATATACCGGCCGTATAAGAGGTGTTATACAACTCGTATTGCCTCCATAAAATTCTCTCGTAATGTGATAACACCTACCATGTACTGCCATACTCATACATGCATGTACGCTTGGTGTATGGCCGTATTGGGTGTGCTATACAAACAATACATTTGCTATATAGGGGGTGTAATAAACCTATTAATATAGAACTAACCTCTATTTGATTAGTTTATATTATTTACATATGGCATCTGAATATCAAGAACACCCCTAGTCACATATAATCATGCCCACCAATTGTCATCAATTTATAACCAACAATGGTGAAGTGTGTAGTTTTCACATGGATTTCACCGCTAAATTGTTGATACAACTAAATTGCATGTGAAATCGGTAAATCACTCTAATTTGTAATGATATCTTTCATTTTCAAGCTAGTAACTCATTCAACTTGTTACAACTTCTCACTATATATATGAAAAGAATCAAATAAAAAGTTTATTTTGTCTAATAATGCTAGAAAGTATTTCTAAAACCCCAAAACCGGCTCAAGCGAACTCCGATTGAACTTATTCTGACGATGTTGGGATTGTATCATCGAACTCTACAAGTTTTAGCTTTAACGCTTACTTATAAAGTTCATGTTTTAGGGTTTGGTTTTAAGTTTTAAGTTTTAAGTTTTAAGATTTATCTTTAGGATTTAAGATTTTGTTTTAAAGTTTACGTTTTATATTATGGTTTATTGTTAGGAGTTTAACGTTTAGGATTTAGGGTTCGAAAAGCTGATTTCAATGATATAAACACAATTGATATCAGATGCACACGTGATTAAAAGGAAATTACTCAAACCTTTATTGATTTTTTCGTGATACATAATACCCCATAAACGTGAGTATTTATAGACTATAAGGCCACTCGGAGTCGTCCCACTTTTCCTCGTTGCCACATCAGCGCCACATTAGCTTTCCTCACTTTTTCCCATTTTGCATGCTGTCGTCCCACTTTTTCTCACTTTTCCCCACATCACTTTTCCCCCTTTTCCCACAACACTTTTTCCCTCCAACGGTTGTTTTTTCCCCTCCCCACGCTCGGCCTCATTCAGTGAGCACACCCCGATTTCCCCCACCCCATTTCCGGAGGACCGGTATTCCCGGCCGGCCCCGGATTGGTGTTGTGCTCCCCGGCTTCTCCCCGTGATCCACTCCGTCCTCCCTAATAACTTGATAAATCCTAATTGATCTATAAGTTACAATCATCCTTATCACAAAAACAATCTTTATCTAATATACCATCTTGCATATTAGTCCCTACGTAAACCAACTTGTTCACATTAGGCCCAAACAAATCATCTTGTTTATTTGGTAATATCTGACCCACACCGACTTGTCATGGGTCATGAATTATCTTGTGCCAACAAATGAAGTTCGTCAAAACTTGTTTGGGTTAGTTTTCAAGTTTTTAAAAAATCATTTTAGTCTTTTTAGGCAAAATAGAATTTTTAAAAAACCCTCCATCCCCACCCCTCCCCTCCCCTAAAATCGTACCTAACTTGTATCTATAAAAGTTTATATCACAAGAGAGATTTGATAGTATACATGTTTATTTATTCATTCATTTATTGATTTATTTATTTATTTATTTATTTATTTATTTATTTATTTATTAGGTAATGGCGACTTTATCATTTGCGATAAGTGGATGGGGATCGTAAAGGGGTAGCTCATGCATGAACGTCCTACCAAACAGTAGCGGTTAACTTTCGGGCCGTTCGGTTGCTTTATTCGAACCTGTTGTTGCCGTAATTAGACCCAATTGAGGACCCATCACCATGTGCACACATGCACTTCCACATACTACTAACTAATTAATTCTTGTATTAAACTAAAATCTTACTTTTTCTAAAACATTCTTTCACGTAAATAATTCAATAAATAGCAAGTTTTAAGAGTCATTTCAAAAATAGAAATAAGAGTAAATTAGCAAGATGATGTTTGCAGTTTGTTAGTATTTCGTTTTTGTTTCCTAAGTTTCATAAATTACCCATATGGTTCCCAACTTTTAACATTTGTAACGCATATAGTCCTTATGTAAGGGGTAATTTGGTCAATTATATGAGGGTAATTTGGTGACCTAAAAACTATATGTGCTACTAATGTCAAAAGTTATGGACCATGTGTGTAATTTATGAAACCTGGAAACTAAGAGTGAAATACTAGCAAACTACAATGACTATATCGGTAATTTACTCCAAAAATAATTAAAAGCTTAATATTGCAAATTCAAAAATAAATTTATTACTAGACTTCTAGTCTACTAGTAAATCTTCAACGTCTATTATAAGATGTCTTAGGTTCGGTTTTCTCTAGGATCAATTGCTTCCAGATGAATACGAAGTTTCTCAATGTAGGTTTTTCTTAGATGTCGTGTCAAATTGTTTCGTTGGTTAAGTGATGCTTGATTTAACAGTTAAAAAGGGTTTGAAAGTTTAAAAAAATATATATAATTTTTAGGCATGTTGAATAAAAATTTATAAAAACACACCAAATTAAGGAGCTAGCTTATGTAGGGTATCATTCAAAAACAAGTATATATAAAGCATTAACGATAGACGTCAGCACTACACCTTTCTTGATTAGATGTGTTTTCTTTAGTATCCTTTTAGCAATTACATAAGGACATAGATTATGATTAATCAAAAGGATTAGTTAATAAATACAAATATGCTTTTGTTAAAGTTATTTATACGTAAAAAAAGGTAGAAGCCACCTCAATTTTGTATAGGAAAAAGCACTAAACTACAAACATTCAATTATTCAAGATTAATCAAGAAAAATCTTTAAACTTTTTGCTAGTAACCATATATGACCACCAAATTGAAACTCATGCTATGTATTTTTTTTCTAATGTTTTATTCTTATATCATATCTTTTATATAATTAATGCGATAATAAATTTGGCGTATGTATGTGGATTGTATCATGTGAAAACTCAAATTTAAAAAGTAAATACTTAAACCTTATTTGTGATCTTTGTTTGTAATCTTGAAAATAAATATGTTGTCCATATTAAATCATATTGAAAAGTGATTTACTTATTCACACCCTAATTTTTTATTCAACTTTAAGATGGTCCACATATTTATTTTTCAAGATTCCAAATGGATAACTCAGATAAGATTTAAGGATTTTCTTTTTAAGATTGAGTTTTCACATTATACAATACACACATGTAATATGTTAAATCAACATATGTATGTATGTATGCATGTGCCCATAATTTTAATAGATCAGAAAGTATGTCATGTTCATTACTATTAGATACCCTTTTTATAGCACATTTGTTCTTCAATTAGTCAAAGTTTATG
This sequence comes from Mikania micrantha, assembly GCA_009363875.1. Taxonomy (NCBI): domain Eukaryota; kingdom Viridiplantae; phylum Streptophyta; class Magnoliopsida; order Asterales; family Asteraceae; genus Mikania; species Mikania micrantha. The sequence goes on from CM018689.1 coordinate 53,034,492, forward strand.
TCGGTTTTGTAGTTTAAATTCTTAGATAACTATTTTAGATCTTTATATATTTCACAATCAAATTAAAAGAATTCTGGTGGTGCTTTAAACTCTCTAATCAAAAAAGACAAAAGCGGACAAGAACAAGTATGGAATTTTGTTGTGAAAATTGTATTATAATTCATATATATGAAAATTAGAATCTAAACCAAAACAAATTAATATTGCATTTTATAGGTGGGTTAATTAACACAACAATTTGTTGAGATGATGAAACCATTAAAAAAAAAGTATGACAGTAGACAGTTGTAACCTTAAGGTTTAACGTGTGCATATACGATAATGTTTTCTTAAAGTATTGAATTCTTTTTAGAACGGGTGACTTGGTAATTAACATGATTGAGTGATACAAACATGATAATACTCTAGTGATCTAAATCAATTATTACACACACACACGTATATAAGCATTAACCCGAAATAACCCGTCAAGATGAAGCCAAATCTTGGATTTTTTTAACATCATTGTAAGACATCTATAACACTTTCTTTTTTTATGAGTTTGCAAAAATTCACCACCTTTTGAGACGTAACATCGTTATAAGTTTTAGGCCTAAAACAGTTATAGTGTTGTAAGTGAAAAACGTACAACGATGTTACGTCTCAAATGATGATGAATTTTCGCAAACTCATAAAAGAAGAAAGTGTTGTACATGTTTTAAAATGATGTTAAAAAAAATCCAAGATTTAGTTTTATCTTGACGGGTAATGTTTTAAGAGTGAGTTATTATTTGAACACTTATATATATAGGAATTGAATCCTATAAAAACTCAATCTTTAAAATAAAACCCTTAAACCCTATAAGTTATCAGTATTTATTGTGTCTAGTTGACATCAACCCATATTCGTCTCAAATAATAAAGTTTCTACTAAACTAACATTTGTTTACCACAACTTTTTATTTGAGTTTTCATCAATAATATATGCAAATTTGAAGTAATGTTTGTGCTTTTCAGACCTCGCCTAACCCCTTGAAACCTTTCGATCAGCTAAAAGAAATAAATTACCATAATCTCAAAACAAAGCATATACTTTATACGTTTTTGTCTCAGTGTAAATTAGCTAATAAACCATCTTTGGTTTATTTCATTCTTTATATATATATATAAACTTACTTTATTTTTTAATAAAGATAGATAAGAGAAAAATTATTACCCAAAAATCTACAAAGACAACACCATTAAATCATTAATAAAGGTGGGCTAACCCTTTTTTTGAACTGGTTCAGTTTCAAATCGGTTTCAGTTCAGGTTAACGATGTCAATTATCGGTTTCGGTTAATTTTGAATTTTTGACCGATTTTGTAAGGAGGAAAGGTTTTGTTTGAGATCCAGAAAAACGTCTATACCAGCCGGTATAGGTAGAACTGTTTCCAGTTTGGGGGTTCCGGTTCCAAAATCAAAATTTATGCCCACCTCTACCATTATTTATCATATTTGCTCAAGGCATGGAGAATCAGTAATAGATCTTGAGGTCTCTTAAAAGGTCGCAAATTATAATCAAATCTCTATGAATTTTTACTCCAGCGGTAGATTTCCTCTCAAAATGGATAAGATGTATATTATTATATATATTATATTATATAGCTAATGTACGAGTTTTTATTTGAAAATTTGTGAGTCAACCATGGACGGTTCTTAAGAAGGGCCTCGGGCCCCGTCCCCCCTCGTTTTTCTGGTCGAAAGGTTTGATTTATTTGTATTTTGTCAGAAAATCTTTCGATGCCTTTCGTTTTCTTCCAAGAAATCCTTTGCCCCCTCCATTCTCTTTCAAAAAATCCTTCAGCTCACTCCGTTTTCTTTGTAAAAGTTCTACGGCCTCTTACGAGTTTTTTTTCAAACTTCGTCAATAGAGTCAACATGCTATTGTCGTTCAAAAAAACTTATCATATTTGCTCATATGATCCTTTTTGTTGACTTAATTATGGCTGTTTTTAATGCAAAAGCGATGGTCATAAGATGAAATTTACTCATTGTTGAAAAAGTTAAGCTTCCACTTGGATGTGTCTTTTAAGAAAGATTTGATGAACGTCACATTTCTGACCTAAAGCTTTATAAATTGTTTTGGATAAGATAAAAAAAACAAAGAGATATCATGTTCAAGTTTATTGGATGGTATATATTAACTTTAGATACAATCACATGAATTAAATTAAAATAAACTACTTTATAACGAGGTACACTATAATTACAAGAATATACGCATATTTCATGACTAAAAAATATATAATTTTTTTAACATGGTAACTAACGTATAATTGTATGAGAAAAATATACCAAGATTAATATTTCTCTAAAAAGTTGAGTTTTAGTTTGAATCACTTTACTCTCAAAATTTCAGTCATCATATATTTTCAATTTTGTTATTTTTGTTTAAGCTAGTGATTAATATTATCCATTAATTCTGGAAAGTTTTTACTAAAGATTAAAATTATCTTAGGTGAAAATGACAATTATACAAATCATATTGCATTTTTATATTTTTACATCACCACCATTTTTATAATTTTTTTCCCTTTGTTTAACATCTATTTTTTTATTTTACTCTTTTTGCATGACACGTCTTTACGTCTTTTTTTCATTATTTTTACAAATTTTTTAAATCTTTTTTTCCTTGCATCTTTTCTTTCTACATCACTTTTTTTCACTCCTACTTTTTTTACATTTTCTTACTTGTACTCTTTTGTATAACACTTTTTGCACTATGTTTTTTATAATTTTTTTATTATTTTCTTCTTATACCTTTTTTTTCTACTCTAATTTTTTACCTCTTTTGATATTTTTTTACGACTTTATTACACCTTTTTTTCTCCTTTTTTTACTCTTGTTATACAATGGATGCATGTAATGACTATATTCAACGGGTGTCTTCCACGCTCACATTTTCAAAGCTGACAAACTAAAGTTTTTTTTTACACCACACCCGAGCGTAACGTCGTGGCATATGTACCACGCCAACAGGTCTCGGAAGACCCCTTCCACAAGGGAGCAATAGCCCGTTTTACCGGGCGACACCCTCAGAAGAGTTGCACCTGATGCGCAGAAACCAACTTATATATTATTAACTTATAAGTTTTTAAAAAAGTGTTTATATTATTTTTTAATATATAAATAGTCAAAAAGTCAATAAGTTGTTTGGATTAACTTTTTAAAAAAATGTTGGAATTAGTTTTTAGCATCTTTCATCAAAAAGTTAAAAAGTTATTTTAAAAATTACAAATTATAGATTTTTAAAAACAACTTTTTAACCTTATTCAAAAATTTAAAACAAAATGTCCTTTTAACATTACCAAACATATTTTTAACTTATTGTCTTATTTATAAATCCAATAAATTAATAAGTTAGTTTCAAATGGAATTTCAAACTTGAAATAAATAAGTTCCTTATCCTAAAAAGTATAAGAATGATCTTGAGTTATTAGATCATTAATCAACAATTATGATTAAATTAAGTTATTGGATGATATTTTTGTAATTACTACTTTTTGTTGAATTTATCAAGTTGTCTCACATTCTTTAAATGTTCATAACCAATGTTTTTAAACCCGGACCGGACCGGCCGGTCGGACCGGGAACCAGAGAGAGTAGCGGTCCGGTTATGGCATCTAATCCGCTTTAGAAGAGACCGGGCGGTTCGACCGGTGACCGGCGATCTGACCGCAAAACCGTTCTGAAAACCGTGAACCGTGATGAGTCGGCGCTTTCCGTTTTCCTTAAGTGCCTGTGAGTCGGCGACCATCGTCAACCGACGACCGACGCCTGAAGCTGTGACCATCGGCGACATTAGGTAGGTCGGCTGCTGAGAGCTGTATTGGTGTTCAATGGAGTGGTGGCTGAACGTGGTGGCTGAACGTGGTAGCTGGAAGAAGGTTATGATGATGGGTTTGTTTTCATTTTCAGGTGGAAGAAAGTTATGGTCATGGTGTTTTCATTTTGGGAGTGAAGACTGAAGAAGATATGATGATCAGGTGGCGTGGGGTTTAAAAATTTTAAGAAAATCTAATGATGGTGGTGAAGATATAATAGATAGGATAGCAGATAAAATAATAAAAATATAAAATGAATTGTACAATTACTTTCAAATCCTAATAAAAAAAAGTGACGTACAATGCCTTTTTTTTGAAAAATTGGACTATAAAATTAGACAAATTGTGCAATTAAATTAACAGTTAGTTTTTTTTAACTATTTAATTATTTAGATTATTTTATATTTTATATGTTTATATGTATTTATATAGTATTTATAATGTCATCCGGTTCTTAAATCCGGTTCGACCGGTCTAACCGGTTCAACCGCTGACCAGTATAGAGACCGGTTCAACGTCCGGTCCGGTTTTAAAAACATTGTTCATAACTTTTACATACAATATAATTTTTTGAAAAAATAATAACCTAAAAGCAAACATTTTTTATCTTCAAAATTAATATTGTTTTGATATAGGAAACAAATTTTTGGATCATTGTGTCTTTTGTACATATAATTTATCTTTTGTACATGTCATTGTATCTTTATGTTTCTTGCTCAATGTTGCGTTTTTTAAACAATTTAAGACATAATATGTTGGAGAATACATAATGTCCAGCAAGGATGACACAATGGCATTTAAAAAAGACACAAATTATGTAAAAAAAACACAATTACCTGTAGGAAAAACACAAAAAAGATAATTATACACAAATATTTAAAAAAATTACGATAATTAAACACTGTGAACTGAAAAAAAAATCATTTTTATACAAATATTATACTCATTTAATGCTATATATTTTTTAAAAGAATAATATTATATGTAAAAGTTACGAACATTTAAAAAATGTTGAGGGAAGGTGATCATTATTTAAATTATCCTCCAACAACTTTTGCTTTAAAATTTTGAAATTTTTTTATCAATTTTGATCTTATGATTTATTATTTAATGGTAAATAAGTCTCTTTATACTTTTTAGAATAAGGATAATATTTAGTTAAACATAACCGTATAATCGAATAATATGTATATAACATTGGATAATCAGGTCAGGTAATCAGATAATCACCAAATCCTATACACGACGTCCAATACTTATGAAAAATTCAAAATAATCTCATATATGAATATTATACATAAGTTTAACTGCATATCCTAAAGGAAAATAAAGATAAAGTTGAAAGCAGAGTATAGATCACATGAGATTTGAGAATATGCATAAACCTTGAACGGAGGCAAAAATTATTGATTTGTTCCGGCTAAAGTTATAAATCACTTTAAACCAACTGTTTTCATAACCGGCAGGGGCGACCTAACCGTTTTGTTGGCTCTAAGCAAAGTAAAATCAAGACCCTATATTTATTTTATGGTAAAATTTATAAACCATCCTCCTTCACCCGGGTTTGAAACCGGCAATACAAAATAAAAAATTTATAGTTGGATTCACACTCTCGGTTTCGGTTAGACATTTAACAAGCTACTTATGTCCAATTAACAAGTAAAGAAGTAATAACCTAATGTCAGAATTACCAAAACTCAAATTAATAGATAATTATTAACTACCAATGTCAAATACTCAAATGTCAAATAACCCAATTAGGCAATTAACAAGAAATAACCTAACAGTTGACAACCACTGTGCCAAGAAAACTCAAATTAGCAGTTAACTACCAAATGATCAAATTAACCCAATTTAATTGTTATCTACCAAAATACCTAATGACCAAATTAACTCAAATTAATAATCAACAACCTACCCAGATACCCGTTAAGTGTTATTTTAACAATTAACAATCACTAGCATCAATGATCAAATTGCAAAAAACCAAGCATAGAGCACATAGGCCAGAGATATGAGGAAGAGAAAACCTAAATCAAAACAATTAACAATACATGAGCTCCTGAGCTCTTAGGTGATGACTAATGAGGGTGTGAGGCCTGAGGAGTGAGGGTGGCACCCCGGTCGCCGGAATAGTGAGCTCCGACACGTAGCAGTCCCGGCCGGCTAGTCTCCCAATCGGAATGACGGAATCAGATAATCGACTACATCCCGAGTCTACTGTAGACGATGAGGCACTCGACCCTTCATTCTCTGGTGTCAGGTCTCCCGGTCATTCGACAATCGGATGATCACGATTCCAATCCCCATTTCCCCAGTCGGCAATCGCCCCTTGGCCTTCCTTCCGACTTCCAGATTCTTACGTTTCAGTGTTTTTTTTTCTTTCTCGTGGGTTTCATACTTCCAGCCTTTAGAGATTTGATAGACCAACCAAGATTTCAAAAAATACGTGACACGCTGGTTGGGACTTGGGCCCTTCAGCCCAAATGAAAACTTAATGCAATAAATACTTTGTCTAGCACAAATATGTGAAATACATATAAAAGATATTTTGAAAGTTGGGGGCCTATTTTTTGTGTGGCCCCAAGCTAGAGGTGAACAAAAAAACCGGTTCAGTCATGATCTCAAACCGGTTTTCAAACCAGTCCAAACCGCCGGTTTGTAATAGGTTTGATATCCTCATCTCTGAAACCGGTTTCAACCCCTCCAAACCGGTTCTATAGGTTTGACATCCCTCATCTCTCAAATCGGTTTGAGCACCTCTACCCCAAGCTCTAACTTGGCACAATAAGCCTAATGGGCCGACCCTGATAACCGGACAAACGTTGAACCAGATGCCTTACTGGTTACTGGTCGGACTGATTGGACCGGATTTAAGAACCAGATAACATAAAAAGTATATAAAAAACTCCAAAAAAATTATATAATTATTAACACATTTAAACAAACATAATTAATGTTCAAACACACATAGGTGGTGTTTGTTTTTTCAGAGGCAAAACATCTGCAGTCTGCGGACCACATCTGCAGACCTCTTTTGCAGAAGAGGTGGACCAAATCTCTGCCAGAAGAGGTGTTAAAGAGTGTTTGTTTTTTTCCTTTCAAAAGAACTTCCTCACATCAAAATTTGGCAATTAAAATTAAACAAAAGCTACCTGTGCCGACCATCAAAGCGATAGAATCAAAAAATTGGCAATCAAAAATCAAACAAAAACTACATACAGACACGATTGCACATTGCTCGATTGAAGGACTCAACCACTGCTTCTCTCTGTCCCTACTGCAACTCCGTTTCCTCGATGAACTAGATTCTCCAATTACTGGTTCAAATCAACTGTTATTCCCCTCGTTCCTTGATCCATCTTCTCCGGCGCCGGATTACGAAGCTTTTGACGCTCGGTGAGTTGAAAGTGAGGAGGAGGTCGAGGTCTAGTGTTTTAAGATTGGGCGATTTGGTTGATGATGTTGACGAAGATAATGAAGATGAGGAGGAGTTGTTGGGATTTGGATTTAGGCATCTTGCTCGGAGGCACAGGCTCGTGTTTCCGATGAGGCATCATCAGTCCCCGCGTGAGCCGGAGGGTCGGCCACCAGTGTGGAGGTGGACGGGGACGAAGCACCAGTGGGAGCAGGGCTGCGTGAAAAAAGGGAGGAGAATATGGAGACGGGAAGAGCTTGGGAAGAGGTGGGAAGAGCTTGGTCCATGTCTGCGTGAAAAAGAGGCTGTGCAGATGTTTTTCAATGAAACGTCTTCCGAAAAACAAACAATCTGCAGCCCCCAACCTCTGCCCGTTGTCTGCACCGTGCAGACAAAAGAGCTCAGGAAGAGCTTTTTGGAAAAAAACAAACACCCCCATAATCATGTTAAAAAAAATCAAGGTTTGATTTTAATGTTTAATTATTTGGATTTTAGTTAAAAAAAAAACTTGAAATACGGTCCGACCAGTGAACCGGTTCTCTTGAGGGTGGTTCAAATGTTGTTTTTGGACCGGTCGACCTCCCGGTCTCGATTCGGCTGTCCGGTCCGGTTCGATTCTGACAACACTGCTTTAAATGGTTAAATGATTCAAAGTATATTTTGTTGACTAACAACAATATATGTTATGAACTTGGTGTATCATCATCTAAAATATGACTTTTGTTGTTGGGTCTCAGACACACTAACACACACACGAAACGGTAAACTAGAATTGAACACAAGGGTTTAATGTGGTTCTGTCCACGGGTTGCAATTAGCGAGATATATTTTTATTGTTCTTAAGGAGTTACAAGTACAATGATCAGTATTTATATACAAATACTAGAGATACGTAATTAAGGAAACGATCATATAACCACAAATAGAGTCGTAACTAGGGTCGGCTGCCTAGACAAGCCTCCATACTCAAAAAGTTGTTGGTGACAATTCATGTAGCATAATCATCATTAACTACACTCCGTATATACCGGATATCGCTCACAATGATGATTTTGAACAACGTGAGAAAATATACAACGAAATAAAGTAAAAATCGAGTGTGAATTACTTAAATTGTTTTTAGCTTTGAAAGCAAAAGTTAGGATTAATATTGGACAAACTATTAATTTAAACTAGAGTTAAATGTCATTTTAGTCCTTATGGTTTGACAACTTTTGCCATTTTAGTCCTGTGGTTTAAATTTTGCCATTTTGGTCACTATGGTTTCATTTTATTGTCATTTTCATCCCTATGATTTGATAAAATTTGCCATTTTAGTCCAAAATTTTAAATTTAATTGGACTAAAATGGCAATAAAATAGAAACCATATGGATGAAAATGAAAATAAAATGAAACCATAGTGACCAAAATGACAAAATTCAAACCACAGGGACTAAAATGACATTTAACTCTTTAAACTATTATTGATCAATGAATTAGATTTTAAATATTAAAATTCAATTTCTCCTATTAAATTAAATTGATGAGTCCAAATTTTCTATTGGTTATATAGCTTATAATGCCACAAGCCATATAAAAATAAAATAAAACAATAGAATTCTCGCTTTTACAACATTATCTTGTGTCTAGTTTTTTAGTTTTTTTTATTAAACGTTTTCTTTTTCCACAAGGTGTTGCATTAAGGAAGTAAACTAACTTTTAATTCGTTGCTATTAGCTAGATCGCTCAAAATATTCATTAAACAACGGAAAGAGTACGATATTTCATTATATAGCTTTCAGTGCCACCAGTCATCCGATTTTTAAATCCGGTCAGACCAACTGGGATAGGGGTAAGATTTATATTTATTCCTACAGACCCTACTTAAAAGTGAGAATTCGTGGTTTTTTAGGTTAGAGTCTTGAATAAAACAAGTTTGTGTGTAATGTTGACAAAAGATTTTGTGTCGCTAATTCGCTGAATGTGAAAACTTGCAAAGCCCATGTAGTCACTCAGCTAGTCAGCTGAAGCCTGAAAGCTTGAAAGGCCTGGACCTATTGGCCCAATATATTGGATTAAAAACATAGGAAGCTTAGGAAAGTACTATGAGATATGACCAATATTTTTAAAGCTGCCCTAACATTGATCGGGCCCAATAGATATTGACTGGACCCAGAAGTTTTTAGTGCATAAAAATATAAAATAATCTTCAAAATATGGTTTGAGAAAATAAACAATAATAAACTTTATGCAATTGCCTCAAACAGAAATACCCTTTTCTTTTATTTAGTATAGCTTTAAATCAATGTATTACACAAGTTAAATATTAGAATTTTAAAATTATTTGTTTTAAATATCATATTATATATTTTTTAGAAACATTTTATAAAAAATAAAATAATTGATTTAGAATGTAATCATATTATCTACCAAGTTTAATAAAATCATTAATATTTAGTAAAAGAGATAGTGGAATATCAATGTCTAATAAAAAAAATTGACATGTGTCATTCAAAAACCTTTATTTATTATTGAGTTTCCTCCCGTTTGTTCAAAGATCTTTCTAAATATTTATTTTCTAAAGTAAGATTTCATGAAAAACATAAGCAATGAATAAATACGAATGATATTACAAATGCTTAAAAAACAGTAATGTTAAAAAAAACTTAGAAAGGAACCCCGACTTTTTAACATACACACAACATATCGGCCTTTATATAACTGACACGTACAATTTCATCAAAATCAGTTTTAAATATTTCTTTTTTACTCCTATAATTTTTTGTCAATATTAACATCAATAATTGGATCTACGGTTCCATGATATTAAAAAATGGTAGTCGAATTTAACATATTATAAAGACGTATTACGATTTTATTTTAAGAGTAAATACCTTGAATCCTTAATAAACGCCCGAAATTCTTACATCAAGAAAAAAGACATGTAATGAAGAAAAAGACAAAGATATGGTCTTTTTCCCTTTGAAATTTTCTTTAGTTTTATCATATTATAAAAATGGTAGATGTTTTAAATGTGGTGATTGCTATATTATGAATAGTTAATAATTAATAATTCTAAATGAATACCCCACCCCATGATTTACGAACAAAGGATTAAATTTAATTTATATCAATTGAAATAAGCCTAGCAAAATAAACGTAACGGAGTGGGTGGGTAATGAGTCAAAATGAATTCAGGTCAGATGAGTGAGGGTCAAGATCAATTTTAAGTAAAATGAGTTTAGGTTTAAATAAGTCGTTTAAAAAAACATAAATTTAGTTCAAGTTAAAATAAATTGTAAGTAAAAGATATTTTATTTACATAATCCTTAGTAATTTTATCATCAAATATATTATTGACAAATCTATTATATTATTATAATTTTCGGTTACATATCTCGACTCACATTATGTTAATGTGTTACGTACCAATCTCAACCAGCTATATGTTATGAGGTTACCTATTTAACACAAAGTGCAAGGATTGTTCACCTTAGACCCGGCAATCTAAACCCAAAACAAGGAAAATGGGCTGGTTTTGATGAATAAGTATTGTAATTTGGGTAGATATGGGTATCACTATAACATATAACAGGTTGAAATGAGAAACTCCTTATTATAATACGAGTCAAGATGTGTAACATAAAACTATGCAAATATAATGAATTCAAATTGATAATAATTATTAAGAATATGTTTGATGAAAAAAATCAATGAAATTATTTAAATAGACTATTTGTTAGTTATAACTCATTTTAATTTAAGCTAAATTAAAGTTTAGTTTAAAAACAACCTATTTAGACCGAAGCTAATTTTGCTTAATACTCATCCTGACTTGCACGCATCCTGACCCGTATCCGTTCAACCCATCACCCAATCCAACCCCCGCCTATTTTGTCAGGCTTAGTTCACCCAAACCAACCCAAGTATCTTGTTTTATGTCAAGATTGTCAGATTTAAGTTGAAATATGTCGAATGGAGTTTTAAAATGAATCCATAATAGCAGGGGCGTAGCTCTATTGAAACCGGAGGGGGCGACCGCCCCCCTTTTTTTTCGCCAGCAGCGTTAATTTTCGGGTCGAAATGTTATTTTTAATTAAACATACGGGTTTCGCCCCCTCGTCTAAAAAATTTAACATGTATTATGAGTCTTATAAATTTCCGCCCCCTTCTCTAACTCTCAAGCTCCGCCACTGCATAAAAGTTTGTGAGAGTAAATCCTAAAAGCATATGAACCAATCTAATCATATAATTGAAGACAACAAAACACTAGTATTATGTGGTTGTTTGTGGTTAGGATAGAACAAAGTTAGAAAAATGTCTAAATCTATGTCATACATATGTTTAAACACTGATTGCACCAAAAGTCGTTTATGACCACGAGTCGGTATCCAACTTCGTCAATTTGTTGGGAGGACAAAAAAACTTATATGTAAATATAAAATGTCCTATTGCCGGTTGTATTAAACAAAATTAAATTGAATTATATATGCGTTACGCGAAAAATTCAAAAGTTTGAATATATGAAAATTTCAATTTGTTTAGATAGTGATTTTACGAATTTTCAGATATCTAAACTATACGATATACTATTAGTATATTAATATTTTGATTATGTTTATTATTTAAAAACGACAACATTCGAACTCAAAACCCATACTTTTAAACTTATACGTTTATAAATATTTATTTAATTAATCGTCAAATTTAAAAAATTATTTAAATTCATATCTGAAATTCAGACATGAATTCAGGATAGTAAAATCAACTATCCTTTAGTTTTGTCAGACATGAAGACCAACATAAACTACTTTGTGACTTAATATTTATGGGTGTGGGTTGGGTTTAAAAAACTAAGTATTAAAATTAAGGTATTGTATCTCTTTAAATCTGAGTTTCAATCTTGATTGATGTAAAAATTACCTTTAAAGAAAACTACATATATTTAAAATCTTATTATACTTCAACAATATCTAACTTCTTGCATGCTTAATTCTATGTATGGTTCAATATAAATTTGAGTTGATCTACGTTTTGATATAAACTTTTTTAGAATACAATTTTGGGCAAATATAATACGTTTTTGAGCTTATTTATATATGTTTTATGTTGCATTGCGTTTTGATATAAATTTTCTTCGAAAACGATATCAAATATAATATTTTCTTAATTTGATAGTATAAGGGCATATTAGTATGCGTTTCGACACCGTTGCAACAAGTAGCGAGTAAAATAAGTAGCTTTATATGAAAATACAACCGTTTGGGTATTCTATATTATAATATAGAAATTTAAAAATATGTTGCAAATAAAATTTTGTGTTTTTAAATAATTTATAACTTTAATAGTAAAATATTCAAAACAAATTAAAAAATTCAGTCAACACTCGTCAACAGCTCAACAGTATGTATACAAATTTTTTGAGCTGTTTGGGTTCTTGTCTTTGACAAGATTTCATACTATCTAATATATACATTTGGAAACAATTTAACTATTTTTTGTCCATAAATATATTTTTGTTCTAGAAATGATAACAATGATGGCTAGATCAAGTGGTAAACACGTGAAAGTTTTAGTCTTCTCCACAAAAGTTCGAATCTCTCTCTCCATTACATTTTTTTTTCTTCTCCTTAATTAATGTAATGCTCACTCAGATGGTAAGCACATGCGGTGAGTCCCGCTAAAAACCACTCACTTCCTTCATCTTAGAAAGACTTGAAATCCTACCGCTGCAAGCGAGATGAAAATCCAGAAGACGAAAATTAGTTCTAAAGGCTTTGGAAATTGAAAGATGAAAAGGCAACTGAAATTCATTTAATACTATTTTTTAATGACTCAACCATTCAAATTTATAATTGATAATTTGATGTCAAATCCTGTGCATTAGGTTTTGTGAATGTGGATTTGGTTTGATTTTTGTGTCATATTTCAGTTCATGTTACTTGAAAATGACAATTGTTTTTGCAATAAAGTTTGATTAGTGTTTAGGGCAGAATGAGAGCCGTTGTGACCGTTTAATTTTGTGTTATGATATTTGTGATGATGCCATCAACATTATAATCGAATAGCCATATTAACATAACGATATGACTTGACTTTTTTTTTTTTGCATATTGTGATGCAAGTTTTAGACAATTTTTATTTTTTCACTATTATTTTTAAAAGGTTGTGGTAAAGTTTTACAACGCAGTGACAGGTTTATGTTATCTGACTTTTTATTTTTGAAATTAGGTTTTATCATTTTAAATAAAGAATACCGCCACAACGCGTGGGTGGCAACTCCTAGTTGGGTTCATTTGTAATTTTGTATTTTTTATGTGAACAAGAACAATTTAATACTCTTATTTATAAGAGTTAAATGTCATTTTAGTCCCTGTGGTTTGACAACTTTTGTCATTTTAGTCCCTGTGGTTTGAATTTTGCCATTTTGGTCACTATGGTTTCATTTTATTGACATTTTCATCCCTATGGTTTCCATTTTATTGCCATTTTAGTCCAATTAAATTTAAAATTTTGGACTAAAATGGCAAAATTTATCAAACTATAGGGATGAAAATGGCAATAAAATGAAACCATAGTGACCAAAATGGCAAATTTCAAACCACAGGGACTAAAATGGCAAAAGTTGTCAAACCACAAGGACTAAAATGACATTTAACTCTATTTATAATGTTCACCAAATAATATACCCGGCAAAATGGGCGGATTGAGTAACGGGTAAGAACGAGTTTGGGTCAGGATGAGTGCATGCCAAAACGAGTTTTAAGCAAAATCAATTCGGGTCTAAATGGATTGTTCTTAAAAAACATCAATTTAGTTTAACTTAAGATGTGTTATAAGTAAACAAATAGTCCATTTGGATCATTTTTATTGATTTTCTCATCAAATATGTTATTAATCATTTTTAAATGTTTGAATACATTGCATTTACATAGTTATTTGGTTACCTATTTTGACCCGCATTGTGTTTAAGTGTTATTCATCTCAACTCATTCAATATTATGATGTTACCCATTTCAACCCATTATACTACAATTGTTTACCTAAACCAACCAATTTTCTTTGATATAGTAAAAATTGTCACATCTACCAAATAACAATGCTTTTACAAAATAACGTAAGTTGCATAACTACTGATTGATAAATTAATTTTTGATTATTAATTAGAAATACAACAAAATAAATTTTGTAAATTATCGAAATGATCCATGTGGTTCACTGATATTCCATTTTTGGTTCTTAAGTTACATAAATTATTCATATGATCCAAACTTAAAACATTTTTAACATGTATACTTCATATGTGAGAGTAATTTGGTCAAATATGCGAGAGTAATTTGATGATATAAGAACTATATGTGTTACAAATGTATAAAGTTTGGAACCATATGAATAATTTATGAAATATATAAAGCTAAGACTAAAAATAATGATATGAGTAATTTACTCAAATAAATAAATAGTGATTATTTGATTGATAACGCCACTACTCTAGGCAGGGAGGGAAGATTCCATAAATCTCGGGATATCTATGAAATTATTATAGTCAAAATGAGGAAAACCGTTCAAAAAAAAAAACAAATTTATTCACTTAAAAGTAAATAGATTTACATAAAAATGACTTTTTGTCTAAAGTTATATTAAAGTTTACTTTCATATAGTGAAAGTTGTAGGGTCGGTCAATTGGATAATTTGACCGTTCAATCAACATCATTGACAACATATATGACTTGTACAGGTGTAAAAAAGTCGTATATATTGAGTGACGTCAAACATTATCTAGTTACCGAGATACACGATTTGTACAGACCTATACATTTAGATGAGGAACTACAACCTAATTTGTGATTTTGTTGTTCGATTTGTTGATTTTTCGTTGTTGAAGGGGCTCCTTGTGATTCGGGTTTTGTTCAAGATTTTGATCGTTTTCACTTTCCATCTTGTGCTTGTTTTGGATTCATCGATTTGCAAAGAACTCATATGTTAGTTGTTTCTGTTTTTTGAGATTTTTTTTATAATTGGTCACAGGTTAAAATAATTTAATTATATAGATGGTTTTTTTAGTTATGAATAAGATAGAACAACACACCAAAATTCTTGTACACATTTTTGTATTTAGGGATTCACACATGCATTGGACCTTCTCTAAAAAGTAAATAAAATTTAAAGAAAAAGATTGTGAAAAAAAATTGACAAAAAGTTATCGTGCTTTCAAAAATTCCACGCATGCATATAAAAAGCGATTGAGATGCCTTTTTTTCAAAGTAAATCAGTATGAAATCATGTAGATAAACTATTTATAAAAAAAAATTTATTCATAAAAAGTGCATCATAAAAAGATTTTAGGTTTTTTAATATATTAATAAACAAAGTTTCAACTTTTGAATCAAATTAAAATTCAATATTCTTTATTTTTGTTCTTAGGTTTTTCACTTTCACACTTCCCATCATTGTTAAGTTCAAATATTACTATAGTACCACATGCCAAAACCCACAATTAGTGGTCCTCCAAATCAACAATATTCGATCGTACTTTTTAATTTGATAAATAAATGGCTTGCTTATTACATACCCAACTTTTTATTTTAGCATTCCATCAATCATATACGTTTCTATAGCGTTTTCTTACACCCAATGATTTGATAACGATTGTTCAAGTATTATAGGAACTATACGGCGCGAATAAGCCTATATGACGCGTATGGAGGTGCAATTATTGACACTGACTAATTCTAAAAAACAATAATTGCTCATATACGAGACGTATAAAGCGTGTGTGAGGTGTAAGATAGATGTGAAAATAACAAGACCCTAAATAAATAAAACGAGAGTTTATAGAAAATTACAAATAGTCAAAAAATACTATACAGATATCAAAGAAACATAACTCATTTTCAGATAAACATTATCATATCTAAAAAAATATAGAATTTGACTTTAATGTTTTCTAATTTGAATTTAAGAAAAAAATTATATCGGTTCAATCATTTTAACTCGTTTCTTATCCGAATGGTAATCGGCCCGGCCATCCGATTCATCTGAGAGCGATCAGATGACCTTATATTGGACAGGTTACTATACCCCATCGGTTCTTGGTTTGGTTTTAACGATAAATTAGTAATAAATCACATGGCTCAGGAAAAATTGGTGGTGCCGGGCTTTGAACCCTAAACCTCTATTATAGATTCTCACCCATTACCACTACGCCACCATCATGGGGACTAACATCGGGTCTAGGACATGTGGTAGTATGGTACTTGTTCAAAGATTTGACCCTTCAAGTTTTTTTGGCTCATGTTGTTATCCCAAGCAACCAGATTGGTTTGACCCTTCAAATTAAGGAGGAGGCCCATGTCTAGTTCGCATGTTCACAAATAAGATTAGTATCTCTATTCTCTTGTGCTAGGTTCACATGATATGCAATGATGATACGAGAATATGATCATGATATGCTCGTATCATCATCGCATATCATATGATGAGAAGAATGCCAGCGTCTTTTGATGGGATGGATCATGATAACTAGATGTCACATACATCGACATAATATGTTGATATGATGCATCTTTTGCTTGATCGGTTGCTTAAGACAACAATAAACAATGTTTTTAGAACCAAATCAAACATTGAATCAGAGATTTTACTAGTTTACTGGTTGGACATTGTCACACCCCGACCAGTGGCGGAATATGCCGGGGCATGATATGTGAAAGATTGTCTCAAAAGCTCATGATATAAATTCAAAGTTTCATAACTTAAATTACTAAAAGATTTTAAAGTCAACACAAACATTACATTGCAATTTCAAAAGTCAAATACAAAATTAAAAACATAAGTAATTTGATAAACTATCTAGGTCCATCCTTCCTAGATTTGCACAATAGTCCTTCACTTAACCTGTCACATATGTAAAGTAAATGTCAACTAATTGAATAGTTCGTGAGTAGTCATATTTTTGATAACATAAGTATAAAAGTATGCATACTTAAATAGCATTGAGTTTGAATATCATATAGTGAATGAAACAAGCATATGTAAATGGTGTACCGTCCCTTTTTAACACTAAAAGCGAAGAGAGTGCGACTCTCTTAGGAACTAAGTACTAGAATACGTGCAAAAATGCATAAGAATAAAATGTGTATACAAATACAAGTCCAACACTTAACAATAATTCAACAACGAAGCATTTCATAGTTTGCATAAGTTTCAAGAAGAGTACATAGTTTAAACATTTGAAATAGGACATGTGTGACACCCCAAAATAATTTAAAACTAAAAGGGGATATGAAAACTCACTTGTTTGCTAAGCAATTTCCAAACTACAAGCTAAGCTAGTAGTGCAATAACAACACTTGTCTACCTGTTTTGAACATATGTATAAAAATGTAACTATGAATTTCTAAGCATAGGCAAGCTTAAACTACTAAAGATTTGGGTTTGATTTAATTGAGCTATTTTGCATAAACTTTTAAAGTCACAAAAGTAGACTTTCTTTGTTTGATAAATAAAATAATTTATAAGCTTCAAATAAATAGATTTATAAGCTCAAGTAATTAGTTATAAGTTCAAATAATAAATTTACAAGTTCCAAATAATTAATTTTAGAACTAAGTATCCTAAATTTAGTAAAATGAGATTTTAAGTTAAAATACCTTATAAAATAATTTTTATAAAAATTTATTTAGAATATAAATAAGGTTATACAAGGCTTACATAAATAATATTAGTAGTAATATTTATTAAAATGAACCATAGTTTAAATTTTATAAAAGTAAAGTGATAAAATGACTTTAATATAAACAGGAAGTTTATACATAGTTTTCTAAACCTTTTACACATTAACTATTAAAAATAATGATTTTTAAACCCATATTAATATTTAAAGACATTGAAATTATTAAAAATATTATTTTTAAATATTTTCAGAATATAAAGAATGCATAAAAATCATTTTTAAAATTTTCTAAATATTTTATTAGGAATTTTATATATTAAAATGATTATTATACACTTATAATAACCTAAATAAGGAAATAATAACAAAAATAATATTCTGAAATTTATAAAAATTAACAGAACTTTTAAAATGTAAAAAAAAAATTATTTTATAGAATTTTTGTATAATTTTTCAGAATTTTAAAATGTGTTTAAAGTAAAAAAAATGGGTTTTAAGGAAAAAAAAACGGTTTTGGTTGCTGCTGCTTGGGCTTGAACCCAGGTCCCCTCTACCCAGCCCCAGCGCCCTAACCGCTGGGCTGGGTGATTGTTTTCTTTAGACATCTGAAAACAAAAACAACTTAAACTGAAATTGTTGTTCATCCCCAATTTAAGAAACGAAACCCTAATTCCCAATCCCTTCTACTTCGGACGAACGAGAACATGCGAGTCTTTAGAATCATAGGGCTATTGTTCTACGCTAGGAGACGAGTCTAAAGAGCATAAGAGTCACCTGTAATTGGTTCCAGAAGTCGAGCTCGAGTTCGTGTCTGAGTTCACGGATGTTCTTGAGTTTGATTCGAAGTTCCAGTGGTTCTAAGTTGCAATTGATGGTTCGTACAGCTTCAGAAGGAAGTCGCGACTGTGTGTGTGTGTGTGATTAATTCGGATATTTGTGAACGAAAGGGGGAATTCGAGTGTTAAGGGGGTTTAAATCGTTCGGTTGGTGATAATGATGGTGATTACGCGTGATTAGACCGATTTAATGCATTAATCATGTTAGTTGGGAGTTGGATGATGTCGTCCGAGCATGGGGGGGCATTGAATGCTTTGATTTCATGGTTGGGTGAGGGATCGGTGGGTGGCCGGTGGTTCGGTGTGTGCAGTCCCGACGCAAGGAGGAAGAGGGGAGGGGGGGCTGAAAGTTTGGTCAGTTGACAGCTTTAGTCCCTCCCAATTGTCCTTGTTTCACTCTTTGGTTAGAAAGTCCCTACACACACAACCCAGGTTTCTTTTAAGGCATAATTGGTCCCTTGACTTAAATAGTTATTATTACATAGTTAAAAGAAATTACAAGATTTATAAAATGGTTTTATAACTTATTAAGCTTATAAAGTCTAAAAAAAATGTTTATAAAACATTTTATTTAATAAGGTTTAAATAAAGTTCATAACGCTTAAATATTAATAACAATGTTATATTTATAATAACATAAATAATGCTTAAAAAAATTATTTGTTTTGCAATTTATTATTATTATTACTATTAAAAAGGTTTTATAAAAATTTTAAGTTTTGAATACTTAAAATAAATAATATTATAACACACTTAATTAAATAATTGAATATATACATATATATAATGTATTATAATGTAACAGTTTAAAAAGAGATGCTTTCATTAACGAAGTATTTAGGAATTACAAAAATTAATAATCGAAATTTACAAATGTTACAGTCTCCCATACTTTAGAAAATTTCGTCCCGAAATTAATCACGTGGAGTCTTGATCAAAGAGATGAGGGTATTTTGTCTTCATTTGGTCTTCTCGTTCCCAAGTAAGTTCTGGTCCGCGGTTAGATTCCCAACGCACCAAAACTATCGGGATACGCTTGTTCTTCAACTTTTTGACGTCTATGTCCACTATCTTCGCTGGCCTTTCTACGAAATGCATCGATTCATCAATACGGACTTCATCGAGGGGTATGTGTAAGTTTTCATAGGCTAAGCACTTTTTGAGGTTTGACACATGAAATGTCGGGTGCACGTTTGACAGTTCTTCAGGCAGCTCGAGTCGGTAAGCAACTTTACCGACCCTTTCCAAGACTTTGAATGGGCCAACGTATCGAGGAGCTAACTTTCCCTTTTTCCCAAAACGAGCAACTCCCTTCCAAGGAGATACCTTAAGGAGGACGAGATCATCAACTTGAAACTCTAACGGCTTTCGCCGTTTGTCGGCATAACTCTTTTGCCGGCTTCGAGCGGTAGTAAGATTTTCACGAATACGAAGAATCTGGTTTGTAGTTTCTTGTATCAATTCAGGACCCGTAACTTGAGCTTCCCCAAGCTCATTCCAACAAACGGGAGATCGACATTTCCGACCGTAAAGTGCCTCGAAAGGTGCCATATTAATACTACTATGATAACTGTTGTTGTATGAAAACTCGATAAGAGGTAGGTAAGAATCCCAATTCCCACCGAAGTCTATTACACAACACCGTAGCATGTCTTCCAAGGTTTGAATGGTCCGTTCGGACTGTCCGTCCGTTTGTGGATGATAGGCGGTGCTAAGATTTAATCGAGTCCCTAGAGCAGATTGCAATGATTGCCAGAAATGAGATATAAAACGACCATCCCGATCAGAGATGATATTAAGAGGAATGCCATGTCTACAAACAATCTCTTTGATGTAAATCCGAGCTAGTTCTTCCACTCGATAAGTTTCACGAATAGGAAGGAAATGAGCAGATTTCGTGAGCCGATCAACGATCACCCAAATACTATCGTAACCCTTGGTAGTGCGCGGGAGTTTGGTTATAAAGTCCATTGCAATACCTTCCCATTTCCAAACGGGAATTTCCGGTTGTTCAAGTAATCCTGACGGTCGCTGATGTTCGGCCTTGACCTTGGAACACGTAAGGCACTTGGTTACAAATAGAACAACATCGTTTTTCATTCCCGGCCACCAATACTGAACACGAAGGTCTTTGTACATTTTGTCGGCACCGGGGTGAATGGAATATCGAGACTTGTGGGCTTCTTGCATGATGAGTCCCCGTAACTCGTTTTGACTTGGAACCCACAGACGGTTGTGCAAGTAAACCAAACCATTTGGCTTAGTATCGAATTGAAGTTCAGCGCTGTTTGGTACTTCCTCGTGCAATTTGCCCTAGGTGATTGTCAATTGTTGCGCTTCAAGGATACGATTCTGAAGATCCGATGCGATTCGAATGCTATGTAGTACAATAGATTCATCATACGCCTTTCGACTAAGCGCATCCGCTACAACGTTAGCCTTTCCCGGATGGTATCGGATTTCGCAGTCGTAATCATTTAACAGTTCAACCCAACGCCTTTGTCTCATGTTGAGCTCTTTTTGGTTTAGAATATGTTGGAGACTTTTGTGATCCGTGAACACCACACACTTGGTACCGTATAGGTAATGTCTCCATATTTTTAAGGCAAACACGACCGCACCGAGCTCGAGGTTGTGAGTCGTATAATTCTTTTCATGGATTTTCAATTGGCGGGACGCGTATGCAATGACTTTTCCTCGTTGCATTAGTACACAACCGAGGCCTTGATTCGAAGCATCGCAATAAACTACGAAGTCGTCGTTTCCGTCGGGAAGAGTAAGGATCGGTGCATTGCATAGCTTGTGCTTCAAAGTCTGAAATGCTTGCTCTTGATCAGATTCCCACTTGTATGGCTTGCCTTTGTGAGTTAAGGCAGTAAGTGGTAAGGCTATCTTGGAGAAGTTTGAAATAAACCGACGGTAATAACCAGCTAGACCGAGAAATGATCTAACTTCCGTAGGAGTTGTTGGTGCTTTCCAATTCTTTACGGTTTCAATCTTTGCGGGATCCACGTGAATCCCTTGCTCGTTTACAATATGTCCCAAAAATTGAACCTCTTTAAGCCAGAATTCACATTTTGAGAATTTGGCATAAAGTTGCTCTTCCTTTAGGAGTTTCAGAATGGTTCGAAGGTGGTCTTCATGCTCGGTTTCGGACTTGGAGTAGATCAAGATGTCATCAATGAAGATGATGACAAACTTATCAAGATACGGTTTACAAACTCGGTTCATTAAGTCCATAAACACCGCGGGTGCATTGGTTAAGCCAAAAGGCATAACCATGAACTCGTAGTGTCCATACCTCGTACGAAACGCGGTTTTTGGTATGTCTTCTTCATGAACACGTAACTGATGATAGCCCGAACGAAGGTCGATTTTTGAAAAAATATTTTGCACCTTGAAGTTGATCGAAGAGGTCATCGATCCGAGGTAAGGGGTATCGGTTCTTAATCGTGAGCTTGTTGAGTTCACGATAGTCGATACACATTCTAAAAGAACCGTCTTTCTTCTTTACAAATAGAACGGGTGCACCCCAAGGAGAGAAACTGGGTCGAACGAATCCTTTATCAGATAATTCTTGCAGTTGACTTGCAAGTTCTTGAAGTTCAGATGGTGCAAGATGGTAAGGGGATTTCGCAACGGGGTTTGCACCTGGAATAAGATCGATACGAAACTCGACTTGTCGAGTCGGAGGTAAACCAGTAACGTCTTCGGGGAATACTTCGGGAAAGTCACGAACTATCGGAATGTCTTCAAGTCTTCGTTCGTCGGTCTTGGTTTCCACTATGTGAGCCAAGAAGGCCACATACTTATTTCGTAAGTATCGTTGGGCTTGAGTGCAAGTCATAAGTTTAAGGCTCTTAGCCTTTCGTTCACCATAAACCTTGAGTTCTTGACCTTGCGAGAGCGGGATACGGATGAACTTTTCACTACAAACGATTTCGGCATGGTTCTTCGATAACCAATCCATGCCTACTATGACATCGAAACTACCCAATTGCATGGGTATTAAATCAATGGGAAAATCGTGCGCGTTTAGGTTCAACGTGCAATTAGAGATCACCGAGTCGAGTTTAATAAGTTTACCGTTAGCTACTTCAACCGTGAACGGATTTTCTAATCTAGTTCTAGGCAAAGCAAGTAAAGGTTCAAATTGCAAAGATATAAAGCTTTTATCGGCCCCTGTATCAAAAAGAATAGAAGCATAATGTCCGTTAACAAGGAACGTACCGTTGACCACGTCATTGTTGGCTTGTGCTTGATCGGCATTGATGTTGAAAACTCTAGCTCGAGCACCCTGGTTTGCTTGGTTTGGTAGATTAGCAGGTATGTTATTCCGGTTGACCCTCAAGTTGCAGACATTAGCCATGTGGCCTGGATCACCACAGATATAACAAACTCTAACCGTTGGGGGTGCATTTGGAGCAGTGATACGAGGAACATTGGCTTGGTTTGTGGGGACTTTTGGCATCCGACATGTGTTGAAGAAGTGGCCATAGCTTTTGCAGTTCGTGCAAACCCGACATGGATACACGGCCATATGATGGTAGTTACAAGTCGGACACAAAGGCGCGGTACCAGTGTAAACCTTTTTGACTTGAGTGGCGGGTGCAACTTGTTGTATTGGGGTGGCTTGAGTAGCTGCAAAGTTCATGTGGTTGGCCTTCCTTTTGTTGTTGTGTTTCTTGAAGGGAATGGAAGAACCGACTTGCACTTCTTTGGATGGCTCATTTGAACTCTTCTTTTCTTCTTTCTTGGACCATTTTCGAGTGAGAGTCCCGGCTTTAACATGGTTGTTGGTAAGTGTTGCCGACAGCTGAATGGCATCTGCTATAGAAGCGGGTTTGCTGCTCCAAACTGAATCCTGAATTTGCATCGGCAGGCCGCCAATGTATTTTTCGATCCCTCTAGACAGAGGGGTCACCATTTCAGGGACTAGAGCACTTAGTTCATGAAAATGATTATTGTAGGCCATATTTTCACCGCTATCTTGTTTTAGTAACCAAAACTCGTGCTCAAGCTTCATGATTTCATTTCGAGGGCAAATCTCCCGAGTCATGGCTTCCTTCAGTTGTTCCCAAGTCAAAGCAGTTGTAGTTGCTTCACCGAGGGTTCGTTTTTCGGCATTCCACCAAGTAAGGGCCCTCTTTTGAAGGGTCGATATGGCATACCGTACTTTGAGTTCATTTGGACATTCACAGTTCAAGAACACACTGTCCATGCTCTAGAACCATTGGAGCATTCCCGTGGCTCCCTCAGAACCATTGAACTTTGTCGGGTTGCACGAGTTGAAGTCTTTAAAAGAACACTGAGGGGGATTGATCGGAACCTGGTTGATAGGTATAGGGTTCAATTGCTGTTGTAGTTGTTGCATTCGTACCACCATATTCGGTAGCACAGCTTCCATTTGACGGGCAATTTCAGTAGCCATCTTCCTGCTTGAAGATCCACCACGTCTATGACTCATTTTGATCAAGCTGAAATTATAAGTTTAGTTAGAGTTTGGATAATAGAAATTTGAATGATATAAGGTTCAATAAGTGTGACATCAAAGTTTTTGAACCTTATTTATAGAAGGTCATAGGGATGATGGTTCATTTGAACTTGCTTGGAATTGTTTGAGGTCAAGGAGTGGCATCCAATTGGACCCTTGGACATATTAGAACTTATTGTTTGTTAGACGTTTGGTATAACATGCTTTGGCCTATAAGTGAAAATACTCTCATCGAGAGTCCCCAGGAAAGCTAAACTGGTCCCACAGTACATCGGGGATTTATACGAATAACTTTCCTAGACAGGAGTCCCAACTACCGGTATTTCACCCTTCCAGTTAGTACATGTCCGTCTTTCAAACCTAGTTCTAACGGGAATGAGATCACAAAGATATTCATATGTACTATTGATGTTTAGAAGGTCTCGTATTTCCAAAGTCCACGTAGAGTCCACGAGCTTGCGAGAATGTAGAGGGTTTAGAATAGAAGGTTAACATAAGGTTCATATGAAAGTTCACTAAGGTTAAGGTTCAGAAGCAAAGTTCATATGAAGGTTTTCTAAGGGTTCAATATTGAAGGTTCATTCAGAAGGATCATTAAAGGTTCAATAATAGAGTACATAACGTGGTTCACTATAAGAAGGTTTTCTTAGTGAAGGTTCATAATTGAAGTTCATCATGTAAGAGTTCAAAGTGGAAGTTTACTAAGGCAATAGTTCAAGTTGAGAGTTCACTAATCAAGAGTTCATGATAGAAGTTCACTAAGTATAGGTTCATAATAGGAGTTCAATAAATGAGAGTTCATCATAGAAGTTCACTAAGCAAAGGTTCATACAAGGGTTCATATAAGTAAGCAACTTAGTTATAGTCTAGGTCACTATTACTAATCACCTAATTCCCTATAACCATGGCTCTGATACCAATCTGTCACACCCCGACCGGTGGCGGAATATGCCGGGGCATGATATGTGAAAGATTGTCTCAAAAGCTCATGATATAAATTCAAAGTTTCATAACTTAAATTACTAAAAGATTTTAAAGTCAACACAAACATTACTGTGACACCCCGTAATTTCCAGGTCAGCTTGTTATTTATTTAAATGTTTATTTAAATGCTTTATGTACACGTGGCACTAGAATTAGATTAATTTAGTGTGAAACGTGGCACGACAGTACGAACACCGACACATGACTAGATAATTCGTGGGATTATCGACAGACAGCACACACGTGTCAAAACACACGAACGTTGGTGAACGTCAAACCCATTGTGTAGCACAACACTCGAAACTTCACGAAACACTCACACATTGAACTTGGAAGTTCAAACGAGGCCAAACGATAGTTCGGAAGCGTGAAAACGACGACGAACGGATCAAACCCATTAAAAGGGCTTATTGGGCTCTCCAGGGGCCCATCGCGGTACGCGATAGCCCAACAGGAGGAATTGTCGCGGTACGCGACAGACATCGTGAAGAGTTGACTCCCGGATTCCTTCGCGTAGCGCGAAGCATCTTTCTGGCCTATCTCCGCGGTACGCGATAGGTGTCAGACGGCAAATCTTTATAAAACCAAGATGTAATCATGTCTAGCCGCTCTACTTTGTATTTCTCGAGTTACAGACCACTCAAGAGCGTCTTCTTCACCTGGAAATCCTTCTGGAAGCCATTGTTACACCCTTTGAAGCTTGGAAGTGAAGGTTAGAAGGCTTGGGATCAAAGAAGAAGCTCGAACACCATCACCTCCCTTCTGTTTCTGTCGAGTCCAGCAGCTCTAGGGGGCTTAGAATCTGTTCAACCATCGTTCCAGTGATCTTAGGACCTTCGAATGTAGTCTCTACACCTCTTGTAGCTTAAAATCACCATTACACTCACATGCATGCTTATATTCACACATGCAAGCACTTTGGATGCACATGCACGAGATTTGCTTCGGGGTTTGATAGTTTTAATGTATTCTTTGATGATCTATGATGTTATAATGGTGTTTTATGATGATCTAAGTTGATGAGTATAAATCTTTTGTTTAAAATGATGATTTGTGATGATATTGATGCATGCATGTATGATCCATGAGTCTTGGGGTGATTTTGGATGTTCATGGATGTTTATTGATGATATTAGAAGATGATTTTATGGTTAGATTGGATTGTAATAGTTAAAATGATGGGTTTTGATGAACTTTCTATAAATAGGAACTTTATATTGACAAAATGGTGTTATGGATGAAATGGTACACATGCATGTATATGAAATGGTAACTTGGATGATATTATGATGAATAGGATATGTGGAATGTGGATTTGATAATGTTTATGATCATTTTGACAAAGTTACTATATTTAGTAACTTTTATCAATGAAATATTGATAAATGATGATTTGGACTATATTGGTATGATTAAATGATGCTAGATTGGTTATTAAGATGATTGGTGATATGAAAATTGGTTTTGAAATACTAAAATGGTTATTTCTATGCAAAACAACAAAGTTACTATTTATAGTAACTTTATTTTTACAAAAACCGATTTGTCAACATGTTGTGTGATTCGAGCATGCTAGATGACTTAATATGTTATAACATGATGTTTAGATGCTAAGTTACATGGTTTCCGATGTCACGTATGCCAAAAAAAATGGAAACTTTCCATTTTAGGAAACTTTTGTGCACTAACATGATGAAAACGACTTATATGAATTCGTATGACGATGTGCTATGTGTTAACATGATCACGTAGGACCATTGAACATGCTAGAATTATAAAACCGATATGCTTTGTGAACTTTCTATAAATGGAAACTTACTATAATTAGTAAGTTGTCCATGGACGCGATTTACGCGTTTTGCACACGACGAGTACTTACACGATTGCTACACGATTCACAAACCGTCACACGGTTCACCAACGGGTCGTTGACTTGACACAGTCAAACTTGGTCAACTCCGGTCAAACACGGTCAAACACGGTCATTGTGGACCAACACAGTCAAACACGGTCAATGTGGACCAACATGAGCAAACACGGTCATTGTGGACCGACACGGAAAGACATGAACAACCAAGGGTTGTTGGACACGAAAACGAGCACTAACACAAACACTAGCACGATCACTTACACAAACTCACGTACGGTATGCGATATAGGTTGCCGGTGACTGACACGTGCTACTACATCAGGAGCTTACGCTTATTTGCTACTCTTATCACTAAGGTGAGTTTACGGCCCCTCTTTACTCTTTTTCAAACGCTTTTAAATAGGGGGAGAATACTAGTTGCATCGAGTCAAACATCTATTACTGTACAAACACTATGTGTATGCTGGTTTATTGGACAAACATTAAGTGTTGAACTCGTAACAAGCCCTCACAAAGTATTACCGTTAATGTACGAACAACGTGGTAGATTTGGATGGATCCATTAGGGAATGACTAACCTCACGGGGCACAATGTTGACTGGATGTCATAACCCGTGCAAACTCTGACCTAACTTGCTATGCATACGAGGCATAGCGGAGGCAAGGACAAACAAGTCTAGTTCGGTAGTGACGCACTGACACTTTGGGCCTAGGGCTCGGTACTAACATTGATAAACAGCATGACACACTTTCTTACTATATATATGTATATCAAAACCTGTGAACTCACCAACCATTGTGTTGACACTTTTTCTAAACTTGTATTCTCAGGTAACTGACAGGCACCCGGAACAGGAATGCACGTATAAGGGATGAGCAATTAGGATCCTCATGCATTCTGTCTTTGTGTCATTTGAGAACAATTTGTTTTATGTCATGTATTGATGCAATGTTTTGATCTGACAATTTCTGATTCCGCTGCAAATGTTAAACCTATTTTATTTTCCGCTGCTATGAATTACTTTTCCGCTGCAAACCATTTTGTTACGTGTATGTGTCAAACATGGGATTTGTAAACGCATATAGAGGTGTTCTATATGACCTTGAGCTGTGATTCTGGACACGTCACATCCACGTGGACATACGCCACGAGTGGGAATTTGGGGGTGTGACCATTACATTGCAATTTCAAAAGTCAAATACAAAATTAAAAACATAAGTAATTTGATAAACTATCTAGGTCCATCCTTCCTAGATTTGCACTATAGTCCTTCACTTAACCTGTCCATCCTTCCTAGATTTGCACTATAGTCCTTCAGAATTTTAAAATGTGTTTAAAGTAAAAAAAATGGGTTTTAAGGAAAAAAAACGGTTTTGGTTGCTGCTGCTTGGGCTTGAACCCAGGTCCCCTCTACCCAGCCCCAGCGCCCTAACCGCTGGGCTGGGTGATTGTTTTCTTTAGACATCTGAAAACAAAAACAACTTAAACTGAAATTGTTGTTCATCCCCAATTTAAGAAACGAAACCCTAATTCCCAATCCCTTCTAATTCGGACGAACGAGAACATGCGATTCTTTAGAATCATAGGGCTATTGTTCTACGCTAGGAGACGAGTCTAAAGAGCATAAGAGTCACCTGTAATTGGTTCCAGAAGTCGAGCTCGAGTTCGTGTCTGAGTTCGGGTGAGTTCACGGATGTTCTTGAGTTTGATTCGAAGTTCCAGTGGTTCTAAGTTGCAATTGATGGTTCGTACAGCTTCAGAAGGAAGTCGCGACTGTGTGTGTGTGTGATTAATTCGGATATTTGTGAACGAAAGGGGGAATTCGAGTGTTAAGGGGGTTTAAATCGTTCGGTTGGTGATAATGATGGTGATTACGCGTGATTAGACCGATTTAATGCATTAATCATGTTAGTTGGGAGTTGGATGATGTCGTCCGAGCATGGGGGGGGCATTGAATGCTTTGATTTCATGGTTGGGTGAGGGATCGGTGGGTGGCCGGTGGTTCGGTGTGTGCAGTCCCGACGCAAGGAGGAAGAGGGGAGGGGGGGCTGAAAGTTTGGTCAGTTGACAGCTTTAGTCCCTCCCAATTGTCCTTGTTTCACTCTTTGGTTAGAAAGTCCCTACACACACAACCCAGGTTTCTTTTATGGCATAATTGGTCCCTTGACTTAAATAGTTATTATTACATAGTTAAAAGAAATTACAAGATTTATAAAATGGTTTTATAACTTATTAAGCTTATAAAGTCTAAAAAAAATGTTTATAAAACATTTTATTTAATAAGGTTTAAATAAAGTTCATAACGCTTAAATATTAATAACAATGTTATATTTATAATAACATAAATAATGCTTAAAAAAAATTATTTGTTTTGCAATTTATTATTATTATTACTATTAAAAAGGTTTTATAAAAATTTTAAGTTTTGAATACTTAAATAAATAATATTATAACACACTTAATTAAATAATTGAATATATACATATATATAATGTATTATAATGTAACAGTTTAAAAAGAGATGCTTTCATTAACGAAGTATTTAGGAATTACAAAAATTAATAATCGAAATTTACAAATGTTACAGACATGTTAGATCATATTCAAGAACCAATGACATCATAAATAGTCAAAAAATACCATAAAGATATCAAAAAATTTATGAAAGTATAAACATATTTAAACGAAACATCACCCATGTTCAAGCAAACATTATCTTATCCAAAAAAATATAAAATTTGACTTTAATGTTTTCTAATTTGACTTAAAGAAAAAAAGTATATTGGTTCAATCATATTAACCGGTTTTTTATCCTAACGGCAACCGGCTCGACTATCCGGTTCATCTTAAGGCGATCAGATGACCTTATATTGGACTTGTTACTATACCCCATCGGTTTATGGTTCGGTTTTAACAATATATTAGCAATAAATGAGGCTTATGACATTATAATTTGTTAAAAAAAATGCGTGTATGACAATATTCTTTCATGAGTTTCGAAATAAATTTTAACAAACTTGTCTTTGAAACAAATCATTGTATTTTTCATGTGTGTTTTTATATGTTCGTTAGCATACTCTCTTACGCCACATGTTCATGGCGTGTTTTGTTGTGTGTTCATGAAAGGTGATATTATGTAATTTGCATACAAGAGCACGCGACCATCATATGTATTACATAGTCTTCTAGCATGCCCCAACCCCACACATTATTTATTTATTTATTTATTTTTATTATTATTTATTTATTTATTTTCTTAAGACCTCTCAATAAAAACTTGTGGAAGTATTAATTCAAAAGCCAACATAATTTTTATTTATTTAAAAAATAATAATTCCCTACACAAGAAAACATGTCAAATGTGAATTCGAGAACATTCAATTGCAGGCCTTATTTAAATCAAAAATGCAATAACAAATGCTATATAAACAATTTATGGCATCGGTTTTTTCAAAAACCTAAAACTAATTCAAAAAAAAATTATTTAAAAACCGGTTTCTAACTGATACATGTTCGATAAAACAATTTTTCTGTTTTGTTTTCATCTCTAGAACACCAATGGCTTGCTCATATAGATTCGATTAATCAACTCAAATCAACATCAAAGTATGAACACAACTCTTTGCATATAGTAAAATAGGAAAATTAATATACTCACTTTCACATAACTACAAAACCCAACCCACTATGCATAGACAATTTGTGCACTTGAAGGTGTGAGGTTTGAAAACCCATCTGGACCATCCACAACGCACCATTGAACCATAAAATCGAGCCTTTTATCAGTGGAATACTGATAAATGAACCCAATCGCAACATTTAGATCTCTCCCAATAACATAGATCTTATCATTGCACCCCTTAACCACAAACGGCTTACAAATCTGCTCTGGCAACGTGGCCCCCCTAACCGTTTCCCACGTGTCATTACTTGAATTGTAAACCTTAAGTTTTGTCCTCTCATGTTCCGACACCACAAACAAATGCCCAAACACCACCACACTTGACCCGGTCCACCCTTCCCTTAGACCCGGTTCCATACCCTCCCATATGTTGGTCTCTGGGTCATAAACTTGACCCCTTGGCACAACGTAAAAGGGCCAAAACCATCCTTCGGTGATAAACAGCTTACCGTCGAGCACGGCTGCATCGTAACAAGTCATGGTTGTACCCATATTTCCAGCCGGGTGCCACACACCGTCTTTCGGGTCCATAACCTCAACCGAATCAAGCTCAAACCGGTTGCAAGCGGTCCCTCCGGCCATGTAAACCTTCCCGCCGATCACACCACTGGCGAAACACGTCCTCGGAGTGATCATCTTCTTCATTACGATCCAACGATCGGAAAACATATCAAACTTGAACGCCAAATTAAGCGGGCAATCGCCGTCAGCCGCGACACCACCGAAGACGACCACCGATCCGTCTCCGGGAACGGAAACACACCGGAAACTGTACGGACACACTTTCTCCTTGCATGGCATTGCCGGAATCGTGTGCCATGTAAGATTAACAAGATCAAGAACATGCCATTGAATCTTACCGTTACATTTATTGAACGAAAACACAAACAACCATGGATCTTTGAACCCCATTTCCTTCCTTTCTGTAAAGAACCGACCTTTATTTCCGAAGAGATTACACCAGCGCCGGCAAACAGTCCGGCCGGTCGAATGAAACTCCACCGGCAGCCGGAGAAGGCAGTTTAAAGCGACATCATCTGGTAGACCAGAAATCAAAGGCTCAAAACATGACTCTGATTCCAAGAAACGGTCTTTAACCTCTGAAACCCCTGATTTCTGCACCGGAGACATTCGAACCCTTTGCATCTTACAAGATTTGAACCAAGAATCTTGAAATTGAAAAAGCCCCAAATTTGAGGAACACCCAGATGAGGAATTGATTTGGGGGTTGATGAAGATGAAGATGAAGATGAAGATGGAGGGTGTGGTGGTTTATATGGGTGGTTGATGCGTGTCAATTAAATGCCGAGCCACCCGTGCAAACACGAGTGTCGAGGAGTAGGCTACACTTTACTCCGTCATTTATTGGACTTTTAACTTAAGGATGTATACACACATAAACTGACAGCTTGGGCCACTTCTGATTTGTGATGTACGCCGTTTTCCAGCAACTTTACAAGGGGAGCCGTGTGATGTTTTATTTTGGTTCTATGTTTACAATGAAATTTCATCCTTCACACTCTTTATTTTATTTATTACAACTTTTCACCAATGATTTATTGCCTCAATAGTATCTCAAGATTCTTTTAAATGAAAAGTATAGGGTTCAAAACCCTCCCGCAGCGAAATAGGGTCTAAGGGGGGTCAGGGGTTTTCCCAGTGAGGTTTTCACCTGGGTGGTTGTGATGGCTCATGAGAGGTTCAGGTAACTAAACCTTGGTGACATAACCTGGAAACAGTGAGTTCACACGATTGAGACCTTCGCCGTTCAAAAAAAAAATTATTATAACTTTTCAACATTAATGATTGGTCTCGTATGATTATAAACGAGGTTTACGTATATGAAACCAAACATTATTGAATTGAATCGGTGAGTGTTGTAAAAAGGTTATACGTCTTGTATAAAAAATGTGTGAAAATAACTAGTTTGTTTGTTTTTCTTCTAAAAAGAGATGTAATTGAATGTTTTCAACGTGATATTCAGGTAGTTGAATTATAACATTTGTAATAGTTATAAATTTTTTATAGTTGTGATTTTGTGTATGTAACATTTGCAAATTTTCGATTATTACTTTTGTAATTCCTAAATACGTCGTTATGAAAAGCATTTCTTTTTAAATCGTTTCATTATAATACATATATATATATATATATATTCAATTATTTATTTAAGTGTGTTATAAAATTATTTATTTAAGTGTATAAAACTTAAACTCTTATTCATTAAAGATTAATAATTTTTTTAAGCAAATATTTATAAGCATTATTTATGATTTTATAAACATAATACTTTTATAAAGGTTAATATTTTAGCTTTATAAATTTTTTTTTAAACTATTAAACCTTATTAACTAATATGTTTTATAAATAATTTTTTTAAGACTTTATAAGTTATACAACTTATTTTATAAATCTTATAAAAGCTTTAATAGCTTTAAGTAATAGGAAACAAAAGATCAAGGGTCAAAACTGCCATTTTCGGAACTATTAAGTGTGTGTGTGGTGGAGATTCGGTCAAGGAAGGACACAAGGGCAAACCTGAGGGGCCAGTTATGTCAAATACGCAAAGTTTCAGCAAAAGACCCAAACCAGCCCCCCCTTCGTCCCCGTCGGCCTGCGTATCCACCGAACACCACCCCCAATCGCAAAACCGAGGCATTCAATGCACCTCCACGCTCGTATTAACTCCACCAACCTCCGACAAACTCAACCATACCATTTAATCGACCAAACACGCGGATTAACTCGTTAATTAACTAGACCGAATCATTAGCATGAACTTGAACTCGAATCTGGTTCTATCGTTCACCATAATCAAATTAAACACACACACTTACTCGCGACATTTCTCTGAGTCGATTAGAAGCATCATAACATTTTGATATTGCTTCAAACGTTGGATTCAAGCTCAAGAACACCGGAACCTATCTCGAACTCGAACTCCTTCGAACGAAAACGATTACAGGTGAGTATTATATGAATTAGTCTCTTGTTTAAGTGAAGAATGAAAGCCCTATGATTCTAAGGGCTCACTGTTACTCGGTCGATCGGATTTGAAGGGTTACGAAACTAGGGTTTGCAATTGAAGAAGATGAACACATGGGTTGTGTTAAGTATAATCAAATCCTGTTTTAATCAACAAATGCATAACGCAGCTGAATGGTTAATACCCTCGTGATGGGGGGGAGGCAACAGGGTTCAAATCCAGTCTAGTGCATGCAGAACCGGTTTTTGTTAAAAGATTCCATTTTTTTTATTTATTTTAAGGTTTAAAAATTCTGGAGTTTGTTATAAAATTCTATAAAATATTTTAAGACTTTTAAAGGATTCTGTAATTTTTAAAAAAAGTCTCATAATATTATTTTTATTATTATTTCCTTATTTAAGTTATTATAAGTGTTATAATAAATCATTTTTTAATATAATAAAATATATAGAGAATTTTAAAAAAATGAGTTTATGCCTCCTTTACATTCTGAAAATAATTAAAGATAATATTTTTGATAATGTTGATTCTTTAAATATTAATAAAGGTTTAAAAACCATTATTTTTAATTTATAAAAACATATTAATGAGTAAAAGGTTTAGAAAAACATGTATAAACTTTTTGTTTATATTAAAATCATTTTATCACTTTATTTTTATAAAACCTAAACTAAGGTTCATTATAATAAATATTATTACAAATATTATTTATGTAAGCTTTATATAACTTTATTTATATTCTAAAGAAATTTTTATAAAATTTATGTATATAAAGTGTTTGAGCTTAAAATCTTAAAGTATTTTTTTTTTTTGAGTGCTTAATTCTAAAATTAATTATTTGAACTTATAGCTAATTATTTAAACTTATAAATTTAGTTATTTGAACTTATAAATTATTTTATAAACCTAAGCCTTATGAGTCTAAGCCGCATTATGCCTTAGAATGATTAGAGACTAAGGAACTTGTAGATATATTCTCATGCATATTATATTCAAAAACAGGTTGACAAGTGTTGTTGACACACAACTAGCTTAAGTTGTATTTTTGGATTGCCTAGCAAAACATGTGAGTTTTTCACATCCCTTTTTAGTTTTATATTATTTTGGGCTGTCACACATGTCCTTATTCAAATACTTAAACTTTTATACTATTCTTGAAACTTATGCAAACTATGAAATGCTTTGTAGTTGAATTGTTATTATGTGTTTGATCTTGTATTTGTATACTCATTTATTCTTATGCATTTTTGCACGTATTCTAGTACCTAGTTCCTAAGAGAGTCGCGCTCTCTTCGCGTGACGTTGTCCGTGTTAAAAAGGGACGGTACACCCTTTACACATGCTTGTTTCATTCACAATATAATGTTCATACTCATGCCATTTAAGGTTTGCATACTTTAAAACTTATACTAAAATAATCATGTGACTACTCACCAACTATTCATTTAGTTGACAGTTACTTTACATGTGTGACAGGTCAAAGTGAAGACTCTAAGTAAAAGTCTAGGAAGATGGACATAGATAGTTTTTATCAAAGACTTTAGTTTTAGATTCTTAAATTTGTAATTTACGATAAACTTGTAATGTAATGATATTGTAATTTAGCATTTTAGATATGAAACTTTGAATTTGAAATCATGAGCTTATGAACAATCTTTACATAAATCATGTCCCGGCACATTCCGCCACCGGCCGGGGTGTGACAGATTGGTATCAGAGCCATGGTTATAGGGAATTAGGTTATTATAATTGGTGACCTAGACTATAACTAAGCTACCCGTTTAGATGAACTTTCATATGCTAGTTGTTATTGAACCTTTAGTAAACTAGTATTAAGAACCTTTAGTATTGAACATTTAGTGTGAACTTGTATTATGGACCTTTCCAATTGAACCTTAAAGAGAAATTTCATTATGAACCCTTGCTTTGGTGAACTATCACTATGAACTCTTGCTTAGTGAACCTCCATTATGAACTTTACTTGATGAACTTCCATTTTTAACTCTTGCTTAGTAAACTTCCATTTTGAACTCTTGCTTAGTGAACTTCCTTTCTTAGTGAACCTCCATCCTGAACTCTAATATTGAACCTTTAATGAATCATCATGAACTCCCGATACAAATCACATATTAAACTTCTATTATGAACCTCCTACATTCTTGCAAGCTCGTGGACTTCACATAGACTTTAGGGATTCGCGATCTTTCTATCCCTTCTAAACACGTGTGAAATAGGTATATCTTTGTGGTCTTATTCCCGTTAGAACTAAGTTTGTAAGACGGACATGTACTAACTGGAAGGGTGAAATACCGTTACTTGAAAATCCTGTCTAGGATAGCTGTTTAGCTTTCCTGGGGATTCTTGATGGAAGTATTCTTCACTTATAGGCCAAAGCATGACGTCTTGCAAGCTATAAAGTTCTAATATGTCAAAGGTATTTAACTTTGGATATCATTCTTCAAACTCTAGACACCTTACACCTATGATTAATAAGGGTGATTCCTTATTTCATCAAAGGTGTAATAGGGTTTAAAATTCCTATAATACTTATAGCATGATTATATGACATTTCATCTATGATTTTGTAAGGGTGATTCCTTATAATATCTAAGAATTCATAATGTCACATAATTATACGATTCAAACAAATCTTATAACTTTATACCTATGGTTAGTGATGTTCATTTATCACTAAGATATTATAATACATTCTTCACAAGTCAAGAATACTTGATGACATTATTCTATGATTGATAATGATTACTCATTATTACATTTAAGACAATAAAGATGTCATACATGTATGCATATTTTATCATAATTCTAAGATATTATACCTAAGATTAGTAATGGTGATTCATTACTACATCTAAGATATTATAACATCATACTCTTTACACATATTCAAAGAATTATCCTTATGAAAGATGATGACATTATAATATGCAAGATATTCATTTTCAAACATCCTTACGCTTAAAACCATACTTTCAAATTCTTAAGACATTATACTTATGATTATTAGTATTATTTATCATTTCAATCTAAAGTTTTATAATGTTTTATTTCACATATTCATATACTTAGACTTTAACCCAAAAGCCCTAAGATATTTAACTAAGTGTTGTTATTATTATTATTATTATTATTATTATTATTATTATTATTATTATTTTACTCTACATATTCTTTCACTCTAAACAAAATCTCATGATATTAGGCTTATGATTCATAATATTTGTCATCATAATTTAAGCTTTCTAATGTCACAACTATCTTCAATATCTTTTAACATTCAAATTTGAAACAATTAAATTGAATTTTTATTTTAGGAATCATGATATTTATACGATTTGCAAACTATTCGAGTAGAGTACTAGTTAAAAGACTTGTAATAACCTAAAAGGTTAAAGCTTGTCACTTTAAAACTACGGGAAATCCAAATAACTCCTATGTGATCTTGTAAAAGGTCAATCAAGTCAAAGTTTATGGTTCTACGGGGTAGATTTCTTCAATCTGATCAATTGGAGTGAAAAGTCCTATAAAACCTAATAAATTTTGATAAGACCATTTTACACTCTATGAAATTCTAAATCAACTCATTTGTGTTCAAGATTCAAGGATAGGGTGGTCATGCAATGTAAATTATCGTTGCGGGTGCACACGTAACGAGAATTTGCAATACATGTGAATCCTGATAAACCCTGTTGTACTAGGCAATGGACACAATTGTTTTAGCAAACTCCGAATCAAATCCTTAAATTCATTCATATCGTATTCTAAGATTCAACACTTTCCCATAGATATCCGTCAAATCGATTCTCCAGATCCTACTCAAACACCAACATTACGTTGGAAGTTGTTCGTTTTGGGAAAAAAGGGCAAGTTAGCTCCACGATACGTAGTCCCATTCAAAGTCTTGGAAAGGGTCGGTAAAGTTTCTTACCAAATCGAGTTGCCGGAAGAACTGTCAAACGTGAATCCGACATTTCATGTGTCAAACCTCAAAAAGTGCTTCGCCGACGAAACTTACACATACCTCTCGATGAAGTTCGTATTGTCGAATCGATGCATTTCGTGGAAAGGCCTGTAAAGATAGTGGATAGAGACATCAAGAAGCTGAAGAATAAGCGTATCTCGATAGTTTTGGTGCGTTGGGACTCTAAACGCGGACCAGAACTTACTTGGGAACGATAAGACCAAATGAAGACAAAATACCCCCATCTCTTTGATCAAGACTCCTCGTAATTAATTTCGGGACGAAATTTTTTAAAGTAGGGGAGACTGTAACATTTGCAAATTTTCGATTATTACTTTTGTAATTCCTAAATACGTCGTTATGAAAAGCATTTCTTTTTAAATCGTTTCATTATAATACATATATATATATATATATATTCAATTATTTATTTAAGTGTGTTATAAAATTATTTATTTAAGTGTATAAAACTTAAACTCTTATTCATTAAAGATTAATAATTTTTTTAAGCAAATATTTATAAGCATTATTTATGATTTTATAAACATAATACTTTTATAAAGGTTAATATTTTAGCTTTATAAATTTTTTTTTAAACTATTAAACCTTATTAACTAATATGTTTTATAAATAATTTTTTTAAGACTTTATAAGTTATACAACTTATTTTATAAATCTTATAAAAGCTTTAATAGCTTTAAGTAATAGGAAACAAAAGATCAAGGGTCAAAACTGCCATTTTCGGAACTATTAAGTGTGTGTGTGGTGGAGATTCGGTCAAGGAAGGACACAAGGGCAAACCTGAGGGGCCAGTTATGTCAAATACGCAAAGTTTCAGCAAAAGACCCAAACCAGCCCCCCCTTCGTCCCCGTCGGCCTGCGTATCCACCGAACACCACCCCCAATCGCAAAACCGAGGCATTCAATGCACCTCCACGCTCGTATTAACTCCACCAACCTCCGACAAACTCAACCATACCATTTAATCGACCAAACACGCGGATTAACTCGTTAATTAACTAGACCGAATCATTAGCATGAACTTGAACTCGAATCTGGTTCTATCGTTCACCATAATCAAATTAAACACACACACTTACTCGCGACATTTCTCTGAGTCGATTAGAAGCATCATAACATTTTGATATTGCTTCAAACGTTGGATTCAAGCTCAAGAACACCGGAACCTATCTCGAACTCGAACTCCTTCGAACGAAAACGATTACAGGTGAGTATTATATGAATTAGTCTCTTGTTTAAGTGAAGAATGAAAGCCCTATGATTCTAAGGGCTCACTGTTACTCGGTCGATCGGATTTGAAGGGTTACGAAACTAGGGTTTGCAATTGAAGAAGATGAACACATGGGTTGTGTTAAGTATAATCAAATCCTGTTTTAATCAACAAATGCATAACGCAGCTGAATGGTTAATACCCTCGTGATGGGGGGGAGGCAACAGGGTTCAAATCCAGTCTAGTGCATGCAGAACCGGTTTTTGTTAAAAGATTCCATTTTTTTTATTTATTTTAAGGTTTAAAAATTCTGGAGTTTGTTATAAAATTCTATAAAATATTTTAAGACTTTTAAAGGATTCTGTAATTTTTAAAAAAAGTCTCATAATATTATTTTTATTATTATTTCCTTATTTAAGTTATTATAAGTGTTATAATAAATCATTTTTTAATATAATAAAATATATAGAGAATTTTAAAAAAATGAGTTTATGCCTCCTTTACATTCTGAAAATAATTAAAGATAATATTTTTGATAATGTTGATTCTTTAAATATTAATAAAGGTTTAAAAACCATTATTTTTAATTTATAAAAACATATTAATGAGTAAAAGGTTTAGAAAAACATGTATAAACTTTTTGTTTATATTAAAATCATTTTATCACTTTATTTTTATAAAACCTAAACTAAGGTTCATTATAATAAATATTATTACAAATATTATTTATGTAAGCTTTATATAACTTTATTTATATTCTAAAGAAATTTTTATAAAATTTATGTATATAAAGTGTTTGAGCTTAAAATCTTAAAGTATTTTTTTTTTTGAGTGCTTAATTCTAAAATTAATTATTTGAACTTATAGCTAATTATTTAAACTTATAAATTTAGTTATTTGAACTTATAAATTATTTTATAAACCTAAGCCTTATGAGTCTAAGCCGCATTATGCCTTAGAATGATTAGAGACTAAGGAACTTGTAGATATATTCTCATGCATATTATATTCAAAAACAGGTTGACAAGTGTTGTTGACACACAACTAGCTTAAGTTGTATTTTTGGATTGCCTAGCAAAACATGTGAGTTTTTCACATCCCTTTTTAGTTTTATATTATTTTGGGCTGTCACACATGTCCTTATTCAAATACTTAAACTTTTATACTATTCTTGAAACTTATGCAAACTATGAAATGCTTTGTAGTTGAATTGTTATTATGTGTTTGATCTTGTATTTGTATACTCATTTATTCTTATGCATTTTTGCACGTATTCTAGTACCTAGTTCCTAAGAGAGTCGCGCTCTCTTCGCGTGACGTTGTCCGTGTTAAAAAGGGACGGTACACCCTTTACACATGCTTGTTTCATTCACAATATAATGTTCATACTCATGCCATTTAAGGTTTGCATACTTTAAAACTTATACTAAAATAATCATGTGACTACTCACCAACTATTCATTTAGTTGACAGTTACTTTACATGTGTGACAGGTCAAAGTGAAGACTCTAAGTAAAAGTCTAGGAAGATGGACATAGATAGTTTTTATCAAAGACTTTAGTTTTAGATTCTTAAATTTGTAATTTACGATAAACTTGTAATGTAATGATATTGTAATTTAGCATTTTAGATATGAAACTTTGAATTTGAAATCATGAGCTTATGAACAATCTTTACATAAATCATGTCCCGGCACATTCCGCCACCGGCCGGGGTGTGACAGTGTAGAGCAAAGAGTTTGTGAGTAATTTATCAGCTAGAAGGTCAGTAGTGAGTACGTCAATAGGGCACCCGTCGACGACGTGGAGGGGTAAGTGTAACAACCGGTTTTTAATAATGAAATGTATTTGAAATAATCGTTAATTGAACGATTGTGATTGTTGTAATTTGAAAATATGTGAGAAATTATGAACGTGGGAGAAAACCATGCGCGAAACGGAATTACAGATTGTCCGGAATCGCGAAACAAAGAAAATTTCAAAGATATTGTGTTCTGGGACTCTTCGCGGTACGCCACGGTGATTCTGAGGTTTCTTGGCGGTACGCGAAAGACCAAAAATATCTGAGGACTTCGGATTTCTTAGCGGTACGCGAAGAGCTCTTGAGCCCTCCTTAGCGGTACGTGACGAATGAGGCGGTTTAGAAACTCCTCAAATTCATCATATTTCAAGCAAAAAGTTTATAACTTTATCCCATACGAGTTCTAAGCACCACAAACGAAATTTTGAGTTTTAAACATCTAGATCGTACCAAGGATTGTTTCTACAACATCTGATCGTTGTTTGGTGATTGAACATCTGTCCGATTGAGTAACGATTCGTTTTATTCTACTAGTTTAATATTGTGTGGATTAAATCTAGTTTTGATCATATTACTATGATCATGGGTATTGATTATTGCCTAGTTGATAACTAGGAATTGTTAGAAACGAAGAACTTAATATTTTGATGGTGAAATCTTTGTTTTAAAGTCGGTATAATGTCCGGTTGTTATGAAACCCATATCATGATGTGATAACTAGTAGGATGAGTAGAATATGATTTTAAATGAAATATGGATTATGATCCATGGGTTAAATATTGATATGAGATGAATTGATGTTAAAAATTATTAACAGTTATGATCATAAATAAATTTTGATTAAAATAAGTGATTGAGATCATAACTAATGTAATGAACATCAATTAGTTAATAAAATGCCTAAGAGATGCATGTAATATGATTAATTGCAGTAATTGACTAAAACTTACTAAATATAGTAAGATAGAATCAATTATGTGAGAACTTGACTTTGAGAAAATCAAACCAGTCAAGTGCGTTGAACTTGATTGTATGTGTTATATGTATTGAATATAGTTGTATATATGTGTGACAACTAGTACTAAACCGTCCGGCAAGTCCGTACGATGTGTGTACTTTCACCATTTACTGTGTGTTAATACAGTGCGTAAACAGTTGTGTGACAACAGAACTCTGAAAACAAACCACAATTGTAAGTGTTTAAGTGAAAAAATTAAATACAGTAATTACAACAACTCAAGAGAAACAACAGAGTTCAAACGAATTACAATAACAAATCGGTTGCGATCTGATATCCATAGATGACAGGAATCAGATGACAGGAATCAGATGACCGACAATTCAATGTGAAAACAATGTGTTAACAGAATGTGCAGTTAAGTCCGACAGTGAGGAAACACAGTTCAAATCAGATTTGTAGTGTCGTTTCAGAATAATAAACTGACAGCGTGTTTGCGTGGGTGACGATTCACACAAACATATCTGTGAGTTTAACGTTCTGAACGATAACTGATAATTAGAAAACCAAATCAGAAAGTGAAACATACGATCGTGTTCGTACAGTTAGCGCTCTGTACGAAGACGCGCGTAAGTGACGCGATCTGACGAAACGGAAACGAAAACACGACATAAACAAAAATAACTTAATAAAATAAAATAAATAACATTTTTACAATTTTGAAACTCATCAAATAATTAAAATAAACTTTCTTTTATTTGTTACAATTTAATTACGCGTAATTTTACGGATACGCGACGGAATCGCGAACCGAGCAACCGAAACGAACCCGAACACCCCGCGTGATATAAAAACCCTAAATGAGAAGAGTTTTCTCATTTCACACCTTTTATCCTCTATCCTACTCTCATTTCCGGCCACCACCTCTTCACCACCAAAAAACCACCTTCAAAACCTTATATCTCACTCGTTTGTGGGCCAAATCGCGCGTTCTTGGTGTCCACGTGAAGCTCTCAACCTCCTCTACAAGGAAGTACAACAGATCTGAGCAATCTCCTGGTCGAATTTGAGGTATGAAGCCATCTAGTTCACGAAAAAAAGGGTTTTCATGTTGGTTTTGGTACACACCCCCATTTAGCCGGTTTTGAAAGCATGCTACCCTCACCCTACACCTTCGAGCATCATTTGGTTCCTGAAAAAATCATATAAACGGTCCTAAAGCAGCACCATCGAAGAAAATGTTGGTGATGATGATGCAACAGGATCGGGAGTGGATGTGTCATGGGAGCCGAACCTTTTAGGGGTCTCACGAACCCATGAGCAACAGCTACCAGCCGAACCCTCATGCGGACCATCGTCATGAAGCTATGAGCTGTGCATGTGACCAGAGCCGAACCTTCCCTCCTGCTCCACGAACCCACATGGCCGAACCCTCATGTTAATCTTAGACGAGCCTATGGTCTTCATATGGAACGAACCTTGTAGATGCTCACGAACCAATACCTCTTGACCGAACCTATGTCAGCAACATATCAGCCGAACATAAGGTTCGCTGCTTTGGAAACCATCTTTTTCAATTTGTTGTTCGAATCACGCAGGCGGCTACAAACCTTTGTGTAGTCAGCCCATGCACTCTTAGCCAACAGATTACCTTCGGCCCACCTTTGTTTCAGCCCAATACACACACTTATGGCCCATTTAATTACAATTCAGGCCCAGCACCTGGTAATCCTTCGGCCGAGACACCCGAAGCCAGCAATCCCTTTTTATGCAGCGTTCTTAATAGGCCCAAATGACAGATGCGGCCCATTACCCACTTAATCCCTGGGCCAAATACTGGATCGGCCCACAACACCTATGCAACCACCTGTTGGGCCCAATAAGAAATGGATCAGCGCAAATTTATTTATTGGACCCATGGGAGTCCATCAAGCCCATCCAATTTATTTCGGCCCACCATGGCTCCACTTGGCCCAAGGCCCTCCTACACTCGGCCCAATTTGATTTTCGGTTCACATTGTTGAGAGTATAACTTAATACATTAAGGTTATAAGTATGGGACAATTCTACAATTCAAGATTGAACAAGACAACAAGACTAACCAAAAACTATAAATTTAAGCCATATTTACGGTTTGAATTGATTTCCGAAAATTCTATCAATGCAAGGATTTAAATATTATGACTTGGTGTGGATTTTCATGAAACACGTACAAGCAAACAAAGGTAATAAAGTGCAAGTCAAAACTCATGAATTACAATCACATACCAAACTCAATGTAATGAGACTAAGTATTAGAAATCTATGGAAATCAAATAAGGGCCGAATGAAGACCAAAACCGAGACTCGCTAGTGTTAGCCAATTCTAGGGCTAACACGAACACGCACACAAATCCCTACGACATATACTTATGAAATATATACAACATGAAATTAACACAGGATCGTGAAAACAAACTCAAGGTCAATCAAGAGCGCGTGTCTTCATCCTTTTAAGCTAAGTCAACCCTACAACAACAAGGTGAGTTCATATGCCCCTTTTCTTAATCTTTACTGATTTCAAAGCTCGGGGCTGAGAAACATGCAAAACTTTTACTTACTTAAAAGTTTCTATTCACATATTGCTTATTTCATGATTTAGATAAATATTGTTTATCTTCATTATCATTGATCATTACATGCCTGCTGTATGATATTATCATATTTGAGACAATTAGGAAGATACATGCCATTATAGCTTCCTGACACTTGTATGCACTAGAATAATATAAGTTGTTAAGAATATATCTTGCAACTGTTTATTATTCTTACACGATAGAATAACGGGGGAAAACCATGGGATAACATGCCAATAACAATTACTAATGACAAGAATGATCATCATGATAAGGTAATTTCATGATAACAAGATCATTCACACATCACTAACATCGTGTATAAGACATGTTCTTATGACACTTTGTTCAAGATCGCTAGAACACACAACATTGAGGTAACAGTTGAGATATTTACTTGTGATATCGAGGATGATATTTCATGCACACGCTTTTGGGATGGCATTTCCCACACATACTATCATTACTTACTAAAACTCTATTTAGAGCACAATTTATAACCGTCAGAGGA
This sequence comes from Mikania micrantha, assembly GCA_009363875.1. Classification (NCBI taxonomy): domain Eukaryota; kingdom Viridiplantae; phylum Streptophyta; class Magnoliopsida; order Asterales; family Asteraceae; genus Mikania; species Mikania micrantha. Next base: position 53,079,357 of record CM018689.1, read on the forward strand.
TGTCGGTTACACAACCATAGATCAGTCGGATAATCACTAACATCAATCATTAGAACTTGGTGGTAGTCAAATTAAATCATACCGGGCACGAGAGGTGCTATCAATCTAATTGATAACATACCTAAAACTTAGAGAACGCATTCATTACAATAGATATCGTGGGAGGATATCTTACACACCGGGCTGATCGGAAATGACAGCTACTGAGACTATTACGTCTCTAACTAGGAATCATGAGTAGGACACTTTACACACCGGGATGGAAAGGGGTGACAGCTACTGGGACTATAATGTCCCTACCTAGGTATCGAGTATGATATCTTACCCACCGGACTGGTTAGTACTGACAGTCACAGAGACTACTAGGTCTCGCTCTAGATATCGAGTATGATATCTTACATGCCGGGCTAATCCTTAAGGAATAGCTAACAGAGACTATTATGTTTCCTTATTCAATTGTTTGGGTATTATACACGCCGGACTAATCAGTAATGATTAGTTACAGAAACTATTAAGTTTCGTTCTAGATATCGAGTATGATATCTTACATGCCGGGCTAATCCGTAAGGAATAGCTAACAGAAACGATTTCGTTTCTTACTTATGTCATTGGGTTATATTACATGCCGGGCTAATCCGTACGGAATAGCTAACAGAGATTTTATGTCTCTTTATTCAATTATTGGTTTATTTTACACACCTGCTAATCTGTAAGGATTAGTTAGCAGAGATGATTATATCTCTTACTTTATTCATTAGGTTATTTTACATGCCAGCTATTCCATAAGGAATGGTTAACAGAGATAATTATGTCTCTATCTCTCTTTCATTATTGGGATAAACATATCGGGAAATCATGGGTGAAAGGAAATGGGTATCCATCGTTGTATTACAGGTAGTGTCGAGTGCAGTTAAGCATGTGGTGGGGTGGCGTCTGGGCTTGACCCTTTCGTATGCCCCTATATATAAGCATGCTTGACTGGATGAGACATTATCTGTGCATACAATCATGGAGAGGACATTGTGTGAAACATGGGATTCAATTAACAATACAACTTGTGTGAAACACTGTGAACATGATTGACAAGAATTCAATGGTTTTCAATTACTAAACTTATGAACTCACCAACCTAGTGTTGACTTTGTCTAAATGCATGTTTTCTCAAGTGATGGACATGTTTAGTTAACCAGCATCAGTGATTAAGCTAGAGGACTTTTAGAAGACCTAGCTTACTTTTGGATGCATATATTTTGATGACATTGTGAATCTCTTTTGCATATCTTGTACAGTTACAAGATAGAAACTACACGATTCTTTTGGCTTAAGAGAACAACTGATTAAAAGAGATGATGGAATTTTTCGAATGAACACAAGAATCTGGGTGCCAATCACTGGTGGCTTAAGAGAAAGAATATTGGAAGAAGCGCATAAATCTAAATACATGATGCACCCAGGAAGTGATAAAATGTACAAGAATCTAAAGGAGAACTATTGGTGGATTGGCATGAAGAAAGATATTGCCTCATACGTTGCAAGATGTTTAACTTGTTCTCAAGTTAAAACTGAACACCAGAAACCTTCTGGTATGTTGCAACAACTGGAACTACCTGTTTGGAAATGGGAAATGATAACCATGGACTTTATAACTAAACTTCCCAGAACCAGTCGTGGGAATGATACGATTTGGGTTATTGTTGATAGACTGACAAAGTCTGCTCATTTCCTAGCAATGAAAGAAACTTACTCAATGGATAGGCTAGCACAATTGTACGTAAATGAGATTGTATCTTTACACGGTGTGCCATTATCCATTGTGTCAGATAGAGATAGCCGTTTTACGTCTCGATTTTGGCAAAGTTTTCAAAAAGCTCTCGGAACACGTTTAAATTTCAGCACTGCTTATCATCCACAAACTGATGGGCAGAGTGAAAGAACTATCCAAACATTGGAAGACATGCTTCGAGCTTGTGTAATAGACTTTGGAGGAAGCTGGGATGATCATTTACCTCTGATGGAATTCTCTTACAATAATAGTTATCACTCAAGTATTCAGACTGCACCGTTTGAAGCTCTTTATGGAAGAAAATGCCGAACACCAGTCTGTTGGTCTGAAATTGGTGAAAATCAGTTGTCTGGTCCAGAAATAGTACAAGAAACAACTGACAAAGTCTTTCAAATTAGAGAAAGATTGAAAGCGGCTAGAGATCGACAAAAGAGCTATGCAGATCGAAGAAGAAAGCCATTAGAATTCAATGTTGGTGATAAAGTGCTACTCAAAGTTTCACCATGGAAAGGAGTGGTACGATTCGGTAAAAAGGGAAAGTTAAGTCCGCGTTATGTTGGACCTTTTAAAATTACTAAACGAATCGGACCGGTGGCTTATCAGCTTGAACTACCGGAAGAAATGGCCGGAGTACACGATGTGTTTCACGTTTCTAATCTCCGAAAATGTTTGGCCGATGAATCATTATTAATGCCACTTCAAGATGTTGAAGTGAACGAAAAATTAAAATTTATCGAACAACCGATTCAAATTGAAGACCGACGAGAAAAGAGACTCAAGCGTAAAAAGTTGGTATTAGTTAAGGTTAAATGGAACTCTAGACGTGGTCCTGAATACACATGGGAACTGGAGTCAGAAATGAGAAAGAAATATCCACACCTATTTCAATAATCTCGAGGACGAGATTAAAACAAAGGTGGGAAGGATGTAACAACCCGTTTTAAGAATATAAATTAAATACTTTCAATGTTATTATTTTAAAATACAATAATTGAACGATCACTTGAATTATAAGGTCTCGTTTAAAAATTAAAATAGTTATAATTAACTTATAAAATATGATTATTCGAGAAATTAATATTAGAAATGATCGTTTAAGATTTGAAGCGTTCGTTTAAACGAATAACTATGGTGTAACACATGTATATTTATTTTATAAAAATATATTGTTCGATATTATAAAAAAAAAAAAAAAAACAACAAAGTTATTTTATATACATATATGACACTTACATACTAGTAAGCAACGAGTAAAATAATTGTTAAAAATTTTTTTTACATACCTATTTGGTTAGTTAATATTACAGGGGACCACCTAAAATTAATAAAATATATTATAATTAAACTTTCTCCGTTTTTAACGAAACTTTGGTCAAAATGTAGAGAAAAATGAACTGGTCCTGACAGTATTTTTAAAATTTTATAAAACGTTATATTTTAAAAGTTATAAGAGAAAAACAAAATATGAGCTAAATTAATTATAATAATAAAATAATATAAAACAAACATTTCAAATTGAAATTGAAATTGTGTACGTGGAACGTTGTGAAGGCTATTAATGGCATATATATAATCAATCGAACAAATAGCACAGCACCTGTAAAACCTACCCCTACAAAATTCTTGCTCAACACGTTTTGAAGCAATATAAATAGTCATGAACTTTATTTTCATTCAAAAATCACACATACAAAATACATATACAAACACTGTTGAGAAGAATATAAAAGATCTGGATGCTAGGAGGTGCTGATCAAAATACAAAGTCAAGATTAAAGAGTTGGTTCGTTTAGGTATATTATCTAATTTCTTAGTTAAACTTATAAATTTAAGATTTTAATATAAAATTAACTTATAGGGTTAGGGTTAAGCTCCAACCCTATGTATATATTAAAAATTTTAATTTACTTAAATAACAATAATAATATTGATTATTATCGTAATAATAATAATATAATAATATAATAATAAAATAATAATAATAATAATAATGATATTATTATTATTATTATTATCATCGTAGTAAATAATAATAATAATAATAATAATAATAATAATAATCATAATAATAATAATAATAATAATCGTAATAATAATAATATTAATAATAATAATAATAAATAAATAAATCAGTAAATGTTCTTTGCAGAACAGTTATAAGCATATATTAAGCAGAAACGCTGCCCAAATTTATAGTGAAAAGTTCTAAGCTGTCGCTCAGCCAAAAAAATTAAGGTGAATACATTTAACTCGTTTTTAAATTTATAAATGAATTTTTATGAGCATGTATGTTTAAACTTTGACGCATAAAGGGATACTATTAGACCAGCATTTAGGCCATTAGTATACGTACGATTTGCAAATTGTATCCGCTATGGGTGAAATTCCCATATGTGGCTGGTAACGTGGGCTGGAAGGTTATACGTAAGACGCACTCCGCAGGCAACCTAACCAGTGACGGGCTGTGGGCTGTAGGGAACAAACGTATGACGCACTCCGCTGTTGTTCCTAACCAGTGACAGTACAAGCCAGGGTATGCAGTGGTTGTATCGATCAGTGAAATAACCTGCTAAATGTGTAGTATTGCCACTAATAATTATGGTTAAAGTACCGAATATGCTATGCTTACATATCGAGTCTGTTATTTGTATTCACCAACATTATGTTGACGTTTTATTTTCAAAAACTTTTCAGGTAATAATGAATGACCAATCAGAAGCAAGATTAGAGATTTAGGGTCTACGATACCTTAAATAAAAATCTTGTGGCGAAACCGAGGAGCGATTGGAGTTATACCTCCAAGTCCCATGTAACCAATATATGTAAATATATGTTTGTAAAACTCGGTTTAAAATGAAATAAAATGTTGTGTTCATATCTATGCATATGAAATTTTATAAAACCCTGAAAAGTTATTTACAGGCGATAAAATGTGGTTTTTCATACCCATGCGTATAAATTATTTGTGAATTATGAAAAACATATTTCACATCCATGCATGTGAATTATTTATAAAATTACAAATTTATGAAACAACGCTTCCGCTGAAACATATTAAATTGAATAATAAACTCTGACCGAGACTGTATTATCCATGAAACCAATTCGGGTCGCAGCGCCCGGGCCGCCGAGAGCCCGGGGTGTGACAGGTTGGTATCAGAGCTCCTGGTTTTAGCGAAATAGGTACTAATGATTGTATCTAAGCTTTAACCGAATTAAGATAAGTGCCTATCAAAGGAATAGGTAGAATAGAGTACTTGAAATACTAAGAATGATTAACATGATGAATTCTGATGATAGCTTATATGCTAAATTATGATGAATTATTTTAAGACTTGTCAAATATCATATTTTGTAGACAATGTCTCGAAACCAAAATTCTGGCGGGCCGTCTGCAAACACTCGTGGGAAAAAGAGAACGCAGACGGATGCTAATGAACCTGTGATTCAAAAGGCTGAACTCAAGGAAATAATAGCAAAGGAAATTAAGGACGCAATTCCAACGATTATTGCAGCTATGAAAAATAATGAAAATTCGAATCCAGAGAACACAGTGACAAAAGCAAAAGAGGTGTCTGGTTCGAACAATGAAAATATAGAAGTTTCTAGTTTGAAACATTTCAAAACTGAGGGATGTTCATATAAGACATTCCAATCTTGTAAACCTCCTGAGTTCGCTGGAACGGAAGGAGCTGTGGTAGCATTACGGTGGCTTGAAAAGATCGAGGCGGTGCTTGCAATCAGCAAATGTGCCGAAGAAGATATGGTTCTGTATGCTTCGAATTCCTTTAAAGACGGAGCATTGGAGTGGTGGAACTCCATTATTCAAACCAAAGGCAGAACCAATGCTTATGCTATGACATGGGAAAGTTTTCGGGATCTCGTTACTCGAAAGTTTTGCCCAATGAATGAGAAGGAACAAATTGTCGCACCCCGAGAAATCCCGTCCCTTCCGGGGCGCGAGCGACGGCAGATTGTCAGGATCGCAGTCTCCGGTCACACAACATGCGAGACCTATATGTCTGATTTCGTACGTACACCCAATAATTTGGATAAAAACAGTTTAGTAATATCGGAGTTGCGAAAATGAAGAACAAGTTAACAAAACAGTTTAATCATTCATAGTTTGCGGAGGCGTTATCTTAAAACAGTTTTCAAAATGACAATTAACAATAGTGCGGAAGCGATTAAAGTGGTTTGACAATACATAATTAACATAACCAAATGTTAAATATTATTAAGTGGCCTAAGACACTACAGTAGATGCATGGACCCCATCCTAGCATCCTAGTCCTTGTGCGCGTGCCTTAGTTACCTGAGAAAACATGCGAGTAAAAGGGTCAACACAAAGGTTGGTGAGAACACAGGTTTATCATAAGCAGTAAACATCCAATGTTTAAAGTAAGAGTGGTTATCCATGTATCATTACAATGCAGTATCGATTGATAGCTAGTCAATACAGTTATATTATATTGTGGATGGTACCGAAGCTGACAATGGGTGCCTCCCGCCATGTCCATCACAAGACTACGGCAAAGTGTTGGTCAATTTTGCACTGTTCCGACCTCTAGTCGGGTGTAGTGGGGCTTGTCAGGCCCAAATAGTACTATTCAAGATTACCATGCTAGGCGTTATGCTCTTAACGGTCCGAGGAGTATCGCGAGGACTTTTAGTTGTGATAGGGGCCCACACATATACATATAATGATAAAGCATGTCCATACATAAATGAAATGAGTTGTTTTCCAAAAATAGTTTATCATGCAATGTTTTCTCCCCCAAAGGTAGAAAAAGTAAAAAGGGGCCGTGAACTCACCTGATAGAGCAGTTCCGGTTTACAGGGTGTTCGCGTCTGCGAAAGCTAGCTGTCCTGCTAGTAAGCACCTATGATCGTATAGGTGTAAGTATGTGTTTTGTGGTGTGTTGTAATCCATACAACTCCAAGTGTCGGTGTGCTCAACCGAGTATGTGTGTGTTGACTTGTGAGACTCGACGAATCGTTGGTGACACGATTGTTGTGTTTATGTGCCTTGACGCACATAAGACACTAATATGCATCCTATGACTCTAGTCACATAAGTTTCCATTTTTTTAGAAAGTTTCCAATTTAGGAAAGTGTGGTTATGAAATCCCATTTCATAACTTCCAATATGTTTATAAAATACGTTTAAACTCTTAAAACATGTCGTTTGTGCATAAATCACCATTTATGCCGTTTTGCCCAAATAAAGTTTCCTTATTTGGAAAGTGTCCGTTTAAAAACTCGTTTTCACAAATCAAGGTTTCCAATATGCTTAGAAATCATTTCTAAACATATTTCAATAATCTAAGTTCATCGAATCTTTCAAAAACATCAAAAGCCCTCTTTTGATTTATAAAAGTTTCCATTTTTAGTAAGTTTCTATAAAACCATGTTTTTGACAAAATCAAATATCCCAATGTGTTTCTAAACACTTCAATACACATTTAACAATATCTAGACATGTCTAACATGTCTAGATCATCACAAATCGAGGACTTGCAACATAAAAGTTTCCTTTTATGGCAAGTGTACCAAAACATCATCAAATCGAATCTAGCTTAACCAAAACTCAATCCTAACATTTCTAAGCACCAAAATCAGTAACTCTAAATCAAATACCCATCAAATCACCAACAAATTCGAGCACAATAATCGTAAGGAGTTGCATGTGGGTTTTTAACCCTTGCATGTACGATCTAACACTATGTAAACATTTAAAACTACCTTAGATGTGTAGATTTGTGCTAGAACAGGTTCTGGAGATTCTTCAAGTGGCTAAGATTGAGTCTTTTGTTGTTTGATGGCTTCCAAAGCTCCTTTGATGTTCCTATAGCTCTCAAATGCCAAGAACTAGCTTCAATGGTGATTCCAGGAGGTTGGAGGACTGATTTCAGAGTGGTTTGGTCGAGATTGAACAAAGAAAGTCGGGTGAATTGCAAAGGAACCGAGTAGAAGTGAAATGGGGTTGATTATAAAGAAAATCTGATCTGCATGGCCTTCGCGTACCGCGGAGGCCGATCAAAATTTTCTACCGCGTACCGCGATAGGATTCGGGAGTCTCGACTCCCGCTTTCCTTCGCGTATCGCGGAGCCTTTTGCAGAGGGGTCATCGCGTACCGCGATGAGTCCACTTCTATGTTTTTCGATTTCGTTGAAACGATTTCGCTCAAACATGATTCCTAACGTTTATCTAAAGCATCTAATGCTTGTTTAAGCACGTAATACAAGTATCACATAAGTTTGATTGATCACCAACGTTCGTGAGACTCGTGTGTGTGTTTCGATAATTCCTTGAATTATCTTCGATAGTTTGTGTTCGTGTTCTACGAAGCGTTTGCACGCTTGATTAATCCTAATCAATGTGTAGTGCACAATTCAATAATTATCCGAACTATTGTCTTGTGTTAGTGTTGTGGTTGCCACACTTGGTTTCCAAAACCAATGTGCGATGTATGATTATCGTTTCGTAGATGTTTGTGTTCAACTCATCTAATTAAACATAATTAAATGAAATGCAACAAGTATGAATGTGAAATGTAAAGAATATAAGAGTTGCACTTTTACCTGAAATTGCCGGGTGTCACATCATCCCCTTGTTGAATGAAATTTCGTCCCGAAATTTGGTTGTTGTTGGTGGTGTTTGAGAAGCAACAGTGTTTGAAAAGACAAAAATTTTCCGGTTGTCACATCATCCCCTTGTTGAAAGGAATTTCGTCCCGAAATTTATTCGTTGTTGTCGACGTTCGACGTTGTCTGCTTGAAGAGATGGGGGTATTTACGCATCATCTGATCTTCACGTTCCCACGTGAATTCAGGTCCGCGTTTTGAGTTCCATCGGACTTTGACAATAGGAATCTTACTCTGTTTGAGTTGTTTGACCTCACGGTCCATGATTTCTACCGGCTCTTCCACGAACCGTAGCTGTTCATCCACCTGGATCTCATCCAGTGGAACAATAAGTGTTTCATCCGATAAACACTTCTTTAGGTTTGAGACATGAAATACGTTGTGAACTCCATCGAGTTCGGCTGGTAAGTTGAGTTGGTATGCCACTGGACCAATCCTCTTCAGGATCTCGAAAGGTCCAATATACCGTGGGTTCAGTTTGCCTCGTTTACCGAAACGAATGACGCCTTTCCATGGCGAGACTTTCAGAAGGACTTTGTCTCCTACCTGAAATTCCAAAGGCTTTCGACGTTTGTCGGCATAGCTCTTTTGACGATCTCGAGCTGCTGCCATGCGGTTTCTTATTTGCACGATCTTCTCTGTTGTTTCATGCACAAGTTCCGGGCCAGTAAGTTGGCTGTCGCCCACTTCCGCCCAACAGATGGGTGATCGGCATTTTCTGCCATAGAGTGCCTCAAAAGGCGCTGCTTTGATGCTGGTGTGATAGCTGTTGTTGTAGGAAAACTCCACTAACGGTAGGTGAGTTTCCCAGCTGTTACCGAAATCCACTACGCACGCTCGTAGCATATCTTTAAGAGTTTGTATCGTGCGTTCGCTTTGGCCATCAGTTTGTGGGTGGTATGCTGTACTCATATCCAACCGCGTGCCAAGTGACTTTTGCAATGATTTCCAGAAGTTAGAAGTGAATCTGGCGTCTCGATCCGAAATAATGGAGATCGGCACTCCATGTCGCGAGACCACTTCCTTGACATAGATTCTGGCCAGTTTTTCCATCTTGTCATTTTCCTTGATCGCAAGGAAATGTGCTGATTTAGTCAGTCGGTCCACAATTACCCAGATAGTGTCACATCCACTTGGGGTACGGGGTAATTTGGTGATGAAATCCATGGATATTTGTTCCCACTTCCACATGGGGATCTCTGGTTGTGTGAGTAATCCAGATGGTTTCTGGTACTCGATCTTGACTTTGGCACAAGTCAAGCATTTGCCTACGTAAGTAGCGATGTCGGCTTTCATGTGCGGCCACCAGTAAAGTATCTTCAGATCGTGATACATCTTATCAGATCCAGGGTGAATGGAATATCGGGATTTGTGAGCCTCGTCCATCACAAGGTCTCGTAGGTTTCCGTGGCGTGGAACCCAAACGCGTTCCATGAAATATTGTAAACCATCGTCCTTTGCTTTAAGGTGTTGCTCCATTCCCCTTAGTGATTCAGCCGCTAGATTTTCTGCCTTAAGTGCCTCCACTTGGGCAACGCGTATCTGCTCAGGAAGGTTGGGAAGGATGGTAAGCTGTAAAGCTCGTACCCTATTGGGTTTCGATGTGTTTTTCCGGCTTAGGGCATCGGCCACTACATTGGCCTTCCCTGGGTGATACTTGATAGCACACTCATAGTCATTTAGGAGTTCGAGCCAGCGACGTTGTCGCATGTTCAGTTCCTTCTGCTCGAATATGTGTTGGAGACTCTTGTGATCAGTGTATATCGTACACTTTGTACCGTACAGGTAGTGTCTCCAGATCTTGAGTGCGAATACCACGGCTCCAAGTTCTAAGTCGTGGGTGGTGTAGTTCTTCTCGTGGACTTTCAATTGTCTAGAAGCATATGCGATCACCTTGTCGCGCTGCATCAGCACGCAGCCGAGTCCTTGTATTGAGGCATCGCAATATACTACGAAGTCATCCGTTCCATCAGGAAGTGATAAGATAGGTGCACTACAGAGCTTCTGCTTGAGAAGTTGGAATGCAGCTTCTTGTTTATCAGTCCAGAGATACTTCTTGTCCTTATGGGTTAAGGCTGTAAGGGGTTGGGCTATCTTCGAAAATCCTTCGATAAATCGTCGATAATAGCCGGCCAATCCTAGGAATTGTCGCACCTCAGTTGGGGTCTTTGGTGCTTCCCAGTTCTTGATTGCCTCTATCTTAGACTTATCCACATGAATCCCTTGTTCATTAACAACATGGCCCAAGAATTGGACTTCTCGAATCCAGAAGTCGCATTTTGAGAGTTTAGCGTACAGCTTCTCCTTCCGTAGCAGTTCAAGAGCCAATTGAAGATGCTCTTTGTGTTCCTCTTGGGTTTTGGAGTAGATGAGAATATCATCTATAAAGACAATGATAAATTTGTCGAGGTAGGGTTTGCATACTCTATTCATGAGATCCATGAATACTGCAGGTGCATTTGTCAGCCCAAACGGCATAACCAAGAACTCGTAATGGCCATACCGAGTGCGAAATGCAGTCTTGGGGATATCCTCTTCCTGAATCCTCAACTGATGGTACCCAGATCGCAGATTGATCTTGGAGTAGTAACTCGATCCTTGCAGTTGATCAAACAGATCGTCGATTCGCGGTAAAGGGTAGCGGTTCTTGATCGTCACTTTGTTCAATTCCCGATAGTCAATGCACATTCGAAACGTGCCATCCTTTTTCTTTACGAATAAGACCGGAGCTCCCCAGGGTGAGAAGCTTGGTCTAATAAAACCCTTGTCCAGCAGCTCTTGCAGTTGATTGGACAGTTCCTGCATCTCCGAAGGTGCAAGTCGATATGGTGCTCGTGCGATAGGTGCTGCTCCCGGCACAAGGTCTATGCGGAACTCCACTTGTCGAGGTGGTGGAAGTCCTGGTAGATCCTCCGGGAATACGTCGGAATAGTCGCATACGACTGGGATGTCTTCTATTCTTTTCTCCTCTTCTGTCTTGTCGGTGATAAGCGCCAAAATGGTCGTGTATCCCTTTCGCAAGCATTTGTGAGCTTTCATGCACGAGATGATGTTCAGAGGAGTGTCACTCCTTTCGCCCTTGATGTCTAGAGTTTCTCCGCTAGGGAGGGGTATGCGCACGACCTTGTCGTGGCAAATGATTTCAGCCTGGTTTTCAGACAACCAATCCATGCCCACTACGACATCAAAACTGCCTAGTGTAACCGGCATGAGATCAATCTTAAATTTGTGGTTAGCTAGCTCTAGTGTGCATTCTCTCAGAATGTGCTTAGTTACAATCAATTTACCATCAGCTAGCTCTACCGTGTATTCAACCTCTAAGGGTGTTGGGGTTATTGTAATTATCTCACTAAAATCCTTAGATATAAAGCTTCTCTCAGCTCCAGTATCAAACAGTACAGAAGCATAATTATTGTTCAAGAGATACGTACCAGTTGCAAGGTTGGGATCTTTTCTGGCCTCCTTAGCCCCGATCACGAAGGCTCGTCCCTTCGGGCCGTTGTTGTTCCCGTTATTGTCATTGTTCTTCAGATGCGGGCAGTCCCTCTTGAAGTGCCCTGGCTTTCCACATTCGAAGCAGCCCTTCGGTGCCTCGAGCTGTTGTTGTTGTGGCTGTGGGGTCTTTGTACGCAGCTCACCCCTGCAGTCTTTGGCGAGGTGTCCCCCCTTGCCACATCGTTGGCATCGGATAGAACCGCATTGTCCCAAAACATGGTGTAAATTGCATTTGTTGCACTTGGGATGTTTGCCTGCGTAGGATCCTGAGCTTTGGTTGGTTGGGATGGGTGGTGCGTAAGCTTGAGATGACCCAAACTTACGTTGCTGCGGTGGTGGTTGGAGGGTGGTTGGTTTGTTCAGGGTGTCATCCCATTTTCGTTTGCCCTTGTCGTTGGTCGTGGTCACAGCACCACGGGGTGGCAAGAGTCCTTGTGCAACAGCCGAGTCAGTGAGCTTGTGGGTTAATCGCACGTCTTGTTGCATGGTGATAGGATCAGCAGAGAGCACCATGCCCTGAATTTGGGGTGGCAGTCCATCAATGTACTTTTCTATATGTTTGAAGGGTGGGGTTGCCATTTCCGGGCACAAGTTTGCCAGCTCATACGATCGAGCTGTGTAAGCCTCGACCTCGGAACCAACCATCTTATGGTTCCAGAATTCTGTTTCCAGTTTCTGCACTTCGCCGCGAGGACAGTATTCGCGGTTCAACATCCTCTTAAAGTCATCCCAAGGTAGGGCGTTGGCTACATCGAGCCCTTGATTCTGGACATTGGCATTCCACCAAGTGAGGGCAGCTCCCTCGAATGTCCCTGCAGCGAACTTGACCCTGTCCTCGTTCCTGCAGTTGCTCATGGCAAAGGCCGATTCCGCCTTCTCGATCCAGCGTAATAGTCCAACGGCACCCTCTGTACCGCTGAAGGAGTGGGGTTTGCAGTCCAGAAACATCTTGAACGTGCAGAGAGGTGGGTTAGGATTTGCTCCTGAGATAAGCAAAGAGTAGAGTTGGGTTAAGTATCGGTTAAACGTGTTGAATTGAAAACAAGTGATTGTGATGCAAGGTGAGTATGAATAGATTCATCACCTTGGTTCAGTGGGTTTTGGTTACGGGCAGCTTCCCGTGCAGCAAGTACCTCCTCAACTCGCTCGTTGATGAGCGCGTTCAGTTCAGCTGCAGTAAGGTTGATGTTTCCTCGTCCTCCTGCATTCCTGCGTCCTCCACGCCTTCCAGCCATGATCTTCATAGCGAGAATACGTGTTAGTGTTTGTCTAATGACTAATGTAGTGTGTGCGATGGGTACTGTAAAGAACATGTAGAGCTATCGACTCTTCCCCGTCATGGGTAGTCACGTGCAGTGACGAACGTAATGCATGAAAGATGTAACGTGTGTGCAAGTACTACAATACTAAGCACTATGTGTTGTGTGGAGACTAGTGGTTATAGACTAAGTTCACTAAATGCAAACCTAATTCGCAATAACCTGGCTCTGATACCAATCTGTCGCACCCCGAGAAATCCCGTCCCTTCCGGGGCGCGAGCGACGGCAGATTGTCAGGATCGCAGTCTCCGGTCACACAACATGCGAGACCTATATGTCTGATTTCGTACGTACATCCAATAATTTGGATAAAAACAGTTTAGTAATATCAGAGTTGCGAAAATGAAGAACAAGTTAACAAAACAGTTTAATCATTCATAGTTTGCGGAGGCGTTATCTTAAAACAGTTTTCAAAATGACAATTAACAATAGTGCGGAAGCGATTAAAGTGGTTTGACAATACATAATTAACATAACCAAATGTTAAATATTATTAAGTGGCCTAAGACACTACAGTAGATGCATGGACCCCATCCTAGCATCCTAGTCCTTGTGCGCGTGCCTTAGTTACCTGAGAAAACATGCGAGTAAAAGGGTCAACACAAAGGTTGGTGAGAGCACAGGTTTATCATAAGCAGTAAACATCCAATGTTTAAAGTAAGAGTGGTTATCCATGTATCATTACAATGCAGTATCGATTGATAGCTAGTCAATACAGTTATATTATATTGTGGATGGTACCGAAGCTGACAATGGGTGCCTCCCGCCATGTCCATCACAAGACTACGGCAAAGTGTTGGTCAATTTTGCACTGTTCCGACCTCTAGTCGGGTGTAGTGGGGCTTGTCAGGCCCAAATAGTACTATTCAAGATTACCATGCTAGGCGTTATGCTATTAACGGTCCGAGGAGTATCGCGAGGACTTTTAGTTGTGATAGGGGCCCACACATATACATATAATGATAAAGCATGTCCATACATAAATGAAATGAGTTGTTTTCCAAAAATAGTTTATCATGCAATGTTTTCTCCCCCAAAGGTAGAAAAAGTAAAAAGGGGCCGTGAACTCACCTGATAGAGCAGTTCCGGTTTACAGGGTGTTCGCGTCTGCGAAAGCTAGCTGTCCTGCTAGTAAGCACCTATGATCGTATAGGTGTAAGTATGTGTTTTGTGGTGTGTTGTAATCCATACAACTCCAAGTGTCGGTGTGCTCAACCGAGTATGTGTGTGTTGACTTGTGAGACTCGACGAATCGTTGGTGACACGATTGTTGTGTTTATGTGCCTTGACGCACATAAGACACTAATATGCATCCTATGACTCTAGTCACATAAGTTTCCATTTTTTAGAAAGTTTCCAATTTAGGAAAGTGTGGTTATGAAATCCCATTTCATAACTTCCAATATGTTTATAAAATACGTTTAAACTCTTAAAACATGTCGTTTGTGCATAAATCACCATTTATGCCGTTTTGCCCAAATAAAGTTTCCTTATTTGGAAAGTGTCCGTTTAAAAACTCGTTTTCACAAATCAAGGTTTCCAATATGCTTAGAAATCATTTCTAAACATATTTCAATAATCTAAGTTCATCGAATCTTTCAAAAACATCAAAAGCCCTCTTTTGATTTATAAAAGTTTCCATTTTTAGTAAGTTTCTATAAAACCATGTTTTTGACAAAATCAAATATCCCAATGTGTTTCTAAACACTTCAATACACATTTAACAATATCTAGACATGTCTAACATGTCTAGATCATCACAAATCGAGGACTTGCAACATAAAAGTTTCCTTTTATGGCAAGTGTACCAAAACATCATCAAATCGAATCTAGCTTAACCAAAACTCAATCCTAACATTTCTAAGCACCAAAATCAGTAACTCTAAATCAAATACCCATCAAATCACCAACAAATTCGAGCACAATAATCGTAAGGAGTTGCATGTGGGTTTTTAACCCTTGCATGTACGATCTAACACTATGTAAACATTTAAAACTACCTTAGATGTGTAGATTTGTGCTAGAACAGGTTCTGGAGATTCTTCAAGTGGCTAAGATTGAGTCTTTTGTTGTTTGATGGCTTCCAAAGCTCCTTTGATGTTCCTATAGCTCTCAAATGCCAAGAACTAGCTTCAATGGTGATTCCAGGAGGTTGGAGGACTGATTTCAGAGTGGTTTGGTCGAGATTGAACAAAGAAAGTCGGGTGAATTGCAAAGGAACCGAGTAGAAGTGAAATGGGGTTGATTATAAAGAAAATCTGATCTGCATGGCCTTCGCGTACCGCGGAGGCCGATCAAAATTTTCTACCGCGTACCGCGATAGGATTCGGGAGTCTCGACTCCCGCTTTCCTTCGCGTATCGCGGAGCCTTTTGCAGAGGGGTCATCGCGTACCGCGATGAGTCCACTTCTATGTTTTTCGATTTCGTTGAAACGATTTCGCTCAAACATGATTCCTAACGTTTATCTAAAGCATCTAATGCTTGTTTAAGCACGTAATACAAGTATCACATAAGTTTGATTGATCACCAACGTTCGTGAGACTCGTGTGTGTGTTTCGATAATTCCTCGAATTATCTTCGATAGTTTGTGTTCGTGTTCTATGATGCGTTTGCACGCTTGATTAATCCTAATCAACGTGTAGTGCACAATTCAATAATTATCCGAACTATTGTCTTGTGTTAGTGTTGTGGTTGCCACACTTGGTTTCCAAAACCAATGTGCGATGTATGATTATCGTTTCGTAGATGTTTGTGTTCAACTCATCTAATTAAACATAATTAAATGAAATGCAACAAGTATGAATGTGAAATGTAAAGAATATAAGAGTTGCACTTTTACCTGAAATTGCCGGGTGTCACACAAATTGAGCGAAAATTCCTGACTCACCGCATGGTCGGTGCTGGACATCGTGAGTATACTTCCAAGTTCTTTGAGTATGCTCGATTGGTGCCACATCTTGTGACACCGGAATCAAACCTTATCAGTCGTTACATCTGGGGACTGGTAAGCGAAATACGTGACATGGTTAAGGCTGCAATGCCTCAGACCATTGATTCAGCTGTTGAACTGGCAGGGTTGCTTACAGATGGAATGGTAAGAACCCAAGAGGAGAAGAAAAGCCAAGTGGCAATCCAAAAGACTGATCAAAGTTCAAAAAGGCCGGCAAGAAAATTTGTAAAGAAAGAAGGAGGCGGTGGTACGTACCCACAATGTAAAACATGTGGGAAAAAGCATCTGGGAAAGTGTAATAGGGCAAAGTATTGTAGCCACTGTAAAATGATGGGTCATTCATTGGAAGAATGTAGAAGGAAAGTGATGGTGACGTGTTTTAATTGCAACGAACCGGGACACTACCGAAATGAGTGTCCTAAATTGAATAAAATGAGTGGGACTGGCGGAGCTGGTGGTTCAGGAGCAAAAGCTGATACAACTCCAAAGAAGACGACTCGAGCTTTTGTTCTTAATGCCAAGGAAGCTGCAGACATGCCGGATGTCATTACCGGTACGTTTCTTATCAATAATATTTATGCTAAGGTTTTGTTTGATTCGGGAGCAAATCAAAGCTTTATTGATTATGAGTTTTGTAAGCTTCTAAATGAACCATTAGTGAAACTAGATAAACCTTATCTGGTAGAAACCGCTAATGGTGATGTAGTCAAAATAAATGAAGCATTGGTAAATGGTAAGATCACAGTCTTTAAGCACAACATACCTGTAAAATTCTTACCAATGAAGTTGGCCGGTTTTGATGTGGTAATCGGGATGGATTGGTTAGCTACAAACCAAGCTTGTATCTTATGCGACACCAAATCAATTGAAGTTCGTGTTCCAACGGGAGGAAAGTTGATCATCAACGGGGATAAGCCAACGAATAATGTCGGAATCATTTCTATGATCAAAGCTACAAAATATCTAAACAAAGGTTGTTTAGCTTACCTAGTCTCAGTCACAACTGAAGATCAAGAAAAGAAGAAATTGAAAGACGTACCTGTTGTAGCTGATTTTCCCGACGTGTTTCCAGATGAATTGCCTGGTTTACCACCAGAACGTGAAGTAGAATTCAATATCAATCTAGTACCAGGTACTGCTCCAATTGCTAAATCTCCTTATAGATTAGCACCGACGGAGATGAAAGAACTCAAGAAACAATTAGACGAGCTATTGGAAAAAGGTTTTATTCGACCTAGCTCATCACCTTGGGGAGCTCCAATCTTATTCGTCAAGAAGAAAGATGGGTCGATGCGGATGTGCATTGATTACAGAGAGCTAAATAAGGTGACAATTAAGAACAAGTATCCACTTCCACGAATTGACGATTTATTCGATCAACTTCAAGGAGCTTGTCATTTTTCTAAAATCGATCTTCGATCAGGATATCATCAACTGAAAGTACAGGATGAAGATATTCCTAAAACTGCTTTCCGTACAAGGTATGGGCATTATGAGTTCACTGTTATGCCATTTGGACTTACTAATGCTCCAGCTGCCTTTATGGATATGATGAACCGGATATGCAAACCTTATCTGGATAAATTCATCATTGTGTTCATTGATGATATTCTTATTTATTCAAAAACACCCGAGGATCATGCTATACATCTTAGAACCCTACTTGAACTACTTAGACATGAGAAATTGTATGCTAAATTTTCCAAATGTGAATTCTGGCTCACAGAAGTACAATTTCTGGGGCATGTTATTAATGCTCAAGGTATTCAAGTAGATCCATCTAAGATAGAGGCTATTACCAAATGGGAGAACCCCAAGTCACCTACAGAGGTGCGTAGTTTCTTAGGCTTGGCGGGTTATTATCGCCGATTTATTCAGAATTTCTCCCGAATAGTCGTTCCTCTCACCTCATTAACTCGAAAATCTGTAAAATTTGAATGGGGTTCCAAGCAAATTGAAGCATTTCAAATTCTTAAAGATAAGTTGACTCACGCTCCAATCCTAGCATTACCTGAAGGTGTTGAAGACTTCGTTGTCTATTGTGATGCTTCTCATACAGGATTAGGATGCGTATTGATGCAACGAAACAAAGTTATTGCTTATGCATCACGTCAATTGAAGACTCATGAGAAGAACTATGTAACTCATGATCTGGAGTTAGGCGCCATAATCTTTGCACTAAAGTTATGGAGACACTATCTGTATGGCGTTCATTTCACAGTTTATACTGATCACAAGAGTTTAAAGTATATCTTTGGTCAGAAGGAACTAAATATGCGACAACGAAGATGGATGGAAACGTTGAATGACTATGACTGTGAAATTATCTATCATGAAGGAAAGGCAAATGTGGTTGCGGACGCCTTAAGCCGAAAGGAGGTAGAGAAACCGAGAAGGGTACGTGCTTTACGGCTAGAACTTCAAGTCGATTTGTTTAATCAAATTAAAGAAGCACAGAAACAAGCCCAAGAAGATGAAAACAAACAACAAGAAGGAATGAAGGGCATGATTGAACAACTGATTAAAAGAGATGATGGAATTTTTCGAATGAACACAAGAATCTGGGTGCCAATCACTGGTGGCTTAAGAGAAAGAATATTGGAAGAAGCGCATAAATCTAAATACATGATGCACCCAGGAAGTGATAAAATGTACAAGAATCTAAAGGAGAACTATTGGTGGATTGGCATGAAGAAAGATATTGCCTCATACGTTGCAAGATGTTTAACTTGTTCTCAAGTTAAAACTGAACACCAGAAACCTTCTGGTATGTTGCAACAACTGGAACTACCTGTTTGGAAATGGGAAATGATAACCATGGACTTTATAACTAAACTTCCCAGAACCAGTCGTGGGAATGATACGATTTGGGTTATTGTTGATAGACTGACAAAGTCTGCTCATTTCCTAGCAATGAAAGAAACTTACTCAATGGATAGGCTAGCACAATTGTACGTAAATGAGATTGTATCTTTACACGGTGTGCCATTATCCATTGTGTCAGATAGAGATAGCCGTTTTACGTCTCGATTTTGGCAAAGTTTTCAAAAAGCTCTCGGAACACGTTTAAATTTCAGCACTGCTTATCATCCACAAACTGATGGGCAGAGTGAAAGAACTATCCAAACATTGGAAGACATGCTTCGAGCTTGTGTAATAGACTTTGGAGGAAGCTGGGATGATCATTTACCTCTGATGGAATTCTCTTACAATAATAGTTATCACTCAAGTATTCAGACTGCACCGTTTGAAGCTCTTTATGGAAGAAAATGCCGAACACCAGTCTGTTGGTCTGAAATTGGTGAAAATCAGTTGTCTGGTCCAGAAATAGTACAAGAAACAACTGACAAAGTCTTTCAAATTAGAGAAAGATTGAAAGCGGCTAGAGATCGACAAAAGAGCTATGCAGATCGAAGAAGAAAGCCATTAGAATTCAATGTTGGTGATAAAGTGCTACTCAAAGTTTCACCATGGAAAGGAGTGGTACGATTCGGTAAAAAGGGAAAGTTAAGTCCGCGTTATGTTGGACCTTTTAAAATTACTAAACGAATCGGACCGGTGGCTTATCAGCTTGAACTACCGGAAGAAATGGCCGGAGTACACGATGTGTTTCACGTTTCTAATCTCCGAAAATGTTTGGCCGATGAATCATTATTAATGCCACTTCAAGATGTTGAAGTGAACGAAAAATTAAAATTTATCGAACAACCGATTCAAATTGAAGACCGACGAGAAAAGAGACTCAAGCGTAAAAAGTTGGTATTAGTTAAGGTTAAATGGAACTCTAGACGTGGTCCTGAATACACATGGGAACTGGAGTCAGAAATGAGAAAGAAATATCCACACCTATTTCAATAATCTCGAGGACGAGATTAAAACAAAGGTGGGAAGGATGTAACAACCCGTTTTAAGAATATAAATTAAATACTTTCAATGTTATTATTTTAAAATACAATAATTGAACGATCACTTGAATTATAAGGTCTCGTTTAAAAATTAAAATAGTTATAATTAACTTATAAAATATGATTATTCGAGAAATTAATATTAGAAATGATCGTTTAAGATTTGAAGCGTTCGTTTAAACGAATAACTATGGTGTAACACATGTATATTTATTTTATAAAAATATATTGTTCGATATTATAAAAAAAAAAAAACAACAAAGTTATTTTATATACATATATGACACTTACATACTAGTAAGCAACGAGTAAAATAATTGTTAAAAAATTTTTTTACATACCTATTTGGTTAGTTAATATTACAGGGGACCACCTAAAATTAATAAAATATATTATAATTAAACTTTCTCCGTTTTTAACGAAACTTTGGTCAAAATGTAGAGAAAAATGAACTGGTCCTGACAGTATTTTTAAAATTTTATAAAACGTTATATTTTAAAAGTTATAAGAGAAAAACAAAATATGAGCTAAATTAATTATAATAATAAAATAATATAAAACAAACATTTCAAATTGAAATTGAAATTGTGTACGTGGAACGTTGTGAAGGCTATTAATGGCATATATATAATCAATCGAACAAATAGCACAGCACCTGTAAAACCTACCCCTACAAAATTCTTGCTCAACACGTTTTGAAGCAATATAAATAGTCATGAACTTTATTTTCATTCAAAAATCACACATACAAAATACATATACAAACACTGTTGAGAAGAATATAAAAGATCTGGATGCTAGGAGGTGCTGATCAAAATACAAAGTCAAGATTAAAGAGTTGGTTCGTTTAGGTATATTATCTAATTTCTTAGTTAAACTTATAAATTTAAGATTTTAATATAAAATTAACTTATAGGGTTAGGGTTAAGCTCCAACCCTATGTATATATTAAAAATTTTAATTTACTTAAATAACAATAATAATATTGATTATTATCGTAATAATAATAATATAATAATATAATAATAAAATAATAATAATAATAATAATGATATTATTATTATTATTATTATCATCGTAGTAAATAATAATAATAATAATAATAATAATAATAATCATAATAATAATAATAATAATAATCGTAATAATAATAATATTAATAATAATAATAATAAATAAATAAATCAGTAAATGTTCTTTGCAGAACAGTTATAAGCATATATTAAGCAGAAACGCTGCCCAAATTTATAGTGAAAAGTTCTAAGCTGTCGCTCAGCCAAAAAAATTAAGGTGAATACATTTAACTCGTTTTTAAATTTATAAATG
Source organism: Mikania micrantha (assembly GCA_009363875.1). Classification (NCBI taxonomy): domain Eukaryota; kingdom Viridiplantae; phylum Streptophyta; class Magnoliopsida; order Asterales; family Asteraceae; genus Mikania; species Mikania micrantha. Next base: position 53,100,784 of record CM018689.1, read on the forward strand.
AATTTTTATGAGCATGTATGTTTAAACTTTGACGCATAAAGGGATACTATTAGACCAGCATTTAGGCCATTAGTATACGTACGATTTGCAAATTGTATCCGCTATGGGTGAAATTCCCATATGTGGCTGGTAACGTGGGCTGGAAGGTTATACGTAAGACGCACTCCGCAGGCAACCTAACCAGTGACGGGCTGTGGGCTGTAGGGAACAAACGTAAGACGCACTCCGCTGTTGTTCCTAACCAGTGACAGTACAAGCCAGGGTATGCAGTGGTTGTATCGATCAGTGAAATAACCTGCTAAATGTGTAGTATTGCCACTAATAATTATGGTTAAAGTACCGAATATGCTATGCTTACATATCGAGTCTGTTATTTGTATTCACCAACATTATGTTGACGTTTTATTTTCAAAAACTTTTCAGGTAATAATGAATGACCAATCAGAAGCAAGATTAGAGATTTAGGGTCTAGGATACCTTAAATAAAAATCTTGTGGCGAAACCGAGGAGCGATTGGAGTTATACCTCCAAGTCCCATGTAACCAATATATGTAAATATATGTTTGTAAAACTCGGTTTAAAATGAAATAAAATGTTGTGTTCATATCTATGCATATGAAATTTTATAAAACCCTGAAAAGTTATTTACAGGCGATAAAATGTGGTTTTTCATACCCATGCGTATGAATTATTTGTGAATTATGAAAAACAGATTTCACATCCATGCATGTGAATTATTTATAAAATTACAAATTTATGAAACAACGCTTCCGCTGAAACATATTAAATTGAATAATAAACTCTGACCGAGACTGTATTATCCATGAAACCAATTCGGGTCGCAGCGCCCGGGCCGCCGAGAGCCCGGGGTGTGACAGTTACCCAACTTACTGTAACATTACATATAAGTAGTAGAAAGAGTCTACTTGATTGTGATGCATATATATTGATTGATTTGAATGAATGTGCATAACTAAATTGGAACTAATTGAGTTAATAGACTCTAATGTATATATGTTAAGTTTCAATGTGTTTATGTCACGATTGAATTGAATATGCAACATAGATTGCATAAGAATAGCCTGATGAGCCGGTGTTTGAGTAAGTAATCCCACAACTATGACATCATATAATGAACAGTGAATTTGTTGTTAAATAAATTATATGATAAATATGGCATTGGTGATAGGGAAAGTTGAATAATAAAAGTTCAACAACCTATGATAAAACCAATACCCTGGTAACTGAAAGTGTGAGAACTCTATGATAGAAGTATCGGTGGGTGAACATCATAGTAATTTGATTAAAATAATGATACCACATATGTGTGGTTAGTTAGAGGTGCTGACAAATGTCTTAGATGGAAGTACCTGTGGGTGAACATCTTAAGACTTGATATTTATGACTCCACAATAGTGGATAGTCAGAGGTGCTGACAAATGTCTTAGATGGAAGTACCGGTGGGTGAACATCTTAAGACTTGAATAATTTATGACTCCACAATGGTGGATAGCTAGATGTGCTAGCAATTTGTCTTAGATGGAAGTACCGGTGGGTGAACATCTTAAGACTTGAACTATTTATGACTCCACAATGGTGGATAGCTAGAGGTGATAGCAATTGTCTTAGATGAAGGACCGGTGGGTGAACATCTTAAGACTTAATATATGTATAATACCACAAATGTATGGATAACCGGTTAATTCGGAAACTAAATTGTTGAAACCACAGGTGTGTGGGTAATTGGTTGAGCAAATAAAATATAGATATATATATATGGTGTTTTAAATTTAGCCAGAGGTGCTGGTGATAGAGTTGGATTACATAATATACACATATTTATGAAAATGTTCCATTAAGGGAAATACATGCATAATATGTGTTGGGTGGAAGTTGATGTTTGAATATGATATATTATTATCTAAACATTATTAACATCCATATGATATGTATGTGGATGGGTTTAAATAAGTTCTTGGGAACTTTGGGAGGAGTTACTTACTTAGTTCATATGAATTAATTGTGACATTTATATGTGATGGTACAGGTCAAAGATAGATATGCATTGGGCGATCAGATCGGGCACGTTGTGAAGCAGAACCAAACGTTATGTAAACTCTTTGGTGGTATTAAACTTAAACACGCTAGTTTTATTAAGCATAAATGTAAATGTTATGAAATTAAGTGTGTTTAACTCTTGAAATGGTAATTTCACGCTTCCGAACATAATTTTACGATAAAGTTTAATATGGGACATAAAATTTGACACGTGTAATCATGTAAAAAGTTTGGGTGTCACAGTAAGTCAGATGGATCGCGCATGAGATCCGCCCTTCTTGACGTGCGGTGCATGTAGAGAGGGAAGAGATAGGTGATGTGGAAAAGAGATGGTACATGTGAGAACGATAGGTTGAAATTAAATAGAGGAGAGATGGTGAATGTGAGACTGATGGGTAAAAAGTTGATGTGACAGTAATAACTATAATGCATGTAGTAAATGCAGTCTTAACATTGGAAACAATCTTACAAAAGTTGATGTGACCAAAGGGCTTATAGCCTAATGGTACCCCTTGACTCCCTGAATGGGAGGTATTGGGTTCGAGTCTTGGCTGGAGCAAAAAAATGCTCAAGGTTGAGCTAGGGTTTTTCAGTGTGGGTTTTCTTCTAGAAGGTGGTGTCAATGTATCCATTTAAACAATAATACTTGGCGTTAGCTATTAAAAAAAATGATACAATTTATACAGATGGTTCCTTTCTTTTCATTAAAATACAATCTCAATTGTAAAATTGTCATAAACCAAAATTCAAAACTCAGTTTGCACTTGATTACATTTTGGAAAAAAAAAAGTCAAATTGAGTTGACTCAATTCTAATCTTTAGTGATTTTGTAGGTGTGATTGATTTTGAAAATAAAACAAGCTAAAAAGCCTAAAATACATAATGTTATCTTGAAATACAATTAATCACAAAAATGTTATTTTTAAGAAAGGCAAGAATAAATCACATGTTAAACTAATAATTATTTTTACTTGGTTTTTTTTACTAGAACTCTATATGTATACGAGAATAAAGATAATAGTAAAGTTCGGAGGTTTTTGATTTGGCTATAAAATTTTCTTCTTTATATGACTTTGACAATAAGAAGATCAATAGTAAAGTTATTTTTTATTTTGAATTGGTCACAATTTTTTTTCTTTCTTTTGGGCCATGTTAGTCTTATTCTCTTTTAATTTTTGTCAATTTTTTTAACATTTTAGTTTTAATTTTTTTTATTAATGTTATGTTTATCGTTGCATGTGTTTCTTTTCAAGGTTATTGACATTCGTTTTTTCAATGAAGAATGGCTTCAAGTTTTACAACCGATTGATGAGCACTTTTTACAACGAAATATGACTTATATGATGGAGTAGACATTGTGGTTTTACGAGAACTAAAGCCTCTTTTACAACAAACTACGTGTTAGAGTTTTACGATTGTGTGACAGTCGTTGCAATGCGTATTTTGTTTGTATTTTGATATACAAGATCGTGTATTTCTTGAAACCTAGGGATTTATACTAGGATAAGAACTATTGCAATTTGTTTTGTTGTTTGTATTTTGATTTTTAAGATCATGAAAAATTTAGAGTTCAACACATGATCACGTTGTAAATAGTTGTGTTAATTAATGTGTAAATACTTGATATTAGTGACTTTTGACCCGAAACATGTTTAATTGAGTATGTTTATGAATTTCAGGTGTCAAGAGGTTAAAGACGTGTTCGGGAGCTTATTGGATGGTTAGAAGAGGCGTCAAGTGATAAAGAGTGCAAGAACATGGTTTCGGGAAGCTAAAACTTCGAGGGCGTATAACTGGAGCTAGGAGAAGAGTTACGGGGCCCATAGTATATGAAAACTGAGTTTCTCGACGAGACAAAGCCGTTGGTGAGGTCATTCTGGGCGTATGATACACCCAGCACGTCGTATCATACGGACAGCGTACCATACGCCCAGGTTTGAGCGTTGGCAGAATCTGGCAGGCGTAGGATACCATTTTGGACGTACCATATGCCCAAGCCCGGTGTATGGTACGCCGGAGGCCGGAAAAATTGATTTTTTAGCAAATTTTTCCCATATTTAAGGCATTATCCTAGGGTTTCGAGAGTGACTTCTTCCTGGACGATTTGGGGGCGAAAAAGTGACGAATTTGGGCAGCAAAACTCCTCCAAATCCATCCGTAATCATTGGAAACATCATCCAAATAAAGAATCGAAGCGTGCTAATGAAGATGCGTGGCTAGTTTCCCTTCGTAATCGCTTCCGGGTAATTAGGGTTGTAAGTGAAACATTGTTTGAATGTTGAATCTAGGTTTTTGATTGTAAACTTGATATGATTTCTATTTGGTTGATTTAAACAATAGATTTATGTTTTTGTATTGATACGTTACCATCAGTGATTCGGTTTTCTTGCACGTTTACTCATTGGTAATTGTGTAATGCTTTGTGTATGTCTATTGGTGATTGTGTGAATGATCAAATCTTTAACGTTCGTTCCGTTATCATCACTTCAAGCGAATTGATTAGCACAGTCGATTTTTACATGACGTTGATCTAGGTTTAATTTACATCCATAGTGGAACTTGCAACCTAAAAAACGGGAAGTGATTACCTTGTTCATTAATTGTTTTCTAATCAAAATTAAAGTTTGTTTCTTTTAAATGATTCTCTTAATTCAATTCAATCCAAAGTTTTCATTTTTCTTAGATTAATTAGTTTGTAGTAACGATTAGCACTTTCCACTTATTCCTTGTAGAGACGACCTTACTTCCCTTGCTATAGTCAAAGGTGGATAAGTTCTAAATTATAAATTGTTTTTGATTGACCTACGACATCTCGATCAACACACACCAAAAATTTGCTAAATTATTAAAGTACAAGTAATCTATATTTTTGGTGGGGTAGTTTTTTCTTTTTTCTTTTTATTTTATAACATTAATTTTTAGCTATTAATAGTAACTAGGTTTAATCCCACCCGCGCGTTGCGGCGGGTTATCACAGTATAATCCCGAGAACGGTTATTATATATCATTTGCAAAATCATAAGTTACATAGCAAAATCAAATTTTTCATCACAAACTCTATACAATTATATATAAATAAACGTAAAATTATACATAATCGAAAAAACAAAATTTAAAAGTTTTAGTGGCCAAAATCAAATAAACAAAACTTTATATTATAGAAAAGTTTTAGTGACTAGAATCGAAAAAACAAAACTTTACTATTAAGTTTTAGTGGCCATAATCGAAAAAACAAAACTTTATATATATAAAAGTTTTAGTGGCCAAAATAAAAAAAAAAAACTTTAAAAAGTTTTAGTGGCCAAAATCGAGAAAACAAAATTTTATATTATATAAAAGTTTTAGTGACAAAAATCGAAAAAACAAAACTTTACTATTAACTTTTAGTGGCCAAAATCGAAAAAACAAAACTTTATATTATATAAAAGTTTTAGTGGCCAAAATAAAAAAAAAACTTTAAAAGTTTTAGTGGCCAAAATCGAAAAACAAAACTTTATATTATATAAAAGTTTTAGTGGCCAAAATCGAAAAAACAAAACTTATAATATATAAAAATTTTAGTGGCCAAAATCGAAAAAACAAACCTTTAAAACTTTTAGTGGCCAAAATAAAAAAAAACAAAGCTTTATTTTATATAAAAGTTTTAGTGGTCAAAATCGAAAAAAACAAAACTTTAAAAAGTTTTAGTGGCCAAAATCGAAAAAAAAATTATATTATATAAAAGTTTTAGTGGCAAAAATCAAAAAAACAAAACTTTAAAAGTTTTTGTGGGCAAAATCGAAAAAACAAAACTTTATATTATATAAAAGTTTTAGTGAGCAAAATTGAAAAAACAAAAATTTACTTTTAGTGGCCAAAATCGAAAAAACAAAACTTTATATTATATAAAAGTTTTAGTGATCATATAGAAAAAACAAAACTTTAAAAAGTTTTAGTGGCTAAAATCGAAAAAACGAAACCTTATAGTATATAAAAGTTTTAGTGGCAAAAATCGAAAAAACAAAACTTTAAGAGTTTTAGTGGCCTAAATCGAAAAAACAAAAACATTATATTATATAAAAGTTTTGTTGATTAAAATCGAAAAAACAAAACTTTATCTTTTTTCTTCATGTTTCTGTTTTTTTCCTTTTCATCTTTGTGCAGTGGAACCCAACAAAAATCCAAACGTGGCAAAAGTTGAATAACAGATGGCCAAACTAAAAAACTTCTGACGTTCTTATTCCCCACCATGTCTTTTAATATTATATAAATACTACCAAATCCAGTTTTTGAAAGAATTATAAACACGTATTATTTTCAAGCTAATCAATAAAGCCCATAAGCTACAAAGGTTATGCGATAACTTTGGTTTTATAATAAAATAATAACCATACAATTAATTATAAATCTACTTTAAGATGATTAATCATTAGCAGTTTTTTAAAGTTAAATATACAACACTGTGAATTTAAATTGCATTAATTATTTTTTATCGTCTGTTCTCAGATCGATCTCACTTATGGAGCCAGTAAGCAAGGTCAATTACTCGACCTCAGTGAGAATCTTCTATAGAAGGTGAGAGCCCTAACCACCCACTTAGAAACTAACAACCACAAAAATTTTATTAGTTGTTCAAATCTAAAAAAATGTTATTAGTGGGCTTAATTTTTAAGTTTTCTTCGAATATACTTTAATAAGATTAGTAGGGGCATACCTAGATTTAGCATTATTATGGCTTTGCATTAATGAATCACCAAAATATTATTCATGACAATGTCATGTGATACCATGTTAATTTTTAAGTTGTTTTATGATTAGTCGTTGAATATATTTGTGGTTGCATTTAAAGATTATTCTAGGCTTTGATTCTCTACATAGATGGATATTAATTTTCAATAAAAATTTCATATTTGTTTCATTTGGTTTGAAGATATCTAAAAGCATGTTTTTTTTTTTAGAAATATAAGTAGGGATTTTCTTACATCTCATTTCCTTAAGATTTTACCAATAGTTTTGCTAACGAGTTCAAGTCCTGACATGAACAAAATATGGGTTTCATGCTAGGCTAAGGGGTTTTCTCTCACCTATGGTGGGTTTCCTGCTATTGGGTGTGGATATGATCGTGTAGGTTTATGACCCGTCAGTGATCCAAATTGTCGTTTAATAAAAAAGTTAGGGTTAAACACATTTAAGTGCAAGTTATTCGTTTTAGTGTTTAGTGTTTATGGCTATAGCGTAAGAAATTCACCACAACTTGCTTCATTTAATAGTTGGAGCTTTTATTATTCGATATTTGTTTAATTAAAGATACAATTAATATGTTAGAGAAAGAGATATCTTGCGAAAATAATTTAATCTGCATTTGTCTGATAAAATAATTGAATATATGATAATTTTGCTAAAATACTTAAAATATGTGATTATGTTACTAAATAATTAATTGAATCTGTCAACTTGTTAGTTTGTGACATTGCCTTGATCTATAACATGTTCTACTCTAATTATGTCAAATTATGGACTAGAGTATAACAAACAAACCAATTTGTTCAGTATGATCTCAGTATTCGCCATTCGGTAAGGTCTAAAGAGTAAAAAATGAAGATAAATATTACTCCTATCACAGTATAGATATGTTACTTTAAAGGAGAAAAAAAAATAAAGAAAACGAAAAGTTAAACGAGATTCTTACAATACACCCTCAAAATTCTAGTTTGTTTTAAGCTATTAAATTGATCGACTCGTCGCTAAATATAAATTATTAAGTAGTTGTCATAATCTTCATATACATAGAAATTTTTAATATTTGAATAATGATCCTAATAAGGGGCTGTTTGATAGCATCTGAATGGGTCTGAATGAGTCTGAATCTGAATGGTTCAGATTCAGACCGTTTGTTTGGTGCAAAAAAAACACATCTGAATGAGGTAGAATGTCTGAATGGAGGTCTGAATCATTCAGACTTGAGAACAAGTCTGAATGAGAAAAACACATCTTCGACGGACTTGGAATACTTCGACCGACTGGAATACTTCGTACATCGTCATCTTCGATGGGCTTAGATCACCTTTGACCGACTGGAATACTTCGCCGCCGTTCCTCCGCCACATCGCCGCCGTCACTCCGCACGTTGCCGCCCCTGTCGTCTCCTCTGAACCTTTCGTCGTCCGATTAACAGCACCTCCCGTCTGAATGGAGAACCCACCGTCGCCATCATCGCCCCGTCTGAACTTGTCACCATCTTCCCGATCGCCTCCCATCTAAATGGAGACCCACAGTCGCCACCATTCCGAACATAGACGATAATTTTAGGATTTGATTAGGTGTTGTAATCGGTGGTGGTGGTTCAATCGGCGATGGTAGTTTCAAAGGAACACTGGTGGTGGCTCCGGCGAAGGGATTTTCATGGGGCGGCGATGGCATACTCAACAGCGAAGGGATTTCCATGGGAGTTGCGGTGGCTCTAGGTTTTGAACGAAAAGAAGCTTTTTTTTTCCTTTTTTTTATTTTTATTTTTTCATTCAGATATGTAACCAAACGGTCTTAACCGGTTCAGCACTTAATGGTTCAGACCATCTTAACCATTCAGACATCTTAACTATTCAGCATTTAATGGTTCAGATCCAACCAAACGGCCCCTAACTCTTCTTTTTCCCACATATCATTGTTATTCTTATGAAGTTAGAACAGACATAATTTGGTTTGTAATATTATTTATTATCGTCATAAATATTTTATATGGTAAATATAAGTAAAAACAATTTGATTTCTTTGATAGAATAAGTTGAATATTGTTAACTCCAGGTCCAAAAACAACAATAACAAAGTTGAGTCATTATATGATATTCATAAAACACAACTAGAGCAAAAAAGGAAATAAAAGCATCATAAATATAATTTTTTTTTAAAAAAAAAAAGGCAATTACATAGATATATGATCAACGGTACCAGCATAAGATGTAGACTCTTGTGATTCTTGTCTTTCATTTCCACCGTTAGTTACCATTAGCCACCTTCCTACTGGCAGAGCTGCTCAACCGCTGCCACGATCTGTGGCGGCTGAACCACGGTCCATTCTTCTAGAGTCCCTGCATACGGGGTCGGCACATCCTGTGATGACAAACACACAATCGGTGCATCCAAATAATCAAGAAAGTTTTCATTAATAGCTGCAGTCAAACTAGCACCAATTCCACCGGTTCTCATGCATTCCTCAACAATTAGCACACGGTGAGTCTTCTTAACCGAGTTCCCAATCGTATGCAAATCAAAAGGTTTCAAAGACCTGATATCAATAACTTCCGGGTCATAACCTTTGTTGACCAGAGTCTTAGCAGCCTGCATCACATGATACCTCATCCGGGAATAAGTCAAGATTGTAATATGTTCACCAGGTCTCACCATCTCAGCTTCTTCAAGATTCAAAACATATTCTTCATCAGGGATTCTTTCTTTAAGATTATAAAGCAAAACATGCTCAAACAGTATAACAGGATTATCACTTCTAATAGCTGCTTTCATTAGTCCTTTAGCATTATACGGGGTTGAGCATGCTACCATTTGAATCCCAGGAATTGATTGGAAATAAGACTCGAGGCGTTGTGAATGCTCCGCCCCGAGCTGCCGCCCAACACCGCCAGGTCCTCTGATGACAACCGGGATTTTGAACTGACCACCAGATGTGTAATGCAGCATACCACAGTTGTTGGAGATTTGGTTGAAGGCTAGCAGGAGGAAACCCATGTTCATGCCCTCGATGATTGGTCTTAAACCCGTCATGGCAGCACCGATTCCCATTCCTGTAAACGAGTTTTCAGCGATCGGGGTATCAAGGACCCGTAGATCACCGTATTTTTCTGCAAGTCCTTTTGTGACTTTGTATGAACCACCATAATGGCCTACGTCTTCTCCCATGACACATACACTGGCATCTCTATCCATTTCTTCTTCCAAGCCTTCACGGAGAGCTTCAAAGAGTAATAATTCATGACTGTAGAAGAAATATTATTAATATAATGTTATCCATACAACCTTCAACTCTGTAACCGAAGCAAGTCATTCGGTTTGGCTGGTTTGATATCTAAACATTTAGGTTCACGTTTTATTTTTGTGGTTTAGCAATTTAACAATTTGATCTTATTTGAAACTTGAGGCCAGCCGTTTAAACAAAACCAACCTTTATTATTTTATATATATATTTTTGTATGCATGGCAAAATGGGCAGGTTGGGTTATATAACAGCGCATGTCAGGATGGATTTTAAGTAAAATGAATTTGGGTTTAAATGGGTCTATTTAAAAAGCATTAATTTCGTTCAAGTTAAAATGTGTTGTAACTAAACAAATAGTTTATTTGAATAATTTTTAATGATTTCCTTATCATATTATTGATCATTCTTAATCATTTGAATCTATTATACTCACATAGTTTGTGAGTTATCCATCTTGACCTGCATTGTGTTAAGGAACAACCCATCTCAACCCATTCAATGTTATAATGCTACTCATTTCAACCCAAAATACAATAATTGTTTATCAAAATCTACCCATTTAGCTTGCTATGACTCAAGATTGTCAGGTCTAAGTTTAGTCATTTTTGAGTATATATTATTTTTTAATTATTGAATAAGTAGTTAAGTAGATATAGAGAAAGGTGTTGATTTTAAAACCATGTTGAGAACCGCAAGAATCATATAACGCATCCATATCTAATGCTTTGAATGTATTACACAAGATGTTCATGTAACAGTCTCTGTTTCGCTTTCTCGCTACTTCTGATTGATTTTATGCACTATGTACAAGTGCATTATGCTGTTCTTGTGGTTCTTAACATATTGGTGCTTCTGAAACAAATGTGCCCTTTACATATGTGTAATAAATTTTAAAACTTTTAATACAAACTAAGGATTTTGAAAAGATTCTGTTCAAATGTCAAAACCAAACAGTTAAACCGCCAAACTTGTAAAAATCAGTTGATCCAGCCAACCCACTCAACACAGCAATATGGTTTGTTCACAAACTGTAGTTAGCAGATAAGCCCATAATTTTCATTAACAAAAAAACCAAACCAAACCCAACCCAACCATTATCACACCTGACTGTACCATTGATAGCATTCTAGTAACTTATAATAAGCAAAGAAATTCATTCATATGCATACGAGATGAGACATGATTACCCAGGCTTAGATGCAGTTGATGCAGCTGGAGTATCAGCCTTTGTCTGCAGTACATACAAGATGCATGACACAATAGTTGATCAGATAGCTCAAACACAGAACTGCAGAAACAGAGATTCAGAGAGGTAGAAAGTTACTAACCGCCACAGCATGCGTAACCAAATGGTCAGCTCTGCCACCAATCTGGCTCGAACCACTGTCCATCTTGGCACCACCAGATCTCATCACAACACAATTCCCTTTCTTCCCTGCAAATCAAGCAATAAACTATACAAATTGGAGAACATTAACTGTAATATAAACCAGATCAGATATCAGTTTCTGAAACAAAACCCTAACAAAAATCACAACCTCAAACAAGTAACATACAACAAAATATATACATAAAACAGTGACAATTTAGATGTAATTAAGCCTATATTAAATCGTAACATCAAACAATTAGCACAGAAACAACAGAAAATGTTATTACAAATCTTAAAAAGCATGCAGCAATCAAATCAGAGCAAATTTACGAAACAAAACCCTAATACAATTCATAATCTCAAACAAGTAACACACAACAAAATAATTACTCTAAGCAGTCACGATAAACACAGAGACAATCAAAAAGCATGAATCAGTCGAATCAAACACAAATGAGAGACAACTTTACAAACCTGAAAGCAATCTGAGAGAGCCAAACTGCAATTTCTTGGTTTCAAATGAGGCGGAAGACGATAGCGACGTTGCTGCTCCGACTGCTTGAAAAATCGAAGCCATTTTCTTGCGGATTTGAAGATGAAACTAACAATTTGCAAGAAGATCAACGAATTACCAAATGCAAATCAAACACAAACTTCACTTTATAGCATTTGTGCGGACAAATCGATGAAGGTTTCTAGTTGAGGGTGACGTGTGTGTCGATTTTATAGAGAGAGGCCATTTCAGTACGCATGAGTTGCAAAGCGTAGGGGCTTTGGTTACATCGCCTGTTCGCCTACAGCGGAGTGCATGGTAAGATCTGTGGTGACCACTATGTGTGGGACACGTGTTAGTTATAAAACTACACGTCACCCGGTTGATGTGTTGTTGGATGTATTAAAGCGGTTGATGTTTTTAACTCTAGAGAAATAATTTGGTAACCAAATTTTCAAAATACCTACAAGTTGTTATTATTATTATTATTATTATTATTATTATTATTATTATTATTATTATTATTATTATTATTATTATTATGTGTTACAATTTAGAAGCGTTTATCTAGTCAGATAATGGACAATTTGAAACAAGTTATTTGGATTTGAAAATTTTAAGAATCTATCTGAAACCTGAACCGATATAAATTCGAAATTTTTTAATCCGATCCGAGTATGTCCAAATAACCCGAAAAACTCGATCCGAATAATCCAAACAACTTGAATATAGAGGGTTTATTTAGGTTATTCAGATTGAATTCGGATATCCGATCCGAGTATATCCGAATCTTTAATTCGGGTCGGTTGTTTTGGTTTTTGGATTTTTTGAGCACCCCTATTACATGAAAGCTATGCAAGGAGAGGTATAGGTTTAAAGAAAAAATATGTACAGTAAATAAGATAGATGATTATATAAGTTTATTTATATTCATTTGTAAATTTTTAAAAATTTAAGAACAAACATGACTTGTGATAGTGGTGTGGTCATATATGTTTTTTACTTGATAATCAAATTTTTATATAACATAAATACATAATTCTTGATGGTGTGATCAAGTGCGACCTTAAATATCAGTTGATACCCACATTTATATTTTATTTTTTTTGCTACTACATCACATGATTCAACGAAGAACATAAAACACTATTACAAACACCGGTAAAAGGCTTTAACAACTAGAATATTATATATGTTTGGAATCATTTGAAAGTTTAATAAAAACATATAAAATAAATAGTTATGAAAACATATAATTGACTTATAATATCATCATTATTGTTATTGTTGCTATTAAAAAAATATATATAATAACATAATTCAAATGTATAAAGACAATTTTGCCTTTCTAAACTCTTAATTATTAAATATGAAAGGACATCATCATTCTATAGCTTTAATAGTACCTCAAGATTCTTCCAAATGGGAGGTCTTAGTTCAAATCCCTCTCACAGCGAAATATGGGTCTGAGGGGGTCAGGGGATTTCCTGGTTCAGGTAACTTTAGTGGGTTTACACGATTGAGGCCTTCGCAGTTCAAAAAAATAATAATAAATATATTATAATATAGTATAGATATCATGATGCTATATGCATAATTAATATGTATATAAACTCATAATCTATAGAAATATTGTCTCATGTATTTATTGATAATTATGAAGCAGAAAGTTGTGTGATAATTCAATCTTATAAACAAATATATTTTTATACCAATTCGTCAATAATCGCTTGGGAATCTATCTGATCGTGTATGAGATTACTATCCAAAATCAATATTTTTAACATATCAAGTTCAAGAAACTTGATTTTTGTGATAATCCAATAGAAAGAATTTATGTAATATGAATTTCGATTGATACACGCTTCTGCGAATTCATTTTCATGTTAAAATACTAACCAACCGTATGACTGTCATTGGCTAGTAAAGTCAGTGGACCACCACCAATTTAACTAATTATTTAGGTTTGAAACTACATAACAATTTAACACACATTAAAATCTACTCTAAAATATCCGGCTATTCAAAGACATTTGTTTTAAAGATATCATGTCAATATTAAAGTGTTCTTCTTAAAAAAAAGAAGAAAAAAAAGAAAGAAATAAACGACTCTTACCTCCTCGTTCAAAAAAATATATGGATATTGGCTTCTCTTAAATTAACACTAATTTAATAAAAAATAAACGTCACAAAACGAACACATTAAATAGTTAATAATCCATAAAACTAACCACACAATGGAGGTCCTCTATCTTCTGTGTTCAGTCATCTCAACGACTCTTACTTCCTCCGTTCTATCCCTCCTCCTATTCTTCCGTCGTCTCCTCCCGTACTCGCCGTCCGGCGACGCAACAAACTCCGTCGCGCTTTACGAAGGTACCGTCTGGCATGAACGCCGTCGTCCCGTTCTCCATTCTTTCAAGTACTCTGTTCGTTACGCTTTCATTGACCTTGATCTCGCCACTCATCCTCCGCCCGGTCATCTTTCCGCTCAACAAGCTCGCGGTATTTCGCAAACCAATGGCCCTGTGTAAGTGTATAGTTTAACTGGATTACTGCTATTTTCGACTCGATTTTAGTTGATTTGGATGATTTTGATTGTTTGATTTTGAAGGTAGCTTGAGTTAGGTTAATGTCTATTGATTTGATTAAAGGTGATTACATCGTTTATGTTTAAGAATTTAGCTCTAGGTTAGGAAACTGAATCAGAACAAATATATTTCTAAATTCTGAAGTTTGAATTGATATAGGTAGCGAGCTTTCGTAGATCTGTTGCTTATTAAGATCAATGTAATTTCAACTGATCATCCTTAATTTTATGTACCTGATTAATTTCTGCCAAAATCACAATAATCACTTTGGATTAGTCCATGTAGTGTTTGGAAACTGAATTAGAACACATATTCCTGAAGTTTGAATTGGTATATATCTATTGCTTATTAAGACCGGTAAATTTCAACTGATCATCCCTAGCGTTATGCATCTGATTAAAATCTTACCAAAATCACACTCATCATTTCGGACTAATCCTATTGAGATTAATTTTTGAAACTGATTGTTTTGGTGGATTCCAAAATTAAATCTGATTATTTGCTGATAACTTTCATCATGATTTGAAAGGATCCAATTAGTATGAACCCTTGTGGTTTTAAGTAGATTTAAATGCAACTGACCAACTATTGGACCTTTGGTGTAGGTTCCTTTTAACAATCCCTCCTAGTGTTGGATATGAACAAAACCCACTGAGTTTGTACTATTGCTATGATGTAGAAGGCTTAAGCAGATGCTTAAAGAAATGCATTGCTGAGGTCTGTCTTTTAATTGCATATATAACTTCAAATTTTGCTAATGGCTTCTTTTTCTTTTTTTCTTTTTCTTTTTTTTTTTTAATGTTAATTACATTTACATTTATGATTTTGTGCTTTAGGTTACCAATACGCCATGGGGAGAACGAGTGCAGTTCCTTTTTAACCCAAATTTAGATGCAGTTGCTAAGCCGCTTCATGTTAGCCCTTTCATGGTATGTATCATGTATGGACTTATATTCACATATATGTCAGTGTGTTTATGAATGGATTGTTTTCGCCTGTCAGTTTTAATTTCTGGTTTAATCATAGGATATGCTTGGGAACTGGAGCTTAAAAACAAGTGTACCTGGGGATAATCTGTTGGTAAAAATTTCAGTTAACCATCCTAAGCTTGGTGATTATTTCACTGCTTCTTTAATTGCAAGTAGGATATCTTCATCATCGATTCAGCATGCAGTCTTCTTCTGGCTAATGCCTCACAAAGTTGCAATCTGGATCTATTGGCATGTAAGTTTTTCTTTTTTTGTTTTTCCCCTTTTGACATAGCTAAACGTCATGCTAAAAAAGATGAACTTGTATGTAAAGGTGCTAATTTCAAACCATTTATTGTGCAAACATTCCTACTTGGATTATTTTTATCTAATATAAGAATTTCAGTTTAAAAATATACAGATCAAATCTTAAATCATTAAATTATTAAAAAAAAAAAACAGATTGTCATTGAAATTATACTTTTTAATGTTCACATGTGGCAAAAATTGCTTGTTTGTGTTTCGATGATGCAGGCATTGAAATTGTGGTGGAAAAACGTGGTGTTTATTCAGCATCCAAGGTATGAAAATCCATCATACAAGAAAGATGCAACTACACGTGACAGAAGTCTTGGGTGTTGCCCGGCGTTTGCAACAGAAACTAACAACCAGCTGCAAGGTGAACAAAGCAACCATAAGGATCGTTGGTTTAGATGGATAGATGCTAAATGGCCCTGGTGCTAACTGAATAGATCATGTAAGTCCTTTCACCTTCTTGTTAAATTATATGATACTAACATTGTCACATTTGAATGGAGTATGGACACAATAAGGAGTTTGTATTTGTTATTACTATGAAAATTGTTGCTAATATATTTGCAACTAATTTATGTTTTCGTAATGTCTTGAAAAGTGATTATATGATACAAGTCATATGACACAATAAGACACTCCATGGGGTACTAGAAATGGTGATTTGATGTGATTTGGGTGTTTTTATTTATTTATTTTTTGAACAACAACAGTCGATTAACTGACACGTCTCTGAAAGGAGACTCATACATCAGCCACATCACATATATATCTTACCAATTCATGAGGAAACCTACTACTAGGAAAACACTGAGTTCATATAAGATCAATATAAGAGAAGTAAAGGGTACCACTAGGCTATAAGCCCTTTGGTATGTGTTTGGGTGTTGCTTTTTAAATTTTCAAATCCATAACTTATCATCCGACTACCAAATAATTTATATGAGTTCAGTTATATTGAAACACCAGAAACTGATTATCAACGATTTGAATATGCAATGATGGTGGCTTCCAAATACACATTGTCGAATAACCGTTGAGTTCATGTTTTGCAAAATTTTACAACCTTATGCGTAAATAACTAGTTTTAACCTGATTGTACTATTTAATTAGTTATTGTGTTTAAAAAAATAAAGAGTTAAATGCCATTTTAGTCCTTGTGGTTTGACAACTTTTGCCATTTTCGTCCCTGTGGTTTGAATTTTGCCATTTTGGTCACTATGGTCTCATTTTATTGTCATTTTCATCCCTATAGTTTGTTAAATTTTGCCATTTTAGTCCAAAATTTTAAATTTAATTGAACTAAAATGACAATAAAATGGAAACCATAGGGATGAAAATGACAATAAAATGAAACCATAGTGACCAAAATGACAAAATTCAAACCACAGGGACGAAAATGACAAAAGTTGTCAAACCACAAGGACTAAAATGACATTTAACCCAAAAATAAATAATCAATAACTTGAAGTGATTACTAATTATATAATTATTATAATTCTCAAGGGAATTTAAATGCTTATGTAACTTGCATATGACATCTCTAAAATGCCCAACAAAATATTTTAAAGGTTATTTAATTCAAATTAAAACATTTCATGTATCATATATTTTTACCTGACTTGTATACAAAATTCCTGAATTTGCAAATTTTCTATTAAATAACTCAATTTATTTCTTGTCCCATGATACATCAATATTCCAAGTAGATTTGCTATTAGGGACTTCAACACACACCAAAACTCGATGAGCGTTTAAGGATTCTTAAGCTCTGTTAAGTGTTAAAGTGCTCAAGTGTTGGTAGGTGACAACCCCAAACATTAAGCTTTAATGAGACCAGTAATTGTCAAACTTGTGTCCAGCGACGAAGCTTGAAAAAAAGCTCGGAAGGGGACGAAGGATTTTTAAAAAGAAAACGGAGAGGCCGAAGGATTTTTACGATAAAAACGAAGAGGGCCGAAGACTTTTTTTTTTTTTTTGCAAGTTTTCCTTTAGTTTTTTTCTCTTTCTTTTTCATGTGACATTGAATGTTAATGTGTTTCTTTTGTTTTCCAAAAATCATTTTGAGGCTGATGGTGACACGGGTTTTGAATCAAATTGCATGCCTTCCAACTTTTTATCTTTTTTTCCCTTGATGCGACATTTCTTGTTTTTTTTGGTCGAATTCAGTCCAAATGTTTAAAAGTTTAAATTTTATTGGACGAAAATGGCAATAAAATAGAAATTATAATGACCAAAATGACGATAAAATGAAATCCATAATGACCAAAATGGTGAATTTGAACTTTTGGACTAAAATTACAAAAGTGAGCAAACCACAAGGGCGAAAATGACAATTTACTCAAATTTTTATACAAAACATTTGAGGACATTGTAAGGTTTTATACATGTATTTTCAATCTGCATAACCTTTCTTATGCAACTTCATACATTTCTTTTTGACAATGCCCTAGTTTTAATAGTATTGTCCATCGCAACACACGTTAAAAAAACCAAGGTTGTAGAAATCGCTAGCCACTAGTCATTCGGTGGGGTGGGGACTAAGGATTATTCGGGATAAATCGGCCTAATCGGATAGTCGGGCATAGTCGGGGATTTTTACAACCATGAAAAAAACCCGTTTCCAAATCATCCTTCAAATCTTCTTACCTTGGAAGGAAAGAAATTAATCATACAAAAAGCTAATTATATCAAATTAGCTCCTTTTTTACCAAAGAGGCTTTGCCTCAATGGTACCCCAAGAGTCTTCCAAATGGAAGGTCTTGGATTCAAATCCCTCCCGCAGCGAAAAAAGGGTCTGTGGGGGGTCAGGGGGTTTTCCCAGTGGGGTTTCCTCCTGGGGTGGTTGTGGTGGCTCATGAGAGGTCCAGGTAACTAGACCTTGGTGACATGGCCTGGAAACAGTGGGTTCACACGATTGAGACCTTGGCCGTTCAAAAAAAAAAGCTCCTTTTTTTTTCTTTCCCTATGACAAACATGAAAGTTATTGAAACCATAAGTTCAGGAAGTATCATCCAATTGAAATAAATAACATATTCTCACATAAAAAAAAATAAATGGTTTTGATAACCATAAATATAAGCAATTACAATAGCTCAGAAATGGATAAATTAATTTCAAGAAACTTGAGTGCTATAATAGTTTATATTTCACACTTTAAAGCACAACAGATTTGAAGGAAAAAAAAAACGTAACTAAAATAGATATTAATTCCACTCAGCATCTAAAACCATATAAGCCACCTTTATAACATTACTCCAAACAACAATATTTTCTTGGCCTGCCTTTTTTGTTCAAGAAATTCAAGATCTCTCTCTCTCTCTCTCTCTCTATATATATATATATATATATATATATATAGAATCAGTTGGTGCAATCAAAACCATGGCAGATGGAGAGCCAAATAACAAGGACTAGTAGCAGAAGAATACCAAGAACAACTAGTTTTATTTTCATATTTTGATACCACATCTTCCTTCTGATTTTCGTGCCTGCTTTCTTAAATTCTTGAGCCTGAAGAAATACCAAAAATTGTGAGTAAAATGCAATTATATAATCTGGAATCTTGAAGGCAGAAACAAGAAATTAGCTTTACCGAATCACGCAGATTTTCAGCTTTGTCATTTAAAGTTGTAAGGTTCTGTCCTCGATCGATAGCCTGAAAAATGAGGCTGACTTTTGAGGTTAAACATGCTTTAATTTCTAGATCAAAAAATTAAGGTGCCAAGATGCTGATTTCTTGAAATCAACAAGCTATGATCATATGTATTCTATTCCTGATCTAAATCAAGCAGGTTTTACATAAAGAAGAAGGAATTGATCATGATTTTGAACCTGTTCTTCCTTGACCCCTTTAAAGCATGGGCCAGGTCAAGTTTTCCACTGTCTTAATTATCATATGATACAAAGAGAATTACATGTATCCCCTTCTAAACTTGAAAAAATTACATATTTCCCCAAAGCACAAGTTTTCAATGCATAATGATATATATACGATGCTCTGCAACCATAATTTGAGAAAACATGTAATTCTGAAAGTTTAGAGGGGATATATGAAATTGCCCCTATAATATAAACACGCAAATTATAATTGCAATGACAATATTATAAAAAAAATTAGAACTTTAAATAAAACAATTTAAATTGTATGTGTTACTTTCAACATGTTTGACCAGTTCCCTTTCTGAATAACTTATCTGTTTGTCCCTTTTGTGATATATTAATTAATTAACAAGCTTCATATTTGTAACAGAAGTCTAAATCTTGAAGGTCAATGAATACCCCTCTAGTTTAAATGAGCATGATGCAGAATTATTAGAATAATAACAACGTCAATTTTAATTTTTGTGATGCAGAAGTCACATCAATCAGTTGCAAGTGTCAAAAACTGATTATTAAGTTAGGGGCATTTACATATTTCCCCTCCCTAACCTGCAAAATTACATATTTCCCCAAATCATTTTTTAAAAGCATTGTACATTATGCATTAGAAATTTGTAACTTGAGGAAATATGTAATTTTTCAAGTTAAAAGGGGGAAATATGTAATTCTCCCATTAAGTTATACGCGAGTATTATAACTTTAAAGACGTAATCATCTTTGTGTTAATTTCTTAAAGTAACAATAATCATCTTTAATAGAGGTGGCAATTTTTACTCATGTAAAAGGAAATGGGTTGGTTTGGGTAAACAATTGTAATATAATGGGTTGAAATGGGTAACCTCATAATATTGAATGGGTTGAGATGGGTAGCACTTAAACACAATACGGGTCAAGACAGGTAACCAAAAAAGTATGCAAATGCAATGGATTCAAACATTTAAGAATGATTAATATAACATATTTGATGAGAAAATAACTAAAAATTATCCACATGGATTATTTGCTTACTTATAACACATCTTAAGTTAAACTAAATTGGTATTTATTAACAATCCATTTAAACCCGAACTAATTTTGCTTAAAACCCGTTCTAACCCGCACCCATCCTGACCCGAACACGTTCTGACCCATTACCCAACCCGCCCATTTTGCCGGGCATAATCTTTAATAATACACTTCCAAATACTCTCCAAATGCAACTCCAACTGTAGGGACATACCTTGTCTATGTTATCCAACATAATGCTCTTAACTTCTGAAACTTGTGCTTTCACTTTAATCAGTTTTTCAATCTCATCTGCATGCTCTATTATATACTGCATATGATCTTTCATTACCGGACTGCAGTTTCAAATCGTCTTTATATCAATTCGACAAAAAAAATATTATACATATATACACACACACACACACACGGTTATTTAGAGGAAAAAAATTCATGCATCTAAACGTACCCAAATTCCTTGTTGAGACTTTTAGCAATTGCGGTATCAGCTTTACCACCACCGTATCTTTTCTTAAAATCTGCTCGCACACGCTCTAGAAATGCAATAGATATTTGCTTGCCAACGGATTCTTTTGCAACCACGCAATAAGCTGATAAATTTAGGAAAGAGTAATCACAGGTTAAACAACTTCTTGAATCAAGATCAGTAACTAATAACTAAATGGTGTATTTTAAAAGACTAATTATTAAGTGTGTTTAAATATAATTTTCTCATATTGTTTGTGTCATTCAAGTTCTAGGGGGTGCTTTGCATCTGTTTGCAAGTGATTATTTGATTATTGCATTTTCAAGATTCAAAACAGCTAATTAGAAATGCGTGGTCTATAAAAAGACATGTCGCTGAGCTCTAGTTTTTCGCTAAAAATAAAAGAAGCAAGTTAGAAATATGTACGGGCAAATAATCAATAGATACACTAGAATCTTTGATAAAACCCTTAGACCAAAATACCATTTCAGACCAGCTTAAATTACGCAGGGAAATAAAAAATAAAAAAATTTATCCTTTTTACTCAAAAATACCCTACTTTTCTAGGGCACTTTCTGCTTCCAATCCATCAAATTCCCAGTCAAATTAAAGCAAAAACCTACATTTCTTCTTCTAATCCATCAATTTTTCAATCAAATCATAGCAAAACCCTACAAAAACAGAGTAAACCACCCAAATCCAATCTTAATCCACATCTGAATTTCCCAAATTGACAAAACCCTAAACCCCTCAATTCAATTCCTCTCCAAACCAACCAATCAAAAATCACATAAATCCATACATTAATATCTCAAAGGCAATGAAACCCAGATCAGATCCAGCTAAAAACCCCAAAAAAAACCAAACGAACAGAAAAACTTACCGTAGCCATCTTGAACCAAGAAATTGAACGTATGGTGATCGCAATTGTAAGTGAATTTGTTGTTGGTCGATGGTAGCTTTTGAAGGCACTGAGTTGCGATTGCCGGAAAGTTGCCGGTGAACTCGGTGTACTCGGCTAAAACCATGGTGCCTCGAGCCACGAAGCTGTAGATGAAGGATTCTTGACCCATCAAGATTAGATTTTGGTTTGAATTTTGTGTGGGATTAAATGATTAATTGTCGGGAAGAGTTAGAATCAGAAAGAAACCCCAATATTTGACCTCCTCTTCAAGTGTTCTCCGACAGTCATCCATTCACATTTTAAGAAAAGCACAATTCTGTTGCCATCAAAGTTCCATTAAAATACTAACATAATTAGCGTATGGTTTCTAGATTTTTCTGTCGGAAAATACATAATATAACTAGGTTTAAATCCCGTGTATTACACGGGTTGAAAAAATAACATTTTATATATACATATCTATTGACAAAAACTTATGTAATTAAAAGACATGTACATTGCAAAATTTTGCTAAACTCATTATTACATAGGTTGAATAAAATATAATATAATTTGTTAATGCATAAAGTCATCAAAATATGTTTAAAATATTTTATGTAAGAATTATAAAATTATGTTTTTATTTTAAAATTTTTTCAACAGTATTTTAATATTTTTATGTAATGTAATTCATAAATAATTTCATTAAAGTATTTTTATTCTCCTTTTAACACACTTAAATTAACTTTAACTAAAATTTATATCAATATATATAACTTGGATTTTTAAAAATTACTTACTTCTTACATTTCAATATAATATATTTTTATCATTAAAATCATCCAATCATGTTAAATGTTTAAAAAAATTTTAAAAGCAATTATAAAAACAATTACTAAAACATTATTGTTGTTTTTTTTTTTTTGTAAATAGTTTAAGAAATATCATTTGAATTCGATTATATTTAAAGAACCAAATAAAAGTTGTTAAATAAATAATAAGTAAAGTTGTTAAATAAATAATAAGTTTACTTAAAAACTTCATAATTAATTTCATTTTTAATATAATTAATTCATAATATATTAATTATTATACGTATTATAATTCATTACCCTTAATTCTTAGTTCCTTAGTACATAATAAATAGAGAATTAAATAGAGAGAGAAGTGGGAAAACCAAAATATAGGTGGTCTAGAATTGTGACAAGTGTCCACAATTATTTTTATTTATTAGTATAGATAGATGATAGCACATAATGAGAGGTGCTCAAACCGATTAACCGGTTTAAAACCGATTTTTGAATAATTGAACCAGTTAATCACCAAATAACATATTTTTTACTGAATTGGACCGGTTAACCAATTATCAACCGATTTCATCTCTTGAAATCTTAAACCGGTCCTAAACCGTCGGTTTTTTCGAAAACCTAAAATCGATTCCATTAACGAGTTTAAAAACCGGTTTTCTAACAGGTATCGGCTCGGTTAACTTTTTTTATTCCCATCTCCATATAATGATTAATATTTATTTGGTGAAACTTATTTTATTGGCAATATAATAAATCGATTTGTTTTAATAGCAAACTATACATAACTAAGTGCTAGTATATTCACATCAACTCAAAGTTTAGACAAAATAATAGATGTATAAAATCATATTGTGAATGGCATGCAAGTCAATGTTAAGATACTTTATGCATTAATGAAGCATCAAATTAACTACTAAGTAGTTGGTTCTAATGTCACCATATGATAAAGTAGGTGACGGTGACATGTGGCTCCTATAGAATGGCATAAGCCATCGGATCTCGACATCAGTGTATGCAATGGCCATTGTACTAAAACTCGGCGTAGGCGGTCAAGTATTCGGTATCCATCGGATCTCGAACAATGTCAGATTTTCGATGTTTTTGACCGATTTTCGCTGTTTTTCAATAGTTTTCATTGTTTACACCAATTATTGTTTGGTTTGTCCTATATGTATTTTATTTGAAGAATAATTACATAAATCATCCTTTATATTTACTCATTTTATAATGATGCCTTTTATTAGAAATAGTTGCAGAAAACATCCTTAAAATTACATAAATCGTCATTTAATTACATCACATAAATCGTTCTCTATATCAAGAAAAATGACGAAATCCATTGTAAATTTTCATTGTTAAGGATGATTTCAGTAATTATTTCTAATAAAGGAGGTCATCCATAAAAAGTTAATATAAATGGCGATTTATAAAATTTACTCTTATTTGAATTACTATTCACTTTATCAGTCATATATACTATTATGATATTATATATATATATATAACTTTTTAAAAATGATTTTTGTATATTTTATCACATCTGAATACCCTCCTTCTAAGACGAGTACTAGCAATTCCCCAGTCAACCGACCTAACAGCATCTACCAACTTCTCTAACAATGAAAACAGCACAATTCTTGGTCTTTGTACCAGTGCAAGAGAAAAAAAATCTTGCAACTTCAATTAATCAGATTGGGTCCAAGAGAAATACACTAATTAGTAGAGTAGTAGTCAAAGCATTTGATAAATCATTCACATAATTGCAATAATCATTGATAGTCACAACACTTTGTTGAAAGAGTTGAAACTATACACGAATATTTGCTTCACGAACAAAGTTGACTTGAAAGCACGAATCCTCAAACACAAACCACATATCAACGATGAATTTTGTTTAAATTGTAGTTTGAGCAAAAGGAGATATTTTTTTGAACGACAAATGTTTCCACGTACCAGTATGTTGTTTTAATTGGGCCCACCTAGCAAAGGTGCAGACTTACCCCTCTGACGCGAGAGAACCTCGTAGAATAGGTAAACCCTCGCCTCCCATCATAATCGTACCCGCGTAATATCCTAGTAGAATAGGTGTTTTGTAAAAATTGGCTGGGTTTCTAGGTGGGTAGTTAGAGGATTGGTTTTTCTAGGGAAGTCGCAAAGGGGAGGAGCGATTTCCGGGGGGGGATTCCCTTTGAAGTCGCAAGGGGGGAGGGAACGGGTTTCAGGTTTTTACAGACAAGGACACAATAGTTTTAGTATTATTTTGTTTTTGTAGTATTAATATTTAATAAATGTTGTAGTATTAATGTTTTAGCTCTATTTTGTTTATGTACTATTATTGTTTTTTATTAATGTTGAATTAATAGTTTGAGTACATGCATAAGATATATTAAATATAATAATTATGAAATAAAAAAACAGACATTAATATATATATTAAATGGCAAAAAAATTATATGAGACAATTTTACTATTCCTTTACTTACAACTTGCTATGCATGTTTTACAAGTTCAGCATGCAAGTTTTGCCCCTACAAGTTTTCCCCCAAATTCATCGTAGGCTCTCTCACCTCTTTCACTGTTTCATACACATGCTTCACCCCACTCTCCGGTTTTTAAGTGTAACCATAAACCAAAAGCGTTAACAACGGTTTTTAGATAATGAAAACAAAAACCAAACGGTTAAAAATAAAAACCGAACCAAACCAAACCGAACATTTATCAACGGTTTGATTTTACGGTTTCATCTTTTGAGCCCGTTAAAAATAAAAATCAAATCAAACCAAAACTTTTACGGTTTAAGAAGTGCTAATTACACCAACTCCAAATGTGTTTTTTTAAATGATACATAAATCATGAACTCAATCAATCTATACACACACACACATACGGTTCAGTCCGGTTTTTTGAGCTTAAACGATACCAGAAGTTTAGCAAAACTTGAAAATAAATACGGGTTTGTTGACTTTTTTAATGCTCATTTTTTAATGACATTACTTTTGTATGATTTCGATTGATATATTGATGTACATTTGCGAAGCGCGGGTTACGCCTACTAGTTTATTATTAATTATGAAAAGTACAAAACATTCTACCCATGACTTGAAAAACGCATTCTACGCACGTGGTATGAAATGCCAAGTGTAGTATTGTTTTGCCATGTAGCGTATATATTTCATACACTTGTTTTTAAAATCTTCGTTTAAGTTCGCGGTTTTATTTTCAACTAGTTGTTGCATTAGCATACAAGCGAGAACACATGTGAAACATACTAAGCACCATATGGTTTTGTTGAATCAAAATCAAAGTACAGATGTGGGGACATGCACGTAATTCTTTCTCATGCCCACATTTGTAACAAGGACATCAGACCAGATATCTCCTTGGCCAAATAGAATGTTCCCTTGTGTAGATTTCTATACAAACAAGCTAAAAATGCACTTCCTCAACTATACTGGTTACATGCTTCTAAATTAAGTAAATAATTTAAATGAAACAAATGTACAATATGGTTAGCAGAGTCAGGAAATAGAGTAGCACCGAATAAATGTAATATATACAACCTTGCACTTTGTACACTCTTCAACTCGGTTGAATTTTTAGGAATATTTGATTTTATTTCACATAAAATACGTCATAATTTTATTCTACCTCCTGTAATATTCTTTTGCTGAGGTGTAAACCTCAACAATTTCACACATTTTACTACATTTTTTTCAATGGAGCAAACATAATCAATATCAGACACAACATGTCCATTAACAGATAAATCCAACAAAACTTGAATGTCTTGAAGGGTGATTGTAACATCACCAAATGGTAAATGAAACGTATGCCTTTCAGGTCGCCACATCTCTACTAAAGCAGTTATAAGAGTGTGGTCAACGGCTCTATAACCACAATCAATAACGCCACCAAATCCAGCAGCGTATATACGTCATAATCGAATATGGCACATGATAATCTCTTATGTATGCCAAGAATTTTTGATCACCACGTCTAACATTAAGTTGGATGTTATCTGCTACGGTGTTAGTAAAAAAACACTCGCTCTATGAGCATCTGACAAGAACAAAACATCTTCTTTTATTGGACCCGGATTCACTCTTAAACTCATTATATTTTTTAACAGAAAAAATATGAAATTCGTCTGTAAAGAAAGAGAGTTCGAATGATGAAAAAAATTGAAGTCTCACATGCTTTTAAATGGTTTGAAAGAAAACCCGTGAATTAAATTTTGACATGATTTAACACTGCATTTTTTTTGTTATTTTCCACTTTACTACATTGCATCTGCCGCAACCTTTGTTTTTTCTCTTCATTTTGTATGTTTTGGAGGAACTCCCCCCCCCAAGCGACTTTAACGTCCTTTTGCGTCCTTGTCTGCAGAAACCTGGAACTCACTCCCCCCTTGCGATTTCAAAGGGAATTCCACCCCCCCCCCCCCCCCCCCGGGCGCGAGTTCCTTAGAAAAACCAATCCTCTCAAGGTACCTAGAAACCCATCCATTTTTTGCAAACCACCCATTTTGAAAAAAATTCTATCCGAGCATGACCATTCACCTGATGTCACTTGAAAATGACGCAAACGGGTTGAACGTGCGTCTCAAATGAGACTTTGATTCTCACCTTACCGTTGGGCCACTTTCACTTTCATGGACAACAACAGAGGGAGATAGAGGGGAGTTTATGTACGCACTCACACAGTCATTGTCCATTGGTTTTGCCTTAGAAAGGACGATTTTTTGAGCTATTTGAGAAACAAGTTTTTTTTTTAAATTGCAAAAGCCTTATTTTATTAAAGATTATTATGACTTGATGTTTTCATGCCAAGAAATTGTCACTAAAACATGTGATATTAGCTTGGTATGTGACATAATTTGAATTGAATGCACATATTGTTGGTCGTTTAGTTGTGATTTTGAAAGATGAATAATTATATGTTACGCAATAGAAAAAAAGTGAAGAAAGTTGAATCTTCACCGAAATGGTGAAATTATAACCTTGGAAAGGAATGAAAAATATACAAAGTATATGAAAAAAAATATATATCTAGCGTAAAAAAAACTACATTATTAGAATCTGATCGGACAAAAGAAGCAAAAACAAGTCTAAGGCTATGTGTTGTCGAGCGTTACCAAGGATTGAAGGGGCTTGATCACGCCCAGGTGGCGCCCTCCCCCCATTACACAGGGGCGTGAGGGGGGCATGCGTGATGGGCAACATGGGGTGAAGGTGAAAGAAAAAGAAAGGAGGAAAAATGGGTGATGACGTGAAGTGATAGGAAAGTGATGGATAACACATGTAAAGAAGATGTGAAGTGATAATGGGTGATGGTGTTGGTTTATTATATGGCGTCTACATGGAGTGATGGGGGGTGATGCATAACACATAGCCTAAGTAGCTCTTGATTCTCTAATACAATGTTTTGAAAGCCGGACCGGCCGGTTGGACCAGAAACCAGTGGTCGGCCGGCACAAGAAAACCCGTCGGTTGATCCGGTTCACCGGTTGGACCAGATTTCAAGTTTTTTTTATTTAAAATCTAAAGAATTATACATAAAAATCAAACCTTGTATTTTTTTTAACATGATAATGCTTGTTTGAACATTAATTATGTTTCTTTAAATGTGTTTATAATACTATTTTTTTTGGAACTTTTTATATTTTTATTATGTCATTCGGTTCTTGAATCCGGTTCAACCAGCAATCAGTAAAACGTCCGGTTCTGAAAACATTGCTCTAATGTCATTTTAAAGGTATGTAAGATATATTTAATAGGAGATAGTCGGTAAAACAAAATTAGGATACGCTAGAAACATGACATAAATACCTATAAATCTTAATTATTAGAATAGATTTTTTATAATTATTTTAAGAAATTAATTAGATAATTAATATTAAAAAAGTAGTTAATTAATTTATTAAATTTATTTTAAATCTCAAGTTTTTAACTTTTTATACTTGTGTTTAGAAAACACGACGAGTTTCAATAAACTAATTATCGTTCTATTAATTAATTTTTATCTAATATTAATTTTCATTAATTTTCTTGATGATATTATTAATGATTTGTTAATGTTAAGGTTGTTCCTGATGAAATTCACTCAACACCAAAACCCAAAAAATACGAATTCAAATGACACCAACTAATAAATATTAAAAATAAAACGACATTGAACATAATCCACTTCTCAAAAATTTCAATTATTGGTTTTGATCAAACGACATTCATCAAGATTCACCAAAGTTTCGATGCACATTCTTTAAAATCGATTTTGCTAAAGCCTTTATTCTTAAAATTGCAAGTATCTTGCCGTTAAAAAAAATCCACCTTCAAAGAAACAACCTTTCTAAGGTAAACTCGAATGTTATTCAAATGATTCTAAAGCTTTGGACCAACACGCGGCGGGTCCCATGGTGCCACAATATGGTTGCGGGTTATCTCCGCTAGGGATCGACACCCACTTAACGCCATTGTAAGCTCAAGCTCATCATGCAACATTTGAAGAGTCTTTCTGACACCAGCCTCACCATCTACTGCCAATGAAAACACAACTGGTCGCCCAATCTGAAAATTATCATAATATAATCAACTTATTTAACAAATCAATTTATGCCTTTCAGGGTTGGCCCGAGAATGAAAAATAAATCCGGGGCCTAGGGCAAAAAAGAAAAATCAGGCCCTACTAAACAAAGTAACATCGTAATTTATACATAAAAAATTAATAATATGATATATAAAAAAATTTCGGGCATCTTAAAAGACCAAGCTCAGGGTGGTTGCCCACTTCACCTCTCCCTCGAGCCGGCCCTGATGCCTTTGATCTCTTAAGCTAACGATACAAGTCATCAAATATAACAAATTTGGACCAAAATTGCACTATTTTAGATTCCCATTATTCAAACAGAAACTATTGAACAAAAACTTTAATTTGAGCATCACCAAGTTAGTTTTTAGAGTAACACTTACAAATACACCAGATGCACCAATAGCCAATGCTTTGAAGACATCTGTCCCACGCCGAATGCCTCCATCAAGAAATACTGGAACCCGGTTTTGAGCAGCCATAACAACCTGTAAAAAATTTCATGATTACCAACATTTTTTGTCAATTATTTTGAATTTTGTAATAACTAAGATTAAACATGTATATAGAAAACTATATTATTAGCACAATAATATAATTTCTGATAGACCTCTTCTAAAGCCATAATGGTTGCAGGAACATAATCAAGTTGCCGAGCACCATGGTTGGACACAATAATTCCTGCAACTCCATGTTGCACTGCGATCCTTGCTTGAATATATTTAAGAAAATAAGAAAAAAATGACCAGATGAATATCCAGAGCAATTAGTATATGTATAGAATTATATATTAAATGAATAACTCTTTCATATAAATTACCATCCTCAGCAGTTAAAACACCCTTGACTAGAATAGGTAATGGGGTTATTGTCTTGAGCCACTGCACATCCTGTCCCAAATTTAAATAAATTAACATTGCATACCAACATCATCCGCGAAAATTCACACACACAATTCCCAAAAAAAAAAAAACTCACCTTCCAACTAAGAGACCTGTCAACTTGGCCAGCAACATATGAAGCTAATCCAGAGTCATCTGTCTGCAAGTTGATCACAAATTATTGATGTGACTAAATGAAAATTACAAACCTTTTAACTGTTTTATGATCTTAACCTTATCTAGCTTGCCAAGATTTAGTCCATCAAAGTTCTTCAAGGTAAGATTTGGTGGCAGAACAAATCTGTAAATGCAGTCTTCAAGAATATAATATGTAAATACAAAGATTTGGCTAATAATATTGTGCAATATACCTATTTTTAATATCAGATTCCCGTCGGCCAAGTCTTGGGGTGTCGACGGTGAGGACTATTGCCTTAAAACCAGCCCTTTCAGCTCGTTTCACCAATTGAGTTACCACATTTCTGTCTTTATACACCTGGCATTTAGCAGAAATATTTTAGAAATAATTAATGTAAAAAATAAAGCTGTTAGATAAAATAAACATGTGGTTGTTTTAATAAGCTTTTTAAAGATGGGGCTCACATAGAGTTGAAAAAACCTAATGCCAGGACCTGTTGAAGCAACCTCCTCAACACTAGAGGTACCCCATGAGGATAATGTCTGGAAAACCAAAGGTGTATTATGTAAAAAACTGAAAGTAAGAGGTAGAAAACGACAGTAAATGATAGACTCGAAGGACGGAAACAGTGGAGTTAAAGAAAATGAAGGGACTAAACCATGATGGTTCCAGCAGCTGCTGATGCTCTAGCAGTTGCATACTCTCCTGCACCAAATTAATCTTGTTTTAAAGTTTCAAGTTCATAATACAGTTGATACATGCAGCTGATGTAACAGGTGTTTGGATGCACTTTTCCAAAGTAATTATGTAATGTGACAAAAACAAGAGTCATATAATTAACTACAATAGAAATGTGTGATAGAAACTCATGTTTTGGATGGTATTTTGTGTTATTAAGTTTTAATAATGTATAAAAAAGGGGTTAATAGATATAATGTTCAAAGAGGACATTTTTTCTTTTACTTTTTATTTTTTAATGAAAAAAGAATTCGCTTTGTGAAACAGGAGTAAAAGTCTTAAACTGAGTTCAAAGAGCCTGCTAATACGTAGCATTATTAAATATTAACCCTTTAATCAATTTTGCTGAGGCTAGTATGAAACTAATTATTTCTCTAAATAATCATAAGCAAAATTAGTTAAAACCAAACATGCAAATCTGATTATCTTGACCTCAGATCAACAATTTCTGTTGGATATTTTAATGCAATTGGACTGACTTGATCAATCTGAATTATAAAATTCATAAAACAAGTTTGGTGCAGTGTACACACTTGTTTGAGGTTTTAGGATTAAACGAGGATCCAAGGGCAGTGCCCCGAAGAGAGGGGGGTCGAGCTGTGATTGAAAAGGCTATATTGAAATGCATTAGAAAATTTTATTTTTCGAATTTTGTCTTAAATTTCGTTATTAATTTTGGGGCAGTTTTTAAAGAAATGGAACTTAAAAACTGAATTTTCAGTTTCTTGGTTTCCTGCTTAAGTGCTTATCTCGTATATCTTATCTATCAATCATTCACTGGTTCAAGAAATTCGCTCTCAAAAATGCAACATACTTCTTGAATAACGAATTGAATTTTATCCAATTAAAAATTTGGGTGAACCACCAAATTGTTTAATCTAAAAGTGTGTTACACGACTTTCAATTCGTCCAATTTCATTTTCTATTTTTTCCTCTACAGTTTCAAAATGCTAATACAAACACCCAAGTCTAAATTATGTCAAGTTAAAAGATACATTTAGCCATTTAGGCGACTGCCTTGAATGTTCATTTCATTTTATATCATACAAACTACAAAGTCACCAATTGATGATGATCCAACAAACGTATGTTTCAAATTTGTTCATATATTGCTAAGAGGGTGTTTGTGAGTTTACACAAGTGCTTATAGCTTATTGTGTTTCTTAGACACAACAAACACTTTATTGTGTTTGGATACATAGTGCATTTTCACTCATTTGACACTAAATGTTAATCAGAACACAGCATTTTAAAATAGACAATAATTTAAAATTTATATAGGAGTGTTTACCATCAGGGTGAGCCATTTTCTGCATAGCTGTAGGTGCAACCATGATAGGCATAGAAATCTTGAAACCCAAAACTGTTGTGGTCATATCTATATTGCTCACATCAACAAGTATACGCGGTCTAAACCTATAAACAAAAAACAAGAATAGCTAACATTATGCTGAACATCAATATACATACCCTGCTATGATCATTGAATCAGAGATCAAATAACTTACAAGATTCTTGAAAAAGCATGTCGATTCTCTTTAAGAGTCCACTGATCTTCTGCACCCGACGCGTAATAATCATAGATCATCTTGGGCAACTTTTCCTTTGCAAGTGTCTCATATTCCATAACATTGGTAATCTCCATCCTTAACCAGAAGCAAAGCTGCACGATTGACATGTTACTTTCAGTTAGTTGGGTATTGAGGGACCCGAGGGTTTACCACGTAAGGGTTCCAAGGATATAAAAAAAAAAAAACTACACAAAGAACTAGTACACGGTCTATTTAAAGCAATGCTTATCAGATTTCATCATATAAAGAGACATGTAGATACAAAGAGCTTCTAGCATAGCGGTATTGCAATGAATTAGAGAAGATTCAAAACTAAGTAGGGGAGAGGGTTTACGAATTTATCCGGTTTCCGCTTATCTGGTGGGTGGAGGGGGGCGACTATGTCCGCCCTTGGATGTGTGCCCGTTTCACCGTTTCCTAAAGCCCGTTAAAAAAAAAAAAAAGAGGCATGTAGATAATTTATTTTTACTTATTTTTCCAAAATTCATACCCTTTATCAATTATTAAAAATGAATCGATGTAACTCAGATTCATATCCCAAATCAAATAATCAATAGAGTTGATTTTATAAAACTATTACCAATTTGTTAAGCTTACACAAAAGTTCATATAACAGTAAAATATAAAAAAAAAAATCATAACAATTTCATCGTCATAACTGGAGCAACTATTACATGATCACCAAGCATGCGAACATTGAAGATCATGATATTAATCGACAAAATATAGCTATATTCCGATCAAACGTTTCAATGTTAATCCAAAACCTCAATCAACTCATGGAAAAAAAAAGATCAAATAAAATATTAAAAAATACGAGAAAGCAGACCTTGATCGGAATCACAAACTTGGAAGGAAGCTGTAACGATGGGAGTTGTATATACCGTGATGAACACGAAAAGGTGGAGTGAGGAAGAACGCCGGGAAGTTTCACGGGATGATACAAACAAAATGGTGGTGTAAGACCTCACGTGATCATAGTTTTAAATAACTTTTTTTTTAACATCAACTATAATGAATATATACAAAATGGTGGCGTAAGACCTCACGTGATCATAGTTTTAAATAACTTTTTTTTTAACATCAACTAGAATATATACCATATAATAATGAGTTAACTAACACCAAATTAAATTGTATAATCTTGTGGCTCATTTGATCCTAAGCATTGTTTTTAACCCGGTCCGGCTGGGGTCAGTCGGACTAGGTGGACCGGGTTTCGGTCACTCAAGCAAATCTAGTTTTGTGCTCAGAACCTTTTTTGGTGAACCAGACATGGTCAGACCGAAAAACAGTTTGGTTGAACTGGTATTTGGCTATATAGTTGAATTTTTTTTTATATTATATATGTATATATATAGGGGAATGATCAAATAAAAAAATTCTTATATAGGAAGAGTACAGCAAAAACAACAAACGTACCCAGTGGAAATCCCACTTAGATTGTGGTCTGGGAAGAAAGATAAAAACACGCCTTACCTCTATCTACAAGTAGAATAGAGAGGCTGCTTTGATGGAGTCCCCCGGCTCAAAAATTTTTTTATTTTATTTTATTTTTATTTTTATTCTTTTTATTGGGACATCAGTACATATAACTATGTAATACAACATGTAACCACAACCAGAAGCATAAAGAAAAAACATGAAACACCAATGTTCTGAACGAAACAGATAATCACTAAACATTTAAGTCAGCAAGCTAAGCAAACAAACCAACAATGGGTAACGTGTCACAAACAAATGAAGCAGCCAACATTCTTACCAGTAACATTACCAACCCCCCATTCTGCAAGTATGTAAATATCACATATAAACTCATATCAGATATTCCAAAAACAAGCAAAAAGATACGACTACAGTTCAGGACCCCTACCCTACGGAAAGAAACCTAAGTAATGGTCTACGTATCTGGTACCTTTATTATACGTCTCCACGTATTCCTATCATAGATCATGTCCTCAGAAAGGTGTAGCTCAGTCAAATCCTGGCGGATTTGCTCATCCCATGTCAACCTCGGTCGCCCCCTTCTTCTTTTCCCCTCCACTGTGATAAACTCTACCTTTCAAACATGCGCCGAATCTCTTCTTCTTCTCACATGCCCAAACCATCTCAATCTTCCTTCCCTTACTTTGTCAGAGATGTTTGCCACCTCTAATCTTTCCCGAAAAACCTCATTCCTTATCCGATCAAGCCTTGTGTATCCACACATCCATCTCAGCATCCTCATCTCCGCTGTCTCCAACTTTCTTGCTTGTATAGGAAGAGTAAGATATAATAATAGCTTGACACATGACATTAAAATTTAATTATAACTTCTTAATTTATGTTGTATATATTTTTTTTTACTATATTCTTTTTTGTTCTTTATTTTTTTATACTGTATTTTTGTTTTTTTACTATATTTATTTTTTTTGTACTGGAATATGCTCTTTTTTCTACGGGATTTTATTTTTTGTAACAAAATTTTGTTTTTATATTATTATTAGAATTACACATGTTAAACTTATATTGGTTCCTACTTTTTTATACAAAAATCTCTTCTTAGTAGCTAAAACCTTAGTATAAACCTTCACAATTAATGTGAACTAGTATATAGGACCCGCGCGTTGCGGCGGGGTCTGATATTCTGACTTAAAACAACCAACAGAACATGAGGTTAAAATTGTGTACAATATAATGCATGAAAAAGACCCTATACAACATCTATAACGTAAGCTTTGAAACTAAGGGTTGGAGATTAAGAACTCGTTTAATAGTAAAGAATGTGATTATAGAAGATTTAAAAAAAAAGGTCCAGCGTAAATGTGAAATTTATAAATGATACAAATATTATACAATTATTAAATGTAAATTGTATATATATGTAGTATATATAATCCTCATGGTTTATAAAATAATTAAATTTAAATCGTTTGTGAACTAATTATGATCAAAATGATATAAACGATACAAATATTCGATAATGTACGGACGCGTTATAGACATGTGAACAACGCGCAAAATTTCTGTGACAGTTTGGGTTCGAAATTTATACAAACGTTCATGAGGCCATCACGATCAAATTGTAACACCCCGACCGATGGCGGAAATGTCGGGATGCCACGAGGGATGTGTAGATTGTTCAAAAGCTCGTGGGCATCTAAATTAAATCATCACATAACATTCCATCAACCAAGTTAATTACACAAAAATCATGTCTATCATGAATTAAATACATCAATTACACAAAAGAATTAGCTAAACTAACTAAACTCTAATCGCCAGAATTTTAGTTAATTAGCTAAGTCCAAGATCCTCTGTGATGATGTCCAAAAGTGAGAATTCATCTTCTTCAACCTACTTAGCTTCATCACCTGAAACATGTAAAGAAATCAAGTGTCAACTACTAAGTAGTTGGTGAGTAATCATAAGTTTTTATACTTTAAAAATGTTTTATAAAATGAGTATAAAAGTTTGTATTTTGAAAAGATTTTATAAAAAGTTTAGATAAAATGAGTATAAGAACTTATGGTCTTTCTGAGGAAATCCACAAGAGTATCTGTGTGATAATCCAATACATATCCCAAGACAATCAATCAAACACATAAACAAACACATAATCACATATCAATTCAGTCATAGACAATCAGAGATAATCATAGTCAATAATAGATAATCAAACACATAACCATTCAACAAATCTCAACATCAATATTCTCAAATAATATCCGTGACTATACATGGACATTATGTAATTAACATAAGTTAAAAACATGATCCCATGGAGTGGAAGCTATCCACGTGACAATACATGAAACCAATGCAATTAACCAAGGTCAAAGGCATTGTTTCACGGAGTTATGATAATCCAAGTGGCAATACATGTAATCTTTGTGTGACACCCACTGTCACTTTCAGGTCCCCTCCGGACATTAACACCAATATTTAATAATAAATTACGTTAGGTCCCAGTAAAAACTTTTGTGTTTTACAGCCCTGTAAATATACTATTTACTAACACCTGTTAAAAAAACAGGTTTACATATGTTTACATACTCCACAAAAACATTTATTACACAAAAGTTACACAACTGTTTGGTTATTAAAATTAAAACCATCATATGAGCCTTCACGTTCGATTCCCGATCACCATCACCGCTCACCCGACTCCTGAGTACCTGTAAACACCACATTTAAATTCACCATTAGTTCGTTAGAACTAAGTAAGATTACCCCACTATTCCACCCAGTGTATTCCATAATACCATATGGATACACTAATGAGGTTCCAAATAAAATTTGACAACAACAGTCAACCACATACAAAACGATTTACTAACGGTTCGTTTTCAACCAAAACCTCATTATATCTCTCATTCATGCACAATCATTATAATTTAATATAACACATATATAACCCCACGAAACTCCGATTGTGCATCATATTTCACAAAAATCACAATTCGCAATTTGACATTTGAATTTCAAATGTCTACCTCCTTATAAGTCATCTATTGTTCACACACCTTATGAATCAATTACATTGGAATTGCAAGTCTTATGTTCACACACCTTGTGAATCAAAACATGCACATTACCAATCCACCATTTGTTCACATGCCCCCGCGGGAGGGGGCAGGGTTCGATTCCTCCTTTCAGACACCTTGTGAATCTATTACATTGGAATTGCAAGTCTTATGTTCACACACCTTGTGAATCAGCATGCACATTTCCAATCCACCATTTGTTCACACACCTTGTGAATCTATTACATTGGAATTACATGTCTTATGTTCACACACCTTGTGAATCAGCATGTACATTTCCAATCCACCATTTGTTCACACACCTTGTGAATCTATTACATTGGAATTACATGTCTTATGTTCACACACCTTGTGAATCAGCATGCACATTTCCAATTTAATACCTACAAATTAGTAGATCACCACATGTTCACACACCTTGTGAATCATGTGACAACAATAACCACGTTCATTTATCTCATTTCAATCAACTCAACAAACCATGTATATATACTAAATGCATAGTTACTTATAGTGTGGACTCACCCAGTCCTTCAACTACAAGTTCAATCAAATAGGTAACTTACCTCACTTTGGAGAGTTTTCCACAATCTCCAACTCTTTCCCAGGCCTTCTAGAACTAGATTCACCTCCTCTTCCTATTATATATTCACATATAACAGGATTTAACAACATGAACACACAACTTGTGTTATTTATATAACCTAATTCATTTGACCTGTTTTACTTTTCATATTCAATCAAACCTCATTGAGGCTTTTATCAACAATCTATGTGTAGAAATTAATCTACACATATTCTTAATCATATTCAACTTATCACAACTTCATATTTTGAAATTCGTTGCTTGACTTCCTTTACCAACACCTAGTTGCAACTCACACGTATACAACTAGTTTCAATACACCCAATACCCATACATGTTGATTCAAACTCATTTGAATCTCATTTATTAGTGTGTGGCATTTAGAAGTCAAGTTATCACCTATAATTAGCATATCATGCTAAAATCATTAACGTTCAAATTTCAACATTTAATCAACACTTAACTAGATCTATCATTCCAAAGAATGATCTAAAATGATCATATTCACAACTTAATCATTCTATTGGCTATCATATTCAATAATATGAGTTTCACCCCAACCGGACATTATAACGGATCAAAATCAGAATTTCACCGTTAAAACATCTAGTTCTTCGTTTCTAATCATCCCAAATCATCATTTAATACTCACAACTCAATTTAATCTGTATACTATCAAGATAAATGAGATAAACGAATCGTTACCCTTCAAACGGATTTCTGGTTGAAATACGACGATCAGAACTTGCAGAAACGACTCCTGGATCGATCCGGATGATCTGATAGCTTCAAAATGAAGATCAAATGCTAATTTTTCGTTTATGTGTGTGTTTATGGTGCACAGGTTCGAGAAGAAGAAAATAAATTTTCTTCATGAAAATCTGATAAAAATCAAGAATCTGCTGAACCGCCTCATCCGTCGCGTACCGCGAAGGAGGGCTAAAGATCTCTTCGCGTACCGCGAAGAAATCTGGAGCTCTCGATTCTTTTGGTCCTTCGCGTATCGCGAAGAGGAACTCAAAACGTCTTCGCGTACCGCGAAGCATTCCAAAACATAATTTCTTTATTTTGTGATTCCGGACAATCTGTAGCTCCGTTTCGTGAACGGTTTTCTTCCACGTTCATAATTTCTCACATACTTTCAATTTTTAATAATCACAATCGTTCTATTGATGATTATTTCAAACGTGTTCGATAATTGAAAACCGGTTGTTACACTTTGTTATTGACCAAAGTCATTGACAATCTTTACACGGATGTGGTAACCCACGTGACAATACATGTGATCATTGCGTATAACCGAGGTCATCAGCAATGCCACAAGGAGTTTTAATAATCAATGTAATTTCCATAATATAAATATCATATTGATAAACATGTATCATCCATGTGTTATCAAAATAATATTAAATTGGTATACATGTTTCACCTCCGAGTTTTAAAACAAAACAGTTTAAAAGAAAGGGAGGTTATGAGAACTCACATGAGTCCTTAGTAGCAGTGTTTTCGTATGATGCGCGCTCACGTAAGAGAACTCAAAAGCAACTCAACAACCTGTATTCATCGTGTATTTGTGTTCATGATATAAGTATTTCATTTATTGTGAATGTTCATGAGTATTTACTTTTGATGTTCCGTTATTTTGTTAACTTAGTCTAAGTATTCTAAGTTAAGCCGTTTCACCTAACATTTTATCATCTATTAACACATAAAGATAATTTGCACTCGTTAGTGTTTGATTATCCTACATATGTATATATGGTGATTTTCTTTAAATAATTAAATCACATTACATATATTTATAGATTGTAAAGATATTGTCCTTACAACTTATATAGATACGTTTGTCGTTGCATGCATGTGTAATCGTTTATCCACCACAATATAAGTTATTAAAACTTAATGTAACATTTTGAGAAATCATACTTGAATGATCCAATTCCAATGTTTAAAATAAATTCCTAACTTATATCTTTTGTAGGAAAAAGGTGATGATCCTTTAACCCAATTATGCATGCATGAATATTTATTCTTTTATTATGTTCTTTTATGTACTCCTAGCCTTGGGTTTAAAATGTTTTAAATTTCATTGCAACCCTAGACCCGACTCCCGCCTCCTAGGTTCGATGCCATGTGTTCGGTCAAGAGCCTTGGCATGTTGAACTTCAAGGTTTTCTGCTTATGGGCTCGGCCCAGTTAAAATCCCCATTTGTCGGTTATAGGTTCGATGAGAAGGAAGTGGTTCGGCCGCAATAGGGTGCTGGTCATGGGAGGGTTCGGCTGTTCAAAAGTTGCCCAGCATGTGTCCAGGTTCGTAGCCCCCTTTTAGGGTTCGCCGCATGTAATGGTTCGGCCATCATGCAAGGTTTGGCCCATATGCGAGGTTCGTGACTAAAGGGTTCGGCAGTGGCTCGATGGTTCTCTCCTCACTGGCTTTCTCAGTAAGGTTCGTGGTCTTCACGGTAGGTCGAGCATCAAAGGGTTCGGTCACTCCTATTGGGTTCGCCTACATGGTTCGCCACTCATCATTGGTTCGGCCAGGTGCAAAGGCTCGGCTGGGGAAGGGTTCGGCCACTTCTAAAGGACAAGGGTTCGTGGTTAGCTACAGCAGGTTCGGCTACCCCATGTAGGGTACGGCCAAACAAGGTGGTGCAGGGTTCGTCTAGGCCACAAGAAGGTTCGCTCGTCTGGCCTCCCACCAACCCACTATTCATCATCATCATCCTTGTGTTTTCTGTAACAGTTTCGAACCAAGCAACCCTAATCCCTCATACTAACTCGTTTTAATGTTTTACAAGTTTTAAGATCAGTTATGACACTTAGTAAACTAAAGGTTCATGATTTATAATTAAACCGAATATAAAACTTCAGATTCACCTCGAAAGATGGATCAAACGTGAGATTTTCTTGTACTTTATTGTTCTCCTTGATTTCCCGGTCGTTTAGGCTCCGAGATCTCGCGAATCCGTTGGGTAACGAAGGAGAAATCGTAGAGAGAAGTTCTAGTGAGAGAAAGTGACGAAATTAAGAGTGTAGAGAGAGAGTGGATGTTCTTTCAAATGAGGAAGAAGAAGAATAAATGGTTTTTATAGTCCGGTCGATCCCCGCGTGCTCGGTCTCGTTTATTTTACGTAAGGATAGTTAGTTGCTCGGTTTTTAACGAAAACACATTTATTACATAAAACATTCAAATAAATATATTTTATTTTAAATCAAATGATTTTAGTTAAGCTCGTTACATAAAACGATTTCGTTGAATTATTTATTTAAATAAACCGATTTACTTTAGGTTGTGATTCCCAATAAACGTTTTTAATTTATCTTTCTTATTTTATTATCGATAAATATTATTTAATTATCTCGTCGAAACGCGTTACTTACGTACGTATTCGTAAAGATCGTCACCCTTGCGAATCCGACGCTCGTATCGTATTTCGATTTGATTTATTAATTATGGAATATCGTTTCAGAATATCATTCTTAATAATTATATTCGTGTGAATCGTCACCCACGCGAATACACTATTAAGTTAATATTTCTAAATCAACATTCGCTTTTAAATAATGTTCGTAACCTCACCATCGCGTTATCAATTCCATTATTTTTTAATTTTAATATTATAATTCCCAAACCAAAACCCACTAAACCAAGTCACTGACACATCCATGATATACCGAAATATGCATATGTATAGGGTATATGCAGAGGTAGATCGCAACCTCCCCTACACCGTCCCACCGCTATTTCGATAAACCATGACCATGTGTCCTTGACTATGTTTAGCAATCAAACTATAACGAACTCCTAATTCCTTCCATTCCATAACAAAACCATAATCATCAATAATATGACTGCGATAAACTCTCTGGTTCTGTTTAGCTGGGTTACAACTAAACTTTCCATGGTTTACGCGTATAATGTGTTCTAAACATGTATACCAGTAACAGTGATAATCATCAGATAATGTATCAATATTAATAATTACAAAATCTCATGTCGTAACAGTACAATCGTACGGATGTACGGATGTACGGACAACCGGAAGTACAGTGATGTTACACAAATTAATATAATCATGACTTTTATCTGATAACCTAATGATGTGTTAAAATCATGTGAACATTAAAAATATGTGAGTACAGTGAGATGAAGCTTTAAAAATAAGAGTTCAAAGTTCAGTATTGAAAGCTTTCTTTTGATCTTTAGCCGCGGTTCCACATCTTTAGACGCGGTTCGTATCTTTAGTCGCGTGGGGTTGTGGTTGTGGAGAATACAAAGAGAAACAAATAAAGCTCAAGAGGATAGAGGGAGCTAAACGGTCTTGTACCTTATGCATTAAATACATCACCAAATTGAATAGTAATTATGAGAGTGAGTGATTTTTTGCTTTTTAATATATACTAGGAATAGGAATTACGACCCGCGCGATGCGCCGGGTCTGATATGTTGAATTGATGTATCTCAATGTAAACCTCTTGCTAATTAATTCTATAAACATGAACATGTCTGTCTATTTAAGAACCCAATTTGCTTGCCTAATTAGGTGTTAGACGATAGTGATTAGAGGTAGCAATTTTTACCCATATCAAAGGAAATAGGTTGGTTTGGATAAACAATTGTAGTGTAATGGGTTGAAATGAATAACATCATAATATTGAATGAGTTGAGATATGTAGCACTTAAACACAATGCAGGTCAAGATGGGTAACCAAAAAATTATGTAAATGTAATGGATTCAAACATTTAAGAATCGTTAATAAAATATTTGATGACAAAACCACTAAAAATTATCAAAATGGACTATTTGTTTACTTATAACCATGGTTGTAGAAGTCGCTAGGCGCTAGTCGGGCGGCGAGGTACCGCCTAGGGATTAATCGACGCTAGGCGGATTGGAATTTTTATATGTAATTTTACAAATATTTAATATATACACACATTAATATCAATAATATAATATAATAATTCAAATATATTAAAAAATAAACTTAAACATACTAAGTGAAGTACTTCAAATTACAAACTTAAACACAAAATTCAGAGTTTATGGATGGATTACGATGTTTAGTGGCAGGGTTCAACGTTTCAGATGTTGGATTTGATGTTTTAGAGACATATTACGTATTTGGGGTTGAGAAATGTCTCGAATAATCATTTATCTGGTCCTTTTTACTCGAAAAAAGCCAAAAAAACTAAAAAAACCAAAAAAAAAAAAATAGGCCGCCTAGGCACCGCCTAGCACAAAAATTACAAGGAAGCCGGGCGCCTAGCGCCTAGGCGGCCGCCTAGGCCGATTTTTACAACCCTGCTTATAACACATCTTAAGTTAAACTAAATTGATGTTTTTTAAAAACAATCCATTTAAACCCGAATTAATTTTGCTTAAAACTCGTTCTGACCTGCACCATCCTGACCAGAACTCGTTCTGGGCCGTTACCAACCCACTCATTTTGCCATGCATAATCATATCTCACAAAGTATGTTTGGTTGAGGATGAAGGTCGGAGGTGATGGTTACAAAGAAGCAAGATTGGGTTTACCATTTTGTTATTTGTAAGATAGAGTACAAGAAACTTATGTATTAAACAATTGTACAAATGCATAATATGTTGTAATAAAGTAAATAGTAAACTCCCCTCACAAACTATGTTTGATTTTTAATATATATATTAATTACCTCAAGTCTTGTCCTTTTCAAATAAATGGTTTCGGGCTTAAATTACAGGATTATGACATCTTTTTTGTTTAAAAGAAAAACTATTTAATCGAAAGGCATTAATGGTTTTGTAGCACAAATATGATGAGATGTAAGGATATAATAGGCCTATGACTTTTGTTTTTTTTTTTGAACAGCCAAACATAATATATAAAACTAGCAAGGAGCTAGAGAGAAATACATCTTAAATAAAAGAAAAATTACACCAAGAATTCCAATCTAAATTTTGTATATTTCCCCTGTTTTTTACCCATAAATAAGACATCATTTTGATATCACCCACGATTTCCACAGGAACCAAAGACCTGTTGTCGAAAGATCTCGCATTCCTTGCCTTCCAAATACACCAAAGGGATGTGATAAAGATAGCATGAAGTATTTTTTGTCCACTATAGAGAAGGGCCATGAGTCTTGCATGCTTATAAGATCATTGATTGTTAGGATTAATTCCCTTGGTGCTTTGCACCACATAAACACCTTGTCCCACACACAGCTTGCGGTTTCACATCTTAGTAATAAAATATGAATAACATATGACAATTGCAACGCGGATTGCGCCAACTTAAAACGTATAGCAACTTTAAAAGATAAAATATGAACAGTGAAATTAAATTGTTAAAAGTGAATATACAACAATTTTACTATTATGCATGGAATTTTTTTTCACTTTAGTTCGTTTTTTAAATATACATTTTTTAGCGCAAACTTTAAATAAAATACTCTTGTCACAGTGGTTCGGCTCTTGCTCTAAGAAGTTTTTTCTTTGTTTTTTTTTTCTTTTTTCTGTCTTTCATTTTTCTTTTCATTTTTTTATTTATTTCTTAGACCCATATTCGTGTTTGTGTCTCCATTTATATTTTTCTAAATATCGAGTCATCCCCACACATGTCATTGTTAACTGACCACGCGGCCGGACATCACATGGTTTGTGGTTACTAACAACTTGCAACCCGAACCCCT
The DNA here is from genome assembly GCA_009363875.1 of Mikania micrantha. NCBI lineage: Eukaryota > Viridiplantae > Streptophyta > Magnoliopsida > Asterales > Asteraceae > Mikania > Mikania micrantha. The sequence continues at coordinate 53,145,291 of CM018689.1, forward strand.
GTCATTTTTTGAATTACTTAAATAAGGAGCAATTAAAAAAAAAAAGATTTTTACATATATCCCTAATATTAAGAACATTTATTATATATTTATCCAACGTTTAAAACTAATTACATATTTTCCCCTCTCAAGAGAAATATGTAATTGATTAGTTTATTTGAAAAAAAATATCTTTTAAAAAGGAAAAATATGTAATTAACTTTTTTTACTTGGTATATATAACTAGATTAGTCACCCGTGTATTACATGGTTGAAATCTTATGATTTTTTAAGTTTTGATAAATTATTACAATAAAAAATCTATTTTTTTATATTTAATAAGAGAGAGGTTATCACTTAACAGAAAAAAAAAATGGCGAAAAACATTTGAGATAGTGACTAAACAAATGAGAATTTGAAATGTGTCAATTTTGTTATTCTTTTATTAGAGTAAATTTATTACATATTTATCTAAACTTTAAAATTAGTTACATATTTCTCCCTCTCAGAAGAAATATGTAATTGATTAGTTTATTTGAAAAATAAAATATTTTTTAGAAAGGAAAAATATATAATTAAATTTTTTTACTTTGTATATATATAACAAATGATATTATAAAAGAAAAATATGTAAATAACCTTAAAAAAACTTAAAATTTATCCCATATCTAAGTCCGACGTTATTTTAACCCATTTATGCCAATAATACATGATTACATGGTATGAAACTCTGAATTATGAAATGTTATCTTATATTTTTAAATACAGCAAAAAAATAAAGAGTAAATTACGATTTTAGCTCTTTTAGTTTAAATGTTTTAACTATTTCAATCTAAAATAAAATATTCTATTAATACGGTACCTGTGAATTAAACAACTAACGGTTCAACCCATATGGACCAAAAATAGTTAGATTTGGAGGCCAAACCGTTACTTATTTTAAACCACAAGAACTGCATTTATAGAAAATAACATTTTAAGTTCAAATGGTTAATACACTAAATCTATGGACTTGCGATGGATGGAGCTCCTTGTTTGGCTGGTGTGGGCCTTGAATGGTGGTCTCTGGATCGTGGACATTATATTCATCAAACAGACAAATACTTGGGATTTGTCTTTTGTGGGCCTAAAATTAGGGCTTTTGGGTATGAGCATATGGGTTTTTGGGTTAGTTTATGCTTGGGAAATGAAGCTTAATGGTCCTTGGTCTCATTCTTTTAGGAACATTATGCTTCATTATCTTAAGTGTGTCGGTAATGTGGTTACCCATATGTATTGTTATGATCGTAAATTTTTGTTGTACTGGTTTATTGTTGTTAGCACTTTAGATATCCACCCGTTTTTGTATAGGTGGGATGTGACTGGAAAGTTTATTCCGGCTATTTTTTGGGTTCATAAAAACTGTTTTAGGAATGATGTCTGTAACTCTGTATTAGGGGGTATGCCCCCATGGGTCTGTAATTGTTTATTGTTGTTGGTATATAATTTTCCTGGCTAAAGCCCTATATCCAAAAAATGAAAAAAAAAAACCGTTATTTACTCCTCTCAAAAGCTTGACTACTAGGCGTATTTCACATCGGTTACACAATAATTGTATTTGTACTCCGTATCATTGATTATCAAATCTAATGATATCAACATTTTAATAAAATGAATTTTTTTTTTTTTTGCGAATGATTAAGGCTTTAGGTTTCATCATAAAAGGTTTATTTTAGATCTAAAACTGTTTCGAATTCTGAATAAGTAAAAGAGTAAATTATCGAGATGGTCAATGTAATTTGTTATTATATTACTTTTGGTCCATAGGTTTCATAAATTACTCATACAGTCTTAAACTTTAAACATTTGTAACACATATAGTCATTATGTAAGGGTAATTTGGTCAAATATGTAAGGATAATTTAATGACTACTAGGTTAAACCCCATGTGTTACACGGTTAAATAAATAAATTTTAAAATTATTTATTTAAAATACCATATAACATATATCTAAAAGATATTTTATGAAAAATTAAAAATATGAATTATGATGTAATCATATTATTTAACAAATTAAATAAAAGTGGTATTATTTGGTAGAAAAAAGCAATATAAATCAAAATCTAAAAAAAAGTAAATTACTATTTTGGCCCCTGTGGTTTGAGTCTTTTAACTATTTTGGCCCAAAATAGAATCTTCTATCAATTTTACCCATGTGGTTTAAACAACTAACTATTTTGGCCCCTAACCCTAACATTTCAGACGGAAATCGTTAATCCTCATCTCATATGCCTTTCACATGTGGGGCTTTTAAGTAATTTGATTCATAAATGACTATGGGCAATGTTAACAGGAGATTTAATCTCAAAAACCCTTTTAAGCATGGAAACGTTTCTTCTCCCCTACGATTGAAACTCAGTCGATCAAGGTCTTCATGTTTCTTCCTAGAATTGTTATCCCTTCAGCAAGATTATTATCCATGTTTTTCTTACAATCGTGATATTTAGCAACATTATTCTCCCTTACCCTTACGTATAGAACAATATTCGATCTTGTTATGATGGCGCAAACACTTTGGTTTATTCGCAGAAAAGAAGAGTTTTTCGATCCTTACAAGATTTATGGTGAGTTCTTTTGCTAATAAAGATTTTATTTGTTGATTTTGGTTGGTTTTTTGTGTTTTCAAGCTTACATCAGTATTTTATATTGATTATCATAGTGAATAGCCCAAATATTTTCTCCTTAAAAATCAACCATGGTGGAATGTTCTTGAAAAACCCTCTCAGTAATTATGTTAATGCAAAGGTGGATTATGTGGACATGATTGATACAAATACATTTTCTTTGATTGAATTGAAAACTATGCTCTAGGAGATTGGTTATCCAAAGGATGAGATTATATTTTATCACTTTTTGATTCCTGACATGGAACTGAATTTTGGTTTAAAGCCTATATGTAATGATCAAGATACCCTTTTGTTGTTGCAATATGTGTCTAGGTTTAAGGTTATTCAAGTGTACACTGAACAAGGGTCACCAATAATGGGCATAGATATAAGGTCATTGGAATGGCATGATGAAACAATTACTGATCATGAACAATTTGAAGATACTCAACATGAAGCTGAGTTTAACATGGTTGAATATGAGGATGGAAATGGAGGTGATAGTCTGGAAGATGATGATAGGATGGAGGATGATGATAACAATGTTGAAGAAGTCGTTGTTAACATGGATAAATTCATATCTACTTTTGAGAATGACCTTGATTTTGATCAACATGAAGATAACGAGGATGAGGATCAAATGGAATGTGATCTTAATGACTTTGATAGTGGTAGTGAAGATGAAGAGGGGAGTTTATTAAATCTGGCTATGAAAAAGTTCAGAAAGAGAAAAAAGAAGTCAAATAATATTGAGGAAGTACCTTTTTATGTGGGTCAAAGCTTCACCAACAAAGAAGATATTAAAAATCTTATGAAAAGCCATGATGTGGATACTAGAAGACAACTCTGCATTGTTAGAAATGAAAAACTCAGATTTAGAGTTGTATGTTTAGGGATGAATCCCGTCTTTGTTTCTAGTGAAGTTAAAGTTAAAAGTGATATGAGAGGGAGTTCACTAGTAGGTGGTAGAGGTGGCCAAACCGGTTTTTTTTTTTCAAGAACCGGAACCGGTTCATGAGACCCATCGGTTCCTCCAAATCGGTTCCACCCAAGACCCGAACCGGTTCCGTACCCGGTTCCACTCACAAAGAACCCTATTCGGTGTACCCGGTTAGGGTAGGGTCCCAAACCGGTTCCTGTTTTAGAACCGGTTCCACTTGTTTTTTTTTTCCTTAAACTATAAACTAATAATTTATAAACCCTAATAAAACATAAAACTAATAATTAATAAACCCTAATAAAACCTTAAACTTATTAATAAACCTTAAACAAATCAAAGATAAAACCTTAAACAAATAAAACCTTAAACTATTATTTAATTTGATTAGTTTAAGGTTTTATTAGGGTTTTATTAATTAATAGTGTTAGGTTTGATTAGTTTAAGGTTTAGGTTTGATTTGTTTAAGATTTAATTAGGGTTTATTAATTAATTATTAGTTAAATGTTTGATAAGTTTAAGGTTTTATTAGGTTTGATTTGTTTAAGGTTTTATTAGGGTTTAATTAATTATTAGTTAAAGGTTTGATTAGTTTTTTATTTGGTTTGATTTGGTTAAGGTTTTATTAGGGTTTTATTAATTTTTGTATTAAAAGTTATGAATTGGTTAATAATAACAAATGTTAAAAACAAACACAAATTCATTAATTATTTTAAGTAGTTTAAAAACAAAAGAAAAGTTACAAACAACTAATAAAACATTAAAATCAAATATTTGTGTCGTTTTGTTGCGAACGACTGAAGTTAGCTTCAAATGCGAGTGCTTCGTCGGATAGGCCGGGTGATAAGCCTTCTTCAACTTCTTCGTCATGTACTTTTACTTCAATGGATGTTTCATCTTCGAGGGTTGTTTGATCTTGAATACGATCGATCGAGTCCAAATGATCCTTTAAACATATGCACATTTCTACCGACTCGGGAGTGAGTTTTGTTCTTCTTAATGACAAGACCCTGCCACTAAGAGAAAATGCAGATTCCGAAGCTACCGTGGAAGCTTTGACAGTTAGTAAATCACGGGCCATGGCGGCAAGAATCAGAAACTCGGATTCCTTTGCTTTCCACCAAGCCAAAATATCAAAATTGCGATATGACTCAGCCAACATATCAGATGAGTAATCCGTACCAGTATACCGGGCGAGTTCGCTTGAAGGGGGATTATCCCTTTGACGTTTAGCCGTGACGTTTCGAACCGTGTTCAATAGGTTAACCATCGGATCTCGTGCTCGATAAGCACTCGAACTTTATGAGGAACCAGGGGTGGGCATATGTATGTTGGAACCATATATAATCAAATAAAAGTCATACATAGAATTTAAATTATTAGTAAAAACTGTTTTTGCTTCGGTTGAAAAGCTTGGGTATATCTCGTGTATGTCAAGAAGCATTCCACCCCCGTAACATTTAAAATTGGGTTTAAAGCGGCCGCGCAAGTAAAAACGGGTGGTAATTCAAGAAAATACTTTAGTAATTTATTTTGCATCGGTAATATCATGTTAGAAAACATTTCATTTCTATTTTCAAAATTTTTAAGTTTGTAACCATTAAAAATAACTCTGAAAGAACCAAAGAACTAGTCGGGTAATAAGTCCCTGATAGTTTAGTAGTTGATGATTTAAAAACTTCAAGAAATTCAGATAATAATTGGATATCATCTCAAGAACTATCCAAAAGTGCGTCGACATAACCCCGGTCGACGAGACTTGCATGAAACATTTGCAAAGTATCTTTTTGTCATAAAACACTTTCAAGCATTAGGCAAGTGGAATTCCATCTATGAGGTACATCCCAATTTGCACCCAAAGCAACCCTCCCCGTATCTTTACAAAATTTCCTATATGCCATATGTCGTTTCCTACTCTTTTTAAAAATATCATGTAGCATTTGTCTACAAACGTTTATAAATGTTGTAACATCATCAGTGTCAATACCGTCTTGCACAATTAAATTTATTATATGTGCAACACATCTTGAGTGAAAAAATACACCATTACATAACGGCAAATATTTTAGTTTTAATTTATCAACCGTCGTCGTATTGTTTGAAGCGTTATCAAATGCCATTGAAAATATTTTTTTTCTAACTTAAATGACGCTATTACATAATCTAAAATTTGAAATAAAAGGTCACCGGTATGTGGATACGGAAAAAGTTCAAAAGCAATGGTGCGTTTCATCATTATCCATGATGACGGTTCTACCCAATGAGCGGTGACGCAAAGGTAGGATTCGGGTAGATTATGTGGAGCCGACCAAACATCACTAGTTAAGTTAACCCCCGTATTTAAATTTTCAAAATATGCAACTAGTTCTTGTTTGGCATTTTTCCACATCTTTAAACAATAACGTCTAAGAGTTTGTCGACTTACGTGGGTGTAGCGTGGTTGAAGCGTCTCCCGAATCATGTTTGTTAATCGAGGGTTGTTGAAATGGCTAAACGGTAACGCCTCTTGAATCACGAACTTCGCCATTCGATCCCGAACCCGATCAAGGTCATAATTAAATATTCCACCTTGAACATCCATTTGCGTTTGTTGGGACTCAGGATCCTTTTTCAACGCCTTGCAAAACGGTTTGGTGATGTGTTTCTTCAAATTCGAATTCGATTCTTTCCCTAAATATATTCCACAAAACTTGCAACGAGCTTTTATAGAATCATCACTAAGCTCGACCAAATCCCAATTGCACCATATCTCCGGGTTCCGATTGTGTTCAATAACATGGACAAATGATGGTTCGGTGTTGAAACCTTAACCGACCGAAGAATGTGAAGCATCCATGATAACAAAGGGAAATTTATAAAGAGTATTAAGACTTTGAGAACAGGAAACGAGAAAACGAAAAACCAAAACGAGAGATGGAGCCTAAACAAGCGCGTATAAAGAGCGTTTTTTGCGTTTTTTCGCGTTCGGGATTGCGTTTTGAGTTGTGTGATCACTCCATACCACCCAATACCTATTTATACTAGTTTAGGGTGTTAAAAACGGCTAGATTCAAGCTCCAAACGGTCAAAAAACGGCTAGAAATGGATTTCCAACGTTCAGATTCGTTATAACGGCTATAACCGGTTCCAACCGGTTCCGGTTCGGGTCCGAGTACTAACCGGTCGAGTGGGAAAATCGTGGAACCGGGTCCTAACTTTCGGATACTACCGGGTACCAACCGGTTCTTGAGAATATCGGGTAGGAACCGGGTCGGTTCCTCCGGGTCAGGTCCTGGAACCGGTTTGGATGGCCACCTCTAGTAGGTGGGACCACATCAAAAGATGCATCAACTTCTACAAAAACCAAAAAAGGAAGAAGACATTCACCAACTTATCATTTGGCACTTCATATTTCAAGGCAAGGAGAGAATGATTCTTGGTTTGTCAAGACTTTTAATGGGGAGCACAATTGCTTACAAACTAGGGATGTCAAAGTGTACACAGTAAGTTTCATTGCTAAAGAGATAGAGCAATTAGTTGATACAAATCCAGGGATACCTTTGAAATCTCTACAAGAACTTATTCAAAAGAAACATCAAGTTGAAGTTGGATTCCAAAAAATTTTTAGGAGGCTATAAACAAACTACAAGGTGACTTCACTACACAGTATCATATTCTTAGGGAATATTGTGATGAACTTATTAGATCAAATCCTGGAACAACAGTTAAAATAGATGTAGAGAGGGATTGTAACCTTGCAAGTGCAGCACGACAATTTAAAAAAATATACATTTGTTATGATGCTTTGAAATCTGGGTTTAAAACGTTTGGGAGAGATATCTTGGGTTTAGATGGTTGCTTCATGGAAGATCCATATCCTGGACAGATTTTAACAGCAGTTGGTGTAGATGCTAACAATGGAATATACCATGTAGCATTTGCAATAGTAGAATCAGAGTGTACAAGTTCTTGGACTTGGTTTCTAGAAAATCTTGGGGATGATCTTGGAGTGTTTATTAACTCTAATTTCACTTTCATAAGTGATAGACAAAAGGTATCATCCTAAAGAATATAACTATATATCGACATAGGTTTCATTGATTAATATGTCTTGATTATTTATTATTTGTAGGGACTAATACCTGCAATCAACAAGGTATTTCCTGCTGCCGAGCACAGATAATGCTTAAGACACATTCATGAAAACATGAAATGTAAATGGATACGGATACTTTACAAAGATTTGTTGTGGAAATGTGCTATTGCGACCACAATCCCTCAATTCAACAAACACATGGAAACAATTAAGAACAAGGATGAAACATTATGTCATTGGTTGCAAAAAATCCCAGCTAAACATTGGGCAAGATCCCATTTCAGTGGTATGTGGCTTTAATCCTATGACATTGGGCCAGATCTCATTTCATTTTGTATATTTTCATTTTTTGTTCATGTTTAATGTTATACAGGTAGGCCAAAATGTGATGTTCTTCTAAACAATATATGTGAAGTCTTCAATAAACAGTTGTTTCATGCTAGAGATAAACCAATCATAACTTGTCTAGAGTTTATAAGAGAGTATATGATGAGAAGAATTGGTGTGGTAAACAGAACTATTGCAAAATGTGATGGTCCTTTGACTCCGGCTGCCACAAAGACATTCAACCAAATCAAGAATGAGGCATCTCAAGATGTTGTTACCTTTAATGGTCAAGGAAAATATCAGGCTACTGGACCATGGCAAGATCAATGTGTAGTAAACATGGAAACAAGAACATGTTCATGTAGGAAGTGAGAACTAACGGGAATGCCTTGCAAGCATGCAGTGGCTGTTAACTGGGATATGGTTAGACATGGTGTGCAAGTAGGTATTCCAGAATCATGGGTGGAATGAGGTGTATTGGTTAGACACATGGAGAAAGGTTTACGAGAACAACATTGCGCCAATCAATGGCAAGGAGTTGTGAAATTTTTCACCTTGCCCAGCAACATTAATTCCACCCAAACATCACACACAAATTGGCAGGCCCAAAAAAGCAAGGAGAAAGTCTGTTGAAGAGCTATCAACAAATATTAACAATGGTGGGAAGCTAACTAGGAAAAGAGGATTAGTGACATGTGCAATCTGCAAGAAGAAAAGGCATAACAAGAAAGGATGCACAACAAAAAATGAATTATAAGCTATTAACAATCTTAGATGAATGGTTTGTGTCTTTTGACTAATTTATGGTTTTTTTCTAAGTATTAACGGTCTGTTTTTTTGTGATGTTTTTATCTAAATTATGGTCTTTTGACTAAGTTATGGTCTTTTGTATGAACAAATACTTTTATGGTTCAAGTTGTGGTCTTTTGTATGAACAAATACATTTCTAGTGTTGCTATTAAGTTTGTCATGATTTGATTATCACGGATTGAGTGTTATGTTCAACTTTATTGATTATAATTTGACTAAAATGGTTTAGTCAACAACAACAGCTTCATGGGCTTAGTCAACAGCAGCAACTTTATGGGCTCAGCTCATTTGACTAAAATTACTTCTACATTAATCTTAGTGTATTTGTCATCAGTTCATTTAATTTAGTTCGAGTGTTTTTGTACAGTCATAATTGCTCCTAATTTGACTATGTTTGTTTGACAAAATTACATAATTTGGTTAGCCAAAACAACTTCTAAAAAAGAAGAGGCAACAACTTAGAAGCAATAAACTGATAGGCTAATTAAATAGTAGAAGTCAACTGCAAAATTGCATCCAATTTTACTACTTTGTTTAGTCAAAATAGCTCATAAGCTAAATTTTACGTACCAATTTGAATACTTTTGACTCCAAACAAAAGTCAACAATAATATATCATGCAGGCCCACCAAAACAGTACTTCATATTTGGTTGTAATTCACCAACATTACATGTTGCAGCCGGAAAAAAAAAGTGGCAAGTGATAACTATGAAATTTGACAAAGACCATTCTTATAAGATTATTGTCCTCACATGAAGTAAAGTACATTTTTGCCCCTCACAGCCTTCCATCATATATTGTTTCTGTTTGAAATGTTATGGTTAGGTGCCAAAATAATTAGTTGTTTAAACCACATGGGCAAAATTGATAAAAGATTCTATTTTGGGCCAAAATAGTTAACACTCAAACCATAGGGGTCAAAACCGTAATTTACTCCTAAAAAAAGTTGTTTATAAGTAATTAATAAGAAAGAGAAGCGAAAAAACCAAATTTTAGATAGCCTAAAAAACTGACATATGACATATAAAACATTTATTTATTATATAGTATAGATATAGATATGCGTTATAAATATTTAAAATTTGAGAACATATGAATAATTTATAAACCTAATGATCAAAAGTAAAATAGTAGCAAATTGTATAAACCATAATTTACTCAAAGAAAATTACATTTGGACGTTATAATACCTTCATACGTACAAGTTGATTATGCAAGGAGTGGTACTATCATACATGCTTAGCGTACAAGTTGTTTATGCAAGGAGTGGTTGATTTGCTAAAATATATTTAAAAACGGGAGTCGAGGATAATGAAGACCGTGACACGTGCTCGCTCTTTACTCGATTTCTGAATCACCAACACGCTGACACGTGCTTTATACTTATTTCTCTCTCTCTCTCTCTTTTCTTTTTCCTTTTCTTTTTCTTTTTAAGAAATTAATCACTCCAAATAAATAATTGAGTAAATAGCCATCAATGTTTAAAACGATTCAAAGACGTTAGCATTAAGTGCTCACGTGCTTCTCATGAGGCACTTTGGTGTCATTGATTGTTATTCCAAAAGTAACGTACTAACTTTATTTAAACTTTTCTAAACACATGATTTAGTGATTTTTAAATTTAAAAAATTATTATATTTTTTTAACGGTATTTGATCTCAACGTGTGAAACACTGATTTTCAGGCAATGTCACCAATGTCTACTTCCATGACCTCCGTTAAGACTCTACCATCACCCCAGAATTGAAGAACTTTTAGTCCAATAATATTTAAGTGTTGATTAAGGATATCTAACTATACCAAAATGATATATAAGAGATAGGTATCTTAAAACTTATAATAACTTAAATATATTTAGTATTTAATTAGATTGGTGTGTAAGTGGTCGTAAATAAAACATATGCAGAATTAAAGTCGGTTATGTAGACCATTTTTTTTAATATAATTATTATTTTAATCATTATAATTTGCTTTAATGTGATTTGTTTTTCTTTCCTAACTTTTTAAAATTTTGAATATGTCATAGCATTTATGATATTTTTATTTAGGTTTCGATATAAGTTCAATTTAAAAATAATCAGGTCAAAGATAATATATTTTTAATCATTTTATTTTCAAAGTGGTTTATTTTTCCGTTTTTCTGAACGGCAATTTGGATCACTGACGAGGCATAGACCCACTTGATCATATCCACACCTAATAGGAAGAAACTCACTATAGGTGAAAGAAAATCCCTAGCCCAGCATAAAACCTATATTTTGTCCATTCCAGACCTTCAACCCGTGACCTCCCCATCTTCCTTAATCCTATTTTCACAATAAACGTGTGAATGTATAGTTTTGGCTTTTTTTTTTTAATTTATAATTCAATATAAATCAAGGTTGCAAAAGTCGTTAGGCACTCCCAGGTCGAAATAGCTCATTGGAGCGAGTAATCGGATAGTACCTGGCCCTAGGCGGGAGCACTCAAGTAATACTCAGGAACTACTCGGTCTCGAAACAACTTCTTGAAGCGATTACTTTGCGAGTACTCGGCCTTAAAAGTAGACTTTTGCAGATCAAGTTGCAATGCTCAGGAGGTGAATTGTGTTGCCCATGTCCATAACGTTGTGAGAGTACTATGATTCATCAACTCACTTATTTTAGTGGGAGCTAACTTATAATAGAATTTTTGGCAATTGATCAATCAAAGTCGTGCTAAAGCTTTCGTAAAGGATTAAGACTATTCTCCTTGATAAAGCATACTCAAGGAGATGAAAGGTTAATCTTGATAATTTTTAGTTTTGGTACAAAGAGTTGATAGGTCTCATTGTTTCTTTATTAATTACAAATATTAGATCATTAATCAACAGTTATGGTTAAATCAAGTTGTTGGATAATATTTTAGTAATAACTACTTTTGTTAACTTTTTATCAAGTTCCCCGCCTTCTTTAAACGTTTATAACTTTTATATACGACATTATTTTTTGAAAAAGTATACAATAAAAAACAAGCAATTTTTTATCTTCAAAATCAATATATTGTTGCTATAGAAAGTTTTTTGTTTTTTAAAGTTTAATGTGTTTTGTACAGATAATTGTGTCTGTATACATCTCATTGTGCTGTGTGTACATGTCATTATGTTTTTGTGTTTCATGCTTAATATTGTGTTTTTTGGAATAATTAGAAGACAATGATATTACAAAATACATAATGTTAAGCAATTATGACACAATGACGAGTATAAATACATAATGATTTTTAAAAAAGACAAAATTATCTGTAAAAAGGAAACAATTTTCTGTAAGAAAAACACAAAAAAGATAATTATACACAAAAGTTTATAAAAGATACAATGATGATAATAAGACACAATAAACTGAAAAATTTTTAATTTTTATAACAACATTATACTTATTTTAAATATAAAAAATTTTTGTTTTATGATAATTTAAAAAACAAATATATATCGTATGAAAAAATTATGAACGTTTGAAAAATATGGGTTAAAGTGAGTATCACTAAATTACTCTTCAAAAAGTTTTCACGATAAAATTTTGAATTTTCTCTCTAAATATGATCTAATGGTAAATAATTTTTCTTAAAATTTTAAAATAATGATGCTATTTAGTTGAACCTAACATTATGTTATAAATAACATTTTTATGAAGATTTATAGATAACATTTTTTTATAAATAACATTAATTGTTGATAAAATAATAAATTACTTAAGAATAATAAATTACAAATAATAAAAATTTAAGAATTGTAAAATTATATTTTAAGATATTATATAATTTAATTTTTTATGATTTATTAATTTTTAATAATTTTTATAATAAGAAAACTTATATATTTGATATTTAATTTTATAATTTATTAATATTTAATTTAATGTAAAATAAAATTAGTATTTAATAAGAGAGATAAACGAGAATTTTTTTTGAAGTTTATAAGAAGATGTCATCTGTCAAATCTAGCTATTTTTTTTAATTAGAATAAAGATTACTAGTTTTAATAGAACATTTTATCTTTCATGTGTGAGTTTGAGTTGTGATACTCAGTTATTTCTATCAATTGATATCAGAGCTCAAAATCAAGACATGTGACATGTGTGGAAAATACCATACATTAAAACCGAGGAAATTTTGATCAGAAAAACTGTGAAAGTTTGTAATTCGATTAAAAAGTGATCGAATCCGTTAAGTTAGTCACATGCTAGAGAAGAATTAATTAGGAGAACCTATACAATCTTCAAAATTTTGATCTAAGGGTTGATCAAAATCCAAACAAGATCAGGTGCAACTTCGTTGGAATTTTGTGGAGTTACTATCGACACAGAAATCCCCACAAATTGTGTTGTCTTCTCGTGAAGGAAAAAAAACAAGATTTAAAGGGGACGGAACGCAAAATTTTGGATAACGTACATGAAAATCAAGATTATCAAACATCCAAGAATTCAGATAACTTCTCCTCCTGTTAGAAGACCCACCTTTTAATGGGGACGAATATTGAGTTTAATCTCGGGCTCTGAACCGATACGGGGCGTAGTTTTTACAGCAAATAAGTTGTTTTTTGCGCATAAGGTGCAGCTCTTCCGAGGGTGGCGTCCTGTAAAACGGGTTATTGCTTCCATGAGGAAGTGGTCTTCCGAGGCATGCTGGCGTGATGCATATGCCACGACGTTACGTTCGGTTGTTGCTGGTCAAAAAAAAATCAAACATCCAAGAAAGTAATCTAATGGTTAAAATGTAGAAGACAAACTAGCAGGTTCAATTCACTTAGGGTGATTTTCTATGAAGCTATCAACCCGGGTCAAGATGGGTGTGGGTCAGGATGAGTTTTAAAAAAAATCAGGTTGTGTTTAAAACTTTAAATGAGTCGCTTATAAAAAAACATCAATTCAACTCAAGTTAAATGAGTTTTAATGAAACAAATAGTTTATTTGAATATTTTTAATGATTTTATCATTAAATATATAATTAATCATTTTTACTTGCTTGAATTCATTGTATTCACATAGTTTTTAAGTTACACATCTTGACCCGCATTGTGTTTAAGTGTTACCCATATCAACCCATTTTATGACATAATGTTATCCATTTCAATCCAAAACACAATAATTCTTACCCAAGTATACCAAATTTTCTTATTATGGCCTTATGAGTCAGCATTGTCAGGTATAGTTCCTCCCAGTTAATTAGATATTGACGGACCGGGAATTCCACACAAGTGGGTTTCTACGGATATAAAAAAAAATCAATATTATCTAAAGTTTATTATTGAAGTCGGTAGAATTTTTGGTGCGTGAACTTAATTTCAAAAAGTAGGCGGCTCAAAGTTTTAGGAAGAAAAGCAATATACAATTTGCTTGTGATACATTTATTTTTTATACAAATTCTAACATGTGTTTCGTGCTGGGAAAAAAAATGAGGACAAACAGAGCAATCAGAGATGGCAGCCAACAACAATAATGTTATTGTACCAAAAAAAAACAATCGACTTAGCACTACAATGCCCAAAGTTGACATCAACCAATTGGGCAATCATTGTAGAATCTATCTTGAAAGAATACGGGTTACATGTGGCCATCAAATCGACAACCGGAGGAGCAATCGACCTAGCTTGCACAAGCTTTTACTCTCCGATCTTAGCTTGCACCGCGAAGATATACTGCAAGATGACAGACTGACGTCATTTTAAAAAGGTAGCAAATTCGAGTATTTAGTAGTAAATTCGAGTATTAGTATCAAAATGAAGGAGAGATCGAACGAATTATTAATCCTAATAACATCAATTTGGGTACCTAAGTTGCAGAAATTATAGATTATAACATTATATGTCTTTTTAATATTTTTTATTCTAAATTATAAAAAGTCTATCTTTTAAGTGATTAATGAAAATGGCCTTTTACGGTATCTAAATTAGGTTAAGGGACGTTAATTTGTAAAAAGGGTGAGAAAGATTAAAAAAAATAAAAGTTAGTTCAAACGGACTTTGATTGAGCTCATTTCAACGACATTGAAGCCACATCGTCAAGTCCTAAACCATAAATCATAAACCATAAACCTAAATCCTAAAGCTAAATCTTAAAAACAATAACGAGCAGAAAAGACACCATGACGGGCCAGAAGAAACAGTGGACTGAAAAAACATAAATTTTAAAAATTAAAGTTAAATATAAAAGCTAAACCCAAAAACCTAAATCCTAAAGCTATACACTAAATCAGAGATTATAAAACTGAATCGTAAAATTAAACCATAAAACACAATGATGATCGGAATATACATATTCACAAACAAATAGACACAGTGAGTTATAAAACAAAAATTTTAAGATATAAAAGATATACTTTAGGATCTAAACCATAAAACATAAACCTTAAAGTTAAACCATAATACTCACAACAACGAGCATGATAGACACAATAATGATGAGCAGTAAACACATAGCGATGACTGAAAAAACACAATGAGCTGAAAACATATATTTTATAACCTACAAGTTAAACCGTTAAATTTAAACTCTAAAGCTAAACCTAAAAGTTAAGATCGTAAAATTCAACAAGCCGATTACAACGCCGCTACAATGAGTTCATTTAAAGTTCATTTAAGTGAGTTGTAAATGGCTAAAAAAACATTTTCACACATTTTACAAATAAACCCTTTATACTAAGGCCTTATTTGTGATTGCTTATTTAACTTTAAAAGGACTTTTTTTTTTCAAAAGTGCTTATTAACTTATGACTTTTTGAAATAAAGATTTTAAAAATGTGTTTGGATTAGTTTTTCCAAAATGAATTTTCAAAATGACCAAAAATGACATTTTTTATTAACACTATTTTAAGGTTATTGGATAAAGTGTAAAAAGTGGGATAGATTTGTAATTTTATGTCAATAAGTCATAAGCTATTTTGAAAAGCTACAATTTTTAGCTCTTAAAAAACAACTTATTACTCTTTTATAAAAAGTTATTTTCAAAAGTCATTTTAGAGTTGACAAAACAACTTATCAACTTGTTGGCTTTTTGTAAAAGCCAATAAATCAATAAGTTGTTAATCCCAAACATGGCCTAAAACCCAACGCTTTCATTTTATTCAAAGAAGTTAGAAGGTTGAAATCCTTTTAACAAGTCAAATAAATAATTGTGCCTGATTAAAAGCCTTCTTCTTCTTCTTTTTTTTTTTTTTCTGAAAGTATTTTTTTTTCCGATAAAAAGTAGTAGTGTGGACATGAAAGACGTGAAATTACATTTTTGCCCGTAGATTTTCACGGGAAGGTACATTTTGGGATGTCAAAGTGCAACTTTTTATGAAGTCCGTGGAGGAGACACTTGACATTTTTACAAAAATATCGGGCCGACCTTAACTAAAGTTTAATACAATTACGGGTCAAACTTGTTAACTTTGAATTAGGTCATTACTCATTACTTCTTTTAGAAACTTGTTTTTGCAAGGACTGGACTAGAACAAAATTGGCAATTAAAAAAATTAACAATTATTTATAATTAATATATATATTAAAACACAACCAAAAGGAATAGTGTAAATATTAATATTATATTCAAATAGTAAACATATATATACATACATATATATATATATATATATATATATATATATATATTAAATAGTATAGATACTATACATATGCATATATATAGTGAAAAAATCGTGGTTCTCTCTATGTTTGCTTATAAAGTTAGTTTTTTTATAATTCAATCAATTGGTTGCCGGTGAGAATATTTTGTGGGTAATATTTTCTATTTTTCGTAACATAGTTGTATGGATTTTGTATGATTTTATGTTTTAATGAGAAATTAGTATACAATTCGTGATGAGAAATTTGATTTTACCATTCAACTTATATTTCTACAAAAGATATATAATACACATTATCAGGATTGCATTGCAATAACCCGCCGCAACGCGCGGCGGGGAAAAACCTAGTTATATAATAAGGAGGAGCTGGATCAAATACATATAGTACTTATCTTACAAAACGTAAGATGGAATCTGGACCATTTAATTAAACTAATCAATGGGTAAGATCTAGTGGTCTCCACTTTATACAACTTTCTCCACAAACAAGCGTACAAAATAGCTAGGTCAAAAGACTCGTTTTTTAAAAATTAAATAACTTTTACATGCTTTATAATTTTTTTTAAAACAATTACACCTTAAATTGAGAATTTTATTATATTTAATTTGAGTATACTATTGTTATAGTTTTCTTAAGTTTTTTTACGTGGTCCGGGATTTTTATGCTTGGTACATAATTATTGGTACGTGATTATGCAGTTGATCCTTTGATCATTCATGTTAAATGACGATTCGTGATTTTCATATAACGTGGTCAATGATTATTGGTCCGTTATTATACATATTGTCCTTGATTATGTGTGTTAAAATACGGTATGTGATTGTTATATAATGTGGTCCGTGATTATTGGTCTGTGATTATCCCGATGGTCCTTGATTATGTGGCTTTCTATGTTTAACACATTAATTTAATTTATACGTTAACTGTCCACTGTATAATAATGACAAAATTGAAAGCTAAAATATTACATAAACATCACTTGAATCAATAATCATGATAAAAGAAATAGACAAAAAAAAACAACAAAAAGACATGAGTAATTATATTTACATATTAAAACAAATTAAAATTAAAATGAATAGTAAAAATTAATAATGAATGTAGATATATTATAAGAAAATGAATATTATACAGAATAATATGTGTGTATATATTACATATATTTGATTAGAATTTTAAGTTTTTTTAACTTTGAAAAGTTGCAAACAAAGATGATAGAACTAAATTTGATAGATTTGATTAAAAATTTGAGTTTTTATTAAATTTGAGAGATTTGCTCAGATGTTTAGATTTTTGTTTTAATTTAACCGATTGTTTGATGTGAGAAGGTTGATATGAGTAATTTCTCTATTACTTTTGTAACATATTTGTGTGGATCTTGTATTTTGTTATGTAAATTATGCTTATGCATATGAATTATAATACATGTTCTTGAGAATATATCGTGATAACCCGTCGCAACACGCAAGATGAAAAAACCTAGTTTATATACAATTATAGAAGGATTAGAAGAACTCGATTGTAAAATAGAACATGAATCAGTAAGCCCCAAAGCAATGAAATTATTTGTTTAAACCTAGTTTATATACAATTATATTGTGTTTAAACACGCAAGATGAAAAAACTTAGTTTATATACAATTATAGAAGGATTAGAAGAACTCGATTGTAAAATAGAACATGAATCAGTAAGCCCCAAAGCAATGAAATTATTTGTTTAATATTTTTATAAATTAAATGGGCATTTTTGATACATATAGGGGAAGGTTCATAAGAAAATTCTTTATTTCGGAGAAATCAAAGAAAACTCATACTTACCAATAACTTAAAAAAAATCATATTTTTTTATTAAAAGGTTAAAAATGTTATAATAAGAAATAAAATTTTAATAAAAATATGTAAATTACGAAGTTATACATATGTAACTCAAAAAGTTACGCATGTAACTCATAAAGTTACACATATGTAACTAGTATGTGTAACATACAAGTTTCATATACGTAAACATGATATACATTTGTTTCTTAATATTTTTTTATTTTTTATACATTTCTTACCTTATAATAATAGGAAATAAAAAAGAAAAATGAAAATAATTGGCAATTATTATGATTAGTTTTCTCCAAAATGATGGTTTTAAATAAACTCTCTCCTATACATACATATATGTATTATGATTATTATGATTAATTTTCTTATTTTGAATAAAATTAAGAAAATCCGATCTTATAAAGAAACTTTAAACTTTATCAGAGACTTTTATTTGAAATCTTGAAAATAAATATGTAGGATACATTAAACCACATTAAAATTGCTTTGATTATTCAAAATCAAAATCTTTTATTAAGTTTAATGTAAACATATTTATATTCAAAATTACAGTTTGATGGCTCCAATAGAATTTAAGAATTTTCTTCTAAGATGAGATTTACATCAGATAAATAAATAAATATATATAATTTGATCAGTTTCTTTTTTGAACGCCCAACTAATTAAAGGCCGGATAATCCGTACGCGACCCCAATGGCTAAAAAATGCCCAAGCTGGCCACTAGTCCAGATGGGCGGAGCCCCTAGCCCACCAGCCAGCAATCCCGAAGAAACCCGGTCCAAGCACCCGCCCAAAGACACGACGGTGATAGACCGATAAAACCGGGTGTGATCAAGAATTGAATCCATGATCCGGTTATCTTACCACTTTTCTTATACCTCTATCTTATTAGTAGGATAAGACATTATTGCTAATTAGATCAGATTAATATATAATAAATATGGTGTTTATCTAGATTAATAGTAAAATATTACTGGATTAGTGGGATCTGTGCAAGACCCATCATCCACTTTAAAGAAAAGTAGTATTATTAGGACAATGCGAATGTGGGAGCATTGACACACATAATTGCCTGTACGGACAAAGTAAGTTTCCCAATTGCAACGAACTTTAACTTTACCTAATTACCAATGCCATTTTCATTTGGCTTTTTACTAGCGGTACCCTTTCACTTTTCAAATAATACTACTTTTAATAGGTTCAAATCCCTCTTGAAGAGATTAGGGGTTCTTGAGAGGTCAGGAGATTTTTCGGTGCGGTTTCTTTCTGGGGTGGTGGTGAGGTCTTGACGGAGGTCATGGTAACTAGACCTTAGTGACGTGGCCTGAAAATCAGTGGTTCACACGTTGAGATCAAATGTCGTTAAAAAAAAAACCAATGTCATTTTCCCATCTATGCAAACCACCAACCCTAACATAGTAGCGTTGATACAAAATGCATAGTTGCTTGTTAGATTTTTAATGGTTATTAAAATGTTATCTTTTTATGATTTATTGTCTTTGAAAAGTTAAAATATAACTTAAGTATAAATAGTTGAAAGATTAGCTTTTAATGTTATCTTTTAACCATTAAGACTTATGATTATCTTTTAATCGCTAAGAAATGATAATCTATTAAAAGATAGTCTCTTAATAATCATTAAAAGACTATTAAATATTCTTGTAGTAATAATAATGATGTAAAAACAAAAATATGGTTAAATTAGTTGCAAGGATTTTATCATCAATAACGTGCAAGATCTAAGTCGATTCATAGTAGGTAGTTCAAATGTATATTTTGTTGGTTAAAATTGGAAAGTATAATCACTTTTAAAAGTAAAAAATGTTAATTAATAAAAAAAAAACGTTCACTTAGTTCAAGAAGAATGCCCAAGATTTGAAAAGATGTTCAAGCACAGATGATTAAGCTTCTTTGATTGGTGATCCTTTTTGCTATTATGCATTCTTGTGTTTAACTATATTCTAGCAACTTGCTAATTTGTATGTACTTTTATGTTTATTATTATCTTCTGTCCTTAAAAAATGATGATTAAGCTTGGGTTGAAAGTTTGTTTATTGCTAAGGCTATGGCACCACGTAGGCGCCACATAATCAACTAATACCATCACCCCTTATCACTCCACATCATCTTTTATTATGTTATCCATCACTCCACGTCATCACCTGGGGCGGATCTATGCTTCGGAAACGGGTTCACCGGAACCCACCGTGAATCGAAGCGTTAATAGGAAAAATTTTTTTTTAAAGGGTTAAAAAATAGAGTGAACCCATTAGTATTTTGAAGGTGAATCCCAAGCATATAATATACAAGTAGTCTAGTGGTAAGGGAATCCTGGTTTTATCTCGTAGGTCACAAGTTCCAATCCTGCTCCTGTTTTTTTTTTCTTTCTTTTTTCCAGTTTTTTTTAATATTTGTGGGGTTATCCTTTCAGCTTTTCTGCCCAAAATAAACCCCCGCCCCCCCCCCCCCAATTTTGATTCACGCTTCATTTTTAAAACTTCCCCAAAAATAAAACCTAAAAACCCTACTCGGCTACTCAACTAAAGAAAAGTTACAAGCGTATCGACTTGATGGTTTTGACTTACTTATGAAAGATGTAACTTCATTTTGTGACGAACATGAGATTGAAGTGGTAAACATGGAAGAAGAGTATGTTGACCCAAAATATCGAAGAAGAAAGACTAACATCACCAATCGTCACCATTATGTGGTTAGTAATTTCAACACGGTTCTCGATATGCAAATTCAAGAGTTTGGCAACCGTTTTAGTGAGGTAACCACTGATTTGCTTACTTGTATGAGTTCTTTGAGCCCATATGGTAATTTTAATGCATTTAATGATCTTAACTTGCTAAAGTTAGCCGAGATGTATCCGTATGATTTTGATGATGCTAAAAAAGACAAGTTTATGCATGAACTAGGCCACTACATTTCTAATGTGAAAATTGATAAGCGGTTTGCTAACTTGAATGGAGTAATTGATCTTGCCAAATGTATGGTGGAAACAAGAAATCATATTACTTATCCGTTGGTTTATCATTTAATAAAGTTATCCCTAGTTTTACCCGTTGCAACAGCAAGTGTTGAACGATGTTTTTCATCTATGAAACATTTGAAGATGGATTTGCGTAATAGGATGAGTGATGGCTACTTAAATGATGCTAGCATTTCTTATGTTGAAAGAGAGTTCTTACAACAAGTTTCAGTCGAATATGTGATGCAACGTTTTCAAAAGATGAAACCACGAAGGGAGCAATTATAGGTATGTTTTCCTTTATTAAATTTTTAACTACTATCGTATTTAAATTATCCGACCCGGATTTTTTTACCGCGTTTTATCTAATTGAGAAGTCTTAACATAGTGAACCCACTGAAATAAATTCATGGATCCGCCACTGGTCATCACTACCTTTTTCCCCCCTTTTCTCCTCCTTCTTCTCCTTCACGACGTGAAGGTGCTCACAGGCTTGCCACCACCTGGTGGTCACGCCCCATATGTTATGGTCCATCACGTGAAAGGGGGCGTGATGGAGGGTGGTCAAGCCCCTCTCACGCTGCATAACACATAGCCTAATGAGTTCTATATTTTCACTTTCATCATTAAATTTCTAAATAAGGTTTATCACACATTTATTTTTTTTATTTTAACACTTAACCGACCTTATATGTCTTGTATATACTAATACATGGCGTACATGATATCACCGACACCACACATGTGTGGCATCCTTAAATTCCACTTAATCCCATCTAACAGTTGAGTTGTATGTGAAGTATAATTTTATGTGTCACTTGTATGGTTTTTTAAACTTGGTGAATTTGTTTGTTATTTGACAAGGTATATGTGTAGTATAGGGTTATATGACTCATTTAGCAAAAAAAAAAAATTATATGTGCAGTATAACCGTATATGTCACGTTAGACCTCAAACCCTAAATGTCTTACAGATGATCATTCATGGCATAAACATAATTCTAAAACAAAAAAACAAGCTACATAGCAGTGGAAACAATGTCTCATGCAATGTAATGAAAAGTCTTAACATTCAATAGATAATCCATGATTAAACAATTCGATAAGTTTAAAACAAATCATAATGTACCTAGATAGGAATGTCGGTATTTAGGGCGCGGGTAGCTTCACTAGTCGGGCAAAAATTTTTGTCATCAATCTAACCTACAATTATTATAGTTACATGCAAAATTCAGCGTTGGTAGGTGAGTTCTACTATTCTAATAGAAAATTTTTCAACGCATACATAGTTTTTTAGATTAAAAACATATTCAAAATTAAGTACACTTTTCTCAAAATCATGACATATAAAAACACACTTTAGAAATAAAGTATGTGTATAAAAATCTAGTGTAGTTTAAAAAATTATTTTAAAACATTTATATATTAATAGTATACTTATATTAAAGATAAAAAAATGCTTGATTTTATGATTTATTTTTAGTTAAAAAATAATATTGTGTGAAGTTATAAATGTTTAAACAAGTGAGAAAAAATTGATAAAAGTTAACAAAAGATGTTGTAACAAAAAGTTTACAAAGAATCCTTTTTAACTCTTATCTTGATAGAAAACTTACACTTATACATTTTTTTGACAACAATATTCTAACAAAACTATGAATTCTTATTTGATCCCTTAATTAATATCTTTTTGTGTGTGTAAGAGATTTGATTAAAACTCAAAAGCTAATAAATAAATTATAGTCTTTTGCTCATTTTAATATTTATCACCTAAAAGTAAATAAAGTAATATTATTTATTCCGTGAAAGAAAATACATATACACTTCCAATTAAACCATCATACAATAATATTATTCTTTTTCAGCAATATTAGTGAACATGTTAATTTTCACACGACTTCGATTTTTTAATTAATATTATTTACATGTTTGATAAGCTTATTAATAATTAAAACTTTGGACATTTTTTATTAAATTAGTCAAAGTTCTATAAAAGTCATTCACTATTTATAAACGTGCAAGCGAATTCAATTGGTTGAAAGAATGTTCTTATAGCGATATGTTCCAACAAGTTTTCAAGTAGTCCATTCAAATAATTAGAATGGCAAGGCCTTCACTTTCAAAAAAATAAAAATAGAAATAAAAAATTATATATATGTGTGTATATAATCTTGTTATATCAACTAGGAAATTAAAAAAACAGATATTTAAAAAAATTATTTTTTTTAAAATGACGGTTGATGCAACGGCAATACCGTTGTCTCAGAGTGCAGTGATTAAGCATCGAAACATTAGCGTTACACTAATGTTACAATTACAGCGGTACATTTTTCAGTGGCATTAGAAAGGCTCCTCCGTGCTGCGATTGTAGCGGAGGCTCCACCCAACCCTCTTGAGCTGGTTGGAGTCGAAGACTCGTCAACCAACCATTCCAGGGAAAACTGGGCAGGAAGTTTTAACCTTGTCGCGTAAAACCCTTTTAGCTCGGACACAAAGCCCGGTGATAGCCCGGATCGCGCGTCATTGCCATGTCTTACAAAATTTTAACAACAATGAAAATTGAATCTACAACCTAGAAAGTATAAGATATTGACCAACTTACGGTTACCTTTCAAAAGGTTAGAATCTAACAATTATATTAATCTCAAATGATTTCCACTCACACATAAAAAAAATAAAAAAATCAAGAAGTAAAAACAAGAAAAAAGTGTGGATCTTATAATGTAACTTAGTTATAAAAAACTCGTACACATATACATATACATACCTACTTATGTGTATGTATTTAGGTGTGTATGTATGTGAGTATATATGTGTTTATGTCAGTGTAGAATGTATATGTATGCATGTATTTAAAAACAAATGAGAAAGAATTTCCTTAGAAGTTCATTTTACATAGAAAGATTAAAAAAATAATCAAAATTACACATATTTAAGGCAATGATTGTGGTCAAAGTGAGAAAAAATGAAGAACAAGTATTATAGAAAAAGAACATTTTTTTGACTTTTTTTTATCTTATATTCTAAAACAATTTTAAATGAGACATATACATGTCCAAATAGGTTTAATTAGAAGCCCCACCCTCATTCTAATTATGATAACTTAGAAAGGGATAGGTTGTTTTTGGTTAATGACTATATTTAAAAGCTAGAATCTTTATTTATCAATACAATATAAGTTGGAAAGACCCATAGAGTGTAAAGGAGTATTAAAAGAGATTAGACATGGTGTCTCCAAGTGATCTACAAACAAATAATGAGGTTTTAATTATCATGTTTTTGTTGAATAAAAAAGTAGTGTCCATGATAACAACAATAAAAAAAATGTTTAAGTTGATTTATACATACAGTTTAATTATAAACTAGGTTTATTCTCCTGCGTGTTACGGCGAGTTATCATAGTACACTCCTTAGAACGGGTATTATATATCATTTAGAAAATCATAAGTTACATAGCAAAATCAAAACTCTCATCACAAAGTAATCCCTAAACCTTAAAGATTAAACCCAAGACCTAAACCTTAAACAAACAAAAACCCAAATATCTAAGCAAATCCCTTAAATTTAATAAAACCCAAATCTCTAAACAAATATCTCAAATTTAATACTCTCATATATGTTTACTAATTTTCAAAGTTAAAAAAACTGCTGCTGATCCAAGTCTAAATCTTCAATACGTCACTACATGGATCAAACACTTTATGAATTTTGAATTAATATTAATAAATACATGTGTGTTTGTATATATATATATATATATATATAGGATCCGCATCCTATAATAACCCTCTCTTATTGCATAACCCGAAATAACCCTGCAAGATGAACCCGAATCTTTGTTTTTTTTTTTTTCAAAATCTTAGTTTTACATGTACAAAAATATGTTCTTTTATGTGTTTGAGCAAATTCTTTTTCGTTTGTGATCCTACATCAATGTAATTTGCCTTACAGCAGTGAAAAAGAATTTGCTCAAACACATAAAAGAACATATTTTTGTACATGTAAAACTAAGATTTTGAAAAAAAAAACAAAGATCCGGGTTCATCTTGCAGGGTTATTTCGGGTTATGCAATAAGAGAGGGTTATTATAGGATCTTTACCCTATATATATATATATATATATATATATATATATATATATATAATCATGGACCCACTATCTATTTAATTTACATATTTTCACTATTCTTTTTTCATACATTTTAATACTATATAGTAATTATAAAAAAAAAGTTTAGAACTTTTTTTGTAAGGTTATCCTGTCAAACCATTCACGATCTTTTAACACATTGATCATTAGGGATGTATTTGAACCAAAAACAAATTCCAAATTATTCAAAATTCTGAATATCCGAAATTTCTGGCATCCAAATTTTGAATTTAGGTTCAATAGTTTTTTATTGTTCTTTTGGATATTTCGGTTATAAGAATCATCCCAATAAAATAAAATTGGATATACGCACACAATGATAAATAAAAGTAAAATTGGATATGTGCCATTGTTATAGAGTATTCTTATGTTAATTTTCCTGTATCTTGAGGCTATCAATTATTATCTTTCTTATTAAATAATAATATTAAATATTTGAAATTCATCCATTTCAGCTTAATTTATTGAGAGAAATTTTTTACTGAAAAATATTTTTAAAGTTTAAATATACAATGGTAATTTTCTAAAATCTAACAGCTACTTCAAAGTATATTGTTACCTGACAACCAACCTCGTTATAATCTGTCAACTCGTATAATTGGTTAACTAAATCAGTTATACATGTTGGTTGTTTGATTTAAAGCGTTTCAAGTTAGGGTTCTTGATTTTGTAAAGAAAGATGAATTAACATAAGGAGACAAAAATCATCTCTAAAATATTAAGTGAATTTAAATATACAAACCAACCTTAATATTCCAATAATATTCGAATGTGTACATAATTTAAGCTTATGTTCATAACATGAGAAAATTCTTAAAATAACCATTTATATATAAACCAATGAAAATATTTTATTAATCATTTTTTGCCATAAAATATCCTCATATGTATAGGCATTGGCGCCTTTACTTACATAAGTGGCTAACATATTTTACGGAAGCTAACTGTATTTACACAGGCGTCAAACCGTACTTTACAGATGTATAATTATATTTACACAAGCGTATGCTCTTACTTCACAAGTGTCCGCACATAATTTATGAATACCCGACCATACTTACATGGATGTCTAACTGTACTTTCACTGCATAAAAGCACATTTAGCGGTGGCAAACGTTGCCACTAATGATAACAAAACTGCCACTAATACTTTTAAGATCAAGCCTAAGCCATTAGATGAAGTTAATCATCAACGGTTAGAAAGGTGTCTGGTTCAGGTCCAGTGCATATCATCGCTAAAAGTGTCTTCTCTATTGATGAGATTTCTTGTAGTGTCTGTTGGCATCCCTTATAGTACGGTGTCTGACCATACTTTACGAGTATCCAACCTTACTTAATTAAGTGCCCACCCTTATTTTACAGGCATCAATTCCTACTTACACTGGCATCTGCTCGTACGACCATACTTACACATACATCCATTATTTAGAGTGTCGAAGTCTGGTAAGAACATACAAACATCCACACATGTATAATTCACATGACATTTACTGACTGTTAATGTCAATTTATAACAAGACGTCTAAAAAAGACTTGTCTTATCTCAAATTGTGAAAAGCCCTATCCCATATAGTCGGGATCTTAGCAACTTCTTCTCAAGTTGAACGGGTCAGTCAACCTAAACTTTTGAGATGTCTCTACTTCAACTCAACCTTCTCATATTTTTAGTCATTAACAAATTAAATAAATACATCTTCTCATTTAAGCATTTACTTGATAATTTAGGAATTAATTTTCTCTTATAATATTAATATGGTTTAAAGGTAAAGGTTTTGAGCATGCTTAACCAGTAACCAACTTTTTTTTTTTTTTTTTTTTTTTTGGGTTTCAGCTTTCCTTCTCTGTGATAAAACTTAACAGGCTTTGCTTTCTCAGAAAATTAAGCTTTAAACGGAGCTTCCCTTCTGACATATTTCAACCTCTTTCTGCTTCTCAACCCATATATACATACACACACTCTGTATCTATATGTGTCTCTATACTTCACTACAAAAGCCAAACCAGTCATCAATACAAAGGACAGTAGTAGCAGCTAGTTGACACCCACCACACCTCTCTCTCTCTCTCTAAATATATACCACTACTTTCTCTCTCTAGATAAGATATTTCAGTGTGTGTAACTGTGTGTGTTTAATTTGATTTGATTTCTTTGTAGAAGCAAGGTATGAGAGCTGGAGATGGAGGTGGATGAATTTCAAAAACATGTGTCTAAATTTCAGAGGGTTTCTTCAAATGGAAGCACTACAACTACGGATAATTCTTCAAATCCGCAGAAGATAGCTGCAGATAGACGGAATTTGGAGCAGCAGAACCGTGTTGATGATGGCGGTGTTGCGAGGCTTTGCGGATGGCCGTTGTCGAGGATCGTTAGGGTTTCTAGGGCGTCCGGTGGCAAGGATCGTCACAGCAAGGTTTTGACGTCGAAAGGACTGAGAGACCGCCGTGTACGGCTGTCGGTGAATACGGCTATACAGTTTTACGATCTGCAGGACCGGTTAGGGTTTGATCAGCCGAGTAAGGCGGTGGAGTGGTTGCTGAAAGCGGCGTCTGGTTCGATTGACGAGCTTCCGTCGCTTGATCCTCCCTTTGCCGGAGCAATCTCCGTCTACGGCGAGAAGGAGCCGCTGCAGAACGGTGATGATAATGT
This sequence comes from Mikania micrantha, assembly GCA_009363875.1. Lineage (NCBI taxonomy): Eukaryota > Viridiplantae > Streptophyta > Magnoliopsida > Asterales > Asteraceae > Mikania > Mikania micrantha. The sequence continues at coordinate 53,173,247 of CM018689.1, forward strand.
TTCTCAGGCGAAATCGCCGGCGTGTAGCAGTACTTCGGAAACGAGCAAGGGTTCCGGACTGTCGTTGTCGAGATCTGAGAATCGGATCAAAGCGCGAGAACGAGCGAGAGAAATGGCGACGAAGAAGGAGAAAGAGAAGGAGATTGATTCAGCTAGGGTTACGGTTTTGAATCAGGTTAACACTCTGCCGGAAAACTCATCGTTCACGGATCTGCTCACCGGCGGGATTAACACCACCGCCATCACCTCCCGCTCTCCAATGGATTATTTCTTCAACACCGGAGATAATAATCATCATCATCAACACCAACACCATCTCTCCTTACTTCAAAACAGTTTTATACCGGCGGTGACGACGACAACCGGCGGTGGTGTTACCGGCGGGGGAGAAACTTACAACTTAAATTTCGCAATGACGTCATCATCATCAACCGTTGCTCCGGGTGGTTTCAGTAGGGGGACCCTTCAGTCCAATTTACCGTCGTCTATCTTTCCACATCATCAACACTTCCCGAGGTTCCAATCGTCTTCCATTGACGGATCAACATCCACAAATCTTCCGTTTTTCATCGTTCCAAACACCGCCGTCGATCATTACCAGGCAACCGGCGGTTACTATGGCGGAGAGGGAGATGGCGGTGACCGGCGTTCAGATCATCTTAAAGACAAATCGAAGAACTGAGAGTTGCATCTGTGGCATCTTCCCCAACGAAATCTCTGGTAAACCTCTATCATCTTGTTATATTTATAATATTTACATATCTATCTTTCTATGTGTGTAATTTTCTATATGACTTGTTGAATTTGCATCTAGATAAAAAGGAACCCTTTAGGCCTTTTCTAACCCTAACAAATTTTAGTCTCACTTTAGGTAATGATCTTTTCTTTTTTATCAATTCATTTCCAAAAATTGCAACGATAATTTTTTTTCTTGACACCTACTTTAGTTAGTTTGGTTCATTCAAGTAGTTAGGGTTTCTATCGGACCAAAATGTGAAGATTTATTTTTAAGATCTATTATGTTTCTTTTACAAGAATAATGCTTGGATCTTCATAAATGCCATTATATTTTAAAGGGTCCCTAAATTCTAAATATGTGCATGATGAGACCATCTATGTATGGTCCAAGATCCAAATGAACTTAGCTTGGAAAAGAAAGCCTCTTTTCATAGACATGATTACATGAATGGCGTGTTAACCAATAGAACAAAATGTTGCAACCGAAAGATTAATTCTTTATTTTTAAAATTATCATTTGTATAAAATATAAATATATTTTATATATATAAAAGGTTCTGGTAGTATAAATCTTCTTAGCGGCTTGTCAAATCATAAAGTTCCAATTTTGACATTTGATAACAAGTCATCAAATCATAAACATTAAATCTTTTTGTATGATAACGATGGCCGTGGATTCCAACTGTAACTGTTGGATTAGCATGAAAATTTGATATACATCAAATCAAACTAAGATATTTATTAAAATTGTTAAATCTATCGTGATTTTTATCAATCTTTTTTTTTGAACAAGCATGTTATTTTATTTTATTTTTTTGATGATTTAAAGTCAAAATAGCAAAGATAAAACTTGGAAGTCGAACATAATTAAACTCTCATTTTTCTTGCAGATTTAGTGTTTGTATCCTATGTATATAAAAGAGAGAGATATAGGAGTAAATATGAAAGATAAGAAAGAGAAAAACATAGGAAATGTCAAGACATCCATTGCCTGTTAAAACATAAAGGAGAAAAGGGGATGAGATATTATATTTTGGAAGTTAGGTTAAGGGCAGATCTAAGTTTTTACCTTTCAGGCGCAAGACATCCATTGCCTGTTAAAAGTTTCTAACCTGAGTAAATCCATAAAAATATACAATAATAATAAACAACTTCCTATTGTATGTTAAATAAATATCACAATCAATATCTATGTGCTCTTGAAGATTCAAATGACTGTTAGAATTATATATTTATTTATTATGTTTGAAAAATGCATAGATTAGTGTGAATATTTATTGTTATCTAATATAAAATAATTATCCTGGTTTGTTGGTATAACATAAGCTAAGATAAGTGTTTGTTTATTAGCTAGGGTTTATGGATTTATAGTTTGGTTTCCTTTGTTTCAAGCATGTCTTATAGGTAAGACAGGTGTTAATCATCCAATTTATTCTTCATAATCAGCATCAACCAATTTCCATTAAACATCCGACAGATTCCTTAAATTGAAGTTCTTTTATATTTCCCTAATTATTATTTTAATGGGCCAATGGCATTACGTTTCACTGAAACCGAAATTTATTTTTGTTGCCGGGCTGGGCCGATTTCGAGCAGTGGGAAGGGCACGCACCTCCCCATTTTGCTTTTAGGGTTTTGTTTTATTTACAGGTGGGACCCATAGGGTTTGGCTTAAGTTTAAATCCATGCACGTACGGATGCCTTCTGATTGGTGGAAAATTTAGTCTAAAATATAAAAATAAAATAAGAAAGAAATTAATACTCCCACCTACAGCATGCATTACTGTTTTATCATTGCGTTAGTCATTAATGACTCATTCAATGTGTTCTTTTTAAAGATATGAGAATAAATAGAAAGTGAGCTATATGTGGTTTTTAAAATACTGTAATTTAAAGTTGTAATTTTTATAGTGTTTTTATTAAAAAGGGTGTGATAAAATATAATCAATCTAAGTTCTTGATCACAGTAATAAAAAAATATATACACACACTTAGTATTTTAGACAATTTAGTAGTTTTATTGCCTAACTTTTTAGATATAATAATTCGGTAAAAACCAATGGAGATTTACATATCAAAATAAAATATTTCTCACATTTTGGTATGCTTTCAGGTTTTTACTTTGCTTAGAAAGCTTTGAATGATTCATATCTTTCAAATGCTATTCTTCTTTCTCTGTTTTTCGTTCAAAAAACTGTTTATTTCCCTACAATATTTGGACAACCAACCCTAAGTCCTAAACACCCTCAGAACAACATATAGTGGTATCAAAACGTGATAAGGAGATCAATAAATCATTTTCATAAACACTTCAAGGTTTGAATCTGTGTTGCAAAATCTCATTGATGAATCAAAATTCTCTTAATTAAAACTTTACCCATTCTGAATACTCAATTTCTTTGTTGCTTAATGATATGGCAGAATAATTATTTTCCAGAAAATTTTAAAATTTTTACTGTGTCTCACTATATCATAGTTGTTTGATGGGATTTTGCAGCAATATATGATTTAGTGGAAAGAAAAACAAATTTATATGAATAAATCTATATATTATATATCTAGCAAGTATCATTCAAAAAAAAGATCTAGTAAATAACTTAATGTCTGCATTACGATTTACGTGTCACAATCTTGTGACGCTATAATTTATTTCTCCTGCTTTTTTTTCATTATATCATATTTTATTTCTCTCTCATTTAGTATTTAATATCTTTTAATTAATCGTTTATTTCTTATTCCACCATGTCAATATTTAATAGTATTTTTATTTCACCTTTGCACTTAACATATTGGCTAACAAAAAAGAACATGTAAACTTTTTGGTTGAATTTAGATGTAGTATTTTTTATTTTTTTTTCATCATAACATTCTTTCTTTAATAATTTATGCACAAGAATAATTAGGTTAAGAGAGCAAATCCTAGGAAGGATGAGTTTGCTAACCATGGTTAAATTTTTTTTATAATTAGTTATTAATTATTTAAAAAGTATCTAATGAACACTAAATATTCCATTATTCCTGCAGAGATCCCTAGCATCATGATTATAGTTCTTACTAATAATGGTTATCGTGTAATTAAGTTAGTTTTTAATATGCATTTCATGATTTGATTCCTTAATATATGAAAATGATGAGTTAACTAAAGATTGTGATTTAAAATTTAAACCTTAACTATAACCATAAGAGGCATATGGTTAGCAAAAATCTAAAAAGATGACATACTTTACCATGACTGCTAATGAAGAAGGAAACACTCTTAAATTGCTCATAAAAAGGGTAACGAAGCTTAAATTATTTTAGAACAGGTAATCATAATTTTAATAGATATTCAGATAACATGTAATAAATATGATTTAATAGGCTGATTTGATTATCCAGTATACAAAAACATCTGCCTTTGCAAAAAGATAACATGAATTGTCGTATGACATTCAAGTATAATAAATTATTACTGGTTTTTAGTTAATATCTTTATTAAGTTATTATTTTGTCCTTTCCACAAAGGAGAACAAACATTAAATAATAGAGTGAATTTTTTAGAGCCATAGACCGTCCTGGTATAAAAAATTATGAATGTTGTTCCTTTTTGAAACTATTTATTATAATTTATGAAAGTCTTCTTTACTTCAACTGTTTGCTTTTGCATTAGTCCATGAGTCATTAAAGTTATAAACACAGTTACCAAGAGTGAGAGATTGGAGTCTAGTGGTAAGAGGAGGATTGTAGGTTTAAAGTTGAAACCTCACTCATGAATAAATGAAAATTTGTTGTTTAATATACACACATTTATCAAAAGACTTTTAGTCTAACGATGCTTCTTGATTTATTTTTATTAGAAGTTTTGAGTTCAAGTGAGCCACGACTTTCTTCGTATTGGTTTCCTTCTGAATGATGGGGTCAAGTTGTCCAATTGTCGCATGATGCTTGACTTAATGGTTAAAAATATAAAAAAAAGATTAGAACTGAAAAGAGCGATATTTATTATTTATATACCTTAAACAAAGACATGATCATTGTTCACCCTTCCGTCCTTGCAACAACACCATTGCTAAAACTCTACCACAAAGAGCTTATAGTCTAATGGTACCTTATTGACTTTTCTATGAGAGGTCTTGGGTTCGAATCTGAACCAAAACATATTTGTTGAGGCAAGGTTAGGGGTTTACTCAGTTGTGGGGTTCCTCCTGAGGTGGATCGGGCGTACGCCCCATAGCGTCAAATCTGACAATGTGGTTGTTTATGTTTGTGTTTTTTATGTGCTATTTATTTATTTATTTATTTATTTTTGAACTGTAACATAAAACTTTATTTTATAGATAACAATGTGGTTATTGCACCATGGGTGCCTAAAAACAGGGTCTATGGAGTCTTATTGGTATACACAAGGTTGTTTTGCTATAGATGCAACTGTCTACAATCCTTTTGGTCTAAAGATGATGACAAGGTTTTGAAAATGGTTTTTAGAGGTAGCAATGGCTTTGAAAATGGCTGTTAGGAACAGCCATTTGTTTCCATCTTGTTTAAAGGGTTGTGTATCTGATATCCATTTGCTACATGAACATGATTAGAGTACTGGTAAAGGTTGAATATATCTAACTGTTATATGTATCCCCTTCTGCTTTCATGTCAATTATATAGTTGCCAAGCATTTGCATGATTCATTACAATGTATGATTCAAATTGGTGGTTAACATTTCCTTGATTTTAAAAAGCACGCCCGAGGCAACTCAGCGCAATGCTCTGTGTTTTCGACGGTGTGAAACTACAGCCATAGGTAAAAAAGACTGGAGGCATAGGCTACTAATTTAGAGGTGTAAATACCAAAACAATAGTTGATTTGTGCAATCTTACACACATGATTTACTGTAGCATGCAGTTTGTATATTTTTGTGTTAAAATTATTGAATTTTAGTGTTATTTTGCAGGTGATGAAGATGGAGAAATGAGAGATTTCAGGGTTTTAAAATGGGATAAAACTTTTTATCATGACAAGTTATTATTGTGTATGTGATGTAAGTTATTTGCAGTTGCAATGGCAATGATTTATCTGGAGAAAGCCAAACATTTTTCTTTATTTTATTTTATATTTTGAACCTTTAATTGCCTGTAATGCCTTGGTTTGTTTGTGTTGTGTAATTCTTTCGGTTTTTGCATTTTACATATTTGTTATATATTTTTGATGGTGATTAGTCTAAATTTCATGCTTTTATATTATTAATTAAAATACAAATGGTGTTTTCATTAACAAATGCCAAAAGTTTTACCTATTTTAATGTCAAATTTGTTGTTTTCCTTATAAATAAAATGACGTTAAATAAAATGAACTAATGAAGTCACTTGTTTTGGGCTCAAGTATTCTTGGGCCAGGCTTTGAAACATATGAAATTGGTACATGGAGATTAGGCCCACTGTGAAGTCCTTTATTGCTACATTACCGCCTTATTACCGATAGTCCGATACAGCGGTACGGACACTTTTACACTTTTTTACGACTAGAGGCATTATTTCAAACGGTATAATGGCAAGTCGTTAATAGTTAAATTGCTTAATTATTTTCATGATTGATATTTTCTGATGTTTTGTTTTTAGGTTAAATCAAAGTTATAGAATGTTACGACTAAAATTTATTATCTATTATATTACAATAGGAAAAAAGCAAGGGAAGGTGTGGTTTTTTAAGTTGGCATTTAATCAATCTAAGCGTAAACAAATCAAATTGGCTGCTAGATATCGAATGAACTAAAAACTCAAACAAATAAAACCAAAATAAGCTCAAACACAATTCCTAAAATATAACTCGTTTAATTATCAAGCTTGGCTTTTAGCCAATTGTAAGCCTAATAAGCCTTTTATCTATATCATTTATATGGAAAAAGTGAACATGAGGCTGTTAAGCACCTAACTTAAATGTGAAACTCATCAAAACGACGTAGTTTTGATTAAATATCATTAGTTAAGGTAATTTTTTTGTTCCTATTTTCACTCCATAAATTTTGCACATTTAATCAAAACTACGTCGTTTTGATTGGTTTCACACCTAAGTTAGGTGCTTAATACACTCATATTCACTTTCCCCTGTTTATATTTAATCTTATAAGTATGCATTTATTTAAATAATTATTTTTATATAAAAATAAAATAAAGATAACTAAATCATGTATATTATGTTACATACGAATAGCATAATTATAAATACATGTAAAATTAGGGGAGAGATATTCTACAAAGAATAAAAACCTTAAAAAGTGTAACAATCAACAAGAAAGTGACATGTGTACATTAGGTTAAAGGGTATAAATGTCAAAATTAAAAAATAAGTCTGCACATGCAAGTCACATGCAATTTCCACCGTTTTTTTAAACGTTTGTAACTATTTTATACATTAACATTTTTTTTTGAGAAAATCACACCATAAAATCAAGTGTTTTTTTACTTTTCAAACGAGTATAATATTGCTATATTAAAAAAACAATAATAGGTGTTCATGAAACTTGCATTTTTATGATGTTTTTATGGTGTTTTTGAATACTAACAAAACATGAAATACCACAAGACATTTTATGGTGTTTTTAAAAACGAAAAACATTATAAACATTTAAGTTTATGCATGGTGTTTTTCAAACTTAGGTTTATGGTATTCACGAATGAACATATTGAACACTAAAAACACTAAAAACATTTAATTTTGTGACGCATCTATACGTTTTATGACATTTACGTTTTATGTTGTTCACGTTTTATGGTATTTTTCGAGTTATTTTATGGTGTTTATTGTGTTCAGGTACTAATGAAACTAAAACAGGGCATTTTGTAGTGTTTTTGAACACTAAAAACAATATAAACACTTTTATGGTGTTTTTTATGCGACGCATCCATACGTTTTATGGTGTTTTTCCGAGTTATAGTATAAACATTTTATGGTGTTAGCAGTGTTCGGATATTCATGAAACTTAAACTGGACAATTTATGGTGTTTTTATAGTTCAGCCATATGAATCATCCGAAAACACTATGTTTTAAGCCTTTTTAACCCAACCCTATACTATAAAATTGACAATTAAAATATTTTAAACGAGTCAATTAAAATGCATATAAATTTTCTTAAACCATTGGGTTAATTGAACTAAATTTACACATTCTATTAATTGAACTAAAAATGTGATATTAATTTATAATTAAACAAACTTAGTTGCATAAGTTAAACCCAAGTATTTTAGTCATGATTGTATTCGTACATAAATAAATTATAATTTATAATTAAACAAGTTTTCATGTCATGTAAGAGTTAAGCATGTTGAAAGCGGGTCATGTTCTACTACTGGATTCAGAAGTCCATCCAAATCCGACCCTAATTGTCAACCACAGATTAAAACCATAATAGGGAAACGACCAATTAGGAAGACTTGAACATGGTTGAAACAAAACTAGCAACAAACCAAGTGTTAAGTTTCCTTAACCATATAACTCGCGCCCGCAACGGTCGCATAGATTTTGAGCTGTCGGGCCGGTAGGTTTAGGCTTCTCCTTTATAAGTTTGGGGAGGTCATGTTCCAAAACATCATGAAATGCTTTCGCGCCTTCCTGGATCTCATCCAAACTAAAAAGAAAATCATGTTAAAATATATTCGATAATTGCAGCCTACTTTCACATTTATACTAATAGTAAGAAGATATTTTTATCATTTTTCGTTAATAAAAACATACTTGTATTCTTTTTAACATTTATAGCAACCACACAAGGCTAATTTAGTTACCATTATTGTTATAAGGATAAAAAAGTTAAAAGTATGCTGCTGTGATCAATACAAAATATGAACATGTTGCTATTGTAGTTATTATCCATAACAATATTTAGCGCATAATATGGTTGTAGAAGTCGCTAGGCGCTAGTCGGGCGGCGAGGTACCGCCTAGGGATTAATCGGCGCTAGGCGGATTGGAATTTTTATATGTAATTTTACAAAAATATACTATATACACACACTAGTATCAATAATTTAATATAATACTTCAAATAATTTAAAAAATAAACTTAAGTATACTAAATAAAGTAATTCAAAGTGCAAACTTAAACACTAAATTTAAAGTTTAGAAATGAATTTCGATGTTAACTGGCTGAAATCGATGTTTCAGAGACATATTAATGATTTTTGGTTGAGAAATGTCTAAATAATCATGAAATTTGTCCCTTTTTACCATAAAAAAATCAAAAAAAATAAAAATTTCCGCCTAGGCCGCTTGGCACCGCCTAGGCCAAAATCAAGATAGTAGATGGGCGCCTAGCGCCTAGGCCGATTTTTACAATAGTATTAGGATAGATAAATTACTTTTTTTTAATGAAGTTTCAGTTTAGGAGAATTTCAATTCCTTTGACCCGATACATAATTTTACCCATTTGACCCGTTAGATTGTGTCTAACGTAAATGACTAATTTAACCATAAACAAGTTGAAACTAGAAGGCATCAAATCATATGTACCTTATGGAAAGGGGTGGAGTTAATCGAACAGTAGCATTGTGGGTTGGTTTTGCAAGGATTCCTCTTTCCTTCAATTTGATACAAAGATCATATGCAGTTGCAGGGAATAAAGATTTGCTAATTAGCTCCACTGCGTTAAATAATCCTTTTCCTCGAATTTCCATCACAATTTCAGGAAATTTTTGCTGAATTTTTGTTAACAATCGCCTCAACTCCTCTCCCATTTCAGCAGATCTGAAATGGATAAAAATGTCATTATGTAGGTAGCCATGTAAATGCAATCACGAACGTGTGGTTGATTTACAAGAAAACATACAGTAGGATATAGCAGAGGTGGTAGTGTAGTTTGGATATAATTCTGATTATTTACGTAAATAATAGATAAAACGATGAAAAAAGACAATCATGATAGGAAAATAAGAGTAGAATGATCTCTTCCAGGTTAAAAGAAATATTAAATAGGTAATTTCATTTGATCATATTATAATCAATTTTGTTGTAGTTAATATGATACTGCCATTTTTCTTGGTCCCATCTTCATATATGCTTGAGGAACTGAATGAAAAACAAATCACATCTTCGTTTCAATTTACATTCACACTATATAATTTGGACCCACAATATATAAAAATATTCAAAGGACAAAACAAATGTAATTTTATCTCTATTTGCTTAGGGATCATGCAGCCAACACATAAGATTGTATTTAGTTTCAATGTTTTTCCAAAACTAGAAAAAGACGTATCTGTATACCTCTCAGCGAGTTTCTCATCTTGTATCACTTGCAATGATGCAATAGCAACAGCACTAGCCAATGCATTTCCTCCAAATGTGCTAAAGATCAAACAAAATTAATCATCTTGAAATTTAAAAAAAAATCATTATTTTTATGCCAAGTGAAAGTGAAAATATGGAAAATGATAACTGCATATATACCTCCCATGCTCCCCTGGTTGTATGCAAAGCATAACATCTTTATCTGCAAGAACTGCACTTACAGGTATCACTCCACCTCCCAATGCTTTCCCTAATATCTGAAAAACAAAATACATACAACACGAAAAATGAATAATGATCCCTAGATGACTAAAATGATAATCCACATTAAATACAGATTTATGTGAATAAAAAAAAACTTACAACAACATCGGGGCGTACACCTTCCCAATCACATGCCAACATTCTTCCTGATCGAGCTAAGCCACTTTGAATTTCATCCGCAATCATTAAGATGTTATGCTTTGTGCAAAGTTCTCTGACAGATTTAAGGTAACCATCTGGAGGAACTATAACCTGAAAAAAAAATTGTATAAAATTAATTTTCTACAAAATGTCAGCAAAAAATGTAAATTAGAACTTGAAAAACAAAGAAATAAAAGAGTGAAAATGCATACCCCGGCCTCCCCTTGTATGGGCTCGAATAGAAAACCAGCTATACGTTCTCCTTTTTCTGCATGCATCAAAGAAAGAATTATATAGACATATAACAAAATCCTTATAGATAAAGAACTATGAAGTATGCTTTTGCCTCTTTGTACATAACATCATGAAAAAATATAAAACCTAGAGACATAGAGGAGAAGATTTCGACCCATCTTTATGAATGGGAAGATCTGGATTATTTAATTTCAAACGGGTCAAATCAAGATATATAGCTAAAAAGGGAAGGACAAGGCAGGTTGAACGTCATCCAAATACTATTTATAATGCATACAACCTCCTAAATCATTTTTTTCACAGACGCAAACTACTATAATGCTATTGTTGTTTATGTATTCATAACAATACCCTTCATTAATTAATAAAACAATGGGCAAATAATGTTATTGGGTCCCCAAGTCAGCCAACCTGACCCAGCCCGGTTTTGACATGTACCAAAAAATGACCCATTTTGACCTGTTAACTAACCCGCCCATCTTGTCATCTCAATTAATTAAGAGGGAAAAAAGCACTGGCAAAACCTTCAAAAACTTTCTTAAGAGCAGCTTCATCTCCAAAGTCAACCTTAAGTTGACCAGGTAGCAATGGCCAAAATCCACGAGTAGCTTCATTATCACAGCTCATGGAAATAGCTCCCATTGTACGACCATGAAAGCATCCACAACATGAGACAATTATAGCCTGAACATAACATGAGGCAAGTAAACCTTACCAATTTGGAAGCGCTTCTAAAGTCAATAGAAATAAAAAATGTTGACAAAAATATAAATGGAAGTGTTCAAAATTAAAATAATAAATTATTACCTCATCTTTGGGAATTCTTTTTTTCTCATGACCCCATTTTCTTGCCAGCTTTATAGCAGTTTCTACTCCTTCAGCACCAGTGTTCATTGGAAGAACCATATCATACCCAAACAATTTGGTTATATACTCAGCAAAGACTGGAAATTTGTCATTGTAGAAGGCTCTAGAACTGAGAGTTAGCGTTTGTGCCTGCTCAATTAAAGCTTTCATGATCTTTGGATGACAATGTCCCTGTCCAAAAAACCAACTTAAGATCCTTTTGATGCAAGAATTAATTGTTGTAACAATATATTACTCAAACAAATATTGTTAAGAACAAATGTTTACATATAATGTTTTGTTGTTTGTTGATGGATGTTATCTGAATAAAACATGATGTTGTGTAATAATTCTGAGTGCATTTCACCTGATTAACTGCAGAGTAAGCTGAAAGGAAGTCAAGATACTTTCTGCCTTCTGGATCCCAAATAGCTGACCCCTTTCCATGAGAAAATACAACAGGAACCGGATGATAACTGTAAAAGACCATATAAATAGAAAAAATAACAATAATAAAATTAAACATTTTTGCACAATCTAAATCTGATTATTGTGTTTTATTTCTCTTAGTTCCAATGGCGCTGAAAGATTACAGATTGTTATACCATCAATGCCAATTAGCAATAAGACATGGAACCTAAAGAATTTGTTTATCCATTTTTTAAAAGGCACAAACCTTAAGAAAATTTTTAACTGGCAACCCACCAGCAAAAACTACGGTGTCATTTCGATGTAAACCAATTCAAAAACACTATGCGCGTAGCAGAAGCAAGCTTCAGGTAGTTATTTTCAGCTAAAGATAGACATACAAAAACCGCACCGTAGACAACTATCATAAGTTCACGAATATGTATCTCATACATACCTGCAGGGCCAATTGTTTTAGAATATTAACCAACTTTCTTCACTGTTACAAGTAAAGGACCTTAATCGAATAATTATATAATTGGTTCCTATTTAGTAATAATCCTTTCAAATTTAACCTGAAGTAAACAGTTAGGTCACACAGTTTTATCCATGCATTAAAAATACACAACAATGAAACAATATTAAAATTCGAATGATTTTTTACTCGGAAAATAAAAAAATTGAGTGATTAATATTGAAACTCGTTTATGGATTTATAATTATATCATGTATACAATAAAACGCACAAAATAAACCTATTCCAGATTCGTCAAGGAGTTCCTATTTCATATTGACAGCTGAATCAAAACAGTTTTCACTAGTAACAAGTTTTTGTCTCCTATCACACTTAATCTCAGCAAATTTCAGAACAATAACTGACAATTAGGGAAATGAATGCAATCTCAACAAGGCAACATACGAAAATCAACAAAAATCATCATAATATGGATAGAGATTAAACTAGGGCATACTTATGGGCGCTGTAATCGTGTTCTAAATCAATCAGATGACGAGAAGATGCGGTCGGAGATGCGACGCCTTCGGTGACAGTTCCAAAACATCGAACGCGTTCACTGATCTTGATTCTGTTCAATATAAGCTGGAGAGATCGCCTGCTCGTCATATGCAATGATGAATCCAATTAACAAAATATGATTTGATGACTCCGCATATGGAGATTTAGTTTGTGTGTTTATCCGAACGATAAATATGAATAAACGAACTGAAATGATTAAGAAGCCGCACAAAGTTTTGTTTTTGTCCGCAATCGTGATGCATGTTATGTCATCACCCACATCTGATCTTGATTGTTGGTGTTTGGATTATATATTTTTTTTATAAGGGTAAATTACGGTTATGCCTTCGTATAATTTAATTGTTTTAAATGTTTCAATTTAAAATATAATCTTTTATTACTAAAATCTCTGTAGCTTACACAACTAATGGTTTTGACTCCTGTGGTTTAAACAACTAACGGTTTTGATACCCAACCATATTTAAGTTTGGGGGCCAAAATCGCTAGAATAGTTAGGTTTAGAGACCAAAACCGTTAGTTGTTTAAACCATAGGAGCTGCATAGATATAAGATTTTATTTTGAGTTAAAATAGTTAAAACATTAAAATCACTGGGGCCAAAAACCGTAATTTACTTTTTTTTTTATAATAGAATAAATTACCGATATAGTCCATGTCTTTTGATATTATTTTACTCTTAGTATCTAGGTTTCGTAAACTACACATATAGTCTCAAACTATAAGCATTTGTAATACATATAGTTTTTGGGTCTCCAAATTAACTCACATAATTGACAAAATTACCCTTACATAAAAACTATATGTGAAAACCGCTCCTCTAACTTGAGTGGCTTGACATCAAACAAATAAAGTAGCCCTATGTTCGGATCTGACAATACCATACCATAATAAAAAATGTTATGTCACCCTGACCCATTTTATCTCTCTCTACGGGCTAGGCTATCCTTATTAGGGTTTCGTTTAAGACATATGAGTAATTTATAAAACCTAAGAAGCAAGAGTGAAATGTTAGCAAATCACAAGGACCGTCTTGGTAATTTACTCTAAATAATATTTATTTAATTTTTTTTTTAAAAAAATTGAATACATTAGTCAATAATTTTATAATTTTCAAGAAAAAAAGAGCTACAAGTTAATTCTTAATAAAAAGATCTCATAGAACTCATTTCTATAAAATTTCTTTGCACAAAATTCATTAGCAATAAAACGATATCTTTTAGTTATAAATGTGATAGGATGATGTTGTTGTAACGTTTTTATCATACATGTACACGAATAAATTTAAATCTGACATGTAAATCTATACTAGTAAATTTTTTATTATTTTATCTTTCTTTTTCATTGGGTAATAAAAATAGTCTAAATCTATTAACTTTTAAAAAGTTTTATAAAATCTAGAGCTTGAATTCATGTTATCTCATCAAATTCATTTAAGCATCTTATTGCTTTAGTTGAAAATTCGATTTGAATTGGAATATGATTATTCACTATGACTAGCTAGGCATTCAAGGCTAACTAGTTAAAGCACACAATTCATAATTGACAAATTTGTATTCAATTCCTACTTGATGCATGCCAATAGGACCCTCTAATAAATCTATTGAAATTAGATAGAAAGAAATGTATTGTAAATCCCAACATGTAATTTACAACAAAATACCATGTGTAACTTTATTTGATACATAAGTTGCACTTTATTTTCTTTTGAACGGACAACAAATATTGTTTAAGTCCGGTCATTCGAGTAAACCAAATGACGAAAGATACTCGCAGTATGTAAACAACGTTGGTGACTCGGCTGGCCTATCATTCAAAGGAACTCCAACGTCCAAATAGCCATTGTGGTAAAACCTTTAGCTCCCCTACCATTCCAATTGATCTAAGAACTCATTGGCACTCTATTTATGAGGTTACACTTTATTTATGAAAATTTTACAAATTTATTTATGCTTTTGATGAAATGTAATAATAGACTTGCAACACTAACACTAAAATAAGGGTATGAACACGTAACAACTCAAGTGTTTAGATACTGATTCAGATTTGATCGTTTTCAAACCAAACTTTTACGATCGTTAATTTAACGACGTAGATTCATTGACGACTCCGCTAACAAAATTCTAAAATGCCTTCCTGTTATTAAAAGATAGGAATTTCTTTTACTAAATCACCAAATTATAATTCAGCAGTGGTAAAGAAAAAAAAAATGCAACTGCAAAAAGATTTATCATTCAATATTGGAAAATAACGTTCAAAAAACTTTTGAAAAACATCAATGCGACAAGTCTACTTCGTTCATGAATACTGGTTTGCAGCACTGAAACAAACCTGCTACTGACCCATAGACCCCTTGTTAAAAATTCCAGTTAGCCAAGACTTTGAATATTAAACTCACAATAATTTAAAAAAGGTCATATTATTCTGACACTAACATTTCCCTCTGTACATCTAACACATTGTTGTCTGATAGATTTCTCAGTGTAAATAATTAGGAGACTCTCGTACGCTTCGTATTATGAGACGTATTGGTCCATACAAGACATATATGAGACCAATTATTGTCGAATTAGTAGATGTTAAAGAAAGTCATACATCTTATATAGGCCTATAATAGACTTATAGTATCAGTAGGATGTTAAAATAAGAAAAATAAGTTCGCAAATAACCAAATGCTTTAATGAACTACCAATTTAGACTCCTTGACTTGTTATCTAAATGTCAAAAATATAATAACAATAAAATTAGAAAATAATAATAAATAAATAAATAAATACTACTTTATACCATAACTTGATATTTATGTTAGCGAAGCTACATCAGAAAATAATAATAACTAGGGGTTTACCCGCACGTTGTCGCGGTAACCCTATATTAATACAAAAAACGGTATCTAATCAATTAAAATTATGTCAAAAAATATATTAAGTCATACTAATCTATCAATATAGATATTAATACCTAATTATGATAGCGGTAATATCATTACAAATATTAATTGTCCTTTGATATGGGTATTTAATCAAGATAGTAGACACAATGTGAAAAATTATATAATCAAAACAACAAACAAATGTGGTCATATTCATAAAATCTCTATTTTTTTAATTGGCATCAATATTTAATTTAAGAATTGTTAATGTTATTTTTTTAATTATTATTGTTATTTAATAGTATTGTTAGTATTAGTTATTTAATATACTCATGCGTCAAAAATTTCATTCTCTCATTGCACTGAAACCATGACAGATTAATTGTTGGCTCTAAAATTAGAATATGTATACACAACTGCTACAGTTTCCATCCACTTAAAAAAACTATTATAAGAAATCGCCTCTAAAAACATAAAAATAAACATATCCGCGTCAAAAACTCTATAATAGGAAACCATGAAACAGGAAATTCTGTCACCATTTCTAATATAAGAACACATATACGATCACGTGTATCCAAAACACAGATATAAAAACACGTTAAAACAGTTGTCACTCCAACTCAAAATCATAAAGTGTAGCCGTTATAAACGGTAACAAATTAATTGTTATTCAACAATTACAGTTATTAATTAATTTTGAGACTATTATACTGTTGTGGTAACAACATCACTAATATTAAAACATAAACAAAAAGCTGGTTGCAACTGCAGTCAATCCATCATAAAACATTAAATCAAAATATGTGTAAAAGTTTTCACTATTAGTTAATCAATTTTCAATATTATTATTATTTAATTTTTATATAATAATTAGTTTTAGTGTTATATAAAAATAATGATCAATATTATTAATTGTTAATTATAGTTACGGCTTGTAGCCGCCTTTTAGACTCATGTCGTGGAGACAGAATCACGAATATCAAAACGTAAACAAAAATTAATTGCAACGGCTGTCAATCAATCATAAAACAATAAATCAAAACAGATTCAAAAGTTTTGCCTATTAGTTAATTAATTATTATTATTTAATTATTATAAAGCAATTAGTATATTAGTATTTTTTTCTTTGAACGGCCTGGTACGACCACACCCAAGACGTAATTTCAACCGTTCCCTCGCAATTGACTCTCCGGGGCGTACGTTCGAGCCCACCCCAGTCGGAACCTTACAACTAGGTAAACTTTCTGAATTTGTCTCAGCAAATATGATTCGGTCCAGATTCGAAGCTTTTGGTTAGTATTTTAGTATTAAATAATAAATTTTTTAATTATTACGAATATTATATAATTAATTTTTTATTGATTATTCTTATTACGGCAGAGTCGCCGTTTTCTTTGACCAAAAGTTTGTATATTACTATATTATATAATTATTAATATTTAATTATTATTAATAATATATAATAATCATTATTTAATTATTATTAATATTTAATTATTATTACTATTCACTCGCAATGATGTCGTTTCATAAATGTATATATAGTAATAATAATGAAAATTTAATCAATTGTAGCATTCATTTCCCTACGTCTAAAACCATTTAGTAATGATAATATCATATGATCATATCCCTTAAGAGTTTAAATGACATGTTCTCAAATTAACAATTAATTATCCTTTAATACATTAAAATGCACATGTATTCAGAGTTTAGTGTTTGCATACAAGCAGCTGAGCCAATACATGGTTAATAAACTATGAGAATTGCAGAATCAAACACATAAAAATGAAGAAAAACTATCAACGTGACATGTTAAATCCAGGAACCTGGTATTGTTACCTGCTGATGTGGCAAAAACCTAAATCTTGATTCCAAATTGGCTTGCATCACTGAAACAGACTACTTAGTACTGACCAAAGCCCAAATATGACTCCCTAAGTACCCTCCAAAAGGGCCATAAAATCACTAAATCTAACAAGGCTTAGCTAGCTACTACCAGTAATGATGATGATACGATGATGACAATGATGATGATGATGATGACGACGATGAACTGTTCTCAGACGCATAAGCTACTAGAATTCTGACATTGAGCAAATACTTCGTATGACTGAAAAATGAGTGCTAGAGATCAAATTGTCTGGCAACATTAGGAGGCAACTATTTCAGAAATGATAATTTTGTCCCAGAATCACTAACAAGTATGATTTTCTAGAGGAAACTTGGAATACATTGCTTTAAGCAGAAGTTATTTGGTTTCAAAATGTGTGAAAGGAGCAAAGCGACAGGAAAA
This sequence comes from Mikania micrantha, assembly GCA_009363875.1. Taxonomy (NCBI): domain Eukaryota; kingdom Viridiplantae; phylum Streptophyta; class Magnoliopsida; order Asterales; family Asteraceae; genus Mikania; species Mikania micrantha. The sequence continues at coordinate 53,191,355 of CM018689.1, forward strand.
ACATGTTAGATCATGTGCATGTGGGTCAATATTGGTCAAATTCAAAGTGTACAAGGGGCCAATATGTAAAAATGACAGAAAGGATGAGTAGATTGGGTAAGTTTACTTGATTTAGACTGCTGATATGCAAGAGAGATGCAGTTTTTCGTTGTACATGGAGCACCACCACACATACTTGAAACTCTGGTTTCAGAACCAAAAAACCAAGAAAGCTATAGGTATTTTCCTAATGCATAAAACATCCTTTATCAGCAGGGTTCATTCTGCCCAGTACATGCTATGTAATGTAATCTAGTTTAAGGGTCATCTATATCATAATTTGTTCAACTTCCTCACCTACTCAATACATATTATTTGCAATATCACTAGAGCTCACAAGTCATGACATGACACGTATATAAACAAAAACTAATGGCAAGGATTGTTACATAGAGTGCGACCACACGATTAAGCTCAACGTGTAATAGATTACTTGGAACCTAAAACACCCAAACTATAAATGGTATACATTTGATGGCATGTATATATATTCTCCAGTGTCCATTCTACTTCTATATGTTCCTACAAAACTCCCCCCAAACGAACCAACACACGCACAAAGAACACAAGTTATATCATATAAGATTTGTGTGAACAGAGTTTTGAGAGAGAGGGGGTAAATCATAAATGTAGTCTCAACTAGGAAATTGTCAATGAGGATCACAAAGTGTAATTTATATGGGTTTTGATTTTGATATCTACCAAACATTCAAGAAGAGTAAAGCAGGCAGCATCAGCCATAAATTTAATCCTCCTTGGAACAGCAGAGTTTCCAGCTGATTTGCAGTGTCTAATTATGTCCTGGTGATAATGAAACCACCCGGTAAAAAAACACTGTGAATAACCAGGCCCAAACAAATAAATCTGGCTTGTTATCACACGAGATATAGTGTGATAAAAAACTCTAAGAAAAGGTTGAAATCAACAGTTCAGCCACGGCTTAGGTCATTACAAGATTGAACTATGTAATTATGTAAGCAAGATCAGAATACATTCACAAGTCATAGCCATAAGAAAAAGGATGAAATTTCCTTTTTAAGATTAGTTTAATTTGACAAAACATGAAGAAATTGGTAAAAGACTTATAGTTTAGAAATAATATTGATTTACAGAGTTCACTTTGAAGGTAGAAATAGCATGTCACAGAGTGCAAACTTGTTTTTTTAGCCACAGTTTTCAGTATCAAGATCATGTATATCAAATCAAGAGGGTATGATAAAGATCAAGAAGCTTACCATTCCAGAATGTATCAGTTGATGTAGTTCAAGAAAAGATTATACCACAGATTCAATGAGTAAGCGGAATATGAGGAAATACTCAGAAACATCAATTATCATGATTAAAATTATGACAGAAAAGTAACCGCACGAGCATAATAATTATTTGAAAAGACAGAATCCGCACGAGCATAATAATTATTTGAAAAAAGACAGAATCCGCAAAAACAAAGAACAGGAGTTAATTAAAAAAGATCACGGAGTGAAATCAAAAGGTCCTTATAAAACCTTAAGACAAGTGCCATTGAATGGAGTCCTAAGATGAATCTTAGTGGGATCTTGCAAGCAGCCACTGGCCAATCTTCCAGAATAATCTTAAAAAGAAAATTCCAGTAGAAAGAACCCGAGAGAAAGAGATCCATTTCATGATAAGAAAACCCTAAATGAGACTATCCGTAAGAGAGTATCCCACGAATTTAAACCATAATTCACCTTCAATTCATAATTAGGTGGCCAATATGAATGCCTGAATCAAGTTTTCAGCTGCGCGCTTTTGTTCAGGTGTCCCTGAAATCACAGCCACACGATCACCTCGGGATGATTTGGTGTCAGATATCTCTACAGCAGCCCCCGATATCTAGAAGAAGGAAACATCAAATGAGAAATTTGTATATTAAGTTATCTTTGTGAACTTATCCATTATAAAACAAAACAATATGAGATGAAAGAAGGTAGAAAAATCACCTTACGAATATTGTCTACATTAGCTCCACCTTTACCCATCACTTTACCAACCGCATGACCAGGGATCAACATCTCAGATGAAGAAGAAGACAAGCTGATTGACATAACAAATCAAAATAGCAAGAGAAAAAACAACTCAATAAAACCAAAGAGATGGTATGGCAGTTATTTTAGGAAAATAACTACTCACCCTCCATAGTGCTGCTTTGAAGAATAAGAAGACAAAGAGCCATACCTACTGTCATTCACCTGTAACCAAAAACATATCCACTAAGAGCACAAGATAAAATCAACAAAATTAATGTATAAATCACAGTGATTTGATGATGCAGCATACCGATAGTGAGCCATATATGGAGCTTGAAGAAAGCAAACCTAAACCACTCCCAGTTTCAGCTCTGTGCTCATAACTCAAAGGAGCAAGTGATGAAACGCTAGGTAAAACTGAAGGTACAGAAATACCACTTCCACTGGCATACATGGAATCATTCCCTGAAGATGATTTATGACCACTATCCCTGTCTTTTAGAACATCATCACGGAGGCGAAGAACTATCTGAACAAGTGCATCCCTCACACTGCCAACTTCTCCAATCACCTGCGTGTTTACAATAACAGTAACCAGGAACTTAGATCAGCTGATTCAAGATAAAAACTGTCAAATGAATTAATATAAGTATACCTCAACAAGTTCATCATTAGCATCTGCACATTTGGGTTTATCACCTTTTGATATGCGAACATCTGCTCTAGTTCTTTTTCGAATTTCATTTATGATTGAACCACTTTTACCTATAATGCAACCGATAACTTTAGAAGGGACAAGAAGCCTTATGGAAACATTTTCCTCATCTTCTTCATTAATCTTTCCTTGAAGTAATAAAACTGCTTCCACTGCCATTGATTTTATATCATCCAATGACTGCAGAAACATCAAACAGCATGATAAGATACAAGATGAAAGAAAACAAATAAATGGATCTTTATGAGTGACTAAAACAAAATAAAAAACATACTTCAGTTGCTGTAATTGTTATAATACATTCATCACCTCTGCTGTCATCAACCTCAACACGAGCACCGCTAGTTTCTCTGACAGATTTAATAGAAGCTCCACCTTTTCCGATAACACGTCCAATTTTGGTACATGGGCACAGAACTCTTATGATTAACTCCCCTGATAAAGATGCACCAGGATATCCAGAAACCACAGGAAGGGCAGAAGAGTATATTGGCCATTGGCTCCCTGAATCTGCATAATTTTGCAACTCTTGTACATGTGAAGCGCCAAGAACAGAAGGAACAGATCTTGAGGGAACATATGGTTCCACACCTGGGTATAGCCCAGCAGCAGGATAAATTGGTACATCAGCAGGAATAATGATGCTTGGGGGAGTTTCAAGAACAGAAGTTTGAAGAGAAATATCTTCTTTAGGGGGAAACTTGTACATGATTGTAGAAACTGCAAAAAGTGCCTTTTTCACTGCCTCTGGTTCACCAGTTATCTAAATCCAAGAATGCGTCAAAAACAAATAACATCAAAACAACAAGTATATGTTAGATGGAGAAGGCTAACCTGAACAAAGTTGTCAAATTCCATGGCACATGAATGATCAGGATCACTAATATCTTTAGGAGAAACTTTAATGTTTGATCTCGTCTTACTTCTTAATTTCTTTATAGTTGCACCGCCTTTCCCAATAAGATTAGCAGACTGACTAGATGGAACAAGAATCTGGCACTCTTCCTTTTCTTTATACTTCTTATCAGAATCATCACCTGATCCAACCACATTTACAATTGCATTATGCACCCTCATAAGTGCATCCTGGGCAGGACATATAGGCTCCAAATCACCAAGCTCATCATCAGGCTCAATATCAGCTTTCTCACTAACATAACAATAGATTGTTATGACCCTGTTCTTGGAACCAGGAAACGGATCAACTACTTTAACTCTCGCCTTCGAATCTTGCCTGATTGAATTTATGACTTTGCCACTCTTCCCAATAACACTCCCGATAAACCGATCTGGACATAGTATCCTATAAACAACCAACTCATCATTCTCTCTGTTCCTATTGAGACCATGATTATTATCATTGTTATTTCTACCATCTCGTTCATTTCCTCTTCTTCTCTGATTCTTGTTATCACCTTTGTCCCCATCCCTATCCCTGTCCCTCTCTCGGTTTCTCTTATTAAACTGGCGTCTTCCACTCTCACCCATACCTCACAATTCCTGCACGCAAAACACAAAATATACAGAATCAAGCCATAAAAACCTAAACCAGCCATCTTTAGTAATCCAATTTAAACCGGCGATAAGTTATAATAGCTAATAAAAATCAAAACTGAATGGAAGAATTGTGATTAATTCTACGAGCATTTTTTTTAAGAAAAACAAAACCGATTGAAGGAACCCTAACAAAAAAAAAAGGTCAAAATACACATATGCCACGAATCAATAGCATTCGCGAGATGAATTATCACAAAGAAAAAAGAACCATCATTATTGAAGATACATCAATGATTATACAGGAAGATAAGAACACAAGTGAAGTAATCGAACCTGTGGAGACGAACGGAAGTATAAAGAAAACCCTAATATTTGTTGCGAATATGTGCGAAGGGGTGTCTCGAAGCAAATAAATGATCCTTCGTAAAACGCTTTACGTCTACTTATCATTATTAACCCCTGGACTTCTTTTAGTGGCATGTTCAGTCCATGGACATTTTGTTAAAAAAATTCATGGTTTAATTAATAATGTTTAGTTTTAAAGTATTTTAATATAAGTTATCGTAATCTTGTTTTTATGATTAAACAATTTACATTTTAATATAAGTTATTATTTATAAGTTATTATTGTAGATTTGTTTATTATGGTTAGAGTAAATTATGGTTTTGACCCTGCGGTTTGAATGTTTTAACTATTTTGGCTCAATATATAATCTTATATCAATTTAGCCACTGTAGTTTAGAGAAATTAATGTTTTTGGCCCCCAACCATAGTTAGATTTTGGGTTAAAACTGTTATAATAATTAAGTTTAAGGGGCCGATACTGATAATTATCTAAACCACAGGGGCTGAATTGATAAAAGATTATATTTTGGGCCGAAATAGTTAAAACACATAAACTACATGGGCCAAAACCGTAATTTACTCTTATGGTTATATAATGACTGTCAAATATTTGTGAGAGATAATATTGTGTATAATTGTAATCATCTAAATATCCTTTTAGTTAATCAAACATAAATTTACAAAACTCTAATGAAATTTAGTGACTAAAGTTGTGGTAAAAAAAATATGACAAGTTCAGGTGATACGATTTTTTACATTTCGTCTGAAATCTTTAAATGTGCTATAAGATTTGATAACATAGATTTAAAAGAAAGAAACATGCCGTTAGTTTCAGTGGCGGATCCAGAACTTTTATTCAGTGGGGGCAACACTACCGTTGGTCTCCCCCACCGGCGGCCACCACCATCCGCCACCACCGTCGGTCACCCCCACCACCTTTGGTAGTCTGCAATCGTTGCAATTTTGATTTTGGAACCTGATTTTGATATTCGCTATGACGAGAATAAAAGTCGGCAGTTTAGAAAAACTCAGAATTGGAATACGAAAGATTTGAAGAAACTTAAGCTTTTTATCTTATTTGGTGTCGTTGGGCTTGAAAAAATAAATCACAAATGAAGTGTCTGCAATTGGGTTGAGAAAAAATTCAGGGGCCTCACAAAAAAACAATGGGGGCCTAGGGGTTTTTAATTTATTTTAAACTAACTATAACATATTAATTAGGAGATTGAGTGGGGCCTATACCCCCTGGAGCCTACATCAATCCGTCCCTGGTTAGTTCAATCATAAGAGTTAGTCCTCATGGGCGAAGCTTTATAGGGGCAATGAGGTGACCGTCCCCCTCTTTTTCCATCTGTAGTCTTAATTTTTTTGCCGAAATATTATTTATAGTTAAAAATAGTTGTTTCGTTCCTCTTGCTTCAAAAAATTAACATGTATTCTGGGTTTTAAAATTTTCTGCCTCTCTCACTTCGCTCAAGCTCTGTCATTGTTAGTCATTATTATCAAACTCTATCTTGAGAGCAAGTTGAGGTCATATTTTCAAAGAAAAATGTATATTATATTGAGAATAAAGAGCAAGTTTTATATACATAGGATTCGCTATTATAAGAACCAACAAGTTGTAAAAATTTAAAATAGCCACATTTATAGTCACAATATTTAAAATAACCACATTTATAGCCACTCTTATAAAAACTAACATTGGTTTTCAATTTAACATCCCTATGTGTGTGTGATGTTTTATCTTTTTTCTTTGAGGTGATACTTTTGGCCACTTTTTTTTATATGGTTCTATGACACACAACGTCGAAACTTGAACATTTGAAAGAGTGACGGAAATTTATGGGAACTACAATACATGTTATTTTTTAAAACGAGAGGAGACATGACCAGTATTTAAAACAAAAAATAACATTTCGCTCTAAAAATTCACAAAGAAAAGATGGATGGTCAACCCCCAGACCCTTTTTAGCTTCGTCTATGACGTCCAGTGGCGGCCCTAAGAATTCAAGTGACACGGACGTACTGAGAAAAAAAATGCCTCTAGTGAATTATAAATTTGTGTTTTTTCGGTTTTGTATTTGGACATGTAAGTAAATATATATATACTTTAAAAGCGATTTTTAAAATTTTTGTGTCCTTGCAATAAATGGGTCATGGACGGAGGTCGGGTTTGCCCGTTCCATGGCCTCCCGTGATGACGTCTAATATGTTTCATACAGCAATGAGGAACGCTTTTGGAAATTAGTTATATCATGACATGTTTTCAAGTATGAATACCTTTTTTATGTTATATGAACACACCATAACCTCAACATTGTCGGAGCATATTTCATGTTTGCCATTATTGAGGCATTTTCTTTATGACTTTATTTTGTGGATTATGTCCATAACTCCAAAATCCAAATCATCATGTCGAAAGTCTTGAAATCCAAATTAGGGCAGAATCCCTCACCCTGACTTTTTTTTTCCTCCTAATTCTCCCATTTTTCTTATTTTTCTTTTTCTTCTTTTTCCAAACCTTTTTTTCGGCATCTTTCTTTTTTCACCTTTTTTCATCGCAACTGATCTTTAAACTTTAAATTATCATCTTATATTCCTAATCTTTCGGGGTTATCACTTTCACCTCCTAAAATTTCAAAAAAAAAAAAACTTTGTAAATATTACTTTAAGTTCCTCAAGTTGGGTGGTGTGCACAAGGCATGGGGTCGTATATGCTTAGTTTACATAAGAGTCCGTATAAATTTGTGTTGATACACGTTTCGATATAAAAAATTTCCGGAAACAAGTCCGGTTAAATATAGTATGTTTTCGTACTTATTTTATACATTTTGTATGTTAGTCTACGTTTCAACGTGAATTCTATTAGGATATATGCTAGATCCAATATATTACGTTTTCATTTGACGAAATAAATTTCACGTCCTTTACGTTTTGATACCTCCGCAACGCGCGGTGCGTACTTTACAGGTTATAATCAATATTCAACAGATAATGCAATTTATTTGACATTCCAAAGTTAAATCCAAACCTTTTGCTACAATCAAAACACAAGTTCATTGTAACTTCTCTATTGTGAACATACATAAAACCTTTTATAGGAAGTATCAATCAAGGCTATACATTTTTCCCTGGTGTTTTCAATTTACATATATTCTTTCACAAAAAATAATATGCAATACTCTAATAAACATGCAATCAGGTTTATATTCTCAAATGAACCTCTTCTAATCAATAAGAACATAATTTGCATCATTTAGGATTCTGTTGTTGCCAGAAATATGTTTTCGAACCTGCGCATGAGTCTCAGCTTCATGCTGGAACATGCTGACTAGTTCTTGCAACTCAAGTTTCCGCACTTCCACCTGTTCTTCAGTGATTGGTTTCTTTAGTCCAAAGTATAATAAACCAACTGCAATTAAGATTATTCCTACCAATAACAGAATGCCTGCAAATAAACCAAACGCATATGGTGTATTTGTGGCCCCTGGGATTCCGTCAACGTTAATCCCAAATAATCCTGTGATGATGGATAGAATAAGGCCACACCCACCAAACACGGCTAAATTGTGTGTTACTCTAGTGCTTCGATCCTGAAAATCATGAAAAAGTTGTCATTTTGTTTCTCTATAAGTTGTGAAGATCACAAAAACAGGTTTTTGGAATTTGGATATTCGATTATTATAGTGGCAAAGTTACATAGAAATGGGTAAAGTGCAAAACTAAGCAAGTCAAACAATTGACAAAGCAAAGCAATGGAGAACATAGATGCTGATCAATGAATGGGCTGGCCATGGATCGACTATATCATGGACAGTGGCGGAGCTTGAATATTTTGAAAAAAGGGGCGGAAATTTACGAGACCCACAATACATGTTAAATTTTTGAAGCGACAGGGGCGAAACCAATATTTAAAGCAAAAAAATAATCTTCCAATTGAAAAATTAACACTACAAACGGAAAAAAAGGGGATGCTTCACCCATGATCATGGACAAAACCGAACAACTCAACTTTCTTTTCTCAAATTAACATCAAACATGATCATCCTTAGACATTCAAGAAAAGATTAAATTATTTTTAAACGATCACTTAAAACCTAACTTTATGTTATACAAACTTACACATCTTATGTTACAGCACATATGTTGTACTATCAATCAATCAATCATACCCAGAAAATTCACTCGTAGCATGGTGATTTGCAGGGTATGAAAAATGTGAGATGATATATCTTATCTCTATCCCTAGGGAACGAGGTTGCTTTTAAAGAGACAACCGGATCAAATACAAATATATGTTTGTTTGTTTGTATTTGTAACGGACTATTTAGGCTAAATGAAAAAAATTTGGGCAAGCCTTGAACACCTTTTATGCAAACCAAGCTAAGGTTCTTTTAAAGTTGATATGATCAAATGCTAGGAAGCACGGAAATGTCTAGGCTGCCGCCATACCAGTCCCGGAAGCATTTTGGAAGCGGAAACGCAGGTGAAGCGCCGGGGAAACGTTTCCGGCTACCGGAAACGTACCTGTTTACGCTTCCTTCCCTTTTCTCAGCCGTTTCCAGTTAATTTTAGGGTTTAATTTAAAAACCTTTCAAATTCTAAACCGACGTAGACTTATGTATTCATATTACGAACGTACAAATGTCAAGGGGTCTCCGGCTTATGCGATTTCTGTTAGGCCATCAGGCCACCATTTTTTGGTTTGGAAATTAAAAAACCTTTCAAATTCAAAACCCACGTAGACTTACGTATTCACATCCACTTTTTACAAATATTAATTAAAAAAACGTAGTTTGGAATTTAGACTTCACAGTTTACATCAATATATATATATATATAAAGATCACTATAGGTTTAAGATCAAGGAGTGGATATAAAGTGGATTTGTTAACATCCTGCCAAACCACAGTATCACTCTATGTTTGTACGGTGATATCCTTCTAAATATATTCTCTGTATACTTATTGTTTGAATCTGAGGAATTCTTAAAAGAAATCAGAAAATTATCGGTCTTGAAACAAAAATAATATGTTTAAAGAGTACATCATCATCGAAATATATTAAACCATAAAATATGATATGATAGACAAACCTGCAACCATGCTCGTTTCGTGCTTTGCATGACATCTTGAATTGTAAACAGCCGACCACGGACAGCTTCTTGTTCCTCAAGCATTTGTCTTGTACTTTTTAGTATTCCCTCAAGCAACGTTTTGGTTGCATTTCCTCTCAAGTGCTGGAGAAATTCAAATATTATTTCTTCCCTTGCATGCAAAGACCATTTGACTCGAATAACCTTGCAAAATAAAATTCCATGAACTGAAAGTGGGCCTTGAGTTTCTGTAAGTCAAACAAAGGTTCGAATCATAACAAACCTGTTGCGATAATCTTTTAATTTCTTGGTTGAGTATTATTATGAAAAGGTTCAAATCTTCATTGGTTCTCCTATTCCAGCATACAATATTGTTAAGAGCTTATGTAACGCCCTAAATTACTATAAAAAAAAAACTTTAGGATTATTACAAGTCCTTGATTCAGATAATTTTATCCAAAATAACAGAATTTTGAGACAATGTTATACATGAAGTACCTGTTAATGAACTTCAGTTCCATTACATCAGCTTCCCCAAATATAGACTTCCGAAATAATCTGTGTTTTATATATTTTCAAAAATCTCTAAATGAATACAGCATAAAAGAATACCAGCTAAATTTAGAATGAAGATACAAGCTGACCTGTCATCCCACCGTGCAAGGCGGCATGCTAAGAGTGCTATAACTTCATGTATTGTCCGGGGAATATTATTACCACCAGCAAAAAGAAGTTCCTAGATAAAGGACACTCTGGTAAGTGGATATCAAATTAAAGATTGGTATCAAAATTTAAAGAACAACGATGAATTGTAAAGAACCTGAACTTCTATGACACCCAAAACATTTAAACTTGATGTAACCCCTTTCTGGTGCAATGCCGTTATCAAAAAATTGTGTGCCTGCCATGAACGAAGGACAACAGGCACATCATCCTCACTTATATATGGGTCACCAACTGACTGACCCAGAAGTTCAAAGACCAGACCTCCAGCAACTCTGACCGGGACCTAAACAAGATATGACCAAAATCAGACATGTCACAGGCATAACAATTTGAGGATCTCAAAAATCAAAATAGTTAATGCACCTCATATAAAAGGTGTTTCATTCTCTCACTTATGAGCCGGCTTTCATCTCTCAAAGCAATACTAATTGCAGGATGTAACCATGAAGCATTATTAAGCCATGAACTAATATGCGAATGCGCTGCAGCCACATGGCACCACCAAACAGGTCCAGCTGGCCGCTCCCAGTAAGGAGCAGCTAGTTCTGCGATTGTAAGGTCATCTTCATCATCCATAAAATCAAACTCCTGTGAGGTCCAGTCAGCATGTTTTTGCACTGATTCAATAAGCTCAGATATCCTGGCCCAGCCAATTGGGACCCAATGACCCGCATCCGGTTTTCCTATCATACTGCCACTCTTGCTGTATGTAAGATTAGTGGGTTCTGATGAATAACCATCATCCTGTTTCTTCATGTTATGAGTGCTTGCTTGATGAGTTGAGTGGAGTTTTGTCTTTGACTTTGATTTTGACTTAACTGATTTCCTTTGGCCTTTAACATATTCAAAAGCACATAAGAGTCCATCTGTCCAGAGCTCACTACCAGACATGGAGTCTTTGTTGTAATGATCTTTCTGCAGTTCCCCTTTCTCGTCAGGCATACGTTGGTCAGATCCGATACGACCCATGCTGTGATTCAAATCATACGATATATAAATTAATTACAAACTTGGTATAAAACGCTTAATGAACAAGGAACTCAAGGCAGACAGGAAAAAGCCTCAGGATCCTCAGGTGATGCCTCGTGTATTTCTTGGGCAAATTGGATTATGGTAGGTCAAAATGACAAAGAAATTATCAAAGGTTTGCTTGAAACTTATTTGGTAGCATCGCCTAGCGCCCGTGACTCGTTTGGCTTGCGCCTGGATTTTGAACCAATATTACAAATCAAAAGATCAAACTGTGAATCTAATTTGCTTTTTTGCAGAAAATTTTCATGGTCTTCTTAATCCATACTACTTCTACATGTCATATTTGTTTTCATACTCATTACTGTTTTGCTATTTGTAACACTAATTGTTTGCCTAAAATTCTTGGCAATTTAGCTATAACCAAACTAAATACAGATCAGAAAGTGTTTTTCATACATTTAACCTTACGCAGCTTCAATCTCCATTAAAATTCACAAACGCAAAGTTATCAGGAACAAAATTGAATGAATGTGAAGTTTGCAAATCGAAGATTAGTACGTTTCAATCAATGAATGTCAGACAAATCAATTTCTTAAAACCTTACCGTAGAGTGTGAAATGTAATGCAAACTGACCTTAGATAGGCAAGGAGAGAGAGGTTGTAGAAGGCGATCTATGATCGGAGAATGTGATCCGGTTGCTCGCCTGAAACAATTCCGTCCGTCGGTGTAAAGACGAGGGTATGATACAGTTGATTACCAGCACAACTCTCGAAGTGTCGATTGTAGTGGCCATAAAGCAAAGCCCTGGGTTGGCTCGTAAAACTTTTTATCTTTAGAATATATGCTTTTATTTTTATTTTGAACGGCTAAATTGTTTTACCATTGGAGTATCATCGTACTACCAGTAATACAATCAGAATATACATCATCAAGTTAACAATTTTTTAGAAAACTCAATGCTTTTAGAAAACCTACTTGTGAGATTCAAACCCGAGATCATTTTGTTGATGGGTTTTACCTTACCATCAAGATAGTGTTAAGCTATATTGCATTTCATGAATATATGCTTTTAATTAATATATCTTTTATCATAAAAAAAATTATATATATATATATATTAAATTGGGGTTAGATCTGAGAGGAGGAGAATTTTGTATACGATAGTAGGAATCAATAAGAGTTTGACACATGCAATGTTTAAAACATCAAAACAGGAAACTGGTACAAAAAAAAATTAGAAAAACAAAAAACTCAGTAAAAAAAGAAACAAATACAGTAAAAATATAAAAAAAACAAATACTAAAAAAATAAAAACAAAAATTTACGTTAAAAAAAGGTAATAATATAGTGCAAAAAATAAAATTGTATACCGAAATAATCATTTATTCATTTTTTTAACATATCACATATTAAACATCTATTGGTTGTTAATATTCTTAAACGAAATTGTCTTTGTTATGCATGTAGTTGTTATACATGAATGTAAGATATAATTAAACGAGTTATTACGCTAAAGAAAACACGTGTTATGTAATCACAAAATACTGAAACATGCTATTACATAATAATTGTGATTCTCTCATATATTAATTTTAGTATTTTTGGATTAATAGTGATTTTTTTATTCCTTTAAGGAATAGAATAATTTTCTTGCAATTCAATCTTATTTTTATAAATACTTTAACATAATCATGACCAGACTCGTTACTTGACCTATAATATGCGCCAATACCCAAACTACGACTAGACTCGTGACTAAAACCATGATCATACTCATGCCCTGACCTATAAATTGAACAATCACCCGTCCCAATCCATGATTTGACCTTCAACTTGAACCATAAACTTACTCATGACAAGAACAAATTCTCATATCATCATACAGAACAATCACCTGACTCATGACCCAAATCATTACCCTGCTCATAACCCAAACATTAACCCAACCCATGAATCAAATGCCCAAGCCATAACATGTACCATGACTCGTATCATTACCGATCCATGGCTTGAACCATTGACCAACCCATGTGAATCATGGTCCGACCTAGGACTTGACATATGATTGTAGTTACGAAAGAGATCATAACTAAACAATCAATTATAGTTATTTGAATAAATCATAACCTACTTTTCAAACCCCTCATTTTCATCATAGACAGGATACAACAAGACCCAATGCATACGAGTTGGGTATGTGGGCAAAATCAATCTGTATTATCAGTTAAGGTTCAATAACACATCTATTCATCACATATTGTTTAAAAAATTTCTATTATCTATACACATTTGAGTCATTTGACACCAATTGAGTCTAATTATTGACCCACTGATAGAGGCGTTTCCATGACTAGAATTATGACCAAACTCATAACCAAATTAATAACCCAACTCATAACATGAACCATAACCCGACAAATGACCCAACCTATGAAGTATATTCTAGTTTCTACCACTCCATTTTTCCTTCCCACAAACACCATAAGGTTTTGATTCATTTTAATAATGTAAAATATCCAAACATGTAAAATAACCAAGCACAAATGAAATAAAAATGATTCATTTCTTTCATTTGCCATTCCATTCACTCGTTCATTCATTATATCTTTCATTTTATTACCGTATATCAACAAACCCTAGGTGCAGTCATCTTTATATGAGCCTGAGACCCCTGTATTAAGTCGACCAAAAATAAAACACGATTACTAATAAGTCTCTTAGATATAAGAAACCTCAGAAAGATGATAGAAAACATTCCGGGTTAGATAGTTGCAAGTCTATGATGGTGTTTAAGTACAACATGCAGAAAAAGAGGGAGACATTGATGTCATTCGTAGGACAAAAAGAGGGGGTTAGATACTCATGCCAACATCAAAAGCTACAAATGATCAGGACATTAGCACAGAAAATGAACCCATGAAAAAAAAAAAACGATGTCCACTAAAGACGGTCACCGAATACTCCTACATTATATTGCTAAACTCAACCCAAAAAACCTTGATTCAATATCAAACCATCAGTACCCGTTTTCCCACAGCTGTTGTGACTGCAGTTTCGGCTGTTGTCCCTGTGACCCAACATCCCTAGGATTCTGTTGTAACTGGTGGTCATGTGATATTCCAGTTTGTGACTGGAAGAAGTCTGGGTAGTTATGAACAGCCCCACCATAACCCTGTGAAGGCTGCTGACCTTGCCTGAACCCAGTTGGCTGTTGCTGCTGGTACTGAGCCTGCTGCAAGCTGTAATGTGCACTGGCTGGAACTGCTGGCATTGTCCGTGAACCACCTCCATGGATCCACGTTGGAGAGTTCTCATTCTGGCCAAAATTTCAAAAAACATAGGTTATATAAAAAGATAAACTTTATGTAATCGCAACCATTTATCACTTTCTTGTTAATTTGGAAACTAGATAATGCATTGTTATCAAACAAAGAGTTTGTTGCTATACCATGTGTAACCATTACTCTATAATCTATATACAAAAGAAAGTGAGGTAAACAGTGATAATGATTATTTATTCAATTACCTTTGTAGATAAAAAATTATTGGTCAGTTAAGAATAAAGGATTGTGTTTAGACTGGGTGGTAAACGCATGTAACTATGTAAGTTTTAATTTCTCGCTTAGTGTTTGAGTGAGCGGAGCTTTTCTCATCTAGTTTTTCTTCCTTTTGCTTTATGCGCACACAAAGGCAACAAATTCCTTTTTTAGTTGCTTTAGTTCTAATATTATTTTATTTCATCATCATCATACTCGGTATATCTCATCATTAACAAATCTAAGGTAGGGTCTGAGAAGGGTATGATGAAGACATGCCTTACCTCTACCTCGTAGGAATAAAAATAGAGAGGCTGCATCCAATGAGACCCCTGGCTCATGATACTTGATTATGCGACCAACCCAACGCTTTTAACGTTATTTTCACAAAAATTAAGTAAAATAACGTTAAAATTCGTGCAATTTTATTACACTAAATTAATTTTAAGTATATATTTTTTTCTCTTATAAGTTCTAAATGTGGCCTTTTCAAGCACTCTGAATACAACATTGCATCGTACGTTTTTTTTTATCAATGTCTCTATAAAATTTTTATTCAAGACCGAGCTGGTTTACGTTTCTAAGTAATTTTATATAAACTGCACTAGGTTGAATATGATATGTTTTTACCTCTTTCTTTTTGATGGTTTTCCACTGATTTATATTTTAGTTAATAGGGTTAAATTTGTATAGATGGTGTGAGTTGAATTGATGTTTTCGTTTAAAGTTCTTTTACCAGTGTTATTTTTACTGTTGCGTTTTCGTTTCCATATAAATTTTCTAAAATTTCGATTTGTCTATTGCACAAGGCAAGAGGCTTAACCAACTTGTGCACATACAAATGTCAATTTGTACACAATAATATTATTATTCTATTGGAAGTATTATTTTTTCGGTTTGGTGTCTTAAGTTTTTTTGTCAACGAAGGTAGGCTTTTATTTTTTTTATTATTCTTTCTTGGGAGTTGGGAGTGAATGTTGCTATTAAGGAAGGGTTTGAGTAGATTAGAGTTATATGACAAATTGAAAGTTGTTTGATGATTTTTTTCTTTCTTTGTTTTTTTTTCCCACTGCGATGATCTAGTAGCTATGTTGGCCAAGCACAACCAAAGATGTATGACTTGAACTTTTATTTTTGTGCAAATTTTAGTTGGTGGGTTTGAATCCCAGCCCTTCCCACCCCTAGCACATTATTCTTTAATATATATATATATATATATTTTTTTTTTGCTGTATTTAATACTTTAGTCCTATATTGCTTTTAATAAAAATCAATCCATCCATCACCGGTTTTTGTTAACTTTATTTTAGCCATTGCCTCTCCATCTGCGTCTCTGTTTGGACTATTTAAAAAGGAGGTCCGCTCCTGGTGCAGAGTAACGGTGTGAACATCTAGAGTTCTTTTAGCATATCAACCTGCTAACTAGTTATTTAAAAAATCGGTCCACCCAGCATCATTAATATTACACAACTGGCATGGCTCATCAGCAAATGTAAACAGTGATAAGTGTAAATACAGATGCTGACCAATTTTTTTAAAATCAGAATATTGAAAAAGAAAAATTGAAGCTTGGATATTGACTAACGACACTTGCCCTATAACAAAATAAAAAAAAATGATACCTGCTGACGAGAGTGCAAGTGACTGTCTTCTTTATAATGTGCATTCAATACATCATCATAGCTTATTGTAGATCCTGTAGGGCCCACAGGTTGTGTAGCTTGGTAATTTCCAGGAATTGCAGTTGAATTACCAAACAAACCATAACCAGAGGCAACAGCTGCAGACTGAGGCAAGCCGTTGACAGAAACACTATTTTTATATTGAGGGAGCATGGCTGCTAGTTGCTGATGATATGTGTTATTTCCAGCAAATGTGTGTTGTAAACCAGATGGCATATATGTGTAATTTTGGGGCAAAAATGGGTACCCAATCATGTTGCCAAGAAGTCCTAAAGGTAGAGTAGGTTGAGAGTAAGGGTGCATAGTAAGGTTTTGTGTACCAGCAGGTCCTGTAGCAAGAGTCTGTTGTGGAGGTTGAGATGATGAAAGACTTACATTCTTCAAAGCCTGCTTACACAAACTACATTTATTAAACTCCTCAGCAGAAATGAAAAAGTAATTTGATTTGGTGCAGCCACTAGGCCCATTACCTTGGCCATAGATATGATTGGATCACTGATGGAAGAAGCTGAGCTGGCATAACTAGCAGGCATTGATTGACTAACTGAAAATTGCGAGAATGACAGATCAGATTCTCTGACAGAATTA
The DNA here is from genome assembly GCA_009363875.1 of Mikania micrantha. Classification (NCBI taxonomy): domain Eukaryota; kingdom Viridiplantae; phylum Streptophyta; class Magnoliopsida; order Asterales; family Asteraceae; genus Mikania; species Mikania micrantha. Next base: position 53,208,540 of record CM018689.1, read on the forward strand.
TCATTTGCTGCAGCCTGATGCAGAATAGTCAAAAAGGGGGAAATAATGTTAACAGCGCATGAGAAATGAGCAAATACTAAAAACCTGTGTAAGAAATTATGAATTGTAGACCTTATTACCATGCCATTCAAAAAGGGAGTAGAAATTTGAATTTGACTGCCACGTGTCACTTCAACTGTATGAGCAAGTGGATGAAAACCATAATGACTTTGATTGCCATGTGTCACTTTGGGGTCCTCTTGTTTCAACACTAAAGTTTGTGAAGGAGAGGGTAACTCATAATTCTCTGCTCCTGCAATATTTCTACTAGGTCCGTCATCATAATACTCATGATTTCTGCAAAAAGGAGTTATATGAGAAGAAATAAAAAAAATTACAAGTTTTTTTATAAAGAGATTATACCTTGTTTCAGAACGGTCAGCAGATGAAGGTCTCGAGAAGACGGCATTTCTATCTATATTCGCACCAAAGCTTCCAAAACTTAGGTGTGAGAAATCGGCAGTGTTAACTTGCAGATGATTTGGAATTACTAATAAAGGGGCATCTTGTTCGGCTTGTACAACATCTTCCTCTTCTTGTACCCTAAACTTTTGTATATTTGCATTCACAGATGGTAAAGATGCATCTATTTCTTCAACCGAAATAATAACATACATCAGTTGACAGTTGCTGCTGTGCCACTAAAATTTCGACTCTTTTTATATTATACTTACCGGCATTGACTAATTAGTAATTAACTGAACAGAAAAATAACAAACAATTCAATAAACTTCATTACCTTCATTGTGCTCATAAGGGCCCTTATTATAAAGAAATTTGGTCACAGAAGTTGGACCCACATGGTTCTCAATATGTTCTTCATCAGAACTTTCATCTTCATCCTCAACCTCATTGGTTTCATGGTCCAAGAGCTCCTCAGTTTTGTCAAATGACAAGTTTGACTCACCAGAAGTCAACCAAGATTCTGCCTGTGGCTGGTCAATAATAGGCCAATCATTATCAGGTGAAACATGATCATATTCAGAATGCATTTCGGGAACAATGTCGTGATTGATACTCTGTTGAGAAGGGTTTGAAGTGGTATAATAACTGTTGTTTTCCGCTCTACCCATTTTGACAATGTCAGCCATTGACTTTTGACCAAGACCACCCGACCATGCAATTTGATACCCAGAAGTTGGTCGTGAAACTGATGCACCATTAGCAGTACTGACCATTGATGATTCGTTTTTGTGCTCAAGTAAATCACTGCAATATCAAAAACCAATAACATTCCAAAATTAAATTAAAATCAGGTAGTTTGTAGCATTTAGACTAAATAGTTCAAATCAACTAACTTGTAAGTTGGAGGATGCAAATTTGCACTATGTGGAACAACCACAGAAGCTGTCGTGGCTGAAATTATTAAGGATCCAGTTCCATTTTCCTTCTTGTATGTAGGCTTTACTTGAAATCCACTAGACTCTAAATAATCAATGTGCAAAAAAAATCTAGAAATCAAGTTGCGATTATTTTTTCAGAGTATAAAAACAAACATAAAACATTTTTCATGATTTGGTTCAAAAAAGCTCAAGGAGCTTCATGGTGTTTAGGTCCCAAAAGTTGAGGCATCAATAGCGTGCATCACATACACAAGTTATTGCTCTATGTACAACCATATAAATCTTTATTTACAATCAAAAACTGTGTCTCTCTAATCTGATTTACATATCACCCTTTTTATCAAGCAAACCTTTTATAATTTCTTCATCCATTTGATTGCTTTTACATATAAGCATCCTACACGCTCTTTTGACCAGTTATGACCCAAAAGTACATGATGCGCAAACTCAAGGACCTAAGGCACTATCTTGATCACCTCATGTGCCTCGCGTATCAGGAGCGCCATTTTAAACCAAGTTCATGATATCTCTATTGTGTACCCAAAGAGTTGAAATGGGTTGCCCCACGGTTTAAAGCGCTACCACCTCCACGAGGTCTGGATTCTGTTGTATTCTTGACCTGAATGCAAATAAAAACATGATAAACTTTTCATAATCTATGTGTATAAATCAGCAGTATACTGAAACACTAAGAAAACAACAAGGTTACAAGCAAATTTGGCAGTGCACCTTTTTCTTTTCTCGTTTGCTCTTCACCTCATGAAAATGATCTAGATAATCAATAATCTTCAGATTAGAAGTTTAGAACTTAATTTAACATTATCCGAACCTTAAACTATAGTTCAACAAAAGGCTAAATCAGACTAAACATGCCATTTTCTGAATCCTATATTAAAAAGATTACAATAAGCATGTTTAGAAATTCACAAGGCCAGAATGAAATATCTTATGAAATCTGCACATGGCATAAGATAACAGTGATTTGGTCAATGTTTAAAGAACAGCACTAGTTGCATCACAGAATTTATAACCCACAGAATTTCTATTGGCTCTTCAAAAGATAAAAAAAAACATAAAGCATCAGAAATTCAAATATTATATATGGTTCTTGTGAGAAGAAAATAGCACCAAACATATATAGCAAGTAAGAAAACTTGAGACATGAGACATATTTAGAGATCAAATATTACGAAGATGATCAACTTGTTTATTCAATCATTCAAATAAACAGCTCCGTTTTCTTGAATCCACATGTTCAACTGTTTATTAGCCTCCAAATCCACACATACATAACTGAGAATCAACCGAAAACAAGAACGCACATCAAAATTTCCTCATTTGCACTCAATTACCGTTCTCTAAATAACTCAATCCTTCGAATTAGATTTATGTATAAACTAATAGATTGAAAACTGATATCCAGATAACAAAAATTCAAATTCACCTTGAGACAGGAGGCGATTAACGGCTTCGTTAGGGTCCATATTACAATCCTTAAGTGTAGAATAGATCTCAGCTTCCGTGACTCCGTCTACAATCTCCTTCAAACTTATCACCATCTTCCTCGACGCCGGCGATATTCCGTCCCCATTACTCCCTCCGGCGCCTCTGCTCTCCATAGTTTCTTTCTCAGATATAAAACCGTCGTTCTCCGCCGGTTGCCGTCGCTATCGGAGGATAGTACGTGTCAGTTTGAAGTGGAAGGGAAGAAGAGTAATTATTGTTTCTGATGGAATCCGCCAGGACCAGACGAACAGAGATATAAGAAGCTTTCTCTCTCTTGTTTGGAAACCTTCTTTTTGTCTCTCTCTCTAAAAAGTAACTTTTTTAAATGATTCAAAACAACGTTTTTTCTTTTTAAAACCAAACTGAACGTCAAATCGAATGTTTTACTAGTTATACTGGTCAGACCAGTTGAACCGGATTCAAGAACTGAAATGCATAATAAATATACAAAGAATTCCATAAATAATATAAATTATAAACACATTTAAACAAACATAATTAATATTTAAAGAAACATAGTCATAGTAAAAAATATATATGGTTTGATTTTAATATTTCATTATTTGGATTTAAATTAAAGAAAAATTGAAATCCGGTCCTACCGGTGAACCGGTTCAACCGCCCGGTTTGTTTGGTGGCTGTTCGTATGTTCGTTTTGGCCCAGCCGACTCCCCAGTTCCCGGTCCGACCGGTCTAGTTTTCAAAAAAATGATTCAAACCATTCTAAAAAATTTCAACCATTTTCTTGAATTTAATTATTAGAAGTTTGGGTGTGCATTTTCAGATATTCGATGATTCGGATATCTGGAATTTTTGGAAAGAGAATTTCAGTATCTGAATTTGTATTCGAAATTGGATATCCGAACTCATAAAAAAGTTAAAAATTGTTAAACAAATATACTTTAGTTATCTGAATATCCGAAAAAATATATATTTCGGATATTGGATGTGAACGCCGAATTTTCGGATATCTGAACTTCCGAATATCCAAAATTTTCGAATATTTCAAATTCGGATATGGATATTTTTGAACATCCCTACTCACAAAGCATATGTTTTAGGCCTTTAGCCCATCTCAAGAGGAATCATAAAACTGGTTAAACTACTAGCAAATACATCTCGATCCAATTCAAACACAAAACCTTTTAGAAAAGTTAAAAGAAGATCATTAGATAGAACCTAGGCCTGCCAATTTCAGACACGACGCACAACTTTAACATGTTTCGTGTTTACCGTTAACATTTTCGTGTCTAAAACAGGCAAAAAGGTCGACACGTTAAAACCTATTTATTTTTTGTGTCTAATCAAGTAAAAAGGGTAACCGATTACCATTTAAAAATATATAATTCTCTAACTTTCGTTTCTTAACGGGTTTCTTAGCAGGTTCTTTAACGGGTTATTCGTAATGTTAAATGTTAACATGTTCGTTAATGTGTCATTTCGTGTTTACATGTTTTAAACGGGTCGTGTTCATGTTTGAAAAAACATACACGATAAGTTTTCGTGTCATGTTCGTGTCTACCCATTTCGTGTTCCGTGTCTTAACGTGTCATGCTTTAACCGACTTAACGATGTTGGGATTCGTACGTAGGTTTTTAAAATTTTTTAAATCATTAAACGCAGCGAAACATTGATCATACGAACCAATCCGGTCAAAACCAGATTGCCCACCACAAGTCCATATGCAAGCTAAACAGAATAAATAAACCATAGGGTGTTAGTGATTATACCTTTCGCGAATAAACAACTAACATATACAAAGCACCACGATATCAACGAACCCAGTCGAATCCAATTCACTTCGGAGGATCTTCGCTCCACTTTTCACTTGAATTAAATCATGTAAAGGGAATCGCCAACAGTAGGATGACCGCAGCAAGAGGAGACGACAAATCTTTGGGGTAACGCCCGTTTTGGAAACCAAAAACTTATGCAGCAAATTAATTTCTTGTAAGACCCCAAACCCGAGAGGTCCTACTGTTGGTCATTAATAGCATAAACGTAATTCTTAAACAAAAAAATACTTCACATAGCAGCGGAAACAATGTCTTAAGCAATGCAGCGGAAAGTCTAAACGTTTAATACATAATCAATAATCAAAGGTTCGATAAATCTAAAAATAAATCATAAAACTTCTATGTGACAATCCGACTTTTCAAATTAACCTCGTTAACTGAAAATAGTGAGATCACAAGCCCAATAAGCCAAGTTAGGCCCAATGAAACCAAGGAAGGCCCAATAAGGCCAAGTTAGGCCCAATGAATCCAAGGAATGCCCAATAAGGCCAAGGTAGGCCCAATAAGGCCAAGATAGGCCCAATGAGCCCAAAGTAGGCCCAATGGTATTTATGAGGCCCAGTTGGATTAACCTAGCCCAATAACGTTCCAATTGGCCAATTAGTGACAATTTGAGAATTTTGTTTAACTTTGTTAACCAAAAGTTAAGGAAATTATAGGAGATTAAATTAGAAATATTGGAATTAAGCCTAAGCATGTTTAAGATACTAAAAATTACAAGTATTATACTTGTAATCATTTAAGAAGAACAATTTTGACTTTAAAGTCAAAATTCGTCCATAGGAATTGGGGCAATCTTAAAATTCGAAGTTGTTTAGTGATAATAACCGAAGTAATCAATCATGGGCATTACATTGGTGATCATTATCATCATCTAACCGTTATTAATCGTTTGGATTGTTGAATTTAACTCAATAGTTGTCTAAAGGTTGTAACCGTCGCATGGTTGCATCAAAACTGTGAAATTCGACTTCAATCCTCACAATTGAAACTTTCTAAATACTATTCGGTACTCTCAGAGGGTAATTCAAGCAGTGAACTGATCTCACAAGATTCGGATTAAGGAATTGGATCGCGAAGGGGCCGAACCTAGGGCTTGAAGTTGTTCTACATCAATACCACATCAAACCTGGTAAGTAATCGTTCCTATACACTCTGAACTGACCGACTAAGGGAAGCCCTAACCATAGTTCATCTGATAACATCGAATTCGATGAGTTCGATCATTAGTGCTTGCAAACAAAAACGAATTGGGGGTTATTACTCAAAAGATTTTAGAAACCAAATCAAAGGTCATGGAAAGTTTCATGATGTTCTGTAAATGGTAAATCATGTGTCAATTTCGTGAAATCAACAAGAATTGATAGTGTTTAATAACTAGGGTTCATAGTTTGAACCGATTTGGGTGTTTTGATATAATCGTGTTTAAGAATCAAATTAAAGTGTATAGAGAGTTTCAGAAACCTCCGATGATACTAAACCACATCTCAATTTCATGTTGCAACAACGAATCGATCACGGACTAATTCTAGGGTTCGTTGCATTAAATGGTTTGGGGGTTTTGATGTAAACGGTACTAAAAATCAAATTAAATAGCAGGGGTAGATTCAGAGGATCCCGATTAAGGTTAATGCTATGTCAATTTCATCATGGAACTACGAACTATAAGATTTTGATTTTAGGGTTCTTGAGTAAAAAGAAATTTGGGGTAATTGATATAAATGGATTTAGTTTTTGAATTAAACCAACCAGACATGTTCGCAATATCATTCACACTGAAAAACCTATGAATTCAGAACATGTTGATTATCAATTCGATTAATTCGAAATAGGAGTTGATGAACGTGGGTTCGAACATGTTCACAACCGATTGAATGGGTTTTAATGAATGATAGTTCAAATCAGAATCATCCATATAGTCGTTTGAATGATTAGAACGAAACCCCTAAGGTTTAAGAATCGAATACTGTTGAATCGGGCATCAATTGGGCATTAGTTGCTTCGGCTATAGCAAGATATAGGAGAACCCGATCAATTGTAGTTAAAACATTTAAATCTGAACATGGTTAATGAAATGTGATGTAGTTGAGATGGTAGGGCGAGTGCGTGTTGGGTTGAAGGTCTCGGGTTCGAGCCCGGCCTTCAACATTTTTTTTGGGTTTAAAACTAATTTTGAGTTTTAAATCATAACTTCTTCGTTTTAACTCCGATTTAACTCATTCGAATTGCGTTGGAACCAGAATTTCATCCCGAACTAATTGGAATGATAAAATTCACATTTTTGATCGAAAACGTAATCGTGTATAATTGCGTATATATTTTATTTAAACGATTTCAAAGTCACACGTATTTACGTATGCACGTTTCTAACATTCTAACTTACGTGTATTGGCACGTATGTGATTTCAAGCACAACACGACATTCCGAATAACTTTAGGTTATTGTTTAATCACAGATTCTTCGTAGAGGATTTTCTACGAGAGTTTAAGTGCGTTTGATCATTCTGCAATACTCAAAGGTGCGTACACGTCCCCTTTCTTATTTTAACTGTTTTGGGGGAGAAAACATGTGCAACAAACATTTTTAGATACATATCACTTGCATGAGTTAGCTGTTTACATTATGTGACAACATAGCATTTAAAAGTCCTTACACTCTTCGAACCATTTAGTTTGCCGTAGCGCAAAGCGTGGTAGTTGGAAATAGATCTATTAGGTTTGACAAACCTCACTTGGTAGATGGGATCTACGCAGGTGTTTGACTGACCAAACATTCATTACTATTGTTTGTGCTAGACAATAGTGGCAAGGCAAAAACATGCTATAGCATGGCAATCGTCAGCTTCGGTGTCGACCACTTATGTAAATAGTACAAATGACTAGCTATCATGACTATGCATGTGTGATTATGTTATCTGCAAACTTGATATTCAAACTGTTGTTTTAAACATTATGAATGCTTAAACCTGTGTTATGCACCAACCTTTGTGTTGACTTGATTTACATGTTTTCTCAGGACGCTAAGGTGCACAAGAAATCAGGCATGGACTAGGAGATTGATGTAACACCCCGACCGACGGCGGAATCATCGGGATGCCACGAGGGATGTGTAGATTGTTCAAAAGCTCATGGGCATCTAAATCAAGTCATCATATATCATTTAAGCAACCACAATAATTACACAAAAATCATGTTCATCATGAATCAAGTAATTCAAATACACAAAAGATTTAGTTAAACTAACTAAACTCTAATCGCCAGAAATTTAGTTAATTAACTAAGTCCAAGATCCTATATGATGATGATGTCCAAAACAGAAGAGATCCTCTCTTCCTTTCCTACTTGTCTCCATCACCTGAAACGTGTAAGAAAACAAGTGTCAACTACAAAAGTAGTTGGTGAGTAATCATAAGTCTTTATATTTTAAAAATGTTTTGGTAAAAGTGAATTTAAAAGTTTAAGTTTAAAATAGTTTTATAAAATACTTTGTTTAAAACGATTATAAAACTTATGATTTTCATGAGAAATTCCATATGAATACCTGTATGAGATAATCCAACACACATCCAACCATTCAACGACCAAACACATACACAATCACATGATCACATAATCAATCAGTTAATATCGATCTCAAATAATCATAATCAAACATAGATAATCAATCTACAACAAATCAACCAAACTCAATCAATCATATTCTCAATCAATGTTCGTGACTATACATGATTCCTTATGTATTTAACGTAAGTTAGATACATGAATCATGGAGTGGTCGCTAACCACGTGACAATACATGAAGCCAAAGCAAATAACCGAAGTCAAAGGCAATGCTTCACAGATGTGGAAACCATCCACGTGACAATACACGATATCAAAGCAATTAACCGAAGTTAAGAGCGATGATTCTCGGGATTTGTGACAATACTTGTAAACTTTGTTATTGACCTAGATCAATAACAATGTTTACATGGATATAAGATAATAAGAGGTAATCCCATAATAATGATAATTTCAAATGTGAATATCATATTGATAAACAGGTATTAACCTTGTGTTATCAAAATAATATTTAATTTGGTATACATGTTTCACCTCCGGGTTTTAAAACCAAAAACAGTTTAAAGAAAGGGAGGTTATGAGAACTCACCTGAAGTCCTTAGAATTTGTGTTCTCGTATTATGCGCGCTCGCGTAGATAAACTCAAGATTAACTCAACTATCTGTAATTATATTTTAATTCACACTCATAAGTATATGGCTTAATTTCAAATTAGTATTCATTTAAGTCCTTACGTGTTTGGTTACTTAGTCCATTTACTCTAAGTTAACCTGTAACACCTAAGGCTTATAGATGATCATTGTAACATGTGAATTAAACTTGATAAGTTCTATCATCTAGAGTTGATAATTACCTGCAGTTTGTATGTTCACTTTTCATAATCAAGTGTATTAAAATATTATTCTTATTCGTACACAACCTTGCTTATACATGCATGAGTAACTAGGTCAACCACCTTAGTTTAATTTATTACATAAAAAGATATTACATTTAAGTTAAAGAGGGTTATAATTGAATCATTCTCATGATTTCAACCTCATGATGTCAAGAAAAGTGGTACTCTAATTTCCCCATGCATGCATGGATATGTATATGTGTGTGTACGTATACTTATTTAACTATAACACTCGTTAACCCTTAATCCCATTTATTAAACGAGATTTCACTTAGTTTACTCCTAAGGGCAGCGAACCTATTGGGTCAAGACCATAGGTTCGGCCAACTTAGATTAGGGTTCGGCGGTTCCACCCACAAGGTTCGTTGGCTAGGCTGTCAAAGGGTTCGGCCAAATAAAGTTCGTGGGCTACGGGTTCGTGACTAAGGAAAGAAAAGGGTCCGGCTGCAGAAGCCACTGGTTCGCCATCCCTGATGGTTCGTGGTCACTAGGGTTCGCCCATAAGCTGAGAATAGGTTCGTAATCTTTCTCTCATGGTTCGGCAGTGGCCAAAGAAAGAGGGTTCGTGAGGAGGGTTCGGGAGAGCACAAGGTTCGCCGTCCGTATGCTTGGCCGAAGGTTAGTTGGACTGCATGAGAGGGTTCGTCCAAGACCAGGGTTCGGCCACCCTCATGGTTTTTCCCGCCCAAAGGAAGGTTCGTTCCCTTAAACCCTGCAACAGGTTCGTTAACCTGTGACAGCTTCGGCCAGCAGTGACTTGCAGGGTTCGCCCTAGGCTGTCAGCGAACCAGCCCTTCACACCTCCAAAATCCTCATGCCTCTACTGGTTCATGATCATACCCGACTTCTATATGATTCTATAACCTCGTTTAAGGGTTTTACAATGGATTTATCCGGTTATATCTAAAATCAATTCAATACCCACGATCACATAACAAAACCGAAAAAGAAAGCTTAGATTTACCTCGATTCAGTGGTCGAAAGCTTGGTTTCTTCACATCAACTTGTTCCTCTCGATCACGCGGTCGTGTAGGCTCTAAGATCTCTTGATTTCGTCAAGAAACGAGCGAGAAAACTTAGAGAGAAGTTAGAGAGAGAGAATATGGGCGTGGGTTGGTTCTAGAGAGAGAAATGTATGAGGAGAAATGAAGAAGATGAAGTAGGCTTCATCCTTTATACCTCGCGTGTTTCCCCGGTGCTAGGTCCCGTTTTTATCGCGATAAAACATCATAAAAACTTGGTTTTCTCTCGTTAAGAATATTTAAATATAATGCGTTTAGATAATGTGGTTTCATTATTTATCCTAATTTCTAAATAATCGTTGTCTCGTAAAGTGATCTCGTTTAAATAATTAAATAGTTATAAAGAAAATGATTTTAAACGAATTATTTCGTAAAAAAAAAATTCCGTTTCGTTTTCGTTAATCAATTAATTAATAATTAAATTTATTCGAAACAATTTAAGTTGTGATTCCTAATAAACATTTTAAGTTTCCATTTAATAATTTAATATCGTTAAATATTATTTAATTATCTCATCGAAACGCGTTACTCGCGTACGTATTCGTAAAGATCGTCACCTTTCCGAATACAACGTTCGTATCGTATTTCGATTTGATTTACAATTCATAGAATATTGTTTCAGAAAATCCTTCTTAATAATTATATTCGTGTGAATCGTCACCCACGCGAATACATTTATTAAGTTAATATTTCTGAATTAATATTCGCGTTTAAATAGTATCCGAATCCTCACATCGCGTAATTTATTCCCATTATTTATTAACTCTAATATTATCATTTCCCAAACCAAAACCCACTAAACCCTAGTCACTGACACATCCATGATAGACCGAAATATGCATATGTATAGGGCATATGCAGAGGTAGATCGCAACCTCCCCTACACCGTCCCACCGCTATTTCGATAAACCATGACCATGTGTCCTTAACTATGTTTAGTAACCAGACCATAACAAACTCCCAATTCCATCCCAAAACCATTCTCAAACCAATAATCCATCATTATCAGTAATAAGTGACCGCGATAAACACTACGGGTCTGTTTAGTTGAATTACAACTAAGCTTCCCGTGGTTTACGAGTATAATAAATTATAATCATGTATACCAGTAACAGTGATAATATCAGTAATGTCAATCAATAATTTCATAATCATTCATAATAAATAAATCTCCAGTCGTAACAGTACAATCGTACGGATGTACGGACGTACGGATAACTGAAAGTACAGTGATGTTACAATTGAGTCGCATGCATGACTTTACATTTTAGTTATTTGAATTTGAACATTTGAAACTTTGTATTGTAATTTACATTTTACAACTGTTACTGGTTTTAAAACGCTTCCGCAAACTTTGAAAACTCTGATGTTATGTTTTTAGACCAAAGTATGTTTTGAAATTCATATAGAGGTCTTCGTTATGTCTAATGATCTGAGATCCTGGTTTGTCATGCTCCCAAACGGTCTGATTCCGTTAGTTGAAAATTGGGGGTGTGACATTCTAGATAGGAATGTCAGTCTTTAGGATGTAGGTAGCTTCACTTGTCAGCCAAGAGTCTTTGTAATCAACCTAACCTACAATCAGTCTGATATACATGCAAAAGTCAGCGTCGCTAAGTGAGTTCTAGTTTTCAAAAGTAATTAAATCTTTTAAAATCTTAACCTTTTTATGATCATATACTCACATAACATAATTGACATGAACATAGGAAATTGTCACACATAGTTTGTTCAAATCACATAATTGCCCCAAACAGACCAAACACTAAGTCATGGTTCTGTCACATAGTTGCCCCATATACAGGACTTCCTTGTTTAGTCAAACTATAGGTTACTTATTCCCTATAGCAAGACTCTATGTAATAGTTGCCCCATATAGAGGATTTCCTCTTTAGTCAAATTATATGTTACTTCTTCCCTATAGCAAGACTCTGCGTAATGAGTCGACTCGTGCACAACCATAATCACGTAACACATTCACATTCATACATTAGATTCACATAGAATATCATACATGAACATAATTTCAAACATATCTCAAGCTATAGTTATTACTATTTTAATATAAACATAGTTTAACATAACTTTATAAATATATTTTATATCATGACTTTTATTTTACAAAAGTATAATATCATGGTTATATAAATAAACCATAACATGTATATCAGCCCAAAACATTAAAATCATTTAAGAGAGGGCGTCTAGAAACTCACCTCGCTGCAAAACTCAGATCACACAACCGTGAATAACTCAAGAACCTACACATTCCATTTACACATTAATATGTACTTAACTTATTATATGGTCTAGAAACTAACAGACTTTGGTTATGGTATAAGGATCATAATTAACCTTAAAGCGCATTGGAGGAGTTACGTAACATAAAAACTTAATTTTTTTAGAAAACTGATAATTTAAACATAACCTTGAAACGACCGTGTTAGGTTTGACTTACTGGTTTGACGTGGTCGTCTTGGGTTTATGTGAGATTCATGTATCCACCAATGTTCACACACACACACACATGCATTCATAAAACTTACTTGTTTTCTTCCTCTTTAATTAACTAATACTCACACACACATATATTTCACCCTAATTAACTAATACTAACACCAGTACGTGTAACATCCACAAAAACCAAAGTGTAAACACAACGTAAAAGAAACGTTTCTAACATGTAACATCAGTGCAAACACAATATAAATCACAAGAACAATAACTATGTTACCGTTTACTTTGCCTTTGTTAGTGCGATCCCTTTTTTTTCATTTTAACACGAATTCGCTCCTCATCCATGTCAGTTTCACTTACAGCCCCTGCAATAATCCATTAAACTTGCATAAACATCTGTAACACCCTAATAATCCTCAGACTTGCATAAACATTTGTAAAACCAATTCAAATAATCAGACTCCTAACATTAGACTCGTAACAAATTAACTCATTCAAATAATCAAACCTTTTTGCTTGATGTTCTTTTTCTCAAGTTGTTTACTTTTATCACTAGTGTCTAACTCAATGGGATCATCTTCTGTGTTTGTAAATCTACTTAGAGATTTGATTGCAATCCTTTCACTTTTCTTTTTTCTTGACGACATAACTATCATGGCAACGAGGGTGTATAAAATGACATGCAAAAGTCGGTATAAAAAGCGAATTTAAGGGTTAGAATTGTTACCATTGAAGCAGTTGTCTTGGTGTCGGTTAGAAACAGTTGAAAACGGTTGTCTTGGGGGTTAGAGAATGACGTCCCTTTTCGTTGTCTATGAGAATCCTCAGCGGTCGTCCCCTTGTCGCTGTATGTTAATCAACAGCTATAACGAAAGTCGCCCTTGTCGTGGTCTGTAAATCGTCGCTGCAGGCTTTGTGGGGTGTAATGACGTCGCTTCGTTTGTAAAAGCCTCAAAACACCACTGGAATTTGGGGGTAATCGGTTTTGGGCGGTAGGTTTTTGGTGGGTTAGGAAGAAACGCATCAATGTACGGCACAAGGGAGAGAAAAATGTGTTTTTGAAAAAGAGTCTTTTAAAGTACACATGGTAAAAAGACCAATACACCCTTTTTGTACTTTTAAAATGATTTTACCCAACAATAAAAAAAATCAAGAAATTCTAGTTTAATCTCATCCACACATCCTACAAATCAATGGCTATCAATGTGGTTTTTCTGGTTTTCGTGTTAAGAAAATGTTTTCAAATTATCCATACCCTATATATATACATATAGGAAAGTAAGTTCGATTGTTAACCATGTCTTATTGTGTTAACCGTTTAACTTTTTATAGCCAGTTAGTACATGTCACATAACCACACTCTTTTGTCTACCGATAAGGGCAAAATTGACTTTTACTGTATCATTTAATGCAGTTAATTTGAACGCGTTTTCCTTCCATCTTACCGTTCAATGGCTTTCATACAATTTTCTCCACATGTACTTTATCACATATCTCTTTTTTTTTCACACACACAAACACTCATCTTCAAATTTGTTCTAGATATGATTACCTCAACCTTGCTTCAACACAATTGTTATCTTCATGAAGCAAAAAAAAGTCAAATATAATATAAACTACATCATGATATTCAAACATAATGTTTCATAAAATGAAATAATATATGACAAGTTTAAAATAACTAGTGTTACGTCAATGTAAGTTGTTGTAAGTTGATGTAAATTGATATGACCCCCATTACGTCGATGTAAGTTGATGTAACCTGATGTAAATTGACGTGAGTGACTCCCATTATGTCGATGCAAGTTGGTGTAAGTGACTATGTTAAATTTATGTAAGTCGATGTAACTTGATGTAAGTAACTTTGTTATGTTGACCAAGTTGACTTTCTTTGATCAAGAGCTAGGAAGTCGATGTTTTCTCCTGGTTGTCTAAAAAACTCATTCCTGTTGGTGACGGTTTGGATCAAGTGATCGTGTATCATACGGTTTAGTGTCGTGTGAAGTGTACGGATACCAAAACTCATTCACATGAGGAAACTTACTATTTATAGTAAGTTTCTATTTTAGGAAAGTTTTCCACATTTGGCAAGTTATGCATAAAATCATATTCCAATTATTCTAACATGCATATTTATCTTAAATGAGCATGTTATCACATAGCACATAATTACACATAGCCAGTTTAACATAGTTTGCGCGTAAAAGTTTCTATATATGGCAAGTTACACAAATAAGCATATTTCACCAAGTTTAGCAACTAATATCATCTAAACATCGCTATCTTAGTCATAAATAGACATTTAACTGTAACCGTTATGACTAGCATGCTCCTATTTGACAACTTGTAAAATAAAGTTACTGTTTATAGTAACTCTTGGCAAATGCACACATATCATTCAATTAAGCCATAAAATCACTTATTATCATCATAATAACATCAAATAAGCATGCTAGGCACCCCACATATTCAAACTCATCATTTTAGAGCAACATTGTAACAAAAAGTTACTATATTTAGCAATAATCCTAAATATCATACTTTTAGCAATTCTAATCATTCCAATGCGTCAAATAACCATCATACAAATCTCTAAACAACATTTTGAACATAAATCATTGATCCTTTTACATGTAAGTGACCATTTCATTAAGAATCACCATTAAAGTTTCTAAAATTAGTAATAATCAATCCATAGCCATTCTTTGACATCTAAGACACTTCTATCTCTTGCAAATCATCACAAATGTCATAACTAACAACATCACAATATCAAATATCATGTGAATATGCTTAGATCATACATGCATGTACTCAAAAGTGCCTAATTCATAATAAAATCAACAAATAACCTTCATATCCATTACCAATCACCATGGATCATCATTGAATCACCAAATCAGTAATATCAACATTAAAGAACAGATCTAGAACCACAAAACCTCGTGATTAAGTGGGTGGTGGTGATGCATGTGGGTATTTCCCCTTGCATGTGGGTGTAGATGTGTTAAAAGTGTAGATTGGATGCATAAACTACCTTCTTGAGCTTCGTAGGTGCTCGAATGTCTTGAGAACGACAGGGAGTGGCTTCAAGAGGGTCTGAAATGATCTCCACAGCAGTTCTATCTCTTGCAAGATGGTGATCGAGGCTCCTTATGTCACACCCCGAACCGGCGGGATAGGATCGGTTGTCCCGTCGGGCGGAAGGTTCCCGGGGCGCGATATCGTGAGTGATAATCGTGATGATCAGATTGTTTACATTGCACATGATATAAATGAGAAATGCTAAATATAATAGAATTACAAAGTTAAATTACATCAGTAATTGTTTATAATTTAACAATGTAAATCTACCATCAACATCATAAATTTCTATCTTGTATTTACACAAGATATACAAAATAAATTTGTATAATGATGTCTTCAAAAGTATGCAGGTCCAAAATGCTAAGCCTTCTATCTGAAGTTCTAGTCCAAAAGGAATAACTCCTTAGTTGACATGTTCGTCACCTGAGAAGTCATGCAAAAATCAAGTCAACACATGGTTGGTGAGTTCATATAGGTTAATGATTTGAAAATGATTTGAAAATGATTTGAAAACCTCCTTTGGTAAAGACCCTAACCTCATTAACTCCACATGTAATATCCACATCGGTATGCTTATATATAGGGCATATGTAAGGGACAAGCCCTAGCCAACATCCCACCACATACTAATATGCATATGACACTGTTGTTAATGATAATTAAGCATTTTTACCCAACACTTCTGATTTAGATCATGATATTGAAATCTGATTTGCCTTTGATCCTCTTGAATTCCTTATAGATGTATGATTTCCCAAAAGTCAGTGATAATAGTAAAATGCCAAATATTTAATTAAATAATTAAATAAAACATTTAAATGCAACTAAGACATGATGATTGGGCCTTATTTAACTCAATCAATTAGACTTAGTTGTTGGTGGTTGTCCAAGTTGTAACCTCTCACACGTGACCCATACCAGGCATAACTCACAAGGAGTATACCTGGGCGTGACGGGATTTTAATGATGCCCATACAGCCTGACCCAAAGGTCTTCTGTACATGCGGGGACTTTAATGTTTTGCCCTTACAGCTTGACCCAAAGGTCTTCTGTACATGCGGGGACTTTAAGGATATCCTTTGATTCTTGATCTCTTTGATTCTCTTGATTTGACTTTGATACTGATATCATTTGATAGTTAACGTTGTTGCCCGTATAGCCTGACTACAAAAGTCTTCTATACCTGAAGGGACTTTATATGTGTGTTACACGTGGTCTTGATTCCATATACAACTGACATCCACCTTGACTTGAGTATTAATGAGTTCATTAGATCATAATGATTTCATTATTTCAATGATTCACACACATTTATGATTTCTGATTCTTTGAGTCTCTTGATCTTGATCTTTAAAATTTCCATGATTCACAATGATGTTTGATTCTTGATTATGATTCTTTGAATATGATCTTTTGATTTAGTTCCTATAATTTCACTTTGAATTTAGGTTATTGAATTTGAACTGAATGGGCTAGAGGTTTGTTTAGAGTTTATAATTAAAGTATACTCATAAGAGTACTTTAATTAATTTGATAATTTGATCAGTTTAATAATTTCCTAGACAGGAGCCTAGGAGTATCAACAAACATATATATGTAAAACATATAATAAATAAAAGCATTTAAATAAACAGTTTAAATAAAAACAGTTTACGCATGCTTCTCAGCCCCGCGTTTTAAAACAAAAATGTTTAGAAAAGGGGCAATGAACTCACCTGTGTTGCTGTGGAAATGATTCACGAAAGATAATGCGCGCTCTTTAACTGTTGCTTATGTATCTTTGGCACCTGAGTTGTTTTAAGAGAATTCGAATGCGATAAGTATGTATAAAAACGTTGTAACTAGGGTTTGGTCTCGGTGTGCAACTAAGTGTCCTAGATTACTAATACGTTTCTAAGATTCCATCTAACTTGATCTAACTTATTACCCATTGATAACCTTCATCCCGCAAATCATTTTAAGCCTTTAATTTAAGCGTTTTCAAAATAATTTATGTTAAGCTAAACTTTTATTTAAAAAAAATCATTTAATTAATTTAATAGGATTTATAAATCACTTACCTTTATTAAAACATAATGAAATTTAAGAACATAAGTTTATTCATGATGAGCTTAGAATAAGCCCATTGGGCCTGTTTAGGCCTGTTATTAGCCTCTGATTTACCCGTATGACCATGAGTGTCTTGAACTCGAGTAATGTTTCACATAAACTCTGGTTTAGGGTTTTAAGACAATCGCTAGCATCTCGTGTTAGTGAAAACCCTAATCTAGGGTTTTTCCTTAATACTTTCTTGTGTTTTAGGCTACTCCACTTGATTTTTACAATGAAATCCCGATGTGGTAATTTAACAAATGTATGTTAACAGTCCACATGTAGTTGTGGGCATGATTAAGAAATTCAATTTCTTTAGAAACCCTAAGTCACTCCCATGCACACACACACATTATGCATGCATGCAAAGGTGACCACACCCATGTGCAACTTAGCCTACCCATAACCATTCTAGAGTTCGACCCACTAGGATTTCATGCTTTTGAGATGTATCTAAATGTGAGCCGTGGGTGAAGGAGTTGGCCGAACAAATGGCCTTGGGCGAATGGGGACCGGCGAATGAAACTAGGCCCGATCGAATGAGAGGTTCCAGCGAAAGAGAGAGTGGCGAATGAGATTTGAGCGAATAAGGGTCATAGTCGAATAAGGGGTGTCGAATGAACCCTTTGTCAATCGGCCGAAGGAGGGAGAGGTGGTCATTCGGCGAATGAGAGCCTCATGCTGCCAAAAAGGGCCATTCGGCCTATCTGTTCGAATTTCATTCGGCCAATCGTGGTCAAGGTGATGCAGCCATGGTGTTCGAACTGGTTTTGCTCCACACTTGTTCCTACATGATACTAAAGTGTCGTAATGTGTTTCCTAGGGTTCAAGAGAGGTTAAAATCGGTTGGAAATAGGACCGATCAAAAGGGTTTTCAAAACCCTAAAATTTGAACCTAAACTTGATCATTACCTCGAATTTACTGGATAAAATCACAGATCCTTTGTACTTTCGTGATCTACAAGTTGAGAGGATCGTTTAGACACCAAGATGGGTCGATTTCGTGGAGAAATGAAGTAGAAATCTTAGAGAGAAGTGGTGGTTTCTAGTGAGAGAAGTGGATGAACGACTTTGAGGGGTGAGGCTGGTTGGTGGGAGTGTTTATGGTAATTAAATGCCATAATAAATGGCTTGGTTTTACCCGGGTTCGTTCGGGTTCGTTCGGTTTCGCGTAGAAACGTCGTTTTCGTTACGAAACGACTCGATCTTAAAGTAGAAGTTATATAATTATTTTAGGTTGTAATTCCTAATAAATTAACTAAATATCTTTTAATTATTTAATTTACAAAATATTTATTTAGCGTTTAAATCGAATCGCGCGGTCATCGCGCGTATTTGTTCGAATCAAATACGACGATAACTACACTTTTCAATATTGTTTTCTAATTATTGAATATCATTCAGAACGTTAAACTTTCAGATTTATTCGTACAGATCGTCACCTATACGAATAATATGTCGGTTTAACATTCACGTAACAATATTCGTGTTGTTTTGTCTTGTAAGGCCTCACATACGTTAATACATAATAAGATCCTAACAAATAAATCACATGAGGATTCTGTGTTGCCAGATAATTATCTGACTCAAGAACCATTGTTCTGAATTGATTTCTCTAAAATGGCTGTGAATTTACTGTTTTGATAATATGAAATGATACTGAGGCTTGATATGAACATGGAATACACTGAATTACATAAGATTTGTACCTGACTACTGTTCATGATCACTGTTCCGGTGACGTTTCCGGCACTGATGTTACACCTTAGTTCCTCCAACTCCCAAAGGCTTCAATAGAGCTCCCTAAGTGTTGCTAATGGCTTCCCAATGGCTAGAAGGTGTTTTGCAGGTGATGGGGACGAAGGTTGGTCACCTGGAGTTCGAGAGAATAGGTAGGAGTCGACAGAAATGATTAACATTGGATTTATAAAGATTTCTGCGACTATAGACCTGTCGCGTACCGCGACACCGGCCAAAAAGCATCTCCGCGTAGCGCGGCGATTAAAATATTCCTTCGGTTCCCGAAACACGTCGCGTACCGCGGATGTGGAAGATGATCGGTCGTCGCGTACCGCGACGGGTTTCGGAGAATTCAAATTCTCCCGCTCAAGCTTCGCGTAACGCGAAGGTCTAATTGGGTGCCCATCGCGTACCGCGATGGGTCTCGGTCCAGCCCAATAAGCCCAATTTCATTGTTTTGAAGCGAATTTCTCGTATTTCTCGAATGCGATCATCGTTTCTCGACACATAAGCATTGTTCTAACTAAATTAGGTTCGGGTGAACCTAAGTGAAGTGTTATTGTGCTGTGGTTTGATCCGTTCACCAATGTTCGTCATTCAAGACACGAGTGTTTTGCGATAATTCCTTGAATTATCGGTGTGGTTAGACTGTCGTGCCACGTGTCACACTAAATACAATTATTCTAGTGTCACGTATGCAATAATAATACATATTATTATTTAAAATAAGGAAATGCTGACCTGGAAATTACGAGGTGTCACAAAAGCATAAAAAAACCTGTAGTTTCTTCACTAAAACTAAAAACCCAGATTCAAACAACAGACAAAAAAACCTATAATTTATTTGCACAAAAACCAGATACAAAACATTTTAAGAACACAAAATTCAAAATTCCATGTATGAGATGGGATTAAAAAACCCCCAACGGGAATTAAAAAAGATGGGATCTAACCTCGTTTGTTGGCTTATCAGGTTCGTCCGTCCGTCAAAAACACACACTCTGGTGACACAAGCCATGGTTCAAACCATGGTTGCATGTCCCAAGGGAGCCTGTGTGGCTGTTGGTTTCTTGTCATGTTTCAAGTATCTAGGGCTCCACCATCATTTACCTGGATCTCTGATGGTTGTCGAAGAACACTACACCATGCCACCGTCATTCCACCACCTCATCCATTGCATTACACAACCACCATTAAAGCATAGCACTATCACTGAACTTTATTAAATATTGTATCTAACCTGGTATGGATTGTTGTTACCAACACGAAAACAAAAATCAAAAATTTGGAAAGTTAACCCACATCAAAATTATTTATTATCCATCGAGCAAATTCCTGAATATGAACCAACGTTCTTTCAAAAGCAGATGAGGATTTAATCAAAATATTTGAAAAACTAATTTTGTGCAGATTGATTTGATGTGTGTTGTTTGAATAAAAAGACTAAAGTAATCTTATTGTACTAAATTTTTTAAAAATCCCAATTATTTAATCAAATTTAATCTCAATCATTAGATCTTGCAAATATAGTTGATCCAACTAATCAGGTTTAATTAAACGGTTAACATGATAACATAAAGTTGACAACATATGCTTTTTCTATATAATATAATGGTAAGTTATTCATTAAACTTTTAAGAAATTAAAGTCAAGGGGAACATATTTCACCGTCTCATACAATTAGGCCACAAGGAGTCGTCTAGAAACTTCCCACTTTTCCCCGTTGTCACATCAGCGCCACATCAGCTTTCCTCATTTTTCCCCACTTTTCCCCATTTTGCACGGTGTCGTCCCACTTTTCCCCATTTTCAAATCTTATTTTTAATTAATTATTTTAACAATAAATAATAATAATAATATTAATAAAATAAAAAAAGATTCATTAAATTTAAAATAAAAAAAAAGAATTCAAAAAAAAATACAACAAAAAAAAAGAGTACAACCTAAAAAATTAAATTAAAAACCTAGAAAGGGCAATGCCATCCCCAACGAGCAGCAATTTCTCGTTTACGATCGAGAATCAGTTGTAGCATTGGTTCTTGATAAATTGTGTGGTCTGTCATCATAAACTTTAAATCTACAGCCTTTTGCTGTTCGTCTAAAGCCTGTTGTTGTCGTCGTCGCATTAATGCAACGCGTGCTTCTTTCTCCTCTTGTAAAACACGGAGTTTTTCTTCTCGATGGCGTTCTCTTTTTTGGGATTCCTCTTTGTTCAACGAGTTGAATTCCGCCATTTGTTGAATTAAATCGTCATGCGACGAGGATGACGCGGCCGATCTTTTGCCCTTTCTTGTTGGCCTATCCGGTTCATAATAAATGCGTGGGCCATCACGATCAAGGTTGATGTTGATGTCTTCGTCATCATCAAGGTTGATGTCGATGTGGGGGTTCGCACTACCCATTAACTCGTTTGGCTTCGGCCTTTTTGTTGTAGATTGTGAGTCACAACCTACTGGTGGAATGTCGCACCATAAAGGGCTATCGCGGACCACATCCCACGCTTGGATGTGATCGAATCCCTTTGACTTGACCAAGATTTTGTAGTTTTTCATGGCCGTTTTCAAAACTTGTTCATCCCCTTCACCGCTTTTGCGATTCATTGAACATTGTTGGTAAAAACCATTCCATTTCTTCATGGAGGCGTTCATATCGTTCCATTTGGAATAGATTTGATCAACAGTCCTCGACCTGTCCTTCACGAGATGGTGAAAATGTTCGGTTACCTACATATAAACAACATAAATTTAAGCATCAACCGTTACTTTTTTTGTTAACTTAAACAATGTTAAAAAATACCTTTTTATAAAAACCATCCCGTTTTTGCGCATTACCAACATCGGGATTTTTAGAAATAGTTAGCCAAGC
This sequence comes from Mikania micrantha, assembly GCA_009363875.1. Taxonomy (NCBI): domain Eukaryota; kingdom Viridiplantae; phylum Streptophyta; class Magnoliopsida; order Asterales; family Asteraceae; genus Mikania; species Mikania micrantha. The sequence goes on from CM018689.1 coordinate 53,230,942, forward strand.
TCTGGCCAACGCAACCTCCTCTTCATTGGACCAACGCTTGGCTGGTGCTTTCTTTCCAATTGGTTTCTTTCCCGGTTGTTTAACCGGTTCTTGTTCTTCTTCTTCTTCCGACTCGACTTGAACACTTTTATTATGTTCGCTTGAATCCGAGTCGTCTTGATTATGGTCACGATAGTCTAAACATAAAAATAAACGTATAAAAATAGACTTAAAAAATAAACTTAAAAAATAAACTTATAAAAAATATATATATAAAAATAAACGTATAAAAAATACCTTGAAATGGAGATTGTTGTTGAAAAGTTTGTTGATCGAATTGTTGGTAACTTTGTTGGTCTTGTTGATACGATTGCTCCCACTGATTGAATTGTTGTTGAGTGCCCGGTGAATGTTGCAAATATGGAGGCGGGTTCATTGGATCGTAGTAAAATGTTGGTTGATTCGGAGATGACATTTGTGGATGATACCCGGGTGTGTTGAACGGGTTCATTTGAGGCGTTTGAACATTTTTTTGTCGTGGTTTTCTAAATTTCTTGGTTGACGACCCACCACGTGATGAACCTCCTTCCATTTTAGTTGAAAATTTTAGAAATTTTAGTGTATAGATTGTAGAAGATGAGAGAGAAAAGTGTGAGATTTTGGTTGGTTTTTGAGTTGTTTGAATAGAAAAAAATTGGTTTTTTTTTTTTAAAAAAAAAACTAACCGTTTGACAACGGTTGTTTCCCACGGTCGGTGAGATTCGGTGTGATGTCCCCGATTCACCCCACCCCACTTCCGGGGGGTGGTGTTCCCGATCGGCCCCGGGGCTCCCCGCCTCTCCCCGTCTCTCTCCCGGCTCCCACTCCGAATGCTCTTACAAAGGCTATATAGCCACATATAAAGAAAGTACTTGGGCCCGCTTAATTAAAAGATAAAATGTATATAGCCACATATAAAAAAAAAAGGTAGAATGATATAGTTTAATCAACATTTCAAGGCCCACTTAATTAATAGTTAAGATGTAAATCATCAATATATTTTTTTTCTTGAACGGCCAACTAAACAACTATCGGAAACTTTGTACGCAGTCATCAATAGCTAAAAGATGCTCATGCTGGCCACTAGTCCAGACGGACGGAGCCCCTCGTCCACCAGCTATCAATTCCCGGGAAAAATCCGACCCCAGCACTCGCCCAAAGACACGACGGTAAAAGTCCGGTAAAACTGAGTGAGATCAAGGATCGAACCCAGGATCAAGGCCTTATATAACTTCCGGAATACCTCCATGGCTCCATCTTACCATTAATTAAGACAAGAACATCGTAGGTTGTAAATCATCAATGTGACCTTGTTAAAAGGAAGCATAATATACACAACAATCTCTAACCTAGCCTTTCAACATCCAATGGCGTCATCTTCAACCTCCAGATTGTTTGCAGGTTTGTTGATGGTGTTATGGAGTAGTAACAGGTTGTATGCTGATGGATGTTATTCATCCATAATCAGCCTTGGTGACTCGCTTGCCGACACCGGGAACCGAAAACAACTAGCTTCCATATCTGACGTTGGGTTTCCATGTCCTCCTCCGTACGGCCAAGATTTCATCGGACAATCCACCGGTCGCTGCTCCAACGGTCGTCTTGTTATTGATTTCCTTGGTACTGTTAGTCCTTGTATCTTTAAGGTTAACCAAATTAACAACGGTCGTCTTTTAAATCATGTCGAAAGAAAACTAATTTTATTATATTAACCTAATCAATGAGATGATAATTTGGTGTGGTTTATTATATGTATATGTGCTTTAATTTAGTTTAATCATTTTTTTGGGTGATCTGACCCGACCCCATTCGAATCAGCAAAGAAAATAAAATATTTAAGGACAAATAATTATCCAAAAAAAATTTCCGACCTTCATAAAAGAAATTTCTAGATCCGCCACTGGAAGCAACTCAAGCAAGAATTGAGGTCTTCAAAAAATATAGAACCCCTAATTTTTTTTAAAAAAATTTATATGTAATAATGTTGTTAGTCTGCAAGCTTTTTTTTACAACAAAAGCTCACATAAAAGCTTTTTAATATTTAATTGAAAATTGTTTTTAAAAGAAATTGATTATGAAGATTTTATTAAAGAATCAGTGTTTAAAAAAACTATAAAAATAAATTTACTCTAAATATTTAGAGTAAACTTCTCTTTTGCTCCCTGTGGTTTGACAAAAGTAACCATTTTCATCCAAATTTTGAAATTTTGCAATTTTCCTCCATTAGTTTCAGAAAATTAACCATTTTAGCCTTTTACTGACGGCGTCCATTTAAACTTTGAATGAAAATGGTTACTTTTATCAAACCACAGGGACTAAAATGGTTAATTTTCTGAAACTAATGAAGGAAAATTGCAAAATTTCAAAATTTGGATGAAAATGGTTACTTTTGTCAAATCACAGGGAGTAAAAGAGAAGTTTACTCAAATATTTAATTGTAAATGACTTTACGGTTTTGTAGCGGAGAGTCTTGGGTTGCCTTTGATACCACCATATTTTAACTACAAAGAGAGTGGCAATGCAATGGCAGGAGTGAACTACGCGGTTGTGGGTGCGACCGCATTGGACTCATCGTTTATCGAAGCTAAATTGGGTGGCAAATCTGTAATTAATGCATCTTTAAAAGTTCAGTTAGCTTGGTTTAAACAATCTTTGCCTTCTATTTGTGGTAATACATCAGGTATATGTCTTATCTAAAATAGAAAACACATACGCTAACTTTTTTTTAATAACTGTGGGAACCCACTTGCATGGTAAACCCCCAGGTTAGGAGTGTTCAAAATATCCGAAACTAGGAAAAAGTTTGAAATCCGAATCGTATCCGAAACTTGAAAAACCTCATCCGAAATCTATTTCGGTTGTTCGGGTCGGATAATATGATTTCAGATTCGGGTCGGGTTCGGATATGAAAAACTAGTTTTTTCGGGTCGGATAACCCGAATAAACCCGGTTTATTCGGGTTGTTTGAATATAAGAATTCGCAGTGGCGGAGCTTGGGCATAGTAAGAGGGGGGTGGAAATTTTTGAAACCCGGAATACATGTTAGTTTTTTGAAGCGAGGGGGGGCGAAACCACTATTTTTAACTAAAAATAGCATTTCGGCCAAAAAATTAACACTACGGACGGAAAAAGACCCTCCCCCGGCTCCTATAAAGCTTCGTCACTGAGAATTCGGGTTTTCTGGGTTTTTCGGGTTGGGTTTCGGATATACCCAAAAAAAATTCAAATCCGAAAAACCCGAATAACTTGTTATCCGACCAGATGAACACCTTTACCCAGGTTCCCTCCAACATCCGACTAACCGAGAAGGACATGTAAATTGTAAAATGCGGCCAAAGTAACCGTCAGTTAAAAAGTTATTTTAATGATGGTGACACAATAACTGATTGATTTTGAATTTTTTTTAACAGATTGTATAAAGTTTATTGGACGTTCTTTGATCCTGATGGGTGAGATTGGTGGTAACGATTATAATCATCCTTTATATACAGGAAGACCCATTGATGAGATTAAACGATATGTGCCTCTTGTTATTGATACCATCATCTCAGTTGTCAATGTAAGATTACTCAATCATGTTCAAACATTTAAATATAAATTATAATAAATTACATAAAATGTTTTTTATTTATATATTAACTTTCAAACTTTATCTTTAAACTTTAATAATTATGCAAGACATTCTCAATTTTCATATTTGGTAACAATCAAGTTAATTTAGTAACCTAAACAATTTTTTCTATTAAAAAAATTAAAATAACTATTTTAACTTTAATAATCTAAAATAAAATATGCAAGCACGTTTGTAGTTGAAAAAAAAACTTTATGCCATTTGCATTTTTCAATTCGTTTTATTTTCTTTAAGTTTCTTCTTTTTTTCTTTCTTCTAATTTTCGTCTTCCTTTATTTTTTAACATTTTTATTTTATAAAACTTTATAAAGTTATCAATTAGTAAATTAATTAAACTATTTTATAGATAAAAAATTATTTACCATAGGGCTTTTAGCCTATCGGTATTGCAATGAAGGGAAGAAGTTGCACCTCATTGAGGTTTCCGCTTATTTGGTGGGTGAAGGGACGACGACTGAGTCTGCCCTTGGATGTGTTCCCGTTTGGGCTTAAATTAGTCGTTCAGCCTGAAGCCGTTAAAAAAAAGATAAAATATTATTTACATTTTAATTTTATTATATATTCATTATCACTAGTTTTTACTTTTCTCATTTATAACTATACTTCATACAAAATAATTTATCATTTTATTATAATTTTTTTAACTATGATATGTTATTTATAAGTGATATAACAATTATTAAATTGATCACTGTTTTTTGGTTATCATATAAAATGATTAATCAATTGCCTTTGAGCATAATGATATCCTTTGTCCTCTCTTATAAAGAGGTCTTGTGTTCGAGTATCAGTATATCAACTACTCGTTTGCCGAGTGGTGCTTATATATATATATAGAGGATAAACTTCTCTTTTGCTCCTGTGGTTTGACAATATTAACCATTTTGCTCCAAAACTATCAAAATGATCATTATGCTTTCTGTGGTTTGACAGTTTAATCATTTTGCTCCAAAATTTTCCAATACATCTCCATTCTACTCCATTTTTTCGAAACCACATGGAGTAAAAGGGTTATAACTGTCAAACCACAGAGAGCAAAATTATTAAACTACCAAACCACATGGAGCATAATGATCATTTTGAAAGTTTTTGAACAAAAGGATTAATATAGTCAAACCATAGGGAGCAAAAGAAAAGTTTATATATATATTTATATAATGATTAACGATATTGTTTTTATGGTATCTTAAACAAAATTCTTAGTTATAGCTTAATTTCATATTACTTACTACTTATAAATAAGATATTTTACTCAAAAAAATATGATGAATAATTTTTTTAAATTATAATGATAAATGAGAAAGGTGATATATAAACCAAGCAAGTGACGATATACACACAATAAAACAAATATATTTAATTAAATTTTTATTTATAAAGGAAATATATTGATTAACTAATAAATAATTTTAAATTTTGTAAGAAAGTACTTAAAAAAAGTAAAAGAAAAATAATCAAAAGAAAAATAATTAAAAAAAAGTTAATTACTTGAAATGTTTTGTTGACTACATAAATATGTATACATTTCATTTTTCTAATCATCCAATGATAAGGATATTTGTAAAATAGTTATTTTAGAAAAAAAAATATATATTAGAAAAGTTAACTTAGTTAACTTTGATTAGTTAAAATGACGCCACTTTACAGATTATGAATATTAATATTGTCTGAATGAATTTTGTGAAACAGTAGTTGATATATAGATAAACCATTTTTTATGTAATTTATTATTTTTATAAGTTACCACTGGCAAAAGTTATGTGAAACCAATAAATCAAGGAATATAGAAGCTTTAAGGCATTGAGGTGTCAATCTTCACCCAAATCCAAATAAATAGGTTGGTTTGGGTGAATAATTATCGTAATATATGTTGAAATGGGTAATAATATAACATGAAATGAGTTGAGATGAGTGCATCTTTAACATAATACGGGCCAAGATGTGTATCATAAAAACTATGTGAACTAAATGTATTCAAACATTTAAGAATGATTAATAGTATATTTGATGAGAAAATCTCTAAATATGGACTATTTGTTTAGTTTTAACACATTTAAACTTAAGCAAAATTATTGTCTTTTAAAAAACTCCATTCTGACCAAACTTGATCTTGTTTAAAACTCGTTTTAACGCGCACCCATCGTGACCCGTTACTCAACTCGTCTATTTTACGAGGCTTACTTTACATAGTGCATATATAGTTAAAATTTGCATCTGAATAGTTTGTTAAAATACAGGAGTTGATTGAGATGGGAGCTAAAACTCTCATTGTTCCAGGAAACTTTCCAATTGGATGTTTTCCATCTTTTTTAACGGCATATGGGTCTAATAGCGAAGAGAATGATCCTATAACCGGTTGCCTCACCAAACTAAATGAGTTCGTTGAATATCACAACACAATGTTGCAAACAAAATTAAACCAGACTCGAGAGCTCAACCCTAACGTCGTTGTCATCTACGCTGACTACTACAATGCTCTCATGAAAATTTATCGTTCTCCGAATGAATATGGTAAGCAACATGATATTTCCTAGTATATTCTCACTCTTTGTTACAAGCCAAACATGAGAACTCAACCCAAAAGACTAGTCTTTTGGGTGAGAGAGATCATTTGTCTTATAAACCATACATCAACTGCTCATAAAACCGATGTGGAACAATTTCCATGTCTTGCAATGATTTCAACCATAAAAATCGATCCTCCTTAAGGCCAACGTCCTCGTTGGTCACAGCTGGCTCCTTCCACAACACCTTGTCCCACATCGGTTGTATGGGTAACTGATTTGAGGTTTATAAGCCAAATGGGTTTTCTCACCTATCAGAGCATCAGACTCGTCTTTTAGGTAAGTTTTCCTGTTTTGCTTGTAACAATGATATTAGAGTCAACTCGGAGTGGTGGGCTGGAAAGTCGTGACCAACTAGTACGTAGGCCCTTAAGGAGGATCGATTGTTACGAATCAAAACTATTGCAAGGTATGAAACTTGTCCCACATCGGCAGTATGGGCAATTGATTTGGGTTTTATAAGTCAAATGTGTTCTCTCACTTATCAGACTAGTTTTTGGGTTGAGTTCTCTTGCTTGGCTTGTAACGCTTTTCAGTAGGGTCTGGGAGAATGATATATAGACTAACCTTAACCGTATATCAGTTGGGATAAAAAGGCTCCTCCAAATGAGTCCCGACCCAAAGTTATCGCATAAAATAACGTTAAAATTAGTATAATTTTACTTTTGACTCTTAAGAGCCCACACATATATACGTTATACATAAATTATAGTTTTGTAAACGAGACTTAATTGCAGGATTCACAAAGAAGACGACTTTGAAGGCTTGTTGTGGATGTGGAGGAGCATATAATTTCAACATTACGATGATATGTGGAGATAATTGTGCGACCGTTTGTCATGAACCCAACACATATATTAGTTGGGATGGACTACACTTAACCGAAGGGGCATACAAACTTATTTTCAAGAGTTTGTTTCAAGGCTCATACACTACACCCAAGTTTTATTCAATGTGTCCTACACCAACACCAAAAATGGGAGTTGGATCATCGAGTTCTTAAGCAATGCAAACTTCTTGTATATGTATATGTATATATATGGGTACTAGGTTAGCACCCCATGTATTACACGGGATGAATAAAAAAATATAATAAATAATTATCGTTAAAAATTTAAACAATATAAGACAATTTTTTAATATAAAAAAATTATATTATTTTTTAAACACTATAGTTTTTTCAAATTTTATTTCTTATTTTTTTTAATTTTCTTTTTGAAAATTCAAAATTTTATAATATTTTTTTAAAAAAAGAGTAAATTACACAAAAGGTCCTTTATGTATATATGAAATTTCAAATTCCATCCTTAAACTTTAATAATTGCGTCAGACGTCCTTTATCTTAGTGTTTTGTAACAATTAAGTTCTTTTCCATTAACTGAAGTTAAATTTTCTGTTAACTTTTTCAAAATGACAATTTTGCCCTTATGACTAAAGGATGAAATATGAAATTATATATATAGTTAAAGGACGTTTTTTGTACTTTACCAAATTTATAATTTTTGTTATTTTCTTTTAATTCTTTTATTTTATTTTTTCTCTTAGATTTTTTTATTTAATATCATATTTTATAAATTAGTAATAATTTTATCATTTTATTATATTATAATTAAAATTTTATTTTTATGTTTTTGTTTATAAATATTTTTTTGCATGATTAGTTTATTTATTATTTTTTTTCTATTTATCATTATACTTCTCACAAATTAATTTAGCAATTTATTATAAAATCTTTTACCTATGATTTATTATCTATGAGTAATAAAAAATGAAAAATTATTTTGTATCATTTCGGTTAACCAATTGACTAAAGATTAGGGGTGTTCTCGTTCCGGTCTTTACGGTTTTTAGATGAACCATAAAGTCATAAACCAAGCCATTAATAAAGTTTTTCGTATACTTAAATCTAAATTGAACCGTTAAAAATAAAAACCAAGCCGTTAAAATCTAAACCGAACCGTTAAAAATAAAACCGAATCAAATCGTTATCAACGGTTTGGTTTACATTTTTAAAGGTTCGATTTGTATTTTAATTATTCAAAAAACATTATTAACGGTTTGGTTTATGGTTTCACCTAAAAACCAGAACATGAATATCACTAATATTTAGTCAACTAGTTAACAACTAAAATGATACAAAATAATTTCACATTTTTTATTAATTATAGATAATAAATCATAGGTACCCTTTATATAATAAATTGATAAATTAATTTGTGATAAGTTTAACAATATATAGGAAAAAATCATAAATAAACTAAACAAGCAAAAAAATATTTATAAACAACAACATAAAAATAAAATTTTGATTATAATATAAATAAACTAATAAATTAATTAATATTTTTAAAAATTTATAAAAATAGAATATTAAATAAAATAAATCTAAAAGAAAAGAAAAAAAAGAAACTAACAAAATTTAAAAAAATTTGCAAATTACAAAAAACGTCCTTTAACTTTATATATAGTTTCATATTCCATCATTTACTTATAAGGGCAAAATTGTCATTTTAAGAAAATTAACTGAAAAATTAACTTTGGTTAGTGGAAAAGGACTTGATTGTTACAAAACAGCAAGATAAAGGACGTCTGACGTAATTATTAAAGTTTAAGGATGAAATTTGAAATTTCATATATACATAAAGGACCTTTTGTGTAATTTACTCTAAAAAAATGTGTTTTTGGATATTAATGTGATTTTAATGTATTAAAAAATCTTTTTTTCTTAATTTAAAACATGCATTTAATAAGAGAGAGGAGGGAAAAACAAAATTAAGATACTTTAGAAACAAGGCAAGGGTGTATAGAAACATTTATTTATTAGGATAGATAGATTATATCATTACATGTCCTTGAGGATACCAGATATAATTTCCATATAAAAAAACAAAAAAGACTCGCAAGAAAAACTATTATAACAGTGAGAATAATTTATTAACGTTATTATGTATACAAATTAATTCTTACACTTTGCAATAAGTTCACTCATGCCATTAATTGCAACAAGTTATTAAAATTATGGTTTGAATAATTTAATAATGTGGAAATAATTTGAGCGGTAAATGGAGTCCAATATGTGCCTTATTGAGTGCCACATGGTACTAACAAACCTTCATTTATTATATCACATAGATGTGATCAGGGCCGACTAAACTATCTTAATGACCCTAGGCGGATTCAAAATTCGGAGCCCCTTCTTTAAAAATGATTACTTTTAAAAATCAACCTCATTTATTTGGGCTTGTGACCGGTAATAATAAACTTGTTTATCATTATCTTGTTCATTAATTGGATTTGTGTGTTCATCGTTTGGATTTGAATGCTGGTTATTTGGATTTGTATGTTCATCTGGTTCGATATATGGATTTGAGTGATCTTTATTTAGATTTATGTGTTTAACAACTACATTATTTTTTTTTTTGGTAAATGTTACATATTAAGAATGACCCTTTTGCTTTTTTCAATTTCAAAATATAGTTAACTTTCTTTTTATATTAACAATCTGATTCATGTTTTCGAGACTTTGTTCGTGTCAACAAACAATTCGAAATACCTCGACTTTTTAGAACATGTCCGAGTCAAATAGCAATGCATTACCTATTGATAAATCTTTCTATATTACATTAAAAAGTGATAAATCAACTAAATACGAATTTACCAATTACCAAATCAATAAATCACTAAATTGATAATCAGATAATGTCTAATATAAGTATGTAATGATAATTAGTTATTTAGATCATATATTGCTAATACTCTAATCCAATTTCCAACTTTACAAATTACAACACATTTATAATTGATAATTTTACCTGGAAATTGGAATATATGCCGAAGGCTGGAGAATAAATCGAAGTCCAAATCTCCAATTTGAATACTTACCAAAGCTTTGCAAATTTGAATCCTTACCAAACCTTCAACATCTAGATCTCCTCTAGTCCAACTCGACCAAACCTTCACTCCTTTAGCCTCCAAAGTCCAAAAATAACTCAATAAGGACAATTGTTCGACGGTTCGATCCGGCTTTCAATAACAAAAAATCAATTGGTGTTTAAGAATGCGATGGAAGATTTTGAGAGAAATTTAGGCTAAAATGTAAATTCTTACCCATTAAGTACTTAATCGCCCGAACTCCCCAACTATGGGTGTTCGCGGTCTGATTTTTACGGTCTTTAGGTGTAACCTAAACAAAATTGTTAATCACAATTTTTGAATAAATGAAAACAAAAACCGAACCATACAAACAATATGGACTTCGAAAGTTATGCTAAAAAAGTTTATACATAATTGATAAGTGGTTTTAATTTACATCTAATCTATTTGTTGTGAGATTTTATAATTATAGAAAAGCATCAACTAAGCACACAATTCTATCTAAAAATATAAGAACAACAATCTGTGTACAAAAAAATAAAAAAGAAATAGTGCGAAAAAACAAAAATATAGTACCAAAAAATTAATACAAAAAAATCTAGTATAATAAATATGTGCTTTTTATGTTTAGTCAAAATTATGTTCTTATGTAATCCTATCACTATAGTTATATATTATTAAAGGTATGTCAATTTGTTATCATGTTTTATGTTAGAAGTCGATTTCATAACTAAAAGTGAAGATAATAATGTGTTTTTCAAGAGTTAATTAAAAAAATGTTCTTTATTTTTACTTGATTCTTTGATATCATCGTATCAACATACCAAATTTTCCATATAGCGAGGACAACATAAGTTGTTTATATTGATATATCAAAACGATAATCGTTATAAATATTATCTAAACTTGTATATTTTTTTGAACTATTGCGACTAGGGTTGTTATTATAGCCAATGTTTTCAGAACCGGACCGGACGTCGAACCGGTCTCCTTACCGGTCAGAGGTCGGACCGGTCGGATCGGTCGAACCGGATTTAAGAACCGGACGATTTTATAAACATTTTATAAATATATATATATATAAAATTAAAAAAAATTAAAAAAAAATAAAAATTAAAAAAACCGGTTCAACCACCGGTCCGACCACCGGTTTTCCGGTTCGACCACCGGTTAGCCGGTCCGACCGGCCGGTTCACCCAAAAACGGTCTAGAACCCTTAACCGGACCGGTCCGACCACCGGTTCCCGGTTCGACCGGTCCGACCGGCCGGTCCGGTCCGGTTTTCAAAACATTGATTATAGCTTTTGGTGAAATGGGGGAAATTGTCACTTTATGAAAACTCAATAGCAATGATTTCTGATGTAAAATATAGATTATTATTTTTCCCTTTTTTAATACAGGAAGATGAAAAGAAAAAATAAAAAAGAAAAGAAATAAATTTTGTCTATTAGATCATCCGTAATATTAATCTCACTGAAATCTCATACTATTGAAATTTTCTGTCATGTTATCATCTCACTGAAAATCTTAAAACTCCTTAATGATCACCTCACTGAAAAATCTTCCCCAATGTGCCACATCATCACCCCACTAAACCTTAAAACACCCAAAGTGACCAAGCAAAAACGAGTGGGGAAAGCGAGGAGCTGAGGCCGTTGGGCTCATGGTTTTGACCCCGTCGGGGGAGGGGGCGGTGTTCTGGCCAAAACCCGCTAAGCCGTTGATTCTCGCTAGGTGGGCGGTGTATGTATTACACATAGCCATAGCAACATGCTTATTTATCTCTATTTTTTTGTTTACGTCTTGTGACGACCGGTATACGAGCAACAATTAGTCTGAAATTCAAGGGTGTACACGACAACAATGGAGAAGACTGTGGCAAAAAAGTGACGATAATGATAACAAACTCTAAATCAAAATACACGAATAATTCCTTAAGCAGTTGGGGAAATTCGTTGAATCACACAAACATGAATAAGAAGAAAAGACAAACATCTTGCGAGGGAAAATAATGAACTAAAAAAGACAATAATGATAACAAACACTGCTTTTGTATGAGTGATGATTCATACAAATGATAACGTGAGTCTTACAACGCTCATATAAAGTAATAACAATTTTAATAAAATTTATGTCACACCTCCAAATTTCAACTAAAGGAATCATACCGTTTGGTACGTGACAAATCAGGATCTCAGATCATTAGACATAACGAAGACTTCTATATGTTTTTCAAACATAACTTTGGTCTAAACTGTAATATCAAAGTTTTCAAAGTTTGCGGAAGCGTTTGTAAAAAGTAAAACATCTCAATGTTGCTAAATGTAAATTACAACTCAAATCCAAATTAAATATTCAAATCCAAAAACAACTATGATGTAAAACATGCATGCGACTCCACATCCTAGTCCATGCTTGCTTCTTGTACCTTAACGTCCTGAGAAAACATGTAAATCAAGTCAACACAAAGGTTGGTGCATACACATGTTTGTTTGATCACAAATGTTTGAAACAACTGTTTGAAATGAAATGTTTGCAGATAACATAATCACACATGCATAGTCATGATAGCTAGTCATTTGTACTATTTACATAAGCGGTCGACACCGAAGCTGACTGTTAGAATGTTGATTGCCTTTCCACTATTGTCTAGCACAAACAATAGTAATGTGAATTGGCTAGTCAAACACTTGCGTAGACCTACAATCTACCAAGTGAGGTTTGTCAAACCCAATAGATCTATCTTCAACTACCACGCTTTGCACTACGGCAAACTAAACGGTTCGATATGTAAGGACTTGTAATGCTATGTTCTCACTTAATGTAAACAGCTAACTCATGCAAGTGATATGTATCTAAAAGCTTTGTTTGCACATGTTTTCTCCCCCAAAACAGTAAAATAAGAAAAGGGGACGTGTACGCACCTTTGATAGTGAACAGACTAATCAACACACGTGAATTCGCGTAGAAAATCCTCTACGAAGAACATATGTTTTAACAAAAATTTAATGTTTTTCGGGATGTCGTTTTGTGTTTGTAATCACATACGTGTCAACACACGTATGTTTAGAGTGTTAGAAATGTGCATTTATAAATACGCGTGACTTTAAAATCGTTTAATTAAATCATATAACCGTATATGATTTTATTTAATTAAACGTAATTATACGCAATTATGTTTTCGGGTTAAAATATAAATTTTATTATTTTATTTCGTTCGGGATGAAATCCGGGTTCCAACGCAACTCGAACGAGTCGAATCGGAGTTACAATGAAGAAGTTATGATTGAAAACTAAAAGTTGGTTTATTTATACAAAACCAGTGGAGATGTGGCTCGAACCCACGACCCCCGGAACTGAACACCCACGCCCGACCAACTCCTCTGCAATTTATTTTGCAACAAGGTTATGGTTTAATTGTTTTTAAGCATCAGTTCATGGTTTCCCTTTAGTTAACCCAACCGAACCCAATTGGGTCTAAATAGACCCACTATTCGACTGAATTAGATCACCAACCCTTAGGGCTTTTGTTCCTGTGGTTTAGTCGCATCTAATGATGCTTTCAATTCGATCATCGACCAATTTATTTGTCACACCCCCAAATTCCCACTCGTGGTGTCAATTCACGTGGGTGTGACGTGGCCAGGATCATAGCTCATGATCATATAGAACGACTCTATATGGGTTACACAATCACACAGATTTGTAAAATAACATAGCTTTCATAATTAAGCAGCGGAAAGTATTTAATATTACAGTAGCGAAAATAAAGAGAAATACAGCGGAAAGTAAATTATTTGAAACAGACACTACGAAAGTTTAAATTGTTTTCAAAACACATCCAATGCACACAATGCCTAGAACACGAGTCTACATGCAGGCCAGACTCCTTAAGGCTTCCTTGTGCGCATCCTAGCGTAAGCTCCGTTAGTTACCTGAGAATACATGCGAAAAGTGTCAACTAAAAAGTTGGTGAGTTCACAGGTTTAGACAGACTGAAAAGTATACAGACATATACTGGGTATGTTAAGTTTGGTTGGATACTACGATCCGTGGAGTGTGTCAGTTCATCTTACCGAAACTAGACTGTTCCCGTTTGCCTCCGCAGGTCATCGCTGAACCCGCATTCCCATCGAAATTACACTCGTTATGACCTCCAGTCAACATTGGTGCCGAGTGGGGTTAGTCAAACCCAGTAGTACTACGTAATTACGACTCGTTTGAATACACAACTAACGGTAAGGATAAATGAGGACTTTATGCGATAGTAGTTACACTCGAAAATGGTTTTCACAACATACCAGTCATACATCTAAAACAGTTGCATTGTATTCTCACCCCAATAGTTTAACAAAAGCAGTTAAAGAGTAAAAGTGGGGCCGTAAACTCACCTGAGTTTAGTAATGCGTTAGCTCAATAGCGTAGTGTAGCTCGCCGGCTAGTAATCACCTATATCATGTAGGTGTTATGAGTTTGTGTTTGCGTATGTGGGTCTCACCGGACCGTGTTAGTGTTCAACGACACTAAGTGGTTATGTGGGTCGAGTTGACCGTGTTTGACCGTGTCGATCGTGTTTGACCTAACGACCCGTTGGTGACGGTTTGGATCAAGTGTTCGTGTAAGTGTGCGATTTAGTGTTGTGTGAAGTGTACGTACACCAAAATCGTTTCTATGAGGAAACTTACTATTTATAGTAAGTTTCTATTTTAGGAAAGTTTCCACATTTGGCAAGTCATGCATAAGATCATATTCTGATTATTCTAACATGCATATTTATCCTAAATGAGCATGTTATCACATAGCACGTAATTACACATAGCCGGTTTAGCATAGTTTGCGCGTAAAAGTTTCCATTTATGGAAAGTTACTAAAATAAGCATATTTTATCAAGTTCAACAATCAATATCATCCAACATCATTATCTTAGTCCTAGATAGACATTTAACCATAATCGTTAGGTCTAGCATGCTCTTACTCTAGATTTGCAAACATAAAGTTACTATTTATAGTAACTTGTGATAAAACACATTTTTCACCCATTTTAGAGCATGAAACCATTTACTAACATCCTAACAAGTTTAAATAAGCATACTAAACCTATAACATCTTTCAAATCCATAATTTCTAACAACATTGTAACAAAAAGTTTCTATTTATAGTAATAATCATAAAATTATATTTTCAATAACTCCAATCATTCCAATGCATCAATAATCATCATATTAACTTCTAAACATCATTTCCTAGCATAACATATAGATCCAAACATACAAATGTAGCCATTTTATCAAGAATACCTACTTTGTAACATAAAAGTTACTATTTTTAGTAATAACCACATCTATGACATTTCTTGACCAAAATCAAACATTCTAATCACATGGAACATCCTCAATAACACTTTCAATAACATTTCAATATTGAAAATCACCCTAAACATTGTAGATCATACATGCATGTTGATTAAAGTAACTATTTCATAACCAAATCAACAAATAGCCATCTAATCTCTTCAAAATCATCATAGATCGTTATGAAATCATCAAATCAGTAACAAACACACCCAATAACAGATCTAAACTATCAAAATTTCGAGATCAAGGTGGTGATGGTGTTGCATGTGCTTGATTCACCTTGCATGTGTGTGTACAAGTGCTAAAATCTCGAAATGATGTTAGAACTACCTCAATAGAGTTCAAGCAAGTTGAAATGAAGCTGGAACAGAGATGTAGCAGCTTGGAATCCTCCTGAGAACAGCTCCTAGGTCGTTCCAAGTGATGGTGGTGTTTCCTTCTTGCACCTTCTACCTTCAACTCTTCTCCAAGGACCTTGAACACCTTCAAAGTTGCTCTAAACGGATAGCAATGGCTTCCACAGAGTGCTTGGGGTCGAGATGAAGTGTTTCAGTCGAGAGGAGTAGAGTAGGATCGACAGAAATGATTAACATTGGTTATATAAAGATTTCTGCGAAACTAGACCTGTCGCGTACCGCGACACCGCCCAAAAATCATCATCGCGTACCGCGATGATTAAAATAATCATTCGGTTCCCGAAACACGCCGCGTACCGCGGAGGTGGAAGATGATCGGTCGTCGCGTACCGCGACGCTTTTCGGAGAATTCAAATTCTCCCGCTCGGGCTTCACGTACCGCGAAGGCCCAATTGGGTGCCCATAGCGTACCGCGATGGGTCTCAGTTGAGCCCAATAAGCCCAATTTCATTGTTTTGAGTCGAATTTCTCGTATTTCTCGAATACGATCATCGTTTCTCGACACTTAAGCGTTGTTCTACTAACTTAGGTTCTCCGGAACCTAATTGTGCAGTGTAAGTGTACTGTGGTTTGATCCGTTCACCAACGTTCGTCATTCAAGACACGTGCGAGTGTTGTGCGACAATTCCTTGAATTATCGGTGTGTTTGGTCTGTTGTGCCACGTGTCACACTTAATACGAATATTCTAGTGCCACGTATGTAATAATAATACACATTATTATTAAAATAAAATAAATGTTGACCTGGAAATTGCGAGGTGTCACATCATCCCCTAGTTATTGGGAATTTCGTCCCGAAATTCAGTTCACGTGCCGGTGTTGGTTTGTTCGGCGAATAGATGAGGGTATTTCTTCTTCATCTGATCCTCACGTTCCCAGGTGTATTCCGGTCCTCGTCGTGAGTTCCATCGAACTTTTACAATGGGTATCTTACTATGTTTCAACTTCTTGAGTTCCCGGTCCATAATTTCAACTTCTTGCATTGTATTCTCACCCCAAAAGTTCCGTAAAACAGTTTAAAGAGTAAAAGTGGGGCCGTAAACTCACCTGAGTTTAGTAATGCGTTAGCTCAATAGCGTAGTGTAGCTCGCCGGCTAGTAATCACCTATATCATGTAGGTGTTATGAGTTCGTGTTTGCGTATGTGGGTCTCACCGGACCGTGTTAGTGTTCAACGACACTAAGTGGTTATGTGGGTCGAGTTGACCGTGTTTGACCGTGTCGATCGTGTTTGACCTAACGACCCGTTGGTGACGGTTTGGATCAAGTGTTCGTGTAAGTGTGCGATTTAGTGTTGTGTGAAGTGTACGGATACCAAAATCGTTCCTATGAGGAAACTTACTATTTATAGTAAGTTTCTATTTTTGGAAAGTTTCCATATTTGGCAAGTTATGCATAAGATCATATTCTGATTATTCTAACATGCATATTTATCCTAAATGAGCATGTTATCACATAGCACGTAGTAACACATAGCCGGTTTAGCATAGTTTGCGCGTAAAAGTTTCCATATTTAGAAAGTGTGCGCAAACAAGCATATTTCATCAATTTAACAACTTATATCATGTAATATTGCTATCCTAGTCATATTTAGCCATTTAATCGTGATCGTCACGTTTAACATGCGATAATCATCGACTTAGCGAAATAAAGTTACTATTTTTAGCAATAAGCCCCAAATAGTCGATTTTGACATAATCAATCATTCTAAATCATGCGGAACACTTCACATATCAATTCTAAGGACATTTAAATACTGGAATTGGCATAGAACATTGTAGTTCATGCATGCATGTCACTTAAAGTAACCATTTCATAGTATAATCATCAAATAGTCATTAAACCCTTAATAATATCATCATAGATCATCATCATATCACTAAATCAGTAGCAATCACAGTCAATAACTGATTAACAACATCACAAATTCGTGGGTAATGTGAAAATGGTGATGCATGTAGCCTACGAGGCTTGCATGTGTGCCTAGTGAGTGTTTTAAGCAAGATTGACCATAGAAACTACCTTATAATGCCTTAAATCCGTGAATTAGGGTCTGAGCAGGTCTGTAACACTCCCAACGTGGCTGTGATCGGTTTTGGATTCCAGAAACAAGAAAGTAGGATGTTCTTGTGGGTTCTACAAGGCTTCAATCTTCACCAATGGCTTCCAAACGACCTTGAAGTGGTTTCTACTGGTGCAAAATGGTTGTAACAGATGGTTGATGGTCGAGAAAATGTGTGTTAGCCGCAAGATTGTGTGAAGAAGTGAATAAAATGATTAAACTTGGTTTTATAAAGATTTCTGCGAAACTAGACCTGTCGCGTACCGCGACACCGCCCAAAAATCATCATCGCGTACCGTGATGATTAAAATAATCATTCGGTTCCCGAAACACGCCGCGTACCGCGGAGGTGGAAGATGATCGGTCGTCGCGTACCGCGACGCTTTTCGGAGAATTCAAATTCTCCCGCTCGGTCTTCGCGTACCGCGAAGGCCCAATTGGGTGCCCATCGCGTACCGCGATGGGTCTCAGTTGAGCCCAATAAGTCCAATTTCATTGTTTTGAGTCGAATTTCTCGTATTACTCGAATACGATCATCGTTTCTCGACACTTAAGCGTTGTTCTACTAACTTAGGTTCTCCGGAACCTAATTGTGCAGTGTAAGTGTACTGTGGTTTGATCCATTCACCAACGTTCATCATTCAAGACACGTGCGAGTGTCGTGCGACAATTCCTTGAATTATCGGTGTGTTCAGACTGTTGTGCCACGTGTCACACTAAATGCATTTATTCTAGTGCCACGTATGAAATAATAATAAACATTATTATTAAAAATAATAGAGTTGCTGACCTGGAAATTACGAGGTGTCACATCATCCCCCAGTTAATAGGAATTTCGTCCCGAAATTCAGTTCATGTGCCGGTGTTGGTTCGTTCGGCGAATAGATGAGGGTATTTCTTCTTCATCTGATCCTCCCGTTCCCAGGTGTATTCTGGTCCTCGTCGTGAGTTCCATCGAACTTTTACAATGGGTATCTTACTATGTTTCAACTTCTTGAGTTCCCGGTCCATGATTTCCACCGGTTCCTCAATGAAGTGAAGTTGTTCATCAACCTGGATTTCCTCCAAAGGAATCGCGAGCGTTTCGTCTGATAAGCATTTCTTGAGGTTTGAAACGTGGAACACGTTGTGTACGCTACTCAATTCCTGTGGTAGCTGTAGTTCGTAGGCCACGGGGCCTATCCGTTTAGTGACCTCGAATGGTCCTATATAACGAGGGTTTAGCTTTCCCCGTTTCCCAAATCGAATCACTCCCTTCCAAGGCGAGACTTTAAGAAGTACTCGGTCTCCTACTTGGAATTCCAAAGGTTTGCGCCTCTTGTCGGCATAGCTCTTTTGTCGATCTCGAGCTGCTGCCATTCTGTTACGAATCTGCACGATCTTTTCAGTTGTTTCGTGCACAAGCTCGGGTCCGGTCAGTTGGCTTTCCCCAACTTCCGCCCAACAAAGTGGTGATCTGCTCTTACGTCCGTAAAGTGCTTCAAATGGTGCAGCTCCAATGCTGGTGTGGTAGCTGTTATTATATGAGAATTCTACCAAAGGTAAGTGAGTCTCCCAGCTGTTACCAAAGTCAATCACACATGCTCGAAGCATGTCCTCCAAGGTCTGGATGGTTCGTTCACTCTGACCATCCGTTTGTGGGTGATAAGCAGTACTCATATCCAACCTCGTCCCGAGTGCCTTGTGTAAGGACTTCCAAAAGTGAGCCGTGAAACGGCTGTCTCGGTCTGATATTCTGGAGATCGGGACTCCGTGTCTGGATACAATTTCCTTTAAGTAGATTCGGGTCAACTTTTCCAATTTATCAGTTTCTTTGATCGGCAGGAAGTGTGCCGATTTCGTAAGTCGGTCTACGATAACCCAAATGGTATCGCAACCACTTGTGGTCTTTGGTAGCTTCGTGATGAAATCCATGGAAATCTGTTCCCATTTCCATACTGGGATTTCTGGCTGTTGGAGTAATCCCGAAGGCTTCTGGTATTCTATCTTGACCTTTGAGCAAGTCAGACACTTACTCACATACGTTGCGATTTCTGACTTCATGTTAGGCCACCAATAAGTTGCCTTTAGATCGTGGTACATCTTGTCAGAACCTGGATGTACTGAGTATCGACTCTTGTGAGATTCATCCATCACTACTTCTCTCAAATCCCCGTAGCGTGGAATCCAAATTCGATCCATTAGGTAGTAAGCTCCGTCACCCTTCTGTTTCATCTGTTTGTCCATCCCCCGCATGGCTTCGAGGGTAAGGTTTTCCTTTTTCAGAGCTTCTTGTTGTGCGACTCGGATCTGATTTGGTAGCTCGGAGTGGATGGTAAGTTGTAGTACGCGCACGCGTTTGGTCGTTTCCTTCCGGCTTAGTGCGTCGGCGACTACATTGGCTTTACCGGGATGATATTTGATTGCACAATCATAATCACCTATCAGTTCGACCCATCTGCGTTGTCTCATGTTCAGCTCCTTTTGGTCGAAAATGTGCTGTAGGCTCTTATGATCAGTAAATATTGTGCACTTGGTGCTGTACAGATAGTGTCGCCAGATCTTTAGTGCGAACACTACGGCTCCCAACTCTAAGTCGTGAGTTGTGTAGTTCTTTTCGTGCACCTTCAATTGTCGTGACGCATATGCTATAACTTTCTCGCGTTGCATCAACACACAACCGAGTCCTTGCTTTGATGTGTCACAGTACACCACAAAATCCTCGCACCTGTCTGGTAGCGATAAGATTGGTGTACTGCACAATTTCTGCTTCAACAGATCGAAAGCAGCGTCTTATTTTTCTCCCCATTCGAATTTCTTGTCTTTGTGTGTGAGGGAAGTCAATGATTGCGCGATCTTTGAGAATCCCTCGATAAACCGCCTGTAGTACCCGGCCAATCCTAAGAACTGCCGCACTTCAGTTGGAGACTTAGGTGCTGCCCAATTCTTGATTGCCTCGATTTTGGCTGGGTCTACGTGTATCCCTTTCTCGTTTACTACGTGTCCAAGGAACTGAACTTCGCGAATCCAGAAATCACACTTGGAGAACTTCGCGTATAGTTGTTCCTTCTTCAGCAGTTCTAAGACACGTCTCAAGTGATCGGCATGTTCTTCCTGAGTCTTAGAGTAGATCAAGAAGTCATCAATAAATACGATTACGAACTTATCGAGATACGGTTTACACACTCGATTCATGAGATCCATGAATACTGCCGGTGCGTTAGTCAATCCAAAAGGCATAACTAGAAACTCGTAATGTCCGTATCGCGTTCGGAAGGCTGTCTTTGGTATGTCGTCCTCCTGTATTCTGAGTTGATGGTAGCCGGATCTTAAATCGATCTTCGAATAGTAGCTTGACCCTTGTAGTTGATCAAACAGGTCGTCTATTCGAGGTAGAGGGTATCGATTTTTGATCGTTACTTTGTTCAGTTCTCGGTAGTCTATACACATACGGAATGAACCGTCTTTCTTTTTCACGAACAAGACCGGTGCTCCCCAAGGTGAGAAGCTCGGTCGGATAAATCCTTTATCTAACAACTCTTGCAGTTGATTAGATAGTTCTTGCATTTCAGTAGGAGCCAATCGGTATGGTGCCTTGGCTATTGGTGCTGCTCCGGGGGTTAAATCTATCTGGAACTCCACTTGTCGTGCTGGTGGTAGTCCCGGTAGATTGTCAGGAAAGACTTCCGGATAATCACGAACAACAGCGATGTCCTCAATCTTTCGTTCCTTCTTTGGTTGTTCGGTGATAAGGGCTAGGATAGCCGTGTATCCCTTCTTCAGATATTTGCTTGCCTTCATACAGGACATGATGTTTAACGGTATCCCGCGCCGTTCTCCCTGGATTGAGATCTGCTCTCCACTTGGCAACGCAATTCGCACAATCTTCTCGTTGCACACGATCTCAGCGTGGTTTGCAGATAGCCAATCCATTCCAATCACCACGTCGAAGCTCCCGAGAGTTACCGGCATCAGGTCAATCACTAGTTGATGGTCTGCTAGTGTTAGAACACATCCCTTGATGATATATTGTGTCTCGATCAGCTTGCCGTCCGCTAACTCTACGGTGTACTTATAGTCTAGTGGTGTTGGTGTCATATTAAGTAATTTGCTAAAGTCGCTAGAGATAAAACTCCTATCGGCACCGGTATCAAATAATATGCTAGCATAGACATTATTTAAAAGAAACGTACCGGTGACGACATGTGGATCGTCTTTAGGTTCTCCAGAGCCAATCACAAAGGCTCGTCCCTTCGCTGCACCTCCCCCACCCTTTTTCAGCTGCGGGCAATCCTTTCGCATGTGCCCCGGTTTGCCACATTCATAACACCCCTTGAGAGTGTTTTGGTTGTTGTTGTTGGGGTTTGATCGGCATTCTTTGGCTACGTGCCCGTTCCTTCCACAGTTTGTACACTTGGCTCTTTTGCATGGGCCGAAGTGATGGAAGTTACAGGTGTTGCACTTTGGGCTGTTGCCCTGGTATCCCCCTTTTCCCTGAGTGTTTGGCTGGGTGGCAGTAAAAACTTTGGCAGGTGCGGGTCGGTGTTGAGCTGGTTGTTGTGGTGAGAAGGTACGGTTATTGCTGGGTTCCCACTTTCGCTTGATTTCCTGGGGTTTCAGGTGTTCACCCCTCTTAGGCAGTTTCCCTTGAGCTACTGCCTGGTCTGTCAACTTATGTGCCAAGCGAATCAGTGGTTGGATGGTGGAGAGATCAGGGGCAGTCACCATACTTTGGATCTGCTCGGGCAATCCACTGATGAATTGCTCGATTTTCTTGTATTCCGGCGTCACCATTGCCGGACACAGCTTGCACAATTCATGAAATCGAGTGCAGTATT
The DNA here is from genome assembly GCA_009363875.1 of Mikania micrantha. Taxonomy (NCBI): domain Eukaryota; kingdom Viridiplantae; phylum Streptophyta; class Magnoliopsida; order Asterales; family Asteraceae; genus Mikania; species Mikania micrantha. The sequence goes on from CM018689.1 coordinate 53,253,676, forward strand.
TCTCGATTTCCGAACCCATCATTTTGTGCACCCAAAATTCCTCCTCCAGTTTCCTGATCTCGTCACGCGGGCAGTACTCCTCGCGAAGCATCCCGGTGAACTCCTCCCAAGGAATAGTGTTGGCAGTCTCAAGTCCAAGAGTTTGGACATGCGTATTCCACCAGGTGAGGGCAGGTCCCTCGAGAATCCCAGTGGCATACTTTACTCAGTTCTCCTCCGAGCATTCGGCCATAGCAAAGACCGATTCCAGTTTCTCGATCCAACGGAGTAGTCCAACTGCTCCTTCTGTACCTTGAAATTTGTGAGGGTGGCAGCTCAAGAAGGCTTTGAACGAACACCCTTTTGCTACGCTCCCATGAGGCCCTGCGTATCGGAGTTCGATATAACGCGTTAGTGTTAAAGTCACCTGTACTAAGTTAGTGGGGTTAGGTAGGGGTTTGTACCGTTAGTGGTGTCACTAGTATCGCTAGTGTGACGGTTTGCTTCGTATTCGGCAAGCACCTTGTTGAACTTTCGTTCAACCATCATGTCGATTCTGGCCTTTTCGGCCTTGCGTTTGAGTAGAAGGGCATTGGATCCTCTCCCAGACATGTTTCTATACGGAAAGGTTAGAATGTTAGTTAGCATCAGTCAGGGTGTTAGTCAGTCGTCATGTCAGAAATCAAGTCGGATGTCATAACAGAGATCTCAATTAACAGTAGTCACAATAATAAAGCAGGTAATAATAAAGCATAATTTTCATTAATATCAACCTTGAAGTACAATAATTTGAAAAGAAAGTACAATGCGAGTTCTCCGAGCACATCCCGCTCGTCTAGGCCAAAATGAGATAAAAGAAAGACAGTACAAAATAAGAAAAAAAAATCTACTAATCCGCGTCCATGGAGACATGGGAGATGTCACTAACTGCGTCCCCCTCATCGTCATCGTCCTCCTCCGGATCCTCGTCGGGATCCTCGTCAAACTCTCCCTCCTCGAGGTCCTCGGCCTCGAACTGTGGTCCGTCATTCTCAGCTGGCGGCTCCTCGATAAACTGTGCCGCCCATGCGTTAAGCATGGCGTCACTCGCCTGTACCATCGCCTGAGTCTCGGCTATATCCGTCCGATTCTCAGTAATGCGCCCGTCATGCTCCTGCATGACATCAACTATCTGGCCATGCTGAGACATGAGCTGAGACACCTGGAGACGTAATGTCTCCACCTGCTAACTTAGGTTCTCCGGAACCTAATTGTGCAGTGTAAGTGTACTATGGTTTGATCCGTTCACCAACGTTCGTCATTCAAGACACGTGCGAGTGTTGTGCGACAATTCCTTGAATTATCGGTGTGTTTGGTCTGTTGTGCCACGTGTCACACTTAATACGAATATTCTAGTGCCACGTATGTAATAATAATACACATTATTATTAAAATAAAATAAATGTTGACCTGGAAATTGCGAGGTGTCACATCATCCCCTAGTTATTGGGAATTTCGTCCCGAAATTCAGTTCACGTGCCGGTGTTGGTTTGTTCGGCGAATAGATGAGGGTATTTCTTCTTCATCTGATCCTCACGTTCCCAGGTGTATTCCGGTCCTCGTCGTGAGTTCCATCGAACTTTTACAATGGGTATCTTACTATGTTTCAACTTCTTGAGTTCCCGGTCCATAATTTCAACTTCTTGCATTGTATTCTCACCCCAAAAGTTCCGTAAAACAGTTTAAAGAGTAAAAGTGGGGCCGTAAACTCACCTGAGTTTAGTAATGCGTTAGCTCAATAGCGTAGTGTAGCTCGCCGGCTAGTAATCACCTATATCATGTAGGTGTTATGAGTTCGTGTTTGCGTATGTGGGTCTCACCGGACCGTGTTAGTGTTCAACGACACTAAGTGGTTATGTGGGTCGAGTTGACCGTGTTTGACCGTGTCGATCGTGTTTGACCTAACGACCCGTTGGTGACGGTTTGGATCAAGTGTTCGTGTAAGTGTGCGATTTAGTGTTGTGTGAAGTGTACGGATACCAAAATCGTTCCTATGAGGAAACTTACTATTTATAGTAAGTTTCTATTTTTGGAAAGTTTCCATATTTGGCAAGTTATGCATAAGATCATATTCTGATTATTCTAACATGCATATTTATCCTAAATGAGCATGTTATCACATAGCACGTAGTAACACATAGCCGGTTTAGCATAGTTTGCGCGTAAAAGTTTCCATATTTAGAAAGTGTGCGCAAACAAGCATATTTCATCAATTTAACAACTTATATCATGTAATATTGCTATCCTAGTCATATTTAGCCATTTAATCGTGATCGTCACGTTTAACATGCGATAATCATCGACTTAGCGAAATAAAGTTACTATTTTTAGCAATAAGCCCCAAATAGTCGATTTTGACATAATCAATCATTCTAAATCATGCGGAACACTTCACATATCAATTCTAAGGACATTTAAATACTGGAATTGGCATAGAACATTGTAGTTCATGCATGCATGTCACTTAAAGTAACCATTTCATAGTATAATCATCAAATAGTCATTAAACCCTTAATAATATCATCATAGATCATCATCATATCACTAAATCAGTAGCAATCACAGTCAATAACTGATTAACAACATCACAAATTCGTGGGTAATGTGAAAATGGTGATGCATGTAGCCTACGAGGCTTGCATGTGTGCCTAGTGAGTGTTTTAAGCAAGATTGACCATAGAAACTACCTTATAATGCCTTAAATCCGTGAATTAGGGTCTGAGCAGGTCTGTAACACTCCCAACGTGGCTGTGATCGGTTTTGGATTCCAGAAACAAGAAAGTAGGATGTTCTTGTGGGTTCTACAAGGCTTCAATCTTCACCAATGGCTTCCAAACGACCTTGAAGTGGTTTCTACTGGTGCAAAATGGTTGTAACAGATGGTTGATGGTCGAGAAAATGTGTGTTAGCCGCAAGATTGTGTGAAGAGGTGAATAAAATGATTAAACTTGGTTTTATAAAGATTTCTGCGAAACTAGACCTGTCGCGTACCGCGACACCGCCCAAAAATCATCATCGCGTACCGTGATGATTAAAATAATCATTCGGTTCCCGAAACACGCCGCGTACCGCGGAGGTGGAAGATGATCGGTCGTCGCGTACCGCGACGCTTTTCGGAGAATTCAAATTCTCCCGCTCGGTCTTCGCGTACCGCGAAGGCCCAATTGGGTGCCCATCGCGTACCGCGATGGGTCTCAGTTGAGCCCAATAAGTCCAATTTCATTGTTTTGAGTCGAATTTCTCGTATTACTCGAATACGATCATCGTTTCTCGACACTTAAGCGTTGTTCTACTAACTTAGGTTCTCCGGAACCTAATTGTGCAGTGTAAGTGTACTGTGGTTTGATCCATTCACCAACGTTCATCATTCAAGACACGTGCGAGTGTCGTGCGACAATTCCTTGAATTATCGGTGTGTTCAGACTGTTGTGCCACGTGTCACACTAAATGCATTTATTCTAGTGCCACGTATGAAATAATAATAAACATTATTATTAAAAATAATAGAGTTGCTGACCTGGAAATTACGAGGTGTCACATCATCCCCCAGTTAATAGGAATTTCGTCCCGAAATTCAGTTCATGTGCCGGTGTTGGTTCGTTCGGCGAATAGATGAGGGTATTTCTTCTTCATCTGATCCTCCCGTTCCCAGGTGTATTCTGGTCCTCGTCGTGAGTTCCATCGAACTTTTACAATGGGTATCTTACTATGTTTCAACTTCTTGAGTTCCCAGTCCATGATTTCCACCGGTTCCTCAATGAAGTGAAGTTGTTCATCAACCTGGATTTCCTCCAAAGGAATCGCGAGCGTTTCGTCTGATAAGCATTTCTTGAGGTTTGAAACGTGGAACACGTTGTGTACGCTACTCAATTCCTGTGGTAGCTGTAGTTCGTAGGCCACGGGGCCTATCCGTTTAGTGACCTCGAATGGTCCTATATAACGAGGGTTTAGCTTTCCCCGTTTCCCAAATCGAATCACTCCCTTCCAAGGCGAGACTTTAAGAAGTACTCGGTCTCCTACTTGGAATTCCAAAGGTTTGCGCCTCTTGTCGGCATAGCTCTTTTGTCGATCTCGAGCTGCTGCCATTCTGTTACGAATCTGCACGATCTTTTCAGTTGTTTCGTGCACAAGCTCGGGTCCGGTCAGTTGGCTTTCCCCAACTTCCGCCCAACAAAGTGGTGATCTGCTCTTACGTCCGTAAAGTGCTTCAAATGGTGCAGCTCCAATGCTGGTGTGGTAGCTGTTATTATATGAGAATTCTACCAAAGGTAAGTGAGTCTCCCAGCTGTTACCAAAGTCAATCACACATGCTCGAAGCATGTCCTCCATTCTAACAACTTTAAACCTCGTTTAAGCAGAAACCCCCAAATCGGTTTCTCATATGAACCCTAGAAATCAAAACCGTATGATTTGATAATAGAACTAGGAATTGACATTTGTTTATCCTTAGTCGGCCATGTTAGAATGTGTAGGATCGATTACTTACTTGATTTGATGTTGAATTGATGATGTTCGACTTAAAGCTTCAATTTCGGCCACCCCTAAATCGATTCTTCTCTTTGCAGGTTCTAGCTTCGAATTGTTGGATGCTACAGAGCCTAAGAATGCCGAATGATACTTATGTAAGTTTAATTGTGAAGATTTTGATCTGCTTTTACGAATTTGCTAAGCATTATGGACGGTTTCGACTATTGAGCATGATGGGAGTTTAATTCGATCATTAATCCACTTAATAACGTATGATTACTGTTAAAGATCATTAGTGTACGTTACTGGAAAGTTTAATTTGATTAATTTCAATGGTTACTTGTGAATTTCGAGTTTCCATTTGATAACAACTCAAATTTTGACTTTAATAGTCAAAATTGGTCCCTTTTATATAATTTTAGCATAAATTCTTATAACTTAAATGTTTGTAACTTCATTTTGTTCAAATTTAGTCCCTTTTAATTCGATTTCATATAATTCATGCTATATTTTCGTTTAACGGAGTTAATCTGGAATTCCGGATTGTCACAATTTCCACCAAAATAATTCAACAAACAATCAAAATTTTAACACACACAGCCATTCGTACGAATGAGCACTCATTCGTACGAATAGGTTTATTCGGTGAAGCTTTACAACCACAGAGTCATTCGGGCGAATGGGATTCATGCGTACGAATGACTCATTCGTGCAATAGCATTGGTATAAAAGTAACACTTATGATTTTTCTCTCATTTTTCACCCCTTTCGCCCAAGAAAACCCTCTCCGAACCCCATTCGGATTTCCGACCATTTCCACACAAAATCGGACCATTTCAACGTTCAAATCGTGTGTATTTCAATCCCAACACCTCCTTTCAAGATACCAACCAGTTTCAAGCTCTTACAGTCAAATACGAGCTCCACAGTGAGTATTAGCACCGATGCCTTATACAGAGAGAAAGATAGGATCCCTTAAAGAAACCTACAACTCCTTCATGGATTTTACAAGGCCTCATTGGCTACAAGATTCAAGACTTGCATCTTTTGTGAGATATTTTGTGATACATCTGGGTCACGCCTCAGATGTCCAAGTCAAGTTGTAATAGAATTAAATTATAAAACAGTTGTAATTTAATTTAATTTTATCAATGTATTTTAGTGTTCTCATATTATCATATGCTGTGTAAGCAATCTGATAACTCCGATTCAATCACGCTTCGGGACTATTCCGCCTGAAGAGTTTTCGATTCAGCCTAACCGGGGTGTGACACGTCTCCTTTGTTAGATAAAATAAGTGTTGTAAAAATCGGCATAGGCGGTCGCCTAGGCACTAGGCGCCCATAAACCTTCTCGATTTTGCCCTAGGCGGTGCCTAGTCAGTCTAGGCAGCCCACGCGGCCTCTTTTTTTTTTGTTTTTTTTGGCTTTTTCGAGTAAACATCGAAATCCATCTATAAACTTTGAATCACATATCAAACAAAAAAAACATTTGGTTTAACTACAAAGCACGAAATTGTTTAGATAATAACCAAAAATAACAAACTACGATAAGAAAAACAAAAAATAATTGTTGAAATGGTTTTATTTTTTGGAAGGCATTTGAAATGATTTGGTAATTCACGAATATTAGTTTTGCGTCAAATATTTCGACTTCTGAATAACCCACTTGGTGTTTTTTTGTTGATCCTTGGCAATGTTTTGAAAACCGGACCGGTCCGGTTAGGGGTTCTGGGCCGTTTTTGGGTGAACCGGTGGTCGAACCGTTTTTTATAATTTTTTTTTGTTTTTTTTTTAATTTTTTTTGATTATATATATATATATATATATATATTTATAAAATGTATATAAATTATCCGGTTCTTAAATCCGGTCCGAACGGTCAGACCTCCGACCAGTAAAGAGACCGATTTGACGTCCGGTCCGGTTATAAAAACATTGATCGTTGGGTGTATTGGATGCATGTTCTCATAAGAATTGTGGCATCGTCACTATTCACCTCTGGTTGAAGAAAAGACAATCATCTTATGTAACTTTTTTCATGATATGCGTGATATTAAAAAAATCTCAAAAGATGATTACAATTAATTATTTTTCCAAGGAATACAACTTACATTGACAGCTTAATAGTTTTATTTTCTCGAAATCTGCTCAAAATAAGATAGGTTAATTATTATTGCGAATAGATGTTGATAAACCGGTGTTTGAATAATAACACTTTTGATTTTTTAATTAATGAAAAATATTAAAAACATAAGTAAAAATTATGTAAGTATAATATGATTGATTTGATTTGAGTATTGTGTATAAAAAATAACATGGTGTATGAATTTTAGTATCATTTTTATAATATGAAGCCGGTAATATCAAAAGCAACCTTATGACCCAGATTGACATAAGTCTGTCAACTTTAAGTGCATAATATCAGAAGAAGGTTAAAATGGTAAAATAAGAAGAAGAAGACATCATTAAGGATTTATAAATCACAACATATTATTTTAATACTTAAACATGAAAGGAAATAAACTCTCACTTTCACAGCCACTCTCTCTGTCTTTGTCACAGGAAAACCACCGCGACGACCACATCGACTGCAACAAAATCGCAAAGAGTGGTGTTAGATGACAGGACCGTCGTGTTAAGCATGGCAGACACATCTTCCACCACCCTCCCCTATGATGAAATCCCACCACAGCCAAATCTTACCAAATGGAAGCATTAATTGACCCGTGCTCAACCATGGTTATCATCGTCGTAGGAGGCCGGTGTAAGTGTGTTGGTGCGGTGTGGTGCGATGCAGTGGACGAGCCAGTGGGTAGGGATAGACTGGAACACACGGTGTGGTGAACCGTATCCGTAACCAAAAAAACTGAACCAAATTATGAATTTGGTTTTCGGTTCGGTTCCTAACCGTATCCGAATCCCGAATTCCGAATTCGGTTTTCGGTTCGGTTAACGGTTTTAGAAATTTTTTGAATTCGGTTTATTCGGTTAATCGATTAAACCGAATTCATAATTAAATTTATTATTTTTATTAATAATATATGGTTGAATTCGGTTTATTCGGTTATTACATTTAGTGTCTAATGTTTATAAATGTCAATTTTACAATCAGTAAGATTATTAAATGTAATTGTTTATTAAACCATATGTGTATCCTACATGAAAAATAATCTTGTTTAAACTTTTGATGCAAAATAATAAAATACACCAAGATGACCCTATGATTATCACTTTTACAGTAAAATATCTATTATTACAAAATCATCATAATGCAACAATTATATTCAATAAAACATTAGCTGAAATGCATTAGATCTAATGCAATTTTTTTGTTACATAATAAATCTTTTTCTTTTTCCATATGCAACATTTTCAGATACAACTCTTTAACAAAAGTTGTGTTATGTAATAAAATTTTTTCAATAAACTTGTCTCATCTAACTTTGAACGTTGTGTCTCAGCTTATGTTAAAAAATACGAAAAAGATAAGCTTGAAAAGTAACACTACATCATTAAGGCTTATACCGACGAAAATTTTACAGCTTGTCCCGAGGACAAGTAGTTGGCACAGACCTCGTCAGTATAGCTTCGTACCAATAGACCGAAAAGTCGTCGGTATAGACTTCGTCAGTACAAGCTTAACCTATACCGACGACATCTAGTCGGTATAAGTAAACAAGAAAAATTATTTTTATTTATTACCGACAAGTAATCGGGATAAGTGAAAATAAATAAAAAAATTCTTAAATATACCTATGCTGATGACTTATGATCGGGATAGGTTATGTTGCTGAATTTCTGACCTAATCATGTGCCAACGACATGTCGTTGGATCAGATTAATCACAATTTTTTCAGCTTCTTGCTGTTTTTTTGGATTTTTCCACATTGACCAATTCTTAAAAACCTGAGAACCTGCTTAGCATTTCAAAATACAAATAGCATAACTTATATAAATTATCATTCAAATCCAAAGTTATCCAAATCCAAAGTTTAGCAAATACAACTACATCTAAGTTTTAACAAAATGCATCTAAATTGTTTAAAAATAAGTTAAAATAAACCAAAGCTAATCCTGATTTATGAAAAAATAATTTAATACTTATTATTTTACTGTTTCTTTATTTTTTACTGATAAAAACACAAGCTTTAAGTGATGGTGACACCATGTAAACACCATAATATTCTATCACCTCATATTTAGAAAATATTTATACTGAAAATTTTAATTTTTATCAAAAACGTTTTTTAGTGGATATTTTAGTTAAAAAAACTATAGCTAAATATTAAGATTTAAGACTTTATTAAATCTTTTAGCATAACAATACAACTATTAATAAAGAGGTTACATAAACCAACTAATAGTAATTTCCTTAAATTATATATGTATAAACTTTAGTGTCAAAAAGCTATGATATTGTCATTATGTATGCCTATTAATTTATTTGGGTGTCTAATTTTATAAATCGCACAAGACATTCGAAATCTTCAAAATGACCTTGTTTGTCTATCATCTCCTCCTCCTTGAGTCATGTGTAATAATCACCCCTTATTTTTTTCAATCTCTCACTTTTTTAGCGTCACCTGAAGCATTCATCACAAATCACCATACATTCGTGTGTGTAATATGTAATACATATTGAGTTCCATAAAAGGTTCTTATGCATGTGAAGTGTTTCCTAACTCATGGTCAATGCATAGATTAATGGTTTTAAAGTGTTAAATAATTAATTTTCGCTCAACTATGAAATTGTGTTATACACTAGATTCTCAGCTTGTTTTAAGTTGAATATTTTCTTAATTGCAGAAAAAAATTTATGTTGGACAATTAGAGTTTGAACACTTATGTCAATCAAAATGTATATATTAAACTACTTAGTTCAAGTGCATGCAAATCATACATGATGGAAGACATTGACCAAGCTCAAACTTTTTCTAACTAATGCGATAACAATAAAAGTTTTCTCAACCACGTCAATTACTTTACAGACAATAATGTAAGAGGCTGGTTAAACTATAAGATACTAATAAATGATAATTTTACATACCTCTTTGGTTCGCCGATGACCAAAGGAAACATATTGTTTCCTTGATCATTGATGTAATTTTTAAGGAATCAAGGGTGTGATGTTACGAGCGGACCCAAGCTTACGGCTTGGAGATCGCCTAACAGCCATGGCAACTTCTAATTGTTATATGTATAATCAAATCCCAAGTGACACATAGTTACTTTTGATATCGACCCGACAAGCTTGTTAAATCTCAACTTTCATAACTAACCAATAGGAATTTCTCGATCGCACCTGTAAATGAAAAACACACATTTACAAAGTGATAAATGGGAATAATTCATTCGCAACTGGTCAATGGAAAATACTCGGTTCCAACTAAGCAAGGTAACTAGAGTCGTTGGAACTATTGACGTCAAACAGTTGCAACATATTAGTGGTTACTGATTGAACAGTAGTAACTTGTGCGGATCAATTTATTTTTGATTGCTCATAAACCAATTTTACCACCTCCTCATCTTAGCACAATTAAAGAACTATGAAAATATGAAATGGGTAATGATTTAAATTCAATATTGTGACAACTAACAAGTTCATGCTAGCCGTTGACCACATATAAAATGCACATTAAATGATACCTCGACAAACATTAAAATGTAATAAATACATACAAAAGTACATAATAAACATTTTGTATACCAATTGGATATCATAAAATAAAAAATCAAATAATGGATCGTAGAAAAAGAAATAACTATAAAAATTAAAGATATTTTATTTTCATTTGTGAAGACATTCGTTTTTTTCTTGTTTGATTTTGACTTTAGAACAGGGCAGATGGCATCATCAGATTCATCACCGGAAGATCCTCAATTTTCTCTCTCATCATTCAAAAACCTAGAGAGAGAGATTCACACAGAGACGAAGAAGACGAATCCGAAGGTTTCTCTAGTTTTTACGTTTTTGATACTGTAATCGTTTCAAATTTTATGAATTTGTATCACCCCTTTTCTGATTTTGCAATCAATCAGATGATTTTAGTGTTAGATCATGATTTCATTGCCAATGCAGGGGGAAAAGTGTTTTTTACTATTGGTACTCTTTTTGCTGTCTTCGCATGTCGCATCTGATCCCTCTTTTTGCAGGTTTTTTGAGTGATACTTTTTGTTAGGTGACGTTTTTGTCTGATTGTTGGGAAATTGGTTTAATTTCACTCGATTTGTAGCTTATTTTTTAGGTTAAAGATCTGTTATCTTAATTGTGTGTTTTCGATCCTTAGATCTTGATTATGATTAAAGATCGAGGTTTTTCAATTCGAATTATCCCCTGCATTTCAGTTTGTTAGCAATCTCTGTTTAATTTTATGGTTTCAGTTTGAATTGGATGCTGTTGTTGATGATGATAATAAATCAAGAATTATTATCAAGAATTATTTTTGTTCATACTATAATTCTACTGCTGATTAAAGGAAAATATGTATAAATGTGCAGCAGGAAAATACTATAATCTCATTCTTCTACAGATGTTAAGCAATAGCAAGGCAAGAAGTCAGCCAAGGCCTCCGAGGTCCTATGTTTTAGGAGGTAAAATCACAAATTCATTCACTAATTTCACTGAATCACAGCAATTTTATGTTGTAAATAAATTTTTGGAGAAATTCTTCAATTAACGCTTGGAAGTCTATCGGATCGTGGATGAAATCACTATCCGAAATCAATATTTCTACCCTTTTGAGTTCTAGAAACTTGATTTTAGGATAATCCAATAGAGAGAATTTTGTAATACAACTATCTTGATTTGTGCGTCTTCTGCAAGTTCATCTTCTATGTTAAACACCAACCAACCGCAAGGCGGTTATTGGCAGGTAAATCCGCTGGTATATTCGCAGGTCAAATCTCGGGTCAAAGTAAATTCGCCACCAGGGCTCTCCCTCTTGGACCCTGCTAGGGGCATGGCTCCCTTTACCCCTGTGCTTGGTCAAGAGCTCAGAAATATTAAACGAGTGTCCACTCCGCACCTCCAACTCTTTAATACTATTTTACATCCAATTACCCTCAAATATACAACATCATTTAATTGTATCAAAGTCTTTACAGCTGTTTGTTGCTTTAGTTTCTTAGGATCAAAATTTACTGAGTTTGAAGCTATTTTTGGTTTTTGGGCTTATAGGTGTTGATCATACAGAACCAATCAAGAAAAAGAGCTTTGTAAGAAAGATTGTGTTTGCCTCAGGTCTTGTAGCATTATTCATTTTCATGCTCAAACAATCCCCTACTTTCACGAGGCCTAGCCCTGTAAGTAAACAGGCCCTTTTGGTTAGATAAAATTATATAATTTTATTAGTTTTAAATCATTTACACTTAATTTGCCGTATTGTTCTTTAAAGTTCTCACGAAAAGAAACAGGGGTTACTCATGTTTTAGTAACTGGAGGCGCTGGTTATATAGGTTCTCATGCTACACTACGCCTTCTTAAAGACTCATATCGTGTAACCATAGTGGTATATCACTATATATATCTGTTTTAATTAAACTTTTTTACTAATTTTCAGCTCTTATACGTATTAAATCTGTATAATTGCGTTTTAGGATAATCTATCTCGTGGAAACATAGGTGCTGTTAGAGTTCTTCAAGACCTATTTCCTGAACCTGGGAGACTTCAATTTATTTATGCTGATTTAGGCGATGCAAAATCCGTATCCTATTAAACATAAATACTAATTTTGCTGAAAAATACACGCGCATTTGCATGTTTCCTTGATTTAATATAATTCAGGTAAACAAAATCTTTTCTGAAAATGCATTTGATGCAGTGATGCATTTTGCTGCAGTTGCATATGTTGGAGAGAGTACCCTTGATCCACTAAAGTAAGTAGACCCTTTTAATAATCATCTTTCTAATCGTTTGGTAACTTATATATAATAAATGTGTCTAATTTTTTTTTTTTTTTTTTGTAATCATGCAGATATTATCACAATATTACATCAAATACTTTGGTTGTATTGGAGGCTATGGCAGCACATAATGTTAATACATTGATTTATTCTAGTACTTGTGCTACTTATGGAGAGCCTGAAAAGATGCCAATTACGGAAGAAACTCCTCAGGTGCCATGAGAAAGTATTTAATTTCATCTTTTTTAGATGCAATCTGTTTTATCTTGCTTAATACCTATTTTTTATATTGTGTATTATAGCACCCAATTAATCCCTATGGAAAAGCCAAAAAGATGTCAGAAGATATAATTCAGGATTTCCATAAAAACTCAGACATGGCAGTCATGATTTTAAGGTTAGCAAATGATTGATATTAACAATATGCATCTGTAATCATCCAGGATAATATCAAGTTTAACTTTTTGTTGTTTGTTGAATTTCAGATACTTCAATGTGATTGGTTCAGATCCAGGTGGAAGATTAGGCGAAGCACCAAAGCCCGAGTTACGTGAACACGGAAGAATATCGGGCGCATGCTTTGATGCAGCCCGTGGTATTACCAAGGGGCTTATGGTAATATATTATATTTGCAATTATATATTTTTAAAATAGAGATTTTTCATAATATTAACTAAGAAAATCTGATATTGATTGTGTGATTGAGGTTCGAGGAACAGACTATAAAACCCCAGATGGGACTTGCGTAAGGGATTATATCGATGTTACTGATTTAGTTGATGCTCATGTAAAAGCACTTGAAAATGCTAAACCCGGGCATGTTGGAATTTATAATGTGGGTACAGGAAAAGGTAAACCACTTGCTTGTTATAAATGGTGTCAAATTGGTGAGGTTGGGTCAGGTCGGATAGATTGAGTAAGAGATCAAATAGGTTTGGGTCAAAACTGTTAGAACGATGTTAGATTGGGTTGACACTTGACACAAAAGTTCTTATCTTTTTAGCTATATATGAAATTATAATAATTTATTATCAAATTTAATAATTAATTTTTAAATAAATTATAAATCAAAATGATCCACTTTCTAATTTTATCCTTTAAAAGCTTATATATTTTATAACAATTTTATTTTTTTTGCTTTGACAGGTAGATCAGTTAAAGAGTTTGTGGAAGCTTGTAAGAAGGCAACAGGGGCAACAATCAAAGTAGCATATCTGCCACGTCGACCTGGTGACTATGCTGAGGTGTACAGTAATCCGTCAAAGATACACGCTGAACTTAACTGGACAGCGCAGTTTACTGATCTAGAAAAGAGCTTGCGGGTTGCATGGAAATGGCAGAAATCGCATCATAACGGATACGCGCCAACAAGAGCTTCATTTTAACTTCAAATATGAAATTTAGCTTATTATTGGTTGAAGATGGTGGAAGATTGAAGATTTACTTGATTTTGGTTTGGTTTCATGATTAGGTTTATCATGAAATATGGGTTATTGGGTTGAGATTTAGGGTATACATCATATATTTTTCCCACATTATGATTATTATTTTTCTTTTTTTTTTTTACATTGGTGTGGGTTTTCTACCCAACAATTACATGTAGTCATGTACCATGAAACTTGTTTTACTGAGGAGGGTAATTTTTATGAAGATCACCAAATCAGCAATAAGAATGACAACCTTAGTTTTGACTTGATTACATCACTGGGTATGTTTGTTTATTAAAAAAGACAATTATATGAAAGCCCAAATAAATTTTGTATTAATTAGGCTGATTTTGTTTATATGAACTACTTAAATTTGTTTGTAACATGTTTTACTAACTAGGTTTGCAAAATTACAAATTTAAGTTGTTGTAACATAGATGTCAGGAAGGTGGTGTTTGTTTTTTAAGAGGTAAAACATCTGCAGTCTGCGGACCACGTCTGCAGACCTCTTTTGCAAAAGAGGTGGACCAAACCTCTGCAAGAAGAGCTTTTGGGGGTGTTTGTTTTTCAATATATTCACAACCTCTTCACATTTTCAACCTCTTCACAATCTCTTCCCCAACCCTAACCCACGACCGTCCCCATGGCTCGATCATCGTCACCATCACGAGCTGAGTACCACCACTCTTCCCCACCGTCAGCCTCTTCCCCACCGTCTGGAGGTGCGACGGGAGCTAAACCCTAACCATCTGGAGGTGCGAACCTTCAATTGAGCGTAGGGAGCTAAACCCTAACCATCTGGAGGTGCGACGGGAGCGCAGGGAGAAGGGCGAACCTTCGATTGAGGACGATCGGAGAAGGGCGAACCTTCGATTGAGGACGACAGGAAAAGGGGCGAACCCTAGATTGAACCCTCGATTGAGGGGGCGTCGCGATTGGCGGTGGGAGGCTAGGCTGTGGAAGGCGACGGCGGTGGAGGAGCAGCACGCGGTGGAGGAGCGGCGGTGGAGCAGCGGTGGTGGAGCAGCACGTCGGTGATGGAGAGACGAGATGGAGTGCGGGAATGAGGAGGAAAAAACCTAGAAGAGGTTTGAAGATCCAAGAAGATGTTGAACCATGTCTGCAAGGAAAAGAGGTTTCGCAGACGTTTTTTAATGAAATGTCTGCGAGAAAACAAACACCCTACATCTTTCCTTGGTCTGCATGGTGCAGACAAAAGAGGTTTCGCAGACCTTCGCAGACGTTTACTGAGGAGGGTAATTTTTATGAAGATCACCAAATCAGCAATAAGAATGACAACCTTAGTTTTGACTTGATTACATCACTGGGTATGTTTGTTTATTAAAAAAGACAATTATATGAAAGCCCAAATAAATTTTGTATTAATTAGGCTGATTTTGTTTATATGAACTACTTAAATTTGTTTGTAACATGTTTTACTAGCTAGGTTTGCAAAATTACAAATTTAAGTTGTAACATAGACGTCAGGAAGTTTCATATATCCTCTGAAATCTGAATTTCAATACATCCTCTTAAAACACATGTATAAATCCAATAGGAAAATATTTTGGCAAAGAATGGTAAAAACCAATAGAAATTTGGTATATGACATGTCACAAATATACAAAAAAAATCAGTATAAAAAACAAAATCCAGTGCAGAAAACAAAAAATTAAGTGCAAAAAAAAATCAAAAATCTAGTAAAAAAATAAAAATACAGAAAAATAAAAAAAAACAGCACAAAAAAACCAATATAAAAAAAGAGTTAATTGCAAAAATGGTCCATATGGTTTGACCAGATTGCAGATTTAGTCCCCAAATTTTAAAAATTGCAAATTTAGTCCAAACATTTAAAGTTAATTGCATAAATGGTCCCTATGGTTTAATCAAATTGCAGATTTAGTCTCCAAACTTTAAAAATTGCAAATTTAGTCTAAACATTTATAGTTAATTGCATAAATGGCCCATATGGTTTGATTAGACTGCAGATTTGGTCCCCAAACTTCAAAAATAGCAAATTTAGAATAAAAATAATTCACAAATCTAAATTAAATATCAAAAAATATTAAATTAATTTAAATATTCTTAAAATAATTTGTATTATCTATTGAATTTAATTAAAATAGTTTTATTCATATTTATTTATTAAAAAAATAGTAAAAAGTATTGAACAACAAACATTACATATACAAGATAATATGTTTAAATAACTTGCGAATTCAAAATCTTGTATATTTAATGTTCACTATCCAATAGTTTTTGCTATTTTTTGAATAAATGAATATGAATACAACTATTTTATATAATTTCCATAGGTTAAACAAATTATTTAAATAATGTTTATATAATTTTAAAAATGTTTAATATATTTTAATAAAGTTTAAATATTTAATTTGAATTTGTGAATTATTTATATTCTATATTTGCAATTTATAAAGTTTGAGGACTAAATCTGCAATCTGGTCGTACCACATGGACCATTTATGCAATTAACTTTAAATATTTGGACTAAATTTGCAATTTTTAAAAATTGGAGACCAAATCTGCAATCTGATCAAACCAGAAGGACCATTTATGCAATTAAATTCAAATGTTTGGACTAAATTTGCAATTTTTAAAGTTTGAGGACCAAATCTGCAATCCGATCAAATCATAGGGACCCTTTATGCAATTTACTCAAAAAAATAAAAATCCAAAAATTATATCTAAATTTTTAATTTTTGTAGCATGCCACATGTCATACTTGTATTAGTTATTACTTTTATTAGGCAAAAATCATTTCTTATTTAATCATTCTCAATGTATAACATACTGTATTTGAATCTACAATTTGCCTTTGGCAAAGTATATCCATAATTCATAAATATGAATTTTTGTTTGTTGCTATAGGCGTTTAGAATTTGTTTACAGGTTCATATTTGTGGTAATTGCTTTATGTAAAAATATAATAAACATACAAACCGTTATAACATTCACTTAAAAGAGGCACTTTGTTAAAAAGAAAAGAAACTTGTGGTAATCGTTCATTTTCACAATTAAAACACAGAAGTAAACAAGGAGGTTATCGAAACAAAGGGCACTGCAGAACTTAACATAATGCAATTTGTGACACCAAAAGCATGAATATGAAATTCAAGTACCATCTTAAGACATATTCACCTTCTGCCTCCAAAACTTCACATTTTGCCATTTGCTAACATACCCAACGGGCATTAAAAAAAAAAAAAAAACAAACAAACAAACAAACATGATACGTACTCTGTGTACACGTAACCAATGTCTTTCATTCATCTTTTACGTTTAGAAGGACCAGCACCACCTCCCCCTCTTCCCCTACCTGCAGGAGCCCGCTTTGCACCCGTAGCCTTAGACCCCGTTTCTATTTGAATTCCTACACAACCACGTATAAACAAGCATTAAAAAATTTAAAAATATATATATACCTAATAAATAAGTAATTGTCTGTCACATGCCACAATCCTATGAGTCCAATATTTCTTTTGATGCTTCTCTTGTTTTACCCATTCATATTTTATATCTTCCCCATTTAATATTTAATAATATTTCTTTTATTTAACCCTCTATTTCTTCTTTCACCCTTCACTATTTAAATTTTTTCTTTATTTAATACATGGGTTTCTAACTTATAAATATACAAATAAAAATATGCAAGTGGGTTCAAAGAGTTGCTGCACACATCTGTTTGTGTAAACAATTACCTTTGGAACTCAGACTCTCAATATCCACTTTTGGCTTTTCCTCATCACCTTCACCTGTACCTTCTAATATCAGTCATAACTAGTAATCATATAAATGACAAATATGAACCATAAAGAAAAAATTAATCAAATATATAAATTTAAATACCCAAATCCTCGGCATCCGAGTTGTTTCCATCGTTCTGTGCAACATCACCATCCCCCGTCACCCCATCATCTACCGGTTCCAGCATGGCTGCCACCCGTTTCTTTGGAGCCTTTTTAATACCTGGAAGTGTAATTAGATCTGCTGAACGAATCACACGTGACTTGCTTCCTTTGTTATATGCCCTTGTTAGTGCAGATTTTACAGCAGGTGCAACACCATCAAGTGGATTTGGACGCCCCTGGAGAATATATCATAATCACATCTTATTAATTAAAAAATATAACAGCATTTTAGAAAACAAATGGGTATTATTTTGACCTAATCATAGTCATACCTGAAATTTAGACATGACCATTAGAGACTCAAAGTCCTCCTGGCTAATGGAGTACTCATCCATAAACTCAACAACCTTTTCAACAGCTTCATCCTAACAGTTAAAATAGTAATAATTAAAACTGTCGGTTAATTTAAAAATAACTCTTTATTATTAGTAGTAATAACCATACAAACCTTTGTGAGTGTCTGCGTCTTTAATGGATCAGTCATGTGTTTAAGGAGAAGGGAGAGATACTCAAGACACAAGGTTGTCCTACAACAGTTTAACAAATAAAGTCAATAAACTTGCTCATATATATTATTGTAATAACAAAAAGTTTTTTTAAAGCAGTTAAAAGTATTCTAAAAATCACCTGCCCAAATTGAATTGTAGAGATGATAACAGATGAACATGCACATCTTCAAGGAGCCTGTAATTTTTACCCATGGTAGAGTTTTTCCCTAACCACCCCCCAAATCTGTTAAAGTTCCTTTCACCCTACACAAATATAAAATAGAAGTCACGCAAATAAATATTTAAAATATAGATTTCAAGTGCCAGTACAAGCATGCATTTATCACCTGCTCAAGTATTTCCCTGCTTCCATGGAGCAGAGCTGCCCTATAGTAATAGTTTACAAATCAGTGACTCACATATTCAAAAGGTGCATTTTATAATATTTAAAATGTTGCATTACTTACGGGATAAGACAAGATTGTAAAGCACTACTTTGAAAGAGCTGCCATTTTTGGTATCTTCTTATTTGTACATTAATTATATCAGCATTTGCAATAGAATCAGCAGCACGTGCAATAAAATTCATCCTTTGAACTCCATTTTCATCTTTCTTAATCGAACTTGGTCTGTAATTGATATAGTTTTCCTGCAAAAATTCAATAAACATAAAAAAATCAACGTACTCAGTATATCCCGCCATTAGCATGCTAAGGCAGGGTCTGAGGAGGGTGAGATGTAGACAGCCTTACCCCTACCCCGTAGGGGTAGAGAGGCTGCTTCCAGTGAGACCCTCGGCTCATGATGCTTGATCAACCGTCCGAAACGATTTTAACGTTATTTTCACTGAATAAGTAAAATAACGTTAAAATTAGTGCAATTTTACTTTTGCCCTTCAAGAGCTGTCGACACATATATACATTATATGTGCGCACCGCTAACGGGGCGTAAAAATTCAATAAACATGAGAACATTATAAAAAAATATGGTGATAGTTTACAACTATAAAGACTTAATAAAGATACCTACTTGTACAATAAGTGGTACCAAATCTGGATCACTCATGCTAAGATCGAACCGTTCATCCATCCGCAAGTTACCAGCATTAAAATCAAACAGTCTGTATAAAGAAAATGTAAATTAGCATATATTATGTTTTGTAAAGAAAATGTAAATTAGCATATATTATGTTTTGTAAAGAAATAGAAGCATATTGGTTCATACTTTTGAACAGCTGTGAAGGGAGACATATCCTCATCTTTGGAGCTACTAAGAAGTCGTTGTCTTATGTCATCATATTTAATTTCTCTCATTGAAAGACTCATATATTGCAACTGGTTCAAAGCCATACGCATGTCTCCATTAACTCTAGAAGCAAGTTCCTCAAGTGCAACCTTAAAGAAAACAAAAAATAAATAAAATAAAAAGATTAAGCTTTATAAGTTTATAACTAATCAATTTTGCATATTGTAAGAAATCTAGGCAAAATGCATACCTCATTTACTTGAAGCCCTTCTGTCTTTGCAATTTGTGCCAATCTCTTTGCCATCTGTCAACATAAAAAGCAAAGTTGTTGAATATTTTGTATGTCTAAAATTATTAAACATATACGATGCAAAGACAGACAAAACCTGTTGTTTAGTTGGTTTGTGAAAGCTGAGGAGTAAACAGTAATTCACAAGACTTTTTAATTTCTGACTGTATTGATCATTACATATACAAATGATAGGAATTTTGGACATTTTGATGCTTAAAATAAGATCAGCTACACCACCCCTATCTCCGGCAGACATGCCATCAACTTCATCCATAATCAGCACTGCCTTTGGCTGCTTTGAGCTGCACCATTAAGATAGTAACTTCATATAAAAAAATATTTATGTTCGGTTTCAATAATAACAAGTACTCACCTATTCATGTCAACATTCAAAGATTGATTACTGACGAGTTCTTTTATAGAATTAGCTGTGCTACTACCAATTCCTTTTTCAATTTTAGAATCAGCCTTTCCACGACTGTCACTAGCATTAACCTAAGGAAAAGTGTCAGTCATATAATTGTGACACAAAAAGTCGTACAAAAAAATTATAACGAAAAGACACCTCAATGGTCTGGAAACCAAGCATTTGACTAACTAACTTTGCAGATGTAGTCTTCCCTATACCAGGTGTACCACTTAATAATATTGCCTTTTTTGCCCCTGAATCATTTGGCTTCTTACCCTTCCCCTTGCCAGCACCACTTAAAAAATTTGCATCCCAATTTTTCAACCAATCATGAAGCTGCTTCACCTGACAAATTTTCAAAACTGTATTTTTACTGATATTCTTTACTGTTGATAAGAAAAACTTAGAAAAAAACACAACAACAATACCAGTGACTGATTCCCTATAATATCATTTGAAACTTTTGGTTTGTACTTCTCTGTCCATGGTAGTGAATCAGACCTCACAGGTTGTTTAACTTCATCCTCTAAAAAAATTATCAATATGCTTAAGTTTTATTATAAATGATACAATAATATCTAAACTGAAAATAAATTAACATACTCTTCTTGATTGCTTTCTGAGGGCTTGGCTTTGGTATAGAAGTGGTTATTTTGTCCACTTGCTTCTTTGTTTCTTCTTTCTTGGTGACTTTAGAGCAATTTGAATTTGATGCACGGATCATGTCAAAAAGTCCATCCTCGGTAAGAAAGGTTGTACTTTATAAAAATTAAACAAAGTTATTATATGAAAATGTAAAATAGATCAAGAAAAAAAAATGTTGATGCAGGATAACAAACCCCAGCCTTTTTGCATCTGCTGATTTCCTTCCCCCAATATCTTCATCACATAAGAGATATGTCTTTCATAAAGAAACAAAACAATGTCAATCACACGATCTAGGAGTATAAAGTATTATAAAAATCGATGTTTGGATCATGCAATTAACCGTTTTCTTGCTGACAGATGTAGTAACACGGCCACCATGACGTTTAATCAAATCTTCTGCTTCTTCTCTTTCCAAACTAGATACATGGTATTAAAGAACATATTATAATTATTCATAATTAAAAATAGAAGCAGGATTAAACAGACCAATAAAATATACCTGTCCAGTGTTCCACTGATGACAAAAGTAAAACCAGCTAAACATTCAGGAGAACCTTCTGGAATTTCCTTTTCTCCTTTATGAGGAGGATCTTTTCTTTCACCAAAAGGCATGAATCCACCACGTCCGCCACCTCTTCCGCCACTTCCTGCCGCTGCAGAACCACCCCTTCCACCACGACCACGACCACGACCACCAGACTTAGCCTCTTTAGCATCTTCATCATCACCATCGCCACCTTCATCATTTTCTAACTTTTTACCTCTGCCGCCAGCTGCCCCGCCCCTTCTACCACGACCTCTTCCACTAGATTTAGGGTTTGCAGGGGTGTCATCCACATCATCACTTTCTTTTTTGCTGGAAATTCCCTTACCTGAACCACTTTTTAGTTTCTTACTAGGAGTCATTTCAGCTGAGCCTTTTCCAATTTTGGGTAAAACAAAATCATCATCATCGTTCACTGTGTGAAGCTTCTTTGCAGGTGATGAATGTACATCAGCAGACGACTTATCTGCTTTTCTTTTTGATGGGGGAACTGATACTTCTTTTGCATCTTCTTGATTTTGATTCTCAGAAGCAAAATATTTACTAGTTTTACGTCTCCCTGAACTTTCTTGACCTCTTTGTGCCTATTCAGTTACAAACAAACAAAAAAAGTAAAATGCCACCTATCAAACACAGTATATAAAGTAATCTTGGTCTCACCTTGTGATTATAAACACATAAACAACACACTAATTCCATATAGTAACTGAATTGCATGTTTCTTGTCAAAAAATAACCTTTTCTTTACTTACCGATTTTGCAGGTGATGAAGAGGATGCATCTTTAGTGGTTGGTAACTTTCCTGGGATCTCAAGTGTGGGTTTTGCAGGTTTTGGTGCCTTTCCATCATCTTTTTCTTTGTCATGTTGCTTCATGAACCACTTTCTGATATCCCCTTGCTGTGGGAACAAAAGTTTCAAGTAAAGAAAGACAACATTCTCCAACTAATATAAGATAGAATTTGCAAAAATAAGAATGTTATGGCACCTCTTTTCCCACATTTATGTATTTAAAACTTTAAAACTAGTAACTTCAAATGCAAATTATTATGAAACCCTTACCACCAACATTACTAAGAAGATGTTTGGAAAAAAATTAGGTAAAGTAATAAAAACTTGAAATTTGAGAACTTTAAAAAAAAATTGGGCAGCTCTTTAGAGGTAATTAACTGCATTTTGTAAAGCAGGTGAAATCAACTTACATATAATTCCTAACTTACCATTTTTCAGGCTCCACTAGTGTTTGGTATCCCGAAGATGAAACCCTAAAATCTTCTCAGCAGGTATAACTGAAAGTAAAAAATACTGTCAGTAACTAGGTTTGATAGGTATAAGAAAAAATGTAATGATTATGACAACAGTAGGCAAAATATAAGAAAATTAAAACTTAAAAGATGGGTATCAATGTGCATAATAATCGAAATTCATTGCAGATTCACATGAGGTTTCGCAGAAAAATCGAAATCAAAGACACCCTAAATTAACAAGATCAGTAGGAAAAAGAACAATGCACCGTTGACAAACATGCCCCTGTTTTTAAGCACCATCTACTAACACCCTTCTAAAACCCTAAATCACAAGCATGGAATTGCATGAACTACAAAATCATCCCAACAACGTTTAAATTGGCACTAAATCATGAGTAAAAACGCATAAGGAATCACTAATGGTGACGCATTACAGTAATCTTGAACCAAGATCGAAAAGAAACAAGAAGAATCCATGAAATTTTAAGAAAACTGACGTCAGTATGACAGCTTCTACGAGTAACACTCGTCTAAACCCTAAATTACAAACAATGAGTTGTATCGAAACCCCAGGTTGTATAAAACTTAAGGTAATTGCAGAATAGCACGTGAAAACGCACAGATAGCTCGAATCAAACCTCGATTAAGTGAGTTACGTTGCACGGAATTCTTGTCTTAATGAAAACCCATCAGGCTATAAATCAAAAGCTGTCGAACGAGATGAACTTTTAGCATTGTTTTGAGACTGGATTTTGGTTTTTAGGGTTGAAGCTTCGATGTCACGCTTGATCCGTTTGAACGGTGTTATGATCCAAAGCTTTAGCCTCGTGTGAGTTACGGCTATTCGATTTCAGGTGGCCAGGTGGGTGCTATGATGCTATCAATAATAATTGGGTTATAAACATTTATTAAAAAAGGTTAACTTTTTTTTAAAGACGTACCACGTATGTTGTCTTAATCGTATCCATCGAACAGAGGTAGGACAAACGCCTTGAGATGCGTGGGAACCTGTGGAATAGGTAACCTTAATTGGGATCGAATTCCAGGATAAACCTTAAACTAACCATTCATCTTGTGTTCTTTAAGCTTGCCTCCATTTGAATTTTAACACATGACCTTCGCTATAGAAAGTAAAAGCTCTAACCACTAGAATAAGGCTAAGTTTTCAGGACAAAAAAGTTTAGTGTTGCTGTAACATCACTGTACTTCCGGTCGTTCGTACATCCGTACGATTTTACTGTTACGACCTGAGATTTTGTAATTATTAATATTGCTACATTATTTGATGATTATCACTGTTATTGGTATACGTGTTTAGAACATATATTATACGCGAGAACCATGGGAAAGTTTAGTTGTAACTCAACTAAACAGAACCAGAGAGTTTATCGCAGATTATTACACGGATTATGGATTATTGGTTGAAATGGAAAGGAATGTAGAGTTGGTTATGTTTTGGGTGCTAAACATAGTTAAGGACACATGGTCATGGTTTATCGAAATAGCGGTGGGACGGTGTAGGGGAGGTTGCGATCTACCTCTGCATATGCCCTATACTGTCACACCCCCAAATTCCCACTCGTGGTGTATGTCCACGTGGATGTGACGTGTCCAGAATCACAGCTCAAGGTCATATAGAACGACTCTATATGCGTTTACAAATCCAAGTTTGACACATACACATAACAAAATAGTTTGCAGCGGAAAAGTATTTCATAGCAGCGAAATAAATATGTTTGAATACATGCAGCGGAAATCAAATTGTCAAATGCAACATTGTTTAATTCATAACATAAATAACAATGTTTCCAAATGATAAGACAAAAATGCATGCGGATCCTAATGCTCGTCCCTTAAAGTGTGCATTCCTGTTATCCATAGCTCGCTAGTTACCTGAGAATACAAGTTTGAAAAAAAAAGTGTCAACACAATGGTTGGTGAGTTCACAGGTTTTGATATACGTATAGTAATAAAAGTGTGTCATGCTGTTTATCAAATGTTAGTACCGAGCCCTTGGCCCAAAGTGTCAGTGCGTCACTACCGAACTAAACTTGTTAGTCTTTGCCTCCGCCATGTCTCGTAATAACATGGCAAGATAGGTCAAGTTTTCACGTGTTATGACATCCAGTCAATATTTCGCCACGCGGGGTTAGTCACACCCCAAACGGATCCATTCAAACTCGCCTCGTTGTTTGTACATTAACGGTAAGACTTTGTGAGGACTTCTTACGATTACAACACTTAATGTTTGTCTAATAAACCAGCATACACCAAAATGTTTGTACAGTAATAGATGTTTGACTCGATGCAACAAGTATTCTCCCCCTATTTAAAAGCGTTTGAAAAAGAGTAAAGAGGGGCCGTAAACTCACCTTAGCGATATGATTGTGCGTAAGCGTAAGCTCCTGAGTTGTCGTGTAGCACGTCGGTCACCGGCAACCTATATCGTATGGCCCATGTTTGAATTGAAATTGAGATACTGATACAAGTTATTCCCTTCTGAATCAGATAGATTCATATCTGAAAGAGGTTGACAATAAGTTCTTTCAAAATTGACTATTTGTCCCTCTGTTAGAGGTGTTCCAGAAATGTCTGCGATCGAGTAAATAGCTCTACGAACGAATGGATTGGATCGACTTGGAAAATGGAAAGATTTGTACAAGTTATACGTTTCGTCACCACTTTGTGGAAAAGCCTTAGGTATGAATATGTTAGATACCTGTGACTCGATTGCTGAAATAGTATCTCTCCCCCAAAAAGCATGTTTTTTTTTACCGACGCACAAAGAAAATATTTTTTTTTATCTAAGACTATGCCTTCGCCATATGAAATATGAATATTAAGTAATAATAGCATGGCACTTTGAATTCGATATAAGAAATTTTGTTTTCAAAACATTAGATTATGTATCGAGAGAGTAATATGATAAAAAGGTATTTCCTATTTGATTATTGGAAGTCCAGTTCAGCGTCACAAACTTTTTTCACACCAGAGGTCTCTTAACAATATTTATAGAGCTAAAAAAAAAAAATTCTTTTTTCCTTAGTTTATTTGCTCAAATAAAAAAGCAACTTTGGGATTGCTGAATGACAGACAAATCACAGACAAAAAAATATAATAAATATATAAAGCAACGGAGCCATCATAGTATTTTTGAATTCCTCCGAAAGGAAGGGTGGTAAGTTGATCATTTACCGATCGGGGTCTGATCGATCTTATTTTTTTCTTTATTTGATGGAAGGTAAGGGTCAATTTTATTGTAGAGCCGTATGCAATGCATAATGCCCGTACGGTTGTTCGATTCTATCTTTTTTCTTGTTATTCTTTTATCTTTCTTTTATCTTCCCCTCATCATGAAAAATAGAGAAACCTTTTATTATCTTATATCATCAGGGTAATGATCCATCAACCTGCTGGTTCTTTTTCTGAAGTAGCAACGGGAGAATTTATCCTGGAAGTGGGAGAACTGCTGAAACTACGTGAAACCAATCAAAGAATTTCTTTATATCCCTTCTAAGCGTTCTATTTCGTATGGTATTTTGTAGGACTAAAGGATATATGGATAGCTTACAAAATCTATTTTTTCTTGTCATTCTTTTTTTCTATTAAAAAAAAAAAGACTATTAAAACTAATTAAAAAGACTTCGAATCACTGAATATATCAAAATTTTTTAGTAATAGCTAATGTCTGCTCGCGTGATTTGGAATAAGTACTACTACTCTATCTAAAAAACATGAAGCAGCTCCATCTAAGAACTTTTCATTGATATCTGGAAAGACGAAAGCAAGAAAGAGTTACTAAAACCATTACGAATGACAAGTACACACAAGAATGACTCGATCGAGTCCCGAGAGACAGATAGAGCTTAACTAAAACGTCCGCCCGGTCATCCTTCCGCATCATCGGCGATGAAATCGAGGGATGATACGAGGATACCCTGATCGATTGAGGGAGACTGGTACAGGCAACAATTCGGGTGGCTTCGGAATACCTCCGTAAGCCACCTGAAGGGATGAAGAACACTGTTTTAGATACAGTGATGTGAATCAAACGACTTCCTACTAGCCTGAGTTATAAGGATCATACGGTTTAAGTATGACCTTGAAACCCGAAAATCTTCCAATGTCGATCCTAATGCTACAGTTGGGTATACGTGAGTTCGTGTAAGTGATCGTGCTAGTGTTTGTGTTAGTACTCGTGTTTGTGTCCAACAACCCTTGGTTGTTCATGTTTGTCCGTGTCGGTCCATAATGATCGTGTTTGCTCGTGTTGGTCCACACTGACTGTGTTTGACCATGTTTGACCGTGGTTGACCATGTTTGACCGTGTTTGACCGTGTTTGACCAAAGTTGACCGTGTCAAGTCAACGACCCGTTGGTGAACCGTGCGACGGTTGTGAATCGTATAGCAATCGTGTAAGTGCTCGTCGTGTGCAAAACGCGCAAGTCGCGTCTATGGACAACTTACTATTTATAGTAAGTTTCCATTTTTGGAAAGTTCACAAAGCATATCGGTTTTACAGTTCTAGCATGCTCGTTAATCCTACGTGATCATGTTAACACATAACACATCTTCATATAAAGTCATATAAGTCGTTTACAACGTGTTTGAACATAAAAGTTTCCTAAAATGGAAAGTTTCCATTTATAGTATACAAGACATCGGAAACTATCTAACTTAGCATCTAACATCACATTATAACATAATAAGTCATTTAGCATGTCCAAATCATTCAACACGTTGATAAATCGGTTTTTGTAAAAATAAAGTTACTAAATATAGTAACTTTATGGTTTTTCATGAAAACGATCATTTTAACATTTCTAATCCTATTTTCTCATCATCAATCATCATGATAATCAATCTAGCATCATTCAATCATGTAAATATACCCAAATTTATCATCTAGCAACATTTTAACTAGAAAAGTTTCTAAAAATAGTAACCATGCCAAAAATGATCATATTCAACATCAAGATCACATTCTAAGTATCAATATCCTCCTAATAACATCCTAGTAGTAGATCCACATACATGCATGTTGCTAATACCAACCATAACATCATTCTATAAATAAAAAGTTACTATAAATAGAAAGTTTCCTCAAAAATCATCATCTTAACCATTTTAAACAAATCCAACCATGAGTAATCCTTCTAATATCATTAAGAAACGTTTCTACATACACAAAATCATTCCTACCATCATGGATCATACATGCATGGACATATAACATCATCTAGTATCATTTTAAGCATCAAGGTTCATACCCATCATCTTAGATCATCACAATATGCTACTAAATCACTTTAGATCATCATAAATCACATCAAAACCAACAAACCCAGAAACAAGATTCGTGCATGTGCTTCTATGGTGCTTGCATGTGGGTTTCAAGTCGTGCATGTGTGTGTAATAGCGAGAAAAGGGTGTTTTATGCTACAAGGGGTGAAAGACTACCTTCCAAAGCTTCAAAGGTGCTAGAATGATGAGGGGAACAGCTTGTGGGTCTTCTGGACAGCAAGAACTCGTAGCAATGGCAAGGTGATGGCGACTCTTCGAGCTTCAAGATGGTTAGCAAGCTTCAATCTCTTGACTTGGAGCTTCAAGGAGTCCTTCAATGGCTTCCTAGATGTCAAATCTGGTGGTTACAGCCGAGAATGGTCGAGATATGGCGTGGGGGGTTGAAGAAAATGATTAAGGTAGAGTAGGATGGGATTTGTCTTGGTTAAATAAAGATTTTGTCGACCGGGCGGCTTCTCGTACCGCGATGGGGCTTTCAAATAATCTTCGCGTACCGCGGAGGATTCCGGAAGTCAACACTCCGCGATGTTGGTCGCGTATCGCGACACTGATTCTTGTTGGGCCATCGCGTACCGCGATGGGCCCCTGAAGAGCCTAATAAGCCCTTTTTAATGGGTTTGATCCGTTCGTCATTGTTTTCACGCTTCCAAACTATCGTTTGGCCTCGTTTGAACTTCCAAGTTCGATGTGTGAGTGTTTCGTGAAGTCTCGAGTGTTGTGCTACACAATGTGCTTGATGTTCACCAACGTTCGTGTGTTTTGACACGTGTGTGTGCTTGTCGATAATTCCACGAATTATCTAGTCATGTGTCAGTGTTCGTACCGTCGTGCCACGTGTCACACTAAATTAATCTAATTCTAGTGCCACGTATACACAATGCATTTAAATAAACATTTAAATAAATGAGATGCTGACCTGGAAATTACGGGGTGTCACATATACATATGCATATTTCGATCTATCATGGATGTGTCAGTGACTTGGTTTAGTGGGTTTTGGATTGGGAATTATAATATTAAAGTTAATTAAATAATGAAAGGATAATGAAAGGATCTAGACAAACCTTATTCCCTCACGAACCCTAGATCTGCTGAACGAGGGGGACGAACCTAGGGACCTGAATGAGGCAACGAACCTTGGAGGTTCGCGGCCTTTGCAGCCGAACCCTTCAATGCCCCGAAGGCCGAACCTTGTTCACTTGTTAGCCGAACCTTGGACTGAACCTTAGCGAACCTTGCATGAGCGGGAACAAGGATGGCGAACCTTTGTTTCAGCCGAACCCTAGGCTCACGAACCCTAGCAAACCTACAAGTGACGAACCTTACCTTGTCAACTCCCACAAGCTGCGAACCTCTCCCATGTAGGCGAATCTACATGTTAGCCGAACCTATGGGCCAGCTGAGTCACGAATCTATTGTGGTGGTGATGAGCCGAACCTTGTCATGAAACCATAGCTCACGAATCATCTTTATTGGCCGAACCATTCCTAGGTTAGACGAACCAATTGGGTCTGAGCGAACCTAACTACTGTCCCTAGCCGAACCTTAACCTTACTTGGCCGAACCTATACCATTTGGGCTAGAAGGTTCGCTGCCCTTATGGGGAGCCGAACTAAAATCCCTTAATTTAATAGGGTAAGGGTAATTAGGAGCAAGAATATACATAAACACACATATATGAATAACCATGCATGCAAAGATTATTAGTGATGATATTTATAGATAAAAATAAATAAACTTTGAAAGTTGATATTGTCACACCCCCAAATTCCCACTCGTGGTGTCACAGCTCATGGTCATATAGAACGACTCTATATGAGTTATACATTCACACAATCTTTGAAGAGTAAACAAGTTTTCAAGTAAAGCAGCGGAATAATTATATCAAAAGCAATCAAGTTTGCAGCGGAAAGTAAATTGTATCAAACACTACATAAATCAATATTGTCTTTCAAAATGAACACATCAACACAACGCCTAGGAGTCTAAAATGCATGAGACTCTCTTGTACTCCTCCTTTGTGTCCTAGCGTGTGCTCCATTAGTTACCTGAGAATACATGCGAAAAGTGTCAACTAAAAAGTTGGTGAGTTCACAGGTTTAGATAGACTGAAAAGTAAACAGACATATACTGGGTATGTTAAGTTTTGTTGTTGGATACTACGATCCGTGGAGTGTGTCAGTTCATCTTACCGAAACTAGACTGTTCCCGTTTGCCTCCGCAGGTCAACGCTGAACCCGCATTCCCATCGAAATTACACTCGTTATGACCTCCAGTCAACATTGGTGCCGAGTGGGGTTAGTCAAACCCAGTAGTACTACGTAATTACGACTCGTTTGTGATACAATTAACGGTAAGGATAAGTGAGGACTTTATGCGATAATAGTTACACTCGAAAATGGTTTTCACAACATACCAGTCATATATCTAAAACAGTTGCATTGTATTCTCACCCCAATAGTTTAGCAAAAGCAGTTAAAGAGTAAAAGTGGGGCCGTAAACTCACCTGAGTTTGAGAAGTACGTGTTCTTACAAGAACGGTGTAGCTCGCCGGCTAGTAGTTACCTATATCACATAGGTGTTGTAAGTTTGTGTTTGCATATATGTGTGTCTCACAGGACCGTGTTCGTGTCTTAACAACTTCCAAGTTGTTATGTGGGTCGGGTTGACCGTGTTTGACCATGTTTGACCGTGTTTGACCTAACGACCCGTTGGTGACGGTTTTGAATCAAATGTGTGTGTAACGTGCGGTTTAGTGTCGTGTGAAGTGTGCGGATACCAACGATCACTTTCGTGAGGAAACTTACTATTCATAGTAAGTTTCTATTTTAGGCAAGTCATGTAAGAAATTATAATCCGCTTATTCTAATATGCATATTTATCCTAAGTGAGCATGTTATCACATTGCACATAGTTACACATAGTCGGTTTAGCATGTTTTGCGCGTAAAGGTTACCATAATTAGAAAGTTACAAGATATGCATATATCACTAAGTCTAGTTACAAATCTTATCATAATATCATCATATTAGTCTTAAATAAGTATTTAATCATAACCATTATGACTAGCATGCTCCTATTCTCCAAATTGTAAAATAAAGTTACTATATTTGATAATCTTTCTAAATATCATACTATTTGCAATTTTAATCATTCCAATGCATCAAATAACCATCATATCAACTTCTAAACATCATTTTAACATAACTTATAGATCGAAATATACAAATGTGACCATTTCATCAAACATACATAACTAGTAACATTAAAGTTACTAAAATTAGCAATATTCGCCAAATGGCCAAATATCGACAAATCGTGTAAAACCACCTAGATCATACATTCATGTTGCTACAACCATCATTTTAGCTACTATGACCATCCTATCATAACAACATCATCATGGAATGTAAAGATACATCATCTAATCATCATAGATCATCAAATATCATGTAAACATCATTAAACCCATAACTAAAATTCGTGCATGTGCATCAAGGGTGCTTGCATGTGTGTTTAAAGTCGTGCATGTGAGTGTGAAAGTGAAGGAAGTGTGTTTTGGGTATACAACTACCTTCTAATGCTTCAAGAATGCCAAGATGACGACAAAAACCGCCTCTAAGCTCCCTGGACAGTAGGTTCTTGCAGGAATGAGATGGTTGTGATGGTGGTCTTGAGCTCCAATGGTCTTCAAGCTCTCAACCTTCAAACCTTCAAGCTTGGAGCTTCAATGGAGGTCTCCCATGGCTTCCCAAGGGTCAAATCAAGGTGTTCCAGAGAGGAATAGTCGAGAGTTGGTGTGTAGTACCGGAGAAATGATAAAGAGTGGAGTTAATAGGCATGGTGGTCTTGATTTTATAAAGATTTGTCGACTGGCACCTGTCGCGTACCGCGGTGGAGGGTTAAAAGAATCCTCGCGTACCGCGACGGATTTCGGGAGCCAAACCCCCGCGATGCCTGTCGCGTACCGCTATAATTCCTCCTGTTGGGCCATCGCGTACCGCGATGGGTCCCAGAGAAGTCTAATAAACCTACTTTCATGGTTTTGAACCGATTTTCGCGTATTTCTTGAATATGATCATTGTTTCTCGATACGTGAGCATTGTTCTAACTAAATTAGATTCACCCGAACCTATATGAAATGATTTTGTGCCGTGGTTTGATCCGTTCACCAACGTTCGTTATTCAAGACACGTGCAAGTGTTGTGCGATAATTACTTGAATTATCGGTGTGTTTGGTCCGTTGTGCCACGTGTCACACTAAATAAAATTATTCTAGTGCCACGTATGAAATAATAACACATATTATTATTTAAAATAAAACAAATGCTGACCTGGAAATTGCGATGTGTCACAGATATGATGAAAAATTCATAAGTTTGATTCGTATATGGTTTCTCAAGCTTGAGTTAAAAATCTAATTAATAATTGAATGTTGATAATGCCAGATTAAACATGCATGCAAATATGATTATAGATACGTCATAACAAGGACTAACACCCTTAATTACATATATAGTTAAGGGAAATATATCTAGGAGTTCACAATTAATTGTCATTGTTGAGTAAATAAAATTAACAAGTTAAAACCCTATTTTATGAGAATCAAGAATGGAACCTTAGGTATTACCATTTAACTTTGATTAAAGGGTTAAGTTAAGGAGGCATTTAATGATTAACAGGAAAACACTTATGATACTTGAATACTACGCAGATACTTATGAACATGTAAACACACTAATTACAGATCTTTGAGTTGATTTGAGTTACATACGCGAGTGCGCATAATACGAGAACACATATTATAAGGACTTCAGGTGAGTTCTCATAACCTCCCTTTCTTTAAACTGTTTTGTTTTAAAAACTCGGAGGTGAAACATGTATACCAAATTAAATATTATTTTGATAACACAAGATTAACACCTGTTTATCAATATGATATTCACATTTAAAATTATCATTATTTATGGATTATCTCTTACATTTATATATCCGTGTAAACATTGTCATTGACTTCGGTCAATA
The DNA here is from genome assembly GCA_009363875.1 of Mikania micrantha. NCBI lineage: Eukaryota > Viridiplantae > Streptophyta > Magnoliopsida > Asterales > Asteraceae > Mikania > Mikania micrantha. Next base: position 53,286,624 of record CM018689.1, read on the forward strand.
ACAACGATTACATGTATTGTCACAAACTCCGTGAATCATTGCTTTTAACTTCGGTTAATTGCTTTGACATCATGTATTGTCACGTGGATTGTTTCCACTCCGTGAATCATCGCCTTTAACTCCGGTTAATTGCTTTGACTTCATGTATAGCCACGTGGTTAGCTACCACTCCATGGATCTTGTTTTTAACTTATGTTAATTACATAATGTCCATGTGTAGTCACAGATATTATTTGAGATTACTGATGTTGAGATTGGTTGAATGGTTATGTGATTGATTATTTGTTATTGACTATGATTATCTTTGATTGACTATGACTTAATTGATATGTGGTTATGTGTTGATTGAATGTTTGATTGTTGAATTGGTGGATGTGTGTTGGATTATCTCATACAGGTACTCTTGTGGAATTCCTCAAATAAACCATAAGTTTTTATACTAATTTTAATTAAACTGTTTATAAAACCCTTTTTAAGCACAACCTTCTAAACTCATTCTATTCAAACACTTTTAAGTATAAAAACTTGTGATTACTCACCAACTACTTTGTAGTTGACACTTGATTTCTTACATGTTTCAGGTAATTAAGACAAGTAGGATGAGGATGATGATCTTAACTATTTTGGACATCATCGCATAGGATTCTTGGACTTAGCTAATTAACTAAATTTCTGGCGATTAGAGTTTAGTTAGTTTAGCTAAATCTTTTGTGTATTTGATGTATGTAATTCACGATGAACATGATTTTTGTGTAAACATTTAATTGGTTTGATTGATATGTGATGATTTAATTTAGATGCCCACGAGCTTTTGAACAATCTACACATACCTCGTGGCATCCCGACGTTTCCGCCATCGGTCGGGGTGTTACAGTTGCAATGTTGCATAGTTAGACTACTAAAGATTTATATTTGGAAATTGATATGGTTCAATATGTATGAGTTACTAATGGGCTCTAGCCCAATGAATGTTGCTTAGCAGTTAGCATACAAATGAACCTCAAACAAGTTTTATACTTGAGTATAACTATTTATTCAATTTTAATGTTAATCACATATTTATTTTTAATATATTTAGATATGGTTTAAAGATTTTCTCTATAAGATCGGGTTATCACAAGATACAAACCAATTACTATATTATATAATTTCAAACACACACAAATACATATTTTTTGTTTCTTCTTTTAACGTTGTAATGTTGTATCATTATTCAAATTTCAAAGGTCCTTTTTAAATAAAAAAAATTAATAGCTAACTACAAGTATGAGAAAATAGGTCTTTGGCCCTAATTCCCTAATGTTATATGTACTAAAATAAAATAGGAGGAGAATAGTATGTCTGGTAAAATGGGCCGGTTGGGTAACGGGTCATAACGGGTTCGGGTCAGGATGAGTGCAGGCCATAACGGGTTTTGAGCAAAATCAGTTCGGGTTTAAATGAATTGTTCTTTGAAACATCTATTTAGTTTAACTTCAAATGTGTTATAAGTAAACAAATAGTCCATTTGGATAATTTTTATTGAATCTCATCAAATATGTTATACATCATTCTTAAATATTTGAATCAATTTCATTTACATAACTTTTTGGTTACCCATCTTGACCTGCATTGTATTTAAGTGCTACCCATCTAAAACTATTTAATATTATGATGTTACTAATTTAAACCATTATACTACAATTCTTTACCCAAACCAACTTATTTCCTTTGATTTGGGTAAAGATTGTCACCTCTAGAGAATAATATTTTTTAACTTATAGTACATTTTTAGTTTATTTTTGTGTTTATGCATTCAAGATAATGTTAGTTGTCGTTAGGGCTGTAAACGAACCGAACGTTCAGCGAACCGTTCGTGAACCGTTCGGCAGGAAGTTCGTTTATGTTTGTTCTTTAACAAACAAACGAACACGAACAAGAAATCATGTTCGTTTATTATATTTATTCATTAAATGTTTTGTATATTTTTAATTTTTAGTTTAATATTATAACACTTAAGTTGTTTTTAGTTTAATAATATAATATTTTATTTTATATAATTATAAATGATTATCTCCAATGTTTGAGATTAAAAATGCTTAATTTTATTGTTTAAATAATATGTGTTCGTTAGTGTTCGTGAACAAGCTAAATTTAAACAAGAATTTCCGTTCGGTTAACGTTCGTGAACAAGTTAAAAGTTAAACGAAGGAACACGAACAAGGGCTCGTTCGTGTTCGGTCGATTCGTTTACTCGTCACGAATCACAATGTGCTATTATGTTATCCATTCTAATTTGCCATTTGTGATGGAAAATAAGCTAATTGGTTTTCAAAATCAGCATTTTGTTTCGGTTTTACCCGACCCGAAAATAACCAACGATTAACGAACAAAATCAGAATCAGTATCTGCATCCACACACACACAGAGTGAAGAAGATGAGGATCTTCCTCTGTAGTTCACCATCTTCCTCCCTCTCACCACCACCACCACCACCTCCGGCCACCAATCACCACCGTCAAAAGTCCCTCACCACCCTTTCTCAAAAACCATCGTTACTCCGTTCACTCTCTGGAGCTGCAATCTCCGTCAATCTCATCTTTTTCTCGCCGGTATTGCCACTGCCCCCGCCGTCAATTGCATCGAATTACACTCCTCCATTTGTTCAATCGGAGTGTCGTGAAGAAGATAAACAGATAGAAAACGAGAAGAGGTTTGAAAACGCTCCTGAATTGGTGACTAATGAAGAAATCGTGAAGGAGGCTTGGGAGATTGTTAATGATAGTTTCCTCGGCACTGATAGGAGTCGATGGTCGCCTCAATCATGGCTGGTATGCATCTATCTCTGTTATTATAGATTAAATTGTTTGATAAATGATTTCTGTTTGATACTTTAAACTGACAATTTTTAGGGTTTGTAATTATCCACTTGTTTACTTGTAGCAAAAGAAGGAAGATATATTGAGTACATCACTCCAAACAAGATCGAAAGCTCATGATATAATCCGGAGGATGTTATCTAGCTTAGGCGATCCTTATACTCGATTTCTTTCTCCTGCAGAGGTAGTCACTGACTCACAAATCTTATCTGCTCTATCTAGATTAACGATTATGGAGTTTGGTAAAAAAAATGCCCCTGTAGATAGTGATTGAAGAACACATAAATTGGATAGATTAAGGATAATAAGACCCATTGATTAGTAAACAAATTAAGATTTGAAATTGATATCATGTATAATTGTTGTTTTCACTTACAAACATGCCAGTGTCTTATTCCATGGCATTTGTTCCTTCCGTTGGTGTTTGAAGTTCTCAAAGATGGCAAGATATGATATGTCTGGAATTGGAGTAAACCTTAGGGAATTTCCTGATGAAAATGGTGAAGTAAAATTGAAGGTTTTAGGGCTGATTTTGGATGGCCCTGCACATTCAGCCGGTGTGAGACAGGTGCTCACATTTCATAATTCGATTATTTTTAGTTGATGGATAATTAATATGCTCATTTTAAATTATGTTTTAGGGAGATGAATTATTATTTGTCAATGGAGTAAATGTGAAGGGGAAATCAGCATTTGAAGCTTTATCAATTATACAAGGCCCTAGTGAAACATCTGTAAACATCATGGTATGTTAGTTAGTAACTCATTAATATTACCCCATTTGATTTCATTATTAAATGTCTGCAGAACTTTTTTTTTAGGTCAAGCATGGAAATTGTGGGCCGGTGCAGTCTTTTGAGGTCCAAAGGCAACTTGTTGCTAAAACCCCTGTTTTTTATCGGTTGGAACAAATGGATAATGGTAATACTAAAGTTGGATATCTGCGGTTGAAAGAGTTCAATGCACTTGCCAGAAAAGATTTGGTTACAGGTAAATTTTCATTTCTAAAATGCAAAGTTTTTCTATATATTACCATTAACGGCTAAACTTTAAGGAGAAATTTTGACAGCAATGAAGAGACTGCAAGACATGGGTGCCTCATTCTTTGTTCTTGATCTTAGAGATAACCTTGGTGGACTAGTACAAGAGGGAATTGAAATTGCCAAATTATTTCTTAATGAAGGGAATACAGTAAGCATGTGATTTGTTGCATATATGGTATGTTGTAGTAAATAGTTACAAATTGCGTAGTTTGGTATGAAACGGTAAATTATGTCATTAAGCGGTTGGGAAAAAAAAATACATATATCTGTAAAGAGTAGATAGTACATTGCATCTTCTTGAAATTTTCGGTTTTATTTTATTTTGTTTGCATTTATTAAAATACTAGGTTACTAACCCGTGTAACACACGGGTTGACATAAAGTTAGATGTAATTCACAAAAAAATTAATAAAATGATATAATTACAATTGATGTAAAACATTATGAATTCAATTATTTACCTATATTTTCCTTTATCGATATCTTATCTTCATAATTTTGCATGACATACTAAAAGAGAAATGGTAATCAATGAGATAAATTTTGCATGACATACTAAAAGATAATTCAATGGTTACCTTTTTGTTCTATTCTTTTCATCTTCTTCATCATCTCTCTCTCTTTTTCCTGCACAAGGTGAAGTAATTGTTGAATTTTATTTACTATTTAGTTGGTTGTTGGCAGGTAATATATACAGCAGGAAGGGAATCTCAGAATATAAAAAATATCATAGCAGAATCAGGGCCTCTGTTTACCGCTCCAGTTATTGTATGTTATCTAATGCAACATCACTACATTGATAAATATGAGAAATTTTATTGATAACATTTAAGGGTTAGGTTATTGGTACACCGTTGTACCAATAACACTATTTGATTGAATTTTTGAATTTTAAAAAATGTGCATGAATAAAAGTAATGTGTGTGTGATGTGACTGATTTGACCACAATATGGTGTATAGATGATAAAAGTGGTATATAAATATTAACACCCAACATTTCATTAAATTAATGATTTGTTCAATAAACTGGAACATTGGTTTTGAATTTTGTCCTTTTAGCTGTTGAACAGTCCTGATAACATAATTTTTTTTCCCCTTCATGCAGGTTTTGGTGAACAAAAATACTGCAAGTGCAAGTGAAATAGTAAGCATTCCTGTTACCATGTGTTTGGTTAGAGGTAAAATGGCGAGTCGGTTGTATTGGGTAATGGCTTGTTGGCTCGAAATGGTCCAGGTTGGGATTGGTTGATCTGCAATTACTTTTCTTGGCCTGTTTTATAAAAAATGTATAATGTTTTGTGATATGTGTGATTACAAGACAATATTTTTACAATACTTCTCTAAATGTTTGAATATAAACATCTTAGGAGATTCTATGCATAAAAAGTAAAGTTTCGACTTTCTATCCTTCAACGGTTTCCTTGTTTAGTTTGTTATTAACTTATTATAATAAGCTGATTTACCCCTAAACTGATTAAAATTGCCATCTCACTAATGATGCAAGTTTAACCATTGGCACTATTTACAGGTTGCAACTGCACTTCATGACAATTGTAGAGCCATTCTTGTTGGTGAAAGAACCTATGGAAAGGTCTGTGAAGAATAATCTTATCAATTAGACATGTTATCTTAATATAAACTTGCATCACTTTTCTTTTTGTTAAACTGATAACATTGTTGGCCATTATCAGGGCCTGATTCAATCTGTATTTGAGCTTCGCGATGGATCCGGTGTTGTGGTCACTGTGGGGAAGTATGTCACACCTAATCATTTGGATATAAACGGGAATGGAATAGAACCTGATTATAAAAAGTTCCCAGGTATCATTAGGGACTTCTATGGTGCAAAATGTTTTGGACCTACAACTTTTATTTTTCTTATATCATTTGTGTTTGCAGCATGGAATGAAGTGGCTGAGCATTTATCTAAGTGCCAAAAGCAACAAGGATGAAACACATGTATGTAGTTCAGTAGTTACGTGCTATTTTCTATTTGTCCCAATAAACAAATTGGTATATTGTCTCTAAAGATACTTGGTGATCTTTTAGAGATGGAAAATTTAAACTTTTTTTTTGTTTGTTTGATGAAAACCGTTCAATTTGGTACAACATTAATGTATCAAAAAAGTTTAAAACTTTTTTTCTTATTCCTTTAATAACATAGTTTTTGATACATTAATTATTTACAAAAGGTACTAAAAAGTGTAAGTGGGCCACCCGGCCCAACCCGTTTGGCTCGCATTACCCATGTTGAGATGAACCTGATACTTGACCCGCTCATTTTCCACCTCACGTATTCTTTTTGATTTTATCACAATACACTTGCACATACAGTGTTTACATGCTTCAATTGCATGTAAACCTCTGGATGCGTTGGGTAGCTGTCATGAAGTTTTCGCTCATTAATTCTGACACACGATATGTTTTGGAGCAGATAATAGATCAATCTTGCAAAGAGTGTTCCAAGCTACAACAAATGCTAGGGTGAAACGTTAGCTGCGCTTTTCCAAACAAGATGATTAACATATGTTCTAAAGAATCTTGTCCCTTCATTGTAAATGTAGGACTAGAAATATTCATCAATTGTATATCTATTTCTAATCATGCAAGTTGCTACAAAAGGGTGAACACTATATGGTTGTGTATGCAAACAATACACGAAATGATGTCGTTTTAAGGTTCTCTTAAAAGACACAAGCATCTTAAATCAGTTATTTGATATGATTTTTGGAATTAATAATGTAAAATATGATTAGTTGACTTTTGAAACCACTTTCAGATCCAATGGGTCACATGGGTACGGATGGATTCGTTTGTTCAAGCTACTAGATGACAATGTTTCTGTAACTTGTTACTTGTATGTTTAAGTTCACAAGATTTCTTTATCTAGTCAAACATTGACTTTTGTGAAGTCAATTGCATTATTTCCTTGTTTTAAACTGTTGCTTTAATCACCTATCTTTTTTTATAACCATAGGAACCTACTTACGTGGTAAACCCCCAGGTCACCCTCAATACCCGACTAACCGAGAGGAACAAGTAAAGTGCGGTTGCAAGCAACCGTGACAATGACCCCTAATACTTTAACCACCATCTTTCCAGTTGCCACCTCTAAAGGTGGCATTTTTGACCATTTTCGTTTCAATTGGTCAATTTAAGTTTGTTTCTGAAGAGGACCATTACAAAATTAGTGATGGTAATCACACCAGCTTATACAGTCACCGGATTAAAATAAAATGTGCTATTTTGATTAACATTTCTTAAACCTTCATCTCCACCTAAAATCTAAAGAATTTGAACTTTGTTTTTTTTTTCCTTCAAAGCTTACGTGTTTAAGCTTTTTAGTATGATTTTTACTAATGATTTCATTTTTTATTAGCATTTTACTAATCATCACACGTCTCATTTTCATGTTAGCTTTAGTCATTTAATTTGTTTTGATACCAGGACCTATTCATTCATAATAATTTTAATCATATATGTATTGAATCATCAGTGTTATACATGAGTTAAAGCGTCGTCGTAGTTGTGGTCGCTTAGAAATTCAGGATGTTACAATAATATCCCTCTTCAAGAAAATTGCATCCTTGAAATTATTAGCAGATTGATTAATAGAAGACATATTATAGATTAGTATAGCAGAGAAACATACGAATCAAGTTTTGGAATTTGGATAGTTGGAAATTCAAAATTTAAATCTTGATTGGTCGGAATCGCTATTAATGGAACCTCTAATCAGGGGCGTAGCTTTCTTCAGACTGGGGGGGGGGGGGAGGGGCGACCGCCCCCTGTAAAAAATTTTATTTCGCCCCCGTTGGGATTATGGTCAAGCTTTGCCATTGCTTCTAATGTGTGAAGACATGCATATAGCTGAGGTATACATGAACCCAAACTTTTCACTGTGAATGCTTCCACCTGTCGCATTATGAAGAGCAACTTCAAGAGGATGTTTGTTATAGAACATATCGCGTATCAGAATTAATTTGGTAAAAAGCCTTAATTTTTTTGCAAAGTTAAGGACTTGCTATGTCTACACATTAATTGCTCGAATTGAACGATTATTTCTTGTGAATTATGAACATGTTTGAATCTGTTTTTAGTTTCCTTTGATCATGAGTGGCTAATTTAATTCGTGTTATCACTTAGGTTAGATGAATCTAATAAGGTTTGACTTTTTATGTTGACTTTTCCTATGACTTGTGCTCCCTTTAATGAAGTTTTGATTCTAAAAACTTTGTTGTAAAGGTTATAATTCTCATCAAAATGTAAGGTATCATGTGCTGGTAGTATATACTTAAAGAACCCAATGCTATCTAATTCAAAATAAAATATGAAAAAAAATGAAAAAAAAAAAAAAGGAAGAAGAATCTGAGGTTCTACCCCCAACTCCTTGGACCTTGGCTGAATAGATATGATCAGTTTCTGCATTCAAGAAAGCAGAAAGAACATCAGCCAATAAATAAATACATAAAAATAATGGATATATGCAGAAATTGATCATAAAAGCTATAATTATTTAGTAATTATATTTAATTATTTATACCTATTGGATCCTGAACACAACTCAAATATTCCACAACAATTCTTCCATGAAGCTTTTTCAGGCAGTTGAGGAGCTGAAGCTAGCAAAGGCTGCATATGATTTTAGATATATATAAACACCAATCACCATTACTGAAATAATTAAGTCTTTAGTTTTATCCTAAGTTTTCTAGTATTATTATATCCTAAATATTATAATTTGTTAATTAAGAATGTAGTTAGAGTTGGTTATGAGTGTTAGTTTCATAACTACCACCTCAACTTGGCAAAATGGGCGGGTTGGGTTGCGATGGGTAACGAACCTAAACGGGTTCGGGTCAGGATGGATTTTAAGCAAAATCAGTTTGGTCTAAATGGGTCATTTTTAAAAAACTTCAATTTAGTTCAAGTCGAAATGAGTTGTAACTAAACAAATAGTTTATATAAATAATTTTTAGTGATATTTTCATCAAACATATTATTAATAATTATTACCAATTTGAATCCATTATATTCACATAATTTTTAAGTTACTCGTCTTGACCCGTATTATGTTAAAGAGTTACACATCTCAACCAATTTTATGTTATGGTGCAACCCATTTCAACCCAAAATACAATACTTATTCAACCAAACCAACCCATTTCCCTTGCTTTAGGTCAAGATTGCTGGGTCTAACACCAAGGGATGCAATGATTCAAGGCAACCTTCCATGTTCACAAATATGTCATAATCTACCCAATTTCCTGACATCTAAATGATCCTACATCATCAACCAATAGTTTTAAATGTAGAATTTGATCAAATTTAAAAAAAAAAAAAAAAAAAAAAAAAAAGAAGAAGATTGATAGCATACTTGTTTCTCAGAGCAATCAGGTATCACAGGTTCATTTACATGATCATCATCACTCCTTCCACAATGTTGACATCTATCATTTGCAGAATCTTGTAATGAATCTTGCTGTGATTTTGGAGAAGTTTTGTCAGTTGTAGAATCCAACTTTTGGGCCTCATTTTCTTTTGACAGTTGAGTGTTCTCTGCATCAGTTTCATTGATAACTGTATGTTCTACTTCTAAGCGCGTGTCAGCTGCTACTGAATCATCTTTTTCTTGAATATTTGCATCATTATCCAACTTAGATGCCACTTCAACCAAAGATTGATCAACTGGAATACTCGGGTCAACGCTAGGAGGAGTCTTGAAACCCAAGTCTTCAACTTCTTGAGTGCCCTTTTCAGGTGAAGACTCAAATGGTTGAGACAAGTAATCAGCAACCGTATCAGGCTCAATCATTGCAGCTTTTTCAATCTCAATTATAGCTTGTTCTGTTAAATTTGACCGTTTATCGGTCTCGATTTTAGCAGGTTTCACTTCTGCAGCCATTTGGGTTCTATCTGTTGTTACTGATTCATATCCAGATGAACTACCTTCCATATTGTCCATGACCACTTGATGAAGAGAGTTGTGTTGGTCACCATCACTCTCTCCTATTATGGTTTGGTTCATTTAAATACATTGTTAACTGATCAAACAGATATCTAAATGAAAGAAAAGTAGGAAACCATGGGCCTGATAGATGTAAACAAGCCGAACTGAGACTGTCTAAGCTCGAGTTTGACTTGGGCTCAACTCGTTTATTATTTATTAATTAATTTATATGGAATTTTTTAATATATTATGCTTATGATAATTATACATAATATGTTATACATTCATACTTATTTTTATCATAATTTTATATATAATTATAATTATTAGGCCTTCAAACGATAACTTTGAGCCGGGCACTTCTTCGGAGCAGCCTCTCTATCCCAACTAGGATATGGGTAAGGTTTGTGTCAATCCTTTCCCCCCAGACCCTACTGAAAAGTGGGAATATACTTACTTGATAAGTATGTTTGTTTATAATTATTAGGCCGCGTTAACCTTTTTAGAAGCTAAGGCAAATTCTAAAATTGAAGCTCTTTCTGTTAAAAGAAATCATATTTTTTTATTAACATGATAACACATGAGAATATGATGGCATATATCTGAAGGATACAGAATCACACATTAGAGTTTGAATGAGTTTTACTGAAAAGAAAAGAAAAAAACCATAAAGTTAACCCAACAAAAAATTCAAGAGATTTAGAGCTTTGCGACTCGAGAGGAAGAATCGAAAGCGAATCAAACGTATTCAAGCCCATAAAAAATCGAGGCCCCTAAGCTTCAATTTATGTTTTTAATAGTCGAGCAGCCGATCTCAAACAGTTCACAAACAGTTAACAAATAACCCGACTCGTTTACATGCTTCATGTCTTGAATATGTGCATGTATAAAGATTTATAGAGAAAATGGTGTAATTACCATGACGATGGTGATCTGCCATTGAAGAACTGGATCTTTTATTGGTTTTAGCCTTTTTCTTCTTCTTGGGCCGTTTGTGCCTCTGAGGAGCTGGTGGCATGATTGAATTTGATTGGTGGTTAAACGCGGGAGAAAAGCTCTCCCCCCCTCAAATTCAGGAGTTTTCCAATTGTGTGATTATAAAAAAATGTGATGTTGCAAATTCTCATACGATGAATAAATCTGTGACATTGATTTTTGGTCGGAGGACCTTTATTCTCTCTTTATACTGAACCCAAAATGGATATATGATTTTAAAAACAGTGTTTATAACTAAAAATGTGTAGCAACATAATATAGAACGGGTTGAGATGTGTAACACATTAACACAATGTGTGTCAAGATAAATAACCTAAAAACTATGAGAATATAATAAATTCAAACGGGTAATAATTATCAATAATATATTTATTTAATGATAAAATTATTAAAGATTATGCGATAAACTATTTGTTTACTTACAACCCACTTTAAACTGAACGAAAATACGAAATTGTATTTTGGATTGAAATGAGTAGCATCAAAACATAAAACGGGTTGATATAAGTAACACCTTTAATACAATACGGTTCAAGATGGGTAAACTAAAAACTTTGAGAATAAAATAAATTCAAACGGGTAAAAATCATCAATAATGTATTTGATGACAAAATTATTAAATAATAAAGTATATGTTTACTTACAACTCTTTTTAACCTGAACGAAATTGATGGTTTTTAAACACAACTTATCTAGACCCAAACTAATTTATCATAAAACTCATTTTAATCCGCACCCATCCTAACTCAAACCTGTTATGACCACCCTTAATTGCCCCGCCTCGCCTATTTTGTCATGATTATTAAGATGAAATATACAATACAACCATCGAGATCAAGTAAAACACAACTTATGTTGGGCATGTGGGGGCAAAGTAGAAACAAAATGTAAGGACTTTAAGTAATCTCGAGAAAATAGAAAAGTAACACACGATAAAACTATCTGAAAATGTAACATGAATGTGAAGGAGATAGTCAGTTACATCCATCAGAATAGAAAAAAAAAAGAAAAAAAAAGGATATTTGGCTCTGAAGTCCACCACTCCAATAAAGCATCTTAGGCACTACAAACACATGGCAAACCTCACATTGTGTATTTGATTTTAGCATTTTTGCCAAGCTTCTGTGCATCTTCCTGCAACAAAACGTAGAATGCAAGCGAAAAAATTTAAGCTCCAAAACATTTAATTAGGGGTGCAAACGAGTCAAGCAAAGCCGCTCATGAGCTACTTCGGGTCGAGCCCAAGTTTCACATACCAAGCTTGACTAGGTTGGCAAGCTTAAACAAGCCTATTACTTGTATAATTTTAATTGATATGTTAAATATAGATTTACATTATAATTACTATTATGCATAAATTATGATAAAAATAACAAATATTTCATAGCAAAGCTATAAAAACTATAAAATTATAACTATAGATATATATAAGTTTAGGGATTGAATCCTATGAAAACTCAATCTTAGAGAGAAAACCCTTAAACTCTATGTGAGCCATTGATTTGGAATCTTGAAAATAAATATGTGATCCAAATTAAACCTGAATAAAAAATTGGGTTTTGAATAAACAAATCATTTTTAATGTGAGTTAATGTGGACCACATATTTATTTTTAAGATTCCAAATCAATGGCTCACATAAGGTTTAAGGGTTTTCTCTTTAAGATTGGGTTTTCATTGGATTCAATTCCTATAAGTTTATTATAAATGTACATAACTAAAATAATTAATATATTAATAAATGATAAACGAGCCAAGCTATAAAAACTACCTTGCTCAGGCTTGGCTTGTTTACTAAATTACGTCCCCACATTTCTCTAAAAGATGGTAAGTGAAGAACTTACATGAAATATGAAACCAATGTTTTCATTGTGATCAAGGAGCTCCTTCCACTGTTTCCCAATGCTCATCTGCAAACAAAGACAAACACACAAAACATAATTCAGACCTTATTATCTTTTTATGCAACTAGTCCATTATTAAGCTACTAGGGGACCTCATATACAGTAAATCATAAGAGAGAACCGTTCAAACATTGGTTGACTTGGCAGTTAAACATCGTTTGACTTTTTTAAAAAATTGTACATTTGTACCTGAGCACTCTCATTGGCAGCAGTCTTAGTCCACAGAGATATTCTTTCCTGCTTTGCTCTGACATTTACAACTGCCCCACATATTTCATCCCCATGATCAAACTGTTCTCCAATCATTGCTAGCAACTATTTTGAATACAAAAGAGGTTAACAAAGTTATGCAGTCATAAGACCCTTAACATTAAAAGAAAACATTAAGAGAATACCGTATACAGCCAACACGTATCAGACTTATACTTTAAAAAAATCATAGTCCAATTTCCACCGTTAGCACAAACAGGATCTTCCCACGTAGGCACAATTTTGTTTTTGAAGCAATAGAGATCAGTTCCAGAAGCCAACTTGCTTGGTCGGTGTATATTGTTGTAAAGGCTGCATTCAAAGAAATTAGACGCGAGGTATGATCAATTATAGAAACATTGCATGAAAGCTTTCAGGAACAAGAGAAAATTTAAACAGGTATGCAACAGCTTTTTTATCCCACATGGAGATTAACACAATCATGACAATAACACCACCTTTTTGTATATTTTAAGTTAAAAAATAGACGAGTGAGGGTAATGTGTGAGTGTGTGACTAATACCAAGGTTTAAAAGAACGGAAACGTGCCTCGAGGCGTTTTCACTCTGCCTCACGAGGCGTACGCCTCAAGGCGAAACAAGGCGTAAGTCCGAGGCGGTTGTAGATAAATAAATATTTTTATAATATATATATCAAAAAAATAGTAAATATTAAACATCAATTAAATATGTAACACACTAACACTAAATATCTTTAACACTAAAGTACATGAACATCACATAGTAGTTTAATCAGTACATGAACATCACATAGTAGTTTAATCAGCACATAGGCCGGCATCAGAAGCAATTGAAGATTGACGATTGGCAACCAATTGGCTCAAATTAGATGAAATGCAACCATATATAGATAAATCGGTCAAGAGTCAAGACCCAAAAGAAAATAAAGAAGAAATGAAGCAATCAATTTCATGGGTATTTGATAGAAGGGAAAAAAAAGAATGAAATAGAAGAAATCAAGCACATGCAGTTCAATTTTAGAGGAAAACTTACTTTGGATTATGGAAGAAGATCGATTTCAAAGAAGGCCAGCTTCGAAAGTTCGAATTGCAGGCTGATGAAGTTCGAATTGCTTGCGGACGAGTGAATGTCGATTGGAACTTGGAAGGGACGAATGGACGATTTAGGTTAAACGGCGCAATTGAAGTTGTAGCCCATAAAATTTTTTGGGCCGCCTCTAATTAACGTGCACGCCTCAGCCCACAGTGACCGCCTCGGGCCCAAGAGGCGTACGTATCTTCAAAATCAGTGAGGCGCCGCCTCAAATACGATTTTTTGCTGTTTCGCCTCGAGGCGCGCCTTGAGGCGCCGCCTCAGGCCTTTTTTTTAAACAATGACTAATACAGATTTGACAAGAGGTATAATGTGTGGATGGTAGGGGTAGTATACCAATATAAGGACCCTTATCAAAAAGCATATGCTAAAAGAATATCATAGTAAGATAGTTTTAGAAAATAAATACGCAAACCGAAGCTCACCGACTTTATGAAATTATTATTTACTCATGTATATCATCTAATTAATTATACAAATTTAAAGGTTATTACATAAAGTTCTAGCTAATACAGATTCAAGATTCACATATAAATCATTGGCACAATCTTGCGACGCCTAATTCAAGATTTAAAATTTCAATGCTAGCAGTAAGTTTGCTGAATGATACTACCCTGTTGTTGACTAAAATTTGATTGGACAAAAAAAAAATAACGATTAACGTCTTTTGTCCAAAAAAGAAAAAAGATTAAACCATGAAAAGAACTTGTAACTAAGAACAGCACAAATGATATACCTTATTGTAACTCCTAGTTTAAACTTTAAACTCAATGATAAAACACCGAACATGACATAAAAACAGAAAACCCAATTCGGAATTGAATTAACCTTTGGTTTCAAAAAGACAAAAATAACTATATAGTTTTCGATTCCAATGTTTAAACCATGAAGAAAACTTGTAATTAAGAACAGCACAAATACAGTCAAATGCTTTTCTTTCTTAAATTGTTTATAAAGACTGGATTGGAAACTAAA
Organism: Mikania micrantha; assembly: GCA_009363875.1. NCBI lineage: Eukaryota > Viridiplantae > Streptophyta > Magnoliopsida > Asterales > Asteraceae > Mikania > Mikania micrantha. Next base: position 53,301,672 of record CM018689.1, read on the forward strand.
GAAAAGAAAAGAAAAAAACGGGACAATTTAGTTAGTTTAATAGGTGGAAAATTGTTTACTGGACAACAAGGAGTTGCACACGTCTACGCATTATTAGGTATACAAAATTGTTAATTTGTCAATGAGGAGTTACACAAAAAACCTAGCGTAGATTTAATAGGATTAGATTGACTGGGTTTGTTGAAAAAAATTAAACAAGAAAACAGCATTATATGATGAAAAGAAGTCATATCACACACCAAACCTACTAAACTCCATCAAGATTTTAGTACAGCCACACATAAATTATAAATAGTAGGCACCAGTAGATCAAAATTCAAAATTATATTCAAATCATTTCAAAATTCAAACCATCTTTGAAATGTGAAGACATTAGACATTATATCTGATTGCTAAAATACATATCTGATTGCTAAAATACAGAAAACTGCCAAGTTTCATGTATGAGATGCACATTCAAACTTATACACACGTCTGTAAATGATAATAGATCACACCCGATTCATAAGAAACATACGGATACCAATAATATCATTCAGAAAACCAAAATAACAGAAAAGAAATTCATGAAATCAATATCCAGTCCACTCCAAACATTCATGATATATACATCAGATTAGAATAACGTACTGTATAATGAAAGTAAAACCCTAACTCAAGAACTCTGATGAAAATTGGTTCCAGGTTCAATTTCAAATTGTCATCGTACTATAACACATAGAACGTGATTAAGCATGTCAAAAAACTTTAGTGAAGCGAATTAAAACAAGAATAACCTCCAGAACTCTTCAACGGTGGAGAATGTGTAGATAGAGCGCAGGTTACTGGCCCAAGCGGTTTGCTTAGCCTTATTGCTGGGATTATCGTACCAGAACGTCCATGAGTGCTCAAATGGATGCTGCACTACGGCCGTACCAGGCCTGGAAGAAGACGACGACGACATAGTATCACCGTCGCCGCCGACGATCTCTCCATCTTCCGGCTGATCATCTTCTTCTCCGTCCGATCGAACACCGACAAATCTGTTGGAATCAATTATCTTCTGTTCCTCCGATTTCACTACTTCTTCCACCATCTTTCTCTACAACACTGTTTCTCACTCTAGGATTCTGTTTCTCTCTCTAGAACTCAGTTGGTTTGCAGAGACCGGATGGAAAAAGTTTACAGAAAGTCTCCGACTACTGATGGTTGGGCTTTATAAGGTGCATTTTATAAGGTGCATGGCTAAGTGGCTAACCCAATGTGAGCCCAAACGAAATTATTTGTTTTTGTAGATTACTGAGATACCTAGTATGATTTGTTAGTTTTTTATATGTTTTATATATTACACATATAGTACTAATTTTTAAAAGTTTATGACACATACAATCCTTAAAGTTTACTCTTAGTACCTAGATTTATTGTAACCTAAGGACTATATTCGTTATAAATGTTTAAAAGTTGGATCATATGGCTAACTTATAAAACTTATAGACTAAGAGTAAAATATTAGCAAATCATATGTATTGGACACATGGCTATGTTCTATTGGTTTATATTTTTATTTTTTAGACAAAACGTATCTTTAAAATAAATGAGGGTAAAAAAATTAAGTTTGGTTGGTTGTTAATGAGAGTGAAAAATATGAGTTTACGTTGGCTGTGTATGTGAAAGAGAGAATAATTAATTTTTTAAAAAAATAGTTTTGGTTGTTCATTTGTGAATGAGAGTAATCTTACGTCATGATCACCTTGTTGGGGGTGTTTATGTGAATTTTAGCTGGGGAGACATTCACGTATCATTCAACGCTTTTATAACCGTTGACACGAGCTCTTTATATCCACTTACATTGGTTGTTTATTTTTATGAATGTACCAATGTGTGGATCTATGCCTTAGGAAGGCTAGACAAGTGTAAGTCATAGGTATCATATACCAAAAAATAATAACCATTGTAAGCAAAGTAACCAGTCAAATTATGTATTTCAAACACACTTATGTTAAAATGAAAGCATGATTCATTGGTTTCAAACAAAATGTCACATCTTTCTATTCTAATAAACAAAAATAAGTTTTGCCACATGTCATGTTCTCATGCTTTTTTGTCACTTATCATTTTTCTATAATTTTATTAAATTCTCTATCTTAATTATTAATTAAATAAATTCTCTCATATTAAATACTTATAATATTAATGAGTAATAATATTCTTTGTCTTTTTACATGCAAGAAAATAGTTTTTAATAAATTAAAATCAAATATTTTTATTAAAGAGCAAACTTCAAAAAAAAGTTTATAAAATATGAAACTTTCTAAAAATCATTTTTTTAAAAAGTTAGAAAAGTTAGTATTTTTAGAAAATAAAAGTTTGATAAAAACAATTTTTAAAAATTAAATAAAATACCCTATAAATCATAGTTTTCAAATACTGGTATTTTATAAACAAATGATGTTTCTTAAAACAAATTTTTTAAAATAATAATGTTCAACCAAAAGTTATAAAAATGATAGGAAAAATTAAACTTTAGTTATTTATGTTAAATGATATTATCAAATTAAGTTATTTAACTTTAATAATTATATAAATTATACATTATTTTCTTGATTTGTAACAATTAGTTTTTAATAGAAAAGTAAATGAATTTGTAACATCAATTAGTTCAAAAATATGTATTATTTCAAAACAAGTAGGTCATGTATTATTTCTTTAGTTATTAAAAATTTTAATTATTATTTTATTATTTCAAATACTCATTAACGCGTAATCTACTTAATTTATAACAAATTGTTTATTTTTTTAAATTTTTATTAATAATTAGTTAATGTTTTATATTTAATCCGTGTAATACACGGGGTAATAATCTAGTACGTTATATTTGCTAAATTGAAGTATGAATAGAATCCTACAAGTTCACATGTGAACTACATCAATACCTAGCAAAAGGAATCCTTTTGACATACTCAGTTAAATCTTAGAGACCTTGTTTGAATTCGAGGATTTGTCTGGGTCCTTTTTTTCAATTAACTTTCGATATAACATTTTGCAAGATATACACTCTAGTAAACTTGTTTTTGACTTTTTGTTTAAATATTCATTAACGACCAACTGGTTTGTTTGATTTTATATAACTACAATATTAGCAAGAGTGTTTGTGTCAAACCTTTGGCATCTGCTTTTAAACTCTAAAACCAAAACCAAATCATTGTACAGACAAAATCTAACAAACAAATTGGATGAACTTGTTTCCCTTATTTGAGCTTAACAAGCTTCTATAATACAATCAACTTCTTTATTTCTAATCAATAAAGACAAGACTGTCTACATCTTGCAATCATTAGACTGTATCTTATATTTGCTAATAATTGAATATATTTAGTACGATGATATAGATAGAAATTTAACACACAAGTACAACAAACCAAATGTATTGAAACAACACTATTGAACACATTTATTCTTGTTGCTTGCCGTCATTAAAAAACTTTAGAAATATGACAAGAGAAAATGAAGAAAACCCAAAGTCTCACGTCATATGCAAGTCGATAAGTAAACAGTGAGATATATTATAACTTTTCAATTTACTTTTATTATACGTCCCATTTGCGGTAAACGCATATAATGTACATATGTGTGGGCGTCAAGCGACGAAAGTAAAATTGGATTAATTTTAATGTTATTTTATTTATTTTGTGAAAATAACATTAAAAGCTTTGTGATGATCAACTTCAAACGATAACTTTGAGGCAGAGGCTCTTTCGGAACAGTCTCTCTATCTAAACTGGAATAGGGGTAAGATTTGTGTATCTTCTTCCCCCAGACCCTACTGAAGAGTGAAAACATAGCAGGTAAGATTGTTTGTTTATTTACTTACTTTTATTAAACATATTAAGGATATAATCAACGCTTATTATAGCTTTACAACAACTTTCATGCAATTATAACACACATGACACACTACATTTAAATCACGCACAAAAAATGAAGATGGATTGACTGATCTGCATAGTCAACTTTAAACCTCCAAATAAGCTCAAAAACCAATAACTTTTATGCACAATTTTGGCATTTTGCAATCTCAAAACAATTGGTGATGCAAGCCAGCTAATATGAACAAACTTAGTGAACCCAATAGTACATAGATGAACAAAAAAGTAGAGTTTTTCATACACGGCCCACCTAAATTACTTTAACACATGGAGTAAGAAATCAAGAATTAAAAAAATATTATTTAAACAAACATTTATAAGTAATTTCATAACTATTATGATATATTATTGATGGGTTTATAGTCTAAACTAGAGCTAATATGTATGATTACAACATTTATAAGGCCATCGACTTATCGTAAAGTCAAATCGACGGTCACAAGGGTTTAGAAAACATGAAATGAAAACGATATAAAGAAAACGTTCCCAATAAAATTCTTAGCGTAAAACCCATTTTTAATATAAGTGTAAAAGTATAAATAACGTAAAGTGTATGTAAGAAAGGCAAATGCAAAAGGTACTAGTAATCACCAGAGGCTATCAATAACAAAAAAATGTTGATAAAACTACTAGTAACACTAATGACAATGCATCAAAAATCTATACGTTTTTTTTAATATAAGACAACTAGCATGTGTATAAAAAATCCATAAGGTAATTGATTGTCTCTCTGAGCTTATAAAATTACATACTATTTTAAGAGTTTTATACTTTATGTATTAAAAAACTTGTGTTTTGAAAATATACATTTTAAGAAGTTTAAAATAGATTACATACAATTTCTTAAAAACATGTAAACAAAATATATATGTTTCCTAAATGGTCCAGAACAAAAGGAATTTTTTTTTCTAAATAGATGATGCTGAAAAGTTATTTATAAAAATGTATGATTTAAAAAATATTTACTAAAATAAGTGTTTTTCATTTATTTCTTTATTTTTAATTATTTTATTATATTTTTTTAATTAAATCAACATATTTTAATTTTTCTATTTTTTCCAATCAACTAACTATGATAATATGTTGATTAAATTAAAAAATATATAATAAATTAGTTCAAAATAAAGAAATAAATGACACTCATTTTGGTAAATATTTTTCAAATCACCTGTTTTGGTAAATAAATTTTCCACCAATACTATTTCTTAATTTTTTTTTTTTTGAGCAAAAGACATGGCACCAAGACAATGCTAAAGACAAAATTGATATCCAAAGGTCTTGGTTATTTATACATCAAACTTTTTTATATTAACACACCACAAACCTTATATGTCTCGTATAGACCTATAAGAGACATATATCATCCTCTGGCATCCATTGATTTGCCAATGATTGGCCTCATATATGACCTATACGTTCCATATAGGCTATACAAGACGTATAGGAGCCTGATCATTGACACTAAAAAACTCTGACAAATAATGATTGCCTTTTATACGTCTCGTATATGTTTATAAGAGACACATAAAAGGTATGAAGGATGTGATGTAAAGACGTATAAAATGTGTGAAAAGTGTGTCTAAATATATAACATGTCTGATTTAAGTTATCTGTTTATTTCATGGTTACTCCTCTTTTTATTGACTTTTAAGGGTTTCAAAGTCTGTTTATTAAATTGTTTATATTTTTATTATTTAAATAATAAAGTCATAATATTTTATGTTTTGGACCCAAACCGGTCGGGCATAAAACGAGTTGGGCCTTTCTTTCCGTCTACGAATTCGCAAGCGAATAAAAAATTAAAAAAAATAAAAAAAAATTCCATTCTTCGTCTATTTTGCGTATATAGTATTGCCACTTGTTGATGCAGTGCGACGGAACGTGGCATTCTCGTGATTTCATCTGCAATTCGAGGACAACATTGTCAGATTGTCACGGACCTCTCTCCGCCGGTGACCTCAGGACCCGACAGATCTTCCCCTTTTTGAAGGTGTTGTTTTCTGTTCAAATTTCATCGTATAAAGATGTACGTGATTGTGCGTTTGATTCTTGCTTCTGATTGTTCATTATAGATTAGCTGTGATGTTCAATCGATTCAATTGCATGTTAATCGTGTTTGATTTGGTGCGTATTGACTGTTTAGCGAAAAAGGCTGATAGGGTTTCAATTTGTATAGAATCTGATTCGGAATGAGTCTCACAGGCTAGGTTTTGATTATTTTGCGTATATGTGTGTGTGTTTATTTTACGCTGTTGTTGAAATTGAATCTGTTGAATCGCGTAACTCATGCTTTACTGATCGATAATGAGTTTGCACTGTGCAAATAGTGATGATAGCTATAAGTGATGCACAGATAGGGGCGTTTTTCGTATCTGTATGTACATTATCGGTTTCTTACGTGTTTATCAAAACACATGAACTTTATATGTTGAAGCATCAATTGATGGTGGAATGTTTTGCACCAGTGTTCTAAATTTCACATTGTCGTACTTAAGTGAATGTTGGTCCTGCTCGTTTAGAACGATGAATGCTGATCCTGTTTGTTTAGAACAATGAATGTTGGTCTTGCTCGTTTAGAATGATGAATTTTGGTCATGTTTGTTTAGAAATTAGAATGATATGTTGGTCCTGTTTGTTTAGAATGATGAATGTTGGTCCTGTTTGTATAAAATGATGAATGTTGGTCCTGCTTGTTTAGAATGATTAATGTTGGTTATTTTTTATTATGTTTTTTAACATTTGTATTACTTGATGTAAGGATATATAACGGAGAATCATGAAAATGGTATTACTGAATGCAAATTATCGTAGTTTTTCCTAACTGATAATGCCTGATGCAAAGTGAATATCTTTTTTAAAACCAGTTAAGTTGATAAATATTTGGTTTTCTAGCTGCAAATTTTTAATTTTGTTTGGCACATGCAGAGGTGAGAACATGGGGTGCCTTACCAGGTGATGGAGATGTGGATATATTGTGGTGAAGTTGGTCAACACTGTAAGAGTCAATTAACCAATTGTGATCCTGATTCGCTCCAAAAAAACATTTATAAAGGGGCTTTTGTGTATTAAAAATTATTTATAAAGTTGGCACCGCTTTTCAACCTTTTGCAAGAAACAAGATATCTGCAGAAGGGGGACTATTTATATCGGATTTTGGGTTCTTTGTTAAATCATGCCTCAAATACAAAAGCTTTATAATGCATGTAAAGCATCTTTATCTCCTACTGGGCCAGTGTCAGAAGATGCTCTTGAAAAAGTCCGATCTCTCTTAGGTAAGGTTTTAATGCTATATTCTTGTTTAGTTGTTTCTTGCTATTCTGTGATTTTTTATGTTTATTCAATTTTAATCTGTGGTGTCACTTTTTTTTTATCTTCCAAGCTCAACATTGAGATGATTTGTCTTGTTAATGACATCGTTTTAACTTTATCAAAGTCATATTGGATTCCTTGACAATGAATCACGTATATTAGTGAAAATGGGCCAATTTGAGCTACGTCAAAAGTTTAAAAGTTGCCAAAGCATATTCAAATGTTGTAAGCCTTCTAAATTGTTTTATTCAAGAAAGTTGGAGCATCACTATAATCATTGTTTATGTATTATCCATAATTTTTAGTATTTTAGAGAAAGAAAAACCTGGAGGTCAACCCCAATGAACTTTTTCTGACATGATAAAAACATTTACCCATTTTGTTCTTAATCTGTTGCCCATTTTCCACCTATAGATACGTGCATATCAAATCTACAATTCGCAAATATATCGTTTTTATAGCTCTTTTTACATATTTATGTCTTTTACAAGGACATTTCTGAGTCTGTTTTAGAATGCTTATGAGATATTAATGCTCTTTTTATTATTATTATTAAAATTAAACTAATTGTAAAAGTAAAAATATTTCATTTGTTCAAAATACAAAATTCATAATAGTTCATCAGTCTACACCTATTATAAGTACATATCCATTCAAAGATGGTTATTTCTAGCGCACTTTCCTATTTGATTGTGTATCAGTTACTAACTTGGTATATTTTTGTGAAACATTTTACGTCTCGTTATAATATGTCAAGAGTGTTTAAGATTTATAGCTATTGACACATCACATCTATATGAACTATAGATCGTTTTGAACGCACATAGAGTAGTAATATGCCTTTCTTGTATATTAGATATGTGGGATGTTGAAGCTGAGTCTTCAATGTGGTTATAACCTCTTGAAGAATCAAAATCTGACAATCAGATGATTAGAGTTTGAAATGATTGGATAAATCTACTTTTATCTTAATAATTCGTTTTTCTATGTGTTAGTTTAACCTTAATATGTTAGAAAGTTTAAATCAGATTGAAGTTTGTAAGTTTCTTTAAACTTGTTGCAGCAACATCAAGTCACTATGTATCCCATGTGTTTTAATTAATTGCCTCTGAAAGTTGTATGTGAATGAATTGCCTCTTAATTCTGGAACAAATTATAACTGATAAACTCATACGGAACATTTACAACTTGTGATTTTAAGGGTTGAATCAAACCTGATAAACATATATGAAACAAAGCAAAACTTGTGATTTTAAGGGCTGAGTCAAACCTGAATGCCGAGATCACAAATTCACAATCCAAATATGAAGTTCAAGGGGTTGATGAACTATGAGGTTGAAAGTGCGGTGAGGGGCTGATTAACTGTAAACATTGAGGGTTTTGGTGAGGTCAGAGCCCAGAGGTTTGGTGAGGTCGCGGATTTGACGAGGTTAGACAATCTGGAGAGTCCAGGAGTCAGAGACTGTGAGGCTAGGGTTGAGTTGAGGAGTTGCTGATTCTGTCTTAGACTCTCAGTCAGTGTCTCATGCTTTCAAATGCTATTCAATATTTCAATTTGAGTTTAGGGTTGGCTGTTGCGCATGAATTTAGTAAAGTGAATAAGAATTTTATATATATATATATATATATATATATATATATCTATATACATACACACACACACACATATATATAGGGATTGTATCATAGATAACCTATTTTAAAGAGTGAATTATTAAACTCAATCCTGGCCATCTATTTAAAATCTGAAAAATAAATGTGTGATTCACATTAAATCATATTAAAGTTAATTTTTTATTCTAAACTTATTTTTTTATTCAACTATAATGTTAACCATACATTTTTTTTCAGAATTTATATCAGTTGCCAGAATTGGGTTTAAGAGTTAATTCTCTAAGATTGAGTTATTATAAGATACAATGCCCCCCCCCACCCCACACACACACATATAAAACTGATAAATATTAATAGGGTGAAACATGTCTCTTAAAAGGTTAACAGACGTTTTAACCTGTTTAGACACAATTTTTATCACGTCGACATGTTTACGTCACGAAACTTGTTAACTTTGTGCTGTTTTAATAGGTCTTTCTCAGAAATTACCAGCTCTAATACTTTCATATGCAAAGTGAATATTGGTTGTGGCATGATTTTCTTTTTTCATACAAAATTCCATACATCGCAAATTTTATTTAATTTATCACTTGTTTTCACACATTTTAACCTTGAAAGTTGTTGTATTTTGAATGTGGATCAGATAAAATCAAGGCTTCAGATGTAGGGCTAGAGCAGGAAGCACAACTAGTACGTAGCTGGACGGGTCCTGTACCTGAACTTAATGGCGCCAATCGAGCTTTGCCACCAATTAAATATATCCATATTCACGAGTCTGAGAGCTTCACTGTAAGTTCAAAAATCAAAAAATTCAAAATTTCTTTTCTTGTAAAAGACTGAATTTTTCATTATGAATATATCTTTATATTTTGTAGATGGGGATATTTTGCATGCCATCTTCATCCATCATTCCCCTTCATAATCATCCTGGAATGACTGTTTTTAGCAAGCTTCTTTATGGATCAATGCATGTGAAATCATATGATTGGCTTGATGAACCCTCACCATCTGATTCGTCACAAGGTATCATCTTTCTTGACTGTAGCTTATGGCAAAAAAAATGGTGAACGCAACCATTAGACGCCCCTCACCGACCGGTCTCACGGCCAACATGAGGGAGGTAAATCGCGTGACCCAGGGAAAATTGGGAGATGCCGGGCTTTGAATCCTAGACCCAGGGAAAATTGGGTAGCTTTTGACAATTGACGGTCTGACTGATAGAGATGGCAAAAATGATGTTTCGATCTGCAACTACTTTCTTTATCCAGTTTCTGAAATTTATAAATGATTAATGTTTAAAATATGATTAGAAAAGGAAATTTTCAAGAAGGTAAACAAATAAACTTACCCAACATATTCCCACCCTTCAGTAGTGCCTGGGGGAGGAAGGATGGAGACAAACATTACATTACCCCTATCAAAGATCCATATTTGAGTATTTGACAATGTGGGGTATTGAGGAATTTTTTCTCCTGTCAAAAGTTGGGGAAGTTCTTTCAGAAAAATGTGAGGAAATTTTTATAAATTTGTACTTTATTTTTAAATTTGAACTTTTACTATTATGTATGTCTATAATTAAACTCCCACTTCTAGTTCACAATAATTTAACTCTCTCCTTTTGATAAGAGAAACTTGCTCATACCTCACATTGTCAAGTTTAGGATCTTTGGTTGCCTCCTTACCTTTCTTGGAAATTCTCCATTAAAAATGTATTACCAGTTCTTATGCATTGATAATCCAGGATATTTTCTAAAAAAAGCAATTTTGGAGGTTTTAAGATTTTGAATTCACTTTGGATGAGTTTTGCCATTTCCTAGCTTAGTTAAATATTTTAACTTGATCCATCTAATTAGGGCTGTAACCTAACCGAACCGAACAAGACAGTGTTCGTGTTCGTTCGTTTAGGTTTTAGCGGACAAACGGACGATTCGTGAACATACAACCGAACAAGACTTCGTATTCGTGTTCGTTTGTTAAGAAAAATACTTTGTTCTTGTTCATTTATGTCCGTTCATTAACTTCACAAACGAACACTAACGAACACACAGGTGATTTAAAACATAAAAATTAACATTTTTAATCCTAAACATACATTATAGATCTAGTACTTCAACATAAACATCTAAGTTCCAATTAAAAAAACAAGATCTAGTGTCTCAAAAACATAATCATCACAAAATATATCTTGGCTTTAAATTCTTCATATCATCAAAACACGAACCGTAAATCCAATCATCTCCAATTCACCATTTAAATGCTATCTGAGACAATTAATAGAAAAAACAAGTCAAACAAAACAAATATACATAATAAGTTAAATGTCATCAAAATTATCTAAATGTAAAATTACACTTGTACCAAACTTCAAATGAAGTAGTTCACTTTCTTCAAGGCAACTCAACATTTCCACATCATCATTTTCCTACAGTAGGAAAGAAAATACATTAACAAGAATAATAAAACAAACATTGTAGTTGAATGTATAACAAAATTACCTTGTTCTTCTTTTTGTGCACACCATAGTAATGACGATACCAATCAGCTCCACATATAAGCATATCTACCATCTTAGTTCCCAAAGAAGAACGATGTGGATCAATAACCCTCCCACCGGCACTAAAAGTTGACTCTGAAGCAACAGTGGTGATTGTGATTGCTAAGATATCAGCAGCTATTGTGGTAAAATTTTATACTTGAGTTTGTTCTCCTTCCACCATCCCAAAGCATTAAAATTTGTACCTGCTTCCTAAATATAAACCCCTTCTTCCAAATAAGTGACTAATTCCGACTTTACACTTTCAACACAATCGACACTTCTAATATGTTGGTGATACTTAGCACTGCCAGTCTTGACATCCTTACCAAATCGAGAAGCCCTAAAGCTAGAACCACTTTCATTTCCACTTCCACTCGGACCATTTACAACATTTGCACTTTTAGAAGAATCAATATTAGATTCTTTATAACTCTCAACATACTCCTTAAACAATTCATCTAAAGAATCACGAACAAACAAAATCTCTTCAAGTGCTCTATCATTAGAATAAATGAGATTAAAAGCAAATTCGATTAACTTCATCTTGTATCTAGGATCCAAAACAGCACCAACTGAAATCAACAAATTACATGATCCCCAGTACTTGTCAGATTTAATTTTCATCGCCTCAACCATGTCTTTCATGCAATAATCCTCATTCAAAGTTACAGAATCTAATGTTTCTTTTATCCCATATAACTCACTAAGAAATAAATTGGATGTTGGATACTCAGATCCTTTAAGGAAAAAAAACAATACAAAAGAAAACATGTTAAAAAAATGCTCAAAATATTGTAATAAAATGCTCAAAATAATGCCACAATTAATACCTGAAATCAACTTTGTTGCCTCGTTGAAAAGTACTAAAAATGAGCAAACATCTTCAACTTTTTTCCAATCGTCAACACTCAGCAAAGTCTTGTATGAAGGTTCTCGGTCAGCATAATTCACAAAAACTTCTTTAAACTCCAAGGTTGTAGACAACATAGCATATGTAGACGGAGGAGGCGGCGTCGGAGGAGCTGGCGACGGAGCAGGCGGCGACGAAGGGAACGACGTCAAGGAAGAGGCTGTGACGAGATGATGTTGAGATGCCCTAATTTGAACGATGCTTAGCCAATGAACCCTTTTTTTTTGGGGGGGGGGGGGGGTTGGGTTATCTAGGGACATTAAATTTTAATAAATTAAATTTTAATAAACTAAAATTATAAATTATAAAATTTCAAAATTCTATACCGAACGAACAAGCGGACACAAACGAACGGACATAAACGAACGCTAACGAACGTAAATGAACATATTACCGAACGTTCACGAACACAAATGAACGAACGGAGCCTTTGTTCGTGTTCGTTCATTTAACTTATCGAACAAAATTTCTTGTTCGTGTTCGTTCATTTATTAAACGAACGAACACGAACGAACTTCCCGTCGAACGGTTCGCTGAACGTTCGGTTTATTTACAGCCCTACATCTGATCAATTGGAGATAAAATAATCTCAAATTGACCCATTTATACTTTTATGTTCAGCGGAAATATCTTTGTGTATATATTTTTTTGTCATGCTATTTAAACACAAATTGTTATTTAACGCATCCATGAAAAATAAGTTGTTACGATAGTGCATATCTTGGTAAGAAATCTAAATCTTCACTACCAAATACTATCCATTATGCTAAAATTGTAATGTTTGACTACTAACCTAAAATACCCTTCCTAATAATGAAATTGGGAATCTTTTGAACACCATTGACAGTTTGTAATCATGACATTTGGTTTAAAAGATGCTTTTAGTTTAGAAATTTGCCCAAAGGAAAACATGATTGAGCAGTATAAATGACTCTAGGTTACTTTATGACTAGTAATACATTTCTACTCGTCCATATACCGATCACACAATGATGAGAATCCAATCAATGACACAATAGAAATAGGGATTGCAATTGAAAAAGAAGAAGAAGATGGAATGATGATATTAATGAACGACTGATTACAAATCAGTTCCAGGGTTACACCCTTCTCTGCATAAAGCAAGAGCCAATTACAATTCTAAACAATATTCTTCACCCCTCCCACATACAAGCCTTCCTCTATTTATAACCAACTAACAATTAACTAGTAAACCAATATTACCAAGCTACCCTTATCTAAAACCTACCAGTACTACTAATTAATACTAACATATTGATATAAGTATAATCTCTAGCATTACTCTCCCCTTATTTAAAAGTCTTGTCCTCAAGACTTGGGAGTGAATCATTCGTCCTGCCTTGCGTCGTGTCGTCCGGACATTTGTTAGCTGATCCATATCGATTACCCCAATGCAAACAAAGTCCTTTCTTCCTATGTCCTTTCCATTCCAAATGCAAAAGATATGGAGCTCCGCGATCATGATGCAAAACCTGTCTCAACTCAGGAGTAGATGAGACGCCTGATCGAATGGTTGGAAACGAACACAGAATCTCAATTTGAGGGGTAGACATAAGGGCCATATCCCAATCAGTCACATAAACTAGATACTCATTCCCCAACTTGATATGAATGTTATCAAAAGAGCAAATAGGAAATCGTGGCTTAATTAATTTGGGTGTAATAAAACGTTTGGGGTCCCCTTGACCCAACACCTTAGGCCCATCATCTGTTAAAGGCTCATGCCCAATTGAATAAGAAAAATGAGGAGCGGCCTTACTGTCGACACAATTAGGGCGCCTTGTGTCCTCAACCTTTACATCACCGATCAAATCGGAAATCCCCTCCGATTGTTGAATCGTAGTGAACTGCTCAGAAGGATGAATCGTTACATGCTTACCATAGACTACAGGGATTAGAGGATCGTGAATCAAATCCGATTGGAGCTCCTGCCCTGAAGAATCGACCGATTTCTCCTCTTGGGACTTCATCCAAGCTAAGATCACCTTCCGAAATTCCCTGGACTCGGAGCGTTCTTCATTCAACAGCTGCAGTGAAACCTTAATTTCATGAACGGCTTGCTGGAGTTGAGCGATTTGTTGATCGTGAACATCTAATCGAGAGTTGAGGTTTACCATTGTAGTCGGAAATGGATGGAATCGGAAATTGGATAGAACTGAGAATCGGAAACGGAATCCAATCAGAATTGCGACAATGAAATTGAAATCGGAAAACCCTAAAATCGGCGACTAATTGGCTGAACTGTAGAGCTATGGCAGATAGGATCGTGATTTGCAATAACGAATGAAGCAATTCAGAACGGAAAAATGAAATTGAAATAGAAGAAATCTGAAATTGACGGTAATCAGACGAACAAATTGGAAAATCAATGAAAAATCGTCAAAAATTGGTGCCGACTACGACGATGAGACATGAAGATGAAGCTGGAATCGATTGTGAAGATAGAGAGCAGGTGGTGGGCGGCAGGTCGGACCAATGATGAGAATCCAATCAATGACACAATAGAAATAGGGATTGCAATCGAAAAAGAAGAAGAAGATGGAATGATGATATTAATGAACGACTGATTACAAATCAGTTCCAGGGTTACACCCTTCTCTGCATAAAGCAAGAGCCAATTACAATTCTAAACAATATTCTTCACCCCTCCCACATACAAGCCTTCCTCTATTTATAACCAACTAACAATTAACTAGTAAACCAATATTACCAAGCTACCCTTATCTAGAACCTACCAATACTACTAATTAATACTAACATATTGATATAAGTATAATCTCTATCACACAATTATATATTTATACCTATACACACTCATTTTAGCTAAATCATTTTTGTCCTATATTGATATAATTACATGACATAAATACACATAGCTGTTGGGGTGACGGGCGTGCTCTTTGTTAAATTGTACCTCGTTATTGTTTATTCACTTAATTATGTCATATTTAAAATAATAAAATTTTTATTTTTAATAAAAAGTGTTCCAGGTAAACTCAACCTTTTTTACCATAAATGAAATGTCACCCAGAAACCCGTTTTTTTCTGGCCTCTAGTTATTTTATATAGGGGTGTTCATCGGGTCGGATAACAAGTATTTGGGTTTGAAATTTTTTGGTCTATCCGAAACCCGACCCGGAATTCAAAATATATCATCCGACCATAAAAACCGAACTCATGCATCTGAATAACCCGAATAAAACTGTTTTTTCATATCCGAAACCCGATCCGAATCTAAAATCATATTATCCAACTCGAAAAACCCGAAATAGATTTTGGATAAGGTTTTTTCGGATACGATTCGGATTTCGAATTTTTTCGAGTTTCGGATATTTTGAATACCCCTAATTTTATCTATAGAATGTTGGAATTGAAGATAATTAATTGTGAGTTGTGACCATCAAGAAAGATTAAAAGTCGGTCTTTTTCTTGAAATGAAGTGATGGTGGTTTGTTATTAGCATAATCTTATTATGATACTTTTTTCATCAGCTCGACCTGCTAAACTTGTTAAAGATGGTGTGATGACGGGCCCATGTGGGACAACGATTCTATTCCCAACTAGCGGCGGCAACATCCATTGTTTTCGCGCCCTGACTCCATGCGCCATCTTTGACATCTTGTCACCACCTTACTCGTCAGAAGACGGGCGGCACTGCACCTATTTCCGGCGGTCAACCGAAGTAGTAGATACTCTCCCTGGTAAATTCAATTTCATTTGACCTCTTATTTGCTTCTTGTTATATGTTTGACTGAAAAGTCAAAGTCAACATTCATTACTTTTTCAGGTACAATTGAAGTAGATGAGACAGAAGTTGCATGGTTGGAAGAATTTCAACCCCCTGATGATTTTGTGATTCGACGGGGTCAGTACAAAGGTCGCGTTATCAAGACTTGAATAAAAATGATGTTCTGTTAGAATATTCGAAATTGGGCTGCATCTGACGTGGAAGTTATCTTTGTTTATAAAGATGCCGGGGATAATAATGTAATTCTATTGGTTATGCAGACATTGCATGCATATACAACATGATATAGTGTCTAGTTTATTTACCGTTGGTTCTCATACTCATTTTAATGTCTCCAGTTATGTTTTTATTTTATTTTATTTTATTTTTTTACTTTTTGAGGGATTTTATGCATTTGGGATAAAGGTTTTGAAAATGAACCTTATTTATTATTCATTCACCAAAGAGGCATTGTCTTAATGGTACCCTAGGATTCTCTCAAATGGGAGGTCATGGGTTCAAATCCCTCCGGCAGCAAAAAATAGGTCTGAGGGGGTCAGGGGGTTTTCCCTGTGGGGTTTCCTCCTGTGGTGGCTCGTGGGAGGTCTAGGTAAATAGACCTTGGTGACATGGCTTGGAAACAGTGGGTTCACACGATTGAGACCTTCGCCGTTCAAAAAAAAATTATTATTCATTCAAATTCAAAATATCAAGAGAAGTTCAATTCCTAGATGTTTAGACAGTGTGTGAGAGGTTGTAGCGTAGTGGTAAGAGGGTAATCTCACAACCAAACCAAGAGCTTGTGAATTCAAACAATGCCCAATGTAGTTTTTTTTGTGTTAGAGAAAAAAAAAGTTTAGAGAGTGGCTATTGTGATTTCAAGAGACAAAGTCATTGTATAGTCATTTTGAATTTATTCAATGATATCAGATATGCTTGACAAAAAGAATGGGTCTTGTCAGGTTGATTAACGGGTTACAACATGTTCATGTCAGGATTAGTTTTTTAAAAAATGTTTTTTTTTATTCAAGGTCATAACATGTTTTGATAAAAATGGTTTCAAGTCAGAACAGATCATCTAAAAATATGGTCACATGGTGCATTGAAGAAATTGCATAATATAACGGAAGTTGCGGGAATTGTTGTTGGATAGTCAATCGGAGTTAAAAATAAGGGAGAATTACATATTTTCCCTTCCTAACTTGAAAAATTACATATTTTCCCAATGTACAAATTTTCAATGCATAATGTACAATGCTCTTAAAGCATGATTTGAAGAAATGTGTAATTTTACAAGTTAAGAGGGGAGAAATATGTAAAAGTCCCTAAAAAGCTGTTGCACAAGAGACAGAACCATTGATTAACGTCTGGCAAGGAAAGGAAAAACCATCCATTCTGACCATCTATATAAATTCACTTAACCCATTCTAACCCGTAAATATTTTTTGTCGACACATTCATCCCATTCTAACCCGTAAATATTTTCCGTCGACACATTCATCCCATTTTTGACACCCTAATGAATTTGTCTAAGACACAAAGCAACCCAAACATGGAATCAAACTCACCCAAAAATTGACTCAAAACTAGATGTTTGGGTTTGTATTGACAGGTTTAGTACCAAACATTGACACTGGTGTGTTAATTTTAAGTATTCTTATTTACATGAAAAAGTTCTTGTAATATATTCTCCATACTAGGTCAAATAACTCATATATTATATACATTGTTGTAGAAGTCGCTAGTGGATGTGTTTATACGTATGCACGTGCGATATATATATAAATCCCAAGTGATTATGAGATGATAATATTTTTTTATAATTTTAAAGTTTACTAAATTAAAAAATATGTTTACATCCTCTAAATAAACGTTTGTATTATAATATATCTTATTTTATCATGAAATGATTATATACAAATTGATGCTTAGATTTTAAAATTAACTAGAAAAGTTATCTGCCCGCTTCCGCGAGTGTCCGCCCGCTTCCGCGAGCGGTACAATTAACACTCGCGCGTTGTAACGTGATTGTTAGATTAAAAGAACATATGAAGTTGCACTCCTTATTTTATGAATTGAATATTATTACACAGATACACAACATTATTGTGCCATATACGCTGCGACCAATCGACATGTAGCTAAAATATAATGTCGTTGTAAAAATCAGAATTAAGAAACCCGAAAACATATTTAAAAGAAGTAAAAATATTTCCTATGTAAGCCAACCAGAAACATAGACGGATTTGGTTTTAACCAATACTAGTGGCGAAACGTTTAAAAGTAAAAATATATTGGAGTTAACACGATCGTAAACATAGACAGACTTGATTCTGATTAATATTTGTATTGAAAAATATTTATAGAAAAAAAGTTACAATATTAACTTAAATTATACCAAACAACTCTCATGTTTCAATTTGGTGTACGATTAAAAGAAACATATGAAGATGTGATATATCAGTTAAAAGATTGAAATGTAGTTAAAAAAATTATTACGTCCTTATATGCTGCAGTGCACATTATAAGTAGAAAAGAGTAGGAATAATCTTAAATTCAACAAAGAAATATATATAGTACAGTGTAATCTAGTTTTGTCTTGTAGACTTGTAGTAAATCCACCTAATACACTTCCAATAATCAATATAATCATTTTGAAAAAACTACTTGGTAAATTATAGTTTTAGTCAATCTGGTTGAAGTGTTTTAACTATTTCGCTTTAAAATAAAATCTTATATCAATTCAGCCTATTTGGTTTAGACAACTAACGTTTTTAGCCCCTAATCATAGTTAGGTTTTGGGCCAAAACCGTTATAATAGTTAAGTTTGAGAGGCTAAAACAGTTTTTTTTAAACGACATTTGATCTCAACGAGTGAACCACTGATTTCCAGGCCACGTCACCAAAGTCTAGTTACAATGACCTCCGTTGAGACCCCACCACCACCCCAGGAGGAAACCACACCGGAAAATCCCCTGACCTCCCAATGACCCGTATTTCGCTTTGGGAGGGATTTGAACACGTGACCTCCTACAGGGAAGTCAAAGGGGTAACCATTAGGCTAGAAGCCCTTGGTTTAGAGGCTAAAATAGTTAAAACACTTTAAACCCAGAGGTCAAAACCGTAATTTATTCTTCTTTAAAATATAAATTAATTATAACGGCTTTTTGTATGACATAAATCTGAGCGGCAAATCTCTGTTTTCCGTATCAATCAAAACAAACAGAGGTGATACCGCCTCTGATCTCTCTCCCTCAAAAACACACACACACACACACTGCCATTGATGCCATATTCACACAAACTCACTTCTTTGTAAAAATTAAGAGGAAACTGTTGATATTTTAGTCAGATTCTACTGACAAATTGTGTTTATTAGGCAATCTAATCGATAGAAGAAGCATTTCAGACGTACAATTTTGTTTATTATGATCAATCGTTCATTCAACCTTATACATCGGTTCTTGGCTCAAGATCTTCAAAAGTTTGAGGTAAATCCTACATTTTACCTCTTTTATGTTGTTTATTATAATCTATGAAGCTTATTTCTCCTGTTTGATCGATTCACGAGTTTTATTCGTGCTTGTTTCGAAAAATTTGGGGGGTAGTGTTTAAACCTGAATGTGTTTGGATTAATGATGTTCTTGATTAATTTGAAGACTGTTTAACACGTTAATGGATGTTAATTGCTTGAATACACGATTGAGAGATTTGAAGATCGTGGAAATGTAGGGTTTATCCGTTCAAACCCTAAGAAGCGATTCAACAACACATAGATTAGGCTTCATCATTTCTCTATTTTATGTCACTGATTTACTGACAACTATGAATGTCTGTTTCGATGCAGCACTTTTAATCAAATTGTTTCTGATCTTGATGGATAACAACGGATTAAACATCAATCTGCCACTTCTGTCTGTGAGGCGATCCTCATCGATATCATCCTCCAAGAAGAATGAAAACCAAAAAACCGGAAGCTATCTAACAGTTAGGCCTTCCATAGAATCTTGTAAAGCTGGATCAACATCAAACCCAATGATGAACCCAGGAAGTGTTCCTTTTGGGTGGGAACACAGTCCGGGAAGGCCCAAGAATGAAAGAAATAAACAAATTCAAAGCATGGAAAACTCTCCCAGTCTTCCAAAGCTTCCTCCAGGTAGGTTTTTCAAATCTAGAAAGATGATTAAACCCGAATGCTCAAAATCAACAAAGAAAGATACTTCTGGTTCTCGGGTTTATGATGTTAAGTATGATGATGAAGACACGCATATGGATGCAGTTGCTACAGTATCGCTTAGTGAATCATTACATAATTGTAGTGCAAGTGGAATTGGGTCAGATGTGAAACCATCTGGGATTCATCAGGCTGAATCAAAAACGAGGGATTTCATGTTGGGTCGTTTTCTTCCGGCTGCAAGAGCAATGGCTTCTGATGCACCTCAGCATACTTTCAAGAAGCTCTCCATTGAAGATAAGCCACAAGAAGTGAAGAAATTAGTGAATATGGATAATAATCACGACAAAGAGGAAGAAGAGGATGATTATGACAGTGATTATGAGTATCATGAACATGGAAAGCAATCATCTAAGTTTTGTGGATTAATTCCACGTTTTTGCTCAGCAAATGCAGTTCATGGGACGAGTTTGAGTGTCAAATTACCAATTTCTCCTGCAAATAAAACTCAAGCTAGCTCTTCGTCTGGTAGTTCTTTCAGGGAAACTAATAGTGAGGTATCTATTTGGATCTTTACTTACCTAATCAGTTATTTAACTAATAAGTACTAATTAAATATGTTTAATCTTTTTGTTAGCCTGCTAGGAGTGGTGTATATAAACATAGATCAGTGAGTAGTGTTTTGAGAAGTGAATTCATTGAACCCGCAAACATAGAAGGATCAAAACTTTACAGTCGCTTGCAGGGACCTGCGATTGGTGATCTTAGTGGGTCGATTCAGTCTACACTTTCTGAACAAAGCGATTCAAGTTCAAAGAAAAAGGGCATAAGCTTTAGGGAATTACTAGCTGATAAGAGCACAAATGAAATTACAGAAACAGACAGCCAAGATTCCATATTTGAGAAGACACTTTATGTTGATACTATTCATACTTCTGAATCTCCAAAAGAAAATGCAGCTTCATCATGTATGAAACCGCAGTCCAGCTTCAATGAATTGTTGGAGTCAGAACATGAGGAATCAAAACATGATCTGAAAACAAGCAAGTGCAAAAATCCTGATCATGATGCTGAATTAGAATGGTTTGATGATGATCCTAAAATTAACCTCAAACTGAAAGCTTATTATACAAAGCTTTTTGAGAACCCTGCTCCCCCACCACTGCCAAAATCACCATCAGACTCATGGTTATGTCGTACGTTGCCTTCTGTGTCTTCAAAAAAGGTATCTGCATATTGGATCCCTATATACCCATCTTCCAATATGGTGACTGATGATCCTAAAACCGAAGAAAACATCCAATTAGAAAGTCCACAGGTAAATAGATTAATTTTTTCATATCATTTAGGTGTTTTGATGTTATATCAGTTGGATCATAAACTTAATCAACATTTTTTATTTATTAGGAACAACAAAGGAGTCCTGTGCCAGAAAGTTGAAGTGGGGGTGTATCTGCTGTTTCAAGTTCTTACTTTTGTGTATATGTTATGGCTGGGAAGTTTCATCAAATTAAATGGTTTGGTGATCATAGAATTGGTTTCTTTTGATGGGTAACCTTTTTTTTTTTTGGTGGGCATATCATTTTTTAACCTTTTTTTGATTAGAAGGTATCAAATAAAAGATGAAATGTACATTGTTGAGTTTCTTTCAAAATGAAAGTGAGTTGTGAACTTCTTATCTTGTCTTGTTTGTAAATAATTTGTAGGCAGAGATATAAAGAGATTTTGTAGCATTTAGGTCTTTCTCCAATTATATCCCTATATAATTAGATAAAACCCGTTTTAGATTCACGCTCTCATACTATATAATCATACTAGGTTAAAACACATGTATTACATGGGTTTAATAAATCTAAATGTTGTAAGCAATAACTTTTATAAAATTTGTATGTTTGATATTATTAATTGTTTATAAAATAACAATAATAATTGAATGTTTAAAAATAACATATTACAAATAAGGATTAAAAATTATAAAATTATATTTTAAGATATTATATAATTAAAATTTTCTTATGATTTATTAAGTTATTTAATTTTTATGTTTAAAAATAACATATTACAAATAAGGATTAAAAATTATAAAATTATATTTTAAGATATTATATAATTAAAATTTTCTTATGATTTATTAAGTTATTTAATTTTTATGATAAGATCTATTTGTTTTATATTTAATTTTATAATTTAATTATTTAAAATGATTCATTATTAATATTTATTTAAGACAAAATTACAAAGTTTAACCTTTATGTTTCTAACAAATAACAAATATCAACCTTTAACTATATGAATTACGCTAAACAACCTTTAAGTATTTAAGTTGTTTCAACTTTCAAACTTTACATTAACCCTGGTTAGATTTACCAGTTAAATCTAGTCATGTGCAAAATATGTGATGGGTATTCTAGGTATTTTGATCTTTTGTTATTTTTAAACCTAAAAACTCACTATTCACGTATCACCGTATCTTATTCAAGAATTTACTCCAAACAGGGGTGTTCGAAAATTAGGGCTAAAACCCACCCAGAAGTTCGTGGTTCCTCCGTCTTCGGTTAGTGTTCACCCAGAACTTCACGTAATTAATTTGTTAGAAACATAAAGGTTGAAATACTTAACCTTTATGTTTCTAACAAATTAATTACGTGAACTTCTGGGTGAACACTAACCGAAGACGGAGGAACCACGTGAACTTCTGGGTAGAGGTGGCCAAACCGGTTTTTTTTTGGAACCGGTTCCGGGTTCTGACCGGTTTTTTGCCGGTTCCGGTTCGGGTATGGCCGGTTTGAGGGTGGAACCGGTTCCGGGTTTTCCGGTTCCGGTTTCTCTGAAAATTAGGAACCGCCCGTACCCACCTGTTCCGGTTCCGATTTCCGGTTCCGGGTCCGGGTACGTTGGCCACCTCTACTTCTGGGTGGGTTTTAGCCCTAATTTTCGAACACCCTCGTTTGGAGAAAATTCTTGAATAAGATACGGTGATACGTGAATAGTGGGTTTTAGGTTTAAAAATAACAAAAGATCAAAATACCTAAAATACCCATCACATGTTTTGCACATGACTAGATTTAACTAGTAAATCTAACCAGGGTTAATGTAAAGGTTGAAAGTTGAAGCAATTTAAATACTTAAAGGTTGTTTAGCGTAATTAATATAGTTAAAGGTTGATATTTGTTATTTGTAAGAAACATAAAGGTTCAAATTTGTAATTTTGTCTTTATTTAATATAAAAGATAGGGGTTGTTTGTTTGCATCTGAATGGCATTAAGAGGTTACCTCTGAATGGTTTATAACCCCTTAACCATTCAGACTTATGGTTACCTCTTAACCATTACCAACCTCTTAACCATTCAGACTTGAGGATGTTTTTAACCATTCACATGCTATGAACCATTAAGAGGTACCCTATGAATGAGATTAAGAGGCCACCAGACAGGGCCATAATTAGTATTTAACAGGAGAGAGACGGGAAATGTTTTTTTTTAGAGTTATGACAAGTGTCATGCCAACTATTCTTTTATTAATAGAAAATTAAGGATGTTCATCAATCCGGTTAATGTTTAATCAGCTTTAAAAATTTTTGAAAACCGAATTGAATTCAGAAGATCATTAAATTTGGTTTCGTTTTGGTTAAATACCCAACAAACCAAATTCAACTGGTTAAAAATCAAATGAACCAGCTAAAAACCGATTAAACCTAACAAAATAAATTGAATTCAACCAGATGCACAAATTCAACCTTATATATTATTCATAAAAATAACAAATTTATATACAGATTTGGTTTAATCAATTAGCCGAATAAACCGATTTTAAAAGCCATTGGAACTGATTATCGAATTCACAATTAGGTTCGTTTTTTTGTTACGAATACGGTTCGGTTTTCGGTTTTAAACGATTTTTTTTTTGAACCCTTAAATCATAGTAACATATTTTGAGTCGTCATCAAAGTTCAACTCAACTTTTGCTTAGAGGACAAGTGCCTTGAATGAATTTAATATCTTGTAATAGAAAAAAAGATAATTAGCAATTATAAAATAATTAATTAGACAATTATACATCTACTATTTAAGAGTTTTTTGTTCCCCGTTATTTTTGTACTAGTTATGTAACTTAACAATATTAATAATTGTACAATATCAAAATTCCCAACATTCTATTTGCAACTTCCATATTTTAAGATTTAGCAAATTGCATAAATTGCATAAAACAAGGAAATATATTTGTTTAATACTCATGCAATCATGTTAGAAAGTTAAATAAAGCAAAATCAATAGTATGAATATAGAAAATTATGTAAACAACTAAACCACCTGACTTTTGCCACCGTTGATTTAGGTTGAGATTTGGAAATTTAATTCCCTTCGTTGATGTTTAAGTGTTTATATAATTAGAGATGGAAAACATAATATATTATGAAAATGAAAATGAAAATAAAAATAAATAATGGTGGTTATTTATTATTGTTTAGATAAACATGATGCATAAATGATAAATCTCATACATATACTGGGGTCGGTAGAGTAGAATTAACTTGGGTATTACATACAAATGTTTAACTTTATATTTACATAACAGTCCGTTTTTAGGCCTTAACACATAACTGCATGTGTGAGAGTCTGTTTTTACACTTTGACATATAACATTGAGTTTAATAGGATAAACAGATTAATGTTGGTCCCCTTATTTTGCTGAATAACATGTTAAGCTCTTGAATTTCCCTGTCAAAACATAAACATTCTGTCTCTCCTTGAGGAAACACTTATTTTATTATTTTTTTTGTGTTATTGTTTTGTTTACTAAATATTGTGAGTTCTTTGTTGTTTGGTATCACTTGTTTGTTGGTTAGGATTTTTTTTTCCAATGACGTCGATGTATTTGTATGCTCTAGTTTCATAGCATTGGGCTTAAAATTTTCGGGTGGGTTTTACCGTTCGGGTCAGATAATGCTCATCACATAATAAAAACCATTTAAATAAAAATCGTGAATAGAATAAAAAAACATGTAATATAAATTCGATAGTTTTTACTTCTTACAAATTAAAAAAATATATGTAGAGTTGTTTCATACAAGTTTTTATCTTTTGAAAATGTTGCATTATATCTTCGACATAAACTTGTTGGAATAACTCTTTTTCAACATAAAAACGCAAGAATCATTTAGGTACCCATTTGATTATTGTCTTACGCAATTCTGTCTTCACATTTTTCATTGAAGAAAAAGTTTTTTCAACACTGGTTGTTGCAACCAGTGCTATCACTAGCCTAAAAATCGATGTTGTCACTTAAACACTGTTCATAAATGTCCATATACCCTGAAAAATCGATGCTGTCCAAGGACATCAGTCTCTTTTTAATACACCCCCTGTTCATGCTACATTTGACCAAATAGTTTATTGTGTTTACTATATGATACTGCAATTTTGCTTAGACAAATTTTTTTATATTCGTTTGCACTAGAATCTTGTTTTTTAAGATTTATAGAATGTTTCATTGTTAAGATGTATAAAAAGTGTTCAAAACTCGATTCCAATCAGCTCATTTGCAACATAAATGAGACATAGCTAAGGTAACTAGGCTCGTTGGCTCACTCATTTAGCTTTAAAACCATGACTATTCAAAAAATACCAATTAATTTTTAATTGTTAATCAAGAAAGTTTAATTGTATTTATTGTTGAATATATTGTATGTTTAGATGTGGTAATTCATATATTTACAAGTGAATACATTATTTCATGCTAATTATGAATGTTCATTACGCCTGAAAAGTGTGTGCCATTTTCTTTTTTCTTTTTTCTTTTTTTTAAATAGCAAATGAAATATTATTAATCTCTCCAAAATAAACTTCTATACCAAGATTTTAGAGAAAAGAGTTACTCTGATTACATTAGAATAAATTAACAAAACTAGAAACAAACCCTTATTACTAAAGAGCTTATAACCTAATGATACCCGCTTTACTTTCGGAATTGGAGGTCTTGGGTTCAAGTCTCACCTGATGCAAAAAATGCTTTAGGTTGAGCTAGGAGTTTTCCCAGTGTGGGTGTCCTCCTATATGGTGGTGTTAATGTGCTCATTTAAACAATGATACTTGGCATTAGTTGTTAAAAAAAAAATAATGCTTCGCCCATGGTATTAATTTATAAATTTGAATGTCAACCCACCCGTTTGAACGCAGGACCTTATCACTCCTAACGTGTCATACCTATTTGTTTTTCTTTGATCTAAGACTCTAAGCTCACGTATTTGCTTTTGGTTCTCACTCCTAAATCCTAATACTTCATCATATTTCTTTCTAAACACATTCCAACATCTCCTTTTATGAGTTTCTCATGGCCTAGCTTGTCATTTTTAAAACAGTCCTTAAAGTTTTGTGATTCTCTTTTAAGTACGGTAATACATAAAAAAAAAAGAAATTAAAATGATTGCAAAAGAATAAAAATTTAAAGATGTATTTAATGTGGGTCACCTTAAAAACTATTGAGTTTCTTTAATGATGTCAAAATTCAATTTTCCTTGCACCTCAAGATAAAGAAAAACTACTTAAACTTTATTATTTGTCCACTCTCTTTGATTCCTCTAACACGACAACACTCACTTCTTTATTTGATTAAAAAAACGTTTTCTTATTTATATATATAATTATATATATATATGCACACATTTATTGATAACATGATATAAAACAAGGGATCATATAGTATAATGTTTCAAAAAACATGACTGATGGTGTAAAAAAGATATAAAACATGGATCATATAGTTTAATGTTCCAAGAACACCAGATACATAATGTTCTTAACATGACCAGATGTTGCATAAGTAGTTATAAAGCATACATTGGCTTGATATACAGAGAAATCGAGAGACTGAATTAATCATAAATCTAAGGGAGAAAAATTTAACACGTATTAAATTTTTGAATGAAAAGCGCATAAAATTACCTATGTGGCGTAAAAACAGAGGGGGCAACGGTCCCCAACCCTAACTATCTTCATCACTGCATAAATATCCAATAAACTTAAATATTTTAAACAAAAGAAAACTTCTTAACATGACTAGATGTTGCATAAGTAGTCATACAACATAAATACCACATACACTATTATCAGGTATCTCGTATACAAAAAACGTATAAAAACATTGTTGACTTAAGATTTAAAAGTTTGGGTTTATTCTTTTGCTTTAGACTTACCATGCTTTATCCGTTGTGGTATCGTCACATCCATCATGACACTTATATTGCTCAATACTTAAAATTTGCACATGACTTTTACGTGTATTCGAAGGATCGATACAAGACTCGACTATAGCATTAATAGCAGAAACTCCTCATCAATTCTCTCTAAGTTTTATTTAGAGCACATATTGGTTGGTTTATGAAACCATACACATTGTTTTGGATCATACGAGCAATCAATGAAATCTAGAAACTAAGAGTAATATAATAACAAAAAACACGAACAATCTCATCAATTTACTCTATCTTTTAATAATATCATGAAGGACTTTCCAATTCCGGTGAAAATAAATTAACAAATCTAGACAATAACTAACAAGCCTAAAAATATATCTTTTTACAATAAACGAAATTAAAAATGTCAGGTTAGCTTATATATTTTCTTATCATTGTTTTGAGTCTTATAAAATACTATCTTACTATGATATAATTATTTGTTTAATACATTAAAAATTTAAATTTTAAAAATTTAGTATAAAATCACTCTTAATGTTATTTTTAATTCCCACCCCCCCAACCCCCTAATTCTCATAATAAATATATATTGGGTATAAATTACAAATTTATGGTAATAAAATAGTAATGACAACCGTTACAATCGTACTCCACGAAAACGTATGTATTGAATGTAGCCACATGCTACTCTACAATTAGCCCAAAAACAAATTCCACAATTTATTAATAAACACAAAAAAAAATATAAAATAAATTTAAAATATAAAAATAAAATATTTCCCACCGCCCGTAAACCAGGAATATTAAAATTTCAAATTTGATTGGTGGGCAAAATTTGGGCAAAACATATGGAGGTTGTAACTTGTAAAGAACCAAAGACCCCACGGTTAAACTCAAACTTCCAGAACAGAAATCTCTTCACACAGATCAACTTTTTTAAATATCTGTGAAACATGCATTAAAACTTGTATCCTTATTGATATTTAGTTGATTTGGATCTGGAAGAAGGGAAGTATATACGGAACCCTTTTCCAGAGCCCATTTTAGTATATCCAGAGTAGTAGTGGATAAAGAGTTGTACATTGTGAAGCAATAGATGTACATTATTTAAATTTTGTGTCAGCTTTTTAAATTTTGTTTAACCCTTTAGAAGAAGCTTCCAAATACTACACATACGCGTATGGCTACAAATGAACAAAGCGTACACGAACGAGCCCTTGTTCGTGTTTGTGTTTTGTGTTCGCTCGTTTAACTTTTAACTTGTTCACGAACACTAACCGACGGAAATTCTTGTTCGTGTTCGTTCATTTAAGAATTTAGCTTGTTCACGAACGCTAACAAACACTTATTATTTAAACAATAAAAATCAACATTCTTGATCTCAAACATTAGAGATGATCATTTATAAAAATATATAATAAAATATTATAGTATTAAACTAAAAATAACTTAAATATTATGATATTAAAGTAAAAATTAAAAATATACAGCACATTTAATGAATAAATATAATAAATGAACTTAGCCGAACATAAACGAACGTAAAAGAACATGTTACCAAACGTTCACGAACACAAATGAACGAACACAACATCTGTTCATGTTCGTTCTTTGAAATAAACGAATGGAAATTCTTGTTCGTGTTCGTTCATTTATTAAACGAACGAACATAAACGAACTTCCCGCCGAACTGTTTCACAAATTGTTCGCCGAACGATCGGTTCATTTACAGCCCTACATACGCGTAATCCACTTGGTAGAAATCTTGCCTTTAAAATTAGAGGTTCTCTGTTCAAACCAAATAATAAGTATATTAAATTGGAGGGTGGTATAGAAACGTGATAAATTTGCCGTTCCAAAAAATATTACACATATATCAAAGAAAATTGAAGCAAATTCAGATAACAATTAATAAGTTGTTAAGAAATAAAAAAATATTTATAATCACATGATTTAGTACAAATAAAAACATATTCCTTCTATTTTAATTTTAAAATAAAAATAGAGTAAATTGCGGAGATGGTAACTGTGGGTTATAACATTTCACTTTTAGCACATATGTTTTATAAATTATATAAATGATTGTAAAATTTTAAATATTTGTAACACATACAATTTTTAGGTAATCAAGTTTTTCTCACATGCTTGACCAAATTACTTTCACCTAATAACCGTATCTGTTATAAATATTTAAAGTTTAAAAACATATAAATAATTTATAAAACTTAGAGACTTAAGTTGAAATACTTGCAAATCACTTGAATCTTTTCGATAATTTGATCTTTTAATTTTTTATAAGTTATTGGCATATATATTACTAGGTAAAATTCTGTGTATTACACGGGTTAAAAATTGAAATGTTATATACTTTTTAAGAAAACTTGTTTTTTTTAAGAGAATTTATTTTTACAGAACTTTTATTTTTCCTAAAACTACAAATTTAAAATAATTCTTGTTTAAGCGTGCTTTTTAAAAAAAAAAGATTTCATTTTTTATTTTTTAGAACTATTTTTTAATGTGAAAAAAGGTATATAAAGTTATTAGTTATGAGATTTAAAAAATTCTTTAATAAATTAAAAAATATAATTATAATTATCATTTAATATAAGAGAGAATGATTGTAAAGATTAAAAAATAAAATGTGACAATAATTGTTTTTAAAAAATGACATGTGACAATAATAACCTAATAAATTGACATGTGACAAAATATTTAATTTTTTATTAGAGAAAGTATAGATATTGATTATTAAATAATATTATTTCAAAAAACAGTTTTATTTATTATATAACGCTTTCCTGGACAATAATGTGTGACGGAGAGAGAAAGAAGAAGAAAAAAAAAGCAGAAAAGCAAAACGGCAGGCGTCGTCTCTCTCCATGTGAGTTGGACCAGGACCAGGTCCTCTTTTTCTTATGCTAGGGTTTAAGTTTAAGCTCACAAATTTCCTCATTTTTCAAATCCAACTCTCCGTTTGCTGATTGTTCCTGTTCAATCAAGATCCTTTTTGGTGCTGATCTGTTGAAATGAGGTAATTTCTCTAGTTACAATCAGTTTCAGCAGCTGTTTGATCGAAAATCTGTGTTTTGTTGAAGTGAATTTGTGTTGATTTATGGTTTGAAGGTGGAATTGAGCGACGTTGTTTGTATATTGAGACAAGTTAGCTTTAATTTGAGTAACGGAGACAAGTTTGTTTGGCAAGAGGGGGTGTTTTTGGTTTGAAGTGGAGTATTATTTGTGTACTTTTTTGATGTTGATTTGCATTTGATGCGAAAATTGTCGGGAGTTTGATCCGGAAGGAAGAAGGATCGCACTATTGTAGGATTGTTGTTTAGGGTCCCCTCCATTAACGAGCAAGTCCTGTAGGACCTTGTGTTAATGATTGTTACTTTTTAGGGCAGATGAGCCATCACCTTTTTGTGATCTTAGTTATTTGAGAACAAGCTGGTTCCATACGGCTGTATTAGTTAAAGATAAACTGAAGAACTGAAGAATATTGTTCTGTCAATGATGGCTACTGATGGAGTTTCTAGATTTAAGTCTATCAAATCATTGCCTGTGGATTATAGGTTTACGGGCTCACCAGCTGAAAAGTCTGCTACAAGCGGGATGATTTCTGTTAGTATACCGGAGAATGGTAGTGGCAATATGGATAGGGTTGTTGATGATGATTCGCCATATGGTCAAAGCTCTAGCTTTTTGATGAATGATAGACCTTCTGTGGATGATGAAGATGTTCATCCATCAGTTTCTCCTCAAGGATCTGTTTTGGATTCATGGGGTAACAAGAAATGGGGCGATACTGCTTCTTATGTTGCTAAAAAGGTAAATCTGGTCTTCAAGTTACATCTTATAAATTCAGAAATAAGATTAGATCAGTTGAATTTCTTAATATATATTGCAAAAATGATATTTTTCATTCTTGCGTTTGTATATATGTCTAACTTCATCTCCATAGCATGACTGATAGCAAATTTTTTATTTTTGACATATGTGATACTTGCTTATTTTGCCTATGTTACTTGATCATATCAGAACAGTCATTTCATGACTTTATAATAATGCATTACTAGAAAAACATCTTTTTTCATCTTTTTAGAACTATTTAAGCACACAAATATATCCAAATCTTTTATTGTCACACATACCAATGCGAAGCCTATATTTGGAAACTATTTTGCTATACATTGAACACCTAGTTGTGTTTTTATAGAAATATAGAAAGCATGATACTTACAACCGGGATCTTGGTATAGTAACTGTATTGTTGTATTATAAAACTTTACAAGGTATATAAATAAATATGTTACAAGGGATATGAAAAAACTTCTAATTCCTATCTCTTTAATACATATATTATCTAATATTCCCCCACAAACTAAAACTAAACGCCAGATTGATTTAGGATGAAATATAAAAACATGTAAATTAGAAAAAAAATGCAAAGTTTAAACGAAACATACCTTCATCTCCACCTTGAACCTTCATCTTCTCAATGTTTCTGCCACAATGCGATGCTATCTTCACATACACTGCCACTACACAACAACGGTTTTCATTGGAAAATGAACCTGGTTTCTGCGAAAGTTTTTCTGTCTATAGTTGCACCTGTGAAAGCTACAGTGCTTTCTCACATGCGTATGTTGCAGGTTCTAGTGAGAGTTATCTTCAGATTGATGGCTGACTGGCTGAGGAAACAGGGGGTGAACAGAACAGATGGTGGGTAGAAAACAAAATAATGTGGTGTGGAGAATATGAAGAATGGTGAAGAGCAAAACTTATCTTGGATGGGTGGATTTATGTTAAACAAAAAAAAAAAAAACAAAGCAAATATGCTTTTTTTTAATATTTTAGTTTTGTTATTATGTTTTTACATTTCAACCGAAATCGCTCCTGATTTTAGTTTGTGGGGGAATATTGGACGGTAAATGAATTAAAGGGATATGAGTAGTTACTTTTTATATCCTTGTAATATCTCTATTTACATCCCTGGTAATGTTTTTTCATAATACAACAACAATAATACAATTACCATAACAAGTTATCTTTAATGATGAAGTGAGTTGATTGTTAGAGATGGAAATGCTAAAATCAAGATGATGATAGAGTTGAGATTGTTTCCGCATATCAAAGAGAATAAAGAATGACCAGATATTTTGTGTCTTTGTTTCTATGCATGCACACATAAAGTTGTATTGCCTTGTTTGTGATTGGGAAAAATGGTTCAGGAATCAAAAATTTGCTTGTTTTGAAGCTTGATTAATGTAGGTTTGTATTTTATTTGTATAATTTTTCTTCTTCTTTTTTTACCCTTTAAGTTTTTAGATTAATATTGCCTATGTGTGGGCAAAGTTGTCCCACACATAAATTGAAAGGCAAAGTTGACAAATCGACTTTCCTAAATTTTAGCTAGCAGGTTGGTTTGATTCCCTTGTAAGAGTTTGTTGTAAGTTGTAAAGCAGAAGTACTAGTTGGTTTAAGTAAGTTTATGAGGCACATTATTGCTAAGAGTCCCTGTCCACTATTGCTAGATGCCCCATAGTATTGTTTAAGAGGCAATTTTAGATTTCTATGTATGACTAATCTTTTGGTAGCAAAATATTGATCAAACTGGTCATGACAAGAAACAACTAACAAGGAATGATTTTAAAACCAAATAAATGTTTGGCTGATTGACATTTAACAAATTAATGTATAGCAAAAGTCGATAGTGTTCGTTTTTAATGTATGTTGTAATGCTTTGTGGCCTTGAGGTCATGGGTTTAAGTGGTGAGAAACAACCTCTTACCCAAATGTGTATAATAAGGCTGTGTACATCAGATCGCGAAGCAATCCAGCCTCTCCCCGGCCAGTGCGCAAAGTAAGAGCTAAGTCAGGCTCCGAGTACGCCTTTTTTGTAATGTTTTAATTGCTTAAAAAACTATATGAAACATTCAATGTTTAAGTTAGCAAGTTTCAGTTATTACTTTATGAGTTGAAGGTTTAGTTTGAACTCTACAAATCAGTGTTAGTACAACTTTATTGTATTGCTGTTTGAGGTCAACATGTATGCGCATGTCATGCATCTAATATTACTCATATGTATGGCAATGACTTGCAAATTTGATCCAGAAGCTTCAATCATGGTTCCAAACATCTGATGGGAATTGGGAGCTGGCCAAGATTCTATCTATTACAGGATCCGAGTCTCTCATATCATTTTCTGAAGGAAAAGTATGCAGACTCATTAATTTGATTTTGTTTCTTGCTTTAATGGTGTTTCAAACAATCATAATTTTGGGTTTGACTTCTCATTTAGGTATCGAAGGTGAATTCTGATAGCCTATTACCTGCAAATCCGGAAATCCTTGATGGTGTAGATGATCTTATGCAACTAAGTTATCTAAATGAACCATCAGTGTT
The DNA here is from genome assembly GCA_009363875.1 of Mikania micrantha. Lineage (NCBI taxonomy): Eukaryota > Viridiplantae > Streptophyta > Magnoliopsida > Asterales > Asteraceae > Mikania > Mikania micrantha. The sequence goes on from CM018689.1 coordinate 53,335,462, forward strand.
GTACAATCTTCAATACAGATACGATAGAGACATGATCTATGTAAGTATGTACTGGTATTTTGACAGTTTCTAAAAATTTCAAAACTTGTAATGTTCTATTATTGTTGTATTTCTCTGCATATAGTCCAAAGCAGGACCTGTTTTAGTTGCAATCAATCCCTTCAAGAAAATCCCGTTATATGGGAGTGATTATATTGAAGCCTATAAGAGTAAATCCATAGACAGCCCTCATGTGTATGCTATTGCTGATACAGCTATCCGAGAAATGATTCGAGGTTTTTTAAATGTTTCCCTTTTATAGTTTGTGAAGTATTTTTTGCCACTTCAGTTATCTTGTAACGTAATTTATCGCTTTTTTTTTTTCTTCTTGCAGATGAAGTAAACCAATCTATTGTTATAAGGTTGGTTGAATAATCTTTTCTAGGAAAAAAAGTTCATGAAAATCAACGTATGCATTAATGCATATATGTTCTATAGTATGTACCTCATATGTTGTACTCATGTTGTATATGTATGTTGTCTAGTGGTGAAAGTGGTGCTGGTAAGACTGAAACAGCAAAGATAGCAATGCAGTATTTAGCTGCTCTTGGAGGTGGTAGTGGAATCGAATATGAAATATTGAAAACCAATCCAATCTTAGAGGCCTTTGGTAATGCAAAAACATCAAGAAATAACAATTCAAGTCGTTTTGTAAGTGCTTTTTCTCTCTCTCTCTGTATACAGGCTTTAAGGTTCTTACTTTTGGCTATAAAATATATAGGGAAAGACCGGAATAATATTGGAACACAAATTTCCATTCTTCTACTGTTTTTCTGTATTATAACATTAACATTATTGATCATCAGGGGAAATTGATTGAAATTCATTTCAGTGAAACTGGAAAAATATCTGGTGCAAAGATCCAAACATGTAAGATTAGTGTCATGATCTTAAATTTGTGAATTTCATATATTATATACTGACATTTGTGCACTGTTTCAACATCTTGCAGTTTTGCTTGAAAAGTCAAGAGTTGTTCAATGCACAGAGGGAGAACGATCGTATCATTCATTTTATCAACTTTGTGCAGGAGCTCCACCTTCCCTTAGAGGTATTAGTTTTTTAATCTTTGAAAATTTGAATAATCTTAAGTATTTATCACCATTTTTGTTTCTGTTTACTCTGTTACAGAGAAATTAAAGTTGAAGAGTGCAAATGAATACAAATATTTGCAACAGAGCACTTGCTATTCAATTAACGGGGTTGATGATGCCGAAGAGTTTCGTGTTGTAGTGGTGCTGTATCTCTCATTTCAACTTTTTTGATAAAAAAACTAACTTGATACTCATTATAATTTTTGATTTTTTTCAGGAAGCCCTTGATGCTGTTCATGTTAGCAAAGAGAATCAAGAAAATGCTTTTGCAATGCTTGCAGCAGTGTTGTGGCTTGGAAATGTAACCTTTTCTATTGTTGATAATGAAAACCATGTGGAACCTGTTATTGATGAAGGTCAATTTTATTGTCTATTATTTATACACTCAATTAATGATTTATTAAGTTGAAAATATAATATAATGTGAATAACAGCTCTGCTGAACGTTGCTCAATTAATTGGTTGTGAGGCTGATGATCTAAAGCTTGCTTTATCTACCCGTAAAATGAAAGTTAATAATGATATCATTGTTCAAAAGTTAACCCTAGCTCAGGTAAACAAAAAATTAATCATTACAAACAAGTTATGGTGTTAATATTATTGTGATTATCGTAAACCCTAATTATTTCAGGCAACTGACACCAGAGATGCTTTGGCAAAATCAATATATTCTTGTTTGTTTGATTGGTTGGTGGAACAAATCAACAAGTCACTTGCTGTAGGAAAACGCCGTACAGGAAGATCTATTAGCATTCTTGATATATATGGATTCGAGTCATTTGATGTAAATAGTTTTGAGCAGTTTTGCATCAATTATGCAAATGAACGATTGCAGCAACATTTCAATCGCCATTTATTCAAGTTAGAACAGGAGGTAATCCATCATCTTCTGTTTCAATTTCAAATCTGTTGTCTACTTGCCATATTATTAGGATCTAAATGTAATACTCACGATTAATAAACTTCATGAATGGTGATTAAACTATTACTATTTTGAGGATATATGAATTAACATCTTTTATATAAATTAAATTGGTGTCTAATTTTAGGAATACATTCAAGATGGCATTGACTGGGCTAAAGTAGAGTTTGAAGATAATCAAGATTGTCTCAATCTTTTTGAGAAGGTTTCTAGTCTACTCCTTGACCTAATATATTATATTTTTTAGTTTCTATAATTAAAATTCTCTAAATTGTTTTTTTTGCTTGCACATTTGATAATTCTTGTTACTTTTTGGTGCAACTAATGGTTGTTTTCTACAGAAACCATTGGGTCTGCTGACTTTATTAGACGAAGAATCTACATTTCCAAATGGCACAGACATGACATTTGCAACAAAGCTAAAACAACATTTAAAAACTAATTCATGTTTTAGAGGAGAACGAGGAAAAGCATTTACAGTTTATCACTATGCAGGAGAAGTAAGCACACACCTTTTTCTTTAATATGATAATTTTGTTGTTTGGTGTTATAAATATGAATCATGGTCTCTCAGGTTATGTATGATACAAGTGGATTTCTGGAGAAAAACCGTGATTTCTTACATTTAGACTCCATTCAACTTTTATCTTCTTGTACATGTGAACTCCCTCAAGCCTTTGCCTCGAATCTGCTTTCTTTATCAGAAAAAGCGGTTCTTGGACCGTTACATAAATCAGGGGGAGCAGATTCTCAGAAGCTTAGTGTTGTAACAAAATTCAAAGTACGTCACTTTAAAGGCTATATTTATAATTCAAGATGATAATTTGCAATGTCGTTTTACGTTTAATTTGTATTATATCGTTTTATTCAGGGGCAACTGTTCCAATTAATGCAAAGATTGGAAAGCACAACACCTCATTTCATACGTTGCATTAAGCCTAATAATTCACAATCTCCTGGAATTTACCATCAAGGACTTGTGCTACAGCAGTTGAGATGTTGTGGTGTTCTTGAAGTTGTTAGAATATCAAGATCTGGATTTCCAACAAGGATGTCCCATCAGAAATTTGCAAGAAGGTGTATTTTTATTATAAAATTTTCACTTTTGAAATGAAAATTAATCAAAAATAATATTTATTTACTTATATACCAATGTCTTTCTTGCATCAGGTATGGTTTTCTTCTGCTAGAACATGTTGCAATACAAGATCCACTAAGTGTGTCAGTTGCCATTCTTCACCAATTTGATATTCTTCCTGAAATGTATCAAATTGGTTACACAAAATTGTTCTTCCGTACCGGACAGGTGAGATGAAAAAATAAATACATTTTGTTATTCAATTACAAAAGTAATTAACTTTTTTCAATTTTGTTTTCAGATTGGTAAGCTTGAGGATACACGAAACCGTACACTTAATGGTATATTACGTGTCCAAAGCTGCTTTAGAGGTCACAAAGCTCGCCAATATATCAAGGAGCTTAAAAAAGGAATTTTTGCCCTTCAAGCATGTATGCCATTTTTGATCTTTAATTTAATTTATTTTTATGTGAAAATGTGAAAATCTAAAATTATGGAGATCTTAAAAATATTTTTCCACAGATGCTCGTGGTGAAAAATCTAGAAAGGAGTTTGCAATACTGCTTCATAGACACAGGGCTGCTGTGCTTATACAAAAGCATATTAAAGCCAAAATAAGCAAGAAAAGGTTTGAAGATATTCATGGCGCAACAGTCACGCTACAAGCTGGTATTATTTTTGCTTCTGCAGATAGATTGTTAGAAATAAGTACTCTAAACTTGGATAATTTATTTCACTTTCAGATTAAAACAATTAGTGGTTCCCTGCTGTTGTAATTGGTACCAGACTCTATCGACAAAAACAAACACCAAAGTTAACTGGAATTCCTTCTCCAATCAATTTTATTCAAGAACTGCCTTCTTCCATCATAAAACAGCCCTATTTATAATAATAGATCCCTATCTATTCGACTTTTGAAAAACCTGAATTCTAGTACTTTGAACTTATCTCAAATCCATTAGAGATTAGCTCGACTTCTAATCTATTCATTAATCTATTCCATTTATTAAAAAATAAACGATTACATTAATAGTCCCTTGACTATTCAAGATTGACCCATCAATCTCCCTCCCAATCTTGAAGTCTTGTTCTTTCTTCAAGTCTTTGAATCTTCAATAGCTCGTGGAGCTTGTTTTAGCCCGTACAACACCTTCGATAGCTTGTGGACCAGGTGTTCCTTTCCTGCTTTCACAAATCCTTCGGGTTGAGTGACAAAAACTTCTTCCTTTAGGTCTCCGTGTAAAAATGCCGTCTTTACATCAAGATGGTGTACGCTCCAACCCTTTTGTGCTGCTAAGGCTAAAATCAACCTTACGGTTTCCATTCTAGCCATAGGGGCGAATACCTCCTCATAGTCGATTCCATGCTTTTGGATGTATCATTTTGCTACTAGGCGAACCTTGTGCCTCACTATTCTTCCTTGAGCGTCCTTTTTCACCTTAAATATCCACTTCAGTCCTATGGGACGTTGCCCTTCAGGTAACTTAGTCAACCTCCAGGTCTTGTTTCTTTCAATGGAGTTTATTTCACTAGTCATGGCTTGATCCCATTCTTTTAACCCTGCAGCAGACTTAAAATCAATAGGTTCTCCTTCTGATTGAATTAGTTCATACACTTCATCCAAACGCTTCCATCCTTGGAGGGGAGTATGATCGTAGGTCTTGTCTCCTGATTCATGAGGGGCTGAAGAATTGAATATCAGTGGTGAGCCTTGGAGCATGGGGCCTCTTTCCTTTATCGTTGATCTGGGGCTGCTAAAAACTGATCCAGGGGAGGTGCTTTCACTGCTTGTTCCTTCATGAGTGATGGGATTTTGATGTTGAACTGGGCTTCGATATTCTGGACTTCGATATTCTGGGCTTTGAGATTCAGATTCAGTTGCTTGATGTTCGGTTGGTGCAAGGATGGTGAAGTCCCTTCTGTCATAGTCTGGGATCAGGTTTATCTCCCAGTTCCAGCCTTGAGTCTCATCAAACTTCACATCCCGGCTAATGACGATTTTCCCCCTTTTCACATCATACATCCGGTATCCTATGGTTCCATGTTCAGTTCCAAGGTGGACCATAGGTTCACTCCTGCTATCCAACTTCTTGATCAGGTTTTGGGGTGTTTTTACATACCCAATACACCCAAAAACCTTCAGATGGTTCAGGTTTGGCTTGTATCCTTTTATGGCTTCATACGGGGTCTGGTTTTTCAGTGCTCTTGTGGGAAGCCTGTTTAGTAGGTATGTCGAGTGCCTTACAGCTTCGGCCCATAGAAATTGTGGCATTCGCATTGCTTTCAGGATGCTTCATGTCATGTTCAGAACTGTGCGGTTTCTCCTTTCAACGATCCCGTTTTGTTGGGAGGTATATGGATTTGTCAGTTGCCTTGCTATTCCTGCCCGTTCACATAGCCGGTCGAACTCTTTTGAGTTAAACTCCCCACCTCGGTCCGTTCTTAGTACCTTGATTTTTCTCTCATAGCAATTTCCACCATTGCCTTGAACTTCTCGAAGTGATCCAGGGCTTCGTCCTTTGACTTCAGCATGTAGGCCCACATGAAGCTGCTACAATCGTCCACAAGCAGGAAGATATACTTGTTTCCTGCTTGGGTGGCTGGAGTGATTGGACCGCATAGGTCAGCATAAACTTGCTCTAAAGGGACGGCTGCTCTGAAAGATGTCTGCTCCGGGAAGCTTTGTCGAGAGTGATTCCCAGCCAAGCATGCTTCGCACAGCTGAGCTGGGTGTTTGATGAGAGGCACTCCTGTCACTGATCCTTCAGTGCTCATCTTCCTGATTGTAACGAAGTTTGTATGGCCGAGGCGAGCGTGCCACAACCATGCGGGGTCGTTGATTTCAGTCTTCAGACATACTGGTGTTCCCGTCTTCAGGTGAGCGTTGTAGAGTCGATTCTGGGATCTTCTGACTTTGATTAGTGTTGCACCGCTTGGTTCAAACATGGTCAGCGTTCCATCTTTAATGAGAATCTCGCACCCTCCTTCTTCAGCCTGACCCACACTTATGATGTTGCTTTTGAGGTGTGGTATGTAGAGTACATCAGTTAAGAGGCGTTGCTCCTTGGTCTTGCATTCCAGGAGGATCGAACCTTTTCCTTCAATTCTAACACAAGAGTTGTCTCCAAATCTGACAGTTCCTTCTACTTCAGTGCTTAGGTTTGAAAAGAGCTCTTTGTTGCCTGTCATGTGGTTCGTAGCTCCTGTGTCAAGGTACCATATATTAGTCTCTTGAGTGTTAGTTTCATACCTTTGTGGAAATACTCTGTCTTCACTAGTTTCATACCTTTGTGGAAATACTCTGTCTTCACTCAAGTGGATCTTTTCTATAGCCATCAGGAGGGTTGGCCCATCTTCATCGAGTTTGTGTGTTGGGTTAGCATGAGCCAGGTTGGCTTGTTCTCCTTCCTTTTCGAGTTGGGCAATCAGTCGAGAAGTGCCCATACCTGTCACACCTGAAGCACTGCAGTTTTGATCTGTCCTTCTTGGGTCTTTCTCCAAAGTGACTCTTCCCTATTGGATTGTCCCCGACCAGAACCCCTGCCACGTCCTCCTGATCTGCCTCGTCCTCTGCCTCTACCTTGGGTACCTTTGCCTTGTCCGTTTCCTCTTTCTTGTTTTTGTTTGGCAACCCAATCTTCCCTGGAAAGCAACAGTTGATCGTTCCCGGTGTTGGAACTCTTCCCCACAGTTCTTTCCTCATATGCCTTTAATCTTCCCACGACTTCTTGAAAATTCACGGTTTTGAGATCAACTAGTTGTTCGATCGTGGCCGCGATATTTAAGAATCTTTCAGGTGTTGCAGTAAGGATCTTTCTTACCAAGGTGGTTTCTTCGATGATTGATCCCAGTGATGCAGATTTTGATGCGATGCCTGAAAGTTTGGCTGCGAAGTCATCGATCTTCTCACTCTCTTTCATTCTTGCTGCTTCGAACTCTGCCTTCAGTGTTTGTAGCCTGGCTTCCATGACACGTTCAGCTCCTAAGTGCCTGGTTTTGATCGCATCCCAGATTTCCTTCGCACGTGTGCAGTGTGCAACCTGAAGCACCAAGTCTTCGGGGAGAGATTGGTATAGATACGCAATAGTAGAGTTATCCTTCCTTGGGTCGATATTAACTCCCGGGTCGATTGCTTCCCATATTCCATGTGCCCTGAATATTGCTTTGATCCTAAGTGACCAAATTGGGTAATTTGATGACGTTAGGATAGGGCACTGGAACGACATGCTTCCTCCTTCTTTGATCGTCACCAGTTGGTTGTCGTTCTTGCCTTCTGCCATTCGAGCTTTCCTTCTGTTCCTCGCTGGTGTACTTGATTCGTCTTCGAGTCGGCGCCTGATCTCATCCTTGGATCTGCAAGTGCCACCGGTCGTTCCTTCACCACAGCTCTGATACCAATTGTTGTAATTGGTACCAGACTCAATCGACAAAAACAAACACCAAAGTTAACTGGAATTCCTTCTCCAATCAATTTTATTCAAGAACTGCCTTCTTCCATCATAAAACAACCCTATTTATAATAATAGATCCCTATCTATTCGACTTTTAAACGCCCTATTTGTGGTGCACGCATATAATGTATATATGTGTGGGCCCTTAAGTGGCAAAAGTAAAAGTGCACTAATTTTAACGTTATTTCAATTATTTTGTGAAAATAGCGTTAAAATCATTGGGATTATCAACTTCAAACGATTACTTTGAGCTGAGGACTCTTTCGGAGCAGCCTCTCTATCCCAATTGAGATAGGGGTAAGGTTTGTATCTATCCTTCCCCCCAGACCCTACTGAAAAGTGGGAATATACTGGGTAAGGTGGTTGTTGTTGTTGTCTATTCGACTTTTAAAAAACCTGAATCCTAGTACTTTGAACTTATCTCAAATCCATTAGAGATTAGCTCGACTTCCAATCTATTCATTAATCTATTCCATTAATTAATAAATAAACGATTACATTAATAGTCCCTTGACTATTCAAGATTGACCCATCACCTGCGAACTTTTAATCAGATAAAACTAAGTAATTAATCAAGAACAAATATGAATAATTTGCATGATTTCAAGAGAACCAGAGTATCATGTATCTGACCAAAAGTGGAAGAAATAGTATATTCTAAGAAGGGGGAATGCAAAAATGCCGAAAAACTATCTTTTGGCAGTAACATTTTGAACTTGAATTTAACCCAAATTGCGTCTTTCTCACATTAGATGCACATTAAAATTTCACATGTGAAATTTCTAACTTAAATTTCTCCTCCTCTTGGACCTTGCCAAGGACTGCAGCCCATGGATCCCTTCCATGAGGTTGTTGCCCCCCTTGGAACCCCCCAATGCTTAGGGGCTTCACCTCCAAGAGTCAATGAAGTTACCGAATACCTTAAATCATAATGGACTCCGACTCAAACAAGCATGCACCTGACACCTCCTGACATATATGATATCCATTATGATTATTCTGATCAAGTTAATCCAGTTACATATAATAGCAACATAGATTTATGGAATTTTTTAATAAATAATGTCATTAGTCTCTTATTATAAATCTCTTTTCAGTTATTCGTGGTTGGCTGGTTAGGAGATGCTCAGGGGACATTGCTCTACTTCAGTTTGGTTCTGGAAAGGTAATTTGATATAATAGTTTTACCAATTATATGTTATGATGTTCAATAACTGGCAAGTTAACTAATCTGGTATATGATGAAGCAGATTGATAGTATTTTCTTTTCAATATTTATCATTATGTTATTATTGTTTATCTTATGGTTGTTTGGATTTGAGTTTTGGAATTTATTAATTAACTATTAAAATTCGGATCAAATAGACATGGCAATTGTCAAAAAGGTCCTATAAAACCTTTGCTAAATTTGCACATAAGTTCCTTAACTTTATTTGTGGAAGATTAATTCCTAGATTATCATCAGGATTACCAATTTTCCATTTATTTTAACTTGATTTAACAGGCTTGTAATCTCATTTTACAAATCATCTATACTTTTTACATAACCCATTATTGTGCATTCTACAAGCAACTTTTTGAATAATCAGAATTTACCAAATGTCCAAACATCTGATTATTTAATTATCACGACTTCAAACAGTAGAAGCGCATCTAAGAACTACTTTCAACAGTTATGGTGTCACGTCACCCCTTTTATCATATTTTATTTACGAGATTATATATTTTTTTTACAAACAGGGTAACGGGTCAGAAGAAGTTTTAGTAAAGTCATCATACCTTGCTGAACTACAAAGAAGAATACTTAAAGCAGAAGCCGGTTTAAGAGAAAAAGAAGAAGAAAACGACATCCTCCATCAACGCCTCCAGCAATACGAAAACCGTTGGTCCGAATACGAGCTCAAAATGAAATCAATGGAAGAAGTATGGCAAAAACAAATGCGTTCACTACAATCAAGTCTTTCAATTGCCAAAAAGAGCCTTTCATATGACGATTCAGAGAGAAACTCAGACGCATCAATCAACACTACAAATGACGAAACTAACCCTGGCTGGGATGCTACAGCAAACGGTAGAAGAAACGGTCATGAAAACGCAAGACCAATGAGCGCGGGTCTGAGTGTGATTAGCCGATTAGCTGAAGAATTTGAACAAAGAAGTCAAGTTTTTGGAGATGATGCAAAGTTTTTGGTGGAAGTGAAATCGGGTCAAGTCGAGGCCAATTTGAACCCGGATCATGAGCTTAGGAGGTTGAAACAAATGTTTGAAGGGTGGAAGAAAGATTATACTGCAAGGTTGAGGGAGACAAAGGTAATTTTAAACAAACTTGGACATGAAGATGGTGATGGTGATAAAGGTAAAAAGAAATGGTGGGGAAGGCTTAATAGCTCAAAGGTTAATTAATTTTAATATGCTTTTAAATATTAATTAATACCTGCATGGTGTATAGCAAGTGTTTTAAGTGTCTACTGTTGATTATTGGTTTGTTTATACATCTAATTTGCCATGAATTTGTGTGTTTGATTATCATCAACTTCTTAGATGATTTTTTTACTGTATTTTTGATGGAAGTTGAAGTTGTTTCAACTTTCAGAGCTGGTGAGATAACAGTCTTAAAGATACAATCAAAATGATAGTAGGTTTTATTGATATTGTTTTCTTTTAAGTTTAGTTAAACTTATATTAAATTAAAAGCCTCGTTTTAATTTTTTTTTGAATGGCTTGATAAACACTCAAGACGAGATTTCAACCGTCTCATTGGATTTGACACTTTGGGGTGCTTGCTTGAGTTCACCTCAGGAGGACCTTATAACTGGGTAAACCTCTTAATCTTGTCTCAGCAAATATGACTTAGTTTGTATTCGAATTCAAGACCTTCCACTTTGAACGGGTTTGGGAGAGAGAGATGAAAACAAACCTTATCCTATTCCAAGCAAGTGGTGTAGCGGTTAAAATAGAGGAGAGACAACTTAGAGATTTCAAGTTCAATTCCTATTTAGGGTGAATGTCTTTGGAGGTGGTTGCTGGCGGTTTCACTTTACCTGCTTTTCCCGGTTTGTCGGGCATTGGGGGAGACCTGAGGGTTTATCACGTAAGTAGGTTCCTACAGTCCAAAAAAAATGAACAGGGAGGCTATTTTGAGAGAGTCTCTCGGCTCATTGACCTGCCTTATACTTGCATTGTTATGGTGGATTAGAACTATAACATCATAATATCTGGTGTGAGTTTTATACTTTGCATCGTTATGGTGTGATTAACACGCTTGTGTTTATAAAGTGTGTAGAAAGAATTCACCGGGAAATGTACAGAAATTTTTGATGAAGTTTGAGTTATTTTGACAAATTTTAAATTAATAAAAATAAGGTTTGATATGTAATTTTTAAGAGCATTTCTATTTTAATTTTCTTGTTCCCTTCTTATATTAAATGCATATTATTATATATATTAAATTGTAAAGTCGGTCACTCTCACCTAATATACTATTCCTTTTTGAAGACAAAATCGTAATTTACTTGGTTTTTTTTAACGGCCGCATTCTACCCACAAAAATCATAAACGCAATACAACAATCATCTTACTACATTTGATTTAATTTCAATGTTACACACACCCCTTGCATTTTAGGGGTTTATTTTTAAAGTGTTCTTCTACTTTGCTTACATATTTTTAATATTCACGGGCTTATATCGTGTTTATACTTTATCGTATAACGGTCCCGCTTATACTAATTTGATCGCAATTACTTCAAGAACGTTCATAAAAATTTCGAACCCAAATGGTGACAGAAATTTTGCACGTTATTAATAGGCTTTATAACGTGTCCATACATTATCGGATATTTTTATCGTTTATATCATTTGGATCGTAATTACTTTATGAACGTTTATATAAATTTTGGACATAAACGGTTACCGAAATTTCGCACGTTTATTATTAGATTACCAAATTTTCGGTTGTTACACATTTTTATATTTTCTTTCTTTTTTTGGCAATGTGAAATACGTGTATTTATGTTATATATATATTGTGATATTATGGTGTTGATACTTATATTATATGTTTAAGAGATTGTAAATCTCTCTAAAATTACAGTGCTAAGATTATTTTATTCTTTTAAAATGTAAAAAACCAAGTAAATTACGATTTTGCTCTCAAAGTGAATCGTAAATTATGTGAGATTCATGGAATCCACGTTTTGAAAAAATTTCAATTTTTTGTTTATAACCCTGAATTTTTAACTCTTATTTTTAAAGTCCCCTCATACTTTACTCACATATTCATGAACGTTTATATAAATTTCGAACCCAAACGGTCACAGATATTTTGCGCGTTGTTCACATGCCTATAACGCGTCCGTACATTATCGAATATTTGTATCGTTTATATCATTTTATATATACGATTTGGATTTAATAATTTTATAATATTTGTATCGTTTATAAATTCTACATTTACGCAGGTCCTTTTTTTTAAGTCTTCTGTAATCACATTCTTTACTATTAAATAAATTCTTAATCTTCAACCCTTAGTTTCAAAGCTTGCGTTATAGATGTTGTATAGGGTTGTGTTTTTAGTGATTTAAATCTGTAATGGGACTATAACTTTCAGTTTATAATAAATTGAGATATGTTGTTTAATGGTTTTGAAATTTCATATAGTTGGTAGAGAGTTACTTTTTGCAAAGCAACTGTGATTTAAAGGTTTCCTTCTTCATGCATTTTATTGTACACGATTTTAACCTCATGTTCTGTTGGTTGTTTTACGTCAGTATATCAGACCCCGCCGCAACGCGCGGGTTCTATATACTAGTTTTATATTAAGGGAGAATTTCATATATATCCCTACAAACTTCCTAAATATCATATATATCCAAATTAAACTTATAATTTCAAATATATCCTTATCTAATAGTCAGAGTATCATATTTATCCTTCTTAATATATTTTACTAAAAATACTTGTTAATATGACCATCTTACCCTTAAATTCCATTATATCGAATATATCTTTCCCAAAAAACTAAAAATATATTAAATACTGTTATAATATAACTATGATTAACTCACATTAACAATCTTTAAAGAAGATTAGAAGAGAAAGATAGAAGAGAATTTAGAGAAGAAGATAGAATTGCATAACACTTGAGAATGTATACAAGAGGTGCATTTTTCTCTTTACATTGAAGGGATATTTATACTACAAGATAGTTGGCATTTGGGAGACAAGGAAACAAAAACATTTAATGCCTAGTCCAAGAATATGTCCATATAAGTTTTGAGTGTTGAAAAAGCTTTCATCCAATCTATCCAAATATATAAAATATATAACACTCCCCCTTGGATGATACTTTTTCAAACTTGGAGTTTTATTTTAAACTACTGCCTCATTAAAAACCTTGCTAAAGAAAACCCAGTGGGAAAAAACTTTAGCTAAGGAAAAAAGAGTGCAGTATATAACTCCCTCTCAAATTATCATCTGATGTTAACTATATCGTTTGTACATGTCGCATTCCGATATCATGTACGTGTTTCCTGAAAATGGCTGTAGGTAGTGCTTTTGTGAAAAGGTCTGCTGAATTGTTACTAGATGAAACATATCTCATTTCAACTTGATTGTCTTTGATAAGATCTTGAGTGTATGAAAAGAATCTTGGTGGTATATGTTTTGTTCTGTCACTTTTGATATACCCTTCTTTCATCTGCAAGATACAAGCTGCATTGTCTTCATAAATTGTAGTTGAACTTCTATCTTCATTTAACCCACATGAAGTCAATATAAAATTAGTCATAGACCTTAACCATACACACTCTCTAGAGGCCTCATGTAGTGCAATAACTTCAGCATGATTTGATGATGTTGCAACAAGTGTTTGCTTTTGAGAACGCCATGAAATTGCAGTTCCTCCGTTCAAGAAAACATATCCAGTTTGAGATCTTGCCTTATGAGGATCAGATAAATAACCTGCATCTGCATAGCCAACCAATTCTTCTTTTGAATCGTTAGGATAAAATAAACCTAAATCAGTAGTTCCTCGAAGGTATCGAAAAATATGTTTAATTCCATTCCAATGCCTTTTTGTAGGTGCTGAACTAAATCTTGCCAGTAAATTAACTGCAAAAGAAATATATGGTCTTGTACAGTTAGTAAGATACATAAGAGCACCAATTGCACTAAGTTATGGTACCTTCGAACCGAGAACTTCTTCACCATCTTCGCATGGGTGAAATGGATCATTTTCAACATTGAGTGATCTAACTACCATTGGGGTGCTTAAAGAATTTGCATTTTCCATATTGAAACGTTTTAAGAGCCTTTCTGTGTAATTTGATTGATGCATTAGTATTCCGTTAGGCATATGCTCAATATGTAAACCAAGACAATACTTGGTTCTTCCAAGATCTTTCATTTCAAATTCATTCTTTAAAAGAGTAATTACTTCATGAATTTCTTTATGCGTCCCAATTATATTTAGATCATCAACATACACAGCTATGATCACAAATCCTGATGCTGTCTTTTTAATAAAGACACATGGACAAATAAGATTATTTGTATAACCTTTATTCTTCAAATAATCACTTAAACGATTGTACCACATCCTTCCCGATTGTTTCAATCCATATAACGATCTTTGTAATTTGATTGAATACATCTCTTTAGGTTTTGAACTTAATGCATCAGGGATTTTGAATCCTTCAGGAACTTTCATATAGATGTCACTATCAAGTGATCCATATAGGTAAGCTGTAACGACATCCATAAGATGCATTTCTAAATTTTTAGAGACTGCTAAGCTGATTAAATATCTAAAAGTTATTGCATCCATAACGGGAGAATATGTTTCATCATAGTCAATCCCCGGTCTTTGTGAAAAACCTTGAGCGACGAGTCTAGCTTTATATCTAATAACTTCATTATTCTCGTTTCGTTTCCGTACAAAAACCCATTTGTACCCTACTGGCTTAACAGCTTTCTGTGTAATAACAATGGGACCAAAAACCTTTCGTTTGTTTAATGAATCTAACTCAGCTTGCATAGCATCTTTCCATTTATCCCAGTCATGTCTATTTTGACAATCACTAATAGACTTTGGTTCGGGAGTATCATCTCCATTCATAATATCACATGCTATTGAATAAGAAAATATATCATCAATATTTTCCATTTTATCTCGGTTCCATAAAATATGTGTGTGACCATAGTTGATTGAAATTTCTTTGTTGGTATCATCAACACCCTCTTCATGAGGAAGTTCGATATTTATTGTTTCATTAATAACATTCTTTGTATGATCAACTTCCTTTTCTAAACCTTTTCTTTTTCTAGGATTTTTATCCTTTGAACCGACTGGCCTTCCACGTTTCAAACGTTTCTGAGATTCATGAGCCATATTAATATTCATTTGGTTATTTGGAATCTCAATATGAGCTGGAGCATTAGCAGCTGGTATGTGAGATTTAGTGACTCTATTTGTATCAGTAAAAGTAAATGCATCAGGCAATTGATTTGCAATTTCTTGTATATGTACTATCTTTTGTACTTCTGTTTCACATTGTTTTGTCCTTGGATCAAGATAGGACAGTGACGGGACACACCATGATACATTTGTTTCTTGTTTCTTATTTTCTCCCCCTAATGCTGGGAAAACTTCCTCGTTAAAGTGGCAATCAGCAAAACGTGCTGTAAAGACATCACCTGTTAAAGGTTCAAGATATCTTATGATTGAAGGTGTTACATAGCCGACATATATTCCCAGCCTTCTTTGAGGACCCATTTTTGTGCGTTGGGGTGGTGCAATAGGTACATATACTGCACACCCGAAAGTTCTAAGGTGGGAAATGTCTGGTTCATGTCCCGAAACAAGTTGTAAGGGAGAGTATTTGTGATTTGCACTTGGCCTTACACGGATTAAAGATCCAGAATGCAATATTGCATGACCCCAAACTGATACAGGGAGTTTTGTTTTCATCATCAATGGTCTAGCTATTAATTGTAGTCGTTTGATTAACGATTCTGCTAAACCATTTTGTGTATGTACATGAGCAACAGGGTGTTCGACGACAATTCCCACAGACATGCAATAATCATTAAAAGCTTGTGATGTGAATTTACCAGCATTATCAAGTCTCACCCTTTTAATAATATAATCAGGGAAATGTGCTCGTAATTTAATAATTTGTGCAAGAAACTTGGCAAAAGCAACATTACGAGTTGATAATAAAGAGATATGAGACCATCTGCTTGATGCGTCTATTAGAACCATAAAGTATCTAAATGGTCCACATGGTGGATGAATTGGTCCACAAATATCTCCTTGAATCCTTTCGAGGAACATAGGTGATTCATTTTCTACTTTCACCATTGAAGGCCTCGTAATTAATTTCCCAAGTGAACAAGATGTACACATATGAATTTTATCTGACTGTGGGATCTTTTGATGTTTCAATGAGTGCCCATGAGTGTTTTCAATTATTCTTTTCATCATTGTATATCCTGGATGACCTAATCTGTCATGCCATAAATTGAATGTCTCAAAATCACAGACATTTTCCTTGACTGCCATATGTGCTTGAGGCACATTAATATGTGTATAGTGTAAGCCTGAATGGAGCATTGGCAGTTTTTCCAATATATGATCTTTGTTCATGATATGCAAATACTTTTCTTTATCAACAGTCGTTGATTTCGTATCTTATCCGTTATGATATATGTTTTTGAAACTCAACAAGTTTCTTGTTGATTTTGGGGAATATAAAGCATTTTCTATTAAGAGCTTCGTACCATTAGGTAAGATTAATTGTGCTTTTCCCACTCCTTCTATCAGGTCTGTAGGACCAGAAATTGTATTGATGGTTCCTTTTGTTTGTTTCAAATCACAAAAATATTTCTTAGATCTGAGTATAGTGTGTGTGGCTCCACTATCTGCTATACATATATCCGCTTCGTTTGTTTGACCTTGTGCTCCAATGATATTCATTTAAATTTTCTGATACGAAGAAAAATTAATAAGTTTATAGTATAAAATATTACGATAGTTTAACAAAAAGTTTCTTTATTCGAAAAACGTAAAACATTACATAGTACATTAAAAACATGAGAAATACATCGATAATAAAACATGAGAAATACATTATTCCTTCATCTAATCATAGTGGTCTGGGAATGTTTCTTTCAGATTTCCATATCATTGATGAAGTCAGCGGCGTTCAGCTCAACATTCATATCATCAAAATTATCCACATGGTTCACTTCCTTATCTTGACGTTTAATAGAGGCTTGGTATAGTTCACATAGATGTGGAGCCGTGCGACAAGCCTTTGACCAGTGGTTTGTACTACCACACCTAAAACAGGAAGTGCCATTGTTTTGGGACGTACCAGCTTCATTTTTGAACTTGTTATATTGGCTAGAATTATTATTTTGTTGAGCGTGATAATTGTTTGTTCTTTGGTTTCGACCACGACCGCGACCACGTCCACGAGGATTACCTCGATAATTATTGTTTCTCTTGAAAGAATGGTTGCGACCATTATAAGTACTTTTATCAAAATATCCACGACCACGGCTTCGTCCCATTTTTCGTCCAAAACGTTTATTGTTGTCATTAGTGATCACATTTGCTTCTGGAATTGGTTGTGATCCAGTGGGACGAGCCTGGTGGTTTTTCATTAACAGCTCGTTATTTTTCTCTGCTACGAGGAGAAATGAGTTCAGGTCAGAATATCTTCTGAACCTTTGCAACCGATATTGTTGTCGCAGGTTTATATTCGATGCATGGAAGGTGGAGAAAGTTTTCTCCAACATATGTTCCTCGGTAACAATTTGTCCACAGAATCGGAGCGTTGAGCAAATTCTGAACAAAGCTGAGGTGTATTCATTCACCTTTTTAAAATCTTGGAACCTAAGATTGTTCCATTCATCTCTAGCAGTTGGGAGTAAAACTTCCCTTTGATGATCAAATCTGCTTTGTAAATCTCTCCATAAAACATATGGATCATCACAATTAAAATATTCGAATTGCAACATCTCATCAATGTGTTTATGAAGGAAGACGTCAGCTTTTGCTTTGTCTTGTTCGGTACATTTATTTCCTTCTGTTATTGTTTCTAAAACACCCATTGATTTGAGATGTCTTTTGACATGTGCCGTCCATGGCATATAGTTTTCTCCGGTAATGTTAAGAGCTGGGAATTCAATTTTTGCGATGTTTGACATTTTTTTTTCTTGCTAAACATGAATAAATCAATTAAAAAAATAAACATTAGAATCCATATATATCAATGAGCACTGCGATACAATAAAGTGGTAAAGCTACGAAAAGATACATAACTAGAAAAAAATTAAATTCTTCAGGTGAGAGTTGAGATAGAGGATAAAGAAACAAAATTAGCATTACGGTAACAAATAACAAAAGTGGGTGAATCATCTTCAAAAATTATCTTGAATAATCCTGAGAGAATAAGATAATATGTTTTTTATGTGTTAAAAGAGATTGTTTATTTATAGAAAAAAAATCTAACCGTTGATAACGGTTATATAACCCTTTTTGCAACGGCTATATAGTCGTTTACGAATATATAATCGTTGTAAAAAATAGTAGATTATATGTTAAAGAATATGAGTAAAGAAAAAAAATTGTTACCAAATATAAACAAACGTTATCGTATATAATAAAATGTTAGCATACTAATAAAGGTTAATATCAATGTTAGCATAAAGTTGTTAGTATTGTTAACATAAATGTTAGTATACATGAATAAATGTTAGTATACATGAATAAATGTTAGCATATAAATGTTAGCATAAGAATAAGATGTTAGTATGCATAAATAAATGTTAGTAACATTAGTAAAAGTTAGTTGACATAAAAATAAAGAGTTAGATACATAAATAAAAGTTAGATTGTTAGTAGTCCCATCATTATCAAATGTCCATAATAGTAAGTCTTGGATAATTATTTTGTTCATTATGGTAATTAACTTCTTAGAGTTTTATATAAGTTGTTATTAATAAAATGTTTACCTTTGATGGATGGCTTGTGCTTTTAATGATCTTCTTAATTATGATTTAAGAACTCTTCGTGCTGATAACGTGTTATAATATAACTATGATTAACTCACATTAAGAATATTTAAAGAAGATTAGAAGAGAAAGATAGAAGAGAATTTAGAGAAGAAGATAGAATTGCATAACACTTGAGAATGTATACAAGAGGTGCATTTTTCTCTTTACATTGAAGGGATATTTATATTACAAGATAGTTGGCTTTTGGGAGACAAGGAAACAAAAACATTTAATGCCTAGTCCAAGAATATGTCCATATAAGTTTTGAGTGTTGAAAAAGCTTTCATCCAATCTATCCAAATATATAAAATATATAACAAATACTTATTTTTTTATATCATATTTGTTTCTTCTACTATATTTATATACTTTTATTTTATTTTTCTAAGACAAGTAATAATTTTTTACTGCAATTTACATTATTACATTGATTTACAACATCAACTTCAGTTTTATAAACCCATCAATGATCGTCAACAAAAACAAATTAAAATAGTAGCACTAAATGCAAAAAAATAGTCAAACATGTAGTAAAAATCACTATAGAAGAAAATAAATAAATAACCCCAACTTTTGAACATGAACTCGTTATTTTTTTTGAGTATTTTATTCTATTCATTATCCCCTTTTAAGCCGGGGACTCTTCGGAGCAGCCTCTCTATCCCAATTTGGAATAGGGGTAAGGTTTGTATCTATCTTTTCCCCCAGATCCTACTGAAAGTGGGAATATACTGGGTAAGGTTGTTGTTTTATTATCCCCTGTTACTAGTTGATTGAAGCAAACAATAGAAATTGAACAACTAATCAAATAATGAATAATCTATATACACACATCACACACACACACACACACATATATATATATAGAGTAAATTAAAAATTGCAAAAACAATCTTACTGAAGAGATTAGAAGCAACTTACTCACGTGAATCAATGTGAACAAAGGACACAAACTCGATATCTTGCACCGACTGAACGAATGAATGAAGATAACCAGTCAATATCTTGCGCAATGCCTACGACTGGAATGAAGATAACCTAAAAACAATTAAAATATTTAAAATAATAACATAATTAAAAAGGGTAAACTTGTCATTAAGTTAAAAATTATTAGAGGAGGATAAATTTGATATTAAAAGTTTGATTTGGATATATATGATATTTAGGAAGTTTGTAGGGATATATATGAAATTATCCCTTATATTAAATACTAATTATATTATTTATAGTATGTGATCTTTTTTTATTGGAAACTACAATAAGTGAAAATTATTGCCTATTCATAGAATATATGATTGTGTATATGAATTATTAGACTTCTTTAGCCGGGTTTTTATAAATCAGTTTATGTTTTTCTAAGGTCATGTGTATTCATCACACCTCATCGTTTAAAGTAGACGTCACATAAACAACAAACACCACCACCTCCTCTTCACATCTATATCTATACTATATAATAAAAGAATAACAATACGCCACGTGTCATTATTTTAGCGTATCTACATCACATTTGACACGTGTCATATATATAGGCTATCCATGTGGCATGTTTAACAAATTTAGAAATTAATTTCATTTAATACAATAAAGTCAAATTTCCAAAATTAAAGAAATACAATTAATATTCATATTTTAAAATATCAATGAAAATCTAATCATTTCAAACTTTACATTTTCAATTAATAATTTTGAAAATTCAAAATTTTAAATATTATTTTTATTTGTATTGTTTAAAAAGATGTTTAGATATTTATAAAATATACTTTTATTTTCATATTTTAAAAATTTTATATTATTTGTATATCAAATTTTCTATCATGATTTTTTTGTAATGCTTATTTTTTATACAACCCTGTGTAATACACATGTCAATAAGCTAGTACATATATATGTTAACATCACTTCCTAATCACTTTATTGTAATCATTAGCATTACCTCCGTTCTCCCTCCCTCCCCCTCTCTCTTGAATACTTCTTTCCCATGATCACACTCAAGCCTGCCTTCCTTCCTTCACGCTCCTGTGTAGTGGGTTCGGTCGGGTGCCATGAGGGTGTGACCAATGCCCTCAATCATTGACGGAGCTTAAAAAAAACTCCGATAGGCCGACGAATTTTAGGAAGAAAACGGAGAGGCCGGACTCAATACTTATAAAATTTCCAATGAAATA
Organism: Mikania micrantha; assembly: GCA_009363875.1. Taxonomy (NCBI): domain Eukaryota; kingdom Viridiplantae; phylum Streptophyta; class Magnoliopsida; order Asterales; family Asteraceae; genus Mikania; species Mikania micrantha. The sequence goes on from CM018689.1 coordinate 53,356,277, forward strand.
CTATTGTAACAGCAAGTACCAGATCGTCCGGCAAGTCCGTACGGTATGTGTACTTTCACCTTACACTATGTGCAAATACGTATACATGAACAGTGTTTATGATAACCGATTTCAGAATACAATATACAGTTGTACGTATTTTAGTGCAAACTTAAATATATTAAGTACAACACACATTTGAAACCATAGTTGTGTGTATTTGAGTGAAAACTTAAGTACAGTTAACACAACGGATCAAGAGAAACAACAGTTTACAAGCGAACAACGAAAACATATCGGTTGCGATCTGATGTCCACAGATGACAGGAATCAGATGGCCGACGAATCAGTACAAAAAACAATGTGAAATCATGATGTATAGTTGAGTCCGACAGTGAGGAAACACAATTAGAACATAATGCAGTGTTATTTCAGAATAACGAACTGACAGTGTGTTTGCGTGAGTGACGATTCACACAAACATATCTGTGAGTTTAGATTTCTAAAATAATGACTGAAAAGTAGAAAACAAAAGTCAGAAAGCAAAACCATCGTCGTATTCGTTCGGGTGACGATTCGAACGAATTACGCGCGAAGGTGACGCGATCTGACGAAACGAAACCGAAACACGACACGAACGACTTTAAATTTAATAAAACTCAATAAATAATGTTTTACAATTTTGAAACTCATCAAAATTGATTAATTAAAACTGTTTAATTTAAAGTCCATAAATACGCGTGTTACGTTCCGGAAACGTAACGAAAACGCGAACCGAGCAACGAAAACGAACCCGAACACCCTCGGGGTATAAATACCCTAAATGAGGGTATTTTCCCTCATTTCTCCCATTTCTCTTCTTCATCCTCTCACTCAAAAACCCTAAATCCGGAATTCTCTCTCTCTCTAACTTCTCTCTACCACAACTTCTTCAATACTCAACCAAATCACTCCCTCTTGGTGCCAAATCGAAGCCCTTACTCCCCTCTACACGAAAACATCAAGGATCGGAGCTCTACACCACAGAAAGCGAGGTAAAACGAGCTCAAAAAAATGGCGATTTTAGGGTTTTCATAACCCATGTTCGACCACCCTACAAAACCGGCTACAAACCCTTAACAACCGAACCCTAAGCCTGCGAAACCTAACCCTAACACACGCCCATCGAAAACCACCATGAAACCACGACTAGATGCTCGGCTGGAACCACCTTGGGCGACCACGAACCACAGGCCGTCGAATGGCTGGTTCGGCCGAAAGGCATCAGACCGAAGGGCCCATTCGCCGATTGAGGGTGACACTCTCATTCGCCGAATGTCTGGTCTCATTCGCTGGCTACTCACATTCGAACCTCTACATTCGCCAAACCCCTCATTCGACACCTGCACTCTTTCGGCCTAAACACACATTCGGGCCACCCTACATTCGACCATCAGTCTCCTTCGGCCTAAGGGACATTCGCCAGAACTGTTGTCATTCGACCAGGAGCCATCCTCACCCACCTTCTGTCACACCCCCACCTCTCGTCACCTGAGAATGATGTCATCAAAAGGGTAGCGGAAGCATAGTGGTGATGTCTCAGAGCATGAGGGGTGACTTACTTGATCCGGTATCATCATAGCACACAGATTACGAACAGTAAAACTTACATTACAAGGTTCGTGGTTACAAATATTATTACAGTTTATACATATTACAATTTATTTAATTACAGTTGTTGCTAGTGCTGTGAGTGCATCCTCACCGTTGTCCTTGATTGCCTGCAAAAGTTTTAGTTTCGAAAACATCAGCACAAAGCTGGTGAGTTCATACAATTTAGTTAAATCATATGATATGACAGTTAAGTTCAAATACATGTTCACAGTTCCGGATAACCATGGGACCCGTATCTAGTTCCTTTCGGACGATATGTTCAGTTCTCGATATTACCCGTCGGTAAATATCTTATTGCCTCATTATCTTAATGTCTATCACACCATTAAGAAGTTCAGGAAACAGATAACAAACATTCACACCAGGGGAGATGCAATCCTCCCAGTGAATGGGGTGTCAACCGATAGTACTATCAATGTTTTCTGCTCGGCCACACATGGGTTCACTAGATACAGTTCAAGAATGAGGACTTTGATATCATGATAGAGATACTAACGGCAACAATCCCATGAAATCCACAAATTCAGTTAATCACATGAAATCACGCAGATAACAGTGACACATATCATATGATCAAGAAAAGTTTAGCAGTTATACCCCGATGTTTATACAACATTAAAAGAACAGGGGTGGTACGAAACTCACCTGATAGTATAGGTGTAGCAGAGTATCACCAAACTGATAGTACAGAGATGATTCTGCATTTATTAATATTCAATGAGTTATTTCTGTTCTAGTTTGTTGATTAAATCTTCCTGAACGTTCAATGTCAAAGACATTGCTTACTAAATCATCAACTCGATATTAATTATGTATTTAATTAATTTAAGATTATATCATACAATGTATGATAATGTAGGAACCTACATTGCATTAGATTCCTAATACAAAGTTGATGACACTCTTGATTAATCAGAATAATCTCTGATTAACCAGATAGTTAATGTTGTTGATTATGATACTGTAACAGTTTCTAGATAATTTAATGGCTTAGGAATGATAAATCCTTGTTATTGATTACCCAAATATCATGAAATATCACAATGTAGCATCAGAATAGGTGTAATAACCATGTTTAACATACTAATCTGACTGTTATCATAAACATCAGATAATCGTTCCAATGAGTATGTTAATGGTTGTGATTAGTTTGAAACACTTGGATTTAATCTTGCATTTCAAGGATTAACCCAACTAATCACCTACATTGTTATAATCAAATGGATTAAACCATTATAATCATGGGTATGGTTTCATGCAAACCGGGCATCACAACGGATCAAAACAAGGATTTAACCGTTAGAACTTCGTGTTCTTCATTTATAATCAATCCTAGCCATCATCTAGGCAATAATCAACAATCCTAACTATGCCATTACGTTCAAAATAAAGATCTAATCAATCAAAATCAAACTAGAAGGTTTAAACGGATCATTACCTAATCTGACGGATTTCTGGCTTCAAAACTACGATCAGAACTTGAAAACAAGTTCCCTGGGATGATTCGTGGCTTCTAATGGCTTCAGAAGATTGTTTGAAGGCTTCAAAATCTTGGTTTTTTCGTCTGCAGGGTCGAAGAAGTTCGAGAAGTGTAATAAAATTATAATCTGCATGAAAATCTGATAAAAGGATTAACTTGTTCCACCGCCTCATCCGTCGCGTACCGCGACGGAGAGTCTATTTTGGCTTCGCGTACCGCGAAGTTTTTCGGGAATCTGAGATATTTAACAACCATTGCGTACCGCGGAGGACTCTCAAGCCCACCTCCGCGTACCGCGATAAGCCCTTTCGACCAATACTTAGAGATTTTTCTTCGTTTTTCGATTCCGGACAATCCGTAACTCCGTTTCGCGATCCGTTTTCTCCTATGTTCTCGATTTCTCGCATACTTTAAACCTGCAATAGTTACAATCATCAATTTCGCGCGGATTTCTAGAACAACCAAACGTGTGAACGTCATTGATGACGTAATCTTTACCTGCAATTGTCACACCTTCGGCCAAGAACTACTTCATTCGAACCAACTTATTCGGCCGACTCCCTAATTGCGGCCCAATAGGAGTTAGTGCAGCCCACTCACTACAATCAGCCCATTTTGATTTCCTTAAGCCCAACAGTTGGCCCATATGGTTGTAGGACCCAATGAGCTAGCCCAACAACATTATAAGGCCCATATGACCTATTGGCCCACGTAGCAATCGACCCATTTCATACGGATCACAAGACGGAAATCATAAACGCGTTTTCTAAATAAAGCAAAGGAATAGTTGTGCATGGGGTTTGGTTAAGTATACTACAAAGGTGGCGAGCTTTTGAATATAATGAAGTGTTCTCAAAGTGTTAATACATAACTATAGTACAAGATTGCTAATGATTACTAACACTTAATCGAAAACCTATGTTTGAAAGTCTATAACAACTACGTGAGGCCAAATGATGACCGAGACTCATCCGTTTTAGCCAACTTTCGGACTAACACCTACACGCACACTAATCCCTATGACAAATACTTATGAATTATTACCACATGAAATCAATACAGGACCGTGAACACAACAACAAGTACAATCAAGAGCGCGTGCATTCTAGTTTAAGCTAAGTCAACCACTTCAACAACAAGGTGAGTTCATATGCCCATTTTCTTTAATCTTTATTGATTTTAAACTCTCGGGGCTGAGAAACATGCTTTACTTTTATTTATTTAAAAGTTTTGCTTACATATTGTTAATACCTTGATTATTTGATATTAAATTGCTTATTATCATAAATCATTGTATGCATGCTTGTTTGAATTCAAGAATACAGGAAAGATAAGATGATGATGATATTTTTAATATCATAATTCATCGATACAAAAGAATAACTTAGTAGTAAGTTAACTCTTACAACACTTAGTTATTCTTACAAGAAATGACATTGTAACAATTACAAGGAAACATGATGACATGATTACAAGAGCAAAACACAAGAATGATATAAAGATAATATGTCTTTACTAATTCATTCTATACAAGAGTTAAATAAGTGTAATAAGACTAGATCTTATAATACTTACCTTATAACTCAACACATATTACAAGAAGAACAAGTAGCATGGGATGATAATCATGATAACATAATTTCATGATAACAACATCATTCACTCAATTAATTAACATAATCTAATAAGACTAGTTCTTATTTAACTTTGTTAATATCACGGAGAACATATGAAAATGAGAACAAGAGTACAAGTGAATACAATTACAATTAATTACATTTGACCTGTTTGCATTATATCACTCCAATCATGTGCCAAATTGTTCAAGTTGATCATGTAAGTCCCTTTAATTCGCTGACCAGTTAGTTTGACGTGACTAAACCGACGATAGCATAGTGGTACCATAGGTTTGACAAACCTCTAGCTTGTAGGGCTAGTATGTTGATCGTAACAATTCAATGGCCGGTAACGTATGACCGGTGACAGGGCGACCTCAAGTCAGGTTCTGGTAAGCGACACATGGTGATATTAATCTACAGTGATAAGTAATTAATCCAGCGAGAACCCTATTGACTAGTAGGTTGAGAAGGTGATCTGCTCTCATGTGACACTACTAGTAATAGATTTCGTTGAGGACAATAGACATGCAAAGTGGTAGAGATAAATCGGATGCATTGAAATCTGATTACGTGAGGATTTCAATGGATTCCTTTTAGGCTCTATGCACTATGGTTCAAGAACAAGTTGCAAGGGGTTAACTCACACTCTTAATATTTAATAGAGTATCATCAGTTAACCCACCTCAAGTATAGAATAATACAAGGACAAGATTATATTAATCTAAAATTCCTGAATACATCGAGGGTTATCAATACTACGGTTTGATAATTAAACCCCATACAATATATTATTCTATCATCAATACAATAACTGAATACATATCAAGTGCGATGAATAAGCGGGGTAATGGATATCTTTAGTTGTATCGCAAGTGGTGTGGAACTTGACTGAGTATGTGGTGGGATAGCGTCTGGGCTTGACCCTTTCAGGATTCCCTATATATAAGCATACTTGATCAGGTGATACACTACTTGTACATATAACTAAGGAGAGGCCATTGGGTGGTACAGATGAAACAAGTATTACAAGTAACAAGTATGACATTGTGGATGTGTGCATGATCAATTCAATGGTTTTCAATTTACTTACTTATGAACTCACCAACCTAGTGTTGACTTTGTTTAAATGCATGTTTTCTCAGGTGAAGGACAGGTGTAGATACATATGTGCAAGTGATAAGCTAGTGGACTCTTAGAAGACCTAGTTTACTTTTGACTGCATACTTTTGATATGACAAAACAGTGAATCACTTTTGTATATCTTGTACAGTTCAAGATATAAGCTCATTGATTCTTTTTGATTAGATTTACTTAGTTAAATTATGATGTACAATGTAATTTAACTTTGTAATTCTATTTCATGTCATGATTAGCATTTCTCATTTATATCTCATGTGCTATGTAAACAATCTGATCAATTGATTATCACCTCAAAGATATCGCGCCCCGGGAACCTTCCGCCCGACGGGGAAACCCGATCCGTTCCCGCCGGCCCGGGGTGTGACAGATTGGTATCAGAGCCATGGTTATAGAGAATATAGGTCATATTACTTGAACGGTTTGGCCTAGACTATAACCTAGGGACCCTCATGTAGAGTTCTTATGATATAGGATTCTATTTGCATATGTCTTCTGCTTCTGATCACTACACTAGCCGATTTCTTTTCGGTTATGATCAGAATGCTGCCGAGAAGACCACCAACTTTACAGCCACCACCACTGCAAGTCAGAAAGCCTTACACTGGCACTGCACCTTTGTGCAACACTTGCCAGTATCATCACGCGCCAAACACACAGTGCATGCAATGCACAAACTGTGGAAAGTTTGGCCATTGGGCAAACCGCTGCAGGAGCACGGGAGCTCCAAACAGAAACAATAATGCAGCCACTACTGCTGCTGCTACTGATCGCAGGTCCTGCTACAATTGTGGTGAACCTGGTCACTTCTCTCGGGATTGTCCCAAGAGAAATCAACAAAGGGCTCAAGCACCAAGAGGACGAGCCTTTCAAATAGGAGCTGCTGCAGCTAGACAAGACCCGAACGTCATTACGGGTACATTTCTCTTATCTGACTTCTATGCATCCATATTAATTGACACTGGTGCGGATCAGAGTTTCATCTCATCCGATTTTGCATGCCATCTTGATTATGTTGAGGAATCATTAGACTCCCCTTATAGTATTGAGATAGCTAATGGCAAACAGATTACAGTTGATACAGTACTTAGGAATTGCCCACTAACACTTGGTGATCATACATTTTCCATCGACTTGATACCGATGGAGCTGGGCAGTTTCGACATCATCATCGGAATGGATTGGCTATTTCTTAACCGAGTTGAGTCTATCTGTTCCGATAAACTATTACGCATTCCGCTGGAGAACAATGAAGTCTTGGAGATTCGTGGAGACCAAGCGAAACGCAGTGTCAAGATAATATCGTGCATGAAGGCTCGCAAGTACTTACGAAAACAATGCGTTGCATTTCTAGCTCACGTGATTCAGAAAGACAAGAAGGCGATCAAGATTCAAGATGTACCAATTGTGAGAGACTTTGCGGATGTGTTTCCGGATGACTTACCGGGACTGCCACCTGAGAGATCAGTGCAGTTCCGTATCGATTTGATTCCGGGAGCCACTTCTGTAGCTAAGTATCCATATAGACTTGCTCCATCAGAGATGCAGGAGCTATCTAATCAGTTACAAGAATTACTCGATAAAGGATTCATCCGACCGAGCTTTTCCCCGTGGGGAGCTCCGGTTCTCTTTGTCAAAAAGAAGGATGGAACTTTCAGAATGTGCATTGATTATCGAGAACTCAACAAACTCACCATCAAGAATCGGTACCCGTTACCGAGGATTGATGATTTGTTTGATCAGTTACAGGGAGCACAATATTTTTCAAAGATAGACCTGAGATCAGGCTATCATCAGCTCCGGATTCAAGAGGAAGACATACCAAAGACGGCTTTTCGTACCCGATATGGTCATTACGAATTCATGGTAATGCCATTCGGATTGACGAACGCACCGGCGGTGTTCATGGACTTAATGAACCGGGTGTGCAAGCCGTATCTTGATCAGTTCGTTATTGTCTTTATTGACGATATACTGATCTATTCAAAGAACGAGAAGGAACACGAACAACACCTCAAGACAGTTTTGGAGCTTCTGAAAGAGGAACAACTTTATGCCAAATTCTACAAGTGTGAATTTTGGTTGAGAGAAGTTCAGTTTTTGGGTCATGTGATTAACAGAGATGGTATTCACGTGGATCCTGCCAAGATAGAAGCAATCAAGAACTGGGATGTGCCTACAACACCAACGGAGATTCGATCATTCTTAGGATTGGCAGGTTATTACAGGAGATTCATTTCGAACTTCTCTAAGATAGCCTTGCCACTCACCAAGCTCACACAGAAGTCTGAACCTTTTGTGTGGACACATAAGCAAGAGGAGGCATTCCAGACATTGAAACAAAGGTTGTGCAATGCTCCAATCTTAACACTCCCGGAAGGCAGTGATGACTTTGTAGTTTATTGTGATGCTTCCCATCAGGGACTCGGATGTGTTTTGATGCAACGAGACAAAGTCATTGCTTATGCCTCACGACAGTTGAAGATACATGAGAAGAATTACACGACACACGATCTTGAACTGGGAGCTGTTGTTTTTGCATTAAAGATTTGGAGACATTACCTGTATGGTACCAAATGCACTATCTTCACAGATCACAAGAGCCTACAACACATCTTTGATCAGAAGGAGCTTAACATGAGACAGAGACGTTGGGTTGAGCTCCTGAACGATTATGATTGTGTGATCAAATACCATCCGGGCAAAGCAAATGTTGTTGCAGATGCTTTGAGCCGGAAGGAAAGAGTCAAACCCTTACGCGTTCGCGCAATGGGAATGACTGTGCAAACCAGTTTGAGAGATCACATTTTACAAGCACAACAGGAAGCAATGGCAAGAGACAATCTGAAACGCGAGCTCGATTGTGGAGCCGAGAAACATTTCAAGACGAAACAAGATGGAGTTATCTATTATCTGGATCGTGTTTGGATTCCAGCATTAGATAAACTTCGGACACTCATACTTGACGAGGCACACAAGACACGTTATTCAGTTCATCCTGGTGCCGATAAAATGTATCAAGATCTTAGGTCATTTTATTGGTGGCCGGGTATGAAGAAAGACATTGCCACTTATGTTGGCAAGTGTATCACATGTGCCAAAGTCAAAGCTGAACACCAGAAACCTTCGGGTTTGCTGGAACAACCAGAGATACCACAATGGAAGTGGGAACAAATAGCTATGGACTTCATTACCAAGCTACCCCGCACTTCCAGCGGATACGATTCTATTTGGGTCATCATTGATCGATTGACCAAGTCCGCACACTTCTTGCCGATCAGAGAGACATACAAGATGGAGAAACTTGCAAGACTATACATCGAGGAAATAGTAGTGAGGCACGGTGTGCCATTGTCTATTATTTCAGACCGGGACAGTCGATTTACTTCGCGGTTCTGGCAATCATTGCAACAATCCTTAGGGACAAGTGTTAACTTGAGCACCGCTTATCATCCACAAACGGATGGACAAAGCGAACGCACCATCCAAACCCTAGAGGATATGTTGAGGACATGCATCCTAGACTTCGGTGGAAGTTGGGACACACACTTACCTCTCATTGAGTTCTCCTACAACAATAGCTACCACAGCAGCATTGGATGTGCTCCTTTTGAAGCACTTTATGGTAGAAAATGTCGGTCTCCAATTTGTTGGACCGAAGTGGGAGACAACAGAATAACTGGGCCTGAACTTATTCAGGAAACTACTGATAAGATAGCCCAGATACAACAACGATTACAAGCAACACGTAGCCGCCAAAAGAGTTACGCAGACAAACGGCGCAAGCCTTTGGAATTCGATGTGGGTGACCGAGTTATGTTGAAAGTGTCCCCATGGAAAGGCGTAGTTCGTTTTGGGGCTAAAGGCAAACTAGCACCTCGATATGTCGGACCGTTTGAGATTACTCAACGCATAGGTCCTGTGGCATACAGACTCAGACTCCCTGATGAACTCAGTGGAGTACACGATGTGTTTCATGTATCAAATCTCAAGAGGTGTCTAGCAGATGAAACATTGGTCATACCGTTGGAAGAGATACAAATAGACGAGCAATTACACTTCATTGAAGAACCTGTAGAGATTATGGAACGTGAAGTCAAGAGACTGAAACGAAGCCGTATCCCTATTGTAAAGGTTCGATGGAACTCCAAGCGTGGACCAGAATTTACCTGGGAACGTGAGGACAACATGAAAGCAAAGTATCCCCATCTGTTCGAGAATTGAAGCCCGACTTTGATGCTTAAATTTCGGGACGAAATTTCTTAAACAAGGGGAGACTGTAACAGCAAGTACCAGATCGTCCGGCAAGTCCGTACGGTATGTGTACTTTCACCTTACACTATGTGAAAATACGTATACATGAACAGTGTTTATGATAACCGATTTCAGAATACAATATACAGTTGTACGTATTTTAGTGCAAACTTAAATATATTAAGTACAACACACATTTGAAACCATAGTTGTGTGTATTTGAGTGAAAACTTAAGTACAGTTAACACAACGGATCAAGAGAAACAACAGTTTACAAGCGAACAACGAAAACATATCGGTTGCGATCTGATGTCCACAGATGACAGGAATCAGATGGCCGACGAATCAGTACAAAAAACAATGTGAAATCATGATGTATAGTTGAGTCCGACAGTGAGGAAACACAATTAGAACATAATGCAGTGTTATTTCAGAATAACGAACTGACAGTGTGTTTGCGTGAGTGACGATTCACACAAACATATCTGTGAGTTTAGATTTCTAAAATAATGACTGAAAAGTAGAAAACAAAAGTCAGAAAGCAAAACCATCGTCGTATTCGTTCGGGTGACGATTCGAACGAATTACGCGCGAAGGTGACGCGATCTGACGAAACGAAACCGAAACACGACACGAACGACTTTAAATTTAATAAAACTCAATAAATAATGTTTTACAATTTTGAAACTCATCAAAATTGATTAATTAAAACTGTTTAATTTAAAGTCCATAAATACGCGTGTTACGTTCCGGAAACGTAACGAAAACGCGAACCGAGCAACGAAAACGAACCCGAACACCCTCGGGGTATAAATACCCTAAATGAGGGTATTTTCCCTCATTTCTCCCATTTCTCTTCTTCATCCTCTCACTCAAAAACCCTAAATCCGGAATTCTCTCTCTCTCTAACTTCTCTCTACCACAACTTCTTCAATACTCAACCAAATCACTCCCTCTTGGTGCCAAATCGAAGCCCTTACTCCCCTCTACACGAAAACATCAAGGATCGGAGCTCTACACCACAGAAAGCGAGGTAAAACGAGCTCAAAAAAATGGCGATTTTAGGGTTTTCATAACCCATGTTCGACCACCCTACAAAACCGGCTACAAACCCTTAACAACCGAACCCTAAGCCTGCGAAACCTAACCCTAACACACGCCCATCGAAAACCACCATGAAACCACGACTAGATGCTCGGCTGGAACCACCTTGGGCGACCACGAACCACAGGCCGTCGAATGGCTGGTTCGGCCGAAAGGCATCAGACCGAAGGGCCCATTCGCCGATTGAGGGTGACACTCTCATTCGCCGAATGTCTGGTCTCATTCGCTGGCTACTCACATTCGAACCTCTACATTCGCCAAACCCCTCATTCGACACCTGCACTCTTTCGGCCTAAACACACATTCGGGCCACCCTACATTCGACCATCAGTCTCCTTCGGCCTAAGGGACATTCGCCAGAACTGTTGTCATTCGACCAGGAGCCATCCTCACCCACCTTCGGCCAAGAACTACTTCATTCGAACCAACTTATTCGGCCGACTCCCTAATTGCGGCCCAATAGGAGTTAGTGCAGCCCACTCACTACAATCAGCCCATTTTGATTTCCTTAAGCCCAACAGTTGGCCCATATGGTTGTAGGACCCAATGAGCTAGCCCAACAACATTATAAGGCCCATATGACCTATTGGCCCACGTAGCAATCGACCCATTTCATACGGATCACAAGACGGAAATCATAAACGCGTTTTCTAAATAAAGCAAAGGAATAGTTGTGCATGGGGTTTGGTTAAGTATACTACAAAGGTGGCGAGCTTTTGAATATAATGAAGTGTTCTCAAAGTGTTAATACATAACTATAGTACAAGATTGCTAATGATTACTAACACTTAATCGAAAACCTATGTTTGAAAGTCTATAACAACTACGTGAGGCCAAATGATGACCGAGACTCATCCGTTTTAGCCAACTTTCGGACTAACACCTACACGCACACTAATCCCTATGACAAATACTTATGAATTATTACCACATGAAATCAATACAGGACCGTGAACACAACAACAAGTACAATCAAGAGCGCGTGCATTCTAGTTTAAGCTAAGTCAACCACTTCAACAACAAGGTGAGTTCATATGCCCCTTTTCTTTAATCTTTATTGATTTTAAACTCTCGGGGCTGAGAAACATGCTTTACTTTTATTTATTTAAAAGTTTTGCTTACATATTGTTAATACCTTGATTATTTGATATTAAATTGCTTATTATCATAAATCATTGTATGCATGCTTGTTTGAATTCAAGAATACAGGAAAGATAAGATGATGATGATATTTTTAATATCATAATTCATCGATACAAAAGAATAACTTAGTAGTAAGTTAACTCTTACAACACTTAGTTATTCTTACAAGAAATGACATTGTAACAATTACAAGGAAACATGATGACATGATTACAAGAGCAAAACACAAGAATGATATAAAGATAATATGTCTTTACTAATTCATTCTATACAAGAGTTAAATAAGTGTAATAAGACTAGATCTTATAATACTTACCTTATAACTCAACACATATTACAAGAAGAACAAGTAGCATGGGATGATAATCATGATAACATAATTTCATGATAACAACATCATTCACTCAATTAATTAACATAATCTAATAAGACTAGTTCTTATTTAACTTTGTTAATATCACGGAGAACATATGAAAATGAGAACAAGAGTACAAGTGAATACAATTACAATTAATTACATTTGACCTGTTTGCATTATATCACTCCAATCATGTGCCAAATTGTTCAAGTTGATCATGTAAGTCCCTTTAATTCGCTGACCAGTTAGTTTGACGTGACTAAACCGACGATAGCATAGTGGTACCATAGGTTTGACAAACCTCTAGCTTGTAGGGCTAGTATGTTGATCGTAACAATTCAATGGCCGGTAACGTATGACCGGTGACAGGGCGACCTCAAGTCAGGTTCTGGTAAGCGACACATGGTGATATTAATCTACAGTGATAAGTAATTAATCCAGCGAGAACCCTATTGACTAGTAGGTTGAGAAGGTGATCTGCTCTCATGTGACACTACTAGTAATAGATTTCGTTGAGGACAATAGACATGCAAAGTGGTAGAGATAAATCGGATGCATTGAAATCTGATTACGTGAGGATTTCAATGGATTCCTTTTAGGCTCTATGCACTATGGTTCAAGAACAAGTTGCAAGGGGTTAACTCACACTCTTAATATTTAATAGAGTATCATCAGTTAACCCACCTCAAGTATAGAATAATACAAGGACAAGATTATATTAATCTAAAATTCCTGAATACATCGAGGGTTATCAATACTACGGTTTGATAATTAAACCCCATACAATATATTATTCTATCATCAATACAATAACTGAATACATATCAAGTGCGATGAATAAGCGGGGTAATGGATATCTTTAGTTGTATCGCAAGTGGTGTGGAACTTGACTGAGTATGTGGTGGGATAGCGTCTGGGCTTGACCCTTTCAGGATTCCCTATATATAAGCATACTTGATCAGGTGATACACTACTTGTACATATAACTAAGGAGAGGCCATTGGGTGGTACAGATGAAACAAGTATTACAAGTAACAAGTATGACATTGTGGATGTGTGCATGATCAATTCAATGGTTTTCAATTTACTTACTTATGAACTCACCAACCTAGTGTTGACTTTGTTTAAATGCATGTTTTCTCAGGTGAAGGACAGGTGTAGATACATATGTGCAAGTGATAAGCTAGTGGACTCTTAGAAGACCTAGTTTACTTTTGACTGCATACTTTTGATATGACAAAACAGTGAATCACTTTTGTATATCTTGTACAGTTCAAGATATAAGCTCATTGATTCTTTTTGATTAGATTTACTTAGTTAAATTATGATGTACAATGTAATTTAACTTTGTAATTCTATTTCATGTCATGATTAGCATTTCTCATTTATATCTCATGTGCTATGTAAACAATCTGATCAATTGATTATCACCTCAAAGATATCGCGCCCCGGGAACCTTCCGCCCGACGGGGAAACCCGATCCGTTCCCGCCGGCCCGGGGTGTGACAACTATTAAATCGACACAAACATAAATTTTCTGACAAAATATTACGTTATTGACCCTTCTAACTTGAAAAATAGGGGGGCTGGGGCACCCCTTGGCCCTTCAAAAGGTCCCTCCATGCCTTCAGGCCCGGGTCACACCTCACTACACATCTTATTTTTTTCAGACCTTACATATAATAATGTAATGAGTGATATTTCTTTAGTGTGACTGATTATATACGTGACTGCTTACTTGATAAAGACATAACTTCTTAAAAAGATCTTATGTACAAATCTAGACAAAGAATAAAATAATTTAAAATAGTTAAACATTATAACTAAAATAAATTTACCATTAAAAAGTATAATTGTTCTATTATATTTAATAAAGTATATTATCAAGAATATTAACTCATTTGATGATACTTGATCGTTTAAGTTAAAAGAGCCCAATCTTGAGTTGTTTAACCATTTATTTCTAAAGATTGCTTGTAAGTAGTTCTTCAACCTTATGTTAGCTTGGTCAGGCATAGTTTATTTACTCTGCATTCATTATTTTATTCTTACAGTTCTAGTTAAGTTAAATGTACTTGTGTTGTAATAAAATGGTAACAATCTTTGTATTATTATGATTCACTATAATGTGAGAATACAAGAGAATATATAGGCTTAGATCTAGAAGATGTAAAGCCCTTAGGAAAGACCAACAGACTCAACATTAATACATAATTTATGATAATTATGAACTATTTAATATGACTAATTATGATACTTATGAACTATTTAATATGACTAATTATGATACTTATGAACTATTTAATATGACTAATATTCCCCCGCAAGCTAAGGTCGGGGAGCGACCTGTAGCTTGGACCGTAAAAGCAGAAATCGTTGTGAAGGCAGCGGTTTTGTGAAGATATCAGCAATTTGATCCGTAGTAGAAATAAACTGGACATTAAGTTTCTTCTGAGCAACCTTCTCACGAACAAAGTGAAAATCAACCTCTACATGCTTTGTTCTAGCATGAAACACCGGATTAGCTGACATGTATGTAGCACCTAGGTTATCACACCATAGTGTAGGAGCATTATTCATTGGAACACACAATTCTCGTAACAAAGTTTCTAACCAAGTGAGTTCGGCAACAGTGTCAGCTAGAGCCTTGTACTCAGATTCTGTAGATGACCGAGATACAGTCTTTTGTTTGCGAGCAGCCCAAGAAATGAGATTATTGCCAAGATAGATAGCAAATCCCCCGGTGGATCGACGGTCATCCGGACACCCAGCCCAGTCTGCGTCTGAGAACGCTAGCAGATAAGCATCCGTGTAAGCCTGAAGGTGTGAACCCGAGTTATGATGAAGCCAAAGTCCAAAATCAGAAGTGCCCTGAAGATAGCGTAGGATGCGTTTAACGGCAGACCAGTGATTTTGAGTAGGAGAGTGCATAAACTGACACACTTTGTTTACAGCAAAGGCTAGGTCAGGTCTTGAGAGTGTAACATACTGAAGAGCGCCAACAATTTGACGATACTTAACCGGGTTATCAAAAAGTGGACTGTCACCAATGGCCAAATTAGCAGTAGTATGTAGGGGAGACGAAACTGGCTTGGCCTCGGATAAACCGGCCTTGCGAAGCAGATCCAAAATATACTTTTTCTGAGAAAGAACCAAATCTTTACCTTTTGGGATAATCTCAATGCCAAGAAAGTAAGATAAATGACCCATGTCTTGAATGGCAAACGTAGTGCTTAGGCTGTGAACAACACGATCAATGGCCCGGGGATCATTGCCAGTAAGAATAATATCATCAACATAAACTAGCATATACAGAAGCGTACGATGTGCTGAGTAAATGAAAAGAGATGGATCTGTTTTTGAACCCTTAAAACCGAGAGCAATCAAGGCCATGGATATACGATTAAACCATGCTCTTGGAGCTTGTTTGAGCCCGTAGAGTGACTTATGTAGGAGACACACGTGATCCGGTTTCTGTGGGTCAACGAAACCTGGTGGTTGACTGAGATAAACAGTTTCTGTAAGATCCCCGTGCAAGAAGGCATTTTGAACATCTAATTGCCGAAGGGACCAACCCCTTGTAATTGCGAGTTACAAAACAACCCGAATTGTTGTAGATTTAACAACCGGACTAAACGTGTCATTATAGTCAATGCCCGGTTGTTGATGGAACCCCTTTGCAACGAGACGCGCTTTGTAACGCGTGACAGTCCCGTGTTGATCCTTTTTAATTTTATAGACCCATTTACAATCAACAATATTGGTGCCTAGGACTCGAGGAACCAAAGACCAGGTGCCATTTCTCATAAGAGCAGAGTACTCAGCAGCCATAGCAGCTTGCCAACGAGGATTCCTGTTAGCAATGGTAAAAGAAGTTGGTTCGCTATCCGAGGAAGAAGAGGTGTGAAAAGAAGATGGAGTATAACGCTCGGGCTGTTTAGGATTAGGACGAAGATTTGATGGACGGGGACGAGGAGCTGGTGGTGGTGGTGGAGTTTGAGAGGAGGTGGAGGGGTTAGTAGAGGCTGATGTGGAGGATGGAATTGATGTGTGGGTGGTGGAAGGGGTGGTTGGAGAGTCTGGTGGTATGGGTGGATGTGAGGTTGGAGTTGGGTCAATGTGGAGATTAGGAGAGAGTGGTGAAGTTTGGACTGATGAAGATGGAGGGTGATTTGTGGGTATAGGGTAAGAGGAGAAATATGGTGGAGTAGGTGCTGGTGGAAACTGTGTTTGGCAGACAGCAAATGGAAAGGCAGATTCATTAAAGCGAACATGCCTGACAACGTACATCCGACCAGAAGTGGGATCAAAACACCGATACCCATGGTGTGCAGTGCTGTAACCTAGAAAAACACAAGGAATAGATCTAAAATCCATCTTATGTTTGTTGTAGGCTCGTAGATGAGGGAAACACTGACATCCGAAAACCCGAAGGAATGAGTAATCAGGTTTGCGATGAAAGATGTGTTCGAAGGGTGAAAGACTGTCATTGGTGCGAGAGGGCATATGGTTAATTAAATATACCGCAGTGTCAAACGCAAAATGCCAGAAACGTTGTGGAACTTTAGATTGAGCGAGTAAGGTAAGACCGGTTTCAACCACGTGTCGATGTCGACGTTCGACAAGACCATTTTGTTCACTCGTGTGTGGACACGAGAATCGATGGACTATACCAAGAGAAGTGAAAAATGGCGACAGCTTACGAAATTCGCCTCCCTAATCAGTCTGTACAGATTTTAACTTTGTGTTGAATTGACGTTCAACCATGAGTAAGAAATGCTTGAACGTATCAAACACATCTGATTTTCGTTTAAGAGGAAAGAACCACATAAATTTAGAATAATGATCAACACACAATAAAAAATAAGAGTGGTCATCACACGAAGAAACAGGGGCTGGACCCCATACATCACACACAATTAAATCCAAAATATGAGAACTTTTATAATCAGACAAAGGTAAATGTAGCTTGGAGGATTTTCCAATAAGACAAGAAGCACAAACAGAACCAAACTTTTTATTAGAAACAGGTAAGCAAAATTTAGAGATCATTGACTGTAAAAGCTGCGAATGTGGATGACCAAGTCGTTGATGCCATGTGTGTGGTGAAGCACGTACGGATGAGAAAGCAACTTTGGAAACCGGTTTAACTTGAGGAAGAGTAATGGAGTAGAGCCCATCATTGCTTGGACCCGTGAGGAGGGTAGTGCGTGTAAATTTGTCCTTCACAACAAAAAAAGTAGAGTGAAATTCAAAGAACACATCATTATCATGACAAAATTTTTGAACAGAAAGAAGGTTCCTTTTTATTTGAGGAACATGAAGAATATCAGTTAAGGAAAAGGTTTTATTAGGAGAAAAGAAACGTTTTGAACCAATGTGAAGAATTGGAAGAGCAGTACCATTACCAACATGAAGGTTATCCTCACCATAATAGGGTTCAGCATACTCAAACCCCGAGAGATCTGGAGCAGCATGATTTGTGGATCCTGTGTCAGGAAGCCAAGACGAAGATGATGCCTGAGACCGAGAATCAGCATAGTTGGCAGACGGTTGGCGTCCCCTAATAGTAGCAGGATCCCGGTTTGGGCATTGTGAGGGGATGTGACCAATACCAGATCTGTTGCAGGTGCCAAAAACAATGTTTTGTGTTGAAGCCCATGAGAATTGACTCCTGTTTGAACTGCCGGTGTTGCGAGTGTTAGAGGAACCGCGACCCCGACGATTGTTGAAGTTACGGCCGCGACCCATACCGCCCCGGTTGGTGTAAAAAGCTTGAATTGTGGCTGCTTTTGTAGGCTGATTGTGAAGATTAAGTTGTCCCATAAGCTGCTGAATGTCCTGAACAGTGGCTGGTTGGGAAGAGGCAGAAGTCACAGCCCCATTCAAAGGCAAGTTAGAGGCTGCCATAAATGCTTGAGTGGTGGGGACAGTTGGCAGAGACTTCCTAATCATGTAATCATGATCTGCCAAAAGACCATGCAGTTCGGTAAAGGCTGTGGGATGTTGTCGGGACAGGATAGTTGATTTGAGACTGTTGTATTCGTCTCGAAGTCCTGCAACAACAACCATAACAATGTCTTTGTCTTTCATAGGCTCCCCAATATTTGCTAGGGCAGTAGCATACTCTTGGGCACGGGTCAGATAAGCCGAGGCTGTTTCATCAGCTTTCATCTCAATTCTCAACAGTTGACCTTTGAGTGTGTATTCACGAGATGCAGTGTGGGGGGCATAAGCACGTTCTAATGATAACCAGAGATCGCGAGATGTAGAGTTGCCTGGAACATGCTGAAAAGAGGCTTCAGATATTGTAGATAGGATCAACATACGAACATGAGCATCATTCGACAGCCATGTGGTAAAATTAGGATTCGGTTGTGATGGTGGAACAGCATCCTTGTCAGAAGGGCCAACAGCAGGGATGGTTGCAGGTGGACATGGTATTGTACCGTCAATGTAGCCAAAAAGATTGTTGGTGATCAGGAAAGGTTCAAGCATGGCTTTCCAATAGCCATAGTTTGTGGGAGAAAGCTTGAATCCAAACTTGTGAGAGTTGTGGGTTGTTTTGTCAACCTGAGAAAATGAAGCAAGGAGAGCCATATGGGTGTGAGAAGAGCCGGTTGAAGATGACGGCTGAGAAATTCCCGATCGTAGATGACGGCGAGGATGACGATCGGACGGTATCACCTTGCTCTGATACCAAGTTAAATGTACTTGTGTTGTAATAAAATGGTAACAATCTTTGTATTATTATGATTCACTATAATGTGAGAATACAAGAGAATATATAGGCTTAGATCTAGAAGATGTAAAGCCCTTAGGAAAGACCAACAGACTCAACATTAATACATAATTTATGATAATTATGAACTATTTAATATGACTAATAATATGCATATATTTATGGTTATAATTTTTACAAACAATATAATATATATTATTTAATTATTTTTGATCATAAAATAGTGCTTATGTAAATATAAATTCAATCTATTAGACAATAAAGTTGTAAATAAAACATACGTTGAACTTTGCAAGCCCAAGTTGAGTAACTAAAGTTAAACTCGTTTATCAATTAACTTCAATATAAACTCGAGGTTAAGGCTGTTTAAACTTAAATTGATTATTGTTTTTTCGTTTAAATGATTTACATCTGATGCGAACATATGCCTAACAATGATTATTTTTTTTTTGGTTGTTTGCGAACATATCAAATTTTTTTGGTTGTGTTAAAAGCTTAAAGCCACTACACCATGTGTGCTGCCTGATGTATGGGCTGACAACCATACGAAGCATGTCTTGTATAGACATATACGAGACGTATACTGGGTAATCATTTGTTGTGAGAATTTGTAAGTGTCATTGACGGGACTCCTAGTCTCCTATACATCTCATATAGGCCCTATACGTGCCATATAGGTTCTATACGTGACATATACGTGATATCATATAATCATTAGGTATAAGAAGGCGCTCTACGCCTCGAATAGGCGTGTATACTACGACACAATTGCCGAACCAACAAAGGCTTCTTTCGACACGTCTCTCTATCCAATTAACCGACACCATCATAAATGCACTCATCATCCACATTCACATGCATGATCATCGATCTTCTTCCATCATCATCTTCCAGAAACCTGCAAATCATCGATACCAAACATGCCATCTTCATCATCATCCAACAACGAACACCTGCAGGCTCTTATCGAATTAGCTCGGCCCTTTCTCCGTGAAGACATCGGCTCAATCGATCAAAACCTGCCGACCCTCTTGACCATATTAAGGTCCGCTGGTTCCGGCGAGTGCTGGCACCGGCTAGGAACCTTCTACGACCACTTGTACCATGTCTACCGCATCCTCAAGCTCTGGAAAGCACCGGACCCCGTTTGCCTGTTCGGTCTTTTTCACTCGGTTTACTCGAACTCTTATCATGATCTTGCGATCTTTGACCCGGTGACCGACCGGGAGACCGTCCGTCATCATGTGGGTCCCGTCGCCGAGCGTTTGGTTCACTTGTTCTGCATCGTAACCCGCCACACTCTCATTCACGATGATCTTGTGTTCCGTTACACCGATTCAGAGCTCCGGGAACACCTTGAAGCTTCTGAACATGCATTAAAACACGGTTCGAGTAGAGAAGAAAGCTGGAGGAAGAAGCTCCGGGAGATCGTTCCGGTGACCGGAGTTACATCGAACAACATCAGAACCGGCGAACCGGTGGTCATTCCGAGACGGGTACTAGCTGTTTTCCTCCTCATGACCATAGCCGATTTCGGTGACCAGTATTATGGTTATCAAGACGAGCTGTACGACAACACCGACGGCCGTCTAGAGTTCACCGGAAACACGAACTTTGACCTGTTATGGCCGGGAAACGGGAAACCAGGACTGTGGATGAACTTGATATCAAAAATGGCAGCTATTTACACTCTGCTGGTGCGAGAAGAACAGATCTTGATGCAAGAAGAACAAACCGACCGCCAAGATAACGGGTTTGAAGATCTAGAGCTGGTGATCCCGCCGGTTTTCGACCGGTGCACCAAGGTTGTTGATCCGGGTGAGCAGATCATCGCTAGGGACTTGTACTGGGAGGCTGTTTATGACCAGAAGTTGACGAAAGAGATAGGTGAAGAGTTGTTGGTCAAATGTATTAAGATGAACCCATTTGTGGGTGAGCCACATGTGTTGTTGAGCCAGTTTTATGTGAGCAGGGGGAGGTTTGAGGAGGGTGAGAGAGAGGGTGAAGTGGGTTTGAGTCTGTTGTTGGAGTGGGGGTGTGCATGGGACAAGAGGGTGCCATGGGAAGGGTGGGTGGCTTGGTGTAGGGTTTTGGTGAGCAAAGCTAAAGAGAGGTCTTGGCCACATACTTCATGGGGGATCATTAGTTTGGGTCTTGTCAAGTAGATTTGATCTTGAATTTGTGTGAGATGCTAACAAATGCTAATGAAAGATCTTGATAGATTCCATGAAATAAAGATTGGTTTTACTTTTGTCATAAATTTTCAATTTTAGAGCATTAACACAAAAAATAAAATAAAATTTAGAAAACCAAGTATCGTGATGCTCTAGGTTTCATGTGTGAATTTTGGGTTAGTGTCAACTCAAACCTCAACAATCAAAGTCAACCATATCAGAGCAGGCAAACTGCGGTTGTTTCATGAACACACTAACCTTTGACCACAAGGGTCAGTTTGAGCTCACCAAAAACACTAATTCGTATCACATTTTGGTGTGAACCAGAAACAAAGCCAATTGATAATCAATCTGCTCAGTTACAATCTCTCTAAAAACAAAAAATGTAACAATAAAACATAACATAGCTATAAGAACAAGATGAATAATAATCAGTTATACAAAGAGTTGACACTTGCCTGGTTCCTTTATGCAATTTATTCATCATCTTCTCGCATATCAGATTTCCTCTTAGCTTGCAAAGCTAATCGTGCATCTCGTTCCCTTTCAAACTGACGATAATCTGCGCGCTCCAAGAAAGAAACTTTATCAAGATATTGATTTCCACTTTTCTTGTAAGTTTCAAGCTCTTCATCCAACTGGTTTTCTTCCTTGAATTCGCCCCAGTCTTTTTTTGTCTTGTCAAGAACACTTAATTTTGGTTTCTTTTTAATTTGCTCAAGAATTGCATCAACTGCAGAAGATGCACCACCTTTTTCTTTTTCTAATGCTTCTGTCATGTTGGCATCAACTAGCTTTTTTACTTCAATGGATTCCCCTGCAAAGTCTCTCACTTCTCTCACCTGCAAAATCAGAAATCAAAAAAAGTAAAAAAAAATGTTAAAAGATTTAAGAAAATTAGAATGTCATCTGAAAGACAAACAGTAATGAGTTTGCCTCAATTTTTCCTCTTCCTGAAAGAGCAGCCATATTGGCAGCGTCCTTAGCGGCAGAGAGGGCGGCAGCTGCGATCTTTAAGGCATCTTCACCTACACTGTCTTGTTTATCTACTGGTTTTGAAGTTGGTACCGGTTGGACGGGTGAATTCGTCTTTGGACCAAGTCCAAGAACTGTCATCCAGCTCTAATGAAGATCTTTAAATGAGTAGGTTGAGTTGAAAGCATTTTCATTATAAGATATGCATAGGAAGACTTACAGCTGAAGATGGTTTTGACGAAGGTTTAGATAAATTTACTTTAAGATTTGTAGTAGACTTTTTAAGAATAGAATTCAGCTTATCTGAGGAAATTCCTTTATTCATCTGCTGCCATACAGCATCAACTCTAGCATTTTTATCTGGGAATATGAAATAAGATTTTAACCAAATTAAAAATTTAAAATCAATGGAATAATCATAGGGCGTAAGCAAAAAAGATAACTTGCTGAACAGAAAGCAATTTATGAAGGTATTGCCTAGGCAACAAGCAGCTGATTGATGTCCAGATTGATGCCCTCCTTTAAGATAACACCATTTGTAATTAAAGGATCAAGTTATTAAACAGAACTTATTATCCTAGAACCTTTAAAACCAAAATTCCTGTTAATAGAGGTTACCCGCCAGATCTAGGGGTCGCAAACACCCATTCTTGAAAGAAGAGGTTGATTTAGGTAAAAAAAAATTGCACACGTGTTGATTCGAACCCACTAAAATTATTTACAACTCCTCACTCTTATAAAACATGTAAAATTAAAATGGATTCAAACGGGTGAACACCACCAACAACCGTTGTTTGTCACAACATCCACCACTGGCACCTTTTGACCAAAACCGGTTTTGTCACAACTCCTTTTGACCTAAACCAAATTGAAACATTTTTTGAAGGGTAGGTTTTGACCAGAACCCAGTTGATATGTTAAGTGTTAACCCAACTGGCTGCTTTTCCAGGCTTAACAGTGTCCTATTTGAGTTATTCACTAAATAATTATGCTAGAAACATGAACAATGGAACATTTAGGCCCAACGACATGAAAGTTCTAATTTAAGGCTTTAAGAAACAGGTAATTGCCATACGAATTGAGAGTCATGAAGATCCGTCAAAAGAGCTCCTAATAGTTAGCAATTATGCAGGGGTAAGATTAAAATTTTCATGTGAGATACAAAAGCAATGGATTACTTTCCAAGACTTAAATTCATGGCATACACAAAAACTGTATACACTAAACTTAAACATTCACTTGTCTTCATTCCATTTTTCTTTAATCAGCCAACATTTATCATACAAAAGAATGCAGCATTTTATCGAACATTTGGCGTGCAAGCTTACAGAAGAAAAAAGAACCGGAGAGTACAGAAAAACCAATCACAATATGAAATCAAATATTAATATTCAATTATTCACAGCTATAGCTGAATCATCAACCAGCTAGTTGTTTTCTTTACAATCATCTTCTCTGAAGCATCTTCAACAAATTTCAAAATTTAAATAAAGTGAGCATTTCAAAGCATCTATCAATTACATCATCACTCTACTATTAACGAACACTGAAAGCTATTAGAAACCCTAAACTGCTTCTATCACAATGATCATCAACTACAAGAGGAAAAATAATGAGCCACAATCCAAAATTATGACAAACAAATCATTGAACATACCTGGAACGGTTTGAGAAACATTAGTGGTAGTCTGCGGCTGTTGATCACCGGAAAAATCAACGGCGGTGTCGTTCGCTTGTTTGCTCATTGTTTCTTAAGACTTTGAACAGAAATTAGAACCGGAAGCAGTCGTCAACGGATCCTTCGGGATCTTAAGTACGTTCGTTATACGCTTGAAAATTGGAGTGTTTGTGTAGATACGTTTGAAGATTTGCAAAGGGTAACAGAGCAGAATTCAAATGTCGATTGCTTCAGGGTAGCATATCAGCGAGGACGATAAAATCTCCAAACCTAATAAAAAGGGCATCCGACTGTTAATAGTATACATAGGAAGTTGGCCGAACGACAAAAGTGATAGAGCCCAGGTTTTGGTTCGTTCCTTGAATCAATCCGGTTTTACCAGCCTTTTATCGTCGTATCATTGGACGGGTACTTGGGTCGGGTTTTCCCTGGAAATTGGTGGCTGGTGGGCTAGGGGCTCCGTCTGTCTGGACTATTGGCCAGCTTGGGCATCCTTTAACCATTGGGAGCCGCGTACGAAGTACCCGGCAGCTTTAGTTTGCCGTTCAAAAAAACATTGAAGCCGGATCATGTGTTATTGTGGCAACACCTGATCCATTCGAACATATGATCTTCCATTTGAAAAGTAACGGATTACTGGTAAAACCCCTTTGATGTCTAACATTAAATAAATTGTTTAAAATTAAATAACAAAAAGAATTTATTAATGATATTATTCTTTTTTTGAACGGCATTTGATCTCAACGTGTAAACCACTGATTTCCAGGTCACGTCACCAAGGTCTAGTTACCATGACCTCCGTTGGGACCTCACCACCACCCCAGGAGGAAACCGCACCGGAAACCCCCTGACCTCCCAAGGACCCCTATTTTGCCTTGGGAGAGATTTGAACCCGTGACCTCCCACAGGGAAGCCAAGGGGGTAACTATTAGGCTAGAAGCCCTTGATTATTAATGATATTATTCAAAGGGAAGACTTGAAGAGTAAAGTTGGTTATGGGTTGGTTTTAGCTTCTTTCTTTTTAGTTATAACCAAAGGGGCTTTACCCTAGTGGTACCCCCTTGGCTTTCCAAATGAAAGGTTACGGATTCAAATTCCTCTTAAGACGAAATAGGGGTTCTTGAGAGGTTATGGGGTTTTCCAGTGCGGTTTCCTTCTAGGGTGGTGGTAGGGTCTCAACGGATGTCATGGTAACTAGACCTTGGTGACATGACCTGAAAATTATGGCTCACACGATGAGATTTAATGTCGTTAAAAAAAAAGCATAATTGTAATTGATTGAATGGTAGACAAAAATGGTTAACTATGAGTTATGGGTTGGTTTCGGTTAATTTCTATTAGTTATTTCAGGAGGAAGATTACTTGAAACCGTACTATGAAAACATGAAATATACCAAAACATTAGAATGTGAAACATTTAAACAAATGAGTTAGTCGTGTAAGTTTGAGTTGCACATTAAATATACACTTTATATGTCAATAAAAACATTTAAATATTAGACTATGACAGCTCCATTAAAACCATTAGTTTTAGGCTGTTCAATATTATATTATTTCAAAGCTTAAAGATTTTCAAACGGTTGAAATGATGAAACAACATCTATCACTTTTTCAAACATATCTAAATGAATACATGCATAGATTACAATTTTGTAAACCTTGATAACATGAAATAATTAGGATTTGTGGTGTATTTGCCAACTCAATTAAAGAAAATTTAAAATATAAAGTTTAAGCATAAAACATGATTAAGTGATTACCTAGTGTTTGACTAGATTTTATAAGCCAATAAGCCTTAATATATATATAAGTGTTTTTAAAATCAGCTAGATGAATGAGGAACCAGATCTTTAAGACTTTTTAGACCGTTTCAAATTTAAGAGATCTGTTATTGATCGGACTGGGTATTAGTTTCATCTTTTGTTATAAATCTATGGATAATATTTGTGTGTGTGTATATATATAATAATAATAATAATTAAGTAAATGTTTGCTTCATTTGTTATAATTTTGTCAGTGCAATTTTTTAACATGCTTCCCTTGTTTACCCCTTCATATTATAATTCTTTCTCATTTAATATTTAACATACCCTTTATTTAATTCTATATTTTTTATTTTACCCCTCACTAATCTATATTTATATTTATACTCTCTAATTAAAAAACAACAATTGACCCACATGTCATTTCTTGGTTAAAGCACAAGACGCTTTGAAAAAAATTATTGAACAAAAGACATAATGGTGCCACATGACATGGTTTAGGAGCATATCACATTTTTCTAATATATGAAGCAATCTTTTTTTTTTTTATCCTCGACCTGGTAATCTCTTTGTGCGGATCCAACCCAACTCGAAAATAAGACACATGGATTCTCAATGTAATACCGACTATTCATTTGACTTCTCAACCCTAATCAATTTGTTCAGTTGTCCATCTCTTTAACTCATTTTCTTTCAATCCCTTAATCGTAATTGCAGAATCCCTCATTCTCTTAATTGCAGTTGCAGAATCCTTCAAGCTTTATAGAAACACGAACACACGAACAAATGTGAACTTTTATGTAAATGAAGATAAAATATGACATTACATCATGAATGATCAACCAAATATATTGATTATTGAGTTCATAATTTCTCAACTAAAATGTGTAAAACAGAAGACAAGATATCCAAAATGTTGTATAATATGGTTAGTCTATTGTAATGAAAAGGCTTGATGGGGCTTGACAAGTGCCACGCAAACGTCACGTAGGAGACTTGATGGGGGTTTGATATATGTTTAATAGGGAGCTTGATGAAGGCTTGATATAGGGTGATGTGGATGTTTTTTACTGATATAGAAAAAACATTCAACCATGATCACGCCGTGACTACCATCACTCAAGATCGGTCACGCCCCGGTCATGGGGCTTGTGTATTGGGGGTGGAGGCGTGATAGGGGCTTGAAGGTGATCACCTGGTGGGGGTCACACCCCATTATAAAAAGGCCTCATAATACATTAACGCTACAAATTTGTTATTAATTCGTATGCAATGTTACTGTAAGACAATCCACAATGGTCACCCCGCTGAAATCCTTTCTTCACTGAAATTTTTTGCCACATCAGCGCCTACTAAAAACCTTAAAACCATACAGTGGTTACCCAACTGAAAAACCTTTCCCACCGTGAGAGAAGAATAAACGTGGTGTGAGAGGAGAATAAACAGGAAGCGGGGGCTGATGAAGGTCTCATGTGGGTTGCCGCCGGGGGAGGGGCCGCGTTCCCACCTTGTCATCCGACAATACATCCAAGGGTTAATTATATTAAACCACTATATATTTTTATCTTCTTTATAAGACAGTATATGAATCCATTTTAGAATTAGATAGTAAACTTTAATATTTGTTCTCCTCTTATGCATATAGGTAGCCAACACTGCAAGATGCAAATGGTTTGCATGTGGCCTAGACAAAAGACATAAAAAAAGAACATGCTTCAGATAATTAAAAAGAAACAGAATAATAAAAACAATAATATACTTTCTTTAAAGCAAAATTAATTTTTTTTAATAAGTTTGTTTTTCATTAACATTGTTTCATGTAAAAATATAAGAAATAAGATGCATATCCAAAAAAAAAAAAAATTCAACTCAGAAAACTACAAGTCTTTGCGTGATATGTGGCAAAGAAAACCACGTTGTTCTAGTTTAGTTTTGTATGGTTAATATTAAACCAATTGTCCAAGCTAGTTGTGGCTATTTTGTGACCAGTTGAGTTTAGTTGATGACTCTTGTATGGAGCTAGGGTTATAAAAAAAAAAAATGAAAAGCTGAATCATATTCTTAGTAAAAAGTCGAATTGAATTGTAAATTCAATTTTTGATTCATTTTCTAATTGTAACTAAATTATGAATTTGGTTTTCAATTCATTTAATGTGTATATATATATATTTGAATTTGGATTTTTTGATTGATCAAGTAATCTGAATAAATGATAATAATGTATGTTGAATTCAATTTGTTTGATTTATATAATTTGACTAATACGGTTGAATTTTGTTCAGTTTGACATATTCCCAATTTAGATCATTTGGGTTAACGTATAGGCCTAAAAAATTAAAAACCTAATATACCGAATAAACAAATCAAACAAACCGAAAACCAAATCATTGAACAATCCTTAGACAGAACTAAGCATCATCTAATGAATATTCAAACTCAGAGTACAAAAGCTTATAAAATTATATAGTTTTTAAAAAACATAAGTTTGTAAATGGATAATAAACACTAGTTTAGTATGATTTAAAATCAATTTGACTTGTTCATCACACTTGTGGATTTTGATACGCCCAATTTAAATATTACTATATAAAAAATATTTATATTTATATTTTCTGGTTTAGTGTAGGTGTACAAATATTTATGTTGTTAACAATTATCTATTATGTATAAGTATTTAAATATAAGCTCTTTAATTATGGTAAGTTTGTTAATAACTAATAAAAAAAACATAGTTGTATTTTAGACGTTGTGTATATGAATTTGTTTTCACAATCTAATTTATTTTTAATAAATTAAAAATGTTAAAATTGTATTTGTATTTAGAAAATCCGTTTAAAACCTATTTTTGGATCAACTAATAGATTGCAAAATGATGGATACACGCACATTCAACCAAATTTTAAGGCCCATAAGTTATAATGAGAATCAATGCTTGTGTGCCATGCTCTTTAGGATGCCGGATAATGAGTTATTCAAGTTTAGAGTCTATCCAAAATCCGACCCGACCTGAATGCGAAAATTGTTAATATGATCCGAATCTATCCGAAAAACCGAATAAACTTATTTTTTCATCCGAATTATTCGGATTGAATTCGGATATCCGATCCGAATTCGGAAAACGGAATCATATCCGAATCTACCCGAACATCCGAAACTTTAATTCGGATCTGGTTTTTTGTGATTAGGATCGGTTTTTGGAATTTTTTTTCGTATTTCGGATTTTTTGAAAACCCTGTAATTTGTACTTTGTTGTTTAAGAAAAAGGGATCTCCGGCAAGATTTGGCCGGATAAATCATCGGAGTTCTCACAAGGAAGTAATGGCGCGAAATTTATATTGATAAACAAATTAGATCACAAATTAACTGATAACATATACAATCAAATCTCCAACTTATGAATATTAGCAGAAGTGTTTAGAAGATGCTAAAAGCCTAATTACAGTACATACGTATCACAAATACACACAGAGTTAGGTTTCGAAATTCGAATTAGCAAAATTAACAAGGAATCTTCGATGTAAACCATTCCATGACATGAATCGGAGCCTTGATCAGCTCAATCGCAATTTCAACTAACACCGTTACGCACAAACAGCAAGGACATATGCATGTCAACAACAATCTGTTTCAATTCATCAACACACAGTCACACACACATACAAACAATCAGATATCGAGATTCGTTTTCAACAAATTATGCAAACAGATCTCGAATTCAAAGTTCTGTGTGCTGGATCTGTGGATCGAACCGATTAAACGAAGAATTAGGAGAGAAATAGTGAAGAAGTTAACGTACCCGACGATCCAGACGACGACACCGACGATGGATAGAAGAAGAGAAAGCAAAGCGAAAGGGAGACCGAGTAGGAAGCCCAAAGGTCTGCAATCGCCATCTCCGCAACACATTTTTGCTTGTTCTGTGCCTGCACTTGATCGGTGAGGGATAAGCGAAATATGTTTGAAACGTAGATACGTCATCGGTCATACGCGATCTCCTGTAAATTGATTTTTCTTTTTTGTAAATTACAAAATAGTCCCTCAACTTTTTTTGAATGGCTTGGTACAACGGCACTTAAGTCGAGATTTCAACCGTCCCGTCGGATTTGACGCTCTTGGGCGTGTACCCGAGCCCACTCTAGGAGGAACCCCATAACTCGGTAAACCTCCTGACCTTGCTTCAACAAATATGCCTCAACCCGGATTTAAACCCAAGACCTCAATTATATAAGTCCCTCAACTATTCATTAGGCTAGAAATAGTCCCTCAACTATTCATGGATTTGAGGTTTGTAATTGGATTG
The DNA here is from genome assembly GCA_009363875.1 of Mikania micrantha. NCBI lineage: Eukaryota > Viridiplantae > Streptophyta > Magnoliopsida > Asterales > Asteraceae > Mikania > Mikania micrantha. Next base: position 53,386,636 of record CM018689.1, read on the forward strand.
AGTTTCTTCATTTAGTAAACTACTTTCATCTATTTCTTGGACTATGATAGGTTAAGCAAATTAAATAGGAAATATATTTAATAGTTATTAATAATAACTTTAATAATATAAGATATTTTTTTGAAATAAAATATGATTAGAATTTCGTATATTTAAGTAATGAATAATTATATTATTACTTTAAATATTATTTTTTTTTAAAGTTTGTTTCTTTAAACATTTTTCTTTTAAAAAAATTGTTTTTAAGTTTTATATTTTATAGTTATTTGGTTTTCTAGAAGTGTGATTTTTAAAATATTAATATATTATTAATGTACTAAAAATTCATTAAAAATTTTAAAATGTTTAAAAACTATATTTAATATTTAATATTAGAGAAAAAAATTAAGATGTTATAAGTTCATGCTATATGCCCGTAAAAATTTTGTTTGATTAAAGTTAAAGATTTTAAAATTTTAATATCTCGTTTGCGTATATTTTAAAGAATACTATGACAAATGTATTTTATTTTTAGGTCTATTCATCAAGTTTTAAAACCTTTCAAGTTACATCAACCTATTAAATAGTTTTTTTTTGTTATATTTCTCTTCTTTTATTTGTTTTTATGACATATTACGTTTAGGTTTTACGCCGAACTAACAACTTTTGATACATTTTTATTTGTACGATGACTTAAGTTAAAAGTTGCAACTAAGCTAATTTTTTCATGTTTTTTCCTTTTTTTTTTTTTTTTGTGTTTTAAGTGTGTATATATATGTTGTTATAAATTGGCTTTGCAATCCGATTTCTTGATGCCTTGGTTTTTTATATTGAAATGACAATCTATTGGTAAAATGATAGCAATTAAGATATGTTTTAATACTGATGTCAAGTCTGTATCAAATTTATTACTTAACAAATAGAAAAAATGACATTTTGAATAGACGATGTGTTTGTAAAAACAAAACTTAAGTACACAGGATAAAACATATTCTGTGTCGCATATAAAAACAATAAACTATCAAAGTTCATCTTTTGCATTCCTTAACTATTCTTTATCGAAAAAGAAAATAATATATAAAATACATATAAAAAATGTAATAAATATAAATAAAAACCTTGGTTTCTATAATAAAAAAGTTATAATACTGTAAAAAAATTCATTAACATGTAATTCAAAATAAAAAAAAAAATCCATTTCTTAAAAAAGTTATTATTAGATGTGAGTCATGTGACATTGTGAAATGTTTGTGCGACTAAACATAAAACTAATTATCTTTCTCTATTTGCATTATTAAACCGTTCCTTCGTACCAATGGTATTATAGATATTCAATCGAGAACTTTTGATACTTAAGAACTAAAAGAAGCAATTATAACCACAAGTTTACAATGGTAAAATGTAACTTCTCTTATTTTAAAAGAAAATTAATTTTATACCCCTTAAAACTTGTATTTTAAAACTAGTTTTTTTTTGTTATTTTATATTTAATGGTTCTTAATATAATAAGTCTCATGGTTTAATAATATAAAGAATTAGAGATAAAGTTTGGATGGAAGCCAAAGGTCTGCAATTGCCATCTCCGCAACACATTTTGGCTTGCTTTGTAAGTTTGGTTTATAACTGCTTAGATAGGCAATCGAGTGGATTGAAAAACCGTCCCTGAAATAGGCGTCCTTGAGAGGTTAGAGGGTTTTCCGGTGCGGTTTACTCCTGGGGTGGTGGTGGGGTCTCAACGGAGGTCATGGTAACTATAACTTAGTGACGTGACTTGAAAATCAGTAGTTCACACATTGAGATCAAATGCTGTTAAAAAAAACCATTTCTTGGGTCTCTTTTTAGTAGTTGGAAGATAAAGATGCGAAACACAAATGCATGCAGCTTTAAGCCTTTAATCCTTATTCTCCTTTTTTCGTAATTATTCCCAGTTTCCCACCTTTAACAGCTAGAGGAATAATTAAGGTGTTGATCGATTCCTTTGGGTTTGATTGAAACATGAATACGAAAATAACAATGAAAATATAGATTAGATGAAACATGTGAACCCAGTTAATGCGTTGTTGATTCCAGACATGTTTCTTGAGATGACAATCCGATCGGGTTCCCGTTTAGGGGGTATGGTGAGGATGAAATAAGATGAGAGGCTCGGTTGAAGTTCACGAATTCTCTAGAGGTGAGGAGATTCGTGAATGATGATCGATTTTGAGAGTGTAACCTTAATTATGAACAATTAATCTCATATTTATATACACCAAAGGAGAAACCCAAATTAGGATAAATAAGAATAAATTACGTCTATCAAATAATTATCTATCTGCTAGGGGTATTTAGGTAATTGATTTATTTGATTAAATAATCATAAGAGCCATATATTATTCATTTAGTTAATTATTTCCAACATAAGACTTACCCCAAGAACTGAGGTGCCTAGGACGGAATCAGAAAAAAAAGACTCTAATGAATTCAATTATTAAAGTAGGGCGCTCAAAATAACTTAAATCTGTTTAAATCCGAAATGTGTTTGTAACTGAAGAAACCAAATCGAATCTGGAATTCGATTTTCGGGACGATTACTTATTGTATATGAATTCCGAATTTGGTTTTTGCCTTTTTGGTTCGGTATTGGTGTCATATTTTTTAATTAGTTTGTTCGATTATCTGGTTAGCTAATTAAACCGAATTCTTATTTAAATTTATTTTTTATTAATAATATATCAGGTTGAATTCGGTTTATTCGGATCGTTTTAATCGGTTTTTTACCGGTATATTCGTTTTTTAATTGGTTTATTTGATTGAATTCGGTTTTTAACTGGTTTATTTGATTTTTAATAGGTTTATTCAGTTTTAACCAAAACTGAACCGAACCACTTCCCGAATTCGGTTCGTTTTTTGGATAGGAAAAAATTGAAAACCGGTTAAACCGAACTTAATAAACCATTAACCAAATCAATAAACACCTCTTGTTTAATGGGCATGAAAGTAACTTTTTATCGTTTAAAGAATATTACTTTTTATACCCTTGAAATTATGTGTTTATAAATAGTTTTTTAATTAGTTATCTGCAACTTGTTGTTTTTCATTTGAATAAATCTTCATATATACAAAAATTTTGTACCCCTTAACAAATGGACCCAGGATGGACTGATGGAGGTTTGCCCCTCCTCAAGACCGCCCCCGGGAATAATTAGTTTTGAAAATTAGGGCAATTTCATATATCTCATCTAAAACTACAAAATTAGATATATTCTTAATTCATTAACAAAGAGCATATATATTTTGCAATAAAAATTTGTGCTTTGAAAATATATGTAATTTTACAAGTTTAGAAGGGGATATATGTAATTTCCCATTGAATGTTTGTTAAAACTAAGGATAGGCTTGGGCTCGAACTCGTTACTAGCTATACAGGTTTTAACTCAACTCATGATCTGAGCTTGTAAGGTCATGTGTAATATCCGGGTGACGATGATTGGAAAGGATTGCCTCATGAGTGCCACATTAGTCAGTGTGCGTGACAAAAAAAAAGCCATAAAACTTGATAAGAGTGGAGAGAAGTATTAGAGTGATACGATATCATATAATAAGGTTAGAAAAAATTAGCCATCACCTACATGTACACTATCATACCAAAGCCATCATGCTCACTCTCACAAGTGAGGGGCAGTGCTCAAGGAGTCAAGGGCATGAGAGATTGAGGTGGCAAGTCTCACGCTTCTCCTCATGAGTATTATGCAAGGCTAAGGTTATGTGTATTTATCACACCCCAATCACTCTACGTAGACGCTCCTTATATATGCGTCATATAAACAGCTAAAATCATCACACACTTTTCACACACTTCTGTGTCATCATCACAATCTCATCACATATCCCATCACCCCAATACCCACTTTTGATCAACTCATGACCACACTAACGCCCATCCCTCATCACGCCCCATCAGGCCATCACGCCCCTGTGTAGTGGTTTCGAGCGCCATTGGGACATGACCGTGGCCCTTAGGGTTACCTCTCACTATACATAGCCTAAGAGTTATTATAAACATGTACATAATGTAGGAATAGAGGGAGGGATGCTCACAAGGGAGGAATGGTGCTTGAATACATAACCGTTTTATGTATGGTGAGATAGGATGATGTTTCTTTTGCTTCTTAACTTGTGAGATTAAAAGTGTTAAGGTTTATTAACATAATATTGTTAGATTGTGAGAAGATGAAGGGTTAGAAAACCTTCCTATTTTGACATGAACGTTGATCTTCTATCATCTCATGTTTTTAGCCTAAGTATTATCACACATTAACATGTTTTATATGAGATGTATTTGATCACTTTTCTTTTTATTTATTTTTGTTATTACATGTTATTTTATGGATTTTAGGTTACATTTCTTTATGTTTGAATTTACTAACTTTACTGGTAATATTCTACTAAAAATATTAGTATAGATTTGTGTTATTTTGCTTGTGTATCATCGATGTGTGTTAACAAAACTGAAACTTACAACTATTATTGCAAATTGTTAGTTTTATCGTCAATTTTGGTGTATGGTATAAATACTAATAAATGTTGTCTAGAACACGTCTAAGATGTTTAATTATATATATCCAACAAAGTTAGCTTAGTGGTTAAGGCTTGGTCCTTTCTCCTTAGAGACTAGGATTCAAGTCTCACTGGTGACACTTTAACGGATACCAGGTGAGGGGATGAATCTTGAACATAATCTCGGGTTCTGAACCAATGGGGGGCGAAGGTCTACATATTCCACGGAGTTTCTGCTTATCAAGGGGTACGGTCTCACGGTCGGTGATCGAGAAATCGATCTTAGTTACCAACTGTCAGGCTGAAGGTAGCACGACGGGACCCTTTGCCATTCAAAAAAAAGTTAATTGCAACTAAGTCAAAGTACAAAACAAAATTAAAATTAAACTTAAAATCATCATGAATATCACACACAACATTAAGCTTTTGACGCCAACCCTTCACCTTCTTCCTTCTATTTAACAAACAGATAATTTTACAATATTAGACGCATTTTAGAAATTAATCTGAACACATTTGTAATATCAATAAAATCATAATATAACATAAATTCCTATACGAAGACATTAGAAAACAAATTTAAACCTATTATCTTAGAAGTTATTACCCATAAATGATAGAGTAACATATTATGTGCACAAATTAAATGATTAATAACATATTTTCAAAAATGTTTCGTATCATAACATTGGATCTATTTTATTTGAAGAAGATAACCTAAAAATTCACAACAAGTAACATACATGCACAAATATAAATATTGACATGCTCTCTTTGAAATAGAGGCAAGCATCAACAAATCATCACAAAAATCAAACAAAATAAACACAATATGAATTAACCTTGAAAGAGACCTTTATTAATAATCTTGAAAGAGACCTTTATTGTTTTATATCATAAACTTCAAACCAAGAAGGTAATTCGTTCATGAGAGATTATAGTGAATAGACGGCGATTTAACAAAGTGATTCCCCTCTGATGATGGGCCTCCTGGTACTTTCCTACTAGGGTTCACATCAAACGCCTCTCTCTTATAATACTCAAGATCAGACACTTTCATCCCAAGCTTGCGTAATAAAAGTTGGCTTGAACTGCCATTTTGTATGGCCTGATTGGCATCGGAGTTGACACAAAAAACAAAGAAGATTAAGAAAATGAGTAGCCACCCTTTTGATCCGACAGTATTTTCCATTAGGTTTGAGGTATTTCAAGGTTGTTTCTTATTTTGAAGAGGCAATTGTAGAGATTGCATGCATCTACATCATATTTATAAAAAGTTGGGAGTGATCATTGTATCAAATCATATAATATCATATTATGTCATATAATATCGTATTATGTCATATTATATCGTATTACATAATATGTTATAAGGATGAGTTATTGAAGAAAGTAAAACTAACACACTAAACATATGGGGCCACCAAAACGAGACATGTGGCTTGGGATCCCAAGTGTGTATACATGCATATATACATAAATACATACACACAAGCGCGATATTTATGTTTAATTTGAATGATATCAATGTAATATTATTATTTTGCCAAAATTGTATTGTGGTACACAAAATTATTTTTATTTTAAGAATATATGTATTGAGTTAGTACATAACACTTAGTGTTATATATACGTATAACACCATGTACGTAGATAAAAGAACAAAAGTAATTATTGTTACGTATACGTAATGTAATATATAGAATGATTTTTTTGGTAAATTTGTAATATTGCATAAATTTCTTTAGAAAATATTAAATTAAAAAATAATTTATAGATTTTAATATTTTATTATTATCAGAGAGTAAATTTGATGTGTTTTTTTATAAAAAAATAATTTATCACCAAAGGTAATCAAACAGGACAATGACGCTAGTACATAAGACCAATCACATTTGGTCGTCTTCTCTGTTAGTGATTTCCGTCCAGCATAACCGACGGCTTCTTCTTCCTCTCCGTTTGTGATTTCCGTCCAGCATAACCGCACCGGATTAAACCGGTCCTCGGAGTTTCAAAGGTTACCAAAGCGAATCATTTGATCTACGCACCCAGGCATATAGAGGCGATGCCGCTTTTGCCTTGGACCATAATAAACAAGAGCCCCCACACTTGGTAATTAATTCGTGTCATGTGCCAGGTACGAAGAAAGAACCTATTTTTCGTTCCTTAAATTACTTGTACATGTAAGTATGTCGTCTTCGGTCATAAGTTTGTCATGGTTTTTGATGATTTTGCGAAAACATCAATTTTGGATCAATCTTGATGAGTCGTGTTACAGGATAAGTAGGTTATGGTTAACAGAGCTTTAATTTAATCAAATGTTTTAGTGTTTGATTATATTATTGGTTTTTTATATTTGGAGGTAACTTTATATAAAGATAACCAACTTTCATATTTGTTCCAATTAAGTCATTAGAATTTTTTGTCTTATTTAGGTCATTTAACTTATTAATAGCAGGAGTATAAAATTTCTATACTTTTAATTTATTTAATTTGTTAAGTGTTGATATAATTTATTATTCAAAATAATAATAAAAAAAGAGCCCAAGGGTAAATCATTTTTTTTTCCAAATAGTATGCGTAAATGATTTTTAAAATAATTGATTTTTTTTTTCAGATAGCATAGGTAAATGTTGATAATTTTAAAATAATTTTTATTTTAATATTTTCTTTTTAAATTTATTATTGATTTAAATTATTTTTAAATGATAATATAACAACTTAACATATTAAATAAATTATATATATAAAAATTTCATATTAACTTGCTATTCAGTTTATTTTCATAGGATTAGATTACCGTTAATAAATTCAACGACCTAATCAAAACAAAAAAAAGGTTCTAGTGAATTAATAGATACACTTATAAAAGTTAATTTTTGTGTAAATACTAAATAGTGGGTCTATGTTGTACGAGAAATAATATACATGAGTTTAATTTTATCGGGTATGTTTTATCGGTAGAGTCAAGTAATTAACATAAAGAAAACGCAGGGCATCCAAAACTATAATATGAAGTGGCACAAAAGGTTAGGGTCCATTTTAACCTCAAAATGATGACAAATTAACAGGATGCTGTTGCTGGTTTAGTCAAGATTGACATTTAAAATCATGTGACAATATTAACTTAACTTAATTACCTTGCCTTTAGGCATATACTTTGACTAATGTGAACTTTATCTTCAATTACATCTACAAAAATCTTAAATTTTATTGGTACTCTTGTTGATACTAATACTGTTATTTTTTTATGTTTATTATTGTGTTTTATATTAATTAAAGGTCGTTTAGTTGCTAATGATGAAGTTACAACACCAAACGATGTGTGACACGGAGCAAAAGAAGTAGCTGCTAATGTGGTCCTTACGTGACCACATTTTTAATCAAGCTATTTTTCACTTTCGATGTTTAGCATTGTTAGCAAGTGCAGAATATCCTCCATAAGCTCACATGTCTCATCCTCCTTTCTTGCTTAGGATTTATGATTTGTAACATAAATCTTAGACGAGTTAAGATAAAATCACTTGAAACATAGTCAGACCGATAGTTTTAGGCAAAACAAGGCATCATCAGCCTTGTTATGAGACTAATTAATCTTACTAACAATTAGACAATACTTGTCTTGATTGAGGCTGATTTTGTCAATTATTTAGATTAATCCTGGCCTCGTAAGATACGATTGTAACAAGTTTCTGTCATTAACATATTTAAGTTTTATGATTATCTCAATATATATATATATATATATATATATATATATATATATATATATTAGCAAAACACATGGAATATATCAATCATCGATTTACTCTAATAACTAAATGAGATTTAAACACGCTTTCCTAGCTAGTATGTATCCTAGAACAAATTACACTTAAATAAGGGATGAATATGTATTAGTAAAATCTCAACAACATACACAAATATAAAAATATGGTTTGAAAAGAAGCAACCATCGACAAATCATCACAAAAATCAAACAAAATAAACACGATATAAGTTAACCTTGAAAGAGACCATTACTAGTAATCTTGAAAGAGACCTTTATTGTTTTATATCGTAAACTTTAATCCAAGAAGACGCTTCGTTCATGATAAATTTTAGTGAATAGATGGCGATTCAGCAAAGCGAAACCCACCGCCAGATGATGGGCCTCCTGGTACTTGCCTAGTAGGGTCCGCACCTAACGCCTTTCTCTTGTAATACTCAAGATCAGACACTTTCATCCCTAGCTTGCGTAATAAAAGCTGGCTTGAACTGTCATTCTGTATGGCCTGATTGGCATTGGAGGTGACACAAAAAACAAAAAAGATTAAGAAAATGAGTAGCCATGCTTTTGATCTGATGGTATTTTCCATTAGGTTTGAGGTTGTTCAAGGTTGTTTCTTATTTTGAGGAGGCAATTGTAGAGATTGCATGCATCTACATCCTATTTATAAAAAGTTAGGAGTGATTAAATTATATCATGTTATACTAAATTATATCGTATCATGTTATATCGTATCGTATTTAATTATATCATATCATATTATGTCATATTATATAATATGTTACAAAAATAATTATTGTAGAAAGTAGAACTAACACACTAAACATTTGAAGCCACCAAAATGATGTAACTTTGGATCCCAAGTGTGTGTACATAGCATGCATGCATGTATATAATATTTATGTTTACTTTGAAATATATCAATGTAATGTTATACATTTTTCCAAAAATGTATCGTGGTATATAACATTATTTTTATTTTTAAGAATATATGTATTGTGTTAGTACATAACACTTAGTATTATATATACGTAACACCATGCAAATAGAAAACAAAAGTAACTATTGTTACGTATACATAACGCAATATATAGAATGATTTTTAGGTAAATTTGTAATATTATATAAATTTCTTTATAAAATATTAAATTAAAAAAATAATTTATAGATTGTAATATTAACTGAGAGGAATTTGTTGTGTTTTTTACAAAAAAGAAAATTCTCTATGATTTTTCCTATATATATGTACATACACACAATCATAAATTATAAATGAATATTTTTGTTTTTTTAACAATAACAGTCGATTGGCTGACACGTTTATAAAGAAAAGCTCGTAGATCAACCACATGACTCATGACCCGAACCATCACTCAAGCAATGATGCGAACCATGACTCGACCCATGATTTGGTTTAGCCAAGATTCACATTTAAGATACGTGACATTATTAACTTAACTTAATTACCTTGCCTTTAGGCATATACTTTGTAATGTGAACTTTATCTCCGATTATAACTACAAAAATCTTAAATTTTGTTGTTACTGTTGTTGACGCTATTGTTGTTGTTATTATTGTTATGTTTATTACTGTGTTTTATTTTAATTAAAGTTTTTATATTAATTAAAGGTTGTTTAGCTGCTAAAGATGAAGTGGCAACACCAAACGATGTGTGACATGAAGCAAAAGAATCGTGTAGCTGCTAATGTGGTTATTGACCATATTTTTTGTCAAATTATTTTTCACTTTCGATGTTTAGCATTGTTAGCAAGTGTAGACTATCCTCCATAAGCTCACATGTCTCATCCCTCATTCTTGCTTAGGATTTATGGTTTGTAATAAAATCACTTGAATTGAAACATAGTCAAGTCGATAGTTTGAGATAAAACAAGGCAACGTACGTCTAGCTTGTAAGCCTTGTTATGAGACTAACCTTACCAATGGCGGAGCTTGAAAATTATATCTAGGGGGCCGAAAGACATGGGGCAAAAATTTTATCCTTATCGCTATGATTCAGGTTAAAAATTACTGGTCGACACATGATAGTTCGGGTCGGGTCAAACTATTTAAAACTTAAAACACCAAATATTTTTGTTTCGCTCAAAAAAATATATATTCTTGTATCAAACAAGACATTAGATGTTTAAGACAAAAAGATGACTACCTGAAAGAAAAATCACAATTTATCGCGACGACCTTTAAGCGCTCTGAACTCATTGATTATACACTCTGAATCAAACTTCTCAGCAATTTCCTTTTCTCAACAATTCTTTTTTGCGAAGACGATTCTTGAAATAGGTAATGCTCAATAGTTAAGGCTCATTTTAATTTTTAAAGCTCAAAACAAGTTTTAAACTCAAGATCGACTAATGAATAAGATAACAACCGACACTGTGAACCCTTAAAAGTAATGTCAAAACTTACAATATTAGTTCAACTTTATTAGACTGACCACAATGGTCGTCCCGCCCGGCCAGCGGGCATCCTCCCCGCGGCGGCGTCGCACGGGAACACCGCCCCCCTTGATCGCGGCCCCCGTTGAAAAGCCTCCAACGGCTCCCGCTCCCCGTCGTGCATGGTGCAAGGTGATTGGCGCAAAAATCTAGTCGTTGGTTAACGACAATTTTGTAAAGAAAAACAAATTTTTAAAACTAAATAAATACTCAACCATTTTACCCAAAAAACCACCCAAATCTCTTCATCTTTCATCTTTCACTCTATATTTGTTATAAAAAAATTACAAACATGAATCCAAGGCCTAACAATCCCAATCCCGAATTCAACCCGTTCTCATACGATTCTGAATCGCTTAGAAATTTATTGGTTCAACTACAACAAAACCCGAACATCCAACACTTTCAACAACATCCACCAAACTTCCAACCACCTTCAAACTTTCAACCTGGTTTTGCTCCCTACTCCCAACCTCGGTTCGAATCTGATTTTGTGTCACCGAGTCAACCTGATAACGAGGTCGTACCGGAGACACAAGACACTCAAAAACGCAAAAAGGGTAAGAAAAACAAACAGCCGGCCGGAACAGGGCCGAGTAGTGGTCCAGTGGCACCGAAGCAATGGACTCACGATGAAGAAATCGCTCTCGGAAGATGCTACATGGACGAATCCGAGAACAAAACCAAAGGTACAAAGTTTTTTACTTAGTTTTGTTATATATTATTTTAAAGGGTATAATTTTTTTTACTTACTTTTGGTTAATTTTTTTTGTAGGTAATTCGCAAAAACGCGAAAATTTTTGGAAAAAAGTAACCGTTACTTGGCACAATGTGATGGGATTCGATGCCGAATACCGCACATATCATCAATTAAATTCAAAGTGGAAGGATATGTGCACCAAGTTAACACAGTTTAGTGGTATCTATAGCAACTGCGCCAACAACCGAAAAAGCGGGATGAGCGTCGAGAACGTGTTGAAATGGGCCGAAAAGGAATACCAACTAAAGAGTAACGGCCAAACGTTTAACCACTACCACGTTTGGGTGGCGATAAAAGACTCGCCAAAATTCCGTGTTTTTTGCCAAGAAGGTCACGAGGTCCAAGGTTCTTCAAAAAGAACCAAAAACTCCGAATCGAACGAGTATTCGCCAGGGGGTTCGACCGCACATACAAATTACGCGGTTAACCTCGAGGATGACGAAGAAGAAGCCGAGTTCGACACCCCACCGAAACCGGTTAGACCGACGGGTCAAGATACAACAAAACGGGCTTTCTCTTCGAGTCGTCAAACCGGCTCCTCTAACCCGACAACAACCGATCTCGCTGATTAACTCTAAGCTTTCACAACTTTTCAAAAACAAAAACACGAAGATAGGAAAAAAATTCACGAAGAGAAAACTCTCCGAGCCGACCTCAGAGCAATGGAGTCTTTGCCTCCCGACATGCTCGACGATGAAGATCGTGAAATAATGATAAAATTGAAAAAGAAACTCTTTGATAAATATCGTTAAATTTTATTTGAATTGTTAGTTTTTTTTCTATGGTTTTTTTATTTAAATTTGCAATGTTACTTTTATTTTATTTGTATTTTTATTTGAATGGTTTAACTAAATCCTAAGGTTTTTATTTTTAGTTTGCAACAAAAAAATTAAATAAATCAACTAAATTTAAATAATGGTGATGATGTGGAATAGTGGGGAAGAGTTTTCAGTGGGGTGAGCATTGTGAGTGTTAAAAGTTTTCAGTGGGGTGATGACGTGGCAGGAAATTTCAGTAGGGAAGCGTTTTCAGTGGGGTGACCGCTGTGGATAGTCTTATTTTTTAAAATCCAAGGGGGCCCAAGGAATTTTATGAAGAAAAACCGAAGGGCCGAGCTCAATACCTATAAAATTTTTCGACCAAAAAAGAATATGTCGAGACTTTTAACCAGAAAAACGGCAGGGGCCGGGGCACCTCCGGACCCTTAAAACCTCCGCCACTAAACCTTACAAACAATTAGACAAACTTTGTCTTTATCGAGACTAATTTTGTCAAGTATTTAGATTAAGCCTGGCCACGTAAGATACGATTGTAACATTTTTCTGTCATTGACAGATTTACTTTTTTTTTTATAATTTAAAAAAACATTTTATATATATATATATATATATATATATATATATATATAATGGTTTTTTGTTTGAAGTTAGATTATTTTTATGCCAAGCTTATCTAGCTTGTACCCATGGGCTTAAATCTACATTTACTTAAAAATTTAATAATAAATAGATCTACTCTAATTCTACTATCAAAGTATTTCAAAATAGTTTAATTATTTTTATATTTGAACTTGTAATGCTTATGGGCTAATATCAAATTACTAAATCAACCACAAATTTTACGCAATGTTTATGTTTAATTTTAAGGATATCAAAATGTATTGTGTACACAACATTATTTTTATTTTTATTTTTATTTTCAAGAATATATGTATTGTGTTAGTATATAACACATAGTGCTATATATACGTAACACTGTGCAGACAAAAAACAATAGTAATTATTGTTAACTATGCGTAATGCAATATATAAAATGATTTTTTGGTAAATTTTTAATATTACATAAATTTCTTTAGAAAATAATTTATAGATTATATTATTAATTGGGACTAATTTGTTGTGTTTTTCAATAAAAAAAATAAGAGTTCTCGAATGATTTTTCTTATATATATGTACATACACACGATCATAAATTATATATGAATATTTTCATTTTTTTAACGATAAAAGGCGATTGACTGACACGTTCTTAAAAAGAGAAGCTCGTATATCAATCACATCATTTATATGTCACTAATTCAGGAGAAAACATATCAATAAAATATTAATTGTTCATACTGAAGCAATATTACTTACAAAGAGAATCGAACTCAATATTTCCATAAAAAAATTCAAAATGATATTGATTGACTAGAAGCCTTTTAGTGAAAATTTACATAACCTATATTCATAACTACATCAATATAATTCCACGCATAGGTTACTAAATTCTTGAATTTATGCTATAATTAATTTTTATACATTTTTGAGATTCAAAAGAATAGTTAATTACATCCACAACCTAAATGGTTTGCGCATAATGCGATTTGGTCGAAGGCGTCAAAATTACACCTTTATGTAGAGTTTAGTATGCATGAATGAATTATATTGTAATGAAAAGAAACATGACCCGACCCACGTCTAAAACACTGTTTAGATTAGTTGTTGTCTCAACAAAATTTAGTCTTTAGTTTTATGAATAAAAATATATACATTTTTATAACAAAACATTGAAGAACACATGTTAATTAATTAAGGGGTAAATCGATGTTAAGTTTTGAAACTTTAATAAAAAATTAGAGTAAATTGCGAAGATGGTACATGTACAGGTTACTAATATGTAACTCTTTGTCTTTAGGTTTCATATATAAATTATCTATATGATCTTAAATCTTTAAACATTCATAACATATATAGTCTTTAGGTTACCAAATTACATTCACATGCTTGATCAGATTACTCACCTAAGAACTTTATGTGTTAAAAATGTTTAAAGTTTGTAATCATATAAGTTACTTATAAAACATAAATATCAAGAGTGAAATATAGTAAAACACAAGGAATATATCATCGATTTACTCTAAAAACTAAACGAGATTTAAACACGCTTTCCTAACTAGTATATATCCTAGAATAAGTTACACTTATTTAATAAGGGATGGATATAATATTAGTAAAATTTCAACATGATCAATAACATAAATTTTCATTATTTGAAAAGAGTTTAACGCTTTTAAATAGCTGAACAAACTTCAAAACTTGCACCAAAGTGACATACAAACGGAAACTTGATCTCTTTAACCAGAGGCAAACATAGATTCCCAAATCAAAACCACACCAAACAAAATAGTAAATATACATAAACCTTGCATGAAATCTTTATTAAATGAAATCATCAAACTTGAACCAAATACCACGCGTGTTTGGTCACGATCGATAGGGCTAGTTAGCCAATGGAGATTCAGCAAAATGATGTTGACCGTCTGGGCCTCCTGGTGCAACCCTAGCAGGGTCTGCACCAAGCGACCTTCTTTTGTAATATTCAAGATCAGACACTTTCAACCCTAGCTTGCGTAATAATAGTTGGCTTGAATAGTCATTGTGCATGACCTCATTGGCATTGGACGTGATGCAAAATACAAAGAAGATTATTGAAATTAGTAGCAACCCTTTTGATCTGATGCTATTTGCCATTTATGTTTGATATATCTTCTTCTTGGTTCTTTCTTGTTTTGGATATTATGATAGTAGATATTGCATGCATATATATAGTACTTGTAGAAAGTTGACAATTATATATATATATATATATATATAATATATATATAGAGAGAGAGAGAGATGGTGCCATGTTATTTTAGAATCTATGGAATTTTTTGAGTCATCATACATAATATCTGAGTGAACACAATGTGGATAAGCTAAAATTTTGTTTAACATCTTTTAGAACTGTTGGGATTCCTTTGCAAACGAAGTTCCTTTTAATATAATCCTACAAATAATGTATCACATCTACCAACAGTGCCAGAACTTTAACATTTTGAAATGAGAATGAAAATTTATGAGACGTATAGTACATGTTAATTTTTTAAGCAAGAGGACAAAACTACCTGTTCTAACTAAAGATAACATCTGGTCAAAAAATTAGCATCATGGATGGAAGAAGAAGGAGACGTCGTAAGTGTTTTTTATTGATTTATAAAAAAATAAAGGATGATGTAAGTGTTTTTTATTGATTTATAAAAAAAATCGGTCAAACACATGGCCGGTCAAATAGGCTTGTGTCACGTCACATCGGTTGTCATGCCCTAGTCACACCAAGGATGTAATGGTGGATGGGCTGGAAATTGAAATTTTAGTAATAAGTTTAATATTTTTATTATATGTTAATTTAAAACAATAAAAATAATTTTTGTACCCTTTGGAACATGAGACCTCGGTCTCATGCCCCTAAAGACGACCCTAATCATGATCGTGTGGCTTAGACAATTCATTGACTTAATTTATGTCAAATCTCCAAGCAACTTTGAGGAACCCACAAACATGTCATGTGGGGTGGCTATTAGTGTTGAGGGTTCCGGTTATTTTTAATCTAAAAAATTTTAATCAAACAAACCAAACTTAGACTATACGGTGTGTCAAGTGAACGGGGCGTGGGTTGGGCGTGGCCACAGCCACGCTTCTCCACCGAAGACCATTAATTTTTTCGGCCAACTGGAGAGCTCCAACGGGGCGTGGATGAGTTGAGTGGCATTTCCACCAAAAGTGGTTGAGTGGGTGGTTGTGGTGGATACCTACGTGGCGCCTAGGTGGAGTGGTTCCAACCATATAGCATACCTCACGGTCTTATTCGTAGGTTGTAAACTATCCGAACAAACATAAAAAAGATATTATTTGTATTCGTTTGTTTAATATTAAACTTATTTAATTTACGGACGAATAATTTACATTAGTTATATGAAAATTGTTGTTTTTGTTCATTTATAAAGAAATTGAATTCGTTAATAAATGGTTCATGAACACAAACAAACATATATTATTTAAAAAATAAATGTCAACATTCTTAATTAATCTTATATATTAGACATAATTGTTCTATATATTAAGAAAGTTTAACACGTTATAAAAAATGACAAATATAATTATCTTAAAACAAAACATAAAGTTCAAATAATAATCGTAATTGAAATCAATTTATAACAATGTTTTAAATATTTAAGTTCTATATATTTAAGTTTTAAATTATTATGTTTTTAACAAGAAATATATAAAATTTTAATGTATATATATTCATAATAATTTAAGATAAACGAACATATTATTGAACATTTATAAACATAATGAACAATAATTACTTATGTTCATATTTATTTATTTAACTAAAATGAAAAAAAAAAAGTTGTTGATATTTGTTTATTTGTTAAACAAACAAAGGTAAACGGATTTCTCATAGAACAATTCACAAACAGTTAGTTAAAAGTTTGGTTCTTTATAGCTCAAATCTCATTCCACAATCCCTAAATCCATTCTTTGATCATATTTAATAAAAATTTAATGCTTCCATATCTTTGAAATCTTCATTCATCAGCAAACAATTTCTTGTAGAATAAGCACAACTTGATCCCTTAAATTATACTCAAAACTAATAATTGTCAAAGGATATCCAAAACCTAATCTTGAGTATAATATATAATATACACATGCTGGAGTGTATGTATATATAATATGACCTTGTTGGTCCATATATACGACTTTCATGTCAGCTTTGATCGTCAGTTTCCACTTCGCAATGGTCAATAGTACGTGTTTATATATATAATCATATCGTTATAGCAATAAATAATAATAATAATAATAATAATAATAAATAAATTAATTAAAATAATAAATAAAAAATAAATATTATTTGGTGATTTAAATTTTTATTTTTTTGTAAAAAATTGTAGAGGCAATTACATTCAAATTATTTTTAACCATGTAAATAAATTGTATATCAGGTGTAGGCATGCATATGCATGTATCATAACTTTTCATTTTCATTACAATTACTTGGCTACAACTGTTAAAGTAAATTACGTTTTTGGCATTAGTTGTACGTTTAAATGTTTTAATTATATCAATCTAAAAAAGAATATTTTATCAATACAGTCCATGTGGTTTAACAGTTATGGCTTATAGCCAGAGTTACTGTTAAGGGTCAAAACAATTAGAATAGTTATGTTTAAGGGCTAAAACCGTTATTTGTTTAAACCGTTATCAATGCAGTCTCGATCCGACCAGTGAACCGGCTCAACCGGCCGGTTCCCTTGAGGGCACATGTTTTTGGACTGGTTGACCTCCCGGTTCCCAGTCCGACCGGTCCGGTTCTGGACAACACTGGCGCAAACATGTATTTAATTTCTCGCTTAAGTATCGTTGTTTACATAATAAAATTTATAAATTGTTAGTATTTACATGTTTGAAAAGAAGTCGAGTAAACAATTAACTTTATAAAAGTCAATAATAGTTTTTAACAAGTAGCTCATCTATGCCAAATATTTAATTTAAACACTAATAACAAAAATCTAAGTTAATTCCAGAATTTACAATCTGAGTGCTTCTGTACCAGATGATATTCTACGTCGTTTTTGGCTTTCGATTCGAATATTATGGTAAGTTGATAGAGATCTTGTTGATAAATTATTTTACTAAAGTAATTTTTTTTTTGGTTTGTATTATAAAAAATAACATAGTGATAATCAAATTTGTTTACATTATTACATATATGATTTTTTTTTTTATTATTTTAAGGGGTCTATTTTAACATGGAATAGGTACCTTTCTCAATGGAAAGACCCTCTCGAAGACATCCAAATACATTTTTGGAATTTAGGAGTCTTCTATAAGGTTTTTAGAACCGGATCGGAAACCGGAGGGTCTGTCGACTCAAAATAGGCATGTGAACCGGATTCAAACTAACTGGCCAGTTGAGCCAGTTCACCGGTCGGATCAGGAACCGGTTTACTTGTCGGAACGGATTTCATTTTTTTAACTAAAATCCAAATAATGAAACATTAAAACCAAATTCTATATTTTTTAAACATGATTATGTTTGTTTAAACATTAATTATGTTTGTTTAAATGTGTGTATAATTGTATATTTTTTTTTGGAATATATTATATATTTGTTATGTTATTCGGTTCTTAAATTCGGTCCAACTGGTCCAACCAATAGCCAGTAAAACGTCTGATCTGAAAGCATTGATCTTCAACCGCTCGAATTGGAATCTTCATTGCATGAGAAAAAGCCTTCCGCGCTCACAATATTTCTGATGTTGGTTGAATCAAGCGGTAGTCGTCACTACTCACTAGTACAAAATGGAGTTTTAGACCAAATGAACATGTGGCTCTGTTCTCACAAAAATTTTGAAACTTTTCCCGATGATATGTTGTCGGGATAGAGTTACCAGTACCGACAAATTTTTTCATCGGGATATTGTTCGGTGCTATAGGATCATTTTCTTGTAGTGTTAGTAGTTGTTTTGGTTTTCTAGACACGGGTGATTATGAAACACGTATAAAAACCAATTTTAGAAAACTATGACTTTGTATTTAACTCAAATAAACACATATATTTGATTTTTAAACACGAAAGAAATGTTCAGTTGAAAACCAATGTAACTTAAAAACTGAAATAATCATTTCTAATTAAAAGTTTAAAGAATATTAAAGTAAATTTTCTTGTTTAAAAAAAATTACTTGTATACTCTTTAAATCTATATGATTCTTTTTAATTATATATAACCTTGGTGTTGGTTTTCATTTGAATGTAAACTGTTTAAATGATTTGATTTTTAGGCTCAGTTAGATAACCTTAAGATTCTTTTAAATGGGAAGTCTTGGGTTCAAATCATTCCCGCAGTGAAATAGGGGTCTGAGGGAGGTCAGCGGGTTTTTTCCTAGTGGGGTTTTCTTCTGGGGTGGTTGTGGTGACTCATGGGAGGTCCAAGTAACTATACCTTGGTGACATGGCATGGAAACAGTGAGTTTACATGATTAAGACCTTCGTCGTTCAAAAAAATAAAGATAATATTTTAGGTTAATTGTTTGACACGGTTAGGATAAATGTGGAGTTTTAGATGCAATTTGGAATTTAATGCATATTATACATTTTCGGAAAAAAAAAACGAGTTCACTGATTTTTTCTTAACCTCATTTAACAAATTCAACGAAGAGAAAAAAAAACTTACAGTCAAGAAGGAGTGAAAGTTTTTACATAAATCAAAATAAATAGATTTTTTTGGGTAAACAATTGTATTATAATAGGTTGAAATATGTAACATCAAAATATTGAATGAGTTTAGATGAGTAACACTTAAATATAATACGGGTCAAAATGAGTAACATAAAACTACATGAATGTTATATATTCAAATATTTAGGAATGATTAATAACATATTTAATGAGTTAATCACTAAAAACTATTATAATGGACCATTTGTTTACTTTAACACATTTTGATTTAAAATAAATTGATATTTTTTAATAACAATCCGTTTAAACGCAAACCGATAAACTCGTTCTGACCCACACCAATCCTGACCTTAGCCCGTACTAACCCATTATCCAACCGACCCAACCCGTCTATTTTACCAGGCATAGACATGACCTTCATATCAGAAAACCAAAGATGTGACAAATCATTCTCTACCGAATCGTAGTCTAGATCCAAATCGAATTTGTATTCAAAATTTTCAATCAAAAACGGATACATGTTTGTCAATCAAGAAAATCTCTCTAAAATTTTTTTCATGTTATGCTTTATGAACTAGGTGGAAATAGAGTTAATTTTGCTAAACAATGTAACAAATTTATATATATAAACACTATTTAATATTTATACAATAGACCCGATAATATTATATAACAAACCTTACATCTACACTAATAGTTACCTTTATTTTAGGGGTTACTTTAAGAAAAAAGGCATGAAAATCCTAACAATGATTAATAAATTCTATATTTTATGCTATTTGAAATTGAATTTGATATAATTTAAATATTAAAAAACTTGTAAGTTGTAATTGTCACTTGAAATTTTCATTTAATAATAATTCATGCCTAAATAAATTATAGAGCCGCCCCACATTTGTCCATCATAGGGTTGAACATGTTTTAAGGATGATTTGTTTATGCACCCAGACAAAAGCCTTCTTACGTGGATTTGTGTATAATCTATTCGACTTCTTATTAAAAAAAAAAAGAAAGAAAAAAATAAATAGAAATCATAAGTTAAAATTTTATTTAATTAGATCAAGTGTAATATTTTCTAAACCAGACCAAAAAGTAATTGACTGTCTTATGAGTTTATTGGTCACTGTACTCAAATCAGTTAAAACCAAATATGTTTATAACATCATCAATACACACACATGTGTAGTTATGTTTAACATGTTAGAGTATGTGTAATGATAGAGCCTCCATTACTTCATGTAGGCACCACGTAAGCGTCACATAAACAACTAACACCATCACCCTCTCTATCACTCAACGTCGTAACATATGTGTTATCATTACCCCTCATCAAGCCCTCCACCTCCTCCTTTTCCCCCCCTCACGCCATAACCACCCTATGTATGTGCCCTTCACTCCTCTGTGTAGTGGGGGAGGGCGCCAAGGGGGCGTGATCGCCTGACCGGCACCATTCACGCCCACATCACACTTCACTACACAAGGCCTTGGAATAAATAAATATCATATTTCCCTAATTAATATATATATATTACCTAAATACCCTATCAGATAAATAATAATTTGATGGACATAATTATCTTTATTTATCTTAATTAAGGTTTCCACTTTGGTGCATCTAAAAAGGAGATTAAGGCTCATAATTAATGTTGATTAACATCACTCACGAATTCCTAACCTTAAGAATTCGTGACCCTCCTACAGAGTCTCTCCATAATCCATCCTCACGATACACCCTAAACGGGAACTCCGTCAGATTTGCTCACAGAAATCATGTCAGAATCAACAATGTATTTTCTGGATTCGAAGGTTTCATTCGTTCTATCTATTCATTGATAAATTATTCGTATACAGGCTTAAATGAAATCATAGGAATTGATCAACATAAGAGGCATGTATACACAATTACATAATTACATATGTTTATGTAAATTGGCTTGTTTCGGCAAAACAAGGCTTGAGCTAGAGCTTGGCCGGTTAGAAATTTTCAGGCTTGAAATCGACTTGTTTTTACAAAATAAGGCTCGTGCTAGAACTTGGCTCATTAGAAACATTTTAGGCTCAAGCTCGGCTTTTTGTCTTAATTATTTAATTTATTTATTTTAATTACTAATTTAATACATATTTTTATTATTATAATCCAAATTTAACATAAATATATGATTTAAACATATTTTTCATACTTTTATACATAAAAATAATTAATTTATAAATATAAACTTAATAGGATTAATAGAAGTTATATAAATAAAAAGTTTGTTTAGGCTTGTGAGTCGGATTGAGCTTGACATCTGAAGCTTGGTTCGGTCTTGATAATTAAACGAGTCATATTTTCAAGCTCGAACCCAAGCTCAAGCTCTGGGGCTCGAACCGCTTAATATTTTACCAATCCAAAACCAAATAATTCACGAACCATCTTGATTCATTTACGAACGTAATGTTCCTATTTTTACTAGTGTATAATGAATGGTGGTCAAGAATGAGAAATAAACAGTCATCTTGTTGCTCGCTTATTGACTACCAAAATTGAACAGAAAATTCCACATTTGTTGCTTTATTTGTTCCTTTCAGTTAGTCAGGTATTGAAGGGACCCTAAGGTTTACAACACATGTGAGTTTCACGGTTATTAAAGAAAAAAATTTCATGTTTCTATTCATCCATACAAGGATATTTCTATAATTTTTTTTGAACATAACCTTTTAGTTGTATGATCAATCTTTGTATCACTACACCCTTACCACACCCATTTCCTAAAATATTCATTACCTAAATTTGATGATCCATTATTAGTGGTGTTCACATGCTATGTAATAAATTTGTTATGATTATGTATACATATATAGATAATTATAAATATAAATATAAATTAATTAAACACAACTTATTTTTAGGAATATATACATGTGGCTTTTATATAAAATTCTGATCTCTATAATTTGTAAGCTCATAATTAATTTAAAAGTTTATGAAAGTAAATGTCGGATACAATACAATAATAGGAAATAGTACACCAACCGAAAACTAACTAAAATTATTGTGAAAAGAAGGGAAATTAATGGCATCTTAAGCACTTGCTTCTCTAAACATTTTTCTTTTTCTTAAGGTGGGTTTCATGTTAAATGATCAAGATTCCAAGACAACCACAACTTTATAAACTCACATATTCCTTTTAATAGATAAACTTTAATATTTATTAAAAAAAACAGAGAGGCAAGTTAAATAAAAAATCAGACTAACTCAAAACTCGTTCAGGCTGGCCCAATCAACACCTTTACTTGATGGCTTCTTACCAATGATACTTAACTCAAGTGGTTGAGGGACGGTACTATGTGGCTTCAATATTGGGAGAGACAAGGGGTTTAAGTCCTGACATGGACAAAATAGGAATTTCATGTTGGGCTAGGGGTTTTCTCTCATAATGGTGGGTTTCCTCCTATTGGGTGTGGATATGATCGGACAGATATATGACCCATCAGTGATCCAAATTGCCGTTTAAAAAAAAAAGTTGATGGCTTCTTAGGCTACCAACATTATAATGGGTAATAAACATAAATAAATAAATAAACAAACATTGACCCTCCTTGAAAATAAGAACTAAAAATAACAAGAATTATTTTCTTATATTAAAAAAAACAAGAAAAAAAGGATAATAATAATAATACCTTATTTACGAGGCGCCACATCACATGATGATTGACGATTTGATGGGTCATATTTGGGGTCAAATGTATCAACATTATATCATGGGTTGACGGCATACTCACTTTATCAATTATCATTACAAAAAAGTCACTATACAATTGTGGCCGACGTGTAGCCAGTCAATTCCTTTTCTTGTTTCTCAAAGCAATAAACAATCTAAATGTGCTTTACATCAATTTTTGAATCAAAGTTCTTATAATGGTATTTAGCAAGCTTATGATAGAATATATCATTTATCATTAGTTACATATCATAAGTTTTTTATTTCCATGTTTTCCTTTTAGCAATTGTTAAAAAATAGTTAAGTCCAATGTAATTTTATGTTGGAGAAATTTGTCAAAATCACTTGAAAATCTATCGGATCGTGTGTGAATCACTATCCGAAACTAATATTTCTTCTCTTACGAGTTCAAAAAACTTGATTATGGGACAATCCAATAGAGAGAATCACAGATACGAATTTCGATTGCTCTTGAAAAGTCTGTGAATTCATTTCTATATTCATCACCAACCAACAGCCACCAGGGGCTCTGCCTCTTGGACCCCGCAAGGGGGCACGGCCCTCTTAACCCCCGCGCTTGGTCAGGAGCTCAGAAATATTAAACGAGTGTGCACTACGCACCTCCAACTCTTTTATATTCTTTTACATCCAATTACACTAAAATATACAACAATTTATGTGGTGACTTGTTGGTTTGGTAATAACTAAACTATTGATAAAGTGGTCGTGATGAAACAAAAAAACTTTATAGCTTATTTATGAGATGCTTATCATTGTAGATTTGTAGATGAGAAATTAAAAGTATGAACTTGAATAATAATATGACTAGCTATATCCATCCACTATGTTGACTATCACTCTAATGTAAAATTGTAAAACGTCTCCAAGGATAAAAGCAACCATCACACAACCTCTCGCATGTTGATACTACAAACAACATGATCTCGAATATTATAAGCGGAAAAAAAAATGTTATAATGCCTTTTCATAAAATAGCCTCATTTCTTCTTATCGCATAATTTATTTTTAAAAAGGTTTGTGTTTGTGTCTAGCACATGTCTTGTTTATGTATTATCGTGTCTAACCTACTATATAAACACTAATCATAACAGCCAAGGAAAAAAAATCAACATAATAGCCAATCGATCATTAGTTCAAAAAATACTCTAAACCACTTGAGTTACGTCTCAAAAGCAATTTTAACTTAAACAAAATATTCTCCAAATAGTAAAAAAAAAATTAAACTATATATTTTGTTAAAGTTTTCATCCTTTTACCGGTTCATCTAGAAAACATTGTTGTAATTGTTTATACCACAAAGACTTTATCTACAAAAATATATATATATATATATCACTTAAATTTCTTATAATTTAATGCTTCAATCAATAAAATAATAATAGTTAGCAAAAAATTTTCGAAAATATAAAACGCTTCTTTTAATACAAAATATGATTAGAATTCTGTATAGTATATATTAACTAATAAAATAATAATATTACCTATTAACTTTCAGTTTAGAAAAATAACTCTTTTTGAAAATTTCATATTTTATTAAAATATATTTTTGGAAAATTTTATTTTTTTAATATATTTTCAATGTATGAAAAATAAAATTTTTTTAATTTTAAAATGTATAGAAAATATATTTAATATTTAATGTTTAATAAGATGTATTTCATATGATAAAAAAGATAGGAATATTATTGTGAGGATTTTTTAGAATTATAACAAACATGTATCGTTTTACCTTTTTTATTTTTGTAAAAATTTTTGTGTGTGTCTGTTAGTATTAAATATAAATTAGACACGTTCAGCTAGTAGCTGCCTTGTTGCTAAAGATATTTTTAAGGGAAATTTTGCTAAAATAGTCAAATTTACTTGTTAAAGTGACATTTTAACCATTAATTTTTAAATTTTTCTAAAATATTTGGCCAATTTAAAGTTGTGATTTGGCAAAATATTGCTAACAAAGATATTTTATGTGAAAATTTCAGTAAGGTGTAAAAAATATCGATTAGTCAACGATATTTCAGCATAAAAGAATTATATACGATAAAAGAATTGGCTTTTAAATGAATTATAAAGAAATTATTATAGCAGTTTTTTTTAAAAAATTAATTATTAAAAATACGTCATTTTTAGTTATTCCATTTAAAAATTTTTAAATCGCTAATATCATGATATATAAAAAGCTAATTTCACTTACTCATTAGTTGTACAATAAAAATTTCTTTTTTAATGGCCAAGCTAGCGTTAAATAATGATATTATCTAGCTGACTCAGCTGAATTTGATTTTTTTAAATTTCATGTCAACGATATTTCTTTGTAATATATCAATGACTACAATAATTTCTGGTCAAAGACTAACCGAGTTATTTTCATAAGTTTGACTTGTCAAAAGGTTATTCTTGTAACTTTTCCTATTATTATTCTTGTAATTTTTCCTATTTTTTAAGGTATATTTAAGTGTTCTAAAGGAATATCACAAGAATATTCCAAAACCGAAAAAGATAATATAGTGGTATAAATAGCCTCTTCGTGTGTAATTTAAGGCAAGTAGAGAAGAAGGTAACTTTAATGCCTCTTAAATAATAATCCTTCCCATGCATACACGCCAAAACTGCTTTGTTGTTTGTTATGGTTCAATGAGCCTTAGAGCCACCGGTCTACTATGGTTCAACCATTACTAGAGCACACAACTTAAAACCGGCTTAATCGTCAACTTACTTTCGAGGTGTCGTCGCGTAATTTAGTCTATGCGGACGACATAATGTCGTCGGGAAAGCCTCGACGTATCAGAGAAGATTTGTTGTAGTGTCATGCAATTGTTTCTTTGATCTTAACAGTTTTATATCAACCATTTGCACCAATTACCAGAAACTTTTGCACACATCAATATTGTGTTAATCAATGAGAAGAGGTAAAAAGCAATTTACGACGCTTGGTGATTTTCGAGATGTTAATTGCAAAAAAAATTGGATTCAAAGCTGAGACATCTGTTGCTTGAGGGACTCATGCGCTTATTGCTATGCCACCGGTTGGCGGTTGAAGGTTTTTCTTTCGCAACGTTGTATACGCCGTTAGGTAAAGTTTTAGATCATCCTTTCACTGTAGAAATATATGGAAATTGAAACATTGAGCTCCATCAAATCTATTGTTCTTCTTTTTACTAGCTTTGAAGACTTGTAATGTATTTTAAAATGTTGCTTTTAATGAAGTTTGTTGGGATTTAATGTGTATAAATTAGTTGAAAATACACTTATTTCTTAATGTTCAATTGTTTATTATGACACAAGTTATTTTAATATTTTGATTCAACATACTTGTCATTTCTACTCAAATATGCAATCTAAAAACATTTGATATATTCAATATATTCTGAGTAAAATAAAATAAAATGTAGCATACTCATTTTTATTACAACATTTTGTGTAATAAATCGCAAACGAGATAACACAATACAAGATGGCCAATAAAGTTTAAAACTTTAACTTGTCAAATGTCATAGACAATGATTTCTTAAGTTATTTTGGGGTAAACTTCTTATCCACATGAATAATAGTGGATAAAATCCTACCCTTAAATCACCCAAGTTTCACAACCCTAAAAATGCAATCTTCTGCACCGAAAACGAGTCACATTTGTGCCCAAAAACATGTTAACCACACAAGAAAGTGAGAAACACATAAAAAAAGATCTCGTGCATGATCAATGGTGTTTAGGGTCGGGTCCTCCGGGGCTCAAACGACTTGGCGTATATCCATTGCTATCATACCCTAACCGCACAACCTCATGCTTGAACATGGCTCTGAAAGGCGCGGTCAAGCTGTTCTTAACCTCAAATGACTCGACCACGGGTCGTGCATTTGTGTGAGAAAACAAAAGCAAGATAACACATACCCAAAGCTGGCATCTATCCATTTTGAGGTATTTGCTTAGTGATCTCATCTTTAGACCTATTTATAACGAGTTTCAACATATGGCATACGTAAGATATGCCCATAAATTAAAGATGGTCAAAAATAAATTAAAAAAAAAACAAAAATAATGACATAGTTGTGTGTTGAATAACGTTAATTGAACCAGTAGAATGTTGAAGGACACCAAAGACATGTCAATGGGATCCTAGAGAATATTGGTTTTAATAATTTAAAAGTAAGTTAACCAATCGTAGGTTAAAGTATGTACGGCAGCAAGTGACGGTCTACTCAGCTAAACAACTTACGGGTTGATGGGTGCAACATTGATTCAAGTAACTCCAAAGTTCATAAGCTAAAATATGGTTTGGTACTCGTTGAAAGGCTCGAAGGGTCAAGTGAGCCCACCCACTTAGCTTAGCTAACTTATTCTTTTATATAAATTGATTCTTTTCCAATATTCAAATGGTTTACAATCATTTTTTGACTTCATTCTTTTGAAAGTCGTACATATGGATGTAACATTGTAACATACTTGATTTATTTTGATAGTATCTTACTTACGTGATAAACCCTCAGGTCCCCCTAATACTCGACTAACCGGAAAGAACAGGTAAATCGCGACCGCAAACAGCCGGGTCGGTGGTGTATAGGGAAAATCACCTCAAATATGAATTAAACTAGAGATTTCTAGGTTGTCTCTGCTTTACTTTAACCATTGTACCACTTTATTGGATGTTAACATGCTTGAATTTAACATATACAAATTGTGTTTTATTGTAGAGTTTGTTTGTATTGCGAGTTTGCTAGTGTTGTACTTGACCTAACAAACAAATAAAAAGCATCCCTATGAAAATCTCACGTAATAATAAGTTTTGAAGAGGGTGAAATGAAAACAAATCTTAAATCAGTTGTTGTACTTGTCTTAAACGAGCAAAATTAACTAAACAATGTTGGTGTAAAGTTCCAAACGAATGTATTTGTTGACCAACTGTTAACTATGATGCATGCCCGCTTTCTTTTGAAAGTTGGATTTGTCGGTAATTTTAGCATTATCAAATATTATTTTAGTTTGGAGTTTACATGAGAATAAATGAGAAATTAAAACATATATTGATATGAGATACCATGTGGATAGTACACACTTATCTGACACTATTTTAACTTCTTATACTTGAGACCTCTAGGTTTCCAAGGGCAAAATCCTAGAACTTGAGGGATTCTAAAGGCATTGATTTATTTTGATTGATATAAGTTGAAAGAAATTTGATCATAAAAATAGCTAACATTAAGTACCAAAACAAACACCAATGACCATAAAATCATAAGCATCAATACTAAACATTGGTTGCAACTTATGTTAAAATTGAGCCAACAGTGACAATATAGATCAGCGGTAACTTACAAGTGATAGGTTTTCTAACAGATTCAACCGCTATAAACATCGTGAGTTATATTATTTTATTGAGATGTAATGTTTCATACCAAATTATTGTAATTATTCAATATTTATAGGAGATTTATCTGTTTTTTTGAACACATATTTACAAAGATAAAATTCACTTTCTTGTAAAAACCCTTTCTCTCATTGATTTTATACATATACATAAGTACATAACATATTTTAATCTAAAATATTGATGCTATATGAAAATTAAGAAACCCAAAACTCTTATGGGATTTGGTTAGATATTTAGTGTTTATATTAGCTTTGGCTTTCCAAAAAGACCTCTTCTAATGAAAACTCCTAAGATATTGGGTGTTTTTAATTACAGCATTTATAAGAGTCTCATAATTACAATATAGAAACATAAGCAAGTTATAGCTAAAATGTATTATGACAAAAATAAATAGAGTAAATTACATTTTTCGACCTTGTGTTTTGGTTACTTTCGTCATTTTAGTCCAAAAGTTTAATTTTCATTATTTTCGTCCTTATAGTTTATATTTTATTGCCATTTTCATTCATGTGGTTTTGTCACTGTTGTTATTTTAATTCAAAAGTTTAAATAACAAAAAAAACAAACAAATTTACCCAGTATATTCCAACAATTCATTAAGGTCTTGGGGGGGAGGGGGGGGGAAGGCTAAACAACCTTTACCCCTATCCCAGTTGGGTTAGAGAGGCTGCTGCAAAAGAGTCCCCGGCTCAAAGTTATCGTTTGAAGTTGATCATCCCAACACTTTTAACGTTATTTTCACAAAATAAGTAAAATAACGTTAAAATTAGTGCAATTTTATTTTGAACCCTTAAGGGCCCAGACATATATACATTATATTTGTGCACCGCAGATAGGACGTAAAAGTTTAAAAGTTTATTGTTATTTAAAAGTTTAAATAACAATTAAAGGGAAATCATAAGAATAAAAATATTAAAATTAAAGTTTTGGACTAAAATGACAAAAATAAACAAATCAGGAACGAAAATGACATTATACTCAAATAACTATAATATATAATTTTTCCACAAAGAAAACTAATTGCTACATTCTAATACTCCCTCGCAACTAGTTCGGACGCTGTCTTTGGGGAAAGAATAAAAATAATAACAAAATACAGGAGGGGTGAATCATGAAAAGATCTTCAAAATTAATGAACCACGACTCAAGAGGCACGGTGACAAACGTGTTAGTGATGTGAGGTTCGGTAACTTTTTGTTCGGTTTGTTCAGTTCGTTTTAATCGGTTTTAAAAAATAAAATCCCTAACCGTTAACTGAACCGAACCGAATTCTGTTTAGTTTCGGTTAAAACCGAACAAACCGATTAAAAACCAAATAAACCGGTTAAAACCGAATAAACCGAATTCAACCGAACAAACCGAATTCAACTGAACAAACCAAATTCAACCAAATAAACCGAATACAACATTATATATTATTAATAAAAATATAAAATTAAATATGAATTCGGTTTAATCGGTTAACCGAATAAACCGAACAAACTGAATTAAAAAATACTATGAAACCGTTAACCGTACAGAAAACCGTATTCGGATACGGTTAAGAACCGAACCGAAAACCGAATTCAGAATTCGATTCGGTTTTTTTCTGTTATGGACATGGTTCTGTTATCAGTTTTAAACGGTTTTCGGTTATTCTGAACACCCCTAGACACAAGCTTAAGTTGGTCCACCTCAAAACACTGGCTGTAATTTAATTTGTCGCATGTTATGGAATGAGATTTAAAATTAGATACAGATTTACATAGTCCATCGAGAAATAAGTTGTAGATGATCTAAATTGCATTTAATAAACCTTGGGTGACCTTCTGATGTGATCCTTAATATGTTCAAGAAAACTTTTGATGTTACCCTTTGATTGTTCAAGAAAATCTATCCAAATATATGATATGATAATGCAATGATTTAATCTAGACATGACAGTCTTGATCCAAAACAAGATAAATGGGTTGGATTGAATGAACAATTATTGTATTTTTGGTTGAAATGAGTAGCAAAATATAATAAACGGGTTGAGACTGGCAGCATCATAAAATAAAATGGGTTGATATGGGTAAGACTTTAACACAATGTAGGTCAAGATGAGTAACTTAAAACTATGAGAATATAAAACATTCAAACATGATGTAAATTATTAATAATATATATAATGATAAAATTACTAAGAATTAACGCAAATAAACTATTTATTTACTTATAATACATTTTAACTTAAACTAGATTGATGTTTTTTAAAAACGATTCATTTATAACCAAACTGAGTTTGCTTAAAACTCATCCTGACCCGACCCAACCCAACCTGCCCATTTTGTCATGCTTAAATTTAATGATTCAGAGGTAGTTGAATGATTTTGGTAATTATGTTACCTTTTAATGAAATTATGTTAAATCTATTTCTAAGCCTCATATCAAAACATAATATTGATGATAGGTAAACCCATCCCAATCTGACATATTTGACCCGAATTATAAACCAGCCCGTTTTGACTTACCCTACTGGACCCGTTTAGCAGTATAAGAGTATAACCACGTCTAACTTTGACCTAATTAGCAGTAGAGTCACACATCCAAATTTCCATATAACATTTATGCAAAGCTGTGAATTAGTCAAACAAAAAAACTTGATATCATGTCACATTAAAAAAAATTCCTCATAATACACCATTTTGGCTTTGTGAAAATTACTACTTTAATTCCACTAAAATAAAACTAAAGAAATAAAATGTCATCTAAACAAAATTAATCCAAAAAATTAACAAAAACAAACACAATGACAACATACCACCATATGCAACATTAACCCCTTTACTTGTAAAATCTGCAGTTGATGTCCCTCCTCCCACTGTTGCTGATGTTCCTTGTGTGGTCTTCCCTTCCAAACTGCAATTTTGGACAAAATTTGATATATTCTTATTTAGTTGTTCAGTTTCAAAGTAATTATTATGAATTTAAAAATAAGAAAATGATGTTATAGCAAATGATAGTTGGGTAACTTATGATCTCATAATAGCAATTTTGGACATGTTTTATATTGCGTAAATCGAATCTAATCGATGTAACCCATTAATCTTAATGGGTTGATAAGTTGCAAGCATGTTAAAAGTGTCATATAACACAGATGTTAACACTAAAAATGAAAAAAAAAAATCATAATCTTGAATTGTTGAATATAACACAGATGTTAACACCTTCAATTGCCCATTTCTACAAACTACACAATAATTATTTCTAGAGAAATCACAGTTGATCCGTGTGGTAGTTTAATTTACACTAATGGTTCTTAACTTTGAGAAATTACACCGGTGGCTTGAACATTTTGCAAAATGTAACACTGGTAGTTCTTGGACTGATGGATGTTAGTTTTTGCTGTTAAATTTTTTAATCCTCATCTCCTTCTCTGCCGACATCTTAACCGATGGCAACAAGCCACAGACACCATCAACGACATAATCCGAAAGCATCTGCCACCTCCTCAATCACATTAAGCCACTTCTTCATCAGATTATCGTCTACACCATAGCAGTCTTAAGTCGGACCTTATACATCCATGATCAAAAACTTGTAGGTCCGACATGGAAAAAGGGTAGCGGAGGAAAAGATCGGACAATTGTCGGGAGAGAACCTTACAAAAGTAGACGGCATTCTCTGGAGCTGCAGGAACCACCAGAGCGGATGATGAAGAAGCAGATGAAAAATGGTGAACGCAACCATTAGTCATTTAGGCGCCCCTCACCGACCGGTTCCACGGCCAACATGAGGGAGGGAGGAATAAGTAGATGAAGAAAAGGGGTAAGGGAGGGAGAGGGTTGTTTATATTTAATATAGTAGGCCCTGCTAATTTTTTAGTTTTTTTATTTATTTTGTATTTTAGTTTAGGGATGAAAAAGACATTTTGTTTCAATTCAACTAGAAAGACTTAACTCCACTTAACGGTCATCTAGTACAATACCTCTATTGTTGCATTTTTCTAAATGTTCGAATCACAGGTGTAATTGTTCGAAGTTACGGACCATCAGTACAAAATCGACATATCACATGTATCAACTATGTTATTAAATCTTATTTCTACAAACTCTTGTAGATCACAATGTCTAATTTTTCAACTACCATCCTTGAGAATTGAAAATTTTCAATTTGTTACTACAATTGAAAAAACAAAACTTGTAATTTAACAAGATATAGATTCTACTTCTCAACTATAATTTAAGAAAAAAATCAATGAATCAAATCAAATTTCTAAATTTTAATCAATCAAATAAGCTAAATCAATGCTCAGGAAACAATAACTAAAATCTTAACAATATACATACCTTGATGGGAACTTGCAACTGCTATGACCTAGAAATCAAATCAAATCAAATTGATTAAAATTCAAATGCAATGTGATAAACTTCTTGAAGATAAATTGGGGGAAAAAGCTTACTCGGATCAAGCGATGTTAGGGCAGCGGTATTAGCAAAATTACAGGTATCCTCCGTCATTCCGTTCTTAGTACAGTAACTATTGAATGCGTACGACGCCGTTTTCCTGATATCTGCCGGATCGTAACACGGGCCGCCCTGCTGGATCAATGCGCAATCGACTCCACCGGTTCCACAAGCCCAGTCGATGGCGGATTGCAGGGCGGAGTCCTCGGCGTTGTTCTTGGCCACACACCAGAGGTTGAGTGAAACACCGTCGGGGAGTGGTTGTTGCTGGCGGAGAGTGGGTGGAGATGCGGCGGAGAAGGGGGTTAGTGCGGCGGAGATGAGGAGGAATAGGCGGAGAAGATTGGAATGCTCTGGAGACATGATTGAAAGGAAGATTTGCAGGGACTGAAGGGTTTTGGTGTTATTGTTTTGCAGAAAATGTGACCGTTGGTTTAGTAAGAGAAGGTAGATCGTGTGGGTAAATTAACCGTTTCTTGGTTTCCGTAGCATATCAAAATTTTTCTTTTTTTTTTTTTAATTTCCTTTTGTTTTAATTTATGTATATATTTTTTCTTTTTTTAAACAACAAAGGATCATGTCGTGTTGCCTTAAGTTATCCTAACGATTGATAAATAATATCAATCCCTCGATCGCCGACCGTGAAACCGTACCCCCTGACACGCGGAAACTTCGTGTAATAGGTAAATCATCGCCCCCCATTGGTTCAGAACCCGAGATTACGCTCAATATTCCTTCTCTTACCTGCTATACATTCAAGTGTCACCAGTGAGACGTGAACTCTGGTCTTCAAAAAGAAATGACCAAGCTTTAACAACTATCCTAACTTTGCTAGATGTCTGGATATGTATATATTTTTTCTACAAACGGACCTTTTGTTAATTTACTTCAAAACTACATTAAAATACTCTTCTTTCTTATAAATCTGTTATTTTAACTTAAGTATTTATCAAGTGAGGTAGGGTTGTCATTTTTACCGGAACCCAAACCAAAGTAACTCGACCTCATTTAAGATAAAACCCGAACCTGATTTAGATCAAACTCGAACCCAAAGGTTTTATTTGGTACGGTAATTGAGTTAAAAAAAATTAATCGGGTTAACCTGATTAACCCAAATTTGCATAAAAAAGTGTAAATAATTTTCCTTCCATGTGTTTTGTTTTTGTTATAAACATGATCATTTGTATACATAGTTTCGTAAAGGTGATTTGACGTTTTCTTATTAGTTTATACAGTTATGAATATCGTTTGTTTTTCAACTAATTTTATTTGACAATCTTTTAGCTAATGTATGTGTTTACAATATGGATTTTAAACGAAAGATTATTTCAATAGTGTTTTTAGTTGACATTTTGTTCATGCAATTTAATAAATAACATGTTAACATGTTAAGTTCAATTGTAAATTCATTATTTTTTAACCAAAAATTTCCAACTTCGAAACCGATAAAAAGTATCTATTAGTTTAAGTTTACTTTTTATAAAGAGTAAAATGTCATTTTAGTCTCTATGGTTCGGCAACTTTTGCCGTTTTAGTCCAATAGTTTGAATTTTGTCATTTTGGTCATTATGGTTTCATTTTATTGTCATTCTGGTCATTATGGTTTCTATTTTAGTCCAATTAAATTTAAAATTTTGGACTAAAATGACAAAATTACCAAACTATAGGGATGAAAATGACAATAAAATGAAACTATAATGACCAAAATTGCAAAATTTAAACTATTTGACTAAAATGACAAAAGTTGTCAAACTACAAGTACTAAAATGACATTTTACTCATTTAAAAAATATATACATTTGTACTTTTCAAGGATTAGAAGACAAAATTGGACATTGACAAATTAGACCATCAACTTTTTTATCATTTAGTATATTACTATTACACCCTCTTGTTTGAAAAATTCTTAACCAAGTTACAAAATTCAAATCTATATCTCTTCACGTGAGGAAAATTTTTATTCCACGCATGTGAATAATCTTGGAGGGATAGAAGTTTTGTTAAGTTATTCTTGATACATTAGTTCTTTTTAGGTGTGACATTAGATATTATCTTCTAAATATAACAACTTGTTACATTTTATATATGTATATAAATAAACGAATCAACCTAATTGGTTTGGTTTTTTTTATTACGATTATGATTTGATATTTTAAGCAGGGGCGAATCTTAGTAGGTTGCCCCCCTCTTTTTTTCGTCAGTAGTGTTAATCTTCCGGCCGAAATGTTATTTTTAGTTTCGTCCCCTCGTTTTAAAATTTTAACATGTATTTAGAATCACAAAAATTTTCGTCCTTCTTTAATAACAGTGAAGCTCTACCACTGATTTTAAGTATTCAGTTGTATACTCACCTTTTAGACAATCATAATCATCAAGCCATGTGTTTTGTTTAAAACCCTTTGCTAAATAATATTTTTTAATACTGGTTTTACATAGTTTTGTAATTTGATTAAATGCACATATGTGGATGAGCTGACGAGGACCCCTAAGAACCTATCATCATGTCATGGTACGTGATTAAATCGATTTACCTCTTTCAAGTTGATCGTAGAATGAGTTGACGAGAACCCATAAAACGGTTAACTGAATTTAATAACATTCATACCGAATATTCTTGCTAGAACGACAAATATGGACTTGATATTATAGAACTTATGTTGCTTAATATACCAAAAGAGAGAGAATTTAAATTTGAATTGAAAAACCCATAAGTTGTGTAGTGGTTAGAGTGAAGGAGAGATAACATAAATGTCTCAAGTTCAATTTTCATTTAAAATAATTTTCTTTGAAGGTCACCATCCCGGTTGATTGTGGTTGTGTTTTACATATTCTTTCCAGTTAGTCGGGTATTTATGGGTTAAGGGTTTACAATATAATTAGATTAACACACTAATTAAAAAAAGGGAGGAGCTTAGATTGGGTTCCTTTGGTTTGTGGATTTTAATAGAATTTGAATCTGAATTACACTTCCTAATGTGTGTAGTTTACAGTACTTGCTAGTATTATAATCTGAATTTCATTCGTAATATATTTGATTAAGAAATATATTAGAATTAAATTTAATTTAATCAAATTTCTTGATACAAAACCCCTAGAAAAACTTGGTCAAACTCCGGATCCATAGTTTCATAAAACATATAAATAAATAAATAAATAAGTTTATTTTTGATACATTATCAATCAAGAAAATGATCGATGCCGTACCACCGCGAAAGAAGCAACTCCTTACATGGCTATTGTTTTGTCTTGAACCAAAAAATAAAAAGAGTTTTTTCATTACATTTTTCTAACTTGTAAGATAATTTTTGCTAAAATAATTTTAAGCAAAAATTAAAATGTGAAGTAGACATGTGACAACAAGTTAAATGATTTTTGAAAACGTTAGTTATGGCCTGATGTCACATGTTTACTTCTGTAAATGCTATTCACAAAACATCTAAATATCAAAACAGTCTTGAATCAATCCAAAAAATCATTTTATATATAAGCAAAATTCACTTTTAAAAATAATCATAAAAATATTACAACAATAATCTAATCTAATCTAATCTAATCTAACTATTATAATAAAGGAGTATTTTTAGGAGACAAATGTCGCATTCTGACGCAATCTGAAAATTTTTTTCCCGCCTCTCTCTCCTAATATATATTTATAATTTCTTTAGTAATTAAATTATATAATTAAATATTAAAAAAAATATATCTTCTAATTCTAATATTTTACTATTTATTATAATTTATAAATTATAAAAATATTTCAATTATACTTTATCTTAAAATATAATTTTATAATTATTAAAAATTTATTATTAATTTATATAAATAAATATATTTTTTTAATTATCCAACCCGTGTAATACACGGGGTTTTATGCTAGTATATAATATACATATATATATACATGCATGTCATATTGCCTATAATATATTATATAATATAACACGTTTCTAACCTTGTGTTTTTGCTCCAAATTTGCGATCAAATCTTGCAAACGGACCGTGCCATCAACGTCAATCGAAACCTGAATCCTCTAACCATCATATAAACATATTCAGTTTCAATAATAATGAATAATCACATCACCGAGCCATTAGCGGTCTAACTCTCGATACATCTCCACAATGACTGACTCACACAACCATAGTCATGTTGACCCACTCTTAGTCGGGGTTCTCGGGGTCATCACTGGTGCAATTTTCGTGGCTTTAATCCACTGCTTAACCGTTACTTGTCTTAGTAATAGCAATCCAACCACCACCGAACCGGTCAGACCACCAAATATGCACCGTAGTCCAAGAACTCGAGCTGCCCGTGATTCCAACCCAAGATTATCTCTCCCGGTTAGCACTAGTGGCTCAAGCTCAAGTGGTTCATTGAGCTTGTTGGCCGTTCATAAGTACTCGAAAGAGTTTAAAGAAGGGACATGTGTGGTTTGTTTGGGCGAGTTTGAAGAAAATGATGAGGTTAGAATAATGCCAGGATGTGCACATGTTTTTCATGTTTCGTGTATCGATATGTGGCTGTTTTCGCACGATAGTTGCCCTCTTTGTCGGGCTAATGCTACTCGTCGCGCATAATGTTCTTTTATCGATCTTGGCTTCGTGACGAGTCGAGTAAAAAGGGCTCAAAATGGCGTTTGGTAGAGAACTGATTTTATGTGTTCATCAGTTTTTTTTCCTACCGGAGACCTTATGAAAAAGTCTAGTGACATAATTGTTATTTATTTATTAGAAATAAAATATGTATATGATGTTTAACTTAGGTTTTGTTTTAGGCAAAGTTTAGGAAAAGAGTTGGATCACTTTATTATTACTTTATTAGAATTAGAAGATGTAAATCTTTAAGATTAGTTTGTAATTGTTATCATACTTTTATATAATAAATAGCACAAAACCAACATATTATATATTGATAAGGCCACATGACATGGCTGTTATTTGACGGATCCGCATAGATATTCATTTAAAAAATAGTGCACATCCCGGCCACACTTTGATTTTAAATTTAGTTCTTTGTTTTTTCTTTTTAATAACCGTAGAAACTCACTTACGTGGTAAATCCTCGTGTCTCCCTAATACCTGATTAATTGAGAGGAACATATATAACACGACTGCAATATTTAGTTCATGCCGCAACACACGAGAGATCAAATTCTGCTAACATATATATACAACGTGTTAACCAAGGGATTCTAGCCTAATGGTTACCCACTTACCCCTATGGCTTCCCTGTGGGAGGTCAAGGGTTCAAATCCCTCCCAAGGCGAAATAAGGGTCCTTGGGAGGTCAGGGGATTTCCGGTGCGGTTTCCTTCTGTGGTGGTGGTGTGGTGACGTGGCCTGGAAATCAGTGGTTCACACGTTGAGATCAAATGTCGTTCAATATATATATATATATATATATATAGGATCCGCATCCTATAATAACCCTCTCTTATTGCATAACCCGAAGTAACCCTGCAAGATGAACCTGAATCTTTGGTTTTTTTTTTTCAAAATCTTAGTTTTACATGTACAAGAATATGTTCTTTTATGTGTTTGAGCAAATTCTTTTTCGTTTGAGATCCTACATCAATGTAATTTGCCTTACATCAATGTAATATTTACAGTGCTGTAAGGCAAATTACATTGATGTAGGATCTCAAACGAAAAATAATTTGCTCAAACACATAAAAGAACATATTCTTGTACATGTAAAACTAAGATTTTGAAAAAAAAAACAAAGATTCGGGTTCATCTTGCAGGGTTATTTCGGGTTATGTAATAAGAGAGGGTTATTATAGGATCTTTACCCTATATATATATATATATATATATATATATATATATATAGGGGAGGGCTCCTAAGAAAACACTCATTTTTAAGAAAACTAAGAAAACATTTAATCCACCATTGATTAATATAATCAATGGTTGAGATCATTAGTGGCAAGATTGTAATTACATAACTATCAAGGGATTTAATTATATGATTATAAGGGTGTGTTAGTCCAAAAAAATCTATTATCTCTCCTATATTAAATAAAACTAGGATAGTTCCCCGTGTATCACACGGGATGAATAAAAACATATTAAATAGTTATTAATAAAAATTTCAAAACATCTTAAAGGGTTTATTTATATAAAGTACAATTGAAATTGAATATAAGTTAAAACTTAAAATAATAATATTATTTTCTTAAACATTTGTTATTAAAATTTGTGTTTTCAGACTTTCATTTTAAAAAAGCTGGTTTTAAAGAAGATAATTTTTTTACAAAATATAGTTTAATATTTGTGTATTATATGAGTTAAAATTTATTTTTAATTGAAATATAATTTGAACATATTATTTAATGTGTATGCATTTAATAGGAGAGAGAGGCGGGAAAGTTATTGTGAGAGAGGCTTAAAATTGTGACATGTGTCCACTTTTTATTTTTATTTATTAGTATAGGTAGATTCCTAAATTCTCTCATTTCTCTCTCCTCTCTCATAAATTATATACACAAATTAATTCAAAAAAATAATTCTCTCAAAATATTGAATTCAAACAATACGGATATTTTGATTCAAAAAATTTGAAATTTTCGATCAATTATATGATTACATATATGTAATCATATATTGGGTGTTATATACATAATTACATATATGTAATCATATGCCTGGTTATATATATTTAGGTGTTACACACATGATTACACATGTGTAATCATATAGTAAGTGTCATATACATGATTACATATATGTAATCATATACTAAGTGTTACATACATGAGTCAAAAATTCTGAATTTTTTCAACCAAATTATATGATTACATATATGTAATCATATAATGCCTGATATATGTAAATAATATATGTGATACAAAGAATTAATAAAATCAAAACAAACGAACATTTGATTACATATGTGTAACTAATATATGTAACAACAAAACATACATATATAGATAAAAAATGAGACTTGATTATCACCTATTTGATTTAATCAAGAATTTCGTGATTTTGTAATTGATTACGTATATGTAACACTATTAGTTACATATATGTAACAACAGGAAGAAACCGATCTATATACACTCAACATTGAGACAATGAACTTCTTTAATTTCATTATATCTTTTAGCAAGAAAAAAAAAAAACCCAGAGAGAATATGATAAGGAAGTCAAGAAATTAAAACATAAAATGTATTCTCTTTCATTTCATTTACATACCCACAAGAAAGAAAATCAACAAAATGATCACAATCTAACACCTTTACTCGAAAGATTAAAAAAACATACAATCAAAGTAGAAGAATATGATGTCATTTCTTGCTTCTGATTCCTTTTGGTTCAAAACACAGGTTGAATGGAATCTGACTAATAAATCAAGAGACGTGAGAACAAGTAATCCTCTTAAATTGGAGTGTAGTTGTAACATATATTCAACATTATTATTATTTACATACTGAATATAATAAACCAAGAGAAGCAAAAAATGTTTATTTGTACCACACAATTACAAATCGAAGAATCTGAACATGAACTAGAACCGCGAGGTTTACGTCATCAGGACCCTAAACTAATCGAAATCCAGCACCCCGTCTCGATTAACATCAAACTTTCCGATCATCACCTTACAGTCGCTGCCAGTGGCCGACTGTCCCAATCGCAACATCATCTTCTTCAAATTCGTTAGAGTGATCACACGCCCTCCCGTCGACGCATACATCACAAACGCCCCTCGCAGCTCCTCCTTTTCCTCCTCCCCTTATTTCATCATCTTCGCAAAATCATCCAACCCCAACATCCCATCTCCATCGGCGTCCGAAGACCTCACCGCGTATTTTTTTCAGTCGCCGGAGCGTTGGTTTCTTAGCTGGAATGGAGACCACACATTTTTTTAGGTCAAGAGAATTCATTTATGATATTAGAGATAAAAGAGGGAATGAGTAAAGGATAATAATTTCCATAAATAATAAAATGGAATTTTTACTAAAATACCCTTTTAAATAAAAAATAATTAAAAATAAAAGAAATTATGTGATTGGTTAAAAAGAGTTTTCTTGGTTTTCTCCAAAAAAAGGAATTTTCTTATGATCCTTCCCCTATATATATATACACAACGTGTTTCTTGGATTTCTTATATTTGGCAATAGTGAATAAAT
Source organism: Mikania micrantha (assembly GCA_009363875.1). Taxonomy (NCBI): domain Eukaryota; kingdom Viridiplantae; phylum Streptophyta; class Magnoliopsida; order Asterales; family Asteraceae; genus Mikania; species Mikania micrantha. The sequence goes on from CM018689.1 coordinate 53,427,830, forward strand.
TTTAACTAAGATTTTGTCTTGATTTCTCTCAGTATTTTTGGATGACAACAAACTAAAGAAAGTTGTCATCACCGGAATCAAAGATTGTATGATAGGTTATTAGATGCCGTTTGGTTGATCTAATATGCATTCCATGCATTAAGTTTAACTTTTTGTTTTAGGAAAAAAGTTTAAGCTGAGTTAATATTAAAGGATGCTAATCTCTCAATTAAAACTAATAAGCGGCTGGATTCTTAATTTTATCATTAGGCTCGTTAAGACTATGGGTGTAAACGAACTGAGTTAATTAAACCCAAGCTCACCAAGGCTTAAGCTCAAATCATTTTGACTTAAGAACGTTCAAGCTAAAGATCGTCAACTCTTTTTGACTCGGTCATTATTTAATTATTTATTTTAATTATTTTTTTAATAATTTCATAAATATTTATAACTATATTTTCATATTTAACATTTGTGATTTTAATAAATTTGTCTGAATTTAATTTCTAAAAACAATGATGTATATAAAAAAGCACTTATTTATTTAAATAAAACGTGTTTAAGCTTTTGAGCCAACTCGAATATGAGTTCAATAACTAAAGAAGTCATATTTTAGAGCTCGAGTTCGGATTTGAGCTTATTCAGGTTCATCTTGTTATCAATCATAAATATCAATATGCATTTTCTAACATTAATCATTACAACCAATCTCTAAAATGAAAAATAATATAATTATGAAACTAAAAAATTAATAATTTCATTTTAGTTTGATAACGTATATATGATCAATCTTTCTACCTATTCTAATGAATAAAATTTGTAGGGACATATAACATATTTCTAAAACACCTTAACGTTAATTTTCTTTCTCTTTTTTATTAAATGCATCTCATATTAAATAATAATTTAAATATCAAATATACTTTTGCAAATTTTTATAATAAAATTTATTTCTTAAATACATTAAAAATATATTAATATTAAGACACACATTATAAAAAGTCCAAAATAATGTAAAATATAAAATTTAGAAAAGCAGTTTTTTTAAAACGAAACTTAAAAAATAAATTTAAGAAATAATACAATTATTTTATTACTTAAAATATTAAATTATACATTATTTTAAATAATATTTTATATCAAAAAATGTCTTATATTATTTACCACATGGTGGGTTTTAGTGTTTTACTACATAGTGAGTTTCCTTTTAATGAGCAGGTAGATTTGTTCGATGCAGCGCGTGGGTTGTTGGGTCTAAGGATCCATTTGAGCTATGAAAAGACATGCCGTTGAGTAGGGCTGTAAACGAACCGAACGAGCCCTTGTTCGTGTTAGTTCTTTTAACTTTTAACTTGTTCACGAACGGTTCACGAACGCTAACCGAACGAAAATTCTTGTTCGTGTTCGTTCATTAAGGATTTAGCTTGTTCACGAACGATTCACAAACGCTAACGAACACATATTATTTAAACAATAAAGTTCAACATTCTTAATCTCAAGCATTAGAGATAATCATTTATAAATATATAAATTAAAATATTACAGTATTAAACTAAAAATAACTTAAATATGTTGGTATTAAACTAAAAATGAAAAATCTACCTATACTAATAAATAAAGCTTTTTTGTGCCACATGGCATGATTCTAGAACATATCAAAATTCATTTCCCGCTTCTCTCTCCTATTAAATACATCTAACATTAAATAATAATATTAAATATTAAATATATTTTTTATGCATTTTTAAAATAAAAAAAGGTTTTTTAATGCATGAAAATATATTAATATTAAGAACACACTTTTTTTTAAAAAAAAAGTTATTATAAATTATAAAATTTTTAAAAACAATTATTTGAACACAATGTTTAAGGAAAAACAAACTGTAAAAAAAGTTGTTTAAAGAAATAATAATATTATTATAATACCTAAAATATTAAATATTACGAAATTGTAATCCTATTTTATATTAAAAATCATCTTATACATTTAAATTTTCATTGATAATTAATTGTTATATTTTTTTATTTAATCCGTGTAATAAACGGGAACTAAACTAGTGTCATTAATATATGATGCTTATAGATTGGCAGGGGCATCTCCGAGAATTCGAGTGCCCCGTGCGAAAAGGGAAAAAAAGGCCCTTTTAGATAAATTTTTTTTTATATATAATGACTAATGTTGTGACAATTAATGTAAGCATAACAAAAGCATAGTTTTCAAACTTAAAAGTACGTACCAATATACCAATGTTATAATGGGACAATTGAATTTTTATAAAAAATATATAGTATATATAAATTTTTTTTTATAAAATTGTGCCCCTAAAACGATGGGCCCTGTGCGGGAGGCGGGTTTGCACCCCCTCCCAGCCGCCCATGTAGATTGGGTTAGGATATTAATCTATACAAGCATTATTAAATATTTCATATCTATCTATTATAATAAATCAATGTTTTTAAGGACACATGGCGGGTTTTTAGAGCATCTCTACTTTGATTTCCCGTCTCTCTCTCATATTAAATGCCCCTTATACTAAATAATAATATTGAATATTAAATACTTTTTTTACATTTTTAAACTAAGAAACATATTTTTAATACATTAAAAATATTAATATTACAATTTTTAGAAATAGTTTTTTTGAAAATCAATGTTTAAAAAATTAAACTTTGAAAAAATAGTTTTTATAGAAATAATATAACTATTTTATTACTTAATTTGTTAGATTATACATAACTTTAGTCATATTTTATACCAAAAAATTTTCGTATATTGTCTAAATTTTTATTAATGATTATTTATTATATATTTTTAATTCAATCCGTGTAATACACGGGGTACTAACCTAGTTAAAAATATACAACATATTTAATGAATAAATATAATAAATGAACTTAACCGAACAAAAACGAACGTAAACGAACATATTACCGAACGTTCACGAACACAAATGAACGAACACGACCTTTGTTCATGTTCGTTCATTTAACTAAACGAACGGAATTTCTTATTCGTGTTCGTTTCTTTATTAAACGAACGAACATAAACGAACTTCCCGCCGAACGGTTCACGAAATGTTCGCTGAACGTTCGGTTCGTTTACAGCCCTACCGTTGAGCACTTGTTAGCTGTTAAAAAAAATATTTTTTTTTAATCATGGTGTCATTTATTCTCGGCAAAATACGTTTAACACACATATCGAAAATATTTCGGGGCTAGATTGCCTTTCCTAAAATCTGAAGGGTGAAGTTCAAATTTTAATTGGACGTAAATTCAATACTCACCCTTCGTCTTCTCGTTAATTACCTGCATACATGCTTATAATGGATAAAACTGGGTAAACAATTATTTCATTTTAAGTTTAAATTGGTAGCATTATGACATAATATTTGTTGAGATAAGTAACACTTTTACACAAAATGGGTCAAGACGGACAACTTAAAAACCATGTGAACATAATGATTAATGAATTTCAACAGGTAAGAATGATTAATAATATATTTAATGATAAAATCATTAAAAATTATTCAAATAAAATATTTAGTTAATTACAAACCATTTTAACTTAATTAGCGAAAGTGATTTTTTTAGAAACAATCCATTTAACCCCAAATGAATTTTGCTTAAAACATGTCTTGACTCGCACCCATCCTAACCCGTACCCGTTCCGATCCGTTACCCAATCCAAACCAACCCGCCTATTTTACCAGACATACCCTTGCATAATCAAATTTCGCAATATGTTCTCTCTCACACCGCCACCCGCAACCACCACTAGCCACCGCCACCAACAGGCAACAACCATCATTGACCACCACAAAAACACACAACTTATTGGTATGTCACTATGTCTAGTTCTCTTTTTCATGCGCTTTTTATTATATATTTTTTTTGTAGAAACTCTTTTCATTCTTGACGTAAACAATTGCAAAATTATGATACAAATCTCTTTTAATTAGTTTTATAATTATTAATTAATATATAATCCCAAGAGCCTTAAGATTTTGTTAATTATATATATAGACGTCAACAATCATACTTGTTAATGTTACCGTATAAAATCATTCAATCAACAAACTTTCATCAAATCTTTTCTTTAAAACTCTTTCGATTCTTAAACAAAATTGATTTATATTAGATCACAATCACAAGATGCAGAAGATCCACAATAATGGCGCAACCACCAACTCCACAATTAGGGTTCTTGATCCTGCACCGGCTGCACCCTCCTCATCTCCACCGTCCACCACCACTGCCAACAGTGGCGGTGTTCCTGCATGCTCATCATGCCGCCACCAGCGCAAGAAGTGCACACAAAAGTGTGTGTTAGCACCCTTTTTTCCCGCTGAAAAAGCCCAAGATTTTCAATCTGTCCATAAGGTTTTTGGAATCAGCAATGTGACAAAACTGGTGAAGAATTTGAGTCGAGAAGACGCGCGAAAAGCGGTTGATTCGCTCATCTGGGAAAGCAAATTGTCGGTTACATGATCCGGTGTTGGGTGCATTGGGCGAGTTCCAAAGGGTTTGTGAAGAACTCAGGTTTTATAAATCGCGATATCAAGTGGCTAATCTTTATCAAGTTCCCATCACACAAGGTGCAGTTTTGTGCAAGAAACCAGCACAACAACGTTTGATCGGACCATGGGTTAATGGTGATCGCAACGCGGTTAACGACGGTTCGATGTTGGATTACATTGCTAGCAATGGGATGGCTGGTGGTATTGATGACTCTCGTATGTTCAACTTTGTATCCTTGCAAAATTTGGAGAAAATAAAGCATGGAAGAGATCAACAAGGTTCTTTGATTCATCCACAACAGCAATTGATGAACGACTTCAGTCAATTTTAATTTGCTAGCTAGCATATACGCAGATATATACATATATATGCTTTTGATTTTTAGGGTTAGCTAGGGTTCTAAATAAAGATTTTGCTATCGGTTTATCAAAACAAAGATTTAATTAAACTCGATTGATATATATATATTATATATACGATATGTGCACAATGTTATAAAAATCTTTTAAATGTTTTAGTTTAGCTAGTTAATTTTTTTGGGATTGATGATTTTTTAGTTGGATATAATTTCAAGTGCCTTAGACCAATGCATGGACAATTTTTAAGAAGGGCCCGAGGAGCCCGGCCCTCTCCCTTTTTCTGGTTAAAAGGGTCGATTTAATAGTATTTCGTCGGAAAATCCTTCGGTACCCTTGTGTCTTCCTAAAATTCTTTCGGCCCCTCACTTTCTTCCTAAAAATCCTTCACCCATACGTTTTCTTCCTAAAAATTCTTCGGCCTCCTAACTTTTTTTCAAGTTCCGTCAATGGACTAATGTAAGAATTCAATTTAACCTCTTTGTTCGATTGTATTCGCACGTGTTTCCTATATATACTTTAGGTGAACTCTTTGTGGTGTTATAAGTTTAAAGTGTGATATATGCTCTGTTGCATGTGCATATAAGTTTGTAAAAAGTGATGCCATCTCTACTATATTTATATCCTGGTCATCAAAGCCTTAGAAAAGAAATATATTGTTTCAGGCTGACTTTAAGTGTTGGGAATAAGCAGTCTTTTTAAATCTGGACCGGGATTCGGTAATTCAGGAGGTCTGGTTACGTGCTAAGAATTGTTTTGAAGAAAACCGACCAGTTCGACCGGCGGCAGGCAGTTCAACTGTAAAACCGGGCGGTTGAACCAGTTTTATGAAGGATTGAAATTGGTTCTTGCATTGTTTATATGTGTATTATTTGATACCCCTATGAATAAATGGTTTTTTTTTTTTAATTTAGCTATTTAATTAATTATTTGGATTTTTTTTCTTTCTATATATATATTATCCATGACATTATCAGATTTTTAAATCTGATCCGATCACTAACGAGTAAAGAGATCGATTCGTCGCCTCGTCCGGTTTTTTAAAACATTGGGAACAGGTATCCAAGGAAGGAACTTTATTCGAAAGAACATAATTGGCCCTTCAAGTCCATTTATTTAAACTTTGAACACTAAAATATTCTAGATATTTATAATTCAGACATGTATTTTGAAAATCCAGTTATAGCAGTTTACTCAGGTTTTCATAATACATAATACATCAACAGAACTTATATCACGGCACAAAAACGCATGACGAATGAGAATTTGTTTTTATTTAATAAAACTAAAAAAAAATGTTTTTGTGCCAAGACATAAACGTAAAAGTTAAAACTTAAAACTTAAAGCAAATTAAGAATGATGTGTTTTAAATATATATCATCAAATAATTTGTCTTGTGCATAATGATTTTAGATGAGAGTTTGAGAGAACACTCGATCTACACTTAAACATGTAAGACTATGGGGTGTGCCATGTGAGTGGGGCGTTTTTGGGGCGTGAGCGGGCGTGACTATACCTGACAAAATGGGCGGGTTGGGTCGGGTTGGGTAACGGGTCAGATTGGGTTCGGGTCAGAACGGGTTTTAAGTAAAATTTGTTCGAGTCTAAATGGATTGTTCTTAAAAAATATCAGTTTAGTTTAACTTAATATGCGTTATAATTAAACAAATAGTCCATTTAGATAATTTTTAGTAATTTTCTCATCAAATATGTTATTAATCATTCTTAAATGTTAGAATCCATTGCATTTACATTGTTTTTTGGTTACCCATCTTGACCCGCATTGTGTTTAAGTGCTACCCATCTCAACTCATTCAACATTATGATGTTACCCATTTCAACCCATTATACTACAATTGTTTACCCAAAACAACATATTTTCTTTGATATGGGTAAAAATTGCCACCTCTAGGCGTGACACACCGCCGCCAGGTGGGCGTGGGTAGGCGTTTGTGGGCCGGCGTGAGTGGGGCAACGGCTCTCACACCCGTTTGAACCCTAAATTTGACCATGGAATGAGTGGATGACATGGAGTGAGTGGACAAAGGGGCATTTCCACCACTTTTGGTGGAGTGAGTGGTTGTAGTGGGTGCCTACGTGACGCCTCCGTGGTGGCGTATATGTGAAGTGAGTGAACCATGGGGCATACCTCATGGTCTAATGTTCGAGAGCACTTCAAAGATGACGATTAGCACTTGAGAAATTTTCACTTAGACAACAAAAAAAAAAAGATTTTGAGCGTAATGAACACGCATATCATGTTATAATTTTTTTTTTTCAAATTGCCCCTTTTAATGTTTGCAAGTTCTAAGTCATAAATATTCATTTTTGTGTAATGTATGCTTTTAGTTAAATCGAAATTGATGACTAAGGTTAAAAACGAAATAAAAAAAAAAATTGAAGATCGACTAAGATCACTCTCATTCACAACCAACCAATCTAAACAATTCATTAAAAAATTAATTTCTCTCTCTTTCACCTTCACAACCAACTAAACTTATTTTTTACACTCACATTCACAATCAAGCCAACCAAACCCAATTTTCACTAAATAAACATGGTTTTATGATTATTTTTATTTTCTTAAAAATAATTATTTTATATAAAAAATATTTAAATTATTAATTTTAAAACAAAATAAATTATTATTTTTTAATTCATCATAATTCATGCAATTTTAGTTGTTGTTTATGCAGTGTTTTAGTTTTTATTTTAATATATGTAATTTTTTTATTTTAATCTATGTTAATAATATAGGAGTAGTAAGAAAATAAAGGAAGTTTGAAAAGGAAATAATTGTATTTGATGAGATATTCAATCCCCGAACAAAGTCGCTCCACCGAACCGTTTGTGGGTTTTTTGCGAATATATATATATTTTTTTTCATTTCCACCGACCGAACATTAGTTTTGTTTTGACAATGGGGATAGTCTAAGTCACTCTAAGGTACGTTGAAAAGGAAATTGGAACTTGAGATTCCTCGCAAGATACTTTTTATTTTTTGTTGAATCATGAAATAATATGTGTACAACCGACTTGTAAATCTTTCAAGTCTCTTGAAATTTTACAAAAATAAAAAATATATAAGAACAAAAAAAAAACAAATTTTAAACTTGAGTTTCAGAGATCAAATTATGTATTTAAAATTAAACTGAAAAAACAAAATATAAATTTAATTATCTTGAAATTTTATTATACTTAATTGTGATATGTTTACCTTATAATACTCATTTGTTATTAAAAATATATAAGAAAGAAAAAAAAAACTAGTTATATTATATATACATACATTGAATTAAAAACAATCAACCAAAGACTTCTAGTCTAATGGTTACTCCTTTGGCTTTCCTATGGGAGGTCACGGGTTCAAATCCCTCCCAAGACAAAATAGGGGTCCTTAGGAGGTCAGGGGGTTTTCCGGTGCGGTTTTCTCCTGGGTGGTGGTGGGGGTCTCAACGGAGGTCATGATAACTAGACCTTGGTGACATGGCCTAAAAATCAGTGGTTCACACGTTGAGATCAAATGTCGTTCAAAAAAAATATTAAAAACAATCAGCATTCCCCATATAACAAACTTCTAATATCTTATTTTATAATTAAGTTTTCAACTTGAACAAAACAATCAGCATTCCCCATATCACAAACTCTCTAATATCTTATTTTATAAGTTTTCAACTTAAACTTTTGGCACACGTTTTGTTTTCATAAGGGTTTAGGCAATGTTTTGAAAACAAGACCAGACCGGCCGAACGCCGGACCTGCAAACGGTGGGTGAACCAGTCCGGTTTGGAGGTTATGAGCCGTTTTGGGTGAATCGGCGGTTGGGCCGTAAAACTGGTGGTCGGCCCGGTGGTTGAACCGGTTTTTTCTATTTTTTTAATTATATATTTTTATTAAATGTTTATAAAATCATCCGATTCTTAATATCCGGTTGGACCTCTAACCGGTAAGGAGACCGGTTCAATGTCCGGTCTGGTTCTAAAAACATTGGTTTTAGGTACTATGAATGAATGAAATTAAATAATATAATTGCCTTTCATTTTTATATTATTATCCATTGAATTGAATTAATTAATATATATATTAAAAACCAACTTGAAAGGAATAGTAAAGTTTTGTTTTTTCGATTTTGGTTTTTAAAACTTTTATATAATATAAAGTTTTGTTTTTTTGATTTTAGCCACTAAAACTTTTAAAGTTTGTTTTTTCAATTTTTTCACTAAAACTTTTATATAATATAAAGTTTTGTTTTTTTGATTTTTGCCACTAAAACTTTTTAAAGTTATGTTTTTTCGATTTTGGCAACTAAAACTTTTTTATAATATAAAGTTTGTTTTTCGATTTTAGTCACTAAAAGTAAAGTTTTGTTTTTTCGATTTTGGTTACTAAAACTTTTATATAATATAAAGTTTTGTTTTTCAATTTTCGCCACAAAAACTTTTAAAGTTTTGTTTTTTCGATTTTTGTCACTAAAACTTTTATATAATATATAGTTTTGTTTTTTCGATTTTGGCCACTAAAACTTTTATATAATATAAAGTTTTGTTTTTTCGATTTTAGCCACTAAAACTTAATAGTAAAGTTTTGTTTTTTCGATTTTAGTCACTAAAACTTTTATATAATATGAAGTTTTGTTTTTTTGATTTTGGCCACTAAAATTTTTAAAGTTTTGTTTTTTCGATCTTAGCCACTAAAACTTTTATATAATATAAAGTTTTGTTTTTCGATTTTGGCCACTAAAACTTTTAAAGTTTTTTTTTTCGAATTTGACCACTAAAACTTTTATATAATATAAAGCTTTGTTTTTTTGATTTTGGGCACTAAAACTTTTATATAATATTAATAATAATTAAATAATAATATTATTACTATTTACTATATAGTATTAAAATATATTAAAAGGAATAGTATTTTATATATATATATGAGTGTGTCCCAAGATCTTACATATATATATATATATATATATATATGTGTGTGTGTGTGTGTGTATGTAGGGTTTTTATCCAGTGAAAACCCGATCTTAAATGTTCCCTTGAACCCCTAATCTGACATGTCTATTTGGAATATTGAAAATAAACATGTGGTCCATACTAACCCACATTAAAATTGATTTGTTTATTTAAAACCTAATTTTTTTTAGTCAGGTTTAATGTGTGTGTCCGTTTCATGTGGTGACGTTTTAATAAATTAGATTTTGACCACCAGAAATTTTTTTGACTTTCAAAAGCAGTAAACATAGATGAGGGTACTAAATTTGAGAGATTTGCTTGGAAATTTTGGTTTTTATTAAATTTGAGATATTTGCGTAAAGATTTGGGTTTTTGTTTTAATTCAAACGATTGGTTGTCGGTGAGAAAGATTTTGTAAGTAATTTTGTCTAATATTTTTGTAACATATTTGTCAGGATTTTGTATAATTTTATGTTTTTATGAAAAATTGTATATAGTTTGTGATGAGATATTTGATTTTGCTATGTAACTTATATTTTTGCAAATGATATATAGCGCCCGTTCTCGGAAGTGTACCGTGATAACCCGCCGCAACGCGCGGGTGGGATTAAACCTATTTAATATTAAATATCAATAGCCAACACTATGAATCTTTTTACTCGCACGTCATCGTTTTTTGGACGGATTGATAAATCTTTTGGGCTTTGGCACTGATTTCTTTTGTTTTTTGAATCTACCTAAAAAGATTTCTATTTGACTTTTGATAATCAAACAAAAGTTTCATATGAGGTTTCTTAGATCTAACGAATAACAAAGCATTTGTAAATTCTGTTTTTCGTCTCCTAGTCCACGATCACACCCTTTTTATAACCACCAAATTTTCACATCCTTGTACAAACATCTTCTTCATCCATCATTTATGGGTCGGGTCAACTTCCGAGCCAAAGTCCTAACCGGTCATCTCAAGAACCACCACAACCCGACCCCCTATCTCCTCCTCATGACCCGATGTGTCAACTACTCCCCACCCGAGCTCTCTGAACCACCACCCGATTTCAACACGAAATCACTTCGTAAGCTCCTAGACGGGGATAGTGTGGATGAAATAGACTATATCTTTAATCTCATGATACAAAGTGACTTATTTTGCCCTGGAAAACGAGGTGGGAAAGTGTTTATTTCACCCGATTATAATCGGTCAATGGAGCACCAAAGAGAAATGACGATGAGAAGAATCGATTACCTTCGAGAACGAGGAGTTTTCGATGGTTGGCTGACCCGAAAGGGGCCCGGGGCCGAGCTTTCGGGGTTTACTCGCATTATCACTTTTGGTGTTTTTGATCACTCTCTTGGGATTAAACTTGGTGTCCATTTCTCGTTATGGTAGTCAATTTGAAACCGAATATTATACTTATTATATAATTATCATAATTAAGTCTTATAACATCCAAGTGTAACATTAATCTTTATGTTTATCGAGTCCTTACATAGTCTTATAATACACATTTAGTCTATCGATCAACATACAATTTTATGTACAATATGAGTCAAGGTTTATTCCAATCTAAATTTCACATACATATATATTGTACAAATTTATTAAATAACCAGGTTAGTAACTTCTATTAAATGGGTTGAATAAAAGAAAATTAAAGAATGATTAATAATGATTATTTAAAAGTGTAAAATGATTAAACAACTTAATTGATAAACAAAAATTTTAGTTCAAAATATATTTTTTTAATATTAAATTTTTATTAAATATCGAAAATTATGATAAATATCTAACAATATATATTTTTAACATTAACATTTAATTATTTAACTGGAGAGATAAGTGAGAAAAATAACTGTAATATAACTAAGACACAAGAAAGTAGCATGTGGCATCTTATTTAGTTTAACCTAATAGAAGCTAAAATTGAACCACAAAATGACATATATCTATCTCTTTAGTTACTTATTTATTAGTATAGATCTAACCGATGTCAGATAATTGAAACCCAACCACAACCTAACCGGATCCACGGTCTTCTTAGCGGTTTAATGTTGTTGTTCGTTATAACTTCAGGGGTGGTGCGATTCAGTTCATGGGCACAAAGCGTCATCACGATAAATGGTTGAAGCCAACCGAAGCTTATGAAGTCAAAGGTTGCTTTGCAATGACAGAGTTAGGACATGGAAGTAATGTATGTACAACGATGCATGGGCGAAGCTTTATAGGGGCAAGGCTCCGCTTTTTCCGTCCGTAGTGTTAATTTTTCGGCCAAAATGTTATTTTTAGTTAAAAATAGTTGTTTCGTCCCCTTCGCTTCAAATAATTAACATGTATTCTAGGTTTCAAAAATTTCCGCCCCTCTCTCACTTCGCCCAAGCTCCGCCACTGAAACGATGAAAGCTTTTATTCATACGAAGCTGACCCATGCATGTGTAGTTTAATGTTGTGTTACTTTTTTAGGTGAGAGGCATTGAAACAATCACTAGATATGATGCAACCACCCAGGAATTTATAATCAGCACTCCTTGTGAATCTGCTCAGAAGTATTGGATTGGAGGTGCAGCTAATGTACGTAAGACCACATTCTATAACTCTAAACGACCAACGAGGCAGTGCCTCAGCGGTATCCCGGGATTCTTTCAAATGGGAGGTCTCAGGTTCAAAACCCTTCCGCAGCAAAAAAGGGGTCTGTGGGGGATCATGGGGTTTTCCTGTGAGGTTTCCTCCTGGATTGGCTGTGAGGGTTCATGGGAGATCCAGGTAACTAGACCTTGGTGACATAGCCTGGAAATAGTGGGCTCACACAATTGAGACCTTCTCCGTTAAAAAAAAAATAACTCGAAACGGGTCGAAGGTTATGACCGTTTTTAGTTGGGTCCCATTTTGACCCGTTTTGCTATGCTCACATGTATTCATAAACTTGTGAGCTAGTGTTGTAAGGAGCATATGATCATATAGTATTTTTTAAGATAATTTTACATGTTTTCAAACTCTATGTTATATACACATAATATGTGTGTGCTCTATTATGATATTATGTTTTTACTGTTGGCCATCATTTTGCTTAAAATAGTAGTTACTAAGATTGGAAAAATAGACGAGTTATGTCGGATCAGGTAACGGGTCACTGGGTCAGAATGAATTATAAGCAAAATCAGTTTGGGTGTAAATGAGGTTTTTTTAAAAATATATCAATTTAGTTCAAATTAAAATATGTTGTAAGTAATTGACAAATAGTCTATTAGCATAATCTTTATTAATTTTATCATCATATATATTATTAAAAATCTTACCTGTTTAAATGTATTATATTCTCATACTTTTTAGGTTACTCATCTTTACCAACATTGTGTATTTGTGTTAAATGGTTACACATCTCAACCCGTTTTATGTTACGATGTTACCCATTTCAACTCAATATACAATAATTGTCCACCCAAACCAACTCATTTATCTCGCTTTAGGTCAAGATTGTTAGATCTAGTATTTCTTCATAGAAATATATTTTGCTTGATTATGTTTGAATTTGAGCCGGAGGTCTCCCCGAAAACAGTCTCACTTTCCTTAAGATAAAGGTAAGGTTTGCCTCAATCTCATCCTTCCCAGACTCTACAAGCTGTATGCGACAAGTAAAATTTTCTGGGTACGGTTGGTTGGTTGGTTCATTTTTATTCTTTTGTTAATGATGCTTATGTTTATGTGTTTCAGCATGCCACACACGCAGTTGTGTTCTCTCAGCTGAATATGAATGGTGTGAATCAAGGAGTGCATGCTTTTATAGCACAAATCAGGGATACAAGTGGAAATACATGTCCTAATGTCCGTATTGCCGATTGCGGTCATAAGATCGGATTGAATGGTGTCGATAATGGTCGGATTTGGTACAGATTGAAGTTTGCATGAAATTTTATGCATAATGTTTTGATATACCAACATATGGTAACTATAATAACACATATATGTTTCAGGTTTGACAATTTAAGAATTCCAAGAGAGAATTTATTGAATTTGGTTGCTGATGTTTCCCCTGATGGACAGTATTTGAGTGCAATAAAAGATCCTGATCAGGTACCCGTTTTGACCCGAACCCGTTTTATTTACGAGGAATGTGAAAAATAACATGATTGTTTGTTACTTGATTACAGAGATTTGCAGCTTTTTTAGCTCCGTTAATATCCGGGCGTGTGACTGTTGCAGCAGGTTCAATGAACATAACAAAGGCATGTAGATTGCTTGATATTGCTCTAAACTAAGCTTCATATTGATCGTTAAATATTTAAATATATTAATAATCATTTTTGACCGTTTAAATCCATTATGTTCATTGGTGGAGGTATGTATATGGGACGGATTTCCCAGGACATCATCGATTTTTCAACACATACGGACATTTATGAATGATGTTTTTAAGTGACAACATTGGTTTTTGAAATAGTGACAGCATTGGTTGCAACGGCTATTGTTAAAAGAACTTTTTCTTCAATAAAACATGTGACGATGGAAATGCATAAGAGGATAAGAGATAGATAACTGAATGATTATTGCATTTGTTATGTTGAAAATTGAGTTATTTTAACAAGTTTCGGGTGAAGATGTAATGATCGTTTTCAAAAGATAAAAACTCATAGGGAACAACTCTGAGGTTTTTTTTTAATTTATAAAAACTATCGAATTTATATCATGTGTTTTTTAGTTTCTATTCACAATTTTAATTTGATCAGTTTTTCTTATGTGATGACCATTACCCGACCCGAATGGTATAACCGACTCGAAAAATTTAAGTCTGGTACTATGAAACTATAACATATAAACACAGTTACATCATTGATAAAAAATCATGGATACGCCACTGATCATATTCACAATTTCACATAGTTTTTAAGTTATTCATCTTGACCCGTGTTATATTAAGGTGTTACCATCTCAACCCGTTAAATGTCACAATACTACCTATTTCAACCCAAAATACAATAATTGTTTACCCAAATTTACTCATTTATCTTGATATGGGTCAAGATTGTCAGCTCTAATTAAATGCATTCTAATAATGATTGATTTTGATATTTATCTACTGCAGATTGGTTTAGCAATTGCAGTGAGGTACTCTTTGTCAAGAAGAGCCTTTTGGGTTCGACCAAACGAACCCGAAGTTCTCTTGCTTGATTATCCTCGCCATCAAAGGCGTCTCTTACCTCTTGTAGCAAAAACGTATGTAAACTAACAAATATAACCAAAAGTTGGTTGCGTTTATATGTAATAAACGCGACATGTTATTAACATTTGTTATCTTGTTTATGAACAGGTACGCGTTAAGTTTTGCTTCCGAGTATTTGAAGAAAATATACGCGAAAAGAACACCTGAATCGGTTAAAACCGTTCATGTTGTTTCTAGTGCACTTAAGGCGACTTTAACCTGGCATGGCATGAGAACTCTTCAGGTTAATTGTAAATTAAGTGCAAGTAACTAATAATCTTGTTATGTGGTTCATTAGTTTTAAATTAAAGATGTGATCTATAAGCAAGGGCATTCACGATTCGGTTTCAAACCACGAAACCGTTCAAACCGATCATTGGTATGGTTTCACGGCCGGTTTTATTGCAAACATTTGATTGGTCGGTTTCAAAAGTTCAAAACCATAATAAACGGTTTGGTTTACGATTTTATTAAAAACTGAATCGGACTGTATGTTTGTATGTGTATATATATAGGGTAAGGATCCGTTGTTAACTCACCTTAATTGCGGTAGCCCATTGACTTTGACAAAATCAACCCAAATATTCGAATTTTTTTTCATGACCTTTATTATACAAATATAGGGGATCTTCTTTTTTGTGTTTTTGTTAATTCACAAACGTTTAGAATTTATACCAAGTGTAAGTTTGCGTTACACTACAAATATTTATATACTGTTACGACACTTATGCTGACGTAATATCCCTAAACGGTGATAAATTTGCACAAATACATAAAATAACATATTCACGTACATGTCGCATGTGTAATAAAGATCATGCAAAGAAAAACCAAAGATTTGGTTTGATCTTGTCGGAGTTAATCATGTTTTCTCAATTAAGGTGGGTTCTTGTTTAAGCCCAATCCTATACACACACACACACACATATATATATACACCCATATATCCATAGATATACATATATATTCATATATGTGTGTGTATTGAGTTTATTATTTATGCGTCATTTAAAAAAAATTACATTTGAACTGCAGTAGGTTATGCAACTTAAACTATAAAATGTTTTGTTTTATTAAGTTTTTATTTTTAATGGGTTCAAAAGGCCAAATCGTAAAACCAAACCAAAACCAAAACGTTGAATACAATTTGGTTTGGTTCGGTTTTATTTCTAAAGGTTCGGTTTTATTTCTAAAGGTTCGGTTTTGGTTTTAATTATTCAAAATCCGTTGTTAACGTTTTGGTTTACGGTTCCACCTAAAAACCGAAGTGTGAACACCTTAGCTATAAGCGTCTTCATATGTTGACTTTGGATCAGGAATGTCGAGAAGCTTGTGGGGGCCAGGGACTAAAGACCGAAAATCACGTCGGTCATTTAAAAAGTGAGTTTGATGTGCAGCTTACTTTTGAAGGAGACAATAATGTTCTCATGCAACAGGTAATGAAAAATTTCACAAATCAAAATTTAAATAAATTCAGTTGAAATCTCGTCTTAGATGTTATGGCCCGGTCACTCAAATTATAAAACGGGTAAAAAAGTTGTGAAACTTTGAACTTAGAGCGTGCTCAAATTGGCCAGTTTCACCGTTCACTATACCTACTGGTTACCATTTTGATCAATACTCATATTGACTTGATCTGAATTGATATTTCATTTCCAAAACGACCCGTTTTCTAATCCGACCCGTTTTCTAATCCGACCCGTTTGCTAATCCGACCCGTTCTACAAGAATTCCAAAATGTATTCCTTTTGGTATAAAAGTTGAACAAAAAATATTTATTAACAGTTATACGTATCAATACGCAGGTTAGCAAGGCACTCCTGAAGGAGGTTCTAGCAGCCAAGAGAAGAAACAAACCGGTCAGAGGTTTGGGACTCGAACACTTGAACAAACCTGCTCCTACTATCCCTTCTTGCCTCACAAGCTCCACCCTTAGGACCACTCAGTTTCAGGTAATCAAACAAGATTAGGACGCGTTTAAACACCAGAATCCTTCCTACGTTTTTCACGTTAAACTCTCAAACACGAAAAGTAGTTTGAAACAGTTTTTATGACAGACAGGCATCTTCTGCCTACGGGAGAGAGATTTGTTGCATCGCTTTGAGACTGAAGTCTCAAAACGTGAGGCTCATGGAGAATGCATAGACAGTATATTTACAGTGGTCAGTCAATTTCCCTATTATCTCAAATGTTTTACTGACAAAAACAGGAATTAACCAAATTAAATTGGTTATACGGGTCAAAAGTATATTTATAAGACCATCTAAATTATTTTGTTATTATTATTCAAATAGCATATTTGTAAACATGACACACTAGAAGTTATTATTTTGAGTTGACTAAATCTAGCATTTACATAATCGACCCATTTTGACCCGTTACTAGGATTGCTCATTTTGCCACCTCTAATCTTTATATACATTGTATATTTTATTGATACTTTTGATGATTCTCAATCTTCAACTTCTCAAACTGTTATTTAGACCTATCAAACTGCTGAGGATTTGGGCAGAGCCTTCTCCGATCGCTTAATCCTGCAAACATTTCTTGACATCGAAGCAACTGTTCAAGCTGGTTCATTAAAGGTAAACTTTTGTTTGCTTCGAATCAATCATTTGTACTTGGAAAAAGCCATATGTCGTAATTTTCAAATTTTCAAATGTTGTTGCAGAATGTATTAGGTCTAATGAGATCAATGTACACAACGATCGTGATGGAAGAAGATGCATCATTTCTTCGATACGGCTACTTATCGACAGACAATGCTGTTGTGGTAAGAAAAGAGGTATTGAAACTGTGTAGTGAACTACGACCGCATGTGCTAGCTCTGGTCACTTCTTTTGGAATCCCTGATGCTGTTTTGGGACCAATTGCTTTTAACTGGATCGATGCCAATGCGTGGTCTTCGGTTGAAGACAACACTTCATTGTTCCCGTTTTTTACAAGTATGTTGTAATACAAAGTTTATATAAAGTGTATTTAAATGTTTACATTTATAAAGAATGGGTAAAAGGTAATTTAATTCGGTAATATTTTAGCTCGGTTTGATTTTAAGTTAAACTATGTGTGTCAAATGGATCATTTAAGTGAAACTAACCTGGAACAAGTCTGAATGGGTTAGCACCACCTGACCTGTGTCTGTCAGTACCGCATATCAGTCGGGATAAAGACAATTATCGTCACTGTTGTATCTGCCATCCTCCACCTTCAGGTTAAATTGTCACCACATAAGCTGGCCCCCTCCGCCGTCAATGTGCGCCACCACCCCTTTCACCACTAGCCACCACAGATCAAATACAGTGACTTGACCAGTTTTAAAACTTCTCTAAAACAACCCATACCCATTTTTGTCAAATCCCATCTTGACCAAAACCATTTTGACCCGTTAGCTGACTCAACCTGCCCATTTTGTGAGGCATAAGTAAGATGAACGTATAGACCATAGTCTTTACTTGGGCTTGTAATTCTAATGCAAATGCAAATAAAACAAATAAACAAACTTACCCTGTATATTCCCACAATTCAGTAGGGTCTGGGAGGAAGGATGGACACAAACCTTACCCCTATCCCAGTTGGGATACAGAGGCTGCTCCGTAGAAGTCCCCGGCTCAAAGTTATCATTTGAAGTTGATAATCCCAATGCTTTTAACATTATTTTTACAAAATAAGTAAAATAACGTTTAAATTAGTCCAATTTTACTTTTGTCCATTGAGAGCCCACACATATGTACATTATATGCGTGCACCACAAATGGGACGTCTAATGCAAATGTGCAACTAAATTGTTTTTCCTTCATAAAAGAGTCAATTGGGATACACTGAACACACAGAGTTATCATTTGGAGGGTGAATAGCGTCTATTGGATGACATTGTGTTACATGATCATATATGCACCTTTGCAATAGACAATACTTGCAACCAAGTTACAAACGATTGCTAGATACGCTATTTATTGGTTTTATAACAAAAATATAACACATAATCATCAGCTTTGATTCTACTACAAATACAATACAAAGAAAATAACATCACAACATGAAATCTATTAAAAATGATTACAAGATAAGAGGTACCTTGTCGCTTGACCATTAACGGCTTCTAAAAACTATAGCACAGTTGTACATTATGTTCCACATTTTTATAGAATGGAATGAATTAGATGAAGAGTTCATGTAATCAGATTCCTTTTTTTTTTCCACCTCCAATTGAAAAAGGCTTTCTAAAGTTAACTAATCCATCACCTTTTGCAACTTCTTCTATCTCATTAATTTTGTATTTGAGCATCTCAATTTCTCTAGCAAGATCCTCGTCACGTTGTTTTAGTGCCTACCAGATATCATAACCAATGATTTTGTAACGAATATTTGCCCAAAAAAAGGAAATAATAACTTTATGTTGGAACATTAAAAAAAAATTGTAACCTCTAGTTCTTGTTTTCGGCGTGCCTCCTTCCTAGCTTCAGCTTTTGAACTCCTTTGGAATTCTAAGATGAGTGCAGTTCCTGCAACCTGCATAAATCAGATATTTGAGTTAATTTTCAGACCATATGTTTGTGTTCTACAAAATAATTTGGCAAACATCTCAACAATAAAAAGAATAGCTCAATATACTAAGGGGCTGTTTGGTTGAGTCTGAATCATTAACTGCTGAATGGTTAAGATGTCTGAATGGTTAAGAGTGTCTGAACCATTAAGTGTTGAACCGATTAAGACCGTTTGGTATTGGTGCTGAATGATATGTATTTTTTATTCAGCACGGTATTGGTGCTGAATGGTTAAGTGCTAAACTGAATCATTAAGAAGTTAATTTATTTCAAACCAGACGCGTTGAATGTTGAACAATTAAGAGGTAGCCTCTTAATGGTTCCATTAAGAGGCTACCAAACAGCCCCTAAATGTGACACCTCGTAACGTTAGATTAACAAGAATGCGTAAAATTTTTGGAGAAACTTTTAAGGAGATATTACAGTGAAGATGAACAGTTCTCCAACAAAATCTGCAGCAGCTTGGACAGCTTTTTCCTCATTTAGGGGGCGGATAGCAGCATCAATTGCATGACCATATATTCGCCTTTGCAATTTTGTATTGAACCGATGATTAGCCTGTAAAGCATCGTCGCATGGGATGTACAATGTATATATTGCATTATAAAAACAAGATCAAATGATAAGAACAGCAATAGGTAAGAACATATGTACTACATGTGCGCAATTCTACATTCCCATGGCTTCCAGTCATTTTTTTTGAACGGCCAAACGATTACATTTTAAGGCCAAACGATTACATTTTAAGCCCAACCATCCACATAAACTCAATGGCAAAATGCCGTCCACGCCCGCGAAACACAAACAACACTGTTGACTCAACCTGTCCATCATTTCAAAGGAATCCTACTATTCGAAGACCCACCGTGGTAAAATCTTTGACTCACCTAGAATATATTGTTACAAAAGAGACTCAAACCCATGGCCTTCACATTAGAAAAAAGCCATAAGGCTGCCTCCTCCCAAACTAATTGATCTAGGGCTTATTGGTCAAATGATCCATCTCTTTCTTAATTTTAATAGTATAATACTGTTCTTAAAGAATCCAAGAACTTAACAATGGTTGTTAAATAAACAAAAAGAACTGGTTTAGCTGTGTTAAGACAATGCCACCATGGTTTCCTCTGCTCGTTAGCATGATCATACATGCTTCAAACGAATTTAAAACCCTAATTTTACTGATAAAGAAATTTAACAAAATGGGTATCCTAAAATATTCCTTTTGTAACAAAACGAAGAGCTACAAGATCAACCCTAAAATACTATCCAAATTCACAAGGAACAAATTGCAATGACAGCACTACATTCGACAGACAACTAAATCTCAATTCCCAAACAACTAAAACACAAACTTACAAAAAAATTTCTTAAAAATCCCTAACCTTGATCATGAGGAATGCTAGGAACCGTTACCTGGGCAAAGTTAATAATGGATTGACGGAACTGAGCATGATGGCCAGCCTTATTCTTGATTCGTTTGGCGATTGGTTTGCAAATTATTTTGAGAGCAAGTGTACCTAACTTCGCGAGAGGTAATATCATCACTCGGAAGTGATCGGTGCGTGATACCCACCAGGTGTTTGATGATTTGCCACAGACAATTGCAGGAAATTTGGCGTGATCAGAGAAAACACAGTCCGATTTCGTTGGAGTTTTTCAGGGGTCTGAAGAATCTAGTTTAACAAATAGAAACGACGCCACGTCGCCGCCCCAAATTCCAAATGATTGATCAACTGTTTCTAAACATCCAACTGCCCAATTTCAAGCATTCCTTTTGATGAGATTTAACTGCTTTAATTGATAAACATGAGGTCAAGGGTTTATACCTAAGGCATGAGAGAAAATTACGAATCTGTTTCTCCACTTATCTAGTATCTCTTCAACAACAGGGTGACCAGACTTTGATAACATGGCCTGATAACCGATTGTTTATACGTTGAGATCCTATGTTGTTCATAAAAAGTATAACACCAAATATATTTTTGTTTCAAAAGAAAAAAAAAATCTAACATTAATTACATTATTATTTAATTATAAATTATAATAAAATTATATTGTGAAACGTAAATATTTGAACCAACAATATTTATGTTATAGGTTGAAGCATCGATTGTGGTTAGGGGCATTAGTATAGTCATGGGTTGCGGAGTAGATGAGTAATGGTTTAAGGTGTGGATTGTGTCAGGGATTGAAGCATGAATTTATTCATGGGGTTGGATCATAGGTCAAGGCTTCGGTCATGTCTGGTCTGGTCTGGTCATTAGTTGGTGGATATGGATCAAGACATGGGTTTAGTTATAGTTACAACATGAGTTGGGTCATAATTATAAATAAATTGCATTGTACTTAGATTGTGAACGAGGTATATAAAACCAAAAAAAAATCAATAAAGGAGGATTGAATGAAATGACTATCTCAAGAAATGAAAATCACTAAGATAAAATAATTAGATTCATGATTGGCTCATTTCATTATTATTTGACTAAAAAAATATGTATTTTTATATTTTGACATAATGAGTCATTTTATTTCACTTTATTTCTGGGTACGAAACACTTTCTAAGTTTTTCATTTTTAATTTGTATTTGATAAAAAAATAAATATAATAAAGTAATTATTGCATTTTTTATTAATAGAAAAAATAGATTTGTTATCGATGATTTAAAAAGAGAAAAGTAAAGACAGAAGTTAGAAAATATTAAAATAACCGCCTTCTTTTTATTTTACTACTAAGAAAATAAATGCAAGCCAATCAATTGAAAAGTATGTGATTTTATATATATTTTATTTTTTGGAAAAGGACTCGTCTAAGACAGATCATTTTATCGTCTTTTATTTTTCACTTCTTTCATTATATCTTATATCTTTCAACATCCACTATTTTTCACCTTTTTTTATTTTCTAATACAAATTATATAGCAAAATAAGAAAATATTTTTTAAATTATTTTTTAATCAAATAATATCTCAAGCCTTCATCTTATCCAACATCGAGCCTTTGTTTTGCAAACGATATTGGAAAGTAATCATCTTCAAGACATCGCTACTACCCTACCACTCATACCATATTTTAATTAATTGTAAAAATTGTTGTAAATACAATTAAACTTTAAAAACTTCAGTTTCATATTCCTTCGCTTCAAGTTAAGATGACATACTCTTCACAGTTTATTACAGCGTAAATTTTATGAAAAACAGTCTTAAAAAAACAGTTAAAAGTTTTCGAGTTAACTAACAATTTTATATATATAAACAGTATGTAATAAAACATTATAGATATAATACATAATAAAATATTAATTATAACTTTAAACAATATATAAACAAACATTACCGGTTACAGGGTCCAAGCACGGGCCAAAGTCGTTTTCTTATTTGTGGTTCACCATTGAGGGGTTGCCGGTCTGACACTTCAACCAGGGTCCTTCAATACATGTTATTGTTTGTGTTCACATGGCGTTAGTAGCCTTTTGACATTAAGTTCACACAGACGACTTGCATTAAAAATGTATTCGTTAGGCATCAAAAAAGTTAGCGTTACACATGGCTTGCATATGGTCTATCATATTAAAGCTTAAGGAAGCACAATAAACTAAAAAGAAATAAATGCCAAACAACAATTCAAAATGCAATCACTATAGGACTTCACATCAACAATGCTTAAAACCAATTAATAAAATCTAATAAAGTGAATTAAGCAATGTAGTGACACCCACTTAAAATTGATAATGGAGATCAAAAGTAAATTTATTGGTAGAAAATTTATAATATTAGTTGATAATTTTACTTTAAGAAAACATAATTTTATACGCCTTAAATTATGCAAATATAGATGATTCTTTTTACCTATTTACATCTTATTCATTTTCATTTGAATATATCCTATAGGATTTGTCTTTATATAATAACCTTGAAGTTGCTAAGGTTGAAAAGAGAAAGTGAATTTATATGTCACTAAGGTGATGTTTGTCTTTTCAGAGGCAAAACGTCTTCAGTCTGCGGACTACGTCTGCATGCCTCTTTTGCAGAATAGTTGGCTAAAACATCTTTAGTCTGTTAAAAGAAGATTGTTTGTTTTTTAACGTCTACGAATGAATCATCCAACTCTCACAATCAAACTGATTTTAAAAGATATAAACAAACGTACATGTAAATCAATTTAGTCCTTTACATATAGAAACAAACACATAAACAGATTGAAAATTTAAGCCTCGGGTCTTGAAGCATAGCATCACAACTGCCAAGCCCATGTCTACAGCGAAGGATGTGGTGATGGAAGGTTGGAGAGAGATAAAGGCGGTAGAGGGTTGGAGAGAGATGAAAGCGGTGGGTTTCCATGTCAAAACCGAAAAGCAAAAAAGATTTCAAGAATGGATGAAAAAGGACGAACCTGTAGAGTGAGAACAGGGAGGGCGACGACGTGGATGGGGAGACGTGCAAGGTGGCGACGGCGGGATGTAGAGGACGTGGATGGCTTCGACGTGGAGGGCGGAAGGGGGAGGACGACGGTGTGGATAGCTGTGGAGGATCGGGTGGCGATGTGAAGTTGTGGAGGATCAAGGATGATAGCAGCGTGATTTTTTTAACTTAGGTGGTGTTTCTTTTTCAGAGGTAAGGCAAACCTCTTTTGCAGAAGAGGTGAACCAAACCCTTTGCAAGAAGAGTTTTTGAGGGTGTTTGTTTTTCAAAAACCTCTTCAAACTCTTCCCAACCCACCGTCTCCAACCCCACTGTTTTCAACCCCACCGTCGACCATTGAGCCACCACCGTCCACCACTGTCTTCATCTCCAACCGTCCTCCTCCACCTACCGTTGAGCCACCACCGTCCACCACTGTCATCATCAAACCGTTGCCGTCGATCGAAGGAACCAGAGGCAGTGGAGGAGGAGACCGCGACTAGGGTTTCGATCGTTCTAGGGTGGTTCGCGACTAGGGTTCGCCGATGGGAAGAACCGAGACGGTGGAGGAGGAGACCGCGACTAGGGTTTCGATCGTCGCAGGTTTCGATCGAACAAGGTTTCGCGACTAGGATCGAACCAGGGTTCGCGACTAGGGTTCGCCGATGGGAAGAACCGCGACGGTGGAGGAGGAGATCGCGACTAGTGCAGTGGAGGAGGGCGGCAGCGGCGGAGATCGGAGGAGGAGACCGCGACTAGGGCGGTGGAGGAGGCGGTGGGTTGAAGAAGCCATCTCTTGAACGTGAAGAGGTTAACCTCTTCTTGGAGAAGACTTTAGTCCACGTCTGTGCCAAGAAGAGGCCACACAGAACTTTTTTAATGAAAGGTCTGCGAGAAAACAAACGGTCTGCGAGAAAACAAACGGTCTGCGAACCTCTAACCTCTTCCCGCGTCTGCGTGGCGCAGACATAAGAGGTTAGAAGAGGTTTTTTAAAAAAAACAAACACCCCCTTAATATGAGAATAAGATGAGGATGAGAAAGGGTAAGAAGTCTTTGGTCTATGTTTGCCTCAAAAAGAAGCCGGCAACAGATTTTTAAATGAAATGTTTTCTAAAAAAACAAAAATACTGCAGAGGTAAACCTCTTCTCATGGTCTGCATGGCGCATACATAAGAGGTCAGGAAGATTTTTTTTAAAAACAAACACTCTCTAAAATTCATATTTTTTCTTTCTTCTCATGGAGATTTTTTTGTGAAAAAATTATATATTTTCTCTTTTTAAGTTGTAAAATTAAATATTTTTTCAAGAAAAAATTTTAATACATAATATACAATGCATTTAAATCATGATTTAGAAACACATGTAACTTTGCAAGTAAGGAAGAGTAAATATGTAAATGACCCTTTTTGTAGAAATAAATTAGTTGTTTAGAGAGTGTTACATTTATTTACTTTTCTTTTTGAACGGCAAAGGTCTCAATCGTATGAAGCAACTGTTTCCAGGCCATATCACCAAGGTCTAGTTATCTAGACCTCCCATGAGCCACCACAACCACCCAGGAGGAAACCCATTAGGAAAACCCCCTGATCCCCCACAGACTTTTTTTTCGCTGCAGGAGGGATTTGAACCCAAGACCTCTCATTTTAAAGAATCTTGTGGTACTATTGAGACAATACCTCTTGTTGTTTCATGTTGTTGTTCAAATAGTTTAAACACAAATAAACTATTTTTATTACAATTAGCTTTTGCACAATATAAACAAAATTCAGGTTTAATATCATGAACATGAGTTCTAATTTTTTTTTGTTTGGAGGCTCATTATTTCAATTAGTTCTCATGTTTCTCGAATGGATCTCTTAGTTGTTGAGAAGGTTGCCCAAAAGCGGACAAAGAGCTCAAAGCCCCTTCTCGGGGAAACCGAAAGTGAAGGGCAAGAAAAAAGGAATTGACCCTCTTATTTTATTACTAGATGCTGAATCCATGGGCAAGCAAAAGACAACCTGACGAACTGATATATCTTAGTAGCCAGAGGTGCTCTGATAAATAATAAGATATGGAAAATTGACACCTCAATGGTTTTTTTAATAATAAATGGTCTTGTCGTGATATCTTCAGTTATCCTGAAAGTTGGTAACTAAGATCGATTATTCGATCGCTGACCATAAGACCGTACCCCTTTGATGCGTTGGAACCTCATGGAATGGGTAAACACTCGCCCTTCATTAGTTCAGAACCCAAGATTAAGCTTAATATTCTTCCTCTCACCTGATATTCACTAAAGTGTTAATATTGACACTTAAATCGTGATATGCAAAAGGAAGGTCTTGGGTTCAAATCCCTCCCGCACCGAAAAAGGGGTCTGTGGAGGGTCAGGGGGTTTCCCAGTGTGGTTTTCTCCTGGGTTGGTTGTGGTGGCTCATGAGAGGTCCAGGTAACTAGACCTTGGTAACATGACCTAGAAACAGTAGGTTCACACGATTGAAACCTTCGCCCTTAAAAAATATATATGCAAAAGGAAAGGGTCAAAATATTAAATATAAGAGCCACTTGGAGGAGACCCAGGTTTAATCCTGGTAAAGAGGTAATTTAGGAGTAGTGTAGGATGTGTGAGTTAGCCGTTCAAAAAAAATAAAAATATAAGACTAAGTTTCTAGATTATTAATGATTCCAGTTTCAAGTTGACGGATGATTGATTCCAATAACTAGGCACGGGTCTTGACGTTGAACGGCGCGCCATCAGATACGACTCATGATGAGCATTAACGCCACACATTTTATAGTTTTTTTTAATAATATAGAGTAAACTTCTCTTTTACTACATGTGGTTTGTCAATATTAATCATTTTGCTCCAAAACTTTCAAAATGATCATTATGCTCTCTGCGGTTTGACAATTTAATCATTTTGTTCTCTATGGTTTGACAATTATAACCCTTTTACTCTATGTGGTTTCGAAAAAAAATGAAGTATAATGGAGATATATTGGAAAAGTTTGGACAAAATGATTAAAATGTCAAACCACATGGAGCATAATGATCATTTTGAAAATTTTGGAGCAAAATGGTTAATATTGTCAAACCATCGGGAGTAAAAGAGAAGTTTACTCTAATATATAAATATATTATTTATTATTTTTATTCATTTAAATTTATTATATTTACATATATTTTAAAATATATATCTTACTCATATTGTATTAAAATATTACATATCTTAATTAACCTATTTTATTTTATAACATTGCTCATTTTAACCGAAAATATAATAATTGTTTAGTTAAATATATCTATTTATATTGTTATAAGTCAAAATTAAAAAGTTAAAATTATATCCATTTATATAGCATACAAATTATAAACTAAGATTTTTTTATAGCATGTATATTACATGAGTTAAATAAAAAATATTAAAATAATTGAAATAAGTATTTACAAATCATAAAACAAATTTTTGGATAAAATATGATCAAATCGCATACTTTAAGTAATATAACCATAACTAAAAACTTAAAAAATTATTGAAATAATAACCCATGATTTTAATCTATCATTGTTTTAAATAAAAAAAAAACTAAAACTATATATTTAAACAATGACTTTTTATGCATTAATTTGACAAGTATGCATATGACTATATGAGCATAGTTGCAAAAGTTGGTAGACGCTCCTAGATCGGAACATATTCTTGGAGCGATTAATCGGAGAGTACTCGGCTCTAGGCGGGAATACTCAGGTAATATTTAGGAAGTACTCGGCCTCGAAACAATTCCTTGGAGTGAGTATTCGAAGAGTACTCGGCCTAGACCGACTTTTACAACAATGTATATGAGTATTGGTGAAGACAATTACTAGATGGACATCGTTTTTTAAAGAATACATGGGCTAGTAATTTGTTGGTATTCTTGTTAAACAATTTTTGATATAGTGACATTCGATATTGTTGTACTTAGATTATTAATTATGTTAAAAAGTTTATGTTGCAACGAAGCTTAATTAAATACTTTTATTAAAGAGCTATACACGAGCGATATGAAAATCCAATGAGTAAAGCATTTATAAAGTGTAGAGTCTTATACAACACATGCTATTTTTTTTAATGTTTTTTCACCCTTATTTTTGTGTTTCTCTCTTATTAAATAATTATATTAACAATAATGATGTTAAAATAATATACTTTTGGCATCTGTGTCAGAATAATATATGTAATATGGCATTATTTTATAGCAGTTTTTTTATATTTTATTCAACGTTATTATTTTAGACAATTAGATTCATAAACTGTTTCAGTTTTTTTAAAATTGTGTTTATTATTAATTAAATTATTCAATTTTTTTTTATAATTTTTATATTGTTATTTTTTTAATGATTAATTTTTGGATTACTGACGGATCATTAGATTATCAACGTGTCACCATCAATACTACCCATTCATTTTTAATTATATCCTTATTACTAATCATTATTTAATTTTATATTTATCAACACATGTATACATTCATTTGTTCTAAATTAGTGCTTTAAACGTGATTCTCGACTTATCATATCGGATCCAGATTGATTCTGAAGATCAATAAATGGTGTATTTGATGTCATTTTAACCAGCTTTACACGCACTTAATTGTTAACATATTTTGATAATAATGTAAGGTTAAAGTACACGTGAGATGTGAAGTTTTGTGAATAGAAAAATGACCATTTTTAATATTATGCATCTTGTCCATTTGATTGAGTTACGTATTTCTCCATATATTGACAAGATCTTTATGTTCACATTCATGTCACATTGTTTCTCTAGAAGAACCTACAGATGGCACTTCAAAATGGTGATCTATCTAAACAGTTACTTGATTCTTAAGCTCACATATGGAACCATATTTTCAGTTTCATAAACTCCATGTCACTTAAATGTGTCATTGAGTTACAAATAGTTTAATTGAATACTTTTTAGAGATTTTCTTATCAAATATATTATTGATCATTCTTACTTGTTTTAATCCATGATATTCAAATAGCTTTTTGAGTAGTTCATCTTGTTATGTGTCAAAATTGTCAAACTTAATTTTTCTTTACGGGATTTATTTTTTAAAATTTATCCAAAACATTTATGGATACTTCTTCAAGTAAATCTTTTTTTAAAAAAACAAGTACAAGTATCAGTTTAATTTTCATCAGAAGTTCGATTATACGTATTATATTTAAGGACAATTGCAAAATAGTAAGGAGAACGGTGATCATTTTAACACACACACACATATATATATTTACAACACTCACACAAACATATATATACATACATATACCAGTGAAGAAAAAAAAAATTTAAGGGGGCGGCTAATGCATGGGTACACCACTGATTTAATGTCATTTTGACCAGCTTTAGACGCACGTGTTAACAAATTTTGATCATAATGTTAAGTGAAATTCAAATAAGATGTCAAGTTTTGTGCATGGAAAAAGGACCATTTCTTAATATTATCTTTATCCATTTCAGTCATATGCTCCCCCTTATGTCTCTATATATAGGCAAGATCTATATGTTCACAAACATGCCACATCCTCTCACTAAAAGAAAAGAACCTACATATGGCACATCAAAATGTTGATATGTCTAAAGAGTTACTTGATTCTCAAGCTCATGTATGGAACCATATTTTCAGTTTCATAAACTCCATGTCACTTAAATGTGCCGTTGAGTTACAAATACCCGATATCATCGATCGTCATGGTTCACCAATGTTGCTGTCCGAGTTAGCCGAGGCACTCGGTTTAAACCACGAGAGAACTCAATTTGTCTATCGGCTTATGCGCGTCCTTGTTCACTCTGGTTTCTTTGTGAAACAATGTGTATCCGCACCCGAAGAGAATGATGAGGAGGGAGGAGTGGGCTATTTGCTAACTCCTGCTTCTCGGTTGCTTCTAAAAGACGAGCCTTTAAACGTTAGGCCCTTTTTACTAGCCATGTTGGATCCAATCACGATAGATCCATGGCAAAACATGAGCAAATGGTTCCAAAACGATGATATCAACCCGTTTTACACAACTCATGGGAGGATGGTATGGGATCTGGCTGGCCAAGAGCCGAAGCTTAATCTGTTCTTCAATGAAGGGATGGCTAATGATTCAAGGCTTGTTACAAGTGTCATTCTTAAAGATTGTCGGGATATTTTTGAAGGGTTAGATTCGATTGTGGATGTTGGGGGTGGTACCGGGACTGTTGCAAAAGCTATTGCTGAAAGTTTTCCTGATATAATGTGCATCAATTTTGATCTTCCTCGTGTGGTTAATGGTTTGGTTGGAAGTAAGAACTTGAGTTATGTTGGTGGAGACATGTTTGAAACCATTCCTAATGCTCATGCTGTTATGCTTAAGGTATTCAATCTATTTGAACATAAAGTAGTTATGATAATGATTTTTTTTTTTTTTGTGTAGACCTTTTGAGAGAAATTACCAAAACTAGCTAAGTTTGATTAAATTATGAATATATGAGCTAGCTTGGGAAGTATATATGGTGAACTTATTGGCTCAACCTATATGTTTGGTAGATTAGTTTGCTCTTTGAACTTATGACCTAAATTAGTGTGGGGCGTGATCAGCAAAATTAGCATAAGACGTTGGCTAAGCCTTCAACATGTTTTGCTGCCAAATCTGAAATGAACCCTCTGATTAACTGGATTTTGAAATGCTGATGAAAGTTATAGACTGAAAACTCATGTTTATTTAAAAGCAAAAAAAAAAAAAAAAACTTTAGTCCAACTTGTCAGTTTAAGTAATTTTCCCAACTTTTGATGTGGATTTTTATCTTCTTTTTTTTATTTTTATGAAAAATCAGTGGATTTTACATGATTGGAGTGATAAAGAATGCATAAAGTTACTGAAGCAATGCAAAGAATCGATTCCGAGCAAGGAAAATGGAGGAAAATTAATCATCATAGACATGGTCGTAAAGGATCACACATCGAATAATTTACTCGAGACTCAACTTTTCTTTGATATGCTTATGATGACCTTAGTGACAGGAAGAGAAAGGAGCGAAAAAGAATGGGCAAAGCTCTTCTTTGAAAGTGGGTTTAGCAATTACAAAATAACTCCTATTTTGGGGTTAAGATCCCTAATTGAGGTTTATCCCTAGTTTACATTGCTTTCTATACAACATAAAATCTACTTAAATATTAAACTATTTCTTTGAATGTTATTGGTTATTTTGTATAGGTGTTATCCTTGTAGCAACCTATGTCTACTTTCGTTAAAAAATAAATAAAGATCCTATGTTTATTTATGAGATATAATCTGTTTCGGTTAAAAATTAACAAGCTTAATTTTAGCAAAATCAGAAAATCATTTGGAGGGTGAATAGCATCATCTATTGGATGACCTTCTGTTGCATGATCATATATGCACCTTTGCAATAGACAATACTTGCAACCAAGTTACAATCGATTGCTAGATACGCTATTTATTGATTTTATAACATAAATATAACACATAATCATCAGCTTTGATACAAATACAATACAAAGAAAATAACATCACAACTTGAAATCTATTAAAAATGGTTGACACTACTACAAATACAATACAAAGAAAATAACATCACTTGAAATCTCTTAAAAATGGTTGGTACTACTTCAAATACAATACAATACAAAGAAAATAACATCACAACTTGAAATCTATTAAAAATGGTTACAGGATGACACTATTGCAAAGTTGCACATTATCTTCCACATTTCCATAGAATGGAATGAATCAGATGAAGAGTTCATGTAATCAGATTCCTTTGTTTTTCCCACCTCCAATTGAAAGAGGCTTTCTAAAGTTAGCTAATCCATCACTTTTTCAACAATTTTGTAACCTTACTTAAAAAGTTAAAACAAAAAATCTTTTAAATATTGTCAAACATTTTTTTTAATTTGTTGACATCTTTATAAAACTAATAAGTTAATAAATGACTTTCAAATGATATCCCAAACATGCACTTAACTGCTTTAATTGATAAACATGAGAAATTGAAGAAATTAAGCATAATTTACTGGCTTATCCAAAGGGCTTAAGCCTAGAAGTATTGTAATGAAATTGAGAAGTTACACCTTAATAAGGTTAGGGGTTCCAACCTGAGCATGAGAGAGAGTTTACGTACTTATCCGGATCTCGCTTATCTGGTGGGTATGATCTCACAATTGTCAGGGTAATTAGACGTTCAGATGTTGTTGTCAAGGCCGTCTCAAGTGTTTCTAAGGCCCTAAGAAAAATTTGAATTAGGGCCCCTACTAACACCTAATAGTTAAAGTAAAAAAATCATTCTTCTTTATCCATGCTTGAGACCGGCAAAGGTTTATAGACCGTAAAGTTAAATGGAATTTATATATCATGTTCTAAATCTTAAGGCCATTCTGTTAATTTATTTTTAGAATTCATATTTGTACGTTGTATTTTTATTTGGTATTTTAATCAAACTAATAACAAGATCTAATATGTTCATCAATTTGTTACGTCATACGTTACCGGCCAATTAATGTTACGCTTAACATACCGACCTACTCGCCGGAGGTTTGTCAAACCTATGGTACCACTATGCTAACGTCGGTTTAGATCCCACTAAATTGACTGGTAAACGATTCTGTGAAGGGACTTACAATGAAACTTGAATATATGGCACATGATTGACATGATATAATACAGATAGTTCAATAGCAATCAATTGTATTGTGTTCATCAATGTTGTTTTCATGAAGTTACATTATCATGATTATTATTCTAATTGTTCCATGTAGTCACCATGTTGTCACCAAGCTGTGGTACCATAGGTTTGACAAACCTCCGGCGATAGTTGTTCCATGTTAACTTGTAATATGTATCGAGTTGTAAACTAAGTGTATAAGATCTTGTCTTATTACACTTATGTAACTCTAGTGTTGAATGTTATTATAAAGATATATTATCTTCATAACATTCATGTGTTTCGTTGTTGTTGTCGTTATGTTCACCTGTCCTTATCTCAATGTGTGTTCTTGTAAGAATAGCTAAGTGTTATAAGATATAATCTTACAACTATGTTATTCTATTGGGTTGATGAGTTATGAAATTATATTATCATATTCATCTTAGTATCCTTGTCATATCATGATCATACAAGCATGCATACAATGATAAATGATAATAAGTTAAACAATATTATCTAAATCACAGTATAGGCAATATGTTAAGCTGAAACTTTTAAATAAATAAAAATAAGCATGTTTCTCAGCCCCGAGAGTTTAAAATCAATTAAGATTAGAAAAGGGGCATATGAACTCACCTTGTTGTTGAAGTGGTTGACTTAGCTTAAACAAGAAATGCACGCGCTCTTTGTTGTAATTGTTGTTGTTTTCACGATCCTGTATTGATTTCACGTGGTATGTAACTTATAAGTATAAGCTATAAAGATTTATGTACGCGTATGTGTTAGCCATAAAGTTGACTAACACTTGTAAGTCTCGGTCTTCATTCGGCCCCGATTTTATGATTATAAAGCGTTATTGTTATATAACTTTATGTTATGTGGTTGACCTTGACTAAATCTTGAAATTTTCCAACTTAATCATTATGTGTTTGTTGTTGATATTGCTAGGATTTTGATCAACCCACCAAAGCCATGAATATAGCTTAAGTCTATGATTTAAGTTCTCATATGTCATCCTTGTTGAGTTTATAACATTTTTGACTACATGGTTAGAAATTAACCATCTAACTCTATCTTTGTGAACCTTAATAATTTGAGTTTGTAAATTCCTTAGATTCAAACCCATCACCTTTGTAGTATTAGGTTACCCACCCCCGTGCATGTTGTGTTAACCCTAAATCATTTCAAGTGTTTACTTCCCATTGATCCATAGGGCCAAATGATAATTTGGGCCGAATAGTCATTTGGGCTGAACGGTTATATGGACTAGGTATATGAGCCGAGTGAATGCTGCTGGGCCATATGGATTGCATGGGCCTTATGATGATGTTGGACCGAAACACATGACATTGGGCCGAACCAATTGGACTTAAGCCGCTCGAAGGGTGAAATGGCATCAACTTCCAGCAAACCTTGTGATTTCTTTGGCACAGGTTTAGCCCTGTTATAGGTTTGGCGAACCTCAGGGTTCGTTCACGTAAGGTTCGCCTCGTGGTGAAAGGTTCGGCCAAGTCTCTAGGATCACAGTCCAAAGGTTCGTTGTCCAGCAGGTTTGGTGAGCAGGGTGGCTAGCAACAGGGTTCGGCCAATGCACTCGTGGGTTCGGTGACTCCTGTTCAAGCATGTAGGTTCGTGTCTACGGGAGGTTTGTCTAGGTGTAGGGTTCGGGAACATGGGAGGTTCGTTGCCATGCAGGTTCGTCTATATCACAGCTTCATGGCTTAGGAGGTTCGTGACTCACAAGGTTCGGATCCATGGCACGCAGATCCACCTGATTCAAAGGTTCGGCCGAGGTTGTTCCCGAACCCAGTGTATCATTCCCCATTCCAGAGTGTAACATCAGTGCCGGACGCGTGCCGAAACAGTGATCGCAACAGTAAATCGTACAGTAACTCAGGTACACATTACGTGAAACTATGTTTATGCTATTGATACATTACACTTGATATGAAACTATTATACGATTGTCTGAAATCTGATTAAAACCTTAGGGTTTGACAGTCAGAAACATGTCAGACAACACAGTGTTATAACATAGATACTTGATTTGATACTATTGTGTATAAACGTATGTGAGGTTAAACAAAACAAAACCATAACGGTTGTTGTTACAGAATGTTAAACAGACGAATTATTCGTATAAGTGACGATCTGTACGAATGATTATGAGGGTTTAACGTTCTGAAATAATGACTGAAAAGTAGAAAACAAGAATCAGAAAGCCAAACCATCGTCGTGTTCGTTCGAATGACGATTCGAACGAATACGCGCGATGAGGACGCGTCCTGACGAAACGAAAACGAACACGAAAACGAAACGAACGATCATAACATTAAGGAAATAAAATAATTCCTGTTTTACAATTTTGAAACTCATCATAAATGAAATTAAACGAAACTATTTTAATAAATCGCGAAAGAAATTACGAAACGCGTAAAAATAATATCATTTGATAAATAATTTAATAAAATGATATTTAAAATCATTATTAGAAATAAATACCTTCCAAATAGTTAAAAATAAACCTTTTTATTTAATTAACGAAAAATGCGCGTAACGATCCGGAAACCCGACGAAAACGCGAACCGAGCAACCGAAACGAACCCGAACACCCCCGAGGTATATAAACCTTGAATGAGACTATTTTTCTCATTCTTCACAAACCCTCTCTCTCTAACTCTCAAAACCGTCCATCTTTTCTCTCTTTAGATTTACACCTTCAATCCTCCATAACTTGAGCATTTCTTGATGAAATCGTTTGATTTTGGTGTCCACGCGTAGCTAACAACGAGATCTACAAGGAAGTACAAACGATCTGAGAAGTTTTCCAGCCGAACTCGAGGTATGAACCAAAGAATAAATTGAAAAGTAGGGTTTTCTAAACCCATTGCCGATCCTCGCCTTAGAATTCGGTTAACCCCTTGCTGCCATGAAACCACGACCAACTGAGAACACCTAGGACTCCATGACTATCAGAATATCACTCCCTCACAACAGGAGGCATGGAGATTGGCCGATGAACAGAGTTCGTGGGGCTCTAGTGGGCGAACCTGTTCACTTCAGCCACGGCCGAACCTGCATTGAGCGGGGGACGAACCTATTAGCATGGTGACCACCGAACCTTATTGCATGAATGGCGAACCTGGGTGACCAACTTAACAGCCACGAACCTCACCTCTATTGACGAACCTGCCATGCACAGACATTAGCCGAACCCTCAGCACCTTCCCAGCCACCGAACCTATCTAGTTTCAGCCGAACCTTCTCCCAGGCACAAACTTTCCTAGCTGCAGTGAACCTGATAGTCTCAACGAATCCATACACACCGAACCTTTGTGAGACGAACCTGCTCACCCCAAATCTACAATGTATGAACGAACCCATGATGCCCCGAACCATTCAAGCTGGGACCGAACCCTCTCCTGTTATCCTCCTTTTCACGAACCTTTCGACAAAACCATGGCCGAACCTTGTTATTCTTGACCGAA
This sequence comes from Mikania micrantha, assembly GCA_009363875.1. Lineage (NCBI taxonomy): Eukaryota > Viridiplantae > Streptophyta > Magnoliopsida > Asterales > Asteraceae > Mikania > Mikania micrantha. Next base: position 53,463,914 of record CM018689.1, read on the forward strand.
CCTTGTGGTGGTCACCGAACTAAGGGCGAACCTTGGCATTGGTTGCTGGAAATTGAGATCACACCCACCACGATTAATAGAAGCCGGATGTCTAGTTTCGGTCGGCCCACACAAAATCTTATTCGGTTTTGTGGAATGCATGCCGCCCAATGTATTATTCGTGGCCCAGGTATTTCTTTTGATTTTGGCCGGAAATTTAAAAGTCGGTCCATAGCTCGGCCCAACATAAACTCCTTCGGCCCACATACTTCTCGGCCCAATGACATTGACCCACAACACTTAGATTAATTCATGAATGGCCCAATAGTTGGCCCATGGCTACTATTCAGCCCACAATGATCTTAATGGCCCAACAGCCTCTTTGAATCGGCCCATGAGACTTCTTTCGGCCCAATGCACACAGCCAGCCCACACACATAATTTTTAAGCCCAATTTCACAATAAATTGTGACACCTCGTAATTTCCAGGTCAGCTTTGATTTTATTTAAATGTTTATTTAAATGCTTTATGTACACGTGGCACTAGAATTAGAACAATTTAGTGTGACACGTGGCACGACGGTACGAACACTGACACACGACAGGATAATTCGATGAATTATCGGCAAACAGCACACACGTGTCAAAACACACGAATGTTGGTGAACGTCAAGCACATTGTGTAGCACAACACTTGAAACTTCGCAAAACACTCATACATTGAACTTGGAAGTTCAAACGGGGCCAAACGATAGTTCGGAAGCGTGAATACGGTGACGAACGGATCAAACTCATTGAATTGGGCTTATTGGGCTCTTCCGGGACCCGTCGCGGTACGCGGTGGCCCAACAAGAGGCCCATTCGCGGTACGCGACGAGTTTCGGGGAATTTAAATCTAGAAATCCGCCGCGGTACGTGGAGAACCTTTTTACCTGTTAACCGCGGTATGCGAAGCCGCCCAGTAGAGGTGCACAAACTGGTTAACCGGTCGAAAACCGGTTTTGGAATAACCGAACCGGTTAACCGGTCAAAGGCTAGAAACCGGTTTTTTCCAATAACCGGTTCGGTTAATAACCGGTTTTTCAAGCTCAAAAACTGAAACCGTATAATAACCGAAACCGGTTAACCGAACCGGTTAACCTATAAATAACCGATTTTTTAGTGAGTGGGACCGGTTAACCGGTTTGGTTAACCGGTTATTAACCGGTTTGGTCTCTTGAAACCTCAAACCGGTCCCAAACCGCCGGTTTTTTCAAAAACCTATAACCGATTGCAATAACCGGTTTAAAAACCGGTTTCTAACCGGTTACGAACCGGTACCGGTTCGGTTAACCGGTTTTTTTGTGCATCTCTACGCCCAGGCGACAAAATCTTTATAAATCCAAGATCATGATGCCTAGTCTACCTTTTATCATCATATCTCCGGCTTCACACGAAATCTCTCGACCAAACTCGTCTTCAACCTCCATTTTCAACCATTTTTCCACCATTCTTGACCTCATAGAAGCTCCACACTTGAGAATTGAAGCTTGCTTCTCACTTGGAAGCTTGAAGGATCATCACCACCACCTTGCTTGTTGAAGAAGCTGCTGTCCAGAAGCTTTAGGAGCCGTTATCACTATCATCTCGAAGTTCCAGGAGCTTTGAAAGGTAGTTCATCACTCCATATAGCTTAAAAATGCTCCTACACACATGCATATGTTAAAACACACATGCAAGCCCCATGGTCTTGCATGCACGAATTTTCTTGACATTGAATCTGGGTTTGATGATTAAACCACTGTTAATGATGATCTATAATGTTAGTATTGAGTTTTGTGATGATCTAAAGTGTTGGGTATGAACCTCTATGCTTAAAATGATGATATTGATGCATGCATGTATGATCTAAAGCATTTTAGATGATTTTAGTTACATTGGGATGATTCTTGATGATGTTTAAGAGTTTGTGCAAGATTAGATCATGATCGTGATGGTTAAAATGTGATTAAATGGTACACTTGCTATTTTTAGAAACTTTTAGTTACAAAATAGTGTTATGGATGATATGGTGAGCATGCATGCATGAGGAATTGCTATTAGGATGTTAATATGATGATTTGAGTATTTAGAATGTGATTTTGATAATGTTTATGGTCATATTGGCATAGTTACTATATTTAGTAACTTTATTTGATGAAACGTTAATAGATGATGAAATTGGTTATGTTGACATGATTAAATGATGTTAGAATTGTTATTATGATGATTTGTGGCTTAAAAATGGATTAGAAATGGCTAGATTGATCATTTGGACAAAAATAGCCAAAGTTACTATTTTTAGTAACTTTATTTTTACAAAAACCAACTTATGAACATTTTGTATGGTTTGAGCATGCTAAGTGGCATATTGTGTTATAATATGATGATTAGATGCTAAGTTAGATGGTTTCCGATGTCACGTATGCTATAAATGGAAACTTTCCATTTTAGGAAACTTTTATGTGCTAACATGTTATAAACGACCTATGTGACTTCGTATGATGATGTGTTATGTGTTAACATGATCACGTATGACTAACAAGCATGCTAGAACTCTAAAATCGATATGCTTTGTGAACTTTCCATAAATGGAAACTTACTATAAATAGTAAGTTGTCCATAGACGCGACTTGCGCGTTTTGCACACGACGAGCACTTACACATTTGCTACACGATTCACAACCGTCACACGGTTCACCAACGGGTCGTTGACTTGACACGGTCAACTTTGGTCAACTCTAGTCAAACACGGTCAATATGGACCAACACGAGCAAACACGGCCATTGTGGACCGACACGGACAGACATGAACAACCGAAGGTTGTTGGGCACAAACACGAGCACTAACACAAACACTAGCACGGTCACTTACACAAACTCATGTACGGTATACGATATAGGTTGCCGGTGACCGACGCACAGTCTACACAGGAGCTTACGCGTACTCTATTACTCTTCATCACTAAGGTGAGTTTACGGCCCCTCTTTACTCTTTTTCAAACGCTTTTAAATAGGGGGAGAATACTAGTTACATCGAGTCAAACATTTATTACTGTACAAACATTTTTATTGTGTATGTTGGTTTATTAGACAAACATTAAGTGTTGAACTCGTAACAAGTCCTCACAAAGTCTTACCGTTAATGTACGAACAACGTGGTAGATTTGGATGGATCCATTAGGGTATGACCAACCCCACGTGACACAATGTTGACTGGGTGTCATAACCCGTGCAAACTCTGACCTAATTTACTGTGTGTACGAGACACAGTGGAGGCAAGTACAAACAGGTCTAGTTCGGTAGTGACACACTGACACTTGGAGCCTAGGGTTCGGTACTAACATTTGATAAACAGCATGACACACTTTCTATTACTATACGTATATCAAAACCTGTGAACTCACCAACCTTTGTATTGACACTTTTTCAAACTTGTATTCTCAGGTAACTAGCAGGCTATGGAAGCCAGGAATGCACGTAGGGGATCGAGCATAGGACCCACATGCATTTATCTATGTTTTCATCCAAACACTGTTTATTTTGAATATGTATTTTTATCAAACATCATAGTGTCTGACAATTTCTGATTCCGCTGCATTTGTTTAAACATTTTATTTTCCGCTGCATTATAAACTACCTATATTTCCGCTGCAAACTATTGTGTTGAACTTTTTATGGCAAACTCTGTGTTTTGTAAACGCATATAGAGGTGTTCTATATGACCTTGAGCTGTGATTCTGGCCACATCACACCCACGTGGACTGACACCACGTGTGGGAATTTGGGGGTGTGACATAAATGGCCCACAAGATTATCCGGCCCAAGGGATTTTAAGTAATGGATAATCGTATGAATGAACGTTGGAAACGACAAAAACAAAGAACAAACATATTTATGAAATAATCATTTTGTTGTTATAAAGTGATAACAAGTTTTAAACAAATTACATAAAGATTTAAAAGACTTATAGACAAATGATGACTTGAAATTAATGAGCATGCATGAAGTCTTGAAAAAGAAAGAATTTCGGGCCGGATAACGAACAAGACTCGCAAGTGTTGTCAACTTTAGGACTAACACTTACACGCACAACAAACCCTTACAAACTTTACTTATAAGCTACAACACTATGAAATCAATACAGGAGCGTGAACATCATAACAAGTGCAAACAAAGAGGGCGTGCATTCTTATTCTACTTAGTCAAACACTACGGACACAAGGTGAGTTCATTTGTCCCTTTTCAAACTTATTTGTTTTACTTCGGGACTGAGAAGCATGTTAAACATTTTAATATACTATTGAAATGTTATCTAATGTTTTTAAACTTAAACATGATGCTTATGTTGATGCATATGATGGGAAACTAGTATACTTTGAGAAGCTATAAACTTGATACTTATACTACAAACTAGAAGCTTGAAACTACATGTTGGATGCTTATGCGGGAAACTAAATGCTTGAATGTGAGACTTGATGCTTATGCTAGAAATCATATACTTAAACTTGAGACTTGATGCTTATGCTAGAAATCATATACTTAAACTTGAGACTTGATGCTTATGCTAGAAATCATATACTTAAACTTGAGACTTGATGCTTATGCTATGGAATTCATGATGAAACTATACGTGGATGCTTGAAACTATATGCTTGAAACTATAATGTGCGCATGAAATACTATGCATGTATCTAATCATAGGCTACGTAATTGCTAAACTTCTGCTAGTGCTGAGCTTGTACCTATGTATTGAGATACATGGAAACTAAACCATAACGAGGCTAAGCTATTATCTATATAAGAGACATGTAATTTCTAAACTTCTGCTAGTGCAGAGCTTTTGTCTGCTTATATGAGATATGTAATTGCTGGATTGTTTGTGTATGCATGGCTTGTGTCTATGTATGAGATACGTAATTGCTAAACCTCTGCTAGAGCAGAGCTTGTATCTTGTATAGGAGACACGTAATTGCTAGACTAAGCTTAACTAATTCATGAGATACGTAATGGCTAAACTTCTGCTAGAGCAGAGCTTGTATCTAGCCGTGAGCTACGTAATTGCTAAACTTCTGCTATAGCAGAGCTTGTACTCACGCATGAGATTAGGGAAAGCTAAACTATGTGCGTCTAAAACTATGATGCTTGTTAAACATACATTGAAGCTAATACTTATGAATGCTATAGACTTGTAAACTTTGAAACAGAAAACAAAAGTTATGATGAAGAATGGGTTGAATGGTAGGTAAAATGCTTAATTATTATTAACAACAGTGTCATATGCGGATTAGTATGTGGTGGGACGGCGTCTGGGCGGGTTGTAGGCTCGACTCAGGGGTATGCCCTATATATAAGCATACCGATTTGGATATTACATGTGGAGTTAATGAGGTTAAGGTTTTACCGAAAGAGGTTTGTTAAAGCTATTTTAAACTTAAAAACTATATGAACTCACCAACCATTGTGTTGACTTTGTTTTTATTACATGCTTTCTCAGGTGAAGAACAGGTATAAGCTAAAGCTTTGGATTGCATGCTAGGCGGCCTAGATAGAGGACCTAGTTGATTTTGGAAGCACATATTTTGTTAATCATATAAATCACTTTTGGTTGTCTTGTACAGATTACAAGATAGAAAACATTGATTCTTTTGTTAGGTTTACCGAGTTAAATTACTGAACATTGACATTGTAATTTAACTTTGTAATCCTATTTAAATGCTTAATTGTGCTTTAGTTATTCTTAACATTGATGCTATGTAAACAATCTGATCATCACGATTATCACTCACGATATCGCGCCCCGAGAACCTTCCGACCGACGGGGACTTCGATCCTACCCCGTCGGCTCGGAGTGTGACAGATTGGTATCAGAGCTCAAGGTTATAGAGAATAATAGGTCACTTACTTAAACGGTTTGTCCTAGACTATAACTTAGGGACCCTCATGTAGAGAGCATAAGACTTAAGTTTGCATTGTGTCTTCTGCATTCGATCACTGCACTAACCAATATCTTTTGGTTATGATCAGAATGCCGCCTAGAAGACAACCGACTCCGGTACCTACTACCCAGACTTCTGTACCTCATTCATCGACACCATCACCACCAGATTCACCACCGCCACCTCCTCCGCTAAACCCTCCTCCGAACCCGAATGCAGGTCCAGTTATTGATCCTGCCACTATCGTCTTGGCGACACTGCTGAGTAGTCAACTGACGAGTCAACTGAAGGATGTCATCCCAGAGATGATAAACCGGATTCAAGGCCATGGTAATACTTCTGGCCATACTACAGGAGAGGCTAGTGGAAACACTAGTCATACTTCAGACTGCTCCTACAAGTCCTTTGTAGGATGCAAACCACCAAGCTTTACTGGAGTCGAAGGAGCTATTGGACTGATCCAATGGCTGGAGAAAATGGAGAACACTTTGGACATAAGCAGTTGTCCAGAACACCATAAAGTTCGCTATGCAGCTGGTTCATTCAGCAAGCGAGCGTTGACATGGTGGAATGCTCAGATCAGGGCTAAAGGAGGAGACGAAGCAATGGCAATGTCTTGGGCAGAATTTAAACTCCTTCTGAGGAACGAGTTCTGTCCGAAACACGAACTGCAGCAACTAGAGATTGAGCTCTCGAACAATGTGATGAAGGGAGCTGATCATATGACCTTTACCACTCGCTATCATGAATTGGTAGCTTTGGTGCCAGAGATGGTGCCAACATTGGAAAAGCTAATTGATCGTTACGTAGCAGGATTACCCTCTTGTATCCAAAGCATTGTGTTGGCTGCATATCCTGCTACCCTGGAGTCTGCTATCTCCCTTTCAGCTAAACTTACCAATGTGATGGTAAAGTTAGGAGTTCTAAAAGATGATGCGGGAAAAGCTAAGGAAGCGACAACGAAGAAACCAGAGTACCACCAAAAGAAGAAACAAAAGGTCGTTAAGAACTATACGGCCGTTACTCCTCTGAGACAGGCCCCTGCAACACCTGTCAATCTTGCACCCAAGAACTATGGGGGAGAGCATCCTCAGTGCACTCACTGCAAGTATCATCATCCTCCTAATGCTCAGTGTAGGAAATGCACTAATTATGGTCGATTTGGCCACTGGGTTGCACGCTGTCGTTTTGCTGTAAATCAAGCTACCAACACTACAGCAAGGGCACTACCTCCACCACCACCACAGAATCGAGGCAACAATAACAACAATAGAGGATGCTACAACTGCGGGGAAATGGGTCATTTCTCCCGCGACTGTCCAAAGAGAGTGCAACCAGGAGCACAAGCACCTCGCGGACGAGCTTTTGTTATCGGAGCCAATGCTGCACGCCAAGACCCTAATGTGGCCACTGGTACATTTCTTTTACATGACTCTTATGCATCTATACAATTTGATACTGGTGCAGACCAGAGTTTTATTTTATCTGATTTTGTACGACAACTTAGTCTTATTGAGGAAACTTTAGACTCCCCTTACATTATCAAAGTAACGAATGGGAAACAAGTTACAGTTAGCACTATACTTAGGAACTGCCCACTTACACACACTGATCACACATTTACCATCGATTTGTTGCCGATGGAGTTGGGCAGTTTTGACATCATTGTGGGGATGGATTGGCTATCACTCAATAAGGTTGAAGTCATCTGTTCCGAAAAGCTACTTCGGATTCCAGTTGCGAGCGAACGTGTATTCGAAGTTCGTGGGGATCAAGCAAAACGAAACGTAAAGTTCATATCATGCATAAAAGCGCGTAAGTGTCTACAAAAGAAGTGCATAGCTTTCTTGGCTCACGTAGTGGAAAAAGAGAAAGACAAGAAAACAATACAAGACGTGCCGATAGTGAAGGAATATCCTGAAGTGTTTCCGGAAGATCTACCTGGTTTGCCACCTGTGCGACCGGTAGAGTTTCGTATTGATCTGATTCTTGGAGCAACATCTATTGCTAAATCTCCTTACAGGTTAGCACCTTCGGAGATGCAGGAATTATCTAACCAACTACAGGAGCCGCTTGATAAAGGTTTCATCCGACCGAGCTACTCACCTTAGGGAGCTCCGGTTTTGTTCGTGAAAAAGAAGGATGGATCCTTTCGTATGTGCATAGACTACAGGGAGTTAAACAAACTAACCATTAAGAATCGGTATCCATTGCCGAGGATTGATGATTTGTTTGATCAATTGCAAGGAGCTCAATACTTTTCAAAGATTGATCTGCGTTTCGGATACCACCAGCTTAGAGTGCAAGACGAAGACGTACCCAAGACGGCGTTTCGTACTAGATACGGGCATTACGAGTTTATGGTGATGCCTTTTGGGTTGACGAATGCGCCCGCGGTTTTCATGGATCTCATGAACCGTGTGTAAGCCGTATTTAGATCAATTTGTTATTGTTTTCATTGATGACATATTGATCTATTCTAAAAGCAAAGCAGAACATGAGCAACATCTAAGGACGATCTTGGAACTGTTAAAGGAAGAGAAGCTCTATGCCAAATTCTCGAAGTGTGAGTTTTGGATAAAAGATGTTCAATTCCTAGGCCACGTAGTTAACAGTGAAGGAATACATGTTGATCCTGCCAAGATCGTGGCAATAAAATATTGGGACACTCTGAAGACACCTACGGAGATATGCTCTTTTCTAGCCTTAGCAGGCTATTACAGAAGGTTCATCTCGAACTTTTCTAAGATAGCTCTGCCACTTACAAAGTTGACACAGAAAAGCGAGCCGTTTATTTGGGAACAAAAGCAAGAAGAAGCCATTCAGACTTTGAAGCAAAAGTTATGTGATGCTCCGATCTTATCTCTCCCAGATGGTTGTGATGACTTTGTTGTGTATTGTGATGCATCCCATCAGGGACTTGGCTGTGTACTTATGCAGCAGGACAAAGTTATTGCTTATGCTTCGAGACAACTAAAGATTCATGAGAAGAACTACACTACTCATGATTTGGAACTGGGAGCCGTGATATTTGCTTTAAAGATCTGGTGACATTACTTATATGGCACCAAGTGTACCATATTCACCGATCACAAAAGTCTGCAACACATATTCGATCAGAAGGAACTCAACATGCGATAGCGATGATGGGTTAAGCTTCTGAATGATTACGACTGTGTAATCAAGTACCATCCGGGCATGGCAAACGTTGTAGCTGATGCCTTAAGCCTGAAGGAACGAGTCAAACCCTTGCGCGTCAGAGCAATGGGAATGACTGTGCAGACCAGTCTACATGACACTATTATGCAAGCACAACAAGAGGCGATTGAACGAGCAAACTTGAAGAAAGAATTGGATTGTGGAGTGGAAAAACAATTGGAAAAGAAACCTGATGGACTTGTTTACTACAAGGATTGAGTATGGATTCCTGCAGTAGATGAGTTAAGGAAACTTATATTGGATGAAGCACACAAGACCAAGTACTCTGTACATCCCGTTGCTGATAAGATGTACCAAGAATTACGGGCATTTTATTGGTGGCCGGGTATGAAGAAAGACATAGCTGAGTATGTTGGTCGATGCCTTACGTGTGCCAAAGTGAAGGCGGAACACCAGAAACCGTCAGGTTTACTGGAACAGCCTGAAATTCCACTATGGAAGTGGGAACAGATAGCTATGGACTTTGTTACTAAGCTACCCCGCACTTCCAGTGGACATGACACTATTTGGGTTATCGTTGATCGATTAACCAAATCTGCTCACTTCTTGCCGATGCGAGAAACTTACACGATGGATAAACTAGCGAAGCTTTACATCAACGAGATAGTGGTACGCCATGGTGTGCCATTGTCTATCATCTCAGATCGTGATAGCAGATTCACATCAAGGTTCTGGAAATCATTGCAGAAATCTCTGGGGACGCAATTAAACCTGAGTACAGCTTATTATCCACAAACGGATGGTCAAAGCGAACGTACTATACAGACCCTAGACGATATGTTAAGAACTTGTGTTCTAGATTTTGGTGGTAATTGGGATTCTCATTTGCCATTGATTGAATTCTCCTACAACAACAGCTATCATAGTAGCATCGGATGTGCACCGTTCGAGGCTCTTTATGGTCGCAAATGTCGATCGCCGATCTGTTGGTCGGAAGTGGGAGATAATCGTATAACCGGGCCAGAACTTATTCAAGAAACTACAGACAAGATTGCTCAGATACAACAAAGGCTACAAGCAACACGAAGCAGACAAAAGAGTTATGCTGATAAACGACGCAAGCCGTTGGAATTCCAAGTAGGAGACCGTGTCATGTTAAAGGTTTCCCCATGGAAAGGCGTAGTCCGTTTTGCAAAGAAAGGCAAACTAACACCACGATACGTGGGACCGTTCGAGATCATCGAACGTATTGGTCCTGTGGCGTACAGGTTACTCTTACCGGATGAACTTAGTGGTGTACATGACGTGTTTCACGTCTGAAACTTGAAGAAATGTCTTGCTGATGAAACTCTTATCATACCGGTTGAAGATATTCAATTGGATGAACACTTACGTTTTGTTGAAGAATCTTTGGAGATTATGGATCGCAAAGTTAAGAAACTAAGGCGAAGCCGTATTCCGATTGTTAAGGTTCGATGGAACTCAAGGCGCGGACCCGAGTTTACTTGGCAACGTGAAGATCACATGAAGAACAAGTATCCCCAACTTTTTACAAAGGAAGCCGTACCGAATAACGAGTCTTAAATTTCGGGACGAAATTTCTCTAACAAGGGGAGACTGTAACATCAGTGCCGGACGCGTGCCGGAACAGTGATCGCAACAGTAAATCGTACAGTAACTCAGGTACACATTACGTGAAACTATGTTTATGCTATTGATACATTACACTTGATATGAAACTATTATACGATTGTCTGAAATCTGATTAAAACCTTAGGGTTTGACAGTCAGAAACATGTCAGACAACACAGTGTTGTAACATAGATACTTGATTTGATACTATTGTGTATAAACGTATGTGAGGTTAAACAAAACAAAACCATAACGGTTGTTGTTACAGAATGTTAAACAGACGAATTATTTGTATAGGTGACGATCTGTACGAATGATTCTGAGGGTTTAACGTTCTGAAATAATGACTGAAAAGTAGAAAACAAGAATCAGAAAGCCAAACCATCGTCGTGTTCGTTCGAATGACGATTCGAACGAATACGCGCGATGGCAACGCGTCCTGACGAAACGAAAATGAACACGAAAACGAAACGAACGATCATAACATTAAGGAAATAAAATAATTCCTGTTTTACAATTTTGAAACTCATCATAAATGAAATTAAACGAAACTATTTTAATAAACCGTGAAAGAAATTACGAAACGCGTAAAAATAATATCATTTGATAAATAATTTAATAAAACGATATTTAAAATCATTATTAGAAATAAATACCTTCCAAATAGTTAAAAATAAACCTTTTTATTTAATTAACGAAAAATGCGCGTAACGATCCGGAAACCCGACGAAAACGCGAACCGAGCAACCGAAACGAACCCAAACAACCCCGAGGTATATAAACCTTGAATGAGACTATTTTTCTCATTCTTCACAAACCCTCTCTTTCTCTAACTCTCAATACCGTCCATCTTTTCTCTCTCTAGATTTACACCTTCAATCCTCCATAACTTGAGCATTTCTTGATGAAATCGTTTGATTTTGGTGTCCACGCGTAGGTAACAACGAGATCTACAAGGAAGTACAAATAATCTGAGAAGTTTTCCAGCCGAACTCGAGGTATGAACCAAAGAATATACTGAAAAGTAGGGTTTTCTAAACCCATTGCCGATCCTCACCTTACAATTCGGTTAACCCCTTGCTGCCATGAAACCACGACCAACTGAGAATACCTAGGACTCCATGACTATCAGAATATCACTCCCTCACAACAGGAGGCATGGAGATTGGCCGATGAACAGAGTTCGTGGGGCTCCAGTGGGCGAACCTGTTCACTTCAGCCACGGTCGAACCCTTTTGGGTGCCGAACCTGCATTGAGCGGGGGACGAACCTATTAGCATGGTGACCACCGAACCTTATTGCATGAATGGCGAACCTGGGTGACCAACTTAACAGCCACGAACCACACCTCTATTGACGAACCTGCCATGCACAGACATCAGCCGAACCCTCGGCACCTTCCCAGCCACCGAACCTATCTAGTTTCAGCCGAACCTTCTCCCAGGCACAAACTTTCCTAGCTGCAGCGAACCTGATAGTCTCGATGAATCCATACACACCGAACCTTTGTGAGACGAACATGCTCACCCCAAATCTACAATGTATGAACGAACCCATGATGCCCCGAACCATGCAAGCTGGGACCGAACCCTCTCCTGTTATCCTCCTTTTCACGAACCTTTCGACAAAACCATGGCTGAACCTTGTTATTCTTGACCGAACCTTGTGGTGGTCACCGAACTAAGGGCGAACCTTAGCATTGGTTCGCTGGAAATTGAGATCACACCCACCACGATTAATAGAAGCCGGATGTCTAGTTTCGGTCGGCCCACACAAAATCTTATTCGGTTTTGTGGAATGCATGCCGCCCAATGTGTTATTCGTGTCCCAAGTATTTATTTTTGATTTTGGCCGGAAATTTAAAAGTCGGTCCATAGCAATTAAACTCGGCCCAACATAAACTCCTTCGGCCCACATACTTCTCGGCCCAATGACATTGACCCGCAACACTTAGATTAATTCATGAATGGCCCAATAGTTGGCCCATGGCTACTATTCAGCCCACAATGATCTTAATGGCCCAACAGCCTCTTTGAATCGGCCCATGAGACTTCTTTCGGCCCAATGCACACAGCAGGCCCACACGCAAAATTTTTAAGCCCAATTTCATAATAAATGGCCCACAAGATTATCCGGCACAAGGGATTTTAAGTAATGGATAATCGTATGAATGAACGTTGGAAACGACAAAAACAAAGAACAAACATATTTATGAAATAATCATTTTGTTGTTATAAAGTGATAACAAGTTTTAAACAAATTACATAAAGATTTAAAAGACTTATAGACAAATGATGACTTGAAATTAATGAGCATGCATGAAGTCTTGAAAAAGAAAGAATTTCGGGCCGGATAACGAACAAGACTCGCAAGTGTTGTCAACTTTAGGACTAACACTTACACGCACAACAAACCCTTACAAACTTTACTTATAAGCTACAACACTATGAAATCAATACAGGAGCGTGAACATCATAACAAGTGCAAACAAAGAGGGCATGCATTCTTATTCTACTTAGTCAAACACTACGGACACAAGGTGAGTTCATTTGTCCCTTTTCAAACTTATTTGTTTTACTTCGGGACTGAGAAGCATGTTAAACATTTTAATATACTATTGAAATGTTATCTAATGTTTTTAAACTTAAACATGATGCTTATGTTGATGCATATGATGGGAAACTAGTATACTTTGAGAAGCTATAAACTTGATACTTATACTACAAACTAGAAGCTTGAAACTACATGTTGGATGCTTATGCGGGAAACTAAATGCTTGAATGTGAGACTTGATGCTTATGCTAGAAATCATATACTTAAACTTGAGACTTGATGCTTATGCTAGAAATCATATACTTAAACTTGAGACTTGATGCTTATGCTAGAAATCATATACTTAAACTTGAGACTTGATGCTTATGCTATGGAATTCATGATGAAACTATACGTGGATGCTTGAAACTATATGCTTGAAACTATAATGTGCGCATGAAATACTATGCATGTATCTAATCATAGGCTACGTAATTGCTAAACTTCTGCTAGTGCTGAGCTTGTACCTATGTATTGAGATACATGGAAACTAAACCATGACGAGGCTAAGCTATTATCTATATAAGAGACATGTAATTGCTAAACTTCTGCTAGTGCAGAGCTTTTGTCTGCTTATATGAGATATGTAATTGCTGGATTGTTTGTGTATGCATGGCTTGTGTCTATGTATGAGATACGTAATTGCTAAACCTCTGCTAGAGCAGAGCTTGTATCTTGTATAGGAGACACGTAATTGCTAGACTAAGCTTAACTAATTCATGAGATACGTAATGGCTAAACTTCTGCTAGAGCAGAGCTTGTATCTAGCCGTGAGCTACGTAATTGCTAAACTTCTGCTATAGCAGAGCTTGTACTCACGCATGAGATTAGGGAAAGCTAAACTATGCGCGTGTGAAACTATGATGCTTGTTAAACATACTTTGAAGCTAATACTTATGAATGCTATAGACTTGTAAACTTTGAAACAGAAAACAAAAGCTATGATGAAGAATGGGTTGAATGGTAGGTAAAATGCTTAATTATTATTAATAACAGTGTCATATGCGGATTAGTATGTGGTGGGACGGCGTCTGGGCGGGTTGTAGGCTCGACTCAGGGGTATGCCCTATATATAAGCATACCGATTTGGATATTACATGTGGAGTTAATGAGGTTAAGGTTTTACCGAAAGAGGTTTGTTAAAGCTATTTTAAACTTAAAAACTATATAAACTCACCAACCATTGTGTTGACTTTGTTTTTATTACATGATTTCTCAGGTGAAGAACAGGTATAAGCTAAAGCTTTGGATTGCATGCTAGGCGGCCTAGATAGAGGACCTAGTTGATTTTGGAAGCACATATTTTGTTAATCATATGAATCACTTTTGGTTGTCTAGTACAGATTACAAGATAGAAAACATTGATTCTTTTGTTAGGTTTACCGAGTTAAATTATTGAACATTGACATTGTAATTTAACTTTGTAATCCTATTTAAATGCTTAATTGTGCTTTAGTTATTCTTAACATTGATGCTATGTAAACAATCTGATCATCACGATTATCACTCACGATATCGCGCCCCGAGAACCTTCCGCTCGACGGGGACTTCGATCCTACCCCGCCGGCTCGGGGTGTGACACAGAGCCTTGATCTGTTGTATAGACATCCCCATGCCTTCCTCATCCTTTCCTTGACTTGTTCTAACCTTCGTGTAGTTGGGATGAAGGCCTTGGGTCGAGTTTAGTAGAGTTTAAAGTAGGTTAAGGTGATGGTCGACCAAGGGTTGAGAAAACCTATTTTTCCGTGGTTTTCAAGCATCATTACCTCGATTTTCAGTGGAGTTGGCTCTAGATCGGTTGTACTTTCATGTAGAGGATGTTGCTAGCTACGTGTGGCCACCAAGAACACCCAATTTCACCAAGAGATGAGCTAGATATGGTGATTTGAAGATGGATTTCTAGTGAGAGAGAGAAAACGGGTGAGGGTTTTAGAGAGAGAGAGAGAGAGAAATGATAGAAATGAGAAAAATTACTTCATTTAGGCTTTAAATACCCCAAGGGTATTCGGGTTCGTTTCGGTGGCTCGGTTTGTGTTTTCATTGCGTTTCCGAAACGTAACGCGTTATTTACGTGTTTTAAATAAAAGAATTCTTTTAATTGATTTTTGATGAGTTTCAAAATTGTAAAACAATAAATATTATATTTTCTTACATTTATTATCGTTCGTGTCGTTTTTCGTTTTCGTTTCATCAGAACGCGTCGCCTTCGCGCGTATTCGTTCGAATCGTCACCCGAACGAACACGACGATGGTTTTGCTTTCTGATGCTTGTTTTCTACTTTTCAGTCATTATTTTAGAAAGTTAAACTCACAAATCTGTTTGTGTGAATCGTCACCCACGCAAACACATTGTTAGTTCACTATTCTGAATTAACACTGCAATTGTGTTTGAATTTTGTTTCCTCACTGACGGACTCAACTAAACATCTTGTTTTTCACATTGTTTTCATACTGATTTGTCGGCCATCTGATTCCTGTCATCTATGGATATCAGATCGCAACCGACATGTTCTTGTTATTTACTTGAACACTGTTGTCATTCTTGATTCGTTGTATTAATTGTACTTAGGTTTTCATCTAAATACTTACAACTATTGTTTATCGTGAGTGTTGTACTTACGGTATTTAAGTTTTCACATAAATACGTACAACTGTTTCTTGTATTCTGAATTCTGTTATCACAAACACTGTTCATATAAATGTATTTACACACAGTAAATAGTGAAAGTACACATACCGTACAGACTTGGATTACGATCAGGTACTGGATGTCACAGATGGTGAGGCTGGTGGTGGTAAGGGTGACGGGGGCTAGGGGCGGGGGTGATGAAGAAGGTGGAGGGATGCCAGAGGCGCTTACTACGTTCCGCAACATCCGCAGCGAAGGTATCAGACAGTGAGGCTACCAGCTAGCCTTGAGGCGATATTGTAGGATCTTTTTGCACGATCCAGGGAGCACGGTCGCATCCTGACTCTGCAAAACGAGATGCTACGTTGGATGATCGATCGCGAGATCGAGAGGTCCAGGCAAGCTGGTTTTGAGCCTCCTGCCCTTCCACCATCTCCTCCCCAGCAGGATCCGTAGTTTTATTTGTTGAAGCATGAGTCTATTCATGGTGTTGGATCATGGCTCGAGGCTTCGGTCGTGCCTGGGGTCGAGATATTGGTTTGGTTTGGTCATGAGTTGATGGATATGGATCAAGACATGGGTTTGGTTATAAACTACAGTTTCATATTCCTTCGCTTCAAGTTAAGATGACATACTCTTCATAGTTTATTACAGTATGAATTGTATTAAAAAAAACAGTCTTAAAATGATAGTTAAAAGTTTTCGAGTTAACTAACAATTTTATAATTATAAATATAAACAATATGTAATAAAACATTATAGACATAATACATAATAAAATATTAATTATAACTTTAAACAATATATAACCAAACATTACCGGTTACAGGGTCCCAAGCACGGGCAAAAGTCATTTTCTTGTTTGTGGTTCATCATTGAGGGGTTGTCGGACTGACACTTCAACCAAGGTCCTACTATACATGTTATTGTTTGTGTTCACATGACGTGGATAGCCTTTTGATGTTAAGTTTACTAGATAAGTTGCCTTAAAAAGTATTCATTAGACATTAAAAAAATTACTAGCGTCACACATGGCTTGCATATGTGCTATCATATTAAAGCTTAAGCAAGCACAATAAACTGAAAAAAAAATATAAATGCCATACAACAATTCTAAAGGCAATACAGAGGACTTCACATCAACAATGCTTAAAATCAATTAAACTCTAATAAAGTGAATTAAGCAAGGTAGGATGACACCCACACAAAATTTATAATGGAGATCGATAGTAAATTTATTGGTAGAAAACTTATAATATTAGTTGATAATTAAAAGAATTATTCATATTCATATATTTGAAGTAAATAAAAGTAACTTCTATTTACTGTAAGAAGAAATAATTTTATACGTCTTAAATTATGCGAACATAGATGATTCTTTTTACCTACATCTTGTTTATTTTCATTTGAATACATCCTATAGAATTTGTCTTAATGTATAATATACAATGCTCTTAAAACATAATTTAGAAAACATGTAATTTTGCAAGAAAGAGTAAATATATATAAATGACCCTTTTTGCAGAGGTAAAATAGTTATTTAGAGAGTGTTACATTTATTTACTTAATAATGCTATGAACTTATGATTCATCTTGTTGTTAAAGGAGTTTACACACAAACAAACTATTTTTATTAGAAGCTTTTGTACAAATATAAACAAAATTCAAGTTTAATATCTTGAACATGAGTCGCAATAATGACAAGTCTTGTCTTCAGGGGCGGCTCGGGGAGAGGCAAACCCGACCTCTGTTCGGGGCCTATTTTTTTTAGGGGCACAACTTTTTTGAAATATACATATATATAATTTCATTTAAACGGCTGTGGTTTAAGTGTGTCAATTATTTCGGCCTAAAATATAATATTCTATCAATTCAGCCCCTGTGGTTTAGATAACTAACGTTTTTTGTTCCCAACCATAGTTATATTTTGGGTCAAAACCGTTATAATAGTTAAGTTTGAGGGGCCAAAACCGATTGTTATCTAAACCACATGGGCTAAATATATTGATAAAATATTCTATTTTGGACCGAAATAGTTAAAACACTTAAACCACAAGGGCCAAAAACGTAATTTACTCATTCAAACAAGAACCAACAAGTTGCAGATAACTAAAATGAACTATTTATAGACACGTGATTTAAGAGGTACAAAACGTAATTCCATTAAAGTATAGAAAATCATGTCGTTTAAAATATGGATGCTCATTGGTTCGGTTTAATCTGTTTTCCATTTTTTTCCCTATACGAAAACTGAAACGAATTCGAGAAGTGGTTCAGTTCGGTTTCGGTTAATACCAAACAAACCGAATAAACTGAGTAGAAACCAAATAAACTGGTAGGAACCGAATTCAACCAAATAAACCGATTATAAACAAAATAAACCGGTTAAAAACCAAATCGAATTCTACCTCATATATTATTAAAAATATAAGAAATTTAAATATGAATTAAGTTTAATCGGTTAACCAAATAAACCAACTTAATAAAAAATTGGAACCGATAACCGATCCGAAAAACAAAATTCCGAATTCGGATACGAGTAGGAACCGAATTCGGAATTTGGATATAGTTAGGAACATATTCGGTTTTTTCAGTTACGAACACCGTCCGGTTTTTGCTTTTGTTGAACACTCCTATAATATTTGTATTTGTTTGAGGCTTTTTTTCCGACTCGTTCTGGGCACCTTAATTTTCAGGGTCGCCTCTGCTTGTCTTAATGGTAAGATTGAGGTATTAAGGAAGTGATATGAGACCCAAGTCCTGGGTTTGATCCTTATTCCCACCTGGTTTAACTGGTCTTCCACCGTCTTGCCTTTGAGCGAGTTCTTGGGTCGGGTTTTTCAAGGGAATTGTTAGCTGGTGGGCTAGGGGTTTCGTCCGTCTGGATTAGTGGTCAGCTCATACATCCTTTAGCTATTAAGGCAACACACGAAGTACCAAGCAGTTAATTTGTTGGCCGTTAAAAAAATTGTAATAATGATATAACAAATAAGATGATATGGAAAATTGACACCTCATAATGATTCTAGTTTCAAGTTGATGGATGATTGATTCCAGTAAAATTATTTTGAACCGCAACGATCCTATATACCACGTATGTTATTAAAAGGGCCAAGCAGGCAGGGGTAAGTCACGGCAACTCCAAATGCGCGGGAACGCTCTGAAATAGTAAACGTTCGCCCTCCATTGATCCAGGTGCCGAGATTAAGCTCAAGATTACTTCAATCACCTGGATGTTCTTTAAATCAACGCCGACAATGATTGAACCCATGACATGTCGGTCATTTAGTGAAACAGGACTCGCAATACATCACATCAACAATGATTAAAATCAATTACTTTAATAAAGTGGATAAAGCAAGATAGTACGACACCCACACAAAATTTATAATGGAGACGTTGAAACTTGAAAGGCTTTACGTTGTTGTTGACGTTGAAAGGCGCGCCATCAAATACGACTCGATGAGCATTAACGCCACAATGTTTTTAGTTTTTAAGGGTGGTGTTATTCACACACCCCACCTGCCACATTTTACACCCCAAAACGCCCAGTATTGGTCAATACGACCCTGATACGCCCCGTAGTGACCACTGCGGGGAGTATTGAGGGGTAATCATTAGGTGTCATTACCAATGATTCGGGTGTCAGTGTCAATGATTGGACCCTTAAACGCCCCGTAGTGACCACTACGAGGCGGCTATACGCCCCGTAGTGACCACTACGAGGCATATATTTGACAGGGGGTGTTAAAATATAATTTTAAGGTGTGCAGATAACCCCTCCCTAAAATATAAATATATTATTTATTATTTTTATTCGTTTCAATTTATTATTTTTATATATTTTTTATTTGTTTCAATTTATTATTTTTATATACTTTTTATTATACGTCTTAACTCGAATTGTATTAAAATATTATTTATCTCAACTTATTATATATTATAATGTTATTCATTTTAACCGAAAATACAATAATTGTTATTGGTAAAAATTGACAAGTTATAATTATACCCATTTGTATAGCATACAAAATATAAACTAAGCTTTTTTATAGCATGTATATTAGATAAGTTAAATAAAAAATATTGAAATAATTAAAATAAATGTTTAAAAATCATAAAACAAATTTTTGGATAAAATATGATCAAATTACATATTAACTACTACTTTAAGTAATATAACCATAACTAAAAACTTAAATAATTATTGAAATAATAACCCATGATTTTAATCTATCATTGTTTTAAATAAAATAAAAATAAAAATCTTTCAACAATGCTGACATTTTATGCATTAATTTGGCAGGTATGCATTAATTTTATGCTGACATTTTATACATTTTATGCATTAAAATAGTAAACTTTTGTCATCTGTGTTAGAATAATATATTTACAATGGCATTATTTAATAACAATTTTTTTATATTTTATTCAACATTATTATTTTAGACAATTAGATTAACAAACTGTTTCAGTTTTTAAAATTGTGCTTATTATTAATTAAATTATTCAACTTTTTTATAAGTTTTATATTGTTATGTTTTTTGAAGGCTAATTTTTGTATCACTGAAAGATCATTAGAGTATTATCGTGCCACTAACAATACCACCCGTTCATTTTTATATCGTTATTACTCATCATTATTTAATTTTTTATTTATCAGCACATGTAATACATTCATTTGTTCTAACATAGTTAATAGTAAACATAGGTGGTGTTTGTTTTTTAAAAGGTAAAATGTCTGCAGTCTCTGGACCACATCTGCAGACATATGTAGGAGAAGAGATGAACCAAATGTCTGCAGTCTGCAAAAACAAAAAGAGTTTTTGTTTTTTAACTTCTGTTGACTCTTAAAATAAATTAGTGGTGGCGTATGGTGGGAGGTGATGGGGTGACCGGCGGTGGTGGGCGGCAGTGGTGGCCGGAGGGGATGGGCGGCTAAGGTGGCCAGAGGGGGTGGCCGGCGGGGGTGGCCGGCTGTGGGGGGTGGTGGTGGGTAGTCTCTACACACCTTAGAAGATCTTAGAAGTGATTGGTCCACATCTGCATTAAGAAGACCTCGCGCAGACGTTTTTTAATGGAAAGTCTTCGAAAAAAAACAGTCTGCAAATATCAACGTTTGTACATGGTATACGCGGCGTAGACAAAAGAAGTTGCGCAGACCTTTTATAAAAAACAAACAAGGTCATAATAAAGATGAGAGGAAATTATTTTTAAAGAAATAATTACATAGGAAAGTGTTCAAATAATAACTCATTTTAAAGCACTAACCCAGATAACTTTGTCAAAATGAAGCCAAATCTTGAATTTTTTTAACATCATTGTAACACATTTGGAACACTATGTTCTTTTAGGAGTTTGTGAAAATTCATCACCGTTTAAGAGATATCATCGTTGTAAGTTTTTGATTTACAACACTGTAACTGTTTTAAGCCCAAAACTTACAACGATGTAAACTCTCAAACGGTGATGAATTTTCGCAAACTCATAAAAGAACATAGTGTTCTAAATGTGTTACAATGATGTTAAAAAAATCCAAGATTTGGCTTCATCTTGGCAAAGTTATCTGGGTTGGTGCTCTAAGAGTGGGTTATTATTTGATCCCAATCCTAATTACATATATCTCTTTATTTAAAACTCTATTTACATATATACCTAATTCAAAAGTTAAATTACATATATTTCATTCTTTTATAATTTTTCTTAATTAGTTAAAAGAATATATGTAATTTAAAATTTTAAGTGAGAGAATATATGTAATTTAAAGGGTAAGATAAGAAGATATGTATAATTCAAAAAGAAATTTGACCCTCAATGTAATGAAAATAAATGAAGGAATTAAAGATCTCGAAGGCAGATATGCTTTACTTTAATTATACATTAAACTTTTGAAAAACAACTTTATCTATATAAATTAGTGCTACAAACGTGATTCTCGTCTTTTCCGATCCAGATTGATTGATTCTGAGGATCAATAAATTGTGTGACGGACCCAGAAATTTTTTTATAGGAGACGAAAATTATTATTTTTTTATGTTCGTTTGTAAATTGGAATATAATAATTTTTATTTTCTTCTGTTCAGATCGGGTTAGGTCGAATCGGATCGGGACAATTAATAAAAAAAATCAAACTAAATTTCATACATAAAATCAAAATTAAAATACAATACATCTAAGGTTGTTCTTATGCATGACAAAATGGGCAGGTTGATTTGGATAATACGTCAGAACGGGTGCGAGTCAGGATGAGTGAAGAACATGATTAGTTTTAAGCGAAATCAATTTGGGTTTAAATGAGTCATTTTTAAAAAAACATCAATTTCGTTCAACTTAAAATTAATTGTAATTAAACAAATAGTTTACTTAAATAATTTTTATAGATTTTCTTATCAAATATATATATGATTGATCATTTTTACTCGTTTTAATTCATTATATTCACGTAATTTCTAAGTAGTCCATCTTCTAATGTGTCAAAATTGTCAAACCTAATTATTCTTTATGAGGTTTTATTTTTTAAAATTTGTCCAAAACATTTATGAAAACTTTTTCAAGTAAATCTTTATTTAGAAAAGTACAAGTATCACTTCTATTTTGATCAGAAGTTCGATTGTGCATATTTAATAGGAACAATTGTAAAATATCAAAAGAATCAATTAGTATTTTAACAAATACATATATAATAGCGAGAGAGAGAAAAATTAAGGGGGGTCGCTGATGCATGGACAAGCCACTGATTTGATGTCATTTTGACCAGCTTTTGACGCACGTGTTAACAAATTTTGATAATAATGTTAAGTGAAAAATGATCATTTCTCAAATTTCCCGTAGTACAAAAGGGGTTTGAGGAGGTTCAAGAGTTTTTCTAGTGGAGTTTCCTCCTGAGGTGGTTGTAGGGATTTATGAGAGGTTCAGGTAACCAGACCTTGATGACATGACCTGGAAACAGTGGGTTCACACGATTGAAACATTCACCGTCCAAAATAAAAATTATGTCTATTTATTGGCAAGATCTATAGTTCACATACATGCCACATTCTCTCACTAAAAGAAAATAACCTACCCATGGCACATCAAAATGTTGATCTGCCTAAAGAGTTACTTGATTCTCAAGCTCACGTATGGAACCATATTTTCAGTTTCATAAACTCCATGTCACTTAAATGTGCCGTTGAGTTACAAATACCCGATATAATCGATCGTCATGGTTCACCAATGTTGTTGTCCGAGTTAGTCGAGGCCCTCGGTTTAAACCACGAGAGAACTCAATTTGTCTATCGGCTTATGCGCATCCTTGTTCACTCTGGTTTCTTTGTGAAACAATGTGTATCCGCACCCGGAGAGAATGATGATGAGGGAGGAGTGGGCTATTTGCTAACTCCTGCCTCTCGGTTGCTTCTAAAAGACGAGCCTTTAAGCGTTAGGCCCCATTTGCTAGCCATGTTGGATCCAATGTTGTTAGACACTTGGCAAAACATGAGCAAATGGTTCCAAAACGATGATATCAACCCGTTTTACACAACTCATGAGAGGATGGTATGGGATCTGGCTGGCCAAGAGCCGAAGCTTAATGAGTTCTTCAATGAAGCGATGGCTAATGATTCAAGGCTTGTTACAGGTGTCATTCTTAAAGATTGTCGGAGTGTTTTTGAAGGGTTAGATTCGATTGTGGATGTTGGGGGTGGCACCGGGACTGTTGCAAAAGCTATTGCCGAAAGTTTTCCAGATATAAGGTGCATCAGTTTTGATCTTCCTCGTGTGGTTCATGGTTTGGTTGGAAGTAAGAACTTGAGTTATGTTGGTGGAGACATGTTTGAAACCATTCCTAATGCTCATGCAGTTTTGCTAAAGGTATTCAATCTATTTGAGCAAAAAGTTATGATAATAAATTTTCTTTTTTTGTGTAGACCTTTTGAGAGAAATTACCAAAACTTGCTAAGTTTGATTAAATTATGAATATATGAGCAAGATTGGCAAGTATATCTAGTGAAATCATTGACTCAACCTATAAGTTTGGTAGATTAGTTTGCTAAATTAAGCTTTGAACTTATCACCTAAATTATATATATATGGTTCCGGTAGAATCAACTCCTAAACAAGAAGATCTAGCCGTTTAAAATACCTAAAATGAAATCCCAGCAGTATAAAATCGCCGGCGGTTTCCAGCAAGTTAACGGCGTTTTTTATAGGAGGTCGTAGAACATGCTCACCTGTCCCTTTTTTCACTTCTATCTCTCCCACGTCGCCCCCCTTTTCTGGTAACCACACCTTAACTACCCACATTAAATCTCATCATCTAGCTTCTCTCTCGCGACCGTCAACCCATTTGCATTGTCACTACGCCACCGTTTGTGTTCTAGCCAATATTTTACCACCACGCCATCTCCACCACCATCATCACCGTCGTTGCACTGGTCGTCGGTAGATGGCTGACCAACAACAATCGAAAGATACTAGAGATGGATAATACAACAAAAGAAGATGAAGACAAGGTTCACCAAACATTGGCCCGGGGATGTCGTGGTACTGAACGGTCACAGCGTTAGTGGTCCAATGATCAAACCAGAGGTGTTGGTCGGTGAAGATTATGCCGGTGGATAGACAGAATACAGTGTCTTCAACTTTTTTTTTTAACGGCGAAGGGTCTAAATCATGTGAACCCACTGTTTCCAGGCCATGTTACCAAGGTATAGTTAGCTGGACCTCCCATGAGCCACCACAACCACACCAGGAGGAAACCCTACTAGGAAAACCTTCTGATCCCCCTCAGATCCCTATATCGCTGCGGGAGAGATTTGAAACCTCCCATTTGGAAGAATCCTGAGGTACTATTGAGGCAATGCCTCATTGGTCAGTGTCTTCAACTAGCCGGGGGAGCATTTCATCAGATCTTTCCGGAGTACTGCTACACAGAATGATCGTCTAACTGATTCGTCGTCGGAATTAAAAGTGCAAAAGAAACAAGTGTGTGTTGTGTGTGAGGGAGAACACAAGTTCATATCAAAATTCTAAATTTAAATTATTTAAGGAAAATAGATTGTTAAAAAGAAAGCATTTAATTTTGAAGACTACAGGTAGTCTAATAATTAGATGGCATGCACCTATTTGCTTTTTTATGTCATTCTTCATGCATTTATTAACATTTAAAAATATATCAGGGTACAAGTGTGTAATGCATACATACAATCTAAGAAAGCTTATCTGGAAAAATAGACCATACTACATCTGTATAATGATATCATGAATCACCCATGATGTTATTGTGAATAAAAAATGTAAATTATCACTCATGACTTAAAAGTCATTTTCATTTGCTTTAAAAGTCTTTTTTTACTCTAATTATATTGTTTCCATTCATGGTTTTTGAAGTACAAAATTTGTATGAAAATTAATACATATATACTTTATAACTAAATATCATGTCTTTTTTAGAATGTAAATAAAAATAGTAATGACATTATGATGTTACATACCCGACCACCGGACATTATAAAACTAGTTAGTGTGGGACTAAGCCTGCTACATGTTTTGCTGTCAAATCTGAAATGAACCCTCTGATTAACTCGATTTTGAAATGTTGATGAAAGTTGTAGACCGAAAACTAATGTTTATTTAAAAGAAAAAAAAACTTCGTAATTTCCCCAACTTTTAATGTAGATTTTTATCATTTTTTTTATAAAAAATAAGTGAATTTTACATGATTGGAGTGATAAAGAATGTATAAAGTTACTAAAGCAATACATGATTTTTATCTTTTAATGTAGATTTTACCTATACGTAATTTTAGTTTGAATATTAAATTAACAGTTTATGCTAGCATCTTTTGAGAGTTATATGTCATGATATTTATATTTATTAATTTATGTTTTATGGTGTTGATATTATATGTATGGTTCTAATTTATTTTTGTAATTAAACAATAACATTATATAAAATTAATATTATACAAATGTACTCGAAAAATCACAAATTTTATTTTATTAAACTAATGGGTATACCCGATACCCATGGATATACCCCATACCCGATGTGTAATTATCCGATATATACATGATGGGTAATGGGCTGGGTACGCAACACATTTTTACAATCGGGTATAGACTGGGATTAACAATACCCTACCCGAACCCGGCCCATTGCCATTCCTACTTGGGCGTCAAGAAAATTAATCTAAGACGTTGGCTAAGCCTTCAACCTGTTTTGCCATCAAGTCTGAAATGAAACTCTCTGATTGAATGGTATTTTAAATGTCTATGAAACTTATAGACTAAATATTATCTTTATTTAAAAGCAAAAAATAAATAAAACTATAGTCCAACTTGTCCGTTTTTTTAATTTACCCAACTTTTAATGTAGATTTTTATCTTTTTTTTATAAAAAATCAGTGGATTTTACATGATTGGAGTGATAAGGAATGCATAAAGTTACTAAAGCAATGCAAAGAATCGATTCCAAGCAAGGAAAACGGAGGAAAATTAATCATCATAGACATGGTCGTAAAGGATCACACATCGAATAATTTACTCGAGACTCTACTTTTCTTTGATATGCTTATGATGACTTTACTAACAGGACGAGAAAGGAGCGAAAAAGAATGGGCAAAGCTCTTCTTTGACAGTGGGTTTAGCAATTACAAAATAACTCCTATTTTGGGGTTAAGATCCCTAATTGAGGTTTATCCCTAGTTTACATTGCTTTCTATACAACATAAAATCTACTTAAATATTAAACTACTTCTTTGAATGTTATGTGTGGTTATTTTGTATAAGCGTTATCCTTGTAGCAACCTATGTCTACTTTCGTTAAAAAATAAATAAAGATCCTATGTTTATTTATAAGATACAATCTGTTTCGGTTAAAAATTAACAAGTTTGATTTTTAGCAAAATCAGAAAATCATTTGGAGGGTGAATAGCATCATCTATTGGATGACCTTCTGCTGCATGATCATATATGCACCTTTGCAATAGACAATACTTGCAACCAAGTTACAAACGATTGCTAGATATGCTATTTATTGGTTTTATAACATAAATATAACACATAATCATCAGCTTTGATACAAATTCAATACAAAGAAAATAACATCACAACTTGAAATCTATTAAAAATGGTTACAGGATGACACTATTGCAAAGTTGCACATTATCTTCCACATTTTCATAGAATGGAATGAATCAGATGAAGAGTTCATGTAATCAGATTCCTTTGTTTTTCCCACCTTCAATTGAAAGTTCTAAAGTAAGCTAATCCATCACTTTTTGCAACAGTTTTGTAACCTTACTTAAAAAGTTAAAACAAAAAATCTTTTGAATATTGGCAAACATTTTTTTTTAATTTGTTGACATCTTTATATAACTAATAAGTTAATAAATTACTTTCAAATGATATCTCAAACATGCACTTAAATGCTTAAAATTGATAAACATGAGAAATTGAAGAAATTAAGCATAATTTACTAGCTTATCCAAAGGGCTTAAGCCTAGCAGTATTGTAATGAAATTGAGAAGTTACACCTTAATAAGGTTAGGGGTTCCAACCTGAGCATGGTAGAGAGTTTACGTACTTATCCGGATCTCGCTTATCTGGTGGGTATGATCTCATGACTGTCAGGGTAATTAGACGTTCAGATGTTGTTGTTGTCAGGGTCGTCTCAAACGTTTCTGAGGTCCTAAGAAAAATTTGAATTAGGGCCCCTACTAACACCTAATAGTTAAAGTAAAAAAAATCATTTTTCTTTATCCAGGCTTGAGACCAGCAATAATAAAATAAAGGTCTTTAGCCCCGTAAAGTTAAAGGGAATTTATATATCATGTTCTAAAGCTTAAGGCCATTCTGTTAATTTATTTCTTTATTTTTAGAATTCATATTTGTATTTTGTATTTTTATTTGGTATTTAATTTAATCAAACTAATAACAAGATATAATGTGTTCAAATTAATCAAACTAATAATATAATATAATAAAATCAAATCTATTTAAATTCATCAAATTTATAACCAAAAGGGATCAAATTAGAATCAGTAATTACATAATCTAACCTCTTCAAATTAATCAAACTAATAATCAAAAAGAACCAAATTACTAAAGTAGAAATCAGGAATCTAACCTGTTCAGCGACTCCAACGGCCTTCTCATCCGCAACTCAACTTAGCAAAATCAAACAGAGGAATCGAGTAACAGTCTAACAGAGGAAGCACAAAGGAATCAAACATGTTCACTGTTCAACAACTCTTACTGCGGTTGTGTCGTGCTCCTGTGCCATGAGCCTATGGAAGTATGGTGCTATGAATCTGTGTCGTACGGTACAAATGAAAGCGAGCAAGGAATCGAGGGGCGGAGGGGCATAGATGTTCGTCAATCGACTAAAGAGGAATCGATGATAGAGGCATATAACGTAGAGGCTAGAGGAAGAATCGAAGCATCAGACATGACGCTTCGTTTCCACCGCGTCTCCCATGGCGTTTCACCTTCCCAGCTTCTCCCACTCTCAAATGGAAAATTGAAATGAAACCCTTATTTTCCCTAATCTCCTCCTGCAAGTTCCACACTTCACCGTCTATTTTATTTTGTTTTCCGTAGTCCATCCCATCCGTAACTTTTTTTTTGAACGACATTTGATCTCAACATGTGAACCACTGATTTTCAGGCCACGTCACCAAGGTCTAGTTACCATGACCTCCGTTGAGACTCCACCACCACCCAGGAGGAAACCGCACCGGAAAACCCTGACCTCCCAAGGACCCCTATTTCGCCTTGGAAATGATTTGAACCCTTGACATCTCATAGAGAAGCCAAAAGAGGTAACCATTAGACTAGAAGCACTCGGTTCGTAACTAACAAACCCAGCTTCTAAATAATAAGCCCAAATGTATACATTTGATTTTTAAAGATGGGGCCCTATCTATAAAATTACGGAGCCTAGGCAAAAGCCTAGTTTTAAAGATGGTGTGGCCCGATAACCGATTGCCCTTGCATTATTGAGATCCTCAGTTGCTAAAAAAATATATAATTTACTAAAAACAACAAAAAATAAAAATCACTAAAATAAGAATAATCAAATTCATTATACAATTCGTTCATTTAATTCTTATTTGACCAACAATTTTTTTTTTTTTTTTTTTTGTGCTTTGAGTAATAACTCATTTTATTCTATCTTATATGGATACCAAAAACTACCTTGGTTTTTATTTTTCATTTGTATTTAATAAAAAAATAGTTTTAATAAAGTAATTATTGCATTTTTTTTTCATTAATAGAAAGGCAGCTTTGTTATCGATGATATAAAAAGAGAAAAAGGAGTAAAGGACACGTCTAAGACGATTCATTTTATCGTTTTTTACTTTTCACCAAGTTCGTAGAAGTCGCTAGGCGCTAGTCGGGCGTCGAGGGACCGCCTACGGATTAATCGGCGGTAGGCGGATTGGAATTTTTATATGTAATTTTACAAATCTTATCTATAAATCCTAATAAACAAAAATGTTGAGTTGCCACTTGACAAATTCTAATGCCTCTCCTTCCACGTGTCATTTTTTTTACAATAACCCGCTTAGTAGTTAAGCGGATCTCCTCATTCACTCTGAAACGCATGAAAACCCTAGGTTACCATCCGCAACCCTTCATCTTTTCCTTTTGCCTCTCAAACCACAAAATCAGAGAACACAGTTGTTTCATTTCAAGTCAAGAAAACAAAACCTGAATCAGCATCCTGTTGATTGGAGAGAAACAATATGTATCCTTTTAAATTTGTTTCCTTCTTCTCAAAACCCTAATTTTGATTCCCGTTTTTAAAATTTCCGATTCACTGTATGTTTCCGATTCATAATCTATGGATCATTTTAATTTCTTAAGAACCTATCAGTAATCCTATTTTCCCACTTCAATTTTAGGGTTCTTGCTTAATTTCACACATGAACCTAAATCAATCTTCTGTTGATTGGCGAAAACATTTGGTGGGTAGAGACCCTGCATGTATTCTGCTAGATGTTTTTGTAAAAATGGTTCTTCTTCCACGTTTGTTCATGATAATAGTCATTTTCTAGGAGAATTAGGGTTAGGTTCGTCTTCTCCCACCCAATAAACTTAAAGGTTTTGAAGATCTGATCAGAATCATAGCCATTCAAGAGCATTATGAAAGAATTGAATGTTTGGCTGGTGCAGGTGTTCATCCTTTTACCTTTTCAATGATTAATTATTAATGATTCTTTATCTTGAAATCATGGATTTTTATGTTGCATGTACTCAGGGTGATGAAAAAAAAACATAGATTTTTAGATACTGATGCACTCTCAGTATTTAATCTTACTTTCGGTAAAAAAACATGTATTTTTTGTGAAAATGTATAAAAGAATTAGGATTGTAGACTGGTAGTTGGCTGACTTTATGCTTTGTGCCAGGGATATATTGTTGTGGAAACTAACTTCCGGCTACATGCATACTCAACCTCCAAGTTACATTGATGAAATCTTAAGACTCTTTTCAAGGTACCCACAACTCCATTTGTATATTTCTAAATGTTTTATTTAACATAGAAAGTCAATTATTTTTTGGCAACTTATGCAATCAAGATTATATTTGTTTAAAAATGTCTGATGATCTTTCACTTGTGGTATAATGCAGGGTGGAGTGTATCAGCTTCCTAATCTTATTGTAGGATCCATTACAAAAGAAAACCTCTACAAAGCCTTTTCAAATGGCATTAAAGCAGGCCAGGCAAGTATCAAATACTAATTTGCAATTGTATATAACTACAGGCATTTCTCATAAAAAAATAGGGGTGTTCACACACTGCTGAAACCAATAAAACCACACTAACCAGAGCAAGTAAAGTGTATCAGCATCCTAATCTTATTGTAGGATCCATTACAAAAGAAAACCTCTACAAAGCCTTTTCTGATGGGATTAAAGCAGACCAGGCAAGTATCAAATACTAATTTGCCATTGTATATAACTACATATTTTTCTCATAATAAAAATTAGGGGTGTTCACCAACTGATGAAACAAATAAAACCACACTAACCAGAGCAAGTAAGCTGTTTTGGCTCACAATCCGGTAGTTTGACCCAGTTTTTTTTATCTTTCAAAAACAACCGGTTTGGTTGTCATTTTTCTATATCCAAATTAGGTGGTTCTTCTCTTATACTGAAATCTGGATTTGCAGATACTTTCATTTCTTTAGCAAAATGCTCATCCGCGTGTTGCAGACAGTTCATACCAGGCAAGTATCAAATACTAATTTGCCCTTGTATATAACTACATACTTTTCTCATAATAAAAATTAGGGGTGTTCACCCACTGATGAAACAAATAAAACCACACTAACCAGAGCAAGTAAGCTGTTTTGGCTCACAATCTCGTGCTTTGACCTAGTTTATTTGTTTTTTTTCAAAAACAACCGGTTTGGTTGTCATTTTTCTATATCAAAATTAGGTGGTTCTTCTCTTAAACTGAAATCTGGATTTGCAGATAGTTTCATTTCTTCTGTAGAATGCTCATCCGCGTGTTGCAGATAGAGTGCCATCTGTACTAGAAAATGTCACGGATCAGGTTCTCTGTCACCTATATCCACATCTATTTTTAAAAAAAATGTTTTGCTACTCTTATCATTCCTTTTTTTTATGTTGGCGTACAAAATCATCATGGCATTAATGTTTGCATACAACATCTTTACATAAACTTTGTTTACAGATTAGGTTGTGGGAGTTAGATCTAAATATAGTACAGATGACAACTGCTCATTTCTTTGATGATTTTCCATCAAGGGTAAGAAAAAAACACCAACCACCAAACACTATAACCAGTATAATATGTATTTTTTGTTACCAATTTGCCACTGGATTATATAGGATATATTTGAACCATATTGTGACTTTGCAAGAAAATACAGCAGGTTGCTCTGGAAAGACTCGAAAAAGACATGCCTTATAGTGAAAACTGAAATTCACGCTCTAATGAAAGATTTTGTCAGCCATCAAAAATTATTGCTGCAATCAACAGTCTGTTTTACCTGTAGCCAGTGGGATCTGTGCATGATAAATCAAATTCTATAGGTTTATACGGTTTGGTTATGAAGGGCTTAAAATTAAAACCATTTGTTTAACCTTTTTTTTAAAAAAAAATAGATGCAGATGCGTGTATTCATAGATGTTATGATATTCTTATACTTTTAAAATTTTAATCCAACCTAACAATTAGTGTGAATTTATCACACAACACAAACATAATACTAAATTTGAAGCCCTACATTGTATGGTCTCTTTGAGTCTTTTTAGGAGCTACACTTAATGTAGCATCTACAAAATGTGTTCAAATATTATTCTAGATTGATGTTGGTTTGCTCTTATTTCTTTACTCAATATTTTGATTTTATATCAGGTTATATAGTAATTTTAATAATATTTGTAATTGGGTTTGATTCTAATTCTAGCTTCGTGTAGTGCAACAGGGTTCACTTCTAGGCCCCTTTAAGCGATGGATTGAGTTTATTGATTTTCTCTAAACGCAAGCCTGAGTTTATTGATTACCACTAAACACAAGCCTGAGTTCTTGGATTGTGGGTTATTTTTGAGCTTGACAATGTTGAAATCTAGAGCCTTTTTGCTGAATATTGTGTTGAGGTTTTCCAGATTACAGATTTGGTTGTTCTACTTTGTTTCATCATCCTGAGGATCTTTTAATTATTGATTCAATTGATCCCTTAGCTTCTCTATTATTGATTCAATTGATCCCTTAGCTTCTCTAATTGACTTTGTCTACCCTTCAGTACTTGAGAATTTCAAAAACCAAAATTTCTTTCAAGAAAGAGCAATATTGGCACCCACAAATGAAGTTGTAGAAGATATCAATGATTGTTTGCTATTACTATTTCCAGGGGAGGAAAAGGAGTATTTAAGCTCTGATAGTATTTGCTATTCTGATTACATTCATGATAACTTTGATGAAGCTTATACGCACCTTATGTTCTCAATGGACTCAAATTTTCGGGTTTACCTAATCATAAATTAGTTTTAAAGGTTGGTGTTCCAGTAATGTTACTAAGAAACATTGATCAGAAAAGTGGGCTATGTAATGGCACTAGACTACAGGTGATATCTCTTGGTAATCACGTTATAGAAGCAAAGATTATATCTGGCAGCAACATTGGCACTTGTGTTTTTATTCCTAGACTTGAATTGACTCCTTCTGACAAGAAGATTCCTTTCAAATTTAGAAGAAGATAGTTTCCATTGGCTGTATGTTTCGCCATGACCATAAACAAGAGTCAAGGACAATCATTATCTATGGTTGATTTGTATATAAAGCATCCAGTTTTTCCCCATGGACCTATATGCTGCATTATCTAGAGTTAAAAGTAGAGAAGGTTTGAAACTTTTAATTTTAAATAAAGATGGAAACATCTCAAATAAAACAAAAAATGTTGTATACAAAGATGTATTTACTAATTTATGAATTTTTGGTGTACCCTTGCTTTGACTTTTGTATGAAACAAAATTTAATTTTACTCATTCATATTTATTACATTTTTTCTTTTTTCTTACATATAATTCATCCCGTGTTTTACACGGGTTATAATCTAGTTATTATAATAAATAAACATCTTTTTTTGCCACATGTCAATATATTAAACTACTCTTGCCAAATGTCATTTTTTATACTCTAATTCATTATCTTTCAAATTAAATAATAGTCATAATTATATTATCTAATTTTTTTTATACTCTTATTCATTATCTTTCAAATTAAATAATAGTCATAATTATATCATCTAATTTATTAAATAATAATTATAAATCTAATGACTAATTATATTATATACCTTTTACATATTAAAAATCAGTTTTAATAAATTAAAAAAGAAATATTTTTTTATTAAAAACATAATTAAAAAAGTTTACAAAACATGAATATTTTCTATGCAATAGTTGTTTTTTAAAAAAATTAATTATTTTAAAATTTATAGTTTTAAGGAAAATGAAAGTTTTGTAAAAATAAGTTTTCTTAAAAATAATTTTTTTTAAAAGTTTTCTTATAAAGTACATATCATATCAATTTTCAACCCGTGTAACACACGGGATCTAACCTAGTATATATTATATACACACATTAATATCAATAATTTTATATAATACTTCAAATAATTTAAAAAACAAACTTAAATATACGAAATAAAGTACTTTAAAGTGCAAACTTAAACACTGAGTTCAAAGTTTAGAGATGAATTTCGATGTTAACTGGCTGGATTTGATGTTTCATAGACATATTAATGATTTTTTGTTGAGAAATGTCTAAATAATCATGAAATTGGTCATTTTTACAAGAAAAAAGTCGAAAAAAGTCAAAAAAATCAAAAAATAAAAATCTACATAAGCCGCCTGGCTGCGTAGGCCCCGCCTAGGCCGCCTAGACCGCCTAGGCCGATTTTTACAACCATGTTTTTCACTTCTTTCATTCTCTCTTATGACCATCTTTCATCATCCATTATTTTTCACTTCTTTTTTTTTCGATACAAATTCTATCGCAAAATTAGTAACTATATTTTTTAGTCATAACTTTGTAAAATACTAATCAAGTTTCCTAATTATTTAAATTAAGTCATCAATTTTTTTTTGACGTACTTAATTTTTACTAAGCGTTCCAATCATTTGTTAGCTTTTATAAATATTTATTTATTTTAAATTAATTGAGTCAAATAAAACATATATGAATATTTTAAAAAAATTAATTTTAATTTTGTCTCAATTTTCACTTAAATTTAACAATTTTGAAACTATGTTATTAATTCGTAAATTTGTTATCCTCACGATTGCATCTTATTTCAAGGTAATTAAAAAATCACTTATTATCAACAAATATGGATATATGTTTCATTTGCCTCTATTAATTTAAAAAAATTTAAATATTTATAGAAAATCAAATATGATTTGAACACTTAGTTAAAGTTGAGTAACTTCAAAGACGGCCCTTTTTAGGGGTTCGGGGGTGCCGCGACCCTTTCCATTTTTCCGCTTACAATGGTCAATGTAATAGTTTTTTGACGAAAAATTTTATATATATTGAGTCCAGTCTTCTCCGTTTTTCTTCTTATAAATCCTTGGCCCCTTAGTTTTTAAAAAATATTGAAGTTAAACTAGTCTTTTAGCAATAAGTTTAAAGGTTTGCGGTTTAAACTTGTTCAAAAAATACAAATAAGTATACCTGTTGAACGATAATGCTTAATTTATAAAAATGTTTAAGTTGTCAGGGCAATATATAATATCCTAATTTAAAAAGATAAACATAAATTGGAGGCTTGGAGGCTTGCAACCTTGTTTAATTGCTTGCATCGTCGACATAAGTTGCAATTCTTCTTTCGGATACTAACCATTTCATCATAAACATTTTATATTTTGTTTGCAGGTAAAATAGATATTTAAAATTTGGCCCGACCCGAATCGCCAACCCAAATATATAATTTGAAAAATCATGATAGGAAAAAAATTTATCGCCGTGACTTTCGGCCTTCTAAGTTGTTTTTCAAGCTCCGTCAATGAGTGGCTTTATAAATAAAAAAACTTTTTTAGTTATTTAAAAAATTCATTGTTAGTTTATTGAAATATTTTTATAAGTAACTTTTTTAGTTATTTAAAAACAATAAACAAAATATATATTAAAAAAAAAAAGCAAAACATGTATGACTACCTTTAATGAAAATTTATTTTTGTTGAGAAATTTCTTTTTCCAATTAAAAAGTATTTTTTTCAAAAGTTAAAAAGGACAATTTATATTAGTTAAGACTAAATGTAAAAGAGTTTATAAAATAATTTCCGTCTAAACGATATTTTTTATAAAGTTTTCTAAAATTTTCTGCAAACTTTTTCTTTAGTTTTTAAAAAACTCTTTCGAAAATATAAGCTTTATATATCAAGTAAGATTAGTAGTTAAAAAAAGATTTCAAGAAAAACACAATTTTAGTAAATAAAATTATAATACACACTAACTCAGATTATTTAATTACCATCTTGTATTGCGGTTCGGTTCCTGCGGTTTTACGGTTTTATAAAAAAGACAATATATAACATTTAATATAACGATGCAAAACACCATAATCCATTTCGACACGTACAGAAAAAGGTGGGGTGTTGAATTAAAAAAAAGGTGTGGGAATAACCACTCCCTTTAGTTTTCATATATTAGCAAAATATGTTGGGTAACAGGTTAGAAAATGTGTGTGTCATGATAGGTGCATGTCAGAATATGTGCGGGTCATGATAAGTTTTTTTTTTTAAAATCAGTTTGGTTCTAAATTTGTTGTTTTTAAAAACATAAATTTAGTTCAAATTAAAATGAGATGTAACGAAATAATTAGTCTATCTTAGTAATTCTTAATGATTCCCTTATAAAATATATTATTAATCATTTTTACCCCGTTTAAATATGTTATATTCTGTTGTACATTTTGACCCATATTGTGTTAAGGTGTTTCTTATTTCAATTTATTATGAGTCATAATGTTACTCATTTCAATTTAAAATTCGATAATGTTTTACCTAGATCTATCAATTTATTTTGATATGGGTCAAATTTGTCAGGTTTATAACATATTAATGATAAACTGATCTTCTTTCTATAACCCATATATTACATAACTTAAATAAAAAAAATATTAAAATGGTTGAAATAAATATTTATAATTCATAAAACGAATTTTTGGATAAAAATATGATCAGATTACTTATTAATTACTAAATAAAGTAATATAACCATAACCATAACTAAAATCTTAAATAATTTAATAAAATACTAAACCGTAATTTTACCATTGTTTTAAATAAAAAAATAGAATTCAGTCAACAACAGTGACTTGTATATAGGTTTGTTTACCATGCATGCATATGAGTGAGGGTGAAGATAATTACTACATGGGCTAGTCATTTGTTGGTGTTATTGTTAAATGAGCTTTAATAGAGTGACATTTGATATTATTGTACTTAAATTACTAATTATTATATGATATTAAATAGGAATGTCCGCGCCTCTCAATAATTTACTGTTCATTTGCTTACAAAAAGTATATGCACCATGTACAACATATATTTTTTTTTTGAACGGCAATTTATTAAAAAACACCAAACGAGCAAGCAAGAAGCTAAGACTCGACAAACACCAAAACAGACACCAAGAAACAAACAAAACAAATCAAAAGGAAAAAAGTTTCCAATCCTCCCAAGAGAGAGACCCCCATTTCGCCCTATTCTTGACCCAAAAAAAACTAAGGGCTTGCACCTCCCCAAGTATCGCGTGACTTGGTCTCCTTTTGCGATTGAAAACAATGTCATATATTCCTTTCCTTCCATAAACACCAAATGGCTGTCAACAATATAGCATGAATTATTTCCTTCTTCAGCCTACCCCCATGAATAAACCGGTGCGCCTCAAGCAGATCTTTAATGGAAAAAGCAAAAATCGGAGCGATTTTACACCACGATGAAATGCCTTGCCATAGAAGGGAAGCCACAAAGCAGGAGGAAAACATGTGTTCGGCCGACTCCTCAAAATCCCCACAAAATACACACATCCTTGAACCTCTATGACATCCTCTTTTTGCCAACTCGTCGAAGGTTGCAATTCTCCCAAGTTGTGACCGCCAAGCGTGAATATTTACCTTTAAAGGAACCCATTTACTCCAAAACATCACGTAAAAAACATCTGTCACTCGACTGTGGGAACATAGTCTTCGAAATGATTTAACACCAAAGGAGTGATTCGTTTCACCCAACCATAACCATCGATCCTTCCCACCATGAAGTGTGGCCTGTTCAAGTGAAACCATACAATTTTGAGATCATCCTTCAATTCGTTTGTATCCAGCTCCGATCTCCAATCCCATTCATGAAGTAATCTATCTCCCAATTTCTCCAATCTGCAACTTACCATACACCCTTTGTCACGATCAAGAGCAAATAGCCTTGGAAACCGATCTTTCAGCGGGACCTCCCCAATCCAAATATCCGACCAAAAAGCCACTGATCCACCATCCCCAGGTTCTCCTCTGATAAGCTTTTGGAGTTGGATGTTTGATTCCGCAAGAATCGGCTCTATGCTTCTGATGTTCTTCCATGTACCCGAGATAATGGACCTGCAAGGAATAAAATCAGGATCTCGTAAAGAAATATGAATAGCATCTATGACCCTTCTCCACAATCGGCCAGGCTCCGTTTTATATCTCCACCACCATTTTGCTAGCAATCCCAAATTTGAATCCCGAAGATTTCCGACCCCCAACCCCCCTTTCATTTTATCCATAGTTACAATATCCCATTTCACCCAATGAATCTTGTTTTTTTCAGTCGTTCCACCCCAAAAAAAGGAACATCTTTTTCTTTCCAATAAGTCGATGATAGGAGCTTTAAAGAGAGACAAATAGTAAAGAGGAATACTATTCAACACCGATTTAACAAGTGTGATCCTTCCTCCAATTGACAACGATCTTGCTTTCCACATAGATAGTTTTTTATCAAATGCATCCACAACCGGTTTCCAAAATTGGATGCGGTTCATATTTGCCCCGATAGGGACACCCAGATAATTGAGAGGAAATGAGCCAAC
Organism: Mikania micrantha; assembly: GCA_009363875.1. NCBI lineage: Eukaryota > Viridiplantae > Streptophyta > Magnoliopsida > Asterales > Asteraceae > Mikania > Mikania micrantha. The sequence goes on from CM018689.1 coordinate 53,502,446, forward strand.
TGCACAATGGATTAAACCTGCCATATCAGTTAGGGAGTCCACACCCATGTTCACACCAAGGAGGCTGCATTTATTCAGGTTCACCTTAAGACCAGAGGCCAAATGGAAGCATCTTAATATCCTTGCAATATTATGAACATTATATATTGAGCCTTCCCCCATCAAAATAACATCATCAGCAAACATTAGGTGAGAAAGATTAGGGCCTCCATGCGGCAATCGAATACCATTAAAGACCCCAAGTGTAACCGCTTTATTGAATAAACAATTTAAAGCTTCCATGGCAATAATGAACAGAAAGGGAGAAAGAGGATCCCCTTGTCTAACACCCCTAGAATAATTAAATTCCCAGGTGGGAGAACCATTAACCAACACCGAGGATCTCCCACTCCGTAATATGCCTCTAACCCACCTACGCCACCTGCATGAGAAATTCATTTGATCCAAGATGGAATCAATAAAATCCCATGATAATGAGTCAAACGCTTTGTTGAAATCAATCTTGAAAAAAATAGCCTCCCTATGAGATTTTTTAAGCCAAGAATACAATTCATTCATAATCAAGGGACCATCAAGGATATACCTCCCCGAGATGAATGCCATTTGACATTCAGAAACCACCGACTCAATCACCGAACGCATTCGATTTGCCAAAACCTTGGAGATCACCTTGTTCATACAGCCGAGCAAACTGATGGGTTTGAAGTCATTAAAAGAAAGAGGATCCTTAATTTTGGGAATAAGGTGAATGAAGGATGAACAACAACCTTTATCTAAAGATCCATGCTCAAAGAAATGGGAGAAGACTTTTGCAAAATCCTCCTTGAAATGGTCCCAGTAGTGTCTCAGAAAGGTGAAATTAAAACCATCTGGGCCTGGGGCCTTTTCCCCCCCAATGTCCCAAACAGCGGCCCTAATCTCCTCCCCCGTAAATTCCCCAGAGATACATTGAGCTTCCCAATCACCCAATCTTTTAATACCATAACAGTTAATTTCGGGCCTTCGACGCAACGGTTCTTTAAATTTTTCCTTAAAAAATTTCCATGCCTCCTTAATATCAACCGGATTTACACACCACTCGCCATTGATAATCATACCATTGATTCTACTGGAAGCTTTATTGGATCTGATCACACCATGGAAGAACGCAGAATTTTCGTCACCCTCAACCGCCCATTTAACCCTGGATTTCTGTTTAAGATCCATTAATCTTAATTGTTCAAACCTTTGAAGATCACTCTTGCATCTGCGCCAATTCTCCTGATCCATATCCGAGAGCCTACCGGATTCAGCCATTAGCTCGAATTTGGTACATTCTTCCTTCATAGCCACATATAAGGCAGATTCTTTTTCCAGCGAAAGAGTCCTTCATGCACGTAATCGATCTTTTACCAGCCTCAACTTCCTCATGAGAGACCCGTCTGGACGCCCCAAAGAATCACAATCCGCCAAAGCCTTTATCACTATATCATCAATACCTTCAATATTAAGCCAAGAGTTATAGAACTTAAATGGTGAAGGCCCATAGTCAAAGCACAAGGTAGACAGAGAGACTGGGGAGTGATCGGACCAAAGGTGAGGATGAGCCATTAAAATTGCACAAGGCCATGAGTGAAAAAAACCATTGCATACGAGGATACGATCGATGTACAACATATGATTGCATATTTTGCTTTTTGAAACTTCACATTTTTTTTTGCAGCGATTTACACACATTTGGAGCAGTTTTTAACTTAGATCGTTGTAACTTTATTTTTTCAAGTGTTGAAGTGCAACAAATAGATGCAGGTTTTTGTTTTCTAAACACCTTTTAATTTACTGCAACGGTGAATCATTTAGTTTCGTTTTGTATGGCTTACTCATATTTGATATATGTATATATCATAGATGTTTCGAATGTAAACCATTCTTTATTGCATTAACCGAATAACTACATCTTATTACTTTGTGGCATGTATTAAAGTAAATCTAAGGGTTTATGTTTCTTTTTTTTATTAATGTAAGTGGGCCCTACACTAATTAAAAAATAAAAAAACATACACATTTAGATTGACTTTAATATGGACGCCAAAATAATAAGATGTAGTTATTCGGTTAACACAATAAAATGAATTGACATTTGATACTCTCCCTATATATATATATATATATATATATATATATATATAGGGTAAAGATCCTATAATAACCCTCTCTTATTGCATAACCCGAAATAACCCTGCAAGATGAACCCGAATCTTTGGTTTTTTTTTTTCAAAATCTTAGTTTTACATGTACAAAAATATGTTCTTTTATGTGTTTGATACATCAATGTATTTACACTGCTGTAAGGCAAATTACATTGATGTAGGATCACAAACAAAAAAGAATTTGCTCAAACACATAAAAGAACATATTTTTGTACATGTAAAACTAAGATTTTGAAAAAAAAACCAAAGATTCGGGTTCATCTTGCAGGGTTATTTCGGGTTATGCAATAAGAGAGGGTTATTATAGGATGCGGATCCTATATATATATGGGATGGTTCGAATGTTAACCATTCCTTACTGCGATAACCGAATAAATACATCTTATTACTTTGGGCCTACATTAAAGTAAATCTAAAGTTGTATATTTTTTTCTTATTTTTTATTAATGTACGTGGATCATACATTAATTAAAAAAAATCTACAACTTTAGATTTACTTTAATGTGGGACGCAAAGTAATAAGATGTAGTTATTCGGTTAACGAAATAAACATGAGTTAACATTTGATCCTCTCCCTATATATATATATATATATATATATAGGGGAGGGTTCCATAGAAAACCTCCCTTTTTTAAGAAAACCTAGAAAACTTTAATCTCACCATTAAATTTTATGATCAATGGTGTAAATTGATTGATGGCATCATCTAAATCAATTGCAGTCTTCGGATTCATCTTTATCAATTGAATGCTTCGAATTAATATGTTATATTTAATGTAATGATTTTGGTTAATCTGTTAGGGATACATGTTACTCTGTTTTGGATATATGTATTTCTTATATTGGTCAAAAGTGATTACATATATGTAATCAAGTACAATTGCATATTAGACATAATTTAGTAAACACATTTATTGGATAAAACATATAATACACTTCATTTTCACCACAAAAGTTATTACGTATTTATACATATATTATCCATAAAAATAAAGTGATTACTATTTAACATATTCATCATCATTTTTTATTACATATAGGTAATCAAACAGTTATTACATATACAAACTCAACTATGATTACCTATATGTAATCAAGATATTTTAAATGTATAACAGTTTATATAAAATGTTAACCATTTATTTGTTCACTTCAACATTGATTACATATACTTCGTCAGCAATGATTACATATATGTAATCAACATATTTTATTTGTATAAACAATTTCATCTTCAAAAATGTTTTGCATAATATAAAGACATCTTTTAAATGTTATGTTTAATGATTTAATAAATTTAAATGTATAATAAATAAAGTGATTACTATTTAACATATTCATCGTCACTTTTGATTACACATATGTAATCATACATTTATTATATATACAAACTCGATATTGATTACATATATGTAATAAACATATTAAATGTATAAAAAGCAATGTTGTAGAAATCACTAATCGCTAGTCGGTCGACGAGGTGAGGACTACGGATTAGTCGGGATTAATCGGCTAACTAATCGGCCTAATCGGATAGTCGGGCATAGTTGGCCTTAGGAGAGTAACGATTAATCGGCCAATTAATCAGTCTAGTCGGGGATTTTTACAACCACGATAAAAAGAATCCATTACACGTATTTTATATAAAGTGATTACCACTCATTTATTAACTTCAACATTGATTACATATATGTAAATAAATGTTGATAAGTTGATTACATATACGTAATCAACATAATTTAATTGTATAAACAAGAAATACATCTTCAAATATGTAATGCGTAATATCAAGACATATTTCAATATGTTATCATTTAAAATGTATATTAATTTCCATTTAGAATGATGTTCGATTAATATATGTTAAAATAATTATTTCAACAATGATTACACATATGCAGTTTTAGCATATATATAATCAATACACATTAAACATGAATAAGTTGTTACATATAACACTCAACATTATTTTAAGACACATGCAAAAAAATGTGTATCCCTTTTGTTTTGATATTCCCGACGGAATGAAACAAAAAAAAAGTTTATCCCTTCTGTTACTGATTCTCGATGGCTGCTCGATCGCCTGCTTCTTTTTCAAAACAAGAAAAATAATTCTTATTTCAGCAACTTGAGAAAAAGATCCACTCTTTTATCGTCTGCGTTAGAAGTTGTAGAAGACGCAGGCTTGGTGGCGGCAATGTTCATGTGCCGACGAGGGAGGAGAGGTTGACGTCGACGGTTAATTTCTGGTGGTGGTCAAATTGAGATGACGAAAAGTGGTGATGATTTTAGGGTTTGTGTAAAAAATAAGGAAATTCAAAGATTTAATTTACAAAAATCGTTTCCTAAAATAATGGATATGAATTTTACTAAAATACCCTTTATAAAAATAAATAAATAAAATACTTAGAAAATTATATGATTGGTTGAGGAGAGTTTTCTTAGTTTTCTTAGAAATAATGAGTTTTCATTTGAACCTTCCTATATATATATATATATATATATATATCTATGTGTGTGTCGTGAGTGTACATAGATGTTTATCATGTGAAAATTCGATCTTAAAGAGAAAACTCTTAAATTCTGTCTATGTCATTGATTTGAAATTTTAAAAATAAATATGTAATATACATTAAACTTGAATAAAAAATTGGATTTAAAATAAACAAATCGATTTTAATGTAGGTATATATATTGGGTTGTTTAATTAAAAACCAACAAAATTTGTTCATGTAATGCAAGTCGACATTATAGTTTTTTTTACTATATATAAAGTCATCGTTATAACATGCTTAATGTCGGTGGTGTTTTCCGGTTTCTAAAGTTCCATATTTATATCTTTCGTTCCTTAGTTGTTTAATTTTTCAAGTTAACACTTTCGTTCATCAACTTTCTAAAAAGTTACCCTTAAGTTTATTAAATTTTGAATTTATCCGGTTTGTTCCAGAACTTAAAAAAAAACTATTTTCTTACGTGTTTAGTTTTATGTATGTGCCGGTATAGATTCGAATTGCACCGTCTTTCGATATAAACTTTTTTCATAAATGACTCACGTCAAATAAAAAATGTTTTCATGTTCATTTTAGGTATGTTTTTAGTTGGTCTAAGTTTTGATGTAAATTTTGTTCAAAAACAAGTTAAGTCAAATATAATACACTTTCATTTGACAATATATATTCTAAAAGCCGCCGCAATGCTCGGCGGGTAAAATTACTAGTTATGTTTTAAAATTTATGTTGATATGAAACTTAATTAATTAAATGTTTTTATTTAAGAGCTATGAGCGATTTGAAAATTCAAAGAAAGGAAAGCCTTTACAGAATGTGAGTCACTGAGTTTTACAGAACACATGAAATTTTTTTTATGTTTTTTCAATTTTTTTTTGTGTTTCTCTCATATTAAAAGTTATATTAATAATAATGATATTAAAATAATATGTTTTAATCAACTCTATTATTTAATAAATTTGATTAATATATTGTTTCAATTTTTATATACAAACTTTTTAACATAAATTTTGTTTATTATTAATTAAATTATTCAATTGTTTTATAATTTGTATATCGTTATTACTAATCATTATTAAATTTTTAATTTATCAACACATATATGTAGTACACTCTTGTTCTAACAGCCACCAACTTCCACGAAAAACCTGACTCAAGCACCTGTCCAAAGGCACGACATTGAAAGGCCGGTAAAACCGGGTGATATCAACGATCAAACCCAGGAGCTGGGTCCGTCTGAACTAGTGATCAGCTTGAACATCTTTTAGCTATTGAAGGCCACGTACGAAGTAAATTAGTTGGTCGTTCAAAAGAAATTGTAATAATGATATTATAAATATATAATATGATATGGAGAATTGACACCTCATAAGACCACCCGCAGCGCCTTCACCGCCGGCCCAGCGGGAGACGTCCCTTCGGCGGGATTCAGCGGCTACACCGCCCCCCCTCACCGGCGGCCTCCAATTCCCGCACCAAGCGGCTCCCGCTCCCCGCCCACTTTCTTAATTTTCTGCTTTCTGATTGGTTGATTGGAATAGTGGGGAAGGATTTTCGGTGGGGTGACCGTTGTGGGGTTTAAGGTTTTCAGTGGGGTGATGACGTGGCGTTAAATTTCGGTGGGGAAAGATTTTCAGTGGGATGACCGCTGTGGATAGTCTAATGGTTCTAGTTTCAAGTTGACGGATGATTGCTTCCAATAACCAGGAATGGGTAAATGGCTTTACGTTGGTCTTGACGTTGAACGGCGTGCCATCAAATACGACCCATGATGAGCATTAACGCTACAATTTTTATAGTTTTTTAATAAATATAAATATATTTTTTATTATTTTTATTCAGTTAAATTTATTATATTTACGTATTTTTTAAAATTAAAAATCTTGACTAGCATTATATTAAAGTATTGCATATTTCAACTATGCTTTTTTTATAGCATGTTACATAAGTTAAATAAAAAAATATTAAAATAATTAAAATCAATATCTACAAATCATAAAGAAATTGGATAAAATATGATCAAATTACATATTAACTACTACTTTAAGCAATATAATCATAACTAAAAACTTTAATAATTATTGAAATTATAACCCATGATTTAATCTATCATTGTTTTAACTTAAAAAAAAAAAAAACAAACTAAAACTCTTAGGCTATCCACAGCGGTCACCCTACTGAAAATCCATCCCCACCGAAATTTCATGCCACATCATCACCCCAATAAAAACCTTAAACCCCATAATAATCACCCCACTGAAAACTCTTCCCACTATTTCACATCATCCGCCGAAATTTTTTTTGTTGCAAACTAAAAAAGACGTTGCCTAATCAGAAAACGGAATTCACAGCGGGGGCGGGTGCCGTGGAAGGGTTCTTGATGGGAGCCGCTGGTATGGTGGGCGGAGTTCCCGCCAGTGGCCACGGAAGGGAAGATCCCGTGGAGGAGAGTGGGGCATGGGCTGCGCATGGTCTTAGAAGAATGCTGACTTTCTATGCATTAATTTGACATGTACGCATATGACTATATCAGTAATGGTGAAGACAATTACTAGAAGGACGTCGTTTTTAAAGACTTCATGGACTAGTGATTTGTTAGTATTCTTGTTAAACAAATTTTAATATAGTGACCTTCGATATGGTTGTACTTAGATTATTAATTAGGGTCAATTACATATATCTCTTTGCTAAAATCATTTATTACATATTTACCCAATTATCAAATTAAATTACATATTTCCCCTTTCTAAACCAAATATATTACATATTTATCCATTTCATTAAAAAACAAATTATGTATTTCATATTTTACCCTTAATGAACAAACTAAAAACAACTTACATATTTCTCCTTACTAAGGGGTAATTTTGAACATAGGGATATTTGTAATTTTAGTTTAACATTGGGGATATATGTAATTTTGATGTTTAATAAGGGCATATATGATGTTATCCCTATTAATTATGTTTAAAAATTTATGTTGCAACAAAACATAATCAAATAATTTTATTTAAGAGTTATATACGAGCGGTTTGAAAATCGAACGAGTAAAGCCTTTATAAAGTGAAGAGTCTTACAAAACGTATGCTATTTTTTGATGTTTTTTCACCCTTACTTTTGTGTTTCTCTTATTAAATAATTATATTAACAATAATGATGTTCAAATAATATACTTTTGACATCTATGTTAGAATAATATATTAAATATGGTATTATTTTATAACACTTTTTTTATATTTTATTCAACGTTATTATTTTAGACAATTAGATTAATAAACTGTTTCAGTTTTAGAATTGTATTTAATATTAATTAATTATTCAAATTTTTTATAGTTTTTATATTGTTATTTTTTTGAACGGGTAATTTTTATATCACTTACGAATCATTAAAGTATTATCGTGCCACCAGTAATACAACCGGCCGTTCATGTATTACTAATCATTATTTCATGTTTTAACTGTCAACAACACATGTAAAATAGTAAACATAATAAAGATGAGAAACAGAAGGGAGATTATTTTTAAAAGAAATAATCACATATATCCCTTTATTTAAAACTCTAATTACATACATACCTAACTCAAAAGTTAAATTACATATATTACATTCTTTTATAATTTTTCTTAATTACTTAAAAGAATATATGTAATTTAAAATTTTAATTAAGATAATATATGTAATTTAAAGGGTAAGATAAGGAGATATGTAATTATGTATTACTTAAAAAGAAGTTGATCCTAGGTGTAAAAAAAAATAAATGAAGGAATTAAAGATCTCGAAGAGTCGAAGGCATGCTTTACTATAATTATACATTAAACTTTTGAAAATCAACTTTATATATATAAATTACTAGGTTAGTAACATGTGTATTAAACGGATTAAATAAAGAAATACAACAAATAATTATTAATGAAAATTTAGAAAATATAAGATGATTTTTGATATAAATTACGAAACAATTTCATATGATTTAATATTTTAAGTATTAAAATAATAATATCATTTCTTTAAACACTAACTTTTTTGTAGTTTGTTTTTCTTTAAACATTGTGTTTCAAATTATTGTTCTTGAAAATTTTATAATTTATAAGATTTTTTTTAAAAAGTGTTTTTAATATTAATATATTTTAAATTATTTTTATTTATAAAAATGTATAAAGAATATATATAATATTTAATGTTATTATTTAACATTAATTGTATTTAATAGGAGAAAAAGAGAGCTGAGAAATGAATGTTGAGATGCTTTATAATTATGTCATGTGACATTAAAAACCTTTATTTATTAGCATACTAGGTTAAATCCCGTGTGTTACACGTGTTGAATAAATAAATATTAAAATTATTTATTGTAGAATACATATAATATATTTCTAAAAGACGTTTTATTAAAAAAAATTAAAAAAGACGACTTATTATGTAATTATGTTATTTATCAAATTGAATAAAATTAATATAATTTAATATAAGGGAGACAAAATAAATCAAAATCTAATAAAAAAGATTTTCTATGAATAATTAATAAGAGAGAGAGGCGGAAAAACCAAACTTTATATGGTCTAAAAAATTTACAAGTGTCCTATAAAATCTTTATTTATTATATAGCATAGATATAGATTCCTTTAAACGTAATTCTCGTCTTTTCTGATCCAGATTGATTATGAGGGATCAATAAATTGTGTATTTGGTGCATGTGACGGACCAATAAATTCTTTTAACAAGGGACGAAAATTTAAAATGGTCATATGTGAATTGGTATATAATGTTTTTTATCTTATGTTCAGATCAGATTATGTTGAATCGAGTCGAATCATTTAAAAAAACAATCAAACTAAATTTTATATATAAAATCAAAATTAAAATGCAATACATCTAAGGTTGGTCTTATACATGTGAAAATGGTAGGTTGGATTGGGTAATATGTCAGAACGAGCGCGGGTCTGGATGGATGAAGGCCATGATTAGTTTTAAGCGAAATCAGTTTGAGTTTAAATGAGTAATTTTAAAAAACATCAATTTCGGTCAAATTTAAATAAATTGTAATTAAACTAATAGTTTAATTGAATATTTTTTTACTGATTTTCATATCAAATATATTATTGATTATTCTTACCTGTTTTAATCCATTATAATCAAATAGTTTTAAAGTAGTTCATCTTGTTATGTGTCAAAATTGTCAAACCTAATTGTCTTTACGGGGTTTTTATTTTTTAAAATTTATCCAAAGCATCTATGTATACTTTTCAAGTAAATCTTTATTTTAAAAACAAGTACTAGTATCACTTTAATTTTCATCACATGTTCGATTATGCATTTTAAGGGGATAATTGCAAAATATTAAGTGGATCGGTTAGCATATATATATAGGGTAAGGATCCGTTGTTAACCCTCCTTATTGACATAACCCGAATTAACCCATAAAGATCAACCCAAATCTTTTATTTTTTTCAAAATCTTTGTTTTATATGTACAAGAGTATGTTCTTTTATGTGTTTGTGCAAATTCTTTTTCGTTTGAGATCCTACATCACTGGAAGGCAAATTACAGTGATGTAGGATCTCAAACGAAAAAGAATTTGCACAAACACATAAAAGAACATACTCTTGTACATTAAAACAAAGATTTTGAAAAAAAACAAAAGATTCGGGTTGATCTTCATGGGTTAATTCGGGTTATGTCAATAAGGGTGGGTTATTATAGGATGCGAATCCTATATATATATATATATATATATATATATATATATATATATATAGGGAAATGATAAAAATATATAACCCACTAAATGTGCAATAACCCGAAATAACCAGTCAAGATCAAGCCAAAACTTTGATTTTTTTAACATCATTGTAAACATATTTAAAATATTTTTTTTATTCCATGAGTTTGCGAAATTAATCACCATTTGAGACTTAACATCGTTGGTAAATTACCCATATATTCCCAAACTTTATACATGTGTAACACATATAGTCATTGAGTCACCAAATTTCTATACACTCATATAATTAACCAAATTACCCTTACATAATGACTATATATATTACAAATGTTCAATGTTTAATACTATGTATGTAATTTATGAAACATATAAACGAAAAGTGAAATATTTGCTAACTGTATGAACCATCTCAGTAATTTACTCATTGTGTATACACACATCAGTGAGAAAAACATTTAAGATTTTAAGGGGCGGCCGCAGCATGAGTACGCCATTGCCCATTGCTTTGATGTCATTTTGACCAGCTTTATACGCACGTGTTAACAAATTTTGATCATAACGTTAAGTGAAGTACAGATAAGATGTCAAGTTTTGTGCATAGAAAAAGGACCATTTCTTAATATTATCTTTGTCCATTTCTGTCATATGCCCCCCCTTATGTCTCTATATATTGGCAAGATCTATGTGTTCACATACATGCCACATTGTCTCTCTAAAAGAAAAGAACCTACACATGGCACATCAAAATGTTGATCTGTCTAAAGAGTTACTTAATTCTCAAGCTCACGTATGGAACCATATTTTCAGTTTCATAAACTCCATGTCACTTAAATGTGCCGTTGAGTTACAAATACCCGATATAATCGATCGTCATGGTTCACCAATGTTGCTGTCCGAGTTAGTCGAGGCCCTCGGTTTAAACCACGAGAGAACTCAATTTGTCTATCGGCTTATGCGCATCCTTGTTAACTCTGGTTTCTTTGTGAAACAATGTGTATCCGCACCCGGAGAGAATGATGAGGAGGAGGGAGGAGTGGGCTATTTGCTAACTCCTTCTTCTCGGTTGCTTCTAAATGACGAGCCTTTAAGCGTTAGGCCCTTTTTGCTAGCCATGTTGGATCCAATCACGTTAAATCCATGGCAAAACTTGAGCAAATGGTTCCAAAACGATGATATCAACCCGTTTTACACAACTCATGAGAGGATGGTATGGGATGTGGCTGGCCACGAGCCGAAGCTTAATCGGTTCTTCAACGAAGCGATGGCTAATGATTCAAGGCTTGTTACAAGTGTCATTCTTAAAGATTGTCGGGATGTTTTTGAAGGGTTAGATTCGATTGTGGATGTTGGGGGTGGTACCGGGACTGTTGCAAAAGCTATTGCTGAAAGTTTTCCTGATATAATGTGCATCAATTTTGATCTTCCTCGTGTGGTTAATGGTTTGGTTGGAAGTAAGAACTTGAGTTATGTTGGTGGAGACATGTTTGAAACCATTCCTAATGCTCATGCTGTTATGCTTAAGGTATTCAATCAATTTGAACAAAAAGTTATTATAATGAAATTTTTTTGTTTAAAACTTTTGAGGGATAATTACCAAAACTAGCAAGTTTGATTAAATTTGTGAATATATAAGCTACCTTAGCATGTATGTAGCATGTATGTCTAGTGAACTTATATTAATTCAGCCTGTATGTTTAGTAGATTAATTTGCTAAATTAAGCTTTAAACTTATCAGCTAAATTAGTCTTGGGCATAGGAATGGAAGAAAAACCCATTACCCGTGAGAAAACCCGAAGCCCGAAACTTTAGGGCCGGGTATTGGCCCGAATATTCGGGTACATGTATGGAGTTAAGGAATACCCGGTAATATTTTTCAAATTTCCTTTTCTAAAACATAAGTGTTTTAATGAAAGATCTTAATTAACAAATTATAACTTTTATCTTAATATTTTATATTTGAAAGCAAGTATCGATTTGTTATACAAAAACTAATCCTGTTGTTTTGAATATATTTCAGTTTGAGTATTAAATTAACAGTTTATGCTAGCATCTTTTGAGAGTTATATGTCATGATATTTATATTTATTTTATTTACCTTTTATGGTGTTGATATTATATGTATGCCCGATACCCGATCGGTAATGGGCCGGGTACGCAACATATTTTTACAATCGGGTATAGGACTGGGATTAGCAATACCCTACCCGAACCCGACCCATTGCCATTCCTACTTGGTCGTCAAGAAAATTAGCCTAAGACGTTGGCTAAGCCTTCAACATGTTTTGCCGTCAAATCTGAAATGAAACCCTCAGATTGAATGGTATTTTAAATGTCTTTGAAACTTATAGACTGAAAACTCATGTTTATTTAAAAGCAAAAAAAAAAAAAAAAAAAAAACTTCAGTCCAACTTGTCCGTTTTTGTAATTTACCCAACTTTTAATGTAGATTTTTATCTGTGTTTTTGTGAAAAATCAGTGGATTTTACATGATTGGAGTGATAAGGAATGCATAAAGTTACTGAAGCAATGCAAAGAATCGATTCCAAGCAAGGAAAATGGAGGAAAATTAATCATTATAGACATGGTCGTAAAGGATCACACATCGAACAATTTACTCGAGACTCAACTTTTCTTTGATATGCTTATGATGACTTTACTAACAGGACGAGAAAGGAGCGAAAAAGAATGGGCAAAGCTCTTTTTTGACAGTGGGTTTAGCAGTTACAAAATAACTCCTATTTTGGGGTTAAGATCCCTAATTGAGGTTTATCCGTAGTTTACATTGCTTTCTATACAACATAAAATCTACTTAAATATTAAACTACTTCTTTGAATGCTCTTTGAATGTTATGTGTGGTTATTTTGTATAAGTGTTATCCTTGTAGCAACCTATTTCTACTTTCGTTAAAAAATAAATAAAGATCCTATGTTTATTTATGAGATATAATATGTTTCGGTTAAAAATTAATAATTTAATTTTAGCAAAATCAGAAAATCATTTGGAGGGTGAATAGCAGCATCTATTGGATGACCTTGTGTTATATGATCATATATGCACCTTTTGCAATAGACAATACTTGCAACCAAGTTAAAAACGATTGCTAGATATTCTATTTATTGATTTTATAACAGAAATATAACACATAATCATCAGCTTTGATACTACTGCAAATACAATACAAAGAAAATAACATCACAACTTGAAATCTATTAAAAATGATTACAAGATAGGAGGTACATTGTCGCTTGACCCATTAACGGCTTCTAAAAACTATTACACAGTTGCACATCACTTTTTGCAACAATTTTTTAACCTTACTTGAAAATTAAAAACAAAAAATCTTTTTAATATTGTCAAACATTTTTTTTTAGTTTATTGACTTCTTTTATAAACCCAATAAGTTAATAAGGGTTACTTTCAAATTAAATCCCAAACATGCACCTAGCTGCTTTAATTGATAAACATGAGAAATTGAAGAAACTAAGTATAATTTTTTAAGCCTAGCGGTATTGTAATGAAATTGAGAATTTCCACCTCAATGAGGTTAGGGGTTCAAACCTGAGCATAAAAGAGGGTTTACGGATTTATCCGGCTCTCGCTTGTCTCGTTGGTATGATCTCACGACGGTCAGGGTAATTAGACGTTCAGACCTTGTTGGTGTGGCTCGATAACCGATTGTTCTCACGTTGATCGCTGTTAACAAAGTACAATTTAGTAAAAGCAACAAGAAATAAAAATCACAAAAATAAGAATAATCAAATTCATTATATAATTTGCTCATTTAATGCTTTATTTGACCAAATTTTTTTTTTTTCTATTTTGAGTAATAACTCATTTTATTCTATCTTATACCGGATACCAGACACTGCCTTGGTTTTTATTTTTAACTAGTCTATTACCCGTGTGAACACACGGATTAAATATAAAATATTAAACAATTAATAATAAAAATTTAAAATAATAAATGATGATATTTTGATATAAAATGATTAAATTATGTATTAATAATTACTTTAGATGATAAAACAATAATCAAAATTTTTAATAATAATAGTAATATCTTTAACATTCTTGATTTGTGAGATATTTGAACTACCTAAAGTTAAAAATCTAATTAGTTAATTTTCTATCAAAAATTAACTATTTTAAAGTAAGATGAGAAGGTAATATTTTTGAGGGGAATCAAGGACTTAGAATATTTGGAAAACATCAGTCTTTATGATCTTACAAATATTAACAAAATTGGGTGTTTTATGATGTTTTTTCACTTTAAATGAAGTTGATAATTAACTACGTAATTATGTTAGTTGTGACATCGAAAAAAATTGTCAACTATAAACATTTTTAAGTGCTTGTACATAATGTTTTAATATTTTACGCATGATGATTTAAACTTGATTTGTGAGATATTTGAACTGCCTAAAGTTAAAAATCTAATTAGTTAATTTTCTATTAAAAATTAACTATTTTAAAGTAAGATGAGAAGGTAATATTTTTGTAATTATTAAAGTTAAATAACATAATTTGAAATTACCGTTAAACATACAAGACAAAAAAACTGTAACTATTTACATATTTTTCTGCTTATATTTTATTTTTTTGAAATAATTTTTTTAAGAATTTTTTTTGTAAAATTATTATTTTGTAAAAATAACAAATTGAAATATTTCTTATTTTTTAAAAATTTTATATTTATGAAAAAATATATTTTATAAACTTTTTAAAATATATTTTATAATAAAATGATTCGATTTAAATATATAAAAACTATTTTTAAATTTGCAAAATAAAAATAATATCATTAATTATTATTATTATTATTTAATAAGATAGAAAATATAATTTATTTAATAGGTAAGATAATATAATGCATTTAATAAGAGATAATTAAATAAGTGCGTAAAATTTTAACAAGTGACATTATGGCTTTAGAATGTGACAAGTGACAAATAAACATTTTTGTTTATTAGAATAGATAGATTTGTGTTTGATAAAAGAATTAGTTTTAATAAACTAATAAACTAATTATTGCATTTTTTTTATTACTAGAAAAGCAGCTTTGTTATCGATGATATAAAAAGAGAAAAGATTTTGTAGTTGTTTTACTACTAAGAAAATAAATGCTGGGATATCAATTGAAAAGCATGCGATTTTATTTTTTTTTAAAAAAGGACTCTTTTAAGACCAGTGACAAAGCTTGGTTGACTTGAGAGGAGACGGAAAATGAACACTTTATCTGATAGTAGTAAAATCATTATAAACACTATGGAAAAATTGCTATAAAATTAATAAGTAAATGTAGCTTTTAGCATTGCGGATAGTCTTATGACCATCTTTCATCATCCATTATTTTTTACTTTTTTTTTCAATACAAATACTATTGCAAAATTAATAACTATATTTTTTAAGGGTAACTTTGTAGAATAGTAACAAAGTTTTCCAATTCTTCCAATTAAGTTATCAAAAATTTTTTGTTCTACTAACTTTTATTAAGCGTTCCAATCATTTGTTAATTTTACAAATATTTAATTTTTTTAATAGTAGTCTAGTCAAATGAAACATATATGAATATTTATAAGTTTTTAATTGTTATTTTGTCTCAATTTCACTTAAATTTAACAATTTTGAAACTATGCTATTAATTCGTAGATTTGTGTTCCTCAAGATTACATCTTATTTCAAATTAATTAGAAAAAAAATACTTATTATCAACAGATATGGATATACGTTTCATTTGCCTCTGTTAATATAAAAACTAATATTTATAAAAAAATTACATATGATTGGAACACCTAGTGAAACTTGAGTAACCTCAAGGACAAACCTTTTTAGAGGTCACGGGTGCCCCGGCCCTTGTAATCCCAGGGTTTTCCGTTACGAATTCGAATATTGTAATTATGTTTAATTTGAAATAAACAAAAGTCTTGAATATTTTTTTGAACATTGGTATTCATAAATCTATAGATTTATATATATTTAAAGGATTTTATTATTAATAAATACAAAACAAATCTAAACTTTTATAAATTTCATAAAAGTTATAATTATTTTAAAGCTTAAAAAGTTATAATAGGTGGTAATAAAATAATAACAATTTATTAGTAAATAACCAATTATTAAAGTTATATACGTGTGTGTGTGTATTGTAACACCCCGATCCTAGGGGTGTCGCGAATAAATTTACGAATAAATATATTGTATCATCCTTGACCTGATAAATACAGCGAAAGACTTATATTGACCGCAAAATTACGAATAAATTTGAACTTTTTCAAACATCGTAATAATTGCACAATTAATGTGCATAAGTGAATAAGTTACAAAATATTCATAAATTCTTAAGTCGATGTTTTAACAAAATTCATAGTATTATCAAGTAGACGAATTTCCAAAAGTTAGTCTTCAATTTCTTGTCAGCATCCTTCTTAAATCCCTTCACTTCCATGTTCTTGTATTACCTGTATCGCGAGCTAAAACAAATCAACTACATACATAGTTGGTGAGTCATGGCCAGTGACAGTTAAAATAATAATCAAATTATATTTGTGTGTGCAAGTAACTGATTGTCAAATCAAGTCTCACGACGTTAAGTATTCGTCCGTCAACGATCATAACACGGTGTTTGTTAACATATACACTACTCTAGAGCCACTAGCGCAGATACAGTGTTGAATGACACACATAGGGTCCACTATAGTGATGCACCAAATCCCTTGTCTGTGACGTCAACCGCAGCAACTCCACCATAGTGACAGTCGCCCGGCAATCCCTTATCCCCGTAGATACTGGCCCGTAGGCCGGAGTCGAACATTCGACCCCATCATGAATTATCCTTTATCCCTTATCCTTATCCTTAGCTTCTAGAGCAAGGTACCTCCAATTCTCACGGATCCGTTTGAACGCGTATATGCCCTGAGGTAGTTGTAAGTAGGTCTTATAGTTAAACAGGCCGACCCCTTCCCCCTACCTTGATGATTTGCCTCTGACCAATATCCATAAACTGGACGTACCTAAGTCTATGCAATGTTATCTAAGAGGTACAGTTTATTTTACAGCAACACACATAAAAAAAATCCTTTAAGTTAAAATCCCTTTTAAAAGAGCTCGGATACATCCCCAAAACATTTAAGTAAAAAGGGGAGGTCAAGACTCACCTGAGTTATTTGACCGGTTCGTAAAACCTGAAGTAGTATGTTCACCAAGTCCTGGTGATTAAGGCTAATCACACACGTGCAAATCTAGTTTATAATAAACATTTTGAGTTAACACGTGAGTTTAGAAAGTGGTCTCACGACCTAATATTGCATCCTTAATCTTGGTCCTTATGACATATTGCCAAAATTAATAACTTGGTAATAGTCGTAATTATAACCGGAGATGCTTCTATTCGTTTTTGTAAGTATAATTTCATCCTTGCAATTCCTTTCTTAAAAGTCTCTTGAATCGTTTGTAAATTCTTTTAGTTTTTCTTAAACATATATACATACATATATGTATATATATGGAGGACGGTTATAATATAAAGGAAATTAACGTGTTAAGCGTAGGAAGCCACATGAATGCGCCATGTGTCATATAGGTAAAGGGCATTATCGTCCATATAAAATTACAGACCATGCTTCATAAAATTACAGACTGACATTTAATACCCATAATCAAGGACCACCGGGATAATCACAGGCCAATAATTACGGACCACATTATATAACAAACACAAACCGTATTTTAACACACATAATCAATGACAAAATGTATAATCACGGACCACATTATATGAAAATCACGGACCGTCATTTAACATGCATGATCAAAGAATCAACTGCATAATCACGTACCAATAATCACGTACCAAGCATAAAAATCACGTACCACGATTTTTTTTTTAAAAAAAAATATAACAATACTATACTCAAATTAAAGATAATACAATTCTCTATTTTATGGTGTATTTTTTTAAAAAAATGATTAAGCGTTTAAAAGTTATTTGATTTTTAAAAAAATGGTGGAACTTGATTTACCCATAAAAAAGTCAACAAATGTAGGCAATTCCTTTTTTGCCCTTCCAGCTTTAATTCACACAAGTTTTAAATAAAATGTGGAGACCCCCAAATCTTAACTGTTCATATATGATCAAGGGCCCAGATTCCTTCATATCCTTCTCACGTTAATAACCCTTTGTATTTGAGCCAGCTCCTATATATGTGTATATATATTATTGCTCATACTAGACCGAGAGAATCTCGACTAGTTAAATACAGTTATTCAAATCATTTATCCTTTTTAGAAGCATTAAACATAATGATGATTTAAACCAAAGTCTATATCCTTGGCAGTTTCACTTTTAAAAGTTAAACTTGCCTTCAAAATTCATTTTATGATTTTAGCATCATCTTTGGGCTCAATGACTAAATTCTAACATTTTATGTTCAATTGAACATTTATAGATGATTTTGAACATAATCTATCTATACTCGTGTTTAAAATACTTGCGGGTTCGAATTAGTCAAAAATGACCCTTTTTGATCTCAAATGCCTTAATTGTTATCTACAACCATACTTTGAGTCAATTGAGCAACTAAAATCAATGTATATAATACCTTTTAAGTGTATCATAATGATCAAGTTCAATCCCTTGCAATTGTAGTCATTACCTACAACCCAAGTCAAACGATCAATTTCTTTTGACTTTTCAAGTAAACTTTTTAACTTAAAACTTAACCAAAGGAAGAAAACCCTTACTTGTAACCTTCAATTTCTTCACAATCAACACTCAAACTCAATGTAATTCATCTTTCTTGAGGTTACCTACAATAACCATCAACCTCTTGAAACAGTAAAAAAATAACTTTACTTACATTCACTCAAACCAACATAGTTGCATTCTCTAGACAAGAGATACTAACCTTGATGTTTATTTCTTTCAATTTCGCTCTTACATCTCTTAAAAATGTGATTTCAAGCTTCAATTTCATTTCATAAACGACCCTATACAAAAAGGGTATAAATGGGTTACTCCAAACTCAAGAACACTAATATAGTGCTTGAGAGTTAACATACCTCTAATTTGTTGATATCTTCAATATTAGCAGCTCCCATTTGCTCTTGTTCTTTGCCCGTTCTAGTTCGTCCTCTGTTTTTCTTTTTTCCTTATGCGTCGTGATAGCTGCTGGTGTCTTTTGTTTATTTCGAGTGGGCATTGGGCTTTAAGCCCATTTGAGTAATACGTAAACTTGGCTGCATCATAAATTCTATTTTTTTATTTTTATTTTTCTTCGTGGAGTTGTGTATGCAATATGCATATATTTGTTTCTTTTTCTTTTGAACTATATGTATGTACGTTTTATATATATATATACACCCATACATACGTACGTACATACATACATACACATATATATATATATATATATATATATATATATATATATATATATATATATATATATATATATATATATATTCTAACTTTGATCCATCTCGTTTGTGTTTGGGTCCGGTTTAAATCGAAAGCAGACGGGTCGTCCTTCAACTCTACCAATCATCTTTTTATCCCAATTTATTTAAACCGTTTGAATCCTATTTGACCAGTCTAACAAATAAATTCTTATTCTTTATTTATTATATATATATATATATATATATATATAATAGTCTTGAGATACGAGGTGTTACATACATACATACATACATACATACATACATACATACATACATACATAACAAATAACAATAACAATAATACACTAAATTTATAAAAAGGGTATCTATAAAATTTTTGGTGTCTTATATAAATTATCTAATTTATAAAATGTAAGTTATCTAAAAGATATAAAAGATGTTATAAATTTTGAGATTCATTTCACAATAATAGATTAAATAAAATAGAAGGATCAAATTTGTAACTTGTTAAAAGTTGAATGTGAGTGGAGATGTGTGACACCCAGTATTTTCCATGTCATCATTTATATTATTTTAATAATAATTTGTATTATTATTACATACGTGGCACCAGAATTAATGATATTTAGTGTGACACGTGGCACAACAGTCCAAACACACACAATAATCAGATAATTCGAGGAATTATCGTAAAACGCTTGCACGTGTCTTGACTAACGAACGTTGATGAAATAATCAAAACACAACCCACTTTCACAACACTTAGGCTCCAGGGAACTTAAAACAAGTGAAACGATGTTTATAAGTCTCAAAACGATGATCGTAATTGTGAAATACGCAAAAAACGGGCCAAAACAATGAAAATGGGCCTATTGGGCGTGTCCAAAGGCCCAGGCATTATGCCCGGACCCAACCACCCACCCTTGGCGATGCGCGCGAGGCAGGAAGAGCGCCTCGGATGCCGGCTCATCCGTGCGCTACGCCTGGATTCGGTGTCGCCCGCTGGGCGATACGCCTGGGAGCAAGAATCGCTGAAAAATATTTTTGAGAACCACAAAACCATCATTACACTACTATCATCATCAAACTTACTTCTAGACGCAACCTACTCGACTTAAACTCCCCAAAACCTCTGCTATCACCTCCAACACCCCCTAATCACCCTCTTGGAAGCCATTGATGAAGCTTTGAAAGCTCGAGATCGAAGTAAACAAGAACTTGAAGCTTGAAGAAGCTAGAAGAAGGTCATCACCCTCATCAACCTGCTAGAAGAGGAGTTCCAGGAGCGTTAGAAGCTGATTCATCATCATCTTGGAGCATTTGAAGGTAGATCTATGACCCATATAGCATAAAAACACCTACACAAACATGCAAGCCTCTAAGGCCACATGCACACACATAACCCACACATGCACGAAATTTTGGTATTAGAAAGCTGTGATTTATGACCTTGTTACTGATTTGATGATGTTGGAACAATCCATGACGATTTTGTTATGATTTGATAGTCATTTTAGTCATAATGTTGAAGATGGTAACTTTTACTTACATGCATGTATGATCTAATGTGATTTAGATGATTTTGGTTAGGAACACATGATTATGAATGATATTTGTGATGATTAATATGATCAAGGATGGTCGATCTAGTCAAAAGATGATTAATTGCAATTATTTCCATTTTTAGTAACTTTGTTGTTACAAAATGATGAAGATGATGAAATAGGAACATGCATGTTGTTAACATAATGATTTGGAACTATATGGTGATTATCGAGGTATTTGATTTAT
Organism: Mikania micrantha; assembly: GCA_009363875.1. NCBI lineage: Eukaryota > Viridiplantae > Streptophyta > Magnoliopsida > Asterales > Asteraceae > Mikania > Mikania micrantha. The sequence goes on from CM018689.1 coordinate 53,524,057, forward strand.
TAGAATTGTTGAAAGAAGCGATTTACACTATTATTCCTAAATATAGTAACTTTTAAGTCACAAACGGTTAAATGTTGATGAACTAGATATTGTAGTATGTTTAACATGGCTATTTGGTCTCAACATGATAATAATAAGTGTCTTGATTCATTTGAATGATTGAAACATGAGTATTTGCTACAAGTTTCCATAAATAGAAACTTTGGCTAATGAACTTGTCCATTTGGCCAAGTTTGGATTATGACGATGATGTTGAGAATCCTAGGACCATGTTAGAAAGGATTATTGATGACTAGGAAAATGAGACATATGAGCTTACTATAAATAGTAACTTTTAAAAAGGAGTATGCTTAATTGATTAAGTGTGACTATGTGCTATGTGATAACATGATCATATTGGTTAATTATGCATATTAGAACAAACGGAAAACGATTTCTTGCATGACTTGCTTAAAATAGAAACTTCCCTAAAATGGAAACTTAGTATAAATAGTAAGTTATTCCACGGATGCATATTATGTGCTCACACACTTCACACGACACTAACCGCACGTCAAACGATCACTTGAACTAAACACGTCACCAACGGGTCGTTAGGTCAAACACGGGCAACAATGTCAACACGACCAAACACGGTCAACACGACCAAACACGGTCAACACGACCAAACACGGTCAACACGACCAAACACAGTCAACACGACCCACATAACAACTTGGAGTTGTTTGGACACGAATACGGTCCGGTGAGACCCACACGAATATGAACACAAACTCATAACATCTATGTGATATAGGTAACCGCTAGGAGGCGCACTACTCCGTTCACGTGACGAACGCACTACTAAACTCAGGTGAGTTTACAGCCCCACTTTTACTCTTTAACTGTTTTGTTAAACTCTTGGGTTTAAATACTATGCAATTGTTTTAGATGTATGACTGGTATGATGTAAAAACTATTTTCGAGTATAACTATTATCGCCACAAGTCCTTATTAACCTTACTGTTAATTGTGTAACACGAGTCGTTATTACGTAGTACTACTGGGTTTGACTAGCCTCACTCGGCAACAATGTTGATTGGAGGTCATAACGAGTGTAATATCGATGTTGATACTGGGCTCCGCGATGATTAGGGGAGGCAAAGGAAACAGTCGAGTTTCGGTAAGATGAACTGACACACTCTCGGATCGTGGATCTAACAAACAACTTAACATACCCAGTATATATCTGAACGCACAACTATCTAAACCTGTGAACTCACCAACTTTATGTTGACACATTTTAGTATGTATTCTCAGGTTACTGAACGCACAATGCTAGGATGCACACGGATTAGGGCTAATGAGGAGTCTTGCATGCATTCTAACATATAGACTAAACATTGTCATGATTTTGTATTTTGAACAACGTAGTGTTTAGACAATTTACATTTCTGCTGCTAAAACAATTTACTATTCCCGCTGCTTATTTTAATGTAACTTGAATTGAATATCAAAAAATGTCTGTTTTCAAAATCATATAGAGTCGTTCTATATGACTGAGAGCTTTGATCCTGGCCACGTCACACCCAGCGGTCTGACACCGCACGTGGCAAATTGGGGGTGTGACAAGATGGTTTTAAATCAGATTTAAAGAGAACAAAAATTGGGGGTGTAAACTGTCAAAACTCAAAGTCTTTTCCCCCTTTACCCGATCATCCCAACTACACGATTACACGTTTACAGCTGGAATTGGGATCAATTTTGCCAATGTCTTGACCGCGTGATTGAATCCCTATCAACAATTTTAACCATTAACACCTAATAACTGCGTAATCGTTACTAAAAATAAGAGATGCAGCTCAAAATTCAAATCCGACTCCAATCTATATAAAAATCGAATTAACCCATTCCATTCTCTTCCTTTGCCGACAATGAAGTAGTCTGTACAAGAAACAAACATTGACAACTCTATTTGAACACAAATCGAGCTAAAGTCGCGACGGGATCTTCGGCTCACTAGAACTACACACAACCGAACTCATAACAGGTAATATTCTACCCTCTTAGAATCTGAATAACATTAGGAACAAAAGCCCTATCCTTTTTAGGGCTAAAAATCTCTTCATCGATCGATTGAGAATGAACCTAGATCTAGAGTTTATCCGGATTTAGGGGCGATTTCAAAATTTGTATATTATCAATTTGAAATGGAGTCTAGCAAGGGACTCAGCATAGTGGTAAACTGAGTTTGTTTGGGCGCATGAACCCGAGTTACAATCCACCCAGTGCAAGCTGAAACCGTTTTTGAGCCATTTTTAGGCATTCAATCCCATTTTTTATAATAAAAATTATATTAAAAATCATAAAAATTAGTTTTACATACTCTGATTTAATCCATCCTAATTTTTAACAGATTTTTATTAGTTTTCTTTTATAAAAACTAATTTAACAAACACTATATTATTCAAAAATCATGATGATTAAGTGTTTAAAAATATTTTAAAGATTTAGGACACATATTTATAACATTAATAGTTATTTAAAAACTCAAGCTTTATAAAATACAATCTTTTTATTAATTCTTTAAACATAAAGAAAAATATAATAATAAATAAAACAGATTTATTTTTTTAATACCCATTTTATTTTAATATATATATATATATATATATATATTAAAATCCAAATCTTAAAAATGATATCTTTAAAGTTTTTGAGAAAAGAGTTTTATTATTTTCTTTAAAGATAAACTAAAAGGATTTTTTTTTTAAAAAAAAAGGATCATTTTTTTTAAAACTAATCATTCTTTTAAAAATCCAAATAAAATTTATAAGAACAAATAGTCATTTTTAAAATAAATTGTGTTTCAAACAAATCATTAATACTTTCACCAAGTCTTTAAAACCAATTTTTTTTAATCTTATGATTATATAAAATTAAACATACAGTTTTTTTTTTAAAATGAAATGGATGGGAAACAAGTTAATTAGCATTCTTAGAAATACAAAATATTGAATAATAAATAAAAAGGAATGTGCAATATTCTATATTATTTATTATAAGGATATTATTAAATATTTTTAAAACATTTATTCTAGTTTATTCAAACAAAAATGTTGATAAATAAATAAAGAGAATATTTTATATTCTATTTTATTATTTATTCAACATTGTGAGAATATTTATTTAAATAAATATTTCAAGCTATCCAATCAAACTTAGAATCATTCAACTAGGACTTCCATTAAAATGTCGTATTTTTAAGATCTTGAACTTTGAACTTTAGGATGCTAAGACTTTGTTGCTTAAACTTTAGGATGAGTAAATAGCTTGCTCCTACTAGCTAAGCATTCAAACTTGTGAGTTTCTTTACACTCCCTTTTACATTCTTTGTTTTTGGGATGTTACGCATGTCTTATTCAAATTTTATTCATTCTATTATTCACTCAATTTATGATGCAAGCCTTAGACCTAGTTAGCTTTATGTGTTAGATGCTAAGCTTATACAATGCGTTGATTATATGTGTGATTCTAATAGTAGCCTAAGATGTGTTGATACCATCTTCGCATTGGCTTTTGTCATTGTGTGAAAAATGTGAAAAGTACACCTAGCAAATTTGTTGAAATACAAATGTTAATTAATAGTGTGGCCATACTTAAGTTAACAGTTTGTATGGATACTTGTTTGGACACAATCTATTGGTATTATTCATTCATTCTATTTTTCAAACTTGTATTCATGCTATGCTTATGATACGTATTATGATTAGGTTATATTTTGCATCCTTTTTATACTATTATTTAAACTTAGTGTGTGACTCACCAACTATTAGGGGTGTTCAAAAAAATCCGTATCCGAATCCGAATCCTAAATATCCGAAAATCCGAATCCTAAATATTCAAAAAAATCGGATATCCGAAAGTTCGGATATACGAAATTTCGGATTCGGATACCTGTTTGAAAATTTTCGGATAGTTCGGATATCCGATATCTGAAATAGTTTTTTATTTCGGATATTTTTTCGGATATTTTTTCGGATATTTTTCGGATATTTTTCGGATATCCGGATAATTTTCGGATATCCGAAATATATTTTTTAAATTTTTTATTTTTTTCTGATTTCGGAATCCGAATCCGAACTTTCGGATATCCGATCTTCGGATATCCGAAATTTTCGGATATCCGAAGTTCGGATATCCGAAACTTCAGATATCCGAAAATGAACACCCCTACCAACTATGCAAATAGTTGACAAACTCTATTTTACATGTGTGACATGTTAAGAAATATTTGGATGAAGACATAAGATATGCTTAGTGACCTAGTGTAAACTTTGAAACAATTGTATAGACATTTCAACGTAATGTTTGGTTTATTTTGAATTATTTTAATGACTATTTGAATGATGTTTAATTGTCACACCCCCAAATTCCCACTCGTGGTGTCAGTCCACGTGGGTGTGACATGGCCAGGATCATAGCTCATGGTCATATAGAACGACTCTATATGAGTTACACATTCACACAGTTTTGCAATATAACAGGGTTTCATTCAATAAGCAGCGGAAAATGTTTAATATTAAAGCAGCGGAAATAAAGAGAAGTACAGCGGAAAGTAAATTGTTTGAAACAGACACTACAAAAGTTTAAATTGTTTTAAAACACATCCAATGCACACAATGCCTAGGACACGAGTCTATATGCAGGCCAGACTCCTTAACATGTCCAAGTGCGCATCCTAGCGTATGCTCCATCAGTTACCTGAGAATACATGCGAAAAGTGTCAACTAAAAAGTTGGTGAGTTCACAGGTTTAGACAGACTGAGAAATAAACAGACATATACTGGGTATGTTAAGTTGTTTGTTGGATACTACGATCCGCGGAGTGTGTCAGTTCATCTTACCGAAACTAGACTGTTCCCGTTTGCCTCCGCGAGTCATCGCTGAACTCGCAATTCACATCGAAATTACACTCGTTATGACCTCCAGTCAACATTGGTGCCGAGTGGGGCTAGTCAAACCCAGTAGTACTACGTAATTACGACTCGTTTGTTACACAACTAACGGTAAGGATAAGTGAGGACTTTATGCGATAATAGTTACACTCGAAAATGGTTTTCACAACATACCAGTCATATATCTAAAACAGTTGCATTGTATTCTCACCCCAATAGTTTAGCAAAAGCATTTAAAGAGTAAAATTGGGGCCGTAAACTCACCTGAGTTTAGTAATGCGTTAGCTCAAAGAGAAAGTGTAGCTCGCCGGCTAGTAGTCACCTATATCACATAGGTACTATGAGTTTGTGTTCACGAGTGCGGGTCTCACCGGACCGTGTTAGTGTTCAACAACACTAAGTGGTTATGTGGGTCGAGTTGACCGTGTTTGACTGTGTCGATCGTGTTTGACCTAACGACCCGTTGGTGACGGTTTGGATCAAGTGTTCGTGTAAGTGTGCGGTTTAGTGTCGTGTGAAGTGCACGGATACCAAAACCATTCCTATGAGGAAACTTACTTTTTGTGGTAAGTTTCTAGTTTAGGAAAGTTTTCATATTTGGCAAGTTGTGCAATAACTTATATTCCGATTATTCTAACATGCATATTTATCCTAAATGAGCATGTTATCACATAGCACATAGTTACACATAGCCGGTTTAACATTGTTTGCGCGTAAAAGTTTCCATTTTTAGAAAGTTTCTAAAATAAGCATATTTTATCAAGTTAACAACCAACGTCATCTAATATCATCATCTTAGTCCTAAATAATCCTTTAATCATGATCGTTACGATTAACATGTGACAAATCATCGACTTAGCAAAATAAAGTTACTATATTTAGTAACTTATGAAAATTACACAAAATCAAGTCTCCTAACAGCATAATCCTTTCACTATCATCATATAATCAACCAATAAACATGTTAGACTCATAACATTATTATACCCATCATCAAGTTGCAAACTTGTGATAAAAAGTTACCATTTATAGTAACATTTATAAAAATCATGACTTTTAACAATTCTAACCATCCAAATGTTCTAAGAATCATCATGTTATCATCCTAAATTTCATTCCAAGCATAAATCATGGATTCAAACACATGCATGTGACCATTAACACCATTACTCACCTACTTGCAAGAATAAAGTTTCTAAATTTAGCAATAAACCCCAAATGACCATATTTGACATCATCAAACATTCTAAATCATGTAGAGCATCATCAATATCATGTCTAGTAACATTTCTATATCAAATATCATGTGAATCATGCTTGATCATGCATGCATGTTGTCAAATGTGCATGTTTCATAATCACATCAATAAATCCATCATCATATTCAATCAAAATCGTCATAGATCACTACCAATGCTTCAAATCAGTGCTAATAACATCTAATAACAGATTTAAAACATCTAAAATTCGTGATTAAAGTGGTGATGGTGATGCATGTGGCCAATATGGCTTGCATACACGCCTAGTGATGATTTTAGACAAGATTGAACATGGAAACTACCTTTCGAAGCTTTGAATCACTGAAATAGAACTCGAGCAGCTCTGTTGGAACTCTAAACGTGACTGAGATTGATTTGGATGCAAGGAACAAGAAGGTAGGATGTTTTTGTGGGTTCTACAAGGCTTCAATCTCCTCCAATGGTCTCTAAACGACTTGGAATAGGTTCAATGAGGCTTGCATATCGCTCAGGGTCGAGATAAGGTGCTTCCAGTCGAGAGAAATCGGTGAAGGGGCGACAGGAATGATTAACATTGGTTTTATAAAGATTTTATGCGTGTTGGGGTCGTCGCGTACCGCGACATATATCCAAAAAGAAGCTCCGCGTACCGCAGCGATTAAAATAATAATTCTGTTCCCGAAACACGCCGCGTACCGCGATGGTGGAAGTTGATCGGTCGTCGCGTACCGCGACTCTTTTCGGAGAATTCAAATTCTCCCGCTCGAGCTTCGCGTATCGCGAAAGCCCAATTGGGTGCCCATCGCGTACCGCGATGGGTCTTGGTTGAGCCTAATAAGCCCAATTTCATTGTTTTGAACCGAATTTCTCGTATTTCTCGAATACGATCATCGTTTCTCGACACCTAAGCGTTGTTCTACTAACTTAGGTTCTCTGGAACCTAATTGTGCAGTGAAAGTGTACTGTGGTTCGATCCGTTCACCAACGTTCGTCATTCAAGACACGTGCGAGTTTCGTGCGATAATTCATCGAATTATCGGTGTGTTTGGTCTGTTGTGCCACGTGTCACACTAAATACAAATATTCTAGTGCCACGTATGAAATAATAATACACATTATTATTAAAATAAAATAAATACTGACCTGGAAATTGCGAGGTGTCACATCATCCCCCAGTTAATAGGAATTTCGTCCCGAAATTCAGTTCGTGTTGCTCGTGCCAGTTTGGTCGGAGAATAAGTGAGGGTATTTCTTTTCATCTGATCCTCCCGTTCCCAGGTGTATTCCGGTCCTCGCCGTGAATTCCATCGAACCTTTACAATAGGTATTTTACTGAGTTTCAGCTTCTTGAGTTCCCGGTCCATGATTTCCACCGGTTCCTCAACGAAGTGAAGTTGTTCGTCAATCTGGATTTCCTCCAAAGGAATCACGAGCGTTTCGTCTGATAGACATTTCTTGAGATTTGAGACGTGAAACACGTTGTGTACGCTACTCAATTCTTGTGGTAGTTGTAGTTCGTAGGCCACGGGGCCTATTCGTTTAGTGATCTCGAATGGTCCGATATAACGAGGATTTAACTTTCCCCGCTTCCCGAATCGAATCACTCCCTTCCAAGGTGAGACTTTAAGGAGTACTCGGTCTCCCACCTGGAATTGCAAAGGTTTGCGCCTCTTGTCAGCGTAGCTCTTTTGTCGGTCTCGAGCTGCTGCCATTCTGTTACGTATTTGCACTATCTTTTCAGTTGTTTCGTGCACGAGTTCGGGTCCGGTCAGTTGGCTTTCACCAACTTCCGCCCAACAGAGTGGTGATCTGCACTTACGTCCGTAAAGTGCCTCAAACGGTGCAGCTCCAATACTGGTGTGATAGCTGTTATTATAGGAAAACTCTACCAGGGGTAAGTGAGTCTCCCAGCTGTTACCGAAGTCAATCACACATGCTCGAAGCATGTCTTCCAAGATCTGGATGGTTCGTTCACTCTGACCATCCGTTTGTGGGTGATAGGCAGTGCTCATATCTAATCTTGTCCCAAGCGCCTTGTGTAAGGACTTCCAAAAATGTGCCGTGAAACGGCTGTCTCGGTCAGATATAATAGAGATTAAGACTCCGTGTCTGGATACGATTTCCTTTAAGTAGACTCGGGTTAACTTCTCCAGTTTGTCAGTCTCCTTAATCGGTAAGAAGTGCGCCGATTTCGTGAGTCGGTCGATGATAACCCAGATGGTATCGCAACCACTCGCTGTCTTTGGCAGCTTGGTAATAATATCCATGGAAATTTGTTCCCACTTCCATACTGGAATTTCCGGCTGTTGGAGTAATCCCGAAGGCTTCTGGTATTCTACCTTGACCTTTGAGCAAGTCAGACATTTACTCACATACGTTGCGATTTCTGACTTCATGTTAGGCCACCAATAAGTTGCCTTTAGATCGTGGTACATTTTGTCAGAACCTGGATGAACTGAGTATCGGCTCTTGTGAGCTTCATCCATCACTACCTTCCTCAAGTCCCCAAAACGTGGGATCCAAATACGATCCATTAGGTAGTAAGCTCCGTCGTCTCTCTGTTTCATCTGCTTGTCCATCCCTCTCATGGCTTCGAGAGTGAGGTTTTCGGCTTTCAATGCTTCTTGTTGAGCGATCCGAATTTGATTTGGTAGTTCGGAGTGGATGGTAAGTTACAGTGCGTGCACGCGTTTGGTTGTTTCTTTCCGGCTTAGTGCGTCTGCTACTACGTTGGCTTTACGGGGATGATATTTGATTGCACAATCATAATCACCTATCAGCTCGACCCATCTGCGTTGTCTCATGTTCAGTTCCTTCTGGTCGAAAATGTGTTGTAGGCTCTTATGATCAGTGAATATCGTGCACTTGGTGCCGTACAGATAGTGTCGCCAGATCTTCAGTGCGAACACTACGGCTCCCAACTCCAAATCGTGAGTTGTGTAGTTCTTTTCGTGCACCTTCAATTGTGGTGACGCATATGCTATAACTTTCTCGCGTTGCATCAGCACACAACCGAGTCCTTGCTTTGATGCGTCACAGTATACCACAAAATCCTCGCACCCGTCTGGTAGCGATTAGATTGGTGCACTGCACAATTTCTGCTTCAATAAATCGAAAGCAGCTTCCTGTTTTTCTCCCCATTCAAATTTCTTGTCTTTGTGTGTAAGGGAAGTCAATGATTGCGCGATCTTCGAGAATCCTTCGATAAACCGCCTGTAGTACCCGGCCAACCCTAAGAACTACCGCACCTCAGTTGGAGTCTTAGGTGCTGCCCAATTCTTGATTGCCTCAATCTTGGCTGGGTCTACGTGTATCCCCTTCTCGTTTACTACGTGTCCAAGGAATTGAACTTCGCGAATCCAGAAATCACATTTAGAGAATTTCGCGTACAGTTGTTCCTTCTTCAGTAGCTCCAAGACGCGTCTCAAGTGATCGACATGTTCTTCTCGAGTCTTAGAATAGATCAGGATGTCGTCGATAAATACGATCACGAATTTATCGAGATATGGCTTACACACCCGATTCATGAGGTCCATGAATACTGCCGGTGCGTTAGTCAGTCCAAAAGGCATGACTAGAAACTCGTAATGTCCGTATCGCGTCCTGAACGCTGTCTTTGGTATGTCGTCCTCCTGTATCCTGAGTTGATGGTAACCCGATCTCAGATCGATTTTCGAATAGAAGCTTGACCCTTGTAGTTGATCAAATAGGTCGTCTATTCGTGGTAGAGGGTATCGATTTTTGATCGTTACCTTGTTCAGTTCTCGGTAGTCTATACACATACCGAATGAACCGTCCTTCTTTTTCACGAACAAGACCGGAGCTCCCCACGGTGAGAAACTCGGTCGAATAAATCCTTTATCTAACAATTCTTGCAGTTGATTAGATAACTCTTGCATTTCAGTAGGAGCCAATCGGTATGGTGCCTTGGCTATCGGTGCTGCTCCTGGTGCTAAATCTATCTGGAACTCCACTTGTCGCGCTGGTGGCAGTCCCGGTAGATCTTCAGGAAAAACCTCCGGAAAATCGCGGACAACAGCGATGTCCTCAATCTTCCGTTTCTTCTTAGATTGTTCGGAGATAAGTGCTAGAATAGCCGTGTATCCTTTATGCAGGTATTTGCTTGCCTTCATGCAGGACATAATGTTTAATGGTATCCCGCGTCGTTCTCCTTGGATTGAAATCTGCTCGCCACTTGGTAATGTAACTCGTACAATCTTCTCGTTGCACACGATCTCGGCATGGTTCGCAGATAGCCAATCCATTCCAATCACCACGTCGAAGCTTCCGAGAGTTACCGGCATCAGGTCAATCACCAAATGATGGTCTGCTAGTGTTAGAACACACCCTTTGATGATATGTTGTGTTTCGATAAGTTTGCCATCCGCTAACTCTACGATATACTTATAATCTAGTGGTGTTGGTGTCATATCAAGCAATTTGCTAAAGCTACTAGCGATAAAACTCCTATCGGCACCGGTATCAAATAATATACTAGCGTAGACATTATTTAAAAGAAACGTACCGGTGACGACATTTGGATCATCTTTAGCTTCACCCGAGCCAATCACAAAGGCTCGCCCCTTTGCTGCACCACCTCCACCCTTTTTCAATTGCGGGCAGTCCCTTCGCATATGCCCCGGTTTACCACATTCATAACACCCCTTGAGAGTGTTTTGGTTGTTGTTGTTGGGGTTTGATCGGCATTCTTTGACAACGTGCCCGTTCCTTCCACAGCTTGTGCACTTGGTCCTTTTGCATGGGCCGAAGTGATGGAAGTTGCAGGTATTGCATTTTGGGCTGTTGCCCTGGTATCCCCCTTGCCTTGGGTGTTTGGCTGGCTGGCGGTGAAAACTTTGGCTGGTGCTGGTCGGTGCTGGGCTGGTTGTTGTGGTGAGAAAACGCGGTTGTTGTTGGGCTCCCACTTTCGCTTGGGCTCTTGGGGTTTTAGGTGTTCACCCCTTTTAGGCAGTTTTCCCTGAGCTACCGCCTGGTCCGTCAGTTTGTGTGCCAAGCGAATTAGTGGTTGGATGGTAGAGTGGTCGGAAGCAGTGACCGTACTCTGGATCTGCTCCGGCAATCCGCTGATGAATTGCTCAATCTTCTTGTACTCCGGCGTCACCATTGCCGGGCACAACTTGCACAGTTCATGAAACCGAGTACAGTACTTCTCGATTTCCGATCCTGCCATCTTGTGCACCCAGAACTCTTCCTCAAGCTTCCGGATTTCGTCACGGGGACAGTACTCCTCGTGAAGCATCCTGGTGAAATTATCCCACGGGATAGAGTTTGCGGTGTCAAGTCCAAGGGTTTGGACATGAGTGTTCCACCAGGTGAGGGCCGGTCCCTCCAGTGTTCCCGTGGCATATTTCACCCGGTTTTCCTCCGAGCATTCGGCCACAGAGAAGACTGATTCCAATTTCTCTATCCAACGAAGCAGTCCCACTGCTCCTTCAGTTCCTTGAAACTTGTGAGGGTGACAGCTCAGGAAGGCTTTAAACGAGCATCCCTTTGTCGCTCCCCCATGAGATCCTGTGCATCGTAGTCCAATGTAACGTGTTAGTGTCTAGGCTGCCTATACTATGTTAGTCATGTTAGGCAGAAGTTAATACCGTTGTTAGAGCCACTCGTCTCACTGGCATGACGGTTGGCTTCGTACTCTGAGAGTACCTTGTTGAATTTCCGTTCGACCATCATGTCGATCCGTGCCTTTTCGGCCTTGCGCTTGAGTCGAAGGGCGTTAGATCCTCTTCCAGACATGTTTCTATATAGAGGGGTTAGAGTGTTAGTCAGCATATGCTAAGCGTTAGCCAAGGTTAGAATAGTTGTCATGTCAGATGTCAGGTTAGGTATCATAACAGAGATTTCAATTAGCAGTAGTCATAATAATAAAGCAGATAATAATAAAGCATAATTTTCATTAATATCAACTTTGTAGTACAATAATTTGAAAAGAAAGTACAATGCAAGTTCTCCGAGCACATCCTGCTCGTCTAGGCCAAAATGGAATAAAAGAAAAACAATACAAAATAAGAAGATCCACTAATCTGAGTCCATGGAGACATGGGAGATGTCACTAGCTGCATCCCCATCATCGTCATCGTCCTCCTCCGGATCCTCGTCGGGATCCTCGTCAAACTCTCCCTCCTCGAGGTCCTCGGCCTCGAACTGTGGTCCATCGTCCTCAGCTGGCGGCTCCTCGATGAACGGCGCCACCCATGCGTTAAGCATGGCGTCGCTCGCCTGTACCATCGCCTGAGTCTCGGCTATGTCCGTCCGATTCTCAGTGATGCGCCCGTCATGCTCCTGCATGACATCGACTATCTGGCCGTGCTGTGACATGAGCTGAGACACCTGGAGGCGTAGTGTCTCCACCTGTTCCTCCAAGCGATCGTTCTGCTCCTCCAGTCGGTCGCTTCGCCTTTCCAGGCGATCGTTCTTCTCGCGAAGAACACGAACCTCGTCGGAAAGCTCGGCGTTTCTCCGAAGCTCCCGCCGGGTTACGGCAACATGAGCCGCGAAGGCTCTCTCCATCGGCATCCCAAGTGCCGGCAGTCATGGACCCTCTGAGGTATCACCCCTGTACCGTGGAGTAGGTACACGTTCTGCTACTATCCAATCCCGTAGGAGGTTAGGCAACCACCCCCAGTATCGTTCCCGTGCTAGCATCTGGGCGCGTCGCTCCATCTCAGCATCTACCTGAGCCACGATGCTGTCGATCCTGCGTCGACTCTCCTCAGTCAAGTCATCGACTGCTGGGCGTTTGCCCGGGTTCCTGTTAGCATCTCTGTTGTTGTCGGCCATCCTGTAAGTTCTCAGGTTAGTACATAATGGTTCAATAAAAGAATTAACATCAGTGTGCAAATTCTAGTGTAATGTCTAATGTAGAGCAGTGGCTATAGTCTAAGTTTACTAAATGCAAACCTAGTTCCCTATAACCAAGGCTCTGATACCAGTCTGTCACACCCCCAAATTCCCACTCGTGGTGTCAGTCCACGTGGGTGTGACATGGCCAGGATCATAGCTCATGGTCATATAAAACGACTCTATATGAGTTACACATTCACACAGTTTTGTAATATAACAGGGTTTCATTCAATAAGCAGCGAAAAATGTTTAATATTAAAGCAGCGGAAATAAAGAGAAGTACAGCGGAAAGTAAATTGTTTGAAACAGACACTACAAAAGTTTAAATTGTTTTAAAACACATCCAATGCACACAATGCCTAGGACATGAGTCTATATGTAGGCCAGACTCCTTAACATGTCCAAGTGCGCATCCTAGCGTATGCTCCATCAGTTACCTGAGAATACATGCGAAAAGTGTCAACTAAAAAGTTGGTGAGTTCACAGGTTTAGACAGACTGAAAAATAAACAGACATATACTGGGTATGTTAAGTTGTTTGTTGGATACTACGATCCGCGGAGTGTGTCAGTTCATCTTACCGAAACTAGACTGTTCCCGTTTGCCTCCGCGAGTCATCGCTGAACTCGCAATTCACATCGAAATTACACTCGTTATGACCTCCAGTCAACATTGGTGCCGAGTGGGGCTAGTCAAACCCAGTAGTACTACATAATTACGACTCGTTTGTTACACAACTAACGGTAAGGATAAGTGAGGACTTTATGCGATAATAGTTACACTCGAAAATGGTTTTCACAACATACCAGTCATATATCTAAAACAGTTGCATTGTATTCTCACCCCAATAGTTTAGCAAAAGCATTTAAAGAGTAAAATTGGGGCCGTAAACTCACCTGAGTTTAGTAATGCGTTAGCTCAAAGAGAAAGTGTAGCTCGCCGGCTAGTAGTCACCTATATCACATATGTACTATGAGTTTGTGTTCACGAGTGCGGGTCTCACCGGACCGTGTTAGTGTTCAACAACACTAAGTGGTTATGTGGGTCGAGTTGACCGTGTTTGACCGTGTCGATCGTGTTTGACCTAACGACCCGTTGGTGACGGTTTGGATCAAGTGTTCGTGTAAGTGTGCGGTTTAGTGTCGTGTGAAGTGCACGGATACCAAAACCATTCCTATGAGGAAACTTACTTTTTGTGGTAAGTTTCTAGTTTAGGAAAGTTTCCATATTTGGCAAGTTGTGCAATAACTCATATTCCGATTATTCTAACATGCATATTTATCCTAAATGAGCGTGTTATCACATAGCACATAGTTACACATAGCCGGTTTAACAAGGTTTGCGCGTAAAAGTTTCCATTTTTAGAAAGTTTCTAAAATAAGCATATTTCATCAAGTTTAACAACCAACGTCATCTAATATCATCATCTTAGTCCTAAATAATCCTTTAATCATGATCGTTACGATTAACATGTGACAAATCATCGACTTAGCAAAATAAAGTTACTATATTTAGTAACTTATGAAAATTACACAAAATCAAGTCTCCTAACAGCATAATCCTTTCACTATCATCATATAATCAACCAATAAACATGTTAGACTCGTAACATTATCATACCCATCATCAAGTTGCAAACTTGTGATAAAAAGTTACCATTTATAGTAACATTTATAAAAATCATGACTTTTAACAATTCTAACCATCCAAATGTTCTAAGAATCATCATGTTATCATCCTAAATTTCATTCCAAGCATAAATCATGGATTCAAACACATGCATGTGACCATTAACACCATTACTCACCTACTTGCAAGAATAAAGTTTCTAAATTTAGCAATAAACCCCAAATGACCATATTTGACATCATCAAACATTCTAAATCATGTAGAGCATCATCAATATCATGTCTAGTAACATTTCTATATCAAATATCATGTGAATCATGCTTGATCATGCATGCATGTTGTCAAATGTGCATGTTTCATAATCACATCAATAAATCCATCATCATATTCAATCAAAATCGTCATTGATCACTACCAATGCTTCAAATCAGTGCTAATAACATCTAATAACAGATTTAAAACATCTAAAATTCGTGATTAAAGTGGAGATGGTGATGCATGTGGCCAATATGGCTTGCATACACGCCTAGTGATGATTTTAGACAAGATTGAACATGGAAACTACCTTTCGAAGCTTTGAATCACTGAAATAGAACTCGAGCAGCTCTGTTGGAACTCTAAACGTGACTGAGATTGATTTGGATGCAAGGAACAAGAAGGTAGGATGTTTTTGTGGGTTCTACAAGGCTTCAATCTCCTCCAATGGTCTCTAAACGACTTGGAATAGGTTCAATGAGGCTTGCAGATCGCTCAGGGTCGAGATAAGGTGCTTCCAGTCGAGAGAAATCGGTGAAGGGGCGACATGAATGATTAACATTGGTTTTATAAAGATATTATGCGTGTTGGGGTCGTCGCGTACCGCGACATATATCCAAAAAGAAGCTCCGCGTACCGCAGCGATTAAAATAATAATTTTGTTCCCGAAACACGCCGCGTACCACGATGGTGGAAGTTGATCGGTCGTCGCGTACCGCGACTCTTTTCGGAGAATTCAAATTCTCCCGCTCGAGCTTCGCGTACCGCGAAAGCCCAATTGGGTGCCCATCGCGTACCGCGATGGGTCTCGGTTGAGCCCAATAAGCCCAATTTCATTGTTTTGAACCGAATTTCTCGTATTTCTCGAATACGATCATCGTTTCTCGACACCTAAGCCTTGTTCTACTAACTTAGGTTCTCTGGAACCTAATTGTGCAGTGAAAGTGTACTGTGGTTCGATCCGTTCACCAACGTTCGTCATTCAAGACACGTGCGAGTTTCGTGCGATAATTCATCGAATTATCGGTGTGTTTGGTCTGTTGTGCCACGTGTCACACTAAATACAAATATTCTAGTGCCACGTATGAAACAATAATACACATTATTATTAAAATAAAATAAATGCCGACCTGGAAATTGCGAGGTGTCACATTAATGAAGTGATTGATTATTATTATTAAATAGATGTATTAAATATTCAAACTTTAATATAGCACCATTAGCTAATGAACAGTCGTAGCACGCGCCCCGACGTATTCTGCTGTCGGTCGGGGTGTGACAACCCTTTCCATTTTCTGCTTACAAGGGTCAATTTAATAGTATTTCGACGAAAATTTTATAGGTATTGAGTTCGACATTCTCCGTTTTTCTTCTTATAAATCCTTGTCCCTTTGGTTTTTAAAAAATATTGAAGTTAAACTAGTCTTTTAACAATACGTTTAACGGTTTATAGTTTAAACTTATTCTGAAAATTCAAATAAGTATACAAGTTGAACGATAAAGCTTAATTTATAAAAATGTTTAAGTTGTAAGGGTAATATATAACATACTAATTTTTTTTAAAAAAAAAGAGAAACATGAATTGAAGACTTGGAGACTTGCAGGCTTGCGACCTGCTTAATTACTTGCATCGTCAACCTAAGTTGCAATTCTTCTTTCGGGTACTAACCATTTCAATTTTAAACATTTTATGTTTTGTTTGTTAAAAACATATTTAGTTTTTTGAGTGCAAGGAAAATAGATATTTGAAATTTAACCCGACCCGAATCGTCGACCCGTATATATAATCTGAAACATAACGATAGGAAAAATTTAACTCCGTTACTTTCGACCTTCTAAAAGTTATTTTTCAAGCTCCGTCAGTGAGTGACTTTAAAGAGGAAAAAACACTTTTAATAACTTAATTACAACATTTGAGATACTTGATTGATATTAATATAATATATTCTTTTTAATTATTCAACTCATGTAATACACAAGGATCTAGGTTAATACATAATAAAAGGTTATAAATTTAAACATTATATAACCAAACATTACCGGTTACAGGGTCCCCAAGCACAGGCCAAAGTCGTTTTCTTGTTTGTAGTTCATGGTTGAGGGGTTTATCGATTGACACTTCAATAAGGGTCCTTTGATACATATTACTATTTGTGTTCACATTACATAGGTAGCCTTTTGACGTTAAGTTTACCTGAATAATCGGCCTTAAAAAGTACCAGCATCACATATGACTTGCATACAACCTATCATATTAAACGCTTAAGCAAGCAAAATCAACTCTATAGAAAGAAATGTCAAATAACCTTAACCTATCATACCTTCCAAACATTTAGAAAGTCGCCGTTTGAAAAAAAAAAGAAAAAAATGTCAAATAACAATATAAAATGCAATCACTATTGATTGATACAGGACTTCACATCAATAATGCTTAAAACCAAAAAGTCATTTATAATCACATAATTAAAGTTCATAAAAGTGACATCTCTTTGTTTTAAGTCACATTTTTTTTAACGGCGACGATCCTACATACCACGTATGTTGTCTTAACATGGTCTACCGGGCAGAGGAAAGATACGACCACACCGGATGCCCGAGAACCACCTAAAATGAGTAAACCCTCGGCCCCTTGCCTCCCATTGGTCCAGAATCCGTGATTAAGATCAAGATTTCTTTCCTCACATAGATGTCTTTTAAATCGCTCCTGACAGGACTCGAACCCATGACCTCTCGGTCACAATGTGAAACCCCAATCAGTAGGACGTAGGCTGAATTCGCGGGACATCTTAAATCATAGAAATGATTCTTTTTAGTTATTTATAACTTGTCTATTCTCATGTACGTATATCCTACTGGATTTGTCTTTTATAAAAGCCTTGAAGTTGCTAATGTGGAAAAGAGAGAGTGAATTTTATATATGTCACTAAAATTCATATTCTTCTTTCTTCTCACGTAGATTTTTTAATGGAAAAATAGTTCTTCAGAGAGTGTTACATTTATTTACTTAATAATGTTATGATTCATCTTGTTCTTCAAGGAGTTGAAACACAAATAAAGTATTTTCATTACAATTAGCTTTTGCACAATATAAACAAAATTCAAGTTTAATATCATGAACATGACTACATGAGTTGTAATCATGCTATGATAAATAAGATGATATCGAAAATTGACATCCTATGCGGTTCTGGTTTACCATAGGGCTTCTAGCCTAGGGGTGTTGCGATAAATAGGAGAAGTTGCACCTCATTAAGATCATGATTTCAAACCTAAGCAACGATGATGGTTTACAGATTTATCTGGTTCCCACTTATTTGATGGGTGGAGGGGTGACGAGTGACGACTGCGCCTGTCCTTGGATGTGTGACCATTTGGGCTTAAATCAGACGTTCGGACTGAACGCGTTCAAAAAAAAAAAAAAAAGCGGTTCTACTTTCAAGTTGACGGAGGGTTGATTCCAATAAGGAATGGGTTAATGGCGTTACGTTGATCTTGAAGTTGAATGGCGCGCCACCCAATACGACCCATGATGAGCATTAACGCCACACTTTTTATTTGCGAGGGGTTATCTACTCACCCCAAAAACATATTTTAAACCAAAAACATATTTTAACATACATGTCAAGTATACGCCTCGTAGTGGTCACTGCGGGGCGTATAAGGGTCCAATCATTGTCACTGTGGGTCTAATCATTTGCACCGACACCCAATGATTGCCCCTCTATACGCCTCGTATTGACCAATACGGAGTGTATAAGGGTGTGAGGTGTGTCGATCAGTGGCGTGTTTGAATAACACCACCCTTTTATTTTCATATATTGGCGAAATGGGTTGGTTGGGTTAGAAAGTGTGTGTGTGTCAGGATAAGTGCATGTCAAAATATGTATGGGTCAGGACACGTTTTAAAAAAAATCAATTTGGTTCTAAACTAGTCGTTTTTAAAAACATTAATTTAGTTTAAATTAAGATGAGCAGTAACTTGGTATTCTTGTTGATCATTCTAGTCGTTTTCTCATTAGATATATTATTGATCATTCTTACCTGTTTAAATCTATTATATTCAGTTGCTATGGCTTGACTCATATTGTGTTAAGGTATTTCTCATTTCAACCCATTGTAAGTCATAATTTACTCATTTCAACTTAAAATTCAATAATGTTTACCCAAATCAATCTATCAATTTATCTTTCTATTGATCAAATTTATCAGGTCTATAACAATTGACTATAAACTAAGATTATTTCTATAACCCGTATATTACATAAGTTAAATAAAATAAATATTAACAATAGTTAAAAAAAAATTACAATTCATAAAACAATTTTTTTTGGATAAAATATGATCAGATTGCATATTAACTACTAATTTAAGTAATATAACCAAAAATAAAAACTTAAATAATTAATGAAATAGTAACCTGTGATTTTACCATTGATTTAAATAAAAAAAAAAATACAAGTCAATCAACAACGCTAACTTGTATATACATTAATTTACCATGTATGCATATGAGTGAGGGTGAATATAATTACAACATGTGCCAGTCATTTGTTGGTAACTTGGCATTCTTGGTTTTTGTTGGTAACTTGGTATTCTTGTTGAGTTTTAATAGAATGACATTTGATATTGTTATACTTAAATTACTAATTATGATTTAAAAATTATGTTGCGATGACACTTAATTAAATCTTTTTATTAATTTAAGAGCTATGAGCGATTTGAAAATTCAAAAAAGTAAAGCCTTTATAAATGTGAGTCTTACTGAACACATGCAATTGTTTTTGTGTTTCTCTCATATTAAATTATATTAATAATAATGATATTAAAATAATATTTTTTAGACATCTGTGTTAGAATAATATATTTAATATGACATTATTTCATAGCACTAATTTTATATTTTACTCAACTCTATTATTTTAGACAATCAGATTAATAAATTGTTTCAATTTTTATATACAAACATTTTAACTTAAATTTTTGTTTATTGTTAATTAAATTATTCAATTGTTTTATAATTTTTATATCATTATTACTAACCATTATTAAATTTTTAGTTTATCAACACATGTAATACACTCATTTGTTCTAACATAGTTAATAGTTAATATAATAAAGATGAGAAACAGAAGGGATATTATTTTTAAGAAGAATAACTACATATATCCCTCTATTAACAACTAAATTACATATATACTCAAGTCAAAAGTTAAATTGCATATGTCCACTTTTTTTATAAATTTTGTCATTAATTAAGGGATATATGTAATTTAAAATTTTAGATAAGGGGATACAAGTAATTTAAAGGGTACGGTAAGAGGATAGATATATCTATACTACTATATAATACATAGAAGAAGGACACAATGGTCTTTTATCAAAAAATCTTAAAATTAAAACTTTTACAACTCTTAAAACATAAAGTACAACAAACAAATCTTTAAGATCCATAAACTAAATGTTTTTCTTTTACTTTTTAGTTTATCTCACATTGATACATTTTAAAAATAAAGTGTCATATAATACCTATAAAAGAAAACCCTCTCAAATCAAATAAATTACTTTTTCATACTTTTGTCATATCATATTTGGCATTTTAAATTATGAATTTTATCATAATAATTTTTTTAGTTAAAAGAGTTGATTTGACAAAAATTAGGTGGTTTAAGCTTTTTACAACCAAAACCAGTAGCCTAATTGTTTTGTTTTCCGCTGAATCACGCGGGCATCTTACTAGTGTGTCTGTGTGTGTATAATCTAAAAACATAACTTGATCCTCGGTGTAATAAAAAGAAATAAAGGAATTAAAGATCTAGAAGGCATCCTTAATTATACATTAAACTTTTGATAAACAACTTGACATATATAAATTAGTCCTTTAAACGTGATTCTCGTCTTATCCGATCCAGATTGATTTGAGGATCAATAAATGGTGTATTGGATGTCATTTTAACCGGCTTTATACGCACATATTTTGATAATAATGTTAGGTTAAGTACACGTAAGATGTGAAGTTTTGTGAATAGATAAATGACCATTTGTAATATTATCTTTTTTTTTAAAACTAATTTTTGGATCACTAACAGACCACTGGAGTTTCATTGTACCACCAGCAGTATCACCCGATCATATCCACCACTAAGTTGTCAGTTTTAGAAGAAACTCAAAACTCTAACTCCCTAAGAAAACCTCATTTTAAGATTCGAACTCAGGACCATTTAGTTTCTGGTCCTTATCCCACCACTAAGATACCGTTACACCATAATGACTTTTATATTTTTAATGTTATCTATCTTGTCCATTTCAGTCATTTGTTCTCACTTATTCCTCTATATATTGACAAGATCTATATGTAATATGTTCACATACATGCCATATTGTCTCTCTAAAAGAACCTACAGATCGATGGCACTTCAAAATGGTGATCTATCTAAACAGTTACTTGATTCTCAAGCTCACGTATGGAACCATATTTTCAGTTTCATAAACTCCATGTCACTTAAATGTGCCGTTGAGTTACAAATACCCGATATCATCGATCGCCATGGTTCACCAATGTTGCTGTCCGAGTTAGTCGAGGCCCTCGGTTTAAACCACGAGAGAACTCAATTTGTCTACCGGCTTATGCGAATACTTGTTCACTCTGGTTTCTTTGTGAAACAATGCGTATCCGCCCCCGGAGAGAATGGTGAGGAGGGAGGAGTGGGCTATTTGCTAACTCCTGCCTCTCGGTTGCTTCTAAAAGACGAGCCTTTAAGTGTTAGACCCTTTTTACTAGCCATGCTGGACCCGATGTTGTTAGACCCATGGCAAAACATGAGCAAATGGTTCCAAAACGATGATATCAACCCGTTTCACACGACTCATGAGAAGATGTTATGGGATCTGGCTGGCCATGAGCCGAAGCTCAATCGGTTCTTCAATGAAGGGATGGCTAGTGATGCAAGGCTTGTTACAAGTGTCATTCTTAAACATTGTAAGGGTGTTTTTGAAGGGTTAGATTCGATTGTGGACGTTGGGGGTGGTACCGGGACTGTTGCAAAAGCTATTGCCGAAAGTTTTCCAGATATAAAGTGCATCAATTTTGATTTTCCTCATGTGGTTGATGGTTTGATTGGAAGTAAGAACTTGAGTTATGTTGGTGGAGACATGTTTGAAGCCATTCCTAATGCTCATGCAGTTATGCTCAAGGTATTCAATCAATTTAAACAAAAATTTATGATAATGAATTTTTTTTTTTTTTTTTTTTTTTTGTGTAGAACTTTTGAGGAAAATTACCAAAACTAGCCAAGTTTGATTGAATTTCTGAATAAATAAGCTAGCTTAGCATGTATGTATGACAAATTTATTGGCTCAGCCTGTATGTTTAGTAGATTAATTTGCTAAATTAAACTTTAAACTTGTCAGCTAAATTGGCATGGGGCGCCAGCAAAAATGTCGTCAAGTTTGAAATAAAACCTTTGGTTTGATTGGATTTTTAAATGTTTATGAAACTTAAATGACCAAAAATAATGTTTACTTAAAAACAAAAATTAAAACTTTACTCAAACTTTTTAGCTTATGTAATTTTCCCAACTTTTGATATGGATTTAATTTTTTTTCTTGTTTTTTTTAATAAAAATCAGTGGATTTTACATGATTGGAGTGATAAAGAATGTATCAAGATATTGAAGCAATGCAAAGAATCGATTCCGAGCAAGAGAAATGGAGGAAAATTAATCATCATAGACATGGTCGTAAAGGTTCACACAGATAACAATATACTCGAGACTCAACTTTTCTTTGATATGCTTATGATGACTTTAGTGACAGGAAAAGAAAGGAGTGAAAAAGAATGGGCAAAGCTCTTCTTTGACAGTGGCTTTAGCAACTACAAAATAACTCCCATTTTAGGATTAAGATCTCTAATTGAGGTTTATCCCTAGTTGAGTTACTTCGCTTTATATACAACCTAAAACCTACTTAAATTTTAAACTGCTATTGAAATGTTATGTGTGGTTATTTTGTATCAATGTTATCTTGGTAGGAAACTTTGTCTAATTTTGTTATGAAATAAATAAAGATCTTATGTTTACTTGTGAGATATGATAAGTATTGTGGTAGTTTGTAAAGCCACTCGGAGTCGTCCCACTTTTCCTCATTGTCACATCAGCGTCACATTACTTTTCCCCACTTTTTCCCATTTTGCATGGTATTGTTCCACTTTTTCTTATTTTCAAATCTTATTTTAATTAATTATTTTAACAATAAATAATTAATAATAAAATAAAAAAAGAGTACAACAAAAAAAAGAGAGAATACAACCTAAAAAATTAAATGGTGGAAGCTGAAATGTAAACGGATCCATTTGTTTAAATGTTATAAAATTTGATTGTAGAATTAAGGAAGAAAATGATAAAAAATGTGAGTTTTGGTGTAAAAAACGGTGATATTTATTGAGTTGGAATTTTTTTTTCTTTTTTTAATATTCCAACGGTCGAATTTTTCTTTCCCCCACGTCCGGCCTCAATCGGTGACCCAACCCCACTTTCTCCCGAGCCGAAACGGGGGGCGCGGTGTTCCCGGCCGGCCCCGGTTCGGTGACTTATACCCCGTTGTCTTCCCGATTGCCACTCCGTGTGGCCTAATTAGTGTGAAATACAATGTTACATAATGTACGGCTAATAATAGTGTCATCACAATATTTGAAGTGCAGGAATCACCCAAATCCGAAAGCCTTGGTGAAAACATGAAAACTTGAAGTAGCAATCAAAATTTTTTTGTATAATATATGTTTTTAAAAGAAAATAATATAACAAAAAATAAAAAATATACATAAGTACTTGTTTCAAGTTAATGTGATCAGCATTATTTTATTATACAAAATAAATAACAAAAATACATTATTTATTAATTTTTTGATAGTTTTATACATAAATACAATTATTAAAAAATAACACAATTTGTTTATTATACTTTTTTATAACGAAATTTAGATTAATGCATGAGTCTTGAAAATTATGTTAAAGTCAAAGTAAATGATATACTTTAAGACAAAGTAAATTATGTTAAAGTCAAAATAAATGCTCCCTGAAGTTTTAAACATTTTAAATATAATGATTTTAATCTACCATTTGTAACAAGCCTTGCAAAAGCTATTGCCAAAAGTTTTCCCTATATGAAGTGCATCAATTTTGATCTTCCTCATGTGGTTAGTGGTAGAAATGCACAAAAAAACCGGTTAACCGAACCGGTGCCGGTTTTTAACCGGCTAGAAGCCGGTTTTTAAACTAGTTATTGCAATCGGTTATAGGTTTTTGGAAAAACTGGTGGTTTAGGACCGGTTTGAGGTTTCAAGAGACCAAACCGGTTAACCAAACCGGTTAACCGGTCCAAGTCACTAAAAAATCTGTTATTTGAAGGTTAACTGGTTCGGTTAACCGATTTCGGTTATTATACGGTTTCAGTTTTTGAGCTTAAAAAACCGGTTATTAACCGAACCGGTTATTGGAAAAAACCGGTTTCTAGCCTTTGACCGGTTAACCGGTTCGGTTATTCCAAAACCGGTTTTCCATCGGTTAACCGATTTGTGCACCTCTAATCGGAAGAATCACAACAATTCCTCAATCCTAACGAAGTAGTTCCCCTTCTTCGTGTAACAGATGTGCCTTGCTCTTTCTTCGTAATGGCTTGGTTGGGAGTAAGAACTTGAGTTATGTTGGTGGAGACATCTTTGAAGCCATTCCTAATGCTCAAGCATTTTTGCTTAAGGTATTCTATCAATTTGAACAAAAAGTTATGATAATGATTTTTTTTTGTGAAGAACTTTTGAGGGGAATTACTATATGCCCCAAAACCAACTAACACACGACACGTGTTTTAAAACAACAAATCAAAATAGGTCCCATATTTTTTCAACTTAAAGACCACATACTAACTAGTTTATCTCAAAACATCAACATTAAACTAAGTAAAAGTTTAAGTATGTGACTTTCAAGACACTCCATTAATATATAAACACATATACAAAATAATGGTTTAGTCCATCAAGTGTGTTCGATCACGAGTCCATAAAGATATCCGATCACGTTCGCCTTCATCCGTTAATTTTCACCTACAAAACACCATATGTAAGTCACCGTTAGTTCGTTAGAACTAAGTAAGATCACCATGCCCGCCTACCCGAACTTACATGACCAAAATAGTTAGTTTTGGTCAAAATCAGCACCTGACGTATTGGTCAGCGTATTGGTTGGCGTATCATAGAGAAATTTGGGATTTTGAGATTTAGGTGGCGTATCATACGCCCCCCTGGCGTATGATACGCCGGGCACACGCTGCACGGCCATTTTTTGATGTTTTACAACATCTCGACTCATTCTGCTCATTTTTGACCATTCCAATACCCCCATAAACATTATATAACACCATATGAACATACTAATCACCTTAATTCACCAATTTATAACCATCATTATGGTCATAAAGTCAAACGATTTACTAATGGATCGTTTGTACCCAAAACACCAAAGAAATCTTATTACACAAGATTTCTCAAGTTTAATAAACCACACCACTTGTGTTTTACCAACTTGATTACACCAACAAAGGACTTTCACACTCCATGTGAATAATCCAATGTCATGATCACAGCACTTGTGATTCAAAACACCAATTTGAGTCAATTTGAATTATAAGTTCACACACATTGTGAACAAATTCCATACATTCACCACATATACAAATAAACACCAAGTCATTTATAAACCAGCATTAAAACACCATATTAACAATAATCAAGCAACATATATCACATATTGCTTATTATTGTCTAACAACAAGTACTAAATCACCTATTCACCATAAAGTCAATTCTTCCACAAATATTCATACATGTATAACACCATTACACATAACAAGTAGAAGATTTGGGTGACTTACCTTGCTCCAACGAGTTATCCTCTACAACAATTTCCTTTCCGGGTCGTTTGGTTTCACTCACACCTTCACTATCAATTCCTATTATCACAACTAATATTTTTAATATAAAGGTTGACTACAACTAGCCAAAATACACCCATTCACCCCATTGTCACCATTTTAGATCTAATTTACTTCCAGTTGACCCTTAACCATATCAACTCACCCTTGTTGATTTAATATCCACACATATTTCATATCACCATTAGCTTTAAACTAATTTTTTGAAGTTAATTACTCTACTTGGCATTTCATCAAACACCATATATGCACAAGTTCATTTCTAATGATCATTCATCATTAACACATCTATGTAACTCCATTATTTTGATTAAAAATGAACGATTTCATCATTTTCACCACAATCTACAGCAACTTAGTGATAATCATCAAATCCCAACCTTTAAACACTATCTTTAAGCACCATGTTCATATACTCCATGAAAACCCCAATCCCCCATTATCATAACATATCAATCATGAAGGAAAACAATCATAAGTTGTTCCTACATGATTATAAGCATCATTAATGTCACACCCCCAAATTCCCACCCGTGGTGTCAGTCCACGTGGGTGTGACGTGGCCAGAATCATAGCTCATGGTCATATAGAACGACTCTATATGAGTTACACATTCACACAGTTTGTAAAACCAAACAAGTTTATATAAGTATGCAGCGGAAAATGTTACGCATCAGAATTACATATAATCGCAGCGGAAAGTAATTGTTTGAAAGAAACACTACAAATGATTAAATTGTTTTAAAAACGTAGCAAATGCACACAAGCCTAGGACATGAGTCTAAATGTAAGCTTGACTCCTTAGTGTGTCCTTGTGAGCGTCCTAGCGTGTGCTCCATTAGTTACCTGAGAATACATGCGAAAAGTGTCAACTAAAAAGTTGGTGAGTTCACAGGTTTAGACAGACATAAATAGTAAACAGATATATACTGGGCATGTTAAGTTTAGTTGTTGGATCTACGATCCGTGAGTGTGTCATGTCATCTTACCGAAACTAGACTGTTCTCGTTTGCCTCCGCGAGTCATCGCTGAACTCGCAATTCACATCGATATTACACTCGTTATGACCTCCAGTCAACGTTGTTGCCGAGTGGGGCTAGTCAAACCCAGTAGTACTACGTAATAACGACTCGTTTGTCATACAACTGACGGTAAGGATAAGTGAGGGCTTTATGCGATAAAGGTTACACTCAAAAATAGTTTTACAACATACCAGTCATACATCTAAAACAGTTGCATAGTATTCTCACCCCAAGATTGAGTAAAAGCAGTTAAAGAGTAAAAGTGGGGCCGTAAACTCACCTGAGTTTAGTTATGCGTTAGCTCAAAGAGAGTAGTGTAGCTCGTCGGCTAGTAGTCACCTATATCACATAGGTACTATGAGTTCATGTTTGCGTATGTGGGTCTCTCCGGACCGTGTTAGTGTTCAATGACACTAAGTGGTTATGTGGGTCGAGTTGACCGTGTTTGACCGTGTCGATCGTGTTTGACCTAACGACCCGTTGGTGACGGTTTGGATCAAGTGTTCGTGTATCGTACGGTTTTTGTGTCGTGTGAAGTGTACGGATACCAAAATCATTCGGATAAAGAAACTTACTATTTATGGTAAGTTTCTATTTTAGGAAAGTTTCCATATTTGGCAAGTTATGCATACAATCATATTCCGATTATTCTAACATGCATATTTATCCTAAATGAGCATGTTATCACATAACACATAGTTACACATAGCCGGTTTAACATAGTTTGCGCGTAAAAGTTTCCATATTTGGAAAGTTTCTAAAATAAGCATGTTTTCACAAGTTTAACAATCAACATCATCTATTATCATCATATTAGCCCTAAATAATCTATAATCATGCTTGTTGCAACTAACATGTGACAAATCATAAACTTAACAAAGTAAAGTTACTATATTTAGTAACTTATGAAAATAACACAAAATCAAGTTTCCAATGACATTTCCCTTCCAATATCATCATGTAATCACTAAATGAATATGTTAGACTCAAGACATTACCATACATTTGACCCATTTGAAATCTTGTGACAAAAAGTTACTATTTATAGTAACGTTTACAAAAATCATCCTTTTGACCATTCTAGACATTCCTATGCATCAAATATCCATCACAATAGTTTCTAAACATCATTTTAAGCATAACATATAGATCTAATTACATGCATGTGATTATTTTATCAAGAATCACCACTATGTAACACAAAAGTTACTATTTTTAGTAATAATCATCAAATGACCATTTTTGACAAAATCAAACATCCTAAATCATGTAGAATATCATCAATATCATTACTAACAACATTTCAATATCACAAATTGTCAAACACATCATGGATCGTGCATGCATGTTGTTGAAAGTACCCATTTTATCATAAAATCAACATATGGCCATTTATTTCAATAAGAATCATCATAGATCCTAATCATTTCATCAAATCAGTGATATAAACATTTGATAACAGATTATTATCATTCAAAATTCGTGTCTAAAGTGATGGTGGTGATACATGTAGCCTACAAGGCTTGCATGTGTGATTGTGAGAGTTTTTAGACAAGATTGACCATAGGAACTACCTAACAACGCCTTAGATTGCAGAGATGAGGCTTTGAGCAGGTTGGACTGGTCTCCACAGTAGCCTTCAGTCGTTCGAAGTGCAAGATGGTGCTCTCTAGCTTGCTTTGAGTCCTCAAGGGCTTCAATGGTGCCTCTCTTGTGATGATAATGGCTCCTTCTGGTGTACAATGGTGGTAACAGAGTGATAATGGCCGCACAAGAAGATTTCAGTCGAGAGATTTGGTTTAGGGTAGCCAGGAATGATTAATCTTGATTTTATAAAGATTTCTGCGATTATAGGCCTGTCGCGTACCGCGACACCGTCCAAAAAAGCATCTCCGCGTACCGCGGTGATTAAAATAATCATTATGTTCCCGAAACACGCCGCGTACCGCGATGGTGGCAGATGATCGGTCGTCGCGTACCGCGATTGTTTTCGGAGAATTCAAATTCCCCCGCTCAAGCTTCGCGTACCGCGAAAGCCCAATTGATTTCCCATCGCGTACCGCGATGGGTTTCGGCTGAGCCCAATAGGCCCAATTCATTGTTTTGAACCGATTCTTTCGTATTTCTCGAATACGATCATCGTTTCTCGTCATATTGGTCTTGTTCTAGCTAATTTAGGTTCACCGAACCTAAGTGCAGTGTTTTCGTGTTACCGCTTGATCCGTTCACCAACGTTCGTCATTCAAGACACGTGCGAGTGTTGTGCGATAATTCCTCGAATTATCGGCGTGTTCAGACTGTTGTGCCACGTGTCACACTAAATGCATTTATTCTAGTGCCACGTATGAAATAATAATAAACATTATTATTAAAATAATAGAGTTGCTGACCTGGAAATTACGAGGTGTCACATCATCCCCTAGTTATTGGGAATTTCGTCCCGAAATTCAGTTCATGTGCCGGTGTTGGCTTGTTCGGCGAATAGGTGAGGGTATTTCTTCTTCATTTGATCCTCCCGTTCCCAGGTGTATTCCGGTCCTCGTCGTGAGTTCCATCGAACTTTTACAATGGGTATCTTACTATGTTTCAACTTCTTGAGTTCTCGATCCATAATTTCCACCGGTTCCTCTATGAAGTGTAGTTGTTCATCGATCTGGATTTCCTCTAAAGGAATTGTGAGTGTTTCGTCCGACAAACACTTCTTGAGGTTTGAAATGTGAAACACGTTGTGTACGCTACTTAGTTCCTGTGGTAGCTGTAGTTCGTAGGCCACGGGGCCTATCCGTTTAGTGATCTCGAATGGTCCTATATAGCGAGGGTTTAGCTTTCCCCGTTTCCCAAATCGTATCACTCCCTTCCAAGGCGAGACTTTAAGAAGTACTCGGTCTCCTACTTGGAATTCCAAAGGTTTGCGTCTCTTATCGGCATAGCTCTTCTGTCGATCCCGAGCTGCTGCCATTCTGTTACGAATTTGCACGATCTTTTCAGTTGTTTCGTGCACAAGCTCGGGTCCGGTCAGTTGGCTTTCCCCAACTTCCGCCCAACAAAGTGGTGATCTGCACTTGCGTCCGTAAAGTGCTTCAAATGGTGCAGCTCCAATGCTGGTGTGGTAGCTGTTGTTATATGTAAGACCCTACTCTCCGTAAAGGCCTTACTCGTTGGATTTACACTTTACATCATAGTTCTTAAACTAAAAATTTAAATTCATTTCAGCGGAAGACTCAAAATCATTACAAGATGTTTGAATTTCATAAATAGAAAGAAACTCAAATAAAATTATAAAGTTATCATAAAATAGGATGCGAGTCTTTAAGTAGTGCCAGGTAGCCTCTCAATCCATGCCAAGCTATTATCTTTCATTTGCTTACCTGTCAATCTAATATGCATAAAAGTCAGCAATGCTGAGTGAGTTCTAGTGTAAATCTTTAAAACAGTAATTATGTCTTTAGAACATGTTCGCTGCTTTGTTTTCTTATAAAAAAAAATCTTTTTCTTTATTTATCATGTCTCTTTGACATACTTTGCCTTTTTCTTTATCATGTACCATTCTATTCTTTCTGTTTTGTCCTTACCAACTTTTTCTTTGATTCTTTCTTTAACTTAACTTTTATTCTTACTATAACCTTCATCTTTACCTTTACATATCTTTGTCTTTGATCTATACATTTCTTTACTCTTTTCTTTATTAACCTCACTCATGGGTATATACATGAGAGGGCCGGTATTTCTTACACCCCATAAATGGAGTAAATACCTCTTTACAAAACTTGTAAGAAAACTTACAAGTCGGGTATACCAATTTCTTGGTAAGTCCCTCTTTACAAAACTTGTAAGAAAAGTTACAAGCCGGGTATACCAATTTCTTGGTAAGTCCCTCTTAACAAAACTTGTAAGAAAACTTCAAGCCGGGTATACCAATTTCTTGGTAAGTCCCTCTTTACAAAACTTGTAAGAAAACTTACAAGCCGGGTATACCAATTTCTTGGTAAGTCCCTCTTAACAAAACTTGTAAGAAAACTTACAAGTCGGGTATACCAATTTCTTGGTAAGTCCCTCTTAACAAAACTTGTAAGAAAACTTACAAGCCGGGTATACCAATTTCTTGGTAAGTCCCTCTTTACAATTAACCGGGTGTGCCCTACACGGGTATGCCCGGGCGAGAAAACAACGAATGCAATCTCTCTTTGACTTACCTGCAGGTAATCTATACAACGGGGACCCCTCTTTAATTCTTTAATCGGCCTCTTTATTCATTCATTCTTTATTCTTTACTGTTTAAGTCTTTAAACAGTTCTCTGCTCTTTAGCATGCTTCTTTATTCTTCTTTACTTCTTTGTTCTATACACTGTGTATGTATTTATACACTTTCTAATCTTTATTTCTTTAACAATTCTTACTTTGCTTGAATAATATTAATTTTTTTAATTAACTCTTTACTTCTGACATTAATAATTTAATATTATTCCATAAGATTTCACTTTGAAATTTTATCCCTTTACGTCGTAAAATTTAGTTTTAATTCGGATACTCAAGTATCCTTGAGTTCGAATAAGATAACTGAATTCAGATAAATAACTCATCCGATGCAGATGAGTGAACTTAGTTAGGATGAACAAAACCCCATTCAGTTCGGATGTTTACTCTTAGCTCAGATGAGCTTCCATTCAATTCGGATGAGCTATCTTTGTTCGAATGATCAACTTATACTCCGTTCGAATGAGCAATTATGTTCGAAAAGAACATGGACTTGTCGGGACTTAAATTACTTTTCTATTCTGTAATTACTTCATACTTTAAAATATACATGTGTTATCTTTATTCACGATCCTTTAATATATTCATTCTTTACTTTTATAAACTTTGCGTTACTATCTATCTTTGAATATACTTTATTGTTCACAAGGTGAACCTTTATCTTTATATTGAGACAATTAACTTAATCATACAAACATAACTTAAAATACTTGAAAAACCATTTAGTATGCATATTAGCCCCAACACAATTTAAAACATATAAAAGGCACGGGGCTAGAAACTCACCTGGAGCCTTAGCTATCAATGCAGTCTATCTTGAACAAAGGTCTTACTCATGTAAACCTTCGTATCGATCAGTTGAATCTACGCGCGCTTGATCAATACCTCGCTGTGTATCTATAACTATTAAATGATTTAAGAAATCATTCATCTTACTACTTATAATTCGTACCAAGTCTAAACCGTATTTGAGGACGTTTACGTTAATAAAACTTACTTTTAAATCTTACGAAAAATGGGCAGAGTTCCCCTTTGTTTTTAGTCATATCCAGACAATTCAAGTTGTCTATTTTATAACCAAACCCCACTTCAATTGAAATAATCCTTAAACAACTAGCTTTATATGATTGTCTTTGTAATCATATAAACTTTACATCTAAAAATTGACATTTTATAAAAATAAATATATCGATCAAGTCGTTGTTTATCGTTTATCCATTTAAACCTTATTAGTCCTCAAACACGATATTAAATCATATTACTACTAGTTAACATTCTAATAATTTGTAATTAAGTTATACCTTTCGTTCGTTTGGTTCGCCTATACGAACCCGCTCGTTAACACCCGTTTAGATAACCGACCAGTTCCTTCAACTCGGTTTCACATCTTGAACCTTCCCGTCCTCACCGAATCTACCTGACCAATGTTGATCAAGTTGACTTCATTGACCAGATTTGAAACCAAACCCATGGTTGGGTTTTTCACTCAACAACATACGAGTAGCTCAAATCTAGACCAAACGAACTCCGATCGAGGTGATTCAGGTGTCCACGGTTTCATCTCATCGAGCTCTACCTTCCCATGAATTGCCACCACCGGCCGCCGCTGCTACTGTCACCGGAAAAGCAACCAGTTGGCCGGAATCTGCTTAGCAGAACAGCTCTGTTCGGGAGCATAAAAAGTCGACCTCCAGACCTCATAATCAAAATCCCAACGGTGAAAGTCTTCGTTTATGTGTTAGGAAGCTTCGGTTAAAATTTGAGAGCGATCCAACGGTTGAATCTCCGGGGATCATCCGATCTCCGAGGCTGGTTTCTCCTTTTTCTTTTCTCTCTTTGCTGCGCACACCGTTGCGTGTTTTTGAACGGCCGACTTTGAAAGATCTAGACCACCAGAGTCTTCTTGAATTAATTTTAATATTTACACTTTGGCCCTTCAACTTTATACATCTATTTTTAAAACCCCCTTCAACTTGTCTCACATATTTTTAATATTCACGAGCTTCTAACATGTCCGTACTATATCGTATAATAGTCATGTTTATATTATTTCGATCGTAATTACTTTACGGACAATTTATATAAATTTTAAACATAAACGGGTACCGAAATTTCGTACGTTAATTAATGGTTTATAAAAATTCAGGGCGTTACAAGTCTACCCTCCTTACAATAGGTTTCGTCCTCGAAACCTACTATATCCTAGCCCCGTTTTACTGTACTCTTCTGTTTCTCATGTTACTTATATGTTAACAAGTTAAATGGTTGATTTTTTTTACTCATGTACCTCAGCTTAATTGTAGATTACTACCATGACGTGTGATACCTTCTTTTTCCTATACTCTCTTTTCTCCCTTTTTTTTTAAATATCTATGTATGTTTCACAGAAGTATAAGATCATAATTTAAGAAGTCAGCTTCACCAGATGTCTTTTTCTTTAGCTATTAACATGTAGCTTATTATGACCCTTAATCCTTGCGTTCTTTGCCTCTCCCTAACTTGTAAGCTACAACATGTCATATTCTTTGGTTATAACATATCATATTCTTTAGTTCCTCAATCCTAGTAACATTTTCCTTTATCTTCTTTAAAACAATTATCTCTCTTGGCATCAAAACCATTTATAGAGCACTTGTTGGAAGTTGTTCATAAGTATAATTTCTTAACATAGCGTACATACACATCTTAACACATAAGATTGTCAATGCATAAGGCAAACCAAATTTACCATTGCCTAAAAACCTAAGTCATGGTGTTGTTACAAGATTTCATTAGTCACCTTATAATGAGGATTTTCTCGTCTTCCTCAATAAGAAGGCTTCATCATTTGCCTCATTAGGAGGACTTTATCGTTTTCCTCATTAAGAGGGCTTCATCGTTTGCCTCAACAAGATGACTTCATCGTCTGCCTCAACAAGAAGACTGTATCATTTGATCCACTTTATGCATGACAATCTTATCATAAAACTTTCCTTCGATAACATACATATGCACACTATCACATAAAAATTCCATGAACTTTATTACACATGAGACAACGACAGTCATTCTTTATTATTAAGCTTGTACTAATACAAGGCTCCTTAAATAGTTTCTTGTAACAGATGCAAGATTCTGTTAACACATGTAACCGTATGAAGCCCACATTTTACCACCAATTCTTTAAGCTCTATACTTTATGCATTTTCAGCATATATTATCTTGTGAAGACAAGATGGTTCATTAGACGATAACAATATTGCAACATATGTATCCTTTTCTAACAGGAATACCTTAAAGTTAGAGTTATTTAAATCATTTCTAACATTTTCAACATACCAGCTCTAGGTCTAATCTATCTTCATGTCACTGCTTGCCAAAAGCACATTGTATCATTTCAACCTTTCATAACCTTCGAATTATTTTGATAGTTTAACATTTCTCTTCATTCGCGGTTGACAAAAAAAACTGATTCTAGACATTGCATTCATTTATACCTAATGCTAGACATGCATTCATTTGCCTTTGCTTATCAATCCCTAGTCACACCTTTATCAGATATGTTCGTGTAGTCAACTTTCAACTTGCATTACCTCACACAAATATACTCATCCTTAGTTTATAATATTATTCATTTTCAAGTGATGAATAATTCATCCATAAGTGAAGTTCCTTAGTTCGTTTGTAAGCCATTCCCTTTATTCTATGTTTTCCATCATAAGTAAGTCAACTGGATACATACACTCGCATAATCTAATGATCCTCATAATAACTCTAATTTTCAGCTATTATAGGTAGAAGTACCACATTGGTAGTATCATGTTGTACTTTTAACTGAATACACTTAATTTGTTTTAGCAATTTCGATCATTCTTGGGTATAATTATGTGAATTGTCATTTCTGAAACCACCGTCTCCTAGTGGTTGAGTATTTAGTTCCTAACGACCAAAATACCCTTGGTGCATGAATTTATTATCCTTGGTATGCCAAATGATCGAAATGTCATTAATTCATGAATTTTAATAGTACATGTGATTTGTTGGCAAACCAATTTATGCAAAACAAGATTCGAAGTTGTGATGATTTTTATTTATCAATCTCGTATGTCATTTGATAAACAAAGCCTTTGACCAAGTTCGGTTGATGTTTCCTTCATTATCATTACCTTGTTAGAATAATTCTACTATTGACTAAATTGTAACCTCTTTTGACTTCTATGTTTCCTTATTCCCAACATTGGATTTGCATGGATGGTAAGTTTACAGGGTGAGCCATTCACTAATACCTTGTTTATTAACCTTTGTAACGGACTCTATTGATTCTATGAAGGTGACATGATGTAGATGTAGGACAAATTGGTATTCGCATGATGATCAATAACACAAAAACAGTTGTATAGTAAATCACTAATAACAGTGTCTAGAATGCCATTACTCATTTACTATCCAAACCGTGTTTCTATTATTTCCCGTCATGTTTCGTACCCATTATCCACATCTTCATGTCTTTATTTAGCTGGTAAGGTAACAACCCTTACCTGTATCAGTTGCTTAAGAACATTCATTACTTTGTTCCACCAACAATTACCTATACAAGCTTCTAATAGCATCATTTTTATTTTGATAGTCATTAAATCTCTTGTGTTGCATCAAAGCCAAATGATAAATCAAACCCGAGCATTAGTCATATAGATAAATCCGTAATCGCAGTAGCTAATTGCGATCACTATTTATCTTTACTCGTGTGTCTAGGGTTCTCTCTATCATAAACTCGGTGCATTTTTCATTATGTTTTTCGTTTGTGTACAAATTAACGTCACTATAGACATTTCATACCTTTATATGCATATACTATAAGAAATGTTGCTTGGTAAACATTTAACTTTAACTTTACCTCTTGGCATGAAGCTACCTGTCACTGGCATCCCTTATCGTTTGTCCCATTTTCAGTTTAAGTTTAGACAACAGAGTGTCTAAATCTCTCAAACTATGGCTCTGATACCAACCTGTAAGACCCTACTCTCCGTAAAGGCCTTACTCGTTGGATTTACACTTTACATCATAGTTCTTAAACTAAAAATTTAAATTCATTTCAGCGGAAGACTCAAAATCATTACAAGATGTTTGAATTTCATAAATAGAAAGAAACTCAAATAAAATTATAAAGTTATCATAAAATAGGATGCGAGTCTTTAAGTAGTGCCAGGTAGCCTCTCAATCCATGCCAAGCTATTATCTTTCATTTGCTTACCTGTCAAT
Source organism: Mikania micrantha (assembly GCA_009363875.1). Lineage (NCBI taxonomy): Eukaryota > Viridiplantae > Streptophyta > Magnoliopsida > Asterales > Asteraceae > Mikania > Mikania micrantha. Next base: position 53,560,476 of record CM018689.1, read on the forward strand.
CTAATATGCATAAAAGTCAGCAATGCTGAGTGAGTTCTAGTGTAAATCTTTAAAACAGTAATTATGTCTTTAGAACATGTTCGCTGCTTTGTTTTCTTATAAAAAAAAATCTTTTTCTTTATTTATCATGTCTCTTTGACATACTTTGCCTTTTTCTTTATCATGTACCATTCTATTCTTTCTGTTTGGTCCTTACCAACTTTTTCTTTGATTCTTTCTTTAACTTAACTTTTATTCTTACTATAACCTTCATCTTTACCTTTACATATCTTTGTCTTTGATCTATACATTTCTTTACTCTTTTCTTTATTAACCTCACTCATGGGTATATACATGAGAGGGCCGGTATTTCTTACACCCCATAAATGGAGTAAATACCTCTTTACAAAACTTGTAAGAAAACTTACAAGTCGGGTATACCAATTTCTTGGTAAGTCCCTCTTTACAAAACTTGTAAGAAAAGTTACAAGCCGGGTATACCAATTTCTTGGTAAGTCCCTCTTAACAAAACTTGTAAGAAAACTTCAAGCCGGGTATACCAATTTCTTGGTAAGTCCCTCTTTACAAAACTTGTAAGAAAACTTACAAGCCGGGTATACCAATTTCTTGGTAAGTCCCTCTTAACAAAACTTGTAAGAAAACTTACAAGTCGGGTATACCAATTTCTTGGTAAGTCCCTCTTAACAAAACTTGTAAGAAAACTTACAAGCCGGGTATACCAATTTCTTGGTAAGTCCCTCTTTACAATTAACCGGGTGTGCCCTACACGGGTATGCCCGGGCGAGAAAACAACGAATGCAATCTCTCTTTGACTTACCTGCAGGTAATCTATACAACGGGGACCCCTCTTTAATTCTTTAATCGGCCTCTTTATTCATTCATTCTTTATTTTTTACTGTTTAAGTCTTTAAACAGTTCTCTGCTCTTTAGCATGCTTCTTTATTCTTCTTTACTTCTTTGTTCTATACACTGTGTATGTATTTATACACTTTCTAATCTTTATTTCTTTAACAATTCTTACTTTGCTTGAATAATATTAATTTTTTTAATTAACTCTTTACTTCTGACATTAATAATTTAATATTATTCCATAAGATTTCACTTTGAAATTTTATCCCTTTACGTCGTAAAATTTAGTTTTAATTCGGATACTCAAGTATCCTTGAGTTCGAATAAGATAACTGAATTCAGATAAATAACTCATCCGATGCAGATGAGTGAACTTAGTTAGGATGAACAAAACCCCATTCAGTTCGGATGTTTACTCTTAGCTCAGATGAGCTTCCATTCAATTCGGATGAGCTATCTTTGTTCGAATGATCAACTTATACTCCGTTCGAATGAGCAATTATGTTCGAAAAGAACATGGACTTGTCGGGACTTAAATTACTTTTCTATTCTGTAATTACTTCATACTTTAAAATATACATGTGTTATCTTTATTCACGATCCTTTAATATATTCATTCTTTACTTTTATAAACTTTGCGTTACTATCTATCTTTGAATATACTTTATTGTTCACAAGGTGAACCTTTATCTTTATATTGAGACAATTAACTTAATCATACAAACATAACTTAAAATACTTGAAAAACCATTTAGTATGCATATTAGCCCCAACACAATTTAAAACATATAAAAGGCACGGGGCTAGAAACTCACCTGGAGCCTTAGCTATCAATGCAGTCTATCTTGAACAAAGGTCTTACTCATGTAAACCTTCGTATCGATCAGTTGAATCTACGCGCGCTTGATCAATACCTCGCTGTGTATCTATAACTATTAAATGATTTAAGAAATCATTCATCTTACTACTTATAATTCGTACCAAGTCTAAACCGTATTTGAGGACGTTTACGTTAATAAAACTTACTTTTAAATCTTACGAAAAATGGGCAGAGTTCCCCTTTGTTTTTAGTCATATCCAGACAATTCAAGTTGTCTATTTTATAACCAAACCCCACTTCAATTGAAATAATCCTTAAACAACTAGCTTTATATGATTGTCTTTGTAATCATATAAACTTTACATCTAAAAATTGACATTTTATAAAAATAAATATATCGATCAAGTCGTTGTTTATCGTTTATCCATTTAAACCTTATTAGTCCTCAAACACGATATTAAATCATATTACTACTAGTTAACATTCTAATAATTTGTAATTAAGTTATACCTTTCGTTCGTTTGGTTCGCCTATACGAACCCGCTCGTTAACACCCGTTTAGATAACCGACCAGTTCCTTCAACTCGGTTTCACATCTTGAACCTTCCCGTCCTCACCGAATCTACCTGACCAATGTTGATCAAGTTGACTTCATTGACCAGATTTGAAACCAAACCCATGGTTGGGTTTTTCACTCAACAACATACGAGTAGCTCAAATCTAGACCAAACGAACTCCGATCGAGGTGATTCAGGTGTCCACGGTTTCATCTCATCGAGCTCTACCTTCCCATGAATTGCCACCACCGGCCGCCGCTGCTACTGTCACCGGAAAAGCAACCAGTTGGCCGGAATCTGCTTAGCAGAACAGCTCTGTTCGGGAGCATAAAAAGTCGACCTCCAGACCTCATAATCAAAATCCCAACGGTGAAAGTCTTCGTTTATGTGTTAGGAAGCTTCGGTTAAAATTTGAGAGCGATCCAACGGTTGAATCTCCGGGGATCATCCGATCTCCGAGGCTGGTTTCTCCTTTTTCTTTTCTCTCTTTGCTGCGCACACCGTTGCGTGTTTTTGAACGGCCGACTTTGAAAGATCTAGACCACCAGAGTCTTCTTGAATTAATTTTAATATTTACACTTTGGCCCTTCAACTTTATACATCTATTTTTAAAACCCCCTTCAACTTGTCTCACATATTTTTAATATTCACGAGCTTCTAACATGTCCGTACTATATCGTATAATAGTCATGTTTATATTATTTCGATCGTAATTACTTTACGGACAATTTATATAAATTTTAAACATAAACGGGTACCGAAATTTCGTACGTTAATTAATGGTTTATAAAAATTCAGGGCGTTACAAGTCTACCCTCCTTACAATAGGTTTCGTCCTCGAAACCTACTATATCCTAGCCCCGTTTTACTGTACTCTTCTGTTTCTCATGTTACTTATATGTTAACAAGTTAAATGGTTGATTTTTTTTACTCATGTACCTCAGCTTAATTGTAGATTACTACCATGACGTGTGATACCTTCTTTTTCCTATACTCTCTTTTCTCCGTTTTTTTTTAAATATCTATGTATGTTTCACAGAAGTATAAGATCATAATTTAAGAAGTCAGCTTCACCAGATGTCTTTTTCTTTAGCTATTAACATGTAGCTTATTATGACCCTTAATCCTTGCGTTCTTTGCCTCTCCCTAACTTGTAAGCTACAACATGTCATATTCTTTGGTTATAACATATCATTTTCTTTAGTTCCTCAATCCTAGTAACATTTTCCTTTATCTTCTTTAAAACAATTATCTCTCTTGGCATCAAAACCATTTATAGAGCACTTGTTGGAAGTTGTTCATAAGTATAATTTCTTAACATAGCGTACATACACATCTTAACACATAAGATTGTCAATGCATAAGGCAAACCAAATTTACCATTGCCTAAAAACCTAAGTCATGGTGTTGTTACAAGATTTCATTAGTCACCTTATAATGAGGATTTTCTCGTCTTCCTCAATAAGAAGGCTTCATCATTTGCCTCATTAGGAGGACTTTATCGTTTTCCTCATTAAGAGGGCTTCATCGTTTGCCTCAACAAGATGACTTCATCGTCTGCCTCAACAAGAAGACTGTATCATTTGATCCACTTTATGCATGACAATCTTATCATAAAACTTTCCTTCGATAACATACATATGCACACTATCACATAAAAATTCCATGAACTTTATTACACATGAGACAACGACAGTCATTCTTTATTATTAAGCTTGTACTAATACAAGGCTCCTTAAATAGTTTCTTGTAACAGATGCAAGATTCTGTTAACACATGTAACCGTATGAAGCCCACATTTTACCACCAATTCTTTAAGCTCTATACTTTATGCATTTTCAGCATATATTATCTTGTGAAGACAAGATGGTTCATTAGACGATAACAATATTGCAACATATGTATCCTTTTCTAACAGGAATACCTTAAAGTTAGAGTTATTTAAATCATTTCTAACATTTTCAACATACCAGCTCTAGGTCTAATCTATCTTCATGTCACTGCTTGCCAAAAGCACATTGTATCATTTCAACCTTTCATAACCTTCGAATTATTTTGATAGTTTAACATTTCTCTTCATTCGCGGTTGACAAAAAAAACTGATTCTAGACATTGCATTCATTTATACCTAATGCTAGACATGCATTCATTTGCCTTTGCTTATCAATCCCTAGTCACACCTTTATCAGATATGTTCGTGTAGTCAACTTTCAACTTGCATTACCTCACACAAATATACTCATCCTTAGTTTATAATATTATTCATTTTCAAGTGATGAATAATTCATCCATAAGTGAAGTTCCTTAGTTCGTTTGTAAGCCATTCCCTTTATTCTATGTTTTCCATCATAAGTAAGTCAACTGGATACATACACTCGCATAATCTAATGATCCTCATAATAACTCTAATTTTCAGCTATTATAGGTAGAAGTACCACATTGGTAGTATCATGTTGTACTTTTAACTGAATACACTTAATTTGTTTTAGCAATTTCGATCATTCTTGGGTATAATTATGTGAATTGTCATTTCTGAAACCACCGTCTCCTAGTGGTTGAGTATTTAGTTCCTAACGACCAAAATACCCTTGGTGCATGAATTTATTATCCTTGGTATGCCAAATGATCGAAATGTCATTAATTCATGAATTTTAATAGTACATGTGATTTGTTGGCAAACCAATTTATGCAAAACAAGATTCGAAGTTGTGATGATTTTTATTTATCAATCTCGTATGTCATTTGATAAACAAAGCCTTTGACCAAGTTCGGTTGATGTTTCCTTCATTATCATTACCTTGTTAGAATAATTCTACTATTGACTAAATTGTAACCTCTTTTGACTTCTATGTTTCCTTATTCCCAACATTGGATTTGCATGGATGGTAAGTTTACAGGGTGAGCCATTCACTAATACCTTGTTTATTAACCTTTGTAACGGACTCTATTGATTCTATGAAGGTGACATGATGTAGATGTAGGACAAATTGGTATTCGCATGATGATCAATAACACAAAAACAGTTGTATAGTAAATCACTAATAACAGTGTCTAGAATGCCATTACTCATTTACTATCCAAACCGTGTTTCTATTATTTCCCGTCATGTTTCGTACCCATTATCCACATCTTCATGTCTTTATTTAGCTGGTAAGGTAACAACCCTTACCTGTATCAGTTGCTTAAGAACATTCATTACTTTGTTCCACCAACAATTACCTATACAAGCTTCTAATAGCATCATTTTTATTTTGATAGTCATTAAATCTCTTGTGTTGCATCAAAGCCAAATGATAAATCAAACCCGAGCATTAGTCATATAGATAAATCCGTAATCGCAGTAGCTAATTGCGATCACTATTTATCTTTACTCGTGTGTCTAGGGTTCTCTCTATCATAAACTCGGTGCATTTTTCATTATGTTTTTCGTTTGTGTACAAATTAACGTCACTATAGACATTTCATACCTTTATATGCATATACTATAAGAAATGTTGCTTGGTAAACATTTAACTTTAACTTTACCTCTTGGCATGAAGCTACCTGTCACTGGCATCCCTTATCGTTTGTCCCATTTTCAGTTTAAGTTTAGACAACAGAGTGTCTAAATCTCTCAAACTATGGCTCTGATACCAACCTGTAAGACCCTACTCTCCGTAAAGGCCTTACTCGTTGGATTTACACTTTACATCATAGTTCTTAAACTAAAAATTTAAATTCATTTCAGCGGAAGACTCAAAATCATTACAAGATGTTTGAATTTCATAAATAGAAAGAAACTCAAATAAAATTATAAAGTTATCATAAAATAGGATGCGAGTCTTTAAGTAGTGCCAGGTAGCCTCTCAATCCATGCCAAGCTATTATCTTTCATTTGCTTACCTGTCAATCTAATATGCATAAAAGTCAGCAATGCTGAGTGAGTTCTAGTGTAAATCTTTAAAACAGTAATTATGTCTTTAGAACATGTTCGCTGCTTTGTTTTCTTATAAAAAAAAATCTTTTTCTTTATTTATCATGTCTCTTTGACATACTTTGCCTTTTTCTTTATCATGTACCATTCTATTCTTTCTGTTTGGTCCTTACCAACTTTTTCTTTGATTCTTTCTTTAACTTAACTTTTATTCTTACTATAACCTTCATCTTTACCTTTACATATCTTTGTCTTTGATCTATACATTTCTTTACTCTTTTCTTTATTAACCTCACTCATGGGTATATACATGAGAGGGCCGGTATTTCTTACACCCCATAAATGGAGTAAATACCTCTTTACAAAACTTGTAAGAAAACTTACAAGTCGGGTATACCAATTTCTTGGTAAGTCCCTCTTTACAAAACTTGTAAGAAAAGTTACAAGCCGGGTATACCAATTTCTTGGTAAGTCCCTCTTAACAAAACTTGTAAGAAAACTTCAAGCCGGGTATACCAATTTCTTGGTAAGTCCCTCTTTACAAAACTTGTAAGAAAACTTACAAGCCGGGTATACCAATTTCTTGGTAAGTCCCTCTTAACAAAACTTGTAAGAAAACTTACAAGTCGGGTATACCAATTTCTTGGTAAGTCCCTCTTAACAAAACTTGTAAGAAAACTTACAAGCCGGGTATACCAATTTCTTGGTAAGTCCCTCTTTACAATTAACCGGGTGTGCCCTACACGGGTATGCCCGGGCGAGAAAACAACGAATGCAATCTCTCTTTGACTTACCTGCAGGTAATCTATACAACGGGGACCCCTCTTTAATTCTTTAATCGGCCTCTTTATTCATTCATTCTTTATTTTTTACTGTTTAAGTCTTTAAACAGTTCTCTGCTCTTTAGCATGCTTCTTTATTCTTCTTTACTTCTTTGTTCTATACACTGTGTATGTATTTATACACTTTCTAATCTTTATTTCTTTAACAATTCTTACTTTGCTTGAATAATATTAATTTTTTTTAATTAACTCTTTACTTCTGACATTAATAATTTAATATTATTCCATAAGATTTCACTTTGAAATTTTATCCCTTTACGTCGTAAAATTTAGTTTTAATTCGGATACTCAAGTATCCTTGAGTTCGAATAAGATAACTGAATTCAGATAAATAACTCATCCGATGCAGATGAGTGAACTTAGTTAGGATGAACAAAACCCCATTCAGTTCGGATGTTTACTCTTAGCTCAGATGAGCTTCCATTCAATTCGGATGAGCTATCTTTGTTCGAATGATCAACTTATACTCCGTTCGAATGAGCAATTATGTTCGAAAAGAACATGGACTTGTCGGGACTTAAATTACTTTTCTATTCTGTAATTACTTCATACTTTAAAATATACATGTGTTATCTTTATTCACGATCCTTTAATATATTCATTCTTTACTTTTATAAACTTTGCGTTACTATCTATCTTTGAATATACTTTATTGTTCACAAGGTGAACCTTTATCTTTATATTGAGACAATTAACTTAATCATACAAACATAACTTAAAATACTTGAAAAACCATTTAGTATGCATATTAGCCCCAACACAATTTAAAACATATAAAAGGCACGGGGCTAGAAACTCACCTGGAGCCTTAGCTATCAATGCAGTCTATCTTGAACAAAGGTCTTACTCATGTAAACCTTCGTATCGATCAGTTGAATCTACGCGCGCTTGATCAATACCTCGCTGTGTATCTATAACTATTAAATGATTTAAGAAATCATTCATCTTACTACTTATAATTCGTACCAAGTCTAAACCGTATTTGAGGACGTTTACGTTAATAAAACTTACTTTTAAATCTTACGAAAAATGGGCAGAGTTCCCCTTTGTTTTTAGTCATATCCAGACAATTCAAGTTGTCTATTTTATAACCAAACCCCACTTCAATTGAAATAATCCTTAAACAACTAGCTTTATATGATTGTCTTTGTAATCATATAAACTTTACATCTAAAAATTGACATTTTATAAAAATAAATATATCGATCAAGTCGTTGTTTATCGTTTATCCATTTAAACCTTATTAGTCCTCAAACACGATATTAAATCATATTACTACTAGTTAACATTCTAATAATTTGTAATTAAGTTATACCTTTCGTTCGTTTGGTTCGCCTATACGAACCCGCTCGTTAACACCCGTTTAGATAACCGACCAGTTCCTTCAACTCGGTTTCACATCTTGAACCTTCCCGTCCTCACCGAATCTACCTGACCAATGTTGATCAAGTTGACTTCATTGACCAGATTTGAAACCAAACCCATGGTTGGGTTTTTCACTCAACAACATACGAGTAGCTCAAATCTAGACCAAACGAACTCCGATCGAGGTGATTCAGGTGTCCACGGTTTCATCTCATCGAGCTCTACCTTCCCATGAATTGCCACCACCGGCCGCCGCTGCTACTGTCACCGGAAAAGCAACCAGTTGGCCGGAATCTGCTTAGCAGAACAGCTCTGTTCGGGAGCATAAAAAGTCGACCTCCAGACCTCATAATCAAAATCCCAACGGTGAAAGTCTTCGTTTATGTGTTAGGAAGCTTCGGTTAAAATTTGAGAGCGATCCAACGGTTGAATCTCCGGGGATCATCCGATCTCCGAGGCTGGTTTCTCCTTTTTCTTTTCTCTCTTTGCTGCGCACACCGTTGCGTGTTTTTGAACGGCCGACTTTGAAAGATCTAGACCACCAGAGTCTTCTTGAATTAATTTTAATATTTACACTTTGGCCCTTCAACTTTATACATCTATTTTTAAAACCCCCTTCAACTTGTCTCACATATTTTTAATATTCACGAGCTTCTAACATGTCCGTACTATATCGTATAATAGTCATGTTTATATTATTTCGATCGTAATTACTTTACGGACAATTTATATAAATTTTAAACATAAACGGGTACCGAAATTTCGTACGTTAATTAATGGTTTATAAAAATTCAGGGCGTTACAAGTCTACCCTCCTTACAATAGGTTTCGTCCTCGAAACCTACTATATCCTAGCCCCGTTTTACTGTACTCTTCTGTTTCTCATGTTACTTATATGTTAACAAGTTAAATGGTTGATTTTTTTTACTCATGTACCTCAGCTTAATTGTAGATTACTACCTAACAACGCCTTAGATTGCAGAGATGAGGCTTTGAGCAGGTTGGACTGGTCTCCACAGTAGCCTTCAGTCGTTCGAAGTGCAAGATGGTGCTCTCTAGCTTGCTTTGAGTCCTCAAGGGCTTCAATGGTGCCTCTCTTGTGATGATAATGGCTCCTTCTGGTGTACAATGGTGGTAACAGAGTGATAATGGCCGCACAAGAAGATTTCAGTCGAGAGATTTGGTTTAGGGTAGCCAGGAATGATTAATCTTGATTTTATAAAGATTTCTGCGATTATAGGCCTGTCGCGTACCGCGACACCGTCCAAAAAAGCATCTCCGCGTACCGCGGTGATTAAAATAATCATTCTGTTCCCGAAACACGCCGCGTACCGCAATGGTGGCAGATGATCGGTCGTCGCGTACCGCGATTGTTTTCGGAGAATTCAAATTCCCCCGCTCAAGCTTCGCGTACCGCGAAAGCCCAATTGATTTCCCATCGCGTACCGCGATGGGTTTCGGCTGAGCCCAATAGGCCCAATTCATTGTTTTGAACCGATTCTTTCGTATTTCTCGAATACGATCATCGTTTCTCGTCATATTGGTCTTGTTCTAGCTAATTTAGGTTCACCGAACCTAAGTGCAGTGTTTTCGTGTTACCGCTTGATCCGTTCACCAACGTTCGTCATTCAAGACACGTGCGAGTGTTGTGCGATAATTCCTCGAATTATCGGCGTGTTCAGACTGTTGTGCCACGTGTCACACTAAATGCATTTATTCTAGTGCCACGTATGAAATAATAATAAACATTATTATTAAAATAATAGAGTTGCTGACCTGGAAATTACGAGGTGTCACAATTAACAACATTTGACACCCTCAAAACACCCAATTGAGAGGTTTACCCATCAAACCCACACCCCCAATGGTGACCCACGAAATTTGCACCATAATCACCCAAAAATCATATCTAAATGTAGTATGAGGTAAGAACAACTCTGATCTATGATTGCATGAGAAATCCTTGCTGATTCGGGTCTTTAATTTTTAAAATTTTGTCTCTCTTCAACCTCCTCCTCTCTCTTTTGTCGCCCTTGCTTCCCAGAAAAGAAGAAATGGTCTTTTGACCCATTTTGACCACCATTTTCCACATAAACTCCCCCTTTTAATTATGTTTCATCAATTGTCACTTCCGACCCCTCAATTACAAGTTAAAACTAACTAATTATGACTAACTTAGTTAAGTTAGTTAACACCACCATATGGTTATATTTTAAATCAAATATTTATTAAAACACCCACCAAATAATGTTTAAGATAGTTAAATCTTATAAAACACTCATCAATTAAAGTAAAACATAATTATATTCCAATTACATTTTACTTATAATACTCCCTCAAAACGGGTCGTTACAATTACCAAAACTAGCTAAGTTTGATTAATGTTATGAATATGTAAGCTAAGTTTGATTAAATCTATATCTATACTTTATAATAAAGATTAAATATTTTGTCACATGTCACCTACTTACAACATTATTGTCATTTGTCACCTTCTTATTTCACAAGTGACACTTGTCAATTCCTTATTATTTCACTTAATTCTCTTTCTTATTAAATAATTATATTCTCTTTCTTATTAAAGACATTTTTTCTTTTATTAAATAATTATAATATTAATAACTAATATATTGTTTATCTTTTTATTATAAAACACACTTAAATTTTTTATAGAATACAAAATTTTCTAAAATCAAAATTTTTAAAGTAAGAAAAATTTTATTTTAAAAAAAATGATAAAAAAAGTTACAATTTTGGTCTGTTATGTTTAACGTTATTTTTAAATTATTTAAATTTAATCATTATAAAAATTATATCTATATTATTGATTTATAAAAGTTAATTTTTAATATAATAATAACTGAAGTTTTTGACGTCAAATAATTCAAAGATATCAATTTGTATATGATTAAAGTTTTTTAACGTCGATTATTAAAATGTCATATATTATTTATATATGATTAAAGTTTTTAATTATTTTTTTATCACTTAAAATATTTATTAATATGTATATTAATCATTTTATATCAAAATATTATTTTATAATTGTTAAATTTTCATTGCTAACTATTTAACATTTTATATTAAATTTGTGTAATACACGAGTTAATAACATATTTTATGAATATATATAAGCTAGCTTAGGATGTATACCTAGTGAACTTACTGGGTTAACATGCATGTTTAGTAGATTAATTTGCTAAATTAAGCTTTAAATTTATCGACTAAATTAGCCTGGGGCAACCAACAAAATTAGCATAATTAAGTCGTTGGCTAAGACATGAGCATGTTTTGCCATCAAGTTTGAAATGAACCCTTTGATTGACTGAATTTTTAAATGTTGATGAAACTTATAGTCTGAAAAATTATGTTTATTTAATGTTCCAACTTCTGATATGGATTCAATTAGTTTTTCCTTTTTTTTTTTATAAAAATCAGTGGATTTTACGTGATTGGAGTGACGAATAATGTGTAAAGATACTGAAGCAATGCAAAGAATCAATTTCGAGCAAGGAAAATGGAGAAAAATTAGTCATCATAGACATGGTCGTAATGGTTCACACAGATAACAATTTACTCGAGACTCAACTTTTCTTGGATATGCTTATGATGACTATAGTGAGTGGAAGAGAAAGGAGTGAAAAAGATTGGTCAAAACTCTTCTTTGAGAGCAGCTTTAGCAACTACAAAATAACTCCCATTTTAGGGTTAAGATCCCTGATTGAGGTTTATCCCTAGTTGAGTTACATTGCTTTCTATACAACATAAAATCTACTTAAATAATAAACTTCTTGGAATGTTATGTGTGGTTATTTTGTATCAGTGTTATCCTGTTAAAGAAACTATGTCTAATTTTATTATGAAATAAATAAAGATCCTTTGTTTATTTGTGAGATATAATGCACTACAAGTATTGTTCACATTGCATATTGTAATTTGTAATAACCGTGAAATACATTCTTATATAATCATGATGGTTAATACTGGTGTCGTCGTAATATTTTCGAGTGCAAGAACCACCTGAATCCGAAAACATTGGAGAAAACTTGAAAACTTAATGTCGTAATTAATTTTTTTAAGTATATAATATATGTTTTACAAGAAAATAATGTAATAAAAAATATAAAAATATAAAAATATACAAGTACTTGTTACAAGTTCAAGTCTGTATTATTTTATCATACAAAATAAATAACATAAATACATTATTTATTATTTTCTAATATTTTTTTATACAAAATACAATTATATATTTAACACAATATGTTTGTTATACTTTTTTTTATATCGAAATCTATAATAAGGCACGAGTTTTGAAAATTAAACCACCCAAAAATTTTACTATTTAGTCCTAGATTGATCAATAATCAAAAAAAGCTTAGACTAAAAAAATAAAAATATAAAAAACAACACACGAACCACTTTGCGATGCGGGACAGGTCACGCGAAAAAAAGGAAAACAAATAATTAAAAACTAAAAACATGTAAGAAACTGAATGAAAACATAAACACTAAAAACGATAAACATAATGTTACAAAAGTTTTAAACTAAACAATAAAACTCATAACAATAAAAAAAGAGAGGTCTAATGCTAAAATACCCAAAAAAAAATCTTATCTTTATCTTTAACTTTATTAATTACTATTACTACTCTATAATGAAAGAGTAAAATTTGGCCACTTGTCACTTTCTCACACCAATAAAAACACTTGTCAAATTCTTAGAATATTATTGTCACAAGTCAACTACATATCATTTCACTTAATTCTCTGTCATATTATATAACTAATCTCTCTCTTATTAAATACATTATTTTTCTTGTTAAAAAATTCTAATGCTAATAATTAATATATAATTTATCATTTAATAATAAAACACACTTAAAATTTTTTTATAAAATACACCAAAAATTTTTAAAATAAAAATTTTATAAAGAAAGAAATATTTTATTATTAAAAAGACAAAATTTATGTAAAAAACAAGTTCTCTTATAATATGATTTTTTTAAATAAATAACTATAAAATTAGTTTTTAAACAACGAGGTTTTTTATAAACAAATAAAGTTTTTTCATTTATTTAAAACTGAAGTAATAAAAATGATAGAAAAATTATACTTTTAGTCCGTTATTTTTAACGTTATTTTTAAATTCGGTCGTTTAACTTTAATAATTACAAAAATTATATTTTATATTATTGATTCATAAAAGTTAGTTTTTAATATAATATAAACTAAATGTTTTACGTCAGTTATTTCGAAGATATAAATTGTTACACATCATAAGATCATATATTATTTGTATAGTTATTAAAGTTATTAAATATTTTTTATTACTTAAAATATATATTAATATGTCAAAATATCATTTTATAATTGCCAAATTTTCATTACTAATTATTTAATATTTTATATTAAATCCGTATAATATACAGGTTAATAACCTAGTATTATATATATATATATATATATATATATATATATATATCTAGGGTTTGAATCCTTTGAATACCCGATCTTAAAGAGAAAACCCTTAAACCCTACGTGGACCGTTAAATCAAACTTATTTTAGATTTTAATTAATTAAATAGAAAAACATGTGGTCCACAATTAAAGTTAAATATTTTAATGAGGTTTTTGAGAAGAAAATTCATATTTTACCCTTTGAGGGTATTATTGACTTTTTTTTTTCACTCTCTCTTCTCTCTCTTCATTAATTAATTCAGATTCTATCTCCTCTCTCCTCTCTCTTCTTTCTCTTCTCTCTTCTCTCTCTTCTCTCTCCTCTCTTTTCATTAATTATTCGGATTCTCTCTCCTCTCTCCTCTCTTTTTTTTATTTATGTTTGACTAACAAAATAAAAAAAAAAGTAATTTCTTTTAAAGAAAAACAAAAAATATGTACATGTGTATCAAACAAAAATTTACTACACAAACACAATATTACATATTCTCAACCATAATAAATATTACAAATGTGTATTTTACATATGAAAAAAAAATTACACATGTGTAAATTTATAAAAAAACATCAAACTAACCAAAACTACACATGTGTAGGTGTAATATTTTATAAATATTAAATATATAAAGTATATACATGTGTATATTTCGAGTAAAGTGTACCTTGTGTATTAAAACTTGTACATTTTTATTTATACGCATGTGTAATTTTTTATATCTTCTTTTAAAAATATTTTTTTTATTTTGTATAAAAAATATACATTTTTGTTGTTGTTTTGAAAGTTTAAAAAATATATTTTTAAATGAGAGAGAAAGAGATAAATTATTATATTTATGGGTGAATGTTTAAAGACTATTATACTATTTTCATATTAATAAATTAGATTGAAAAAAAAAGTTGATCCAAGGGTTGAGATAGAGTTTAAGGGTTTTCTCTTTAAGATCAAGTTTTTATTTGATTCAAATCATATATATATATAGGGGAAGGTTCCCCTAAAAAGTCTATTTTGCCTAAGAAGGCTAAGAAGGATTTTTAAAAATTAGAAAACCGAACCAAACAAACTCCGATTGAATTCATTTTTGCATCATTGGAACCGTCTTGTTGAACCCTAAAACCCAAACCTAAAATCATAAACAATAAACCCAAAACTTTAAAAACAAACCTTAAACATAAAGATAAAAACTAAAAGCTAAAAATCAAGCCCTAAAATCTAAATTCTAAAACTAGTCGTTAAAGCTAAAACATAAAAGCTAATATTGTAGGGTTAGATAAAACGATTCCAATGCAATCGAAATGAGTTCAATCGAAGTTCGTTTGGGTCGGTTTTAAAGGTTTTAAAAATCCTTTTTAGCCTTCTTAGGCAAAAAAGACTTTTTATTTGATCTTTCCCCTATATATATATATATATATATATGAAAACAAAAATAGAAAAAATGCTCCAACATGCGGACTAATCAAGCCATGACATGTGGCCCAATAACAAAGTGGCAGACATGTAAACTGTTATTTATTGGTATTAGGTTTTTTATATGTATCTTCATAATTTAACTAAATCTAATGCTTCTTTAAATTTAAATTTATTTTTAATTTTTATTTAACTCACCACATCTTTTTATCTATCTCAAATACAAATAAATACTTTGTTATTATTTTTCTCTCGTACACACTCACATAAAAGTTATAAAAACAGTTAATAGTGTGCTCTAATCTAAAAATTCATAATGAGAAAGCTCTCAGTTTTTTTAAATACAAATGAAGATTTTTGATGTAAATGAAAACATAAGGAATCTTTAAATTTTTAAAAATAAAGATGATGTCAAGTGAGTAATATAAACTTATCTTGTATTCATACAAATGATACCAACTAATTTAAAGAATTGGTTGATGAGATTATACTATATACAATTTTAAGCATGTGAGGTACTATGTACGATACTTGTACGTAGAGGTACGTGCATAAATCATTTTCTTTTCCGGAACCGATTCTTTGAACTACCAGTTACCCCCAGTGGTGGATCCAAAAATTTTTTACAGTGGGTTCACCATATTCCAACATTTTAATTAAATATAACTGAACATAAAATTTTTTGGGTCGGGTTGACGGTTTGAGTCTTGTAATGATCTTCACGTAATAACAATACGATTTATTAAATCAATGACTAAAATTAAAAAAATATCGTCATTAAAGAGTTCAAAGATACAGAGTGCATTTTCGTTTAATTTTTCCTAAGTTCCAGACCAATTAATTGGGAGTCAAGGGGGCCACGCGTCATTACGGGGTCCAAGATGGCGGTCCTGCTAGCCATTCAGCAGTAATGGGTAAAGAGGGCAACGCCCCGAAACCTAAACAAAATATGCTAAGTTTGTATGACCAACATTAACTTGATCCGAGGATTTAACCACTAATAACTACCATTTTGCTTTCTAAGTTTATAAGACATGAAAGTGATTTTAACACGGTTATTTAGGAATCTTTTTATTGATTATCGAGATTTCTCAAACAAAGATTGATTGTCTTCATCAAGTTGAAAAATTGCTGTGAAAATTCCATTAAGAATTCACTCTTAAATCTTAATGGGTTCATTTCAGGATTAACCCCTAAAATATTAACGGGTTCACCCTATTATTTAACTCTTTCGAAAATTTTTTTTCCTACTAACGAGTAGAAGCGCGGTAGGTTTCTGTGAGCCCACCCTCCTTAACCTACATCCGCCACTGGTTAGCCCTAAACCATTTACATGGGCGAAATCAAATAGGATGTTTACACTCATACCAGCTAAAACCAGTTGGGTTGGGTACTTGGGTTAGTTTTACCCGATTTCACCGGTTCAAACCAGTTGCTTGTTTTTTTAATCAATTATATTAACAAAAGAAAAATAAACAATATAAATGCAATTCTAATTATTTTTTAATGGTTTCTCATACATAAAAGACAATTTTTATAAAATAACATGCAATTTGTTTTTTACCCTTTTTTATACGAAAAATAGAGTCATGTACGAGTTTTGAAAATTAAACTACCTAAGACTTTTTATATCGTTGGATGCAAGTTAGCCAGGTATGTGGGAAAATGTCCCCTTCATCATCATTTTCTTACGACTTATGAAACCCATTATCATCGATCATTTTCTCAAAACTTATAAACATCTTAGGACGGCTTGTATATTTTCAAAGGCCTATTTTATGGTTTTTAAAGCAAATATTTAAAATACCATTTAATCCTATTTGTAACACACAATGTTTTAAAAACCGGTTCGAACCTGCCGGTTCGACCGGTTCAACCGCTTGCCGGTTACTAATTCGGTACGAAACCATCCGGTATTATACAGGTTCTTTCGATTAATCGTGCCGGCTGTTTAATCCGGTTTTACCGGTTTTAAGAAAACACAAAATTTCGGTTTTTAAGCGATTTTCGGATTTAAGTGATCGTGAACTTGATGTGTTTAACACGCTAATGTCATAATCCTATTATGCACTTAGTTTTGGATGAATTTGAGCACTTTTTAAATTGTTTTTGGATGAATTTGTATACTTTTTGGAAATTTATTTGAGTATAAGTTGTATTTCTATACAATTCTATGTTAATAAGTATGTCCGGTTGAACCATCCGGTACAACCTGGTTCAACCGGTTGAACCATTTTTGAGTCAAATCCGATACACCTAAAATACCGATTTTTAAAACATTGGTAACATAGATGGTCCTGTAGTGGATGTCTGTTATCTTTTTCTATTAAATTTTTAAAAATTACCAAAATACCCCCCTCCACCCACTTTAACCCAACCCTCTCTTCTCTTCCGGCCACAGACTGCCATTGTTTCCGGTGAGTCCATCACCACCACCTCCATCTCCCACTACTTCGGATTATCCGGCGAAGGAGCAACATATATGGTGGTTTCTGATGGGTTTAACGGAGAAAGCTCAGCTGTTTTGTCAAAAGGATAGAGCAATTCTTTGCAAAAATTGTGATTTTGCCATTCATAAAGTCAACGAGCACACATTGAATCAATGTTGGTTTCTTCTCACCGGCGTTAAGCTTTATCCGGTGACATTATTATCCACCGCCTAAGATACGCGGTGTTTCTTAACACCGGAAACGGCGTATTCCCCATGGCATTATTATCCACCGCCACCCACATCCACGGTCGACCACCACCCCTTCAATCAGGGGCGAACCTTTGTTAGGACTGGGGGGGCGACCGCCCCCTGTTTTTTCGTGTGGTAGTGTATATTTTCCGATACGTAGCGTAAACTTTTTTAAAATCCTTTATTTCGCCCCCCCTGAAAAAATTTTTTATTTCGCCCCCTAATTTGTTAGTCAAGCTCCCCCACTGCCTTCAATTATGGAGAAGAAGACGATTCCGATGGATCTGATGAGCTGTCGAGCTGTGTCGCCACCGTCTCCGGCAACCTTCGTCGTCTTTTCCATAAACCACTCACAAATTCCCAGCTGAAATATCTCCGATTACCAGCTGTCGAGCTGTGTCGCCACCGTCTCAAACATATCGGAGCTGGAATCACTATCGTCATCGTTGTTATGCGTTTTGGTTGATGACGGAGATGGTTGGTGGTCAGTGACGGAGCTTGGGAAAATAGTCGGAGGGGGCCGGAGGATTTTTAGGAAGAAAATGGAGGGGGTCGAAGGATTTTTTTAGGATGAAAATGGAGGGGGCCGAAGGATTTTTAGTAAGAAAACGAAGAGAACCATAAGATTTTTCGATGAAATACTATTATATCGACCCTTCTGAGCGAAAAAACAGGGGGGGCCGGGGCACCCCCGGGCCCCTTCAAAGCCTCGTCCTTGTTGGTGGTGATTGACGAAGCTGATGGTTGCCGGAGGTGGTTACATTCAGTGGCGGATTCAGGATTTTTTTACGCGGGATGGGTCTAGATAAAAACGGGTCGAGTTAGTTGAAACCACAAAACAAACCCACCGGTTCGGGCAGAAGCAGCTCGGGCTAGTTTAAATCACCAAACAAGCCTGTCAAAAGTATTTAGAAAAACAATTACTTAAATAATCAATTTCAAAGTTACATCATAAGTTAATATTCGTATAAATTCTATGAAAAGAACACAATTTTTTTATTAATTTTCAATGGTGTCCTTTTATAATCAGGTATGTGCCCTTTGTAATCAGATTCATGCCCCTTAAAATTAGATTCGTGCCCCTTAAAATCAGATTTGTGCCCATTTATAATCAGATTTGTGTCCCCTTTTTGTTTCAAAATTAAGCAAAACTATTTAAAAATAATGTGTTTTAGCATTCAGTCGTGGGGTTCTAGGGGCCTATCCCCCCCCCCCCCCCTAAGTTGGCTTTGTATCCGCCACTGATTAGGTTGCCGGAGATGATGGTGATGGTATGTGTATATATATGTGTGTGTGTGTACACACATTTATTTTTTTTGTTTTTTGAATTATAAGGGGTATTTTAGTCATTTTACACACACTTAACCTTAAAAACTAACGTCCATCCACTCCAGAGACCACCTATGTTACGTTTTTGCAAACTTTTCGGCCACCGATGTAATTTTTCAAAGTTAGAAACCATCACTTCAATCTGAGTAAAACACTGGGAACATCCGTGTAATTAACTCTAGAACATGTAAGGACATTAACCTAGCTACTTATTTAGAACACTTTCTAAAAATAAATATACAAATATTGAATTTGACGTTACAGATTGGTACTTTGGAAAACTTTTTAAAAATAAACATACAAAATATTGAATTTGACACGACAGTGATGCATTTTATGTTGAAGATGCTCTAAGAAATATAACTATTTGACCTATTTGCAATCACATTTAGTCCATAAATGCTAAAATTATTTATAAAAATAAGTTTGTTAAAAAACAAACCCTTATTATGGTTCTTTTTTTTAACAGCAAACGTCCGGTCACCCGGGATCACCCTAGCAAATAGATCACCCTTTCGTCCGAATAACAGAACGTGGTGACTTGACTCACCTGCCTAGGAGGAAACTTACAACTAGGAAAGCCCCTAGCTCACTCCAGAGCAATATTTGCTCTAGATGAGACTCCAACCAAAGAGCTCTCATAAGAAAAGTCAAGTAGCTACCATTAGGCTAGAAGCCCTTTGGTCCCTTATTATGGTTCTTAAATGTTAAAAGTAAAATGATACAAAATGTAATTTAAATAATGATAAAAAAGATACAACTGTCTCATATACAAATTCTAAAGAATAATAATCGCACAGCAAAATTATTTAAATAAAAAACATACCAAAAAAGTTTTGTTCTAGCGTTACCTCTTTGCTTTTCAAATGTAAGGTCACATGTTCAAATCTCTTCCAATGTGAAATAGGGGTCCTTAGGAGGTTAAGGAGATTTCTGGTACAGTTTCCTTCTGGGGTGGTGGTGGGGTCTCAGCTAAGGTAATGATAACTAGAAATTGATGACATAACCTTAAAATCAGTGATTAATGTCGTTAAAAAAATAAAAACATTATATAATTAACATCCACATATGGTAAGATGGTTTTTTTGGAATGTAGAAAGTTCAACTCTCTGACGTGGCTATCTTTTTTCTTTTTTTTTTTTATTATATAATAAAAAAAATAATTAAATAATAAAAATAATTGAACAAACGCCTGCTCCATTTTATTCGTCGGCCTTGTGTTAGCAATTTTTACATTAAATTTTAACGAAAGCAAAAGTTTTTTTTGTGTTCTGCAATTTTTAGCACCACTTTTTTATGTTTGTGTTTATATACTTTGAAAGTGTCACATGCTTTTACAATGATTTAATTTATTGTTTTAAGACAGATAAACAGCCATCAGGGCCGGAGTACTCATATCGGCAAAATGGTTTGGCTCAAGTGTTTCTTAATGCTACATTTTACGACTAAGCAAGACCCTTTTTCTGTGTGTGACGGTGACGCCTACACCGAGTAAAATGTATGGTTTTATGTCGGGGTGACAACCATTGTGAGAGGCCCCGAGCCTCTCGGTTGGTAATCATCATATCCATAGTCCTTAAACCATATTTACATTACTATAACAGCGAAATTTAAGGTGATTACATACATAAAGTACACATATTAAACACACATTAAAACATAACTCACTCTTCTAACAGTCATATAATACAGCCAGTCTATGCCAGGGTAGTCTTCAATGTATGCTATGAGCCTTTCTGGTCTCCTTTCTCAAACTATTCAACCTGATATGTATGTAAAACAAGTCAGCTTTATGCTGGTGAGTTCTAAGTTCATTTTTTAGAAAAATCTTTATTCATTCATGTCATCACATGACATAATTTAACTACATTGCATACATGTTCTCATATCATAGTTTCATAACATACATAGCATCATAACATAATTACATAACATACATATCATCATAACATCATTCATACGGTGAAGGAACTTCACCGTCAACTGCTGACCTTGAAGTCAAACAGGCTTGTGCAGCACAAGACTCTATAACTATCAACCCGAAGTCGATAACTTATACATGCATAAGATTTCATCAACTGGCGACACACAGTCGGCATGCCCGTGTTTTCACAGGACTCTTTAAACATCATAAGCAAAAGTGGCTCCTTTCACCACTGTGCTCAAGTTTTGCCCAACCGCAGCTGGTAAAACCACATTTCCTCCTCGACCTCGATCGAGTGTCTTACATTTCCTCCTTTACATGAGTCGAGTGTCTTACATTTCATCCTCGACATCAGTCGAGTGTCTTACATTTCCTCCTCGACATCAGTCGAGTGTCTTACATTTCATCCTCGACCTCGATCGAGTGTCTTATACAAAAATAACCATTTCTTTCTCAACCGCAGTTGAGACTTTAAAAACATTCGTTGTATCTCAGCTGAGATTCTTAAAATCATTTACTTCTCAACCGTAGTTGAGACTTAAAACATTATTTACTTTAAAACATTCTTTATCTGAAAACATACTTTTCCTGAAAACATGCTTTACCTGACCATAATCAGGTTAAAATCACTTTCATACAATACTTTATACATACATACAATCATTTTCATAAAAGAACTTTATAACATGCATATCAGCCCAAAATGATACAACATTTAAAACAGGGCTATAAGAACTCACCTGATGTCTTACGGTAGCAAGATTCCTCGTAAACTGGTACTAATGGTGTAATTCTGCATTAGTTTACACTTAATAAATTATTTATGTTTTAGCCTACTGATTAGATCTTTCTGAACGTTCAATGTCAAAGACATTGCCTTGAAAGTCATCAAATATTTAATGTTGTTGATTATAATGCTAAAACAGTTCCTAAACAGATTAATGGCTTAGAAATGATCAATCCTTATCATTGATTACCCAGATATCATGAAATATCACAATGTAGTCTTAGAATAGGTTTAATAACCATGTTTAACATACTAATCTGACTGTTATCATAAACATCAGATAATCGTTCCAATGAGTATGTTAATAATTGTGATTAGTTTGAAACACTTATATTTAACCTTTGCATTTCAAAGATTAACCAAGCTAATCACCTACATTGTCATAATCAAATGGACTAAACAATTATAATCATAGTTGTGATTTCATGCAAACCGGGCATTACAACGGATCAAAACAATGATTTAACCGTTAGAACATCGTGTTCTTCATTTCTAATCAATCCTAGCCATCATCTAAGCAATAATCAACAATCCTAACTATGTCATTACGTTCAAAATCAAGATCTAATCAATCAAAATCACACTAGAATGTTAAAAACTAATCATTACCTAATCAGATGGATTTCTGCAGCTAAAACAACAATCAGGACTTGTAAACACGTTCCCTGGTGCGATCCTTGAAGTTTGGCAGCTTCAAATTGAAGTTTAGATGATAGAAAATTCGTCTGGTGGTGTTTATGTTCGAGTTTGAAGATGAGATATAAATTTTTCATGAAATCTGATAAAAATATCAACTTATTCCACCGCCCCACCCGTCGCGTACCGCGACGAGAAGTCAAGAAGAGCTTCGCGTACCGCGAAGAAATCCGGAGAATCTCAGATATTTTTGGTCCATCGCCTACCGCGAGGGATCCTCAACCTCTTCGTCGCGTACCGCGACGAGTCCAAAAATTCCATACTTTGAAATTTTCCTTCGTTTCGCGATTCCGAACAATCCGTAACACCGTTTCACGCACGGTTTTCGCCCACGTTCATCATTTCTCGTGTACCATCAACCTATAGTAATTTCAATTGTCAACTCAACGTGGATTTCATACATGATCAAAGGCGCTAAATCTTTGGTTGTTACACGTTGTGTCGTATTTATGTATCTGCATTTTGACATACGATATCAAGTTTTCACTCTGATATTTACAATCGTAGCAGAATGTCCACCGTAATGCATGGGTAACCCACTAGTTTCTTGATAAATAACAACTAGAAAGATAGTATTCCATGCAATGATAACAAAATGACGCCGGTGAGCATCGCACATTATGCTTAGGCTGTGCACAGCGGTTAAGCCGCTGGGAAAGCGGCCTCCCTCCCCGCAACAGGGTGTAGCGGGAATACCGCCCCCTTGTCCCATGGTGCCCGGCGGGGTGAGCTCCACGGCCCCCGCTCCTTGTTGGGTTTTCTTCCATCCTATTGGTTGTTTCAAATTTAAGTGGGCCCCCAAAACTTTTTATTTAGTGTAATGGTGATGATGTGGAATAGTGGGGAAGAGTTTTCAGTATGGTGACCACTGTGGGGTTTTGTGGTTCTCAGTGGGGTGATGACGTGGCAGGAAATTTCAGTGGGGAGAGATTTTCAGTGAGATGACCGCTGTGGATGGTCTTAACAATCTCCTTTTTCACATCGGGGTAAATTAACATTCAAAATAACTTTGACAAAAATTTAAAAAATGCGCATAACCCAAAGAACCATGAAAAATAACACGAGTGGAAACAAATCTTAAAAAAATAGATGGGTAATGAAAAAAAAAAGAAAGAAAATCATCAAAAACTAAAAAAGGAGCGTTGTATTCAAACAAATCCACCTGTCACTCAGATGAAAACTCGCTATACAGTAAAACTCTCTATCGACTACTTTGACTGATAATTGAACTCACGTTATAGATTGTCTTATAGGTATCGGTTATCATAGATGTATTCAGGTTTTATGTTGTCTAAATTTTTATTACTGACTATTTATTGTATCTTTTTATTTAATTTTTGTAATAAACGGGGTATTAATCTAGTAAAAAATAAATAAAGGAAATGTTTCTTGGCCCATTGACGATTAAGGATGCATTTTTCTTTAAATTCTTTGATGATACCGATCACATCGTTTTTCAGTACCTCCTAAAAGTGCTTTAGGAAATTTGTAACTCCTCTAATCCTACTGCTTTTCTTATACCTAAGACTCAACGTAATACCCACCTCTTGGAGTGGGCGGGGGAATACACCTCGGCGGGGGTGAGCGGGCACACTGCCCCCGTCCCCGGCGGCCTCAATTTTGTTGCCCCGGCGGCTCCCGTGCCCCATTGGGATACAATTCATCTATTGGTTTGTTTTAAAAAAGGTGACCCACACCTTAAATATAGTAGTGATGATGTGGCTCAGTGGTAAATATTTTTCAGTGGGGTGACCATTAAGGCTTTTAAGATTTTCAGTGTGGTGATGACTTGACAGAAAATTTCAGTAGGGTTGGATTTCAGTAAGTGTGAGAGCAGTGGCTGACTTAGAAATTTTTTTATGGAGGCGAAATTTTTAGAGTCGTTTGAGAACCACTATATAATAATTTTTTTCTCTTTTGTTCAGATCCGTTTAAATTAAATCGGATCAGGTTATGTTAAATAATCAAACTATCTTTCATACATGAAAGTATAATAAACAAGTACAATTATCACTTAAGTATTTTTTTTTCTCTTAGGGTTTTATTTTTTGAAATGTATCCAAAACAACATTTATGAAAACTTTTTAAGTAACTTTTTTTAAAAAACAAGTACAATTATCACTTTAATTCTTATCACAATTCTGAATATGCAAATTTATGAAGGGCGATTGCAAATTATTAAAAAGGTCGGTCATGAACATAAATACTACTGAAAAAAATTTTAAGAAGGGCTGATACCCCTCAACCACCAAGGTGGGTACACCACTGGGTGTGGGGGGGGGGGGGGGATTCTCTTGTTTCGTGATCTTATGATTTCTTGTAGGGTGGTGCTTCGTGCACCCTCTTCATACACCCTCATTAAATAATTGAAAATACTAAACCATTAAATCCTCTTATTAACTAATACTCTCATTAAACAAAGGAGGTATTGCCTCAATGGTATCCCGAGATCCTTTCAAATGGGAGGTCTTGGGTTCAAATCCATTCCGCAGCGAAAAAGATGTCTGTTGGGGGTCGGGGGGTTTTCCAAGTGGGTTTCCTTCTGGGGTGGTTGTGGTGGCTCATGGGAGGTTCATGTAACTAGACCTTGACGACATGGCATGGAAACAGTGGGTTCACACGATTGAGACCTTCGTCGTTAAAAAAACACTAATACTCTCATTAACTACTAACTATTAAATACAACCATCATTTACTTAACAAAATTACAACCTTTTCATTTAAATAAAGAATTATTTAATAAAAAACTGAAGTATAAAAAATAATTATTATATATTTGTAAAACCTTAAATGAAAAATAACTTATATTTTTTTGGAAAAGATCAAAAAACTCAAACATATTATTAATAAAAATAATGAACAATTTTATTAATAAAAAAATGGAAGACTAATAATGTAGTTGAAAACATAGAACGCACATAATCATTAATAAAAATATTGCGTTGTTTACAAAAAAATGATGAAACTCAGTCATCTTCAATGTGTATGAAAACTTTATTGTGATTACAAGGGTTGTGTTGTTTATACAATTTCAAACGTTTTTTATTAAATGGTTTGCCATCCAATTTGAATGTTTATCATTCACAACCTTTAAATTCCAAATACCATTCTTCTTTGAAAAATTTCTCACCAATTTGAATGGACAATTAATTTTTGGGAAAATTCCCAAAATAGCCACAGGAGCCCAAGAATTTCCCGAAATGACCAAAATCGGTCAAATGATCACCCCCTAAACAGGCGTGGCGCCTGCTCCATTCTTCCCAGACGCACACAACCTCACCCAGTAGGAATACGCCACGTCACCCTTTTTAGTCGTCCACGCCCCTAAACCTGTCACGACGCCCTTTATGATTACAGGCGCCGGTCCCACACCTGCAACCTTGTCACAGGCGTCCGCACGTATATGAATTTTTTAACGGCCGTTTCTTTACGGGCGTCTTGAATCAAAACACAATCGTCCGAACCACCTTTACAGTCGGCCGGACCACCAATACAGGCGTTTGTTTTTTTTAAAAAAAAAATTAAGGCGTCCGACTGCAAAGAACACGCGGACGACTTAAAAGACCAGGTGGACGACGGCAAAGAACAGGTGTCCGACTTCAAAGAACAGGCGTCCGACGAGTACAATTTTTTGACTTTTAATTTCAAATTTGACGATGTTAAATACCCCTAGTTACGCGCCGAAAAATCTATACGAAAATTTCCAAACAAAAATTTTCAATGGGATGGAGTCTACGATAATAGTTTGCGCCGGTGGGAACTGGGAAAATAATAACAGTGTCTATGAATACTTGCCTGTTGATTGTTTTCGACGTGCTTTATTCATTCCTTCTATGATCGGTTATGATGAATTGATAGAGCTTATTTGTAATCGTTTTGATATTTTGCAAATAGCTCGTTTATCTAATAAATTTTCAACATATGCATATTCTGTTGACATATTTGATGACAACGATATGTCAGTTTTTAAGAAAATTATTGAAAAAACTCCAATGAAGTGTGTTATATGTATGTCGTTGACGTTGGTAGAGCCAGTCAACATCATGTTAGGAAAAATTCATCACACGGATCTAATTCAAAAAAAAAAGATTTTATTCCCGACTTAAATATCCCTGCTTTTAATTCTAATGGTTTTACTAATGAACCTGATTTTAATATTGATTTAAATAATGATTTATTTTCCAATGACGAACCTGTAAACGAGTATGAAAGTATAGGTTCAAAAATTTTAAAACCTTCATTGTCTACGCATCCAATTGCTAATACAGTTTTCAACAATAACGAGTAACTTAAACTAGCTGTTTCTATGATGGCTCTAAAAGAATCTTTTCAATTTAAAGTTCAACAGTCATCTAAAAGTAGATTTGTGGTAAATAGTTTTTCTAAACCATGTGACTGGGTTTTAAGAGCTTCCAGTTACAAGGATACATATACGTTTCACGTGACTTATTTTAACAATAAGCACACATGCTCTAGAACGCAAATGTATCCTAGCATTAGAAATGCAAATAAAAAATTGTTAGGCCATAGTATTAAGGACCAACTTACAGATTGTGGTCGTGTTTACCGAGGAAAGGAAATTGTTCAAGACATCAACCAAAGATTTAAGGTTAACATATCATACAAACATGCATGGAGAGGGAAACACTATGCAGAAAAACTTTTAGCAGGATCTGCTGAAGAGTCATTTTTGAAACTTCCTGCGTATTATCACAATCTTCAATTAGCTAATCCCGGTACAACAACTCACATACTAAGAGATGAATTTAACGGTTTCGAAATAGTTTTTGTTGCTGTTGAAGCTGCAGTAAGTTATTTACTTTGATAACATTATTTTTACATTACTTTATTTTAATTAATATTATTTTTTATAGGTTCGCTGTTTTGTTAATTGTCTTCGTCCAATCATCATTATAGATGGCGCTCATCTTAAGGCTACATTTAAAGGTACCATGTTCTTGGCGGTCGGCATGGATGCGAATAACCAAATTTTACCTATCGCGTTCGGTGTTGGAAAGACAGAAAGTGGGGCTGCATGGACATGGTTTTTGTCCAAACTTAAAGACGGCATTGCTGATAATCCTAATCTTGCAATTATTTCAGATAGAGCAGCATCAATTGATTTTGCTACCAGAACAGCATATCCGTTAGCCTATCATGGTCTTTGTTGTAGGCATTTAATGGTAAATTTGCGTTTGAAAGGTAAATCACAAGAAAACTTGTGGTGGGCAACTTGTAAGCCTATAGAGTCAGTGAGTTTGAGGAAAATTTTAACACGCTCTGTAGTTTCTGGCCTGTGATCCGAGGGACGCTTACAAGCGTCGGTTTACATAAATGGGCTCGGTCACACTGCCCCGTTCAGCGTTTCCACATCATGACTTCCAATAGCGCCGAGTCCATTAACGCGTTGTCACGAAATGCGCGGAAATTACCTATAACAAGACTGCTTGATTTTTTTATTTCGTTGCTACATAAATGATATTTTGAGCGAAGAAAAGTTGCAGGTAAGTTTCCAATATTTAATTTATATTAAATTTTTAGAGTTTTTTGTTTAATTGTAATGATATATTATAGATGATTTTACAGCAAAAAATAATCACCATCTAACAAATTGGGCCGAACATAAAATTGCAAAAAGAATTAAAAAATGCCAGACGTGGCCGGTAAGGGGTATTGATGATTATCATTTTACAGTTGACGATGGATGTCATCGTTGTGTTGTCGATCTTTATAATAAAAAATGCAGTAGTCGAAAATGGCAGTTGTCTGGCTTGCCATGCGGTCATGTGATTGCTGTTTCAAAATTTCTGAAACAACTCGACTGTTTCCATTGTGCAATGGATTGGTTTAAAAATGATGTTCATGCTGCGACATACGCGGAGGCAATTAACATGGTTCCAGATGAATCGAAATGGGAGTTAGAAGAAGATGTAGATAGCTTAGAGACTCCTCAAATGGAACGAAGGCAAGCAGGCCGACCCCGTGAAAATAAATGTATCCCATCTCGTGGTGAGGAAATATCTCCAACAATATGCTAAGATGTCATCACAAAGGACATATGCGTCATCAATGCAAAACCACGTTATCGTCACAGATGCCTTTGTCGTCAAATACATACAAAAAAAGGAACGAAACAACAAATTATATAGATGCTGAAAATTTTTGTGATTTTGTAGTTGGTTTAACCACTCAAGACGATTATTGTTATGATTTAAATGAATTTTAATGTTATTATTGTGATATTAGAAATTGTTAAAATGTTACAAAATATATATATATATATAACCTGCTAAATCAAATATATCATCATCTTAAAAATTTTTATTACAATAAAAACGAATTTACATGCTACATAATCAGGGAGTTGTTCAACACATATTACATATAAATATTTTTCTTTCTAACAATAATTCATATTTATACAACAGAGTTAGACTTCTAATCAGGGAGTTGTTCAACACTTTACGAACACGAAAAGCTGCAGACATTTAAGAAATAATCCTGCGGCTACTATTGTGCTTCGTGATGGAGAGTAAATAAGTGTTTTTAAATCAATGAGAATTAGAAGAAAATAATTCTGCGGCTACGATTGTGCTTCTACTCAAGGAGTTGTTCAGCACATTTCGAACACGCTCAAAGTCTTTTTGGAGTTTTGATATTTAGATGCTGCTTTTAGTACTCACGATCTCAACAGGATTTAACTTCTAACGTAGGAACTGATCTTCAACAGTGCAGGAACTGATCTTCAACACTGAGACATTGTTTGGGACTGGCATTAATTTTGCAGGTTAAAAGAGATGAAAATCACCAACAACGTTTCGTGCAATCACAGTTTGCACGCGTATACGTCGAATTTATCAACATTAGAACCCGAATAAAATCTTTGCAATTAAATGTAAATTAAAATCTCTGCAATTAAATGTAAATTAAAAAAATACAAACTCTTGTTAATTAAATTAATAAGCTTATGACGTTTGAAAGTTTTGGTCCATACACTGAGTCGTAGAACAGTTCGTTCCTGAAATTTTAACATGCTATCAAAATAACCCTGCAAAATAAACACTTAAATTTTTAAACATAAACGTGATTAAATTAAATTATATAAACGGATTATTGAATAAGTTATTACCTGTTGATTTTGCTGATTGTTCAACAGTGATATTAACTTTTGCAAAAGCTCATCATAATGAGTCTTGTTTATGGTAACAGTCTCTTCACCATGTGACTGTTTTGTACTCGTGTCTACATGTGGAAAATTCATTGCAGGTTCGTTATCTCCGAAAATATTATCCAAAAATTCATTATCAACGTCCACATTAAGTTGTGGACGGTAGTAATTGTCAGCGTGTTGTGTTTGAAAATTCAAAGAAGACATTGTCTTTCTTTGAAATTCGTCATTGATGTATTTGAAACTCTTTTTTAACCATTCTTGTTGAACCTCGTCATCAGTTGGTAATATATTATGAGGATAAAACGCCACCTAATAATTTTAAAAAATGTCATAAAGTTAATAATTATAAAAAGGGCATTTGTCAACAAGTAACAGATGATAAACGGAGCAGTAACCTCAGAAAATTTCCCAAATATCATTTGAACAGATGCCCAATGGCTTCTGCGAAGTTTTTCCCACCCAATTGCCCGAGGAATGCTTTCGTTGTATTTGCAAATGGTTTTCATATACGGAAAACACTCGTAAATCCATATCTGAAATAATATTTAATGAGACATAACATGATAATAAATTTAATTATGAAAGAAAAATAAATAAACAATTTTACCTTGAAAACCCAAACAAATCCTGTCAAAGAATAATATAATTTTTTGTTTGGAAGCAATTTCTTTTTCGTCAGTACGTTCAAAAGGCTAGGGTAGGTGCAGGACCACAAATAAGATCCCCAGTTATACTCATTCCAGAACTGTAGATTCTCAACAAGTATGTAACATCACTGTACTTCAGGTTGTCCGTACACATGTACGATTGTACGGTCACTACCTGATATGATTATTATTATTAATGACAATGAATTATTTGTTGATATTATTGAGGATTGGTATACATATTGAAAACATATTATTATACGCGTAAACCAGGGGAAGTTTAGTTGTAACAAAACTAAACAGAACCAGAGAGTTTATCGCAGTTTAATTCACGAATATGAATTGTGGGATTTGAATGGAAAGGAACTAGGAGTTTGTTATGGTCTGGTTGCTAAACGTAGTCAAGGACACATGGTCATGGTTTATCGAAATAGCGGTGGGACGGTGTAGGAGAGGTTGCGATCTACCTCTGCATATGCCCTATACATATGCATATTTCGGTCTATCATGGATCTGTCAGTGACTTGGGTTTAGTGGGT
This sequence comes from Mikania micrantha, assembly GCA_009363875.1. Classification (NCBI taxonomy): domain Eukaryota; kingdom Viridiplantae; phylum Streptophyta; class Magnoliopsida; order Asterales; family Asteraceae; genus Mikania; species Mikania micrantha. The sequence continues at coordinate 53,591,460 of CM018689.1, forward strand.
TTTGGGATTGGGAAATGAAATATTAAAGTTAATGAAATAATGGAAAATAATATTAGAAAGAATTACGCGATGGTGAGGTTACGAACATAAATCAAACACGAATATTAATTCGGAAATATTAACTTAATAAATGTATTCGCGTGGGTGACGATTCACACGAATATAATTATTAGGAATAATATTCTGGAACGATATTCCATAAATCGTAAATCCGGTCGAAATACGATACGAGCGTCGGATTCGCAAAGGTGACGATCTTTACGAATACGTACGTAAGTAATGCGTTTCGACGAGATAATTAAATAATATCTAACGATATTAAATTAATAAATGAAAACTAAAAATATTTATTAGGAATCATAACCTAAATTAAATCCGAATAAATTATTTACTTAAATGATTATATTAACGAAAATGAAACGGTATCGTTTTACGAAACAATTTATTTAAAATCACTTTATTTAAAATGAAACTTAATTATTTAAATGTTTTATGCTTTGAATGTGTTTTACCATAAAAACCGAGCATCTAATATATTTTATCTCGATATAAACGAGACCGAGCACGCGGGAATCGACCGAGCTATAAAAACCCATCTATTCTTCTTCTTCCTCATATCTTGAAAGAACTCTCTCTCTCTAAACACACACCCACGCCACTTTCTCTCTCTAGAAACTTCTCTCTACAATATCTCTTTCGTTTCTCAACGGATTCACGAGTTCTTGGCGCCTACACGACCGCGGGATCGAGAGGAACAAGAAGATACGAAGAAATCTTACATTGGATCATTATTTAGAGGTAAATCTGCAGTTTCTTTCTGGGTTCGTTAAAGAACTTCATGTGTTCATGATTTCCAACTTTAAAAACGATATTAGGGTTTATATTTGATTAACTGGGTCGGTCTTGAGCTGTGGGAACCATAAACAAACTCGCAGGAACTTAGAACCTAATGAGAATGATGATTAACAGCCGTGAGGGACTGGTTCGCAACAGAAAGGGGCGGTCGAACCTGTGGGTTTTCGTGGGCTAGCCGAACCCACACACACACACAGAGGTCAACGAACCCTGGCAACTAGGGCCGAACCTTGAGTCATCTATGGCCGAACCAGGAGGAGGCGAACCTAATGGGTAGGGGTGTGCGTGGTGCGGTTCGGTGCGGTTATGACCAATTTCAAAACCATAACCGCATGTGCGGTTAATGACATTTCTAAAACCATAACCGAACCGCAATATGCGGTTAACCGCACTTCGGTTAACCGCCGGTTTCGGTTAATTTCGGTTAAATCGGTTAATTAACCATTCTATTATAACCTAAAATAATAAATTTAAAATAATGTGTATTTTTGTCAAGTGTAGTCCAATTTTAATATATCAAGTCATCTCATAGACGAACTTGTCCTTTTATAGTGAGTTTTCATTACATGTTTATTTTTTCATCGATATGCTACTTCGGTTGTTTGTGGTGATAATGAGTTTAGGGAACGGTGATCAGTAAGATTAATAAACTGTTATGATTAAGGTGTATTTTATTATATATAAAGTGAAACTGATAGCATCTATTGTGTTAATATGATTAATATCATGAAGAACATCATATATTTTGAAGAATTATATAATAATTAAAAATAATAATAGTAATAGTAATAGTAATAATAATATATAACAATCGGTTCGGTTCGGTTAATGCGGTTAATTTATACATCAAAACCGAAACCGAACCGCAATGTGCGGTTAATCGATTATGCTTAACCAAACCGTCGGTTAATTGTTCGGTCCGGTTAAATCGGTTCGGTTAAGTCGGTTAATTCGGTTACGATTCGGTTAATTCGGTTATTTGCACACCCCTACTAATGGGCAGGAACTCTAACATTAGGCGAACCCTCTCAAATTGGGACGAACCTAAGATAGTCTTTGTGACACCTCGAAATTTCCAGGTCAGCAATTTCTTTATTTTTAAATTAATAATATATATTACTGTTGCACACGTGGCATTAGAATAATTACTATCTAGTGTGACACGTGGTACAACAGACCAAACGCACCGATAATTCATGAAATTATCGCAAAACACAACGCACGTGTCTTGAATAACGATCGTTGGTGAAACCACAGTACACTTTCACTGCACTTAGGTTCTAGGGAACCTAAAATATTGGGAACAGTGATTAAATGTCGAGAAACGAGAATCGTAATCGAAAAATATGCGAAAATCGGCTCAAAACAACAAAATTAAGCTTATTGGGCTTCTTCGGAACCCATCGCGGTACGCGATGGCCCAACAAGAGGAATTATAGCGGTACGCGACAGGCATCGCGGGGGTTTAACTCCCGAAATCCGTCGCGGTACGCGAAGATTCTTTTAACACACACATGCAAGTGTTAAAACCCACATACAACCACCATTGATGCACATGCACGAATTTTAGTTCCGGGTTTGATAATGTTTACATGATATTTGATGATCCATGATGATTAGATGATGTATCTTTACATTCCATGATGATGTTGTTATGATAGAATGGTCATAGTAGCTAAAATGATGGTTTTAGCAACATGCATGAATGATCTAGGTGGTTTTACACGTTTGTGGATATTGAAATGTTGTTATGAGTGTTAATGATGATTATATGCAAGGTTAGAATGATTGATTACGTCAAGATTTGATCATTTGGTGATTATTACTAATTTTAGTAACTTTAATGTTACAAAATGTGTGTTCTTGATGAAATAACCACATTGGTATGTTTAGGTTCATAAGTTATGTTTAAAAATAATATTTAGAAGTTAGATGGTGATTATTTGGTGCATAGGAATGTTTAGACTTGTCAAAAGGATGATTTTCATGAATGTTACTATAAATAGTAACTTTTTATCACAAGTTTACATATGGATGATATGTATGATAATGTCTTGAGTCAAACATGCTTATTGGATGATAATATGGTGATATTGATAGATTTGTGTTGTTGATAGAATGGATTTTATGTATTTTTCAAAAGTTACTAAATATAGTAACTTTATTTTGCAAAGTCGGGAATAGGAGCATACTAGTTATGACTAAATGGCTAATTATGACTAAAATAGTAATGTTAGATGATATTAGTTGTTAAACTTGGTGAGATATGCTTATTTGTGCACATTTTCTAATTATAGAAACTTTTACGCGCAAACTCTGCTAAACCGACCATGTGTAATTATGTGCTAGGTGATAACATGCTCATTTAGGATAATTATGCATGTTAGAATAACCAGAATGTGATTTTATGCATGACTTGCCTAATGTGGAAACTTTCCTCATAGGAATGACTTTTGGTATCCGTACACTACACACAACACTAAACCGCACGTTACACGAGCTTTTGATCCAAAAACCATCACCAACGTGTCGTTAGGTCAAACACGGTCAAACACGGTCAACGTGACCCCTTTAACAACTTGGTGTTGTTAAATACGAACACGGTCCTGTGAGGCCCACATGTATGTAAACACGAACTTACAACACCTATGTGATATAGGTAAACATTAGCCGGCGAGCTACACGATTCCTGTACGGTATCTCTACTCAAACTCAGGTGAGTTTTACAGCCCCACTTTTACTCTCATACTGTTTTACTAAACTTTGGGATGAGAATACTATGCAACTGTTTTAGATATAGTACTGGTATGTTGTAAAAACCATTTTCGAGTGTAACTATTATCGCTTAAAGTCCTCACTTATCCTTACCGTTAATTGTATCACAAACGAGTCGTAATTACGTAGTACTACTGGGTTTGACTAACCCCACTCGGCACCAATGTTGACTGCAGGTCATAACGAGTGTAATTTCGATGGGAATGCGGGTTCAGCGATGACCTGCGGAGGCAAACGGGAACAGTCTAGTTTCGGTAAGATGAACTGACACACTCCACGGATCGTAGTATCCAACAACAAAACTTAACATACCCAGTATATGTCTGTTTACTTTTCAGTCTGTCTAAACCTGTGAACTCACCAACTTTTTAGTTGACACTTTTCGCATGTATTCTCAGGTAACTAATGGAGCACACGCTAGAACGCGCACAAGGAAGCACTAAGGAGTCTGAATGGCATATAGATTCATGTCCTAGGCTTTGTGTGCATTTGTTTTGTTTTGATAAAAATCAAACTATGTAGTGTTTAAAACTATTTACTTTCCGCTGCTTAATTATGAAACTTGTGTTATTTTACAAACCTGTGTGATTGTGAAACTCATATAAAGTCGTTCTATATGACCTTGAGCTGTGATCCTGGCCACGCCACACCCACGTGGAATTACACCACGAGTGGGAATTTGGGGGTGTGACAGTCTTAGCCGAACCTTGGGACAAATCAGAGGGACGACGAACCTGTTGCATGGCTAGCGAACCCTAGGCCACCAAACCTTCTCATGCAGCCGCGAACCCAAGGAAACGAACCATGCTCGAACGAACCTATGGCTGCCGACCTTAGTTCAGCCGAACCCTTTCATGGCTACGAACCTTTGCCTTATGGTTTAGCTTTAATGAGCCGAACCTATCATAGAAATGACATAGGTTCGCTGCCTCTAAGGGGATGAGACCTAAATTCATTTTAACTAAGGGATTAAGGGTAAATGAAGGACATGATTATATACATATATGTATGTATATTATATATACATAAATATATACCCATGAATGCATGAATTAGGTTAAGATTCCCTTTCTAACTAATAAATATAATTGAATTATGAGGTAATATATAAATCGAACACATTATAATATCAATCCAACTATGATCTCTTAAACAGAAAATGAAATTTTAATAATGTTGATCTTGATGAGCAACTTGAACAAACATGCATGCATCATGGAACATGAATATTAATATAATGATTGTTAACATTTATAAATATACATGTCTAGGGGGTGTACACATAAGGTTTCACAATAAGCATCATTATTGATAAACGAAGCTAACTAATCTTAAATCTATCCTTAACGATGGAAACTAAGATCACCATAGTAAGAAATCGTATAACTTAAGTGATAAACTTAAGTGGTTGTTCACCTAATGACCTAATGTCACAATATCATGAAACACTTAATCATGGTCTAATATAAGTACTTATGAACACAAACATATAAAAATTACAGATTGTTGATTTGCTCCTGGTTTTGAATACGTGAGCGCGCATTCTACGTAAACACTAAATCGAAGGATTCAGGTGAGTTCTCATAACCTCCCTTTTAAACTGTTTTGTTTTAAAACTCGGAGGTGAAACATGTATACCAATTTTAAATATTATTTTGATAACACATGGATGATACCTGTTTATCAATATGATATTCACATTATGGGATTATCATTATTTATGGATTATCACTGATTATTATATATCCTTGTAACAATGTCATCGACTCCGGTCATTAACAATGATTACTTGTATTGCCACTTGGATTATCACAACTTCATGAATCATTGCCTTTGACTTTGGTTAATTGCATTGGTTTCATGTATTGTCACGTGGTTAGCCACCACTCCATGGATCATGTCTTTAACTTATGTTAATTACATAAATTCCATGTATTGTCACATATACTCTTTGAGAATATTAGTGTTTGAGATGTGTTGTATGTTTATATGGTTGATTATCTATGATTATCTATGACTGTCTATGATTATATGAGATGTGTGATAATGTGTTTGTGTTTTGTGTGTTTGGGTTATGGAATGGACTATCTCACAGGTACTCATGTGGATTTTCTCAGAAAAACTATAACTTTTATACTCATTTCATAAAACATTTTTAAACATAAAAACTTATGATTACTCACCAACTACTTCGTTGTTGACACTTGATTTTCTTACATGTTTCAGGTGATGAAGCTAAGTAGGTTGAGGAATATGAACTCACACTTTTGGATATCATCATATAGGATCTTGAACTTAGCTAATTAACTGAAATTCTGTCGATTTGAATTTAGTTAGAAAGCTAATTCTCTTTTGTAATTGATGTAACTAATTCATGATAGACATGATTTTTGTGTATTTAATTTGGTTGATTGAATGATATGTGATGATTTAATTTAGATGCCCACGAGCTTTTGAACAATCTACACATCCCTCGTGGCATCCCGACGTTTCCGCCATCGGTCGGGGTGTTACAAAGTAACAGATGATCTTGTTCAACGAGTTTGGTAGTCTCGACACCCATAAAGAAAGAATAAAGAAACAAAAGCAAACATAGACGAACGACGTCTTCGTCTTCAAAGATATCTTCTTTCTCTTCTAATAATGTTTTTAAACTATCAACAGAAAAAGGGATGACAATATTCTCCGAAAGCACCCGGTTGATAAAAGAAAACCCGCCATGTTTAGCTTTCGTGTTGTCACCAAACATAAAACCTGTTATCAAACAAAATTCGTGGGGTCCAAACCGAAGGTTCTCTTTAAACGACCCCCAGCGAAACAAGATATCCCGTCAAACTCGGGTTCCAAATTAATGTCAACCTGATGAAGCAATACAGCATGAATTAGTTGACCGTCTAGCTGCGTACTTTGGACATTTAACCATTTTGCGAAGCATTGATTGTTCCAAATTTGTGTTCACATTTCGTTTTTCAAAATGATGGATTTCACCGTCTCAACATATTTCCAACATATTCTAGTTTTACAGTCAGCCTAAATAATAAATTAAATAAAAAATTATTATGAATAGTGTTTAAATGAAGTGTAGTCCGAGTGGTATGTCAGAAAAAATACTTAAAATAACTTACTTGTGACATTTTCGAGGAAGAAAAGGAAATAACAGACAAAATAAGAAATGTGGTCCCGAGTTGTGCTTGTTTCGGATTCGCCGACAAGGTGTATAGGCGGACGACCTCACGTGGTGGTGGTCCAGCCTTTTTCTTTTTTGAATATATGTAGGCGTGATAAAAGGGGTAAAGGAGAAATAAAGTTGAAATTTTTAACTTTAAGCGGGAAATAGGATGGACAGTCGGACGCCTATTCTGAGGACGCGGACGCCTGTTCTGATCGGGCGGATGACTACTCCATGAAGGCGGACGAATACTCCATGCAGGCGGACGACTGTTCCATTCAGGCGGACGCCAACTCAATGTAGGCGGACGACAATTCTAAACGGGCGGCGCCTATTCAGAACAGTCGTTTTCCCTTTTTCAAAAAAATTTAAAATTTTTAAAGGCGGACGACTTTTTTTAAATTACACAGTTATTTCATAAATTTTATTGATTAAATATAAAAAATTATAAGCAAACTTCGGGACAATATAAAGGAAGACGAAGATGTTCAGAATTTTTAATTATTATCCAAAGTTAAAATGTCAACAGTTGATATGAAAGAAGACGAGAAACCAACTGAAGGTGAATCACTTCAAGCTGAACAAGCAGTTGGCGACCATCAACAGAAAATTTCACGGGAAAGTGACAAACCAGTCGAAGATGATGAAGAATTAGAAGATAGTTTTTGGAAATGGGAGTTTGATACGTATTTACCTGATAATAATGGGGAGGAAGAACACATACCTTACGAGGACGAGGACGAATATCATCCATACATGGAGGACTGTTCTCATCTTCTTTATAAAGCCAGACCAGAAGAAGAGTATGTTCCTCAAGATCCTTGGCAAGACGCGTATGAAGAACAACTTCCACCTTTTCATAACCCATGAAATGATGAAAACGAATTCGATTCTGATTACACTAATTAGTTGTAATATTTATTGTAAGTTGTTGGTTGGCTTGAATTTAGTATTTAATTTTTAATTTTTTCGTATTATACTTATTCATATAATATATAATATAAATAATAATCATAAACGAATATAACGACTAAAAATACAATCATTTTTCATTAATTTTTCGTGGTAAACAATGCCAAAAATACAATTGCTCGGCCATAAATTGTTTGTAAGAGATACAATAACTATTAAAACCTGCAGTTAAATTTAAAAGTTTTCCCGTTACTAAATGCTCCATCAGCATGCATACAAAAACACCTTCATTGCCGTTTAATGCATTCAAAGAATTGATAAATTCGTCATTCATTCCAAACGTTATGCTTGCTTCCGGACGCCTAGTTTCTTTCCAGTAACGAATGATAACTAACAAACGGTAAAATAAGCAGCAATCTTCCTCAATGCAGGATGGAAATGTGTTCTGTAGTCTTCATCGGTAGTACGTTTGTTGTCAAACAAAAACAGCTCCTGTGTTTTTAGGTCGACTTTTAGAAGACTCCAGTTTTGACGTTGAAAACAATAAGGAAAATAAACAAAATCAACGTCGAAAAAAGACGGGAATGGTGTAAATTTCCCGTTTGCAAACTTCACAGAATTTTTGTTACAAGAATCTAACAATAAATACACAAATGAAGGTGGTAAGATTGTCCACCGTAGCTTTAAAGATGGATTACTTTAAACTTCCCTATTTCTCCATTTCATCAGTCTTCCAACCCATCCTTCAATATGCTGTAAAATATTAAAAAGTTAAGCAAATTTAAAAATTAAAACAATAACTTATCGCAAAAATTTACCGTTGATGATAGGTGTCCATTATCGTAGTATCCAAGTAAAGTACCCCAAAAACGTTTGTCAAGTTTTTCATCATTAAAAAACACCACAAATAGCAAAATGCCGAATCACCGGCATGAAAAAACTCGACAACATCTTTAGACCAGTTATCTGACTCGTCGTCTGGAATCGCCCATTTACGCTTCCGTATATGTTCCGTAGGTACGCTTACTTTTTCAGGGATATTTTTACCACGGTTATCTAATGGTTTCTCACTTGTCGTTGCATCCGTTGATTTTAAAGTTCTCCATTTGGATAATATCCATTTTGAAGGTTTATCAGTAGGTTGAGAACTATATTGTTAATCCATCCCTTTGAAAATTTTTGTTTGGAAATTTTTGTATAGATTTTTCGGTGTGTAACTGGTGGTATTTAACATTGTCAAATTTTAATTAAAAGTCGAAAAATTGTGCTCTTCGGACGCCTGTTCTTTGAAGTCGGACGCCTGTTCTTTGCAGTCGGATGCCTGGTCTTTGAAGTCGTCCGCCTGTTCTTTGCAGTCGGACGCCTTAATTTTTTTTTTAAAAAAAAAATCAAACGCCTGTATTGGTGGTCCGGCCGACTGTAAAGGTGGTTCGGACGACTGTGTTTTGGTTCGGGACGCCCGTAAAGAAACGACCGTCAAAAAATTCATATACGGGTGGACGCCCGTGACTAGGTTGCAGGTGTGGAACCGGCGCCTGTAATCATAAAAGGCGCCGTGACATACTGACATGTTTAGGAGCGTGGACGACTAAAAAGAGTGACGTGGTGTATTCCTACTGGGTGAGGTTGTGTGCTTTTGGGAAAAATGGAACAAACGGCATGCCTGTTTAGGAGGTGGTCATTTGACCGATTTTGGTCATTTCGAGAAATTCTTGAGCGCTTGTGGCTATTTTGGGCATTTTTCCTTAATTTTTTTGGATCCCTTATCTCATTTACCTCGGGATACACAACCACGTTCACAACCAATATTTGAGTATTAAAATTGTATATGATAGGTCCTATTTAATTCTCTTATTTACAATTTAACTATATTTATTTATTTTGATACTAATATTTGAGTATTAAAATTGTGTATTTGTATATTTATTTTTTTCACAATTTAATAATATTATAGGTGGTCAATCTTCTTTTAATTGTAATTAGTGTTTAGGTATTTAATTAATACTTGGTAATCATAAAATTCTTTAATAACAAATTAATACTAATATATGAGTATTAAAATTGTATATTTGTGTATTTATTTTCTTTTTCATTATTTAAGAGTATTAGAGGTGGTCAATCTTCTTTTGATTGTAATTAGTGTTTAGTTATTTAATTAATACTTGGTAATCATAAAATTAATTAATAACAAATTAATATTCAGGTGGGGGTGTGAATGGAGATTTGACGAGGGGTGTGGGAAGCAAAAGCCTTTCTTGTAACATAGACTTGTTATGTCAAATGTAGTATAAAACGGTCACGTTTCCTTCAGAAATTGGCGACGTAAATATTTATGGTCGCACATTGCTACAATTCTATGAAAAATTAAACCCAAATTTTGTGACAAACGATAATATATGTCACAAACGGGTAGCAAATTTCCGATGCATGGAGGGTTTATAACATGAATTTTTTAAAAGTGCCTCAAATTATTATTTTACTTGTGACACCCAAATCTGTTAAAAACATATAATTTATATGTATCAGAACAAATTGATGCAAGCAGAATACATCCATATGATTAGGGTAAATTCCACTTTTGATCCTATATATTTACATAAAATTTCAGAAATGGTTATTTATATTTTGAAAAGTCAAAATAAGTCATTTATGTTTACAAATGTTGCATACTCGGTCTTTTTTTCATCAATTTTGTTAAGTATATATTAACATAACAAATGACCATATCTGAAAATTTATGTAAAAATGAAGGATCAAAAGTGAAATTTACTCAATTATTTAAAGGAATGATTTTAATATTTTAAAACATAAAAAACTATCTATGAAATTATGTGTAAACATAAAGGAAAAAGGATTAAACTTGAAATTTACCCTATATGATTATATAAGGGTTGTGTTAATCCCACACCCAATTCTATATTTTCACACCCTGAAGACGTGTCGTACAGAACCCTACGCCACATACAACAACATTCTACTCTGACATTGTGTCAGTTATTAGATGTTGTACGCCACGTACAGTACTGTACGCTACGTAGATAACAGCGGACAAAAAGTACTGACACCTCTGCACAATGATGTGATGTTGTACGCTACGTATAGTGCTATACGTCGCGTATAAAGGACAATAATTTGAGAAGAGCAGTCTGGTACCTGAAATGATGTGAATGTTATACGCCACGTACAGTACTGTACGTGGAGTATAGAGGACAAATAATTGATTTTGGACTCTCGTGACTGTACTGACATTGGCTTATACGCCACGTACAGTACTATACGACACGTATAAAAATTTTCAATTGAAATGTGGTACAAACAAGGAAATGACGTAAGATTCCATTTCTTATATATATAACGAACGAACGTTTATATTTCGTCATTCTCGTTTTTCTTACTACGAATTCGTATTTGAATTTGATCAGTTGTTTATTGTATTCATATAATGTCATTTTGGGACGTGAATTTCTTCTTTGGAGACGACAAGATAGAACAAGATTCTGTCGGTCGATCTTATTATGGTGACAGTTGTGACAGACTGTGACAGTTGCGTACGAAGAATTCGGCATTAATGACGTGAGCACATTTGGTCGTGCTTGAAATCCACGAGGATTTAGTAACTTTTGTTATTGGGGATTGATAGTATGTGAAAAATGATGAACGTGGGCGAAAACCGTGCGCAAAACGGAGTTCGTATGCTCCCGGAATCGCGAAACGAAGTTTAAATCAAATATTGGAAGAAAAACACGCTAGGCGCATAGCCTAACTCCCAACCCTCGAGAGCCAGGCTATGCGCCCAGGGACTATGTCGGTTAAAAATTGATTTAATCGCTCAGAATCGTCCAGAACGCAAAAATCTCATCCATTTCGACCTTAAACACCCACCAGACGCCATTTCTTCCTTCTTTCACCTTGAATCTTCATTTTAAAGCCCCTTAAACATCCGGATCATCCCAGGAATCATATATACAAGTCCTGATCGTTGTTATACGCGCAGAAATTCGTCAGAACAGGTAACGGTTCATTTTAACCTTCTAGTTTGATTTTGATTGATTAGATCTTGATTTTGAACGTAATGAGATAGTTAGGATTGTTGATTATTGCCTAGATGATGGCTAGGATTGATTATAAACGAAGAACACGAAGTTCTAACGGTTAAATCCTTGTTTTGATCCGTTGTAATGCCCGATTTTCATGAAATCATACCCATGATTATAATGGTTTAAACCATTTGATTATGACAATGTAGGTGATTAGTTTGATTAATCTTTGAAATGTAAAGGTTAAATCCAAGTGTTTCAAACTAATCATAATCATTAACATACTCATTGGAATGATTATCTGATGTTTGTGATAGCAGTCAGATTAGTATGTTAAATCTGGTTATTTCACCTATTCTAATGCTACATTGTGATATTTCATGATATTTGGGTAATCAATAATAAGGATTAATCACTCCTAAACCATTAAATTATCTAGAAACTGTTTTAGCATTATAATCAACAACATTAACTATTTGGTTAATCTGAGATTATTCTGATTAATCTAGAGTGTCATCAACTTTGTGTTAGGAATCTAATGCAATGTAGGTTCCTACATTATCATACATTGTATGATATAATATTAAATTAATTAATTATATAATTAATATCGAGTTGATGATTTATTAAGCAATGTCTTTGACATTGAACGTTCAGAAAGATCTAATCAGTAAACTAGAACATAAATAACTTATTAAATATAATTAAATGCAGAATCATCTCTTTGTTGTTAGATTTGAGAGATTTTGCTACCTTATATCACCAGGTGAGTTTCGTACAACCCCTTTTCTTTTTAATCTTTTATAAACATCGGGGTAGCGTTGTAAAACTTTTCAGAACTATATGATATGTATCACTGTTATCTGCGTGATTTCATGTGATTGTTGAGAACTTTTGGATTTCATGGGATTTTGCCTATAGAACAGAACTCTATCATAGAACTCAAAAGTCTTCATTCCTTGAACTGTATCTAGTGAATCCATGTGTGGCCGAACGAGGAACAATGATAGTACTATCGGCTGACAACTCATTCACTGGGAGGTTTGTTTCTCCCCTGGTGTGAATGTTTACTGCTGTTTTCAAAACACCTTCTTAATGTTAGTGATAGACATTAAGATAATGAGGCATTAAGATATTACCAGTGGGTAGTGTCTTCAAAAATAGTAGAGTCTCGTCTGAAAGGAAGTAGATACAGGTCCCATGGTTGTCTTGAACTGTATATCTATTGAACAATTGCATATCATATCATATTGTTTTAAATTGAACTGTCGATCTCACCAGCTTTGTGCTGACGTTTTCAAATTAAATCTTTTTGCAGGGAGACAGTGACCACCGGGTGAGGATGCACTTTTGAGTTATTTGCACTTTAATAATAGTATTGTAATTAAATAAATATAGTTGTAATGTGATTGTGATTGCGACACCCTGATAATGTAATTACTTTAAGTTAATCTGTGTGCTTATGATATTGGTTCAAGTAAGTCACCCCTCACCTCGGAGACATCACCACTATGCTTCCGCAACCGTTTCAGTGACGTCAGACCAGACACGAGGTGACGAGGGGTGGGGGTGTGACAGGGTGGTATCAGAGCCACAGGTTATAGAGAATTAGGTTGACTTAGAGACCTAGACTATAACCATAGGCTCGTATAGTTACACAGAGAGCACCGAACATTAATATTGAACAAAACTTGTTTTGAATTAAGCCAGGATAATCAGGTGGTACAAATTCCAGTTATGAGTGGCCAGCATAACTGAAATTTGCAACACGTGTGCATTCTAGTTTGATTTGATTCAAGCTGAACATTAATAACTATAAGGACGATTAGGTGCTTTGAGATAGGAAGAGACATCATATCATGGTTATGTTGAATTTTATTATTCAATATTTATTCCATGATACTGATCAGATATTTTTATACGTGATAATTGGTGATACTCCTCGCACTAGATTGAGCTCGGATTTCAATTCATTGGAAGCATCTTTGGCTACTTCCCAGTCTGTATCACATGTACCAGCTACGTTATCACCCCATGCACTAATTGCTTCACCCAGACATTCTTAAGCACCAGGTAAGAATGCTTATGTAGGGAAGAAACAGAGTTCATCACTTCAGAGGATTCAGGCATGTGATGGACTTTGACACATGTGAGTTCAAGCTCTCAAGACTACCGGTCTTCCCCCAAGATGACAGCGGACACCGAGAGATGTGCTTAACATTACTCATGAGTTAAGAGAATTCTCCCACCAGGCGGAGCTATGAGAACAACTTTAGCAGGTTAGCTAGGATCTACAGACTATACGCCATGAGATACAGCGGTCCCGTATTATTCTAAAGAACATTGGTACTACCGTATTAGAGATACTTATGTCATACTTGTTTCTTATGAAGCAGGTGAATGTTCTAGATACGGTATCATCTCTGAGTACCTTGTGTGGTATTATATCAAAATCCTGTGTGGTAACATATCAAAATCCTGTGTGGTAACATATCAAAATCCTGTGTGGTAACATATCAAAATCCTGTGTGGTAACATATCAAAATCCTGTGTGGTAACATATCAAAATCCTGTGTGGTAACATATCAAAATCCTGTGTGGTAACATATCAAAATCCTGTGTGGTAACATATCAAAATCCTGTGTGGTAACATATCAAAATCCTGTGTGGTAACATATCAAAATCCTGTGTGGTAACATATCAAAATCCTGTGTGGTAACATATCAAAATCCTGTGTGGTAACATATCAAAATCCTGTGTGGTAACATATCAAAATCCTGTGAGGTAACATATCAAAATCCTGTGTGGTAACATATCAAAATCCTGTGTGGTAACCTATCAAAATCCTGTGTGGTAACCTATCAAAATCCTGTGTGAGAACATATCTATTGCCAGTGTGGCAATGTATCATAGAACTGCGAGAACATTTCTGTGTAAGAACGATTCTGTGTGAGAACATATCCTAGTCCTGTATGAACATATCTCTAAAAACATGTATTGCGAGGCAATGAGTTGGGTTATACTCTACACATGTTTTAAAATAACAGGACTAAGTATAACTACGAATATCTGAATGACTAGTGTGAACTGAGAACGTATCTGGATCTTTTCAATATAGTTATACTTGAATACTTGAATGATCACATTTCAACATGAAATTGTCAGCATGTCTGAACATGGTTGAGTTATGTGATTAAAAAGGGTTATATCTTTAATATTCTTGAACTGACCTGAGTTTGTCTGCATGTGAGCAGAACTATGGCTCCGAAAAGAGGTTGTCCAGCTAAGAAAGCTACCGAGAATATTACTCCCCCTGAACCGAATCCAGTTCCACCACCTGTTTCTGAAACAAATACCGTTCCTCTGGTGAACCAGGACCCAAACCCGACACCAATGGCAGCTCCTAGTGGGTCGGTATTGAATGAAGCAGCTATAGCCCGAATCGTAAAGGAACAGTTATCGGCTGCTGGCATTGTAATACCACCACAGCCACATGTCACTTCTGGGTCTGGTCATGTGGAACATAATGCCACAGGTGGACACGTTGAAACTGTTCATACCACAGGCACAACTACTACTGCTCCTGATCCACCACGACATGGATGTACGTATAAATACTTTGCTTCCTGTAACCCACCTACTTTCACAGGTAGGGAAGGAGCGGCTGGACTCCTTAGGTGGATCGAGGAGATGGAAACAAAACTGAAAATCAGCCAGTGTCTGGAGGAGCATAAGGTGTCTTATGCTGCCTGTTCTTTGAAAGAATCAGCTCTTACCTGGTGGAATACCCAGGCTAAAACTTTGGGTTCTGTTACAGTTGATTCTATGGGCTGGAATGAATTCAAAACTCTGATTATGTCAGAGTACTGCCCAATCACTGAAATCCAAAAACTTCAGGAGGAATTCTGGAGTCACTCAATGGTCGGTGCTGATTGTTTAGCCTACACCGATCGTTTTCATGAACTTACTTGCCTACTTCCCAATATGTTTCCAACTGAGGCAGCATTTATTGAGAAGTATATCAAAGGGTTGGTTCCCCAGATTCGGGGAAATGTAACTGCTGCTGAACCCACAACCCTTAAAAGAACCATTCTGTTGACCACCAAGCTTACCGATGAGGCGGTAAGAAGTGGTACATTGATCTCAAAATCTCAGACGGCCGTGGGCCGTAGTGAAGCTGGTACCTCGAACGTTTCTAAAGGTACCAAACGTAAATGGTTTGGCAAGTCCAAGACCAAAGCTCCAGCTGAAACCAGTCAGAACAAACCAACCGTGAAAAACTATGGAGCGGCGGTACCGGAGAGGAAAGTTTACACTGGGCCGGCGCCCAAATGTGATAGGTGTCCCTACCATCACACAGGACCATGTCCTGTTTGTGCAAAATGTAATCGGGTAGGACACTATGCTAAATACTGCAACTTTCCTGCTCGTCAACCAAACCAAGCTCCACGACCCACTGCTCAAACAAACCGGTCATGTTACACTTGTGGAAGCCCTGATCACCTCATGCGCAATTGTCCAACCAATAACACCAATCCAGGGAATCAAGCTAGGGGCAGAGCTTTTCAGATTGGTGCAGCCGAGGCAAGACATGATGCAAACATTGTCACTGGTACGTTCCTTCTCAATAATCTTTATGCATCAGTTTTATTTGACACAGGAGCAGATAAGAGTTTTATTTCTCCTGAATTTGTATCATTACTTTCATTGCCTACGGTAGAACTAGAAACTCCTTATGTCATTGAACTTGCAAACGGCAAGATGATCAAAACTAGCAGTGTTATTCAAGGATGTTCCTTGAATCTGAATGATCACCTTTTCTGTATCGACTTACTTCCTATTGAGCTTGGTAGCTTTGATGTCGTGGTAGGCATGAATTGGCTTTCTGATAACCAAGCGGAAGTTGTATGTCAAACTAAGGTGATCCGTATTCCATTACCTAACGGTAATACACTGGTAGTTCAAGGAGAACGAGCCGGTAGAAAACTTGGTCTCATATCTTGTATGCGGGCTCAGAAATTTTTAAGGAAAGGCTGTTATGCTTTCCTGGCACATGTGACCGAGCACAATTCTTCACCTACACGTATCACTGATATCCCAGTAGTCAAAGATTTTCCTGAAGTTTTTCCTGAAGATATATCAGGATTACCCCCAACAAGACAGGTTGAATTTCGTATTGACTTGATTCCTGGCGCTGCACCTGTTGCTAAAGCCCCGTATCGGCTTGCGCCATCTGAAATGCAAGAACTTTCAGGTCAATTACAGGAACTTCTTGATAAAGGTTTCATTCGACCCAGTTTTTCACCCTGGGGAGCACCAATTCTTTTTGTGAAAAAGAAAGATGGATCATTCAGGATGTGTATCGACTACAGGGAACTCAATAAACTGACAATCAAGAACCGTTATCCATTACCTCGTATTGATGATCTGTTTGATCAATTGCAAGGTGCTACATATTTCTCAAAAATTGATTTGAGGTCCGGATATCATCAATTGCGAATCCATGACAATGATGTTCCAAAAACTGCTTTCCGAACCCGGTACGGACATTACGAGTTTTTAGTAATGCCGTTTGGTTTAACCAATGCACCTGCAGTTTTTATGGATCTGATGAACCGAGTATGTAGACCTTATCTGGATAAGTTTGTGATTGTATTTATTGATGATATTCTCATTTATTCCCGGAACCAGCAGGAACATGCCCAACATCTGAAACTCATCTTAGAACTTCTAGCACGTGAACAGCTATATGCCAAATTTTCCAAGTGTGAATTTTGGTTACGAGAAGTTCAGTTTCTGGGGCATGTTGTGAATGAGAATGGTATTCAAGTGGATCCCAGTAAGATCAAAGCGGTAGAACAATGGGAGACACCCCGAACCCCGACTGAAATACGTCAATTCTTGGGGTTGGCAGGTTATTATCGTCGATTTATCAAGAACTTTTCAAAAATCGCTCTGCCACTTACCACTTTGACTCAGAAGAACCAACCGTTTATATGGGGTTCCCAACAGGAGGAGGCTTTCCAACTGTTGAAACATAAACTCTGCAATGCACCTATCTTAGCACTACCGGAAGGTACAGATAACTTCACGGTTTATTGTGATGCTTCCCGTCAGGGACTTGGGTGTGTTTTAATGCAGAACGATAAGGTGATCGCTTACGCTTCTCGGCAGTTGAAAGTACACGAGAAGAACTATACCACTCACGATCTAGAACTTGGTGCAGTTGTGTTTGCACTCAAGATTTGGAGACATTATCTGTACGGAACCAAGTGTATTGTGTACACGGATCACAAAAGTCTCCAACATATTCTAGATCAGAAAATGTTGAACATGCGACAAAGGCGATGGGTTGAACTCTTGAACGATTATGATTGTGAAATCCGTTATCACCCAGGCAAGGCAAATGTTGTGGCCGATGCCTTGAGTCGCAAGGAACGGATCAAACCCCTACGTGTGAGAGCGTTAGGTTTGACTATCCAAACCAGTCTAATTCCTCAGATTAGAAATGCTCAGCAACAAGCTTTACAAACAATGAATTATCCAGCTGAGAACCTAAGAGGATTAGACAAATTACTCGAAACTAAAGCTGATGGAGTTTTGTATTTCAAGAACAGAATCTGGATTCCTTTGTTCGGTAACTCTCGAACAACTATCTTGGATGAGGCGCACAAATCCAGGTATTCTATTCATCCAGGTGCCGATAAAATGTATAAAGATCTTAGAGATTTTTACTGGTGGCCTGGGATGAAGAGAAACGTATTAGAATACGTGGACCGATGTTTAACGTGTCTTAAAGTGAAGGCTGAACATCAACGACCTTCTGGGTTACTCCAACAACCTGAGATTCCCATGTGGAAATGGGATCAGATCTCTATGGATTTCATTACAAAACTACCCAGAACGTCACGTAACCATGACTCGATATGGGTTATCGTTGATCGCCTTACTAAATCTGCGCATTTCTTACCCATCCGAGAAGATTACTCTATGGATCGACTGGCTAAACTCTATGTTAATGAGATTGTATCTCGACATGGAGTACCGATCTCTATCATTTCTGACAGAGATAGTCGATTTATGTCACGATTTTGGCAAACTCTTCAGAATGCTCTGGGCACGCAAATCAATATGAGCACATCCTATCATCCACAAACGGATGGGCAAACGGAGCGAACAAATCAAACGTTAGAAGACATGCTCAGAAGCTGTGTGATTGATTTTGGAGGTAGCTGGGATATTCATCTTCCACTTGTGGAATTCTCGTACAATAACAGCTACCATACCAGCATACAATGCGCTCCATTCGAGGCACTGTATGGGCGCAAGTGCAGATCTCCTATTTGCTGGTCGGAAATAGGAGAAAATCAAATCATTGGCCCAGAATTCATCCAAGAAACCACTGACAAGATCGCACTGATTCAAGAACGAATTAAAGCTGCTCGCGATCGTCAAAAGAGTTATGCTGATAACCGTCGTAGACCACTAGAATTCCAAGTTGGTGATCGTGTAATGTTGAAAGTATCACCCTGGAAGGGTATTTTCAGATTTGGTAAACGAGGTAAACTCTCACCGAGGTTTGTAGGGCCATTTAAAATTCTTGAACGAATTGGATCTGTAGCCTACAGACTCGAATTACCTCTTGAACTCAGTAACATTCATGACGTTTTTCACGTATCAAATCTGAAAAAGTGTTTAAACGATGAATCTTTGATCGTACCTCTCGAAGAACTTCAGATCGATGATAAACTTCAATTTACCGAAGAACCGGTAGAAGTAATGGATCGAGAAACGAAAGTACTAAAACGTAGCTGCATACCGATTGTTAAAGTGCGGTGGAACTCGCAGCGAGGACCCGAATATACGTGGGAACGTGAAGATCAAATGAAAACAAAGTACCCACATCTATTCTTATAAACAATTGTCTTAATGTAAGTCTTCATTAAAATTTCGGGACGAAATTCTTCTAACAGGAGGAGACTGTGACAGACTGTGACAGTTGCGTACGAAGAATTCGGCATTAATGACGTGAGCACATTTGGTCGTGCTTGAAATCCACGAGGATTTAGTAACTTTTGTTATTGGGGATTGATAGTATGTGAAAAATGATGAACGTGGGCGAAAACCGTGCGCAAAACGGAGTTCGTATGCTCCCGGAATCGCGAAACGAAGTTTAAATCAAATATTGGAAGAAAAACACGCTAGGCGCATAGCCTAACTCCCAACCCTCGAGAGCCAGGCTATGCGCCCAGGGACTATGTCGGTTAAAAATTGATTTAATCGCTCAGAATCGTCCAGAACGCAAAAATCTCATCCATTTCGACCTTAAGCACCCACCAGACGCCATTTCTTCCTTCTTTCACCTTGAATCTTCATTTTAAAGCCCCTTAAACATCCGGATCATCCCAGGAATCATATATACAAGTCCTGATCGTTGTTATACGCGCAGAAATTCGTCAGAACAGGTAACGGTTCATTTTAACCTTCTAGTTTGATTTTGATTGATTAGATCTTGATTTTGAACGTAATGAGATAGTTAGGATTGTTGATTATTGCCTAGATGATGGCTAGGATTGATTATAAACGAAGAACACGAAGTTCTAACGGTTAAATCCTTGTTTTGATCCGTTGTAATGCCCGATTTTCATGAAATCATACCCATGATTATAATGGTTTAAACCATTTGATTATGACAATGTAGGTGATTAGTTTGATTAATCTTTGAAATGTAAAGGTTAAATCCAAGTGTTTCAAACTAATCATAATCATTAACATACTCATTGGAATGATTATCTGATGTTTGTGATAGCAGTCAGATTAGTATGTTAAATCTGGTTATTTCACCTATTCTAATGCTACATTGTGATATTTCATGATATTTGGGTAATCAATAATAAGGATTAATCACTCCTAAACCATTAAATTATCTAGAAACTGTTTTAGCATTATAATCAACAACATTAACTATTTGGTTAATCTGAGATTATTCTGATTAATCTAGAGTGTCATCAACTTTGTGTTAGGAATCTAATGCAATGTAGGTTCCTACATTATCATACATTGTATGATATAATATTAAATTAATTAATTATATAATTAATATCGAGTTGATGATTTATTAAGCAATGTCTTTGACATTGAACGTTCAGAAAGATCTAATCAGTAAACTAGAACATAAATAACTTATTAAATATAATTAAATGCAGAATCATCTCTTTGTTGTTAGATTTGAGAGATTTTGCTACCTTATATCACCAGGTGAGTTTCGTACAACCCCTTTTCTTTTTAATCTTTTATAAACATCGGGGTAGCGTTGTAAAACTTTTCAGAACTATATGATATGTATCACTGTTATCTGCGTGATTTCATGTGATTGTTGAGAACTTTTGGATTTCATGGGATTTTGCCTATAGAACAGAACTCTATCATAGAACTCAAAAGTCCTCATTCCTTGAACTGTATCTAGTGAATCCATGTGTGGCCGAACGAGGAACAATGATAGTACTATCGGCTGACAACTCATTCACTGGGAGGTTTGTTTCTCCCCTGGTGTGAATGTTTACTGCTGTTTTCAAAACACCTTCTTAATGTTAGTGATAGACATTAAGATAATGAGGCATTAAGATATTACCAGTGGGTAGTGTCTTCAAAAATAGTAGAGTCTCGTCTGAAAGGAAGTAGATACAGGTCCCATGGTTGTCTTGAACTGTATATCTATTGAACAATTGCATATCATATCATATTGTTTTAAATTGAACTGTCGATCTCACCAGCTTTGTGCTGACGTTTTCAAATTAAATCTTTTTGCAGGGAGACAGTGACCACCGGGTGAGGATGCACTTTTGAGTTATTTGCACTTTAATAATAGTATTGTAATTAAATAAATATAGTTGTAATGTGATTGTGATTGCGACACCCTGATAATGTAATTACTTTAAGTTAATCTGTGTGCTTATGATATTGGTTCAAGTAAGTCACCCCTCACCTCGGAGACATCACCACTATGCTTCCGCAACCGTTTCAGTGACGTCAGACCAGACACGAGGTGACGAGGGGTGGGGGTGTGACAACAGTAAACCTCAGGAGCTGCCTGATTTAAACGAAGAACCCAACTTTCAAGCATACAATGCTAATAGGATTCCTGATTTAAATGAGGATCCTTGCGTTGAGTCTTTTTACAGTTACGAAAACAAGCAAGAAATTGGATGGGAAAGTCAGCCTTCTTACAAACATGAAGCTAATGAAGTATATTCAGAAACACAAAATAGCGGGCATGATTATTATGATGGGGGCCATCATGGTAAAGTGGTTTGGAATACCGATCAGGAATTTATGTCTCATGATGAGCTGGTTGCCTGGGTAAAAAGCAGAGCGGTTGACAACGGTTATATTGTAGTCACCGCTCGATCTAAAAAGAAAGGAGACGTTGTAAAGAAGGTATGGCTAGTTTGTGATCGTGGTGGCGAACACAAGGCCGTTGCGACGCGTAGACGATCCGGCAGCAAGAAAATTGGCTGTCCATTTAAACTGGTTGGGGTTTACAACGAAAAGCGTCTTGTTTGGCAGTTAGAGGTCCGAAATGACGAGCATAACCATGAGGCCGCTCAACATCTAGAAGGGCATCCATTTGTAAGAAGGTTGTCTTAAGACGAACAAAAAATGGTGGCACAGCTGACAGAACAACATATGGACCCGCGCAATATTCTGTCAACTATCAAAAAGCAAAATCCTGATAATGTCTCTGTAATCAGGGACATATACAATGCCCAACAGAAAATAAAAAATGAAAAGAAAGTAGGTACCACTCCAATGCAGGTTCTGGAAAACCTACTGCATTCTTAGGGCTATGTGTATTATACCAGAGAAGATCCTGCAACGAATGCCGTCGAGGAAGTGTTCTTCTGTCATCCAAAGTCGTACACATATTGGCGAGCATTCCCTCATGTGCTGATGATTGACGCGACATACAAAACGAACATGTACAGAATACCGTTTGTACAGATTGTTGGTGTGACTTCAACACACCATACGTTTTGTATTGCACATGCGTTTATAACAAAAGAACGTGAAGATAATTACCTGTGGGTAATACAGATTCTGAAAGAAATGTTAGACAAGTGTATGGAGCCCCGTGTAATAATAACAGACCGAGATCTTGCATTGATGAATGCGTGTAAGCTGGTATTTCCTGTTGCAAGTAGGTGCTTATGCAGGTGGCACATAAGCGAGAACATTTCTAAACACTGCAAGGCAAGTTTTTCTAACAGTGATTGGAACAGATTCCGTCATATGTGGACGACATTGTGTGAGTCTTCATCTGAGGACATTTATCAATACAATTATAACAAGTTATGCAAACAGCTAACCAAAGACAACCAACAGCGTAAGTTTTTGTACATACATACATATATACATATAATATATATATACACACACACTACTTTAATGGTTACATTGTGTTTCAGGCGTTTTAAATTATTTAACGCAAACATGGTTGAACAGTTACAAAGAAATGTTTGTATCTGCTTGGACCAACAAAAACCGAAATTTTGGTCAACATACAACCAACAGAGTCGAAAGTCAGCACGCAATTTGAGAAGAGCAGTCTGGCCTGTAGTACAGGCTATACTCCACCCTGTACGCCACGTAGGGTCCTATACGTGGCGTACATATGTTGAGTCTGCTGTTTAATGACTTTTTGGTCCTGTACGCCACGTAGAGAACCCTACGTGGCGTACAGGGTGGAGTATGGCCTGTAGTATAGGCGATACTCCACCCTGTACGCCACGTAGGGTTCTCTACGTGGCGTACAGGACCAAAAAGTCATTTAACAGACTCCAAAAATGTACGCCACGTAGGGTACCATACGACACGTACAAATGCATATACAAGCGTGGGGGCGTTCATACGCCTCCCAAACCGCCCCATATACGCCAATAAACTCTCTCGATCTTCATCCCTCATATCGAGCTGTACGCGTGCGGTTTCGAGCCACATTTGTTACCATCTTCCTTCTACGCATCATAGGTAAGTTTTTCTTGCTCTTTAACCATTAGAATGGGCTAGATTGACACGGGGATGGTTTGGTTTGCGTAACCTAGTCTGAACGAAGAACAGTACTCCACGAACAGAGCTGTACGGGGCGTACTGTTCCTCCCAAATTCAAAAAATGAAGAACTGTACGCGACGTAGATGTAACGACCGGTTTTCAATTATCGATCACGTTTGAAATAATCATTAATAAAATGATTGTGGTTGTTACAAATAGAAAATATGTGAGAAAGGATAAACGTACGCGAAAACGGTGCGCGAAACGGAGTTACGGATTGTCCGGAATCGCGAAACGAAGATATTATGCTTTGGGACTCTTCGCGGTACGCGAAGGTGGTTCTGAAATTCCTTCGCGGTACGCGATGAACCCAAGATGTCTGAGAATCCCGAATTGCTTCGCGGTACGCGAAGCCTCATTAGGCCCTTCCTTCGCGGTACGCGACGGGTGAGGCGGTTTAGTAGCTTCTTGATTTTATCAGATTTTCACGCAGAAAACTTAATTTCTTCATCTTCGAATCTGTTCACCATAACCACACACACAGACGAAATCCTAGCATCTGATCTTCATTTTGAAGCTACCAGATTATCCGGATCGATCCATGAATCATTTCTGTAAGTTCTGATCGTCGTATTTCAACCAGAAGTCCGTAGAAAGGGTAACGATTCGTATCATCCTATTTATTTTGATAATATACGGATTAAATTGAGTCTTGAGCATTATATGATGATTTGGGATGATTAGAAACGAAGAACTAGAAGTTTTAACGGTGAAATCTTGATTTTGATCCGTTATGATGTCCGGTTATTGTGAAATTCATATTATTGAATATGATAACCAGTGGGGTGATTAAATCGTGGTTATAATGATTTTAGATCATTTTTTTTGAAATGATAGATCCAGTTAAGTGTTGATTAAATGTTTGAAATTGAAAGTTAATGATTTTAGCATGATATGCTAATTATAAAAATAGCTTGACTTCTAAATGCCACACACTAATAAATGAGATTCAAATGAGTTTGAATCAACATGTATGGGTATTGGGTGTATTGAAACTAGTTGTATACGTGTGAGTTGCAACTAGGTGTTGGTAAAGGAAGTCAAGCAACGAATTTCAAAATATGAAGTTGTGATAAGTTGAATGTGATTAAGAACATGTGTAGATTAATTTCTACACATGGATTGTTTGATAAAACAGGTCAAATGAATTAGATTATATAAATAACACAAGTTGTGTGTTCATGTTGTTAAATCCTGTTATATGTGAATATATAATAGGAAGAGGAGGTGAATCTAGTTCTAGAAGGCCTGGGAAAGAGTTGGAGATTGTGGAAAACTCTCCAAAGTGAAGTAAGTTACCTATTTGATTGAACTTGTAGTTGAAGGACTGGGTGAGTCCACACTATAAGTAGTTATGCATTTAGCATATATACATGATTTGTTGAGTTGATTGGAATGATATAGATGAATCTGGTTATTGTTGTTGCATGATTCACAAGGTGTGTGAACATGTGGTGATCTACAAATGTGTAGATGTTAAATTGGAATTATGCATGCTGATTCACAAGGTGTGTGAACATAAGACATGTAATTCCAATGTAATAGATTCACAAGGTGTGTGAATAATTGGTGGATTGGAATTGTGCATGCTGATTCACAAGGTGTGTGAACATAAGACATGTAATTCCAATGTAATAGATTCACAAGGTGTGTGAACAATTGGTGGATTGGAATTGTGCATGCTGATTCACAAGGTGTGTGAACATAAGACATGTAATTCCAATGAGATAGATTCACAAGTTGTGTGAACAAATGATGGATTGGAACTGTGCAGGTTTTGATTCACAGGGTGTGTGAACATAAGACTTGAAATTCCAATATAATTGATTCACAAGGTGTGTGAACAATAGATGACTTGTAAGAGGATAGACATTTGAAATTCAAATGTCAACCTGTAAATTGTGATTTGGGTGAAATATGTTGCACAATCGGAGTTTTGTGGGGTTATACATGTGTTATATTAAATTATAATGATTGTGCATGAATGAGAGATATAATGAGGTTTTGGTTGAAAACGAACCGTTAGTAAATCGTTTTGTATGTGGTTGACTGTTGCCGTCAAATTTTATTTGGAACCTCATTAGTGTATCCATATGGTATTATGGAATACACTGGGTGGAATAGTGGGGTAATCTTACTTAGTTCTAACGAACTAATGGTGAATGTAAATGTGGTGTTTACAGGTACTCAGGAGTCGGGTGAGCGGTGATGGTGATCGGGAATCGAACGTGAAGGCTCGTATGATGGTTTTAAATTTTAATAACCAAACAGTTGTGTAACTTTTGTGTATTAAATGTTTTGAGGAGTATGTAAACATATGTAAACTTGTTTTTTTTTCAAGTATTAGTAAATAGTATGTTTACAGGTGTGTAAAACACGAAAGTTTTTACTAGGACCTAAACGTAAATTATTAAATATTGGTGTTAATGTCCGGAGGGGACATGTAAGTGACAGTGGGTGCCACAGTAGAGTGTTATACGCATCGTAGTGTTCATCCCTAATTTGTTATGAATTGATTTGTGCATGTGTGCCACGTACAGTAGTCTACGTGGCGTACAGGGTGGAGTATGGCTATACTACAGGCCATACTCCACCCTGCACGCCACGTAGACTACTGTACGTGGCGTATAGTCACAAATTTTAATTTTTTTTTTAAAATTAACTTTTTATTCGTTCGTTTTTACGTGTAGTTATGTCGTCGGGATCAGATGCCGGGGGCGATTTGGCGGAGAACCCGATTCTACAGTTCCCGGAGGGATCTACTGCATTTGGCCGGTGCGCCAAGTTTCGCACCATGAGGATCGGCCGACAGAAGGCCATTGACTGGGATGTGCTCACGGAGATAGGTGAGCGAGAGCGCGCCGAGCGCTGGATCGGGGAGGAGACGCCGTGGAGACGGCTGTTCGAGATGGCGTTCCAGCCCTCCTACAGGGAGGTCGTCGTGGAGTTCCTCTCCACATTTACTTTCCGCCCAGGCGGTGTTCCGGAGGTTGTGTTCTCCATGCTTCGCCAGCGACACGAGATGTCGCTGGCGGAGTTCGCAGTCATTACTGGCCTATACTGGGAGCCAGAGACTGTTACCCCGCTGTACACAGCGGGGATTACTGAGATTGATGACGCCACCTTGCGTGCATGGTGGCCTCATATTGCCGATGATCCCTTCAGAGGGACTAAGGCGAGAGTGAGTTGCATTCGCGACCCTCTGATTAGATATATGCACCGGCTGATTGCCACGTCGATTTCTGGACGTGGCAGAAGCCGCGAGTGGTGCACGCTACAGGATTTGTTTTATTTGTACTGCCTTATTACCGGGCGTACCTGTGAGCTCGCGCGCTGCCTTGCCGAGTACTTCGCGACTTATTACCACCGGCAGCAGCGCGGAGCCATATATGGCAGTGCCTATATCACCATTATAGGCCGAGCACTGGGTCATCTTCACCAGGACACGATCGAGGAGATGTCTGATCCTGTGGATCCAGTCAGACTCGATCGTCGGACGCTCTTCGGTATGAAGATCGTCCAGGATTTTCCTGGTGTAGGTCTCCGGTTCTCCCTTGTACGGGGAGTGATGTGGGTCCCTCCCCCCTACAGGTGATGGACGCAGCCGGGGGCGCGGGACTTGGACAGGGAGGTGAGGGTGCTGGTGGAGAGGGGGACGACAGTGGTTTGGCTGGTGATGGTGAGGGTGGCGGGGGTGATGAGGAGGGCGGGGGCGCTCACTACGTTCCGCAGCATCCGCAGCGGAGATACCATACGGTGAGGCTTCCGGCACGCCTGGAGACAATACTGCAGGATCTTTCTGCACGATCCAGGGTGCACGATCAGATACTCCAGGATCTTTCTACACGATCTAGGGAGCACGATCGGATCCTGTCTCGGCAGAGCGATATGCTGCGCTGGATGATCGATCGCGAGATCGAGAGGTCCAGGCAGGCAGGTATCGAGCCTCCTCCCCTTCCGCCATCACCTCCCCGACAGGATCCGTAGTTTATTTGCTTTCCTTGTACTGTACAAACACTGTTTATGTATATATTGTGATTTGTTTTGATTGTTTGTTCGTTTATCGTTTTAATTTGTATATAAACTGTATTTGTGCTGTTTGATGTTAATTTTTGGCAAAACGACAATATTAATGACACAAATTTATTAGAAATTAAAAACGTTAATAATAATGTATAAAAGGTGCTTAAATCATTAAACGTTAAAAAAGTTCAAATTTATAACATTAAAAATTTTATTTCAATTTTAAGAAAAAAAAAATTTTATACTTAGACGTGTCGTATAGTACCCTACTACACGTATAATAGTTCAATTGTTATGTAAAAAGGCATGGCATTTTATTCAACAAACCTATACGCCACGTACAGTTCTCTACGTGGCGTACAACATGGAATTTAACCCATCACATCTCAGAATTTAAGGTTTTCATTCTGTCAGATGTCGTACTCCACGTACAGTACTGTACGTGGCGTCAGACAGGTGTTGTACGCCACGTAGAGACCTATACGTGGCGTCTCAGAAAAGGTTGGGGTGTTGAATTAAAAAAGTGGGGTGTGTGAATAACCACTCCCTTATATAATTTGCTACATGGGCTAATGGCTCCTGTAGTCCTACCTATTGGCTATTGCTGGTACAGGCCCAAACACACTCTAAATTCAAAACTAATGAAGAGTTTGTTTTAAGGCTGTAAACGAACCGAACGTTCTGCGAACAGTTCGTGAACCTTTCGGCGGGAAGTTCGTTTATGTTCGTTCGTTTAATAAATGAACGAACACGAACAAGAAATTCCGTTCGTTTAGCTAAATGAACGAACATGAACAGAGGTCGCGTTCGTTCATTTGTGTTTGTGAACGTTCGGTAACATGTTCGTTTACATTCGTTTATGTTTGGTTAAGTTCATTTATTATATTTATTCATTAAATGTGTTGTATATTTTTAATTTTTAATTTTTAGTTTAATACCATAATATTTAAGTTATATTTAGTTTAATACTATAATATTTTAATTTATATATTTATAAATGATTATCTACAATGCTTGAAATTAATAATATTGATTTTTATTGTTTAAATAATATGTGTTCGTTAGCGTTCGTGAACCGTTTGTGAACAAGCTAAATTCCTAAATGAACGAACACGAACAAGAATTGTCGTTCGGTTAGCATTCGTGAACCGTTCGTGAACAAGTTAAAAGTTAAACGAACGAACACGAACAAGGGCACATTCGTGTTCGTTCGGTTCATTTACAGCCCTAGTTTGTTTTCTTGCTTTCAATTCACACTTGCACACCCTTTTCATTAATGGAATAAAAAGTACATAAATAGTCAAAAACAAAACATTCAAATGTGGGTTACAAACACTAATTACCCGTTAACACACAAACAAAAACAACCTAAACAAAACAAACTAACAAACATACCCAGTATATTCCCACAGGGGTCTGGGGAGGGTGAGATGAAAACAAACCTTACCCCTACCCCAGATGTGGTAGAGAGGCTGCCAAAAACAACCTAAACAACTGCAAATTAAAAAAACGACGAATGACCCGTTTGACCCGATTTGACCCGATCACAATTTATCCCTACAATAATCGGCATAATTACCATTACACCTCATGCAGCAGTGCAAACAGTCCTTATGACACCACTAGCACCAGTACGGGGTTGAATCTCGCTCATCCTAACCATGGCTGCAGCGAAATCGGACTCAAACGTGGAAGGATTGTCAATGTACTCGGTTACAATGCTATCGGTTGAGTCTCTGCTAAAGAGCACCTGGTCTGATGCAAGAAGACCTCTTCTGTCTCTTAGATTTATGAAATAGTTATTGTCAAATGTATTTGGTGTCACTAAATCAAGTGGTTCCAGGTTACCATTGCCAGTCGGTCCGTTAGGTGGGCAGTTGGTTCTAAGGTTGCTAGCGAAAGTGGCATCTATGTCCGAGGCGTTGTCGTATATCCGCGCCCTAAACGTAGCGCATCGTGCCTGCCCGATTGTGTGTGACCCTGTAGGAGAACAAAGAATGTACATGTTACATCCATGGGGAAATACATATTTGTTTCACACGAATAAAGAGTTGTATTTAGTGAATAGAAAATGATCAAAATGTCCATTTGATCGTATTTATACCCAATTTTGTCTATTTGGCATTTTCATGCATCAAAATGTTCATACACTTTACGGGTATCGGTGCCCGTAAGTATACAGGCATCCGCCACAAAAGCCAACCAAACAAAGCTTGTCATGTGTCTAGTATGGGTGTTGGCACCTATTGATTACAGGAGCCCACTCGTAACATTACTGGTGCCCGCCCTTGTATTACAGGTGCTTGCGTCACAGTATACGGGCCACTACAAGAAAACCTCTCTAACACGTCGACCCTTTCCCTTGTATTGGAAATGTGGCAAGCTTTGTTTGATTAGCTTTGTGGGCGGATGTCTATATACTTATGGGCATTAGTGCCCGTAAAAGGATGGACAAAATGGGGAAAATTTTGGTAAAATGGTTATTTTGAGAATTTTCTCGTAAATGGAAAATTGCCAAAATGTGTCCTTTAGTAAAATATGTTTATGGTTCAAGCTAGTGAGTTGATGAATACCTGACAAAGCAACCATGTCTCGTGGGCTAAGATTCTTTCGATCAAAGTTTGCAATGAGTTGAGATAGATCCATATTAGCTCTTGGAAGATCACTAGCTGCCTGATCGGGAAATGAAGTATCAGAATCTCTTCTTCCAAGTCTCGGGGTCCATGACGGACCACCCACCTAATCGTTCAAAGCCAAAATATGCCGTTATTATAGACGTTACAGATAAAACCCTTGAAAATCTGATCTTAAAGATAAAACCCCAAAACACTATTTGTGCCGTCTATTTGTAATCTTGAAAATAAGCATGTGATTCACATTAAACCATATTAAAATTGGTTGGTTTATTCATACCTCAATTTTTTATTCAACTTTAATTGTGAACTACATAGTTATTTTCAAGGTTCCAAATGTACGACAAGATTGAGTTTAAGGGTTTCTCTGTAAGATTAACATATATATATATGTGTGTGTGTGTGTGTAGGGAATTAACAAAATAAAAATCCCCTTTTGTTGTGAAAACTACGGTAAAAATCATGTAAATTTTTTTTATAAATTTTTTACAGCTTTCTAACATTATTTTATACATTTTTATAAAAAACAAATTAAAAAAAGCCCCAAAAGTTTTTTTTTAAAAAATATATATATTGTAAAACATATATAACTAACGTTGCGCCTAGATGTTGCGAAATATTTTTACATGGTGTTATATATGATTTACATGGTTTTACAAAATATCTTTTTTTTATAAAAAGCTTTGTTACAAACCTGTAAAAAGTTTCAAAAAAAATTACATGGTTTTTTATCATGGTTTTCGCAACAAAATGGGTTTTCAAATATTTTTCCATATAGATATAGTTTTGTTATATATATTACCGCTACGGAAGCATCACGTGCTGCAACGGTCAGTATATCTGCACAAGAGACAACACCAGGACAAACGCTCTCGACAGCAGCTTTAGCATCATCAATGATATCATAGCCAGACACGGCAGTATTAACAGGTGCTGCTTTCTCACTTCCAGTAACTTCTAGTAAAATCGATGCATCACAACCCTGCAAATTTTAACCAGATTAAAGACATGAAAAAATAGATATATCCAGTAAAATCTTATTCGTACCAATGTTATAAAAAATCTTTCTTTATCAATCTCAAAGGATAGAAAAGCAGCTGCTTGTTAGTTAATTAAAGCTAGATGAGTAAAAATGATACAAATCAGCTAGTTGTATCCTTAAAGATACATAATGTTCTTACTTCTAATTAATAACCAAATAAAACGATATATAACCTCGACGAAACAGTCGTGAAAATGAAGGCGAATGAGAAAGGCTGCATTGCGACGATTACTTGACACCGCGGCGCTAACGGAATCTTGAATCGTCGAAAGGGCGTTAGGGCATGTGGCGTCGTAAAAGGTGGTAGACAACTGAGCTTTGCAAGGCATCATGTAGTTGAATGACAGAAGTAAAATTAGTATAGGAACCAACATACTTCCAACAGGCTTGTGGTAACCCATATGTGATATGATTGAAGAAATTAAAAAGATTTAATATAATTCAATAATTAGGAGGTAGCCTGATTTGATTAAGAACAGTTATGTATAGCGGTATATATACACACAAAAAGTGTAATAACTAGAAAAAGGAGAGTTGAATGAGTCTAGATTTATGGAAAAAATATATGTATTAATTATATCCATTAATTAAGATGCTTGATTCTTTGTTATTCACACTTGCAGGAAGAAAGGAAGAAGAAGAGTATTTGCATGTTGCAAAGAACAATCAACGCATTCATTGCAGAGTTTTGAATAAATTCATGATTGTTGTTTAAAATATAGGATTTAGTCTTCCATCAACAGCGCCATGCATGCAACTAATCCACGTACTTTAATTATATTATATATGGTTGTATCATGTGAAAACTTGATCTTAGAGAGAACCCTTAAACTTTATCTGGGCCATTGGTTTGTAATTTTGAAAATAAATATGTAGTCCATATTAACCCACAGTGGCAGAGCTTGGTTGAAGTGAGAGAGGGGGCGTAAATTTTTGAAACCCAGAATACATGTTAATTTTCTGAAGTGAGGGGGTGAAACCGCTATTTTTAACTAAAAATAACATTTCGACCGAAAAATTAACACTACGGATGGAAAGAGAGGGGGGTGGGCCCCCCCCCACCCACCCACCCACCCCAATGAAGCTTTGCCATGTTAACCCATATTAAAATATATTTATTTATTCAAAATCCAATTTTTTTATTTAGGTTTAATGAGGACTACATATTTATTTTAAAGATTCCAAATCAAGAGCCTAGATTGTGCTTAAGGGTTTTTTTCTCTAAAATTAGGTTTTCACACACACACACACACACATATATATAGAGGACGGTTACAATACAAAGGATTTTAACGTGAGAAGCGTAGGAAGCCACAGACTTTTGACATGTGTCATCAGGGTAATATAGTCCATATATAATTACAGACCATGATTCAACTACATAATTACGGACCACGAAAATCCCGTACCACGTTATATTAAAATCACAGACCGTCATTTTACATGCATAATCAAAGGACCAACTGCATAATCACGTACCAATAATCACGTACCAAACATTAAAATCACGGACCACGTAAAAAAAATTGAAACAAACTACAACAATACTATACTCAAATTAAAGATAATAGAATTCTCTGTTTTATGGTGTAATTTTTTTAAAAAACGATTAACCGTTTAAAAGTTATTCGATTTTTAAAAAAATAGTGGAACTTGATTTAACCGTAAAAAAGTCAACACATGTAGGTTATTCCTTTTTTTCCTTTTCACCTTTAAAATCACGCAAGTTTTTAATTGAAAGTGCGGACCACCAGATCTTAACCATTGATTAATTTGATCAAGGGCCAGAAATCCTTCTTATCCTTCTTACGCTAAACCTCCTTTGTATCAGATCTGTCTATATATATATATATAGGGAAAAAATAAAATGAAAACCACATCTCAATGAGAAAACCGCGAAAACTATGCAAAAATCATGTAAAAAAACTTTTTTTATTTGAATTTTTTTTACAGGTTTGTAACATTATTTAACACATTTTTATAAAAAAAAATCAAAAAAACGCCGACCAAATATTTTTTTAAAAAATATTTTATAAACCCACGTAAAACCTACGTAACAAAACGTAAAAAAAAATTATGTTTTGTTACATAGGTTTTACGTGGGTTTATAAAATATTTTTTTTAAAACTATTTGGTCGGCGCTTTTTGATTTTTTTTTAAAAATGTGTTCAATAATGTTACAAACCTGTAAAAAAATTCAAAAAAAACGTTCTTTTTACGTGATTTTTGCATGGTTTTCGCGGTTTTCTCATTGAGATAGGGTTTTCAAAATAACCATACCCTATATATATATATTAATAAATTAAACGTCTCTTTGAGTCTTTGACCACGTACGGTACGTACATATATATTAATTTGTATTAGATTAGTTGTCATATATATATATATGTATGTATATGTTACAAGTGGATGTTATATATATTGGCTGTCAATATTGAACACTTTAGTAAGGTATGCCTCTTGAGAGTTGAGGTAAGACTATTCGCCGTTGCTTTGGTCATAGGGAGGTTAGTAACGCGCCTACTAACTTAACTTTTTTATGAAGTCAAAAAAATTGAAAAAAATCACCAAAATAAATCAATCATTATATTTTAGCCGTTTTGTCCAAAATTACAAAAAATAATGAACCAATCAGAGGTGAACACGTGTAAAATATCACTTACCAACAATAATATTAAATACTTTTATACATTTTTATGATAAAAAAAATTAATACAATAAAAATATATTAATATTAAAAATACACTTTTAAAAAATTTAAGATTTTCATAAACATTTTTATAAAATGAAATGTTTAGGAAACTAACTTTGAAAAAAATTAATGTTTAAAAATATAAAATTATTATTTTATTGCTTAAAATATTAAATTATTACAAATTTTAATCGTATTTTATATTAAAAAATCGTCTTATATTGTCTAAATTTTCATTACAAATTATTTATTATAATTTTTATTTAACTATGTAATATACATGATACTAACCTAGTTATAGAATATACATAGGTTAGGTTATGGCATGTGTAGACTAAATCCAAGTCTCACACGCCTTTTTTTTAATGTGTCGACTAACTCCAATACTCATTTAGCTGACGTCACCTAGAAACAGTGTTTTAAAACCAGGACTAGACCAAACCAGACCGACCAGGTTTCTGCCCCTCAGGCGGTCCAGTTATGCGCTCAAAACCAGTTGGTTGGGCAGACCGGTCTAACCACTTACTAGAAAGAAACCGATTTAACGTCCGGTATCTTTATAAAAAAACAAAACATTGCTTAGAAAGAGCCTAAAATCAATGTCTATATTTTCAAAAGGAGGGTTAACATATGTTTATTTTGATAAATTTCCCATGTTTTTCTGTTATAGATCTCTAGATCGAGTTTTGGTTTCCTACCACAACCTTTAAAGTCATTGTGCTCAGGCTCTCATTTATCTTATTTCATGAAGTATTTGCAGTTTTCGTTTGATAAAAAGGTTCTCAAGTTCAAAAGATGAATTATGGAAAAGCTTTGGTTTACTCATTTAATACAATAGATCGAATCTAATTCCAATTCCACCCATACAAAATAATTAGGTAGTGGGAGATAAGCAATTATTTGATAAACGTAATTACTCACACTATTCAAATTAGGGTTCTCTTGAGATTAAGGCACTTAATTAAGGTTACACGATACAACATTACAAAACGAATTCCTAAACACAAAAAAAATCGTTAACCTTTGTCTCTTCATCCAATCAACTTAAGTAATCATGTCAGAAATCAACACAATATTTACTGGATATGTAGATTTCATCTGATCCATATTATTATTATTATTGTTATTCATACACATTTATAACGATCTAATATACAAATCAATCAACACAACACTGAATATATATATATATATATATATATATCTGGTAAGGATAATTTGAAACCACTTCTTCGTGAGAAAACCGTGAAAACTAGGCTAAAATCATGTAAAAAAACGTGTTTTTTTTGAAATTTTTTTGCAGGTTTGTAACAATATTGGAAACATTTTTATAAAAAAAATCAAAAAAGCGCCAAGCAAATATTTTTTAAAAAAATATTTTATAAAACCATTTAAAACATACGTAACAAAACGTAAAAAAATTCGTCAGATCTGACGCAGCGTTACGTATGTTTTACATGAGTTTATAAATTTTTTTAAAATATTTGGTCGACGCTTTTTTGATTTTTTATAAAAATGTGTCCAATTGTGTTACAAACTTGTAAAAAAATTCATAAAAATACGTTTTTTTTTACATGAGTTTTGCCTAGTTTTCACGGTTTTCTCAATAAAATGTTTTCTCACTAAAATGAGTTTTTCAGGAAAAATAGTAACAATAGTGACTCTTAAAAGGACGCTAGTGCCTATTAAAGCCGGTCTCTTAAAGAAGCTATTTTAATCAGTCAATTTCCACACAAACAAGTTAATATTGTAACTTTCATATCATCTTCTATTTTCCAAAATAGAATGCAAAATTCAAAATCGTAAGAAATCCAACTAAATTTCAAACTAAGACAAGGGAATTTGGTTATAACGAATGACATTCATTAAAAATATTAAAATAAACCAAAACTGCTATACTACACATTCCCTAACTTGGGCAGATGACATCATCATCAACAACCAATCCACAACGCAATTAACTACTTTTGTATATGTTTGGTGACCGGATAATTTGATGTTATAATAGTAAAGATACTTTTATTTGAGTTCTATATTAATACATTATTAATACAAATCACCCGTTTTATGACATAATACTTTTATACCCGTTTGATGAATGAATAGTTCGATATTAAGAGAAAAAGTTATTGACTTCACTAAAAGAATAACTAACACATAATGAAAATAAAAATGAGTAACTTTATAAGTATTGAAATTTGAGAAAGTGTTGTACTACTTGAATTAAGTTAATTTAGAAATTCAAGCATAAATCAAATGAAAAATAAGTTGTTGGCTTACATTTTAAGTAATCACGTAACAAATCTAACATACAAAACAACCATCAAACGTGCTTTAGCCACATTCATTCTACAATATTACATGGACTTGTGACGGTGTCCATGTCGTCGGATATGTCGGGCTAAAGTGTCTCGCTTTTCCGTCGAAACTCCATGTCGGATTTGTGACAGTTATCCATGGATCATGACCAGTTGAACACTCTAATATCACTATCATAGATGAAACATATGCATTTAGGTATTTTTGTTTAGTTTGTAAGAGATGATGAATGAAGAATAGAACCATGCTCCATAGGGGTGTTCATTTTTATATATCTGAAATCAGGAAAAAAAAAATAAAAAATAAAAAATATATATTTTGGATATCCGGATATCCGAAAACTACCCGAAAAATTATCCGAAAATTATCCGGGGAAAAACTATTTTGGATATCCGAACTTCCGGATATCCGATTTTTTCGGATATTTCGGATTCTATTTTTGGATATTTCAGATCGGATTCGGATACGGATTTTTTTGAACACCCCTAAACTACTACTAGATGATGTTTCCTATTTTTGCAATGGATATACAAGTTTCCTGGGTAAAACACAAATCATTATATTATGATTGTTTCTAAAACCATAATTACAACTAGTCAAAAACTAACTACACATACAAATACACAACCTCACACCCATCTCAGTATCAACTTGGATCAAAGCTCTCTTCCAACCATCTAACTTGAATATGCACACCCGCATCGCGTAAAGCGTTCAACGAAGAGCGATAAAGGCGCACGTCTAAACCCGTGCCTTCACTTTTCATGTCTTGCAAAAGCTTCACAAGTTCATCCACCCTGCTCACTTTTGAAAACACCCCAACCATAATCCCACCCATCGCCCTATCGACCCGACCACCATTAAGCCTATACTCGTAATAATACTTCATACATGTATCGAACTCTCTAGCCTTGCTATAAGCGTTTATAACGCTTGTATAACTTACCTTATCTGCCACAACTTTTCTTCTTTTCATTTCCTTCCATATCTTCTCAACTTGTTTCAAGTTCAAGACTTTCCCATGCATATCAAGGATAGAATTGTAAATCCACACGTTGAGTTCGACCCCTCGCTCTTTCATCCGAGCTAAAAGCCTCATTGCATCGCGAATCCTGTTAACTTTGCCATACATTGAAATCATACTAGAGTAAGCCACAACACACTTGTCAAAACCCTTGTTGTCCATTTCCCAAAACACCTCTTCTGCTTTGTCATAGAGCCCGAGCCTAAAGTACACGTTTAGGACCGATGCATAGGTCACTTGACCAGGGTCACAACCGTCTGCAACCAAATCTTCATACACTTTAACCGCTGAAGTTGGCCCTCGTTTTTTAGCAAACCCATTTACTATAGCACAAAAGATACAATCTGAAACCTTAATATTCGCGTGTTTCATTGAAGAAACAACATCTAGAGTCTTTTCAAGCAAGCCTACTTCAATGTACATCAACACAAGCTTCAAAAAGACTGCTGGATCTCTTAACATCTTCTTAGATTCAGCTTCAGTTAGAAGATTTTCCACAATTTTTACTTCTTGGATGCTAACAAATGAACTGATTAATGTCGAGTAAAACGAAGGGTCTTCTGGGATCCCTTTCTTGATCATTTCCCTAAAGAATTCTAGAGCTTGAAATGGTTTTTTTGATTTTGCTAGTGATTCACATACAATTCTGTAAATTTGTGAGTAAAATGGCGTCCATTTGATGTTTCTTGATTTGAATTCATTGAACAAGGAAACAACTTGATCATTTTGGCCCATTTTTAGATAGGCTTCCATTGTATGTCCATAACATTCACCATCTAATTGCATACCAGAAGATGACATTACATCGAACACCTTAACTGCACTACTATACATATGAAGCTTGTTATAGCTTCTCATGGCAGCATTAAAGCTCAAAACAGCAACTTCTTTCTCAAATTTCAAAACATGAAGCAAATTATTAGCAAGTTTGAGCCGTTTAGCTCGAATGCAACTACTGATTAATCTACAACATGATGAAGCATCTGGGTAGACATTAAATCTACTAAAATCCTCAGAAATTGACCAAATGGAATTCCAATTCTTCAAACGAAGCGAGTACCTGATGAGATTATGCAACGTTGATCTTGTGGGTCTAAAATCCGGCATTAGTTTGGCTTTCTGGTACCTCTCGAACCCGATTTCTTCGGTTTTTGGATCCTTCAACAGACTGCATATCAGAAGATTGATATTCTCCTGTTGGGGAAGCGGTTGATTATCAAATTCTTGAAACTTCAGGTCCAGTTCGAGGAGGGGGGAATCAGTGGACTCATGATCTTCAAGAACAGGTGGTGGGAAACTTCTGGATGAATTGACTATCAAGATTCTTGAAGGACATGAAGGATGAGAGATTAAGAGAAGAATTGGTGAGTTTTTGGGTGGATTGAATTTGGGGTTTTTGTGGGTTGTTTTGATGCAATGAATGCAAGCTAATGATGACTCTGAGATGGTGGAAATCGCCATTGTTGAAGAAGATATAGCATGGATTGAGTGAGGAGAAAACAGAGACATGAAACTGAGATGGGGACGAAGAAGACATGATAAAGTTGGTTGATTTTGTGATTTGTGTTTGATGTGAGCCACTCATATGTTGCTTGTATGTATTTGCAGTGTGGATAATATATTGTTTTTTATATTTTTAGAAATTAAAAGCAAATGAAAATGAGTAAATGTTTGCATCACTTTATAGTGTTTTAATAATAGTCACCACTGTTAATTATTGTTTCTCTCTCTTTTTTTTCTTTTTTTAAATTAATTTATTTCCATTTTAGAAAATTAAAATAGTATAAAAAAATGTTAGACTTAATTTATATTTTTTAGAATAAAACATATCAAACTTGTATTGATTTATACTAGCAAAAATTTCTTTCTAATACTTTGCTCAAAATCATATTATATAAAAAAATATACACACAGGTAAACATCCATTTTCAAAAACACGGTTCTTCGTTGTATAAACTATTTTGAGTTTAATATATAGAATTAATAGTTTTTTTTTATTTGTTTATGAAAGCAGCAATGCAAGATTCACAAATCACAAACAACACTATTATTATTATTACTGTATTGCGTTCAACTAAATAGTCCTCTTATCCTAAAAAGGTTAAGAAGGATTATTGGCCATTAGATCATATGATTAAATTTAAGATGAAAACTTTAAAATTTTAGTGGGAAAAGTTATTAGAGGGTAATTTAGTTATAACCACTTCCTCCCAAATTTTTAAACGTTCATAACTTTTACATACGAAATTATTTTTTTTTAAATATATCATAAAAACGAGGATTTTTTTATCTTTAAAATGAGTATAATTTTGTTATAAAAAATGAAAAATTTTTCCAGCTCATTGTGTCTAATTATCGTCATTGTGTCTTTTTTAAATATTTGTGTATTTATCTTTTTGTGTTTTTCTTACAGGTAATTGTGTCTTTTTTAAAAGTAATTGTGTCTTTTTTAAAGATCATTGTGTTATTCATACTCGTTATTATGTCATTCTTGCTTAATATTATGTATTCTGCAATATTATTGTGTCTTAAATTGTTTATTAAAACACAACATTGAGCAAAAACAAAAAAGACACAATGACATGTACAAAAGACACAATGGCCTATACAAAAGACACAATGACTCGTACAAAGTTGTTATACTCATCATTGTGATTTTTTTACAGGTAATTGTGTGTTTTTTTAAATATCATTGTTTTATTCATACTCGTCATTGTGTCATCCTTGCTTAACATTATATATTCTACAACATCATTGCATTTTAAATTGTTCAGGAAAATATCATATTGAAAATAAACATAAAAGACACAATGACCTAAACAAAAGACACAATGAAATGTACAAAATTGTTCGTACTTGTCTTTGTGTCTTTATTATAAGTAATTGTGTCTTTTAAAAATAATTGTGTTATTCACATTCGTCATTGTTTTATCATTACTTGACATAATATATTATGTGCATCATTGTGTCTTAAAATGTTCATGAAAACACAACATTGAGCAAAAACAAAAAGACATAATGACATGTATAAAAGACACAATAATCTTTACAAAAGACACAATGACCTGTACAAAAGACACAATGAACTAAAAAACAAATTTTTTCTATAGCAATACACTACTAATTTTGAACATAAAAAAATGCTCGTTTTTATGGTATATTTTTTTTCAAAAAATAATTTCGTATGTAAAAGTTATGAACGTTTAAATAAAATGAGGGAACTTGATAAAAAGTCAACAAAAGTATTCATTACTAAAATACCTTCCAACAACTTGATTTAATCATAGCCATTAATTACCTCCAACAACTTGATTTAATCATAGACATTAATTAATGATCTAATGACTCAAGATCCTTCTCAGGCTTTTTAGGTTAAGAGACTTATTTAGGTTAACATAACCCTATTATTACTATCTATACAAAATCAATTTATAAATAGTGTCACGTACGATAGTAAAAGCACGATATATGCTTATTATTTTTTTAAATTTACAGAATTGGCTTTAATATATATATTTAACTGAGGGAAAATTCATCTAACAAAGTTTGTCGTTGACTGGCTTTGGTAAAAACGCGTAAGTTCATCTCTAAGACTCTAACGCGGGTCGTGGTTCAATGTCGGGTTGGCATTTTTTTAGGATCTATGATTTTATATATGTATATATTGATGAAGACTAAAAAATATGATTTTATATATGTATATGATTTTATATATTGATGTATATATGTATGATTTTATATATGTATATATTGATGAATACTATGTAACCAAATAGAAAGGTTTAGCAAGTGTTCCATCCAAGTTTTACGCAAGTTCAACTTCTTTTTAGAGTAATTTTTTTTCTTCTTTGCTAAATATTTTCTCTGATTTTATTCCTAATTTTATTCTCTCTTATTACTAATTGTATTTCTTGATCGTAACCCGTGTTTATGTTTATGTTTAATCTTTTTTGGAATTTGGTTCAACTCCAACAATAATTGATGTTAGACGATCGCACGTCCGCATCAACGATATTCGCCGCAAGGCGGGCGGTAGTATCTTTTTTTTTGAACGGCGAATGTCTCAATCGTG
Source organism: Mikania micrantha (assembly GCA_009363875.1). Classification (NCBI taxonomy): domain Eukaryota; kingdom Viridiplantae; phylum Streptophyta; class Magnoliopsida; order Asterales; family Asteraceae; genus Mikania; species Mikania micrantha. Next base: position 53,633,122 of record CM018689.1, read on the forward strand.
TGAACCCACTGTTTAACGAGTTATATCTATAGAGGTTTAACGAGTTAATGGCATTAATATGTGTAGTATTTGAACTTTCAAACCTCTTAATAAACATGTGTATAAATTTGATTAAAATGTCATTTTAGTTCTTATGATTTGGCAACTTTTGCCATTTTAATGTAATAGTTTAAATTTTGCAATTTTGGTCATTATGGTTTCATTTTATTGTCATTTTGGTCATTATAGTTTTCATTTTAGTCCAATAAAATCTGAACTTTTGGACTAAAATGGCAAAAATAACCAAACCACAGAGACGGAAATGGCAATATAATGAAACCATAATAACTAAAATGACAAAATTTAAACTATTGGACTAAAATGACATTTTACTCGTATAAATTTTAGAAGATTTGAAAGTGTTTAAGGTAATTGTTTCTTGATAATAATAATAAGAGTAAATTTCAAAATTCATCCTTTTTGTATATAAGTTATTATAAATTAGGTCATTTATCTATAATAATTACAAATAACATCCTTTATTTCATTAATTTATAACAATTTCATCTTTTAAACTAACCATTGTTAAGGATTATCTAAAAGGTCAAAAAAGTAAATACACCCCTTTAATTATTTTTATTTAAGCTTTTTAATTAAACTACATTTTTAGGATGGATTGAAATGAACATTTGACCGCTTACACTTTTTTCACATTATATTATATTTTATAAATAATGAATGCCTAAATTATGATTACACAAGAGATGTTGTAATGTACTAAAATGTTTGAATAAAACTACTTAAGAATCTGTATGCATTTTCTTAGACTTTGGGTGATTTCCAACAAATGCAACTTCTTTAACCAAAAAGGTATATTGCTTTACTACCCACAAAGAATAGAAAAAGAAACCCCAAAGTCTATGGGAAGACCCAAAAACATAAGAAGGAAACCAACACTTGAATTAGAAGATATGACAAAAGGGGAAGGTTGTCAAAGAAAAACCTAACTATAACTTGTAGCAAGTGTTTGAAAAAAAGACACAATAGCATAACATGTTATGCAATGATCAATAACAAATGTAATAATGTTGTAGACTTATAGCTAGTTTTGGAACTATTATGTATGGTTTTGGTTATGAATTTTGGAAATGGAACTATTATGTAAGGTTTTGGTTTACGGATTTTGATTGTGAATTTGAATCTAGTATGTATGATTTTGTTGATAATTTTTTAGCGTGAGAACTTACATATAAATTTCAAATAATCTATTTGTGAATTAAATAAATGTTTTAAATATTGTAATGAGGTAGCTTTCGTGAAAAAGAGACAATTCATCAACCCACAGTTTGATTAATTTGGGATTATGTAGTTTAATTAAAAAGCTGAAGATAATTAAAAGGATGTATTTTATTTTTTTGTCCTTCTAGATAACCCGTCAAATTAACAATGGTTAATTTAAATGATGAAATTGTTATAAATTAATGAAACCAAGGATGTTATTTATAATTAGCATAAATAAATGACCTAATTCATAATTACTTGTATACATAAAGGATGAAATTTGTAATTTCCTCTAATAATAATTTTATCTTATTTAACACGATTATTTAAAACTAAATTTTAATGCAAGGCCTAATATTATATCTATATACAACCGACACTTATAAACTAAGGTTTTAACTTTGTTATCTAAGATTGTTAGTTTAAAATAATACTATAGTTTTAAAATATTTATAAAATAAAATTTATTCAATATCATAGTTATTTTCTTTCTTTCTTTCTTTTAAATTACATCTAAAACCCAATATATATATATATATATATCTATACTCCTTTATAATAGATATAGGAAAGAGATTGGGACAAAATCTTAATTTTAAGAAAAGTACCACTTTTTAAGCATTAGTTACAACAATTTACTCCACAACTCCCATCAATTTCATCTTATACGGTTATCTTGAAGACTCATCTGGTTAACCTACTTTCACATCTCCCTCAACCTTCTTTGCCATATTCGTTTTCTACACACCAGATTAAGAATTCGTGAATGGGTAAATACCTTATGTTTACATTTGATTCCTTATTCGGAAGTTTTCTCAACCCTTGTAACCATCAGGCATCAGAAGATAGAAGACCAAAGAGGTAACCTGTGTATTCTTGGATCCATTGAATCTGAAACCTTCATTAACGAAAGAAGACCAAGTGGCTCCAAATTCAAAATTCAAAAATTTTGATTTCACCTGGTTATTCAATTTACCCTCCACCGCTCCTACCTCTTCTCTTTGCATTTGCCTCTATCTGCCTCAGAAATGGTTGGTCTTCGGGTGCCTCTATTTGTTCAGCTTTAACAATAAAGTTATCTCGAACACCGATTTCAAGAAGATGAGAACCATCATCGGAAGAAACTCTTGAAGAATCAACAAGCCGAAAGCAAAATTAGGTTTGTGTTTCGATCGTATTCGTATCATTCGTATGATTAGAACGTTTTCCTTGATTTTGGTGAGACGCTAACTGCTAAATTATTTTTTTAGCGTCTTGCCTATACCGGTTTTCATATCTGTTGCTTGTAGTTGTTTGGTATTACCAAGTAAGAGATCATGGTTTTCGTATACATTGAATTTGATTGTGTTTTGTTCGTTTCATTTTGTTTTTCTATTTTTTTATTGTTTTTGTGATTCGCATATCTCATTGTAGCAGATCGTTGGTGAAGCATGCGTAATAGGTTTAAACTTGCACTTTGTTTCTTACCAAAATAAAATTAGTAGCCTAAAAGTAGCTGCATAAATGGGTTACAGGTGATTGCATTATAGGTAAAGGGGTTTTTCACTAAGATGGAAGAATACATGGGTGCCTTTGATTGTATTATTACCAAGGTAAATGGGTTCCTTCTATTTGCTTTCAATGAAACTGTCTGCCGTATGAAGCCTTGTTGGGTGGAGACAATTAAGTACATCAACTGTACTTAAGCAATCGTCAATCCCTATACAAACCAGATGATTTATGCCATTATTGAAGTTATAATTGACTTGTTTGACTCTTAAAAGTCAAATATCTTATTTATAATGCAAAGCTGCTTCATTACAGGTTGGTCCTGGTTACCATTTCAGAAGCTATGATCTGCGGACTCCCTATAATTCTAAACGGTTACATTGTTGGGCAGGTAATTTTAATTAAAACTGATTTTTTGTCTTATGTTATTTATATTTTTTAGTTATTCACAGTTGTTTATTTGGGGCAAATCATGATCATAAAACATGCTTATTTATATTTCTTGATTGAAAATGTGTTAGTTAGAATCTTTTTTGTTTTTTGGGATTGATTGATGATACATGGATAGGTTGAAGAAGAAGCTTTTTGGACAAGTTGTAAAGAAAGCATCAAATTAAGCAGATGAGATTTCCTTAAACATATGATAAAATTTGTTGCTTGTGTTGATTGTGGCATTCATAATGTAATGGAATGGAGCATGGGTATACCCAGTTTTCATCAGCAAGATAAAAGGTAATACTTGATAAAATTGGTAGCGTGTATTTGTTCAATATAGACTTCAAGCACACGAAAATGATATTCACTTCTCTGTATGTATATGTGTATCTATGTATTTATATGTATGTATTTCTCTATGTATGTTCTGTTAGAAAAACCAACGAGGTTTTAACTAATTTCTGGCCAGTTTTTTTGTTTAATTTTACTTTTTTGGTTTCTATATATGTAACCTAAGGTGTTTAGCGGGAACTCGGTTAAGTTGGTTGTTAAGTCCTAAAGATGGGTGCTTTTGTTCAATTTAGGAATATGATGATATGTTAGACGAGTTTATGACTGCAAGCATGAAACAATACGGATACAAAGTCCTCATTCAGGTACTTTATCGTGTTTCTTGATATTTTGGGGCTAATATCTTGGATTATGGGTTGAAATCAAGTGGTCTACATATTATGGGTTCTAATAGCACCAAATAAAAGAAATATGTGCATATAAAAGGAATCTGTACGTGATTTATCATTCTCAAGATTTTGATGCTTCATGTTTTTTTGATAGGTCTTGGTTCCACTTTATTTGCATTGTTTGAGTCTATTCCATTTAAAACATTACCCTCATCCGATTTATCTTTTACTAAAAGTTTAGCTTAAACATTATTGCAACATTTAGAATAACTGATTTCTTGACAATTTGAAGACCTGAAAAGCTAATGGTTAGCAAAATCAGATTTCACATCATTAAGAAAAAGATACGTTAAGAGAACAAAATAATATTTCTTCTATATCACAAATTATTCGTTCTCAAGTTTTGAAAGTACATATGTGTGTTGAAAGTACAAATATGGTGATGTAATCGGGGTTGAATTATTTGTTGCAGGCATTGTCGCTTCTGACGACGGTGAGTATGTGGTTGGCGACGACCAAGAAAATGATGTTCATGGCGGCGCGGACCGTTCGCGGTATGTTTTTCCTATATCCACTTACCTTTGCAACACTGATTTTGGTGTGTGAAAAAGATAAATTAAATTGTTTGCAACATTTATCTAGCTCTATAAATTGTTTGCGACATTGAACTAGCTCTTTAAATTGTTTGCAACATTGATGTAGGTCTTTACAACCATCATGGTTGATGAACCTGCTCCTGGGCTGAGGGTGGTCTTTTGTTCAAAGTTGTTTATCAAGGGGCTGGAAAGGTAATTGAAAATTAAATTGTTTCTTTAATATGATAATTCCTATATGGTAAATATAAAAAGTCTGGTTATTTAGTATTCTGGACAGTTGGAACTGCAATATATGCATGACTATGCTGGAATCTTCACACGTATTGGGCTGAATGCAAACCCTGTTGTTAACTTCTCATTATAGATGTGAATAATGATTTTGTAATTTCTTATCACTATTAATTTCTTTGGTTGGTACAGATATAGATGTCTGATTATTTCCTTACATATTATTTTCAATATTGGTACTTTAATATCTTGATATGTGAAGCATGTCATTTGTATGTGGAACTAACTGAAACTGCGGTTAGTAATTTTTTGATTTCAAAAGAATCCTCAGTGATTGAATCAGTTAAAATTTATAATGTAAGAGAAGAGAACAAAGTTGCTCTCAGGAATTCCGAAAGGGAAGAAGATGAAGATTTCTAGATCAGATCTTGAAATACCAGATGCAAATAGGAAATGATGTAGCCATGTATAAATTGGTATATAGTAACAAGGGTTAGACATGATGCCAACGCATCTTCATCGTTTTCAAGAGTTATTTTTACTTTTCTTTTTTCTTTTTATTGTTGACATAGTGAAAAGCCTTCATTAGTTTCTGATAGGTGGCACCATTTGTCTATCAACAGGGATAAAACCCGGTGTATGTGGTTGACTTATGAAAAGGTTAGTAATTATTTCTGTATATGCCATACAATATGAAGCTCATAGAACTTTGTGCTACTAATCAAATTTTGCATCAATTGTATGTTATTAGTTTTAATTTTTTTTCTGTAGGACCAATGAAGGATCACATTTATCTTCACTTGAATCATCTACCACTACCACCAGAAGTTCTTAAGGAGAGACTTCCTGGTATCTCTGAAACTGCTGCCGTGTTTGTTGTGTTGATGTTACAAAGCAACCAATTCCTGGGAATTTTTCATTTGATATGTGTTGTTCATGGTGGACTTTTTAGCACTGTTCGTAGAAGTATTAGGTTATGTTGATTGAAATATTGATTGAAATAAATACTTAACTAACCACAAATGCCAACAATATAGGTGTTCAATTGTTGTCTTTCAACATTACATGTATCTGACCATGAATGTGGAAACATTTATTGTCTTTCAACAAAGGATTGTGAAAAAATTGTTGAAAACTTACAGGCATATTTTTTGTATGTGTTAATTTGACTTAATAAGAAATGATGAACTTGATTAGTGTATCATACCACCAATTTTCATAAGTTAACATCTTTTCTGGACCAGGTATTCCTTTCTCTTGTATATTTACAAGTTCACATTTACTCACCATGCTGGTAATGAATGTCATCCGATTAAGTAAAGGTCTCTTAATTAATTTTGACAAAAGGACTGCTTTAACATACATTAATGACAATGGCACCTTGCATACAAGCAAATGTGCTCTTGAACATGTAAATGTTTTTAATTTTGGTATCTATAATCTATGTTTTATAAATTCATTGATAGGTTTGTAAGGCTAATGGTATTGATAAATTAATTGAAAAAAGTAAAACGTTTTAAATTGTCAACGCCGCCGCATCGCGCGGGTTCCTGACTAGTATATATATATATATATATATATATATATATATATATATAACAATTGTAGACAAAGAAATTAAAGAAAATCCACTATTAAATACAAATCAAAATCTATAACAATTAACAACACAAAGTGGGTATATTAATTCCATAAACACTCAAGAATCATTATTTTCTATTAGTAATATTCATCTCCATCTTTACCTTCTTCATCAACATATTCAGCTTCATCCAAATTATAATCTTCTTCACCATCCATCTGCTCATATTCGTAATATCCATCCTTATTTTCATCATACGCCTCAAGCTCCTCATCAAGCAATGCATCTTCATCAATCAAACCATCTTCACCTTCCACCTCATTCAAGCCAAAATTTACAGAATTCACATCCACCTGCTGTTTGTCTTTCTTGTTTTCTGCTTCAAAATCAACCGAAACAGAGTTGTCATCTTCTTTATTAGCAAGTATGATCTCTGTTTCCTTATTGTTACTTTCTTCAATATTCATAGATGAAACGCGATTATTATCATTATTACTATCATCGACTCCTCTTTTACGCTTCAAAATCTCACTTAGCGATTTTGGCCCTTCAAATGACAGATCTTCTTCTATTTTTGAAGATTTCCTTTTTCCCAAAAATTGTTCATCATTTGATTGATGTTGGGTTCTAACACTTTTCAGTTCAGACAGTCTTTTTGGTCCAGCAAACTTGGTGTCGCTGATTCGGTCTCTAAGACGACTCTGATAAGAAAGATGCCTCCTATCTTTATCAATTTCCCTTTCAACACGCGGGTTGCTTTCTTTAGTAGGAGAAATTGATCTCCTTGGAATCTTGATTCTTCCTCTAAGCCGGTTACTAAGAGTTCCTTGATCAGGCCGGTGGTGGTGACTCTCCTGTCTTGGCATCCGGTTTGCATAACCTTCATGATTGACAACCGGTCTTGCAACATTTTCAGACCCCCTTCGTTGCTTTGATATGTGATAGCGTAAATCTGACCTGCTTTCACGGTCGTTTCTAGGAATTGGGCGTCTATCTAAAGGGTCTACATGGTCAACATCAAAACGGCCATCCTGCTCATTATAATGGTCATAATCACGATGCTGACGGTAAATATCTCGGTCAACAGGATCAACACCGTAATCTTGACCTGAATCCTCAACTTCATTATCCACAAGAACATCAAAACCAGGGGAAGGCTCTCTTGAATATTCTTCAGCATCTCTCCCATTTACAATTCTTTCGTTATTTGATGTTTGATAACCAGGGTAGACATGACCACGATTAGGTTTGTTGGATGGTGGTTCGATCATGACAGGTGGTGGAACCACGCGGGCTGGTGGTGCTATCTTTCTATCAACACCATTACTGGTTGCAGGAAGTGGTTGTGGTTGTTTACCCTGAGAAAGCAGGAACTCAGTGGGCTTATGAACAGTTACCTGTTGAGCCATTTTAGGAGACTCGGTAACAGGGTTAGCAGGCATGGGTTGTGTAGATTTATTGTGGACTGAAGTTGATGGCCTGTGCAAGAAAGGGCATAAGTGTCCTTTCAAACAGAAACCTTTCTGAAAGAAGACACAGGCGACTCCTTGTTTGGGTGTAGCATAAGGAGTGGCATGTTGTTGTGCAGGTGCAGGAGGTCCCATGGTAGTTGACACGTCAGATCCCAGCAATCCATCAAGAGGCTGAAATGAAATTATGGTGATTAATTAACTATCCACGTATATAATCAAGTACTAATCTTATATGTAACACTTGACAGAGTCATTTTTAGTACTGGCCGATACAGGCCGGGTTGTATACTTGGATTTACCCTCAAGCACACTTGTGCCTTTAGTTCAAAGATTATAAATAATTAAAATATAAATGTAACTACAAAGACAACGTTATTGAAAGTGTAATCTACATACTTGAAGATAGATGACTTTAGAGGTTTCATGCATTAAAAAATGAACTTGTGTGACTTTCAAGCATAAACCGGGTCCTCTTATGGTTAATACCTAATACTTTTGATTTGGCCTATTTGAGATAAAAACAACCCATAAAGTCCAGTTTATATATAAATGGGTCAAAAGTTCAACCTCTACAGTGGATTAACAAAAAACTAAAAATGACTTACAGGGTGACGGAAAGCACATTTTGGATTCAGGCAATTCCCATTTAACCAGTACCAGCAATCTCTAGGGTTGACGCGTGCAACATCACTATGGCGATACTCACACTCACTTCCCTGTTAAACAATTAAGAGTAAAAGAAGATATTACTAAGTTACTAACAATTAAAAACCATGTAACAATTAACAACACAGGCAAATTCAAGTACAAATGAATGAGGTTACTACATAACATGTAAGAATAATGACAACTAGAGTAAAAGTGAACTTCTAGTAATTCGAAGTTTTAACCCAACTAGTCCATGGAGCTCACAAAAACTGTAAGACAATTGAATTAAGCTAAACACAAAAGAACAACCATATTTGTGGGTAGAACACAGTCTATGACTCTTTTTCTTGTAATAATAATCAAACCATAAACTTACAAAACTCCTCTAGACTCCTATTTATACTAAAAGACTTGCCCAACCAAAACCATAAATATAAAATCACAACTAGACTTACTGTTTTGCAACTGCAAATCTTATCTTCCTTGATTTCTTATCTTATTCAATCCTTTTCTTTTCCATTAATTTATCAAAGGTTAATTCAACATGAACCACACAAGTCTACAACTTAAAGCACCTAATTCCAAGCCTTACCCAACAGAAAAAATCCTTTGGTGTCAAGTAAAAGTGTACTTGATTCAAAAAATATATGTGTATAACGTGTGCATATCTATATCTATATCTATATCTATATCTATATCTATATATGTGTGTGTGTTAAATTACTAATAGATCAAATTATAGAATAAACACAATAATGACAAAACTCATACCTAGAAGTAATGAAGCTAACATAAGCTGCATGAGACGACAAAATCTTTTTGAGATTATAATAGTTAAACATTAACAGTTCAAACAAGTATAGCTTTGAAAAAAAAGGGAAAATATCATGAATAGCCATCTTGACTCGACTAAAAATATAAACAAGATAGCCATGAATGTATCTTTTAAAATTTTATTAATTTGACTTAACTTGTTTACTTACTATTCATAGACATTAAAGTATCTTTTAAAATTTTATTAAATTGACTGAACTTGTTTGCTAACCAACCACAACTAGACATGTGACACACAACACAAATTTTGTAAATATTCTAGCCTAGTGGTAGCCCCTTAACTTCTCTTATGAGACGTCTTGGGTTGGAGTCTCACGACTCTCACCTATAGCAAATAATCAAATATTGCTATGGGTTGAGCCAGGGGGTTTTCCTAGTTGTAGGTTTCCTCCTGGACGAGTAGGTCAGGTCACCACGCTCTGTTATTCGGGCGGAAGGGTGATTCAATTTGGCAAATTTGCCAAGGTGATCCTGGGTGACCGGACGTTTGCTGTTCAAAAAAAGAGATGGCGCACTGGCCACCCAAAAAGACCTTCACGTGTGTCGATTTATGGAGCAATTGACATAAAATTCATTATCTTGAGACACATGGCATGTTTTGATTGGATGTAATGATGTGTAACGGTCAAAGTGAAAATTAAAAAAAAAACTAAGACGATGGCTATTTGGTAAACAAGTTTGATCAAACGGCTGTTCTCATAATTATTCCTATATATATTAAAAAAAATAAAAGATACTCTATGATCTAGATACTTAACAAAATTGATTTTACATTTAGATTGAGGCAGCTAACAACATAAACATTTTATAATTTCTATCAACAATCAATAAAAGTATACCAAACAGAACTAGCAAGCATTAACATACATCCATCTCTGCACATGTTGGGTTAACTACCATCAATTGCTTTGACAAATGTTGCTACTTTGTAAGAATAGGTTCCTTCTTGCAGCAACTTAGCAATCAAACATTAAGAAAGATTATTGATTTCTTCATGTTTAGTCATTAACTCATTATCCACTCATTACTAAAAAGATTCGATAAAACTATACAAATCACAAATTACACAAATTTTAATCACCTCAAATCAAGATCCAAAGCAAAAAATAAGACCAAAAAAGTACGAAATTCAAAAAAGAGACGGTAAATTCAAGATCCCCAAACTAATAAACCTAATTTTAATTAAAAAAAAATCTAAGATCTAATGCAACAGACGGAATTAAGAAAATAAGGCCACAATTTAGCTAGCAACAGTATGAAAATAAACAACAAAAGTACCTTTTTGCAGGTTAGGGGGGAAGCAAGAAAGTAAACGCAATCAGTGTTCCTTTTCAAGAGCTCATCTTCCTCCGGTGTAGTCGCATGAGCTGCTGATGATGATGAAGAAGACGATGGATGAGCCAATTGAGGAGCTTGTTGCTGTTGATGAGTCGTACCGCCAACCATGGTTGGGGTTTTGATGGAAAATCAAGACAAAAGGTTGCGAAGATTCAAACGAAATAGTGTGTTTTAGGTGATTCGATTGTTGGATCTAGGGTTTGTGGAGGCAGGTCGCACAATTGATGATTTCTGATATAGATGTAACAAGATTAGATCTGATCTATTTTTCAGATTAGAGCTCAAGAATTCATGGCGATTAGGAAGAAGAAGCCTGTGTTTTCTACTCCTTACCTTTTATATGTGTTTGGCCCTTTTTGGGATGATGTATAATTGGTGTGTGAGTGTTGCTACTAAGACCTACCTTAGCACATTTTGCTTGCTACTCAATGTAAAAAAGTAATCATTATTATTTAAGAAATGTTTATAATATTAAACAAAACTAAATTATGAATATTGAATATCGCGATAAATTCATATGCGTTGTGTTTTTTTTCGTGCAATCAATTCATTTCTGGCGATTTTTCAGTAAGTAATTGAAATTTGTCGTTAGAAATTCATTTTCCCCGTGATTTTTTGGGAGAAATTCGTTTTTCGTTAGAAATTTCTTTAGATAAGACATTCCAATTTCTCATAACATGATAATTGACATGTTGTTTTTTCAGGTGTTCTGTTTTTAGTTTTATTTTTCTTTTGTTTTATTTATTGACTCATACTAAGTTTGTTTTATAATCACGACTCTTTACCAGTTAATGTTATTTTTTCCTTTTGATTTCGTTGCCAAGCCAAAACAAATGTGTTAAATCTAAGCGACAACGCGCGGGAAGCGCATTCTAGTTTAATATAGATTTAATTTAATAAAGGATTTGAAATTACTTGGTAAAAAACAATAAATTTTTTATTTTAATATTAAATGATATAACTCAAGTTTTTCACTTTTTTGAGTCAAGTCTAGGTTTGTAAATACGTTGACTTTAAACTCTCTCTAAAGTTGGTTTAAAACTCATAATTTTCTTTTGCTTGTGATAAGTTATTACAAATTTAAATAATAGTTTCTTGTAAACAATAAAAAATAATACTAATATACATTCTTGAAAATTTATATATTACGTTATAATTTTACATAATAATAAAAAGTTTTAAGTTATTTTAAAGTTACTCGAATTTTAATATTTTAAATCATATGTCATTTTTTGTATTTTATTAATTTTATAAAATTAATCTAGATAAATGAAACACATATAAATATACCATTTGGTAATTACTTTTTCTCAATTTCACTTAAATAAACAATTAATGAAATTTTGTTACTCTTTTGAGAATGTGTTTTTTCACAATTTTCTTACATTTTTTTGTTATTAATCAAGATTCATACATGATTTATTTGTCTTCATTAATTTTAAAAAAGTTTAAACAGATTTAAAAGATACATAAAATTGAAATTGAAATCCGTAAACAGTCAAATGAACAAAAACTTCTAATGAGTTAAAGTGAAACACCTCTTGTGTGAGATTTTCACTATTTATCTAATGAAAGCAACGAAATGTTTTGGTGTAGTAAACAAAGATACCTTTTATCTCAAGTCACTCCTAAAGAAACTTTTGGTACCGTAAACAAATATTTTTAAATGAAAATACAATGTGCTATAAAACTAAAATTTCTATTTATGCTCTTTTTTTGTGAAATTTCAATTCAAGGTTTTATATTTAATAGGGATCTTCAAGTGTTTTTTTAATGAAAACTCAAAAAGATTATTTTGGTGATAAAAACATAAAATTTAAAAAAAGGGTAGGGTTAGTTAACCGGTCCATTCTTAGTGGGTTCATTTGTGAAGTTTGAATGCTTTGAAAGAGGGCGGAAATTTACGAGAACCAGAATACATTAATTTTTTGAAGCGAGAGGGGGACGAAGCCATTATTTTTAACTAAAAATAACATTTCGGCCGAAAAATTAACATTACGGACGAAAAAGAGAGGGTCGGTCGAACGGTACCGAGAGAAAAGACAATCGAGACAAGTTCCATCCGCGTTTGTTTTTAGAAGATTCCCTTTAGCTTATGACTTAACCCAGCCCTTTATAAGCTTCGCCTAAAGTTCAACCTTAATGCAAACTACCCCCTTGTGAAAGAGTGAAAGCTGTTTCTGATCACAGGAACATGCCATCAAAATACCAAAACACCAAGCATCCTAACAAAATAAGACATCCAGACTAAAATTTCTAAAAACACCAACAATAACATGAGAAAGAAGATGGTACTCTTCCGGTCCTACGAATATAATCTGCTTGTTCTTCAGCTCTTGCAGCTTCCCGGTTTCTCTTTGCTTCTGCTGCAGCCCGTTTCTCTTCAGCTTTGTGTCGTGTAGCTGCTAGTTTGTTCATTAGTCGGTCATGTGCCCCGCCTCTCATCCGTTCTACCTCTACCTGCACAACAAGCGGGCCAGGTAACAAGTTAGAACAAGTTTCGGTTGAAATTGTACAGATTTAGTATGGGTTGAGAAGTATGGGCCAGGTTGGGGATGACCAGCAAACAAAGTTTACCATTTTTAAGATAATGTGTTAATTAGGATCAAAACCAATACTATTTCAATAATAATCAAATGTTTAAATGTTTCAGAAGGTTGTATGCACTGTGCATTGGACTTTGGACGACTTTCAGCCCGTTTGTTCTACCTCTACCTGCAAAATGGTTAGCGGGCTGTCCTGGTAACAAGTTTGGGTTGAAACAGGTTAAATTACAACACGGTAGAAACAGTCAGTCCTAGCTAGGTTAACCCAGTAAACAAAATTTTCTTATTTTGTGAGTTAATTAGGAGTTTAAACAATATTATTACTATAATAATTAAATCATTGAACAAAATAATAGAAGATTGCATGCCCTCTGCCTTTGAATTTGGACGAATTTCAGCCCATTCTTTTTATATAATTTTCTTTAAGTTTGACCCTTTTGAGATAAAGCACACCCATTTTGACCCTTTTGAGATAAAGCACACCCATTTTGACCCTTTTGAGATAAAGCACATCCCATTTTGACCCTTTTGAGATAAAGCACATTCCATTTTGACCCTTTTAAGATAAAGCACATCCCATTTTAACCCTTTTGAGGCAAAACACAACTAAGATTGACCCATTCATAAGGAAATGGATTGAATATCACCTCTGTATGGTTACTTTGAACCACTAGGCAATTATCTTGATGGGAGGGCCATCTGTACAACTTTTATGGTCAGTTCTATTATAACATACCTCAATTCTCCTCATTTCAGCTTCAGTCTTCGCTTTTTGGTGGTTTTCCCATGCCTCTATCTTTATCTCCTCACGTTTGAACCTGATCCAAAAAATTAATCAATCAACAAGAGCCACCATTTGACCCAAAAAACTAATTGCTTTCATGATATAAACAACATTCATCATTGATAATCCAACGTCATACACGCCCAGAAAACGTTTGACACACTCGTAAAGACCTCATGACATCATTATAGTCAAATAAACATATTTGCCATTTCACTTGTTATATTGAAAACATTGAAGTTTAGACATCTAAATCTCCCTAATGGCTATCATTAATATATATAATTTTCTCGTCCTATGCTATTTCAAAAAAACGAGCATCCAAGGCCACTAGAGGTGGGAAGTTCAACAGGTCCGGTAACAAGTCAAAAGTGATAATTTTGTGCAACTCAAAAGCGGTGACGTCGGGTTGCTAAAAAACACTATTTATCCAAGAAAATAATTTAATAATTTGTTTATCAAATATAAATTGCAAAGTAGCATTATTTCACTAAAAATCCAGTTTTTTTTAATTAGAAAAATCAAGAGGTTACTACGAACCACTTCATCTCATTTGGCCTGTTTCTTCTTATATTCTCATAATTTTTAATTTACCCATTTGACCCACATGAACATAACCCGACCCATACATAGATACCAGGTCCACATTGCAAAAATCTAGAGTCTGCAAACAAAAATTAATTAAATAAATTACCTAGCCATATACTTGGCTTTCTCAGCATCCTCCCAAGCTGCAGCCCTTATCTCAATAGCATTCATTCCCATATTTTCATCTTTTAGATCTTTTAGCACATCTGATGCAACTTTATCTTCTTCTTTGCTAGCCCATGCAGCAATATTCGTCTTACCTAGTTGAGTTCCAAGAGCTTTGATCTCTCTTCTAGTTTTTAACTGCAATTCCTTTTCAGATAACTCTTTGTTTCCAGAAGATTCCAACCGCGGGTTTGAAGAATTGGTGGCTGATGAAACCAGGCCTGTTCTTTCTGGAGTCGCAGGTCTAGAAGAACTCGGACTCCGGCTGGGAGTTGTTGCCCTTACCGGGGTTCCAGTTCTAGAAGGTTCTTGGCTAGTAATTGGCGTCATTTCAGTGCCCATGTCTCTCATTGATACAGGTCTAACTGTTGAAGGAGGTGGGACAGATGTCATATTCTGAATGGATATAGAAGAATCATGGCGATTCAAATTAACTGCATTGGAACAAGAATTCATGAATGTAAATTAGTGTTCTTGTTTAAAGCCAAGATGGCCTGTGAAATATCGCGTTAAACAGTAAATCAGTTTAGACTGGATATTGAGCTTTGACTTTTGAGAGTTTGGGCAAAAGTTATTATGATTGACTTCTTATATTGAGGGTCAAAATTGTTGAAAAAATTGCAAAGTTGCCTGCCTGTCCATGATTTTAGAGGTGTTTGAATTTGCACTTTTTGAGCTGATTATTACAGCTTCGAACAACACATTCAAACACTATCTCCGGCAAAAAAAAAATTAACTCGAGCTACTTAGGTAAGATGACTAGCAACATATCATGCTTTAATTTATCTATACCTGTTATAAAATTAATTAAAATGCTCCGTTAATAAATAAAAATAAGTTGAATAAGCTTATAAGCCCATGAAACAACATATGGAACCTAAGCACCAGCTAGTACCAAACATAGCATTTCAACCATCTGAAAACTTTAGGTGACTAAACTTTTGGAATGTAATTAACTAAAAATCACTTTACTTAATAATAAAAAAGTAAAAAACAAATGGATAAAGGTCTTACTTTCAGAATCACCAACAGAATCTCCAATCATCAATACAGATTTGCTATATGAATCATCCATTTTGGAAGAAACATAGTCACCCTCCCAGTTCACATCATGCCCTTTGTTGTCCTTAGAGTGATTCATATCAATCTGTTTGGTATCAGGTTCTTCATAAGGTACCAATCTTTGATCGCAAACTTCAACCACCGTTTTGGTGATTGGTTGGCGATTCCCATGATTACTTTTCTTAGTAGATGGCTCGCTTTTCACACGGCTAGATGTAGGGCTAGCTATCCATTTTTGGGCATCATCCCATTTTGATGGTGCCTGTTTAGAAAATGGAGCCATTTGCTTTCTATGTGAGGCCCGCTCAGTCTTCTGAAACTCAAATGGCAATGTCGTTATTTTATCAACATTGCTTTCATAGTCCACGTAACTGTCTTCTTGCAACCCAGTTCTTGAATTTAGCAATGAGTGATCCTTAAATCTGTAATTACTATCAGTAGTTGCTGATGTATGGCTTTCGGGAAGTACACTAACAACATCAACATCTTTGTAATTCTCTAAACAATCACCTAATTCACATAGCAAATCAAACAATCATTACTATAAAAAAAAGTCAATTCTTGTATACAATGATCAAGATATTCTGATAGACATGATTAAACAAGAAATCAAGTACTATCAACTAAAAATAAGCAAAAATCAATGAAATTGTTAATAAAAAAGGTTAGATATGAAATACCTGATTCATCAATCCCAGAAACTTGAGATCCCAAAGAGAAATTAGCAGACTCAAGCTCATCTTCCCCTTGCTTCTTCTTCTTCTTCAACATATTCCTCAATTTCGCAGGCGACAACCCTCCTCCTCCAATCCCCTGCCACCAAAGATTCATCAAATTAAACATAGATTAAACCAAAACCCAAATCAAAACACACAATCAACAAAAGGATACTTCGATTTCACACCAGATCTGATAGATCAGTAACAGACAGAAAGAACCCAGATGAAATCAACCAAGATATTCGATAAGATTGCGAAAGTACCAAATGGGTAAACGTAAAATCGCCAAAATTGCCCAACGGCTAATGAAATAGTGATGAACAGACGTACCTGTGGAGGGTTTTTGTTTATCTTTTCGTATTCCATTCGCAATTTGGTTCATTAATGATGTGTAATTACTAATTAATGCATCGGCGGTCATAAATGTAGGGATTATTATGAGCAAATTACAAAGATTGGTGGCCGGAAACCCCACCGTACGGGTAGCAAGCCAAGCAGTGATACATGTGTTGGGTTGGAGACCTTTTTGTCGAGTAGTTAAACGCCAAATGGTGTATGGATGTTGAAAAGGTGGAATTGACGTGATAACTACAATGACTAAGATACAAATGTGAGCACATGACTGTTCATTGACTTTATTCTTTTAATGAACAACGGTTGTATTTGTAAGTTGTTTATAGCTTATTTTTAGTTAATTTAATGATGTTGATGGTTTTTTGAATTGTGTTATTAAAAAATTATGTTAAAGTTTGGAAAAGAGAATACGTTTGTGCTAAAAAAGAAGGGTTAATTTTTTTTTAGAGAAAATGTTGTATAAGCATAACTAACTTTCGATTTTGTTCCACTTAAATCATTGTAACTTTGTTTTGTTTTAATTAAATAACTTAAATTTAATTTATGTTTTAATACTAGATAAAATACCTCGATAACAAGTAATTTTCGTTAGTTTAGCATTTATAAGTGAATTTTTAAATGAATTTAGGATTCATTTGAAAGTTTTAGACGTATTTTAAACTCATTTGGGTGTTTTATGTTTTTTGTAATCAATTAATATTTTTACAATTTTTAAAAAAAATTCACAAATTTTTTAATTTTTTTAAATTTTTAAAATTTTTGCAATTTTAATTAATTTTGAGATTTTTTTCAAAATCCATGTCATCTTCATCTCATATGCAATAAAAAAAATTATGGTTACAAATAATATAAGTCACATATCTAAGATTGAAACATAAAAATACACTTTAAGTTATTATATTGAAACAAAACAAAGTTTGAGTAAATTAATTGAAACAAAATTAAAACTTTATTATGTTTATATAAAATTACCCCATTTTTTAATCAGTAATACTATCATAATCTTAAACTATTTCAAACATTTTCTCCTTGTTTGGTTTGAACCTAAAATCTTATTTCTAAAAGACAATGTAACTACTAAGGGGCTGTTTGTTTTTTGAAAAAATGTCTGCGGAGGTCTGCGAAACCTCTTTTGTCTGCACCTCGCAGACCAAGGAAAGATGTAGGGTGTTTGTTTTCTCGCAGACATTTCATTAAAAAACGTCTGCGATACCTCTTCTTGGAGAAGATGTGGACCATCATCTTCAAACCTCTTCTAGGTTTCCTCCACAACCTTCCAATCTCGCACCCCATCTCCAAGTCGTCGCCCTCCACAGCCGACGCCCCCTCAAGCCACCGCCGCCGTCGCCGCCGTGAGGGTTCCTCAAGCATTTGCGATCGTGAGTGTTCCTCAAGCAGCCGCGACCGTGAAGGTTCCTCAACCCTAGGTTCGAAGATCTGACATGAGGGGCGACGAAAACGAACCCTAGGTTCAAAGATCGGAGATGAGCAGGGAGGTGGTAGACGGCAGAGATGGTGCGACGATCGGTGGACGACTTTGACAGCGGGGTTGGGCTGATCGGTGCGATGATCGGTGGACGACTTCAACAACGACGATCGGTAGACGGTGGAGATGGTGCGACGATCGGTGGATGACTTCGACGGGGGGGGGGGGGGGGGTTGGGCTGAGCGGGGAGGTGGTAGACGGCAGGGTTGGGCTTTGCAGGGAGGTTGTCGACGGTGGGGTTGGGTAACCATGGAAGAGGCCGACGTTGGGGTTGGGATGGTGGGGTTGGGAAGAGGTTTTAAGGTTAATAAAAACAAACACCCCCAAAAGCTCTTCTTGCAGGGGTTTGGTCCACCTCTTCTGCAAAAGAAGTCTAGAGACGTGGTCCGCAGACTGCAGATGTTTTACCTCTTAAAAAACACCCCCAAAAGCTCTTCTTGCAGGGGTTTGGTCCACCTCTTCTGCAAAAGAAGTTTGTAGACGTGGTCCGCGGACTGCAGATGTTTTACCTCTTAAAAAACAAACACCACCTAAGTGAGTTAGTCCTACATTAAAGGGTAGTATTAAGAAATTATTAATTTATATCGAGTAATTGTAAATTTTAGGACATATGATATAACATTTAAAAGATACATATGTAACTAATCTCGATTGGTTTATCCTCGAGAATCTTAAAGAATTAAGATGAAAAAAAATGTTCGCTTAAAATATAAATTAAATAATTCTTGTATGAAAAGTAGGGATGTCCAAAAGGCTCGAATTTCGGATTTGGCATCTCATTCGTAAAAGCTCGGATAAAGCTCGTTTGTAACCAAGCCGAACCGAGCCAACTCATTTTGTAACCGAGACGAGTCCAAGCTAGGGTTGTCTCGGCTGCTATACTAAAATATAAAACTATAAGGTTACTTTGGTGTTATTTTGTAATTATGTTAAAAAATAAAAGAAAAGATGACGGAAATATGAAATTAATCTCAATTTTTACGTGCTCCACTAATTCATAATTCTTAAATCATATTCTTAATTCATAGTTCCACATATTCACGTCTCTTCTCTTATGTAAAAACCGAGCGAAAAAACGAACCGAGCGGGGTTGAGGTGAATGCAATTCAAATATTAAATTTCTTATGTAAAAACCGGACGAGCCGAGTCCGGGCCAAGATTTCAGGCTCGATTTACAATCGAGCTGACCCTTGGCTCGGCTTGGTTCGGCTCGTGAACACCCTGATGAAAAGCGAACAACTCAAATTAGGATAATAATAACAAACAAAAATATTTTAGAAAAATGGCTAGTTGGGTAAATGGTAATGATTTAATGAAAAATAGCCTTGATGTCTCGAACTTGACATCAAGTAAAGTTGCCTAATGGTTAAGGATTGGTTCTTTCTCTTTGAAAACTAGGGTTCGAGTTTCACCTGTGACACTTTAATGGATACCAGGTGAGGGAGAAATCTTGAGCTTAATCCCGGTTCTGAACCAATGGGAGGCAAGAACTGTTGTAAAAATCGTCGTAGGCGACCGCCTAGGCGCCAGGTTCCCCATAACTGTCTCGATTTTGGCCTAGGCGGGGACTAGTCGGCCTAGTCAGTTTTTTATTTTTTTTGACTTTTTTATGGTAAAAAGGGATCAATTCCATGATTATTTAGATATTTCTCAAACCAAAATCTTTAATATGTATCTAAAACATTGAATCCAGCCACTTAACATCAAAATATATCTCTAAACATAGAACTTAGTGTTTAAGTTTCATTTTTGAATTACTTGACTTAGTATGTTTAAGTTTATTTTTTAAAATATTTAAAGTAGTAATTACTATATTAAATTATTGATACTGATGTGTGTATATAATATATATTTGTAAAATTACATATAAAAATTTCAATCTGCCTAGCGTTGATTAATCCCTATTAATTTTTGTTGCGTAATTTTTTTTTATTTTATGAGTTATGGTTGCTATTTTTTACTTTTGTTGCGTATTTTTTTATCCAAAATGGATGTACATTTGCCCTTAGCAACTAGCAACTCACATACCAAAGGCCATAACGTTATTTTGGTGGTGGGATAAGGCTTAAAAACCAAATGATCATTGGTTTAAATCGCATAAGGGTTTTTTCAAAGAGTTGACTTTTCTTCATAACTAGTAACTTGATGATGAATATGATCGATATGTACTGCTGATGACGCAATGATCCGTTAGTGATTCAAAAACCAATCATTAGAAAACTAGCAGCCGCAAGCTTTGGCGGAGCTCTGATATGGATCGGGCCATTAGCTATCCGAAACCTGACCCGATATTCCGGGCCGTGACTCGTGAAATGAGAATTCTTCACTTCTCGCCCAAGTCACTTCCGTTCGTCATATACTCCCAATTGATACCGATCTCTGCTATAATTCCCTGATTCACAGAAATACGAAGAGAGATCGATCAACAAACACGCCAAGATGGAATGTGTTTTTGGAATGGTGGGAAAAGGATTTGCTTTGGTGGTAGCAGATTCATCGGCGGTCAACAGTATTCTGGTTCACAAATCGAACGAAGACAAAATCATGGTTCTTGATTCTCATAAACTCATGGGCGCTAGTGGTGAAGCTGGTGATCGGTGAGATATTTCTCTTTTTTATCTTGTTTTTTTATTTAATTTGGTTTTGTTGATATAAGACGTCTGTTTTGTGATTCATGATGTGTTTATATGAGCTTTGAATTACGAATGGATGTTATTAGAGCAAGCTGCGAAACTAGTAATGATTGAGATGCCTGTTGATTGAACCAGGGATTTGAATTGTGTGAGGGAAAATTAGGGTTTAGCTTCAAAATTGAAACCTCAAACCGTCCGGGTCTAGTAGACAAAAAACCGGATTCTGACCGGTACCGGGTTGGTTTATGCATGTCTGTCTACACGCAAAGCCAGGCATAAATGTTTGTGGAAGAATTAGAAGACATCATGCTGATATTTCCAGTATCTTGCTTGCTTCACACATAGTTGTCAAAAGCCATCGGCGCCTCGCCTAGGCGCAAAAAAGAAAGTCAGCCGCGTGAAGGGTGTCTCATGGCAGCCAGGCGTACTCTGGTTACTTTCCGGCAAAATTATGAAAAATCCGGCAAAGTTCAAAAGAATCCAACCATAAACCAGTTTAAAACAACCATAAAATGGTTTTTATCTTTTAAAAGCTCTATATAACTAGATTGTTAATTGTTTTATAGTTAGATTTTATATATTTTTTTAAAAAATTTAAGCCCAAAACATGTAAAAGTGTAAAACATCTAAATATGGTAACTTGATACTATATCTAGTTTAAAAAAGGCCTAGCTTTTTTTGCGCCTTGTGCCAGGGCTCAGGGCGCGGCTTATTCGCCTTGAGTGCGCCTTGTGCCTTTGACAACTATGGTTTCACATGATAATGTTACTCTGTAGAAGATTAAATTTTAAGCCATTAGTCTCTCTGCTTAGTACTTATTTTTGGAACCTTATATAATCACATCTGATTGATTTCTCCTTTTTAGGGCTCAATTCACTGAGTATGTTCAGAAAAATGTGGCTCTTTATCAATACCGAAATGGGATTCCATTGACTACCAAGGCTGCTGCAAATTTCATGCGTGGTGAGCTTGCTACAGCTTTGAGAAAGGTATTGTAATCTTTTTAGCACTTTGAATGAACCAAAGTTTACATGTTTTTCAAATTCAAGTATTCGTTTGTCATCTTATCAATCTTGTGAGTTTGTTTTATCATTATGAAGCTTAAATCAGGCTTGGATGTTAGTAATGTATGGTGTTTCTTGCTTTCTTTATTTGATCTTTCTATAAGCTATTCTTCTTTTATCAAGTATTTTAAAATGTTCACTTAAGCGTTGAGTACTTGTTCATATTTTTAGAACACATTATATAATTCTTTAAAGGTAAAATAAATACAATCCTTTAAAGCTAAAATGAATTTTAATAAATAGGGTTAGTTTAACTTTAATCAGTTTTTATGTGTGAACACTAGAAATCATGTAATTAAAAAAAAAAATTATTGAATTTGCAATATAAACATATTAAGCTAAAAAGGGTGCTATAGATAATGGATTGTTTCAAAAAGTATTGATTTCTATTTACAAACAATGGCTTTTTTACATGTAATTGTCTTTTTAAACATTAGCGAAGGATGGTTTAAACCTCACAAAACCCAACCAAAAAGTTCGCTCATCCCCAAGGTTTAAAAGAACGGAATCGCGCCTCGAGGCGTTTTCACTCTGCCTCACGAGGCGTACGCCTCAAGGCGAAACGAGGCGTAAGTCCGAGACGGTAGTAAATAAATAAATATTTTTATAATATGCATCAAAAAAAATACTAAACATCAATTAAAAAACTTTTATAACTAAGATCATCATCATTCAATAAACATAAAAAGGACAAAGTCTATAAGACACAAAAAGACTTGGAATGTTTAGAAGTATAAAGCATCAGCCCATATAAACCGCCTCAGCTCGCCTCAGACCGCCTCGGCCCGCCTCAGACCGCCTCGGCCCAGTGAGGCGTGAGTTTCTTCAGATCTTGTGAGGCGCCGCCTCAAAAACGTTTTTCCTCCGTTTTGCCTCGAGGCGCCGCCTCAGACCGTTTTTTTAAACCATGCTCATCCCTACTCTCTAATGCTTCATGAATCACCTACGCAAACTACCACTTCAATAAATCGCAAACCACTGTCACATAGACAAAGCTACGAAGAGGATCTTGCGAAGGTATGAGCACCAATAACCACCTAACTAAACCTACCAACAGTAGCTCTCTACCAGTGTTTATGTGGCAAATTGGATTTAAATAATCCAAACTTTGACACATTGGCCGCTGCCGGTCCCAACTACTAAAATCCCCGATAACGGTCCGAACTTTCGACATATTTTCCCGTGGCGGACCGTCGTCAAATAAACCCTAACGGCGTTAACTTTTTTTCGAATTTCGAACGGATTTTTGAGGGCTTTTGTTCAGATGGAGAATACGAGTCGAATGGCGTATAACTTACCTCGAAACGTTGCTCCAAATTTCTCAATTTGATGATTTCTTTGACCAATTGAAAGTTTAAACACCAAAATTGGGAAATTTGAAGCAATGTTTCGAGGTAAGTTATACATCATTCGACTCGTATTCTCCATCTGAACAAAAGCCCTCAAAAATCCGTTCGAAACTCGAAAAAAAGTTAACGCCGTTAGGGTTTATTTGACGGCGGTCCGCCACGGGAAAATATGTCGAAAGTTCGGACCATTATCGGGGATTTTCATAGTTGGGACCGGCAGCGGCCAATGGGTCAAAGTTTGGATTATTTAAATCCAATTTGCCTGTTTATGTTAGTGTGCAGTGTTCTCTCCGTCACATCACGTGGGCAATCCTCTAGTAGATTAATAAGCATATATAATAAATCAATTATTGGATAAAAAAATTGTTGGTAGCGGGCCCAACCCGAACCAGTTCATTTACCAGCACACAAAATTACTCATTTGGGCCATGGTTTAAAAAGGCTGTCTGAGGCCCGCCTTGAGGCTTACGCCTCGGCTGAGGCTGATGAAGATCGACACAGCACACACACACAATTATGGAATTGGATATTGGAATTAAACTAAACTCAGAGGAATTACAAAGAAAAGCAAATCTCTCAATTACAGATTCTTTCTCTCACTCTGCAATCCAGAGGAGCCCTCAAAGTAACTAACTCACCAAAATGACAACTCACTAAATCCTTATTCTGTTATATAGCCCAAAACGTAACAAACTATTAGTGGCTAATGCCTATTTTGCCCCTTCTAGAATACACATGTAAAATAGGAGGCTTAGGTGGCACCTCCCTAGTATTATTCTTATCAGAGGCATTGAAAAAAAGCATAAGAGACTTAGCCTCATGGGGATAAGTTGTAACATAAGCCTCAACCTGTCCGAGGCGGTGAGGCAAGGTTTTGAAATTGAAGAACCCACCTCTTAATCGACTTTCGATCATCTCTAGGTGTTTTTGATTGAGAATGATACAGAGAAATTGTGTTTTATAATATTTAAATCTCATAACATTACTAAATTAGGTGGCTGAACTATTTTTGTGTCAAATTGTGACACTTATTACACCTCATAGCTCGTTTCCGTTCTTTTAAACCTTGATTTGGGCCTTTGGGCTCAAACCCAGCTTGATATTTTGAGAATTTGAGCGGTTGCCCAACGTATTTTTTCAAAATGAGTTGTTTTGTCGTCATTTAGTTCTGCAATTAGCCACAATCTTTGATGGGGGAAACACTTATTTGGTTGGTCTGGTCAACTGTTTATGTTCTTGTTGCTTTTCATCTATAATTGAGATACTTTAATTATACTAGGAGTATTTGGATGTGTTTATGAAAGTGATTACAGGTTATTGAGTAATCAGAATTATACATTCAACCTTAATTGTGGGCCTGTGGCTGATATGAATTTTTTTTTTACTCCTAAATACTACCTAATCTGCACTTGCATGGATTTGAACCCCTACCACTTTTATGCAGGTGCTCACTAATGCCACTAGATACCAACCATTTAATTATTTGACCCCTATATAATCTGATAATTAGAGGCTATGCCCGGCAAAATGGGCGGGTTGGGTAAGGGGTCAGAATGGGTTCGGGTCAAGATGGGTGCGGGACTGCGGGTTAGACCGGGTTTTAAGCAAAATCATTTCGGGTCTAAGTGATACCCGCATTTGCATAGTTTTTTGGTTATCCATCTTAACCCGCATTGTGCTTAAGTGATACTCATCTCAACCAATTCAATATTATCTTGTTACCTGTTTCAACCCACTATACTACAATTATTTACCCAAACCAACCCATTTCCTTTGATTTAGGTAAAAATTGCCACCTCTATAGAGGCATAATCCTTTTATACAAACTTTATTTATTTTGCAGAATCCTTATATGGTCAACATTGTGCTAGCCGGCTATGACAAAGAAACTGGCCCATCTCTCTACTTCATCGACTACATTGCAACCCTGCACAAGGTTGACAAGGCGGCGTTTGGTTATGGGTCATACTTTGCATTGTCCATGATGGACCGCCACTACCACCCAAACATGACGGTTGATGAAGCTGTCAAACTGGCTGACCAGTGCATTGAGGAAATAAGGTCCAGGCTCGTTGTTGCTCCGCAAAATTTTGTCATCAAGATTGTGGACGAGGATGGGGCTCGTGAACACTTGTGGCGTAGGACAACAAAGGATTAAAACTTAAAACATGGCTGTAATATTTCTGAATTATGTCTGATTTTCTTTGTTATCTTGTTGGAGAAGATTTTGGACTAAAAGTTGGATATCGAAGGTTTTAATTGTTATGTTATAGTTGAACACTTGAGCTATTGTATCATTCTATTTGATTCATGAGACATGGCAATCGAGTTTGGTTCGAGGGTTATGATTGCTCGAGTCTAGATTGTTACTCTGTTAGGCAGTAAAGAAACTGAACGTTCGATGAGCAGTTCGTGAATAACTCGATAATAAGTTCGTGTACAAATGAATGAACATGAGAAAGATATTTTGTTTGTTTATTTGTTTAGTAAAATAAACGAACATGAAATAGGTCTTGCTTATGCATATTGGTGATTGGTGTTCATGATCATTCGGTAATGTGCTCGGTTATGCTAATTTGATGTTCGTTAATTTTTTTTGAACAGCAAACGTCCAGTCATCCAGGATCACCCTGGCAAATAGAGCATCCTTTCGATTGAATAACAGAGTATGGTTAGCTCAGCCCAAATCAATGTTTGCTCTATGTGAGACTCCAATCTAAGACCTCTCATAAGAGAAGTCAAGAGGCTACTCTTTGTATTTTTAATGTTTAGTTTATTACTAAACATTTAAATTGATAGCTTGGTTATTTAAAATATGTATCTTGTTAAAAACTTGAAAAAAACATTAGAGGCAATATTTTGTGTTAATTATGATTTATTTATAGTTATACTTTGCTACAGATAATTTATGTTGTTTTGTAACAAGTGTTTCTTTATATTATATTTAGGGGTATTTACATATTTCTTCTTTGAAGCCATTTATTACGTATTTGTTCAAGTAAAAAGATAAATTACATATTTCCTCATCTTGAAACATATTTTCCCTTTCAAATAAAAAAAAAGTCGATTACATATTTCCATCTCTTCAAGAGAAATATATGATTTATTTTAAGGGTTGGGTAAATCTATACTATATAATAAAAGAATAACAATATGTTTTTTTTTTTGAACGGCAATTTGGATCACTGACGGGTCATAGACCCACCCGATCATATCCACACCCAATAGGAGGAAACCCATCATAGGTGAGAGAAAACCCCCTAGCCTAGCATGGAACCCCCATTTTGTCCATGCCAGGACTTGAACATGTGACCTCCCCAATATTGAAGCCACATGGTACCTCCCCTCAACCGTTTGAGCTAAGGATCATTGGTAAAAGAATAACAATATGTCACTTGACGTAATTCTAGCATATATGTCATTTTCATGTGTCGTCTTTCTATACTATCACATGGCATATTTAAGAAATTTATGAATTAATTCCATTTAATACAATTAATTCAAACTTTCAAATTTAAAAGAAAAATAATATTCATTTTCTTTAAATATTAATGATAATATAATCATTTTAAACTTTTCATTTCCAACCAATAATTTCAAAAATTCAAAATTTTAAATCTCATTTGTTTTGTTTAAAGAAG
Organism: Mikania micrantha; assembly: GCA_009363875.1. Taxonomy (NCBI): domain Eukaryota; kingdom Viridiplantae; phylum Streptophyta; class Magnoliopsida; order Asterales; family Asteraceae; genus Mikania; species Mikania micrantha. Next base: position 53,660,074 of record CM018689.1, read on the forward strand.
TATACAAATATTTATAAAATATAATTTTATTTATTTTTAAATTTTAAAAACTATCTTTTATTTGTGTATTTATTTTTTATTATTGATGCTTTTAATACTTATTTTTATACAACTCTGTGTAACACACATGTCAATAATCTAGTATGTAATAAAGTCACTTAATAAGGGGATATATGTAAGAATCCTATTTATTTAAGGTGATTGTGTATTTGTGTTTAATATTGGAGCGTTTACACATTTCTCCTTTCAAATATAATTTATTACATATATATCCAAGCAAAAACTCAATTACATGTTTTCCCTTTTTAAAAGATTTCTCCCTTCTAAATAAACTAGTCAATTACATATTTCTCCCTAACAAGAGAAAATATGTAATTGATTTTAAGAGTTGGGTAAATATGTAATAAATGCTCTCTCTAGGGGATATATGTAAACAATCTTTTAATATTTGTTATTGATAATATTGATTTAAATGTTTTTATATTATATATGCTCATTTCCGTTCATAAACAAGTTCAATTAGCTAACGAACGAACATGAACAATACTTTTTGTTTGATTTTCTATTTGTGAATATATATAGGGATTTGATTCGGTTAAAAAAATGCGTGTTGGCTTATTGTAATTAGCACCTCTCAAACAGTAAAATGTTCGATTTGATTCGGTTTTTATTTTTAACGAGCTTAAAATCCCAAACCATATGAACCAAGCCGTTTATAAAGGTTAGGTTTTTTTATTTTCAACTGTTCGGTTTTGTTTTTTATTATTCAAAACCGTTGTTAACGGTTTGCCTTATATATAGTTTGTATTCTACTCTTCGATCCACCGATGAGATATACACGAAATACATTTACGTTTCTACCTAAAAACCGTAAAATTTTCTTCCCCAAAAACCAACACCAAATTTATTGGATTTTCCCTGATTGTTGGCTACGATGGAACCAAAAGTCAGCAGCCATCAGCGTCGTCTACGACTCTTTCTTCGGTCCAATCACGGTATTCCAACTTTACTCCTACCCATCTTCAAAATCCACATACACATGATATTCATACATTATACATTCATCGCATTATTTCAATTTTCAAACGTTTGGTAGCTTGTTGGTTTCAATCCACCTCAATTTGGTGTATCGATCCTTTGAATCTATTTAACCCACCAGTCTTTTTATCAGATTTTAATAATCACTGTGTCATACATCAAGAAGTTTGTCTCATTTGATATTTATATTGTCTTCATTTTCTCGAGGGGATTAGATTAGATTAGATTATATAATAATTTACAGCGAACTGTTTTGTTTTACATATTGGGCGTTTCTTTATCTTTGTCGGCTGTTCTTGTTGACCCATATATTCGGTACACTATTTGGTTGAGATCGGAGGTCCATTTTCTTGGATTTTGTAGTCGTGTTATCGGATTTCTTGATTGATCAATCATTCAAGTCAAGTGATTTGTAAGTAATTTTCAATCAAGATCATTCTATTGTTGCTGTTTCTCTCTCAGACAATTCATCAAACACCTTGCAGACACTTGTTTGGTAATAAAAATCTGGTCTTTTTACTTCCAGTCAGATTTCTTGTTCATACTGGGTTTTCATTCTTGTTGGGTGTTATCTTATCTATACATTTATTGTGTTCAAACAAGATTTTAAGGGATGAAGGGGAAATTTGGGGCATCTGGGACTTATTTCCTGTTGAATACAGGAGCCAAAATTCCTGCCATAGGGCTTGGAACTTGGCAAAGTGGTGGTGATTTCTGTGTTCAAGCTGTGAAAACAGCTTTATCGGTTGGATATCGTCATATTGATTGTGCACACTTGTATGGGAATGAAGCTGAGGTTGGAGAAGCTTTAACTGAGTTCTTTAGAGGTTCAATCAAAAGAGATGATCTTTTCTTGACTTCAAAGATTTATTGTTCCATGAATTCAATTAACAAGATTGAAAATTCTGTTAGAGTTTCTCTTAAGAATCTTGGGGTGTCGTATTTGGATCTTTATTTGATGCATTGGCCTGAGAGTTCGGCTTTTGGTGATGCCACTGATCCGCCTGCAAATTCGGGTTCTGAGTATAGACAGTTTTTGAGTAAGTTGAAAACATCATGGAAAACGATGGAACGGTTGGTTGAATTAGGTCTTGTTCGGGCTATTGGAGTTAGTAATTTTAATATTCAACAGATGAAAGAGTTGCTGAAATTTGCTAAAATTATACCTGCAGTCAATCAGGTTGGATTTCTTTGTTTATTCATTTGATCATTTGATGGTTTCACTTGCATTTTTTATGAGTTTAGCAGAAAATGGATTTCTTCTTGTCCTTAGAGCTTGTGGCTATCATTTTTTAAGTTCCCTGAAAATTTGTAGGATCCTGGATTCAAATAAATATGGAAGTCGAGTGATTATAAATGATCTAAACAGTGGGAGTCGTTAACTAATCTAATTATATTGCCTGGCTGTCAATGAATTTAAGGAATGATATCTCCGTTACTAAGAAAGTATAGCATACATGTGCTGATATACATGGGATCTGTATCTTATAATAACCCACCTTAATTGCGGAAACGCCAATATCAATCTAAATCTTTGGGTTTTTTCATGATCTTTATTATTATACATGTACAAGGCTATCTTCTTTTATGTATTTATGTAAATTCCTTTTCGTTTAAGATCTTACACTAGTATAAGTTGCAATCTTATTAAACAAATACTGTCAATGTAACGCAAACTTACACTTCTTTTAAATCTTAAACGCTTGTGTACTAGCACATACATATAAAAGAACATAGTCTTGTACATGTATAATAAAGCTCATGAAAAGAAAACCCAAAGATTAGGGGTTATCTTGTTGGAGTTATTTGGGTTTTCACAATTAAGGTGGGTTAACAACTAATCCTTCCACTACATGTACATACGTATGTATATTATGTTTGTATATGGACCATGAGAAATTTAGAAAATTCAATTTGATATATAGCTGAATCCCCAAACAATTTGATTTGTGCTCATGTCTGTATTTAGTTAATCTAAAAATATATATCTAGACAAGAAACGATAACAAGAACAATCTACGTGATGTTAAATCCAAAATTTGTTTTTGATTTTGAGATGTATTTATATAGCTATATTTTTAGTTATTAAAACTTCAACAAACTTATGTGAGGCTGTGAGCTACAGCCTACAGGGCTTGTGTAGAGTTTTGTTTCTGTATTTAGTTATCTGATTATGTAACTTCATTTTGCAATAAACTTGGGTTTTTCTTAAACTGATTTTACTATTATTTTGAGGTGGAATAACTAGCTTCATACCAGCTGCAATAAAGCTGTTATCTAATGATAAATAAAATCATCTATATAGCTCATCTTTTGATCTGATTTGAGATTCTTTTACTTCCAAGTTACAAAGCATCTTCTTTTTGGTCGTTTTATTAGTTTCTTTAATAACAGAATTCACCAAACTCTCAATTGTACTATTAAAATTAACAAGTTTACAACTTCAAATAACAAATGCACATCCTAAAAACTATAATTTACAACCCATAGTATATTAGGAACATGTACAAGGTTTTGAGTAACTTGAAAACATCAATCTAAATCTTTGGGTTTTTTCATGATCTTTATTATTATACATGTACAAGACTATCTTCTTTTATGTACTTATGTAAATTCCTTTTCGTTTAAATTTTCTTAAAGGTTACTAAGATTATATAATGTTTTTTTTTATGACCGGGGAACCCACTTGCGTGGTAACTCCCACCCCCCCTTCAAATACCCGACTAACCGGGGGCCGGAACGGGTAAACTGCGGGCGCAAGCACCCGGGTCGGTGGCCTTGTGGAGAAATTGTCACCACCACGACTAGAACCCATGACCTCAAGTTTATATAATGTATTTAGTTATACAAGAGAAAAGGATCTATAGATTATTGAACAATACAGATGATGTGAAATTGAAAGTTTAGTTTTAAAATTGACACTGTGACTTTTTTGCAGTTTTTTTTTTTAAATCTTAGAATATAATTAGACTACTTTGTGGGTTTTTCAGGTGGAATTACATCCATTTTGGAGGCAAGATGAGCTTGTCAAATTCTGTCAGTCAAAGTTTATACATGTATCTGCACACACACCACTTGGAGTGCCCACTTCAACTCCTAAACCATCTGAAAGTGGATCAAGTGAAGAAGATGAACCTGGAACACCCCGTATTTCTTTTAGACGGTCCAGATCGGTTCATGGGCCAATGCTTAAGCTTTCTGTTGTTGCAGAGATTGCAGACAGACATAAAAAGACTCCTGAACAGGTTTTTTTTTATTGGGATTTTGGTTACACATTTATTATAGTATATTAGGAACCTTTAAGAAAATTTATGGAATGTGACAGTGTGATGTTAACTCAATTAGCTTAGGGGTGGCAATTTGGTGGTCAAAGCACATCAGATAACATAGCTAATATTTCATCAATATTTTCTATGTTTGCGCGTAGATAATATAGTCAATCTATCATCAGACAAATTTTGCCCTACAATGGTTATTTTGCCTTCATTTTCTATGTAGACACCTCTAAGTCCTATATTCTAAATCCCATTTAATTACAAGATAATAAGTGATTTAAAATTTTTAACATATCTGCTTCCAATGATATATTGATATTTAGATGGAAGTTCTTTTTTTTCTTCAAGGAGCACTAGACAACTATCCATGGCTTCTTATTGCAGATGACCTAATTCCTTATTTTATTTTTAAATTTTTATAAATTTTCTAGTCAAGAACCTAAACTTTGGTTGTTGATGTCCCAGACATAAACCAAATTGATTTTCAAACACTTAACTCACTATTTCCAAACGATGCGTAGTAACTCACTTCTTAGATTTTTTATAACCTGTGAGAAACCGTCACTGGAAAACATCTGAGTGCACTAATACTCTGCTAACCAATGGGACCATATAAATTATGTGGCCTTCAAGTGGTTAAGGCCACATACCAGTAGAAAACAAACATACCCAGTAATATCCCACAGACCAGTAGAAGTTCGATTTAAATATGAAAACTGGTGAAATATCGTAAATTCCCTTTAATATGGAAAAAAATATATAGACAACTTGCATAGACTAAAATTAAACTAAGATTACAAAGAAACAATGTGCAAAAGATTGAATTTTACATTGATAAGTTCAAAAAATTGAAGCATTGCACATTCTTTAGAACAACCTAAAGAATTGAACTTAATCTTTCATTGTGTAATAGCAAATTTATTCGTAACTCGTAGGTTATTTTGCGATGGGGCCTCCAAAGGGGTACAAGTGTCCTTCCATGCAGTGTAAAGCCTGAGAGAATAAGGAAAAACATAGACATATTCAACTGGAGTTTATCAGACGATGAGTATCAACGATTGAACCAGATAGAGCCACAAGTATGTCTGTTTGGAAATGGTCTACTGGATACTATCTCAGAGGGCAATGGCTCAATATTTGGAAGTGGTCCACTTCAAGCGGTTCATGAATCCGAAGATGATGTTGAGTTCAACTCATGATCGATGCTGGTGTCTGCGCGTGTGTGTGCTAGTGTTAAAATTTGCATAAACATCTTTTGGTTTTGTAATGTTATTATAATGTTATGTCTCTTTGGGTGATGAAGTAGTAGTGTTGTTGTGCCTTCTTTGGATCCATGTTATGTTTTCTTGTCATGTACAGAAGTGCCTGTGGAATATATTTATGGTGTTGTATTGTATTAGTCTATTTTCTGCTGTTGATCAACCTCATTTATAAAGTAGGAAATTGAAAAAAAAAAGAAAAAGAAAAGAAAAAAGGAATCTTATAAAGTATATATATCATCATCGTACTCAATATATCTCATCATTAGCAAAGTTAAGATAGGGTCTGAGAAATGTAAGATGTAAACAACCTTATTAACTGACCAAGCCATGTTTTTAACGTTATTTTCATTATAGCTGTAAAATATGTCTAAGTGTAAACAGTTAAGCTCCATTTTAAAGAACAAAACATAAATGTCGCAATGGTTTGCTAAACGCTTTGAAAACACAAACTTTGCAGTGTGATTAACCACAAAACATTTTACACCGTGGAAAATAAGAAAAGTTGTTACACGCTACAACTTGTTAATTTTCTTTTGAAAAAAAATATATATTTTTTTCGAAAAGATACGTTGACTAGCTTAGGGGCAGCCAATGATCAGATGTCGGAACGAATTCAAACCCACAAGTGAAAAGACACATAACACGTTAACCACTAGTACGTTGACTAGCAGATAACTAACATCAGAACTTGAAATAGGATATTGGCCTTTTAACATATGTTTCGAGGCCTCTTCCCGCTAACATTTTTACGGCCTTCTATTTATTAAAGAAATAAAATCACCCCTAATATTGTCAAAAATTAATTTCACACAGATGTCAATTGCTTTGACAACTAGAAAACTTAAGAAAGAAGATTAAATCATTTATTGTCATCATCATTATTTTGTTTCAAAAAGATGTAGATATGCAAATCAAAGGGTTTGGCTATCGTGATTAACTTTTAATCATGTAAAATTTAAATTGCTTATGTGTCCTTTGAATCCGTTTTAATTTTTGTATGAATTTTGGTATATTAAATTTAATACGAATGACCGATATGCATATGATTAATTTGATTATAATAAAAATAATAATTTTATTTTATTTTTAACATCTCTGATACAAACCTATACTATTTTATGTTATATTTACTCTATATTTACGCGAACCTAAAACTCAACTATTTTTGATGAGAGAGAAAAGGTTTTTATCAATTTGTATAAATGTTTATTTGGATTTGAAAATCCTAACCGATCGGAATAAAAAAACACGTTTAACTTATTCAAATCTATCTGGATAAACTGAATAAACATGATTTTTTCTGAATAAGACCTATTTACTCAAATATATTTTGTATACATGTTGTATGTACCCAAAATCTGAATACAATTATTTTTTCTGCTTTCGATGATGCTCTGGATTTTCAATATATTTTTTAACATATATTGAAAGCCATACAACTTTTATCACTTGTCTAATCCTTGGTTGAACAATTGTTGAAACAAATCTTGAGAAATGTTTTGTTTCTTCAATGAAATGAATGAAGTTTGTGTTGTGCAATCAGATTATATGACTTTTTTTTAAAAGCCTACTACGACGACATCTAAGATGAGTTTCAACAGTCCCCACGAATTTAACACTCTTGGACGTACGTTCGAGTCCATCCTAGAAGGAATCCCATAACTGGATAAACCTTCTACCTTTTCTAAGCAACTATGTATCGCCATGAATTCGAACCCAAAACATCCATAGCCTATAAACCCTTTGTTATAATCAGATTGTCTTGTGAATGATTATTTCAATTATTTTATAAAAATTAAATTAACTGTAATTCGGTTGAAAATGAAAAGTTAGTAGTATTATTACACCGGTATATAAATAACATAACTTTTTTGTATTTTTTAATGTTACAAAATATATAAAAAATATGCATAAGTGAAAGGTATGTAACTATAATATGATTGATTTGACGTAAGTATAATGTACATAAGATAGAGATGGTGTATGAATATTAGAACACAAATGAAAATATAACCCGTCTTTCCAATGAACATAACAAACGAATAAAAATTATTTTTTAATAAGTACATGTTTTTCAGTTATATTATTTTTTAACTTAATTCCAATAGTCCAACTTGGCCCTGAAAAATATGTAAATAATAACATTATAAAATTGATATGTTGATTGTGCAACCTTTAAAAAATAAAAAAAAAATACAACGCGTAAAGATTTATAGGAAGTCCGTGTGTAGCTGGTGATGACAAAACCGGTTCGACTTTGAATTTTTTGCATCATCAACGTTGACCCGCAAGAACCATTTTGCAACAAAGTTAGTCAGTCAATAATAAATAATATACAAATCTTCTTCTCTAGGAGCTCTTGGCCGGCTTTTATCTATTAAATCTTAAACGTTAGGTCAGTCTGTTTTAAAATTTTTAAGATATTAATCCTTAAAAAAACACAATACTAGGTATATGTATATAGATTGCATCTTGTGAATAACCGATATTAAGAAAACCTTAAAACATTATCCGAGTTATCCATTTGAATATTGAAAATATATAGATGGTCTATATTTAAGAACATTAAAATTAATTTGTGTATTCAAACCTTGATTTTTTATTAACTTTAATGCAAATCACATGTTTATTTTCAAGATTTCAAATAGATGCATGATTCAGACAAGGTTTAAGAGTTTTATCTCTAAAATCGGGTTTTCACAGTTTACAATTTGTATATGTATATATGTATATGGGGTTAGGTTAAACTAAATAAACCACTTAACCTAAGAAATATCTTGAGCCATTAAATCAATAATCAATAACTATGATTAGATCAAATTGTTGAAGTTATTTTAGTAATAACTATTTTTGTTAATTTTTATCAATTTCTCCCACCTTTTTTAAACATTCATAACTTTTACTATTTTGTTTAAATATACCATAAAAACGAGCACTTTTTTATCTTCAAAATTAGTATAGTGTTGGTAAAGAAAAATTTTTATTTTTTAGGTCATTGTGTCTTTGTACGGGTCATTATGTCTTCTGTACATAATATTGTATCTTTTGTGCATGTTATTGCGTCTTTTGTATTTCTGTTCAATGTTGTGTTTTTGTAAACAATTTAATACACAATAATGTTGCATAATACATAATGTCAAGCAAGGATGACACAATGACGAGTATGAACAATTTTTGTACAGGTCAGTGTGTTTTTTGTATAGGTTATTGTGTCTTTTGTATATGTCATTGTGTCTTTTGTGTTTCTGTTTAATGTTGTGTTTTCCTGAAAAATTTTAGACACAATGGTGTTGCAGAATACGTAATGTTAAGCATGGATGACACAATGACGAGTATGAATAACACAGTGATTTTTAAAAAAAGACACAATTACCTGTTAAAAATACACAATTAACTAAAAGAAAAACACAAAAAAATAATTATACACAAACGTTTAAGAAAGACACAATGACGGTAATTAGACCTGATGAGTTGAAAAAATTTCTTTTTTTATATCAACATTATATTCATTTTAAAAATAAAAAAATGCTCGTTATTATGATATATATATATGAAAAATACTATTGTATGCAAAGTTATGAACGTTTAAAAAATGTGGAGGGAATTGGTTACGACTAAATTACCCATTAACAACTTTTTATATAAAATTTTTAATTTTCAATTTTAAATTTGACCTTATTATCTAATGGCTAATAATCTTTCTTATCATTTTTAGGATAAGAAGACATTTTAGTTAACATAATTCTATGTATATGTGTGTGTGATGATATCCTAGAGGACCTAGACCAATGGTGGGGTGGTGTTTTAACGATGGTGGTGTTAAAAGCTTGAGGACGAGGTGGTGGTAGTATGATTATTTAGGGTGTTGACTGTTGAAAGTTAATATTGGTTTTTTAATTTTAGTTAAATTGTTATTTTACGAGGTGAGTCTTATATTTGTATTTTTTTTAAAGTTACGTCTTTTAACAAGGGAGGGTAAAATAGAAATTTACATGTTTGATGAAAAACTTAGTATTACAATTAATTAGGGTTGTAAACAAACCGAACGAACACGAACGGGCCCTTGTTCGTGTTCGTTCGTTTAACTTTTAACTTGTTCACGAATGCTAACCAAACAGAAATTCTTGTTCGTGCTCGTTCATTAAGGAATTTAGCTTGTTCACGAATGGTTCACGAACGCTAACAAACACATATTATTTAAACAATAAAAATCAACATTTTAATCTCAAACATTGAAGATAATCATTTATAATTATATAAATTAAAATGCTATAGTATTGAATTAAAAAATAACTTAAATATTATGTTAATAAACTAAAAATAAAAAATTGAAAATATACAACACATTTAATGAATAAATATAATAAATGAGCTTAACCGAAAATAAATGAACTTAAACGAACATGTTACTGAACATTCATGAACACAAATGAACGAACATGGCATCTGTTCATGTTCGTTCATTTAACTAACCGAACATAAACGAACTTCCCGCCAAACGGTTCACGAACTGTTCGCTGAACGTTCGGTTCATTTACAGCCCTACAATTAACATAATACGGGCTAAAATGAGTAACATAAAAACTATTTGAATATAATAAATTCAAGTGGATAAGAATAATAAATAATATGTTTGATGAAAAAATAACTAAAGATTATTAAAATAAACTATTTGTTAACTTACAATTCTTTTTAACTTAAACTAAATTCAAAATTTTTAAAAACCGATTAATTTAGACCCAAACTGGTTTTGCTAAGTTCATCGTGACCCGCATCCATCCTAAACTGCACTATCGTGACTTATCAACACACGAGTATTATTGAGTTAAGAGGTTGTTTGCTACACAAATCCTTTGAATCAAACAATCTATAAATGTATTATTATCATTTCCAAGGTAATATATACATCACTATAAAAAACAAAATTACTCAAAACATACAAAAAAAAAAGAAAAATCTAAGTATTAACAGCACCATGATGCAGCCAAAGAAGCAAGTCTTGACTCGATGGTCGCAGCTTTGGAGACTCATTTAAGCAAGCACAAGCAACCTCAAGAACCCATAACATCTCCTTACCCTTTTCTTGATCGAAAATTAGCGGGTCGAAAACCTCGTCTTCGCGGTTTTCACGCTTCATTTCCATCACCCACGATATCAAATCCCGACAACCTTTTGGTTTACACATATCCATTGGCCGCTTACCCGTTAAAAGCTCCAACAAAACGACTCCAAAACTATAAACATCACCCTTATATGATGCAACCGATGCTTGCCCGTATTCAGGAGGAATGTAACCTAATGTCCCTACTAAATCAGTAGTTACATGTGTGTCATAAGTTGGTATTAACCTCGCGAGCCCGAAATCAGCTAAACGGGCCTCGAAATTTTCGTCTAGAAGGATGTTACTCGACTTAATATCACGATGAAGGATATGCGGGTCACAAGATTGGTGCAGATAAGCAAGACCTTTGATAGCACCTTGCCCGATTCGCAACCGAGTGTCCCAATCGAGTTTTAATGGGCCATCGGGCTTTTCGTGTAACCAGTAATCGAGACTGCCATTTTCCATAAACGAGTAGATTAAAAACCGGTCGTTTTTGTGTTGGCAGTAGCCTTGAAGGAGGACCAGGTTTGGATGTTGGGCTCGTGACAGGGTTTCAACCTCGGCTTGGAACTCACGGTCAACTTGACCCATGTCACCTGTGAGCCGTTTGATGGCTACTTTCTGACCACCAGGAAGTGTAGCCTTGAAAACGAGTCCGAACCCACCACACCCGACTATGTTTTCCTGGCCAAAACCGTTGGTTGATTTCAAAAGATCATCGAGTGAAAGCTCGTCTTTCGTTTGGAAAAACACAACCAATTTTGATTCGGGTTCTTCTTCATTGCTGCAACTGTATTCATTCTCGGGCCCGATTCCTTGTTTATGGGTTACACGGAGCATGATCACGAAAATGAGTGCAAGAAGTAAAACAACTCCTAGCCCAATCCCAATACCCATACCCGCAATCGACCCGCTTCTGTTCTTTGAAACCGGGCTTGAAGATCGAGGAACAACAAGACTATCTCCACAAGTAGATACACATAAATCTTTGTTTCCTTCAAAGCTTGAGTTGCTGAAAGTACCAAATTGTCTCCCATTTGGGACAATCCCACTCAGATGATTATAAGCAACACTAAACTTAGACAAAAAACTTAAACTCACCAAGGATGGCGGGATCTTTCCCGACAGATTGTTATAAGACAGATCAAGAGTCTCAATACTCATCATTCCAGACAATTCACTTGGGATCCCACCAGATAAACTGTTGTGTTTCAGGTCCAAAACATGTAATCTTTTAAAGTTCCCGAATTCGGGCCAGATTGACCCGTTTAAAAGATTGTTACTCAGATCAATTAATGGCGGGAAGCTCATGATTTGATTGTATTGCAGTGGTATCCCACGATTACTGATGTTTGGTCTCTTAAAAAACGGGAAATCTGGAGAACCTTCTTCTAAAGATACATTTAGGAAACATAGAGACTGTAATCGGGTCAGATTCTTTGGGATTTCACCAGACAGTGAATTGTTTGATAGATCCAAGTAAAACAGATACTGGAAATCACCTAAATAAGATGGAATTGTTCCTGTTAAGTGATTCCAGGATAAATCCAACAGCTGTAATCGTGATGAGGCTCGAATCCATGAAGGAATTGCACCCGTAAGCCCACAATTCGCGATAACAAGAGCTTTGAGCCTGTTGAAATGAAAAGAATCATCAACTGGAAGTTGTTCACCATGGAAATTGAGGGTGAGAACCAAAACTGTTAAATTTGGACAGTGTTGAAGGATTTGAAGGGTGGTTTTGAGGTTACTGAAGCTGCAATTTGAGAGTGAAAGATAAGATAAAGATTGAAACTTGCTAAAACTTTGAGGGATTTCACCTTTGAATCTGTTTCTTGCAAGATTTATGGCTTTTAACTTATGACAGGAAGCAAGATCATCAGGAATGAAACCTGAAAAGTTATTGGTACCAAGATCAAGTGAAGTAAGATTCTTCATCAATGAACAATTGAATTCAATCTGGCCATTAAACGAATTGTTTCTCAGATTAATCAAAGAAATCGCTTGTGAATTGGATAAAGATTTCGGAATCCCGCCAGTGAAATGATTTGATTGAGCTGAGAAATGAGTCAAATTTGGGAATTTATGAAAGAAATCAGGTAAATCACCCGAAAGCCGGTTTGATGAAACATCCAAACGGGTGATCCGGCTAGAGGAATTACCAATTCCAGTGATGGAATTGAACAGGTTATCTTGAAGATCCAATTCCGTCAATCTTGGTAAATGGAATAAGAACTCTGGAATTGCACCAGAAAGAGAATTCGAAGCTACACATATATGCTCCAGGAATGCACAATTCTGGAGTTCAGATGGAATACCTCCGGTTAACGAATTTGCAGCCAGCTTAAGAACCTGAATTCGGGTGGAATTAACACATATACCAGCAGGAATGGAATCAAGAAACCGATTATCAGAAAGATCTAAACTTTGAAGTGCAGGTAGATGCATGCTAACCGGAAAACCGCCATTAAATTCATTGCTGCTCAAATCAAGAATTTCCAAATGGGTTAAACGAAAAAGTGATATTGGAATCATACCCTTGAGGAAATTATGAGAAAGATTGAGTGTTCTAAGCTGATCAAGATCGGAAATTTGATCGGAAAACCCACCGGTTAATCGTTTCTTCGGGAGTTCTAAACCAACAATCCGACCAGAATCAGAATCACACGCAATTCCAGTCCAATTACAACAATTGAAAGATGATGAATTCGAATTTAAAGGCCACCATCCATCAATTGGGGATTCCAATTCTTGCATGAATCCTTTCAAACCTCTTAAATCACTGGAATCGCATGTCAGATTCTGTGAATTCACAAGAACCAGACAACACCCAAGAAAAAACAGAAACACCCATATCTTCGATACCAAAACCATCCCAGAAAACATAAAACTGAAGCAAAAAGAACTACGAAATATGTGAAATTTTGCTGAAATTAGGGTTCAGAAAGAAAATCCGCCTGGAAATTCAAGATTTCTTGATGTGGGTCAATTGCTTTTTGACTGGAAATTGAAAGAACATATCAGTCAAGACATCAATATCGTAATGATGATTGACGTAGCGAAAATGAAGATCACGAAGTGAAAGACAATGAAGAACACAGGGAACTTGTTTGGTCCAAAAAGGAGGTGGGTATTTCTAGTTTTAAGGGTTTTGTTTAGAGAGAGAGAGGAACAGTCAAAGGTTTTGATGAGAGAGAGGATTAGGAAGCCGTTGGGGGCTCGGTGGTAGTGAGAACGCAGCATAATTAAAAGGGGCCATGCAAATCCAGAGATTGTGTTATTTCTCGAAGATAAAGAAAGATAGGTGTTATTTATTTAATTCTGATAGAACATTTGAGTTTTGTAATTCAAACGAATCAAATCGACTCGTGATAATTTAATATTAGATTAGTAAAGTGTTTAAATGAGTTGAACTTTAATGAGTATGAGGTCCGGCCGAGAAGTATGTCTTGAATAGTTATCGATTAGTTTATCGACTCTAGCTTCACAGGCATAAATAAGTTTTTTTATTAATTGTTTTACATATAAAATTATAATAAATATAATAAAATCACATGTCTTATGAAAAATATAGTTATAAATATATAATAAAATTAATTAATTAATTAATAATAAATGAGCTTGAGCTTGAAGATTTTCTTACAGGTCAAGCTTGAGCTCAGGCTTGACTCGGCTTATTTACACTGCAACATTACATCAACAACATTGATTTCACATAGAGTTACAACATTAGCTACCTCAAGGAATGAAATAAAAAAAATCTATAAAGCATTTGAACATCTGCTATTCTGCTGAAGCCCAGCGGCGGAGCTTGGTCGACTTGAGAATGGGGGCGGAAATTTTTGAAACCTAGAATACATGTTAATTTTTTGAAGCGAGAGGGGGCGAAACCCATATTTTTAACTAAAAATCGCATTTCGGCAGAAAAATTAACACTACGGATAGAAAAAGAGACCCCCCTACTCAACTTCGTCAGTCTGGTTGAACAATCCTTACTCTGTACAGAGCAGTAGGCTGGGCTCCCGCTTTTTCTGGAATTAAACAAGGGCTCCCCAAACTTTTCCCCTGCTGGAGCCCCTAGAGGATGCCTTTATTAGTTACTAGACTATACCTCATATGTTATACAAATTTAATATAAAATGTTAAATAGTTAATAATAAAAAATTATAAATTATAAAATAACATTTTAATATAAAATATTTAAAATACGTATTAATAAGTACTTAAAAATATTGATTTTCAGAAAAAATTCATATCTTACAATTTTTTTAAAGTGTTTTTATAATAAAATATTATTTTTAATTGCTTATAAAACTTTTTAGTATTAAAAAATGTCAATAATATCATTAATATTTTAATTATTAAATATGGGAGTTAATATACTTATTTAATAAGAGTGATAATTTAATAAGATAATAAGAAGTTGCCAAGTAACACTGTTAGCCTTGTGACAAGCGACAAACAATATTTTTGTTTATCAAGATAGTAAGATTACAGCTTGTAATGTTAAATATGAGTTGTATTTTTTAATCAAACGTCAAATGTGATGGTTGTTTCATCAATCAAATTTAAAAGGTTATAATAGTTATAGAAAAAGTGTAAGATAACATTTGGTATGCAAAAATGAGAGGTTGAATATAATGAACCATTAGGATGGAATAAAGAAAAGTGTGTTTGGTTCGTCATTGGAATGGAATCACCCATTACCAACTTTATTCAATTCCTTATAAAACAACCACAACTATCATCCACCCACCTACCACCATTGCCCGCCACCGTGTCGCCTGCTACCGCTATATCCTTTTGCCACCGTCACCACCACTGCATCAGCCACCACATCCAACCACCATATGCCTGTCCGCCACTGCCACCGCAACCACCACCCACCACCGCCACCAAAACAACTTTCCCACCACTAGTCCATCACTCATCACCAACTTTAATTTATTTATTCTTTCTTCCAAAGAAAACAAAGTAATAATTTATTTTATTCCACATGGTAATAAAACAAGACAAAGGAATGGTAATGCTCCATTTCATTCCTTTGTACATTTCATTACCACCTTCATTCCATTTATTCATCCATTCCAATACTCTATATCAAACAGACCCTAAAATTAAACTGTCCATAATATATTATCCGACATGTCGTAATTATAACATCTTTATAAATGTAAATAAAATTTTCACACTCATATGTACTACTGTCCTTTCCTTATCCTATTTCCTAAAGCCACAATACCATTTTTCTTTGTTAGAAACTTCCTTTCTAATACTTAACCTCATCTTTTTTTAATTGTAAGAGTTTTCATTTTGCCCAAATGTATGAAAAAATTTAAGACACATTAAGAATGTCATGTATACTTTCATTGAAAATAAATGATAGGATTTGTTTAGAATTGCCTCTAAAAACTATTACATTGCCTTCAAATAAGATTTTAAAATTTATAAATCTAGCATCACTTAATATGTCTTTAATTCAAAAGCATGCTTATGAATCATTAGTAAAAATCAAGTTAGATTTTTAGTAAATGGACAATGCCATTGTACGTTTTTATATGACACAAATAATCCTCAATTAGGTTCAAAGAGATTAGTAGTGTATTAATGAGGTTCTATAACTCATGAGTACTAATAAAAATGAGAAGACATTACTTTAAGACCTAAAAATCTTGATCACTTTACAACATTAGTTGTCTATTTAGACACCCTAAGGAAAACATTGATAATTTAGATGCCCTGAAGAAACATTATAACTATACATCTGAGTGGTATTTCTTTGAATGGAATTCAAAAGTGTGTTTTTATTTCTTTTTAAAGATTATTAGTTGCAACTAAATGTGTTTTTATTCAAATGATATTGCTTGCACTCTACTTATGACATTCTTGACGTAATCGTCGCAACGTCATTGGTCTTCGTTGCATCATCCTAAAATTATGGAAGTGACAGGTAACTGACATGTTACGTATTCATTAGATTGCGTTTACTAATATCAACTTTATTAATAAACGTTATCGGTTATTCATACAATTCGTCATTCTTCAAGAGATGACGAAAAGTGGTTCTTCAACACCCGAAAAACTTGATCGCTATACGACATGTATATCACGTAATCACACGCCTCACTAAAGATTTGGTTGCTACACGTCATTATTGGTATTTCTTTAATCGAAATCCAATAATGCACACTACTAGGAAAAAGAAACTTTGCACCCAAAATTTGCAAAACAATAAACTATGTTGCAAAATTGCGATACATTTACGACTTTTCAGTGGAAACCTGAATTTTCTGTCTAAGTTACGACAAATTAGTGACAAAATGTTTATTGGAACACATTTTCTACAAGTAGGTTATTTATTTAATTAATTATACTAATTATACTATATGTCGCAAACATCTCATAAAATATTACTCTTTTAATTATTTTTCTATTTTTTTTCCATATTTATGTTAATAACCAAAACAATAATGATAATAAAACGGGACATGATTTTTAAAGAATCTCATTGCATCGCAAATATGTCACATATATATTTGCAATATAAGTTGTATTTTAAAATTAATGCAAAAAATATTAAATCACAAATTTATAGTTCTATAATATCCAAAACCTTGATAGTTACATGACACTGATTATCATCCCATTTAAAGCATTAGTAACTATATGTCATTAATTAGTGATATTTCTTTGAATGGAAGTAAAGCAAGCGTATTTCTTTGGGGTGTAATTCTCTGTCTAGCATCTTGCAAGTCGTTTGGTGAATAAATTGACTTTTGCCTTTCAAAAAAAAAAAAAAAAAAAATTTATCATCTTTAAAGATTTTATATATATAATTGAAAGTGCATTTATTTGAACGATATTGTTTGCACTCAATTCATAATCACTAACAACATAAAACTTGACATGTCATCATCTTTTTTTGAAAACATAAAATTACAAAAGTCAACTTATAATTTTCTTAATTAAAGTTAGGTGTTATGATTAGATATTGATTAAAATAAAAATGATAAACTTTGTAATGTAGGAGTAGAATTTAGTGGTATGTAAGTTGGTCTTCCAAAATATACAAGTAATAATAGATTGTTTTGTTGAAGATAATGTTGATACCTCACCACTAATTATTGAATGCTTTTAGTTGTGGTTAACTCTTAAATAATTAGAAAATGTAATAACTCTTAACTAATTAGGTCTTGAGTTAAGGATAATTAGAAAATGTAATAACTCTTAACTAATTAGGTCTTGAGTTAAGGATTTGGCTACCTGGCTGATTTGATAAGCGTTTGATGCGAGGCAGTTTGAGTTTGTACGTAAAAGTTGAGATTACATTTGCATATTGATAGCATATTTTTTAATTATTTTATTTTTAAAACTACAAGTTATCTAAAAGTAGATTGATAACATGAATGAGTGTTTAGATTCACTAAAAATCGAAAACTAGAAGTTTTATGATAGGTGTTAAAAGCCTCAAATCTGAGAAACCTTTACACATTATATCATAGCTTAAAATTTGAAAAATAATTATTAAACAATTACAAAAAACAAAAAAAAAAACAAAATAAATAATAATGTCAACTATTATCAAATGTCAGTGTTTATATAAGAAGGCTGGATATTAAGTAACAATGCTTGTTTATATAATATGATTTTTTTACCATAAATATATCTTATTTTTACTAATCCATCTTCTAAGTAGGTTTTAACTTAAAGACCTACTTTCTAAAAAAAATACAATTGACTGTCTTAGGTTAATACAGTATAATTTAGTAATTTATTTAATATATTTTGTTAATAAAAGCATCATTGCACAAGAAAGCGTATCCTTTTTCTAGTAACGTTTGTTTCCTATCTGGTCACATCATACAAAATCTTAACAGATTACTTCATTGGATAATGATAATAATTCAACATTAGTAAAATAATTGTAATAATAATTAAACAATGATAATAATAACTAAACAATTACATAATATTTTTTTAATTATATTTGTTGGTTAAGATTGAAACCATTCAAATTTATTTTGTTGGCTAACAAAATTAGACGTGAGTTTAGTATTTTATATGTAAGACTAAATAATTAAATATGGCCCTCATGATTATTTAACTAAATAGATCAATTACTAAATTACCCCTAACAGATAGATAATTATTTGATGGACGTAATTATCCTTATTTATCCTAATTAGGGGTTCCTCTTGGGTGTATATAAATAGAGACTAATTGGCTCCTAATCTGGGTTACTCACCTTTAATATCATAACACACGATTCTCCTCATTCTCTAAGAGAAATCGTGACCCCATAACCGAGCCTCTCTTCTCATCTCCATCCTCACCATACACCCTAAACGGGAACCCGGTCAAGATCATCATCTCAGGAATCTCTCAGGAACGATGTCTGGAATCAACAACGCATTCACTGGATTCACAGGTTTCATCTAATCTCTATTTCATTATTATTTTCGTATTCATGTTTACATCTAAACCAAAGGAATCGATCCAACATATGGCATCAGAGAAATATGTTGTTTAATTGATTCCTAATCACGAAATTGATTCAAAATCCAAAAATGTTTTACAAAAACGAGTATGAACAGTGGGTCGTTTTTCGAAAAACCTTAAAACTGGTTCATTTTTTGTAAAAACGTGAATCTGGTGCGTTTTTCGTAAACCTAAAAATTTTCGGACTTAAACATATTCGAAATTAATGTACACGTTTTTAAGAGTATTCGAAATTTAATATACTCGAAATTTATTTTAACCTTAGTGTACTCGAAATCTTAAGAGTTCATAAAATTTAATACTCGAAATTACATTTAATTTAGTGTACTCGAAATCTTAAAAGTTCACGAAATAATGTACTCGAAAACTGTACTCGAAAATCTAAGAGTACTCGAAATCTAAGTGTACTCGAAAAACTGAAAGTACTCGAAATTTCCGAGTACATAACCATTTTCGAGTACATAACTATTTTCGAATACAATACTACGTTCGATCCGCGAATCAGGGGGCTAAGAGATAAAATAAATAGTTTTGTTAAAACCTTAAACTATTATGTTTTACAAAACCTCAATATACAAAAATCAGCTTAAACTCAATAACAAGTGTTTCACTTCTGCCCAAAGGTGATGTGTTACATCTTATTATTTGAGTCTTATTAAGCACTGTCACTTACTTGTGTATATCCTTAAACATTAGATATTCACATGACATCATTTTGCTTTAAAGCATGTATGTTTCACTTCTGCCCAAAGGTGATGTGTTACATATATGTTTGCAAACTTAACATGTGCATAATGCTTACAATGTCTCACTTCTGCCCAAAGGTGATGTGTTACATTCCTAATGCACATTTTACTTTCTAACTAAATTGTTCCTTATGCTTAAATGAATGGTTATTAACCAAAGTAAAACCCATTTGTTTAAGTAGAACCTAATCTAGTATATTAATTTGATGTTATAGTAGACTCATTATCACAGCTTCATTACTATAATGGTCCTTATATATGCCTGCCTTAGATCTAAGTTACCCCATAGATCACTCTAAGTTCTTCTATAGCCTAAGTATATTACTCTTTCTCATCTAATATAATTCACAGCTCCCAATATGGGAATTGAAACCCTTACTGGTGCGAACTACTCTGCTTGGAAAGATTCGCTGATGCTGACTCTTGGGATCACGGAGTTCGACTACGCACTGAGAGAGCCTGCACCTCCTGCCCTCACTGATAAGAGCACTGCTGAAGCTAAGTTGCTGTATAAGAAATGGGAGAAGGCTAATCGGATGGCTCTCATGTTTATCAAGAACTCAATTAGCCCAATCATCAGAGGAGCAATTCCTGATTTGGCTAATGCTAAAGCTTACCTTACTGCTGTGGAGGAGCAATTCAAAGGAACCTCAAAGGCACATGCTAGCACCCTGATTATGAAACTGGTGTCTACAAAATATGACGGTTGGCATTCGTGAGCACATCATGATGATGAACGACATGGCCCGTAAACTTAAGGGATTAGACATGGAGATCAGTGATGGTTTCTTAGTCCACTTCATCATGACTTCTCTTCCTGCATCTTATGAGGCTTTCAAGATCAACTACAACACTCAGAAAGAGAAGTGGTTGATGAATGAGTTGATTGCCATGTGCGTACAAGAGGAAGAGCGTCAGAAGCTGGAAAAACCTGATGTTGCTTACCTGATGGCTACTGGTTCAAAGAAAAGGAAGAACAATACTCACAAGGATGCTTCTAAAGTCCCTAAGTCCAATGCAGGTGCTTCTTCCAGCCCTAACAATTCCAAAGGCAATCCCTACTGCAACTTCTGCCGAAAGGTAGGACATAAGCAGAAGAATTGCCCTAACTTCAAGGAATGGCTGGTTAAGAGAGGTAATCATCTTAATATGATAATTGAGTCCTTTAATTTAAATGTTCCAACTAATACTTGGTGGTTTGACTCTGGTTCTATGGTTCATGTGACCAATTCTACTCAGGGATTCCTTACAATCCGGAGGCTAGAAAGAAACCAAAGAACACTTAAGCTTGGGGATGGAAAGGAACTATCTGTTGCTGCCGTGGGAACCTTAGAATTAATAATGAAAACCGGTCTATGTATTAAACTTTATGATACCTTATATATTCCTGAAATTTCTAGGAATCTTGTATCAGGACCAAAGTTAGACATGGATGGTTTTTATGTTTCTCATGGTAATGGTAGACTTACTATTAGTTCTAATTCTCAAGTATTTGGTACTGGTCTTTTGGATGGTGGTCTCTATAAGTTAGAACTAGATGATGATTTCTCTAAGTCTTTGTTATCATATAACATTAATGAGAACTCAACAAAGACTAAAAGAAAAAGAGACTTAGAAACGTCATCCATGTTGTGGCATCAACGTTTAGGCCACATCTCACGGGATCTCTTATCTCGACTCGTGAAGGATGAAGTTTTACCTTCTCTTGATTTCACTGACTTTGGAACATGTGTCAAATGCTTTAAAGGCAAAATGACAACAGCAACTAAGAAAGGTGCCACTCGGAGTTCTAATTTATTAGAAATTATTCACACCGACATTAGTGGCCCTTACACCATTGCTGGAATAACTGGACATACTTCATTTATCACTTTCATTGATGATTATTCTCGTTACATGTACTTGTATCTAATCAAGGACAAATCTGAATCACTTACAACTTTTAAAGATTATAAAACTGAAGTTGAAAATCAACTAGATCTTAAAATAAAATTTGTGAGATCAGATAGAGGAGGTGAATATTATGGTAGACATACTGATGTGGGTCAGGCTCCTGGTCCATTTTATGAGTTTTGTAAAGGCCAGGGGATCGTGAACCAATACACCATGCCCGGTACTCCTCAACAAAATGGTGTTGCTGAAAGGAGAAATAGAACCCTAATGAACATGGTGCGCAGTATGTTTGCCAACTCAGATTTACCCTCATTCCTCTGGACCGAGGCCTTAAAGACAGCAGTTCATATACTCAATAGAGTTCCTTCGAAATCTGTCCCTAAAACTCCTTATAAACTCTGGACAGGAAGGAAACCGAGTCTTAGATATATGAAAGTATGGGGCTGTCTTGCCGAAGCTAAACTCTATAATCCTTTCTTAAAGAAGCTTGACATGAAAACTGTTACATGTTACTTCATCGGGTATCCCGATCACTCAAAGGGTTACAGATTCTATTGTCCTACCCATGTAACTCGAATTGTAGAAACAAAGCATGCTCATTTCCTTGAGGATTCAAAGGTCAGTGGGAGCAGCGAAAATCCTGACTCTGATTTGCAAGAAGTACAAGACGCGGGGGGGAGACACTCTTCGACTAACTTACCTCCTATTACTCCTCTTGTACACCATGCTACTCTGAACTTCACTGCACCTGCTCCAACACAATCAGGACTCACTACTGCTCCAAACATTACCGAGAATGAAGGCACCTAATCTGATCAACATCAACATAATACCAGCCATGTTGAACCCGCTAATCAGCTCAGGAGGTCATCTAGGCCTAAAGTGCCTACTAACTTTGATGATTATGTAACCTACCTGACTGAAGCTGAAATGGATGCCGGAAAGTTTACTGATCCTACCTCTTATCATGAAGCCATTACTAGTGATCAGTCTTCTGAATGGAAGATGGCTATGACTGATGAGCTTGATTCCATGAAGAAAAACGATGTTTGGGATTTGGTAGAACTACCCAACGGAGTAAAACCCGTAGGATGTAAATGGGTGTTCAAAACAAAACTGGATCCGAATGGGAACATTGAACGCTTCAAAGCAAGATTGGTTGCAAAAGGTTTCACTCAGAAAGAGGGAATTGACTATCAAGAGACCTTCTCTCCTGTCTCTCGTAAAGATTCCTTAAGGATCGTGATGGCCCTCGTAGCTCATTTTGATTTAGAGCTGCATCAGATGGACGTCAAAACTGCTTTCCTAAACGGCGACTTGTATGAAGACGTGTTCATGAAACAGCCTGATGGCTTCATGCCTGAAGGTCAAGAGCATTTAGTCTGCAAGCTAAAGAAATCCATCTACGGGTTAAATCAAGCCTCACATCAATGGTATCTAAAGTTTGATGAAGTGATGAAGAAGCACGGTTTCCTAAAGAATCAAGTGGATCAATGCACCTACCTCAAGATGAGTGGGAGCAACTTTACTATACTTGTCCTTTATGTCGATGACATCCTTCTGGAAAGTAATAGGTTAGGTATGTTGCATGAGTCGAAGCGCTTACTTTCGCATAATTTCGACATGAAGGATCTCGGAGAGGCCTCTTACGTTATTGGCATCGAAATACACCGAGATAGAGTCAATGGACTTTTGGGTTTATCTCAGAAGGCTTACATTGATCAGGTCCTCACACGCTACAACATGCAAAACTGCTCTCCCTCTGTAGCTCCAGTAGTTAAAGGAGATGTCTTCGGTTCCTTTCAGTGTCCGAAGACTGAGGCTGAAAATGCGCAAATGAGAATGATACCTTATGCATCAGTAGTCGGGAGCCTTATGTATGCTCAAGTCTGTACTCGTCCCGATATCGCTTACATTGCTAGAATGCTCGGCCGTTATCAAACTAATCCTGGCCTTGATAACTGGAAAACAACTAAGAAAGTACTTAGATATCTTCAAGGGACAAAGGACTTCAAACTGACTTATAGGAGAAGTGATAATTTGGAAGTGGTTGGTTATTCTGATTCTGACTTTGCTAAATGCAAAGATGACAAGAAATCCACTTCGGGGTACATCTTTATGTTAAAAGGCGGACCGATCTCATGGAAGAGTCATAAGCAGCAGCTGACAACAACCTCAACTATGATGGCTGAATATGTTACAGTGTACAATGCAACCTGTCATGGAATGTTGTTGAGAAACCTTATCGCTGGACTCAAAGTCGTTAACTCTATCTCTAGACCATTGAAGCTTTACTGTGATAACTCAGCAGCCGTTAACTTCTCGAACAGTAACAGTTCGACCGGTGCTGGTTTATATCTTGATACAAAGTACTTGTTTGTTCGCGAGCGAGTTGAGGAAAATAACCTTTGTATTGAGTATATAAGTACTAAAGTTATGCTTGCGGATCCGATGACTAAAGGTCTCCCACCTAAAATATTCGAAGAACATGTTTCGAAGATGGGCTTATGTAAAGACCTTATTGCATAATGTACTTACTTATGATTAATGAAATTTCCTCACTTATTTGATTTGTTTGTCTCTAAATATATGTTTATGCATGCCTAATGACATATAGACACTAATAACACAAATCATTCGTTAAAGGGCTTACTTGTTAATTGATCCTAACTTAAGTTTTAAATTTGTATTATAGTATGATTAATAGGGGTCTTGAATTGAATAACTGATTCAATGACTGTATTTCTCTGCTATGATTACAATTTAGAACTAAAATAAGTATTGTCAATCTGCAGACTTACTTAATGCTCATAATAAATAATCACTTGGCCAAGTGGGAGAATGTAAGACTAAATAATTAAATATGGCCCTCATGATTATTTAACTAAATAGATCAATTACTAAATTACCCCTAACAGATAGATAATTATTTGATGGATGTAATTATCCTTATTTATCCTAATTAGGGTTTCCCCTTGGGTGTATATAAATAGAGACTAATTGGCTCCTAATCTGGGTTACTCACCTTTAACATCATAACACACGATTCTCCTCATTCTCTAAGAGAAATCGTGACCCCATAAGCGAGCCTCTCTTCTCATCTCCATCCTCACCATACACCCTAAACGGGAACCCGGTCAAGATCATCATCTCATGAATCTCTCAGGAACGATGTCTGGAATCAACAACACATTCACTGGATTCACAGGTTTCATCTAATCTCTATTTCATTATTATTTTCGTATTCATGTTTACATCTAAACCAAAGGAATCGATCCAACATTATAAAGTTATGTGTTATTGTTTTCGTACTACAAATTTTAACATTACATTCTTATGTTTGTGTTATTGTTTCTTAAAAATAACTATTGCTTTTACATTGGGCTTTAATTTATAGTTTTAAAATAGATAGACAACTGTTACGACCTTTTTTGGTTGTGTTTTGATATTTGGTTGTAATTTTTTTTGGACAATATTGTGTATCTTGATTTTAGGTTATTTTTATACTGTTATTTTATTAACACTTTTGTGTTTTACACTTTAAGATTTTAAGACAAGGTGATAATTTTTATTTTATTTGAAATTTGATATTTGAATTCGTATTTCTATCATTTTTAATGGAGGTTACCACTCTAACACACTAAGTAAACCTTGAGCGTTATATATTACAACTTCAATTTCGTATATATGCTTTATTTTTAATAATCTTAATGGTTATATTTAGTTTTAATCATTTTTTGTTATAATTTTTAAGTATATATTTTTAAATTCCATATTTATTTTTAATGCCGTATTTATTTTTAATTATGTTTCAATATAAATTTATTCAATAGTAAGTCATGTAAAACTTATTATATTTTCTTTTTTTATAAATTAAATTTTGTGTTTAAATGCTCATTTTCACTAGATTGAAGTTTACTACACAACTTTTAAATTCAATTTAGCTGTCTTAACGCATCAAGGACGTGCTTATTTATTATTACATATATTTTGATGCATGTAAGTTTTATTCAAATCGAGTAACATTAATTATAATATATATTTCTAATTTTTAATATAAATTTGAAGCTTTTTTACGTATTTTCATCGCAACTTACTAGTGGCAAAAATTTATTTTATTTTATTTTATTTTATTTTGTAATATTCTAATAAAAGTATGATAATGGTTGTTCATATTTTATAAATATTTCTCTCTGCTCATCTCATCATCTCTATAAATATAGTAAATCATAATCATCTTCGGTAGATATATAGATAGAAATAGAATACATAAATTCTTTTTCTTAAAACATGCAAAAGTAGATGAATTTAAAGCAAATAGGTGAGGCACTATCCAAAAATATAATAGATTTTAATTATTATTCTAAATTAATTTTATAGATACGCACATATTTAATTTATTTAATTTATTTTTTTAACTTCTTTTGAATTCATACTCCCTTTTAATTTACTCCTTTTACAAACAAAACGCTACCTTAACCTACAACTTTTTTCTGATTGTTAGTATATAATAGTTTTTATTGAAATTTAAACTGAGATTATTAACAATTAATCTAGAATTACATTTAATATAGCAATAAAAATTCGATACATTATATATGGTTTTATTGCGTGTGACGGTTTTTAAGATCATAAGATTTATATTAAGATGTTATGATTGTTTAAATTTTGCTCAAGAAACATGTTTTGATTGTGTATCCAATTCTTTGAAGTGTGGGAACTTTGATCTAGACCTCAAGATCATAAAGCACATTATAGACATGATATACACACACATTATAATAAATAAAATAAAAATAAATTATCGAACTTTTTTCAAATAAAAAGAAACAAATAATTTAAGTACCTAAGTATAAGTTTTCTTAATCTTATGGTTTAATACATTTCAAGCTTCTAAAGGCTCCCACTTAAAGCGATTTTTCTTGGAGTCCACCAACATGGTTGCTTGCGGTCACACTTTATCTGTTACTTCCTATTAGCCGAGTGTTGGGGCAGTGGCATACCCACTAGAGAAGAAAGGGGGAAACCGCCATGAAAAAAATTAGTAGTATATATATGTTAAAATCCTAACTCATAAGATTTTACAATCGTCCCACTTTGACTTTTAATTTTAACTTTTAGTTAATAAAACCAAGTTAATTAGAGTCTCAACAAATAATGTAAACACAATTTAAAACCAAATCTAGTATTAATTTTAATAAACTAAACTGTCACGAGCTCATTTTAAGCAATTTCATTATTAATTTTACTATTATAATAAACAAAAATCTTCATTTGTCACTTGTCACATTCTAAGGCTATAATGTCACTTGTCAATTTTTTATGCAATGTTAAATAGATTATATTATTTCTCCTATTAAATAATTATAATAATAATAACTAATGATATTATTTTTATTTTACAAATTTAAAAATAAATTTTATATATTAAAATCGAATCATTTTATTATAAAATATATTTTAAAAAGTTTATAAAATATATATTTCCAAAAATATCAATTTTTAAAAAAATAAGAAATAAATCAATTTGTTATTTTTAGAAAATAATAGTTTTATAAAAAAATTTGTAAATTTTTTTTCAAAAAAATGAAATATAACAAAAAAATTATATATATTATATAAAAGTTACATTTTTTGTCTTGTATGTTTGACGGTAATTTCAAATTAGGTTCTTTAACTTAATAATTACAAAAATATTATCTTATCATCTTACGTTAAAATAGCTAGTTTTAGATAGAAAACTAACTAATTGGATTTTTAACTTTAGTTATTTTAAAGATCTCAGTTATAACAATTCAAGAAGGTTAAATATATTACTACTATCATTAAAAATTTTGATTATCGTTTTATTATCTAAAGTAATTATTGAAACATAATTTAATCACTTTATAAATATATATTGTCATTTATAATTTTAAATTTTTATTATTAATTTTTTTAATATTTTATATTAAATTCGTGTGTCCACGTGGGTAATAGCCTAGTTTTAATAATTTATTAACATAATACTTGAAGTCAGATTTATGTAATCGGATTGATGATAAGAATCTAAGGATAGTTGTATGTGTTGTTTTATTTCAAAAAATAAAGTTTTATAAAGAAACGACTTAAATGCAGTGTATATTTATTACGCTTTTGTTTATACATTTTGTATTATCTTTTTTAACATGACCCGTTCTAATCGAATCTAGCCCGACTTAAACAAAAGAAGAAAAAAAATTATATAGCAATAATTAAACGAACTTAAAATATTTCGTCTCTTACGGAAATTCTTTTGGGTCCACCACTGCATTAGAGGAGATCAAGAGATTTACGACGTAAGTATATTCACGTTATTATAAAAAAAACAAAAGAAAAAAAAAACTTCTAAAGTCTAGATCACTGCAAGTAGATAACCTAACTTGGTAAGTGGCATCATCGTAATCACTTCTTGAACATTTCACGGTATAAAATTATAAATAGCTTGTGTATAAATAGAACTCCGTGATCAATTTTTCTTGCAACATTTTCAGCAAATTTCTTTTATATTAGTGTTTGTTATTATTCATTAGATCCTATTCTACGAGTGATATATTTTTATGTTTGTATGTTTATTGGTTGTTATTATTCAAAATTTATTAAAAATTGATCGCATTTAAATTTTATAAGGGTTTTTCCATTGATATATATTTTTTTCTTGCCATTAATATTCATAAAAATTGATATTATTTGACATACAACACTTGTTATCTTCGTGATGATTTTGTCTAGGTTTAGTTATTCACATTAATATTATTGTTAATGGAGATGGATTCAATAGGAATAAATTTTTGCCTAAAAAAAAACCAATAGGAATTTGACATGTGTCGTGTTAAAAACTTATAAAAAAAATCCACTTTTAAAAAACAAAATCCAGTATAATAAAACAAATAAAACAGTACAAAAAATAAAAAATGCAATGCAAAAAAACAAAAATTTAATGCAAAAATCCAGTATAAAAAATTAGTACAAAAAAAGTCCTATACAAAAAATACATAACAAAAAAAGAGTACGGTATCAAAAAATAAAAATTTAGTACAAAAAATAAGATATTATACATAAATTATTATTCGTTTCTTTTTTAGTATATCACATGTCAAAACCGTATTAATTCTTACTTTTCTTAGGCGACGAACACTTCTTATTTGATCATCCTCCTATATATATATATATATATATATATATATATATATATATATATATATAGGGGAAATATCAAATAAGAATAGATTTTTGCCTAAGAATAATAAGAACTAATAATAATTTGAAATTTGACATGATAATTTAAGTATAACTTCATATTTTTTGTCCCAGATTTTTACTTTTTATACTAGATTTTTATTTTTTTGTATTAGATTATTTTTTTGTTCTTCATTTTTCTTGTACTAGATTTTTGTGTTTTTTTAATACATTTTTATTTTCTTGTACTGGATTTTTATTTTTTTGTACTAGATTTTTATCTTTTGTACTGGATTTTTATTTTTTGTACCGGATTTTTTATTTTTTATGTCCTGGATTATGTTTTTTGTACTGGATTGTGCCACGTGTCAAATTTCTATTGCTTCTTACTCTTCTTAAGCAAAAATCTCTTCTTACTGGATCCAACCCCTATATATATATATATTTGTATCCGAAGTTTGAATGATATAATTTAACAAACATTCCTTTAAAGTAAAACCAATGAAATAATAAGTACACGTTGAATCGATTATAGTCTTTCAATGTATTTGCGAGTGAAATTTAAAATTAGGTTGAATTTCCGAGTGGAATTGATGTTAAGAAAACCATGTATTTGGTTTTTTTTTTAATGTTAAATTGTACTCTTTTATATTATATTATTAAAGTTCTATTTATTTTAAATATGTATCAAAAGGTTTCACAAGTTTATTCACCGAATAACAAAAAAGTTGTAAAGTTTGGTGACTTGATTAAATGACCTTGAAAATGCATAAAATATATTTGCCGTAATCTATTAGATTAAGCGATTAAAAATTCAAAGAAAAATAAATAAAAAAACATCATACCTTTTTTTTGGTCTGAAATCCATTCACCGTCTTGCTTTTGCATCTATAAACATGATGAGTTTTATTAAAAAAAAATAACAATATTATATCTATAGTCTTTAGCTTAGGAAATTATCCCCAAATGTGTTAAAAATATTTAAAGTTTGGAACAGCTAACATGAGTGATTTTTAAAACCTATAAATAAAGAGTGTAATATTAGAAACCAAAAAGATCATCTCAGTAATTTACTCAATAAGAATTTTGTAATCTTTTTTTTTTCCTTTGAAAGCTTATGCTTAATTTTTAGTTTGCTACCAATGAATTTATGAATAATCGGTTTCTTATTGCCTTTAGAACGTATGCCAAGCCTACCCTAAAAGAAACCTTATCGTAATATTGGTTATTAAATAAATTTATATTAATATACTTATCATACGTTAATAAGAGCTAAGCCTGAAAAATGGGCGGGTTGGGTCGGATTGGGTAACAGGTCAGGATGGGTGCGAGTTAGAACATGTTTTAAGCAAAATCAATTTGAGTCATATGGATGGTTTTAAAAATAATCAATTTTGTTTGAGTTAAAATGTGTTGAAACTAAACAAATAGTCATATTTAGGATAATTTTCAGTGACTTTCTTATCAAATATTATCAATTATTCTTAAATGTTTGAATCCATTGCATTCACATAGTGTTTAAGTTACTCATTTTGATCCCTATTATGTTACAGAAGTACACATCTCAACCCATTTTATGTTATAGTGTTACCCCATTTCAACCCATTGTTCAATAATTTTTCACCCAAACTAATCCATTTGTTTTGATTTGGTTAAGATTGCCACCTCTGATAAGAACGAAAGAAGATAGAATTAAAAAATGGTAAGTGCTCCGAAACCTTTAATGGGGGAAACAACATGAAGAGCAGGCCATTAATACATACATTTGTGGGACTTCTTTATCATTTATTATATTTTAGTGGAAATTGAGTTGACTTTGCACAAAGTGGAGGGATTATATTATTAACTACACTAACACTATTTATTTCTAATTTAGAGATAAGTTATTGTATAAATTTTCAATATTTCTAATTTGAATATCTAAAAGTATGATTGTTGTTGATAATCTCGTACCTGCCTTATTTATTGAATCCTTCAATAGGAATATCATGCGAAAACACTCCTCAATTTAACGTGTTTAATGAGCAACGGTGTATTCAAAATGAAAAAATAAAAAATAAATGTATGTATGTAATAACTTGTGTATTACACAAAGTTGTATAAAACTTAAGCATTAAAAAACAATCAATGATAAAAACAAATAAATATATAAATAAAGTAAAATTTATAACATTTAAAAAAAGAAAAAAAATACATTTTATAAATCTCTAAACACTTTATTAAACAATACAAATGAGAATTGAAGATTTTGAATTTCAAAATTATTAATTAAAAATGGAAAGATTGAAATGATTGAATTTTTATTAATATTTAAATAAATTGAATGTTATTTTAAATTTGTAAGTTTGACTTAATTGTATTAAATGAAATTAATCTTTAACTATGTAATATGGATAGCCTCAAAAAGAAGTAATGTGACAAATATGATGTAGATACTAGATAGGCTAGAAAGATGACATGTGATATATTGTTATTTATTTTATTATATAGTATGTGTGTGTATGACTTTATTCTAAGAAGAACCAACAAGTTGTAAAGAACTAAAATAAACACATTTATTACACTCTTTAGCAGAGATCACACGTCTCTTTCTTTTCTCCTCACCCTTTCACATTCATGGTTCATGAGCGAGCGTCCTGTAGAGGTTATTCTAGAATACAAGCACAATTGAATCACCGAATGAATTGAAAGTCATGGATCACACTTTCATGATTCACGTTAATCAACAAAATTAATCCAATTCCACTAAAATATTCAACACGGCCTTACCTTCCATTTCTCTAGAAAATGATGACGTTCGATGCCTGCTCTTTACCATGTTGGGTCCATGTCGTTCGTTACATATGCCTCTACAACTCTAATGCATTTGGCCTTGTAATTTCACAATTTTTTTCTAATAATTTTAATAGAATTAAAATTACTTTTGTATTCTATCCTTAAATTGTTTACTAATAAAACACAACATAAATTACTTAATTTTAACAATTAGTGGGTTGAGATTTTCATCGTTACGACCCACTATCCATTTTTTAAAGAAGTCTGATTATTTTTTGCAAATGTATAACATTTTCTTTCACTTAAAAAATAAACAACCATCAAAAGTGTTTAATAAAAATAATGTGACATTAACATGTGTTAGTGGCATGTTTACTAGCCTCTAATTATGGGCCACTACCCAATTTCCATATCTAATATTTAATCACAATGTTAATTATGAATTTATAATATCACCACCATCTTTTCAAATTTTAATGTTGTTGTCATGCATGGACACTTACATATTCTTTAACATATAATGTAATTGATGTTATTTGGTTATTTATTGTTTTAAAAACTAGAATCATGATTAAATCATCGTAGTCCAAACTTTAAAATTTTGAGGTTCGAATTAATAATAAAAGTTTTAATGCATTGGTTTGAAAGTTAGACCAGATTAGTTGGACAGGTCACCTCACCGGTTTTAGTCGCATATCATGGGCCACAAATGGTTGATACACAGTTGGACTTAGAGGTGAACAAAAAAACGGTTTGGGTTTACAAACCGGTATTCCATAGTTCTCAAACTGGTTCCATCCAAACCGGTCCGAACCGCTGGTTTGGCATATGTTCGGGATCTTACCTTTAAAACCGGTTCTTAAACCGACCCAAAGCGGTTTCAATCCCCTCCAAACAGGTTTCAACCCCTCCAAACCGGTTTCAAACATATCCGAACCGGTTCCTATAGGTTTGACATCCTCATCTCCCAAACCGGTTTCCAAACCGAACCGGTTTTACCCACACCGGTTTTGACCATCCGTAGACCGAACCGGACCGGTTCCTAAACCGAACCGGTTTGGTAAAAAAAACCGATTTGTGCAACCGTAGTTGGACTGATTTATTTATTTTTTGTAAAAAAATTATTTTTTATGTTACACTAATAGATGTTTCTTTTTAATTTGTTTATGTTTAGAACAATTACCTTTTGAATTGTGTAATTGTTTATGCATATATGATTAAAGTTTTAAGTTCACATATCTATTGGTGTTTTATATAACTTTAGTAAATATGTTTTTAGTATGATTTGTATATAGAATTTAGTTTTTCCATAAGTAATATAGTTAAGTACCATTTGTAAAATTTTAAGTTAATAAATTTTCATTTTAGTCTCTATTAGTGGATATGCATTTATTTTTTATTTCAAGAACTAAATGTGTTTTATACATCAAAATACATAGCTAATAAACTTTTAATAGATGCGGGTTAAATTAACCTTTGGCGTATCTAGGTACGTATTTTTTTTTCCAGGATGTATATATACCTTCGAAATCAATTAAAGTGTTCAAATCAAAACAATTTGACGTGTTCTACTGGATTGAGAATTAGGAGCTATTAAGATGTTATCTTTTAATGATTTATAGTCTCTTAATGATTAATATGTAATCTTAAATTTGAATGGTTAAAAAGCTACATTTTAACCATTCAGACTTCAGACTTAAGACTACCTCTTTAGCATTAAGAAGCTGGCATCTATTAAGAGGCGGTCTTTTAATAATTATTAAAAATCTACCAAAGAGTCCCTTATACAATCAAGTTCAAAGGTTGAAAATCCCATATTAATGGTTCATTGTGTATTGTTGGTGTTGACAAACCAATAAAAGGGACCCTTTTTTTCTTTAAGATCTTTATGACTCCAATGGAATTGAATTCCAACCAGATTGAGTGACAAATGGTATATGTTAAGTGTGGTCTTAAGATTTTGATTGCTTTATTTTCATAAATTTACATCAAAAGTTTGATCCAGAGTCATGATGTCAAGTGATGGGGAATACCTAAACAACATAATTTAATTCTTTTCCTTTTTTTTTTTGTAATATCAAGAACCCATCACTAGAAAAATCTCTAAAACTACCCACATCAATGACCTAACTTAACCCTATCTTTTATTTAAAAAAAAAAAACAATTTCTTTTTCACCTACACAACCCAACCCAACCTAACTTAATTCTTCTCACACATTCTCAACACAACCCAACTCAAATATTATTAATATATTTAATATATAATGCATAATGAGTTGTGTGTTAAATTAAATAAGATAATTAAATATTAGAAAAATGCATAATGAGTGGGCCATTTTCAATTGGCTCACTCAAATCAAAGGAGAGAGAAATTTGGTTCAAATGAAATGAATTTTTTATTATTTTTAATTCAATTAAACCGACCGACCCATTGGATGAGTCATCAATGGCAATAGACTAAGAGCCTCCGATACCTGGCTAACCAATGAGAACATAACAGGTAAAACACAGTTTACGTCAACGGTAGCCTTGCAGGCTATAAAGGCGGCGAAAGTTGGATCTATACCTAAGAGGTGTTTTTACCACTGTGTCACCCCCTAAAAGGTTTCGACAAAGCTTATGCCACATGAAAAGCCTAACAATCTTTTTTGTTAAAAACAAAAGAAGTTTTTCGTCATTCAAAATTTATTATGTTTTTATGCGTAAAGCTCGAATAATAACCTCAAAAACAGCCCACAAGCTTTGCCTGGCAGCATTGGTTCCCATTCAACATCCACTACAACATCAAAGATAACCAAAACACTATGCATTTATACTTGATATTCAAAACTATTGTGACTACAAAAGGCACAGCTACAAGTATAACATAAAATCGAGTTGCTAACTCACCAAAGGCGAAGAAACAACAAGTCATGACTCGCTCTTAGCAAAAATCGCTACAATTTGAGATCTTTATTTTGGACACCAAAATCTAACACAATAGACCATACATTAGAGATGCTAGCCTGTATACTCAAGGAGGGTAAGCAATGACCTAAACATTTTTAGCTTTCCAAAAATGGGATCTATACAAATTTTCTTTATAGTTGGATTTGGACCCAAATATGCTATTAATGTAGATTTGTATAAGGCGTACCTATCAAATTTACAGCAGGCTTGTAAGTCTGTACTTTAGTTAAAACCTGGCTCTTGCTTCATATTCATCCCGCTTGATGCCTCAAACATAAATCTCTGAAAGTATTAAGAAAAAATATTGGAATGGGCGACAACAACAACAAACCTACCCAGTTTAATTCCACTTTGAGTTGGGTCTGGGACTCTGGAGGGAGAGATGAAAACACACCTTACCCCAATCTAAAGTAGGTTAGAGAGGCTGCTTCATGTGAGTCCCTGGCTCACAGAATTGGGTGAAACAAACTGGAGGAAAATAATGTTTGGATATGCTGTTGTTCAAATGTTGTAATAAAGAGAATCATATGTCTGTGTTTTGTAGTTTCTGAAAGCAGTAAATACAATGACCAAAAGGGACATCTATGTTAAGAAAAAAGATCTCAAATCAGGTGAAATAAGTTATAAATATGTATATTTAACCAAAACTAATATTTTCCTTGGTGGGGTATCCTATTAACCAGTGGGGACAGGTAAAGCACAAACGCAAGTTACATCAGGCAGGTGGCCTTCAAAGGGTTAAGACAAAAAGTCAAAACCAGTGAAAGTTGGATTCACAACTAATGCCTCTGCTAGAGGGAATCAAACGCTTACCACTACACCATGGTTTAAAAAAACGGTCTGAGGCGGCGCCTCGAGGCGAAACGAAGGAAAAACGTTTTTGAGGCGGCGCCTCACAAGATCTAAAGAAACTCATGCCTCACTGGGCCGAGGCGGTCTGAGGCGGGCCGAGGCGGGCTGAGGCGGTTTATATGGGCTGATGCTTTATACTTCTAAACATTCCAAGTCTTTTTGTGTTTTATAGACTTTGTCCTTTTTGTGTTTATTGAATGATGTTGATCTTAGTTATAAAAGTTCTTTAATTGATGTTTAGTATTTGTTTTGATATATATTATAAAAATATTTATTTATTTACTACCGCCTCGGACTTTCGTTTCGCCTTAAGGCGTACGCCTTGTGAGACAGGGTGAAAACGTCTCGAGGCATGAATCCGTTCTTTTAAACCTTGCACTGCACCACTTTTGAAGGATCCAAAAGTGAGTATTTGACCCCTAGACAATTAGAAGCACAATCCATATATCTAAAACTTAAAAACAGATTAATATAACTTATAGTCTTCGGGTTTTAAATGTTAGTTTGTTATCTTAACTAAAACCTCATTACCTGATTTGTAGTAGGCAAGATACTATGAGCAAGATCTTCATTTAGTGATACAGGGAATGGAGGCCCAGGCATATACCTCATGCTGCAGTTTTTATTGAAAAATTAAATAAAAAACTAGCAGCAATAAAACTGATATATAAAAAGTAAGTTAATGAGCATCTCACATACTCATTTAAAATGGTGGTTATATTGTTCTTCATGTGGTTGAAGAGGTTGATATTGTCTTGTAGCTGCTTGTGAAATTAATTCTTGGTCAAATATAAAGAAACTAACTTAGATGCTAACTTGTAGAATATAAATTTAGAAATGTCACTTACTTTTAGCAAAGAAATATTAGCCGAGATCTGACAAAGAACTTGGTTGTTTTGTTCAATTAAGTGCCTTATTGAACCGCTTAATGCTGCATGAATGAGTAGAACAATGCACACAATAATTAGAGTACATAAACAAAAGAAAGGGGGGCCATTGACAGTTTTTCTTCCAGAAAAGTTTGCGATTTTAAAAATAATCTTCATGTAAATTTGATGTTTCAAAATAATCTCTAAATCCTATGAAATCATGTAATGTCCAGATAAATTACCTTCAAAAGTTATGCTGTCAATCTGGATCCGATTATTCATGGTAACAGAAAATGGAGCTACGTTAGATGTTGGACCTGATAATATACTTTGTTTTGAGGATGATTCTGCCAAATTATCCTGAAACATATGACAGTCAGAATACTAATTTCTTGACCCAAAAAAACATAATTAAATGGAAGAATGAGAATCATAATTCGGGTGTTTCATATAGTTAATCACACTTTGGACACTTTTCTAGCAGATTTTTAATTATTAAATAACATCCTAGAGATAGCAAGATGGGCGCCTTGTGTGGATTTCATTTCTTGGATTGACCCGCAACCACTTTCTGTCCTTTTTTATGGATAGTTAATGTGTTCAATGACTACAAAGATTTAAACTCGTAATCTAAATCTAGAATAAAAGTATAAAACGATTTTTAGGATGTATTCTTGAATGGATTAAGATATAAACTTTGGATGGTGTTCAATTTGACCCATTCAACCCATCAATTCCACTTTTAGCTCAACTTTGTTTTCACGGTTTCACCCTTTTGAGAAAACACAATCCAAATTGATCCAGTAGTAGGTAGAAGACCCAAAATTACCACCTTTAACAAGCTACTATAACAAACAAACAAACATTCATACCCTATAAATTCCGACTTTTGAGTGAGGTCTGGGGGAGAGATGAAGACAAACCTTACCCTACCCTAAGATGGGGTAGAGAGGCTACTTCAGAGGAGACCCCTTGCTTTGAAAAGCTACTATATGCTAATTAAATATTATTGTGACCATCTGCCTGTTGGAACATGATGAAGTATTTTGGTGATTTAAGATCTTGCCTGCAAGATCTGCTTACAGTTCAATGTTGAATCTTTAAAAGGTACATAAAGCTTCAGCTCTCTTTATTTTTTTTTTTATTTTTCATTTTTTTGAACAACTAACGCAAACCCTAAATCTACACTATTTTTCCACAATGGAGCTACGAATATAAACTTTCTGTAGTTGTGTACTAAAAAAATAAATAACTTGCAATCATTACCATACTCCTTGAAACTGATCTTAAAGCAGCCAGCAGGATTAATATCTGATTAAGTTGCATGTTCATAGCAATTAAGATGCATCATGAGCAACAGTTTTGTAGTTGAATGATAAGTAACATGTGTGTATTAGAGGTGGCAAAATGGGAACCAAAAACAGGTCCACAAAATGAGTTCAAGTGAGAAAAGAATTTTAAAAAATGGTCCATCCGGATCATGGATTTAATAGGCAGTTGGCTCTATTGACGTGTTCATTTTTTTTATAAGCTTCATTATATACAACATAAAGATTCAAAATGTGATTCTACAGAAGCCTAAATTTAATATATTACAGAACTGAAAATATAAAAAGTTTCATATTCATAACAAAATAAATATATGGTATTGTAAATTTGTAACAGCTAATGTTATGTGCATCAAGAAGGAGATCAGCATCAGAGCCCCACCACTCTCCTTATCCAACAGCCCAATTGACCCATCTTCCCCGTTTGAACCCATTTAAATTCATGGATTGCTTTAAGTGGCACCCATGTTGGCTTATAAAGCATTAACTTATGACGCAACAATTATGCAAAAGCGACTATTGCA
Source organism: Mikania micrantha (assembly GCA_009363875.1). Taxonomy (NCBI): domain Eukaryota; kingdom Viridiplantae; phylum Streptophyta; class Magnoliopsida; order Asterales; family Asteraceae; genus Mikania; species Mikania micrantha. The sequence continues at coordinate 53,698,386 of CM018689.1, forward strand.
TCATCTATTAAAGGTGATTGTGTGATCTCTTTCTTTCATATAAGACGTACAATTCTTTGTGCAGACAGTAGGCACAATTATGATCAACTGATTAAGGTAAATAAACACAATATTGTTTAATTAAGAAAATAAACAGCATATAAATTTAAGAAGGTATGGTGGCCTAAGCATACCTTCTTATCTTTCAACTTTTTCCCCATATGCAGTTCATCCTGTTTCCTTCGTTTTTTCTGCTAAATATCTCAAAATATTAACAATTATACAATTAAATAAAATCAAAATTATCATTTGGTTAAACAGTGCTATGATGTGAGATTCTTGACCTGTTTGACCCATTTCCTTTTTAGCCATTTTTTTTTTGCGGATTTGACCCGTTATTGAGAGAATGTAACTTGAATCAAGCCATCAGAAGTAACTAGATAAAAAATGTGAGCTCTATGACAGACCAATAAATATGATCATAAAACTTATCTATAATAGTGTAATTGTGCACATGTGCCTAACTGCCTATAATTAACATTCGGCATCAATATTAATAAATTTTAAACAATAAAAGACAACAAGACAATAAGATACAATGAAAGCAAGTGATAACTCACCGCTATCCATCTACACCTTAGGGCAACATCACGAACAGTTTTATCATGCAACATGGCAGCAATTTTGATATACTTCATGATACTTGGTTCATCAGCAAATCTGCATACATGTAACATGATCTTATGCATACAATTCATTAATGAAAAGCAAACAAATGATGATTAGAAAGAAACTGTAGACACTAATTACATATATTTCACAAGGTTCATGCTTTTTTCCTCTAAAAATACATGACAATTTACACATGAAGTAACTTTCTTTGAATGATGTTTTCCAGATGAGGTTGAATCAACTATAAAAGTTTCTACAAAGAATGAGTGTGAATCTGCAATCAAGTTATTTAGGTTAACTAGCAAAACAAGAAATGATGCCAGTTTCAACTTTCACAATCAAAGTAGGCAATGACCTAGGTCTTAAAATTTGAAATGCACTCCTTGCGTTTGGTCCCAAAATCCGATATGTGATGCATGATGCGAACACATCATTTACTCGATGCATTTGTTAATAAACATTAAGTTTTACAGGAATTTAAGAAGCAACATAAAAAATATACATTGATGAGACGATACTAAACTTAAAAATAATTAAAAAATGCCTCATGGATGCTTAAAAAGTTAAAGAGAGTCTCGTATATGCTTAAAAAAGTCTTAACTATATAAAAAAGTCCAACCAGTCAAAAAATCATTGTTGCACGCATCAAATGATCTTGTAATTACTGCGCAACATTGGCACATCATGAAACCACATTAGCGCATAAATAGTTAAAATGGGTGGCTATAATTGTATTTAGATAACTTCATAAATAGAGGTTTTGAGATATGGTTTAATATGTTCAATGTAATTTAGATTCTTTGTTCGTTAGTATTTCCTTTATTTATAATAACATGTACTTTGGATCCTATCAGATTCGTTGCAAGTATGTCTCTAACACAACCCCTAAACCACATTTTATCATCATATCAAAATGCAAATCCCAAAAGGTTGCTAGAAAGATTATTCTAGGCAAAACTAACAAATAAACAAGCATGTCCATTAAAGTCCCATTAAACAGTGCGGTTGAGACGAGGACAAACCTTACCCTTATCCCAATGACACGTAAGACCGTATATAACCGCATAGCCCCTCTCTTTTTCTCTCATACTATACCTGACCAGCATGACATGCAAGTACTGTGATTCTTAAGGTTTTCTTATAAAAATTGGTTATGTATTAAACGCGCCCTCTCTTAAATTAGCATGTATTAAAATTACACATAAACTTGTAACGAAATACCTACTTGGAAAGTCCTTCCTCCAACTTACGTTGTTCATCAACAGACCACTCAACAGCCAAACCTGTATCATGCTTCAACCCCAGAACAGAATCACAAGAGTTCCCAGGTTGTGTAAAACCTGAATTATTGTTTGCCATAGCTGAAGTCCCCAAAATCTGTGTGCTTGTTGTTGCTGCAGTATTCATTTGACAGTAATCACCCACCACAATCATCTCTGGTGTGTTGTCTGTAGCACTCGATTTAAACGAAATCGCGTGTCGATTCATAGCAGATCCCAAAGTTCGACCATAGTGAAAACCAGTATCCATGATTCAAAACCAGAAAATTCTAGCCCACCAAAGTCAAAACCCTAGATTCCTTAATCGATAACAGGAACCCATAACAATATGATTCAAATTCTACAAGATAAATTGAACTAAAAACCCCCGAATCTATGCATAGATAACCTTACCAAACCCTAATCTATGAAATGAACACACAACCACGATAAAGATTTGATATTTACTTGTTATCAACCGATTTCAGCAATCAAAACTTCAAATTCGAACTCAAAACCTTCAAACTAATGCATAGAACACCTTGCCAAATCCTGATCGATTAAATGAAGACACACCCACATCAAAGATTCAACCTTTACTTATTATCGGCCGATTACAGCGATCAAAACCTCAAAATTGAACTCAAGACCCCTATATTAATGCATAGAACACCTTACAAAACCCTAATCAATATTGTTGATGCCTTTTGCTCATCATTCACAATTGTTGATACTTTTTGTTGCTTAGCGCACACACATGTTCAAAAGCATCTTCCATCTCCCTTTGTATACGAATTATGAAATGGTTAAAAGAATTGAGTTTATACCATATAAACTTAAACCATTGACTTTGGTTGTTCGGCCAATAGGAAAGCAGGAAGATGATTGCATTTTGTGTAAAGAATTTTGTAGAAATGTATTGGTTTGATTGTTCAAATCTTGGAATTGAGTAGTAGTGCGAATTCCAATAAGCATTTGATGACAATAATTGTCACCACTCCACTCAATGATGACGATGACGTTCTCACCAACTCAAAACTCATGATTTTGTATCCTTTTGAAGACAATAAGGAATATGCTTCCCTGAGGTTTAAATAAAATGATTTGCTCTGGCGTTACAGCTGGAGAAAGACTCTTTCATGGAAAACTACCCTCTTTCTTTTCATCGTCCAATTCCTTTCAAATCTTCGGATTGATAGGAGTGTAAATGAATCAAGGCACCTCGATAAATACTCGAGATTGGATTGGTAAAACCACGAATGGGTCGAGCCTTAACGAGCCCAAGCTCGATCTCAAAAACGTGGCCCGTTTAGTTATCGAGTCCGAGCTCAAGCTTTACATATCGAGCTCGAACCGGTTCACGAGTCTTGACGAACTTTTTGTTTATATAACTTTTATTTATTAAATTAAGTGTTTATGTATAAAATTAATTATTTTTTATATGAAATTACTATGAAATTACGATAAATATATTTAAATCAAATATTGTATTTTAAATTTGAAAGGTATAATTATAAATATAATTAAATTAGTAATAAAAGTAAATAAGTTAAATAACTAAAATCTAAACAAGTCTAGCCGAGCTCGAGCCTAAAAATTTTCTAACGAGCCGACGTTGAGTCCTATTTAGTATAAACGAGCCGACCTTGAGTCCTGTTTAGTATAAACGAGCCAAGATCGATCTTTAACGAGCTCGGAATCGGCTCGGCTCGTTTACACCTAACGTCAAACATGCCATGCCCCCCGTCGAGTTCTCCTCTGTCAATTGTTCATTTTGCCTCCATTCTTTAAACATTTAATAAAAATACTATACCGTAATATCTCTAAACATAATATATATATAGTTATCCTACATTTGTGAAAAATAAAAATGAGGAGTTATATAAAATGAAAAAGATAAGAAGATGTTGCATATTTAAATTAGGCTATGTGTAGTGATCACATACCTATCACTCCCCGTAGCCGCCACACTGCACATTATCACCCCTTATCAAGCCTTCATCACCCTTCCTTTTCTCCATTTTTCCTCCTTCACGCCGTTACCATGGTCACGTATTTTAAACCACTTGTTAGTCACGTCCTAGTATATAGTAGTATTGTGGCAGGTGAGGTCATGATGGAAGGTAGCAAAGCCCCTCCTCACGTCTCGCTACATATACTCTTAGTATACTTAATTCATGATCATGGGTTTAATGGTTAGAAAAGTAATATGCAACGTAAATTCACCATCATATGTTCAATGATTAATCAAGTTTGAATCCAAGTTGAAAATTTAATAAGTGTAGTGGTTTGTTGAAATTAATCATTATCAATCTAGTGTTTATATTTATGTATTATATTCGTGACACATTGAGTAGGTATCCCACTAGCATGTGTATATTATTTTGTTGTTTATTCATTTATTTATAGTATTTGTTTATTTACATATATTTTTTTTAACTTCAAATCATCTTTTTCGTACTAGCTATCTCTTACACATTACCTCTTTTTTCCTTCTCTACCTGCAACGCACGTCAAGACGTGCAAAGGCTCACTTGCGGCCTCTCATGTGTCAGCCTCCGTTACATACCGTCCGACCTCCGACGTGTACGCCCTTTCTACAAATCCTTTGCAGACTGTCTTATATATGTGTTAATTTTTATTATTTTTTTGAATTATTACGTAAAGGGGGAAAAAATTCAAGTTCCCTCATGACCTAAGGTTTTTTATAAGGATAGTTCTATAATCTAAAATTTGCAAACTCGAACCTAGATGCGGTAAACCGGTTCCGGTCAACAATGTCAATAACGTCAACAAACAGTTCCGCTTTTGATTCCGGTTTTTGACCGGTTCCAGCCGGTTCAGGTTTGACCGGGTAAAGGTGCAACCAGTTCCGCTTTTTTCGGTTTCGGTTCCGGGTTTTTTGCCCCAAGCTTGATCTTTATTTGACACATTTTTTTCTGTTGTCTTGTGTGTGGCCGGATTTTATCTTGTTATCGACCTCCACCACCACCGAAACATCACCGGAGGTGTCTTCAATGGCGATAACTGCAACTACTGCTTCTTCTCTCTTCAACTTTAACTCCACTGCCTCCCTCCTACCTCCACCACCATCAAGCTGTCGTTCGATTCTCTTTTCCCTCCCACATCACCATCTCCACCACTCACTCGCCGGGAAATTTGGGGTTTTCTCAACTTCACTTCATCGGAAACCGATTATTACAAAACCTGCAATGTGCTCTGATTCATCGGGAAAATCTCAGCCGATGGTTCCTCCTTACAATGTCCTGATCACAGGTTCCACCAAAGGTTTGATTTTGCTACTGTTCATTTACCTATGGATAAAATTGATATAATACACGGTTCAAAATCAGGCTTTAAGATGTGAATTTCGGGATCTTACGATTCAATTTTATGTTGCGTTCGTTCATTTGATGCAATTTTGTAGTTTATTATACTATGTGAGATGCGTTTACCCTAAACCATTAGTTTCACCTGAACCAACCAATTGCTGGATCTTACGAGCCAATTTCATGTTACTATTTTGTAGTATATTTTTCACAAAATGTAAAAGCTAACAAGGAAATTTACATCAAGTATTGTAGTTTAGACATAATTGTTACATGCACAATCATATTTTTAGTTGTGTCCATTTGATGTCGCGACTCACAGGAAATATAAAATATTAACAGACATCAGCAAAGCACATAATCACATAACATGTTAAATATATTTTAAAGTTAAAAATAATCATAGTGTAATTTATTTTTAAAAAATGTTGTGTATTAAAAAGTCATGTCTGTTTAAAAACCAAGGTGGGTGGTATTGTTTTTATTATTATTATTAGTAGTAGTATTAGTATCATTTAATATAAAAGTTAATGGCTAGATATTACTGAAATTAATCACACATCTAGCTTAACTTTTAAGTATGAAAAACACAAAATAATTCTTGTTTTTGTTAGGATGCTTGATAAGCAAAAGTGGAAGCAACTAAAGAATTTCTAAGCTAGTTTTTCTATGAATCATTCAAAGTGTTCTTCGAGTTTTATGCTCATTATGTATCCCTGATTGCCTAGGAAATATGAAATCGTAAGTGTGATTAACCGATTATTATGAGATGTTGGAGTGAATTTAACACTAATGAAAGTTGAAAAATAATAAACAAGATAAAGTAGTTTCGTGATACTGCAACAGCACGAGATTAACTACAAACATTCAGAATTAACTATTATAAGCATAATAAATGAAAAGATGAACAACCTACCTGTATATGAACTGTTAATTATTTAAAAGCTCTACTTTTCTTACTCATTTGCAAATTCTGTTTCCAGGAATAGGTTATGCCCTAGCTAAAGAGTTTCTGAAAGCAGGTGATAATGTTATAATATGCTCAAGGTCTGGTAAGTACAAGCTTGTTCAAATGTAAGATTTTTCAGCCCCAAATTATGTTTTCTTCTCTAGAAATGGGTTGATTCAGGCTTTATTTGATTGGTAACGAGTTAAACTGGTTAAACATAACACAAAATTGGCTCAAATGAAACAGGTAAAATGGGTAATAAATCCGGTTAAATAAATGAAACTCAGAATTCACTAAATTTTTATTGAAATGTTTACAACACAATAATTAGGTCTTTTTTTTTTAAACCATTATACAGCTGAACGGGTTGAATCAGCTCTCCAGACATTAAGGGCAGAATTTGGGGTTCAGCATGTGTGGGTACCTATAGATACTTTATCTAATTTTGGAACTGTATTATTATTATTATTTTAATGATATATTTTCGTAATTATGTGTTGCTTCACCTTTCCTTCTCTGTGCAGGGTACAAAATGTGACGTTAGGGACGGAAATGATGTGAAAAATTTAGTTAAATATGCACAAGACAACCTCCAATACGTAGATATATGGGTATTTGGAGCTTTTATCATTAATTCAGTTTAAATAAAGTAATAACGAAAGCTAATAATTGTTGATTATGAACTGTTGCTGCACCCTGGGTTTCCTAGCCACATCCAGTATTTGAGCGGCCTCCTTTCCTCTTACAAAGGCTTCAGTTCTTTCCATGGCCTCCTCCATGGTTTTTGGTATTTTTCTATTTAGGTCCTCGATCAACTGCCTTGGGCGTACTCCGTGTATGAAACCAGACACTCTCATCTGTTCAGTGGCCCCACCAATACTTAGGATTTCCAACTTATACCGTTCCATAAAGGCTCGCAAATCTTCATCTTCTTTCTGTTTTGTGTTGTGTAACTCCACAGGATCTCTGGTATACCGCTTTTGTTGTACAAAATTGGCCAAAAATTTTCGGCGAAGATCCTCAAATGTATCGATGCTACCATCAGGTAGACTGTTGAACCACAAGCGTGCTGGTCCACCTAATGTTTGGAAAAACATGTGGCACCATAAAGGCAAACACCACCTTTCTATGGTAGCCACACCGGAAAAAAGTTCTAGATGGTCATCTGGGTCACCGAGGCCATCATAAGTATTAACATTGGCTGGCATCTTTGTTTTTGGCGGGAAAGCGAAATTAGCTATTCTGGCCGAAAATTTGGTATGTGTGGTAGGTACATAGGGTTGAGAAAGGTCATCAACGCTTCCCATTGCCTGGGTAATCGGTGGTTGGCTAGTGTAGGAACTGAAAGGCATAGGACCCATGCCTTGGGTGACCGAGTAAGGTATGGTGGGAATTTGAGGGTTTAAGTGCATGGGATAAGGAAATGAGGGCATCATAATGTGGGACCAAAATGGTTGGGCCATATTTTGGCTCATCCCAGGGTGAAAAAAAGTGGTCTCCTGTATACCCAGGATTAGGTGATGCTTGGGGAAAGGGCAGGGAATATGTTGCAAATGGGTTGGTTTCTTGGCCCATCAAGGATTGTAGAAAAGTCGACTGACCTTGGGTAAAGAGCATGGCCTCCGGCCTAACTGGTTCATGCGAAGTGCTTCCCGGGAACGCTACAAGGGTTTGGCCCGTGACCTCAGGTACCGTCATAGGAGCCAATGCCATTGTACTTGCCAAAGCGTTCATTTCCACCAAGGTTTGCGAAGGCACCAAAGATTCCGGCGCATTTTGGACTGGCGGGGTTATCGGAATGGAAGTATCCCCTTCGTAGGCCAGGCGAACTCTGACCCCATGGAGGTGCTCCTCCCGTATATAGTTACTCACCAGCTCTTGTAAACGAGGAAAATTCTCCCTTATGCCCTCAGGCGTTAGCTCTATCATGTCAGCTATTATCGGAGATTGACCTCGAGCTTCTTCATTGTTACTCGTTCCCTCCATCTTTCTATTTGGGGAGCTTTTCGACCCGAATAATCAGTAAAGAACAATGAGTGGGGTATCTTGCTTGCAGAAAGTAGCAAGGCTCGGCCCCACGGTGGGCGCCAAATGTTGCTGCAACGCTTCCTTCGAACCGGCTCCTTACTCTACCTGCTAAGACAACACAAACACCCCGTTAGCCTCACCACAGGAGGTGTCTCCTGTGGTCGGGACTCCGGCGTGAGAATAAGTAACTGTGGATTGGAACTTCACAGCAAGAATGAAGTATGTTTTTTGTGAGCTTGAGTACTTACCTTCGCTATCTCCTGCTGTTCTATTTATACCCAGCGTGAGATCATTTCCCCGTTCTTCTTAGGGTAGTGATCTTTCTCTCTTCATCATCTATTTCTTGGTAACACTCATCCTTGCCTTATTCGTATAAAAGATTGACCACTGTAGCTTCTTGAGCTTTGCCCCGACCTGACTGTTTCGTCTGTCCAGGCTTTGCTTTCGACAGTCAGCTTTGCCTTTCACCAAAATAGGGAGATCTCCTTTATTGGCCAGGATATCTTGGTCTCCCTTCCCTTTACTAATCACGTGAGTTTCCCTTGCCATCAAATATATTTTGTTCACGTGCTTAACACGCATTGTCCATTTGGCTTTTGTCTTAGTCTTATTAATTAGGAGGTCGGGTTGAACCTTCCTCCGTTATCATGAACATATCTTTATGTTGTTTGCTTACACATTTTTTGATGAATGCAGATTAATAATGCAGGATCAAATGCATATAGCTATAAACCTCTGGCAGAGGCCTCAGATGAGGATCTCATGTAAGCTTAGTTTTTGGTATACTTTTATTACAACACTTATTATATTATCTCTTTGTTATTTGATAATTTAACTTCAGTGTTCCATTTACAGAGAAGTTGTGACTACAAACACACTTGGTTTGATGATTTGTTGCCGGGAGGTAATTCGTTTTGTACACATGACCAACTGCCATTGGTTCAAATCTTTCCTTATCTGGTTGCATTATTTCAGGCAATGAAAATGATGCTAAACCAGCCTAGAGGGGGCCACATATTCAATATTGATGGAGCCGGTTCAGATGGAAGACCGACCCCCAGGTGTGTGTTTAATTCTTTTTCCTTACACTAGTGAAATAGTTCCATTACTATATGAAAAAGATAAACCATAAAATTTGTTTAGGTTTGCTGCATATGGGGCGACTAAACGCAGTGTGGTGCATTTAACAAAATCATTACAGGTTATAGTTGAAAATTATTCAATATGTTATATTATTATTTTTTTTATTTTGACATATAGTTTTTTGCTATTTTTCTGTGAAGGCGGAGTTGCGGATGCAAGAAGTAAGAAACGTTGTTGTCCATAACTTGTCGGTATGTTGTGCTTTTCTTCCACATATAGGCTTCTTAACACGCCCTCGTGTGTGTCTCTCTGTGTGTGCATTTATTTATTTTCTGGTTTTATATGTTTTGCAGCCAGGAATGGTTACAACGGACCTACTCATGTCGGGTGCCAACACAAAACAGGTTTGATTTATACCAACCGACATTTTATTCCCTAATCTTCAGGATATTTTACTTTACTAACAAGAATTTGTGTTATTATAGGCCAAGTTTTTCATTAATGTTTTGGCAGAACCAGCAGACGAGGTAACATTTATGAACAAAATTTCCATTTAGCCCCTTCACGGCCCCATACTATCGGGTCAAATATTTTTCTTTTGTCTACTATTGACTACAAGTTTTGTTTTGATCAACTTCAAACGATAACTTTGAGCCGGGGACTCTTTCGGAGCAGCCTCTCTATCCCAATTGGGATAGGGGTAAGGTTTGTATCTATCCTTCCCCCCCAGACCCTACTAAAAGTGGGAATATACTGGGTAAGGTTGTTGTTGTTGACTACATTTTGTCTATCAATAACACAAAATTCACTTGGTTAAAATGTACTAGGGGTGCCTGGTTGGGTAATGGCTTCACAATTACATTTTTTTATTACAACTGTTTAGAATTTTGAATAAAACGATCTAATGTGCATTAAAGATAGATTACCGATGACTTTATCCATTTATAAGCGCCCCATTTGCAGTGCATACATATAATGTATATATGTGTGGGCCCTCAAGGGGCAAAAGTAAGTTATTTTACTTATTTTGTGAAAATAACGTTATAAGTGTTGGGATGATCAACTTCAAACGATAACTTTGAGCCGGATGCTCCTTCGGAGCAGCCTCCCTATCCCAACTGGGATGGGGGTAAGGTTTGTGTCCATCCTTCCCCCTAGACCCTACTGAAAAGTGGGAATATATTGGGTAAATTTGTTTGTTTGTTTGTTTTATCCCTTTATAGCCAAATTTTATTTGACCCGATTGAGATAAAAGATGACGCAGTTTAACCTATTCATTAGACATGGTTTGACTTATTTATGTTACTGATTACTCAGATCGCTTCTGTGTGACATGTTGAGTATGTGCAGGTTGCAAAGTACCTTGTCCCGAATATCAGGTCCATACTGATGAATGGATCAACAAGGCCAACTTACATTCGGTTTCTTACAGGATTAAAAGCATACTCCCAAATATTCTCTGTAAGCACTACCAAGCTATTATCCTTTTTATAGGTAACGTTTAGTGTACACATGGAATTATCACATAGAGATAATCATCATGCAAATGGATTATGCATGATAAATTCTTCATTACGTGATGATTATCACGTGTTAAATCTTCTTGCGTGTGATAATTCCACACAACCTTCGTACAGTTTGCACGTAAATAACTCTTTGTACAATAATAATCTCCCATTTCTATATTGTTCAACCTGCTCTGTAATTGTGACTAACACATGGTTTGGTAGCATTCCTAGTATATAGAGGTAGCAAAATGGATGGTTTAAGTAATGAATTGAAAAAACGTAGTATTGTTTAAGGATATATCTTCTTTCAAATTAAGAGATTTAGGAGGTTTTTTGCTTTTGAATACAATTTGGATGGCGATAGACGTTTTGATTTTAGTTTGATCGTTTATCTTAATCCAAATTCTTCTATTTTATTTTTTTTATGATCGTGAGAACCCACTTATGTGACATACTCCTGGGTCCCCCAATACCCGAGTAACCAGAGGGTCGAGAATAGAGATGGGCAAACCGGTTCCGGTCAACAAAGTCACAACCAGTTCCAATTTCGGTTCAGGTTTTGGCCAGTTCTGGTTCGGGTTTGGCCGGGTAAATATGGAACCGGTTCTACTTTTTTGGGTTCCGGTTCCGATTTCTCTGAGAATCCGGAACCATCTGTACACACCGATTCGGGTACAACCGGTTCCGGTTCGGGTTGTCTGTTTCGGTTCCGGGTTTTTTGCCCACCTCTACCAGAGGGAATAGGTAGAGCGTTGTAACAAACAACCAGATCGAAGGCTTCCGAGGAAATCAGTTTTAGTGTGAATTAAACTTTGGGACATCTAAGTTATTCTTCCTCCACTTAAATCATCATATGACTTCCTTATAAAACATGTCTGAATTTGACTTATTTTTAATTCTAACGGGTCAAAAGTGTAATGTTATGTGGAGCCAAAAATGGTGCTTGATTTATGCAATAATCATGCATAGTGATGCTTTGTGCCTTTTTTTTTTTTTGTTTCTGTAGAGATTGGCTTTTGGAGCTAGAAGGAATAGATATTTGGTTGAAGATTGATGCATCTACATCCCAATGTCTTGGTTGCATCTGTTCTAGAATACAACAAATTTTGTAAACAAATTTAAATTTTTTTAATCATATAATATGAGTCTGGTCAGATATTTTAGTCATCAATGGTACTTACTACTTAGTTTAACTGGCTGAGAGGAGGTACCATGTGACTTCAATATTAGGAAAGGTCATGTGTTCAAGTCCTGACATGAACAAAATAGGATTTCATCTTAGGATAGGGGGTTTTCTCTCACCTATGGTAGGTTTCCTTCTATTGGGTGTGGATATGATCGGGTGGGTTTATGACCCGTCAGAGATCCAAATTGCCGTTCAAAAAAAAGATATTTTAGTCGCATTTATTTACTCGTATGGACTTTTTGTATAATTCAAATCAACCTTATTATACGAGTTATAAAATTATTAAAAAAATATCTAAATGATAAATATGATATTATTATTCTTCATAAACACTCTTCATATAGGGTTTTATAACATACACAACTTGTTAGCAGAAACTCTTTAATGCCCAAATTACATATTTTTCTAATATTACAAATTATAGAAGACTTCTACAAAGACATTGTTATATATTATTAACTAGGTCAATGCCCGTGTGTTACACGGGTTGATTACGAATCATTGGTACAATCCATAAATATATGAAATATGAAATTAAAAAAAAACAATACGACTACAAATTAAGAAAATGAAACCAAACATAGAATGTATCAGTTATAAGTAAATCATAGGTCTCTAAAAATTTCTTTACAGACGACATTATATGTTTTATTCGTCGGCTTTCCTTCAGCATCCAGTATTAGTAATTTAATTTCATCTCTACTCTTGATAGTGCCACATACAATTGTCCATGGCTGAATACCGGTTGTCTCAAATACAACCCAACTCTTGATTGTCATTGTCATTGGCTCTTATTTATCGTCATCGCAAAACATACATAAATCGGAAATTGTCTTCTCTGAAACTTGAATGGAATCTTCTTGTCTGAAGGTATCATATCAATTCTTGGAATAATCACACGAGAACCAATATTACCTCCTGATAGAATTTTTGCTTCTATGACATGTTTACCAAGAGAGATGACTTGTAACCTTGTACCATTACACAAACCATTTTGTTGGTCAATGTTTCTTAGTAGCATCACCGGAACACCAACCTTCGGCACCAACTTATGATTCGGTAATCCAGATAGCTTAATGGTATTCAATCAAGTTGAGCAATCCATGATCATCATTAACATCAGACACGAGAATAATAAAATGATAGCAACAATTCAAAATAAGCATTTAAGATCCATCATAAACTTCAACATTACCAAAACTTGAAATGAACTAAATTATGACAACACTTTACATATCATGTAAGTTAACTCTCCATAATTCAAAAGAATAATCAAATATCTCCTAGAATCCCAAACACTCTTGTCAAAGCCACAAAACTAAGTATAATGTAAAAATATTGCACTTGTAAACCATTTTATTTTACTCATTCTATTTGTTTCATCTTGAGTAACTATTCTTTCCAGCATATGACATCTCGTCTTGACAACCATATAATCACCAACTGTAGCTCTCATCCCATTACCCATTGATGACCTTGCAATCCTATCAATCAGATTGACAACAGAAACAATGTAAAAAATCTTATACACTCAAAAATTTTGGTGATGCATGATTTTTCCTATATAAAGAAATGAATAAAATGTGTTAGTCATATAGAGTTTGGTTATGCAGCACTTCCATACCTTTTAGTGTTGGATTCTCTACCATTTATCATCGAACATGAAGACAAAATTGTTATTACTCAAACTTGTAGAGGGTATAAACACATAAGCTTTATGAAAAGGAAAAAAATGGATAAACTGCATATACTGCACATAGCATTGCTTTTAGGTTATTGATATCGTGAGTGTTGAAAATAGTGTTGTACATCCAATAAATGGATAAAATATATATCTATTACAGTTAACTTAGTTCCAAAAGCAAGCAGTATTGCAAATAGTGTTGGACATCCAATATTCCTATACACTCAGAACTATAACTAAAGCTACACTTGTTGAGCATTTTGACATTTTTACTTTAATAAGGTTAACCTTTAAAAATTATAGAGGCAAAATTTACCTTAGATATAAATTTCATCTAGGAAACTATATTTTATTAATAACAAAAGACTACCATTTAAGTATGGTGTTGAGATGTTCATATCAATACAAGAGAAAATATTAAAACATTTAATCATCATCAATATACGAAAACATTCATTGATTTAACTACTATCAGGAACAATTATTCAATTAGAAAAAAATAATAATACAAAAAACAAATATATCATACGTATAGTCATGTAATACAAAACCATACTAACTTCATGAGCAAGAAAATGTAAAGAAAGACTACACAACAAAACACAAAAAGAAGACATACTTTGTATGTGGAAGATAGATATCTAGCAACCTTGAAAAATCCAGTAGTCATGGTTGAGTAAAATTGCGGATAATCCAAATAAAAAAAAAGATATATGTGAAGAATATATCATTGCATCAATTTTGTGTACAATAAATTAATCCATTACATTAAAAAATACCTAACTTTTCTACTCATCATAAACCAAAATAAACCTAATATTATATGGTTAAATAAACAATCATTTGATTTTAAAAATCATACAACTAACAAATCTCTCATATATCAAAATTCAAGATGTTCATCCCACCCTAAGTATTCTGTTACAAGATAGCAGCTATAAATGATATTGTGGGCCTTAAAACATGCACCATTTCCCTTTGCAAATGAAGCACAAATTTGATATGTGTGTTACACAGGTTGAAAATAGAAAATGTTATACATACATATCTAATAAACAAAAAATTTTTTGACAAAAAAGACGTGTGTATTGAATAGTTCAAATAAACTTATGTTTTGCATAGTTGAATATAATAAAATATAATTTGTTCACAAATATAGTCGTTAAAACATATTAAAAAATGATGTGAAAATTATAAGTTGTCTTTTTTTTTTCAAACTATGTGTTAACATAATTATCTTGTAAATACTCTTTTAACACACATAAATTAACTTGAATTAAAAATTATAATAATACATCTAAAAAAGTTAAGAGAGCTTACAGTAGATTTTCTTAACTTACTTATTTATTATTTTAATATAATGTATTTTATTTTTTAAATCATCCAATCACATTATATATTTAAAATTTTTTAAAATCATTCAAAAAACAATTAGTATAATTATTGTTTTACTTGTAAATATTTTAAGAAATATAACTTGAATTTGATTATATTTAAAGAATTAATTAAAAGTTGTAAAATGAAAAAAATAAGTTAATTTAAAAGCTTTGTAATTAATTTCATTTTAAATTTATTTATTCAATAATATATTAATTATTATACTTATTATAATCAATTATCCTTGATCATTAATTAAATAACAAATATAAATAATTAAATAAATAGGACTGGAGCGGGAAAATAAAAAAATAAGTGGTCTAAAATAATAAGTTTCCCTTGTATCTTCTATTTATTAGTAATAATAGATTAATTTAGGAATCACAAAATCATATTTGGAGATTAAAATATAATTAAAGTTAATTTATAACAGCTTTAGGTAACAATAATTCACATAAAGCTAGTAAAAATTCACATTTAACCAAATATACAAACCTCATTTTAAAACCTCATTTTAGGAGTAGGATAGATCAAAAGCGACAAAAATTTAGATGCTTAGTTACTTGATGAAAATTATCCATCAAATCTTATCAAAGATGCTAGGCTTCCACTTCTTCAAGCTTATGAGTGCAATCTTGTTCAAATCCATCTAAAGCATGATACAATAAATTTTAATCAATTTAGAGATATATTCATCTTCAATATTTAATTTATTGTTTCATAAGCGAAATGTACCTGCCAATTGTATTATTGGCATGAAACATAACCAGTTTTAGATTTTACAGCTTTATGCAATACGTGCAACCTTCCAGCCTACTACGTACCAAATCCAGGAATAGTTAAAATAAAAAATTGAATCATAAAAGAAATGCAAGAATGCAATATTTAAAGTTTGCCAAAATGCTTCTCTGACACACCAAATTCTATGAATTCCAAAATGATATATGAAATTCCGAAACGCACCTTAAACCTACCTTTTGACCAAAGAAGCACTCATGGGGAGATTGCTAGATTGCTACGTTAGTAAAAAAAATAGAAGATGACACTTTTTTTGAATTATACGACAATTTTGTCATGTTTACTAATAGTTGGGTCAAATTAAAGGATCTAGTTAAAAGGAAAAGAGGTCAAAAGGTTGATTGGGTAAAAAGTCTCCCATAGTGTTTTAACGCATCAAGCTCCCAATTCTTTTTTTTTATGACCAGGGAACCCACTTGCGTGGTAAACCACGGGTCCCCCCAATACCCGACTAACCGGGGGAAACAGGTAAACCGCAGACACAAGCGCTCTGGTCGGTGACCTTGTTGTAAGCTCCCAATTCGCATTCTTCAAAGATATAGATTTTTACAGAGAGCGCTAAAGAATTTTATTTACATCTTTATGCTCAAAACCAAAATTATAGTGATGCTCAAGAAGTAAAACAAAAAAAAATCACAAATATGGTAGTCAAACTACAATACACGCAAAGACTAATCATGATAAGCAAACCAAAAAAACTGCTATGTAAATCATAACTTTGTCAGCAACTAAGCATCACATTAGAAAAGTTAGACAAGTTTACAACAATTTCAAAATATAGAATGATTTCTTTATGAGATACAAGAAATGATGTAAAAAAAAGTTGGATTTGAATTAAGTTCTGAAACAACACTAAATAATATAATCATATATAACGATTACAATCGATGATAAATTTGCAAGAAAGTAACCATAATATAAAAATGATATAACAATAGCATACCTTAATGTTAAGAATTCAAGCAGCCTGATAAATTGTTGTAGCTAGTAATCCATCAAACATAATCTTTTGGTAAATCCTGTATTAAATAAAAAAAAGTAAATAATTGAAATACCATGCTTGTGACAACTATAACCATTATATTGTACTACAAGAAGCTACCGAAGGCAGGATTCAATTGAAATTTTCAAGAAGAAAGTTCAGGATAATAATATATTGCATAAAAACTTTAAATAAATATGTTTCTTATTGTTTAACAACTGATATAATTTTGTTTATTATTGTTGCAACATTTTCTATAGGTTGCATCTTGTATTTAATCATTAGGTCCAATGTTTGATTATGATTAGTCATAATGGTTAGTGCTGCTGCTACCATCTATTTGAAACTGTTAGTCATTTTGAAATATGAATATTAGGTCAGAGTTGTTGTTTGGTTGTATTTGCTGACAGATTCATGTGTCTAAAATATTATGGCTAATAAACACTTTTTATGCAAAACATGAAACACTAATTAATTGAAAAACCAAAAATGGAATGTTACTAAATTATATAAACCACAAAAGCGAGATGTTATCGTCGTTGATTATGTAAATTGCATTTTATGGTTGATGGATAAAGTAATTTAATTAAACAAATTAGGATGTTGTTTAAGAAGACATTCACTACAGTAAACTGCAAAATATGCTGGCATTATTCACAGTTAAAATGAAACATAGATATGAATGTTTTATTCAAATCTGTGGCCAATACTGGAACATAAATTATATAATCAATTAGGATATTTTCAAGAAAAAATCTAGTAAATAAAACTACATTACAAAGTGTTTGAACTAATACCTTGATTGTTTGCAGACACCTTCTAAAAGAGACATTTGGTATCATTTGTTGATATTGCTTTGATCCTAATTTGATTTATGGCATGAAACCTTTTGATTTATAATATATTTCACCAGTTGTGAGTAGTAAACAATATTTGATTATTACATGAAAATTTAAGTTAAAAAAAATACCAACGTAATGCTAAAAAATTATGTAAAAAACAATAATGAAACTACATGAACAGAAGCAGTTAAAATAAAGTAAAAAATACAGGTGCTTAACCCATACTAACTTTATTGTTAATATGTAATTACCCTGTCATAACAAAGTAAGTCTTAGATTGTTTTTTTCTAACATTAACACAAAAACAACCAAATGGATAAGAAAACATAATAAGATACGACGGAAAGTTAAGATACAACGTTGAGCAACAATTTAGATAGGATCCTAATGTGAATACAAACCCTAATTTGTCGAATGGATGTTAGAAGACTCTGAGTTAATATTAAATAGGTGGTGATTCGTGGATCTGCAACATTGAAGAATAACTTCATTGAAATAAAATAACAAAAATTATTAATGTTTTTAGACATACTGGATGAAAATCATTCATATGATTGTATGCTAACCATGTTCGGATGACTACAGAAGATCTTCTGGTTGCTTGAACGTGAACGCTCTCTCATAATTTGTAGATAGAATACAAATCGAACAAAAACGGAAAGGGAAGACAGGGTTTTAGGAAATACTAACCTTGATCGAATGACTAAAGAAGATGTTAAAGCAGTTAATCGTGAACGAAGATCTTGTGTTTGCGTGAATAGTAAATCCTCTGTTAGGGTTTGGGCAAAGGTTGTTGATCGATAGAACAGAGAGGGAAAATAGGGTTTCGAGAAAAAGAGTATGGATCGTATCCAGGTCCGCGTGTATAAGAAAATGGGTTAAATTTTTGGGGGGAAAACAAAACGAGGAATAGCCTAGAATCATGCCATGTGTCCCACAATTATTTTCATTTATTAAGTATAATAGATAACTAGCCTCGAATCTCGTGTATTGCACGGATTGAATAATAAAAAGAATAATTTGTTAATAATAAATAATAATTATTTAATAATTATAAAATTGTATTTAAGATAAGATATAATTGAAATGTTTCTATTGCTTATGAAATTTCAACAAATTAGTACATTATTAAAATAAGAAAAAAAATTATATTAATTAATATTTAATTACATAATTTAATTACTATAAATTAATACTATTTAATAGGAGAGAGAGGCGGGAATAACATTTTCAGATTTAACCACAACACGACACGTGTTTCCTAAAAATACTCATTTATTAGAGTACAAAGATTTTTTAAACTACAAGTAAGTAATTATCTATAAATAAAATATTATTAATTAATTAAAACTAGGTCTTGTATAATGTTATTTTTGACGAGTGATTTGCAGCTGGATCACACAAGCTACAAACATATTCTATATTTCTACGTATGGCATATCGTTGGCCTGTGAAGTGTGAACTCTGAACCTCCTGCAAATTTCCAAACCTGAAATATGTCCGGCGACGATGCAACTATTCCGGCTGCCGACGTAGCGGTTGTGACGGTGCCATTCGTGGCCCACGGTCACCTAACCCAGCTCCTCCACCTCTCCCACCTCATCTCCGCCTACAACATCACCGTTCACTTCATCACCACCACCGATTGTTTACGTCAACTCAGCTCCCGCCACCGCACCTCCGCCGCCGGCATCCACTTCCACGACTTTCCGGTCCCACCGTTCACCGCCCCTCCACCACACCCATCCATCCCCTTCCCCACCCACCTCCAACCGTCGTTTGACGCCACCCTTCATCTCCGACCACCCACCGGCGACCTCATACGTTCACTGTCGCAAAGAGTTCAACGAATCGTTGTAATTCACGACGTTCTCATGTCGTACGTCGTTCAGGACGTGAAATTGATACCAAATGCTGAAACTTACGTCTTCAACCCGCACACGGTTTTCTACAAAGCCGCCGGCCACTGGGAGAAAACCGGCGGACCGTTCCCGGTCGAACCGAAATCGATGAACAACCTTCCTACGCGAGATGGAATTTCGAGCCCGGAATTTATGAAGTTCTTGGATCTTCAAAAATCCCACATGAATTTTCACGTCGGAGAATTATACGATTCATCGAGAATAATCGAGGGCAAATTCGTTGAATATCTAGAGAAAGAAGAGGTTCCCGGCAAAAAGAAGATATGGGTGGTCGGACCGGTTAACCGGGTTCAAATAGCATCTAATGTGACGGATTCAATGAACCGTCACAGATGCTTGCAATGGCTAGACAATCAACCAAAAAACTCGGTCATTTATGTGTCTTTTGGCACGACAACAACCTTTAGCGACGACCAGATTAATGAACTGGCTCTCGGGTTAGAGAGAAGTGGACAGAGGTTTATCTGGGTGGTTCGAGCTGCGGACACAAGCGGTTCGTGTGGGTTCGAGGGTAGGGTGGTTAAGCTGCCCGAAGGGTTCGAGGAGGAATTTTTTTTAAGATTGGTATATTTTAGAAAAAAAATTAGGATAAAGGTAAAGTCAAAAAAAAACAAAGGAAAATGGTTAAACCGAGATTCCTATTTGCGGTTTAGGAGTAAATTTTTATTTTAGAAATTTGAACTTTGCAGGGTGTCAGGTATACCGCAATTCACAGTTGCGGTTTAGGACAAAACGATTAATCCGCAATGTGAATTTTACTCCTAAACCGCAACTGTGAATTGCGGTATACTTGACACCCTGCAAAGTTCAGATTTCTAAATTAAAATTTACTCCTAAACCGCAACTAGGAATCTCGGTTTAACCATTTTCCTTTCTTTTTTTTTGACTTCACCATTATCCTAATTTTTTTTCTAAAATATACCAATCTTAAAAAAAATTCGTTCGAGGAGAGTATAAATGGTCGTGGGTTGATCGAGCGGTCGTGGGCTCCGCAGACTGAGATTTTGGGACATTTTGCGACAGGTGGGTTTATGAGTCACTGTGGGTGGAACTCTAGCATGGAGAGTATATCAATGGGAGTGCCGATTGTGGCGTGGCCGATGCACTCTGATCAGCCGAGGAACGCGTTTTTGGTCACGGAGGTTCTTGGGGTTGGGGTTGCGGTGAAGAGTTGGGATCGTAGAGATGAGTTGGTGATGGCGGATGTGGTGGCGGAAGTTGTTAGGATGCTGATGAATTCTGAGAAAGGGGAGGAGATGCGGCGGAGGGCGGTGAGATTGGGTGGCGAAGTGAAGAAGGCGGTAGCGGAAGGTGGCGTAAGTTGCAGGGAAATGGATTCCTTCATTTCTTATGTTCGTAGATTATAGGAGCAAACAAAAATGGTGCGTTTTTGATCCGATGGTGGCGTCGGATCCCTTAACCTTCATTATTTGTATATTTATCCAAATAAGTTGTCCTAATGGTAGAAGACACACCTTCCAATGTGGAGGTTAAGGGTTCAACTCCCACTTGAGACTCTTTGAAGGATACCAGGTGAGGGGAAGAATCTTGAGCTTAATCTTGGGTTCTGAACCGATAGAGGGCGCAGTTTTACAGTAAATAAGCTGGTTTCTGCGCATTAGGTGCAGCTCTTCCGAAGGTGGCGCCCGATAAAAACGGGCTATCGCTCCCTTGAGGAAGGGGTCTTCCGAGACCTGCTGGCGTGGTGCATATGCCACGACGTTACGCTTGGTTGTTGCAGTTCAAAAAAAATGTATATTTTCGGTATTTAAACCATTAATGTTTTATAACTAATCAGTCCTATAAGCGTGAGCTGTGTAAGTCATGAGGGTTGTTTGATAATATTTTAATAATTTTTCTAAAAGATTATATATGAATTGATCAGTGTTTAAAGTTTATTTTATTAAAAAACATCTATGAATTAGCTTATGAACGTCTTGACTATTAAGCTTATATCTAAGAGTGTAAATAAGCAGAGCCGAGCCGATCCCGAGATCGTTAAGGCTCGAGCTCGGCTCATTAAAAAATTTTTAAACTCGAGCTCGGCTCGGCTCGTTTAGATTTTAATTATTTAATTTATTTACTTTAATTACTAATTTAATTAGATTTATAATTATATTTTCCAAATTTAACATAAAATATTTTATTTAAATATATTTATCATAATTTTATATATAAAAATAATTAATTTTATAAATAAATAATTAATATAATAAATAAAAGTTATATAAAGAAAAAGCTCGTTAAGGCTCGCGAGTCGACTCGAGCTCGATCTGTAAAGCTCGAGCTCGGGCTCGAGCTCGGGCTCGAGCTCGGGCTCGAGCTCAGGCTCGTTAAGGCTTGGCTCGTTCAAGCTTTTTAACGATCCGATCCCGAGTATTTCACGAGCTGCCGTGGTTCGTTTACACCCCTACTTATATCTCTAAAATTAAATCATCACATGATACAATCTCTATTGTCTAATAGTTATGGCGGTTACATGGTAATTTTCAATGTTTCTAACCGTAAAAGGAATTATTAATATTTTCAAAATTTATGACAATTTCCAACTGTTACATTGGTTTTCATTGGCTTCCGATGGTTACGTGATACAATGATAGTTTATGACAGCTATTTGCATATTACTAATTTTATTTGATTTGTGGTTTTTTAGTAAAGATGAATTTTTCTTCCTACTATACGAATTGTATTTTAATAAATTAAACTAATGTTGTTTTTGTTTAGAATACAATTTAAGAGAATGATAAGGAAGAATAAAAAACTAGCATTAATGCTTTTTAGCACAGCCCTCTATTTTTGTTATAACTAGTGTTAATTTCGCGCGTTGCGGGGCGCTAGACTGCTAAAAAACAAATGATATTTTCATACGAAAATAAAATAGTAGTTATATCGTCCAAAAGAGTACTGAGAAAGGAGTTTATCGACAAATCAGTTGACAAATTCAAAAACATTTGTGATACTTTTAGTACTTTTAGTATTTCTTGTTGAAAATCTTCTTCGTTTTTTGTAAAGTCATTTACTTTCATAATCACATCATTGGCAGCATGCATTTCAAAGAAGTCGAAATAATCAAGTGGTCATCAAACATGTTTCAATAAATTACAAGTAAATTATGTAATAAAAATGAAATCATGTTTCTAATAGCAGATAACAAAATTAGGTTTTTCTTTTCTCTCTATCTCCAAAGCTAGAAGAATAAAATAAAAACGAAGTTGATGATGGTATTTTCTTCCTACGTACAATGCCATGATAGCATAGGTTCCATACCATACCTATTTGTTAATTCATACGTGGCCTCTTATTTCATACGGTGCCATAATGCAAGATGTTCCATACCCATACCCATTCCTATTTGATTATTTCATTTTCAACAAAACTTAAAAATCCAAATAATTCTATTGTGTCAAATTCCAAAACTTTATAAATTACACTATTCCTTTCATGAATTTTAATATATATAGATATATTCTCCCCGCGCATTGCAGCGGGTTATTACGGTATACTCCCAAGAACGGGTATTATATATTAATTGCAGAAACATAAGTTACATAATAAAATCAAATCTTTTATCACGATTTTTATACAATTTTTTCATAAAAACATTAAATCATACAAAATCTTCACAAATATGTTTTAAAAATAACAATTACTCACAAAATCCTTCTTACCAGCAACGAATCGTTTGAATTAAAAAAACTTAAATCTTTAAGCAAATCTCTCAAATTTAATAACCTTATATCTGTTTACTAATTTTCAAAGTTAAAAACTTCTGATGGTTCAAGTCTAAATTTTCAAAACGTCATTACATAGATCGGACACTTAAATATATTATAATAAAATAAAAAGTAGGACTACTTACTATATAATAATATTATTACTAACTTTTTTTTTCATTTATATTAATTATATATCTTATCTTATCTTACTATTATAATTATAAATTTATAATAAATAAACATATTTTATGCCACTTGTCACAATTTTATACATCTAATAACACTTGTCATTTTCTTATAAAATGTGACATGTGGCAAAAGGATTTTTGTTTATTATAATAGAAAGATTATCTCTCATATTAAATAATGATATTTAATGACTAATTATGTTATTTATATTTTTCATGTTAAAAATTGTTATTTAATAAATTAAGAATCAACTCTTTTTATTAAAAAACACACTTTAAAGTTTATAATATACAATAATTTATAAAAATCAAACTTTTAGAAGTAAGAAAATATGTTAAAACGGTTTTTTGAAAATAAAAGTTTTATGGAAATCAAGATTTCTTAAAAACAAAACTTTAATGAAATAAACTATCAACCGGAATTTTAAACAACTGACTTTTTTTGAAAAATGACATTTTATAAAACGAATATTAAAAAGATTTTAGAAGCAAAAACTTATTAAAATTATAAGGAAATTACACTTTTTTTCCCTTTATGTTTAATAATATTTAAATTGAATTTTATAACTTTATAAAATTACAGAAGTGATACTTATTCTCTTGATTTATAACAGTTATTTTTTACGTAATACTAAATAAAGTTTTTAACGTTAGTTAGTTTAAATATCTCAATTGTTACAGACCTAGAATGTTATGTACTAATTCTATAGTAAATAGTTTTATAATTTCTAAATTTTCATTACAAACTATTTAATATTTTATATGCAATCCGTGTAATACACGGGCTAATAGCCTAGTATATATATATATATATATATATATATATATTATAGTTATATGAACATCAAAATACCTAAATTACCCTTGTTACTATTCCTTTCATGCTTTTTAATATATATAGTAATTTTTAGAATTAATTTGATAATAAATTTCGTATTATGATAACGTTCTTGATAAAAAGGAATATATAAGCTATGAAGTATTTTTTATGGTTTCTAAAAACTTATTATATTTTGTTTTATATACGAGTGTACGACTTAGACAAACAAGTGTGATGTTGATTGGTGCATCCTCGGCCGGTTTTATCTAGGATGATCTTACCAAGACCACACAATCCCATGCAAAAAAAACAGTACAAGTAAGTTTTTGTTTCCAATTTTCCATGATGGTTTCACTGAATTTGACATTTTTTGTTTCCAGCTAAAAAGTACAAATAAGTTTAGTTATTTTACTGTGTGACCGGTAGGTTATAACAAATTATTAAATGGGCATTTTATGCACCTTTAATCTATAATTCAAACACCACACCTATCTATGCAGGTCATACATGTTTATATATGTCATATACGAGGGTATTATACACCCCGTATTAAGGTCTTGTTTTGGATTTCATTTAAAATGACTTATTAGTCTTTTCAAAAAGTCAATAAGTTAATAAGTTGTTTGTCAAACTTAAAATGACTTTTGAAAATGACTTTTTGTAAAAGGATTAAAGGATAATAAGTTGTTATTAAAAAGCTAAAAATTCTAGCTTTTCAAAATGACTTATGACTTATTGACATAGAATTACAAATATACATCACTCTTTACCCTTTACCAATTAACCTTAAAATGATGTCAATAAAAAAAATGTCCTTTATGGTCATTTTAAAATTTTATTTTGAAAAGCTAATACAAACACATTTTTAAAAACTCCATTTCAAAAAGTCGTAAGTTAATAAGCACTTTTGACAAAAAGTCAATTTAAAGTTAAATAAGCAATCCCAAACAAGCATAAAAGAGGGTGTTTTATGATTCGTACAAAAATGTACGCCCTATATTAGCCCTCTTAAATTTACCTAGTAGTCTAATCCCCACCTATTTGTATAGCTATACAAACATGTACGTCCGTTGTATTGGTCATATTATTTTGTTGTACGACCTAACCGCCCTGTACGGGGACAGTAATCGTATAAGGGTGTAACAATAAGACCCTTGTTAAATCAAATGTGACTAATAAATGATTTTTAACTAGAGATTTATTTTAATCCTGTAGTAAAATTCATCTTGCTTGAGTTTTAATTTATGATGATATGATCACTTAAACCCACAAGGTAAAGTTTTTAACAAGTAAGCCACCTTAACTTAAATGACTAATAAATGATAAAAATAAAAGGTAATATAATCATTCCTTTTTTTTCTAAGTGATTTATAGGACAAATTTATATTGGGTTATATTCAATTAAGGTCGTAAATTTAGCAAATTAGTTAATTTATAATACTTAGATATTATTTAATCACTGACTTTCTAAATAAATATTAATATTAATAAATAAAACAATTATTTTATTTAAATTATACACGTGTAGAGAAATAATCTGCATGTTTTTTTATTCAAGAGGTAGGTTAAACTTTAAACGTGTAAATTACCTTTCAATGGTATTTTAGAGGTTTCAAGAGAATAACAAATCAAAAGCAAAATTTGACAATATTATGGAACAGTTTCTGAGAGGATTGTGTGCCTAAAATCGAAATTAAAACGGCTAGAAACTATTAAAATTTTGAAAAATGAATAAAAAGATTTTGAAATTTGCGTCAACGACTTGATGTCCAATTTCATACTTTAGTTAGAATGTTCTAAAAGTGGATTTTAGCTAGATTTATGCTTTTCGAACAAGATCCCTCTTCAATATTAGGGTTGTTTTTTTTCCTGACAGCTTAAATAACATCAAATATGTTTTTAACATAGATTGAACTTATGATTTCATAGAAATTACCACGTATTCACACTTAATTCCAATAACTTTATCAATTAAACTCAACACAACCTTCAATGTTAGAATTCTAATATTTTTTAACAATAATCAATCGACTGGCATATCCTTAAAAAGCTCGTGCTTCAATCACACGACTATATCTCGGTATCTCACCAATTTAGGAAAAGCTCACCACTATGGTAAAGTAGTTATATTAGGTGCATAGTAGTGAAATCAAACTTAAGCTCAAATCATTTAACCTTTAAATTGTCTATTGTATATTATTTATTTATATATTTTAATATGTTTTTAAATGCACTTAAAACTATATATGCAACATAATTTATATTAAATTTTATTATAATTATATTTATATAAACTATATAAATCACCAACTAAATTTAACATGGAATATAAAGCCTCGTTAACGCTTGAACTTAAGCTTGTTTAAAATCAGCTTAGCTAAAGTTTTTATCAAACCTACCTTGAGTAGGTTACATTTAGTTTTCACTTTTCTCTTTTAAAGTACAAAACTTTGATTTGGTATTTTACACTGAATGTTTTTTTGGAATATATAATGACTTCATAGTTGTAAAACAAGCATAGTGAGGAAAAATAATTTTACATTTGTTATATTACATGGACTTAATTTAAATATTATTTATCAACATTTATTTTTGTTAAATAGATATACTTCATTTAAATTTAAACTGAGAACAAATATAATTTCATAAAATATTAATATCTGGCCATACATATAATTGACAGCATATTTTTACTATTCTACCGTCAAGTTTTTGAAAATTTGCGCTCCAACGTTCAAAAGGACGACAGAGACATGGAGTTTACTCGTGAAATCACGCACATGTGAATCTATTGAAAGTCAAGCTCCCCCTCATTTTTCAAACAAAATTTCACTTTTCAACCCCTTAGCTATATTTCAATTTCAACCCCAAATCTATTGATGATTCTCCATATAAACCCCATACCAAAATAATTTTCTAACCTAGATCTAAATAAAATTTCGTCATTATCAGGGGCTTAAAAAAGTTGAGTCATTTATGCCACTCGATTATAGCTTGTTATAATTTCATATAAAGACAAGCGTAAATGAAAATTAGTCCAGGGTTCAAATATTAAACATGACTATGCTTGTAACTTGGAAGCCTAAACGAACGTTATTTATATAATTGTTGTCTAATATATTAAATATATATTACATAATGGGAAAAATAATTTAAAAACCCTCTTTTATCGTGAAAACTATGAAAACTATGTAAAAAGTTTTTTTTTGAATTTTTTTCCAAGGTTTATAGCATTATTTGCACATTTTTATAAAAAAAATTATAAAAGCACTGAGATGTTTTTTTTAAAATATATATTTTTTTTTATAAAACCATGTAAAACATAAATAAAGCTGCGCCCAGATGTTACGTATGTCTTACATGGTTTTACAAAATATTTTTTTTTAAATCTTCTTAGCGCTTTTTAAAAGATATATATATATATATATATATATATATATAAGTGTCAAATAATGTAAAAAACTTGTAAAAAAATTCAAAAAAAAACATTTTTTTCATGGTTTTTATTGTTTTCACGCTAAAAGGTGGTTTTCAAATTATTATTTTCCTATTACATAATAACTATTATTGTATATGATAATGTGGTAAAAATAACTAATTTAATTTCTATTATGTTATATAAATATTATGACTATAAATATAAATAAACTAAACAATCAAATAAATAAATAGTACTTGAGCCGAGTTGAAGTTTTTAAAGTAAGATTATAGCAATTTGAGCTTGAGGTCAAGCTCGCTCGATCTCTCTTGTACCTCTTTATAAGAAGTGCAACTCAAGGATTATTGTGGCTGATAATTCATGCAAGGGCACAAATTAAAAGTGGCCTAAAGTATGAGGGTGTTAAATGAAATTACAACAACTTGTAATCCCATCCTTTTTTTTTCCAATGTCATGTCCTTGTTGTTTCCTATAAATAAGGGAGACATTCTCCAAAGCAGTATTATAATGATCTCTTCTGTCACTTTTTTTGATAATCCCACTAACAGTTTCATCATTATACCTTCTAGTTTAAGTGAGCAAATATATTTAAACCATATGTCCCCCTTTTGACACCTTTTCTTCTGTTCTATACACTTTTATATCACCTTTGACATCCCATTTCCACTTCAAAACCTCATTTTTCCAAAAACCAAATCAAACCCACATCAAGTATGCAGATTTTTACATGGGTTTGCAAAATCTTGATAATTTTCTTGATTTTTGGGTTCTCAAATGCCCAAATCTGTTCAGAAGTTGATAGAGCAGCCCTAATTGGGTTCAAAGCAAGAATCTTGAAGGATACTACTGGTATTATGTCTTCTTGGAGAGGTAAGGATTGCTGTGATGGAGGTTGGGAAGGTATTCAATGTGATCTCACTGGGAGGGTTACCCAGGTTTTGCTGCAAAGGCCAGCTGATAAAGATAGTGGTGTTTACATGAAGGGTGCCCTATCTCCTACATTAGGTGACTTGAAGTTCTTGGAGACTTTGGTGATTGGTGGTATGAAGAGGCTATCAGGTACAATCCCAACAAATTTATCTGGTCTTAAACGTCTCAAGCAACTTGTCCTAGAAGATAATTCTATCGAAGGAACCATCCCTTCAGGTTTAGGCCAACTGTCCTTGCTCCAAACACTTTCATTAAGTGGCAACCACTTAACCGGCCCAATCCCGCCCACTTTTCAAAACTTAAGCAACCTTCTCCAGCTTAATTTAGCAAGAAACTCGCTCTCGGGTAACCTTGCTTTGGGAAACCTGGCACATTTGCAGTATCTTGATCTGAGTTACAACATGTTGTCAGGCTCGATTCCAGTTGTTTTGGGACATTTGTCAGACTTGGTGTTTCTTGACCTTTCGAATAACAGACTCACTGGTCCTATACCCAATTCATTCTCCAACTTGGAGAAGCTTCTAGACTTGTCCTTAAACAACAATCTGTTGACTGGTCAATTGCCAACATGGATCGGGCGGCTGAAGTCTCTTACCACCCTCTCTCTAGGTTTCAATCAGCTTGTTGGTCAAATCCCAGAATCTATCTCACAATTACAAAACTTATGGAACCTTAATGTATCTCGAAATTCACTTTCTGATCCTTTGCCCAATGATGCATTATCTAAGGGTATCCCTTCTTTATTGTCTATAGACTTGTCCTACAATAAGTTCAATTTAGGAACCATTCCAAAGTGGATTACAAGCAGACAGTTGTCAGTTGTCAATTTGGCAGGGTGTAATCTTAAAGGATCTTTACCATTTTTCACAAAACCTGATTCACTCACCTCTATAGACCTTTCTGACAACCATTTAACAGGAGAGATATCTGGTCTGTTTCAGATACCGTCTAGCTTGCAAACAGCCAAAATGTCAAACAACCAACTCAAGGGGAATTTAACAGAGATCAAATTGCCAAGTGGTCTTTCATTACTGGTCCTCCACTCAAACAAACTTTCAGGCTCTCTATCGGGCCTGCTGGGGTCAACTAATCGTTTCTTGGAGACCGTTGACTTGTCAAACAATCAAATCACAGGGACAATTCCTAGTACAATCTCAAAGCTTGTTAAACTCAAGAAGTTGGATGTTTCAAGAAATCATATTACGGGTACCATTCCACCAAGTTTGGGTAATCTGATAAATCTAGAGTGGCTAGATATATCAATTAACTCAATTGGCGGAAAAATACCGGATAACTTGTTGGCAATTAGACAATTAAGGCATGTTAATTTCAGGGCAAACAAGCTATGTGGAGAAATCCCACAAGGAAGGCCACTAAACATCTTCCCATCAGCTGCTTACGCACACAATCTTTGCTTATGTGGCAAGCCCCTGCCACCTTGTAAGCAAGGTTAAATCAATGGGTGGCTTGGCTTGGGCCAGCAAGATGCTGACTCATCATTCATGGGCACAGTTTGATACGAGGGATTATATGTTTTCTCTTACTTTAAGTTTATTGATTTAAGCATTAGATTAGATGATGTCATCTTCCTCTAGAGCAATAATTTACTATCAAGTTGCAGGCAATGTTTATTAAACCCACATGTTTTATCAAAGCTATTTGATTCAATTTATCATCACATACCAGATCAGCATTTGGTTACTTACTTGAGGCCGAAGAAACCTCATCGTTTTGTCTTTTGATCCTGACAACCTGTAAAGCAAATATTTTCAAGTGGGCATGGTTACATTCACATATACAATTCTAAAGGTTGTAGAAACAAAAGTTAATAACATACAACAAAATCATCATCTCTTTTTCACAATTTATAAGTTGCAGCATCATTAATAGTCACCAAAGACTTCTTTTATAAATCTTCTATAAGATATGCACAAAGCAAAAGGAACAAGCAATAAGCTGTTAGAAAACTTTAATAAATTGTATTTTAAAAACAAATCAAAAGGATAATCTGTAATATATAATCCCAGATTTGATTGTTCTTCGTCTACTGATGGTTTCTTTTGTACATATAAAACAAAAAGCAAAAGAACTCAAACCACGTAATGCATGTGTGGTATTTGAAACGTCTTCCTAATTATATTGTGAATCTTTTAGATAAACCTCTTAACGAATTAGAAGACCTAGTATACTGCGGTGTGTGATTTTATCGAAATTCTGGTTTTACAGATTCGAAATGAGAAACTGTCATCCCATTTAATCCAATCGGACATGTAATGGCAAATTTCGCTAAAACAATCATACAATTTTTATTTTAATTTCTATACACCCTAGTTTTATTGACCTCAAACAGATGCCTGCCTATGATTACAGATCTTCTTGAGTGAACGACAAAATGAAGATTGTCAATCTCTTATATGAGTTTCTGCCAAATATCAGTATATTCCCAAATCTATCTAGAATTAGCATCAAGACCGCATTTGTGCACCCTATCAACTCCATAACAGTCCTCAAGGTACATCCACATGGTTAAGTGGTCTGTATTGTTGCTTAATGATCAGAGTAGTCATGATGAAATTCAAATAGTTAGAAGGTGAGGAGTTCATGCTAGTTTGAGTCCTTTATGATTTAAGATATTTGGGAGGCTCATTGGCTCTTGGGGGCAAATCTCATAAGCAATGGGTGTTCCAAGTGGACAACGCCCCCGTGGAGTGGGGTCCAAGGAGCAGCAGCTTATTCACCTATATTGCTTCGTTGAAAATTTAATTTTTTGAAATTTCACGCATGAAATTTGGTAGTGATTTTAGGCAAAATTTTGTGTTTAAATTTGAAATTTAAACTGTAAAAGTAACTGCCCTTGGCAGTTTTCTGGCCTCTCTCCATTGAATATGATTTATTTGGCTTTGATAAAAACACAACAAAGATTGTCTGAGTATTATATGATTGGAATGTCTGGATTGATCCACATAAGTGTTTCAATCTAAAAATAAAATCATGACTCTCAAATTAACCAAGTTTACAAAGCAAATTTCTAATATGTCTCACAACCAAAATGTTGACGATTCAAATTAGAGAGAAGGGCGTGGTACATTTATCCTAGAAAAGCTATAAATTGTTGTTAAAAAAAAATCAACTCCAAAAAGGCATAATCTGTTGTAACAAAGCACCCAAACAAAGCAATTCACCCCGGTATACGGTTTGATTTTGGATGTTTGACGGTTTACCAGTTCGGACAAGGCGTTGGGACTTAGTTTTTTTTCTCAGAAGGGGCAATTTCATATATCCTAACCTTTCATAATTACATATTTACCCAAGTTTAGAGGGGGGTTTTTCATAAAGGCACATTTATTTATAACACAATAATTACATTCATTATCAAACAATTTTGAGGGAAAAACTTGTACATATGCATTAAAAACTTGTACATAGGGAAAATAGTTTAGTTTTTAAAGTTTAGAGGGGGTTTTTCAGAAAGGCACATTTATTTATTACATATTTACATTCATTATCAAACAATCTTGAGGGAAAATAAAAAATTCAGTTCAATTCATCAAACCGCAAAAGGCAGCTTGTCAAGCCTACCAGCATGACCCATTTTTGTTTCCAAAAGAGTAATTAGGCTTCAATTTTCACTAAAATCAGCCGAACCACAAACCCTAAATTCTTCAGTACTCTGAGTTTTTCAAAATCATAACTAAATACTTCCTCCATTCGCATCAAAGTTGCGAATTCAACTCCAATTTGAAGAAATTTGTGACCCTTTTTAGTATGTAACCCCCATATGAATTCAAAATTGACACAAAACCACACGCTGATTCCAAAATAGGCTTTGACTGTAATAAATCCAAACACCTATTTCATCTAAGTAGGATATATTTCACATCAGATCAAGGATTTGTTACCGTCGCGTAAAATTGCTGCCAATTTTTGCCCATTTGGTATAACCAGAAGAATTAGCATATGCTTCGACCTCTTTTTTGCCTGTAAAACTTTATAGCGTTAACACGTCTTGAAGCACCTTCGCCCCTGCACGCCATTGGTAAAAGCTTAAAGGAATTACGTTCGCTTGTTGATTTACTTGCGTGTGTTTATGTGAGTGAGGGAGAGAGAGCGAGAGTTTAAGGGAGATTGTTATGGAGACGCTCTGGTAGGGTTTAAAAAAGAGGTAAATAAATGGATTTGGCGCCAAAAGTGCAAAAGTTATACCATTTGTGGGGACGGTTAGGTGTTGTCTGTACCAAATCGTTCAAAAAATATTCTAAATTCATATTCATAATTTAACTATTAATTGGTCGGTTAATCTTTGGTTATAGTTTGATTTCGATTAAATTCAATAATAATTAAATTGTTGAAAAATTAAGAAATACATGTAAATAAGCTCATGGATGGGAGATAGATTTTTGTAAGGCTTTAAGGTGACTGAGAATATGATAACAAAATAAAAAAAATAATGTGAATGTGATTCACCTCTTGATATATTTAGTCTTACGTATGACACATAATATATTCGTTTAATTTGTTTTGGGTTCAGGATAGTACCAATATTCGTTTGGTGAATGACTGCGAGAACCAAGGGCATCAAATTGATAAATGTACGATATTCTATTGTGTTTTCTTTTGTATAACATTTGGGTTAGGTTTTTTTTTTTTACCAGCAATACCTTTGATCCAGGGTATCATCGAGCTCAAAAACTCGGAACCCGGATCATATGGCAACAGTGCAACACGGATGATATTTGAACCCATGACCTTTTATTTTAAAAAGTCATGAAGTACCACTAGAACAAAACTTCTTTTGGTCTTTGAGTTAGGCAGTGTTTTGAAAAGCGGACAGGCCGGTCGGACCGGTCGAACCGGTCGAACCGGGAACCGGTCCGGTTAGGGGTTTTTGGCTTTTTTGGGTGAACCGGCTAGTCGAACAGGTGGTTGAACCGGTTTTTTAATTTTTAATTTTTTTTATTTTTTTTATATATATATTTATAAAATGTTTATAAAATCATACGGTTCTTAAATCCGGTCCGATCGGTCGGACCTCTGACCAGTAAGGAGACTGGTTCGTTAGCCGGTCCGGTTCTGAAAACATTGGAGTTAGGTGTACATCCTTTAATATTTTGTGTATTTTGTATGGTTATAGGCATCTTTTGGTCTTGTTCTCCCATTTTTTTGTAAAGTTAGGGAGATAGTTCTCGATCTGTTGTCGTTATTTTGGTCCCAAAGCAAGTTTTGGGAACTTTGGTTGGATATATCAAGGGTATGCCCTCTTGATTTTGCATCGTTTTAATTTTTTTTATTGATGCCCTTTATCAAAAATAAATAATAATTACGTATTTGTAATATGTAAAAATTAAAAGTTAAATAATACCGAATTTTTACAATTAAAACCTTTTTACAAAAGGTTATGCTTAAAACCATTGTATATTTTGAAGAATAATATTTCTTTTGCCACGATACATATAATTTTTTATGTATATTATAAAATTGGAAGGTGAATTAAACCAATTAGCAAGACTCTCTTAGAGAGAGGTGTGTACGATGGATGATCACACGTAATCTATGATGCAGAGGAGGCCCAAATGTTTTTTCAAGTACCGTTAATTGATCAACATGCATTAAAAAAAATATAACTTATGTTTAATTATATGTTTTAAAGGCTTCTAATTTAGGCTTGTAAACGAACCGAACAGTTCATGAACTGTTCGTGAACTGTTCGGTAAGAAGTTTGTTTATGTTCGTTTATTTAATAAATGAACGAACACGAACAAAAAATTTGTGTTCGTTTAATTAAATGAACGAACATGAACACACCTTGTGTTCGTTTATTTATGTTCATGAACAGTTCGGTTATATTCGTTTATTTTCGTTCGTTTATTTGTGTTCGTTTATGTTCTTTAACTATGTAATGTTAGTTTTTGTTCGGTTAACTGACTAATTTACGAATAATATGTATTTACATTTAAGAGACTTGTCGTTTGTGCTTGTTTATACTTGTTCAATTGTGTTCGTTTATGTTTGTTCAATAGTTTTCATGTTCGTTTATTATTGTTCAATGGTATTAAAAAAATGTCAATTTATGTTTGTTCGTTTATTTTAGTTCGTTTGTGTTCGTTTATGTTCATAAACACTTCGTTTAATTTATTAATGAACGAACATGAACATATTCATTTTCCTAATAAACGAACACGAACACAAAATCCATGTTCGTTAAGGTGTTCGTGTTCGTTCGGTTCGTTTACAGGCCTAGCTTCTATAATTTATTTACTTTAGATGTTATAGTTGTAACTTAATATTTATTCTAATAAAAAAATAGCAAGAGTAGACACATATCACATCCTTATAAACTCTAGAATTTTCCCTCCTCGTATATCTTCTATTAAATACTAATCGACTTTTATATTGAATTAAATATTAATAATTTTAAAAAAGTAAATTATACAACTAAATATCAAATATATAAATCTTCTTATAAGGAAATTTCAATTATATAATATCTTAAAATATAATTTTATAATCTTTAAATTTTTATTATTTGTAGTTTATTATTTTTAATTATTCGTCATTTATTACTTTATCAAAAATCATGTTTATCAAACAAACAAATCTTCATAAAAAATGTATTTATAACATATTAGATTTGTTCAACCTATATAATACATATAACCTAGTAAGTTATATTTAAAGGAATCAACTTTACTAGTAAGTAGTAACACATGATTTCTATGATATCGGATACGTTCCTACTAAATTAAACAAGAAACCTAACACAAATTACATGGATATAGTAGAAACACATGATGAAAACAACAATTAAGCCTTAACTTGAACACATGAATAGAGATGGGCAAACAAAAGGGAATCGGAGCCGACAACCCGAACCGTAACCGGTCATACCCGAACCCGTTGGTACCAACAGGTCCGGTTTTTCAGACAAATTAGAACCGGACCTGAAAAAAGGGAACTAATTTCACCTTTATCCGTCCAAAAACCAAACCGGAACGGGCAAACAACCGGTCGAAACCCTGATTCTTGACTTTTTAACCGGAACCGGTTCCCAAAAAAACTCGATTTGAACATCATGTTTTGTAACTGGTTTGTTGCTAAATGCGACACACGTTTTGTTAACTGAATAAGAACATGTGAATCACCACCAACCTTTTCAAAATGTTGAATGTCTGCGAAAATTACTGCAAACAACTCACTAATGATAGTGCAGAAAAATAATACTTAAATCGATATCAATACATTAAAACATATTTAATTACACCCCTACCACAAACAATACATTATTTTAATCATTTATATACAACTTTCCACAAAGTAATTGTCACACCCCCACCTCTCGTTACCTGAGATGATATCATACGTTACCGTGAGAAGGTTCCGGAAGCATAGTAGTGATGTCTCAGAGATGAGGTGTGACTTACTTGAACCGATATCACAGCATACAGATTAACTTTGAATAAATACATTACACAGGGTTTCGTAATTACATTCAACATTACATTGTTCAAACTCAGTTTATTACACAACTATCTCATTTAATTGCAGTGTATGAAGTGCATCCTCACTCAATGGTCACTGTCTTCCTGCAAAAATTTTAGGTTTAAAAAAAATGTCAGCACAAAGTTGGTGAGTTCATACAGTTTAAGTTCAACAATATGATATGATATGTAATACAAGTTCTCAAAATGTTCAGTTCAAGATAACCATGGGACCCGGATCTAGTTCCTTTCGAACGTTCTTGTTCTTGTTCTATAAGATACTACCCGTCGGTACATATCTTAGTGCCTCATTGTCTTAATGTCTATCACTACATTAAGAAGTTCTGGAAACATATAACAGACATTTACACCAAGGGGAGTTGCATGCTCCCGGCAAATGGGTTGTCAGCCGATAGTACAATCATTGTTTTCTGTTCGACCCCACATGGGTTCACTAGATACAATTCAGGAATGAGGACTTTTGATACTGTGATAGAGTTCTTGTTCTACAAGCAAAATCCTATGAAATCCACAAGTTCTCAACAATCACATGAAATCACACAGATAACAGTGAATCATATCGTATGTTCCGAAAAGGATTTACATAGTTACCCCGATGTTTATAAAACAATAAAAAGAAAATGGGTTGTACGAAACTCACCTGATATCTCACTGTTAGCAGAATATCACACAAACTGGTAATTATATGATGATTCTGCATTTATTTATGTTAAATTAGTTATTTATAGTTTAACTTACTGATTAAATCATTCTGAACGTCCAATGTCCAAGACATTGCCTTAACAGTCATCAAACCGATGTTTAATATTTAATTATTTATTTTAATGTCATATCATACGATGTATGATAATGTAGGAACCTATACTGATTCAGGTTCCTAATACTAGGCTGATGACACACTTGATTAATCGGGATAATCTCAGATTATCCAAATAGTTAATGTTGTTGGTTATGATGATGAAACAGTTCCTAGATAGATTAATGGCTTAGGAATGATTAATCCTTGTTATTGATTATCCCAATATCATGAAATATCACAACGTGACATTGGAATAGGTTTAATAACCATGTTTAACATACCAGTCTGACTGTTATTTTAAACATCAGATACTCGTTCTAGTGAGTATGTTAATGATCGTGATTAGTTTAAAATACTTGGATTTAACCTTTCATGTCAAAGATTAATCAAACTAATCACATACGTTGTCACAATCAAATGGTTTAAACAATTATAACCATTGTTATGATTTCATGCAAACTGGGCATTACAACGGCTCAAAACAAGGATTTACCCGTTAACAGTTCAAGTTTGTCATTTATAATCAATCCTAGCCATCATATAGGCAATAATCAACAACCCTAACTATATCATTACGTTCAAAATCAAGATTTAATCATTCGTAATCAAACTAGAAGGTTAAAACAAACCGTTACCTATTCTGACGGAGTTCTGCGGGTAAAATGATGATCTGCACTTGCAGAAACGTTCCTGTACGCGATCCACGTGCTCAAGATGCTTCAAAATGGAGGTTTTATGGATTAAAAGATGGTTTTTACGTTTGGGAGAGTGGAACCGTCGAGAGAAAGATAAAATTTTGAGTTATGGATAAGATTTTGACTTTTTAAGCAATTTTCCCGACTTTCTGGCCCCAAGCGCATCGCCCCATACCAAACGGGGAGTCGGGGCGTACCGCGCGGATCAAGGGATGTCACCAGATATTTTTAGAGTTCCAGGCGCATCGCCCCAAGTGGTTGCGTGGCCCGGGGCGTAACGCCCCAGGGTATTTTCGTCCCTTTCCGATCCAATCTTCGTTTCGCGATTCCGGGAGCATACGAACTCCGTTTTGCGCACGGTTTTCGCCTACGTTCACGATTTTTCGATCTCTTTCCAATGGTTATAATCTCAAGATCTAAATAACTCAAAATATTTGACCTCTTACCTATTGTTGTATTCGATTTAGTGTATCTTGAAATCGGAGCCTCGTTTCGCGATTTCGCTTACACTCATTCTCTTCATTTTCGAGTTATGATTCTAACATGAGAATTTTGAGTTATCACAGTCTCCCCCTGTTAGAAAAATTTCGTCCCGAAATTTAGTGAAGACTTACTTGATAACAATTGATCATGAGAATATGTGTGGGTATGTTCCTTTCATTCGATCTTCACGTTCCCACGTATACTCAGGTCCACGTTGTGAATTCCATCGAATTTTAACAATAGGTATGCGACTGCGTTTCAGTACTTTCACTTCTCCCAAACCATCAGCTTTGGTTTCAAGTTGCTGGTCTAATCCTCTTAATTCCTCAGCAAGATAGTTCGTTGTTTGTAGAGCTTGTTGCTGAGCTTCTTTGATTTGAGGAATTAAACTAGTTTGAATAGTTATACCTAACTCTTTCACTCGCAAAGGTTTGACTCGTTCCTTGCGACTTAAGGCATCGGCTACGACATTCGCTTTACCCGGATGATAACGAATTTCACAGTCATAGTCGTTTAACAGTTCTACCCACCGCCTTTGTCGCATGTTCAACATTTTCTGATCTAGTATGTGTTGAAGACTTTTTTTGATCAGTGTATATGATACAATTTGTTCCGTATAGATAATGTCTCCAAATCTTGAGTGCAAACACCACTCACCAAGTTCTAGATCATGAGTGGTATAGTTCTTCTCATGTACCTTCAGTCGTCGAGAAGCATACACAATCACTTTATCGTTTTGCATTCAAACACACCCAAAACCTTGACGAGAAGCATCACAGTACACTGTGAAATTATCTGTACCTTTCGGTAATGCCAAGATAGGTGCGTTGCAGAGTTTATGTTTCAACAGTTGGAACGCCTCCTCCTGTTGAGAACCCCATATAAACGGTTGATTTTTCTGTGTCAACGTCGTCAGTGGCAATCTTCGTCCCTTTTCGATCCAATCTTCGTTTCGCGATTCCGAGAGCATACGAACTCCGTTTTGCGCACGGTTTTCCCCTACGTTCACGATTTTTCGAGCTCTTTCCAATGGTTATAATCTCAAGACCTAAAGAACTCAAAATATTTGACCTCTTACCTATTGCTATATTCGATTTAGTGTATCTTGAAATCGGAGCCTCGTTTTGCGATTTCGCTTACACTCATTCTCTTCATTTCCAAGTTATGATTCTAACCTGAGAATTTTGAGTTATCACAGTAATTTAGGAAAAAATCATGGCGTGAAGTAAAACAAATTACAAGGCATAGTTTTGTTATAAAAAAATTGAGTAAATTACCGATATGGTTCATGTGAGTTATTAGTATTTTACTCGTGCTCCCTAGTCTAACAAATTATTCATATGATCTTAAAATTTAGACATTTGTAACACATTTAGTCCGTAGGTCACCAAATCATTGTTATATAGTTGACCAAATTACACTCACATAAATACTATATGCGCTACAAATATTTAAAGTTTGAGAACATATAAGTAATTAAGAAACTTATGAAACAATAGTGAAATATTAGCAAATTACAGGGTCTTTCTCAATATTTTACTCTTAAAAAAAGAAGTTACTGACACAACTTTTCACTACTTTGCATTCTATTTGGATGAAATTGATAATGGGAATAATGATTTTATGATAATTACAAGATATGATTATATGTGTTAGGTTAAACTAAACAATCATCTTAACTTAAAAAGCTCAAGAAGGATCTTGAGCTATTAGATTATTAATCAATAGCTATGATTAAATCAAGTTGTTGGAGGGTATTTTAATAATTACAATTTTAGTTGACTATTTATCAAGTCCCCCCACATTTTCTAAACTTTCATAACATTTACATATGGATTTTTTTTAAAAAAATATATCATAAAAACGAGCATTTTTTATATTCAAAATTAGTATAACATTGCTATAGAAAAATTTTACTTTATAATTCATTGTGTCTTTTGTAATTTTGTACATGTTATTGTATCTTTTGTACGTATAATTGTGTCTTTTGTATTTCAGTTCAATGTTGTGTTTTTATGAACATTTTAAGACACAATTATGTTGCATAATACATGATGTCAAGCAAGAATGATGCAATGACGAGTACGAATAACAAGATGATCTTTAAAATGACACAATTACCTGTAATAAAGACACAATGATGAGTATGAACTATTTTATACAGGTTTTTATTTATTTTGTGTTTCTTTTCAATGTTGTGTTTTTTAAGTAATTTAAAACACAATGATGTTGCAGAATATATAATGTTAAGCAACGATGACACAATGATGAGTATGAATAACACAATGATCTTTACAAAAAGACACAATTACATGTAAAAAATACAATTATGAGTATGAATAATTTTGTACATGTCATTATTTTTTGTACAAGTCATTGTCTCTTTTGTGTTTTGGCTTAATTTTGTATTTTTCTTAACAATTTAAGACATAATGATGTTGAAGAATACAAAATGTTAAGCAAAAATGACATAATGAAGAGTATCAATAACACAATGATCTTTAAAAAATACGCAATTACCTATAAAAAAACACAATTGCCTGTAAGAAAAAAAATAATTATACACAAACATTTTAGAAAGACATAATGAGAATAATTAAACACAATGAGCTGAAAAAATTTCATTTTTTATACCAAAATTATGCTCATTTTAAAGATAAAAAATTCATGTTTTTATGATATATATTTTAAAAAAAATAATATTGTATGTAAAAGTTACGAACATTTAAAAGTTATTGGAAAAAGTTGTAATGACTAAATTACCTTATAACAACTTTTCCATTTAAAATTTTAAAATTTTCATCTTTAATTTGATTTCATGATCTAATAGTTAATAATATTTCTTAGCCTTTTTAGGATAAGAATATTATTTAGTTGAACATAATCCAAGATTATATTACATGTTACAAGGTTTCCCAAAAACGTTTTCACCGCCCTTCTATATTTTTGTCGTAAGCAATTAGTTGTATAGCAAATAGTTTTCAAACACATGGTTTAAAATGCTTAAAATTGGAGATTTTTACACATGATATATCCTTATTAACAATCTTTGTTACATATTTATCAACCTTTTAAAATTAATTACATATTTCTTTTTTTGAAAAGAAAAAATATGTAATTAACTTTATTAAAAGGCAAAAGATGTATTAAAAAAGAAGAATTATGTAATTGACTTTTTTACTTTGATAATATGTCATAGATGATACTTGATAGTAACAAGTAAGAGAAAATATGTAAATGGTCATAATAATTATAAAATTTTGTAAGTAAATAAATTTTCTTTGATAATATATATTTTTTGCATTAATAATTTTGTTATTTTTATTAATAATATATACATTGAGATGAAAACATCAAAAACATCCATCAAAATATAGAATTTTTTGGAAAAGTGGTGGAGAGTTCAAAAATGAAATGGAAAATAGCGTGGTCAACTGATGTTTTTGGAAAATAGGTGATCTGTGTCTGTTAATAGCGGATTCACCATTGGCGGTTACATTCCGCAATTGTCACCTGCGGATCCAGCATCATGACCAACGGATCTGGCATTAGGACCAGAGGACTCTGGGGTTTGTGGACGGGGTTAACGTGGTTGTGGATGGGCATTAACGGAGGCTGCATGCGCTAGTACCACTAGCGGGCCCTAGGGATCCGCCATTTACACCAGCGGATTCAAGGACACGCATCAATGCTTTTTTTTTTGGCATGCAAAGCATCAACCTGTGCGTCTGTTTCCTGTAGTGTCGAATGCATGCAAGATTTTGCATGCACACCCATCAATACTTTTTTTTGAATCGCCATCGATTTACTTATTTATTTTGAAGTTGGTTAGCAAGTAAATGAGTTGTTGGTTCACAAGTATCCTATATAAAGAAACAATATCCATCCACAAATTCACACAATCTCTCTTCATTCAAAATCACAAGCAATCTTTGGTTTTAATTTTTAACTATCAACATGAGTCTAAGAGTTAATCCAGGGCCACTTGTAAATGATGTTCTGTTTTTAAAGGACGGGCATCATGCTAATCATTTGTTTAATTCAAATGATTATGACGATAGAAACCCGTTAAACGTAAGACGTGGTGACCAGAGATTCTGGCAATATATCAAAAACCATCATATTCATCCGATGGTTAAAAATATATTAAACGATACTGGTTTTGGTGGCATTATCGACTGTGGTTATCGTAA
The DNA here is from genome assembly GCA_009363875.1 of Mikania micrantha. NCBI lineage: Eukaryota > Viridiplantae > Streptophyta > Magnoliopsida > Asterales > Asteraceae > Mikania > Mikania micrantha. The sequence goes on from CM018689.1 coordinate 53,740,743, forward strand.
GGTCGATCATGCGTTGATAACAACTCTGGTTGAAAGATGGAGGCCATAGACACATACATTTCACCTTACTGTTGATGAAGCAACGGTTACGTTACAAGACGTAAACGTACTTTGGGGTTTACCAATAGAAGGTGAACCAGTATCCGGGGTAGATTTCTCGTTCAAACTAAGCGAGCTAATTGAAAGGTGTGAACTTATGTTGGGGTGCACACCTTCAAACACTGATATAGTTGGTGGAAGAATTAAAATAGTATGCCTTCTAAACCAACTAGAAAATGAAATTCCTGAAAATCCAAATGCTCTGCAGTGCACTCAGCGTGCACTTCTTATCATTTTGTATTTATGTGGTGGTACCATATTTCCTGACAGTACAAAAGTAAGGTGCCACTGTTATATTTATATAACCTTTTAGATTTATCAGTTAGTGCTAGGTATAGTTGGGGAAGTGATGTACTTGCATGCCTGAACATAAATTTGTGTAAGGCAACACATCCCGAAACTGTAGAAATTACCGGACCTGTATATTTATTACAGTTGTGGGCATTGGATATGTTTGTAAATATTGCCTCGAGTAGACACTCGTTGTATACGTATGATCAACCAATTGGTTATCGGTATGTATTTTAAGTCAACTATAGTCTTTTATAAACAAAATTGTTATTAATTTAAGATTTTTTTACAGGTGGTTCAAGAATTTAAGTTATCGAGACAGCCCGTCTCATGTCTTGAAAGCTTACCGATTGCAACTACAATCTTTATGAGATGAGCAGGTTATTTAAAAAATTTTCCTTTTAATTTATTAACACACTGTTAGTCTTAATTGTGAATTTTTTTATCATAGTTTGCATGGACCCCCTACGATAGCATAATGGAAAGACTACATTTCATCTGTCGTAGCGGTGAAGCTAGTTGGACGTCCGAATGCTTTCTCATTCTTTGGGAAGTTGTTGTGCCTCATCAATCTTCTAGAGTTATGAGACAGTTTGGTTTGTTTCAAAACATTTCAAACCCAATTTCTCTAACAATGGACCAACACCACACGATTCATAATTTGAATCGTAGTGGTAAATTAAATAAGGTTTGGTTAAGGCATCATCAACAATACGTGTCTTCTTGGAACCATTGTTTGACTAATCGATTGACAGAAAGCACGTTTCGACACCAACTGTTAGTGATGACTACATGAGACTCATGCACGGAACAAGGTGACAATAGAGACCATCTCCGCTCCTCTAATCTGCGGAGGAAACAACAAAAAGACAAAACACCCTAGGGTCCGCTGGTGCCAATAGCAGAGACCCCAGGGTCCGCTGCTTATAACTGCGGAATGGCCATCCCCTCGTTAGTCCCATCCAAACATCGTTTAATCATCCTACAATCCGTTTGTGACATCCACGAATCCGCTGTTGGCACTGGCGGATTCCAACTAAAAACCTAAAATTCGCTTGTCCCAATAGCGGGCCACTCAGAAAATAAAAACAAACGTTGACCAACCCATTTTCCATTTCATATCGTGATACAACACCATTTTTCCAAAAAATTCTCAAAATATATGTTTATTGTATTTCAAATTAACCTTTCAACTTCTTCCAACCCAATTTAATAATTATAAAATTTTAAAAGTCAACGAACTTTTATTTACCAAATATATATATTTTTCACATTAATAATTTTTTTAATAATATATACATCAAAATGAAAACATCAAAAGCGTCCATCAATGTATATATGTTAAGGCAAGAACCATAAAATAAAATCGTGACTAACGGTAACAAATAAATATCAATAACAAACAAATCTTCAGAAGATCTCCAAATCGTACCTAAATGATATTCTGACTCGTTCATCATTCTTCAACTCATCCTTTCCCGCCAAATCTATCATCTTCTTCCTCGAGCTCTCGTTGTGTAAATTCCGTCGAACTTAAACCAACCAGTCTCCGGCGTTTTCGTTTGATTTTCCGTAGGTTTTTGCTTCTACTTTGTTCAACCGTCTTCTTTGCTTGCTCCTTTGGTTTTTGTGAATGTGGTTGATCTTCGAAGGTACGTCTGATTAGGGTTTCGTTCTGGATCGTTTTTTTTCATGCCCCTCTTTGTTCTGGATCAATTTTGTCATCAAGTTAGGTTTTCTTTTCTACATATTCTTCTCATGTTTATGATTTCTTGATTGATTGCATCAAACACATGGTATATATAATTTGTTTTTTTTTCTCATTATAGAATTTGATATGCATTTGTTCGAATCATTTGTTTGTTTGTATATTATATTAAACATAACTGGATCTTGTTTGTTAATGTTACAATGACTAAGAAACATGTTTTGTTTTATCTTATTGAAAAAAGTTGCTGCAGAATTGACCAACCTTGCTTCAACAAAGTGAATTGCTCCAGAAGATTTTACAGAAAATGACATACACTAAGGTACTCAGTAATATATTTAAATCCACAATAAAATCCCATGTCTTAATTGCCCCCTCTTTGCAGCATATTGATGTAAATATTGTTGTCACATTAGAAGTAGTTCAAGCCATGGGCAATATTCCAGGGGGTTTAAGAACTAAATTTTATGTAAGTTAATGCTTATTGTTATATCTTAGTTTTATAATTGCACTTTTATGACTGGGTTTTTTTTTAGACTTAGGGGCCGTTTGGTTGTGTCTGAATCATTAAGATCTGAATGGTTAAGATGTCTGAATAGTTAAGAGGGTCTGAACCATTAAGTGGTGGTGTTTGTTTTAACATTTGAATGAAAAATCAAAAATACATTTTAATTGAAAACCCTAAAAAAACAAACACATCCCGTCGGTCGAACCCACTTAGCATCCCCGATTCTTCCCTCGCCGTTGCCGCCTCTGGTCACCGCCCCCGCCTCCCGTCGCCGCCTTTGCATCATGTCGTCGACCTCAACAACTCATCCCCATCGCCATCGACCTCCTTCATCGATCCCCCGCCGCAATCGAACCATCTGAACCTCCGTCGAGCATCAATCGCTCGAACCATCGATCCCCCACCGCAATCGAACCATCTGAACCTCCTTTGAGCATCAATCGGTCGAACCATCAATCCCCCGCCGCAATCGAACCATTTGAACCTTTGTCTAGCATCTGAACTTCCGCAATCGAACCAACGGGCGTCGGTCGGCTGTGGGATGTGATGCGGCTGGCGGTGGGGTTGAGGGGCGATGCGGTCGAGTGGCGGTGCAGTAGCGGGGGGAGGGTCGAGCCGCGGTGCAGTAGCGGGGGGAGGGTCGAGCGGCGCTAGGGTTGAGCGAGGACGAAGCCAACGGGAAGGAAGACGAGAAAGAACACCATTTTCTTCATTCGGAGCCATTCAGACTTGGTTCAAGGTCTGAATGGTTCAGACCCCCATTCAGATGTTTTTTTTCGTTCAGACGTCTCAAACAAACGAATCTGAATGGTTCAGATTCAGACCCATTCAGACCTATTAAGTGGCTACCAAACAACCCCTTAATCCGTATAAAGTTTTGGCATTTAGTTATATTAATATTATCTGTAAATAACATGTATATAAGTAGTTGCGGGTCGAGTATAGAACAAGAATAATTGGTTAGCAGGTCGCATAGATTGGGTCTGATAGATTGTCAGACCCTAGCAGGTCAAGACATGCTTGGTCGTTGTGGTTATGTTAACTGTATTAACGGTTACAGGTTAGTTAGTTAACTGTTATTTAACTATCAAGATTAAGGCTATGTATAGCCAGCCATGTAATGTACTCGTTTTATGTGTGTGAATTGTATGTGAAATGCAGTCTTATTATTTAAACAATTGTTGATATCTTGTCTGTATGCATTATACGAATACGATGAAGAAGGATATCAATCCAAATCATGGTGATTGAAGAACTCTGGGCAAAAGTTTTTTTTGTGTCTCCTGATGTTTGCTTGTTTATTTATTAGACATGATGCTATGTCCATATTAAGTTAACTGAAGTTATATGGTACTATGACATCCTGGACATACGACATTGGTATTTTGTAGTTGATATTGTTTTCTATTTATTTAATATGAAGTTTAGTAATGGTTATTCTTTTTCACACTGTTAGCATAGTTTTAGTACCTCCTTTTTTTCCAAGAAAGCTACAAGTAATTAGAGAGGGAAAAAGCTACTTCAGACTGCAGAATTTACTAAGCCTGCTTCAACATAGAGGATTGCTCCAAGAGATTTTACAGAAACTTGTCATACATTAAGGTACTTAGTAATATGTTTAATTAATCCACATTAAAATCTCGAGTTTTAATTGCTCCACTTTGTAGCTTATTGATGTAAATATTGTTGTCACGGTAGAAGCAGTTCAACCCATGGACAATCTTGCATTGAGTTTAAGAACTAAATTTTATGGAAGTTCATGCTTCATGCTGCCTATTTCAACACGAGATCGATCTGCTGAACGTTTTACCTATGGAATTTTGTCTATGATAGCTGATCGGAATCACATTCTTAAACACCCATTTATGTCTATGATAATTGATCATCACCCGGACGTGTCGCTGGCATTCGATTGTAACCAACATTTTTCAGCAAATTCGATATCCTTTGGTTTTTGTTAATGTGGGTGATCTTCGAAGGTACGTCCTACGAACACTGAACAATTTGAGATTAGGGTTTCTTTCGGAATCATTTTTTTCATGCCCCTCTTTGTGTTTAGAACAAGAATGTCTTGACCCGCTAGGATCTGACCTAATCTTTGCGACCTGCTAACCATTTATTCTTGTTCTATACTCAACCCACAACTATTTATATACATGTTATTTACACATAATATTAATATTACTAAATACCTAAACTTTATATGGATTAAGTCTAACAAAAACCCCAGTCATAAAAGTGCACCTATTAAACCAAGATATAACAATAAGCATGAACTTACATAAATTTAGTTCTTAAATCCAATGCAAGGTTGCCCATGGCTTGAACTGTAACATCAGTGCCAGAACCGTACGGGAACAGTGATCTTAAATAGTAACATGAACAGTAAACATGTATTAACTACATACATTCAGTACATTTCCTATTCATATCATTTGTCATAATCATTTGGTGTTATCAAACAACAAGTTCAGAAACATTTAACAGAAACAAAGTTCAGAACTATGGTTCTTGAGTCAGATAATTAGCTGGCAACATAGAACCATCATGTGATTACTTGTTAGGATTTATTATGTATAAACGTATGAAAGGCTTTATAGAACACAACAGAACGGATGTCGTTATGTGAATTCTAAATTGACGGGTTATTCGTATAGGTGACGATCTGTACGAATATATCTGAAAGTTTAACGTTCTGAATGATATCCAATAATTAGAAAACAATATTGAAAAGTATAGTTATCGCCGTATTCGTACGGGTGACGATTCGAACGGATACGCGCGACGACTATACGATTCGATTTAAACAGTTAATTAAATATTTCTGAAATTTTAAAATAAATAAAATATAATTAGTTAATGTATTAGGAATTACAACTTAGTTCAAAATGGAAAACTCTATTTTAAAATCGTATTATTGCGTTGCGAAAACGAACGAAAACGACGCGCGAAACCGAAACCGAGCGGGACCGAACACGCCCGAACATACCCGGGCTATTTAAACCCAAAAACCCATTTCTTCCCTTCCCAAAATTTCAGCTCCCACACCTCCTTCTTCTTCAAATTCGAATTCCCGTCACCACCATACCACCACCACTTCAAATCACCATAACTTCTTCGTTTCTCCACCAAATTTGACGTTCTAGTACTCGAAACGACCGTGAGAACAAGAGGAACACATAAGTACAGGAGATCGGAGCTGAAACGAGTGCTATCGGTCGCAGTTTACAAAAGAAGAGGCTGAATTTGAGGGTTTTCTGCACTGTTCCGACCAGGTGAGTTTTAAATGTTTGTATCACTTCAAATCAGTAGGATAAACACTAAAAATACTCTAGAAACATGTAGATCATGAAGAGATGAAGAAATAGTGCTTTGAATCGCCAAAAACGAGGTAAAATTGAGTGAGAAATCACTGATTTTCAGTTACTTATACTATTCATCATCTTGTTCGAACGACCTGAACATTTCAGCTCGTTTCAGACTTTTAAACGCTTAGGGCTTGCACAAAAATAGACCTAAGAAGGTTAGGAACATAATGGAATGAAGTTTGGAACAAATAGCAGCGAATTTGAGGCGAAAACAAGCTCAAACGAGCTGTTTTAAATTGCTGTTACTGTTCCGGCGAGTTCTTAACATGTGAGCCGAATTTCAGCCTTCTAAACCCATAAGATTTGCACAAAAACGAACTAGGATGTTAATGATTCCATTAGATTTATGTTTGGGTCAGTTTAAATTCGATTTGGGGCTGTGTGCAGCTAATTTGATGACATAAGGGCTGCACTAGGGGCTGGCCAATGCTGATGGTATCGGCAGATTCTGCCCAGCCTGTATCTTTGTACTTTTAACATAGCAAACGTTCAATTTAACTCACGAAACTTTCCAGAATACTAGTTCAATATGTTAGGAACAACTTTCATCAAGACAAGTTTCATTGGTTCGGACTTTAAATGGGTCAAAAGGGGCTTCCAAACGCAAATCATCGATGCTGCCATATTGAAGGAAATATGGGGCTGTTTCATCGATGTTAACCACCAGCCACCATCGATTTTGTCTTGAGCTTTCGATATTATTTAGTTTAATGTCTTACAAGTATTTAAAGCTTGGAACCATCTCAAAACACTTAGAAATAAAGTCATAGGGCTGATTTGAACAAAGTGGTGTCGGCTAAGGAAGCTACTTGGGTTTTGTAGTGTTAATCGTTATTCAATGCCATCTACACTAACTTTTTGTCAAAACAAACACCGTCCCAAACTCTCTTAACCCATAACATATGTTTTAACAACCAATTGGGATTAAAACCCTTAAATTTGTTAAGTAAAACAATGGGATTAATACGTTAACACCGATAATGGTTCAAAGTGACCATTTGGGGTGTTAACCGATTTCAAACATATCGATACTAAGGATTTTCAAAACAAAAGATATCTTACACTTTTCAAACATATAAACATGGGTTTTATGAAGTCAATAGGATTGAAATACTAGGGATTTTAATGATCAAAACAAAGAGACAAACTAAGAATGGGTTGTTTGACCTTATGTTGTCAACACGCAACCTATAGCAAGTTCAAGTAATCGGTTTTGTTTAAAGTTATATAGTTATAAAAGTTAGTTTTATTATAATTGATTGGGATTTGGTTGTAAAATAGACAATATAAATTGTCTGGATTTGGACTAAAAACAAAGGAAACTCTGCCCGATTTTCGTAAAATTTAAAAGTAAGTTGTTATTAACTAACGGATAAGGGATTCATAGAGGGTATATAGCATAGAATAATAGAGAAACTTAGAAACACATTAGCAAGTATATAGGACACATAGTCGCACACCGAGACCTAAACCCTATATACGTTAACTATAAATACTTATAGTATTCGAATCGTAATAAATCTACACAGGCGTTGAAGATACTTAATTTACAACAAACGAGCGCGCATTATTTTCTTGGTTGAAACATAAGAGCTACAACACAAGTGAGTTCATTGCCCCTTTTCTAACATTTTGTTTTAAAACGCGGGGCTGAGAAGCATGCGTAAACTATTTATTTAAATTGTTTACTTAAATGCCTTAAAATTTATATGTTTTACATATATATAAATGTTATCCTAGACCATGTCTAGGAAGGTTTTATGCAGGTTTACTAATTGATTTACTTATAAATTAAGTGAATAATCAGGTTAAACTAAACATTTCAACAGATCAAAACATTTCAAACGAATCAAACTACACATTTTGACAAAACAAGTGTGTGAGTTCAAGGAATCAAACGAAACATTTTGACGAATCAAATGGGTGGTTTCAATGAATCAAACGAAACGTTTTGACAAATCAAGTGGGTGAGTTCAACGAATCATACGAAACATTTTGACGAAACAAGTGTGGGATTTCAACGAATCAAACGAAACAATCTTTGCAAAGACAATATTCGATGTTCTACAAATCAAGTGTTTGTTGAACAACGAATCAAGTGTACAATTGATCAAAGAATCTAGTGTTCTATGATCAATGAATTAAGTACATCTTGAAACAGAATCAGACGAATCAATAAATCATTTTCAAAGGAAAGCCTGAGAAATATCAGAGATAACATACGCCAAAACAGACGAAACAGAAAACCCTACATTTCAAGAAGTCCTAGCTAGACCGTTTGATTTGTAGGTCGTATGTTTGAGGATATTTACAGATTCCCTGACTACTAAGTACCTAGATTGACAGACTAGTCTACTCGAGTTGACCAAAGGCCCCAATCATTAGGACTTAGATTTTATTAAATGTTTGTTTATTATTTAATTAAGCATTTATAACTATTTATACAATTACTGTAGTTGATCATATTGTGTGATGAACTTATGAAGTCAACATGGATTTCAAATAATTGTAACTACAGGAACAACAAACAGGGGAAACTCATGGGATTGTGTTAAGGGTAAAAATGCTTAATTATCATTTACAAGAGTGTCCTATGCGTATTAGTATGTGGTGGGATGGCGTCTGGGCGGGCTTGTAGGCTCGACTCAGGGGTATGCCCTATATATAAGCATACCTATATGGATAATTCATTGAAGTTAATGAGGTTAGGGTCTTTACCAAAGGAGGTTTTCAAATCATTTTCAATTACTAAAACTATATGAACTCACAAACCATGTGTTGACTTTATTTTTGCATGACTTCTCAGGTGACGAACAGGCAACTGAAGAGTTGTTTCTTTTGGACTAGGTTAAAGATAGAGGACCTAGCTTTTGGACCTGCATATTTTTGGACATCATACACAGTTATTTTGTATATCTTGTGCAGATACAAGATTGAAGATTTATGATGTTATAGTAGATTTACATTGTTAAATTATAAACATAACTGATGTAATTTAATTTTGTAATTCTATTTTATTTTAGCATTTCTCAATTAAATCATGTGCGATGTAAGCAATCTGATCACTTTCGATTATCTCACACGATACCGCGCCCCGGGAACCTTCCGCCAGTCGGGGAAAACCCGATCCTACCCCGCCGGCTCGGGGTGTGACATGAACTGCTTATACTGTAACAATAGTATTTACATCAATACACTGCAAAGAGGGGCAATTAAGAGTCAGGATTTTATTGTGGATTTATACATATTACTTTGTATCTTAGTGTATGGCATGTTTCTGTAAAATCTTCTGGAGCAATTCTCTTTGTTGAAGCTAGGTTGGTCAATCCTGCAGCAACTTTTTTCAATAAGAAAAAAAAAACATGTTTCTTAGTCATTGTAACATCAACAATCAAGATCCAGTTAAGTTTAATATAATATACATACAAACAAACGATTAGAACAAGTGGCAAGTGTAGATCAACTTCTATAATGAGAAAAAGTAAATTATATCTACCATGTGTTTGATGAAATCAATCAATAAATTATAAACACGAGAGAATCAATAGAAAAGAAAACCTAACTTGATGACAAAATTGATCCAGAACAAAGAGGGGCATGAAAAAAAATGACCCCGAAAGAAACCTTAATCCCAAATTGTTCAGTGTTCGTAGAATGTACCTTCGAAGATCACCCACATTCACAAAAACCAAAGGCATATCGGATTTGCAGATAAATATGGGTTACAATCGAATGCCAACTACACGTCCGGGTGATGAACAATCTTCATAGACATAAATGGGTGTTTAAGAATGTGATTCCGATCAGTTATCATAGACAAAATTCCATAGGTAAAATGTGCAGCAGATTGATCTCTGGTTGAACTGCATATCTCCGACAGCCTAAGATATCTGGTTGGAATTGTACAAAGATTTGAGTATATATTATAGAGTGAGGATGAGGACGATGGTTTATATATACTCGCTGCATCAGGATCAAATTTATGAAGATTTGAAATACAATTCGTTGTTGTTTTAGATTCGGGATATCAATTTCTCTGAAAACACAATTTCATGATGTTTGGCGTAACGAAGATGCGTGTTCTAAACACAACGGACTGTTGCAAATGCAAGACCTGAGATTTTCATATTTTTAAAATATATTATATACATATTTACATTATCCCTGCTTATCTCCTTCTTTATGGACAAACTTAAATTTGTTTTATCTATTTAAACAATCTCTTCAATAATATGTAATGTTTTTACCTTTTTAATTAGCCAAAGTACATCTGTATCATTGTATGTATTTATATATACTACACAAATCTATACCAATAAATAAATAGTTAGAGGAGCAAAAGTTATTATTATAAAGGATGATGAACTTAAACTTTTTTATTAATTTAATCAATCAACTTATATAATATATGTATAAAATCGGTGGTTATTAATAAAAATTAAATTTATAAACTACCAACCTCGTGGCTAATATCTGCACAAAATTCTTCAACTTTTGAGAAGCCCAAGGCCCCAAGCCCTTTGAACGTGGACAAATCTGTCAAACAAACAAACAAATTATTAATCACATTAATAAGATATAAATGTTTCATGAACCATTTCTGTTTTAAGATTACATTATTCTATGTTTTTTATCCTAAGTAATTATCAGAATTGGCTCCAACAAATTCTAAACAAGTTTACGATAATTAATTAGAAAACACACAACACTACCGAAATAGACACCTACTATGGTGAATTCTAGAGACTGGTAAAATGGGCGGGTTGGATTGGGTAACGGGTTAGAATTGGTGTGGGTCAGTATGGGTGCAAGTTATGATGAGTTTTAAACAAAATTAGTTTTGGTGTACATAGATTGTTTTTAAAAACATCAACTTATTTCAAGTTAAAATGAGTTGTAATGATAACAAATAATTTATTTTAGTAATTTTTCATGATTTTCACAACAAATATATTATTAATCATTCTTACCCGTTTGAATTAATTATATTAACATAAATCTTAAGTTACTCATCTTGACTCGTATTTTGTTAAGGTGTTACCCATCTCAACCATTCAATGTCACGTTCCTACCCATTTCGTCTCAAATTACTCTAATTGTTTACCCACATCTATTTATTTATCTTATTATGGGTCAAGATTGTCTCGCCTTCAACTACCACTTGCCTTAGAATTATGAACCGGAAAAAAAAATTAACATGAATACTAGAAGAATTAGACATTTTAATATTTTTAAAATGAATTAAAGCTTTTTAGGTTGCTTTTAGTGTAGATCAAAGCTGGTAAGAAGAAGACTTACAATAACGCACATACTTGCCTTAATGCTATCGTTGAATGAAACAAAATTTCAAAGGTAATAGGTCCGGCAGATCTCCGGCGGCCTAAGTTACACCCGTCAGATGGATATATCTTCGGTTGAAATTGCAAATCTTAATCATATCTCCGGTTCGTCACCGCAGCGATCGGAGTGAAATTAGACAACGAGGGTTGTATATGCTCAAAATAATATGATAATCAACGTTTGAGATCATAAGTTGAGAGAGAAATTTAAAACATGTACTTTTTTTAACTGATCTCAACGTGTAAACCACTGATTTTTATGACATGTCACCAAGGTCTAGTTACCATGACCTCCGTTGAGACGCCACCACCACCACAGGAGGAAACCGCACCGGAAAACCTCTTTCAAGGACCCCTATTTCGTCTTGAGAGGGATTTGAACACATGACCATCCATTTGGAAAGCCATGGGTTACCATTAGGACAAAACCTCTTTTGGTTTAAGACATATAATTAATAATATATACCTAAACAAGAACAAGTTAGCGTGTGTTCACCACAAACTTCACTGCACATACTTGCTTTATTGCGATCGTCTAATGGAACAAAATTCCAGAGGTAAAAGGTCCAGCAAATTGGTCTCCGGTTGAACTGCAGATCTCCGTCGGCCTAAGATCTCTGGTTGAAATGTATGAAGATTTGAGTATATTGCAGATCTCCGACGTCCTAAGATCTCATGTTAAAAACTTTTCAGGAGGTGCATCACAAGCATATATTCTAATGAAATGTTCAAGAAAAAAGTAGTGTTAAAAAAGATTATGATGCAATGAGAATTAAATCATATAAACCACAATAATATAAATTTAATAAACAATGATTACCTTGTGTTTATCTTTTGCTCTTTGAAATGCTTCAATGCCTTTTGTATCTGAAAAAGAAAAGGTTGACACTTACCTTAAGAAATAGATGTCACATACTTACATACACATGGACTAGCTAGATCAACACAAACCTTGTAAATTAAACCGGACATATGCATCAACATTGAAATTAGTTAACTACAACGATATCATATTTAAACCGGCCCTGATCCTGGCCAATTTGCTAAGACGGTAACACCAAGAGAAACATCCTGACTAACTTGTAGCATATAAAGCATGTTCATTCACATATAAGCAATAAAATAATAGGAAGTACAACAAAGGAAATATTGGTTTCTTTAAAGGGTAAAGCCAAGGTCTCCAAAAGGACATTCCCTATAATAGGGTGGCTAACCCAAGCAAAGTGGCAGAAAAACATTAGTTAACTTCTTATACAAAAAAAGAACCCGTCATAAGAATTAAGGAAAATGTCACGATGCCAAGTTGATCTAATACTCAAAAAGGAAAGGAATGAATTCCAAAGGACATAAGTTCTTAGGTCCAGTGGCGAAGCTTCAAACGTTTGTCATGGGGGGCGAAAATTTACGTGAACTATAAAAAAAAAATTCAATCGATCGACATGTCTCGGATAATCTTGGTCAGTGATTCGGGTCAATTCGGGTCAAACAGTAAAAATATAAGTATTTAATAATTATCATTATACGTCAAAAAAAGTGAGCACCTAAAAGAAGAATTAAAGTTTATCTCAACGCACATGATATTTTAAGCCAAAATTCTTAAATTCTGCACCAAATTACTAATATAAACACTAAGGTTCATCATCTAAGGATTATATTTTCACAAATCACAAGTTAAGAGCATGACACATCAATGTCAAATAGGCTTATACTTTATAAATAGCCAAATAGGAATCCATCAAAAGTTCAAACTCCAAAACGAATGTTAAATACTGCAAGTCTTCAAAATGAGGTTAAATAGGAATTTATCAAAAGTTCAAACTCCAAAACTAAGTTTGACCACTAAGGTTACATAGCAATCCATCAAAAGTTGAAACTCCAAAAGTCTTAAACTAAATAGTGCAAGAATTTGGGATTTTGAGAAAAAAGGGTGAGAAAAGAAAGGTACGGTTACAGTTGGGTCACGGGAATTTGGTGAGAAGGGGGGGGGGGGGGGGGGGGGATGAGTTTAGAATTTTCACTTGGGGTATTTTTAGAGGTAATATTTGAGTAAGTTTTAAAACTAATCTTTTGCACAAATCAAATATAACTTTTTTTGTTTTTTATTTAGAAAAGACGGTAATTTATTTTTTTTAAAGTGAGGGGGCGAAACAATTTTTTTTTTTTAAAAAAGGCAACCTTTGAGTCTAAAAATTAACACTACGATGGTCGACTTGCTGATATTTAAGATTTGTTTTGTCTTCGAATTACGGTGAGATAATTTATTTTGTGCGAGGTGATGGGGATGGGCTGGGTTAAGTGCATGCAACACCCATGGGCCATGGCCATATAGCGTTCAAAATTGATAAAAAAAAAAAACACACGCTGATTCCAAAATAAGCTATAATTTTAACAAATCTAAACACATTTTTATTCAACTAGGGGTGTTCACGAGTCAAATCGAGTCTGGCTCGACTTGGATTGTAAACAGAGCCTGAAATCTTGGCTCGTTTTGGTTCGTATTTGGCTAGATTTTTACATAATTTAGATTTTAGGATATGAGTTTGTTACTTGTGAGCTATGGACCAGGTTATCTTTTATTTTTTTATTATTTTTTCTTTAACATAATTACAAATATGACACAAAAGTATAGTTTTTACTAAATCTTTTTTCTAAAAATAGGGTTCTTATTAAAAATGCGTTACAAGGGTGTTTAGATTTTACTTTTTTCACAAATTGGACTACCTTCACATTTAGTAGTGATTTCAAGGAGGGATAAGATTGAAATGTGGGGTGCATGAATTTTTTATTGTAACTCCTTACATCCCTACATTTCAATTTCATATCTCCTTGAAATTGTCACTAGTAGTGAAGGTAGCCCTGTTTATAAAAAAAAAAAATCTGAACACCTCTTATAACCAATTTTTTAACAAGAACCTCATTTAAAAAATATATTATTATTAAAAGTAACTTTATATTGGTATATTTTAGTATATCATGTTGTACAAACAATCCAAGTTAACAAGGTGAGCCAATCTTAGCTTGGACTTGACTGGTTTTAAAAGGAGCCGGCTCGATTACAAACGAGCTTTATTCAAGCCAGGCTTTATCCGAATGAGTTATGAGCCTTTTGCAAAACCCTAGTTTCATCTATGTGTAAGTATGATATTTTTCACATCAGATCAAGGATCGGTTACCATTATGTAAAATTGCCGCCAAAATCTGCCTCGACCTCTTTCTTGCCCAACTGTAAAGCGTTAACACATGAAAACCTTTGCCCCACACGCCATTGATAAAACCTTAAATTAAGGAATTATGTTCGTTTGTTGATTTGTTTGTGATAGTGTGTGTGTGTGAGAGAGAGAGAGATCAAGGCCCAAGGGAGGTTGTTATGGAGATTCTTTGGTACGGTTTTAGCTTTTAAGAAGAGGTAAAGAAATGGATTCATCACAAATGTTACGGTTGAGTATATTTTAATACTAGTTTAGTATTCCATGTATAACACGGATTACATATAAAAATATAACGAATAATTATTAATGAAATTTATAAAAAATAAGATGATATTTAGTATAAAAAACAATTACAATTTCGTATGATTTAATATTTTAAGCATTAAAATAATAATATTATATCTTTAAACACTAACTTTTTTTATAGTTTTTTTTTTTAAATATTGTGTTTCAAATAATTTTTTTTGACAATTTTATAATGTATAATTATTTTTTTTAAAAAGTGTGTCTTTAATATTAATATTTTCTAATGTATTAAAAAATAAAATGTATTAAAAGGATGTTTGATATTAGATATTTAATAAGAGATAGGGGTGTTGAGAATCTCTAAAAACATGCCATGTGACACAAAAAACTTTTATTTGTTAGTATAGGAAGATTAGCAAAGTTAAGATACAGTCTAAGTATGATATAATGTAGACAGTCTTACTTCTAGCATGTTGGAGTAAAGAGACTGCTTCCAATGCTGCCTTCGACTCATGATGCATGATTAACCAATCAACCCAAAGTTTTTAATGTTATTTTCATAAAATTAAGTAAAATAATCATAAAATCAGTTCAATTTTACTTTTGTTCCTCAACTTAAGGGCTGACAAATAAATACATTATATACACACACCATAAAAGTGATGGATATAAATTGAATAATTGATAATAAGGAAATGGTCATGTTATTCGATCTCTCATCCTTCCCACACTCTATACGTCTCATATGGCCTATACGACATATAAGAATAAACATTATTTGTCATATTTTTCTTAACATCAATGATTGGACTCATATACGTCTTATTGTTGAATAAGAGAGTGTCACAGGAGATTATACGTCTCATATGGGCCTATATGAGACGTATAGTGATGATGAAGTGTTAAAATATAAAAGTTGTGTGTGGAATTAGCCCAGTCTAAGGAAAAAGTAGGCACCGTTCGTAATAGGAATCGGCCTGAAATAGCGATACGTGACATCAAATCAAAACACTGATCTTTAGAGTCTTGTTGAAACCCGCATTTGAAAGGTTCGATGGTTTTTTATTTCTACGTAACTTATCGTCCTGAGTCATGTTATCAAACCAGTAGTATTAGAGGGGGTGTTTTCGCTTTACTTAGGTGTAAGCCAGGTAAAAAAGGCGAGTTGGGTTCCGAGTCAGAATAAGTTATAATTAAGCAAAATCAATTTGGGTCAAAATATATTGTTTTAAAAAATCAATTTGTTTTAAGTAAAAATGTGATTAAACTAAACATATAGTCTATTAGGATAATTTTTAATGATTTTATCATCAAATATGTTATTAATCATTCTTAAACATGTTAATATATTGTATTCACATAGTTTTTAGGTTATTCATATTGACTGGTATTTTGTTAAAATGTTGTTCATCTCAGCCTTATTTCATGTTATAATATTATACATGGGCGAAACATGTGAGAGTTAAGAAGGATCATTAAACTTTAAATCACCAGAATTTGTATTTTTTTACAAGTAAATTAAAACTGACTTTTTTTAATAAATTAAAAGAACGCGTTGCAATTGATGAAGCTATGACTAAGACCATGCTTAGCAATCACTCTAGTGAAATCTCACCATACTAAAATTTTCTAGCCACGTCATCACCCTATTAAAAACCTTAAAACTTCATAATGATCATTTCATTGAAAAACCTTCCCCGCTATGTCACATCATCAACCCACTAAACCTTAAAACACGCACAATGGCCAATAAAAACGAGAGGGAAAAGCGGGAATTGCTGAATTCATATTTGAATTGGATCAATTATGAATTGTTTAGTTCATAATTGAAATTGGTTTGATTGTTAGGCTTGACTTTATTTAGTCAAACTGCTTAAAGATCATAATGTTTGAATTATGACTTGTGTAATTGAATTGAATGTCAATTGGTTGGGTAAATCTATGATAGAAGTATCGGAGGATGAATATCATAGAATCATGGTTTATAAATGTTTATAAACCTATGAATTGTTGGTTGATATAAATTCTATGATAGAAGGACTCGAGTGTGAACATCATAGTAAGAGTTGGAAATTGTTGATTACTTAACCACTTGAATGAGGAAGTAAATTTTGGTAAGTTATGACGGAAGTACTTGGGTGAGAACATCATAACTATGTTGAATATCAATTTGCCACTTGAGTGTGGTTTAATTGATTTGAATTGGTTGAAATTTGATTAATTGATAGAGTTGATTTGAAATTTATAATGGAAGTACCTTAGGGGTTAACATTATAGTAATTATTGATGAAATATGTTTGGTTATTGATGGAATAATCAAACGAGTTGATATGAAAGGAAAATTTAGGAGTTAAATCACTTTTAGTGATATTGACCCGTTTGGGGAAAATAATGCATAAACTATGTTTGGTGTGCATTTGTATGTTTGAGTTCATTATAATATGATTCAAACATGATAATAATACATATAATATGTATGTGGATGATTTAATGGAGTTTTAGAAGGGTCATAACGTTAATTGCTTGATTTTGGAATTTTGACCCGTTTGAGTAATTTATTCACAAATTGATTGAATTATTATCCAATTGTGTTTGGATATGTTATGATATGAATTTGAGGAGTTGTGATTCCATATAATATGTATTGGAAACTTGTGATTTAGTTTCGGGCAGTTTGGAACGATAGAAAGTGGTTTAAAAGGTCCAAAACGCGCAAAATGGAGGAAAAACATACACCCAGTGGCGTAGGCTACGCCCTGGGCATAGGTTACGCTGAGAAGGTTCTGTCCCACTGGGCGTAGGCTACGGCCAGGCCGTAGCCTATGGCTCGGGCAATCTAGATTTGTCCGTTTTTGACGTTTTAAACGCGTTTTAAGGCTAGAACCCTTCCGTTTCGAACCATAACTTATATTTGGATAATCTTACTTAGTTCTTATGAACTAATGGTGAAGATATATGTGGTGTTTGCAGGTCGGAAGTAGATGATGCGTTAAAGCTCATGATCGGGCGCATATGTTGAAAAATTCAAACGTTTTGGATATCTTGGTTTTTGTGTTGTCATGCAAACTATTGTATGATGATTTTGTAATTAATTAATAACTTAACAAGTTCATATTACTTATGAAATGTTTTTTGTCGCTTCTGCATAAATATTTGATAAAGTTTTGAGTTAAAATTTAACTGGGACCTAAATTTGACACGTGTAAGCGTGTATGTATTTTGGGTGTTACACATACACTCTCAATAGTGCAAACCTAGAAAACAAGTGACATGCCACGAAGGAGGGTCTGGTTAACCCAAACCCAACAGTGACTTGACAAAGGTGGTTCCTCGAGGTCCAACGAATGCATTAAAACTACCACTCCTAACTCTCGTGCATTGGGTGTAACCTCAAACAAGTCTGGCCCCAACAATTCCTGTTGCTCGAAGGAGAATGTTTTTGGTGCACCGAGAAGTTCATGTTGGGCACCGAGGAGTTCCTCATTCCCTTTACAGAACGAACTATTAGACGAGTTGGGGTTCCAAATTAGATTTCCTTCCAGGCATCATTAAGTCCTTATGGCTTCCGATGATATTCATAAGACGAGATTTCGTACTCATGAGGGTCATTACGAGTTCCTTGTGATGTCATTTGGTCTCACAAATGCACCAGTGAGGTAGCAACATCATAAGCATTAATGAACCATGGGTTTAATACAAAACCAATTTTAAATGGAAAACTAGTAGAACTGCATTAGCATACTCGGTGCAATAGAAGGTAATCGTATGTAGTAGAGAGACAATTATAAAAATTTGTTTATGTGTCATGTTTAAAGAAACATGTACAACAATTGTTAATGTGGTTATTACATGTTTCAATTTAAAATTGGTTTGCTATTGAACATCTCTCATCAATGACGAAGCTTAATAGGGGCCAGTGCCTCTTTTTTTTCCATCTGTGGTGTTAATTTTTTGACCGAAATTTTATTTTTTGTTTTAAGTACAAGTTTTGCCACCCTTACTTCAAAATGTTAACATGTATTGTGGTTCACGTAAATTTTCACCCTTTCTTACAAAACATTCAAGCTCTGTCACTGTCTCTCATGTACTAGTATATATTGTTCAATTCATTAATGTATAGTCTTTATTTGAATTTGCAGCATGCATTCTTCACTACTAGGGAAGTAAAGGCTATGAAAAAATTAACTTTGGTTAGTACCTATGCCATGAGCTATTATGACATGTATGTTAGGATGATGATATAATGCATGTATGTGTTTGAAAAATGTATGCCAAGATTATGGTGTTGACTTTAATCATCATAGTAACCCAGTGAATTCATGCCTGTGTAAATGTGAAACTAGGTCTAGTAATCTTAATCCAGATCAGAAATAAGTAAGTTTGGATAAAAAAGTTAAAATGGATAACTCAATAACATAGAATGGGTGGGATGGACAATACTTTGACATAATATAAGTTAATACAAGTAACATAAAAATTATGTGAATATAATAAATTAAAATAGATTAGAACAATATATTGTCCAAATAAACTATTTGTCTATTTACAACTTATTTTGATTAAACCGAATTGATGTTTTTTTCGAAACGAACCTTTTATATTCAAATTAATTATGATTATAACTTGCACTCATTCCAATCCTGTAATGAAATGTTATTCAACCCGTCAATTTTGTCAAGTTTACGTGTAAGTAAATTTTATATCAACTCTAATTTATGTGCAGACAACAACTATTTTTTCTTGTTTTAGTGATCAAGCAACAATTTAATTAATTAATTAATTAATTAATTTTTTTAATAAAATGGCATGACACGGGAAGTCGGGTATGATGAAGATGAATAATTTAGGGGATATGGTTTCTTTAAGACGATGATGATAATGAATTATTAAGGGGCTATTATAGGCAGGTTTGGTCAGTTCGTATGAAATGGATGCCGTAGGCCGAACCACATTTGAAACGTTTTTTTTTTTCTTTTTTCTTTCTTCAAAATTATTGGTTTGCAGTTAAAAATTTAAAATGATAAAAACGTTCACAATGGAAAATATTTAAAAAAGTGCTATACTAGATTGGTTTAAGAGTTATATGCAATTAAGTTTATATATAGAAGACAAAGCATAGGATATCATTGGTGATTCAAATACTTTAAAACCTCAAAGAAAGAAGAAAATATGCATTGGTAAAACAAATGAAAACGTATCAAATAACCAACATAAAGTTGCAAAAATTTTAAAATAAAAACGTTTCATTAAAATCATGTTTTATTAAAAAGATGTTTTATGTCTTTATTTTGGTTGTGTTGTTGATGATGTGTTATTTTAAAACTTACTACATTGGTGTAAATAATATATTTTATATATTGTAAATGATTTGTATTTTAACATTTAAGCAACTAAAGTTCCTCGTTGGTTCTGATTGCCATGAAATTTATAGGCTTGAATATTGTTTTTCTCTTAATATATCAACTTGTTTTTGGACGTTGGAGTGTCATATGGTATATCAGTTTGGAGAGTTTATTAGATTCTGGTGAGTAGTGGCGGAGCATGGTCAACTTGAAAGGAGGCGGAAAATGTTGAAACCCATAATACATGTTAATTTTTTGAAGCGAGAGACCAACCCCTATTTTTAACTAAAAATAGCATTTCGGTCTAAAAATTAACACTACGGACGGAAAAGGAGGGTCCGGCCCCAAAGAAGTTACGCCTCTGCTGGTGAGTTCTTCCATCCTGGTTTTAATCATAATGTTCATACCTTGCAGTGACAGATCCATGAAATTTTTTTTTCCAGTGTCCTCACGTTTTGGTATTCGAATGATTTGTCAACTTGAAAAAAAAAATTCAATAATAATGTATTAAGGTTCATGAATTGTACACAATAACAATTTTTTCCAGCTACAGTCGGTTCTTTGCGGTTGGTTTGTTTCGTCTTTTAGAGCTGTCAAATGCAACTAATCTCACCATTTTGGAGAAGGTAATGCCGATATATGCATTCTATCAATGATCATTGAATTGTTCCTTTTATACATTGAAAGTTGATGCACATCTAAAAAATGGATAAAAAAATTGTCAAGATTATAACCGAATAAAAGAGTAAAACAAGAAGAGTTTAATAATTTAATTTTTATAAAAAAACATGTTATAAAGAAATTATAAAGGTTAAAAGAAGGAAAGAAAGAATCACCTTAATATACCCTCAAAGAAATTGTCACCGTTTTTTATTTAAAATTTCAATTTAAACTAGTTTAAAAGATCGTGTATTACACTAGAATTAATTGATAAATTACCAAAAAGTTTGTACAAATAAAAAAGATAGTTAAAAAAGAGATACTATATAACAAAAATATTCATAAGTTATATATTAACAATAAATTATTATTTAATTTTTTATATAGTTTTAGTATCTTTATTATTTAATAGGAGAAAAAAAACATAAATTATTATTATTTAATATGGTTTTTTAATAAGAGTGAATAATATATTCAAAGTGAAAAGTCATTAGCGAATTAGCGAATGACACGTGTTTATTTTTATTTTCATTTATTAATATAAAACCGGTTAATTATAATTGTTTTAATAGGATTTGCTGTAGTATAGGGTATAGATGCCTTTTAGTCAAATCGACTATGTCCTGTTTAGCGTTACATCATATTTTATTTTAATGCTGCACCATTCAACCAAATTAACAAACCCTCTGTCACTCTAGATTATTAATATAAGAATAACAAATT
Organism: Mikania micrantha; assembly: GCA_009363875.1. Taxonomy (NCBI): domain Eukaryota; kingdom Viridiplantae; phylum Streptophyta; class Magnoliopsida; order Asterales; family Asteraceae; genus Mikania; species Mikania micrantha. The sequence goes on from CM018689.1 coordinate 53,762,236, forward strand.
AAATTTGTTAAAGAAAAGTAGGGAATTGCATGGAGAGGGAGTCGTAGATAGATGCGTGGAGTCAATGACCAAAGGTGTTTACCCGAGCCGGTTTTGAGGGAGTGTCGGAGATGCGATCGTATCGGGTCCAATTTTGTAAGGGCCCGAAATTCCGAATTTTTTATATAGTTTATATACAAAATTATTTTTAAACAAATTATATTTTTGTTACACCTAATCATATAAAAAATAATTTTGCTTAATTGTATTTTATTATACATATTAGCTTATTTTTTCATATCAACTATCATCAATTTATGTTTTTTTATATGTATATGGGTCTACTTTAGTACCCGCACATAATACTTAAAATCTTGGAAATGGATCTGGTGTTTACCGTCGTCCCTCGCCCTCTAAGTTCTAACTCAACATGCGAGTGGGGCACGGAATCCACACTGCATTGGTTATATTTCGTAACAAAACAACTGGGGATTTCCTTGAGACGGTCTTCAAATAACCATTTTACACCTTTTTTTTCTTTCTCAATCTCACAAAGGATGAAATTCAATCTCTTAGGAGAAAATTAATTACGATTCTTTGTTCTTCATCGATCTTACGAATAATATTAATGTTGCTTCAATGTTTGGCATGGATGTATCTTCGAGATGTCGAACAACTTTGAGTTGCAAACCCTTAGCCTCGCTCGACGTACGTCCCTATTATGATATATTTGTATGGAATTCAGTATCTACTTTTTTAAAAATATGGTACCGGTATTTTCAATATATGTATCGGTATGCTACACTATTGATCACATATTCACATCCTTACTCTCCATCAAATTGACTCAGGTTGATATTATTGTATTTATGGTTATTGTATTTATGGTCAGACCAGAAACTGCCACTAAAACCGGTTTTATTTGATGTATTTGGATCACTATCAGTTGAACTGGTGAACCGAATGTGGTTAGACACAATCAAATTTTATACTTTTTAAGCATGATTATATATGTTTGAACAATAATTATATTGATTAAAATATTAAATATAATTATTCTTATTATATTTTTTTTATTTTAACTATTTATAATGTCGTAAATCCGATCCGTCTAGGGGAGTAAAGCGTAACTATACAACAAATATTGGAATCTTACTAGCTTTATGCGTTTGAAGTGATTTAAAACTGATTATCAAAAAACTACCAAACCATAGGGGAGTAAACTAGTAAAGCGTAACTATATAGCTGCTACCAATGATTCTCAGCTCAAGTGGTTGAGAGGAGGTACCCTGTGACTTCAATATTGGGGAGGTCACGGGTTCAAGTCCTGGCATTGACAAAATAGGGGTTCCATGCTAGGTTAGGGGGTTTTCTCTCACCAATAGTGGGTTTCCTCCTATTGGGTGTGGATATAATCGGGTGGGTTTATGACCCGTCAGTGATCCAAATTGCCGTTCAAAAAAAAAAAACTATATAGCTGCTTTTCCCTCTCTGGCGAGATAGACGGTTACATTTTCAAAACAGAATCAGTACTGCTAGCGTTCTGTTTCAAACCTCGAAATGTCAGAGATTACGTCGGAGCCGGAGATCACCACCGTCAATGATCCGTTACTCTCGCCGACTCAGGCAACCGTTCCGGCACTGTTCTCCGGAAGATATAGAACTCTAACGAGAGGCCGCATGCTTCTAAGTTGTCTCCCCGGGCGGCGTGGAGCGTCGATGGTAGTGCGCGAGAACGTGGCGCTAGAGTTGGATGATTATCTAGAGGATTGGAGCCTTTCGTTTCCGTTTGTTTTTACAAGCACTCTTTGGAACCTCTCGTTAGTAGTGGTTGCGCTAGCGGCGTTGATTTGGACTGCGCGGGAAGAGACGGATGTGAAAATCAGGATTTGGATCTGCGGTTACGCGATGCAATGTGTGGTTCATGTAGTGATTCTGTTGTCGGAATATAGGAAGAGGAATCAAAGAATCTCAACATCGGGTACATTGCTGATTTTGACTAGCAGCAGTTCGAGCTCTGATGACGGTGGAGATCGTGTTACTCCGATCAGGTCATATAGAATTCATTTTAGTTTTAATTTATTAAATTTATGATGATTCAATTACATAATTAAGGTCTGAGTATTCCTTTAGGTTAATTATTATTGAAATTGCCCGTAGTTCGGATTCTGATCCTACTTATTAGCGAAACTGCAAGTATGATCAGTTCTAAGTAATCATGTTTAGTTTGATTTGGTAAGTTTATGTTGCTTTCAAATAGGAGTACATAATTAACGTCTTAGAATTCTTTTAGTATTATTATATTGAAATTGCTATATGTGTGCTGTAGTTAAGATTCTGATCCTACTTATCAACGAAACTACGATTAATTCTGAGAATTATATCAGAAACATAATTATATATGGTTGTTGTTCAAACTTAAAAAATAAGATTCTCAAAATTCTGTTGAAAATTATATTAGAAGCTTCAGCCTGCATTGTCTAACAACATCCATGGATGATTTATGATTATACTAACTAAAAAACCGAGGATGAATAATTGTGTAGAATATTCAGGTAAGAAAACCTAGTCAACTACATACTAATAAGTCTCAGTGAATCTGAAGTTTATCTGCTAGTTCAATCGGGTTTTTAAAATAGTTAAACTCATATCATGATATAAGTAGAATAATATAGGGTTGTGGAATTCACCATTAAGTCTCTTTGAAGTAACAAGGTTTGGTAAAATTTAACATGAGTACGCTAATAGCTTTTTGTAATTATGCAGGAATTTTTGGCATAGTAAATTGATTCTATTAGAAACGATGCATTCCCAAGTTTTTGCATGCTTCATAAGTATGAAAACTTAATATTGAAGCACTTAATTGCTAAGAATAAAGCTTTAAGTTGCCAAGGTACTGCATATGTGATGCCTCAGGCATGTCCTAGAAATATGTCTTTATATTTTTGCCCCAACACAACTCTTTTCTTTATCAAGTACTACTGAGAATGTGACTTTAAGAAACCAGAAATGGGATCTTATTCATGACTTTTCAAAATCAACTGGGAGAGATTTTATATAGGAAAAACAAACATGTTGAGTAGGATTAAGGGAGTAAATGCCTATTTAATTGTTTCTCTTCGTCACAGTCTAGCACTCTAGCTATAAGTATCTTCAAAGTCTAGCCTTTGAAGCAAACTAAATGCTTGTGAGTTGTGACTTAAATTAACTGTAATCCTTGATTGTCCCACAACTCAATATCACACCAATATTTGACTCCATACAAGACTTGATGGAAGTATGATTGAAATGCCCTAATGATGTTTTATATTTTCACCAGAAGATTGGAAACACTTAATATAGTGATCTCTTATATGTGGTGGATAATTGGCTTCATTTGGATGATGTATTCTTACGTTAATCATGGCAATCTACGTTTATTCTGGTACGTCTTGAACTAATATAATAGTTTTGTGATCTTTCATAAACAGTCTGGAAAACAGTTTATAATGATGCATGCTTCTAGCTATTTCATCCTTGGCTTTTCCAGACCTACTATAAACCCATCAGTTTGATTTAAGAAGCTTCTTTTAAAGAGAAAAAAAAATTAATGGGTGAAGATTTCATAGGGGTCAAACCTATGGGTTACCAAATCTTGATTATGATTTGATAAGCTTGTGATTTGTGAATATATTTCCAGAAGAAAACAATATTATTTACGATTAATGATATGTACAAATGGAGAATTCAAACCTTTGGGTGTTTTTTAAAATTTCTTTCCTTGGTTTTGCACTGTTTCTAAATAATGACAGGTTGGCTCTGGCATTTTTGGCTATGGACATGTTCTTTCTTGTCTTTCGTATTGTTACTTTAGTGTTACTATCAGCTGGTTATTGTTTTTGCCTGCCCTGCATTATTGCAATCATGGTTTACCTCAGTCGTCAGGTAAATTCGATGAAAATCATTTTAAATTAAGCTTAATTTTGTTTGCTGTTGATTTTACAATCATGCAAGTACACAGGAAAGTTCATCACTGGCTGACATCAGCGAACTTCCTAGATACACATTTAAAGTGTCCAATGGTGACGTGGAGCAACCTGGAGTTAGAACATGCAGAATGATCCCCATGCGTGCAAATGGCCCAGAATTCTGTTGTGAACTTGATCTTCCAATTGAAGATGCTGTATGTTTTCTTTTTCCACTAATAAGATGATTTCTTACAGTTTTTGAAGTTGCAAATTACTTTTGGAAGTGATTTAGATGTTTTTGTAAGTTGCACCTGACTACTTAAGATTTAGCTATTTTTTAGTTACATTATTACGAGAGTTAAAAATGAATAGGATAGAGCATAGATGTGACGATTTCATCCCATTTTCCTACGAATGAATCAAAATGAGCTTGTGACGTTTCATCTCAGGTCAAATAAAAAATAGCTAAAAGAGGAATGACTCATATGGGTCAAACTGTAATGACGGTGAGTCATGCAGAGTCTATTTAACGTATATAACATCCTAAATCAAAGGTTTATATTGTTAAAATAATTATATTGTATTATCTTTTTTGAAAAACAGACATAAATGCTTGAAGCTGTATCTGTATATTATTCCACGTGACAATAATTTGTGCTTGACTGCTTACACCTCTAAATATGATATGAGGATTTCATTTTTACTTTATTACTGTTGAGAAATAAATGAAAAGTTGGCCATCACCAAAGGTGGCACAATGGGTGTTGGTCACGCGTAACGGGTCAAACCAGAATTTTTTTATTCAGAATTTCAGATTAACTAAGTTGACCCGAAATAAATTTTCAATATTTTTTGTTTGCAAGTAATGGGCATATGAAATATAGTTGCAAAAAGTTGCTATCCTCACCCTTACCAACTTACTCTGTTTTTCTTTTTTTCTTATAAAAAAATGATTTATACTGTTATCTTTATGTACTTTTCAGGACTGTTGTGTATGTCTTTTCCACTATGAAGACAAGGAAGAGCTTCATTTACTTGCTTGCAGGCATCACTTCCACTCAAAATGCATCAAGAAATGGTTAAGGGTAAAGAACACTTGTCCCGTATGCAAATCATTTGTAGGCGTTGTCCCATGAAATGAACATGGTTAAAGAGTTTAGGTAAAACCATAACTGGAAATATAATCTTGAATAATTCAACTAAACAAAACTAAATGGCAGAATCGTATAGGTCAATTGATGTTACATAATACATACTGTGGTTGGGCTCGTAAATCATGGTCCCTTAATTGCTCGAGTGACCGCTTTGTTATCTTTGTTTCTTGACTGCATAGTTGAAAAGAGAGGTTATATAGATCAACCAAAGAAGCTTTAATCTTTTTAGAGTGGTTGTTTGGAGACCTAAAGCTCACGGGTATGAGTAACAATTTTCACATATTAGACCCAAATAGATTTTAAGATATACATAAAACACAATATTAAAAAATAGGTTTATTAGGTCAATGCTATACTAGGTTTGTGTTGAGTCAAAGCATTCGCATAAGGATCTCTAGATTACACGTTATTGTTAAATTTTAGGGGAAATGAAGGAAAATAGCTATATCATTTCTTCAACAACAACACGGTTTGCAGTACGCTGCGTATATTATATATATGTGTGTGTTGGTCCTCGAAGGCAAAAGTAAAATTTTACTAATTTTAACGTTATTTTACTTAATATTTATGAATAAAAAATTAAAAGCATTGGGTAAATTAAGATAATATTTGTGGTAGACGTGGCCGGATGTTACAATTTTTGTCCTATAAATATTAGAGAAAGTTATAGTAAATTCAGATATATAAAAATTTGATATTCATTAGTCGTATTTGGCTATTTGCCTGTTTGTATAAGTTTTTTTGTAAGTTGTGACTTGTGAGTGAAACAGAAACAAAAAAAAATGAATAAAAGTACTATTTAATCACATAGAATATATATGAGAGATGCGTTTTAAATATTTTTAAAAATAAATAAATTTCAGATAAATATAATGAGAGGGTGAAATTCACTCACTTTTTAAATAATAATGTAGGGAGTAGGGATGAGATCGGTACCATGCCGGTACCGTATCGGTACCGATACCGAAAATACCGGTACCGAAATTCTTGAAAAATGGATACCGATACCGGTACCGAAACATTAGGTACGGTACCGGTACCGGTATTTTCGGTACTTTACCGGTTTTGTACCGTTTTCTCAATTTTTTGTTGAGATGAAGATGAAAAATATTAGTCTTGAAATTATAGATGTTATTATGCCATAATTATAAGAAAAATCTATGCATATGAATGTATCATATGAATATATTATAAAAAAATCAAGTTCACAAAATGAAGAATTACAAACTATAAAATTTGAACATATCGTCTTTTGGATTTCTATAGTATTTTTTTATATTTAATAATTAAAATATTAATTAGGTTTTAATGCATCATGGTAAATATTTTTTTAAAATATACTAGATTAGTAAATAATCAAATTTAAAACAAAAAAAATATCTATATTCCGGTACCGGTACCGTTTCGGGAATTTTCGGTATTTTACCGGTACCGAATCTACCGGTATGGTATCGGTTCGGTACGGTACCGGTACGAAACATGTACGGTACCGGTATTCGGTACAAAAATCTCATCCCTAGTAGGGAGGATGGTTGGGTCGAGTGTTGCTCCTTGGTTAAAGATTCTCACCAAAGATGTGTTGTTTGAGTGGGGGTTTGGCGTAATGATACCTAAAGTGCCCAAATCAATTAACCAGGTTAATAAATGATTTACCCAATAATTAGACCGTTTATTGGTCAACGAAACCATAAACGGTTTTAACCATAACTGATTTGGTTATAAACCGGTTTTTTAGGCTCAATTTGGTAAATGATGGAACCAAATTGATTAGTAATATAAACTATAAAAAATGGTATTTATCAAATGTGTGTTTAATGATAAAATTCTTTTATTTGTTTATTTAATTTGTTTTTGTTTCATTTTAATAATTAATAAATACTAGTTTAAAAAATATCAAAAATAATAATAAATTTTTTTATTAGTTAATTTATTAGTTTTTACATCTAATATATACTAAACTAAAAAATATGAAAACTCCATAAATTTCTTTAATTAATGGTTGATTTAATTTTTACATGTAATAAGTACTTAACTAAAAAAAATATAAAAACTCAACAAAATTCTTTTATGGGTCAATTTATTTATCTTTATATGTAATAAGTACTTCACTAAAAAATATAAAAAAAATTTTAATTCTTTTGTTAATTTTTTTTAAAATATCAAAGAAAATACAAAAATATATATGTATTACTTCCAAAATATATATTTTAAGATAAATTTTCAGTTATTCATGTTAGATTGGTCTTCGATTGTCGTTGACTCATTTGAAAAACCAATTTAATTATCATATTGGACATCAATAATATTATGCATGATGAGTTGTTCTTTAATGGTCTTTCAAGTAAATGCACATTTCTAATGTCGATAGAGTGTTGCCACCAAAGGGACTTTGTCCTAGTGGTACTCCATGACGTTCCAAAATGGAAGGTCACGGGTTCAAATCTCATCCAAGGCATATTGGGGCTAAGGAGCGTCAGGGGGTTTTCCAAAATGGTTTCCTCTTGAGGTGGGCTTCCTGGGTTCAGGTGTTGCCATATGATCCAGGTTCCGAGTCTTCGAGCTCGGTGATATCCTGGATTCAAGGTATTGCTGGTCAAAAAAAAAAGTTTTGCCCTCATATGGATAAAACATTGTCACTGTGAGAAAAAATGGATTCTGAACTATCATAAAAGTTTTGATGCTTAGTAAATCACATGTCATGTTTAATATAATTGGAAACTAAAGTTCACTTCCTTTCCACCAATCTAAACTTTTAAAATGTTTTAAACTCCTCGGTCATTAGCAACCAAATTAATTATCATGACTTCCCTAATTAGCTGATTGCATGCGGTGTTACCCTAAGCCCATTTAACAACATTATTTCTTAAAGTATTAAATAAACTGAAGTTAATGTCTTGACTTCTACTCAGACTACTTAAGTTTGCATAGATTGTTTAATATATATTTGATGAATAAACATATATTTGAAAATAATGATCAAACATGCTTTAAAAATAAATATTAATTTTTTTTTATTTTTCACAATTTTTGGGTCATTTATAATCAAAGAGGCATTATCTCATTGTTTAACGTTTTAATGCTAGCCACGTTGAAACACATGTTTAATGTTGTGACATAAGTAAAAAGAACATGTATCTATTAGCAATTATTAAAAGTATAACTTTAATTGAAAATAACATTGTTGTATAAATGACATTTTCTGATTCTTATTCATTTATTTATATTACGTTTGCCTATATTATTTGGTATATGATTGATGAGGAGCCATATATATTTAAATAATGACAAAAAAAATTTGAAAATAAATATTAATAGGTAAATTTTTTGTATCTATTGCGGAATTTGGGTCATTTATAGTCAAATAAACAACTATTTCATATATTAATGTTTTAACGACAATCACACTTAAACACATGTCCAATGTCATGACATAAGAAAAAACAATAAACATCTATTTAATAGTTGAAAAGTAACATTGTTGTATAAACCTCACTTTTTGATTAATATTTTGTTATATTTTTTCCAAATATAATAAATAGTTTGTGAAGTACCAGTCTATTTATGAGATAATATATAACCATTTTAAGTATTTGAGTTTAACTTTTAATGGTCTAATTACACTTGTGGGAGAAATGTTTGACCTGACCTCATTTGCCTACACTGGTATGAAAAACTTTTAAAGTTTCTCTTTGTTAACCTTCATTTAAGTCCAACTTCACCTATTAGTTACGTCTTAATTAAGCCCAAAAAATGGAATTCATACCCACACATAATTTTCATAATCTGTAAATTATGTTTACTAGTTAAAAAATCTTATTTTAATTTTTTTTAAAAAATTTTGTTCAATTTGTTCATTTTTGCTTCTTGGCATCTTTTTAGACGATCATGCATAATAGTTGAATGATTTACTAGCTGATAACATGGTTGGAGTGTTTTTTTTTATTCTCTTTTTTAAACACGAGCAGTAAACGTTATTAAAAGACAAATTTTCTTGAAAGAACAAATTCCTCATAATCTTACAAAACATGTTATGTCAATATTATAAATATCACACTAGATTGATATTTGTGGTTGATCACTAATCGAGTTTTTTTTTTCTATCAATTTTTTTTTTTGTCAAATGGCTTCTCAAAGTAGAGCTAGACTCCAGTTTAAGAAACGGGCTACATTATTTGCCTCGAGTCTATTAGGCACCATTTGCTATTTCGCATAAGGTTATATGTTAAAAAAAAAATCTTTGTTTCTTGTGAGAGGTTTGACCCTTACAACGATTGGTTTATTTGATAAAGAAGCACCAACATCAAATGAACTATAACCACTTATCGAGCTTGTCTTTGACGGTTCACAAAACTTGAGTTATTAAAGAGTATTTTGAGTGTTTTTGAGCATTAGAGTAGCATAGAAGTTGTCCAATTCAACTAAAATATTTACCGTCTACTTACACTAATAACTTATAGGGTCAAAAGAGTAAAAAAAAAGCTTTAAACGATTTTACAACTTGTAAAAACGGTTACTTTACGCGTTTTAGTGGCTTCAACTAGGGGTGTTCATCGGGTCGGATAACGAGTTATTCGGATTTGAAAATTTTTGGGTCTACCCGAAACCCGACCCGAAATTCAAAATATATTATCCGGGGGGCGAAAAATTGTGATTTTTTCATTCGAATAACCTGAATAAACCTGGTTTATTCGGATATCCGATCCGAAAAACTAGTTTTTGATTATACGAAACCCGACCAGACCCGAATCTAAAATCATATTATCCGACCCGAAAAAACCGAATTAAATTTCGGATGAGGTTTTTTCGGGTTTCAGATACGATTCGGATTTCGATTTTTTCGAGTTTCGGATATTTTGAACAACCCTAGCCTCAACCTATAACAATTTGATGAAAAGTTTTCTATATGCATCTCTCCAAGAAAAAAGAAAAATTCTTGGATTAAAGGGAAAAATATAAATAAAAAAATAACAATAAAAAATAACAATAAGGCGCCTTAATCTTTTATTATACAAAATTTAAGTGGCAATATTTTATCTTTCAAAATGGTAAAATCAGTCCTTAAAGTTTTCAATGTTGCAAACTCGATACTTTCTCCGTAATTCCGTTAAGTATTAGCAAAATAGGGCATAAATGTTAAAAAAATCATATAAATAATTCACTTTTGTATAAATTTTCAGATATGATCATTTATTCTATTAGTACTTAATGGAGTTAACGGATAAATGATCAAGTATGCGACATTAGAAAACTTAAATGACTTATTTTGACATTTTAAAATATAAAAAAATATCTTTAAAATTTTGTGTAAATATAAGGGCATGTTTGTTTACCTCTTAATGATTTCATTAAGAGGTAAGGTCTGAACCGGTAAGAGTTAGGTTGTTTGGTTGGAAAAAAAGACCCTCCGAATGATTTAGAAAACCTCTGAACCATTCAGCAAAAAATGAAGTCTGAATGAAAAAGATCCTCCACCAACCGTTCCATTCTCTCCCACAAAAACCCTAGGTCACCGGCCCTGTGTCTCCGGCGACCCGCATCCGGTCCTGCGAACGTGCTCATCCCTTCTGTCGAACTATCTCACCCCCTCCGGAGAGCGACTACCATCCGCAAACCATCAGTGCTCGTCGGAAACTGCATTGAAACCGATGCCTATTGCTCGACTATACCATCGCCCGTCGCTCAACCGCACCACAACCGATGACGACGAAGTTCACGTGCAACCGATCGGGTCCTTCGGACCATAGGGGGCGGTGACGGAGTCGGCAATGGAGGCGGCGACCTGCGACCAGATGCGGTGAAGTGGACGGTGTAAGCGATCGGGTGGGGGCTGGGAGGGAATTTTTTTTAAGATTGGTATATTTTAGAAAAAAAATTAGGATAAAGGTAAAGTCAAAAAAAAAAAAAGGAAAATGGTTAAACCGAGATTCCTATTTGCGGTTTAGGAGTAAATTTTTATTTTAGAAATTTGTGCTTTGCAGGTGTCAGCTATACCGCAATTCACAGTTGCGGTTTAGGACAAAACCATTAATCCGTAATTCATAGTTGCGGTTTAGGAACAAACCAAACTAACGGCGTTAAACTTTGGATTCTCTTTCTCAAGCAACAATTAGACAACACAAATAATGCAAAGGATGTGCAAACCTGTATATATTATTACTCAAACAGTGGTTGAATAGTCTCATGCACTTGATTAAAGCAATTCATCTGGTAAGGTGGTTGAATACATGTCATAAATGGGTTGCAGGCATGTGCAAGCCTGCATATTTTTTATTTAAACAGTGGTTGAATAGTAATCCATGTCATAAGATTGTTGCAGGCAATTATCATTTCATTTTTTCATCTGGCAAGGTGGTTGAATACATGTCATAATTGGGTTGCGGGCAATTGTCATTTCATCTTTTCATCTTTTAATACATGTCATAAATGGGTTGCAGGCAATTGTCACTTCATGTTTTCATCTGGCAAGTGGTTGAATAAGTATCATAATTGGGTTGCAGGCTATTGTCATTTCATCTTTTCATCTTTGAATACATGTCATAAATGGGTTGCAGGCAATTGTCATTTCATGTTGTCATCTGGAAAGTGGTTGAATAAGTGTCATAATTGGGTTGCAGGCTATTGTCATTTCATCTATTAAAAAATGATTCGTCATATTATATATACTCATCCATGCCTATCGTCTCAACCCACACTTCAATCAATTATCACTTACTATCAATCACTAATTCCAACCAATTACTTACAATGAACATGAACTTGCATCTTATCCCAGGTCCAATGGATGACCGCGTGTTGTACCTAGGAGCCGAACACCGGGCCAGAAATTTGTTCCTAAATCCACAAGAAGGGGAGAGTTGTACAATGGATTTTAGACGTGGCGACGGTTCATTTTGGGAGCTAATGTATGACAAACACATTACTCTTACGGGTAAAGTTTTAAGGTACATTACTTTATTTGGTTTTGGGGGTGTCCTACGATGTGGCTATAGGAGACTTGACCGAGCATTGATAGAAGCACTAGTTGAAAGGTGGCGGCCCGAAACAAACACATTTCACTTGCCATTTGGTGAGGCCACTGTAACTTTGGAGGATGTTAATGTTCTATGGGGGTTACCCATTCAGGGGGTGGCATTAACTGGGGTTGAGGGTTCGTACACCTACGATGAAAGCAGGCATATGTGTTTAACTTACTTAGGTTATGATACACAACTGAATGATTATAGAAACCATTTGCTAAAACTTAGTAATATGCTAAGTTTTATGTTAGACAACCCAATAACTGATGATTCAACAGATGAAGAATGTATGCAGCGTGCACGATGTGTTTGCCTAATACTGGTTACTAACAATGTATTAGCAGATACAAATAATGGGTATGTGTCATTACATTTATTAAGTCATTTAACTGACAATCGGCAACTGAGTTGGGGTGCTGCCGCCTTAGCGTCATTGTATAGAGAACTCTATAAGGGAACCAACCCACAAAAATCAATTATTGGCGGCCCAATGTCACTGCTACAAATATGGGCATGGACCCGGATTCACACGTTAGCACCCAGAATTGTACATGAGCAAATAGACTGGAGAAAACCATACGGTGCAAGGTAGTTAAATATTATTGTAATACTTATGAAAATATTAATATTCTAATAATTATTATTTTCTTCCTGAAGGTGGGTAGATCATCACATTAGTAGAACAGAGACTCCTTCACACGTGATAAAAGCCCACCGTACAACGTTACAGAATCTAAGAGAGACCGATGTATTATTTCTTTATCATAACTGTTTTATTAAATGATTTTAAATACTAAATATTAACATATTTTTATGTTGACAGTTTGATGTCCTCGAAAGTGGTCTAAGAAAATAACTATAAAAACTAACCTAGACTCAACTTAATTACAACGAGTTAAAACCGAAAATCCTAAACTAAACCACTACGACAGGCAAGTGTACCTATCAATTGTAGAATAGCTAACGAAAGTCCGGATATCGAACCCACGAGACACTGACTTAACGAAACAAGATTAGAAAATGATTAAAAACAAGGAGGGGGGTTTTGAATAAAAATGAAAATCAATTAAACTAATTTCCCTAATTAAATTAGAAAAGACAGATTCAACTAATAATTAAATCCTAAAACAGATTAATGATTTCAATTAAAAGATTTGATTTATAATTTTAGAAAGACCTAAACAATTAAGAAAAACTCTACTTAGGTAAAATTCCTGTTTATGATTATTGACACTATTGACTTTGTTTGATATGATGGAACTAGGATCTTAAATAGCAAAATATAGGTAACCCAATGGATTCTGGATCAAATACCAAAATAACCAACTAAGAAAACCTAATTTTCGCAAAATACACACTAGTTAATTGAATCACCTCCCGGATTTTTCCAATAACACTTATGTACTCAAATGAACAAGTCACATTCCTGATTTTCTTGTTCCAATACACCAAAGATGCAAGGAGTAATCTTAGAATGTCTAATTTAACACGAAATGACAATAACACTAAGTCTTTCAATTAACCAACCCTCCCGGGTAATTATCATGAAAACCCTAATGCTAAAGATCACACGACAAGTCTATCACCTTCCGGATTTCTAAACTTAGATACACAAAGAACCCTAAAAACATCAATTATATCTTTTCCTATGGCTAGTGATATCAAACAAACCATAAACTAGTCATAACACCAAGTCGATGACCTAATACGTGTCTAACACCGAAAGACATTCAATAAACACGTATGAAACATGATATAAACTGATATAATCAAGATTAGATATGCAAAACTCATCAAAATGACACAATAAGATCTGTTACAAAAGTGTTTTCCATCATAACTCAAAACAATAGTCAATAGTCATCAATAATCATTCAAACATTCATTCTAACCTAAGTAAAATCAAACTACTAGCCTACTAACATCATAATCAGTCAAGAAATCCCAGAAATATCATAACAAGATGAAATATAATACTGAAAATTAAGAACAATTGAGAACAAAGAGTAACCAAGATGATTTCACATGTAAACAAGATCTTCTAGCCCTCTAATGCTTCCCAAATGCCTCCTCAAGCTCCTGGATAGCTCTCCTGCTTCAAAAATGGTCGAGAATGATCCTTGAAACGGCTGGGGAGCGTCTCCTATTTAATCTCGCTTGAATCTTGACTTTTTTCAAATTTCAAACCTGTCGCGTACCGCGGAGACTAATTCAAAATAACACCGCGTATCGCGATGGACAAAACAAGCGGGGAACCCCCGAAATACTTCGCGTATCGCGAAGGTGAATTTCTTCCTCATCGCGTACCGCGATGACGTCATAATTATGAAAACTTGTCTTTTTCTCTTGATTTCAACCGGGGCTCGATTCCTTTGGGTTTCGAACTCGATTTCCGCTCATTTCATTCGACAAGCCTGTAAAAACAATAAACATGTAAAAAGAATCTAAAAATAAACAAAAACGACATATTTACAACTTAAAATCAACTAAAAACTATTTAAAAGCAGATGTGTTTTACAACCCATCAAAAATACCCACACTTGAACATTTTTCGTCCTCGAAAAAGATTTTGCAATGGAATCACAACCAGAAATTTATCTTTAAACTTAAAATTTTAAAACACATACGCATTAACCACGATTGTCAGTATAATATATCCATTTAAACCAACAACTGATATATAGGTTCCCTAATCTTGATTCATTATGTTCAAATGATTCAATCAACTACAGGTATTACACTCAAGTCATATAGATCAACTTAATCCTGATAAAAGCTTTCAAGTTACCATTACATTCGAACAACCCAAATGAATTTAAAAATCAAACCTTAGATGGAATGGATGAAGATATGGGCATTTTGCTTATAAAATAATGAGCCTAACTTAGTGGTGTTTCACTCGGTTGCCATCCGGGGTATGACACATAAGCTGCAGCTCTTATTTTATTTTATTTTATTTTATTTTTATTTTTTTTTCTGCAAGCTCAGCCCATTTAGTGGATTGATGGATGATGTTTCTTTTAATCAGGCGCCATACGTCTCGAATTTATTTTCATAAAAAGAGAAAATATGTGCCAGGTTTAATTTTAAAAACATTAAGTTGTTTGTTTGCAAAAGTTCCTCTAATCACAATTAAACAGTTTCAGAATCCCCATATTTCCCAAGCAAAACCCATTAGCATCATGAAAATTAAGTAAATTATATCAATACTAGAGAACCTTTCTATCAGTTAGGCCTACTCACATATCCCAAATTAGATGCATACGTTTAAACTTTTAAGAAAAACATAAAATTCCTGATTAAACTATCATTTTCCATTTTAAATGCAAAATCTAATTCAAAGACTTTTTACAAAATTATATACAATATTTACAATCTAACCTAGAAAATTTTAAAAATTAAAACTCAATTTACAATTAAACAACTAAAACCTAAATAAAAATAATAAACATAAATAAAAGAAAATAAAAACAAAAATTTGGAAAAGACTTAGCTGGTTTCATGTAACAGCCGTGCATGTCAAATCCAGAATAACACAATCGTATAGCATTCCATTCGCGATCGAGTTATTTGTAATCCTGTTGATTGCCTTTCTACTACAATATGTAAGTTATCACTACCCAACTGCTAAGGGTAATTCAAACCAAACTGCAAATGAAGCTCTAAACAATCCAAACAAATTACAACTTATTTACAAATGACTCAAATTTAAAAATGAAAATCTCTTTGAATTTTTACTAATTACAACTTATTTACTAAAATTTTTCAAAAATTTACAATTTTACACAAATCTCATACCCACACTTAAAATCACACATTGTCCTCAATGTGGAATATGAAATAATTAACAATTCAACATAAATATACAATTACAATAATTACAACTTCTCTGATATGTGACAATTCCTCATAAGTCTCATCAACCGCCATCAAATCCAATCGCAATCACAAATAATTCCAACTTTGCATTCTGAACATTCACGATGAATTTGGCAATCCACTAACACTCACAACAAACCATCAACATATACATGGATAATAATGAAAGAAAAACTGTACAAATGACAATCAACCATAACAACCATAAAATATATACAACCAGTAATCAAAATACATCTAAGTTCAACATAAAGTATCCAAATACATACAAACCATGAAGATAAAAACAAAAATAAAGAAAAAATACAAAAGATACAACTGCTACTGCTAAAATACTGAAATCTAATCATGAGGCTCATCAGCATCTCCTCCTAGCTGCTGGGGCTGATCCGAAGCTCTAAACCACTCAGGAATCTCAATCTCAAAATGTGCAAAAAGAAGGCGCATCATCTGACCCAACCTCTGCTGCTCCTCCTCCCAAAGACTCTCTAAAGTAATACGAGGAGGACGAGGCTGACGAAGGGGAAATGTCTGCGGAGGCCTCTCTGCCCTGTGCAAAATCCTCTGTCGCTCCGGAGGTACCTGCCTCTGCAAAACCTCAACATCCGGGGCTATCTCTGGTGCAGGCCTAGCTGGCATCCAAGTGGGTGGATCTGTCATAGTGCACATGCCAGCTAGCCTCATATCATCCAAACTATACCGCCCCGTCTCGGGTCCCTCAGTCAAAAATCGGCGTGGGAATCTGTTAAAGACTCCCAGCCTCATAGCAATCCCTCCAATATAGGGCCCAAGATCCAGTCTAGCCGTCGCCCCTCCACGGCGAATCCTCCCGAATGATGACAATAAAATACAGGCGAGGTTAGCCGGGCGACGGCTAATCATGCTGTACATACAAAACAGGTCCAGTTGGTTGCACTTCTCTGCACCGGCCCTGCGACCGATGAGAGTGCAACTAACCATCCTGTGGACATATCGAATGAGTGGATCACGAATCGAGGACTCGATAATTTCACTCGTAAATGGTCCATCAGCTATGGACGTCCAGAACTCCTCCAGCTGTCTCTCTGTAATGCCCAGATCACTGGGCTCCCTCACCACTGCCCTCAGGCTCTGAGCAAAACCAGGCTCTCTCACCTGCTCTGCTGTGTAAAATCCCGTCGCAATCGCGAACTGCGGGATGCTCATGGAAAATGTACGTCTGCCTAAGGCAAACGATACAGCAGCAGGATCATCGAATGAGCCTGACATGTGACGAAATGTCGAGTGGAACTCGACAGTCAGCTCCATGTACTGGGGCCACCTACAGTCTAGGGCAGTCCTCCACTCGTCTCGTACAATAGCATCAAACTCATCAAGACGCCCTAACCTTTCTAGTAGCTCTCTATCAAAAGTACGGTGGTGGTAATGCTCCATCGTCACAAACCTCTCACATCTGGTGGCCTCCTCTGTCCCCTGCTCAAACTGCAGGACAGTGTGATCTCTGAGGACACGCTGATCTATGGGAACCGCCTCATCCTCGTCAATAGGGAGGATCTCCTCTGATGAATAGTTGATCTCCCGAGCTCTCCTCCTCGATGAGCTAGAACCTCTGGCCCTCTTGGCCCCTGCAGCCGAACTCTCAGCTGCTCCAGACATCCTACAATAGCAGTTTACAAAAATACGAAATACAAAACAATTTTACAAATTTAATCTACATTAAAACCTAAATTTAATCTATTTACAAATTTTTACAAAAATTTTCTATTTACAGAGTATAATTTTACAAATTAAAACTATTTACAAATTTTACAATTAATTTACAAAATTTACAAAAATTTACAATTTATTTTACACAAAAATATTTTACAAAAATTTATTTACAAATTAAAAATTATTTATAAAATTTACAATATTAAAACTAATTCAAGTATTTACATACATATACAATTAATTAAAACAAAAAATTAGCAAATTTTATTTACAAAAAAAAAAAATTATTCACTAATTTTCAAATAAAGTTAATCTATTTTATACACTATATATACAAAAATTATTTAAAAGATTTTAACCTAATTTTAATTTAGAAAAATTTAACTTTATTTACAAAATTTATTATATACAATAATACATTATAAATCAATTTTTATTTATAAAATTAATTACAAACGTTTTCTGTGTTTCAACATTCGGATTCACTGGGATTCTGAAACCATCACGTACCGCTAAGGGCTGGGCCGCGGTACGCGGCCCAATTTGGGAACCAGAAAAACGAGCAGCGATCTACAATGGCAATCTGAACCCCATTTCGTTTCAATACCAACACAAACCAATCCTAACTACATTTAATCTACAAAATCTACAAACTATCCTAAATCTAGAAACGAAAAATCGAAAAAGAAATTGAGAACTATACCTAATCGCGATGTGAATCGGTGTTTGGTGGTAGTACACGATGAACCGGAGACTGTGATGGTGCGATGGTGATGGCGATGCACTATGGTGATGGTGGTGACTGGTGGTTGGTGACCGGTGGCTAGTGGTGGTGGTAGCGCAATGGTAGTGATGATGCACGGTGGTGGAGGTGACGGCGATGAAGCGGTGGTGGTGGCTGCACGGTGGAGAACGGTGACAAGTGGTGGTGCTACGGTGGCGGTGCGGTGGTAACCGGTGGTGATGTGGTTTTGGTTGTGTGAGGGTACGCGAAGGGGTACCTGTTATTTATTAATTTTTTTTCTTTTCCCGAAATCCTCCGCGTACCGCGGAGGGAATTTTGTTCCTCGATCGCGTACCGTGACGAGTTTCGGTGGTTTTTTGAATTTTTCATTTTAAACAACTAAAATAGTATACAATAAAAAAAAGAAATCAAACAAAATAAAATAAAATTAAATAAAATAAAAACTACCTAAATTACAAAATTAAAAATTAATTACCTAGAATTTACAATCTAAACCTAATCGAGTTACGATGTGACTAATAGGTTCGGTTTCCATATGCGTAGACGGTATAGGCTAAAACTGTACCAAATACCCACACTTAATTCCTAACATAATCCTATCGTTTAAAACTCGTGAAACTCTACAATACTTAAAACAAAAACAAAGACACGAAACACACGCTAATCTATTTTACAAACTCTACAAATCAGGCATTGTCCTCACTTACGCAACTCAAGGAGTGCTACCTCCTTCTCAGTACCGATCGGCCCTCCGATGTATAGCTTCAACCGATGCCCGTTAACCTTCCATGTCCGACCTTCTGATTCAAGCTCAACTGCTCCGTGTGGAAAGACCTCATTCACAACAAACGGTCCTTTCCATTTGGACTTCAACTTACCTGGAAATAACCGGAGCCTCGAATCATAAACTAGCACCTGATCACCCTTCCTAAACTCCTTCACACCTCTCAACTTACGATCGTGCAATGCCTTCGTACGTTCTTTATAACTCCACGATCGTGCGTATGCCTCGTCACGCAACTCCTCTAACTCATGCAACTGAAGAAACCGATTTTTCACAGCACTCGGCAAATCAAGATTCACACTCTTCAACGTCCAAAACGCCTTATGCTCTAACTCAACTGGCAGATGACACGCTTTACCATAAATCATCCGAAAAGGTGTGGTCCCAATCGGATTCTTAAAAGCTGTCCTAAACGCCCACAACACCTCGTCTAGCCTATCTGCCCAATCCTTACGGTTTCTACCTATCGTCTTCTCAAGAATCCTCTTCACACCCCTATTGGCATTCTCAACCTGGCCACTAGTCTGTGGATGATAGGCTGTTGACACTCGATGGGTCACCCCGTATCGTGCCAACACCTTCTCCAACTGTGCATTACAGAAATGCGTTCCTCTATCACTTATCAATGCCTTAGGGGTTCCAAACCTACAAAACAATCTCTTCAGAAATCCCACGACTCCTCGTGCATCATTTGTGGATAAAGCTTGAGCCTCTACCCACTTCGAGACATAATCAATAGCCACGAGGATGTACCGATTCCCTCGGGAAGAAGGGAACGGTCCCATGAAGTCAATACCCCAAATATCAAAGACCTCAACCCCCTGGATGGGGTTCTGGGGCATCTCATTCCTACGTGAGATGTTTCCGGTCCTCTGACACGCATCACATCTCCTCACAAACTCATGCGCATCCTTAAACACTGTCGGCCAATAAAATCCACAATCAAACACCTTCTTCGCAGTGTACGATGGCCCATGGTGTCCTCCAGTCAATCCCTCATGACAATGTCTTAGGATGTCTAATCCTTCCTCACGACTCACACATCTCCTCAAAATCCCGTCTGCTCCCTCGCGAAACAAATATGGAGCATCCCATATATAATGGTTTGCTTCAGTAAAGAACCTCTTCCGCTGTTGTGAAGTCAGACCCTTCAACATGTAACCTTCAGACAAATAGTTCGCAATGTCTGAGAACCACGGTAATCCCTGCTCACCTGCACTCACCAATCCCACTATCTCTGTGTCTGCAGAAATCAAAGTCTCATGTGGGAATGTGTCTCCAATCATCTCCTCATTCATCTTCTCCCGAGCGGGATCCTCAAGCCGCGACAAATGGTCGGCTGCAACATTCTCAGCTCCTTTCTTATCCTTAATCTCTATGTCAAACTCAGAAAGGAGGAGAATCCACCGAATCAAACGAGGTTTTGCGTCCTTTTTCGCGAACAAATATCGCAAGGCCGCATGATCGGTGTAAACAATGGTCTTGGAAAGAACAAGATAAGACCTAAACTTATCGAACGCATACACGACCGCTAACAACTCCTTCTCCGTAGTCGTGTAATTCTCCTGAGCATCATCTAAGGTCTTACTTGCGTAGTAGATCGGATGAAAATGCTTATCTTTCCGCTGACCAAGCACAGCCCCTACTGCAAAATCACTAGCATCGCACATCAACTCGAAAGGAAGGCTCCAATCGGGGGCTATCAGAATAGGAGAGCTCACCAACTTCTCCTTTAGAAACTCAAACGCTCTCATGCACTCCTCACTAAACTTAAACTCCAAATCTTTCTCCAGAAGACGGGTCATCGGTCGGGTAATCTTAGAAAAGTCTTTAATGAAACGCCTATAAAACCCTGCATGACCTAGAAAACTACGAACCGCTCTCACGTTCGTCGGTGGTGGGAGTTTACTAATCGTATCGATCTTAGCTCTATCTACCTCAATGCCATCTCGCGAAATCTTGTGCCCTAGCACAATACCCTCAGTCACCATGAAATGGCACTTCTCCCAGTTCAGCATCAGATTAGTCTCCACACATCTAGCAAGCATCCTATCCAAATTCTGCAAACAATGATCGAACGAACTTCCAAACACTGAAAAATCGTCCATGAAAACTTCCATGGAAGTCTCGATCATATCCTGAAATATAGCCACCATGCATCTCTGGAATGTGGCTGGAGCATTACATAACCCAAACGGCATACGGCGATACGCAAAGGTACCGTATGGGCATGTAAACGTGGTTTTCTCCTGATCCTCCGGTGCTATGGGGATCTGGAAATAACCTGAAAAACCATCAAGAAAACAGTAAAACTGTTGTCCTGACAACCGCTCCAACATCTGATCAATGAAAGGCAGTGGAAAGTGATCTTTCCTAGTGGCATCATTCAGTCTCCTGTAATCGATGCATACTCTCCAACCAGTGACTGTCCTAGATGGAATCAACTCCTTCTTCTCATTCACAATGACAGTCATACCTCCCTTCTTGGGAACAACCTGTACCGGACTGACCCAAGCTGAATCTGAAATGGGATAGATCAATCCGGCATCTAAGAGCTTAAGAACCTCTTTCTTCACAACTTCAGACATATTAGGATTAAGCCGTCGCTGTGGTTGGACCACCGGCTTGTAATCCTCCTCCATCAAAATGCGATGCGTACAAAACGAAGGGTGTATGCCCTTTATGTCCATCAACTTCCACGCAATCGCCTGCTTATTGGTCTTAAGCACCTCAATCAATCTCGACTTCTCCTCCTCCGTCAATGAAGATGAAATAATGACGGGCAAATCAGAATCACCATCCAGAAATGCATACTCCAAATGAGATGGCAACTCCTTAAGCTCTAGGGATGGTGGTGCCTCAACAGATGGTTTCTCAACCGGATCTGTACTCTCAAACACCTCAAAAGCAGTCGGGTACTCAGGAGGCTTACTAGCCAGACTGCTCGGAATGTGCTCAGAAGAAGCATCAATCTCAACAGCCTGGTTCTCCTCACCCAGGTCTTGATCTTTCAATAAATCAGATCCAGAAATGTAATCTAGACACCGATCTATGTAAGGAATGAAAGAATCAAGAAAATAAACTGAATCATCCTGACCGTTCGAATGCTTCATCGACTTCCTCACGTCGAATGTAACATTCTCCTCACCCACACGCAATGTAATCTTACCTTCAAACACATCTATCATTGCCTTAGCAGTGCGTAGGAAAGGACGTCCCATAATGAGCGGGACTCGGTCATCGGCCTCCATGTCCAGAATGACAAAATCCGCGGGGCATACAAACTTATCAACCTTCACCAAAACATTCTCCACAATTCCCCGTGGATACTTGACCGATCGATCGGCCAAAGTGATGCTCATGCGCGTCGGAGATGGGTCTCCAAGGTCTAGCTTCTGATAAGTCGCATATGGCATCAAGTTAATGCTAGCACCCAAGTCGGCCAACGCGTGGTTCACAGAAGAATTGCCAAATAAACAAGGGATGGTGAAAACCCCTGGATCGTCAAGCTTCTCGGGCAGTTTGTTCTGGACCAACGCAGAACATCGAGCTCCTAATGTGACTGTAGAAAGTGACTCCAGCTTCTTCTTGTTAGACAGAAGATCTTTCAAGAATTTAGCATATTTGGGCATATGCTGGAGTGCTTCTACAAACGGGAGGTTAATCTTAAGCTGCTTAAACATCTCTAAGAAATGTCCATACTCCTTTGCATACTTCTGCTGCAATGCACGTGCCGGATATGGTAGCCTGCTTATATCAACCTCGGGAGTCCTCTTCTCTTCCATCTTCTTCTTCTCTGCCTCAACTCCCTTCTTCTCAACTGAAGACTCTCCCACTGGTGCTGTACTTGCTGGGCCTAGCCTCTGGTGCACCCTCTCAGGAGTCTCCAACTCTATCTCCTCGTCTACCGGTTCCTCTACATCGACATCCGGTGACTTCTCCACCTCCTTCTCACCTCCACGACCACTTCTAGTCGTCACAGCCTTCACATGACCCTTCGGGTTTGCCTCAGTATTCCCCGAGAAGGATCCACCCTGCCTCTCATCCAACCTCTTCGCAATATCACCTACCGATCGCTGTAGGTCCAGAAATGCTGATTGTTGATTCCTCAGCAATGTATCATGCTCCTGAAGCTTCACCTATGTGTGTTGATCCTTGGCAATCAACTGCTGTAGCATCTGCATCTGCTGCTTGAGCATGTCCTTCACTTCTGGGTCACCACTGCTACTTGGACCCGCTCCTGAATTCTCATTCGCTGCCTGATTCTGACGTGGTTGATAGGAGTTGTTACCACGCCAGTTGTTATTGGAGTTTCGCCAATTCGAGTTAGGATTCCAATTAGGATTGGGATTGGAATTGAAGTTGGAAGTGAAAGGCTTGTTCCAACCAGAATTAATGGAATCTAACTGCTCCTGATCAGTAATGGGGCACTCGGCAGTCGCATGTCCTCCTCGACATATCTCACACTTCTTCAGCTGTGTCTTCAATTCCTTCATATCTCTTGCTAAAGACTCTATGGTAGCAGCAAGGCTAGTGTCAGGAGCGACCTGATAAACACCTCGAGCAACGGATGAGGTGTTGGTAGCCTTAGTGGTGGAGGATCTAGTGGATGGCTTCTGCTGCTGCTCGGCTCTAGCAAAACTCTCAAACATGTCAATACACTCATCTGTATCCTTCATCTCCATGATATGCCCTCCTGCAGCTGTATTGAACATGATTTGCTTCTCAAGTGTCAATCCATTGTAGAATTTCTCTACAAGTGCCCATTCAGAAAGTCCATGCTGTGGACATTTGCTAAGCAAAGTGTGGAATCGCTCCCAAGCTGCAGAGTAAGACTCATCAGGCTCCATATGAAAAGAATGGATTTGGTCCCTCAGACGAGCAGCCTTGGAAGGTGGAAAATATTTCTTCAGAAATTTCTTTCGAAGATCATCCCATGTGGTGATGGAGTTCTCAGGAAGGCTGTCGAACCAGGTGGATGCACGACTAGCAAGAGAGAATGGGAAAAGCTGTAAGCAGATGTTATCCTCAGAAACTCCATGGAGATTGAAAGTGTTGCAGATCCTAGAAAAACGGGACAGATGTCCGGGAGCATCCTCATCATCAAGACCATTAAACTGAATGGAATTTGTGATAGCAGTCATGATGTAGGAAGGGAATTGCCAAGTAGCATCATTGGCAAACACGGGACGAGTGACCGGGTTGCGAACTCCGGTGAATCCATCGCAAGCTCGGTCGTGAACGGTACGTCTCACTGGTGGTGGCATCTCCTCGGCCATGTCGAAGTAAACGGGTGAGATCGGGAAAGGTGAAATGGGTGTGTGTGTAGGTGAACTAGGTGTAGAACTAGAAGGTGAAAACAAAATCGGGGCAAGAACACGTACCTGGGAAAGACGACTCCTAAGGTTCGTGTGAAACTCTTGCTCCGGCTCTTCAAAAGCTAAAACTGGCGGTGGTCCTTGTGATCGAGTATGTGGCATGCACTGTAAATGATAACAAGTAAGGGAATTTAACAAACAAAACAAAGAAAAACCTAAAACATAATAAAAACCTAGCAACTAAAAGACAATAAACGATTAAGGCAAATAAGAAAGAAAAGAAAAGACTCAAAACCTAAAATACTAAAAATAAACAAAAATTAGACCCACTAATTCTTTCAATCACAATCTAAGCTAATTTCGCTATTGCCAAGTATCCCCGGCAACGGCGCCAAAAAACTTGATGTCCTCGAAAGTGGTCTAAGAAAATAACTATAAAAACTAACCTAGACTCAACTTAATTACAACGAGTTAAAACCGAAAATCCTAAACTAAACCACTACGACAGGCAAGTGTACCTATCAATTGTAGAATAGCTAACGAAAGTCCGGATATCGAACCCACGAGACACTGACTTAACGAAACAAGATTAGAAAATGATTAAAAACAAGGAGGGGGGTTTTGAATAAAAATGAAAATCAATTAAACTAATTTCCCTAATTAAATTAGAAAAGACAGATTCAACTAATAATTAAATCCTAAAACAGATTAATGATTTCAATTAAAAGATTTGATTTATAATTTTAGAAAGACCTAAACAATTAAGAAAAACTCTACTTAGGTAAAATTCCTGTTTATGATTATTGACACTATTGACTTTGTTTGATATGATGGAACTAGGATCTTAAATAGCAAAATATAGGTAACCCAATGGATTCTGGATCAAATACCAAAATAACCAACTAAGAAAACCTAATTTTCGCAAAATACACACTAGTTAATTGAATCACCTCCCGGATTTTTCCAATAACACTTATGTACTCAAATGAACAAGTCACATTCCTGATTTTCTTGTTCCAATACACCAAAGATGCAAGGAGTAATCTTAGAATGTCTAATTTAACACGAAATGACAATAACACTAAGTCTTTCAATTAACCAACCCTCCCGGGTAATTATCATGAAAACCCTAATGCTAAAGATCACACGACAAGTCTATCACCTTCCGGATTTCTAAACTTAGATACACAAAGAACCCTAAAAACATCAATTATATCTTTTCCTATGGCTAGTGATATCAAACAAACCATAAACTAGTCATAACACCAAGTCGATGACCTAATACGTGTCTAACACCGAAAGACATTCAATAAACACGTATGAAACATGATATAAACTGATATAATCAAGATTAGATATGCAAAACTCATCAAAATGACACAATAAGATCTGTTACAAAAGTGTTTTCCATCATAACTCAAAACAATAGTCAATAGTCATCAATAATCATTCAAACATTCATTCTAACCTAAGTAAAATCAAACTACTAGCCTACTAACATCATAATCAGTCAAGAAATCCCAGAAATATCATAACAAGATGAAATATAATACTGAAAATTAAGAACAATTGAGAACAAAGAGTAACCAAGATGATTTCACATGTAAACAAGATCTTCTAGCCCTCTAATGCTTCCCAAATGCCTCCTCAAGCTCCTGGATAGCTCTCCTGCTTCAAAAATGGTCGAGAATGATCCTTGAAACGGCTGGGGAGCGTCTCCTATTTAATCTCGCTTGAATCTTGACTTTTTTCAAATTTCAAACCTGTCGCGTACCGCGGAGACTAATTCAAAATAACACCGCGTATCGCGATGGACAAAACAAGCGGGGAACCCCCGAAATACTTCGCGTATCGCGAAGGTGAATTTCTTCCTCATCGCGTACCGCGATGACGTCATAATTATGAAAACTTGTCTTTTTCTCTTGATTTCAACCGGGGCTCGATTCCTTTGGGTTTCGAACTCGATTTCCGCTCATTTCATTCGACAAGCCTGTAAAAACAATAAACATGTAAAAAGAATCTAAAAATAAACAAAAACGACATATTTACAACTTAAAATCAACTAAAAACTATTTAAAAACCAGATGTGTTTTACAACCCATCACAGTTTGATTGGATGCCCTATCGGGACGTGATGCAAAGACTCCCAGAAATGTGCAAAACATGCATAAACAGTTGGAGGTCATGATGTTTTTTAATTTATTGGAACGTAGTTGAATATCATCCGGTTGAAAGGGTGATGAGGCAATTTGGATTTCTTCAGGAGGTCACAATGTAGGATCCACGTGGTGCAAATAAAATGGTAGTAAGTAGGAGCACGACACTAGTAGCATAACACCTTAGATATGTCGTTTCTTGGACTGGTAGCATATACAAGGAACGGATTGGTGCTAGAATTGGTATTCCCCTTACTTTGGGTCAGACAAGAGGATGATGATTCCATTTTACTGGGTGGTGAATTAGACATTAGGAAGGGATGAGTGCATTTTTTTCCTTCCTTATACATTGGCTTTTATAAACAAAACGTAAGGGTTATAATGGTAGTTTCAAAAAGGATATCATTAAAATATTAACCTAAAAATAATGGTCATATTATTATTTAAAAAAAAAAGATGTCAGATGAACCATTTATTAGCTATAAATAGAACCTTTCTTCTTCCTCATTCAGACAAATCTTTCCTTTCTTATTCAAATGGCTTCTTTGCCATTCAATCCATTTGTGGTACAGTTATATTATGGGGGTGAAGTGTCATACACACAAGGGGTTGTTTTAGCTGCTCCGGGAACTTGTTGCAGTTCGTTTTTAGTTCCTTATCAGACCAATTATTCCGAGTTGGTTGACAACATATGTAGATGTCTTCAAATTGACCGCCAATCTTGTTGTCTGAACTTAACACTCTACTATGAATACAATGGAGGTTCATATACCTCACATATTCAACAGGAAAGTGATATGTATTTAATATACCAACTAGCTTCTCTTATTCCGGGTTACACATGTAAAATTCATGTTACGTGGACGACGGTAGTTCCCAACTTGAATCAACATGAATATGGTAGTTCCTCAAGCATTGCAGAGAATGCCGAAGGTTATTTTACTTCCTTTTTAATTATTTTTATCACCCTTATAGTATGTTGTAAATACTAATACAATAAATTTTTTTTAAGACTCTCCTGCGGAAGAAATTGAAGAAACTGAAGAGAGTGAACCCTCTCTTTCTGAATATGAATCACAAGACAACGAACCAATCCCTCCTTTGCCTCAGCAACAAAGTCAGGGACTTACACATTTTCCCGGACTTAATGTTGTTGGTAGAGGAATGGATGAAGACTATATTCCCCTGGATAATTTTGGGGAAGATGAAATGGAGTTTTGGGATGAAAAAGATCCAGAAATACATTTAAATATGTATTTCACTTCAAAAAAACAAGTTGATTACGCCGTTAGAATGTGGAATATCAACCAGAACAGAGAGATATTTATGGCAGATACCCGACCAAAAGTCTTGACAGCCAAATGTAAAAGTATTATGCAAACCAACAACAACGAGCACGAAACCTCTCAACCATGTCTATGGACATGCACAGCAAGAAAATTAAAAGATTCCAATTTTTTCAAAATTACAACATGGACACCGGCTCACTCATGTTTCACCACTGTTACTCGCAACAATAACCGGGCCCTAAGATCAAAAGTTGTAGCAGCCCACATCCAAGAACAAGTTCTTGCAGATTTATCTTACCCTGTGAAACAAATTCAGTCTCTAATCGAAGAGAAACTGAATGTTGATATCACTTACGGCAAGGCTTGGGCTGCCAGAAAAAAAGCCATCGAAAACATATACGGTACCTGGGATGAAAACTTCCATGAATTACCAAGCTATATAATGGCACTACAACAAGCTAACCATGGTACCGTTGTCCAGTGGTTACATCATCCCAGTAGTACAAGTGACTGCTCAGTATTCAAGTATGTATTTTGGGCGTTTCGTCCAAGTATCGAAGCATTTAGTTTTTGCATTCCTGTAATCTCTATAGATGCCACCCATCTAAGGGGAACTTACAAGGGAAAAATATTGATGGCGGTTTCCAAAAATGCAAACAACATGATCTTGCCGATTGCGTACGCATTGGTGGATGAAGAAACAAACGAGAGCTGGAAGTGGTTTCTTCAAAAATTTGCCGAGAACGTTGAAGACCCTGCAAGGCGAACGTTGTGTGTAATTTCTGATAGGCATGCTGGTATAAAACACGCCATGGATAATTTAGAATCATGGAAGGAACCCCATGCGTACCATCGATTTTGTCTAAGGCATGTGAGAAGCAATTTCATGGCGAAGTTCAACAGTGTGAGCTTGAAAAGGATGTGTTGGGAGATCGGAAGCACAACACAGCAAAGAAAGAAAGTATGAACGCCTGATGGATGAACTTAAGGCAACAAACAAACAAGTGTGGAAGTATCTAAAAGAAATCGATAAAACAAAATGGACAATCATGTATGACCGTGGGAATCGCCGATGGGGTATACTCACCACGAACATATCGGAAAGCATGAACAATGTGTTACGTGGTGCCAGGATGCTTCCAATAAAGGCATTAATTGAATATACCTTTAAGAGAGAAGTTGAACAATACGCCATACACTACACAACCGCGTATAATTGCTCAACGGACTTTCCTCACCGCATGTGGACACTCTTCCATACACGTGAAATAAGGGCTCGTCAACACAGGGTATACCCTTATTCAGAACGTCATCAAAGGTTCATGGTGGAGACACCCCTACAAACATCGGACGAATCTGGCTATAGTCCTTATACAGTAGAATTCAAGGAAAAAAACTTGCTCTTGTGGTAAGTGGCAAATTTACCGGTTCCCATGTAGCCATGCAATTGCAGTTTGCCACCACCTACGTGAAAGCCCAATAACAACTGCGGACCCAAGGTTTTTTACAGAAACATATCGTGCACAATACAACAACCAGTATTTTCCGGTGTCTCATAAAGAAGATTGGTTATACGCCGGTTGGCGAATCACTGGGGACCCATCAAAGATAACCACATTTAGGGGAAGACGACGTGCGAGAAGGATGCATAACGAGATGGACGCCAGCTACGCAGAGGAAAGGACAAGTCGTAGGTGTTCTGGTTGTAAAAGAACGGGTCACAGGATCAACAGTTGTCCATACCGACAAAACTAGTTATTGGTTCTTTTTATCATGTATGTGAGTTTATGTTTGTTTTATTTCATGTTTTTAATATTACTAGTGGTTTTCAGTTTATTTTATTTAATGTTTCTCAGTTTTAGTATTTTTTAGGTGTAAAATAATCTTTAGATTACTTTAAAATAATTTAATGAAGTATTTATAGTTAATTACATTTAAACACTTTGAAAATTGAGTAAATAATTGTTTAATATAAATTATATACTATAAGTGTTGCAGCAAAAAATAAGTGTTTAAGTAAAAATAAAATTTTTCAACTGTTTGAGTAATAATATATACAGGTTTGCACATCCTTTGCATTATTTGTGTTGTCTAATTGTTGCTTGAGAAAGAGAATCCAAAGTTTAACGCCGTTAGTTTGGTTTGTTCCTAAACAACAACTATGAATTACGGATTAATGGTTTTGTCCTAAACCGCAACTGTGAATTGCGGTATAGCTGACACCTGCCAAATCACAAATTTCTAAAATAAAAATTTTCTCCTAAACCGCAAATAGGAATCTCGGTTTAACCATTTTCCTTTTTTTTTTTTTTGACTTTACCTTTATCCTAATTTTTTTTCTAAAATATACCAATCTTAAAAAAAATTCGGCTGGGAGGGTTGGTCTAGGGTTTTGATGAAAAAGAGTTTTTCTTTTTTTATTTTCATTCAGACGTGTAAACCAAACAGTCTTAATTGATTCAGCACTTAATGGTTCAGACCCTCTTAACTATTCAGACATATTAACCATTCAGCACTTAACAATTTAGACCCAAACAAACAACCTAGGATACCAAAAGTGTAATTTACTCGGAATATTACAAGGGAATATTGATGTTTATAACTTATAAAAGCGAGAACAACTTTGATGGTTCAACGTGAACGATTTGATCGACTGTTCTCCGGTTGGCGTTGGTAGAAATATTTCGATAATCGAAGTGAAATTTATACTCAGACCTAGGGTTTTGATTTCGTTGCTAACATCTTCGGAGACTACTTTCAATGCTAGCAAATAAGTTTATGCTGTCATCATGTAAGTATTGCAATAGGGTGGTGTTATTCACACACCCCACCTGCCACATCTTACACCTCAAAACGTCCAGTATTGGTCAATACGACCCCAATACGCCCCGTAGTGACCACTACGGGGAGTATTGAGGGGTAATCATTAGGTGTCAGTACCAATGATTCGGGTGTCAGTGTCAATGATTGGACCCTTAAACGCCCCGTAGTGACCACTACGAGGCGGCTATACGCCCCGTAGTGACCACTACGAGGCATATAATTGACAGGGGTGTTAAAATATAATTTTGGGGTGTGTAGATAACCCCTCCCTTGCAATATCCTTATTCTCATTGACCAAAGGTGGAATCTCGACATAGGTTATAAAATTTTGAGATGAAGTTTATATCCTTAATTTGTGATCGTGTAGATGATTCTTGTGGATTAATGTTGCTTCAGCTGTTTATTAATGACTGTTAATTGAATCAGGTGCACTGCTTGCTTTCGGATCCTCTCATTCGGATTATTCTGTTCAGATTAAGAGCGTATGTTCAACATTTTTGCGGTAATCATATAGTTTTTGTTTGATCTCTGCTATTAATTCAACTTCCTGCTCTTGCTTCTTTGGAGAGGAAAAAAAGGAAGAAACTAGGTTCTAATCAACTTCGTCATAAGTTTCAGTGAAGAAGAAATCTAGAGAGTAGGATGGATGCACCTAGATGAATTCCATGAAACATATGAAATTACCAAATGCAAACTGTAATTTAGTAAAACTTATCTTACAGACATGAAGTTCAATCAAAATGGTTGTTACAAACACTTAATTGAAACTTTAGAGTTTAGACAGACACGTAAGTTACAAACCCTTCTATTGGCTCAAGATGCTAATCATGTTATTGGTTCAAGCTTCATGGAAGGGACGATCTTTAGACAGCAGAATACATTACACATACACAAACACAAATTTAAGATTCGATTATCTCAGATTTGGACCCTCCATACTCTCAAAACTCAGTGACATGTTTTGATTTAGATTATTTGGTTTGGCCCCATCCAAACAGTTCTTTAATTCCATCACAACATCTTTCATGGTTGGCCTTTTGACAGATGATCTGTCAGCACAGGTCACTGCCAATTCTACCACCTTCCATGCTGTATTAAACTCAAAACCCCCTTGCAACCTGGGATCAATTATATTTTCAACACTTCCTTTTTCCACCATAGATTTAACCCAGTGGATTACGGATATATCTGTTGATATTGCTGGTCTGCCTGTAATCAATTCCAGTAGTACTATCCCAAAGCTATACACATCACTTTTCTCAGTCAGTCTGTTTTTTATGTAATACCTGCAATCCATTACTGATTGTACATTTAAACAAGAAGATAATGAAATCATTATCCTAAATTTGAGAGTTTGTAAACAATAAGATTTTAACACATCACAATATCTTATGGTTGAGAATATATTTTGATTAAGGTGCATGTTTTATTTGATAAATGAAAAACACAGAGGTAAAAAATTTACTCAGGGTCAAGGTAGCCAGGAGTGCCAGCGATTATTGTTGAAACGTGTGTCGCGTCTCCATTTGTAAAAGCTTTTGATAAGCCAAAATCTGCTAGTTTTGCCTGCAAATTCTCATTTAATAATATGTTTGAACACTTCACATCTCTGTGAACTATTGGTGGCGTGCAACCATGATGCATGTACTCCAACCCTGTTATGCAAACCCATGAAACTTGTAATACATTAAAATTTACATGCCTGCAGAACCTTAAATTTTGAGTATTCTGTTACCGACCTTGTGCTGCATCATATCCGATTTGTAGTCTTTTTTTCCAACTCAAAACATTCCGACTGCCATCTGTCCTAGCAATTATTGCTATTAGTGATTGAACTTATTTGGCAAGGGTTTTTATTTAAAATATTTTGTACCAAATAGATGTGTTCTTAGGTTTCCATTAGCCATGTACTCATAGATAATTCCCTTGTGGCTGCCTTCATCACAATACCCAACAAGTGAAGTTATGTTCTTATGATGAACACTCATGAGAAGGCTGACCTGTAGTTGAATATGGTTTGTCATTCTCAGTACTTTGAATAATTTTTTTTACTGCTAAAAATGTAAATTTTCATGGACAGCTTACTTCCGCCTGAAATTCCTTGTATCCTTGAGCTGATGATTCAGAAAGCATCTTCACAGCGGCTCGGGTGTCTCCAATTAGTCCACTAAACACTGTTCCAAACCCTCCTTTCCCAATTACATTACTGAAGTTGTCAGTAATTTTTTTTACTTCTGAATACGTGAAACGTGGATTTGTTGGTCCAATAAAATCTTCTCTTTTGCTCGGATCTGCATTCATTACTTCAAATCTTGGTTTTGTTTTCTATGATTTTCTTTTATTAAGATGTATGTCTAAGTGTCTAACTAGGTTGAGTATTCCTGACCTTGTGTTTTTCTTCTTTTAATTATCCACAGGACCGTAAATATGGCCAATAGAACAAATATTGTAGAAGTTGTCACGGCAATAACAACTTTTTTACGCGTATCGTTATTACATGAACCCGTGTGACAAGCATCTCCATCTTGATCTCCACTGTCTTCAATACTGTTAATTTAATACATGTTGGAACAGTGAGATGACTGTTGACATGTTTCCTTTTTTCTACTACCCAAAAAAAAGTAAAAAAACTGACCTTAGCAATAAGCCTTTCTTTGCCTTTTCTAGGAGCTCTGCTGGTAAGGGTCCTGTGAAATTATTTCCTTCTAATTTGCTATAAGAAAAACCATGTTTAAGAACATAATATAACAAATGAAATATGAGAAGTTGTGCCCTGGATCTACTCACAGAATTTTCAAGGAATCCAGGGAAGCAAGAAACTTTGGAACACTTCCTGTTAAGTTATTATTGGACAGATCCCTGAAAAAGCAACAATTACTGTGAAAAAACTGAGATGACAAACCCGAATAATTTAAAAACATTTTAAGACCATCGTATAACATACAGATAGTATAAGTACTTTTACCCTAGATCTAAGTACAAGAAACTTTGGAACACTTCCTATTAAGTTATTATAGGAAAGACCCCTGTGTAAAACTGATGCGATAGACTCGAATAATTTAAGATATTACTTACAGTGATTGTATCATTGTGAGATTAGCTAAAGCAGGAGCTATTTCTCCACTCAATCCGCTGAAGGACAAGTTCCTAAATTTTAAGTTTGTTAAAAAATTATCGCTTGACACCTATAATATAAATTATGGTTGTAAATGGAATACATACATGGATATGATCCTAAGATTATCTGCTACATTGTTGCTGCAGTTAATACCATCCCAAACAGAATCACGTGGAACACACGGATCGCCTTGCCAATTTCTTTTTAACCCGTATGTTGACTTGATACTCCACATTGTTGTGGCTAATTTTAATAACGTAGGGAAGATGATTAATAGACATTTTATATTAAAAAAAAAAACTATTTGCATTATAACGGTTAAAGGTAGAGGTGATAATGAGTTATGCTGACAAGTGAAGGTAGAAAAAAAAAGGAAAAAGAAAATAACGAATCAGGTCAAATGGTGGCTGAAAGTTGCCCAGGTATAATTTCCCCACCCAGCCACACATACAAGAAAGAAGCCTTGTTAATCCTCAAGGTAACCAAATTTAACAAGGAGGGGAACATTAAATCTCTCTCATTCAAAAATTTAACGATTTTAGGAGTGTGTAATTTTTTGTCAAATTAATGGATGAAAGTTCAACATTCACAAATTTAGTGATGAAACTGCTAAGAAAGATATCAGGTTTGGCCCCTTATGTTTGTTGACCATTGAACTTTCACTCCAAAGTTTGTAAAAAAATGAACTCATTTCTAATTTAGTCAAGTATTGAATGTTCACTGCTATTTATGAGAGAAAATTTTGCGTACATGGCCAAATTTGGAATTTTTTAATCATTCTTGAAATTCTCCCTGATTGAAATAGTATCTTCAATCATATTTTGACAAACTGGTCATTAATAAAAAAACAAAAAGCCTTAGACACAAATGTTTTGGGTAAACCCAACCCATGCGATACTTGTTTTGATCCACACTTAATTCGACTGTTTCCTCAACCCGAACCCAATCATTTTGCCACCTCTAAGACTAAAGGTGTAAAACTACAAATAAAAAGATTATATGCTACTTATACATCATAAAATTTTACCATCTTGGTCTTCTGTTTGCTGTTGTTGGAGACGTATTGGATTATAAATTTCCATTGCATTAATAATGGCAGGAAGGGTTGAATTTCGTGTGCTGGACACGGCAAGTTCATATGATGTTGCATTATTGGCTCTGAAGAAATATGTGCTAGTGGTGTGATCAAGTGGAGAAAGTGGTCCATCCCGATAAACATCATTTATATAAATGTTGAACTGTCTGGTCTCGTTTATTTTTAATGTTTCGATTTCAGCAAAGTGAACGTATATAAAAAACTCATCAGTTTCATTAGTAGACTTCCATGAAGACACGAAATCAAATGAAGTATTTGTGGTTTTGATGGCTGTGCTCATGACTTTTGATGGTACTTT
Source organism: Mikania micrantha (assembly GCA_009363875.1). Lineage (NCBI taxonomy): Eukaryota > Viridiplantae > Streptophyta > Magnoliopsida > Asterales > Asteraceae > Mikania > Mikania micrantha. The sequence goes on from CM018689.1 coordinate 53,797,527, forward strand.
CTCTTTTGTTGAAGATCCTAAAGAAACAGGACTAGAAGTCTGTACATCTGTAAGGCCAGAAATATTTGCTACAGGATTCCATTTTCTATCATATTTGTCATCTGCATACCTGAATCAACAATAGGTGAACAATCAAGTTGGGCATGGATAACTTAGTTAACCATCAGGAATAGAGGTGGCAATTTCAACTGAAATTTCAATAATATAATGAAAATATTTTCTTTTTAAAACTAAAAGACGAAAATGGTATAAAATAAAGGAAACAAGGTGGGAAAATGCCATTGGTTGAGTTACTTGTTAATGAGAAATAACAAGTTAACAATATGTGATAAATGCTAGTTATAAAATAAATATGGAAAACGAAAGGTGATAAATAAAGACAGTGAAAGGGTCGAGCCTGAATGGTATAAGAATACGCAAAACCTCATTAATCATTTTATTCAACAAGTGTAATATATCCATAATCATATTTTATGCTACTTTCATAAAATTATTTAAAAAAATGGTTTTGGACACAACGCATTGCGGTCAATCCAACGGTTGCCAAAAAGTACCCGTTTTGGCCCGTAACTCGACCCAAACTGCTTATTTTTCACCTTTCGTCAGTTGGTAGCATAATACAGGTTGAGGTGACCACTTAAGTCTACATAGCCTGATTATAGCTAGGGTTACACATCAATAATTTCACGAGAGATTTAAATATTGACCTGACTATTTCTGATGCACCATAATTCTTGCGAAGAAATAGATTCAATGATCGCAAGCCATCTGCATACATGGTGTTGTCTAAAAGCCTTAATTCTAATGCTGAAATAAAAGGATTTCCAAGACCTATATTTACAAGACACACATATATGTAATTTGATGAAGTGAGGTGTATTATCTCATTGTCAATTGTTGATGACCCAACGCTTACTCTACTCCATTTATCATTTCCAAGGTAGAGGTCAAACTCTGGGGTTAGACTTTTAAAGTCATAATTCCCGTACATAAACCTCGCCCTTATCAAGTACCTATTGCCTTTCCCTTGTTTGGGTTTAAGTGTGTAGCAGTTTCTAGTGTTTTCAGGAAAACTTCTAAGAGTTTTGAGCTGGAAATCCAGGGTGTTGAATTTATACGCGGATAATATTTCTTGATTTTTGCCACTGTCTATGAAACCAGCGTCTGAAACATAGTTTATTCCTGTTTTATCATCGGTATATGTTGAACCTTCAGCTATCCCACAGTCTATGCTTATGAATCCTGCAAAGAAATGAAAAAAAAATAAAAACCCTAACCGTTAAGATATGCATTTCATACAAATATTCATTTGGAAAAGTGAATTCTTGGCTACCTGATTGATCATCCTGAGCATGAACCATCACCAAGGTAAGAACCGCTTGAAGAATTAGCACAGAATAGAAAGTTCTGAATAATGTCATTTTTACAACCAGAGAAATCAGATTGAAATCTTTATCTGAAAGGGAAAATATATATGCGTTTATGTGTAAGATAATTAGTTCTAAATGTCAAGTTGTTTGTATGAGATCATGTTCTAGTATTCAACCCTCGTCACCCTCGTCACCATGTAATTTAAAACCTTTGATTAGATTAGTTCTTATTTTATGAGAAGAAACATTTGTTAAAGTTAAGTAATTAAATTATAAGATCTTAGATAATGATATAATTCTGATATGATATTGAGTTTAATTAGTCTCCCATTTGGGCTTTAATTCTTAAAACAGTTTGTTCTTATGGTATAGACTATAGAGGAATATATATTTAGAATTGGCTAGCTCAAAGTAAAATATGTTGTTCACCAATCATTGCTTTAATTAGTATATACTTTGGGAGTTGTACAGGCTACAATCTATGTTTGTTCATGACCAGGGTGGATCTAGGTCCATGGCACCAAGGTCAAGTGACCTCGCAGTTTTTTTTCTCCCTATGTGTAGTTTGTAATGCCGAAATTCCGGTGACCACGTAACTTTGCAGGATATGACCCCTGTAAATAACTTTGGTTGGATTTGTAACACTACCCCTTCATTGAAACAAACCAGGTTTGAAACTTGTACCACTTTTTGTTTTTTTTTTGGTTCTTTTTTCTTTATATGCTCCTTGCAGCAAGTTGTAGTATTTTCTCATTTTGGACTTGTTTATTAGTTCTAGTTTCCTTCTTTTAGAAATCTGCATTCTGAAATTTCTTTTTAGATTTTCAAATGTTTGTTGCTTTACAATGCCTAAATCTGTAATCTCAAGGTGCATGAAATGGACCTGTTTATTTATAAACACGACAAACCGGACACAATAAGCAACATCTGTCCTTCTTCATTGACTTAGGGTTTCGTGTATAAGTGTTAAGTGTATTACACATGTTAAATAAAAGAAAAATCAGTCAATTGAAATTATACAATAATGTTTTAACTTTTAGTAAGTTATAAAACAATAATATTGAAAGCAAAAAGATATTAGAAAAAAGGATCTTGGGGAGTTGGGCAATAAAGATTTGGATTTTTTTTTAACCCACCAACTAATCAATTGTCAGGTACTCTGTACGCGACCGTCAATGGCTAAAGGATGTCCAAGCTGGCCACTAGTTCAAACGGACGAAGCCCCTAGCCCACCAGTCACTAATTCCCGGGAAAACCCGACCCAAGCACCCGCCCAAAGGCATGAGAGTGAAAGGCCGGTAAAACCAGGTGGGATCAAGAATCAAACCCTAGACTTGGATTTTCTATCACTTCCACTATACCTCCATCTTAACATTAGGACAAAGACATCACTGGTTAATAAAGATTTGGATATAGATTCTTTAATAAAGGGAGGGGTTATCTACACACCCCAAAATTATATTTTAACACCCCCTGTCAAATATATGCCTCGTAGTGGTCACTACGGGGCGTATAGCCGCCTCGTAGTGGTCACTACGGGGCGTTTAAGGGTCCAATCATTGACACTGACACCCGAATAATTGGTACTAACACCCGAATAATTGGTACTGATACCTAATGATTACCCCTCAGTGCTCCCCATAGCGGTCATTACGAGACGTATTAGGGTCGTATTGACCAATACTGGACGTTTTGGGATGTAAAATGTGTCAATAACACCACCCATAAAACCTTAACAATCATTTTTTACTTTTCAAACAATGGATGCTGTCACAAACAGTTGACTATAGTACATTTCGTACATGAGTGCAAAATGAAGAAAAAATATTATGAATTGATTGGACATGAGAGTAGACCAGAGAACAATTCATCTACCTGCTCCTTAAACTTTATTATCAATTCAGTACTTGCTCCTTAACTCACTCACTAAAATAATGTGCCACGTCATTGATATATTTTGGTATTCAAATCACGGACCAATGTTAAAGTATCACTGACTCGTATTTGTGGGGGTTAAATAATTAAAAATAAGGCAAGTCTGCAATATGGAGCCAAAGTAATATCGCTAATTCACCCGTGAAATATTGTTAACCAAGTTGCAAAAGTCGTTAAACGCTCTTAGGTCAGAATTAGAGGTGACCAAACCGGTTTTTTTTCAAGAACCGGAACCGGTTCCAAACCGGTTCCTGAGCCTCATCGGTTCCTCCAAACCGGTTCCACCCAAAACCCGGACCGGTTCCGTACCCGCTTCCACTCCCAATTTACCCTATTCGGTGTACCCGCTTAGGGTCCTAAACCGGTTCCTGTTTTAGAACCGGTTCCTGTTTTAGAACCGGTTCCACTTTTTTTTTCTTCCTTAAACTATAAACTAATAATTTATAAACCCTAATAAAACCTTAAACTAATAATTAATAAACTCTAATAAAACCTTAAACTTATTAATAAACCTTAAACAAATCAAAGAATTTAACATTAAACAAATAAAACCTTAAACTATTATTTAGTTTGATTAGTTTAAGGTTTTATTAAGGTTTTATTAATTAATAGTGTTAGGTTTGATTAGTTTAAGGTTTAGGTTTGATTTGTTTAAGATTTAATTAGGGTTTATTAATTAATTATTAGTTAAATGTTTGATTAGTTTAAGGTTTTATTAGGTTTGATTTGTTTAAGGTTTAATTAGGGTTTATTAATTAAATATTAGTTAAATGTTTGATAAGTTAGTTTTATTAGGTTTCATTTGTTTAAGGTTTAATTAGGGTTTATTAATTAATTATTAGTTAAATGTTTGATAAGTTTAAGGTTTTATTAGGTTTGATTTGTTTAAGGTTTAATTAGGGTTTATTAATTAATTATTAGTTAAATGTTTGATAAGTTAGTTTTATTAGGTTTGATTTGTTTAAGGTTTAATTAGGGTTTATTATTTAATTATTAGTTAAATGTTTGATAGGTTTAAGGTTTTATTAGGTTTGATTTGTTTAAGGTTTAATTAGGGTTTATTAATTAATTATTAGTTAAATGTTTGATAAGTTAGTTTTAGTAGGTTTGATTTGTTTAAGGTTTAATTAGGGTTTATTAATTAATTATTAGTTAAATGTTTGATAAGTTAGTTTTATTAGGTTTGATTTGTTTAAGGTTTAATTATGTTTTATTAATTAATTATTAGTTAAATGTTTGATAAGTTTAAGGTTTTATTAGGTTTGATTTGTTTAAGGTTTAATTAGGGTTTATTAATTAATTATTAGTTAAATGCTTGATAAGTTTAAGGTTTTATTAGGTTTGATTTGTTTAAGATTTAATTAGGGTTTATTAATTAATTATAAGTTAAATGTTTGAATTGGTTAATAATAACAAGTGTTAAAAACAAACATAAATTCATTAATTATTTACAAGTAATTTGAAAACAAAAGAAAAGAAAAGTTACAAACAACTAATAAAACATTAAAATCAAAGATTTGTGCCGTTTTGTTGCGAACGACTGAAGTTAGCTTCAAATGCGAGTTCTTCGTCGGATAGGCCGGGTGATAAGCCTTCTTCAACTTCTTCGTCATGTACTTTTACTTCAATGAATGTTTCATCTTCGAGGCTTGTTTGATCTTGAATACGATCGATCGAGTCCAAATGATCCTTTAAACATATGCACATTTCTACCGACTCGGGAGTGAGTTTTGTTCTTCTTAACGACAAGACCCTGCCACTAAGAGAAAATGCAGATTCCGAAGCTACCGTGGAAGCTTGGACAGTTAGTAAGTCACGGGCCATGGCGGCAAGAATCGGAAACTCGGATTCCTTTGCTTTCCACCAAGCCAAAATATCAAAATTGCGATATGACTCGGCCGTCGTATCAGATACGTAATCCGTACCACTATACCGGCCGAGTTCGCTTGAAGGGGTATTACCCCTTTGACGTTTAGCCGTGACGTTTCGAACCGTTTTCAATAGGTTAACCATCGGATCCCGTGCTCGAGAAGCACTCGAACTTGATGAGGAACCAGGGGTGGGCATATGTATGTTTCCACCATATTTAATTAAATAAAAGTCATACATAGATTGTAAATTATTATTAAAACATTTTTTGTTTCGGTTGAAAAGCTTGGGTATATCTCGTGTATGGCAAGAGCGTCATAAATTTCGTCTATCAAGCATTCCACCCCCGTAACATTTAAAATTGGGTTTAAAGCGGCCGCGCAAGTAAAAACGGGTGGTAAGTCAAGAAAATACTTTAGTAATTTATTTCGCATCGGTAATATCATGTTAGAAAACATTTCATTTTTATTTTCAAAAGTTTTAAAGTTTGTAACCATTAAAAATAACTCCGAGAGAAACAAAGAACTAGTCGGGTAATAAGTCCATGATAGTTTAGTAGTTGATGATTTAAAAACTTCAAGAAATTCAGATAATAATTGGATATTATCCCAAGAACTATCCAAAAATGCGTCGACATAACCCCGGTCAACGAGACTTGCGTGAAACATTTGCAAAGTATCTTTTTGTCGTAAAGCACTTTCAAGTATTAGGCAAGTGGAATTCCATCTATGAGGTACATCCCAATTTGCACCCAAAGAAATCCTCCCCGTATCTTTACAAAATTTCCTATATACCATATGTCGTGCCCGGCTCTTTTTAAAAATATCATGTAGCATTTGTCGACAAACGTTTATAAATGTTGTAACATCATCAGTGCCAATACCGTCTTGCACAATTAAATTTATTATATGTGCAACACATCTTGAGTGAAAAAATGCATCATTACATAACGGCAAATATTTTAGTTTTAATTTTTCAACCGCCGTCGTATTGTTTGAAGCGTTATCAAATGCCATTGAAAATATTTTTTTTTCTAACTTAAACGTCGTTATTACATAATCTAAAATTTGAAATAAAAGGTCACCGGTATGTGGATACATAAAAAGTTCAAAAGCAATGGTGCGTTTCATCATTATCCATGATGACGGTTCTACCCGATGAGCGGTGACGCAAAGGTAGGATTCGGGTAGATTACGTGGAGCCGACCAAACATCACTAGTTAAGTTAACCCCGTACTTAAATTTTCAAAATATGCAACTAGTTCATGTTTGGCATGTTTTCACATCTTTAAACAATGACGTCTAAGAGCTTGTCGACTTACGTGGGTGTAGCGTGGTTGAAGGGTCTCCCGAATCATGTTTGTTAACCGAGTGTTGTCGAAATGGCTAAACGGAAACGCCTCTTGAATCACGAACTTCGCCATTCGATCCCGAACCCGATCAAGGTCATAATTAAATATTCCACCTTCAACATCCATTTGCGTTTGTTGAGACTCGGGATCCTTTTTCAACGCCTTGCAAAACGGTTTGTTGATGTGTTTCTTCAAATTCGAATTCGATTCTTTCCCTAAATATATTCCACAAAACTTGCAACGAGCTTTTATAGAACCATCACTAAGCTCGACTAAATCCCAATTGCACCATATCTCCGGGTTCCGATTGTGTTCAATAACACGAACAAATGATGGTCCGGTGTTGGAACCTTGACCGACCGAAGAATGTGAAGCATCCATGATAACAAAGGGAAATTTATAAAGAGTATTGAGACTTTGAGATTAGGAAACGAGAAAACGAAAAGCCAAAACGAGAGATGGAGACTAAACAAGCGCGTATAAAGAGCGTTTTTTGCGTTTTTTTGCGTTCGGGATTGCGTTTTGAGTTACCACCCAATACCTATTTATACTAGTTTAGGGGGTTAAAAACGGCTACATTTGAGCTCCAAACGGTCAAAAAACGGCTAGAAATGGATCTCCAACGTTCATATTCGTTCTAACGGCTATAACCGGTTCCTAACCGGTTCCAACTGGTTCCGGGTCCTACCCGGAACCGGTTCCGGTTAGGGTCCGGGTACTAACCGGTCGAGTGGGAAAAACGTGGAACCGGGTCCTAACTTTCGGGTACTACCGGGTAGGGACCTGTTCTTGAAAAAATCGGGTAGGAACCGGGTCGGGTCCACCGGGTCGGGTCCTGGAACCGGTTTGGATGGCCACCTCTAGTCAGAATGGCTCCTTGGAGCTAATAATCGGGCAGTACTCAGCTCTAGGCAGGAGGACTCGGCAATACTCAGGATCTACTCGGCCTCGGAACAACTCCTTAGAGCGAGTACTCGTAACAACTCCTAGGTGCAAACAATGATTCATTGCTTTGTGAACTTGTACCACACATATATAAAACTTGCATAACACTATCATAAATTGTTTTTGTTTAGATGTTAATACCTAAAACTCATGAATCCAACTGTTGCCAAAAAGTACCCGTTTTTTGGTAGCATAATACTGGTTGAGTTGATTACTTAACTCTACATAGCCTGATTATAGCTAGGGTTACACATCAATAATTTCAAGTGAGATATAAATACTGACCAAACTACTTCTGATGCACAAAAAATATAGCGACGAAATAGATTCAATGATAGTAAGTGAAGAGGTATCACCATAACGGTGACAGCCAAAGGTACAAAAGAGAGTACTAGCTGTCACCTCCAAGAAAAGGAAATGTCAAATACTTGAAAGGGAACATTTAATGCTAAGATATGAAGCATTTAATGTTGGATCCGCATGGAAGAAGCTTCACCTCGGATATGCAGAAAAGGACAACTAAAAGTGAAAGATAAGACATGCCATAGTAGGTACGGATGGGATCTCTTAGGAAAAGGCGAGACTGTAACAACAGTGCCGGAACCGTCACCAGAACAGTGATCTTAAACAGTACATGAACAGTGATCAGGTACAAACTTTATGTAATTCAGTGTATTTCATATCCATGTTAAGTTTCAGTATCATTGCATGTTATCAAAACAGTGAATTCATAATCATTTCAGAGAAACAAGTTCGGAACAATGGTTCTTGAGTCAGATAATTATCTGGCAACACAGAACCATCATGTGATTAATTGTTAGGATTTTATTATGTATAAACGTATGCGAGGCTTTACAGAACAAAACAACACGGATGTCGTTATGTGAATGCTAAACCGACAGATTATTCTTATAGGTGACGATCTGTACGAATAAATCTGAAAGTTTAACGTTCTAAATGATGTCCAGTAATTAGAAAACAATATTGAAAAGTGTAGTTATCGTCGTATTTGATCGGGTGACGATCCGAACAAATACGCGCGATGACCGCGCGATTCGATTAAACATTAATTAAATATTTTTGAAAATAATTAAATAAAAGATAATTAGTTAATTTATTAGGAATCACAACCTAAAATAATTTTATAAATTCTAATTTTTACAAACGAGTCGTTTCGTTACGAAAACGACAAGAAACCGACGTTCTTACGCGAAACCACGCGAAACCGAACAAACCCGAACATACCCGGGTAAAACCAAGCCATTTATTATGGCAATTAATGCCATAATCACAGCCAACCACCACCCACCAACACCCATTTTCGTCCCTTTCACTCTCAAGCTCTCTCTCTCTAGAATCCTCCTCCTTCTCTCTAAGATTTCTCTCTAGTTTCTTCACGAAATCTTGCTATCTTGGTGTCAAAATCACCACCATCACTAGTAGAACACGAAAGTACAAAGGATCTGTGGTTTTGTCCAACAAATCCGAGGTAAAAATCATGTTTTGGTTCGGTTTAAGGGTTTGAAAACCCTAATCGCGAACCCCTCTTAAAAAAACCGGTTCTAGACCACTTTCACCCTTAGGAATCCCACTATTTCACCTTAGAATGAGATATGAACAAACCCCCTTCCAATTTCTGGTCGAATAGTTCGAACACCATGGAAGCATCACCTGGACCACGACTGGGCGAATGAGATTCGAGCAGATAGGTCGAATGGCCCTTTGGCCGCATGAGGCTCCCATTCGTCGAATGGCCACCAGGCCGTATGAAACTCATTCGACCGGTAGTCATTCGGTCGGCCAACCATCTTCGCCCCTAGGTCTTATTCGATCGGGGCAAGTTAATTCGACCATGTCTCTTCCGATTGAACTCAGTCGGCAGGTCACCTTCGGCACCTATTCGGCCAGATCTACATTCGGCCGACCCTCATTCGACCCCCTTATTCGACCCACTTCTGTTCGGTCGGCCTATTAGCCATTCGTCCTAGCCCACTGTTTAGGACAAAGCTGTTCAAGTCTCCTTCGATTAAGGGTTGGGTGGTGAGTTGCATGGGGATTTCATGGGGACGTGCATGAGACTTGTGTGTGTGCATGCATGTTGTAGGAGATCGTTTGGCTGTGCATGGGAAGTTCTTGTTCTTAACACTAATGTTATTGAAAGGATTTCAAAATCAAATCATGGGTTATTCATATAGGGGATGGTCTAAAATGTAACCAAGGTACGCGGACTAAGTTTTCAATAACAAGGGTTTCATGCAAAGATATTAACAAAATAAACATAAATTGTGGAGTTAATTGAGTTAAGTCCACTTCAGAATTTGTGGGAGATCAATGGGTTAACCTAAGATTATGAAACTAACTTAGATATTTCAATCGAGCTATCTAGGTCAAATTGTTCAAGAAGCTTAATCCGTAATCAATGGGAAAATCAAAGTTGAGTATTGGGCCCGAAGTTGGCCCAATGGGTTTAACTTAAGCCTATCACGTTGTAACACCCCGCCTCGTTTTACCAACAATATTGTCCGCTTTGCCAAATTATAGCTCACGGCTTTGCTTTTGGTAGCCCGGGTGAAAACTTCCCAGGGGGTCACCCATCCTGGATTGCTGTCACCTGAGCACGCTTAACTGTGGAGTTCTCCTCTCATCCACTACCGTTAAGCCCCAAAACGCGTTGTTGGTATAAGAGGTGGGTTATTACATATGAACCAAGGATCTCTCCTGTCCACGGCCGATGTGGGATTTGCCTAAGGTGTCACATACACCCCCCCTTGGGACTCATCGTCCTCGATGAGGTTTGCCCCGCTAGCCTCACTGGCGTGTAGGATCTGCCTAAGGTGTCCTCCAGACACCCCCCGGGACTCATCGCCCTGGATGAGGTTTGCCCCACATCCCGAACGGCACAGGAGTGTCTCTGATACCAATCTGTCACACCCTGCCAAGGCGGAACACGCAAGGTGCGACGGTCATGATTTCACAGTCATTGTTTATATTGAACGACTTCTACATGAATCGATAATAAAGTTTTACATGATGTCTTAACTTACAATCATCCAAAGTATAACTAACAAAATTTCTAAACTTCCAAAATATGATGTGTAAGATTTTACAAACATGGCCTAAGTCAATAGGCTATGCAAGGAAATCCCAAAAATATGCATGTGAATGTGTTGTGACTTCAAGCTAATCATTCTCAAAATATGTCCCATGCTTGCTTCAATTATCTGAGAAATACATGCTAAAAACAGTCAGCAAAAAGCTGGTGAGTTCACAGGTTTAGACACGTAAAAATTGAGTTGTTTCATTCGACCACGAGATTTCAAAATGTGTCTATTGTTCTCAAAACAATATCATGAGTTGTGTATATTAATTATTACCATGAGCTCCCATAACCGAACTCGACATGATTGAATTGCCCCATCCCAATGTTCTATCGCAAAACATTGTATTGAGATGAATATTGTGCACCCGATCTGACCTACAATCAAAGTTAGCGCTACTAACCACGGGTGGGGTTTGTCACTCCTGAATAGTACTATTCCCAATAATTCACGTTCACCCACAATTAACGGTTATAGAATAGGGGACTTAATGCGATAAAAGTAACTCATGTAATAATGTGTTGAACCAAAACCACTTGTGTCAATGAAACGATTAGAAGCATGATTTCTCCCCCTGTGAGTTAATAAAACATTGTAGAAAATAGGGGCCGTGAAACTCACAATAAAGGTGGATCCCTGGTCTTGAGAGTGTAAATGTTGCCTTGTGTTGGAATCACTACCCGGTCCCTACAACATTCCGGATTCATGTTGAGTCTGTGAACTTATGAGTTTTGATGTTGCTTTGTGTTCTTGTTACATGTTCTTTGTATTTTTATGTTTTCGTATTTGTCGCAGTAAAGTCAAGCTTTACACTTGCAAAAGTTGGTATAATACCTAAAAATAATTATCTATTATTTGAGAAAATTTTGGCATGATAACGACGTTTTTTGAAAAATATCCACTTTTGTTTATCAATACCCAAAACTTTGAAATAGCCTATTTCAACAATAAACATCTCAATATACTTAATATATACACACACATAGATACTTACATATACAAGCTAATAATTCCTTTTCTCGACAAAAATATATATATATATATATATATATATATATATATAGAAATGTATTCTATAGTTATTGTTTTTGGACAGATTCTGTTCCATGATTTCGGGTTAACTTTTAAAATAGTAAACGTTTTTCAAAAATTATGAAACCTCACAGTCACATATTTTAATGTGTTTCGAACAACTTTCGTTTAGAAAAGTTTTCGTGATTTTGCTCGGATATAGGCCAAAACAGCCATTCAAGTCGGAAAGTCTAAATCTGCGCACTGATTTTGTATAGACTGTTTCGGGTATCATTTGGTTGAGTTAGAAAACGTACAAGTAGTTCTTAGAAAGCTAACTCAATGAACTTAATCATGGAGTTTGAGTTTGCTTCGTTTTGATTTATTATGACTAGGTTATAGTCTCTTGAAGTTGAGACAGATTATGTCCCAGCATCAGGAATGTGTATTTGTGTCCATATATAACTATAATTAAACGTTCGAGAGCGGGTTTCACCTTAGCAAGCAAGGAGAAGGATGAAAGAATTGATGTTGAATATTGATTAATTTGATGATGTTGGAACCATTAATGTGGCTATCCGAACGTCCTCGGTCTCGGTTTCTTGTTGCTACAACAAAGAACCAACAAGGTCTTGATATTGTTGTTGGTCCAGGTGCAGCCAAGAAAACTGGTACAAGATGGTCTGTTGTGGTTTGTTTCAAGAGAACCAAGAGGGAGGTGGAGTTGGTGTTTGGTTAGTGGGTGCTGTTTGATCAAAGGAGAGTAAAGGAAGATTTGTGGTGTGTTGGTCGTGATCTTTCAAGTGTCCCATTGTGTCTATTTATAATCTTAACCACACAAAGTTTTCCTGTGCTAATAAAATAGGGATGGTGTTAATAAGTGAGTTCTTGATAATTTAAAATAGAAAAGTGGTTGTGAGTTGTCCTTTACCGAAGTTTGGGGAAAGAAACAAGGTATGGTCTATTGACTTATTTATGGAGTATGGTATAGCTATAATTGCATGATTGATGATGCATGTTGTCCTAGTCTAAGTGTTAAATATATATATATATATATATACACACACGTTAAAAAAAAATATGTCCATATGTTTCTGTCGTCATTTACACTAAGGCAAAGAAAAAAAAAATTGTTTTCTTTTGTTTTGTGTGGGGACTCTCGTCAAAGAAAAAAATACATAGTTTCTTTTTTTTTTTTTTTTAATATGGATATTTATGTGTTATGGACTAATGTGTAAATATATATATATTTGTGCTAATTTCAAACCATGATGTGTGGGAATGGGTAAAAGAAAATAGCATGGTTATATGTAAGAGTACAATTAAATCTTAAATTTCGTATAAGTATTCATTAGGCTATATTTTAAAAACCGAATGCTTGCGTTTGATCACGTCACTAAGGTTTTAAAGTTTTGAGGTTTGAGTTTTAAATATAAATTTGAAATAAGTAGATAACATCATTATATATATATATATATATATATATATATATATATGTTTTTTTTTCATTTAACATGTTGAATTTAAACCGCGTTTTAAATGAGTCTAATATAGCAACATAAATTTAAAGTTTTGGTCGACATTAGAACCTAAAAATTTACGGATGTCACACACGTTGAGTCATACTTTTCTTAAATTAATTTATGTTTTCTTATTAAAGAAGTTAGATTCATAAACATTATTAAATTATACTAAATAATGTTTTCTAAATAATTAATTTAGAATGAAGTAATTTAAACATGATGTAACTAAAGACTTTTAATGTAATTAAAATAAACCCCACCCATCTAAGGTTTATTGATGCATAATCATGGGATATGGGAGACTTATGAGTAATAAGTCAAATCAACTTAGATAGAAGGAGCTCTAGAAACACATTAGTAATCTAGGACACTTAGTTGCACACCGAGACCAAAGCCTTAAATACAACGTCTATTATATATACTTATCGCATGCGAATTCTCTTAAAAACAACTCAGGTGCTAAAGATACATAAGCAACAATCAAAGAGCGCGCATTATCTCTAGTGAATCATTTGCACAGCAACACAGGTGAGTTCATTGCCCCTTTTTCTAACATTTTTGTTTTAAAACGCGAGGCTGAGAAGCGTGCGTGAACTGTTTTATTTAAACTGTTTATTTAAATGCTTTCATTTATTATATGTTTTACATATATATGTTGTTGATTACTCCTAGACTCCTGTCTAGGAAATTATTAAATAGACCAATTATCCAAATTTATTAAAGTACTCTTATGAGTAATACTTTAATTTAAACTCTAAATCAACCCTTAGTCCATCAAACTCAAATTCAAGAATCTAAACTCAAAGTGAAATCAAATGAACAAAATCAAAGGATCAAATTCAAAGGAATCATAACTCAGTGTAGGATCTGAGCACAAAGAATCATAATCAAATCAATTATCATTGTGAATCATGGGAAATCAAAGATCAAGATCAAGATCAAGAGACTCAAGGAATCAGAAATCATAAATGTGTGTGAATCATGTTAATAATGAAATCATTATGATCTAATGAAATCATTAATATTCAAGTTAAGGTGGGTGTCAGTTGTATAGGGAATCAAGACCACGTGTAACACACATATAAAGTCCCACTCAGACGCAGAAGACCTTTGGGTCAGGCTGTAACGGGCAATAACATGAACGATCAAATGGAATCAATATCAAAGTCAAATCAAGAGAATCAAGAGATCAAGAATCAAAGGATATCCTTAAAGTCCCACTCAGATGCAGAAGACCATTGGGTCAGGCTGTAACGGGCAAAACATTAAAATCCCGCTCAGTTCAGGTGTACTCCATGTGAGTTATGCCGGACATGGGTCATGTGTGAGAGGTTACAACTTGGACAACCACCAACAACTAAGTCTAAATGATTGAGTTAAATAAGGCCCAATCATCATGCCTTAGTTGCATTTAAATGTTTTATTTAATTATTTAATTAAATATTTAACATTATATTTCTATCACTGACTTTTGGGAAATCATATATCTATGAGGAACTCAAGAGGATCAAAGGTAAATCAAGTTTTTGGAAAATCATAATTCAAATAAGAGGTTGTAGGGTAAAAATGCTTAATTATCATTAACAACAGTGTCATATGCATATTAGTATGTGGTGGGATGTTGGCTATGGCTTGTCCCTTACATATGCCCTATATATAAGCATACCGATGTGGATATTACATGTGGAGTTAATGAGGTTAGGGTCTTTACCAAAGGAAGTTTCAAATCAGTTTCAAACATTAAACAATATGAACTCACCAACCATGTGTTGACTTTATATTTGCATGACTTCTCAGGTGACGAACAGGTCAATTAAGAAGTCATTTCTTTTGGACTAGGATTTCAGATAGAAGACTTAGTATTTTGGACCTGCATACTTTTGAAGACATCATTATACAATTTATTTTGTATATCTTGTGTAAATACAAGATAGAAATTTATGATGTTGATGATAGATTTACATTGTTAAATTATAAACAATACTGATGTAATTTAACTTTGTAATTCTATTATGCTTAGCATTTCTCATTTAATTATCATGTGCAATGTAAACAATCTGATCATATCGATTATCACTCACGATATCGCGCCCCGGGAACCTTCCGCCCGACGGGGAAACCCGATCCTACCCCGCCGGCTCGGGGTGTGACAGAGACCGAGCATTGCATAAAGGGGGAAGAAATCCGAAAGAAGAGGGGGCATTAATTACACCATCACCTAACAAACGAGACGGGCATCAAACGTTCAGTAAGGAGGAGGAAAAGGGGAAGAGGTGTCTGTAGGGAGGACCTCCACTCGGCATCGGAAGTTCATTCTTTGTTATATATGTGTCCCCATGTATCCTGTAAACATCATCCGAACTCACAAATCTAACATTTGGCGCCATCCGTGGGACTCGTAGTCTCATCCCCCGGTTCCAGGAGCGGAGTCCAAGGCAGATCCAACCCCCACTCTTACTGGAGTCAACACGAGCGTGTCAAAGGTGCGTAGGGATGAAACGCCCACTTTCGCACATCCTTACCTATCCAGCATGACAAACGCTGACGTCCCGGTTATAGGAGATTACTCGGATGAAGAGGAAACTGAGGGCTTCAGGATCACCCCTGAGTTTGTGCATAGCCACAAAACCGCGCTCAAAGCCCAACTTGAAGAAATGGAAAAAGCAGAAAAGTTAAAGGAAGTCCAAGCCCGACTCACCTTCGTCGGAGGCAGTTCTGCGACCCTAGCAAAGGAAGCGGTACCAGTAGATGAATTGCTAACCACGCTGCTTGAGGCCATCCGCCAAAGAAAAGAACCGGTAGGTAAAGAAACATCTGACCCGATCCAGCCAGGGGGTGATGAGGCCCTAAACCCCCTGCTACAACCTTACCACCCCACCAAATTCACCGACATGTCCAAGTTTACAAAACAGATTGCGGAGGCCCCACTCCCAGAAAAACTAAAGGTACCGCTGAATGTAGGAAAGTATGACGGGTCAAGTGACCCCGACGACCATTTACATGCCTTCGCTGGAGCAGGCAAAGTAGGGAGGTGGAACCTCCCGACATGGTGCCACATGTTGGTGCAAACATTGACGGGAGCAGCCCGCTTATGATTCGATATCTTGCCACCAGGGAGCATCGACAGCTACGAAGAACTAAGAGATAAATTCCTGAAGTAATTCAACCAAAAGAAGAAAGCTATCAAGAACCCCAATGAAATACTCCATATAAGGCGTAGGGACGAGGAAAAAGTGGGACAGTTCATGGAGCGGTTCATAACGGAAAGCATGCAGATACAAGGAGTGCCAGAAGTCATGAAAATAAGCAGCTTTATCAACGGTGTCAGGCAGCCACAGTTGTGCTAAAATCTGGGGGAGGACTTCCCAACTACCTTTGACGGGCTGATTGATAAGGCAAGAGCCTTTGTGAGAGGTAAGGACGCAAGCCTCAAGGCCAGGGAGTGGGACCTTAAGAAAAGTCCAAGACCCTACAGGGCGAGGGAGGGATCCGACAGCCAAGGGAAAGCAAGCCCATACCCCACCAAAGGAATGCCGTACGTAGATAGAGGAAGACCCTCTTTCACTCCCTACAAACCGTCACAGAGACCATATCCTGAAAAATTTACACCACTTACCAAAACGCCAAGTGAAATACTAGCAATGGAAAAAACGAAAACCTTTTTCCAGAAACCACAACCACTGCGTAATGCATCCCGACCTCACCCCGATGAGTACTGCGAATTCCACCGATGTCACGTCCACAAAACAGACGAATGCATTCACCTCCGAAAAGAAATTGAAGCAGCTGTCAAGTCCAGCAAACTGTCGCACCTAGTAAAAAAAATCGGTGTGGCTACATCCAAAGGCAAGGACCCAGCAAGAGGTGAGGAAGGTGAAATGCGTCGGTCATACGTCGATATGGTGAGACGGCACCAGAGCAACGAAAGTGGGGATAACAAGCGGAAGAGAACGCTCGATGAAGAGACGCCTCCATGGTTGGAATGCTCCATCACATTTCCACCGTTGAAATACTGGGAAGCACAAGAAGCACCACTAAATGTCGCCGCCGATATACCTGGTCACAGGGTAGCGAGAATCCATGTAGATGGAGGAAGCGGGTCCGAAATCATGTATGAACATTGTTTCCGAAGACTAGATTCGGATGTGCAAAACCTTTGGCAACAGGATAACTCAATGATGATCGACGTCTCAGGAGAAGCTTCATAGGCTTTGGGAAAGGTAACATTGCCTTTTTACCATAGGGGAATACGTCACCTAGAGGATGGTCCACCTTACCTTCTATATCATAAGAGGCCCATCCAAGTATAACGCCATATTGGGAAGGCCAGGGATTAAGGCTCTTCACGCAATAGTCTCCACAGCGCACGGGGCTATGAAGTTCCCTACACCCGCTGGCATTGCAACCGTTAGTTCCTCCTTCGAGATAGTCGCTTCCCTGGCCAGGAACGTCCTACCCGAATCTCTAGACATATAGGAATGGATCCTCAATGATGAGTACCCGGAGATCACTGTTAAGGTAGGATCGCACCTCACCAACAAGTGCAAAACCTCCCTAAAATAAATGCTCATACGTCACTGTGATATCTTTGCATGGACACCACGGGACATGTGGGGGATCCCAAGGAGCCAAGCGGAACAACAGATCAATGCACGAACAAGCTGCAAGCCAGTAAAGCAAAAGAGGCGCAGCATGGGAACCGAGAGGAGCAGAGCAGTGATCGAAGAAACCAGGAAGTTGTCGCTAGCAGGAATAGTGCGGGAGGTCCAATACCCCGCGTGGATATGAAACCCAGTGATGGTCAGGAAGTCCGATGGCAAGTGGTGGATGTGCATCGACTTCAAGGATGTCAACAAAGCTACCCCAAAGGATTGCTACCCCTTGCCAGAAATGGACGCCAAAATCGACTCCCTACACGAATTCCCTCTCCGCTGCTTCTTAGATGCCTACAAGGGATACCACCAAATTCAGATGGCCATTGATGATGAAAAAAAAACCACGTTCTACACAGATGAAGGTACGTACTGCTATACCAAAATGCCTTTTGGTCTGAAAAATGCAGGTGCTACGTACCAAAGGATGATGGACCGTCTGTTTCGGGAACAAATAGGACGGAATTTGGAAGTTTATGTCGATGACCTGGTAATTAAAAGCAGACGAGAAAGCAACATGCTAGAGGACATAGAAGAAACCTTAAACACTCTTCAGCAAACACAGATGAAGCTCAACCCAGGAAAATGCTCCTTTAGGGTACAAGAAGGGAAGTTCTTAGGAGTTATGGTTACCAAAGACGGCATCAGAGCCAACCCATGTAAGGTGCAGGCAATCCTAGACATGGACCCACCAAAATCAGTTAAAGAAGTGCAACGACTCAACAGGCGGCTGATTGCTCTAAGCCGATTCCTGTCTCGCATCGCATAAAGGTCCTTACCATTCATCACCACTCTAAAAAGTTGCCTAAAAAAGAACCAATTCAAGTGGACGCTAGAGGCCGAGCTCTCTTTCCAAAGCATCAAGCAGCACCTGAGTGAACTACCCTCACTCACAACGCCAATACCCGGGGAACTTGTCTTGGTGTACCTGTCAGCATCAGAGAAGGCAATCAGCACGGTCCTACTTGTAGAGCGAGCTGGGAAACAAATTCCCATCTATTTTATAAGTCGAACTCTGAAAGGGGGAGAGGAGAGATATGCCGGCATAGAAAAAGCAGCACTAGCACTTGTTTATGCCTCCATGCGGTTACGGAGGTACTTCCAAGCCCACCCAATTCAGGTTATCACCAACCTCCCAATACCGCAAGTTTTAAGGCGCCCAGAAATCTCCGGGCGGCTAGCCAAGTGGGCAATAGAGTTGTGGGACTTTGAGATCAGTTACTTGCCACGAACAGCTTACAAGGGGCAGGTCCTAGCCGACTTCCTTACAGAAGCCCCAACCGACGATACCATGACCGAAAGTCCAGCCATCTCAACCCAAACAGCTACAGTATGGCACCTCCATACAGATGGCTCCTCCACCAGCGATGGCAATGGGGCAGGCTTTATACTCACCACACCAGAAGGAGTCGAGTTGGCATACGCAATTCGACTAGACTTCCCCAATACCAACAACGAGGCCGAGTACGAAGCACTGCTGGCAGGATTGCGCATGGCCTCCAACCTAGGAGTCAAACAGCTAGAAATCCACGTCGACTCCCTACTAGTCGCGAACCAAATGAATGGGCTTTACGAAGCCAAGGAGGAAGTAATTAAGCAATACTTGCAACAAGCGACCAACGATGTCAAAGCTTTTAACTCCTGCAAAATCTCCCACATCAGCAGAAATATGAACAAGAATGTAGACGCACTTAGCAAGTTCGCCTCGGCAACCATCAATAATGCCGATACCCATGTCCGAGTAGAAGTCCTTATAAAACCCTCTGTGATCCGAATGGTCATGGAGGTACAAGAGGCGAATACCCCATAATGTTGGATGGCACCCATCAAAGCCTTTCTACAGTACGAAACGCTACCCGAGGGCAAGGAGGAAGCCAGACGCTTGCGGCTAAAGTCCCTACAGTACGAAATCATTGATGGGCACCTGTATAGGAAGTCGTACTTGGGGCCATCCCTAAAATGTGTTGACTTCGATGAAGCAGAATATGTCATACGGGAGTTACACGAAGGAATCTGCGGCTTGCACGCCGGCCCAAAGTCAATGGTCGCAAAGGCGATGCGGGCAGGCTTCTACTGGCCGGGAATGTACAAAACTGCCCTGGACATCATCAGCAAATTCTACAACTGCCAGGTCCATGCTCCAGTGCCCAAAAACCCGCAACATAACATGATCCCAGTCAACTCAACCTGGCCATTCCAAAAATGGGCAGTTGATATCGTTGGCCCATTTCCCGAGGCCGTCGGAAAGGTTAAATTCCTGGTGGTTGCCATTGACTATTTCACCAAATGGGTGGAAGCAAAACCAGCGCAGGCAGTGAAGCTCTTTATGTGGGAGAATATTGTATGTCGCTTTGGTATCCCTGGGGCAATAGTCAGCAACAATGGGAAGCAGTTTGATAGCTGTCACACCCCCGCTAAAGCGGAATCACGAGGGCGAGACGAAATCGGATTACAAATACATTGTTTATAAAGAAACTTACAAAATTGCATTCATAATCCAAATAACATACATAAGAGATTTACAAAGATTCAAATAACATATCGATAATAGTTTTACAAAATGATATGATTCAAAATGATACAACAATATAAGATTTCTCCATATAGTCTAATTTAAATTAAACAATATCTTCAAAATCTTCTTGTTGTAATATAATCCATGTAGCTAATTTCCTGAAATACATGCTCAAGTATCAACTAAAAATAGTTGGTGAGCCCATAGGTTTATGACTCGATAAAGCATGATTACAAAAAAGAAGTTTATAGTAACATACATCTCATAATGTTTAACAATAAAGCATGCATTTTATGATTATGAGTTTAAACGATGTCAAACGTATACTTCACTCAAAATATTATTAATGTACATCATGAATATTAAAGAAGTTTAAACGATAGTAACACGTATACTCAAGTAATCACTAAAATGCCTATTTCATTTAAACACGTATGGATGTAAAGTTTTAGTATCTAGCATGTATTCCACCCCAAAATATTAAATAAAAAGAGGGGCTATGAAACTCACTAGTAGTAGGATGCTAGAAGATAGATAATATTAAGATCTTGCTCCTTGTCACGAACTTCAAACCCCTAAAATAAGGAAAGTATACATTTGTTGAGTTTTACGATGGATTTAATATTTAGTATATATATAAGAGATGCGTTAACCCGATTAATAGATTGGGGTTATTGCAAAGTAATGACTTTCCTTAAGTCATAAAAGAAATGATAATACGTTACTCGAACTTGTCATCTTCCAACTTAATAATGATACTAAGCCATAACACAGTTCGCTTTTTAATTTGGCATTTTAATCGACTCTTTATTTTGAGTTGTACCAAATTACGAATGAAACCACGGATGGTTTAATGATAATGACACCACGGATGGTTTAATAATAATAAAGTTTGTAATGCGTATAATCAAGGTTTTAGTTTTAGGAGTAATGATTAATTACGTGCGTTACTTTGAAGTGATATTAGTGAATAAGGGTTTAAAGTTAACCCAAAATATATTACTAACCTTTAAGTGATGTGATTGAATACATATAAGTATAGGTGTGCATAGGTTTTGGTCATTTAAAGGCACTACACATATATAAGTAAGGCAAATGTTGAAAGTATGTTTTGTATAATTGTTGATCTTAGGTTAAAGACCCATAATTATACAAAACCTTTGTGTTATCAACATTCAAAATAATAAGGCAAATATTGAAGGTATGTTTGGATGTTTGGTAAAGAACAAACACACAAACCTTTTTGTTATCAATATTGCAAGAATCCATAACTTGAAAGTATGTTTGTGTATGGGTTGATCATAGGTTACTTGTCATAAAACAAGTTATTAGGAAACCTCACAACACACAAACCTTTGTGTTATCAAGCATGGTAACAACTTAGAATTTGAGGATTAGAAGAAGAAAATGAAGCATAAAGATGAAGAGCATTTAGTTTAAGTGTTTATTACCTTGGAAATCTTAGAAAGATCCCAAGAGAGGTGGATTAGGGAGATAGAATTAGAAATCCAAAGAAGAATGGTTTTGGTGCAAAGGATTTAGGAAGGATAAAGCTTGGTATTTATAGTTGAAAATTGGAATGGGGGTGGCCTTGGGGTGGTCTTGGATGGCCAAGGAGAGGGGAGGAGAGGGGTGTGTGTGACAAAAGTGTTGGAGGGGGGACAAAGATGTTGGAGTGTAGGTTAGTAGGTTATAAAGTTAAATGATTATGTTTAATTAAGATTTTGATTTAATTTTTAATTAGGGAAAGAGTTCTTTCAATTTTTATAAATAAAAATGGGTAATAATATTTATAAAATAAAGATTTGGGCAATTTCTAAAATTTATAAAATTTCTAAAAATGTTTATAAATTCATAATTATTTAAAAGAACATCTTATAATTATTTAAATGCTTATTTTAAATTATTAGAAACTTTTGATTATTTTATAATTATCTAAATATTTATTTAAGTATTAAAATAGTTATAAATCTATACTCATTTTATACCTCCTTTAAATTTATTAATTTTTATTAATTGGAACACTTTTAAAATTGTTAATTATATCCACATTTTACTAAATTATTATAATTCTTAATATTTTCAAGATTTCATAATTTCAGGGTCTTCGCGTACTGTGATTATCGTTATTCCTTGATTATTTCTTTATACGCGTTACTACATCTGAAAACCCATGACTGATCACGTTTTTCTTAGTTGTTTAAATACCATCGACTCAACATACATATTAACTTGGTTTTTGTTCGTTAAGGACTAAATAATTAAGATCTTAATATGGATTTTACCGGGATTTTTCACGGATGTTACAATAGCACCTCGTTCCGTAGTTGGTGTGCTGAGCTCCATATACACCAAATTTTCACCTCAGTAGCTCACCCGTAGGCCAACGGACAAGTAGAGTGAGCTAACCGCAGCATTGTCGAAAGTATCAAAGCACGGTTAGGAAGGCAGAAAGGAGCGTGGCTGGAGGAACTCCCACATGTTTTATGGGCACACCGCACCATGCACAAAACAAGAACCGGGGAAACCCATTTCAGCCTCACATACGGGACATAAGCTATGATCCCCGTTGAAATCGGCTCCCCAACACCACGAACATATCTCACGGAAGAAGAAAACAACATAGACCTTCGCACCAACTTGAACCTGCTGGAAGAGAGACGATATTTAGCCGCCATTCTGGAGGTGCAGTACAAGAAAGCCGTTGAAAAATACTATAATGCCAGAGTCAAAAAGAAGGAGCTGAAACCAGGAGACCTGGTTCTACGATCAAATGAGGCAAGTTGTAAGGAGGCTAAAGGAAAGCTGGCGGTGCGTTGGGAAGGTCCCTATAAAATTGTATGGAGCAGCAGCAAAGGCTCCCACAAATTGGCAGACATGGAAGGAAGAGAACTCCCGCGTACATGGAACGCCATGCAGTTGAAAAAATATAACATGTAACTTTGCACTCGCAACATGTTGAATTTTTGTAATATCACTTGTGGAACGATAAACCACACTTTTGGAATTAACATTAGCAAAGCAATCAGCCCACCACGGGAGTAACATCAAGTCGCATTAAGCGTCCAAACACCATACATATAGTCTTTCGTAAAAGATAACAGAATCACACAGCTGTGCCCCATTTATTAACAAAAGCATGCTTAAAAATTCAAAACTGATGAAGAGAGTGAGACGACCACCCTTCATAAACGCTCAACATAAGTATGAAAAGCCAACATACGTTAAGGGAAAGCCGGCCTTCCAAAGGGGCTCCCACCAATAAACACAAGAGATGTGCGGAATAAAAAATATCATACATGTGTCCATAAGTGACAAGTCATTACTACAAATACGTCAAAACATTTACAGCAAACATATGCCCACATAATTAGTTTGTGCCTACGCACCAGGAGTATTAGGATCCACGACATATGTTAAAGCCTGGAACTCATCGAGCGAAATATGCAGCCTCTTGTGTATTTAGTAGCGTATGCATAGTTGGGAACAGTAGCAACCTACTGATAAAAGTTTGGATTATTTAAATCCAATTTGTCATATTTAAACATCACACTCGGTTGATCACTAGCTGAGTTGTTTTTTTTTACTATTAGACATTTTTTTTGTGCCAAATGAATTCTCAAAGTAAAACTAGACTCAGGTTTAATGCATCGAGCCTATTAGGCAACGTTTGATATTTCATATTTTGCATAAACGCATATGTTAAAATTTTTTGGTTTCTTGTGATAAATTTGGTATTTATAATGATTGGTCTATTTGAGAAAGAAGCATCAACAAAAAAAAATAAATAAAAAAATAAAAACAAAAACCTCCATTTATTGAGCTTGTTATTGACAATTTTCAAAACTTGAGTTGCTTTAAAGTATTTTGAGTGCTTTTGAGGATGAAAGAAGTAAAGAAACTGTGTAATTAAACCAAAATACTCATTCTATACTTATACAGTTATACTAATAACTTATATGGGCAAAAGAGTATAAAAAGGCTTTGAACGATTATACAACCGTAAAAAAGACTGTTTTTAAAAAAAAAATAATAAAATCCGACCGGTTAACCGGATATTAAGCCGGTTAAATGACCTCAACGGCTCAACCTATAACAATTTGACTATTTGAGCAACAGGTTTTTTTAGCATACGAAATTCCCGGGTTAAAGAAAAAAAAATAACAATAATAATAAGGCGCTTTGCTATGATGTATACGAAAAATAATAAGGGCGGCAATTTCTGACACGACCCGAAGCACGACACGAAAATAATCAAGTTTTGGGTTGGCAATTATAACCCGTTTAAAAAACGGGTCGTGTTCGGGCTGATCCGTTTATTAAACATGTTAGGTTCGGGTTGATCCATTTATAAACAGGTTGGTTGACCCGCTAACCCGTTTAAGGATTTATTATTTTTTATATTTTTTCTTTCTTGCGACATATGTCTAGTTGTTTTTCTTTTAATTATTACCATACTTTAATTGATCGAGTAATAAAATTTAAATTTTTTTCATTTAGAAAATGATTTTAAGTTTTTTTCAAGTTAACCATACAAATCAGTTTATTTTAAATTTCATACTTTATAATTATGATCTACATAAGTGTATGCTTAGTTATAATAATATTATTTTTTTATTAAAATAATAGAATAAATATTTGTTACTTATACACACATACTAAACATGTTATTATTGACTTGCTTTCAATCAAAAATCAACTTACAATAAGTATATTCGTTGATTAATCTATATAAACGGGTTAAACGGGTCATGTTCGGGTTGACCTGAATTAACATCAATCTTGGTTAGGGTTGAAAACTTTGACACAAATAAATATATGGGTCCGGTTCGGGGTGCAAAATTCAACCCACCAACCCATGCACCAACCCGTGACCTGTTAACCCGCTAATCTGTCAACCCGACACGATTGACACCCTATGAAATATTGATGTTTATAAGAGCGATAACCACTTTGATGGTTCAACGTGAACGATTTGGTTCATGTTTGGAATTTCATCTAAAATGACTTATTGATTTATTGGCTTTTTCAAAAAGTCAAAAAGCAATAAGTTAATAAGTTGTTTGTCAAACCTAAAAAGACTTTTGAAAATGACTTTTTGTAAAAGAGTGATAAGTTGTTTTTAAAAGCTAAAAATTATAGCTTTTCAAAATGACTTATGACTTATTGACATAAAATTACAAATATACCATACTCTTTACCCTCTACCCAATAATATTAAATAATGTCAATAAAAAAATGTCATTTTTGATCATTTTGAAAAAGTTAATCCAAACAAAATTTTAAAAACTCCATTTCAAAAAGTCATACGTTAACAAACAATTTTAACAAAAAGTTATTTTGAAATGAAACAAACCAAATATGGCCTTGATTGACTGTACTCCTGTTCGCGTTGGTATAAATGTTTGGATAATCGAAGTGAAATTTATGCTCAGACCTAGGGTTTTGATTTCGTTGCTAACATCTTCGGAGACGACTTTCAATGCTAACAAATAAGTTTATGCTGTCATCATGTGTCACACCCCAATCGACGACGGAATACGCCGGGGCGCGAGCTCGACTGTTCATTAGTTCATGGTGCTAATAATAAGTTTAAATAATTAATGCATCATTATTACAAAATGAGTACAACATTCAATTAAGACAAACACCAACTTTACATGAATTGAATGTACAAAGTGTTACAATTTGAAATACTAAACATTTGTTACAATTAACTAGGTCTTCATCATATCTTCGCTTTAACCTGTTACATATGTAAAAATGTTTTTTTTGGGTCAACTATATGAATAGTTGGTGAGTATAACATACAGTTTATATAAATGTTTTAAAAAAAATTGATGCAGAACAATCAGACTATCTACAATTAGAATCAAGGCACGTATAATTCAGGTTTGCATATAACATAGATACAATAGCAGTACAGTCTCTCAAACAAGTGTAATACATGGAACTTAGTCAAGACTAATCAAGTCATAACTAAGACATGCAATAATACAAGTTTGCAATAGATAACAGTCTCTCAAACCAGTTTCAGTAATAGTATAAACTACTACTTCAACTAAGTATGCAATAGATAATAGTCTCTCAAACAAGTTTCATATACCCGCATAACTTCTAGTATGTCAAACTCGTTTGCAATAGATAACACATGAATAATGAATAATAGATTTCAAACAAACAAGTATACACATAGTATGAATTCTAACTAAATAGACTAAGAGTTTTGCATCTAATGATTTTGATTGTAAATATTGTTTTGAGTAAACATATGTAACATCCCAAAATACTAAAAGTAAAAGAGGGAGTATGAATACTCACCTGGATTTATTAGATACTCCATTGTGCTTGATAAAATCTTTAGTCAAAGATCACACGATAGCCTAAAGTTTAAATGAACATATTAATGGATTTGATATTCCTAAAGTTCAAGTCCGTGACGTGTGACTATGGTATCCTATGGAATTTCCAAAAAAGTGTGTCTAATAATAATTGTCTAGGTTTGCAAGGGTCTTATAATATATTTACTTATTCTTATGAATCAATATTTATGAAAGTTTAAGTCTATAAGAACATTAAGTATCCTAATAATTTATTTACCTTATTATTATTATTATTATTATTATTATTATTATTATTATTATTATTATTATTATTATTATTATTATTATTTTTAATCTTGTCGTGAGTATTTCAAAGAAAATATTAGTAATATTAATATTTTGCAACAATTTATTAAGCATAATTTGGAATAATTTACACATTTCTTTAAATTAAATATGTAATCATATTCCATATTTTATTTAATTAAACTTGGATTGTCAATTGTTAAAAGGAAAGTAAGGTTTTTAATAAAATAAGAGTATTTATTTAAATAATTATTTCTGATTTTATTCTATTTTATTATTTTTTTTAAATGATACTTTTATTTTATAAAAGTAAATAAACTGTTGTTGTAATAACAAAAATTCCTAAAACAATTGAATTATTTACTAGATTTGTAAAAATAATATTAAGAATGTTGAGAAGATCGAAATATGATTGTGTAGTATCATTTGCGATTAATTATTATTATTTTTTTTTAAATAATAAACAATCATCTAGTAATTATATATATATAGGGGATGGTTCCGTTGTTAACTCTCCCTTATATCGTTAAACCGACATTTTTTGCCCGAATCTTTGTTTTTTTTCATGGTTTTATTATACATAAATAGGGGTTTTCTTTTTTGTGTTTTTGCTAATTTATCACCGTTGTTAACTCTCCCTTATATTGTTAAACCGACATTTTTTGCCCGAATCTTTGTTTTTTTTCATGGTTTTATTATGCAAAAATAGGGGGGGTTTCTTTTTTGTGTTTTTGCTAATTCATCACCGTTTAGAAGTCATTGTAAGTGTAAGTTACTTACACTTACTTACAATCCGTATCTGATGCAGTAAATGTAAGTAAGTGTAAGTAACTTACACTTACAATGACTTCTAAACGGTGATGAATTAGCAAAAACACAAAAAAGAAACCCCCCCTATTTTTGCATAATAAAAACCATGAAAAAAAAAATTTTAAGATTCGGGCAAAAAACGCTAGGGTTAAGCGGTTAACGCTATAAAGGAGGGTTAACATTTGAACCTCTCCCTATATATATATATATATATATATATATATATATATAGGGAGAGGTTCAAATGTTAACCCTCCTTTATAGCGTTAACCGCTTAACCCTAGCGTTTTTTGCCCGAATCTTAAAATTTTTTTTTTCATGGTTTTTATTATGCAAAAATAGGGGGGGTTTCTTTTTTGTGTTTTTGCTAATTCATCACCGTTTAGAAGTCATTGTAAGTGTAAGTTACTTACACTTACTTACATTTACTGCATCAGATACGGATTGTAAGTAAGTGTAAGTAACTTACACTTACAATGACTTCTAAACGGTGATGAATATATATATATAGGGAGAGGTTCAAATGTTAACCCTCCTTTATAGCGTTAACCGCTTAACCCTAGCGTTTTTTGCCCGAATCTTAAAAAAAAATTTTTCATGGTTTTTATTATGTAAAAATAGGGGGGGTTTCTTTTTTGTGTTTTTGCTAATTCATCACCGTTTAGAAGTCATTGTAAGTGTAAGTTACTTACACTTACTTACATTTACTGCATCAGATACGGATTGTAAGTAAGTGTAAGTAACTTACACTTACAATGACTTCTAAACGGTGATGAATTAGCAAAAACACAAAAAAGAAACCCCCCTTATTTTTGCAAAATAAAAACCATGAAAAAAAAAAATTTAAGATTCGGGCAAAAAACGCTAGGGTTAAGCGGTTAACGCTATAAGGGAGGGTTAACAATGGAACCTTCCCCTATATATATATATATAAATAGATGATTCAAAATTTTCCCTGATTTCCACCTGGTGTTATAATGAAATCAGATGGAAGCCCCAAATTGGATAAACCCTAAGAACGAGATTCAATCCAATTCGTTAGATGGAGCACTTATTAGCTTCTACCATGTTAGGGCTATTGTTCCTAGCATTTATACGAGTTGAATGGTATGATTTGTTACCTGTTTTGTTGTCGATTTGGTTGAGTTCGGTTGAGGTTCAGTTCGTCCTAGTGAAGTGAGTATGTTCCGAGAATAGAGAGCATTATCGATGAGGCTTTTGCTACCAAAGGTTTCAGAATACAAGCGCAAACATGTGTGTATGTTTAATTTGGTTTTTGGTGAAGTGCCTGTTCGATTTCGCGTTCCCATTTGTTTGAAACCATCGGCATATTAGTACAACGTTATTTACTATAATCAATTGAAATTGATTTGTTGATTTTGTCCATAATTAGGCTTAGGATGTGTGTACATAATTGATTTGGTTCTTGATTGCCAAATTCCTCAATTGTCTGTTGAGCCGTGATTGACGGGCTCGGTAAAACAGGAAGGAGAAAAGAGTGGTCTTCAAGATTTTGCAATTCAGTCCCTGTAGTTTCTGTGGTTAGTATCTTAATTTGTTAATTCCTCAAACTCACAAGCAGCTTCTGCATATTGTCAATCCAGGCCCCTTTAGTTTATATCTCTATTATTTTGTGCATTCTAACTTACATTATTCTATAAAACTTTTTATTAAAAATTTATAAATAAATGTTTTATAGAACCTTGTAATTAATAATTAAATTTATTTATTTATTTTCTTTATCAAATGCCATTTTTTTATTATTATTATTATTATTATTATTATTATTATTATTATTATTGTAAAATTATTATTGTCTAAATAAATATGGATCTTTTAAAAAGTTTATGTTATAAAATAATTATAGCGTGTGATATATATTTATATATATCCCTAAACCTTTAATAATATTTCTTTTATGATTCTCAAATTTATTTATTAAATATTGTATTAAACTTTGTATTACTTTTATGTATGTTTATGAATATATCAAATTAAATGAGATCTCCATTAGCTTTAAAGTACAACTTAATGACATTAAAATTTAATTTCGAACGAGAAAACCCATAGGGATTACATCATGTAAGTATTACAATCTCCTTATTATTATTGACTAAAGTTGGAATCACGACATCTAGGTTATAAAATTTTTAGATGAAATCTATATCCTAAATTTGTGATCGTGTAGATGATTTTTGTGTATTAACTAGAAACAACGACCCGGGCGTTACGGCGGTTTTGTTATATAAATAAGTTTATATGGTTGTAGCACCTTGATGAAACATAATGTGTTTATCGTCTTCTTCAACTTTTCTAAGCGTCTACATAGTGTACGCTACAAAGAAAAATAGGCGGTAGGTGACAAGAGAAGGAAGTGGCGATCTCTTCACAGGTTGAGAATTTCTTTCGGTATTTATCTGTGAAAAGCAGAATGAGTGGAGGTGGTGTTGAACATATGTTTTAACCTCTACCATGGCTTCAATAAGTGTAATATACTCAAAGCATTGAGTAGTTGTACATCATGCAACAAAAGGAATACAAAATTAAATAGTGTTTATCACACAGGGTCATTAGACTAACATGAAGCATATTGACATATTGTTTTGTCTATAGGTGACGTATTAGTTCATACATAAAAAAATTTATAATAGATAACAATTGGTCTATTTTTAGATTGAAAGGCAAGACTCTATCTATATATAAGATTATACGTAATACTAAGGGGATCGTTTTTTACATGCATCCTAATCACAATGTTACCTTAACTTTTTAACCATCTTTTCTACATGTATTTTAACAACACGTTGACTATCAATCCATTCTTCTCAGATTAATTATTTCTCTCTTTCACATCATCATTTCTTTTTATATTTTTCTTCTAAACATCACATTTCATTGTTTTTACTAACAAACTATAGCCAACGGCCCAACGCACACCTCATGTGACCTATTGCTCCACGCACGCATGTTGTCTTATCTCTTTTCCAGCTACCAATCTTCACCGTTAGCAACTCTGACTCCGGAACACCAATTTCCAGCGAAAAATTCATACGTCCCCAATCAAATCCTTCGTCGCCTCCACGTCAACGTCAAACGTCCCCAACCAAACCCTCGCCCCCTTCTTATTTGGGTCATAGATCATTGTCGCTAACTTACCCCACTAACGTCGTCTCACTCGGAAATGCCTCAGCTCTTCCACCGGCGTCACAGCAACCGGCGGAGGAAACGAAATTGAGATATTCACTCAGGGTTTTCATTCTCTAAAACTATTGCAATTGCTCACAAAGCCGAAATGAAAGACGATTTCTTGTGTGAAATTAGGAGGAAACTATTGGGGATAAGTGGGTATGTTTGAAAGAAAGATAAATCGTCAATGAGAAGGTGTTAACGTATGAGGTGCAGAGTTGAAGATTCATTATCATAAGCCATCGTTGATGAGGAAGATTGAGCCTATTGTGGGATTTGAAGTGGAAAATAAGTGTGATTTACATACAGGTGATGATGAAGGAATGATTATGAAATTTTAAGATGGAGGTAGGTTGGCACGGGGAAGAAAGAAAGAAAGGAAACATGATCGAAGGAAGAAATTGACTTAGGTTGTACGTATCGCTGCAAAAGATGTACATAAATGAATAGTAACTTTGTGTGTATGTACCGACATTCCTTTTTAATATATATATAAATTTTAGAAATAAATATAAGAAAGTTTAAAGGAAAAAAGAATGAAAATATAAGAAAATTCGAAAGAAGAAAAAGGTGGAAAACGTCTAAAAAACTTCATTGCATGTTGCAGCTCAAGTAAAATATCATTATTCATCACATGTTGCGGTATAAGAAGTTAAACATATAATTTTATATATAAGTATGAGATGGTATATGGGATAAAGTAAAAGAAAAGGAAATAAAAAAAAAAGAAGCTAACAACCTGGGTCGAACCCATAACCATAAAAATAGAACCCTTAAGTTTTTGTCACTAAGGCAAGTTCGCAATGTTGGTTTTCACTGAAAATTAATTATTTAATTTAAAGTTGTTTTGAGATTTAAAAAATAAAAATTTGCCATTGGTAACCGACCTTACAAAATAAGGTATATATAATATAACGAGAAAGTGTAGCCCGCGCGTTGCAGCGGGTAAACATGTTTTTTGCAACTCTGCGTAATAGTGATTAAGGGTGCATGTATTTACATTAGTTCCTAAGCTTTATAAAACAGTGTTTTACAAAGGTAGTTATTCAGCCTTACAAAAAAGGTTTACGCATATAAAACAGTCTTGCAGCCTAGTGTAATGAGCTAATACATGGATGGTTACAGTGACTTTAATATAAATAACAATAATTTATAAACATCATAACTATGATGCAAGATAATGAACAGTCTCATCATAAACCTATTAACATAAGAACAGTAATTGGCAAACAACTCACCTCGACCATGACTATTTCAGGTAACCTGTTTAACCCATTGTACTACAGGAATCAGAAAATCTATTCTACCCACTCAACCTGTTCAACAAATCCTATTTTATATAATCTATGGCAGCAAAGGCACATGAAACCTGGACAAATAAAACTTGCAAGGAGTAATAAAAACGTTAAGTGCAAGAACAAATAATGATACCAATAGATAAATTAATGAACATGAAGCAATGTATGAAGAAATAATCACAAATGACAGTAATAGGAAAACCAAAACTAAAAAATGAATAACATACAACTATAACAATCGACAATCCAAGACATATCACATACTCACCTATGTCATTGCTACACGTAGATGATTATGTAGGTATTGTTCGCTAAAACATTAAACTAAAAATACAATCAGGTGCCTACAACTAATTACCAAATAAGTGTTGAATTAGAATATCAAAATCTACATAAAAGCATTAACCAAGCAAGCATATAAAATTACAGTTGACTCACAATACTTGCTTCCTCTTTTGACAATGTTGTCACAAAATTTAGTATTTTGATTTTTACAATAGTAAAAATTTAATATCACATAATTAATGTTTGATGTCAAAGATCGTTAAAAAAAAGCGTTTTTGATCTGTTATCACATTTTATGTTATTTCTTCTATAAATTTGATCTATGTCTGATATTTCTTTTGAATATTCAAAGGTATTAACATAAAACTGCAACCAGTTTTAAGGTTGCAGTAAGTTGCACTATAAGTTATTTTTAAATCTTTAAGAAACAGATAAAGTCAATAAATACCAAAGGAGAAAAAAGACCTATACCCTGCCCATGCTTGTAATCTTAACCACTAACCACAATTTTGACTTCTTAAATATTTGAAATTGTCTCATACTTATCACCTTTTAAACAATTCAAAGCAACCCGTTTAAACAAAGACCTAATATATATTTATATCCAAATATTTTCACTAAATAAATATGAAAACAAAGGGCATGATAAATTGCAAGCATTTCCGGCCTAAAGAGTTCTTTGATTGCTTAACTTTGATATTGTATGAGGTTTCCATCTTTTTATGCAAAAATAGTGAATATTTTATAGATTTTCCATTTTTGAGACAGTGAAAGAAAATAATGGATCAACATCATCAGCCCAACTCCTTTCACTACCTATTGCTGAACCCTCACAATTCATCCTTTTTGGTACTTGCTAAAACCAATATGTACAAATTCCCAATTTGAAGTATATATACTTAAATAGAAAATTGTCAAAGTTATTTTTAAAATTATGAAGAACCAAAACTAAATCCCATTACCTATGCAGAACTGAAGCTTTGAACGTTAAGAACTAAAATACATGAACACATGCCATTTTGTAACCCCTAATCCAAAACTTTTGAAATTTAACTCCTTAAAAACTCTGAATTAAACCTTTAATTTGAAAAAAATCAACTTCATATTCTAAAAACTAAAAAAAATAAGAAGACATGTACTTGTGTAACCCCTAATTATCCAGGTATTTGAAGAACACTGTTGAAGCCCAACAACAAAAGACATTTAAAATCCAAAAGCATCTATCGTGTTTTACGCAATTAAGCATGTGTTCTATCCATTTAAGCAAAAAAATAAAATAAAATAAACAACTCAGCAACCAGGTTGTCCAATTATGTTCTGCATAGTTAACCTAACTTTTAGGGGTGTTCATCGGGTCGGATAACGAGTTATTTGTGTTTTTCGAATCGGGTTTTTCGGGTTGGGAAATTTTTTTGGTCTATCCGAAACCCGACCCGACCCGAAATTCGAAATATATTATCCGACCCGAAAAACCCGAATTCGTTCATCCGAATAACCTGAACAACCCGAATAACCCTGTTTTTTTCGGGTTTTTCGGATATCCGACCCGAAAAAACCACTTTTTCCATATCCGAAACCCGACCCGACCCGAAAATAAAATCATATTATCCGACCCGAAAAACCCGAAAAATATTTCGGATACGGTTTTTTCGGGTTTCGGATACGATTCGGATTTCGTTTCGGATATTTTGAACACCCCTACTAACTTTAATTCCTAATCCGAAAATTTCCAGAGGTTCGGATTCAACCTCTGAAACTGAAAGACAAAAGAAAAAAAAATCAAGAACATATCGTGTTTTCCTTACAGGAAACACACATCTGCAAACCTAAAATCAATTAAACGACAAAACCCTAAACCCGAAAAATTCTTACCTAACGAAAGTGAGACCCAACTATTGGGGTTTCAAATCGACGAAAGAAATTTATGGGTGCCACCGGAGCTGTAACATGCACCGTCTCTGGAGTTTGGAGACATGAGAACCGGGGCCAAAATCGGTTCGTTGGGAAAAAAAGGATGAAGTGTGTGAAAATAGCTGGGAGAGGAACCAGGGATATCCTACTTACAGCTTGTAACACGTGCATAAAAGATTTCGAACGAGAAGAGGTGAGTCGAGAAAGAGAGGCGGTGAAGATGGTGCATGCTTGAGTGATTGTACCAGAAGCATAAAGATTAGTATGAAATGAACAGTGAATATTTGGTTTTTAATATATATACAAAATGTTGCTTCAGGCGTTTATTAATGGCTGTTAATTGAAATCAGGTGCACTGCTTGCTTTCGGATCCTCTTATTCGGATTCTTCTGTTCAGATTAAGAGCGTATGTTCAACATTTTTGCGGTGATCATCTGGTAATCATATAGTTTTTGTTTGATCTCTGCTATCAATATAATTTCCTGCTCTTGCTTATTTGGAAAGGAAAAAAAAGAAAGAAACTAGGTTTGATAGATATACCATAATCTAATCAACTTCGTCATAAGTTAAACAGCGAAGAAGAAATCTAGAGAGTAGGATGGATGCACCTAGATTAATTCAATGAAACACATGAAATTACCAATGTAAACAGTAATTTAGTTCAACTTATCTTACAGACATGAAGTTCAAAGACAATGGTTGTTACCAGTGGCGGATGTAGCTTATGACAATGGGTTCACAGGAACCCACCGAGTTTCGACTCGTTAGTAGGAAAAAAAATTTTTGAAAGAGTTAAACAATAGGGTGAACCCATTAAGATTTTTAAGAGTGAATTCTTAATATAATTTTCACAGAAATTTGTCAACTTGATTGAGACAAGTGATCTTTGTTAGAGAAATCTTGATAATCAATTATTAAATTTCTATATGATCATGTTAAAATCACTTTCATGTCATATAAACTTATCAAGCAAAATGGTAGATATTAATAGTTGAACCCTCGGATCAAGTTAATTTTGATCATACAAACTTAGCAAATTTCGTTTAGGTTTCGGGGCGCTGCCCCGAACCCTACAACGGTCATTGCCCCTTGACCCATGCCTGCTAAATGGCCAGCATGACCGCCACCTTGGACCCTACAAGGGCGCGTGACCCCCTTGACTCCCGCTTGGTCTGGAGCTTAGAAATCTTAAACGAAAATGTACTATGTACCTTCGAACTCTTTAATGACGACGTTTTGTAATTTTAATCTTTGACTTAATATATCGCACTGTTATTACGTAAAGAACATTACAAGACCCAAACCGTCAACCCGACCCGGAAATTTCTATGTCCGGTTCTATTTAATTAAAAAGTCGGAAAATGGTGAACCCACTGGAAAAAAATCCTGGATCCGCCACTGGTTGTTACCAACACTTATTTGAAACTTTAGACAGACACGTAAGTTACAAAGCCTTCTATTCGCTCAAGATGATAATCATGTTGTTGGTCCACTGTCTTCAATACTGTTAATTTAATAATTGTTGGAGCAGTTAGATGACTGTTGACATGTTTCCTTTTTTCTCCTACCCAAAAAAATAAGTAAAAAAACTGACCTCAGCGATAAGCCTTTCTTTGCCTTTTCTAGGAGCTCTGCTGGTAAGGGTCTTGTGAAATTATTTCCTGCTAATATGCTATAAGAAAAACCATGTTTATGAACATTATATAACATATGAAATATAAGAAGTTGTGCCCTAGATCTACAATCAGATAACTCACAGAATTTTCAAGGAATCCAGGGAAGCAAGAAACTTAGGAACACTTCCTAAGTTATTATTGGACAGATTCCTGAAAAAGCAACAATTACTGTGAAAAAACTGAGATGACAAATTTGAATAATTTAAAAAAAATTTAAGACCATCGTATAACATATAGTTAATATAGGTACTTTTTCCCTAGATCTACGAACGTGATAACTCTCAGAATTTTTAAGAAATATTGAGAAGCAAGAAACTTTGGAACACTTCCTGAGTAAAACTGATGTGATAGACTCGAATAATTTAAGATATTACTTACAGTGATTGTATCATTGTGAGATTAGCTAAAGCAGGAGCTATTTCTCCACTCAATCCGCTGAAGGACAAGTTCCTAAATTTTAAGTTAGTTGAGAAATTATCAATTGACACCTATAATATAAATTATGGTTGTAAATGGAATACATACATGGATATGATCCTAAGATTATCTGCAATAGTGTTGCTGCAGTTAATACCATCCCAAGTAGAAGCACGTGGAACACACGGATCGCCTTGCCAATTTCTTTTTAACCCATATGTTGACTTGATACTCCACATTGCTGTAGCTATTTTTAATAACATAGGGAAGATGATCAATTGACATTTTATATTAAAAAAAAAAACTATTTGCATTATAACGGTTAAAGGTAGAGGTGATAATGAGTTATGCAGACAAGGGAAAAAAAAGGAATCAGGTCCAATGGTGACAGAAAGTTGAGAACTGTATTGTTTATTCATTTGAAAAAATAATAGAGCTTAAAAATTGGGAATTGTGATATTTATATATTTTTTTTAAAAGGTTGGACGCCTGTTTTCAATTGTAGAACTACAAATAAAAAGATTATATGCTAGTTATAAATCATAAAATTTTACCATCTTGGTCTTCTGTTTGCTGTTGTTGGAGACGTATTGGATTATAAACTTCTATTGCATTAATAATGGGAGGAAGGATTGAATTTCGTGTGCTGGACACGTCAAGTTCATATGATGTTGCATTATTGGCTCTGAAGAAATATGTGCTAGTGGTGTGATCAAGTGGAGAAAGTGGTCCAGCCCGATAAACATCATTTATATAAATGTTGAACTCTCTGGTCTCGTTTATTTTTAATGTTTCGATTTCAGCAAAGTGAACGTATATAAAAAAACTCATCAGTTTCATTAGTAGACTTCCATGAAGACACGAAATCAAATGAAGTATTTGTGGTTTTGATGGCTGTGCTCATGACTTTTGATGGTACTTTCTCTTTTGTTGAAGATCCTAAAGAAACAGGACTAGAAGTCTGTACATCTGTAAGGCCAGAAAGATTTGCTGCAGGATTCCATATTCTATCATATTTGTCATCTGCATACCTGAATCAACAATAGGTGAACAATCAAGTTGGGCTTGGATAACTTAGTTAACCATCAGGGAAAGGGTCGAGCCTGAATTGTATTAGAACTAGATAACGCTATAACGTGTATTTAACAAATTCCTTTTTGTCGTATATAACGAACCAAAAAATATTAATGAACAAACACACGCAACTATAATACAAACTTATTAAGAATTAAGAAAAAAAATATAAAAAACTAAAATAAAACCACTAGCATATTATCACAGTTATTTAACACACATTTTACATTGAAAACAAACCAAGAAGAAAATAAAGAACAACTGATAAACAAGATATTGTTTGAGAAATAAAACCATAAAAAACTGAATAAATAAAAGCTATGATCAAATTAATAAGTAAAAATAAATTAACCAAACCATGAAAGCGCCTCCAACAGGAGTCGAACTTGTGTTATCTAAGGAGAAGAGCTTTTTAAATGTATTTTTAAATATACAAGTACTTTCATGTTTTTTAGTTATTTATTTTAAACTGTTTGCTTCCAAAAGCGGGAAAATCACGAAAATAGCCATGTTGAGCGGTCAAAGTGTCATTTTAGCCACTTAATTACCACTTTTCTTCGAAAACCGACCAATCAGGAAGCGCTATTTGGCAAAAAAATTGTTAACCATGATATTTTAGGAGATAAAATCGCTGAGTTATCAACCCATTGCCTAGCAAGCGATATTTTAGAAGATAAAATCGCTGAGTTGTCAAAGCAAATGCCTAGTCAGCGATATTATAAAAGAAAAAATCACCTACTTAGCGACATTTTAAACAATAGCCCAAAAATAAGGAAAAAACACGTCGGCGATATATGAAAGACACGTCAGCGACATTTCCTGGCTATAAATTGCATTGTTTAATTTTAGTTAATTTTTTAAAGTGATTTTAATATCCATGTAAAACTTAGAAAAGAAAAAGGTTGCCTAGTTAGCGATATTTTAAATAATATCGCCCAAAAATAAGGAAAAAACGTGTCGGCAATATATGAAAGACATGTCAGTGATATTTCCTGGCTATAAAACGCATTGTTTAATTTTAATTAATTTTTTAAAGTAATTTTAATATCCATGTAAAATTTAAAAAAGAAAAAGGTTTTTAGATATTTTTAATAGTTTATAAGAATAATATTTTTAGGTATAAGAAAAAATTTCAATAAAAAATTGTTTTATAAGATGTTTTTTTTAAAAGTTTATAAGAATTTTTTCTAAAAATTTACAAGAAATAATTTATAACGAGAAATTTTCTAAAATATTAAATAACCTACAAAAGGTATTAAATATTTAAAAGGAATGGATTGTAACAGAAATTTAATAAAAAAAAAAAAAGAAATCTCATAAGAAATAATTGTAAAAAAATATTTTAAAATGTTAGTTAAATTTAAGTAATAAAATCTACTAAATTTTTCAAAAAAAATATTTAATAACAAATATCAATGAATTTTTAATTTTTTACGAGTCTTATATTCTGTAAATATTAATTAAACTAATTAATTATGGTAAATATTAAATTTCTTAAATTTGAGTAATTTATGGTTTAAACATGCATAAATATTTTTTATTTTCGCATAATTTATTTTCAAAAAAAAAATTAATTTTTAATTTTCTGTATAATTCTTAAATGTGAATAATTTTTGCTTTAATAATTTATTTTCTTAAATATTAAATTTTAATTTTCTGTATAATAATTAAATGTTAATAATTTTTGCTTTGATAATTTATTTTCTTAAATATTAATTTTTAATTTTCTGTATAATAATGAAATGTTAATAATTTATACTTTAATAATTTACTTTCTTATATATTAAATTTTAATTTTCAGTATAATTCTTATAATTCTTGTATTTTAATTTTGACTTTTTTGAATTTTTACTTTATTTTAATACCAAATATTAATGAATTTATAAGGAAAAATAACGAATTAATTGTTAATACTCTAACTATTAATTAATTTTCGTAACGACATTAAAATGAATTCAGTAATTTTTAAATAATGTGTCACGTCATTGATATATACTGGTATTCAAATCGCTGACCCATGATAAAATATCGCTAACTTGAATTTGAGGGATTGAATAAGTAAAAATAAAGCCTCGTCAGCGAAATGGAGCCAAAGTAATATCGCTGACTCACTCGTGAAATATCGCTAACTCATCAATATGATCGTTGACTAGGCCTTGAATATCGCTGATATCAGTCCCCAACTTACATGTCAGCGATATTATACAATAAATGATCGGTAACTGAGCGATTTTTTTCTGGTCTAACGGCTAACCTCATCATTTTATCATTCAATGCTATTTTAGTAACTTTGATTGGTCAATTGGCTATTTTGATGATTTTCCTATATTTAAATCCGGTCCTATCGATGAGCAATTAACGTTAGGTTTGGGTAAAACACATTGCATGAAGCAACGTTACGATGTCAAACGGTGAAAGAAACAAAGAATAAAATATGGTCCAAAAATAAGTACGTGGCAGCGTCTAAACCTATGTTCAAACAATGATTCATTGCTTTATAAATTTGTACCACACATATATAAAACTTGCTTAACACTATTCATAAATTGTGTGTTGTTTAGATGTTAATACGTAAAACTCGTTAATCCAACGGATGCAAAAAAGTACCCATTTTTTGGTAGCATAATACGGGTTGAGTTGATTACTTAAATCTACATAGCCTGATTATAGCTAGGGTTACACATCAATAATTTCGAGTGAGATTTAAATATTGACCTGACTACTTCTGATGCACCAAAATTAGAGCGACTAAATAGATTCAATGATCGTAAGCCATCTGCATACATGGTGTTATCTAAAAGCCTTAATTCTAATGCTGAAATAAAAGGATTTCCAAGGCCTATATTTACAAGGCACACATATATGTAATTTGATGAAGTGAGGTGTATAATCTCATAGTCAATTGCTGATGACCCAACTCTCACTCTACTCCAATGATCGTTTCCAAGGTAGAGGTCAAACTCTAGGGTTTGACTTTTAAAGTCATAATTCCCGTACATAAACCTCGCCCTTACCAAGTACCTATTGCCTTTCCCTTGTTTGGGTTTAAGTGTGTAGCAGTTTCTAGTGTTTTCAGGAAAACTTTTAAGAGTTCTGAGCTGGAAATCCAGGGTGTTGGATTTATACGCGGATAATACTTCTTGATTTTTGCCACTGTCTATGAAACCAGTGTCTGAAACATAGTTTATTCCTGTTTTTTCATCGGTATATGTTGAACCTTCAGCTATCCCACAATCTATGCTTATGAACCCTGCAAAGAAATGAAAAAAAAAAAAAAAAAAAACCCCGAACGTTAAGATATATATTTCATACAAATATTTATTTGGAAAAGCGAATTCTTGGCTACCTGATTGATCATCCTGAGCATGAACCATAGCCAAGATAAGAACCGCTTGAAGAATTAACACAGAATAGAAAGTTATGAATAATGCCATTTTTACGACCAGAGAAACTAGGTTAAAATCTTTATCTTAAAGGGATTATATATACGTTTATGTGTAAGATAATTAGTTCTAAATATCAAGTTGTTTGTATGAGATCATGTTCTAGTATTCAACCCACATTACCCTCGTCACCATGTAAATTAAAAGCTTTGATGAGATTAGTTCTTATTTTATGAGAAGAAACATTTGTTAAAGTTAAGTAATTAATGTATAAGATCTTAGATAATGATATAATTCTGATCTGATATTAAGTTTAATTAGTCTACCTTTTAGGCTTTGATTTTTAGAATAGTTTGTTTTTATGGTATAGATGAATATATATATTTAGAATTGGCTAGGTCAAGTTAAATTCTATTGTACACCAATCATTGCTTTAATTAGTATTTACTTTGGGAGTTGTACATGCTACAATCTATGTTTGTTCATGACCAGAGTGGATCTAGGTCCATGGCACCAGGGTCAAGTGACCCCTTAGTGTTTTTTTTTTAATGCGTAATTTATAATGCTGAAATTATGATGACCTTGTAAGTTTGCAGGATATGGCCCTTTTAAATAACTTGCGTGATAAAAACAAAAGAAGACACATGGTTGGATTTGTAACACTACCCCTTCATTGAAACAACCCAGGTTTGAAACTTGTGCCACTTGTTTTTTTTTTTTTGGTTCTTTTTTCTTTATATGCTCCTTGGTGAACAGGTAGTTGTAGTATCTGCTCATTTTGGACTTGTTTATTAGTTCTAGTTTCCCTTCTTTTAGAAATCTGCAATTCTGCATTCTGAAATTTCTTTTTAGATTTTCAAATGTTTGTTGCTTTACAATGTCTAAATCTGTAATCTCAAGGTGCATGAAATGGACCTGTTTATTTATAAACACGACAAACCGGACACAAAATGCAACATCTGTTTTCTATATGCTTCCTTCTTCATTGACATAGGGTTTCGTGTATAAATGTATTACACATGTTAAATAAAAGAAAAATTAGTCAATTGAAATTATACAATAATGTTTTACGTTTTAAATAAGTAATAAAACAATAATATTGAAAATAAAAAGATATAAGAAAAAAGGATCTTGGGGAGGTGGGCATAAAGACTTGGATATAGATTCTTTAATAATACCTTAACAATCAAAGAAATGACAGATTATAATTAAATAATTTATTTATTTTTTCCATTTTTTACTTTTCAAACAATGGATGCTGTCACAAACAGTTGACTATAGTACATTTCGTACATGAGTGCAAAATGAAGAAAAAAATAGGGTGTTGTTATTCTCACACCCACTTTTTTTAAAAATACACCCTTGAGACTGTCCGTAATGGCCATTACGGCCCGTCTCAGTCCTCGGTCAAACATTCGCTCCTGACAACCTGTGCCAATGATTGGGAGCAAGACGGGCCGTAATGGCCAGAACGGCCCGTCTCATTCATCGTACAGACATTCCCTGCAACCTAGTACAATGATTTGACAGCAAGACGGCCCGTACTGGCCAGTACGGCCCGTCTTGCTTTTTCAATTCTGACAAAAGGACACTGATTTGACCCAGTACGGGCCGTAAAGGCCATTACGGGCCGTCTTGAACATTTTCAAATTGGTATATAAGCATAACGAACGCGTAACTTTCGAATTCAAATATATTTCACGATAATTCATATCTGTAACGATGTCGTTTTGGGACGGGAGTTTTTTCAACTATTCCGTGCCAGATTTGAACGAAGAGCCTTATGTCGAGTATTCATACGGCACGATAGATCTGAATGCTGAACCTAACGCTGATGTCGGTTTTGACAGTCAAGCATCGTATGGGTTCGTGTATGATGACTATAAACAAAGTTACACGGAGGAGGGTTATGAAGAAAAGCCGGGGGCTTCAAACGTTAACTGGGAAACCAAAGAGGTAACTTAAATGAAACATAAATGTTAATAATTGTATATTATCGCTATCCATTTAAGGTATTTATTATTGTTTTTATATGTCAGGAGTTTATGACTGAGGAAGCGCTGGTAGGATGGGTGAAAAGTAGAGCAGTAGACAATGGTTACATTGTAGTCAAAAGAAGAACGAAGAAATCAAAGACAACAGGCAGTGTAATCAAAGTTTGGCTCATGTGTGACCGTGGTGGCGAGCACAATAGCATCGCAATCCTTAGACGGTCAGGCAGCAAGAAAATCGGTTGTTCGTTTCAACTGGTAGGGTTATACAACGAAGTTCGTGAATCCTGGAAATTACAGGTGATTAACGACAATCACAATCACGAACCTGCTCAGAATCTAGAGGTTCATCCATATGTTAGAAGATTCACGCAGGAGGAAGAAGATCTGGTTGAGAATCTGACCGAGCGACACATGGATCCTCGTAACATACTTTCGAGCATAAAGAAACATAACCCTGCAAATGTATCCATCCCTAGGGATGTATACAATTTACAGCAGAAGCTAAAAAACAAGAAGAAATTCGGTGATACTCCAATGCAGGTCCTGGAAAACGTGCTTCACAGTCAGCGGTACGTTTACTATACCCGTGAGGATCCTGAAACAAACATCGTGGAAAACATTTTCTATTGTCATCCAAAATTGTATTGCTGGTGGCGTGCATTTCCGCACGTACTGATGATGGATGCGACGTACAAAACGAACCAGTACAGGCTTCCATTTATTCAAATTGTTGGCGTGACTTCCACACACCAGACGTTTAGTATTGCTCACGCGTTCGTAAGCAAAGAGCGTGAGGAGAACTACGTCTGGGTCTTGGAAATGGCTAAGAGTATGTTGAATAAGTGTGTGGAGCCACGTGAGATCATAACAGATCGAGACCTTGCTGTTATGAATGCGTGCCGTAAAGTGTTTACAGAAGCTGCAAAATATCTTAGCAGATGGCACATAGACGAAAATATTGCCAAACACTGCAAGGCAAGCTTTTATGACGCAGACTGGAAGAAATTCAAAGGTCGATGGGCGAATTTGTGTAACTCTCCGACAACAGAGTTATACGACTACAACTACAACCGTCTGTACGAAAGACTTATCAAAGACGACAAAAAAAGTAAGTATCATATA
The DNA here is from genome assembly GCA_009363875.1 of Mikania micrantha. NCBI lineage: Eukaryota > Viridiplantae > Streptophyta > Magnoliopsida > Asterales > Asteraceae > Mikania > Mikania micrantha. The sequence goes on from CM018689.1 coordinate 53,841,581, forward strand.
CCATAATTATTATCATCATATCATCGTTAAAAATTAAATTTAAATACGTAAATTAAGTTTAAATAAAATAAATAACACATATCGTTCAAATAATTCACGTATTAAACGTATATCGTTAAAAAATATTTAAATACGTAAATTATGATTAAATAAAATAAATAACACATATCGTTCAAATAATTCACGTATTAAACGTATATTGTTAAAAAATATTTAAATACGTAAATTATGTTTAAATAAAATAAATTAACTCAAGACGGCCCGTAATGGCCAGTACGGGCCGTACCAACATACAAAACTGGTTGACACCCAAAATGGCTTGGAAAAATAAGTTTGGGGCCAAGACGGGCCGTAATGGCCATTACGGCCCGTCCCACAGAATGTTTCACTGATTCCAAGGAATTCTCTGGAATATTTGTTTGTACTCAATACCGGGCCGTAATGGCCAGTACGGCCCGTATTGGCCCACAGGGGTGTAAAAATATAAAAGTGGGGTGTACAAATAAAACAGCCCAAAAAATATTATGAATTGATTGGACATGAGAGTAGACCAGAGAACAATTCATGTACCTGCTCCTTAAACTTTATTAACAATTCAGTACTTGCTCCTTGAACTTTATTATGTTTATTATTGAACAAGTGTCAATTGTCTTACCCTTTCAGCCTGAATGAAAGCTAAAGGAAGCAGAGTTAGTTCTACTATAAGAGGTAAATCGGCCCATAAGTTCTCTTAGCTATTAGCAAGTATGTGTGGATCCTTAAGCTGTGTATATATTTATATATGGACTGGTTATTCACACATCCTTCTTTTTTAATTCAACACCCTCACCGACTTTATACGCTTCGTATAGGTCTATACGTGGCGTATAGCCTTGCGTTTAAGTCTATAGTCCTCGTATAGGAGTACAATCATTGGTACTGACACATAATGATTGATCATGTATAGAGCCACGTATAGGACCTATACAACGTGTATAGGTCTATACGCCTTGTATGAGAGTCCAATCATTGGTACTGACACCCAATGATTGGTCATGTATAAAGCCATATATAGGACATATACAACGTGTATAGGTCTATACGCCTCGTATGAGAGTCCAATCATTGGTACTGACACCCAATGATTGGTAATGTATAGAGTCACGTATAGGACTTATACAACGTGTATAGGCCTCGACGCCTCGTATGAGAGTCCAATCATTGACGCTGACAAATTCTGACACCTAATGATTGATCCTCTATACGTCTCGTCTATACGAGGCGTATAAGGGGTGTAGGGCCGTGGTGTGTGAATAACACAACTCATATATATATTTTAAATCTTTAAGGGTATTATCATCATTATTCAATTAAATAGTGTTTTTATGTGATCCACATATGTCTAACACGTTCAGGCTTTATTGCACCCTTTGAAATTGTATTGATTGAATGATAGATCAACCGTAGTTTATGAACTTCATCATATTTTTTTTATGGTGAAAGATTAATCCCCGAGAGTTGGAAGGAGACCATTCGATAGGAGTATTCGGAACATTGTTTAATGGGTTAATTGGGATACCCCAGCTGCTATGAAGATGCTCTCAGAATCATCAGCATAAGGGTACAATGAATTTTAGGCAGAAGTAAGTTTTTAAATAAATAATTTCATATTATTGAAAGAAAAAATGATTTAATCAACTTATTTAAATGGAAACCATATTGAACTAAATTCACTTACAGTTGAGCCTTCTCATGAGTGAACATGTTCATCATAAAAATATTTCACTTGTTGGGTATATGATGAAGGCAAACACTAGGGAATTATCTATACGAGTATATGGCTAATGGAAACTTGGGAATGCATCTACTTGGCAATGCTTTTTATAAATATTTTAAATATCAACGTGCTCATAACAAGTTCAATCACTAATAGAACTAATCACTTGGGAAGATGAGCGTCCAAATGTTTTGAGTTAGGAAAAAAAAGGCTTCAAGTCGGGTATGATATGTAACATTTGAGAAATTCTGATGTTGGATTCCGACACGTAATTTTGACAAATCTTGAAATCAAAAGAATTACGTGGAATTAGTCTCGATTATCTTTGTTACAACACATAAATATGTGTTATATATATACATGTATATAATATAATATACATGTAAGGTTATAATTGGTAAAAATAAAGTGTATATTTATTACCAAAAACTAGTAGTATATTGGTAGTCTTTATGACATGACTTGTGTTATTGTATATCAAAGGTGAAATTGTCAAATTCATGTTATACTAGTGGACTTACATTAATGACTTATGTCATTATGTTAGTAAAAGATGAAATTGACAAATTCTTTTAAGTAAACTTGTCGAATACATTCTTTTAAATTCTATTCTATTTAGACTAATGTTTGCAAATCTTATTATTTCTTACACTTATATATAAATTTGTACGAGACTCATCAACTATGCAAGTAATTGACACTTCTTATTTTACATGTGTATCAGGATAAGCGAAAAGGTGAAGACTAACAAACGAATTTCAGACATAGTTAATTTAAATCAAACATTTGTATTCTAATGTATTCAGTGGCGTATAGATAGTTGGGGCCAGTAGCATCCAACTAATAAAAGTTTGGATTATTTAAATCCAATTTACCATATCTAAACATAACACTTGGTTAACATTTGTGGTTGATCACTAGCTGAGTTGTTTTTTTTACTATTATACATATTTTTTTGTGCCAAATGACTTTTCAAAGCAAAGCCAGACTCAGGTTTAAGAAACGAACTGAATTTGGTTTTCACTTCGGTCAATGGTTTCAAATTTTTTTTCAATTCGGTTTATTCGTTTAGCTGATTAAACCGAATTCATATTTAATTTTATATTTTTATTAATAATATATAAGGTTGAATTCGGTTTATTTGGTGGAATTCGGTTTGTTCGGTTGAATTCGGTTTATTCGGATAAGTTTTCAACCGGTTTTTTTGGTTTAAATCGATTTGTTCGGTTGAATTCGTTTTTTTTTCGGTTTTAACCGAAACCGAACCGAATCGAATTCGGTTCACCATTTACCAAATTCGGTTCAGTTAATGGTTAGGGGGTCTTTTTTTTGAAAACCGAATAAACCGAACAAACTGTTAATCAAACCGATGAACACCCATAATTCATTGTATACTTATACTGTTAACTTATATGGGCAAAAGAGTTTAAAAAGGCTTGATTATACCACCGTAAAAAGATTGTTTTTAAAATAAAAAAACGACCGGTTAACCGGATATTAACCCAGTTAAGTGACCTCAACGGCTCAATCTATAACAATTTGACTATTTGAGCAACAGTGTTTTTTTAGCATCTGTCCAACAAAAAAAAAAGAAAAATTCCAGGGTTAAAGAAAAAAATCTATATCTATACTTTATAATAAAAAGGTAACAAATTTGCCACTTGTCATATTCTTACACCACTAATGCCACATGTCAGATTCTAACACTACAATTGTCACTTGTCAACACCTTATAATTCTACTTAATTCTCTCTCCTATTAAATAATTATATTTTCTCTCTTATTAAATAAAGAATTATAATACTAATAAGTAACATATTATTTATATTATTATTATAAAGCACACTTTAAAAATTTTCTATAAAATATGAAATTCTCTAAAATCAAAACTTTTAAAGTAAGAAATATTTTATTCTTAAAAAAATTATGTAAAAAACAAGTTATCTTAAAAATGATTTTTTTTTTTAAATAAAATATATTATAAAAGGATTTTTTAAACAATGAGATTTTTATCATCCAATGATGTTTTTTAATTTAATATTTTATATTAAATCTGTGTAATACACGGGTTTATAACGTAGTACAACATATACAAGTATTTTAAAAGCATAATATTTTATTTATAAGGCGCTTTGCTATGGTGCATACGAAATATTGATGTTTATAAGGCCACAAGGAGTCGTACCACCCTTCCCCATTTTTCCCCGTTGTCATATCAGCGTCACATCAGCTTTCCCTACTTTTCCTCATTTTGCACGGTGTCGTCCCACTTTTCCCCATTTTCAAATCTTATTTTTAATTAATTATTTTAACAATAAATAATAATAATAATAATAATAAAATTAAAAAAAAAAGATTCATTAAATTTAAAATAAAAAAATACAACAAAAAAAAGAGAATACAACCTAAAAAATTAAATTAAAAAACCTAGAAAGACATTTGTGGACGATACTTGGGTGTGTTGAACGTGTTCATTTGAGCCGTTTGAACATTTTTTGGTCGTAATTTTCTAAATTTCTTGCTTGACGACCCACCACGAGATAAACCTCCTTCTATTTTACTTGAAAATTTATAAATTTAGTGTATAGATTGTAGAAAATAAGAGAAAAGTGTGAGATTTGTGGTTGTTTAGAGTTGTTTAAATAGGAAAAACATTTGATTTTTTTTAAAAACCCCCACGGTCGAGTTTCCCCAACGGTTACCCCTTCTTCCCAGCTCGGCTTCAATGAGGGGTTCCGATTCACCCTACCCCACTTCCGGGGACGGTGTTTCCACTTTTCCCTAACCCCGCATAAGCCTCCCGACTCCTTCCCGATGCCAACTCCGTGTGGCCTAAGAGCAAAGAGCGAGAACCACTTTGATCGTTCAACGTGAACGATTTGATCGACTGTTCTCCAGTTCGCGTTGGTATAAATGTTTGGATAATCGAAGTGAAATTTATGCTCAGACCTAGGGTTTTGATTTCGTTGCTAACATCTTCGCTGACGACTTTCAATGCTAACAAATAAGTTTATGCTGTCATCATGTAAGTATTACAATCTCCTTATTATTATTGACTAAAGTTGGAATCACGACATCTAGGTTATAAAATTTTTAGACGAAATCTATATCCTTAATTTGGGATCGTGTAGATCATTTTTGTGTATTAATGTTGCTTCAGGTGTTTATTAATGGCTGTTAATTGAAATCAGGTGCACTGCTTGCTTTCGGATCCTCTTATTCGGATTCTTCTGTTCAGATTAAGAGCGTATGTTCAACATTTTGCATTAATCATCTGGTAATCATATAGTTTTTGTTTGATCTCTGCTGTTAATGCAATTTACTGCTCTTGCTTCTTTGGAGTGGAAAAAAAAGAAAGAAACTAGGTTTGATAGATATACCATAATCTAGTCAACTTCGTCATAAGTTTTACAGTGAAGAAGAAATCTAGAGAGTAGGATGGATGCACCTAGATGAATTCAACGAAACTTATGAAATTACCAAATGCAAACTGTAATTTAGTAAAACTTATCTTACAGACTTGAAGTTCAAAGAAAATGTTACAAACACATATTTGAAACTTTAGAGTTTAGACAGACACGTAAGTTACAAAACCTTCTATTGGCTCAAGATGCTAATCATGTTATTGGTTCAAGCTTCAAGGAAGGGACGATCTTTAGACAGCAGAATACATTACACAAACACAAATTTAAGATTTGATTATCTCAGATTTGGACCCCCAATACTCTCAAAACTCAGTGACATGTTTTGATCTAGATTATTTGGTTTGGCCCCATCCAAACAGTTCTTTAGTTCCATCACAACATCTTTCATGGTTGGCCTTTTGACAGATGAGCTGTCAACACATGTCATTGCTAATTCTACCACCTTCCATGCTGTATTAACTTCAAAATCCCCTTGCAACCTGGGATCAATTATATTTTCAACACTTCCTTTTTCAACCATAGATTTAACCCAGTGGACTACGTATATATTTGTTGATATTGCTGGTCTGCCTGTAATCAATTCCAGTAGTACTACCCCAAAGCTATACACATCACTTTTCTCAGTCAGCCTGTTTGTTGTGTAATACCTGCAAGGCTGCAATACATAACTGATTGTACATTTAAACAAGAAGATAATTGAATGATTATTCTAAATTGATAGTTTATGAGCAATATTTTTTATCCATCGCAATATCTTATGGTCGAGATTCGAGAATCTATTTTGATTAAGGTACATGTTTTATTTGATAAATGAAAAACGCAGAGGAAAAAAATTTACTCAGGGTCAAGGTAGCCAGGAGTGCCAGCGATTATTGTTGAAACGTGTGTGGCGTCTTCATTTGCAAAAGCTTTTGATAAGCCAAAATCTGCTAGTTTTGCCTGCATATTCTCATTTAATAATATGTTTGAACACTTCACATCTCTATGAACTATTGGTGGCGTGCAACCATGATGCATGTACTCCAACCCTGTTATGCGAATCCATGAAACTTATATTACATTAAAATTTACATGCCTGCAGAATCATAAATTTTGAGTATTCTGTTACTGACCTTGTGCTGCATCATATCCAATTTGTAGTCTTTTTTTCCAACTCAAAACATTCCAACTGCCATCTTTCCAAGTAATTATTGCTATTAGTGATTGAACTTATTTGCAAGGGTTTATATTTAAAATATGTATACCAAATAGATGTGTTCTTAGGTTTCCATTAGCCATGTATTCATAGATAATTCCCTTGTGGCTGCCTTCATCACAATACCCAACAAGTGATGTTATGTTTTTATGATGAACACTCATGAGAAGGCTGACCTGTTGTTGAATATGATTTGTCATTATCATCTCAGTACTTTGAATCAATCTTTTTTCTGTTAAAAATGTAAATTTTCATGGAAAGCTTACCTCTGCCTGAAATTCCTTGTATCCTTGAGCTGATGATTCAGAAAGCATCTTCACAGCAGCACCGGTGTCCCCAATTAATCCACTAAACACTGTTCCAAATCCTCCTTTCCCAATTACATTGCTGAAGCTGTCAGTAATTCTTTGCACTTCTGAATATGTGAAACGTTGATTTCTTGGTACAATAAACTCGTCTCGTATGCTCGGATCTGCATAGCCATTCATTACTTCAAATCTTGGGTTCGTTTCCTATGATTTTCTTTTATTAATATGTATGTCTAATTATGTTGAGTATTCAAGACCTTGTGTTTGTCTTCTTTTAATTATCCATAGGATGGTCAATATGGTCAATAGAACAAATACAGCAGAAGTTGTCACGGCAATAACAACTTTTTTACGCGTATCGTTATTACATGAGCCCTTGAGACAAGCATCTCCATCTTGATATCCACTGCCTTCAATACTGTTAATTTAATACATGTTGGAGCAGTGAGATGACTGTTGGCATGTTTCCTTTTTTCTACAACCCAAAAAAATAAGTAAAAAAACTGACCTCAGCGATATGCCTTTCTTTGCCTTTTCTAGGAGCTCTGCTGGTATGGGTCCTGTGAAATTATTTCCTTCTAATTTGCTATAAGAAAAACCATGTTTAAGAACATAATATAACAAATGAAATATGAGAAGTTGTGCAATCAGATAACTCACAGAATTTTCAAGGAATCCAAGGAAGCAAGAAACTTTGGAACACTTCCAGTTAAGTTATTATTGGACAGATCCCTGAAGAAGCAACAATTACTGTGAAAAAACTGAGATGACAAATCGAATAATTTAAAAAAAATTTAAGATCATCGTATAACACATAGATAATATAAGGCATGGAATTTTTTTATAACCCTTAAATATTGTTACAACTACATAACCATCATCCAATGGTTACTTTAAAAAGAAAATTGTATAGGATCGTGACACGTGTCAGATTCCTTTTTTTTCATTTTTTTTAATATAAAGGGCATTTAGGACATTTGTTATATAAGTAAAGTTTACCCCATTTTTTTAAACATTCATAACTTTTTTATACTATATTATTTTTTAAAAAAAATTGCACCATTATACTCGTCTCATTTTTCTCTTTAATTTCGTTATAGTCTCGACTAGTTTTTATTTTTTTAGTTTTTTGATGTCATGTATTTACATCATTGTAACGAGCTTAAAGATAGCAAATTAATTAAAATTTTTTTCTAACAATGGTAAATTACAGTAATGTAACAAAAAATGAAGTAATGTAACACAAAATGAAATAATTTACAATAACATAATTAACGGTGACGTAACACATTATTTACAGTGATGTAAGTTTCTCTTTATTGCCCATTATAATGTTGACTACCTTTTTTATTTTTTTTTCTCATTGTCCATTATTTACATTGATGTAACGAGCATAAATATATCACATTATTTTGAATTTTTCTAACAATGATAAATTACAGTGATGTAATATAACACATTATTTTATTTTTTACTCTAACAATGATAATTACAATGATAAATTACAGTGATGTAATAGAACACATTATTTTGATTTTTTTCTCTAACAATGATAATTATAGTGATGTAATTTATCATTGTTCGAAAAAAGTTTAAACTAATTTGTTGTATTTAGGCTCGTTACAAATTAGGATGAACAAAAAGCCAAAAAAAACCGAACCGAAACCGAATTTACCGAAAAACCGAACCGGAACCAAATTAACCGAAAAAACCGAATCGTAACCGAATTAACCGAAAAAAACCGAAACCGAATTTTGCATCAATGTAAATTACATCACGGTAAATTACGTCAATGTAAAATTACATCACTGTAATTTATCATTGTTAGAAAAAATTTCAAATAAATTTGTTATATTTTAAGCTCGTTACAATGATGTAAATATATGGCATCTAAAAAAGGTAAAAAAATTAGTCGAGACTATAACGGAATTAAAGAGAAAAATGAGACGAATATAATGGTGCAATTTTTTAAAAAAAATAATATATTATAAAAAAGTTATTAATGTTTAAAGAGTGGGGGGAAACTTATAAAATTAAAATGACTAGAATGCCCTTTTTAATATTTTAATGAAAACCTTATGTGTAAGTTTTTTATTGGTTGAAATGGGTTATGTAGTTGTAGCAAAAAAGAGGGTTATTTTTTATACCCTTCCCTATATATATATATATATATATCGTACATCACACACTGATATATATCTTTTACCATTTTCCCCCTTTTTTTGCAGTATTATCATTTATACCCTCAAACTTTAAAAATTAAATACACTTTCTTCATGTAAGTGTATGTGTATATATATAATTATATATATATATATAAATTGTGATGTTATGAAATATTTTGAAGAATTAAAAAAATTAATAAGCATATTGAAAATTATATATAAATTTTTATGTATATATATATATATATAATTTTGTAAAATTATATATAAATTTCCAATCCGATTAATCCCTAGTCCCCACCTCGCCGCCCGACTTTTGACTAGCGATTTTCAACACTAGCGTTAAACGAATAATTACATGTTATTACTTTGAGACCCACATTAAAGTAAATTTAAAGGTGCAAGTTTTTCTTCTTTTTTAATTAATGTAATCAATGTAGAACCAATTTACATTAATAAAAAAAAAAGAAGAGAAAACATACACTTTTAGATTTTACTTTAATATGGGCCCAAAGTAATTAGATGTAGTTATTCGGTTAACACCTTGTTGGTCAAGGAAGAGATATACGTTATGATTGGGACGTAAATTAGCTTAATATAGAACGTAATTTTAACACCTTGTTGGTCAAGATTTACTTACAGAATATGATGATGTGATGGGAACATTTGGTGAAGATTGTTGAACATAAACCTCTTCCTGGGTTATACCAATAGAGAGTGATAAGGGGGAGTTACCATGATCCACATCAACATCTTCATTAACAGCAGAATCATTTGTATGACCATCTTCATCACCATCAACATCAGCTTCATCACCATCACTTTCATCACCATCACAATCACCTTCAACACCATCACCTTCATCACCATCAACAGAACTTTCAATAACAACATGCACATCATCATCAGATCCATCTTCACCATTACCATCTTTCTCATAGTCCGTGAATGGACCATTTTCAAAGAGATGAGTATCAAGCTCCATGAGAAACTTACTTGTAATGTTTGTAATTGTTGGAATTGGTGGCGGTGTTTCAATATATCGTTTACGCTTTTGATGAACGTATAGAAGATGTAAATAGTTAAATATGAGTTATAAATTTAAAATTCAAATACAACAAATACTAATAATACAAATTATAGAATTGATATTTTGAAAAGTATCACATACTGCAAGGAAAAGCAGAGGCCCATTGAAAGTTTCTTCATCATTCCACTCCTGTTTTGTCCTCTTAAGACAAGTAATCAAATAATCACATCAGTTGATTTTTGAAATGTCTGATTCACTTGTTATAGAATTCAAAAATCGTTGGTTTACTGTGGTGCTCTTAGTTGTCCAGCCTAGAATTGTGTTGTAGACAACTAGCCAATTAAGCTTGAACAGATAATTCCCGTTATCTCGTTTCTTCATTTGGTCCAAAACATCTTTTACTGTTATTCTTGATTTGCCTTCATAATGCTCCTTCCAGGTTTTTAAAGTATCTGATGACCCAATCCTTGGTTTGTTTTTCTCATTAACTGTTATTTTCCCAAGAGGTACCCCAAAACATCTTTAACAGTAGCAAATGTTACTTTGATAATATGATTACCAGCATTCAACTCATTTCTTTCACAGTCATAATTTAAAACTAAACAGTGTACAAGTCTTGTTGGTATTGTATCAACAACAATTGACAAGAATGGTTTGAAACCCATATCAATAATAGCCTTTTTTTGTTGTTTTGATAAACCGGTGACACTGTCTTTGAGGTTAACAACACCTACCATGCCTTTCAATTTTTTATCCATATAATCAACAAATTGTGGACGTATATCTTCATTTGTTTGATCAACTGGTTTGGATGTTTGTTTTTGACGTTTTGGTGGACGAACGAAGTCGTCATCATCATCAGAAATATCATAACTTTGGATTGATATTGGAGTCATATTATCTAAGGAATGATAAAATAACATATATTTTACAAACTGAAACATAATTATCACGGACTAATCATTTACATTTTTAATACAGACAGAAAAATATGATAAAAAATGTATAATATTTACAGACTAACTAAGAAACCACAAATATTCATTGATTAGTCATTTACAAATAAATACAATATTTACGTACCCTTTGTAATATTTACGGACTTATAATAAAAGGAAACATACTCATTTAATATTTATTAAATTACAATTACAATGTGTTACAAATTACGGATCACAATGAGAAATCACAACTATTAAGAACGCACACATACTCATTGATAATAATCGAATAACATTTAAATTTATAAAATTACATTAAATAAACAGGAAGCAAAATTACGGACCATTAAAAGGATTATCCCAAAATAAATAAAAATTACATACCAGACAAACTACATGCAAACATTTCTTCTTTATCGCAGTGCGCCTATCGTTATTAGTCTTTGATCTTCGTTCGCTTAAGACTTTTGAAGTATCTGTGTTAACAACAATCGAAATGCTCCCTATTTCGACATCGAAGAACACAAAAAGAACGTGATTACATTATAAAAAAACTACATTTTAAACAAATACTTTTAAAAAAGCAAAAGATTGAAGGAAAAAACATGTTTACGCTTTGTACTGATGTTAGTCGTCTTCTCCATTGTTATTCGAAATCGAATATCGTTTCAGTTATTAAGAAATTCAAAATCGAAGAGGAGCGTTAATTATGGGATGATTTTGTTAATTTCCCTTGTTTTTAAGATTATGTTACTTATTTGAAAAAAGAAATTTACGTTTTTTCCATTTTTTTACAATCCGAACTCTTTGAAATAAATAAACAATACGGTTAATTACAATAATGCCACCGCGTTAATCATGTCCATTCAAAAAGACGGATCAACGGTTATAGTCCCTTCTTACGCTTTGTACGTTCCAGACCCTATGTACAATAACCGCCCCCATAATAGTAATAAGACCATGGGGTATGCCCCATGGTTCAATCACTCCACCTATGCGCCATGTAGGCACCCACCACAGTCATTCACTTCACCATTTTGATAGAAATATTTCTTTGTCCACTCACTTCACTTATCATTCCTTTTTTAAACTTATATATATATGTGTGAGAGAGAGGCTAATGTGGGATTAGCCCACTTGGTAGAGACATTGCCTCTTAAAAATAAGGTCTTGGGTTCAAATCCAAGCAAGGAGGAAATTGTGTGTAATTTAGGAGTATGGTAGTATTGCCGTTCAAAAAAAAATGTGTGAGAGAGAGAGTAAGTTGCCATTGGCCCACCCAGTCACGCCCACAAGGGGCGGTGTGCCACGCCCCCAAGCAGGCCCACTCAAGCACACCCACCGGTATATCCGCATCAGCAGCATAAATAATAATAAAAGCAAGAACCACTTTGATGGTTCAACGTGAAGCGTGAATGATCTGATCGACTGTTCTCCAGTTCGTGTTAGTATATGGCCTAGGGTTTTGATTTCGTTGCTAACATCTTCGGAGACGACTGTCAATGCTAACCAATAAGTTTATGCTGTCATCATTTAAGTATTACAATCTCCTTATTATTATCGACTAAAGTTGGAATCACGACAAGCTTATGAAATTTTGAGATGAAATCTATATCCTTAATTTGTGATCGTGTAGATGAAATTTTGTGTATTAATGTTGCTTCAGGTGTTTATTAATGGCTGTTAATTGAAATCAGGTGCACTGCTTGCTTTCGGATCCTCTTAGTTGGATTCTTCTATTCAGATATGTTCAACATTTTGCAGGAATCATCTGGTAATCATATAGTTTTTGTTTGATATCTGCTATTAATACAACTTCCTGTTCTTGATTCTTTGGAGAGGGAAAAAAAAAGGAAAGAAACTAGGTTTGATAGATATACCATAATCTAATCAACTTCGTCATAAGTTTTACAATGAACCTCGTAAAATACCAATGCAAACAATAATTTAGTTTTACTTATCTTACAGACATGAAGTTCAAAGAAAATGGCTGTTACAAACACTTTTTTGAAACTTTAGACATACACGTAAGTTATAAAGCCATCTATTGGCATTGTAACATTAAGATGCTAATCATGTTATTGGTTCAAACTTCAAGGAAGGGACTCTCTTTAGACAGCAGAAAACATTACACAAACACAAATTTAAGATTTGATTATCTCAGATATGGACCCCCTATACTCTCCAAATTCAGTGACATGTTTTGATTTAGATTATTTGGTTTGGCCCCTTCCAAACAGTTCTTTAGATCCATCACAACATCTCTCATGGTTGGCCTTTTGACAGATGAGCTGTCAACACAGGTCACTGCCAATTCTACCACCTTCCATGCTGTATTAAACTCAAAATCCCCTTGCAACCTGGGATCAATTATATTTTCAACACTTCCTTTTTCAACCATAGATTTAACCCAGTGGATTACGGATATATTTGTTGATATTGCTGGTCTACCTGTAATCAATTCCAGTACTACTACCCCAAAGCTATACACATCACTTTTCTCAGTCAGCCTGTTTGTTATGTAATACCTGCAATACATAACTGATTGTACAATTAAACAAGAAGATAAATAAATCATTATTCTAAATTGATAGTTTGCAAACAATAAGATTTTAACACATCACAATATCTTATGGCTGAAAATCTATTTTGATTAAGGTGCATGTTTTATTTGATAAATGAAAAACGTAAAGGAAAAAAATTTACTGTGTGCCAGCGATTGTTGTTGAAACGTGTGTGACGTCTTCATTTGCAAAAGCTTTTGATAAGCCAAAATCTGCTAGTTTTGCCTGCAAATTCTCATTTAATAATATGTTTGAACACTTGACATCTCTATGAACTATTGGTGGCGTGCAACCATGATGCATGTACTCCAACCCTGTTATGCAAACCCATGAAACTTATAATACATTCAAATTTACATGCCCGCAAAACCTTAAATTTTGAGTATTCTGTTACTGACCTTGTGCTGCGTCATATCCGATTTGTAGTCTTTTTTTCCAACTCAAAACATTCCGACTGCCATCTGTCCAAGCAATTATTGCTATTAGTGATTGAACTTATTTGGCAAGGGTTTTTATTTAAAATATTTTGTACCAAATAGATGTGTTCTTAGGTTTCCATTAGCCATGTACTCATAGATAATTCCCTTGTGGCTGCCTTCATCACAATACCCAACAAGTGAAGTTATGTTTTTATGATGAACACTCATGAGAAGGCTGACCTGTAGTTGAATATGGTTTGTCATTCTCAGTACTTTGAATAAATCTTTTTTCTGTTAAAAATATAAATTTTCATGGATAGCTTACCTCTGCCTGAAATTCCTTGTATCCTTGAGCTGATGATTCAGAAAGCATCTTCACAGCAGCACGGGTGTCCCCAATTAATCCACTAAACACTGTTCCAAATCCTCCTTTCCCAATTACATTACTGAAGCTGTCAGTAATTCTTTGCACTTCTGAATACGTGAAACGTTGATTTCTTGGTACTATAAACTCGTCTCGTATGCTCGGATCTGCATTCATTACTTCAAATCTTGGTTTCTTTTTCTATGATTTTCTTTTATTAATATGTATGTCTAATTAGGTTGAGTATTCCAGACCTTGTGTTTGTCTTCTTTTAATTATCCATAGGATGGTCAATATGGCCAATAGAACAAATATAGCAGAAGTTGTCGCGGCAATAACAACTTTTTTACGCGTATCGTTATTACATGAACCCTTGTGACAAGCATCTCCATCTTGATATCCACTGCCTTCAATACTGTTAATTTAATACATGTTGGAGCAGTGAGATGACTGTTGACATGTTTCCTTTTTCTACTACCCAAAAAAATAAGCAAAAAAACTGACCTCAGCAATAAGCCTTTCTTTGCCTTTTCTAGGAGCTCTGCTGGTAAGGGTCCTGTGAAATTATTTCCTTCTAATTTGCTATAAGAAAAACCATGTTTAAGAACATAATATAACAAATGAAATATGAGAAGCTGTGCCCTGGATCTACAATCAGATAACTCACAGAATTTTCAAGGAATCCAGGGAAGCAAGAAACTTTGGAACACTTCCAGTTAAGTAGTTATTGGACAGATCCCTGAAAAGCAACAATTACTGTGAAAAAACTGAGATGACAAACTCGAATAATTTAAAACAAAATTAAGACCATCGTATAACTCTCCGAATTTTTAAGAAATATTGAGAAGCAAGAAACTTTGGAACACTTCCTGAGTAAAACTGATGTGATAGACTCGAATAATTTAAGATAGAGTAAACTTCTCTTTTGCTCCCTGTGGTTTGACAAAAGTAACCATTTTCATCCAAATTTTGAAATTTTGCAATTTTCCTCCATTAGTTTCAGAAAATTAGCCATTTTAGTCCCTGTGGTTTAACAAAAGTAACCATTTTCATCCAAAGTTTAAATGGACTTTGGATGAAAATGGTTAATTTTCTGAAACTAATGGAGGAAAATTGCAAAATTTCAAAATTTGGATGAAAATTGTTACTTTTGTCAAACCACAGGGAGCAAAAGAGAAGTTTACTCTTTAAGATATTACTTACTGTGATTGTATCATTGTGAGATTAGCTAAAGCAGGAGCTATTTCTCCACTCAATCCGCTAAAGGACAAGTTCCTAAATTTCAAGTTTGTTGAGAAATTATCACTTGACACCTCACACCTCTTACTATTATAATAAACAAAAATCTTAATTTGCCACTTGTCACATTATAAGACCACAATGCCACTTGTCAATTTTTATGCACTTTTTTATTATATTTTATTAAATACATTATATTATCTCTCCTATTAAATAAATCATATTATCTATCCTATTAAATAATTATGATAATAATAATTAATGATATTATTTTTATTTTACAAAATTAAAAATTGTTTTTATATATTTAAATCGAGTCATTGTATCATAAACTATTTATGTTTTTTCAAAAATCTCAATTTTTAAAAAAAATAAGAAATATTTCAATTTTTATTTTTAGAAAATAATAGTTTTATAAAAAATTTCTTAAAAAACAATTTTTTTTTTCAAAAAAATGAATTATAAACAAAAAATTATATAAATGATGATAAAAGTTACCTATTTTTTTGTCGTGTATGTTTAACGGTAATTTGAAATTAGATTTTTTAACTTTACTAATTACAAAAATATTACCTTAGCATCTTACTTTAAAATAGTTAGTCTTTAATAGAAAAATAACTAATTAGATTTTTAACTTTTGTTAGTTCAAATATTTCAGTTATTTCAAATCTAGAAGGTTAAAGATATTACTATTGTTCTTAAAAATTTTGATTATTGTTTTATTATCTAAAGTAATTATTAATACATAATTTAATCATTTTATATAAAAAAATCGTCATCTATAATTTTAAATTTTTATTATTAATTATTTAATATTTTATATTTAATCCGTGTGTTCACACGGGTAATAGCCTAGTATAATATAAATTATGGATGTAAATGGAATACATACATGGATATGATCCCAAGATTATCTGCTGCATTGTTGCTGCAGTTAATGCCATCCCAAACAGAATCACGTGGAACACACGGATCGCCTTGCCAGTTTCTTTTTAACCCGTATGTTGACTTGATACTCCACATTGTTGTGGCTAATTTTAATAACGTAGGGAAGATGATCAATAGACATTTTATATTAAAAAAAAAAACTATTTGCATTATAACGGTTAATGGTAGAGGTGATAATGAGTTATGCTGACAAGTGAAGTTAGAAAAAAAAAGGAAAAAACGAATTAGGTCAAATGGTGGCTGAAAGTTGCCCATACAAGAAAGAAGCCTTGTTTTAGACCATTTTAAGAAGTTATAATTCTCTAGGTAATCAAATTTAACGAGGGGAACAATAAATCTCTCATTCACAAATTTAACGATTTTTTGTTGAACATTGAACTTTCACTCATAACTTCCTAAGTTTGTGAAAAAATGAACTCATTTCTAAGTTAGTCAAGTAGTGAATGTTCACTGCTATTTATGAGAGAAAAATTTGCGTACATGGCCAAATTTGGAATTATTTAATCATTTTTGAAATTCTCCCTAATTGAAATAGTATATTTAATCATATTTTGACAAACTGTTCATTAATTAAAAAACAAAAAGCCTTAGACACAATTTTTTTGGGTAAACCCAACCCATGCAATGCTTGTTTTGATCCAAACTTAATTCGACGGTTTACTCAACCCGAACCCAATCATTTTGCCACCTCTATCTAAAAGTGTAAAACTACAAATAAAAATATTATATGCTACTTATAAATCATAAAATTTTACCATCTATGTCTTCTGTTTGCTGTTGTTGGAGACGTATTGGATTATAAACTTCCATTGCATTAATAATGACAGGAAGGGTTGAATTTTGTGTGCTGTAAATGGCAAGTTCATATGATGTTGCATTATTGGCTCTGAAGAAATATGTGCTAGTGGTGTGATCAAGTGGAGAAAGTGGTCCACCCTTATAAACATTATTTATATAAATGTTGAACCCTCTGATCTGGTTTATATTTAATGTTTCAATTTCAGCAAAGTGAACGTATATTAAAAACTCATCAGTTTCATTAGTAGACTTCCATGTAGACGAGAAATAAAACGAAGTATTTGAAGTTTTGACGGCTGTGCTCATGACTTTTGAAGGTACTTTCTCTTTTGTTGAAGATCCTAAAGAAACAGGACTAGAAGTCTGTACATCTGTAAGGCTAGAAATATTTGATACAGGATTCCATATTCTATCATATTTGTCATCTGCATACCTGAATCAACAATAGGTGAACAATCAAGTTGGGCATGGATAACTTTGTTAACCACCAGGAATAGAGGTGGCAATTTCGACTTGATTACTTATGGGTAGTTGATTCAGGATATGTCTCTAGCTGGTCCATAATCGAAGTTTAAAATGTAAAAGTTTTGAAGACACTAAAATGCACTTAATGCTACAATCAACTGAAATTTCAATAATATAGTGAAAATATGTTCTTTTTAAAACTAAAAGACGAAAATGGTATAAAATAAAAGCAGCAAGGTGGGAAAATGCGATTGGTTGAGTTACTTGTTAATGAGAAATAACAAGTTAACAATATGTGATAAATGCTAGTTATAAAATAAATATGGAAAACAAAAGGTGATAAATAAAGACAGGAAAGGGTCGAGCCTGAATGGTATAAGAATACGCAAAACCTCATTAATCATTTTATTCAAAAAGTGGAATATATCCATAATCATGTTTTACGCTACTTTCATAAAATTATGTAAAAAAATGGTTTTGGACACAAGGCATTGCGGTCAATCCAACGGTTGCCAAAAAGTAGTACCTGTTTTGGCCTGTAACTCGACCCAAACTGCTTATTTTTAACCTTTCGTCAGTTGGTAGCATAATACAGGTTGAGGTGACCACTTAAGTCTACATAACCTGATTATAGCTAGGGTTACACATCAATAATTTTGCAAGATATTTAAATACTGACCTGACTATTTCTAATGCACCATAATTCTTGCGCTGAAATAGATTCAATGATCGTAAGTCATCTGCATACATGGTGTTGTCTAAAAGCCTTAATTCTAATGCAGAAATAAAAGGATTTCCAAGACCTATATTTACAAGGCACACATATATGTAATTTGATGAAGCGAGGTGTATAATCTCATTGTCAATTGCAAATGACCCAACTCTCACTCTACTCCAATGATCATTTCCAAGGTAGAGGTCAAACTCTGGGATTTGATTTTTAAAGTCATAATTCCCATACATAAACCTCGCCCTTATCAAGTACCTATTGCCTTTCCCTTGTTTGGGTTTAAGTGTGTAGCAGTTTCTAGTGTTTTCAGAAAAACTTCTAAGAGTTCTGAGCTGGAAATCCAGGGTGTTGGATTTATACGCGGATAATATTTCTTGATTTTTGCCACTGTCTATGAAACCAGCGTCTGAAACATAGTTTATTCCTGTTGTATCATCGGTATATGTTGAACCTTCTACTATCCCACAGTCTATGCTTAAGAATCCTGCAAAGAAATGAAAAAATAAAATAAAAACCCTGAACGTTAAGATATGTATTTCATACAAATATTCATTTAGAAAATGAATTCTTGGGTACCTGATTGATCGTCCTGTGCATGAACCATAGCCAAGGTAAGAATTACTTGAAGAATTAACACATAATAGAAAGTTCTGAATAATGTCATTGTTACGACCAGAGAAATCAGGTTGAAATCTTATTTATCTTAAAGGGAATGTATATGCATTTATGTGTTAGATAATTAGTTCTAAATATCAAGTTGTTTGTATGAAATCATGTTCTAGTATTCAACCCCACCACCCCCACCACCATATAAACTAAAACCTTTGATCAGATTAGTTCTTATTTTATGAGAAGAAACATTTGTTAAGTTAAGTAATTAATATAGAAGATATTTGAATAATATAATTCTGATCTGATTTTGAGTTTAATTAGTCTCCCTTTAGGCCTTTTGGGCTTTAATTCTTAAAATAGTTTGTTCTTATGGCATACAAAAATATATATTTGGAATTGGCGAGCTCAAATTAAAATCTATTGTACACCAATCATTGCTTTATTTAGGATTTTCTTTTGGGTGTTGTCAAGCTACAATCTATGTTTGTCCATGACCAGGGGTGGATCTAGGTCCATGACACCATGGTCAAGTGACCCTGCAGCTTTTTTTCTTATCTGCTTCCTTCTTCATTGACATGAGGTTATGTGTGTTACATAGGTTTAATAAAATAAAAGAAACATTAATCAATTTACAATAATATTTTATGTTTATATAAGTAATAAAACAATAATATTGAAAATAAAAAGATACTAGTAAAAAGAATATTGGCAGGTTAGGTATAAAAGAGTTGGAGATAGAATCTTTAATAAGATGTTGACAATTTCAAAAAGGGCTCTTTTTTTTGATACCCTAATTTTTTATTTTAACACCCCTGCGGGTCAAGACGGGCTGTACTGACCAGTACGGACCGTATTGAGTACAGACAAACATTCCGTCGGACGGGCCGTACTGGTCGGCCTTGACTTATTTTTCCAAGTCATTTTGGGTGTCAAGCAGTTTTGATATCACTTGATACGGCATGTACTCGTCAGTACGGGCCGTCTTGAAGTTGTTTATTTTATTTAAACTTAATTTACGTATTTAAATAATTTTTAACGATATATGTTTACTATGTGAATTATTTGAACGATATACGACTATTATGTTAATTAAACGTTATAATGTTGTTACGTCATCATTTTTAACGATATTGATTATTTACGGAATCGTTTTAACTAAATATTTCATTTTATAATTAGTTTTTTACGTTAATTTAAATAATTTAAACGATATAAATTTGTCGCGCTAATATTAAACAACACAAACAGAAACAATACAGATGCCAAAAGAAACATACATATATACACATCATAAGTTTATATACAAGGAAACAAAATACAAAAATACAAAACTAACTACGATATGGATGGTCCAGCGGACGATCCGTCGTTTGCGTAGACGCGTGACACCGGGAACGGTGGAAGCTGTGACCCGTCCCGTCGCGCCGCGCATGCTCTGACGCGACCGTCCACTGGACCAAATCCTCATAACGATCGAGCCGTTGCTCGACGCGTGCCTCCTAGGCGGCCCGACGACGATCGGCCTCAGCCATATGCTGAGCCGTCTCGTCGCACCGGGCGGTAATCTGGTGCAACAACGCCACGAGTGGCTTGGTCAGGCGCACCGCACGGTAAGCGTGCAGTGGATGCTGCGGCTCCTCCTCCTCGCGCGCCGAATCGGCTCGGGGTCCGGCATCGCACCATCGTCCTACGGCTGCTCCTGCTGCTCCGGCACGATGACGACCTAAGCGGCCTAAAACGATCGGTCGTCTGATCCAATAAACCGCAATCCCAGACCCGGGATGTCGGCGACATGTTTCATGCTTATGATTGTCCGACGATTGAGCTTACGAGGCTCGATCGCCGGCAGACCATCAAGCATGTCAACCATGCCTCTGCTGTGAGCGATGTGGGTGACAAAGGCGCCACCCCACAATATACTGCACTCTTGTCGGTGATGGAAGTGGGTGTAAGAATATCACCGTCCTTTAAGAAATGTCGTTATAATTAAATATTTTTTTCTTTCAATTGTTGACTTTTCAAAGGGTGTGGCTGTCACAAACAGTTGATTATCGTACATTTCATACATAAGGGCAAATTGAAGGAAAATTATTATGAATTTATTGGACAGAAGAGTAGACCAGAGAACAATTCATGTGCTTGCTCCTTAAACTTTATTAACAGTTCATGTGCTTGCTACTTAAACTTTATTAACAATTCATGTGCTTGCTCCTTGCGCTTAATATATTAACAACTAGGTTAAACCCCATATTACATGTGTTTAATATATATAATTCGTTAAATCGTTAATTTTTTCCTCCTGTTATGTTAGATTGAATAAATATAAGTTTTTAAGTTTCTAATTTTTTATTTTATTATTATTTTACTTTCGTTCAATTTTTTTACAATTGATATTTTTATATTTTAACTTTAATTTTCATTTGTTTATAGGTAGACAATTTTATTATTTTAAAATAATTATTCATTTTTCATTATTTAATAAGATGAATATATTAATTGAAGAGCAAGGCGGGAAATTAAAAGGTTGACTTAACCAGAGATTGACATGTGACATACGAAAACTTTTATTTATTATAATAGATAGATTCATGTACTTGCTCCTTGAACTTTATTATGATTAATGAATAATTGTCAACCGTCTTACTATTTCAGCCTAATTGAAAGTGGGAGAAAGCAAAGTTAGTTCTACTATAACACTAGTAGGGAACCCGCCCGATGCGGTGGCAACTACGACAATATTGAATGTGATATTTGTTTGTTAACTTACCAATATTTTTCGTGATACAAATAGTGCTCTCGTTAGTGTTTTTTTTTTTTTTTTTTTTTTTGTAAAAGGTGCCAGGCTATGACCTTCCACTCTCATTGTATAGTTTAGCCGCCCATCCGTAAAAGTCAGCAATTTCACCCCATATGCTTAATTCCACAGCTAAAACAACTACAGATTCCATATGCCTAGAAGCATCCCATGGTTTGACTTTTGGTTAAGTCTAAAACTGTAAACACCAATGATTCTCTAATAGGAAGATATATTATTTAAAAAGGGCATGAAGAGATCATTTCCAATGTTTTTAAAACCGGGCCGGACCGGCCGGTCGGACCAGGATTCGGTAGGCATAGCGGGCCGGTTCAGCTGTCAAAACCATTTTTGTAATAACTGGGCGGTCGGACCGGAAAACCGGTGGTTGGACCGATTTTTTTATAATTTTTAATTTTTTTTAATTTTTTATATATATATTTATAAAATGTATATAAAATCATCCGGTTCTTAAATCCGGTTCGACCTCTTCGACCTCTTGACCAGTAAGAAGACTGGTTCGACGTCCGGTCCGGTTATGAAAACATTGATCATTTCTTGTCCTTTTGAAACTTTATCAAACACCACTTTTGCTTTTTAATGTTTTTTTGGTAAACTTAGAAGTAGTAGCTGCCAAGAATATTGCATAAATTCATCCTCATTAGACTAAAAATATGCGTACATATACATGCCTGCATACAAATCTATCTACTATATCTACACACATGTTTAGAACATACACACATCTGCATGCATATACATACATGCAACAATAAAAACGCAGAACGGGATTTAAAGATATACAAAGCTGAAGATGAAAAATGCTGCCATCTGCAACAATCAATAATTAATTTTAAAATTCTTGCTTTCGTCCAATAAAAACATGCAAGATAACGGGATTTAAAGAAAATAAACATATATCGTAGAGAATGACGCTCCGTAATACGCAAAAGCTGACTGTGTGAATTTCTCATATTCGTTGTGTCTAATATGCTAATATCTCAAATTCGCAATACTTACGACTTGAAGATCTGAAGAATTTCAGTTATAGTTCTACAAAGAAAAAAATAAATTTATAAACTTAATAAATTATAAATAAAACAAACATTAAAACATAATTAAAATTGAAATTAACTAACCTTGATTTCTACTTTGATAATGTCCATTCTAAACAATCTACAACGTCTTTTAGTCAGATAATAGGTCACTTTAATCTACTTCTTTGAATAATGTCTACCCAATTGTCAAATGACACTCATATTACCAAAATTCTAAGCCCATGAAGATTAAAAGTGAAAAAAAATCAAGTAAAATAGACCGTCTATTACCGCCGTTGTTTTCCTTGGCCACCATTGTCGCCTTTTGTATAAATCAATACAAACTTCAATCCAACATAAAAATAATGTTAATAAAAAAAGTATTAAAAATTAAAAACAAAAGAAAAAACATAACCAAAAAAGGTCATGGTAAGTTTACCATGTTTATGTATTTAAAACATGGATGTGGATGTTGTCTCTCTCATGTTACCTCTTCCAGCATCACATCTTTCTAAAAGTTAACCTAACAGAAGAGAAAATTTTACCTTGTATGTGTATTCAAAATTTTTAGAGTATCTGTTGTTAATTGTGTAGTAAGAGTATTAGAGTTGCAAATAACTAACGCTATTAGTATTATTATTATTATGGTACTTAAAAATATCTTGGTTCAAAATTTTTGCCATAATCTTCATGTCTAACACATCTGCACATGGACGCATGGGCGCACCTTTGAAGAGACTGGGGGGGCGACCGCCCCCCTGTTTTTCGGTCCGTAGTGTCAATTTTTCGGCCGAAATGCGATTTTTAGTTAAAAATAGGGGTTTCGCCCTCCCTCGCTTCAAAAAATTAACATGTATTTTAGGTTACAAAAATTTTCGCCCCCCCTCTCAAGTCGACCAAGCTCCGCCACTGCATGGACGTACCTTTTTTTGCAGCTGCTGTAGCATCTTTCACACCACATGCATAAAACATGAAGATTGAAATGAACTTATCCATACAAGTTTAACTTTTTATTACCCTCTATAGAAGTTCACTCTAAAAGCACATAAAACAAGACCATAATGAAGAAAAAAATTTGAAAATTTACCATTTCAAGAATCATTTTTTGAGTAAGCTTTGTCACACGAAAACTAAATCATCTACAATAGGGTCTGAAACTTCCTCATATTTACATGTCAAAAGCATGGCAACTAAACCAACCAGCCGCAGCTTCTTTCTAGCTACACTTTGCTTAGCCAAGAACATGTATATGAAGTTAACTGTCAAAAACAGTGTCTCATGTTGAAGATCAAATTTGTGGTGCACCTGATTTGATTTCAAAATCATCCTTTTGTTAGTAGTTATTTGAATATAAAAACCAAATCTTTTGAGTGTTTGATTGATTTTTCAAATTCTGAAATTTTATTAAATCAAAAAGTTACCTCAATGAGCCAAATCAATTAACTATTCATCAAAAGAAGATACATACCGTTTATAGAGGCTTTCTAATTTTTGGGTCAACTTCAAAGAACACAATTTAGGTTAAAAATTACGAACAAAATTTAGGTTAAAAATTATGAACAAAAATTATGAAACATACCAACAATGAAGAGCAACAAACGCAAGAGGGATGGGGTTTATTTGATGAGCGGCATCCTATTTAAAGAAGAAATCAAACATTTCAAGCATTTGAATTTGGAGCCAAAATCGAAGAAAACCGGTTCTATTGATTCAAAATCGAAGAAAAGATGATAAGATGCTTACCACTTTGGAGCCAAAATGTGAATATTACCTGTTGATGCATTAGTTGATAGTATATCAAGATTGGTTGCTTCAAGATCTGCTTCTGAAATCCCATTCACCTGGTTGAGATTTTAACGGATTAAGGTAAGAAGATTCAAAAAGGAACGATGATCAATCGAACGAATTACCAAGTTTGGAGAGTGGATGCCGAGAATGGAAAAGGAAATTTGGGGGAGATGGAAAGCGTTAATCAGGCTTTCAATCGGTTTTAAGGTTTAAGAAAATGATGGAGTGAATTTATGCTTAGATTGGTTGTACCACATGCTTGTGAAGTGGTATTTTTCTTAATTTTAAGACTCTTGATTTACATCTCACCAATATTCATTATAAAGTAGTATAGATGTAAATCGACCCATAAGCCTTTTTTCGCAAGGATGCGTGGACCCTTGAGCTGGATATATTTTTATTTTTAAGGGTATTATCATCATTATCTAATTAAATAGTGTTTTTATGTGATCCATAGATGCCTTAACTCGTTCAGGCCTTATCACACCCTTTGAAATTACATTGATGGAATGATAGATCAATCGTAATTTATCAACTTCATCATATTTTTTATGGCGAAGAATAATTCCAGTGAGTAGGAAGGAGACAATTAGAAAGATTCAATATAGTTTATGAAACTGCTGAAAATTAGACCAGACAAACAGCATTTTCAACATAACTTACAGACATGAAGTCAAAATAAATGGTATTCACTACACTGATTTCAAGATTTGATTATCTTAGATTAGAATCATCATACCATCGATACTCAACGTTCCATTTGTGTTTTACACATATAGTGTATATATGTGATTTGAGTAAGGTTTGTGTCCATCCTTTCCTTCTCTAGGCCTTATTGAAAAGTAAGAATATACTGGGTAGGTTTGTTTGTTTATAACATCGATACTCAATGACATGTTTTGATTTAATATGTTTGGATTGGCTCCTTTTTCTGCGTTCAAACAATTCTTTAGATCCATTACGTCATCGTTCATAGTTGGCCTCAAAGATGAGCTGTCAACACAGGCCATTGCTATATCTACCACCTTCCAGGCTATATTAGTTTCAAAATCCCCTTGTAACCTAGGATCAGTTATATCTTCAACACTTCCTTTTTCAATCATAGATTTAGCCTAGCTAATTACACACACACACACACACACATATATATATATTGAGAGATGATCAAAAATTAATCCTCTCTTATTGCGTTAACCGAATAATTAAATCTTATTACTTTGAGATCCACATTAAAATAAATATAAAGGTGCAAGTTTTTCTTATTTTTTAATTAATGTAATTAATGTAGGGCCAACTTACATTAATAAAAAAAGAAGAAGAAACCTACACCTTTAGATTTTACTTTAATGTGGGCCCCAAAGTAATAAGATGTAGTTATTCGGTTAAGGCAATAAACATGAGTTAACAAAGGAACCACACCATATATATATATATATGTGTGTGTGTGTGTTGATATTGCTGGTATTCCTGTAATCAATCATAGTGATAAAAACACATATGCTTGCCCCAAGGGTTCATGTAAAAAAAGTAAGAACAAAAAAGTTGTTATAGTGATATCAACAGTTGCTGCATTGTAAATACTAATAAAGGCTGATGCTCATCAAACTTCAATTTTGTCTAAGTATAAGAGACTACACAGACAAACAGCCTTCGGAAGGAAGGAGTTCCTTTTCGGAAGCAACATTCCTTCGGAAGGGTAACTCACTCATGCTGAAGGTTGTACAAGACAAACACTTCGGAAGGCCAACACTTAGAGTTAAAGCTTCAAAGCTTCTGAAGACATAAAGCTTCTGAAGAACTAAAGGCTTCCGAAGACTTACAGCTTCCGAAGATTCTCTTCTGCACTCAAAGATAAAGACAAAGACTTCCGAGGTTTATACTCTGACAAAGACTGTAGCTGAGTACTTTTATAGTACACAAGGAGCTGACAACAGACATGCTGGTCTGAGGACAACATGGATAAACATACCGAAAGTCAGACAACACCTTACTTCTCCGCAGCTGCATTAAATGCAAAAGATTATCCGAAGCCTTGAAGATCAACAACATTAAATGCATTTTGTAGTCTTTGGTTAAGTCAATGTCTATATTTGTAATAATTGTAATTGAGTGTCTTAGCCTGTTAAGACACTCTACATACCAGAATAAGCTTTACTTTATGTATTGTCTGGTATACCCAACTAGTATTCCTACGAGTATACGGTTGTAGCCTTGGCTATATAACCTCTCATTGTAAACTTGTTAAGTGTGCTTGTGTATGCTTGTGCTTGTCTGCTTATGTAACATCAGTGCCGGACACGTTGCCGGAACGGTGATAGCTACAATAACTCGTACGGTAACTCAGGTACACATTACGTGAAACTATGTTTATACTATTTATACATAATGCTTGGCACGAAACTATTATGCGATTGTCTGAAATTTGATTTAAAACCTCATGGTTTACCAGTCAGAAACACATCAGACAACACATAACTATCACACAAATGCTTGATTTGATGATACTATGTATAAACGTATGTGAGGTCAAACAGAACGAAACCATAACGGTTATTGTTACAGACGGCTAAACCGACGAATTATTCGTATAGGTGACGATCTGTACGAATGATTATGAGAGTTTAACGTTCTGAAATGATGATTGGAAAGTAGAAAACAAGAATCAGAAAGCCAAACCATCGTCGTGTTCGTTCAAATGATGATTCGAACGAATACGTGCGATGGTGACGCGTTCTGACGAAACGAAAACGATGCGAACGATAATAAATTTAAGGAAATATAATATTTCCTATTTTACAATTTTGAAACTCATCAGAATTAAATTAAAAAGAAGCTATTCTAATTAAAATACGTAAATTACGCGAAAGAATTCCCGAAACGCGTGAAATAATAATTTACGATAAATAATTTAAGGAAAATGATATTTAAAATATTTATTAGTATTAATTACCTTCTAAACATTCTAAAATAAATTTCTTTTATTTAATTTATAAAACATGTGCGTATTAATCCGGAAACGCGACGAAAACGCGAACCGGAGGGCATTTATTTCATTTTCATGAACCTTCTCTCCCTCTAACTCCAAAATCACGGATTCCACATTCCACCACCATTTTTAACCTTCAATCCTTCATATCTCTCTCGTTTGTGGACGAAATCATGCGTTCTTGGTGTCCATTTGAAGCTCTTGATCTCCTCTACACAAAAGTACAACGGATCTAGAGTTTTAGCGAGCTATTTTTGAGGTAATGAGCTTAGAAAGTTCGAAATATTAGGGTTTTATACCCATAGGTCAACACACACGCATGTAATCGGTGTAACCACCTTACCATATTTACTCTACTCACTTGGGAACCCTTTAGGACCTAGCTTTGACATGTGAACAGCTTGCAACATCATTGGACTCGGTGTGGAAGACAAGGCCGAACCAGACGAGAAGGAAAGCAGGTGGCCAAACCTGTACGGTTCTGGCCGAACCCTTAGCGGCCATCACCCAGAAGCCACGAACCTTCTAGCAATCACCGAACCTCTCCAGCTGAACCATCCTTAAGGGCGAACCCTGCCCTACAGAAACTCTGCGAACCTTGCATGAATAGCCGCGAACCTACACTTCACGAATCCCTCATTGCGCAGCCACAAACCCTCAGGCAACCCCGAACCCTCATGGCCGAACCTATGGACCTAGGGTTGGCAAACTTAGTCCAGAGCCGAACCTCTATTTCCCCGAACCTTGGATCAATCACCGAACCATCCTGAGGCTGCCGAACCCTTGGAAGATCAGCCGAACCATTTAGCAGCCGAACCTTGCACTCCGGCGAACCCATGCATGCAGCCGAACCTTTTCCAGTCACCGAACCCCTATGCCATTACCGAACCTGTGAGCCGCCATGAATACCCTAGCCGAACCATGCAACTAGCTGCAAACCTATGGGATTTCAACGAACCTGCTGTGGTTTTTCCTGGATGAACCTAGCCTAGAACTCTCCTTTTTGGCGAACCTATGGCTGCGCCCCTAGCAGCCGAACCTCTAGTCATGGAACCCAAAAGGTTCGCTGGAATTGGGGGGGAATACAACCCCCATTCGGTAACAGTGGCAACTATTTGCCAAACTCATATCACCTTTTGGGGTTTAACAGGCCCAACAATAATCGATTGGTCCAAGCACAACCCATTTGTACTATGCAAATCCGCTGGGCCTAAAACCTTTATATAATCGGCCCAACTCGCTTGGCCCATGGCCACTAGTTAGATCCACTCTGATTCACTTGACCCACACCCTTACAAGGCCCAACGCTTAAATCGTAATAAGCACAACCTAATTATTCGGCCCACATACGATGAATGAAAACAAATACCTAAACCGATTTATTTAGGCTAACATACATGGATGTTTGTAAAACTTATAATTACTATAAAAGTAGTAAAATTCGTGGAGTTAGTACATTAAAAACACTTGAACATGATAAGTTACACGCGGTTGGATTAAAGGCAAATACAAGCATACTAACTCAACTTAAATTGATTAAGTATGGTTAGTATCAACGATGGACGACAAGGACCGAATAAAGACCGAGACTCACAAGTGTTAGCCGACTTAAGGCTAACACATCTACGAACACGAATTTCTACAAGCATATACTTATAAGTTACAAACAACATGAAATCTATATAGGACCATGAACATCACAACAAACACAACAACGAGCGCGTGCATTCTTGATTAAACTTAGTCAACCATTTCATACACAAGGTGAGTTCATTTGTCCCTTTTCAAACTTATTTGTTTTACTTCGGGACTGAGAAGCATGTTAAACATTTTAAAGAATTATTGAAATGTTATTTAATGCTTTTAAACATGATCATGATGCGTATGCTTGGAAACTTTTATTTTGATAAGCTATATACTTGATGCTAGAACTAAATGCTTGATGCTTATGCTACAAACCAGAAGCTTGAACTAGACGCTTGATGCTTACACTACAAACTAGAAGCTTAAACTATATACTTGATGCTTATGCCATAGACTTAAACTATAAACTTGATGCTTATGCTACAAACTAGATGCTTAAACTAAATGCTTGGTGCTTATACTCTAAACTCTATGCTCAAACTATATGCTAGTGCTTGAAACTATATGCTCGAAACTATGATTGTGTGCGAAATGCTAAGCTTGTATCTATTCATGGGCTACGTTATTGCTAAACGACTGCTAGAGCAGAGCTTGTACCCATGCATTGAGATACGTGGAAGCTAAACTATGACGATGCTAAGCTGTTATCTATATAAGAGACATGTGAGTTCTAAACGACTGCTAGATCAGGGCTTGTGTCTGCTTATAGGAGATATGTAAATGCTAAACTATTTGTGTGTGCACGGCTTGTGTCTATGTATGAGATACGTAATTGCTAAACGATTGCTAGAGCAAGGCTTGTATCTTGTATATGAGACACGTAATTGCTAGACTATTCGAATACTAAGCTTAACTAATTCATGAGATACGTAATGGCTAAACGACTGCTAGAGCAGAGCTTGTATCTAGCCGTGGGCTACGTGATTGCTAAACGACTGCTAGAGCAGAGCTTGTACGCACGCATGAGATTAGTGAAAGCTAAACTTTGAGGTGTGAAAGTATGATGATTGTGAAACTTACTCTAAAGCTAATACTTTTGAATGCTATAAACTGGAAACTTTTTTTAAGCAGTATACTAAAGCTATGACGAAGACTGGATTGAATGGTAGGTAAAATGCTTAATTATTATTAACAACAGTGTCATATGCGGATTAGTATGTGGTGGGACGGCGTCTGGACGGGTTGTAGGCTCGACTCAGGGGTATGCCCTATATATAAGCATACCGATTTGGATATTACATGTGAAGTTAATGAGGTTAAGGTTTTACTGAAAGAGGTTTGTTAAAGCTATTTTAAACTTATAAACTATATGAACTCACCAACCATTGTGTAGACCTTGTTTTCTTACATGCTTTCTCAGGTAACGCACATGAATAGGTTAAGGCTTTTGGATTGCATGCTAGGCTACCCAGATAGAGGACCTAGTTGACTTTTGGAAACCACATATTTTTGTTATGGAAGCAAATCACTTTTGATATCTTGTACAGATACAAGATAGGAAACATTTGATTCTTTTGATAGGTTTACCGGGTTAAATTACTGAACATTGATATTGTGATTTAACTTTGTAATCATAGTTTAATGCTTATTGTGCTTTAGTTATTCTTAACATTGATGCTATGTAAACAATCTGATCATCACGATTATCACACACGATATCGCGCCCCGAGAACCTTCTGCCCAGCAGGGAAGTCGATCCGTCCTGTTGGCTCGGGGTGTGACATGGTGCTGGTGGAGCTCCTGTGCCAAAGGATCCAGCTCTCTATTCTGATGAATACTACAAGAGAATGGAAGTGGACTCGAAGGCTTTGTGGCTCATCCAGATGGTCATCCCTAACTCAATCATACATGCATTCAAGAAATGCAAATATGATCAAGAGCTGTGGAACTCTCTATAGCAGATGTATGAAGGATCTGAAGATGTCAAAGAAAATAAGAAGGACATGCTGAAACAGAAGTTTGAGAACTTCTGTCAACAAAACAATGAGAAGATGACTTCTCAATATCTCAGGTATGTTCAGCTTGTAGATGAGTTAATAGCTGCTGGTGTCAAAATGGAGAACCAGGATGTGATCAGAAAGTTTCTTCGATCACTTCCTCAACCTTGGAACATATACTCTGTAGCCATCCGAAAGACAGAAAATTTAAGGACTCTAAAGCTGAGTGAATTGTTTGGTATACTCAGTGCATACCAGATGGAAATAGATGCCCAGGAACCTAAATCCACCCATGCAACTCTTGGTTCAGCAACACTATGCACCCATCAACAACCCTTCTTACCAGAGTTATCAACTCATTTACCACCCTACCTCCACACCCATTGTCAGCTTTCCTGAAACACCAACACCAACACCAACTCCATCAACCACTCACACAAACCCTTTTTCCAACCCAACTCCACTTTTAACATCTGGGACAGGAGCATTCATGGCTGAGGAAACCAATCACATTCACTTGTGCCAGGAAGACTAAGATGGCATTCCTGCAGATGATCTTGAAGAGATGGACATCAACTACCAGATGGCCATGATCTCCTATAGAGCAAAAATTTCTACCAAAGTACTGGCAGGCAGTTCAAAAAGCACAACATGAAAACTGGGTTTGGTCTTGACAAGTCCAAGCTCAAATGCTTCAACTGCCAACAGTTAGGGCACTTTGTCAGGGAATGCAAGTCCACAGGCACTCAGCCATCAACTTCTGGGCAACCACCTCAAAGATCATCAAGCTCATCAAACAGTGCAAACATTGCAGATCAAGACTTTGCAGACTGTCTATCTCCAGCAGTGCTCTGATGGCAAATGATTCAACTTCTTCATTCAAGGTAACTGAGGATATGTGCACACCTGAATGTTTAGAGAAGTTAAATGTTTTTAAAAGAATAAATTCTCAACTCTGTAATGAACTTGAGTCATTACAAGTAGTCTAAGGTAAATTTTTTTGAATGTGAAAGAAATTACAAAGAAAAGATTGAAGAAATGGAAAAGACCATTTATAGCTTAAAACATGAAGACACTAACAAACAGTGTCAAATTAACAATCTTTTAGAAAGGCTAACCACTGCCAAGACTGAACTTGTATTGGCTGAGTCTCATAGAGACAAAATTTTAAGCCAAGGTGAAAAGTATGAAAAGCTTTTCAGAATGAGCAGCACAACTGAACTGGTAAATAAGAAGGGGGCTGGTCTGGGTTATAACAAAGTAGAGCCTCCATCTGTCTACACTCCCATAGTGGAGATTAGGTGTAAACCAGTAGTTGACCTTGTGTATGATGAAGAATTGGACATACACAAGGTGGTCCAAACTGATAATCTCTCTGATCTAAACCCAAGTAACTCAACATGCTCAGATGAGGATGATACTCCCATTAAACTAGAAACAAAAAAATCAGCTTTCAAAACTAAGAAAAGAACTAAGAAAACTAAGAAACATTCATCAGTTTTTGTCAAAACTAAGAACATTCAAACTGGAAGTACCTCCTCAGATGACTATGTTACTTGTCCATCTGACAAATCCAAAAGGGGTAGATCAAAGGAGAGAAAGGGCAGTTTTTCAGGGAAAAGGTAAATCTTCCAGCCAACAAGTCTGCTGGAACATCCAAATCATCATCGGTTGTGAATCAAAGCTCAACTTCCTTCAACAAAAATCAGCATCAACAATTCCTAAACAATCAGACTGTATGTTTGATGTGTGGTGATAAAAATCACTTTTCCGCTTATTGCTTCTATAATCCAAGAAGCAAAATGTTTTCTGAGAAACAAGGAAGAGGAAGAAAGGAGAGTTGGAGCAAGTTATCTGTTTCTTCAGAAGAACCAGGAAGAAACTCAAGAAAGAAAGTATCGGAAGCAAGCACTTCTGATAATCAGAATAAGAAGGCTTCCGAGAAGAATGTTTCGGAAGATCAGGAAAGAAAGGCTTCCGAAGGAAAAAGAACATCGAAAGCACATGAAAAGAAGGCTTTATACAAACCAAAGAAATCTTTTCCCTTCGGAAGAAGAAAAACTTCGGAAGTAAAGCCCAACTGGTCAACAAACACCAAGTCATCGGAAGGGAAGACAAAAGGTGCCTCCGATGACTATCAAAAGAATCAAACTCTTCCGACAACCTCAAAAGTCAAATAGATATGAAAGAAAAAGGAAATAGCTGAACCATCTGTTCAACCACCAGTCCCACCAACAACAAGCACATCATCTGTGCCACCTAAAATGATGTCAAAGAAATTTACTTACAATGATGCTAATGGAAAACCCAAGACCACATGGGCTTGGGTTCCTATCAGAAACTATTTCACTTCTGGTCATGTGCAGGAACAGCAGGAATCAAAGAGCAACTTGTGGATAGTTGACAGTGGCTGTTCCAAGCACATGACAGGCAACAAGACTCACCTACACAAATATGAACCATTCTTTGGAGGGTCTGTTGCATTTGGAAGTGATCCTGTGGGAGGTTATATCACAGGTAGGGGCACAATAACTAATGGTAAGGTAAGATTTGAGAATGTGCATTTTGTAAAGGAACTAAATTACAATTTAGTGAGTGTATCACAGGTGTGTGATCAAAAGCATAACATGTTGTTTACTGAGCACGAATGCATTGTTCTGAAGCCAGGATTTGTGGTTCCAAATGATCAAATCCTGCTGAGGGCTCCAAGAAGAAACAACATGTATATGCTAGACATGAGCACAGCTGCACCACTAAGTAATATAAATTGCTTTGTCTTAAAAGCTTCACTTGATGAATCATCTCTTTGGCATAGAAGACTTTGTCATGTAAACCTTAAAAATATGAATAAACTTGTCAAAAATATGAATAAACTTGTCAAATGTTAAATCATAATTAATATATAAATTAAAAAGCAGAACACGAATGTGAAGGGAAAACACTATTCCTTTTGTTACAACTCTTGATGCAGGTTGTACACCTCTGTTTAGCATGCGCTTCACCGCCTATTACTCCCTGTCCTGCTCCTGCTCCTGCTCCTTTGTGTTCTCCCAGACGCCACACCGACGACCACACCCTTCGGCCGCCCTTCGGCCACCCGTGCTGCTACTCCACCATCTGTCCGCGACGTAGCCCCCCAAACCTTAACCGTCCTCCGACAACTGCAGTCTCTGTGTTCTACTTCTCTCCCTTTGATCTAGGGTTTCTGTTCTTCAAAAATCAATTGACGGTGAAGGTGGTCACGCACGATGGGGACAGTGGATAGCCGGAGGCACAATAGTGAGGGTGTTGGAGGGTTGTTGGTTGACGGTGAAAGTGACCCTCTTTCTTTCTCCATTCACCGATCCGTCTCCCTGATGCTCTCTATCTCACTTTACTTTCAATCGGCCCTCTCTCTCCTTAGTGAGGGTTTCGACTAGAGGGTGAAGGTGGTTTTTTGGGATGGGAGGCGACCTCAGAAGTGACGGTGGTAGGTTTCCTCTAGGGTTTTAAATCCGTGTGAGAGGAGATTCACTATTCAATTTGCGACTTCTTGATTCCTGATAAGAGGTTAGGTTTCTTTCAAGAGGTCATAATTTGTTTGAATTACAGTTATTATTTCACCATTTGTGGTTTTTTTAATACGAATTTTTGCTCCCAACTTTGCATAAACTAGAAATCACATAAATAGGTAAAGGATGGATGGTTTTGTGTTTGTGTGTATTAATGTGTCTGGCTCACTTTCTTCTTCTAGATCAGAATCAATGAAATTATAATATAGAGTTGCTTTTGTGGGGGAAAATTGGTTTGGTGGTTTGTGATTATGTTAATTTTTGTCATTTCATGGTTAATTAACACCATTCGCGTTGAACCATCAACTGATTGAAAGTTTTCTAATGTGATAATTGCATGTTGCCTTTAAATGTGTATTATTCAATGCTCAGGTTGAGGTTGAGGTTGAAAGAGTTGAGCAAATATATGTTCTCAGAGACTTCTCAAGAATGCTTGATAATTTGATATTATTCTCTTGAAAAAATGAGGTTTGCTTTGGCAACCGATGATTTTTCATGTTGTTGTTTCTATTTTTAAGGCTATGATGACCACTCTGTAAGAGTAAGGTCGAGCAATGATTTGATGTTTTGTATCTTGGCAAGGCAACATGTTTGCAGCCATGGCAGAGCACTTAATTTGTTCCCTTCTTACAAATCTGAGCCGTTTCTAAGGTATATGTTACTTTTCTGTGGTTGTAAAACGTTGTTAGATTTCTGCTAACTGGATGTGATGGCAATTGTTATGATGACATTCTATGTGAGTGTGCGGTGATGTTGCGGGGGAGACCAGTTGTCCCTCTTGCTCCGCCGTTTCTGATTCTTTATATCAGTCCCTTCTGCTGTGTGAGGGTTTCAAAAACCCAAACGTATGCAGAAATCTTACAGTCGTAACGGCTAGGTGAAAGGAATTGAAATTGCTGGCGATGATGACGATTTGTCTGAGATTAGGGTTTGAACTATTACCTTCTTTTTCTTAGGGAGATTTACGCTAAGTGGTTTTTAGGTACTTTGTAAGTTTGTTGGATATCTTCTCAGTATTATGCATTGAAAAGTCAGGTACATATATGATGTTTGATGTAGTTTTGAGTAATCTTCTATGCAAAATAAGAAATATTTTAATAAAACATCACTTATTAATATTTGATCAAACTAGAACAAATTTGAATGAGAATACTCAAATCCATCATTGTATGTAGGGCTGTAAACGAACCGAACGAACACGAACGAGCCCTTGTTCGTGTTCGTTCGTTTAACTTTTAACTTGTTCACGAACGGTTCACGAACGCTTACCGAACGAAAATTCTTGTTCGTGTTCGTTCATTAAGGATTTAGCTTGTTCATGAACGGTTCACGAATGCTAACGAACACATATTATTTAAACAATACAAATCAACATTTTTAATCTCAAGCAATAGAGATAATCATTTGTAAATATACAAATTAAGATATTATATTATTAAACTAAAAATAATTTTAAGTATTATGGTATTAAACTAAAAGTTAAAAATAAACAACACATTTAATGAATAAATATAAATGAACTTAACCGAACATAAACGAACGTAAACGAACATGTTACAGAACGTTCACGAACACAAATGAACGAACACGGCCTTTGTTCATGTTCGTTCATTTAACTAAACGAACATAAACGAACTTCCCACCGAACGGTTCACGAACAGTTCGCTGAACGTTCGGTTCGTTTACAGCCCTAATTGTATGCTCACAATGTATCATGTATTATTTTTTATCCATTTCAATCTTTGTCATCGCAGATTACTTTCACGTTATGAAGTGCATCAATTGACTTCCAATTTAGTGGGAAGTTTATTCGTGGAAGCAGATGCACTATTGTTGCAATTTCTTCTTTTGAAATTTTATTCACATCCTAAACTAATTTGATTTTGATTTTTTGATAATTGGAGCGCAAACAAAGAAACTCATCAAATGATTGAAGTTAGTGAGGACTTCTTTGAAGTGCAGAACAATGATTTTGCCCCCAGTTCAAATCAAAAGAATCCAGAATTTGCAACGGGTATCATTGAAAGAAGTCGTGAGACATGAGAAGCAAGCCAACAACTGTTTGATGGACAGACCAACAATTTTGTACCTTATTTGAAGCAAGATGATACAAATTTGCCAACAGGTAGAGTAGAAATTTTATATTTTTCTAGAGGTTTGCTTATGAAGGTGGTGGTTTGGGTAATGTTCCATTTTTTAATGGGTGTCACAATGGAAACATAAAAAAGATTAGCCTAAAAGGAGCTGAACTAGAGAAATCGACATCCAAATTATTAGATTATTATCAAAAATATTACTGCTTTTATGATCACATCTTATATACTAATTATTTATAGGGCAAACTGCATAAAGATAGAAACAAAATTTCAACTTTTACCATCCAACTTAAAATTAACTGTGCAGTTGTAATTTTTTTTACCAATTGAGTGATAGAAAAAAATCTAGGAATTGGAGATTTGCAATTTTTCTCAATTACATGCAATTTTTTAACAGGTCAACCCACCTTTGTCGGTTTTAGGTTTTTACCTATGCAATAAGTTCGTGTTAACACACTGCCCATTTTCAACCTTCTACTTGATCTAAAGGCGATGTTTAATTAGGTTTGGGCAGATTTTGCATACCCATTTTTGCACTGGGCGAGTTGCATGTTGGGAAACATATATGATCCATCTGCATTTTGATCACAATCTTCTGCAAAATATATGGCTTCAGCTTCTCAAGCTTCTATCTCTGTTCGTGTTACTCACCTATCTAATATGTATATAGTATTTTTATGGTTTTTTTAAATTATTACGACGTTTGGTCAGACCCCGCTGCAACTCTCAGGTCCTAAACACTAGTTATTTTAAATAATGAACAAAAGTTGTTGAAGAAAATTGAATTATATATATCATAAGGGATAAATTATAAACTTTAAAAAATTTATACCATTTGACGTTAAAATTTCTAGTTAAATAAAGTGAAAGCTTTTCAAACTTGAGTTATCTTATCATCCTAGGGTCTAATCATAATTTTAAAAGATCTTATCATATTGATGAGTTTTTTTACTAAACTAATAATATATATATGGGGATGTAATTTTTTATAACCTTTATCTTTTGCTACAAATACATAACTCATTTAAACCAATAACAAAATTACATATAAGCTTTTAATTAAAATATTATAAAGGGCATCATAGTCATTTTACCTTTTATAAGTTTCTCCCCCTCTTTTTTAAACATTAATAACTTTTTTATAATATATTATTTTTTTTAAAAAAATTGCACCATTATATTCGTCTTATTTTTCTCTTTAATTCCGTTATAGTCTCGACTAATTTTTTTTTACTTTTTTTAGATGCCATATATTTACATAATTGTAATTAACTTAAATATAACAAATTTATTTGAAATTTTTTTTCTAACAATGATAAATTATAGTGATGTAATTTACATTGACGTAATTTACCGTGATGTAATTTACATTGACGCAAAATTCGGTTTCGGTTTTTTTCGGTTAATTCGGTTCCGGTTCGGTTTTTTCGGTTAATTTGGTTCCGGTTCGGTTCGACTTTTTTTGGATTTTTGCTCATCCTTAATTTGTAACGAGCCTAAATACAACAAATTAGTTTGAAGTTTTTTCGAACAATGATAAATTACATCACTATAATTATCATTGTTAGAGAAAAAAATCAAAATAATGTGTTCTATTACATCACTGTAATTTATCATTGTAATTATCATTGTTTGAGAAAAAAAATAATGTGTTATATTACATCATTGTAATTTATCATTGTTAGAAAAAAATCAAAATAATGTGCT
The DNA here is from genome assembly GCA_009363875.1 of Mikania micrantha. Taxonomy (NCBI): domain Eukaryota; kingdom Viridiplantae; phylum Streptophyta; class Magnoliopsida; order Asterales; family Asteraceae; genus Mikania; species Mikania micrantha. The sequence continues at coordinate 53,880,080 of CM018689.1, forward strand.
ATATTTATGCTCGTTACATCGATGTAAATAATGGACAATGAGAAAAAAAATTAAAAAACCAGTCAACATTATAACGGGAAATAAAGAGAAATTTACATCAATGTAAATAATGTGTTACGTCACCATTAATTATGTCATTGTAAATTACTTTATTTTGTGTTACATTACTTCATTTTTTGTTACATTACTGTAATTTATCATTGTTAGAAAAAATTTCTAATTAATTTGCTATCTTTAAGCTTGTTACAATGATGTAAATACATGATATCAAAAAAATAAAATAAAATAAAAAACTAGTCGAGACTATAACGAAATTAAAGAGAAAAATGAGACGAGTATAATGGTGCAATTTTTTTTAAAAAATAATATAGTATAAAAAATTTATGAATGTTTAAAAAAAATGGGTCAACTTTACTTAAATAATAAATGTCTTAAATGCCCTTTATAAAAAATCTCATCCCCTATATATATATATATATATATATATATATATATATATATATATATATATAAGCCGGATCAAATACAAAGGGTTATTAACATGAGAATGGTAGGAAGGAATCTGGGCCCTTGATCAAATAAATGAATGTTTAAGATCTAGTGGTTCCCACATTTTATTTAAAAACTTGCGTGAATTAAAGCTTAAAGGGCAAAAAAGGAATTGCCTATATTTGTTGACTTTTTTGTTGAGAATCAAGTTCCACCATTTTTTTTAAAATCTAATAACTTTTAAACGCTCAATTATTTTTTAAAAAAATTACGCCATAAAATAGAGAATTTTATTATCTTTAATTTGAGTATAGTATTGTTATAGTTTTTTCGATTTTTTTACGTGGTCCGTGATTAATGCTTGGTATATGATTATTTAGTTGTTTCTTTGATATGCAAGGTAAATGACTGTATGCAATTTTCATATAACGTAGTACGTGATTATATGGTCCGTAATTATACAGTTGGTAATTGAATATGTGTGTTAATTACAGTACGGAATTTTATGAATCACGGCCTGTAATTTTATATGAACGATAATACTCCTTACCCTGATGACACGTGTCAAATTCCTATGGCTTCTTACGCTTCTCATGTTAAAATCCTTTGTATTATAACCGTCCTCTATATATATATATGGCAATGATCAAATAAAAATCTATTTTGCCTAAAAAGGTTAAAAATGATTTTTAAAATCTCTAAAACTGACCAAACGAACTCTAATTGAATTCATTTTGATGCCATTGGAACCGTCTCATCAAACCCTGCAATATTTGCTTTGGTTTTAGCTTTAACAACTATTTTTAGAGTTTGGATTTTAAGACATGTTTTTTTTAGCTTTTAGGTTTTATCTTTAAATTTAGGGTTTGTTTTTATAATTTTGGTATTATGATTAGGGTTTATTGTTTATGATTTAAGTTTATGTTTTAGAGGATTACAAGCCGATTTATATGATGTAAAAATGAATTCAATCGTAGTTTATTTGGATCGGTTTTCGAGTTTTTAAAAATCCTTCTTAGCCTTTTTGGATAAAAAGAATTTTTTTTTAAAGGAACTTTCCTATATACGTGTATATATATATATATATATATATATATATATATATATATAATGATTGGGCGTAAAGCGTCTGTAGGTTGAAGCATATACTCGAGGGGTGGGTGCAGGGCGGATATATATATATAGGGGATTGTTCGAATGTTAAACATTCCTTATTGCAATAACCGAATAACTACATCTTATTACTTTGTAACCCACATTAAAGTAAATCTAAAGGTATATGTTTTTTCTTATTTTTTTATTAATGTAAGTGGGCCCTACATTAATTAAAAAAAAACTTACATCTTTAGATTTACTTTAGTATGAGCTCAAAGTAATAAGATGTAGTTATTCGGTTAACGCAATAAACATGGGTTAACATTCGAGAAAAAGCGACAAGTAAATATTATTTGTCAAAAACGTTTTTTTATGATTTTTTTATATGTTTACACATTATTTGTCACATTTTTATAAAAAAAATAAAAAAGCGGCAAGTAAATATATTTTTAAAAAATATTTTCTAAACGCATGTAAAACATACGTAACACTGCGCCCATGTGTTACGTATATTTTACATGGTTTATAAGGTTTTTTTTAAATAAATTCCAAGCGTTTTTTTAATTTTTTATAAAAATGTGCCAAATATTGTAACAAACTTGTAAAAAAACTTTAGAAAAAAAACGTTTTTTTACATGATTTTCACAGTTTTCACATTAAGAATAAGTTTTCAAATTATCTATACCTTATATGTATATATATGGTTAGGGTGAAAAAAAGAAAATTTTTAAAAAGTGTACAAAGAGATTTGTGGCATGAATTTTTAGACGGGTTGTAATTGTGTCACATCATTATGGAGAATTAAGAGAAAACTAAAATAACTGGAGGGGTATAATGGGTATTTGTGCTAATTGTTGACATTTTATAGCTTCTTTTTTTGTAAATGTTTATAACTTTTTTATATGTTACTATATTTTAAAAAAATCATGCCAAAAAGTATAATAGTGTTATAAAAAAACCGGCCAAAATTATAATAATAATAATATTAGTAGTAGTACTAATACTAATAATAGTATTAGTAATACCAATAGTACTAATAATTATTTAGCAGCAGCAGCAGTATATATATATATATATTAAAATGCAGTTGAAAAGAATAGTAAAGTTTTGTTTTTCGATTTTAGTCACCAAAACTTTTACATAATATAAAGTTTTGCTTTTTTGATTTTTGCCACAAAAACTTTTAAAGTTTTGTTTTTTCGATTTTGGCTACTAAAACTTTTATATATTATAAGGTTTTGTTTTTTTCGATTTTGGCCACTAAAAATTTTATATAATATAAAGTTTTGTTTTTTCGATTTTGGCCACTAAAAGTAAAGTTTTGTTTTTTCGATTTTGGTCACTAAAACTTTTATATAATATAAAGTTCTATTTTTTCGATTTTGCCCACAAAAACTTTTAAAGTTTTGTTTTTTCGATTTTTGCCACTAAAACTTTTATATAATATGAAGTTTTGTTTTTTCGATTTTGGCCACTAAAACTTTTATATAATATAAAGTTTTGTTTTTTTCGATTTTGACCACTAAAACTTAATAGTAAAGTTTTGTTTTTTGAATTTTGGTAACTACAACTTTTATATAATACAAAGTTTTTTTTTTCGATTTTGGTCACTAAAACTTTTTAAAGTTTTTTTTTTTATTTTGGCCACTAAAACTTTTATATAATATAAAGTTTTGTTTTTTCAATTATGGCCACTAAAACTTAATATTAAAGTTTTTTTTTCAATTTTGGTCACTAAAACTTTTATATAATATAAAGTTTTGTTTATTTAATTTTGGCCACTAAAACTTTTAATTTTTTTTTGATTTTGTATAATTTTATGTTTATATATACATATAACTAGCCTAAAAACTTATGTATTACATGGGTTAAACCACAATAATATGTAATAAACATTGTTTATAAAAAGATTTATGTGCTATATTTATGAACTGTTGATTAAATAAGAAATATATATATTTAAAAATTATATATAACAAATAATAATAAGTATTTAATAATTATAATATTATACATACATATAAGATATGATTAAAATTTTATTATATTTAATTAATTTTAGTAAATTAGTAAATTTTTATAATAAAAAGATTTATAATTATTAATATTTACTTGTATAATCTACCTATTATAATAAATGAGTGCTTTTAGAAGACACGTATCACGTTTTGATGCAATTTAAAAACTTTTTTCCCACATCTTTCTTTTAATAATATTATAAAATGTCAAAAAACATATACCTTCTTATAATAATTTACTAATTTATTAAAATTTAGTAAATAATAAGAATATTTTAATTATATCTTATCTTAAAATATAATTTATAATTAATAAAAAGTATTAATATTTTTATGAGAGAGAGGCGAGAAAAATAGTTTTCAGGTTTCATTAAGAGGTGACATGTGTCGCCTAAAAATACTTTTTTATTAGAGTAGGTAGATTGTATAGAAAAATAGTTTTCAGGTTTCATTAAGAGGTGACATGTGTCGCCTAAAAATACTCTTTTATTAGAGTAGGTAGATTGTATAGAAAAATAGTTTTCAGGTTTCATTAAGAGGTGACATGTGTCGCCTAAAAATGCTCTTTTATTAGAGTAGGTAGATTGTATAGAGTTTGTGATGAGATATTTGATTTTGCTATGTAACTTATAATTTTGCAAATGATATATAATACCTGTTATTAGAAGTGTACTGTGATAACTCACGTACGGATGAGATTAAACCTAGTAATAATAATAACTAGGTTTATACCCGCCGCGCGTTGCGGCGGGTCTTCACAGTACACTCCTGACAACGGGTATCATATGTCATTTGCAGAAACATAAGTTACATAGCAAAATCAAATATATTATCATGAACTCTATACAAATTTCTTATAAAAACATAAAATCATACAAAATCCATACAAATATGTTACGAAAATAATTAAAAAAACTGGCAATATCCTTCTCATCTGCAACCAATTGGTTGAATTAAAAAAACCCCAAATCCCTAAGCACACATCGATTTTCTATGAAAACAAACAAATAACAATTACTTTTTCTGAACACCACCAAAACCGTAGAAATGACCACATTTTCTCACTAATCATAGAGAGAAAACCCCTAAACCCTATTTGGGTCGTCGATTTCGAATCTTGAAAATAAATACGTGGTTCACATTAACCCACATTAAAACTGATTTGTTTATTCAAAACCAATTTTTTATTCATATTCAATGCGCACCACATTTTTATTTTCAAAATTCCAAATAAATGGTACAGATAAAGTCTAGGTGACCCATTTTACTATTCCCCTTATCTCTTTTAATAAAATACCAGTATATATAATATAACTAGGTTAAAATCCCGTATGTTATACGGACTGAAAAAATAATATGTTATATATATTATTGGGATCTTATAATAACCCATTTTTAAAACAATAACCCAAATAACTCCATCAAGACAACGCCAAATCTTCGATTTTTTAACGTCATTGTAACACATTTACAACAATTTCTTCTTTTATAAGTTTGCGTAAATTTATCACCGTTTAAAACGTAACATCATTGTAAATTTTGGGTCTAAAACAGTTACAGTGTTGTAAGTCAAAAACTTACAACGATATTACATCTTAAACAGTGATGAATTTATGCAAATTCATAAAAGAAGATTTTTTTTAAATGTGTTACAATGATATTCTAAATGTATTATACGAGATGAAACACCATGTAAAATGTACAAAAAAAACTTTACAATTCACAAATTTTAAAATATTTCTTTGTATACAACATTTGATGTTTTATTTGTCACATTACCATCTCTATCTAGGATAAGTTATTTTAGTTCACATGTGAACCAATCATCTATAAAACAAACCAATCTAGAAAAAGAAATGTGTGCATCATACGTGTTGAGTCTGGATACCTGCATAAATTTAAAAAATCAAAGCATAATAATTGCTTTTTCAGTCGTATGGTGGCATAGGTGTTGTTGGGAGAGTGTTACCCACATGAAATTATATAACAATTAAAACATCAATTTGACAAACTAATAACCATTGTGTTTAAAGGAAATAACACATAGAATATAACATCAAATAGAATTGCATGTTTTGGTAGAAACTTTTACCTACCAGCAGTTGCTCCTGATTTGGGTTCATGATATCGAGATATGATAACATGAATACAAAGAGTCCACCGATAAATATATGAAACAATACACTGAGAAAAAAAAATGCAACAACATGTAGCATAACATACCCAACAAAAATCTCACTATTGAGTGAGGTCTGGGAAGTAAGAGATGAAGACAAACCTTAATTCTATCACTCGTGTAGATTCGTTTTTAAGGAAATAAATGAACAAAAGATATCAAATTTATTTAGACCATATAAAGTAAACGATACCGTCAGAGCATCTAGAAGTGGTAAACTTAAGGACAACCTTAAAAACAGACTAAAATAATGATCAATTCGAAACAGGAAGTCTACATGAAACCATGCCTTTGGAAATTAGCTTAAGTACCCAACAAAGAAAGCATTTGATATTAGGAGATAAAAACAACACAAATTCAAACTTCTTCATAAAAATATAGGCATAAATCTTTGTCATGGCTCATAAAAAAAGATTTAAATTTGTATATCAAAACTTTATGTTTTACGTAAAATCAAAATCAAATCAAAGTTAAAAACTTTGTTTTGGACTGATGATAAGTAATTTTAAGAGATGTTTACACCTGCAATATACCACCATTCACAAACTCATTTGCAGCTACCTATGATCACCTTCTTCTAGAGATAGGATTGAAACAAATATTGGACTATTAGACGTATAACATAGACTCCCACCAATGTAGAAGCAACATCGAGACAAAATTAAAGTTATCACAACATGATTAAACTTCAATTTAATTATTTAACAAAAGAGATAGGGTGTTTGTACATACTTGTTCCCACCTTTCTCCCTGACTTGTCACCTGATATGCAGACGAACTTAAATTCCATGGATATCCACCCAAATTTTTAGGATTTTTCATAAAACATATGTCCCAAATATGTTATCAAATGTGAAATTACAATTAAAGAGGATACGTGACATATAACAGAATTACCTGTACATAAAATCATCAGAGAATTTGGTGACAGAAAATTTTCTTTGTTCATATCCAACATTAAACACAAAATTACAATTCTATAAATATTTACAGATGAAAAAAACACAAATCAGGATCCATAATGCAAAAATAAATGTTATAAACGCAAAAGTCCAATAACAGACAACAAATTGACAACATATCAGGATGCAAAAAACACAAATCATGAACCATTAGTTGTAAACCAAATTTATTTTTTGTTCATATCCAAGATTAAAACCAAAAGTTTTCTTTTTAAATCCAAAATTAAAACAAAAGCAAATACAACAAATTCCACATTTAGTTGATCTAAACAAAAAATGAAGTAGAAAAAAGATTCAATGACCAAAAATAAATAATTGTTTAAGATGAAGCTTAATAGAACAACGATGTGTTGTTTTTATTGATGCTAATAGAAAATCACTCTTATTGTTGTATATACTAACCTTGATTATGTGAATAAAGAAGATGTTGAACAGATTGATGATCCAAGTTTGTGTAGATCGTTGAAGGCTCTACAAGGGTTTCAACATTAGAAGTAAAGAATGAGACAGATTTAGGAAATCAGATGTTATCTAGGGTTTCTTTTTAATTTGAGAGAACCTGTGATGAGGAAAAAATGGATCAAACCATTACTTGAAACGAAATCAGAGATGAAGAAATCAAACGTAATAGATACCGATTGAGAAGCAACTTACAGTGTTTAGATCTCGACGGTGATATCTACGGTTTCTTGAAAGAGAATGGCTTAGAATGAGAATACCCCTGTATGATCTGAAGAAAATCCGGAAGATATGGATCCAAAAGGATCCGCGTGTGAATAATTTCCGGGTTATATTTTTGGGGGGAAAACAAAATGAGAGATAGCCTAGAATCATGCCAAGTGTCCCCCAATTATTTTCATTTATTAAGTATAATAGATATGTGGGAGTGGGGTGTATATATAATATGTGGGAGTGTGTGTAAGGAAAAAAAAAAAAAAAAAAGGTGGGGCCCACAAACACTATTCCCCCCACCTCTTATAATATATATAATAATAAGAGCGAGAACCACTTTCAACGTGAAGTCGTGAATGATCTGATCGACTGTTCTCCATTTCGTGTTAGTATAAGTCCTAGGGTTTTGATTTCGTTGCTAACATCTTCGGAGACGACTTTCAATGCTAACAAATAAGTTTATGCTGTCATCATGTAAGTATTGCAATCTCCTTATTATTATCGACTAAAGTTGGAATCACGACATCTAGGTTATGAAATTTTGAGATGAAATCTATATCCTTAATTTGTGATCGTGTAGATGATTTTTGTGTATTAATGTTGCTTCAGGTGTTTATTAATGGCTGTTAATTGAAATCAGGTGCACTGCTTGCTTTCGGATCCTCTTACTCGGATTCTTCTGTTCAGATTAAGAGTTCAGCATTTTTGCGGTAATCATCTGGTAATCATATAGTTTTTGTTCTATCTCTGCTATTAATACAACTTCCTGCTCTTGCTTCTTTGGAGAGGGGAAAAAAAAAAAAAAAGAAACTAGGTTTGATACTTGATAGATATACCGTAATCTAATCAACTTCGTCATAAGTTTTACAATGAAGAAGAAATCTAGAGAGTAGGATGGTTGCATCTAGATGAATTCAATGAACCTCATAAAATACCAATGCAAACAATAATTTAGTTCTACTTATCTTACAGACATGAAGTTCAAAGAAGATGGCTGTTACAAACACTTATTCGAAACTTTAGACATACACGTAAGTTATAAAGCCTTCTATTGGTTCAAACTTCAAGGAAGGGATTCTCTTTAGACAGCGGAAAACATTACACAAACACAAATTTAAGATTCGATTATCTCAGATATGGACCCCCTATACTCTCCAAATTCAGTGACATGTTTTGATTTAGATTATTTGGTTTGGCCCCTTCCAAACAGTTCTTTAGATCCATCACAACATCTCTCATGGTTGGCCTTTTGACAGATGAGCTGTCAGCACAGGTCAATGCCAATTCTACTACCTTCCATGCTGTATTAAACTCAAAATCCCCTTGCAACCTGGGATCAATTATATTTTCAACACTTCCTTTTTCTACCATAGATTTAACCCAGTGGATTACGGATATATTTGTTGATATTGCTGGTCTTCCTGTAATCAATTCCAGTAGTACTGCCCCAAAGCTATACACATCACTTTTCTCAGTCAGCCTGTTTGTTATGTAATACCTGCAATACATAACTGATTGTACATTTAAACAAGAAGATAAATAAATCATTATTCTAAATTGATAGTTTGCAAACAATAAGATTTTAACACATCACAATATCTTATGGTTGAAAATCTATTTTGATTAAGGTACATGTTTTATTTGATAAATGAAAAACGTAAAGGAAAAAAATTTACTCAGGGTCAAGGTAGCCAGGTGTGCCAGCGATTGTTGTTGAAACGTGTGTGACGTCTTCATTTGCAAAAGCTTTTGATAAGCCAAAATCTGCTAGTTTTGCCTGCAAATTCTCATTTAATAATATGTTTGAACACTTCACATCTCTATGAACTATTGGTGGCGTGCAACCATGATGCATGTACTCCAACCCTGTTATGCAAACCCATGAAACTTATAATACATTAAAATTTACATGCCCGCAAAACCTTAAATTTTGAGTGTTCTGTTACCGACCTTGTGCTGCGTCATATCCAATTAGTAGTCTTTTTTTCCAACTCAAAACATTCCGACTGCCATCTGTCCAAGCAATTATTGCTATTAGTGATTGAACTTATTTGGCAAGGGTTTTTATTTAAAATATTTTGTACCAAATAGATGTGTTCTTAGGTTTCCATTAGCCATGTACTCATAGATTATTCCCTTATGGCTGCCTTCGTCACAATACCCAACAAGTGAAGTTATGTTTTTATGATGAACACTCATGAGAAGGCTGACCTGTAGTTGATTATGGTTTGTCATTCTCAGTACTTTGAATAAAAGTTTTTCTATTAAAAATGTAAATTTTCATGGAAAGCGTACTTCTGCCTGAAATTCCTTGTATCCTTGAGCTGATGATTCAGAAAGCATCTTCACAGCAGCTCGGGTGTCCCCAATTAACCCACTAAACACTGTTCCAAATCCTCCTTTCCCAATTACATTACTGAAGTTGTCAGTAATTTTTTGTACTTCTGAATAAGTGTAACGATGATTTGTTGGTCCAATAAAATCTTCTCTTTTTCTTGGATCTGCATTCATTACTTCAAATCTTGGTTTTGTTTCCTATGATTTTCTTTTATTAAGATGTAAGTCTAACTAGGTTGAGTATTCCAGACCTTGTGTTTGTCTTCTTTTAATTATCCATAGGACAGCCAATATGGCCAATAGAACAAATATAGCAGAAGTTGTTGCGGCAATAACAACTTTTTTACGTGTATCGTTATTTGATACATGTTGATATCCTTCAATACTGTTAATTTAATATATGTTGGAGCAGTGAGATGACTGTTGACATGTTTCCTTTTTTCTACTACCCAAAAAAATAAGTAAAAAAACTGACCTCATCGATAAGCCTTTCTTTGCCTTTTCTAGGAGCTCTGCTGGTAAGGGTCCTGTGAAGTTATTTCCTTCTAATTTGCTATAAGAAAAACCATGTTTAAGAACATAATATAACAAATGAAATATGAGAAGTTGTGCACTGGATCTACAATCAGATAACTCACAGAATTTTCAAGGAATCCAGGGAAGCAAGAAACTTTGGAACAGTTCCAGTTAAGTTATTATTGGACAAATCCCTGAAAAAAAAAAACAATTACTGTGAAAAAACTGAGATGACAAAACTCGAATAATTTTAAAAAAATTTAAGACCATCGTATAATATATAGTTAATATAAGTACTTTTTCCCTAGATCTACGAACATGATAACCCTCAGATTTTTTAAGAAATATTGAGAAGTAAGAAACTTTGGAACACTTCCTGAGCAAAACTGATGTGATAGACTCGAATAATTTAAGATATTACTTACAGTGATTGTATCATTGTGAGATTAGCTAAAGCAGGAGCTATTTCTCCACTCAATCCGCTGAAGGACAAGTTCCTAAATTTTAAGTTTGTTGAGAAATTATCACTTGATACCTATAATATAAATTATGGTTGTAAATGGAATACATACATGGATATGATCCCAAGATTATCTGCTGCATTGTTGCTGCAGTTAATACCATCCCAAACAGAATCACGTGGAACACACGGATCGCCTTGCCAATTTCTTTTTAACCCATATGTTGACTTGATACTCCACATTGTTGTGGCTAATTTTAATAACATAGGGAAGGTGATCAATAGACATTTTATATTAAAAAAAACTATTTGCATTATAATGGTTAAAGGTAGAGGTGATAATGAGTTATGCTGACAAGTGAAGCTAGAAAAAAAAAGGAAAAAGAAAATAACGAATCAGGCCACGCATACAAGAAAGAAGCCTTGTTTTAGACCATTTTCAGAAGTCATAATTCTCAAGGTAATCAAATTTTCAGAAGGGAACAATAAATCTCTCATTCACAAATTTAACGAATTTTTTTGTTGAACATTGAACTTTAACTCATAACTTCCTAAGTTTGTGAAAAAATGAACTCATTTCTAATTTAGTCAAGTATTGAATGTTCACTGCTATTTATGAGAGAAAAATTTGCGTACATGGCCAAATTTGGAATTTTTTAATCATTTTTGAAATTCTCCCTAGTTGAAATAGTATAATTAAAAAACCAAAAGCCTTAGATATAAATGTTTTGGGTAAACCCAACCCATGCAATACTTGTTTTGATCCAAACTTAATTTGACGGTTTCCTCAACCCGAACCCAATCATTTTGCCACCTCTATCCAAAAGTGTAAAACTACAAATAAAAAGGTTATATGCTGCTTATAAATCATAAAATTTTACCATCTTGGTCTTCTGTTTGCTGTTGTTGGAGACGTATTGCTTTATAAACTTCTATTGCATTAATAATGGGAGGAAGGGTTGAATTTTGTGTACTGTACACGTCAAGTTCATATGATGTTGCAGCATTGGCTCTGAAGAAATATGTGCTAGTGGTGTGATCAAGTGGAGAAAGTGGTCCAGCCCGATAAACATTATTTATATAAATGTTGAACTCTCTGGTCTCGTTTATTTTTAATGTTTCAATTTCAGCAAAGTGAACGTATATTAAAAACTCATCAGTTTCATTAGTAGGCCCCCATTTTTTATAGAAATAAAATGAAGTAGTTAAAGTTTTGACGGCTGTGCTCATGACTTTTGATGGTACTTTCTCTTTTGTTGGAGATCCTAAAGAAACAGGACTAGAAGTCTGTATATTTGTAAGGTTAGGAAGATTTGCAGCAGGATCCCATATTCTATCATATTTGTCATCTGCATACCTGAATCCAACAATAGGTGAACAATCAAGTTGGGCATATTCGAAGTTTAAAATGTAAAAGTTTTGAAGACACTAAAATGCACTTGATACTACAATCAACTGAAATTTCAATAATATAATGAAAATATTTTCTTTTTAAAACTAAAAGACGAAAATGGTATTTTTTTTTAAAGGCAACAAGATAAATATGTAAAACAAAAGGTGATAAATAAAGACAGGGAAAAGGTTGAGCCTGAATTGTATAAGAATACGCAAAACCTTATTAATCATTTTATTCAAAAAGTTGGAATATATCCGTAATCATGTTTTATGCTAATTTCATAAAATTCTGTAAAAAAATGGTTTCGGACACAACGCATTGCGGTCAATCCAACGGTTGCCAAAAAGTACCCGTTTTGGCATGTAACTCGACCCAAATCGCTTATTTTTCACCTTTTGTCGGTTGGTAGCATGATAGAGTTGAGGTGACTACTTAAGTCTACATAGCCTGATTATAGCTAGGGTTACACATCAATAATTTTGAGAGAGATTTAAATACTGACCTGACTATTTCTGATGCACCATAATTATAGCGATGAAATAGATTCAATGATCGTAAGCCATCTGCATACATGGTGTTGTCTAAAAGCCTTAATTCTAATGCTGAAATAAAAGGATTTCCAAGACCTATATTTACAAGGCACACATATATGTAATTTGATGAAGTGAGGTGTATAATCTCATAGTCAGTTGCAAATGACCCAACTCTCACTCTACTCCAATGATCGTTTCCAAGGTAGAGGTCAAACTCTGGGGTTTGACTTTTAAAGTCATAATTCCCGTACATAAACCTCGTCCTTATCAAGTACCTATTGCCTTTCCCTTGTTTGGGTTTAAGTGTGTAGCAGTTTCTAGTGTTTTCAGGAAAACTTCTAAGAGTTCTGAACTGGAAATCCAGGGTGTTGGATGATATTGCTTGATTTTTGCCACTGTCTATGAAACCAGCGTCTGAAACATAGTTTATTCCTGTTTTTTCATCGGTATATGTTGAACCTTCAGCTATCCCACAGTCTATGCTTATGAATCCTGCAAAGAAATGAAAAAAATAATAAAAAACCCTGAACGTTAAGATTTGTATTTCATCCAAATATTCATTTGGAAAAGTGAATTCTTGGCTACCTGATTGATCATCCTGAGCATGAACCATAGCCAAGGTAAGAACCGCTTGAAGAATTGACACAGAAGAGAAAGTTCTGAATAATGCCATTTTTACGACCAGAGAAATCAGGTTGAAACCTTTATCTTAAAGGGAATATATATGCAAGATAATTAGTTCTAAATATCAAGTTGTTTGTATGAGATCATGTTCTAGTATTCAACCCTCATTACCCTCGTCACCATGTAAATTAAAACCGTGGATGAGATTAGTTCTTATTTTATGAGAAGAAGCATTTGTTAAAGTTTAGATTAAATATATAAGATCTTAGATAATGATATAATTCTGATATGATATTGAGTTTAATTAGTCTCCCATTTGGGCTTTAATTCTTAAAATAGTTTGTTCTCATGGTATAGAAAAATATATATTTGGAAGTTGTACATGCTACAGTCTATGTTTGTTCATGACCAGGGGTGGATCTAGCCTCTAGGTCCATGGCACCAGGGTCAAAGTGACCCCGTAGCTATTTTTTTTTTCTTTTCTTTCTGTATGTAGTTTGCAATGCCGGTGACCCTGAGTTTGCAGGCTATGAACCCTATAAATAACTCGTGTGATAAAAACAAAAGAAGACACATGGTTGAATTTGTAACATGCCCCTTCATTGAAACGACCCAGGTTTGAATCTTTTCAAACAATGGGCGCTGTGACAAACAGTTGACTATGGTACATTTCGTACATGAGGGCAAAATGAAGAAAAAGTAGAATGAATTGATTTGACAGGAGAGTAGACCAGAGAACAATTCATGTACTTGCTCCTTAAACTTTATTAACAATTCATGTACTGCTCCTTGCACTTTATTATGTTTATTGAATAAGTGTCAACTGTCTTACCATTTCAGCCTGAATAAAATCTGAAGGAAGCACGAACATGACCCGTTAAAAACACAAAAAACACGAAATCGTCTGTTAAGGAACATGTTAACAGTTAACACTATAAATGACCTATTAAATAACATGTTAAGGAACCTGTTAAAGAACTAAGGTTAGACAATTAGAAATTTTTTGAAGCTAATCGGTTACCCACATATTTTATTATATTATTTATTTTAAATTTTAAATTCTAAGCATGTCTTAACAGGTTTTAACGGGTCATAACAGGTCTTAACGGTCTTAATGGGTCTTAACGGGTCTTAGTGGGTTTTACCTGTTTAGACACGACAAATAACGTGTCTACCTGTTTTAGAGACGAAACATGTTAAGGGTAAACACGAAACATGTTAAAGTTGTACCGTATTAACGTGTTTGTGTCTGAAATTGCCAGCCCTAATAGTAGGTAAATCGACCCATAAATCCCTATTTGCGGAATATGCGTGGACCCTTAAGCTGGATATTTTTATTTTTAAGGGTATTATCATCATTATCCAATTTAATAGTGTTTTTATGTGATCCACATATGTCTAACTCGTTCAGGCTTTATCATGCCCTTTAAAATTACATTGATAGAATGATAGATCAACCGTAATTAATCAACTTCATCATATTTTTTACTCGAGGAATAATTCCAGAAAGTAAAGAATCATTTTTCGAAATCAATATCTCTACTATTCGGAGTTCAAGAAATGTGATGGGATAATGCAAGAGAATTTTGTATGTGATATGAATTTTGAATTTTCTTTGTCTCTATTTCTGTGTTTAACACCAAGAAGATGACAATTACTTACGGTTAACTTCCGCGGTTAACTCCCATCACACAAGTCAAATGTTTCGGGTCGTGGGTCAAGTCATTTCCGATGATATAAGAATTTGTAAATTTTGTTTAGTTTTCGGGACCGCTACCACAGGCTCCGCCCCTTGGACCATGTCAAGGGTGTTGTCCTTACGACCCCGCAAGGGGGCGTGACCCTCTTTCCCCCACTTGATTCGGAGCTCAGAAATTTTAAACGAGCGTTCGCTCTGCACATCCAAACTCTTTAAGATTCTTTTACATTCAATTACACTAAAATATACAACAGTAGGAAGGAGACAATTAGATAGATTCAATTTAGTTTATGAAACTGCTGAAAATTAGATTTAGTTATCTGAAATCAACTCCAGTAGTAGTAGTACCCCAAAGCCATATACGTCACTTTTCTAAGTCAACCTGTTTGTCGTGAAATATCTGTAAAACATAACTTATTGCGCATTTAAACAAGAAGATACTTGAATCATCTTTCTACAAGGTGTACTCTGAAGAATTTAGAGTTTGTATGCAACAAGTTTTTGCACAATAATAATAGCAGCTGATTGAAAATCTGATAAGGTTCCTATAGCCACTCACTCTTCACTAGTGAAGAGCTGGCAAAATGGGTATCTGTTAACACACGGTAAGACCTGTTTAACAAAACAAATACTATTTTATTTCACTTTTTAAAAAATAGTAAAAATGAAAAGGCTAGACTTCGTTATTTTTTGTTTTTTGCTACATAAAATGTAGAACTGTCATGCTTAAATCACTCGACCAAGTGTTGAACAAGTCGTTTTCATGTTTTATATATGCATTAATCCGTCGTCTGAAACCTATTAAACCCGTTAAGACCTGTTTTACCAGCCTAGTATAGTATATTCAAGAAGAAAAAATAGGAACTTGGTTGGCGAATTGGAAATGGATGGAAAATCAAATGTAGTGGATTGGGTCAAACAATTCGGCTACTTAGTGGGTATTCAATATGACCCATATGCAGCAACGAATACAGGGCAGTTCTAAGTAGTGGAGGAGAAGGTTTAGGAAGCAGTTATTTTTCGTATGTTTATTACGTAGATTGTTTCATTTTGGTAGGCTGTTCTAGATTATAATTCTCTTCTTATGTTTGTGGAGATTTGGTCCATCTCGAACAAGACTATTGTTTGTGATTGTTTGTTTTATTAATCTACCAGTTAATCCAGTTCTTATCATTTTAGTTCCATTGCCAGGAATTTCGAAGATGATTAATGTTAAACGAACAAACACGAACAAGAGCTCGTTCGTTTGGTTCGTTTACAACACTAGTAGGAGGGTTGAGAAATAACTTGTAAAGCGAACAAACAAAGGTCACAAGCTATACTCATAATTCTCATACCCAACAGCACTACAAATAAACTCATTTACTTTATAGTAAGTATCATTATAGCAGGCAATTCGACACATCAGCTCCCTGTCCAAGACCGCATCTGCAAAACTAGAGGACTCATTGACCCTCTTGTTGGAATTTTTTTTCTATTAAAGGTCACAGGTTTAGTTTTTTTTTTTTGAACCACCAACTAATCAACTGTCAGGTTTCGTACACGGCCTCCAGTGGCTAAAGGATGCTCAAGCTGGCTACTAGTCTAGACGGACGGAACCCCTAGACCACCAGCCACCAATTCTCGAGAAAAACCCAACCCAAGCACCCTCCCAAAAACACGACAATTAATAGGCCGGTAAAACCGGGTGGGATCAACAATCGAACCCAGGACCCGGGTCTCTTATCATTTCCCCCATACCTCTATCTTACCATTAGGACAAGACACCATCGGATCTAAATGGATTGTTCATAAAGAACATCAATTGAGTTTAACTTAAGATGTGTTATAAGTAAACAAATAGTCCATTTGGATTATTTTTAGTGATTTTTCATCAAATATGTTATTAATCATTCTGAAATGTTTGAATCCATCGTATTTACATAATTTTTTTGTTACCCATCTTAACCCACATTGTGTTTAAGTGATACTCATCTCAACCCATTGAATATTATGATGTTACCCATTTCAACCTATTATGCTACAATTGTTTACCTAAAGCAACTCATTTCCTTTGATATGTGTAAAAATAGGCGCCTTTGTTTGTAGGTCACAGGTTTAGTTAATGTTGCTTTTTTGGTAGTTTGACCCCCTAATTGCCACCACCCACCGGTAGAATAGCTAAGCGAATGTAAAAAAAAACTAACATTATGACAATTTTTGACAAGAGTACACATCAACCATAGTGGCAAACCTAACAAATTCTCTCGGTTGGAAATTTTTGATGGTCTGGTCAAAAATATAAAAGGAAAACATGTAAAGTCTCATATACATAATAATGTCAACTAGAAGGCGTTGCCGCGCTTCGCGGCGGGTTTACGCCTATGTTGTGTTTACCAAAATAGTGGTAATGGTTTAGTAAGTTTTATATTACGTGTATGTGTATGTGTATATTGTATAACATCCCAAGTGTCTGTTATAAAGAATAAAACATAGTTAAAAAAACAATGACACAATTACAAAGATTAAAATATAGATAAAAAGCAACTACATAACAAATGGATTGTTCATAAAGAACATCAATTGAGTTTAACTTAAGATGTGTTATAAGTAAACAAATAGTCCATTTGGATTATTTTTAGTGATTTTTCATCAAATATGTTATTAATCATTCTGAAATGTTTGAATCCATCGTATTTACATAATTTTTTTGTTACCCATCTTAACCCACATTGTGTTTAAGTGATACTCATCTCAACCCATTGAATATTATGATGTTACCCATTTCAACCTATTATGCTACAATTGTTTACCTAAAGCAACTCATTTCCTTTGATATGTGTAAAAATAGGCGCCTTTGTTTGTAGGTCACAGGTTTAGTTAATGTTGCTTTTTTGGTAGTTTGACCCCCTAATTGCCACCACCCACCGGTAGAATAGTTAAGCGAATGTAAAAAAAAACTAACATTATGACAATTTTTGACAAGAGTACACATCAACCATAGTGGCAAACCTAACAAATTCTCTCGGTTGGAAATTTTTGATGGTCTGGTCAAAAATATAAAAGGAAAACATGTAAAGTCTCATATACATAATAATGTCAACTAGAAGGCGTTGCCGCGCTTCGCGGCGGGTTTACGCCTATGTTGTGTTTACCAAAATAGTGGTAATGGTTTAGTAAGTTTTATATTACGTGTATGTGTATGTGTATATTGTATAACATCCCAAGTGTCTGTTATAAAGAATAAAACATAGTTAAAAAAACAATGACACAATTACAAAGATTAAAATATAGATAAAAAGCAACTACATAACAATATTGATGCTCTTGAGTCCGTGTTGAGTAACAAAAATTACCAGGTTAAATACGTATATTATATATATATTACATAAGTCATATTGAAATATTAAAAATGAAGGGATTAAAGCCGAAACATTACGGGCAAAAATAGAGAAAAAAAGAAAAAAAATAGTAAAAGTAAAAAAAGGAATCACATGACGCCACGTGTTTTCGAACTTCATTACATGCGTTACGTCGTTGACATTAACGTGGTTAGGTATGCAAAATAAGTGTGTGAAGTTATGTCGATGCTATAAAGATCAAACCATGGATAAAATATAACTAAATAACAACACCAACCTTCTTCGCCAATGATGAGTAAAAAATCTAATAGGCTAAAATCGTATTTTATATATAGTACATAGGTAAGGCAGTTAGGCTAAAACATTATAAACTATAGAGATTAAAATCCAAACATAAGATAAGAAAGTTGGAAAAAACCAAAAAAAAAGAAGTAAAGTTTATATCGCTAAAAATGGGTATCGAACCCTCGACTAATTCATTTTAAATGCTATCAGCAACACCTGCTGATCTAACCACCAATGTTTCTATTTCCAATCGAAAGGAATGATATCCATGCTACAAAGTAAAGTTTTTCCATGCTATATATATATATATAGGGTAAGGTTCTCCTAAAAAGTCTATTTTGCCTAAGAAGGCTAAGAAGAATTTTCAAAAACTCGAAAACCGACTCAAACAAACCCCAATTGAATTCATTTTTACATCATTGGAACCGGCTTGTCGAACCTTAAAACCCAATCCTTAAATCATAAACAATAAACCTTAATACTAAAACCAAAACTTTAAAAACAAATCTTTAATATAAAGATAAAACTTTAAAGCTAAAAATCAAGCCCTAAAACCTAAAATCTAAATCTAGTTGTTAAAACGAAAACTTAAAAGCTAATATTGTAGGGTTCGATAAGACGGTTCCAATGCCATCGAAATGAGTTCAATCGGAGTTCGTTTGGGTCGGTTTTGAAGATTTTAAAAATCATTCTTAGCCTTTTTAGGCAAAATATACTTTTTATTTGATCTTTCCCCTATATATATATATATATATATAACATTTGATGAAAGTTTCCGTGGTATTTAAAAACCAGGCAGCTGCAGGTCAAGGGTTCGAAACCCAGTTTTAGCAATGCATACTTCCTTCTATTTTCTGGTTTTCTTTAAAGTATTTGTGAGCGCGAAGCCACCGACACTACCGATTAAGGTTATATAAATTGTCATTAAAAATTCATAGAAATACAATATACGTATAGTTGTTTTATACTAGTTTTCATTTCTAAACTTGATCGTTACTTCTCTTTTTTTTTTTTAAATGATCATATATCTTCTACCTCTAAACTACTTCAATTAATCAACTTATTTGTTTGAGTATGAACTTATGACTTTTAATATAAAAGACAATGTCTTTATAAAGTATACTAGTCTTATATATATTTATAACTAGGTTAACACCCCGTTTATTATACGGGTTGAATGAAAAAACTAAAATAAATAATCATATGAAAATTTAGACAATATCAGAAGATCTTTTAATATAAAATATGACTAAAATTGTGTATAATTTAATAATTGAAGTAATAAAATATTTATTTTATTTCTTTACACACTAATTTTTTTCAAAGTTTTTGTTTCTTTAAACATTTTGTTTTAAAATACTATTTTTAAAAATTGTAAATTTTATAATAATTTGGATTTAAAAATGTGTTTTTTAATATTAATATATTTTTAATGTATTAAATAATTTGTTTCTTAATTTAAAAATGTAAAAAAGTATTTAGTGTTTAATATTATTATTTAATATGTGCATTTAATAGAAGATAGAGACGGTAAATCCTAGTTGAAGTGCTCTAAAATCACGCCATATGTCATTAAAAACTTTGATTTATTAGAATAGATAGATATTTAATAATTAAATCATCTAGAAAAACATTTCAAATGCAAATCTTTTTCAATATAAACTAATTTAACGGTCACTTAAATTCTCTTTTTCAATTTGATTATACAAATTATACTATACATACTTCAAGGAAAAAGCTCTCTCTTAAAAATTGATGTTGCAAAGATAAAATGAAACTTCAATAGACAACAAAAGAAAGAATCATCAAATCGCAAATCCAGAATTACGATTGTAACTTTTAAATCTTCTCCTTTGATGAATTTTATTTTTGATATTAAGGTTTGGGTAATTGGGTTTTATTTTTATGTTTTTAAAATGGGGTATGAACTTTAGAACTTACAAGCTCCTGCTTTATTGATAAATGACTAATGTATACTGGGTTTTAAAGTTTTTTTAAAACGACAAATTTATGTGGTTTTTAATTTTAAACTATCACAAATTAATATATTATTTGTTTAGGTTTGAACCTAAGATGTCTTATCTGTTATATTTAACGCATGTCAATACTATATTAGTTTTTAATGTTACGAAGATTAATTGCATTTAAAAAAATATAATCAAGTCAAACTTTCAAATTAAATAAGAGATACTTATTTTTATTTATTATTTCTATTATTATATATAATACGTAATTTTTGTTATACCAAATATTCACATATTTATGAATTGTATTATTTTTTAGAAATAAGAAGTATGTATAATATTGTATTTAAGTAAGTGTTTAAATATTTGTAAAATATACTTTTATTTTTTCTTTTATAAAAACATTACATTTTTTATGTTATTTGTATAATTATTTTTATTAGTGATTGGTCTCCTATACTTATTTTTTTATAAATAGGACTTATTATGTACTTTGCTTTAATCTTTTAAAACTTACCGTAAATATTTTTTTTTCTAATTTTTTTGAATTACTAATTTAAATCATTAAAGAATCACTAGATTCAATTTTATGTATATTTATTAAATAATAGTTTAAGGTTTGATTGGTTTAAGGTTTTATTAGGGTTTTATTAATTATTAGTTTATGGTTTGATTAGTTTATGGTTTGATTAGTTTAAGGTTTAGGTTTGATTAGTTTAAGGTTTTATTAGGGTTTTATTAAATAATAGTTTAAGTTTTGATTAGTTTAAGGTTTTATTAATTATCAGTTGTTTTGATTAGTTTAAGGTTTTATTAAGGTTTAATAATTATTAGGTTATGTTTTGATTAGTTTAAGGTTTTAATTATTAGTTGTTTTGATTAGTTTAAGGTTTTATTAGGGTTTATTAATTAAGGTTTGAGAAAAGTTTTGATTTTATTAATGAAACCATATCACTTAAAGGCTTTGATCTAAAAGACAATTCATTCAATTTTGAACTCATTAAATAAATTTGGTTAAGTACCAAAGGACTTGTTGGATAATAAACACAGGATAAAAATGTTGTTGCGATTTTAAAAACATGAAGCATTTTCGCTATTTGTTCAATAAGTTCCCAACCCGACGGATTAAATGCTTCAACCCGACCCTTTTGCGCTAAAAGATTATGGTAAACAATCAAACTATCTTTTTGTTGTATAGCTTTCTCAAACATGTTACATGTCGAATTCCACCTAGTTGTTACGTCCCAATTTGGACCTAGGTATCTAGCATTCGATTCTTTACAAAAACGACGATACATAGTATGTCGTTTTGTTGAGCTAAAAATGTCGTGTAACATTTGTTTAAATTTTTCTTTTGTTTCTTCAATAGTTTTAATCTCGTCTTGAACCGCCAAATTAATGATGTGTGCAACACATCGACTGTGAAAAAAACACCTTCGCAGATATGTTTATATTTTAAAATTAGTTGTTGGATCGCACACGTATTATTCGACGCGTTATCAAATGAGATTGAAAATATTTTGTTTTCCAATTTAAAAGTTTTTATAACTTTGTCTAAGACATAAAATAAACTCTTACCCGTGTGAGGATAGTCAGATAATTCAAATGCGACAGTACGTTTCATTAATTGCCACGTATCGGATTGTACCTAATGAGTGGTAACACAAATGTATGAGTCGGGTGAACCATGTGGAGCGGACCAAACATCACAAGTTAAACTAGCGCCGGTTTGTAAGTTTTCAAAACCCAAAATAAGTTCATTTTTAGCATTTTTTTCCACATTTTTAAACAATCTCTTCTAATGGTAGAACGACTTAAGTGTGTGTAACGAGGTTGAAAAGTTTGTTGAATAAGTCGAGTTAGACGAGGGTTGTCGAAGTGCTTAAATGGCAAACTTTGTTGAATCACGAATTGCGTCATTTGCTCCCGAACCGCATCGACACTATAAGCGAAAATACTCCCGTCGTTCGACATCGTCGGTTGACCACGTGTCACTTCATTCTTCAAAGCTTTGCAATATTTGAACTCGTGATGGTTTTTCAAAGTACTATTCGCGTCGTGATTGAAAAAACTACCACAAAGCTTGCACGAGCTTTATTCGGACCGCTCGACATCTTACACAAATCGTAGTTTTTCCATATTTCAGGATTCCTCTTCGTAGGAATAACTTCAACAACTTCAAGGTTTGTTGAAGCACGACAACCAACCGAAGAGTTAGCACTTGATGAAGTCATTTGTGAGGGGGTTTGCATTTTGAGAGTTTGGAGAGCGTTTTTTGTGTTTGGAGAGCGTTTTTTGCGTTTTGAGAGCGTTTTTTTTGCGTTTGAGAGTTGTGTGATTGAACCTAAACAACCAAAACCTATTTATACTAAACTTGTGGGATCTAAGATGGCAAAAAAACACCAAAAAAAGGGTCCAAATGGGTTCAAACGGTCAAAAAAACGGTGATATCCAAACTAGCCGTTGAAACCGGTTCGGTTTGGGTCGTTCCAAACTGGTTACAACGGTCGAATATCCAAACCTATCCCAAACCGGTGGATCGGGCCGGTTTCCAAACCGGTTTTTGCTCGAGATCAGACCGGTTTATAAATCGGTTTTTCAAACCGAACCGGTTTATTTGTGCAAGTCTATAAAATACTACACAAGAATGATGGGCTTGACATTGGCCGGGAACCAAATCAACTAAATTGGCCAATGGCCAAGATGAAATGATACCTAAATGTTGTGCATAAGTAGGTTCTTGTTTAAATTCAAATATGTTTAAACTCAAATCTAGAATTAAAATTTTGGTTTTTGTAATTCTAAAACTTGTCTGGGTTCGTTTTTTCGATTTTATGTTTGAAATTTTGGTTTTTGTAATTCTAAAACTTATTTTTGCTCATCTCCCTATATATATATATATATATATATATATATATATATATATATATATATATATGAAGATGTATTAATCGGAATAATCCAGATCAACCTTCTGATTAACAGATCTCTATGCCATCTTCCTTTTTTGAGCTTAACAATGTCAATGTACTTTCTCTGATGAAGGAAGATGACTCAGGGAATTTCTGGGTGTGTGTGTCTGTGTGTGTTTTCTGAGCGAGTCATGAGAGTTGTCCTCTTTTTTCTGCCCTTATATATATATACATGTTATAGTGGGTCCCTCGTATCCGTTTGTTAGGATTATGAGGGCACTTCCTTTATGGTGGAGCCCACAGTAGAAACCGTTTTATTTTTCTTGTTAGGGTTTTTTTCCTTTGCGCGCTTTTTGCCGCACACTTATTTGGGGACTTTCTTGAATATATTCATATCTACATATTTTGAATATGCATATCTCTTTAGGTATTATTTTCCCCTTATGATATGTGCAAAGTAAAAAGGAGGTGATCATATGTCACGTCTTCAAGTCCCCCTAGACCGGATGAACTTTATTGTTATTGAAGTTATTCAGTCTGGATATATATATATATGGATAAATTTGTTATTATTATCACTTGTCATTTTATGATGTGAGAAAAGGGGGTTTAATTGTTATTATTATATATATATACATATATATATATATATATATATATATATATATATATATTTATGGATTGACCGGCGCCGTCTCTTGAGTTCCCTTCTTTTCCCTTGGTCTCCCGCTCTTTTCTAGGAATTTCAAAAATCAAACCGATCCTTCTCCCCAACATATTTATAAACGCATTTGGGTAAATTCTTATTATCCCAATTTGCCAAAAAATCCTTGCGCATACTTCTGCCGAAATGGCCCCCAAACCATCCAAGACTTCCAAGTCGTCGACTTCCTCCTCTTCCAAGAGTTTGTTATCAGTATCCACCCATGAGATTAACTGGATGCCTTCGGATTTTGAGGGATTCCGTCAAGAATTTCGGATCCTTCCTGAATGGTACCCGGAACTCCCCTCGCTGGGCAGTAAGGCCCTAGATGTGCCTTCAGGCAAAATCTGCTTATACGCTGACTTCTTCCGCTTCTCACATTTTCGGTTGCCTATTAGCAAGTTTTGTCTGCACATGTTAGAGAGATATGGTCTTCACATCTCTCATATGAGTCCCCTGGGGTTAATCCGCCTATATCACTACGAATTCGTTTTAAGGAGTGCCCGTGCAGCCATCGTTCCCTTTTATTTTCAAATTTTCTTCAAGTTGGTGAAGAAGGATGACTGGTACTCTTTTGATAAGAGAGGAGGCCCTTCTATGGTCCTTAAAGTCCCTTCTAGCTCTCGTGACAAAAATTGGCGAAATAAGTTTTTCTTTATTGACGAGAAGGTAATTCCAAGCATGATGTGATGGCGCTCTCCCACGGACCCTATAATTGACCTAGCTCCGACGGATAGCAGTTACAAGGACCACGCGGCCTACCAGTGGCTTTGTAAGCACCCTACCGATATTCAGCCTATCCCCGAGCACGCCCTTGTGGCGACATGTATAAGTCGCTTCTGGGATTCTCCTTCTTCCAAACCTGCCTATACTACCAAGGATGGGGGTAATCTTTATCTTTACCCTTTTTCTTCTTTTAACTTCTTTTTCTCTTGATGTTCATATTTTGCAACTAAGTCCTGGTATTTCTTCTGTTCAGGCCCGGGCTATTTTTTCGATGCGTTATTAGACAACCACCGCGGATTGTTGGTTCCTGAGGAAAGGCCACTAAAACCCAAGAAATGCCTTTCTTGCAGTTTACCGCCCGTTATTTCGCATTTCCTTCTGACGGTGATACTACGGGACATGAGCCTGTCGGGGATACTAATGAACAGGTGATTTATCCATCCACTATCTTTTATCTCTTCATATTTATCGATGAACGATTCCGATACTATGCGCCTCGGCAGTCTTCTTTCCCCAACTTTTCTGAAGAACTATCCTCCAATGTTGACATCCCTCTTGAAGTGGGGTCCCCCGGCTTTCTTCATGCGGCGGGTGCATCTGGAGTTTCTTCCGCCTCCCCTGGCGTTTTGGTTCCTTCCTCCACAAGTCCGCCCCACTTGTTTTCATCTTCAAGTAATTCCACAAGCGGCGCAGATTCTATACTTGGGACCACATATCATGTCCCTGCTCCCGCGGATCAACTCACTTCCTCTGGCGAGCTTCGAGGTTTTTCCGGACCATCTCCATCTTCTTCGCGGGGTAAAACGGTGTCCGCCCTTTTAATCAAAAAACACGAGCGAAAGCGTTCCGGTATGTTGTTTATTCTTCCTTATGACTTTAATCTATAATTTTCATTGAATTTTGGTTTTTTGTGATTGCTTAGTCAGGGTCTGTTGTTATGCAGGGACAGATCCTTTTCCTCATGCCTTCAAAAAGTTTAAAAGTGACAGTTCGTCTTTGAGTCCTTCCTCAGCTTCTCCGGTGCTGGTCGTGGCAACTTCCGCCCTTCCATCAACCGAAGATTTATCTTTTTCATCCTTAGTTAGCGTACCCCTCCCTGGCTCCGCGGTTGAGTCTCCACCAAACCAAGGTAGAGGCTCGGGTTCTAAACCCGCTTCCGGAGCTTTAAACGCTTCCCCCTTATCGGTTCCTTATTCTCCTGCTATTCCTGTTTCTGCGTTCCATCCCGATGTCTCGCCTTTACCCCCTCCATGCTCAGTGGCTTTGGTTTCCGTTCCATCCTTTTCCTCTATTATGTCGACTTCCCGGCCCCCTTTTTCTTCCACTTCTCCTCCGACAAGTACATCTTCTCCGTTCATTATCCCTTCTCAACCCTCATCCTCTTCCTTTGTGGCTTTTTCTTGTCCCACTCCTCGCCATACTACTTGCTTTAACCCTCGTGCTCCCTTTGTTCCCAGCTGGAACGTTAAACAAGGAACGCTCCTACATGATTCTTCTTCTTGCCGAGAATTTTTATTCCGAGGTGTTTCCCCCGCGGAGGCCGAAAAATGCCAAAACCTTCCACTAGAAGAGCTTGGCAACCAACTTGCTTTGTCTCTCAGCTCCCTAGTTTCTTGTTTTCCGGAACTTAGCCACAGGGTCGAATTTTATGAGAAAGAACTGTGGCGGCTAAGTGCGGAACATCGGACTACCCTTTCTGAGCTTCTTTGTATGCGTCAGGAACGTGAGGAAAACCAGTCAGAGCTCTCCTCTCAACGCCGTCAGATTGTGGATTTGCGCGCTGATCGCGTAAGTACCTTAAAGCTACAGGACCTACTAGAGGAGAAAGACTCTGAGATAAGCAACTTAACAGCCACCTTGTCAAAAGAGAGAGACGATTTCGCAGCCAAGATAAAGACAGATCATGAGCGGCTTCAACAGCGTCATGAGGAAAATCATGATCTTCATCTCAAAAATGATGCTTTGTCAGGCTCTTTGCAAAAAGCGGAGGTAGAATTGCAAAAACTCAAAGAGGATTTAGATTCTTCCACAACCTCTGCTTCCATACTTAAATCTCAGAAAGAGTGGCTTATCCGAGAGGGGATTCCAAGGTCCTTTGATGCTCTGCGCTTGAGCTCCCCCTATCTGCAGATAATTAGTGATCTTACTGCATCCTCCGACCTTCTAGGCAGGCAACAGGGGATAAGGGAAGGCTATGCTATGTCACAGGAGGGTCATGTTCCTGATAATCATCATATTTTCACCCTTCCCACGGTCGACCTGTTAGGTTCCGCTTATGAGACTCTGGGGGATCCCAAGCTTTCCTTGATCGATGACATCACTGCTACCGCCTCTGACGAAAATTTGGACAGACTCAAAGATCTTCTCAAATCCCCCGTGGTTTCCGCAGGCGAGAGTGAAGATTCAACTGCCTCGGATGAGGCGCCCCCATCCTAATGTACAACTTAGTTAGTTTTTGGCAATTGCGGATGAACTTTTTGCCTTTTATATTTGTAAACTTGGTTTAATGGTATGGATTTGCTTTTATATGTGGTTATAATTACCCTGATGACATTTTGTTGTTGTGATTAACTGGACTTGTTATTGAGGATGCCGCTTTGCTTGTTTATTTCAGTTATTGTTGGCCTATGCTGTAACACCCCGACCGACGGCGGAATCATCGGGATGCCACGAGGGATGTGTCGATTGTTCAAAAGCTCGTGGGCGTCTAAATCAAATCATCATAAATCATTTAATCAACCAAAATAATTACACAAAAATCATGTTCATCACGAATCAAGTACATCAGTTACACAAAAGAATTAGTTAAACTAACTAAACTCTAATCGCCAGAAATTTAGTTAATTAACTAAGTCCAAGATCCTATATGATGATGATGTCCAAAATAGAAGAGATCCTCTCTTCATTCCTACTTGTCTCCATCACCTGAAACATGTAAGAAAATCAAGTGTCAACTACAAAAGTAGTTGGTGAGTAATCATAAGTTTTTATATTTAAAAAGGTTTTAATAAAATGCGTTTAAAAGCTCAAGTTTAAAATGGTTTTATAAAATGCTTTATTTAAAACGGTTATAAAACTTATGATCTTCGTGAGAGATTCCATGAGAATACCTGTATGATATAATCCAATACACAACCACCAATTCATCAATCATACACATATACAATCACATAATCACATAACCAATCAGTCATAATCAATCACAATTAATCATAGTCAAACATAGATAATCAATTCACAACAAATCAACCAACTCAATCAATCATATTCTCCACCAATGTTCGTGACTATACATGATCATTATGTAATTAACATAAGTTAAATACATGAATCATGGAGTGGTCGCTAACCACGTGACAATACATGAAGTCAAAGCAATCAACCGAAGTCAAGAGCAATACTTCACGAATGTGGAAACCCTCCACGTGACAATACATGAAGTCAAAACAAATAACCGAAGTTAAAAGTAATGATTTCACGGAGTATGAGACAATACATGTAATCTTTGTTATTAACCGAAGTCAATAACAATGTTTACACGGATTTATAATAATTAGTGATAATCCATAATAATGATAATTCATAATAGTGAATATCATAATGATAAACAGGTATTATCCTTGTGTTATCAAAATAATATTTAAACCGGTATACATGTTTCACCTCCGAGTTTTAAAACTAAAACAGTTTAAAGAAAGGGAGGTTATGAGAACTCACCTGCAGTCCTTAGATTCAATGTTTTAGAAGTATGCGCGCTCTCGTACGTGAAATCCAAAACAACCCAATGATCAAGTCAACAATCTGTGTTTATCATATGTTCGCGTTCATGAGTTAAAGTATGACATTATCATTAGATGGTTAATTTAGTTTAGCTTTAACACTCTAAAGTATTCATTAACTTAATTAACTCGATGTAAGTTAAGATGTCACACTTAAAATTCTATTCTTATTATCTCCTAAAGATAATTCAAATTCATTAGTGGTAATTATCTTATGTTGATGATAACCTTTTTAAATTACGGTGTTAAGGTTATGTAAGTTGTAAAGTTTTATTCTTTATACACAAATACAACTCATTCGTAGCTGCATGCATGCATGTTCACCTATCTGCACCACAATTTAAGTTATCACAACTTCATTTAAAACTTAAAGAGTTTACATTTAGTATTTCGAACTAAATTTTCCATTGTACATAAGGTATCATGAATAAACTATGTTTTTGACCCAAAAGGTGGTGGCCATGTTTGTTCATGCATGCATGGTTGTGTATACATATATATGTACGTAATTCATGTCCCTTAACTTCGCTTAAACTCTTAATTAAACGAAACTAGGTCAAATTCCCCTTGTGGGCAGCGAACCCTTGGCAAAACCCAGCCAAGGTTCGGCCCACTTAGCCTTAAGGTTCGCAACCAGGATGGCCGTGGGTTCGGTGTTGCTAAGCTTCGGCTAATATGGCTAAGTAGGGTTCGCCTCTTAAGGGTTCGTAGCTCAATGGTTCGTGACTAGCCAAGGTAGGTTCGCTCATGCTGGAGTCTAGAGTTCGTTGGCATCTGCATGAGGGTTCGCCCTGGTTCGCGATGGATTGGGTTCGTTCCCATGGCAGGGTTCGGCTGCCATGGTTCGCAAGATGCCACAGGGTTCACCTAATGGTTCGCTAGGGTTCGTGACCACCCCATGGTTCGGCCACAATGCTTCCCGCCCACTAGGGTTCGTGAGTTCATGATGACAGAAGGTTCGCGGCCCAGCACAGGGTTTGGCCAACACTTACAAGGTTCGGCTCCCTGTGCTTCGTCCCCAAAGAGGGTTCGTCGACCTGCACTTAACTTCATCATCATCATCATCTAAAATCTGTGATCATCAGGCTATCTATGACATCGATCAGATCATTACCAACTCGTTTAACACCCTAGACAAACCCTAATCTCGATTTAAGTTGGTATCCAATACTACCTCACGTTTTTAACAAAACCCAAACAGAAAAACGGAGATTTACCTCGAATGACGAATCAAATGTGAAATCTTTCTGTACTTTCTTGTTCCCCTCGCTTCCCCGGTCGTTTAGACTCCAAGATCTCTTGAATCCGTTAAGATTTGAACTTGTAATCGTAGAGAGAAGTTGATGGTTGTGAAGGTGACGAAAATGAGAGAGTTTAGAGAGAGAGTAAGCTAGTGAATTGTGAGAAAGAAGATGGAAAATCCTCTTCCATATATCGCGCGTCTTTCTCCGTGTACGGTCTCGTTTTTATCGCGATTGGAATAATAAAAGACTCGGTTTTTAAGCATAAACATATTTAAACATCAAATGTTTAGATAATAAGATTTCATTTGTATAAATAAATTTTAAACCATTATTATTTCGCAAAAGGTATGATCCCGTTTAATATGCGTTAATCTTTATTAACACGGATCTTTTCGTAAACATATTTAAAGTCTTTTTAAATAAACATGTTTTCGTCGTAACATAGTAATTTTATATAAATCATTTAAGTAAATTGGTTTTTGTTTAAATAGAATAAGTTTACATAACTTGTTTCGTAATTCGCTTTTGTTTCATTATCGTTAAACAATTATTTAATACGTTAATTTATTTGACACCATTTTAGGTTGTGATTCATAATAAATATTTTTAGTTATTATTTATTAAGTTAATATCGTTTGATATTATTTAATTTATCTCGTCGAAACGCGTTACTCGCGTACGAATTCGTAAAGATCGTCACCTTTGCGAATCCGACGCTCGTGTCGTATTTCGATTTGATTTACGATTTATGGAATATCGTTTCAGAATATTTTTCTTAATAATTATATTCGTATGAATCGTCACCCATGCGAATACATTATTAAGTTAATGTTTCTGAATCAATACTCGCGTTTAAGTAATGTTCGTAACCTCACTTCGCGTAATTAATTCCCATCATTATTAAATTTAATTTTTATCATTTCCCAAACCAAAACCCACTAAACCCTAGTCACTGACACATCCATGATAGACCGAAATATGCATATATATAGGGCATATGTAAGGGTCAGTCGCAACTGCCCTAGCCACCGTCCCACCGCTATTTCGATAAACCATGTCCATGGGTCCTTGACTATGTTTAGTAACCACACTCTAACAAACTCCCAGTTCTATTCCAAATCCATTCTCATTCCATAACAATAACCCATAATCAGTATAATCATCTGCGATAAACACTCTGGTTCTGTTTAGTTAAATTACAACTAAACTTCCCGTGGTTTACGCGTATAATAATCATAACATGCATACCAGTACAGTGATAATATCAGTAGTGAAAATCCATAATACATAATCATCAATGATTAATAAATCTCAGGTCGTAACAGTACAATCGTACGGATGTACTAATGTACGGACAACCTAAAGTACAGTGATGTTACAGTCTCCCCTAGTTAAAGGAATTTCGTCCCGAAATTCAACTTGGAGTGACCGTAGTAAATAAATGTGGGTACTTAAGCTTCATCTGATCTTCCCGCTCCCATGTGAATTCTGGACCTCGCTTCGATTCCCAACGTACTTTGACAATTGGAATTCTACTGCGTTTGAGTTGTTTAATCTCCCGATCCATTATCTCCACTGGTTTTTCAACAAAATGCATGGTATCATCGATGCGGATGTCATCGAGTGGTACCTGAAGATCCTGATCAGCTAAGCACTTTCTTAGATTGGACACGTGAAACGTCGGATGCACATTACTAAGTTCAGGAGGAAGTTCCAATTTATAAGCAACCTTCCCAATCCGTTCAAGGATCTTAAAAGGGCCAACGTATCGTGGAGCAAGCTTCCCTTTCTTTCCGAATCGTACAACGCCCTTCCAAGGCGATACTTTAAGCAATACCATATCCCCCACTTCAAACTCTAAAGGTTTTCTCCGTTTATCCGCGTAGCTTTTCTGTCGACTGCGAGCAGCTAACAGATTGTCGCGGATCTGGCGGATCTTGTCAGTCGTTTCCTGAATAATCTCGGGACCAGTAATCTGCGAATCGCCGACTTCGGTCCAACAAATAGGTGACCGACATTTCCTGCCATAAAGAGCTTCAAACGGCGCCATACCAATGCTCGCGTGATAACTGTTGTTATACGAGAACTCAACCAATGGTAGATGGCTATCCCAATTGCCACCGAAATCGATGACACAAGCTCTCAACATATCTTCCAATGTTTGAATTGTTCGCTCCGTTTGACCATCCGTTTGAGGATGATAAGCGGTTCTAAGATCCAATCTTGTTCCAAAGGCTTCATGAAGTGATTCCCAAAATCGTGCCGTGAAACGAGCATCACGATCCGATATTATACTCAAGGGAATACCATGTCGGCTAACGATTTCATCAATGTAAATACGAGCTAACTTCCGCACAGGGTAAGTTTCGCGTATCGGTAAGAATTGAGCCGACTTAGTCAATCTATCAACAATAACCCAAATGCTATCTTTACCGTTTGCAGTTCGTGGGAGTTTAGTAATGAAATC
Source organism: Mikania micrantha (assembly GCA_009363875.1). Taxonomy (NCBI): domain Eukaryota; kingdom Viridiplantae; phylum Streptophyta; class Magnoliopsida; order Asterales; family Asteraceae; genus Mikania; species Mikania micrantha. The sequence continues at coordinate 53,912,478 of CM018689.1, forward strand.
CATGGAGACATTTTCCCACTTCCACATCGGTATTTCTGGTTGTAATAACAATCCCGAAGGTCGTTGATGTTCGGCCTTGACCTTGGCACAGTTAAGGCACTTAGACACATATTCAGCAATATCCTTCTTCATTCCAGGCCACCAGTACAAGCCCCTAAGGTCTTGATACATCTTGTCAGAACCTGGATGAATCGAATAGCGAGACTTATGAGCTTCATTCATAATCACCATCCTGAGATCACCCCTGTTCGGTATCCACAACCGGTTCAAGTAATACATCAAACCATCATCCTTAGTTTCCAATAAAATTTCAGCCCCGCAGGACATCTCATTTTTCAAGTCATCTTGAGCTAATGAGTGTTGTTGGGCTGTGAGAACATCATTTCGGAGATTATTGTGCACTCGAACACTATGGATTTGAACTTGACTCTTGCGACTAAGCGCATCTGCTACTACATTCGCTTTACCAGGATGGTAGCGAATTTCACAGTCATAATCGTTCAACAGTTCAACCCATCTCCGTTGTCTCATATTGAGCTCTTTCTGATTCAGAATATGTTGCAAACTTTTATGATCAGTAAAGACTACACACTTCGTGCCATAAAGATAATGTCTCCATATCTTCAAAGCAAACACGACTGCACCAAGTTCCAAGTCGTGTGTAGTATAGTTCTTCTCATGAATCTTCAATTGTCTTGATGCATAAGCCACAACCTTTCCCCGTTGCATGAGAACACAACCGAGACCTAGGTTGGATGCATCACAATAAACCACAAAATCATCATTTCCATCAGGCAGTGTCAAGACAGGAGCATCACATAGTTTCTGCTTCAGAGTCTGGAATGCCTCTTCTTGCTTTGGTCCCCACTCGTATGGCCTATTCTTCTGAGTCAAAGCAGTGAGAGGGACAGCAATTCTGGAGAAGTTCGATATAAACCGCCGATAGTAACCGGCAAGTCCAAGGAACGATCGAATCTCCGTCGGTGTCTTCGGTGTACTCCAATTATTCACAGCATCAATCTTTGCAGGATCCACGTGAACACCGTATTCGTTGACTATGTGCCCCAAGAATTGAACTTCCTTAAGCCAGAATTCACATTTGGAGAATTTGGCATACAGTCGTTCCTCTCTTAGGATCTCCAAAACCAACTTAAGGTGTTTCTCGTGTTCTTCCTTTGTCTTTGAGTAAATTAGGATATCATCAATAAATACGATCACAAATTTATCCAAGTATGGCCTGCAAACACGGTTCATGAGGTCCATGAAAACCGCAGGTGCATTGGTAAGGCCGAAAGGCATTACCAAAAACTCATAGTGGCCATATCTGGTTCTGAAAGCAGTCTTGGGAATATCATCATCATGTACACGAAGCTGATGATACCCAGACCTAAGATCGATCTTTGAAAACCATGCCGAGCCTTGAAGCTGATCGAAGAGATCATCGATGCGCGGCAGTGGATATCGATTCTTAATTGTGAGTTTGTTCAATTTGCGGTAATCGATACACATTCGGAATGACCCGTCCTTTTTCTTGACGAACAAGACCGGTGCACCCCATGGCGAATGGCTCGGGCGAATGAATCCTTTATCGGTAAGTTCTTGCAGCTGGCTCGCCAATTCTTGCAACTCCGAAGGCGCAAGTCTGTAGGGAGCTTTGGCGACTGGGTTCGCACCAGGTACTAAGTCGATTCGGAACTCAACTTGACGTTCTGGTGGAAGACCCGGCAAATCATCTGGAAAGACTTCTGGAAAATCTCTGATCACTGGAACATCTTCAACTCTCTTTCCTTTATCCTTTTTCTTCACAATATGAGCTAAAAATGCTATACATTTCTTCCTAAGGTACTTGTGTGCTTTAGTGCATGACATAATCTTAAGACCTTTACTAGCAGTTTCTCCAAATATTCTCAAAGTTTCACCCGAAGGTAAGGGAATACGAATATACTTTTCATGGCATACAATCTCCGCTTTGTGGGTGGCTAACCAATCCATGCCTATGATAACATCAAAGCTACCAAGATGCATAGGTATAAGATCAATCGGGAAAACGTGATCATTTAAGTTCACAGTACATCCGATAATAACAGTGTCAATATCAATAGTGTTTCCGTCAGCCACTTCCACGTTAAACGGTTTATCTAAGTATGTACGTGTTCTACCAAGCAAGCATTCAAAATCATATGAAACGAAACTCCTATCGGCACCAGAATCAAACAAGACAGATGCATAAGAGTTGTTGATCAGAAATGTACCGTTGACGACGTCCTGGTTGGCCTGAGCAGCTGGAGCATTCAGTTGGAACGCCCGGCCTCTTGCCACCCTCTGATTGTTTCCGGTCAACTTCGGGCACTGATTTCTGAAATGACCCACGTCACCACATTCATAACAGGCCCTTGCCTGTGCTTGAGGTACCTGGCGAATGGGTACAGCTGGAATAGGTTGTGCATGAGGAGCTGGCAGTGCAAGTGGTGCCTGTTGCATCCTTTGTGCTTGCGGTGCACTCCGACAAACATTAGCATAGTGCCCAAACTTACCACAGTTGTTGCAAACGCGACACGGCAAGTTAGGGGCATGATGATATCTGCAAGTGTTACATTGGGGAGTGTTCCCAGTGAAATTTCTTGCAGTATTGTTGGATGACTGCTGCGCAGACTTAGCAGCAGGTACAGTGACCATAAAGTTTCTATTCTTCCTCTTCTTGTTGCTGCTTTTGGATGAGCTAGCAGCTTCAGACTTGACTTCAGTTTTGACTTCCTTTGCAGCAGTCTTGGTGTCAGTCTTCTTATGTCCCTTCCGAGTAAGTGTTCCATTCTTCACGTGATTATCAGTAAGGGTTGCAGATAAACGGATAGCGGCCTCCAGTGTTTTGGGATTACTCCCGTAGACCGTATCTTGAATCTGTACCGGCAGTCCCCCGATATACTTCTCAATTGCTCTCTCCAAAGGTGTCACCATATGAGGTACCAGTAAGCTATACTCATGAAATTGAGTATTGTAGAGGATATTCTCGCCACTATCTTGTTTTAGTTCCCAGAACTCAGTCTCCAGTTTCCTCATCTCGCTTCTAGGACAGAATTCAGTGGTCATCAAGTTCTTGACCTCTGTCCATGTCAGTGCTAAGGCAGCATCAACTCCCCTAGTTCGTTTTTCCCCATTCCACCAAGTTAGTGCTCTCTTTTGGAAAACACTGGTGGCATAGCGAACTTTCAGATTCTCGGGGCATTCGCTGTTGATGAAGGTGTTCTCCATACTCTCGAACCACTGCAGCAGACCAGTGGCCGACTCAGCACCCGTGAATTTCAGGGGGTTGCAGGAATTGAAGTGTTTGAATGTGCAAGTTGACTGGTTTGCACCACCTCTGTTCTGGTTGATATTCTGGTTAGCCTGAGTCAGTTGGCTCACCAATCCAGAGATAAGCGTGGCTAACTCTTGTATGCCGGAGTTGGCATTACCGTTGTTAGCATCCCCACTGTTTGAGTCATCTTCGTTGTGACGGCGAGGCGGCATGTTTCTGAGAAATTAGAAACATGTTACTACCGTTTACAACGTAAGTCATACAAACAATGGTCAAATGAGTTCATTTAAACAGGTAGAATTTCATATAGGAACTATATTTATCTCCTATCTGTCATTGAACTCCAAATTTTTATAGATTTCCTAATATTATTCTAAGTGTCCTAGTTGGTCATAACTAGTGTTAGCTAACTATTCCTAGGTCCTATACATTCCTCACTCTATACTAACACTGACAACCTCCCAATGCAATGCAACAAGCTTATATATAGGGCATATGCAGAGGTAGATCGCAATCTCCCCTACACCGTCCCACCACCGTTCCATTGCACCACGATTATGCCCTTGCTAGTGTGTAGAGTGTGTCATGTATTTACCCATAAATCTCACTTCACCAACCTTATCCTTAGTAGGATAATTTTAAGTGAAGTGATCTCTAGTTCCCTTGGACAATTAGGTTTGCCTAATGTCTAAGTTCACCTGACATGTAGGCTTGCCTATTTCTAAGTTCACCTAATGTCTAAGTTCACCTGACCTTAAGTTTCCCCCAATTGTCTAAGTTCACTAAAATCCATATCAATCCCAATGTCTATAATCATTAATGAGGGTTCATGTCATCACAAAGTGCTCTTATTGTCACTAAGTGTTCATATCCTCCCTATAGTTTATTATCATCAAGTGTCCATACCACCACTAAGTGTTAGTGTCATCACTGTGCGTTCATATTATCATCAAGTGTGTATCCTCATCCCAGTCAATATTCCATCACTAACCGCTCATGTCATTTGTAAATCCTATGCATCCTACGTGTCCAATCTGTGTATTTCATAAGTGAATTTATAATATTCATCAAGTATAATCATTCAAGAGTCAATCCATCAAACATATCATCAACAGTCCACAATCATATCCTCCCAACCACTCCTAGTAAGGTCCTAACAATATCCTAAGTTCCTGACACTGACAGACCCCCAATATACTACAAATGGTATATGTATAGGGCATATGTAGGGGTCAGTCGCAACTGCCCCAGCCACCGTCCCACCACCTTTGTAGTATACCACGAGTGTGTCCTTGTCTGGAGTTTATAGCTCAAACAAATAATTCCTAAGGCAAGCAATTCATAAACAATTAAGTTCCTAAGCAAATAATTTCCCAAACGGGTAGTTCCCACATTCTTCAATACTGACATCCACCTAATGTACCGTAAATGGTATATATATAGGGCATATGTAAGGGTCAGTCGCAACTGCCCTAGCCAACGTCCCACCACCTTTACGATACACCACGTGCATGTCCTTATCGAATCATTAGGGCACACGTAAGCAAGGAATTTATAATCAGCATATTTATATCAGATGTATAACAGGAGTTCAATTAACATGTAATAAACACATAAGCATGAAATCCTGAATATACTAACTAGTGTATGAATTTATTCATACCAGGGTATCCTACGGTTATAGACTAGGTCAACCATTTCTAGTAACCTAATTCCCTATAACCCAGGCTCTGATACCAATCTGTAACACCCCGACCGACGGCGGAATCATCGGGATGCCACGAGGGATGTGTCGATTGTTCAAAAGCTCGTGGGCGTCTAAATCAAATCATCATAAATCATTTAATCAACCAAAATAATTACACAAAAATCATGTTCATCACGAATCAAGTACATTAGTTACACAAAAGAATTAGTTAAACTAACTAAACTCTAATCGCCAGAAATTTAGTTAATTAACTAAGTCCAAGATCCTATATGATGATGATGTCCAAAATAGAAGAGATCCTCTCTTCATTCCTACTTGTCTCCATCACCTGAAACATGTAAGAAAATCAAGTGTCAACTACAAAAGTAGTTGGTGAGTAATCATAAGTTTTTATATTTAAAAAGGTTTTAATAAAATGCGTTTAAAAGCTCAAGTTTAAAATGGTTTTATAAAATGCTTTATTTAAAACGGTTATAAAACTTATGATCTTCGTGAGAGATTTCATGAGAATACCTGTATGATATAATCCAATACACAACCACCAATTCATCAATCATACACATATACAATCACATAATCACATAACCAATCAGTCATAATCAATCACAATTAATCATAGTCAAACATAGATAATCAATCCACAACAAATCAACCAACTCAATCAATCATATTCTCCACCAATTTTCGTGACTATACATGATCATTATGTAATTAACATAAGTTAAATACATGAATCATGGAGTGGTCGCTAACCACGTGACAATACATGAAGTCAAAGCAATCAACCGAAGTCAAGAGCAATACTTCACGAATGTGGAAACCCTCCACGTGACAATACATGAAGTCAAAACAAATAACCGAAGTTAAAAGTAATGATTTCACGGAGTATGAGACAATACATGTAATCTTTGTTATTAACCGAAGTCAATAACAATGTTTACACGGATTTATAATAATTAGTGATAATCCATAATAATGATAATTCATAATAGTGAATATCATAATGATAAACAGGTATTATCCTTGTGTTATCAAAATAATATTTAAACCGGTATACATGTTTCACCTCCGAGTTTTAAAACTAAAACAGTTTAAAGAAAGGGAGGTTATGAGAACTCACCTGCAGTCCTTAGATTCAATGTTTTAGAAGTATGCGCGCTCTCGTACGTGAAATCCAAAACAACCCAATGATCAAGTCAACAATCTGTGTTTATCATATGTTCGCGTTCATGAGTTAAAGTATGACATTATCATTAGATGGTTAATTTAGTTTAGCTTTAACACTCTAAAGTATTCATTAACTTAATTAACTCGATGTAAGTTAAGATGTCACACTTAAAATTCTATTCTTATTATCTCCTAAAGATAATTCAAATTCATTAGTGGTAATTATCTTATGTTGATGATAACCTTTTTAAATTACGGTGTTAAGGTTATGTAAGTTGTAAAGTTTTATTCTTTATACACAAATACAACTCATTCGTAGCTGCATGCATGCATGTTCACCTATCTGCACCACAATTTAAGTTATCACAACTTCATTTAAAACTTAAAGAGTTTACATTTAGTATTTCGAACTAAATTTTCCATTGTACATAAGGTATCATGAATAAACTATGTTTTTGACCCAAAAGGTGGTGGCCATGTTTGTTCATGCATGCATGGTTGTGTATACATATATATGTACGTAATTCATGTCCCTTAACTTCGCTTAAACTCTTAATTAAACGAAACTAGGTCAAATTCCCCTTGTGGGCAGCGAACCCTTGGCAAAACCCAGCCAAGGTTCGGCCCACTTAGCCTTAAGGTTCGCAACCAGGATGGCCGTGGGTTCGGTGTTGCTAAGCTTCGGCTAATATGGCTAAGTAGGGTTCGCCTCTTAAGGGTTCGTAGCTCAATGGTTCGTGACTAGCCAAGGTAGGTTCGCTCATGCTGGAGTCTAGAGTTCGTTGGCATCTGCATGAGGGTTCGCCCTGGTTCGCGATGGATTGGGTTCGTTCCCATGGCAGGGTTCGGCTGCCATGGTTCGCAAGATGCCACAGGGTTCACCTAATGGTTCGCTAGGGTTCGTGACCACCCCTGGTTCGGCCACAATGCTTCCCGCCCACTAGGGTTCGTGAGTTCATGATGACAGAAGGTTCGCGGCCCAGCACAGGGTTTGGCCAACACTTACAAGGTTCGGCTCCCTGTGCTTCGTCCCCAAAGAGGGTTCGTCGACCTGCACTTAACTTCATCATCATCATCATCTAAAATCTGTGATCATCAGGCTATCTATGACATCGATCAGATCATTACCAACTCGTTTAACACCCTAGACAAACCCTAATCTCGATTTAAGTTGGTATCCAATACTACCTCACGTTTTTAACAAAACCCAAACAGAAAAACGGAGATTTACCTCGAATGACGAATCAAATGTGAAATCTTTCTGTACTTTCTTGTTCCCCTCGCTTCCCCGGTCGTTTAGACTCCAAGATCTCTTGAATCCGTTAAGATTTGAACTTGTAATCGTAGAGAGAAGTTGATGGTTGTGAAGGTGACGAAAATGAGAGAGTTTAGAGAGAGAGTAAGCTAGTGAATTGTGAGAAAGAAGATGGAAAATCCTCTTCCATATATCGCGCGTCTTTCTCCGTGTACGGTCTCGTTTTTATCGCGATTGGAATAATAAAAGACTCGGTTTTTAAGCATAAACATATTTAAACATCAAATGTTTAGATAATAAGATTTCATTTGTATAAATAAATTTTAAACCATTATTATTTCGCAAAAGGTATGATCCCGTTTAATATGCGTTAATCTTTATTAACACGGATCTTTTCGTAAACATATTTAAAGTCTTTTTAAATAAACATGTTTTCGTCGTAACATAGTAATTTTATATAAATCATTTAAGTAAATTGGTTTTTGTTTAAATAGAATAAGTTTACATAACTTGTTTCGTAATTCGCTTTTGTTTCATTATCGTTAAACAATTATTTAATACGTTAATTTATTTGACACCATTTTAGGTTGTGATTCATAATAAATATTTTTAGTTATTATTTATTAAGTTAATATCGTTTGATATTATTTAATTTATCTCGTCGAAACGCGTTACTCGCGTACGAATTCGTAAAGATCGTCACCTTTGCGAATCCGACGCTCGTGTCGTATTTCGATTTGATTTACGATTTATGGAATATCGTTTCAGAATATTTTTCTTAATAATTATATTCGTATGAATCGTCACCCATGCGAATACATTATTAAGTTAATGTTTCTGAATCAATACTCGCGTTTAAGTAATGTTCGTAACCTCACTTCGCGTAATTAATTCCCATCATTATTAAATTTAATTTTTATCATTTCCCAAACCAAAACCCACTAAACCCTAGTCACTGACACATCCATGATAGACCGAAATATGCATATATATAGGGCATATGTAAGGGTCAGTCGCAACTGCCCTAGCCACCGTCCCACCGCTATTTCGATAAACCATGTCCATGGGTCCTTGACTATGTTTAGTAACCAGACTCTAACAAACTCCCAGTTCTATTCCAAATCCATTCTCATTCCATAACAATAACCCATAATCAGTATAATCATCTGCGATAAACACTCTGGTTCTGTTTAGTTAAATTACAACTAAACTTCCCGTGGTTTACGGGTATAATAATCATAACATGCATACCAGTACAGTGATAATATCAGTAGTGAAAATCCATAATACATAATCATCAATGATTAATAAATCTCAGGTCGTAACAGTACAATCGTACGGATGTACTAATGTACGGACAACCTAAAGTACAGTGATGTTACAGTCTCCCCTAGTTAAAGGAATTTCGTCCCGAAATTCAACTTGGAGTGACCGTAGTAAATAAATGTGGGTACTTAAGCTTCATCTGACCTTCCCGCTCCCATGTGAATTCTGGACCTCGCTTCGATTCCCAACGTACTTTGACAATTGGAATTCTACTGCGTTTGAGTTGTTTAATCTCCCGATCCATTATCTCCACTGGTTTTTCAACAAAATGCATGGTATCATCGATGCGGATGTCATCGAGTGGTACCTGAAGATCCTGATCAGCTAAGCACTTTCTTAGATTGGACACGTGAAACGTCGGATGCACATTACTAAGTTCAGGAGGAAGTTCCAATTTATAAGCAACCTTCCCAATCCGTTCAAGGATCTTAAAAGGGCCAACGTATCGTGGAGCAAGCTTCCCTTTCTTTCCGAATCGTACAACGCCCTTCCAAGGCGATACTTTAAGCAATACCATATCCCCCACTTCAAACTCTAAAGGTTTTCTCCGTTTATCCGCGTAGCTTTTCTGTCGACTGCGAGCAGCTAACAGATTGTCGCGGATCTGGCGGATCTTGTCAGTCGTTTCCTGAATAATCTCGGGACCAGTAATCTGCGAATCGCCGACTTCGGTCCAACAAATAGGTGACCGACATTTCCTGCCATAAAGAGCTTCAAACGGCGCCATACCAATGCTCGCGTGATAACTGTTGTTATACGAGAACTCAACCAATGGTAGATGGCTATCCCAATTGCCACCGAAATCGATGACACAAGCTCTCAACATATCTTCCAATGTTTGAATTGTTCGCTCCGTTTGACCATCCGTTTGAGGATGATAAGCGGTTCTAAGATCCAATCTTGTTCCAAAGGCTTCATGAAGTGATTCCCAAAATCGTGCCGTGAAACGAGCATCACGATCCGATATTATACTCAAGGGAATACCATGTCGGCTAACGATTTCATCAATGTAAATACGAGCTAACTTCCGCACAGGGTAAGTTTCGCGTATCGGTAAGAATTGAGCCGACTTAGTCAATCTATCAACAATAACCCAAATGCTATCTTTACCGTTTGCAGTTCGTGGGAGTTTAGTAATGAAATCCATGGAGACATTTTCCCACTTCCACATCGGTATTTCTGGTTGTAATAACAATCCCGAAGGTCGTTGATGTTCGGCCTTGACCTTGGCACAGTTAAGGCACTTAGACACATATTCAGCAATATCCTTCTTCATTCCAGGCCACCAGTACAAGCCCCTAAGGTCTTGATACATCTTGTCAGAACCTGGATGAATCGAATAGCGAGACTTATGAGCTTCATTCATAATCACCATCCTGAGATCACCCCTGTTCGGTATCCACAACCGGTTCAAGTAATACATCAAACCATCATCCTTAGTTTCCAATAAAATTTCAGCCCCGCAGGACATCTCATTTTTCAAGTCATCTTGAGCTAATGAGTGTTGTTGGGCTGTGAGAACATCATTTCGGAGATTATTGTGCACTCGAACACTATGGATTTGAACTTGACTCTTGCGACTAAGCGCATCTGCTACTACATTCGCTTTACCAGGATGGTAGCGAATTTCACAGTCATAATCGTTCAACAGTTCAACCCATCTCCGTTGTCTCATATTGAGCTCTTTCTGATTCAGAATATGTTGCAAACTTTTATGATCAGTAAAGACTACACACTTCGTGCCATAAAGATAATGTCTCCATATCTTCAAAGCAAACACGACTGCACCAAGTTCCAAGTCGTGTGTAGTATAGTTCTTCTCATGAATCTTCAATTGTCTTGATGCATAAGCCACAACCTTTCCCCGTTGCATGAGAACACAACCGAGACCTAGGTTGGATGCATCACAATAAACCACAAAATCATCATTTCCATCAGGCAGTGTCAAGACAGGAGCATCACATAGTTTCTGCTTCAGAGTCTGGAATGCCTCTTCTTGCTTTGGTCCCCACTCGTATGGCCTATTCTTCTGAGTCAAAGCAGTGAGAGGGACAGCAATTCTGGAGAAGTTCGATATAAACCGCCGATAGTAACCGGCAAGTCCAAGGAACGATCGAATCTCCGTCGGTGTCTTCGGTGTACTCCAATTATTCACAGCATCAATCTTTGCAGGATCCACGTGAACACCGTATTCGTTGACTATGTGCCCCAAGAATTGAACTTCCTTAAGCCAGAATTCACATTTGGAGAATTTGGCATACAGTCGTTCCTCTCTTAGGATCTCCAAAACCAACTTAAGGTGTTTCTCGTGTTCTTCCTTTGTCTTTGAGTAAATTAGGATATCATCAATAAATACGATCACAAATTTATCCAAGTATGGCCTGCAAACACGGTTCATGAGGTCCATGAAAACCGCAGGTGCATTGGTAAGGCCGAAAGGCATTACCAAAAACTCATAGTGGCCATATCTGGTTCTGAAAGCAGTCTTGGGAATATCATCATCATGTACACGAAGCTGATGATACCCAGACCTAAGATCGATCTTTGAAAACCATGCCGAGCCTTGAAGCTGATCGAAGAGATCATCGATGCGCGGCAGTGGATATCGATTCTTAATTGTGAGTTTGTTCAATTTGCGGTAATCGATACACATTCGGAATGACCCGTCCTTTTTCTTGACGAACAAGACCGGTGCACCCCATGGCGAATGGCTCGGGCGAATGAATCCTTTATCGGTAAGTTCTTGCAGCTGGCTCGCCAATTCTTGCAACTCCGAAGGCGCAAGTCTGTAGGGAGCTTTGGCGACTGGGTTCGCACCAGGTACTAAGTCGATTCGGAACTCAACTTGACGTTCTGGTGGAAGACCCGGCAAATCATCTGGAAAGACTTCTGGAAAATCTCTGATCACTGGAACATCTTCAACTCTCTTTCCTTTATCCTTTTTCTCCACAATATGAGCTAAAAATGCTATACATTTCTTCCTAAGGTACTTGTGTGCTTTAGTGCATGACATAAGCTTAAGACCTTTACTAGCAGTTTCTCCAAATATTCTCAAAGTTTCACCCGAAGGTAAGGGAATACGAATATACTTTTCATGGCATACAATCTCCGCTTTGTGGGTGGCTAACCAATCCATGCCTATGATAACATCAAAGCTACCAAGATGCATAGGTATAAGATCAATCGGGAAAACGTGATCATTTAAGTTCACAGTACATCCGATAATAACAGTGTCAATATCAATAGTGTTTCCGTCAGCCACTTCCACGTTAAACGGTTTATCTAAGTATGTACGTGTTCTACCAAGCAAGCATTCAAAATCATATGAAACGAAACTCCTATCGGCACCAGAATCAAACAAGACAGATGCATAAGAGTTGTTGATCAGAAATGTACCGTTGACGACGTCCTGGTTGGCCTGAGCAGCTGGAGCATTCAGTTGGAACGCCCGGCCTCTTGCCACCCTCTGATTGTTTCCGGTCAACTTCGGGCACTGATTTCTGAAATGACCCACGTCACCACATTCATAACAGGCCCTTGCCTGTGCTTGAGGTACCTGGCGAATGGGTACAGCTGGAATAGGTTGTGCATGAGGAGCTGGCAGTGCAAGTGGTGCCTGTTGCATCCTTTGTGCTTGCGGTGCACTCCGACAAACATTAGCATAGTGCCCAAACTTACCACAGTTGTTGCAAACGCGACACGGCAAGTTAGGGGCATGATGATATCTGCAAGTGTTACATTGGGGAGTGTTCCCAGTGAAATTTCTTGCAGTATTGTTGGATGACTGCTGCGCAGACTTAGCAGCAGGTACAGTGACCATAAAGTTTCTATTCTTCCTCTTCTTGTTGCTGCTTTTGGATGAGCTAGCAGCTTCAGACTTGACTTCAGTTTTGACTTCCTTTGCAGCAGTCTTGGTGTCAGTCTTCTTATGTCCCTTCCGAGTAAGTGTTCCATTCTTCACGTGATTATCAGTAAGGGTTGCAGATAAACGGATAGCGGCCTCCAGTGTTTTGGGATTACTCCCGTAGACCGTATCTTGAATCTGTACCGGCAGTCCCCCGATATACTTCTCAATTGCTCTCTCCAAAGGTGTCACCATATGAGGTACCAGTAAGCTATACTCATGAAATTGAGTATTGTAGAGGATATTCTCGCCACTATCTTGTTTTAGTTCCCAGAACTCAGTCTCCAGTTTCCTCATCTCGCTTCTAGGACAGAATTCAGTGGTCATCAGGTTCTTGACCTCTGTCCATGTCAGTGCTAAGGCAGCATCAACTCCCCTAGTTCGTTTTTCCCCATTCCACCAAGTTAGTGCTCTCTTTTGGAAAACACTGGTGGCATAGCGAACTTTCAGATTCTCGGGGCATTCGCTGTTGATGAAGGTGTTCTCCATACTCTCGAACCACTGCAGCAGACCAGTGGCCGACTCAGCACCCGTGAATTTCAGGGGGTTGCAGGAATTGAAGTGTTTGAATGTGCAAGTTGACTGGTTTGCACCACCTCTGTTCTGGTTGATATTCTGGTTAGCCTGAGTCAGTTGGCTCACCAATCCAGAGATAAGCGTGGCTAACTCTTGTATGCCGGAGTTGGCATTACCGTTGTTAGCATCCCCACTGTTTGAGTCATCTTCGTTGTGACGGCGAGGCGGCATGTTTCTGAGAAATTAGAAACATGTTACTACCGTTTACAACGTAAGTCATACAAACAATGGTCAAATGAGTTCATTTAAACAGGTAGAATTTCATATAGGAACTATATTTATCTCCTATCTGTCATTGAACTCCAAATTTTTATAGATTTCCTAATATTATTCTAAGTGTCCTAGTTGGTCATAACTAGTGTTAGCTAACTATTCCTAGGTCCTATACATTCCTCACTCTATACTAACACTGACAACCTCCTAATGCAATGCAACAAGCTTATATATAGGGCATATGCAGAGGTAGATCGCAATCTCCCCTACACCGTCCCACCACCGTTCCATTGCACCACGATTATGCCCTTGCTAGTGTGTAGAGTGTGTCATGTATTTACCCATAAATCTCACTTCACCAACCTTATCCTTAGTAGGATAATTTTAAGTGAAGTGATCTCTAGTTCCCTTGGACAATTAGGTTTGCCTAATGTCTAAGTTCACCTGACATGTAGGCTTGCCTATTTCTAAGTTCACCTAATGTCTAAGTTCACCTGACCTTAAGTTTCCCCCAATTGTCTAAGTTCACTAAAATCCATATCAATCCCAATGTCTATAATCATTAATGAGGGTTCATGTCATCACAAAGTGCTCTTATTGTCACTAAGTGTTCATATCCTCCCTATAGTTTATTATCATCAAGTGTCCATACCACCACTAAGTGTTAGTGTCATCACTGTGCGTTCATATTATCATCAAGTGTGTATCCTCATCCCAGTCAATATTCCATCACTAACCGCTCATGTCATTTGTAAATCCTATGCATCCTACGTGTCCAATCTGTGTATTTCATAAGTGAATTTATAATATTCATCAAGTATAATCATTCAAGAGTCAATCCATCAAACATATCATCAACAGTCCACAATCATATCCTCCCAACCACTCCTAGTAAGGTCCTAACAATATCCTAAGTTCCTGACACTGACAGACCCCCAATATACTACAAATGGTATATGTATAGGGCATATGTAGGGGTCAGTCGCAACTGCCCCAGCCACCGTCCCACCACCTTTGTAGTATACCACGAGTGTGTCCTTGTCTGGAGTTTATAGCTCAAACAAATAATTCCTAAGGCAAGCAATTCATAAACAATTAAGTTCCTAAGCAAATAATTTCCCAAACGGGTAGTTCCCACATTCTTCAATACTGACATCCACCTAATGTACCGTAAATGGTATATATATAGGGCATATGTAAGGGTCAGTCGCAACTGCCCTAGCCAACGTCCCACCACCTTTACGATACACCACGTGCATGTCCTTATCGAATCATTAGGGCACACGTAAGCAAGGAATTTATAATCAGCATATTTATATCAGATGTATAACAGGAGTTCAATTAACATGTAATAAACACATAAGCATGAAATCCTGAATATACTAACTAGTGTATGAATTTATTCATACCAGGGTATCCTACGGTTATAGACTAGGTCAACCATTTCTAGTAACCTAATTCCCTATAACCCAGGCTCTGATACCAATCTGTAACACCCCGACCGACGGCGGAATCATCGGGATGCCACGAGGGATGTGTCGATTGTTCAAAAGCTCGTGGGCGTCTAAATCAAATCATCATAAATCATTTAATCAACCAAAATAATTACACAAAAATCATGTTCATCACGAATCAAGTACATCAGTTACACAAAAGAATTAGTTAAACTAACTAAACTCTAATCGCCAGAAATTTAGTTAATTAACTAAGTCCAAGATCCTATATGATGATGATGTCCAAAATAGAAGAGATCCTCTCTTCATTCCTACTTGTCTCCATCACCTGAAACATGTAAGAAAATCAAGTGTCAACTACAAAAGTAGTTGGTGAGTAATCATAAGTTTTTATATTTAAAAAGGTTTTAATAAAATGCGTTTAAAAGCTCAAGTTTAAAATGGTTTTATAAAATGCTTTATTTAAAACGGTTATAAAACTTATGATCTTCGTGAGAGATTCCATGAGAATACCTGTATGATATAATCCAATACACAACCACCAATTCATCAATCATACACATATACAATCACATAATCACATAACCAATCAGTCATAATCAATCACAATTAATCATAGTCAAACATAGATAATCAATCCACAACAAATCAACCAACTCAATCAATCATATTCTCCACCAATTTTCGTGACTATACATGATCATTATGTAATTAACATAAGTTAAATACATGAATCATGGAGTGGTCGCTAACCACGTGACAATACATGAAGTCAAAGCAATCAACCGAAGTCAAGAGCAATACTTCACGAATGTGGAAACCCTCCACGTGACAATACATGAAGTCAAAACAAATAACCGAAGTTAAAAGTAATGATTTCACGGAGTATGAGACAATACATGTAATCTTTGTTATTAACCGAAGTCAATAACAATGTTTACACGGATTTATAATAATTAGTGATAATCCATAATAATGATAATTCATAATAGTGAATATCATAATGATAAACAGGTATTATCCTTGTGTTATCAAAATAATATTTAAACCGGTATACATGTTTCACCTCCGAGTTTTAAAACTAAAACAGTTTAAAGAAAGGGAGGTTATGAGAACTCACCTGCAGTCCTTAGATTCAATGTTTTAGAAGTATGCGCGCTCTCGTACGTGAAATCCAAAACAACCCAATGATCAAGTCAACAATCTGTGTTTATCATATGTTCGCGTTCATGAGTTAAAGTATGACATTATCATTAGATGGTTAATTTAGTTTAGCTTTAACACTCTAAAGTATTCATTAACTTAATTAACTCGATGTAAGTTAAGATGTCACACTTAAAATTCTATTCTTATTATCTCCTAAAGATAATTCAAATTCATTAGTGGTAATTATCTTATGTTGATGATAACCTTTTTAAATTACGGTGTTAAGGTTATGTAAGTTGTAAAGTTTTATTCTTTATACACAAATACAACTCATTCGTAGCTGCATGCATGCATGTTCACCTATCTGCACCACAATTTAAGTTATCACAACTTCATTTAAAACTTAAAGAGTTTACATTTAGTATTTCGAACTAAATTTTCCATTGTACATAAGGTATCATGAATAAACTATGTTTTTGACCCAAAAGGTGGTGGCCATGTTTGTTCATGCATGCATGGTTGTGTATACATATATATGTACGTAATTCATGTCCCTTAACTTCGCTTAAACTCTTAATTAAACGAAACTAGGTCAAATTCCCCTTGTGGGCAGCGAACCCTTGGCAAAACCCAGCCAAGGTTCGGCCCACTTAGCCTTAAGGTTCGCAACCAGGATGGCCGTGGGTTCGGTGTTGCTAAGCTTCGGCTAATATGGCTAAGTAGGGTTCGCCTCTTAAGGGTTCGTAGCTCAATGGTTCGTGACTAGCCAAGGTAGGTTCGCTCATGCTGGAGTCTAGAGTTCGTTGGCATCTGCATGAGGGTTCGCCCTGGTTCGCGATGGATTGGGTTCGTTCCCATGGCAGGGTTCGGCTGCCATGGTTCGCAAGATGCCACAGGGTTCACCTAATGGTTCGCTAGGGTTCGTGACCACCCCTGGTTCGGCCACAATGCTTCCCGCCCACTAGGGTTCGTGAGTTCATGATGACAGAAGGTTCGCGGCCCAGCACAGGGTTTGGCCAACACTTACAAGGTTCGGCTCCCTGTGCTTCGTCCCCAAAGAGGGTTCGTCGACCTGCACTTAACTTCATCATCATCATCATCTAAAATCTGTGATCATCAGGCTATCTATGACATCGATCAGATCATTACCAACTCGTTTAACACCCTAGACAAACCCTAATCTCGATTTAAGTTGGTATCCAATACTACCTCACGTTTTTAACAAATCCCAAACAGAAAAACGGAGATTTACCTCGAATGACGAATCAAATGTGAAATCTTTCTGTACTTTCTTGTTCCCCTCGCTTCCCCGGTCGTTTAGACTCCAAGATCTCTTGAATCCGTTAAGATTTGAACTTGTAATCGTAGAGAGAAGTTGATGGTTGTGAAGGTGACGAAAATGAGAGAGTTTAGAGAGAGAGTAAGCTAGTGAATTGTGAGAAAGAAGATGGAAAATCCTCTTCCATATATCGCGCGTCTTTCTCCGTGTACGGTCTCGTTTTTATCGCGATTGGAATAATAAAAGACTCGGTTTTTAAGCATAAACATATTTAAACATCAAATGTTTAGATAATAAGATTTCATTTGTATAAATAAATTTTAAACCATTATTATTTCGCAAAAGGTATGATCCCGTTTAATATGCGTTAATCTTTATTAACACGGATCTTTTCGTAAACATATTTAAAGTCTTTTTAAATAAACATGTTTTCGTCGTAACATAGTAATTTTATATAAATCATTTAAGTAAATTGGTTTTTGTTTAAATAGAATAAGTTTACATAACTTGTTTCGTAATTCGCTTTTGTTTCATTATCGTTAAACAATTATTTAATACGTTAATTTATTTGACACCATTTTAGGTTGTGATTCATAATAAATATTTTTAGTTATTATTTATTAAGTTAATATCGTTTGATATTATTTAATTTATCTCGTCGAAACGCGTTACTCGCGTACGAATTCGTAAAGATCGTCACCTTTGCGAATCCGACGCTCGTGTCGTATTTCGATTTGATTTACGATTTATGGAATATCGTTTCAGAATATTTTTCTTAATAATTATATTCGTATGAATCGTCACCCATGCGAATACATTATTAAGTTAATGTTTCTGAATCAATACTCGCGTTTAAGTAATGTTCGTAACCTCACTTCGCGTAATTAATTCCCATCATTATTAAATTTAATTTTTATCATTTCCCAAACCAAAACCCACTAAACCCTAGTCACTGACACATCCATGATAGACCGAAATATGCATATATATAGGGCATATGTAAGGGTCAGTCGCAACTGCCCTAGCCACCGTCCCACCGCTATTTCGATAAACCATGTCCATGGGTCCTTGACTATGTTTAGTAACCAGACTCTAACAAACTCCCAGTTCTATTCCAAATCCATTCTCATTCCATAACAATAACCCATAATCAGTATAATCATCTGCGATAAACACTCTGGTTCTGTTTAGTTAAATTACAACTAAACTTCCCGTGGTTTACGGGTATAATAATCATAACATGCATACCAGTACAGTGATAATATCAGTAGTGAAAATCCATAATACATAATCATCAATGATTAATAAATCTCAGGTCGTAACAGTACAATCGTACGGATGTACTAATGTACGGACAACCTAAAGTACAGTGATGTTACAGTCTCCCCTAGTTAAAGGAATTTCGTCCCGAAATTCAACTTGGAGTGACCGTAGTAAATAAATGTGGGTACTTAAGCTTCATCTGACCTTCCCGCTCCCATGTGAATTCTGGACCTCGCTTCGATTCCCAACGTACTTTGACAATTGGAATTCTACTGCGTTTGAGTTGTTTAATCTCCCGATCCATTATCTCCACTGGTTTTTCAACAAAATGCATGGTATCATCGATGCGGATGTCATCGAGTGGTACCTGAAGATCCTGATCAGCTAAGCACTTTCTTAGATTGGACACGTGAAACGTCGGATGCACATTACTAAGTTCAGGAGGAAGTTCCAATTTATAAGCAACCTTCCCAATCCGTTCAAGGATCTTAAAAGGGCCAACGTATCGTGGAGCAAGCTTCCCTTTCTTTCCGAATCGTACAACGCCCTTCCAAGGCGATACTTTAAGCAATACCATATCCCCCACTTCAAACTCTAAAGGTTTTCTCCGTTTATCCGCGTAGCTTTTCTGTCGACTGCGAGCAGCTAACAGATTGTCGCGGATCTGGCGGATCTTGTCAGTCGTTTCCTGAATAATCTCGGGACCAGTAATCTGCGAATCGCCGACTTCGGTCCAACAAATAGGTGACCGACATTTCCTGCCATAAAGAGCTTCAAACGGCGCCATACCAATGCTCGCGTGATAACTGTTGTTATACGAGAACTCAACCAATGGTAGATGGCTATCCCAATTGCCACCGAAATCGATGACACAAGCTCTCAACATATCTTCCAATGTTTGAATTGTTCGCTCCGTTTGACCATCCGTTTGAGGATGATAAGCGGTTCTAAGATCCAATCTTGTTCCAAAGGCTTCATGAAGTGATTCCCAAAATCGT
Organism: Mikania micrantha; assembly: GCA_009363875.1. Taxonomy (NCBI): domain Eukaryota; kingdom Viridiplantae; phylum Streptophyta; class Magnoliopsida; order Asterales; family Asteraceae; genus Mikania; species Mikania micrantha. The sequence goes on from CM018689.1 coordinate 53,932,062, forward strand.
GCCGTGAAACGAGCATCACGATCCGATATTATACTCAAGGGAATACCATGTCGGCTAACGATTTCATCAATGTAAATACGAGCTAACTTCCGCACAGGGTAAGTTTCGCGTATCGGTAAGAATTGAGCCGACTTAGTCAATCTATCAACAATAACCCAAATGCTATCTTTACCGTTTGCAGTTCGTGGGAGTTTAGTAATGAAATCCATGGAGACATTTTCCCACTTCCACATCGGTATTTCTGGTTGTAATAACAATCCCGAAGGTCGTTGATGTTCGGCCTTGACCTTGGCACAGTTAAGGCACTTAGACACATATTCAGCAATATCCTTCTTCATTCCAGGCCACCAGTACAAGCCCCTAAGGTCTTGATACATCTTGTCAGAACCTGGATGAATCGAATAGCGAGACTTATGAGCTTCATTCATAATCACCATCCTGAGATCACCCCTGTTCGGTATCCACAACCGGTTCAAGTAATACATCAAACCATCATCCTTAGTTTCCAATAAAATTTCAGCCCCGCAGGACATCTCATTTTTCAAGTCATCTTGAGCTAATGAGTGTTGTTGGGCTGTGAGAACATCATTTCGGAGATTATTCTGCACTCGAACACTATGGATTTGAACTTGACTCTTGCGACTAAGCGCATCTGCTACTACATTCGCTTTACCAGGATGGTAGCGAATTTCACAGTCATAATCGTTCAACAGTTCAACCCATCTCCGTTGTCTCATATTGAGCTCTTTCTGATTCAGAATATGTTGCAAACTTTTATGATCAGTAAAGACTACACACTTCGTGCCATAAAGATAATGTCTCCATATCTTCAAAGCAAACACGACTGCACCAAGTTCCAAGTCGTGTGTAGTATAGTTCTTCTCATGAATCTTCAATTGTCTTGATGCATAAGCCACAACCTTTCCCCGTTGCATGAGAACACAACCGAGACCTAGGTTGGATGCATCACAATAAACCACAAAATCATCATTTCCATCAGGCAGTGTCAAGACAGGAGCATCACATAGTTTCTGCTTCAGAGTCTGGAATGCCTCTTCTTGCTTTGGTCCCCTCTCGTATGGCCTATTCTTCTGAGTCAAAGCAGTGAGAGGGACAGCAATTCTGGAGAAGTTCGATATAAACCGCCGATAGTAACCGGCAAGTCCAAGGAACGATCGAATCTCCGTCGGTGTCTTCGGTGTACTCCAATTATTCACAGCATCAATCTTTGCAGGATCCACGTGAACACCGTATTCGTTGACTATGTGCCCCAAGAATTGAACTTCCTTAAGCCAGAATTCACATTTGGAGAATTTGGCATACAGTCGTTCCTCTCTTAGGATCTCCAAAACCAACTTAAGGTGTTTCTCGTGTTCTTCCTTTGTCTTTGAGTAAATTAGGATATCATCAATAAATACGATCACAAATTTATCCAAGTATGGCCTGCAAACACGGTTCATGAGGTCCATGAAAACCGCAGGTGCATTGGTAAGGCCGAAAGGCATTACCAAAAACTCATAGTGGCCATATCTGGTTCTGAAAGCAGTCTTGGGAATATCATCATCATGTACACGAAGCTGATGATACCCAGACCTAAGATCGATCTTTGAAAACCATGCCGAGCCTTGAAGCTGATCGAAGAGATCATCGATGCGCGGCAGTGGATATCGATTCTTAATTGTGAGTTTGTTCAATTTGCGGTAATCGATACACATTCGGAATGACCCGTCCTTTTTCTTGACGAACAAGACCGGTGCACCCCATGGCGAATGGCTCGGGCGAATGAATCCTTTATCGGTAAGTTCTTGCAGCTGGCTCGCCAATTCTTGCAACTCCGAAGGCGCAAGTCTGTAGGGAGCTTTGGCGACTGGGTTCGCACCAGGTACTAAGTCGATTCGGAACTCAACTTGACGTTCTGGTGGAAGACCCGGCAAATCATCTGGAAAGACTTCTGGAAAATCTCTGATCACTGGAACATCTTCAACTCTCTTTCCTTTATCCTTTTTCTCCACAATATGAGCTAAAAATGCTATACATTTCTTCCTAAGGTACTTGTGTGCTTTAGTGCATGACATAAGCTTAAGACCTTTACTAGCAGTTTCTCCAAATATTCTCAAAGTTTCACCCGAAGGTAAGGGAATACGAATATACTTTTCATGGCATACAATCTCCGCTTTGTGGGTGGCTAACCAATCCATGCCTATGATAACATCAAAGCTACCAAGATGCATAGGTATAAGATCAATCGGGAAAACGTGATCATTTAAGTTCACAGTACATCCGATAATAACAGTGTCAATATCAATAGTGTTTCCGTCAGCCACTTCCACGTTAAACGGTTTATCTAAGTATGTACGTGTTCTACCAAGCAAGCATTCAAAATCATATGAAACGAAACTCCTATCGGCACCAGAATCAAACAAGACAGATGCATAAGAGTTGTTGATCAGAAATGTACCGTTGACGACGTCCTGGTTGGCCTGAGCAGCTGGAGCATTCAGTTGGAACGCCCGGCCTCTTGCCACCCTCTGATTGTTTCCGGTCAACTTCGGGCACTGATTTCTGAAATGACCCACGTCACCACATTCATAACAGGCCCTTGCCTGTGCTTGAGGTACCTGGCGAATGGGTACAGCTGGAATAGGTTGTGCATGAGGAGCTGGCAGTGCAAGTGGTGCCTGTTGCATCCTTTGTGCTTGCGGTGCACTCCGACAAACATTAGCATAGTGCCCAAACTTACCACAGTTGTTGCAAACGCGACATGGCAAGTTAGGGGCATGATGATATCTGCAAGTGTTACATTGGGGAGTGTTCCCAGTGAAATTTCTTGCAGTATTGTTGGATGACTGCTGCGCAGACTTAGCAGCAGGTACAGTGACCATAAAGTTTCTATTCTTCCTCTTCTTGTTGCTGCTTTTGGATGAGCTAGCAGCTTCAGACTTGACTTCAGTTTTGACTTCCTTTGCAGCAGTCTTGGTGTCAGTCTTCTTATGTCCCTTCCGAGTAAGTGTTCCATTCTTCACGTGATTATCAGTAAGGGTTGCAGATAAACGGATAGCGGCCTCCAGTGTTTTGGGATTACTCCCGTAGACCGTATCTTGAATCTGTACCGGCAGTCCCCCGATATACTTCTCAATTGCTCTCTCCAAAGGTGTCACCATATGAGGTACCAGTAAGCTATACTCATGAAATTGAGTATTGTAGAGGATATTCTCGCCACTATCTTGTTTTAGTTCCCAGAACTCAGTCTCCAGTTTCCTCATCTCGCTTCTAGGACAGAATTCAGTGGTCATCAGGTTCTTGACCTCTGTCCATGTCAGTGCTAAGGCAGCATCAACTCCCCTAGTTCGTTTTTCCCCATTCCACCAAGTTAGTGCTCTCTTTTGGAAAACACTGGTGGCATAGCGAACTTTCAGATTCTCGGGGCATTCGCTGTTGATGAAGGTGTTCTCCATACTCTCGAACCACTGCAGCAGACCAGTGGCCGACTCAGCACCCGTGAATTTCAGGGGGTTGCAGGAATTGAAGTGTTTGAATGTGCAAGTTGACTGGTTTGCACCACCTCTGTTCTGGTTGATATTCTGGTTAGCCTGAGTCAGTTGGCTCACCAATCCAGAGATAAGCGTGGCTAACTCTTGTATGCCGGAGTTGGTATTACCGTTGTTAGCATCCCCACTGTTTGAGTCATCTTCGTTGTGACGGCGAGGCGGCATGTTTCTGAGAAATTAGAAACATGTTACTACCGTTTACAACGTAAGTCATACAAACAATGGTCAAATGAGTTCATTTAAACAGGTAGAATTTCATATAGGAACTATATTTATCTCCTATCTGTCATTGAACTCCAAATTTTTATAGATTTCCTAATATTATTCTAAGTGTCCTAGTTGGTCATAACTAGTGTTAGCTAACTATTCCTAGGTCCTATACATTCCTCACTCTATACTAACACTGACAACCTCCTAATGCAATGCAACAAGCTTATATATAGGGCATATGCAGAGGTAGATCGCAATCTCCCCTACACCGTCCCACCACCGTTCCATTGCACCACGATTATGCCCTTGCTAGTGTGTAGAGTGTGTCATGTATTTACCCATAAATCTCACTTCACCAACCTTATCCTTAGTAGGATAATTTTAAGTGAAGTGATCTCTAGTTCCCTTGGACAATTAGGTTTGCCTAATGTCTAAGTTCACCTGACATGTAGGCTTGCCTATTTCTAAGTTCACCTAATGTCTAAGTTCACCTGACCTTAAGTTTCCCCCAATTGTCTAAGTTCACTAAAATCCATATCAATCCCAATGTCTATAATCATTAATGAGGGTTCATGTCATCACAAAGTGCTCTTATTGTCACTAAGTGTTCATATCCTCCCTATAGTTTATTATCATCAAGTGTCCATACCACCACTAAGTGTTAGTGTCATCACTGTGCGTTCATATTATCATCAAGTGTGTATCCTCATCCCAGTCAATATTCCATCACTAACCGCTCATGTCATTTGTAAATCCTATGCATCCTACGTGTCCAATCTGTGTATTTCATAAGTGAATTTATGCGCTATCAAATGTTTTAATTCTCCGTTAGAATGGAACTTTTTCTATTTGCTTCTTTAACTGCCAACAATCATTTGTGTCGTGGCCGTGTACACGATGGTAATCACAATACTTGGACTTGTCTCGCGCAGGATTATCTTTCAGGGGCCGAGGCTGCTCCCACTTCAAGCCCTCAGTCCGCCAGATCTCGCTGGGCGTTTTAGTCAGCGTGGGATAAGTCTCATGTTTTTCATCTTTCCTTTGGGCTACAATAGACACTTCCCTAGGTGTATATGGCGTATATCTCCCCGAGTCTCGACGATGATATGCAAGCCTTTCGCTAGTTTCTACAGAACTCTTTCGCACTGTCGGAGTCAATGGTGCTTGGGTACTTCCTCCTTTTCTTTCAGCCTTTCGGCTTTCCCATTCTGAGCTAGCTGTGACTGACTTTTCTTGTTGGACATAAGCCTTTGCTATGGTCATCAACGAATTCATGTCCTCGGGAGTTCCGTTTACGCCATGCAATTTCCTAATGGGATGTTTGTCCCTTACCCCATGTATGAACCCCGCCACTTTCAAGGCTTCTGTCGTCCCGTTTATCTGAAGGCTTTCCAAATTATACCTAACTATGAACTCTTCTACTGTCTCATTGGGACCCCTTTTGAGGTTTAAAACCTCTGTCTTGTCACACGTGTGCGTTCTTTGTTGGCTGAAGTGCAACTTAAATTTTACCGCCAAATCTTCGAAACTAACTATGCTTCCCGCGGGCAAACTATCGAACGATATTCGCGCCGCTCCCACTAGAGTTTGTACAAACATGTGGCACCAGGCATGCATGGTCCATTGTTCAACACCTCCCGCGCTTACAAACACGTTGTAATGATCCTCCGGATCAGTAAGCCCATCATACTTCCCCACGTTGGTCGGCATTTTCATTTTGCGACGGAACTCCGCTAGAGCTATGGGTGCTACGAATTTGGACGTCATCGCCAATTCCGGGGGCTTATATGGCTGGTTATAATCTATGACAAAAGGGTATGCCTGGGGGTTAGGGTTATAGGTCGGACAAACCACGTTGCTGCCGTTGATTGCTGGTGGTGGTGATATGTTTGTGAATTGTAGTTGCGTTCTTAAGTTAGCCAACAGTGCCTCGTGGGCTGAAGGTCCCCCCCGTGTAGAAAAAACAAAATAGTATGGCATGGGGGTGTTAGGCATGTATGGGGCGTATGGTATCATCAGAATCGTTCCATAATTCCCTCCCGGTGTCAAGGGATTTGTTACCATCGGTATGGTTCCCTGAACCGGATTTGGTCCACTTGAAACAAAGGATCCTGACGGCCTAGGTTGTGGAGTCAAGGGATTGGTGTATACAGAGGTTTGTGATGGCGTATGATTGAAAGGGGGAATAAAAGGGGTTTGAGGATAATATGGAGGTAACAAGGGTGAGGACATACCATATGGGAAAGTGAGAGTGCTGGTCGCCATTACTCCTGATGAGAAGGGGATCACCGGAGGAGCTATGTTAGTTGGCTGAACTGAGACTCTTGGGATCGTGTGATCGGAAGACGAGCTCTCTGCCTCGTCTCCATCTCTTCTCCTGGTTGGGATTGTCGTGGGTGCTCCCGTATGCACCACTGTTGCCATTGTGGCATGATGGGACGGAGGAACGAAGGAGAAGGACAACGATCCGTTTGCTGGGTTCCCTGAGACGGAGGAGACTGCCGGGTCCCACGGATGGCGCCAATGAAGATGTATTAATTGGAACAATCCAGATCAACCTTCCGATTAACAGATCTCTATGCCATCATCCTTTTTTGAGCTTAGCAATGTCAATGTACTTTCTCTGGGTGTGTGTGTTTTCTGAGCAAGTCATGAGAGTTGTCCTCTTTTTTCTGCCCTTTTATATATATATATATATATATATATATATACATGTTATAGTGGGTCCCTCGTATCCGTCCGTTAGGATTATGAGGGCAATTTATTTATGGTGGAGGCCACCGTCGAAACTGTTTTATTTTTCTTGTTAGGGTTTCTTTCCTTTGCGCGCTTTTTGCCGCGCACTTATTTGGGGACTTTCTTGAATATATTCATATCTACATATTTTGAATATGCATATCTCTTTAGGTATTATTTTCCCCTTATGCTATGTGCAAAGTAAAAATGAGGTGATCATATGTCACGTCTTCAATATATATATATATGGGGAGGTTCCATAGAAAACCTTCATATTTGAGAAAACTTAGAAAACTAATTACAATTGTTATTAATCAATTTCGTTTTTCGTTTTTTATTTTACATTTTGTTTTATTATAATGTTAGATTTGTTAACAAAAAGAAAAAAATATATGTAATCCATGTTATTAATTTTTTTTCTTATTTATAACATTTCTAAGCTAATAATAAAAATTCATGATTTTTTTTTTAAAATTGATTGGTTAGTAGGAGTTTTTTTAGTTTTCTCCAAAGTGATGAGTTTTCTTTTGAACCTTCCCATATATATATATATATATATATATATTAAAAAAAAAAAAAGGTAAACACGTTTGTATTATTTATTCTTAACGAAGTTACGAAACAAGGAGCCCAACATCATGACGTGATTTGCATCGCCTAAGAACAAAGCGTCCTGAATAAAAATATTGATTTTAGAAGAGAGGGCATACCTTCGATGATCGACCATGGACACTTTCATCAATTGTTCTTCAGTTCGCGTTGTACGTCTGTTTAAATATTCGATTCATCGAAGTGAAATTCATGCTTAGACTTAGAGTTTTGATTTCGTTGCTAATATCTTCGGAGACGACTTTCAAAGTTTCAATACACCAAAACAAGATTACGTTGCGCTCAATCATTATGTAAGTAGTACAATCTCCTGAATTTGTTGAAGTTACGATAAATTTACGATGTCTAGGGCATAGTATTCTGAGATGAATTTTATATCTCAATTCTCTGCTCGTATAGATGATTTTCGTTTATTGCATTTGCTTCAATTGTTTGTTAACGGCTGTTGATTGAAATCAGGTGAACTGCTTGCTTTTGGTTCCTCTTGTTCGGATTCTTTGGTTCAGACTTCAATATTTTGCAGTTATTATCTGGTAATTGTATAGTTTAAGTTTGATCTCTTTATCATTACAGCTTCGTGTTCATGCTTATTTGAAGAAAAAATAACTAGGTTTATTACTTTTATAGATCAAGTATCAGTTAATCAACTTCATCATAAGTTTTACAGTGAAGGTATATATAGAGAGTTGGATGGATGCGCTTAGGGTGTAACCTAGCCGAGCCCGAGCCTGACCCTGTTTGAGCTCAAACTGTAAGATTTAACAAGCTTGGGTTGTAAGGCTTGGGCTCGATAACTAAACTATTCATATTTCAAGCTCGAGATTACGCCTGGGCTTGTTTATGCTCGACTTGTTTTTAGCGGTTCGATCTTGAGGAGTTCACGAGCCGTCTTAAATAGTTTACACCCCTAGATATGCTTAGATGGATTCAGTCAAACTCGCAAAATTACCAAGGCATATAGCATTTTAGTTCGACTTATCTTACAGACATAAAGTTTAAATAAAAAGATATCCATAAACATTGATTTGAAGGTCGACTTTAGAGTTTAGACAGATGCATAATTTACAAAACCTTTTATTGATATTGTAACCCAGAAGATGCTAATCATATTGTGAGTTCAAAGTAGTAGAACACGTTACATTGAACTCAAATTCAAGATTTGATTATCTTAGATCTGGACCCCCTGTATACTCTCCAAACTGTTCTTTAAATCTATCACCACATTTTTCATGGTTGGCCTATTGACAGATGAGTTGTCAACGCACCTCATTGCCAATTTTACCACCTGCCATGCTGTATTAACTTCAAAATTTCCTTGCAGCCTAGGATCAATTATATTTTCAATACTTCCATTTTCAATCATTGATCTAACCCTGCCAACTATGTGTAAATCTGTTGGTATGGCTGGTTTTGCTTGTCTACCTGTAGCCAACTCCAATAGTACTACCCCAAAACTATACACGTCACTTTTCTCAGTCAACCTGTTTGTTGTGAAATACCTGTAAAACATAACATATTGTACATTTAAACAGAAAGCTATTTAAATCGTTTTTCTACACTAAACAATAGAGAGTTGTAAGCAAGGATAACAACAACAACAAGCGTACCCAGTGGGAATCCCACTTAGAGTGGGTAAAGTTGTAAGCAAGGATATTTACCAATATTGATAGTTATGGTAGAATTATTATTAATAAATGAAAAAGAATGGAACAAAATGTAATGTAAATAAACTAAATTTTAACTGAATGAATTACAATTTAGGGAAATTCAAAATATATGTGCCTATGTGGTAACAAACCCTAAAGAAATCTATCATGAGGATGTGGTCTATATACAACTAAACTCTAATGGTAAAGGTTTTTTTTTGATACTTGTATCTATGAACATGAGGGTTACAAGGATATATATAGGTAACATAATGTATCCTAAAGTTTATTCATATTTATATTCTAAGTATATTCATATCATGGTTGTAGAAATCGTTACGCACTAGTTGAGTGGTGAGGTAGTGACTAAGGATTAGTCGGGATTAATCGGATCAAAATTTGTATTTGTAATTTTTCAAAATTAGATATATATATAACCAAATATTCTATGTGATTTTTATAAAAATGTTTAGTTATATATATATATATATATATATATATATATAGGGAGAGGTTCAAATGTTAACCCTCCCTTATAGCGTTAACCGCTTAACCCTAGCGTTTTTTGCCCGAATCTTAAAATTTTTTTTTTCATGGTTTTTATTATGCAAAAATAGGGGGGGTTTCTTTTTTGTGTTTTTGCTAATTCATCACCGTTTAGAAGTTATTGTAAGTGTAAGTTACTTACACTTACTTACACTTACTGCATCAGATACGGTTTTGTAAGTAAGTGTAAGTAACTTACACTTACAATAACTTCTAAACGGTGATGAATTAGCAAAAACACAAAAAAGAAACCCCCCCTTATTTTTGCAAAATAAAAACCATGAAAAAAAAAATTTAAGATTCGGGCAAAAAACGCTAGGGTTAAGCGGTTAACGCTATAAGGGAGGGTTAACAATGGAACCTTCCCCTATATATATATATATATATATATATATATATATATATATATATATATATATATATATATATAGGGGAAGGTTCCGTTGTTAACCCACTGTAATTGTGGTAACCCAGTGAACTTTGACAAAAAATGCCCGAATCTTTGGTTTTTTTTTTTCATGGTCTTTATTATACATATTTAGGGGGAGTTTCTTTTTTGTGTTTTGGCTAATTCGCAATGCAAATCGAATTTGCCTCGGTGTAAATTTGAGTTGCATTTCGCAACATTTAGAAAAGTGCAAAAATTTTACACCGATGCAAATTCGATTTGCATTGCGAATTAAGCCAAAACACAAAAAAGAAACCCCTCCTAAATATGTATAATAAAGACCATGAAAAAAAAACCCCAAAGATTCGGGCATTTTTTGTCAAAGTTCACTGGGTTACCGTAATTAGGCAGGGTTCTTATTTGAACCAAATCCTATTATATATATATATATATATATATATATATATATATATATATATATATATAAATACCGCCGGAATTTCAAATGTTGTCAGAATTTTTGCTGAAATTCGAAAAGTCCCGGGAATTTGAATATTCGTCGGATTCAGGCCCCGATTTGGCCGCCTATGCCCGATTTTTTCCACCTAGGCTGTTTTTTGTCCGGCCGATTAACTGGCCGCTTAGGCAAATCAAAGTAGCCGACAACCGCCTAGGTCGTTTTTTACAGCACTGGTTCATATGACTCAGATAGACGCTCCTTTGGCTCGCTCATTATGATTTTTTAAATATAACTAAATTATTTATTTATATATATATATATATATATATATATATATAAAGTAATATTAATTTTTTATTAACACTAACATGTTACAAGTTTTGACGATGAATGATGATGTCAGTGTATTCAAACTAATGAATAATGATGTTGATGAAATATTCAAACATTTTAAACTTTTTTTATGCTTTCGTATTATGACAAATTGTAATTTACTAACTTTAAATTTTGTTTTATATGTGGTTGAACTAATTATTTTGTAATTATTGAGTTTGAAGATAAATATTTTGAATTTGCATTAAATTTTATTTTTAAACTAATCCAAACCGAAGCAAGCCAAGCCACTAAGTTTTAAAACGAGCCGAGCAATGAGATGATGGCGCATCAGGTGGTGGTTCCTTATAATGATGGCGGTGGCAGTGAGATGCAATACGACTTTGAGACAAGATTGCTTGAAGGAGCATACGAGCAATAAACACCGATGAGATTGCAGAAGAGCGAAAATCGAGGACTAGAACGGGGACAAGAACTAGTAGCGGAAGAACTAGAACACCGAACACATCGCGGGAATCTTGGATCTTGAGATGGGCAAAATTCAGTTCAGGGAAGTGATGGCTAGGGTTTTGTACCAAAAACGTTAGCTCTGATACAATATAAACAAACTGCATGTTAATTGAATGAATTACAATGGAGGAACCCTCGATATATTCAAGTAACAAGCCCTAGATAAACGTATATTGGGCCCATGTTGTATAACTAAATCCTAATAATAAAGTAACAATAACTATTATTAACACAAAAGAAACTTACTCAGGATCAAGGTAGCCATAAGTGCCAGCCATTACTGTTGACACATGTGTGGCACTTTCAGTTGCAAAAGCTCTCGACAAACCAAAATCTGCTAATTTTGCTTGTAATCTCTCATCTAATAGTATGTTTGAACACTTCACATCTCTGTGGACTATTGCAGGCCTGCGATGATGATGTATGTACTCTAACCCTGTTATACAAACCCATGTATCTTCTAGCAGATTAAACTTTTGGTGTCATTAGTAAAATTAAAGTAATTATAATATTATATTACTGACCTTGTGCTGCATCATATCCAATTTCTATCCTTTTTATCCAACTCAAAACATTTTGACTTGCATCTTCACAAGCAATTATTGTTATTAATGATTGAACTTTTTTAGAAGGGGTTGTTATTTAAATACCTATAAAAAAATTACCAAATAGATGCATTCCCAAGTTTCCATTAGCCATGTACTCATAGATAATTCCTTTGTGCTTGTGTTCATCACAGTACCCAGTAAGTGAAATTATGTTTTTATGATCAGCACGCATGAGAAGGCGGGCCTGAAGTCGAATATGGTTTTCCTTTTTAATAATGTGAACAAATAATTTTACAGTTAAAAATATGAACAAACATCTATGGAAAACTTACTTCTGCCTGAAATTCCTTGTACCCTTGAGCTGATAATTCAGAAAGCATCTTCACAGCAACTTGGGTATTCCCTATCAACCCTTTAAAAACAGTTCCAGATCCTCCTTTCCCGATAACAGTAGTGAAGTTGTTAGTAATTTTTTGTACTTCTGAATATTTGAAACGTTGATTTCTCGGTTCAATAACCCTGTACCTTGTGCTCGGAACTGCATTAATTAGTTCAAATCTGTGTTTCATTTTGTATGATTTTCTTTTATTAAGATGTATGCCTTATTAGGTTGATAGTATTCCAGACCTTGTGTTCGCCTTCTTTTAGTTATCCACAGGACGGTTAATGTTGTCAGTAAGATGATCAATGCAGCAATTGATGCTACCACCAGAATAACAACTTTTTTGTTCTTATTTTTCTTGCATGAACCCTTATGACAAGCATATGTGCTTTGATTACTATCTGCTTCAATACTGTAAATTAATAAATGCTAGAAGTGAGTGTTGATATGCTTCCTGATTTATGTTTCTTTTTAAAAAATTAAGTGAGGAGCTGACCTCAGCAATAACTGACCATTCTTTTTCTTCTCTAGGAGTTCTTCTGGTAAGGGGCTTGTGAAATTATTTCCTGTTAAGTTTCTATACAAAATACCATGTTTAAGACCATTATATAACATGTAAGAATATAAAACCTTGTGCCCAAGATCTACACCCAGGTAGCCTTACAGAATTCTCAAGAAATCTAGAGAAGCAAGAAACTTTGGAACGCTTCCTGTCAAGTTATTGTAGGACAGATCTCTGAAAAAGGAACAATAATTGTGTAAAATTGATATGATAGATGTCAATAATATATAAGATATCACTTACAATGATTGTATCATTGTGAGATTAGCTAAAGCAGGAGCTATCTCTCCACTTATTCTGCTGTAGGACAAATTCCTAAATTTTAATTTTATTCAGAATTATGAGTCATTCAGTTGACAGTGGTAATGTAAGTTATGGTTGTGAATGGAAACATACAATGATATGATCCTAGGATTATCTGTATCATTGTAGCTGCAGTTTACACCTTCCCAGATAGAATCATTTGGAACACACGGATCGCCTTGCCAGATTCTTTTTAACCCATATACTGTCTTGATACTCCACATTGATGCAGCTAAGTTTAACAACATGGGAAAGATAGAGAAAGTTTAAAAGAGAAACTTAATATATAAACCCCTGTAAGTCATTTCTTGTAATTTTTGTTGTGTCTAATCAGAGTCGGTCTAGCGAAAGCAATCAAACACATACACACACACAAATAGACAATCAAACAGAAAAAAACTAGATTTAGAATGGTTCGATCAAGGTGACCTGCATCCACTTGCAACTAAGGTTTATCTTTATTAGGTGCTACAAAATACAATTACATTTGAGGGGTATATATAATACCAAGATTAGGGTTGATAAAATAGGAAACTTAATACTCAGCTATATAAATAAAAACAAAACAAACCTAGGGCTGACTGCTTCTAAACTCTGCTATGTTCCAGCCGTGAGCAAGGCCCAAAACTTTCATAACCCAACAATTTTGTCCCAAAATGTACAATGTGAGGAAAAAGAAAGTTTATCTCTTATCGATGGGAGAGAACTTTCCATTTTTTGACAAATTTAGAATTGTGTTTAATTTTTGGAAAATTGAGTAGTAAAGGTTTTGAGATTGAAGCTCCCGAGAAAGGTAGCCACTTAGGTGGTGTTGGATTTTTCCAAAAAGCTCTTCTTGGCTTCTTTTGTCTGTGCCGCACAGACCACAGGCAGAGGTTGGGGGCCGCAGACTGTTTGTTTTTCAGAAGACATTTCATTAAAAAACATCTGCCCCACCTCTTTTTGGGGCAGACATGTTCCAAACTCTTCTTAAATCTTCTTACCTCTTCTTCAAAATTTTAGGTTACCCCTTTCTCTCCTTCCCGATCGGTGACCACCAGCCCCCCTCCTTCCCACCGCCGTCCTCCACCGATCTCCACCGCCGCGACCACCCTCCCCTCCCCTTCGTCGGTGCCCCTTCCCCCATCCTCCTCCACCGCCGCGACATCCCTCTTTCGCGGATAGGGCATACGTGAGCCAACCTCTTCACCCCTCCACCGTCGTCGTCGCCGCACGACTCGCCGTCGCCCTCCACCGTCGCTCCCTCCAGAGCCTTTGAAGAGGGCTTGTCTTGCTCAATCGACCGTCCTCGCCCCTCAATCAATCTCAATGGTAGGGTTTTTCGCCTTCAATAGATCTCGATGGTGACGTTCGGAGCAGGGGCTGAGCACGACGGTGGGGTTGGGGAAGAGCACGAGCTGAGCACGACGATGGGGTTGGGGAAGAGGTTTTTCTTGCTTGAAAAATTTTTAGAAAACAAACCCTCTTCTTGCAGAGGTTTGGTCCAACTCTTTTGCTATAGATGTCTGCAGATGTGGTTCGCAGACTACAGACATTATACCTCTTAAAAAACAAACACCACCTTAGTTCACTTAATTGTTAAATACTGTACTTTCACTCCTAAATTTGTCAAAGAGTAAATTGTTGATATGGTTCTTGTGGTTTGATAGTATTTCACTCTTGGTCCCTAAGTTTCATAAATTACCCATATGGTCATTCAAACATTTGCAACACATATAGTCCTTATGTGAGAGTAATTTGGTCAATTATGTGAGGACAAATTTGGTGACCTAAGGACTATATGTGTTACAAATGTTTAAAGTTTGGGAATATATGAGTAATTTATGAAACCTAGGGACCAAGAGTGAAATACTAGCAAACCACAAGGACCATCTTGGTAATTTACTCTTTGTCAAATGTTAAACTTGCGCCTAGGTTAGTCAAAAATTAAAATTACTAAAATTGATGAGGGGCAAACTTTGTTGTTCCCCTTATTACTAAATTTGGGATCTTTGATTGTCATTCTTGGTTATTCCCACGAATTGAAATAATTGTTTTTGTAATCATATTTTGACATACTAATTTTTTTAAGTAAGAAAAAAATTGATGAAAATCTTCGTGTCAATTCAATCCGTCAAAACTTATTTTAATTAGAACTTAATTTGAAACTCTTTAGTCAACCCCAACCCAATCATTTTGCCACCCCTACCAAATAGTAAAACTCTACAACAAGATAAAGAATATCTGCTAGGATTAAATTATAAAGATCTACCATCTTGGTCGTCTGTTTGCTGTTGTTGGAGGCGTATTGGGTTATACAGTTCTATTGCATTACACATAGGAGGAAGGGTTGAATTTGGTGTTTTTCTTAGTCTAAGTTCATACGATGTTGAATTATAAAAGGAGGTGAAATATGTGCTAGTCGTGTGATCAATTGGAGAAATTGGTCCACCCGTCCATATAACCCTATTCAGAAGAACGTTGAATTCTCTGGTCTGGTTGCTTTGTAATGTTTCGATTTCAGCAAAGTAAAGGTACATAAAAAACACGTCATTTATACTTGTAGGTCTCCAGGAGTACAACAAATCGTATGTAGGATTTGTCGGTATGATGGCCGTGCTCATGACTTTTGACGGTAAATTTTCTTTTGTTGAAGATCCTAAAGAAATAGGGCTAGAAGTCTGCACAATTGTAATTCCAGAAAAAGCTTCAGGATACCATATTCTATCATCTGTGTCATCTCCATACCTGGATCAACAACAGGTAAGCAATCAAGTTGGGCATATATAACTAATTTAACCAAGAGAAGTAGGGTCTCAATTTCTATCTATTTACTTACGAAAAGTTGATTCGAGTTATGTTTTTATCTCTAAGAGGCCAAACTGGTTTGTTTGTTGTAAAAGTCATGCATCTTTCATGAAAAATATCTAAATTAAGTTTAAAATATAGAATATATGAAAAACTACAATGAATTTAAAGCTATGATCAGTGAAAGAAGTAAACAAAAATTCTAAAAGATAATAAAAGGTGACATAGGAAAAGTAACAAGGTGTGAATGATACGAATGACCCTTTCCTGCTTTCTAAAATTAAACCTAAAGTTATGCATGTCCATTCTAGAAGGGGTAAAAATGTAAATCCTAAAAGTGGCTGAGTAGGGTTAGTGGATTTCCGTATAAGTAGTAATGAATAAGATTGTATTTGGTAGGAAAGAGATTTGTTTGTTAGAATGGCTCCTGCTATTGCATGGAGAGAGGGTTTACCCTGGAATTGATTTCTTGTGATTTTGTAATCCTTTTTGATATAGTCGATCATCATTTCATCTTTGTTCTTCTCTTAATTTTTGATTTTTATTTGTGATTCGTATTGAGGGATTAAATTCCTAACATTGGTCCGACCTGCCCTGCTCTACCGATTGTATTTTCATGGAAACTCGTACAAATTCTCGTTTAGACGCTCAGGATGTTCAAATTAAGCAACTCCAGAATGACGTTCTTGACATTAAAGCTTCATTGCAGATTTTGGAAGATGATCGCGCGGAATCAGTTGAGTTTCGTAAAGTTGTCCTCGCGTGGATGAAGCATCAAGAGAAACAACATACTGATGGTTCTTCGGGTTCTGGATTTTCCGGTAATTTTTTTTCCAATTCGGGACTGAAACAGGGGTTGGATGATTCTTCTACCGGCGTTCCTTGGGCGGTTAAGAAGGTGAAACTCCCTGAGTTTACTGGTTTCGATCCACAAGGGTGGATTACAAAGGCGAATCTGTATTTCGACATCAACAATACCAACGATCCTCTTCGCCTCCGTCTTGCTCAATTGAGTATGGTGGGAGTAGCGCAACACTGGTTTACAATTCTTACTCAGGTTCGTGATTCTCTCTCTTGGACTGAATTTCAGTCGGAACTACTACAACGATTCAGTGGATTAGAAATCCAAAATCCGTATGAACAATTAGCAAATATTCAGCAATCTGATTCAATTCATGATTATATTGATGACTTTGAATATCTTCTTTCTTTGGTCCCTCGATTGCCGGAAACCCAGGCTTTGGGTTACTTTGTTGCAGGATTAAAAGCGGATGTAAAAAAATGGGTGAGATTACATCGGCCACAGTCTCGTTTGGACGCCATGTATTTGGCAAAAGACGTTGAGCAAATGCTCCGGCCAAATTCTGGTAATGTTCCGATTTCCCGTTTTCGCTATCTTAATCGTTTTGGGCCTTATTCAGGTGATGGGCTTAGTTCTTTGGGTTCAGTTGAACCCAACAGTGAATTGCATTCCAAACCCGTTGCTAAGAGTTTTCTTAGTTCAACTGAGTCTTCGAGGCCGGGTTTTTCGTCTAAATCAGCTTCTTCAGCATCTGTTGAGGGGACTCCAATGTTTCATAAAGATAGGGGTGTTCGTTCTCTGTCTCGCACTGAGTGGGAAGAACGTCGCAAAAAGGGTTTGTGTTTTCGATGTGGTTTGCAATATAGTCCGACCCACAAATGTGCAGAAGGTACACTTCGAGTTTTACTCTTAGGGGAGGATGAATATGATACTGTGGAAGGTACTCAATTGTTATTGGAGGATACTTCAACTACTGAAAATGTAGTAGACACCGCGGGAACGTGTTTAGCTATGGAATTGCACGGAGAAATTGCCGATTCAGGAGGTGCCAAAACCTTGCGGTTTGAGGGTTCTCTTAATGACATTCCTGTTAGTTTGTTGGTTGACAGTGGAGCATCGCATAATTTTATTTCGCGTCGTTTGGTTCTTGCTTTGGGTTTAACTTCTGTTGAATTCTCGGGAATCCGGATTAAATTGGGGGATAGTCATATTGTTTTTGTCACCCAACGTTGTCTTAATATATCGGTCAAAATTGGTACCTACTCTTTTTTTTTAAACGCTTTGGTTTTTGATATGGGGTCCTTGGATTTGATTCTGGGAATGGAATGGTTGAAGTCCTTAGGGGTGGTGGTTCATGATTGGCAGCAGGCTTCTATGACATTTATTCATCAGGGAATGGAAATTCAGTTAAAAGGTTTATCCACTGGGCAGTCTTCTCCAGCTGCTCTTCAACAGTGGTTAGTTCTTGATGAGCTTGTTCCTTCCTTCTCTTCTATTGCTGCCTTGTCAGATGAAGTTCGTTGTCCTTCTCCGGTTTTGCCCTTAGATCATCACACAGCCCTCCACTTGGCTATAGCTCAAAATTCCATGAAAGTTCAAGCTGACAAGAAACGAAGAGATGTTACTTTTGCAGTTGGGGAATGGGTGTATGTCAAGTTGAAACCTTATCGTCAAATGTCAGTCGCTAATCGTATTCATCAAAAGTTGGCAGCTAAATTTTTTGGTCTTTTCCAGATTATTGCTAAAATTGGTCTGGTGGTCTATAAATTGCAACTGCCAGCTTCTTCTAAAATACATTCTGTTTTCCATGTTTCCCTATTAAAGAAAGTTGTTCAAGGTACTGTTGAAGCCATTTTACCTCCAGAATTCGAGCTGGAAGCTGCTGATATTCCCTTACCCATTGCTATTATTGCTACCCGTTTTATTCATGACGGATCTACATCTGTGGAACAGTGGCTGGTTCAGTGGCACAATCAATCAAGGGAGGAAGATACCTGGGAAGATGCTGAATGGGTGCGGGGTCAATTTCCTGATCTAAGTCTTGGGGTCAAGACTTCTTTGGAAGGGGGAGGCAATGATACGAATGACCCTTTCCTGCTTTCTAAAATTAAACCTAAAGTTATGCATGTCCATTCTAGAAGGGGTAAAAATGTAAATCCTAAAAGTGGCTGAGTAGGGTTAGTGGATTTCCGTATAAGTAGTAATGAATAAGATTGTATTTGGTAGGAAAGAGATTTGTTTGTTAGAATGGCTCCTGCTATTGCATGGAGAGAGGGTTTACCCTGGAATTGATTTCTTGTGATTTTGTAATCCTTTTTGATATAGTCGATCATCATTTCATCTTTGTTCTTCTCTTAATTTTTGATTTTTATTTGTGATTCGTATTGAGGGATTAAATTCCTAACAGTGAACATGTAATTGGTTAACATAAGTTGATAGTTAATGAAAATTAACAACATTTGATACATGCTAGTAATTAAATAAAACAAAATATTTTTTGATTATTTTTTTATTGATTATAGTGTTTACTTCTTTGTAGTGTTTCATATCTTCTATAGTTTAAACTTCTATTATTAATTTATTCATAAAAATTGCATGAATTTTACTAAAAACACATCCGGAAATGTAAAATCTCACAAATCATCTTTAATGGTTAGATTATAACTAGACAATATGATTTCTGTAATTACGTTTACACTATTTTCTTTAATCATCTTTTTCAAAATATTTGATAATAACTAGATGATATGATTTATTAAATTATGTTTTACATTTTTTTTATGGAAACTGTATAAATGTGTTGGACGAAAAACGTTGTGGGTCAGTCAATCCAGCAGATAGCACATGGGTTGTTCAAGGTTCTACTTTTGTTTGCATAACGTAACCTGATTATAGCTTAAGTTATACACCGTTAATGTTAGTTACGGTTAATTGTTGTTAGTATTGTTTAGTGTAAAGAGTTGTAATTGTAAATAAGTGAAGTTGAGGGACTATAATGAAATAATGTGGAAGTAACATGCAAAGCTGTTACAAGTCGTTAGTACGTCGATCTGTGTATAACTACTTTTGAATTCATAATGAAAAGTAGCTAAGATTGACCAATTTCTTCTTTCTCTTGTTTCTTTCTTTATTTAATTTCAATTGTTAGCTAACAGTTAACTAGAAGGGAAAGTTTAAATGCTGACCTGACTGTTTCAGATGTACCAAAATTGATGCGAGTAAATAGAACCAATGATCGTAAGTCATGTGCATACATGGTGTTGTCTAAAAGCCTCAATTCTAATGCTGAGATGAAAGGGTATCCAAGACCTATATTTACAAGGCACACATGTATGTAATCTGATGAAGCAAGGTGTATAATCTCAGAGTCTTTTGCCAATGACACATTGAAGTCAACTCTTATCCAATGATCGCTTCCGAGGTAGAGGTCAAACTGTGGAGGTTGACCTTTAAAGTCATAGTTCCCGTAAGTAAACCTCGCCCTTATCAAATACCTATTGCCTTTCCCTTGTTTGGGTCTAAGTGTATAGCAGTTTCTAGTGTTTTGAGGAAAACTTCTAAGAGTGCTTAGCTGGATATCTTGGGTGTCGGATTTATAGGTGGACAATATTTCTTGATTTATACCACTGTCTATAAAACCCGCGTCTGAAACATAGTTTATTCCAGTTTTTTTTGTCGGTGTATTTTGAACCTTCAGCTATTCCACAGTCTAAGCTTATGAAACCTGCAAAGAAAAATAAAAAGTAGCATGGTTGGAGAAATCGCTAGTCGGTTGGCGAGGTAGGGACTAGGAATTAATCAGATTGGAATTTTTATATAGAATTTTTCAAAATTTTATATATATACATACAAATACTCATATCAATATAAATATAATACTTCAAAATTCGAATATTTTTATAATAAACTTAAAGAAAATAAACAAAGTACTTAAAAATTCAAATATGAACATAGGCATCCTTGGGAGTCGACTGAGACTGATCGTGCGAAGCTGCTTTTTGACCGATCGATAGTGATTATGGGATTCGACTGAGACCGGGAAGAAGAAAAGCCACAATTTCTTTGGGCTTGGACTGAAATTTTTGGCTTAGACATAAAATTATTGGCCTGTTGACCGATTTTTTGCCCTTAGACTGATTAATCTGACTAGCCCCGACTTGGTCCGACTAGCGATTTTTGAACCAACTAGGCAAAATTTAATCGGCTTAGGTCCGACTGGCGATTAATCCCGATTTTTACAACACTGAAAAGTAGAAATATTAAGAATGTATTTCGTACAAAAAATTCATTTAGCAAATTAAATTCTTCAGTACCTACCTGATTGATCATCCTGAGCATGAACCATAGCCAAGGTAAGAGCTACTTGAAGAGTCAACACATAATAGAAACTAGTGAATAATGGCATTTTTACAATAGACATCAGGTTGAAGTATTTACCTTGAAAGGGCATATATATGTAAGATAGTTTCTAAATATTAGATATTAAATTGTTCATATGAGATCATGCTTCTAATATTCAAAAAATATAACACTCTCAATCCCCATTCTGGGCTGGTTTTAATCCTTTGATTAGGTCTTTGGTGTTAAATGAAACAATAACTAGAAAAGATTTAGTCTTAAATGATGCGTAGAAAGTATGTGTTTTTAACTTCAAATTTTGCTAAAATACGAGAGATCTTAGTTAAGAGTATAAAACTTTTGTGATAGCAATTTTAGTTAGCCAATCTATTAGGCTATAAATTGTTTGTTTATATGGGGTGTGTGTATATACTATATTATAATACATATTGAAAGGATAGAAAAATAATTTCATCAAAATTTAAGAGTTTTACTTAAATACAACTTTTAAATCACAAACCTTTTAAAGCTAAATCAAAGTTTTTTTTTTTGTTTTTTAGTTTGTCCCAGTTTTAGTACCTTTAAGAAATAAAGTAAGAAATAAAGTGAGAAATAAATCACAAACATTTGGCTTTATAAATTGGGATTTTTGCCTGATAGACATTTTTTTGTTATGAACAAACAAACTTACCATGTATATTCCTACTTTTTAGTAGGTTTTGGATGGGAAAGATTGACACAAACCTTACCCCTATTCCAGTTGTGATCAAGAGCATGCTCTGAAGGAGTCATCGGCTCAAAGTTATCGGTTGAAGTTAATCATCCCGACACTTTTAACATTATTTTCACAAAATAAGTAAAATAATGTTAAAATTAGTGTCATTTTACTTTAGCCCCTTGAGGGCCAAACATATAAACATTATATGTGTGCACCGCAAATGAGACGACTTGAGTTGACTTGATGAAATGCTAGCTGACTTGAGTTTTTTAAGAGCAAAAGCATAAATATACAATTTGCATATCCATTTTCAATCTTAGTTTTTCTTCTAATGAGATTGTTTGATTTAGTTTAGTTTCTAAAACCATTTATAAGAACTTAAGTTTATGGAAATTAGAAATAATTGTTTATAAATCATATTTTCAAAATAATAAGTAGGGATTAGAAAGGTAGAATTTATTTTATTAGTTGTCTTGGAATCAAAATATTTTCAAAAGAATGACTAGGGAATAGAAGAGTATAATTCATTTTATTAATTGCTTCAAATGGTAAAATCTTGATTAAATTTTGAGGAATTAGTTGCAATAATTAATTATTAAAAATAGTGATTAAAAACAAAATATACATTACAAATCGTAAAATTTATCCTTAAGAGGATCTCCGAACGATATCATCACCCTTTCACCCCTAAATAACAAAAAATAACTTCGTTGTGTACAAAAAATTCATGTTGTGCGATATTTGTCACTTGTATTAAGATCGAAAACACTAAAAAAACTTTGGCTTTGGTCATCATTATGGCTCAAACCGAACCGTGCACATCCTTAAAATCACCAGCCTAAATAGTGTTTCCTGTCTCATCGCATGGGAACCCACTAGTGTGTGTGTATATATGTATTGAATAACTTAAATTACACCAAATCTGCATTTAACGGGGCTCAAACCTAACGCCTAACTGTGACACCCGGCAATTTCAGGTAAATCGCAACTCTTACATTCTTTACATTTCACATTCATACTTGTTGCATTTCATCTAGTTATGTTTAATTAGATGAGTTGAACACAAACAACTACGAAACGATAGTTCGTGGAACTATCGAATCGTACATTGCGCATTGGTTTTGGAAACCAAGTGTGGCAACCACAACACTAACACAAAACAATAGTTCGGGGAATTATTGAATTGTGCATCACACGTTGATTAGGATTAATCAAGCGTGCGAACACTTCGTTAGTCACGAACACAAACTATCAAAGATAATTCAAGGAATTATCGAAACACACACACGAGTCTCACGAACGTTGGTGATCAATCAAACTTATATATTATTACATGATTATGTGCTAAACATATGTTAGGTGTTTAGGATAAACGTTAGAGATCAAGTACGAGCGAAATCGTATCAACGAAATCGAAAAAGAAAGAAGTGGACTCATCGCGGTACGCGATGGCCCCTCTGCAAAAGGCTCCGCGGTACGCGAAGGAAAGCGGGAGTCGAGACTCCCGAATCCTATCGCGGTACGCGGTAGAAAATTTTGATCGGCCTCCGCGGTACGCGAAGGCCATGCAGATCAGATTTTCTTTATAATCAACCCCATATCATTTCAGTCGGATTCTTTCACCATCTACACCGATTTCTCTCATCTTCCAGCGACTGAACCCTCCTAAATCAGCTCTTGAACCTTTGATAAACACTTCCTAAGCCACATACTTGCATCCTTGGAAGATTTGAGGACATTGGAGCTACCATAGGAGGTCTTGGAAGCTAGCAACACGCGAGAGGACCACTTTCAACTATTTCCAGGGCTTCATAACCTGCTACCACTCGAATCTTGCATCTAAGGTAGTTTTAAATGCTTACATAGTGTTAGATCGTACATGCAAAGGGTTAAAACCCACATGCAACTCCATAAGGTTATTGTGCACAAAATCGTTGGTGATTTGTTGAATAGATGTTATAGATTACTGATTTTAATGTTTAGAGATGTTGGAATTGAGTTTTGATTAAGTTAGGTTTGATTTGATGATGATTTGGTGCACTTGCCATAAAAGGAAACTTTTATGTTGCAAGTCTTGGATTTGTGACGATCTAGACATGTTAGACACGTCTAGATGTTGTTAAATGTGTATTGGAGTGTTTAGAAACACATTGGAATATTTGATTTTGTCAAAAACGTGGTTTTATAGAAACTTTCTATAAATGGAAACTTTTAGAAATCAAAAGAGGGCTTTTGATGTTTTTGAAAGATTTGACGAACTTCGATTATTGAAATATGTTTAGAAATGATTTCTAAGCATATTGGAAACCTTGATTTGTGAAAACGAGTTTTTAAACGGGTACTTTCCAAATAAGGAAACTTTATTTGGGCAAAACGGCATAAATGGCAATTTATGCGCAGATGACATGTTTTAAGAGTTTAAACAAGTTTTATAAACATATTGGAAGTTATTAGTTTTATGAAATGGAATTTCATAACCACACTTTCCTAAATGGGAAACTTACTAAAAATGGTAACTTATGTGACTAGAGTCATAGGATGCATATTAGTGTCTTATGTGCGTCAAGGCACATAAACACAACAATCGTGTCACCAACGATTCGTCAAGTCTCACTAGTTAACACACGCACTCGGTTGAGCACACCGACACTTGGAGTTGTATGGGATACAACACAACACAGAACACATACTCACACCTATATGGTTATAGGTGCATACTAGCAGGTGCTAGCTTTCGCAAGACGCGAACTCATATATACACCGGAACTGCTGTAACAGGTGAGTTCACGGCCCCTTTTTACATTTTCTACCTTTGGGGGAGAAAACATTGCATACAACTGCTTTTGAACAACTTACACACTTTGGTTATTTTTCTACATGCTAATATCGTATATGCATATGTGTGGCATTCATCCACAAACTGATAAGTCCTCATTAAACACACCTCGAACCGTTAATAGCGTGTTGCGCTCAGCGTGGTAATTCTGAATAGTGGGCCTGACAAGCCCCACTGTTGCGAGCCGTATGGCCACCCCGACTGGAGGTCGGAACAGTGCATAATTGACCAAACAACAATTGCCATATCTTGGATGGATATGGCGGGAGGCAGCATGTTAGCTTCGGTTGCGAACCCGCATATGATATAACACATATATTGACTAGCTATCAATTGATATTGCATTGTATTGAAAAATAGACCTGCATACATTTACTTTAAACATTTTGATGTTTACTGCTGATCACAAACCTGTGCTCTCACCAACCATTGTGTTGACCTTTTACTCGCATGTTTTCTCAGGTAACTAAGGCACGCGCACCAGGAATAGGATGCTAGGCCGGAGTCGCATGCATCTATTTAAAGTGTCTTAGTTTATCAAACATTTATTACCATTTGGTTGTTATGTAATGTTAATCAGCTTAAAGCGCTTCCGCAACTATTGTCACGTATCGTTTTGAAAACCATTTTGATTTAACGCTTCCGCAACTATGAATGATTAAACTGTTTTGTTAATTTATACTTCACTTCCGCAACTCTGATATTACTAAACTGTTTTATCCAAATTATTGGATGTACGTAAGAAATCAGGCATATAGGTCTCGCATGTTGTGTGACCGGAGACTGCGATCCTGACAATCTGCCGCCGTTCGCGCCCCGGAAGGGACGGGATTTCTCGGGGTGCGACAGATTGGTATCAGAGACTCCGGTTATTGCGAATTAGGTTTGCATTTAGTGAACTTAGTCTATAACCACTAGTCTCCACACAACACATAGTGCTTAGTATTGTAGTACTTGCACACACGTTACATCTTTTATGCATTACGTTCGTCACTGCACGTGACTACCCACGACGGGGAAGAGCCGATAGCTCTAACACGTTCTTTACAGTACTTACCGCACACACTACATTAGTCATTAGACAAACACTAACACGTATTCTCGCTATGAAGATCATGGCTGGAAGGCGTGGAGGACGCAGGAATGCAGGAGGACGAGGAAACATCAACCTCACTGCAGCTGAACTGAACGCGCTCATCAACGAGCGAGTTGAGGAGGTACTTGCTGCACGGGAAGCTGCCCGTAACCAAAACCCACTAAACCAAGGTGATGAATCTGTTCACTTTCATCTTGCATTCGTTTCCAATTCAACACGTTTGCCCGATACCTGATTCAACTTTATTCTCTGCATATCACAGGAGCAAATCCTAACCCTCCTCTCTGCACGTTCAAGATGTTTCTGGACTGCAAACCCCACTCCTTCAGCGGTACAGAGGGTGCCGTTGGACTATTGCGTTGGATCGAAAAGGCGGAATCGGCCTTTGCTATGAGTAACTGCAGGAACGAGGATCGAGTCAAGTTCGCTGCTGGAACATTCGAGGGAGCTGCCCTCACTTGGTGGAACGCCAATGTTCAGAACCTAGGGCTTGATGCAGCCAACGCACTGCCTTGGGATAATTTTAAACAAATGTTGAATCGCGAATATTGCCCTCATGGTGAGGTGCAGAAACTTGAGACGGAGTTCTGGAACCACAAAATGATAGGTTCTGAGGTTGAGGCCTACACTGCCAGGTCTTATGAGCTGGCAAACCTGTGCCCGGAGATGGCAACCCCACCCTTCAAACACATCGAAAAGTACATCGATGGACTGCCACCTCAAATTCAGGGCATGGTGCTCTCTGCTGATCCCATCACCATGCAACAAGCTGTGCGACTTACCCACAAACTCACTGACTCGGCGGTTGCACAAGGACTCTTACCACCACGTGGTGCTGTGACCACAACCAACGACAAGGGCAAACGGAAATGGGATGACACCCTGAACAAACCAACCCCTCTCCAACCACCACCACAGCAACGTAAGCTTGGAGCAACCCAAGCTTATGCCCCACCCATCCTGACCACCCAGAACCAAGGAAGCTATGCTGGAAAACATCCCAAATGCCACAAGTGCAACTTCCATCATGCACAGGGTCAGTGTGGCCGTTTCCAATGCCAGCGCTGCGGAAAAGGGGGACATGCAGCCAAAGACTGCAGGGGTGAACTGCTTGCAAAGACCCCACAGCCACAACAACAACAACAACTTGAAGCACCAAAGGGTTGCTTCGAATGTGGCAAACCAGGGCATTTCAAGAAGGACTGCCCACACCTGAAAAACAACAACAACAACCAGCAAAACAACAACAATGGGAACAATGGCACGAGGGGACGAGCCTTCGTGATTGGGGCTAAGGAGGCCAGAAAAGATCCCAACCTTGCAACTGGTACGTATCTCTTGAACAATAATTATGCTTCTGTACTGTTTGATACTGGAGCTGAGAGAAGCTTTATATCTAAGGATTTTAGTGAGATACTTGCCATAACCCCAACACCCTTAGATGTTGAATTTACAGTAGAGCTAGCCGATGGTAAATTGATTGTAACTAAGCACATTCTGAGAGAATGCACTTTAGAGCTAGCAGGCCATAAATTTAAGATTGACCTCATGCCGGTTACACTAGGCAGTTTTGATGTTGTAGTGGGCATGGATTGGTTGTCTGAAAACCAGGTTGAAATCATTTGTCACGACAAGGTTGTGCGCATACCACTCCCTGACGGAGAGACTCTAGACATAAAGGGCGAAAGGAGTGACACTCCTCTGAACATCATCTCGTGCATGAAAGCTCACAAATGCTTACGAAAGGGATACACAGCCATATTGGCACTTATCACTGACAAGACGGAAGAGGAGAAGAAAATAGAGGACATCCCAGTCGTATGCGACTATCCCGACGTATTTCCTGAGGATCTACCAGGACTTCCACCACCCCGACAAGTGGAGTTCCGCATAGATCTTGTGCCGGGAGCAGCGCCCATCGCACGAGCACCTTATCGACTTGCACCTTCGGAGATGCAGGAACTGTCCAATCAACTGCAAGAGCTGTTGGACAAGGGTTTCATTAGACCAAGCTTCTCACCCTGGGGAGCTCCGGTCTTGTTTGTAAAGAAGAAAGATGGCACTTTTCGTATGTGCATCGACTACCTGGAGTTAAACAAAGTGACAATCAAGAACCGATACCCCTTACCTCGGATCGACGATCTGTTCGATCAACTACAAGGATCGAGTTACTACTCCAAGATCGATCTGCGATCTGGGTATCATCAGCTAAGGATTCAGGAAGAGGATATCCCTAAGACTGCTTTTCGCACTCGGTATGGCCATTACGAGTTCTTGGTTATGCCGTTTGGGCTGACAAACGCACCAGCAGTATTCATGGATCTCATGAATAGAGTATGCAAACCCTACCTCGACAAATTTATCATTGTCTTTATAGATGATATTCTCATCTACTCCAAAACCCAAGAGGAACACAAAGAGCATCTTCAATTGGCTCTTGAACTGCTACGGAAAGAGAAGCTGTACGCTAAATTCTCAAAATGCGACTTTTGGATTCGAGAAGTCCAATTCTTGGGACATGTTGTTAATGAACAAGGGATTCATGTGGATAAGTCAAAGATAGAGGCGATCAAGAACTGGGAAGCACCGAAGACCCCAACTGAGGTGCGACAATTCCTAGGATTGGCCGGCTATTATCAACGATTTATTGAAGGATTTTCGAAGGTAGCCCAACCCCTTACAGCCTTAACTCATAAGGACAAGAAGTATCTCTGGACTGACAAACAAGAAGCTGCATTCCAACTTCTCAAGCAGAAGCTCTGTAGTGCACCTATCTTATCACTTCCTGATGGAACGGATGACTTCGTAGTATATTGCGATGCCTCGATACAAGGACTCGGCTGCGTGCTGATGCAGCGAGACAAGGTGATCGCATATGCTTCTCGACAACTGAAAGTCCACGAGAAGAACTACACCACCCACGACTTAGAACTTGGAGCCGTGGTATTCGCACTCAAGATCTGGAGACACTACCTGTACGGTACAAAGTGTACGATATACACTGATCACAAGAGTCTCCAACACATATTCGAGCAGAAGGAACTGAACATGCGACAACGTCGCTGGCTCGAGCTCTTAAACGACTATGAGTGCGCTATCAAATATCACCCGGGGAAGGCCAATGTAGTGGCCGACGCCCTAAGCCGGAAAAACACATCGAAACCCAAGAGGGTAAGAGCTTTACAACTCACCATCCTTCCCAACCTCCCTGAGCAGATACGCGTTGCCCAAGTGGAGGCACTTAGGGCAGAAAATCTAGCGGCTGAATCACTAAGGGGAATGGAGCAACACCTTAAAGCAAAGGACGATGGTTTACAATATTTCATGGAACGCGTTTGGGTTCCACGCCACGGAAACCTACGAGACCTTGTGATGGACGAGGCTCACAAATCCCGATATTCCATTCACCCTGGATCTGATAAGATGTATCACGATCTGAAGATACTTTACTGGTGGCCGCACATGAAAGCCGACATCGCTACTTACGTCAGCAAATGCTTGACTTGTGCTAAAGTCAAGATCGAGTACTCACACAACCAGAGATCCCCATGTGGAAGTGGGAACAAATATCCATGGATTTCATCACCAAATTACCCCGTACCCCAAGTGGGTGTGACACAATATGGGTGATTGTGGACCGACTGACTAAGTCAGCACATTTCCTTGCGATCAAGGAAAATGACAAGATGGAAAAACTGGCCAGAATCTATGTCAAGGAAGTGGTCTCGCGACATGGAGTGCCGATCTCCATTATTTCGGATCGAGACGCCAGATTCACTTCTAACTTCTGGAAATCACTACAAAAGTCGCTTGGCACGCGGTTGGATATGAGTACAGCGTATCACCCACAAACTGATGGCCAGAGCGAACGCACGATACAAACCCTTGAAGATATGCTACGAGCGTGCGTAGTGGACTTCGGTAACAGCTGGGAAACTCACCTACCGTTAGTGGAGTTTTCTTACAACAACAGCTATCATACAAGCATAAAGGCAGCGCCTTTTGAGGCACTCTATGGCAGGAAATGCCGATCACCCATCTGTTGGGCAGAAGTGGGCGATAGTCAGCTCACTGGCCCGGAACTTGTACACGAAACAACGGAGAAAATCGTGCAAATAAGAAACCGCATGGCAGCAGCTCGTGATCGACAAAAGAGCTATGCCGACAAACGCCGAAAGCCTTTGGAATTTCAGGTAGGAGATAAAGTCCTTCTGAAAGTTTCGCCATGGAAAGGCGTCATTCGTTTTGGTAAACGAGGCAAATTGAACCCACGGTATATTGGGCCTTTCGAGATCATGAAGAGGATTGGTCCAGTGGCATATCAACTCAACTTACCAGCCGAACTCGATGGAGTTCACAACGTGTTTCATGTCTCAAACCTAGAGAGGTGTTTATCGGATGAAACACTTATTGTTCCACTGGATGAGATCCAGGTGGATGAACAGCTACGGTTCGTGGAAGAGCCGGTAGAAATCATGGACCGTGAGGTCAAACAACTCAAACAGAGCAAGATACCCATTGTCAAAGTTCGATGGAACTCGAAACGCGGACTTGAATTCACGTGGGAACGTGAAGATCAGATGATGCGCAAATATCCCCATCTCTTCAAACAGACAACGTCGAACGTCGACAACAACGAATAAATTTCGGGACGAAATTCCTTTCAACAAGGGGATGATGTGACAACCGGAAATTTTTTTTTTTTCAAACACTCTTACTTCTCAAACACTACCAACAACAACCAAATTTCGGGACGAAATTTCTTTCAACAAGGGGATGATGTGACACCCGGCAATTTCAGGTAAATCGCAACTCTTACATTCTTTACATTTCACATTCATACTTGTTGCATTTCATCTAGTTATGTTTAATTAGATGAGTTGAACACAAACAACTACGAAACGATAGTTCGTGGAACTATCGAATCGTACATTGCGCATTGGTTTTGGAAACCAAGTGTGGCAACCACAACACTAACACAAAACAATAGTTCGGGGAATTATTGAATTGTGCATCACACGTTGATTAGGATTAATCAAGCGTGCGAACACTTCGTTAGTCACGAACACAAACTATCAAAGATAATTCAAGGAATTATCGAAACACACACACGAGTCTCACGAACGTTGGTGATCAATCAAACTTATATATTATTACATGATTATGTGCTAAACATATGTTAGGTGTTTAGGATAAACGTTAGAGATCAAGTACGAGCGAAATCGTATCAACGAAATCGAAAAAGAAAGAAGTGGACTCATCGCGGTACGCGATGGCCCCTCTGCAAAAGGCTCCGCGGTACGCGAAGGAAAGCGGGAGTCGAGACTCCCGAATCCTATCGCGGTACGCGGTAGAAAATTTTGATCGGCCTCCGCGGTACGCGAAGGCCATGCAGATCAGATTTTCTTTATAATCAACCCCATATCATTTCAGTCGGATTCTTTCACCATCTACACCGATTTCTCTCATCTTCCAGCGACTGAACCCTCCTAAATCAGCTCTTGAACCTTTGATAAACACTTCCTAAGCCACATACTTGCATCCTTGGAAGATTTGAGGACATTGGAGCTACCATAGGAGGTCTTGGAAGCTAGCAACACGCGAGAGGACCACTTTCAACTATTTCCAGGGCTTCATAACCTGCTACCACTCGAATCTTGCATCTAAGGTAGTTTTAAATGCTTACATAGTGTTAGATCGTACATGCAAAGGGTTAAAACCCACATGCAACTCCATAAGGTTATTGTGCACAAAATCGTTGGTGATTTGTTGAATAGATGTTATAGATTACTGATTTTAATGTTTAGAGATGTTGGAATTGAGTTTTGATTAAGTTAGGTTTGATTTGATGATGATTTGGTGCACTTGCCATAAAAGGAAACTTTTATGTTGCAAGTCTTGGATTTGTGACGATCTAGACATGTTAGACACGTCTAGATGTTGTTAAATGTGTATTGGAGTGTTTAGAAACACATTGGAATATTTGATTTTGTCAAAAACGTGGTTTTATAGAAACTTTCTATAAATGGAAACTTTTAGAAATCAAAAGAGGGCTTTTGATGTTTTTGAAAGATTTGACGAACTTCGATTATTGAAATATGTTTAGAAATGATTTCTAAGCATATTGGAAACCTTGATTTGTGAAAACGAGTTTTTAAACGGGTACTTTCCAAATAAGGAAACTTTATTTGGGCAAAACGGCATAAATGGCAATTTATGCGCAGATGACATGTTTTAAGAGTTTAAACAAGTTTTATAAACATATTGGAAGTTATTAGTTTTATGAAATGGAATTTCATAACCACACTTTCCTAAATGGGAAACTTACTAAAAATGGTAACTTATGTGACTAGAGTCATAGGATGCATATTAGTGTCTTATGTGCGTCAAGGCACATAAACACAACAATCGTGTCACCAACGATTCGTCAAGTCTCACTAGTTAACACACACACTCGGTTGAGCACACCGACACTTGGAGTTGTATGGGATACAACACAACACAGAACACATACTCACACCTATATGGTTATAGGTGCATACTAGCAGGTGCTAGCTTTCGCAAGACGCGAACTCATATATACACCGGAACTGCTGTAACAGGTGAGTTCACGGCCCCTTTTTACATTTTCTACCTTTGGGGGAGAAAACATTGCATACAACTGCTTTTGAACAACTTACACACTTTGGTTATTTTTCTACATGCTAATATCGTATATGCATATGTGTGGCATTCATCCACAAACTGATAAGTCCTCATTAAACACACCTCGAACCGTTAATAGCGCGTTGCGCTCAGCGTGGTAATTCTGAATAGTGGGCCTGACAAGCCCCACTGTTGCGAGCCGTATGGCCACCCCGACTGGAGGTCGGAACAGTGCATAATTGACCAAACAACAATTGCCATATCTTGGATGGATATGGCGGGAGGCAGCATGTTAGCTTCGGTTGCGAACCCGCATATGATATAACACATATATTGACTAGCTATCAATTGATATTGCATTGTATTGAAAAATAGACCTGCATACATTTACTTTAAACATTTTGATGTTTACTGCTGATCACAAACATGTGCTCTCACCAACCATTGTGTTGACCTTTTACTCGCATGTTTTCTCAGGTAACTAAGGCACGCGCACCAGGAATAGGATGCTAGGCCGGAGTCGCATGCATCTATTTAAAGTGTCTTAGTTTATCAAACATTTATTACCATTTGGTTGTTATGTAATGTTAATCAGCTTAAAGCGCTTCCGCAACTATTGTCACGTATCGTTTTGAAAACCATTTTGATTTAACGCTTCCGCAACTATGAATGATTAAACTGTTTTGTTAATTTATACTTCACTTCCGCAACTCTGATATTACTAAACTGTTTTATCCAAATTATTGGATGTACGTAAGAAATCAGGCATATAGGTCTCGCATGTTGTGTGACCGGAGACTGCGATCCTGACAATCTGCCGCCGTTCGCGCCCCGGAAGGGACGGGATTTCTCGGGGTGCGACACTAACTCTGATGGTTTTGTCAATTAAACCAACCCAGCCACCTGTATAGAGGACTAGAGGGGAATATACTTGATCACGTGGTGATTGTTGTAGTGTTTTAAGTGTTAATTGCATGATTTTATAGGCTATGGGTCCAAAACACGTTTACTTTGAGTGTGATTATGATTTTCAGGTGTTAAGAGACTAAGGATGCGTAAAAGAGCCGGTTGGGTGATTGGAAGAAAAGTTGAGTCGCTGAAAGTGAAATTAAAGGAAGCTCGGCGAGTCAAAACTTCACGGAGGCATATCTCAGGCTAGGAGATGAGTTACGGGGCCCTTAATATATGAAAATTGAGTTTCTCGACGAGACAAAGCTATTGGTGAGATCAGACTGGGCGTGTGATACGCCCAAGTCAGCGTAGGATACGCCCCGGCGCATGATACGCCCAGAATCCAGCGTTGGCAGAAAACTGTGGGCCTAGGGTACCAGTTTGGCCGTATGATACGCCCAGACCCAGCGACGGCGACGGCCGAAAAATTCAGATTTTTACCTAATATTTCCCATATTTAAGGCCTAATCTTAGGGTTTCGTTTCTAAGCCGTTTTGGGGCTAATTCTGGGCGAAAAAGGCACGTTTTTGGGCATTCTAACTCATCCAAATCAATCCAAGATCATCCGGATTCGTAGAAGCAAAGATCAAATCATGCATATGATCAACGATTGTGAAGATTCAAGTTTAAGGATGTCCGGCTAATCCGAGTGTGATTCTCTCTGGGTGAATGGTTAGGTTTTATAACTAGGTTTTCTTTTCATTTGTTAAACATTGGTATTGGATTTGTTTTCATAGATTTACAAGTTCAATATTTCTTGATTGTGAAACGATAAACGATTTCCGGTTTATTTTACAACTTTGAATTCAATCTCATTGCTTGCTTTCATCTATTGTCAAGTTTAATGTTATTGGTTTGATTTTAAAGCATTCTAGAAATCCTACATTTTGTGAACAAGTAATTAATTGAGTCAACAACATCGGTCTAGTTATCGGTTGCCAACAAAGTCATTAACTTGGTTCCAAATCATAACTGTTTAATAATCTAAGCATGAATTATGTCTATGTGATTTCCAATTAACAAATCAAGATATACCTAGTTATTTTACTAATTTGAAACCTGGAGGGATCACATTTTCATACATTGTTACAACTCTTTTATTTGTGTTTAAGTTTACTTAAGTTTTTTTACATAAAAACCAAAATCCAAAATCCAAATTTCAAGTTTATTTTCTTAAATGCATTTGATTAGTTAAACAAAATTATATATCACTGACCACATGTTCCTCGTAGATACGATACCTGACTTACCCTAGCTACCTAGGTTAATTAGGTTTTTGCATGACCCCAATGACAGGTCATCAATACTATATATTTAGAACTACTAGCTTAAATTAAATGTTTAATGTGAATGTTTGCTGCTAATTAAATATACACCACTAATTGCTTTGATTTGAATTCAATTAGGAGTTCTACAGGCAAAAGTTTATGTTTGTCCATCACCATGAGTTTTCACTTGTTGAAATGAGTTGACCTGGAGACAGGGACGGAGCTTGAAAAAAAGATCGGAGGGGGCCGAAGTATTTTTTGGAAAAAACGGAGGGGCTGAAGGATTTCTAGGAAGAAAACGGATGGGGCCGAAGGATTTTTAGGAAGAAAACGAAAGAGATCGAATGATTTTCCGACAAAATACTACTGAATTGACCCTTTTAACCGGAAAAACGGGAGGGTTTGTTAGTATTTTACTCTTGGTCCTATCGTTGGCTTGGTCTGACCAAGAAAGACATGGGATTTGATGGACATTGCTTGGGCTAAAAGTCAAGCGTGGTTTCATAAATTACCCGTATGGTCCCAAACTTTACACATTTGTAACACATATAATACTTATGTCAACAAATTAAAATCACATAATTGATCAAATTACCCTCACATAAGGACTATATGTGTAACAACAAGTACCAGATCGTCCGGCAAGTCCGTACGACACGTGTACTTTCTACAGTAACTGTGTGTACTTATACGATTGTGAACATTACTTGAATTAACAGGATCTTAAATACAAGAAATCGTTGTATGTATTTTCGTATAAACTTAAATACGTTAGATACAACGTACATTTGGAACATTTATTACGTTTATGAAGTGAAAACTTAATTACAGTTAACACAACAAATCACGAGAAACAACGATGCTCAAACAATACTCAGAAACATATCGGTTGCGATCTGATATCCACAAATGACAGGAATCAGATGACCGACAAGTCCGTACAAAAACAATGTGAAAACAGGATGTTTAGTTGAGTCCGACAGTGAGGAAACACAATCCAAACACAATTACAGTGTAATTTCAGAATAACGAACTGACAGTATGTTTGCGTGGGTGACGATTCACACGAACATATCTGTGAGTTAGGAGTTCTGAAATAATGACTGAAAAGTAGAAAACAAAAGTCAGAAAGCAAAACCATCGTCGTATTCGTTTGGGTGACGATTCGAACGAATTACGCGCGAAGGTGACGCGATCTGACGAAACGAAAACGAAAACACGACACGAACGAAAGTAATTTAATAAAATAAAATAAATAACATTTTTACAATTTTGAAACTCATCAAAATAATTAAATTAAACTCTTTTATTTATAATATTTAAAATACGCGAAATTTTTCCGGATACGCGACCGAATTACGAACCGAGCAACCGAAACGGACCCGGACACCACACGGGGTATAAAACCCTAAAATGAGAGTGTTTTCTCATTTTAGTCATCCCCAACCTCTCTCCTCTCTCTCTTTTCCGGCCAAGAACACCCATCTCCATGGGAGACCTTCAAAGCATCATAACTTTCTCGTTTCTTAACCAATTTCAGTGATTCTTTCGCCCACGCGTAGCTCTTGATGTCCTCTACATGAAAGTACAACGGATCTGGGCTAAAATCCACTGAAAACCGAGGTATTAAGCTGTGAAAGTAGCGAAAATTAGGGTTTTTGAACCCATTTTTCCATCACCAACCCAAATCGTTTAACCACCTTCCATAGCAAACCATATGACCCCGTAGGTTGGACCTGACCTGTGTCACCTTCAAAAACACCATGAGGCCATGAGATGGGACAACACTTGGCTGGGCCGTTTTGTGGTCGAAGGAGGTGCAGATGGCCGAATGGCCTAGCCGAAGCACTCTCCTTCGCCACCCTCATTCGGCTACATCTTCACCCAGTGGCTAAGGGTCATTCGCCAGCCAGCCCTTCCACATTCGGCCAACACCCCTTCTTTCCCCCCCACCCTCATTCGGAGATGTTACATTCGCCAACCACACACTCATTCGGGACCTTCAGTCGCGATTTGTTTCAGCAAACATCCCTCCTATTTGAGCATCTCCAGTCCTTCCTTACCATCAAGTAACCACCATGAGAGTCATGTGTTCAAGGAGTCTTGACTGGCCAAGAAACCTAAGGCAACAAAACCTATTTGGACCCAAAGAGCCCAACCGGTTATTGACTTGGCCCAACAACAACCACATTTAGTCCATGATCTCCTGTTGAGGCCCAGTTTACTCTCACTTGACCCAGAAGAAATCCTTGGCCCAACAGCATGTTTTTGGTCCACTGTATATCCAGACCCAATAACGTGGCCCATGAAGAACTATCTCGGCCCAGTAACCTTAAACAGGCCCAACCTTATTAGGTAGGAGCCCAACCAAAATACCATGGTTTATACGTTCTAGATCCAGTCCAATACTATTAGTTCGGCCCAAAGCACCAAGGACACCAGGTGGCTCAAGGTCAGATTTGTTGGCCCAACAGGCCCAACATCAGGCCCAAATGGATTCTGGATGGCCCAAGATGGGCCCAACTTTGTAATGTCCAGGCCCAATGCTATCTTGGCCCAGTTAATCTGTTCCAGCCCAAGACCTCTAGTAGGCCCAATAGTTAACCCCAAAAATCTTGTTTGGCCCATACTTATTAAGTAACTAAGGACAAAATAGGCCCACGATCGATTTCAGCCCAAATGAACCAGGCCCAGGTTGGCCCATGACCTATTTTACTACAGGCCTTGATGGGATTCAAGGGGCCCAGTAAAATCCTCTCCTGGCCCACAGATTTTGGCCCAAGGCCTCCATTTAAGGCCAACAGTCCAAACTTTAGGCCCATCATTGTTTCAGCCCCATCTAGCAAGGCCCAACTTGGCTTATGAGTTATATTAGTGAAGGCCTGAGACAAATCTCAAAGGGCCCAACAAAATCAGCCCGAGGCCCACAGAAAACTAATTCAAGGCCTATTTTGAGGCCCATGTCCTCAATTTGGGGCCACCATACTAATCCCTTGGCCAACAGCCCATTCTTGGCCCAATCTCAATTCCTACAGCCTTATATGACTCTTGGCCCAACAAATATTACCAAGGCCCACCTTGGGCCCGATAAATTCCTTAGAGGCCCAAAACAAGGCCCACAAGGCTACTTGAACTCTAGCCCTTGTAACTTTTGGCAAGGCCTTTGTATTCCATTAGTCCAAATCAATGTTCCACACTTTCAAATAAGCCTCACCATCCTCAAATGTTCAAGAACTATTCCAAGGCCCATGTATTTGGGCCCATGGCCCAAATTGTTACACAAATGGCCCAACAAGTAACTTGGTCACAACGTTCGGTCCATATGCCATGATTAGGCCCACATGAGTTCACTACATTTCATAAGATCAAAATAAGATATGTCAAAAGAATGTTTGCTTAATTAATCAATAATTATGCGATAAATGTTCAAAACGTACAAAAATCAACAAAGACGAGTTGGAAACTAAGCACTGAGTCTTTCATCAAAGCAAATGGCATATAACTAATGACAAGATGATAACTTATAAGGTCATTAACTTGAATCAAACATATGGGACCG
Source organism: Mikania micrantha (assembly GCA_009363875.1). NCBI lineage: Eukaryota > Viridiplantae > Streptophyta > Magnoliopsida > Asterales > Asteraceae > Mikania > Mikania micrantha. Next base: position 53,969,843 of record CM018689.1, read on the forward strand.
AACAGGGATCATGACCAAGTCTTACGCGTGTTAGCCAACTTTAGGGCTAACACATATATCCACACACACAAAATTCTACAAACTTATACTTACGAGTCTTAACAACGTTAAATCAATACAGGAACGTGAAAACAAACCAAATTACAATACAGAGCGCGTGCAGTCTTTCGTTTAAGCTAAGTCAACCCAACAGCTACAAGGTGAGTTCATTGCCCCTTTTCTAACATTTTGTTTTAAAACGCGGGGCTGAGAAGCATGCGTAAACTGTTTTATGTAAATTGTTTACTTGAATGCTTTTATATGTTTTACTTGTATAACTGTTATCCTAGACTCCTGTTTAGGTAAACTGTTTCAATTAAAGAACTATTTTCGAAGAACTATTTTCAAAGAACTAAAGATCTCAACAAAGAACTATTTTCAAAGGTCTATTTCAAAGAACTAACGATCTATTTTCAAAGAACTATTTCAAGGGTGTGTGATGTCAAAGAACTAATGGTCTATTTTCAAAGAACTATTTCAAGGGTGTGTGATGTCAAAGAACTAACGGTCTATTTTCAAAGAACTATTTCAAGGGTGTGTAATGTCAAAGAACTAACGGTCTATTCTCAAAGAACTAACGATCTATTTTCAAAGAACTATTTCCAAGAGTGGGATGTCAAAGAACTTACGGTCTATTTCAAAGAACTAAGTACAAAGAACTATTTTAAGGGGAAATCTGGGAAATGCTCAAAGATAACATGTGCCAAAGAACTAAAGAACTAAAGAACTATGGACGGTCTAAAGAACTATGAAAGCCTATATATCAAAAGATGTCCTAGCTAGACTGATTGATTATAGGTCACATGTTTGATGAGATTTACAGCTCTCCTTCACTACTAAGTACCTTGATTGACAGACTAGTCTACTCGAGTTGACCATAGGCCCCAATCATTAGGACTTAGATTTTATTGAATGTTTATTTATTTATTTAAATTAAGCATTTATAACTAATTCTACAATTGCTGTTTTAATCATATTTGTATGATGAACATATGAAATCAAGAGAGATTTCAAATGATTGCAATTACAGGAACAGAGAACAGAGGAATCATGGGTGTTTAAAAGTGTATGGTAGGTAAAAACGCTTAATTATCATTAACAACAATGTCCGATGCGGATTAGTATGTGGTGGGACGTCGTCTGGGCGGGGTTGTAGCCTTGACCCAGGGGTATGCCCTATATATAAGCATACCGATCTGGATGATACATGTGGTGTTAATGAGGTTAGGGTCTTTACCGAAAGAAGGGTTCAAAACATTTTCAAAATTTCAAAACTATATGAACTCACCAACCATGTGTTGACTTGATCTTTTTGCATGACTTCTCAGGTGACGAACAGGTCATTTAGGGAGTCATTACTTCTGGACTAGGACTTCAAATAGAAGACCTAGTATTTTGGACTTGCATATTTTGAAGACATCATTACACGTATCAGTTTGTATATCTTGTGTAGATACAAGATAGAAACCTATGATGTTAACAGTAGATTTACATTGTTAAATTATAAACTATACTGATGTAATTTAACTTTGAAATTCTATCATATTTAGCATTTCTCATTTATGTATCATGTGCCATATAACAATCTGATCAATCCGATTATCACTCACGATATCGCGCCCCGGGAACCTTCCGCCCGACGGGACAACCGATCCTATTCCGCCGGCTCGGGGTGTGACAGATTGGTATCAGAGCCATGGTTATAGAGAAATATAGGTCATTTATTTAAACGGTTTGGCCTAGACTATAACCTAGGGACCCTACATGTAGAGAACATAACAATTAGGAATTTATGTGCATTGTGTCTTCTGCATTCGATCATTGCACTAACCAATGTTCTATTGGTTATGATTAGAATGTCACCAAGAAGACAACCATCACCGCCTCTACCTTCGCAGGAGACGGACCCAGCAGTCGAGGCACTTGCAACTTTGATCACTGAACAGTTGATGGCGGTTCTCCCTAGAATCATTGCCCGGATCAGGAATAGTGAGGAGTTTGCTAAAATCTTCCCACTACTTTCTACAGAGCAGAAGAAATCGGAAACAGGAGAGTCAAGCAAGAAGCGAAAAAGGTGTCATCCTGAAGAATCAAGAGACCTTGTAACCTACACTGAGGCCATTCCTCTTCGTCAGATGGCCGTTGCTCCGGAGTCAGAGGGTCATAAGCTTCGTGCTGACAAATTTCCTTTATGTACCACATGCGGTCTACACCATGCTAAGGGCAAACTGTGCAAACATTGTCTGAACTGTGGGAAAAAGGGACACTGAAGTCGTGATTGTAATAATCCCCCGACTCATAACCAGAATCCCGGAAACACTACATATCCTCTTCCTCGATACAGAAAGGATTGCTATGTGTGCGGATTATCCGAACACATTTCACGGGACTGCCCCGTGAGGATATCTTCCACAAGTCCTGTACATTCTACGGGAAAAGCTCCCCTTTGTTCAGTTTGTCACCACCATCATCGAGCTGAACTCTCATGTGTGTCATGTACGCTTTGTGGAAGATACGGACATTGGATTCAAAAGTGTCAGTTAAATTTGACCAGGGAACAGAAACAAAAAGCGAGCACCTCTACTTCCTCTCAACACAACAACAACTGCTACACGTGTGGAATGCATGGACATTTTGCAAGGGATTGCCCTAGGAAAATGCATCCAGCAGACCCAGCAGTCACTGAGGAACTACTCGCTTTACCAGCTCCTGAGGAACACTCGGAGTCCGATGACTCCATAGGTATGCAAATTTCATCTTAGTGCATTAAGTTACTTGTTGGTGTATTAATTAGAACTGCATGGTCTGTTGAAATTTTAGAAACAATAAATTATGATAGCCGTAAACATAGTTAATGTCAAAAGATAGTTGTAATAATAACTTAAGGAACCTTTAGGTTAAGTAAGCATTAAAGGATTAAATAAAGATAGAGAAATCCACAATTACATTTTAAATACTGTATTTAAGAAGAGAACTTAGGTTAAACAGAACACTAAAACTCATAGGAGTTCAAAATGTCAAAGTTAGTGTGTCAGCTTCCACCTTCCACCTGGACCTCTTAAAATTTTGAGTTACTTTAATTAGAGAACTATGGTTCAATGACGTTAGTAAAGGATGAATGTTAGAACGATGCTGAGTTCTTATTTAAACAAGATAAGTGAATCAGGAGAAATCATTTGTGAGTGCAAGACGAAGATATGACAAGAGACAACGTTCCGAATGAAATATGGGCGTTTTAAGTTACAATAATGCCTTTCAGATAGAAGAATGCACATATGATTTTCATGGGCTTCATGAACTGAGTATGCGAACTGTATCTGGATTAGTTTATCATTATTGTTAGGGATGACATACTAAATCATTTTAATAGAAAGACAGAATGCGAAAGACATCTCAGGTATATTCTGGAGCTGTTAAAGGAATAACAACCCTATCCTGGTTTCTTTCCTTTGGAAATTAGGATGAGAATAAGTAACAGTTGGAACAACAGTTACAATGAGTTCCGAAAGACACATGACTTTCGGGTAAAAGTAAGATAAATATACATCACCTCACAGTGAGTATAGGATTACTTAGACGGGATAGACCATTACCTTTATTCCAGTAGTAATACCATATCTTAAGTAAACCTTCCCGCTATATAAGTCCACTTTCAAAGTTGAGAACAGGTTAAACAGATGGTGAAGTATGTATACGGTTATATCAAATAACCTAAGAATTCACCATGTGACGTGAGAATCTTAACCAGACGATCAAGATTCAGAGTTGTCAGAGTCACTTATAAAAGCTTTAAGGAGTGTGTCAGGTGATAGAACAGAAAGACACTTTGAGATAAACTGGATGAAATGCCTACCACCAAAATGGTGGATTTAGGTAATAGGTCAATCCAGAAGAATTACTCTTGAGAAAGCACACGAACCAGATAATTAGTGCATTCGGGCGCCGATAAAATAAACTGAGACTTACAGAGATTTTATTGGTGGCCGGGAATGAAGGAAGACATAGCCGAATACGTCGGCAGATGTTTTGTGCGTGCAAGAGTAAAGGCGGAACACCAGAGACCGTCTGGTTTACTGGAACAACCTGAGGTTTTATTCTGGAAGTGGGAACAAATAGCTATGGACTTCATTACCAAGCTACCCCGCACTTCCAGTGGTCATGACACAATTTGGGTGATCATCGATCGTTTAACAAAATCTGCTCACTTCTTGCCGATGCGTGAAACTTTCACGATGGATAAACTGGCGAGATTGTACATCAATGAGATAGTAGTACGCCATGGTGTGCCATTGTCAATTATTTCGGAAAGAGACAGCAGATTTACTTCAAGGTTCTGGCAATCACTGCAGAAATCTCTAGGGACACAGTTAAATCCGAGTACAGCTTACCATTCACAAACGGACGGCCAAAGCGAACATACAATTCAAACCCTAGAGGACATGTTGAGAACTCGTGCTCTAGATATTGGCGGTGATTGGGATTCCCATTTGCCACAAATTAAATTCTCCTACAACAACAGTAATCACAGCAGCAGCGGTCGTGGCCCATTCGAGGCCCTTTATGACCGAAAATGTCGGTCGTCAATCTGTTGGTCGGAAGAAGAAAAAAAAAATCGTATCACTGGACCAGAACTTATACAAGAGACTACGGACAAGGTAGCTCAGATACAACAACGACTACCAGCAACACGAAGCAGACAAAAGAGCTATGCTGATAAACGGCGCAAGCCGTTGGAATTCCCAATTGGGACATCGTGTCAGGATTAAAGGCTTTCCCTTGGAAAGGTGTAGTTCGATTCGCGAAGAAAGACAAACTAACACCACGATACGTGGGACCGTTCGAGATCATTGAACGTATTGGTCCCGTAACGTACAGATTGAGCTTACCGAATGAACTTAGTGGTGTGCATGAAGTGTTTCACGTCTCGAAGTTAAATAAATGCCTTGCTGACGAATCACTCGTCATTCCACTTGAAGAGATTCAAGTTGATGAACAGTTGCACTTTATCGAAGACCTTTTTAGAGATTATGGATCGTAAGGTCAAACAACTGAGGCGAAGCCGTATTCGATAACAACTTTTAAATTTCGGGACGAAATTTCTTTAACAAGGGGAGACTGTAACAACAAGTACCAGATCGTCCGGCAAGTCCGTACGACACGTGTACTTTCTACAGTAACTGTGTGTACTTATACGATTGTGAACATTACTTGAATTAACAGGATCTTAAATACAAGAAATCGTTGTATGTATTTTCGTATAAACTTAAATACGTTAGATACAACGTACATTTGGAACATTTATTACGTTTATGAAGTGAAAACTTAATTACAGTTAACACAACAAATCACGAGAAACAACGATGCTCAAACAATACTCAGAAACATATCGGTTGCGATCTGATATCCACAAATGACAGGAATCAGATGACCGACAAGTCCGTACAAAAACAATGTGAAAACAGGATGTTTAGTTGAGTCCGACAGTGAGGAAACACAATCCAAACACAATTACAGTGTAATTTCAGAATAACGAACTGACAGTATGTTTGCGTGGGTGACGATTCACACGAACATATCTGTGAGTTAGGAGTTCTGAAATAATGACTGAAAAGTAGAAAACAAAAGTCAGAAAGCAAAACCATCGTCGTATTCGTTTGGGTGACGATTCGAACGAATTACGCGCGAAGGTGACGCGATCTGACGAAACGAAAACGAAAACACGACACGAACGAAAGTAATTTAATAAAATAAAATAAATAACATTTTTACAATTTTGAAACTCATCAAAATAATTAAATTAAACTCTTTTATTTATAATATTTAAAATACGCGAAATTTTTCCGGATACGCGACCGAATTACGAACCGAGCAACCGAAACGGACCCGGACACCACACGGGGTATAAAACCCTAAAATGAGAGTGTTTTCTCATTTTAGTCATCCCCAACCTCTCTCCTCTCTCTCTTTTCCGGCCAAGAACACCCATCTCCATGGGAGACCTTCAAAGCATCATAACTTTCTCGTTTCTTAACCAATTTCAGTGATTCTTTCGCCCACGCGTAGCTCTTGATGTCCTCTACATGAAAGTACAACGGATCTGGGCTAAAATCCACTGAAAACCGAGGTATTAAGCTGTGAAAGTAGCGAAAATTAGGGTTTTTGAACCCATTTTTCCATCACCAACCCAAATCGTTTAACCACCTTCCATAGCAAACCATATGACCCCGTAGGTTGGACCTGACCTGTGTCACCTTCAAAAACACCATGAGGCCATGAGATGGGACAACACTTGGCTGGGCCGTTTTGTGGTCGAAGGAGGTGCAGATGGCCGAATGGCCTAGCCGAAGCACTCTCCTTCGCCACCCTCATTCGGCTACATCTTCACCCAGTGGCTAAGGGTCATTCGCCAGCCAGCCCTTCCACATTCGGCCAACACCCCTTCTTTCCCCCCCCACCCTCATTCGGAGATGTTACATTCGCCAACCACACACTCATTCGGGACCTTCAGTCGCGATTTGTTTCAGCAAACATCCCTCCTATTTGAGCATCTCCAGTCCTTCCTTACCATCAAGTAACCACCATGAGAGTCATGTGTTCAAGGAGTCTTGACTGGCCAAGAAACCTAAGGCAACAAAACCTATTTGGACCCAAAGAGCCCAACCGGTTATTGACTTGGCCCAACAACAACCACATTTAGTCCATGATCTCCTGTTGAGGCCCAGTTTACTCTCACTTGACCCAGAAGAAATCCTTGGCCCAACAGCATGTTTTTGGTCCACTGTATATCCAGACCCAATAACGTGGCCCATGAAGAACTATCTCGGCCCAGTAACCTTAAACAGGCCCAACCTTATTAGGTAGGAGCCCAACCAAAATACCATGGTTTATACGTTCTAGATCCAGTCCAATACTATTAGTTCGGCCCAAAGCACCAAGGACACCAGGTGGCTCAAGGTCAGATTTGTTGGCCCAACAGGCCCAACATCAGGCCCAAATGGATTCTGGATGGCCCAAGATGGGCCCAACTTTGTAATGTCCAGGCCCAATGCTATCTTGGCCCAGTTAATCTGTTCCAGCCCAAGACCTCTAGTAGGCCCAATAGTTAACCCCAAAAATCTTGTTTGGCCCATACTTATTAAGTAACTAAGGACAAAATAGGCCCACGATCGATTTCAGCCCAAATGAACCAGGCCCAGGTTGGCCCATGACCTATTTTACTACAGGCCTTGATGGGATTCAAGGGGCCCAGTAAAATCCTCTCCTGGCCCACAGATTTTGGCCCAAGGCCTCCATTTAAGGCCAACAGTCCAAACTTTAGGCCCATCATTGTTTCAGCCCCATCTAGCAAGGCCCAACTTGGCTTATGAGTTATATTAGTGAAGGCCTGAGACAAATCTCAAAGGGCCCAACAAAATCAGCCCGAGGCCCACAGAAAACTAATTCAAGGCCTATTTTGAGGCCCATGTCCTCAATTTGGGGCCACCATACTAATCCCTTGGCCAACAGCCCATTCTTGGCCCAATCTCAATTCCTACAGCCTTATATGACTCTTGGCCCAACAAATATTACCAAGGCCCACCTTGGGCCCGATAAATTCCTTAGAGGCCCAAAACAAGGCCCACAAGGCTACTTGAACTCTAGCCCTTGTAACTTTTGGCAAGGCCTTTGTATTCCATTAGTCCAAATCAATGTTCCACACTTTCAAATAAGCCTCACCATCCTCAAATGTTCAAGAACTATTCCAAGGCCCATGTATTTGGGCCCATGGCCCAAATTGTTACACAAATGGCCCAACAAGTAACTTGGTCACAACGTTCGGTCCATATGCCATGATTAGGCCCACATGAGTTCACTACATTTCATAAGATCAAAATAAGATATGTCAAAAGAATGTTTGCTTAATTAATCAATAATTATGCGATAAATGTTCAAAACGTACAAAAATCAACAAAGACGAGTTGGAAACTAAGCACTGAGTCTTTCATCAAAGCAAATGGCATATAACTAATGACAAGATGATAACTTATAAGGTCATTAACTTGAATCAAACATATGGGACCGAACAGGGATCATGACCAAGTCTTACGCGTGTTAGCCAACTTTAGGGCTAACACATATATCCACACACACAAAATTCTACAAACTTATACTTACGAGTCTTAACAACGTTAAATCAATACAGGAACGTGAAAACAAACCAAATTACAATACAGAGCGCGTGCAGTCTTTCGTTTAAGCTAAGTCAACCCAACAGCTACAAGGTGAGTTCATTGCCCCTTTTCTAACATTTTGTTTTAAAACGCGGGGCTGAGAAGCATGCGTAAACTGTTTTATGTAAATTGTTTACTTGAATGCTTTTATATGTTTTACTTGTATAACTGTTATCCTAGACTCCTGTTTAGGTAAACTGTTTCAATTAAAGAACTATTTTCGAAGAACTATTTTCAAAGAACTAAAGATCTCAACAAAGAACTATTTTCAAAGGTCTATTTCAAAGAACTAACGATCTATTTTCAAAGAACTATTTCAAGGGTGTGTGATGTCAAAGAACTAATGGTCTATTTTCAAAGAACTATTTCAAGGGTGTGTGATGTCAAAGAACTAACGGTCTATTTTCAAAGAACTATTTCAAGGGTGTGTAATGTCAAAGAACTAACGGTCTATTCTCAAAGAACTAACGATCTATTTTCAAAGAACTATTTCCAAGAGTGGGATGTCAAAGAACTTACGGTCTATTTCAAAGAACTAAGTACAAAGAACTATTTTAAGGGGAAATCTGGGAAATGCTCAAAGATAACATGTGCCAAAGAACTAAAGAACTAAAGAACTATGGACGGTCTAAAGAACTATGAAAGCCTATATATCAAAAGATGTCCTAGCTAGACTGATTGATTATAGGTCACATGTTTGATGAGATTTACAGCTCTCCTTCACTACTAAGTACCTTGATTGACAGACTAGTCTACTCGAGTTGACCATAGGCCCCAATCATTAGGACTTAGATTTTATTGAATGTTTATTTATTTATTTAAATTAAGCATTTATAACTAATTCTACAATTGCTGTTTTAATCATATTTGTATGATGAACATATGAAATCAAGAGAGATTTCAAATGATTGCAATTACAGGAACAGAGAACAGAGGAATCATGGGTGTTTAAAAGTGTATGGTAGGTAAAAACGCTTAATTATCATTAACAACAATGTCCGATGCGGATTAGTATGTGGTGGGACGTCGTCTGGGCGGGGTTGTAGCCTTGACCCAGGGGTATGCCCTATATATAAGCATACCGATCTGGATGATACATGTGGTGTTAATGAGGTTAGGGTCTTTACCGAAAGAAGGGTTCAAAACATTTTCAAAATTTCAAAACTATATGAACTCACCAACCATGTGTTGACTTGATCTTTTTGCATGACTTCTCAGGTGACGAACAGGTCATTTAGGGAGTCATTACTTCTGGACTAGGACTTCAAATAGAAGACCTAGTATTTTGGACTTGCATATTTTGAAGACATCATTACACGTATCAGTTTGTATATCTTGTGTAGATACAAGATAGAAACCTATGATGTTAACAGTAGATTTACATTGTTAAATTATAAACTATACTGATGTAATTTAACTTTGAAATTCTATCATATTTAGCATTTCTCATTTATGTATCATGTGCCATATAACAATCTGATCAATCCGATTATCACTCACGATATCGCGCCCCGGGAACCTTCCGCCCGACGGGACAACCGATCCTATTCCGCCGGCTCGGGGTGTGACAATATGTGTTACAAATGTCTAAAGTTTGGGACCATATGAGTAATTTATAAAACTTAGGGACCAAGAGTGAAATATTAACAAACCACAAGGACCATACGGTAATTTACTCTTATTTTTATAAATAAAACGATTATTTGCATCAAAGTAAACTATGGTTTACTTTGGCCTGTTCATTGTTCGGCTAAATTTTTTAATTTTCTTGTTTGACCCATATACTATTATACTTATAATCTGGATGAAACCGACTATCTCTAGTAACTATAATTAACCTCTATTTTCCTTACCTGCTTCCTTGTTTATTCCATGGTCCTTAGTAAGACATAATTTTAAATAAAATTTTCTTTCACATATATTTGACTTTTATAAAGTATGTATATTAGGGGTAAATGAAAAATAGATAAATACTGAAACGATCGCGATAGCATAATAGACCAAAAAAAAGTTATGTATTTGGTCCTTGAACTTTATGTATGTTTAATGAACGACTGTCATTGGTTTTACCATGTCAAGAGGTTTAAGTTCTATCATTCATTCTTCATGTCATTTAACTATATGGTCATTAGCTATAAGTTACGTTATTAACTCATGGCAAATTGAGACCAAGCAAAACTAGAGGGCTCCTCTCCAAATCCTTTATAATGATAGAGGAGATCTCCATATATTGGTCATGGGACTACACACACTGCTACGGCCTTCACCCTCTCTCGGTAAAGTGGACCAATTGGTTTTTGACAAAAAGGTACAGAGGATCCATGTTAGGATCATAAGGTGGGGCGATTCCATTAGGGATTTCTACCTTAGTAGATGGGCTCGTGCTGGTTTTTGGTAGTTTTAACCCCCCCCCCCCGCCCGCCCGCCCGCCCGCCCGCCCGCCCTCCCTCCTGTAATTGCCAATGGTAAGAGCAGTTAACGTAAAAATTATATAGAAAATTTGTATATCTATTTATTCTAAATAATAAAGGGTTTTAGGGACACAGACCATGTTTCTATAGCATCTCAACTTTGGTTCATTTTAAATATACTTTTTATTTTTTACATTAAAATTTTTTGATACATTAAAAAATATATTAATATGATTTTTTAAAGAATCTATTTATTATAAAATAAAAAAACAAATGAAATGTTTAAAAAACAAACTTTGAAAAACTTAGTGTTTAAAGAAATAATATAATTATTAGATTGCTTAGTGTTAAATTATACAAAATTTTAAAAATATTTTATATTAGAAAAACCATTTTAAATTTTCATTAATGATTATTTATTATATTTTTTTATTCAAGTTGTGTTATACACAGGGTACTAGCCTAGTATATGCACATAGAGTTTGTGTCATGTGAAAACTTAATCTTAAAGAAAAAACCCTCATATGTTATCTGTGTTATATATATATAGTGATTGTATTATGTGAAAACCCGATCTTAAAGATAAAGTCCTATCTGGAACATCTATTTTGAATCTTAAAAATAAATATTTGGTTCCTGCTAAATCATATTAAAATTGATTTGTTTAGCCAAAACATAATATTTTATTCAACTTTAATATGAATCATATATTTGTTTTCAAATTTTTAAATGGAGGACGAGATACACTTTTTTAAGTGTTTCTTTCTAAGACCATATTTTATAGGATACGATCCATATATGTGTATGTATATATGTGTGTGTATAATTTTGAAAATTTGAATATAAATATTACTATCTGATTAATCCCCCATCACGCGACTGGTGTCTAGTGATTTATACAATCATGAATATAATATACCTAGAGTTCCTTTATGTGAGTTTTTATTTTGTGAAATTTAGTGGTTACATTTTTTTGTGAAGGCAATATATCTATTGACTATTCTAAACTTATTTATTATTTTGCTCGGATTTGAACTCTTGACTTCCTCTAAGAGTCATGGACTGTTTGTTTGGGTCTGAATTTGAAGACCGTTTGTTTCAACATATGAATAGAGATATGAACGGAAGGCAACATCCGAATGGAGATCTGAATAATTCAGACTTGGGAATGAGTTTGAATAGGAAGAAAAGAGGGATGAATGGCTAGCATCCCTTCCACTCCATTCCTTGTCTCCCGATCGTCGACCTCCCCCGCCGCCCCTCCACCGCTCTTCACTACCGTCCAGCCGCATCCCGCCCCACCGCTGTTGCCACCCGTCTACCGCCAGCGCTCTGCCGATCGTCGACATCAAAGCCCTAGTTGATCATTTCATGAAAGAAGGGGCTGAAGATTTGTGGAACGAAGCTGATGGCCCGATTAGATCTCATTTTCCTTAGCAGTGCTGCATTGGGAAAATATGATACCAAGAAGACAAAACGGAACTAGAAAAATTGAAGCATCGTCCAAGGAGCAGGAGGAACGATGGTTTCCAATTTGGGTAAAAAGGGTTTAACATTTTGAGGGAGGCAGCTAACATTTTGAGTAATTGGCATTTTGTATTTTTCATTCAGATGTTGAATCAAACAGTCTTAACCGGTTTAACACTTACTGATTCAGATTCTCTTAATCATTCAGACATCTTGAACATTCAACATTTAATGGTTCAGACATTACAAAAAGTTCCCTTAATATCATAACTAATTACACTTATCTTCATTGGCACCTAGTTATTACATCACATAGAAAAACATTTCAAATGAAGTCCTTCAATGTAACAAATTTAACTATCACGCTTAAATTTGTATCATCAATTTAATTATTCAAACCATACTTTACATACTTCATTTAAAAAGGACATTTTTCTAACTGTTGATGTTGCATTGGGTTAAATGAGATCTTACTTCAATAGACATTCAAAGGAAGCACCTGCAAACATCAATCCAGGATTCTGATCGTTACTCTTAATTTCTTTTGGTGATTTTTTATTTTTGATTTTTTGGTTCAGATAATTGGATTTAGTTTTTATGTTTTTAAAATGGGTTATTTAATATGGGTAATTGAATAATTAGGTATTAGATTAAAATATTAATTATTGTTAATAGGGTTCATCAATAATTGATTAATGATATATATTGGGTTAGAATTTTTTTTTTTTTTGAAACAACAAATTTATTTAGCTATTAGTTATAAATTATTCTAAACTAATATAGTGTTTGAACTTGAGACTAAGCCTCTATTATTGTAAAAGGGCTAGCCTTACCTTGGCATTTTAAGTTTTAGATTGGTTTTATTTTTTTAATTGGTTTAGAATAAAGATTATATTTGAAAAACTAAAATTTTTAAAATTCTAAAACTTGAGTTTTAAGGATTGGGGTTGTCTAATTTCATGAGGATTAGTGCAAAAATTCTTGAAGATTGCTCAAGATTGTATTATATATACAACAATAAAAAAATTAATGAGTGTTAGTCGACCCCATACCTTTATTATGAATACACCACTGTCGTTAATATGTTAAAGATTCACTTAAGGATGTAAACTAGAGTGATAATTCTTGACATGATCCAAACCATACAAAAATAATCAAGTTTTAGATTGTTCAATCTTGTTTTAAGTCAACTGTCTAAATCAGGCGTGTTTTGCCCGTTCAAAATTAGATGACATCTATAAGATAAGCGTGCAAGTGTTGTAATTTAATTTAACATTGGAACTGATAGACTAGGATGTCTTGTTATTTAAATTAATATTTGCATATAAATCTTCGTCATTAGTTTTCTTTAGATATCATTTTCAAATTTCGTTAGCTATAACTTATAAGTGGGGTCCTTGGCTCCTTGCCCCTTGAGGGCATCAACGAGCATGTTGGCATAGTGCATTCTATGCAAGTTGGCATGGGCTTTATGACTTCATCTCCTACTACGTAAGTTAGCTTATAGAATTAAGGTTTAATGATTAGATTATAATTTAATAATTGAGTTAGGATTATTGAGTTGTACTTTTACAAATAGAGCTCGTGTTATAACATTCTAGTGTACCATGAAATTAATAACGTTCTTTAGTTACTTTCCTTAAATATCACGTGTATGCCTTGCAAAATGGGCGGGTTAGGTTGGGTTGTGTAACGGGTCAAAACGGGTGCATGTTATAATGAGTGCGGGTCAGAATGAGTTTTAAGCAAAACTAGTTTTGGTTTAAACGGGTCGTTTTAAAAAAAATCAATTTCACTCACGTTAAAACGAGTTGTAATAAACAAATAATTTGTTTGAATAATTTTAAAGAATAGGGTTCACTATTGTGAAGAGCATCATCCTGAATTGATATTATAGTTGATGATTGTGTTATAATTTATAAGTTGTATGAGGGTGTTTTTTGAAGGTAAGAGTGTGTCTTTCCCACCTGTAAAATTACCGGTAAATTCTGAGGACATTGACTTAATCTATTCAATTTTGAACTATTATACCTCTTAACGACAATTTTCTAATAAACAAACCATTCTAATAACTTGAATATGATAAGTTTTTGAAGCGATTGATTGCATGTTTTTTTTTGTTAATTATGCTTGTATGCTTGAGTGTTTATGCTTTCTGTGCTATTTGTATTTACCTTCTAGATTTTTAACTTCATTACTTTAATGTATATCTTGTTTCTTTGCTAAAACTCACTTTAGTGTTGTAACTTGTAATAACTGAATCTGTCATCGAAAAGATCCTAAAAATTCAACATGAAAAGAAACTGCATGATGGTCTAAAGAATTTGCATACAAATGGTGATAAATCAGTTGAAAAATCTGAAAGGGTCTACAGTTCCACCTCAGAAACTCTCCCTGTTTTTAAGTGTCAGATACCCGGGCTAGACTATGTTGTATTTGTTAAAGGTTCTGGGCCCCATGATATTCAATATGATTATCAGCAAGACAGACCTCCAAAGGAGATAATAGTAAGCCGTAAGTGTGCAGAGGCTGTTCTTCGAGGTGCTCAGGTAAATTATAACTATACATGTTATTATATTTTTTATATATATATCAAATGTGAATACAAGCATTCAGAAATTTTTTTAATTGTTGAAAATATGACTAATTTTTAAATCTTTAGTGTTCCAATTGTGATATTTGTGTAGGTATATGTGCCAGGTATATTAGCATGCAGTGCTCATGTTGAAAAGGGGGATAAAGTTGCAGTTTCAGTTGGTGTAGAACAGCCAGGTCGTAATGGTGAATGGGCTACTGGAATTACTACAAGGAATTAAAACAGGCAGGCAACTTCGTGCCATTGTTTTGTTAACTGTGTTTTTACAAACAAACAAACATACTCAGTGAATTCCCACGTTTAGTAATTGTGTGCACCTTGTCAATGACCTACTTCACTTGTTCTGCACGAGTTAACTTTTTTGTAGTATTTTTATCATATTCTTTTTGAATTGTAATGTTTATTGTGTTCTATCTAATGTAGATCCACAATATATTGAAAGAGATGGATTATATATTGGCCAAGGAATTACAATGTTATCAAGGGCAGGAATATTTCGTGACTTGTCTGGTCTTGGTGTGGGTCTGACTGATAGAGTGTTTAGATTGCCATCCTTCAATGGTATACATTTTCCCTTCTTTTTCTAAGCAGTGGTAGCTATAAATGGCATAACTATTCTTGTGACTGACATCTCATGAACTGTAGTAATTGCTAATACTTCTATGATACCTAAGATTTCTGTTAGCAATCAAATTTCTTGTTTTTCTTTAATTGTTTAGGATCTATGATAAACTTGGGACGAACGAAAGGGAGAAGTAGTATCTAAATTGTCTAAGATATGTAACCAAGGATGAGAACCAAAAACTTTTAACCAAAAAAAGAGCTGAAGAGGTTAAAGAATAAGAGGGGGCAATTCTATTTATAAAAGCAATGAAGGTTTGACAAATTACCCCATTGAATTGTTAAGATTTCTTTTAAATTTTAGGTCATTTATTTAAGCTGAAATAGTAGCAACTAATTAACTTTGTTTAGTTTGTTCAATGGTTTCCAACTGGTTTAATATGAAGAGGGACAAAGTAGTAATTTCTAATCCTTAAATTTTTTTTAGCATCTAAATGCTTTTTAATATAATATGGATGTTTAAATTCAACGTTTTGTAGAAAGAGTAACTTTGTCTTAGTGATTCGCTTTACAAGGAAGATATTCAAATTTGTATGAATTATTATAACTAATTGAACCTGTGAATCGTAATGAAATTATATGGGTAGGTGTAAGTCCTTGAACATATATTAAAGGTTGATAATGCAAAAGACTGCAGAACATCTATTTGATTTTATGTAAGGAGTTCATTAATCAGAGAACAATTAGATATTCTGATGAGTTTTTGGGCATAGGTTAAACATTATATAAAAGTAATAAGCAATCAATTTGGTGTGCATATATAAATATACATAAGTCTATTTATGTGTGTCTATAGCATTATGGCCTGAGTAAATGTGTGCTAGAATGATACATGTTACAGTGAATATATGTAATAAGCTGGGAGTGCAGTAGGGTTTTCCCGTGTTACTGATGAATTATCTTTTACCCTGTATTCTTATAGATGCAGAAAATAAATGCTGCTGATTCTATTGAATATTATTAAACAGAAATAAAAATGCGGTCTTGTTGAGAATTTTGAAGATGTGCTGAAGGGGGACATTTTTCTTCAAAATTTGCCTAGCATTATTACTGCACAAATCTTGGGTATGTGTGTCTTCTTTTTTCTTCTCTCATTTATAGACTTATAGTACAACTGTGCTTATGACATGTCTTTGTGTTTGGTCCTCAATAATAATATTGCTAGTATTTTGAAAACATTGTTCAAAATGTTGTGTGATCATGGCATTGGTTAAATGCCGGTGAATATACTTGCTACCATCTATTTGAGTTGTTGCACTTTACTGCTGTGTATTTTCTCAGTAGTAAATTCACATTTTCTTGTAGTTAGATGATTTGTAGGCTTATAAAGATATCTAAAACCTAATTAATGAATTATAGTTACAAGGTTATAGGCTTCACAAAGTATTAAAATTAAGTAGGTCAAGGACTCTAATAAAAAAAATAACAATAAAAAATAAAAAACCTTTTTTCAATAAGAATTATCTTTTACTCTTTTAGTCATGTGATCATTATAGTAGATGGAAAGTTATTCAAACTGTTAATTGGGCAATGTAAATACTTAAAAACCTTTTAATGGATCTAAATTTTCAATTAAAGGCTTGTAAATGCTGTCACAATTTTCTTTTTTGTCATAAATTAATTTTTGATTAATGATGTATGTGGTCGATCCACAACAGGGAGAAAGAATATTACACATGTGTGCTGCACCTGGTGGAAAAACCACTGCAATTGCTTCACTTATGAAGGATAAAGGAGAAGTGATTGCTGTAGATAGGTCTCATAATAAGGTAAAATTTCATATTCATACCATACATACCTAATTTTGTGTCATACAATATCTTAGAGGCAATAATTAATTTATTTGTGCTTTTTTATACTTTGTAGGTGCTTGAGATCCATAATCTGGCTGCAGAACTGGGATTAAATAGCATAACAGCATATAAACTTGACGCCTTAAAAGCCGTCCACAAGAATAAATTAAATGGTGACACAAAATTCTAGTGAAGATAATGTTGGTATGAGCTTACAAATTGCACCTTCAATTCTTACGTAAACAACTAAACAAATATGGAATGCAAATGCTTTCTTATTCACTTTCAGAAATCAGAGTACATCCAAACCAAGAAATAAACTCTACTATTTATAATCAAAAAGATAACGACTAAGGAAAAACCAAAAGACTCGGGTAACTCAACAGATTAACCAACGGCTTTATTCATTAATGGTAAAGGACTTGAACCAGCAGATAAACTGAAGACTTTAAGAAGAATTTGAATTACACATCAACACCCTCCCTTAATTCAAATTCTTTCACACCAAGCTTGAAACGAAAGTGAGTAAATTTCTCCCTGCATAAAGCTTTTGTAAGAACATCTGCCGTTTGATCTTCAGTATTGCAAAACTTTAACTTCACTTGCTTTTGTGCCACCATGTCTCTGATAAAATGATGCTTCAATTCAATATGTTTTGATCCTCCATGAAGAGCTGGATTCTTTGATAAATGAATAGCAGACCTGCTATCACACCAAATTGTTGTTGCCTCCATTTGCTTGAAACCAAGATCCTCCAAAATTCTTCGTAGCCACACAGCTTGACAAGTAGCTGCAGTAGCTGAAATATACTCAGCCTCAGTACTTGACAAAGCTACTGAGTTTTGCTTCTTTACACACCAGGAAATAGCACCACTTCCGATATTGAATCCATAGGCGGACACACTTTTCCTGTCATCTATGCTTCCAGCCCAGTCACTATCGCTATATCCTTCAAGACATATTCCATTTTGAGGAGTGTACCACAAACCATAATCAATTGTACCAGAAACATATCTTAAAACTCTTTTTGCTGCACCAGAATGATCTTTTGAGGGAGTTTGCATAAACCTTGTTAATACATTTACTGCAAAAGCAATATCTGGACGAGAGTGAGTTAAGTACATTGATGTGTTGTAAAACACATCTGTTTTTCTAGTTTTTTTTAATTCGGTTTGTACAGTTTTAGTCAATTTTAGAGTCGATAGATGCTGGTTCTTCACATTTCTATAATTTAATGTTCGCAGGTTATAAACACATCATTTTGGCATAAAAGATCAAGAAAACGAGTGTCCGGGTGAACGAGAACAATTACACGAACAAAGGAAAAAAGAATTCTGGATTATCAACTCCTCGCGCTACGCGAGGACCAAATGAAACCCTGTCGCGCTACGCGACAGGTGGGAAATGACAATTTTACCCCTTACTTAATGATGCCGGTTGACCCGACTATTTTGTCGGGTAGTGGAACCCGTCGCGCTACGCGACGGGTGTGGATGTACATGTCGCGCTACGCGACAGGGTTAAAATCTCAGAAAATCAAGTTTATGATTTGGAAAACGGCTAGAGGCGGAGATATTCGGTTTTGGGACGATCAGAGACTACATTGGAGGCGACCAAAGAGTTCTGGAAGGCAAGTGAGGCAAGATCCATCATCGGGAGGCCCTAGGATTGCAAATCGAAGGGTGTAATCGCGATCAGTTCTTATTCTTGTTTTGTTTTCCATTCGTATGATGTTTTACTATGGTTTATACAGTAGATCTTTCTGTTTATTCATGATTACTATTGGCTAGACCTTTTAAACTACCTAGGGTTTTATAACTATGCATGTTTGATTGTAGTAACGATTGATTGTGGAACAAGTTTGGATTTTTAATGGTTTATGATTTGGTTTTGAAATCTTGAATGTGGATGAATGTTTATGATGTTTGCGATTTAATTATTATGTCCTCATATGCTTTGGCGGATGTCTTTCGTGTAACGAGCATATGCTAGATCATTTACTTGGTGTTCTTGATTTGTAGATGTGTTACTAGACGTAGTAATTCATAGGAATAATAATTGGATAATAAATGATTTTAAATGTTTAACCAAAGTCAATAGCTGTGAAGTGAGGATTTGTTAACATATCTTGCATGTTTGAATGCTAGTTAAAGTCTTTGTGAAAAGACTAAGATTAGGTTATTGAAACATAGTATTGTATGTTAAGTTCAAGATGGATTTCCTTATTGTCCTTTACATGTGATGTGTTGAAACTATTATTACCGTGAGGAATATGTTTTTTTGGACATACCATTAATGGGTTGGTTAACTTGTGAGAGTAATTAACATAAATCGGCGTTTAAAATACTTGTAGGCATTTTAGTTGAAATCTTTATAAAGGGTTAAAGAATCTCTAATCTGTTAATGAGTTAATATTCAAAGATCCCGGTTCCCTGACTAGTTCCATAATCAATCTAAACATTTCAAACATGTATAAAGTAAACCCTAGGTAGTCATTTCATCATTCGTGAATTCTAGTTGTATTTGCTCTTATTTAAGTCTTGAGTCGATTGTTCTAAATTGTTAATTTTAGTTTAAGTAGTTAATCACAAAACCCCCTTTTTAAACATATAATTTAATTTAAGTTCTTTGTATAGATAAGTCATTGAGTCTAGTTGTTGCAGTCTGTAAAAGTCTGTGGGTTCGATATCCGGACTTACTTTTGTCTTGCTACATACGATAGGTACACTTGCCTGTCAGTAGCTTAGGTTTTAGAGAGTCTAGAGTATTACTTAGTGTCTAGAATAGTATTGGTTTTTATTAGTTTTAATTAAGCTACTTTACACACATCATACATTAGTCCTCCAACCATACTTCTATATCTTGAAGGGTCTATCTTGTCAGCTCCATCTTCACACATGAACTTCTCATTAGAATTCATAGGAGTATCAGCAGCTTTACACCCAATCATACCAAATTTTTGAAGCAGCCCTTCAGCATACTTGTGTTGATTTACAAAGATACCCAACTTACTTTGATGAATTTCAAGCCCAAGAAAGAACTTAAGATCTCCCAAATCAGTCATCTCAAATTCTCTCATCATCAATTGCTTAAAATTAAGAAGTAAACAAGAACTACCACTTGTATAAATGATATCATCTACATATAAACAAACATAAATGATATTACCTTCTTTTTCCTTCTTCACATACAGGGTTGGTTCGTTATAGCTCCTAATGAAACCTTGACTTGCAAGATATGTATCTATTCGAGAATACCAAGCTCTTGGTGCCTGTTTCAGCCCATATAGAGCTTTATGAAGCTTGTAAACTTTATCCTCCTGGCCTGTAATCTCAAATCCTTGAGGCTGCTCTACATAAATTTCTTCTTCTAGAATCCCATTGAGAAATGCAGACTTTACATCTAGTTGACTTATCTTCCACCCCAAACTGGCTGCTACTGCAATGACTGTTCTTACGGTTTCAAATCTGGCTACTGGAGCAAAAGTATCATGAAAGTCTATTCCCTTTTGTTGAGAATAGCCTTTAGCCACAAGCCTTGCTTTATGCTTCACAATTTCACCATTTTTTCCAACTTTGGTTTTATATAGCCACTTTAAACCAACAATATTTTTGTTTTCAGGAGCATCAATTAGATCCCAGGTGCCATTCTTTTCTATTGAAGAAATTTCTTCCTTCATTGCTTTTTTCCATTCTTCTTTTAAAATTGCCTCTTCATATATGATGGGATCTCTTATATTCAAGGCAAACTGACATGCTACATAATCTTCAATAACAGGACAGTTAGAGTAAACATCATTAAGATCTCTAACCTTTTGAGGAGGTGATGATGAATCAGTTATAACTTCATTAGTGTTACTTGGACCAGCTACTGCATTATGATTTTGACTTGTAGAGGGAACATCATTAACTTGAATTGTGTTATTTTCATGCCCAGCTTCATTCAAATCATTTGTCTCACTTGTAGGATCAAGAATCATAGGATCAAAGGTACTTAAATCCCACAAGTGATTATTATCTCTTCCTTTTTCATTTGACCAATCCCAAGCACTTTCTTCAAAGAACTTTACATCTCTTTGTGTAATAATCTGCTTGGTCTTTGGATTATACAACCTGTACCCTTTAGTTTGAGAAGAGTATCCAATCAAGATACATTTCTCAGACTTGGGTTCAAACTTGTGTCTTTGTTGAGCAGGAGTTAACCCATAACATAGGCACCGAAAGATACGCAGATCATTTACATTTGGTCTCTCACCAGACCACATGTGAATAGGGGTTTTGTTGTCAACAGCTTTTGTAGGGGATAGATTGAGAATATGAACAGCAGTAGCAACTGCTTCAGCCCAAAAATAACTAGGCATGCCCTTTGCTTGTAGCATACATTGGGCCATTTCAACAACAGTTCTATTTTTTCTTTCACAAACCCCATTTTGCTCAGGAGTAAAAGGGGCTGTGAGATGCCTTTTAATACCATGAGTTTCACAAAACATGTTGAACTCATTTGAACAAAACTCCCCTCCCCTGTCTGTTCTTAAAATTTTCACAGAATGACCACTTTGTTTTTCAACCATTGTTTTAAAAATTTTAAATTTGGAAAACACTTCTGATTTCTTTTCCAGAAAGTATACCCATGTCATACGAGAAAAATCATCAACAAATAATAAGAAGTACTTACTTCTTCCCAGGCTGTTAACCGGCATGGGACCACATACATCTGAGTGAATAATTTCCAAGATTCGAGAAGCTCGCTTTTGACTTGGTTGAAATGACAACTTGTGTTGTTTACCAAGCACACACCCTTCACAATTCTTTATCTCTTTGATCTGTGGTAATCCTTGAACCATCTTGTTCTTCTGCAACTGTTGCAAGGCATGTGTATGAAGATGACCAAACCTGCAGTGCCATAGTTTTGTGAGTTCATGCGCATGAACAACTGCAGTGTTGTCTTTCACCCGGGTAGCATCTAAAGGGAACATGTTGTTGGTCGCCAGCTGAACCTTCATAAGTTCAGACTTAGTTTCCTTGTGGACAATTGAACAAGCATTATCATCAAACAACAGACTGTATCCTTTCCTCATTAATTGACCCACACTTAGTAGGTTATATTCTAACTTTGGGGCATAGTATACATCTTCCAGAAATTTTAGAGTACCATCCTTCATAAGGATCTGCACAGTTCCTTTGCCTTCAACCTCCAAGTTCTTTTTATCACCAAGTCTCACAGAGATTTTGAAGGATGTATTAAGCATAACAAAACTCCCTTTGGCACTTGTCATGTGATTTGAGCATCCTGAGTCCACAAACCATAGGCTCGGATTAGTGAACTCAGAAGTCATTGAGTCATCCTCATCAGTCATTGAAGTTGTAATTGCCATAAACAGGTGAGCCACCTCATCATTTGCACCTTCTTCTTCTTGATTGTTGGCGACTGCATTGACTGGTTCTTCATCAGCAAACCAGCAGTCCCTTTTGATGTGCCCATACCGATTGCAGTGGTAGCATTGAGGAACTTTGTTTTTATCACTTTGAGATCTTCCTCTACCACGACCTCTGAATCCTCCTCTACCACGTCCTCTAGCTCCACCATCATTGTTTTGTCTGCGATATGGCTGGTACACCTGTAATGCTTGTTCATCGGATCTTCCTGTATCACCAGTCTTTGGATCTCCAGATCTACTGTTTAATCGTTCTTCTTGTGATTGTAGGCAGCCCATTAACTTCACTGCACTTAGTTGGGAAAGATCATATGCTACTTCAATAGATGGAACAACATGATCATACCTTTCTGTGAGGCTTCTTAATATTTTCTCCACAATCTTTTGATCAGAAACATCTTCTCCAAAGCCACGTTGTTGGCTAGCAACCGCCATCACACGTGAAAAATAATCTCCAATGGCTTCATTTTCTTTCATCATCAAGTTTTCAAAGTCTCGTCTAAGACCTTGTAACTTTACTGCTTGTACCTGTGAGTCTCCTTGAAACTCCATACGAAGGATGTCCCAGGCTTCTTGTGCTGTATTTGCCGCTGCTATCCGAGAGAACAACACATCATGGACTCCTTGTTGAATCACCACCATTGCACGTGCATCATCCTTGGCCTCCTTTCGATTCCTTTCAAGATCATCACCATAATCAGTGACCCCCAGGTTCACAATATCCCACAACTCCCTGGATCGTAGAATAGTTCTCATCCTAACACTCCAATGTTCATACCCATCACCTTTGAACACCGGAATTGGAGTGTTAGCCGTACCAGAGACATTAATTGGATCCGCCATCAATATTCTGTACCTGTGATCTTCAAAACTTACTAGCTCTGATACCACGTGTTGGTATGAGCTTACAAATTGCACCTTCAATTCTTACGTAAACAACTAAACAAATATGGAATGCAAATGCTTTCTTATTCACTTTCAGAAATCAGAGTACATCCAAACCAAGAAATAAACTCTACTATTTATAATCAAAAAGATAACGACTAAGGAAAAACCAAAAGACTCGGGTAACTCAACAGATTAACCAACGGCTTTATTCATTAATGGTAAAGGACTTGAACCAGCAGATAAACTGAAGACTTTAAGAAGAATTTGAATTACACATCAACAGATAAAGCATGTCAAACTAGCATAACAGCAAGTGTTGTTAATGGAGAATTAGTGTGTCCTACAACAGAAGACTACAAGATTCGTGAGTCACTTCTATTATAGTGTAAATTGATATTCTGCTTTTTAACATCTAATTTAGTTAGTTTTCCAGATGATGAGAAAATGGGAAAAGGTCGTTATACAAGTAAAGCCGAATTAAGGAAACAAAGCAGATTAATGAAAAATGGGCCCGGGAAAAATCAACTGACATGTGGCAGGGTGAATAAATGTGAAGGGTTTTCTCCAAACAGTTTCGACCGAGTTCTTCTTGATGCTCCTTGTTCTGCTCTTGGATTGAGACCGCGCTTGTTTGCTGCAGAGGTAAATCCTGTTTACTTAAATAAACCTACGACTACACCCAAATAGACCCAATCTGAGTTGAGCATCTCATTAGCTCCATTATATTTATTTTGCACCTGAATTCTAAATGACAATGACTTTTAGAGTCTGTTTGATTGGCTGAAATTGGGGAAGGAATGAACCAAATATATTCATTTAGAAAAGTGAATTCTTGGGTCCCTGATTGATCATCCTGCGCATGAACCATACCCAAGGTTAGAACTACTTGAAGAATTAACACAAAATAGAAAGTTCTGAATATGGCCATTTTTACGACTTGAGATATCAGGTTGAAATCTTTATCTTAAAAGGAATACACTTGCATTTATGTGTAAGTTAATTAGTTTTATATATCAAGTTGTTTGCATGAGATCATATTCTAGTATTCAACCCTCATTAGCACCCACCATCATATGAATTAAAACCTTTGATCAGATTAGTTCTTATTTTATGAGAAGAAACATTTGTTAAAGTTAGTAAATTAATATGGAAGATCTTAGATAATAATATAATTCTAGTTTTCAGTAGGGTCTTTGATAACTCTAATCTTAGATCATAATCAAACGATAACTATGAGCCGTGTACTTATTCGGAGCAGCCTCTCTATCCCAACATGGGATAGGGGTAAGGTTTGTGTCTATCTTTCCCTCCTAGAACCTACTGAAAAGTAGGAACATACTCGGTAAGTTTGTTTGTTTTGATAGAGTTTAATTAGTCTACCTTTTAGGCTTTAATTCTTAAATAGTTTGCTCTTATGGTATAGAGGAATATATATTTAGAATGGATAGATCAAATTCAAATCTATTGTACACCAACAATTTCTTTAATTAGTATTTTCTTTGGAAGTTGTGCAGCTACAATCTATGTTTGTCCATGACCAGGGGTGGATCTAGGTCCATGGCCAGGGTCAAGTGACCCCGTAGTTTTTTTTCTTTCTATATGTAGCTTGTAATGCCGAAATTCAAGTGACCCGTAAGTTTGACCATTATAAATAAATTGCGTGATGATTTCTTTGATGAATTGAAAGTTTAAACACCAAAATTGGGAAATATGTCGAACGTTTGGACGGCGTTAGGGTTTTTTAACGGCGGTCCGCTAGAGGTAAATATGTCGAACGTTTGGGAGGATTTTCATAGTTGTGACCGGCAATGGCCAATTGATCAAAGTTCGAATTATTAAAAGCCAATTTGCCTTTTAAATTTATACTAATAAGTTATAAAACATATCTAATTAGTGCATTTTCATTTAATAGCAAATCGATTGTTGGATTAATAAATTAATGTTGGTAAGACCGCAGGACGTTATTTGGACAATTTTTCCATCTTATATCCTTGGAACCATGCAAGCAAGTAATACATGGCTTGATGGTGTAGGTAACAGTGAGACTTGGCAATTTTCATCTGTTGAGGGTATTGGCATGTTAGGTGTACAAGTTCTGTTTAAAAATTTAATCGTTAAAACAATTAATAATTATCCTACTTTTTCAACAAGTTTTACATTAAATTTAACATGTCAAACCAACATTGGTGCTTAGTTTGTGTAGCATTCCATGCTTTATAACTGGTACATTTCATTTTTTAAATCAAAATATCATTTTTGTTCACGCATACAATAATGTGGCTCATCAACAACCATAAAACAAGAAGGGCGAACCAAACAATGTAAGCAAAAATATTTATTTCTTGTTGAATTAAAACCACTTACATTTCGAGAGGCACAATAGAAGCCGCAACATGCCGCAACATTATGCATTTGATGTCCGCAGGTCTTACTATTCACAATGAGTTAAACAACTACCTAATTAGAAGGTAATCAAACTCTGAGGAAGCTTTGATGGTGCTAACATACTTACCATGATCATCAATCAATAATGTTAACATGTAGCACGATAGTAAGTAAAATCATTGTATTTGCGATAAAAAGTTAGAGAAATGTTTTTAGATGAAAATAAACTCTAATGAAATTTTTAAGTGATGTCACATATTTAGGATGAATAGTCAATCAAGAATGTTAATGTGTTGCATGTGATGTCGTTTTTATTGTAATAGAAATTTTTGAGATAATAATATGTATATTTTTCATAAATGTGTAGCATTATAAAAATTTTAAATATAACAATAACATTAAAATTCATCTATATCATAACAATAATCATTTTGTGTGGTTAATCCAACTACAAAATCACGAGAATTTTCAACATTTGCATTATTTTCATTCATTGTTCTTTTCGTATGGTTTTGACGATGACAACATCTGTGACAATAACGGGGTTTTGCATTGATGACGCATATGTCTTTTATGATGACATCTTGAGCATATTGTTGGACATGTTTCCTCACCTTGAGAAGGAATATGTTTATTTTCTCGAGTACGGCCGACTTGCCTTCGTTCCATTTAAGGTGTCTCTAGACTATCATCATCTTCTTGTAATTCCCACTCAGATTCATCTGGAACCGTGTTTATCGACTCTACGTATGTCGTAACATGAATCTCGTTTTTAAACCTGTCAATTGCCCAATGAAAACAATCATATTGTTTCAGAAATTTTGAAACAACAATCACATGATCACATGGCAACCGAGACAATTGCCATTTGCGATAACTGCATTTTTTGTTGAAAATATCGACAACACAACGGTTATATCCATCGTCAACGTTAAAATGATAATCATCAATGCCCCTGAGTTATTGATAGCGAATAGCGGTAAATAGCGATAAGCTACCTATATGCTACGTAGCGAATAGAAGTAAATAGCGATCGCTATATTGTGTTTAGCGATTAAATAAAAAAATCAATAAATAATATTTTTTGTCATATAAAGAAAACAAATAAACCAATTAAATGAAATTTAGCGTAAGTTTTTATCAAAATTATAACTTTAAGGGTTAATAAAGGCAAATTTTACCATAATTTTAGTTGTAACTCTAAGAATACATAAAAGCACGCTTAATCTAAAACCTAAAAGAGCCGATTGTTGTCATCAGCGATAACTATCGTCGGTTCTCTTCCTCCTCCTGTCATCGTGAAGCCGTTCATCACTTTCATCAACTCGTAATTACAGGGAATTCTTCATATCGTGAGTGCAGGTTATTCTTCATCTCCAATTCGATGCAATACGATTAAGATTCGCGACTAAGTGGTAACAAATTCGAGATTTTGGGTTTCTAAATTCCCTATTTCATGCCAAATGGTTCGAATCTCAGTCGAATTCATCACACTTGAGCGAATTTAATGACTATGTTCTCGCTATCTTCACGCTTTTTAGTCGCTAAGTGCTAACCACAAATAGCGGTAGCTCTACGATACGTTATGTAGCGCGCTATAGCGACCGCTACCATCGCTATTGATAACTATGGACCAGCCACGTCTAGCATGTCTGAATTCTTTTTGATATTTTGTGTTCAGAAAAAATAAATTAAAAAGTTATTTAATTTCGGAAACTTACCCCTAACTTGTCTTCGCTCAAAATACCATTTTTGTAACAAAGAAAAAAAATCAAGCAGTCTTGTTATCAGTAATTTCCTGGCATTTCGAGACAACGCGCTAATAGACTAGACGATGTTCGAAGTCATTATATTAAATCGTTGAACAAGGCAATGTTACCGATCCTATTTATGAAAACCAACACTTGTAAGTGTCTCTGGATGGTAGGTTGGATACTACAAAGCGCATTAAAATTTCCCTCAAATTTATTGACTCTGTAGGCATTACATGTTGCCCACCACAAGCTTTCTTGTGATTTACCTTTCAGACGCAAAGTTACCATCAAATGCCTGCAACAAAGACAATCATAGGCTAACAGATAGATGTTCTCACAACCAAATCAATGGATGTTACTCTATTTGAAATAATTGCAAGATTTGGAAAATCAGCAATGACATCTTTAAGTTTGGACAGAAACATGTCCATGCAGCCCTGTTTTTTGTCTTTTTGACACCAAACACGATAGGTAAAATTTGATTATTCCTATCCATACCGATCGCCAAAAACATGATGCCTTTAAATGTACCCTTAAGATGAGCATCATCAATAATTATGATTAGAAGAAGACAGTTAACGAAACTACGAGCCTGTAAATAAATTATAATATTTATATAATATCAATTAAATTAATGTAATATATGTTGTTTTCAAAATAAATAACTTACTCTTTAGCTAATTGTCACTTAGGATATGAGTTAAATAAATAACTTACTCGAAACGGTTAAATTTGTCACTTAGGATATGAGTTGTTGTACCGGGATTTGCTAATTGTTTATTATAACAATATGCATGTAGTTTCACAAATTACTCTTTAGCTGATCCGGCCAAAATTTGTTTTGCATGGTGTTTTTTCCTCGCCAGGCTTGTTTCTATGATATGTTTACCTTAAATATTTAATTGATGTCCTGAACAATTTCCTTTCCCCAGTAAATATGACCACAATCCGTTTGCGTTCTGAAGCATGTGTGCTCATTGTTAAAAAAGTCACATGAAATGTATATGTATCATTGTAAGTGGAAGCTCTTAAAACCCACTCATAGGCTTTCAAACAACAACTTACCACAAGTCTTCTTTTAGATGACTTTTGAACATTTAATCAAAACATTATTTTAGTGTCAATGTGTCATCATAGAAACAACAAGCTTTAATTCCTCCTTATTATTGAAAACTTTATTAACAATTGGATGCGTAGACAAGGAGGAAGGTTTTAAAACTATACGTTGATACTCGGGTAGAGGTTCATTGTTGAAAAAAACTTATTATATAAATCATAATCAGCATCTGGTTCATGACTCAAATTATTAAAATTGTAAGTAGGAGTGTTTAAGTCAAGAATGACACTTTTTTGAATTAGATCCGTAAGATGATTTTTTTTCTAACGCGATGTTGACGGCTCTATCATCGTTAACGGCATACATATAACATACTTCACTCAAATTTTTTTCATTAAACTTCGTAAAAACTGACATATTGTTGTCATCGTATATGTTAATAAGATATGCGTATGTTGAAAATTTATAAGATAAACGAGCTATTTATAGAATACCAAAGCGATTAGAAATTAACTCTATTAGTTCTTCGTAAGAGCATTCGGAGTGGGAGCCGGGAGAGAGGCGGGGAGAGGCGGGGAGCCCCGGGGCCGATCGGGAACACCACCCCCGGAAGTGGGGTGGGGTGAATCGGGGACATCACACCGAATCTCACCGACCGTGGGAAACAACCGTTGTCAAACGGTTAGTTTTAAAAAAAAAAAAACCAATTTTTTTCTATTTAAACAACTCAAAAACCAACCAAAATCTCACACTTTTTTCTCTCATCTTCTACAATCTATACACTAAAATTTCTAAAATTTTCAACTAAAATGGAAGGAGGTTCATCACGTGGTGGGTCGTCAACCAAGAAATTTAGAAAACCACGACAAAAAAATGTTCAAACGCCTCAAATGAACCCGTTCAACACACCCGGGTATCATCCACAAATGCCATCTCCGAATCAACCAACATTTTACTACGATCCAATGAACCCGCCTCCATATTTGCAACATTCACCGGGCACTCAACAACAATTCAATCGGTGGGAGCAATCGTATCAACAAGACCAACAAAGTTACCAACAATTCGATCAACAAACTTTTCAACAACAATCTCCATTTCAAGGTATTTTTTATACGTTTATTTTTATATTTTGTTTTTTTTATAAGTTTATTTTATAAGTTTATTTTTTAAGTCTATTTTTTTTGTTTATTTTTATAAGTTTATTTTTTAAGTCTATTTTTATACGTTTATTTTTATGTTTAGACTATCGTGACCATAATCAAGACGACTCGGATTCAAGCGAACATAATAAAAGTGTTCAAGTCGAGTCGGAAGAAGAAGAAGAACAAGAACCGGTTAGGCGACCGGGAAAGAAACCAATTGGAAAGAAAGCACCGGCCAAGCGTTGGTCCGATGAAGAAGAGGTTGCGTTGGCCAGAGCTTGGCTAACTATTTCTGAAAATCCCGATGTTGGTAATGCGCAAAAACGGGATGGTTTTTATAAAAAGGTATTTTTTAACATTGTTTAAGTTAACAAAAAAAGTAACGGTTGATGCTTAAATTTATGTTGTTTATATGTAGGTAACCGAACATTTTCACCATCTCATCTCGTGAAGGACAGGTCGAGGACTGTTGATCAAATTTATTCCAAATGGAACGATATGAACGCCTCCATGAAGAAATGGAATGGTTTTTACCAACAGTGTTCAATGAATCGCAAAAGCGGTGAAGGGGATGAACAAGTTTTGAAAACGGCCATGAAAAACTACAAAATCTTGGTCAAGTCAAAGGGATTCGATCACATCCAAGCGTGGGATGTGGTCCGCGATAGCCCTTTATGGTGCGACATTCCACCAGTAGGTTGTGACTCACAATCTACAACAAAAAGGCCGAAGCCAAACGAGTCAATGGGTAGTGCGAACCCCCACATCGACATCAACCTTGATGATGACGAAGACATCAACATCAACCTTGATCGTGATGGCCCACGCATTTATTATGAACCGGATAGGCCAACAAGAAAGGGCAAAAGATCGGCCGCGTCCTCCTCGTCGCATGACGATTTAATTCAACAAATGGCGGAATTCAACTCGTTGAACAAAGAGGAATCCCAAAAAAGAGAACGCCATCGAGAAGAAAAACTCCGTGTTTTGCAAGAGGAGAAAGAAGCACGCGTTGCATTAATGCGACGACAACAACAGGCTTTAGACGAACAGCAAAAGGCTGTAGATTTAGAGTTTATGATGAAAGACCACACAATTTATCAAGAACCAATGCTACAACTGATTCTCGATCGTAAACGAGAAATTGCTGCTCGTTGGAGATGGCATTGCCCTTTCTAGGTTTTTAATTTAATTTTTTAGGTTGTACTCTTTTTTTTTTGTTGTACTCCTTTTTTTTATTGGTTGTATTTTTTTTTTGAATTCTTTTTTTTTATTTTAAATTTAATGAATCTTTTTTTATTTTATTAATATTATTATTATTATTATTTATTGTTAAAATAATTAATTAAAAATAAGATTTGAAAATGGGAAAAAGTGGGAAAAGTGGGACGACACCGTGCAAAATGGGGAAAAGTGGAGAAAAGTGGGGAAAAGTGAGGAAAGCTGATGTGGCGCTGATGTGGCAACGGGGAAAAGTGGGGAGTTTCTAGACGACTCCTTGTGGTCTAACTGATTCTTGAAGGAGTAAATAAAGTGTTTCGAACACAATCTACAAAAAAGTAATCATATGTATCGTATCGTTATTTTCTTCCCAGTTTCCATCAATACAAACAATTATTGTAGACTCCATTTTATCAAGAATTCTATATGCAGACTTTCAATGATAGAGATTTATCATTGAATATATATATATAGGGGAAAGATCAAATAAAAAGTCTTTTTTGCCTAAGAAGGCTAAAAAGGATATTTAAAACCTTCAAAACCGACCCAAACGAACTCCGATTGAACTCATTTCGATTGCATTGGAATCGTCTCATCCAACCCTACAATATTAGCTTTTAGGTTTTAACTTTAACGACTAGTTTTAAAATTTAGATTTTAGGGCTTGATTTTTAGCTTTTAGGTTTTATCTTTATGTTTAAGGTTTGTTTTTAAAGTTTTGGTTTTAGTATTTGGGTTTATTGTTTATGATTTTGGGTTTGGGTTTTAGTGTTCGACAAGACGGTTCCAATGATGCAAAAATGAATTAAATCGGAGTTTGTTTGGTTCGGTTTTCGAGTTTTTAAAAATCCTTCTTAGCCTTCTTAGGCAAAATGGACTTTTTAGGGGAACCTTCCCCTATATATATATATATATATATATATATATAACACAACAAAATGAAAGCCACGGACGCCTTTATCAAATGGGCGGGGGTACGTCTGCTATTTGTGGGTGGATGCCTATTTACCCATGGGCGGCGCCCGTGTGGGGTTTGAAAGTTTTTAGAAAAAATTGCATGTTGGTGCCTGTATCCAGTGGGCAGGCGCCTATTTACCCGTAAGTGGCGCTCATGATGCTTCACGGTTTTGAATTTTTTTGAAAAAATGTGCAGACAGACGCCTGCTATTTGTGTGTGGACGCCTGTGTATGTAAATCGATCATTTAATATTAAAACACATGTAAAATAGGTCGGGGCGTCAATAAATTAGGTCTGGACGCCTGTTTACATGGTACGGGCGCCCGTAAAAAAACGTCTACACAAAAAATACCAAATACATAGTTCGCCTGTGACACGGTTGTAAGGGTGGAACCAACGCCCGGGACCGGTTTTGAAATTATACGGGCGAGCGTCAGCCACAACAAGCGTTGGCGTCTTTACGAGACACGAGTGTTCAGATAATTGGCCAAAAATGTGGGCTTCTCCCTGTGTGTATACAAGCGTTGTCACATGTATAGAAGTGGTCAATTGACCAAAGTGTATCTTAGGACAAAGGTGGCGTGTATGAGCATTTTGAGAATTTTCTCATTAAATATTTTTTTTTATTTCCATTGTTGACTTTTCAAACAATAGGTGGCTGCCACAACGAGTTGACGACTGTAGTACATTCGTACATGAGGGCAAATTAAAGAAAAAATATTATGAATTGATTGGACAGGAGAGTAGACCAGAGACCAATTCATGTGTTTGCTCCTTGAACTATATTATGTTTAATGAACAAGTGTAAGTGTCAACCATCTTGATTTTTCGGCCTGTATTTTAACACCATACTCAAGGACCATCGTGATAAACATTGACCAATAATTACGGACCATATTATATAAAAATTACAGACCGTATTTTAACACATATAATCAATGACAAAATGTATAATCACAGATCACGTTATGTGAAAATCACGAACCGTTAATTAGCATGAATGATCAAAGGACCAAGTGCATAATCACGTACCAAGCATAAAAATCACGTACCACGTAAAAAGAATTAAAATAACTATAATAATATTATACTTAAATTAAAGATAATAAAACTCTCAATTTTATGGTGTAATTTAAAAAAAAATTAAACGTTTAAAAGTTATTCGATTTACACACAAAAAAGTCAATAAATGTAGGCAATTTTTTTTCCATTTTAAATTTAACTCACCACCCCCCATTGTGAGACACCATTCGGATGTCTTCTATACGCTCGTATAGGGCTTATACGCCCGTATAAAGTCAGTCAACCCGACAAAAGCTGCTACCGCTGACGTATCAGGTTTAAAATGAAACTATATGACTGTATAGGCCCTATACGGGCATATAGTTCATCTTTATACGGCCATATAGTACCTATACGAGCATATAGTTTATCTGTATACGATCATATAGACCCTATACTGACATATTGTTCATTTGTATACGGGCATATATACCCTATACTGGCATATAGTTCATTTCTATATGGCCATATGTATTTTCTATATGTTATGTGGTTGTGTATTACTTATTTGTTTCTTATTTGGTTATGTGTAATTTATGTGGTTGTTATATGTTTGTGTATTTATTTCTATGGTTCTTTAATAGTTTATATAATCAAACGTTTGTGAAATTACCCTTTTTTTTAAAAGATAGCAATACAATTTATTTTTACGCGAGTTTAGTCATAACATTTTTTAAATAAATAACATATATAAACAATTTTCGCAACGAAGCAAGTTTAAAAAAATATGCATGCAAACTTATATAAAAACGTATAATATCCGTGATAAAACCATACAAAAAAGTTAGCGTTAAAATTGATTTTCCTAAAATATATATATACGCCCGTATAGAGCATATACGGTATAAGTGGACACTGGTGTATGGATAGAGGGGATGGTGTATGGATAGTGTGAGCCTATATTTAAGGTTATTATCATTATTTTCCAATTAAACAGTGTTTTTATGTGACCCACACTCGTTCAGGCTTTGTCACAGCCTTTGAAATTACGTTGATATAATGAAAGATCATGTGACACCCCTTGTGTTCACAATAGTGATTTCAAGATTCAATTCCAGAGAAGGAAGGAGAATTTGATAGATTTTAATTTAGTTTATGAAACTACTGAAAATTAGACAGCCAAACAACATTTTCAAGTTAATTTACAGGAATGAAACCAAAATAAATGGTATTCAGAATACGGATTTCAAGATTCAATTCCAAAGAAGGAAGGAGACAATTTGATAGATTTAATATAGTTTATGAAACTACTAAAAATTAGACAGGCAAACAACATTTTCAAGTTAATTTACAGAAATGAAATCAAAATAAATGGTATTCACAATACAGATTTCAAGATTCAATTCCAGAGAAGGAAGGAGACAATTTGATAGATTTAATTTAGTTTATGAAACTACTGAAAATTAGACAGACAAACAACATTTTCAAGTTAATTTACAGAAATGAAATCAAAATAAATGGTATTCACAATACAGATTTCAAGATTCAATTCCAGAGAAGGAAGGAGACAATTTGATAGATTTAATTTAGTTTATGAAACTACTGAAAATTAGACAGACAAACAACATTTTCAAGTTAATTTACAGAAATGAAATCAAAATAAATGGTATTCACAATACAGATTTCAAGACTCAATTCTAGAGAAGGAAGGAGACAATTTGATATATTTAATTTAGTTTATGAAACTACTGAAAATTAGACAGACAAACAACATTTTCAAGTTAATTTACAGAAATGAAATCAAAATAAATTATAAATTGTATTCACAATACGGATTTCAAGATTTGATTATCTTAGATTTGGAATCCTCATACCATCAATACTCAATGACATGTTTTGATTTAGATAATTTGGTTTGGTCCCTTATTCTGCTTTCAAACACTTCTTTAGATCCATTACCACATCATTCATAGTTGGCCTTTCGACAGATGAGCTGTCAACACAGGCCATTGCTATATCTACCACCTTCCAGGCTATATTAGTTTCAAACTCCCCTTGTATCCTAGGATCAATTATATCTTCAACACTTCCTTTCTCAATCATAGATTTAACCCATCTAATTATATATATATCTGTTGATATTGCTGGCCTTCCGGTAGTCAATTCCAGAAGTACTACCCCAAAGCTATACACATCACTTTTCTCGGTCAACCTGTTTGTCGTGAAATAGCTGTAAACAAGAAGATAGTTGAATCATTTTAATAATAGCAGCTGATTGAATATCTATTTTAGAACTTTTATTTGAAAAAAAAAAAAAAAACTTACTCAGGGTCAAGGTAGCCAGGAGTGCCAGCAATTATTGTTGAAACATGTGTATCACCTTCTGTTGTAAAAGCTCTTGACAGACCAAAATCTGCTAGTTTTGCCTGTAAATTCTTTTTTAATAATATGTTTGTACACTTGACGTCTCTGTGGACTATTGGTGGCTGGCAGCCATGATGCATGTACTCTAACCCTGTTATGCAAACCCATGGAACCTATAATTACGTGTCTCTAAAACTGTAAATTTTAAGTAATCTGATTACTAACCTTGTGCTGCATCATACGCGATTTGAAGCCTTTTTTTCCAACTCAAAACATTTGGACTCTCATCTTCCCAAGTGATTAGTGCTTTTTAGTGATTGAAATGATCAAGAGAAGATTGATATTTGAAAGATTTATATAAAAAATTACCAAATAGATGCATTCCCAAGTTTCCGTTAGCCATGTACTCGTAGATAATTCCCTTGTGTTTGCCTTCATCACAGTAACCAACAAGTGAAGTTATGTTTTTATGATGAACACTCATGAGAAGGCTGACCTGTAGGTGAATGTAGCTCAATATAGTTTTTCTTTTAAATAATTTGGTTAAATCAGTTTTTTTTAAAAAAAAAATATGAAAGTATTTATTTGGAAACTTACTTCTGCCTGAAACTCCTTGTACCTTTGTGCTGATGATTCCGAAAGCATCTTCACAGCAACTCGGGTATCCCCAATTAACCCATAAAACACTGTTCCAAATCCTCCTTTCCCAATAACATTATTGAAGCTGTCAGTAATCCTTTGTACTTCTGAATATGTGAAACATTGCTTTCTCAGTTCAATGCTTGGATCTGCATTCATGAGTTCAAATCGTGGTTTCTTTCCTATGATTTTCTTTATTCAAAATGTATGGTTTATAAGGCTAACAAATTCCAAACCTTGTGTTTGTCTTCTTTTCGCGATCCATAGGACAACCAATATGGTCGATAACACGAATAATGTAGCAACTGTTGCTATCACTATGATTACAACTTTTTTGTTCTTATTTTTTTTACATGAACCTTTGGGGCAACCTCTGTTGAAAGAAGAGCATGGATTACGGAGCAATGGAAGGGATTAGTCATTATTCCCTTCTTAAAATATGGTCAAATACAGCTGTCCAAGAATCAATCTCAATCAAACGATTTATTATATTTCCTTGTATATTTGTTTTTCCTCCTTTTTATAGTGTGGTTCGTGGTCATTTGTAATAGAGCAATTTAGTCAATAATAAAATCTCTGATTATCATTTCAACATGGTATCAGAGCCATGAACTGGTCCGTGGACAAAACATTGTTCTGTTCATCATCAACCCTTTAACCAACCTGTGAGTCACCATGTCTGATGACAGCAGCTCTCATACAACATCGACACATGAGGATCTTTCAACCCAACTTGCCAATCTACTTAAAAGCAGCCTTAATATCCAAAATCAAAGTCAGAAACAAACGCTGTCAGATAGCTTGAAGATTAGTCTTAAGCTAAGTAGCCAGAACTATGCCTTATGGTCTCGAATGATCCGAGTTGCCATCGGGGGAAAATCAAAGAACCTATTAAGCCACTTAACAGGAAAACCACCTCCACCAGAACCAACAGACGAAAGGTACGAGCAATGGGAACAGGATGACTTAGTTGTGTTCTCATGGCTCATACAAAATATCGAACCTGCACTTGCAAGTAATCTCACTGAATTCCCTACAGCAAAATCGCTTTGGGATGCCTTGGTGACAACTTATAGCAGCGGAAAGGATAAACTTCAAACATTTGATCTTCATGTTAAAGCAAATGAGCTCAAACAGAACGGTTCGCCTCTTGAGGATTTCTGGATTATGGCGCAAGGAATCTGGGGGGAGATTGAACGGAGAGACCCGAACCCAATGACATGCGCCGTCGACATTGCCACATACAACAACATCAGGTCAGAACAAAAACTGTTCCAATTTCTTAATGCTCTTGATCGACAGTATGACTCTATTAAAAGAGAAATACTTCGATGGGACCCGTTACCCTCACCAGAGGGCGCCTATGCGGCTGTAAGAAAAGAGATGGCACACCAAGGAATCCTTGGAAATGCCTCAAACAACTCCTCTACACAACCTGGTGTAGCGGCATGGCTGGTTGCTAGTGGGTTGAGTAATTCAGAAGGGTTAGGGTTGATTTCGCGGGGGCGATATCGATCAGACCGGGGGTCATCTAGAATTGATAAATCAAAATTAAAATGTACCCATTGTGGGATGATGAAACACACTAAAGATCAATGCTTTAAACTTGTTGGATTTCCTGATGGGTGGAGTGATGGACGAAAGAAAAACGGAAAAACGACTGAAACTGAAGCGGGGAAAATAGCTGCTGCAGTGGGTAACGTGGATGCCGGAGGAGAAGGATGCTTCGCTGGGATGGCATCTGCAATTGATAATGGTAGTAAAGCAGGTAAAGGGCTTGAGAAGTTGCATTCAGGCCCTCCTTCTTCAAAAAATTCTTCCATTTTAAATCCTATATATTTTTCACCTAATGTGCTAGACTTTATGATTACTCCACGTGATGTACTGTGTGATAAACAAAAAGAACAAAAGCAAGTACAAACAAAAAAATTTGTCTACCCAAATATTGGAAAGGCAAATGTAATACAGAAGGATAATAAGAAAAATGATAAATCTTGGATTTTTGATTGTGGTGCTACAGATACCATGACATTTGAAATCTCTGATTTGGTGACCAAATCTAGGCCTAAAAAATCTCATATTCAGACTGCAAACGGTGCTGTTGTACATGTGAAAGGAGGGGGAACAATTGAAATTTCCCCAACATTAAAACTCTCAAATTGCCTTTATGTTCCCTCCCTATCACACAAGCTGTTGTCAATAAGCCACGTGACAAAGGAACTGAATTGCACTGTTGTAATGCATCCTACTTTCTGTATCTTACAGGATATCAGGACGGGAGTGATCATTGGGCGTGGCACTGAAAAACAAGGACTGTACTACGTGGATGAAGTGACTCAACAGGGAACTGTTATGTTAGCACATGGTTCTGCTGATAGAGAAGCTTGGCTTTGGCATAGAAGACTAGGGCACCCATCCACTAATTACTTAAAAGTTTTATTTCCAAAAATTTCAAATAAAATGTTAGCCTGTGAAACTTGTGTCTTGGCTAAAAGCCACAGACATAGTTTTAAACCAAGTAACACTAGAGTTGATTTTCCTTTTTCATTGGTTCATGCTGATGTGTGGGGGCCTGCTAAAGTGGTTGGGGGGCAAAACTTTCGTTATTTTTTACTCTTTGTTGATGATTGCACTCGTATGACTTGGGTTTATTTCTTAAAACATAAGTCTGAGGTATTTGATAAATTCAACATGTTTTATGCAATGATTCAAACACAATTTCAACAAAATATTCAAATTCTTCGATCCGATAATGGAGGGGAATTTGTTAACAATGCCATGAATAAATTATGTCAAACAAAAGGGATAATCCATCAGACCTCTTGTTCACATACACCCGAGCAAAACGGTGTGGTTGAACGAAAAAACCGTATCCTTCTTGAAATGACTCGTGCACTTTTAATTGAATCCCATGTGCCTAAATCTTTTTGGCCTGAAGCCATTGCTACATCTACTTATCTCCTAAATCGTCTCCCAACTAAGGCACTTGAACTAAAAACCCCTTTACAAGCCTTATCTGAATTCATGAACCTTCCTCCATCTCTTACTCTTGAACCACGAATTTTTGGGTGCTCAGTATTTGTTCACATACCTAAAAATGACCGAAGTAAACTTGATCCATGTGCCGAGAAGTGCGTTTTTGTGGGCTATGGGATAAATCAGAAGGGGTATAGATGTTATAGCCCAAAGAAGCATCACGTGTTCACCACCATGAATTGTGATTTCTTGGAAACAGAGTATTTCTATCATTCCCAACACAGTGGTCAGGGGGAGATGGAACATGTGGACGCACTGCATTGGCTAAAATGTTTAAACTCTACATCAGAAGTTGATCAAAGTACCAAAAATGAGTCACTTCATCACACATCAAGTAGTACTTCTACAAGTGCCAGTTCATATCCTTCCAATCTGAATCCAGAGGTAAGTAATTCTCAAGCTCATGAAGGAAATGAAAATAGTGTTGTCCCTAATAACAATGAACAGGAAGAACAACATGACACAACTCAAGAAACAACACAAGATGAACCCGTTCTAGAGACATCAATGGAAAATGAGCAGGTCCAGGAAGACACAACTGAAAATTATGCTCTTCCTCCAAGAACAAATAGAGGAGTCCCTCCAAAAAGATATTCTCCGGTAAAAGAGACACGTAGGTCTAAGTTTCCAGTAGCAAATATGGCTACAACAGGAAACTTGTCTAAAGAAGCTAAAGCCTTTGTTTCTTCTCTCTACTCCGAACAGACACCAACCACTATAACAGAGGCATTAGAATCAGAAAATTGGAGAAATGCTATGAAAATGGAGATGGAGGCATTGGTGAAAAATGATACATGGGAGAAGTGTACTCTTCCTCCTCAGAAGAAACCAGTGGGATGTCGATGGGTGTTTTCAATCAAATATAGACCTGATGGACGCATTGAGAGATATAAAGCCAGGTTGGTAGCCAAAGGATATACTCATACATATGGGATTGACTACTCAGAAACGTTCTCGCCAGTTGCCAAAATCGACACAATTAGAGTTCTTTTTTCCATAGCGGCTAACAAAAATTGGCCTCTTCATCAGTTTGATGTGAAGAATGCATTCCTTCATGGAGAACTGAAAGAAGAAGTTTACATGGAGGTGCCACCAGGGTTCACCGGAGAGTTTAAAGAAAGAGAAGTCTGTCGATTAAAAAAATCCCTCTATGGATTGAAACAGTCTCCCAGGGCATGGTTTGGAAGATTCACTTTGGCAATGAAGAAATATGGTTACAAACAGAGTAATTCGGATCATACTTTGTTTCTCAAACGCAGAAATGGGCTTGTAACATGTCTAATCATATATGTTGATGACATGATTATTACAGGAGATGACAAAGAAGAAATAGAACAACTAAGGAAAAACTTATTTGCAGAATTCGAGATGAAGGATTTGGGAAGATTGAAATATTTTCTTGGGATCGAAGTTCTAAGATCTAAACACGGGATCTTTATCTGTCAAAAAAGGTATGTGCTTGACTTACTAGCAGAAGTAGGGATGATTGACTGCAAACCAGCTGATACACCGATGATGATGAATCATGGTCTACGAATCGAGGAAGGGGTAGAGTTAGCAGACAAAGGGAGATACCAACGATTGGTAGGAAAACTAATATATTTGTCTCATACTTGACCAGATATAGCATATGCAGTCGGAGTTGTTAGCCAATTCATGCATAAACCTCAGGTTACACACATGGAGGCCGTTTTAAGAATTATGAAGTATCTTAAGGGGACTGTAGGACATGGGGTCCTCTTTAGACCTAATGGGCATTTAGATATCACCGGTTATACGGATGCTGATTGGGCAGGAGACAAAGGTGACCGTAGATCAACCTCAGGGTATTTTACGTTTGTAGGAGGAAATCTGGTTACATGGAGAAGTAAAAAACAAAAGGTGGTATCCCTGTCTAGTGCAGAAGCAGAATTTCGAGGAGTGGCACGAGGCTTAGCAGAAATATTATGGATACAAAAGCTTTTAACAGAAATTGGATTTCCTCCAACTAAAAC
This sequence comes from Mikania micrantha, assembly GCA_009363875.1. Classification (NCBI taxonomy): domain Eukaryota; kingdom Viridiplantae; phylum Streptophyta; class Magnoliopsida; order Asterales; family Asteraceae; genus Mikania; species Mikania micrantha. Next base: position 54,010,857 of record CM018689.1, read on the forward strand.
AAGCAAGATCATGTGTGACAATGAAGCTGCCATTCAAATATCAGAGAATCCGGTTCAACACGATCGAACAAAACATGTGGAAGTGGATAGGCATTTCATTAAAGAAAAACTGGAAGCAGGGATTGTGGAGCTACCATTTGTTCGGTCTGAAGACCAGTTAGCAGATATCCTCACAAAGGCGGTTAATGTGAGAGTATTCAATAGTTGTTTAAACAAGTTGTGCATTGGTGATCCCACTACTCAACTTGAGGGGGAGTGTTGAAAGAAGAGCATGGATTACGGAGCAATGGAAGGGATTAGTCATTATTCCCTTCTTAAAATATGGTCAAATACAGCTGTCCAAGAATCAATCTCAATCAAACGATTTATTATATTTCCTTGTATATTTGTTTTTCCTCCTTTTTATAGTGTGGTTCGTGGTCATTTGTAACAGAGCAATTTAGTCAATAATAAAATCTCTGATTATCATTTCAACAACCTCCTGTGTTTTTATCACTATCTGCTTCAATACTGGTAATTTAATAAATGTTAGACCAATGAAATGAGTGGTTATTTGTTTAATTTTCTTTACATTTCTTTAAGTGAGGGCCTAACCTCAGTGCTAGTGAGCCTTGCTTTGCCTTTTCTAGGAGTTTTGATGGCAGGGGTCTTTTGAAACTATTTCCTGTTAGATTGCTATAAGAAAAACCATGTTTAAGACCCAATTAAAACATGCAAATATACAAAACTTGTGCACTAGATTTACGACCAGGTAACTCACAGAATTCTCAAGAAATCTAGAGAAGCAAGAAAGTTTGGAACACTTCCTGTCAAGTTATTGTAGGACAGATCCCTGAAAAAGTAAAAATAATAGTGAAAAAATTGATATGATAGACACCAATAAACTAAGACAGTGCTTACAATGATTGTATCATTGTAAGATTAGCTAAAGCAGGAGCTATCTCTCCACTCAATCCGCTGAAGGACAAGTTCCTAAATTTGAAGCATGTTCAAGAAGTTATCAGTTCACAGTTTTAAAATAGGGGTAACTTTATATAAATGTAACCAACTTTCAGCTTTGTTCCAATTAGGTCACTCATATTTTTTTTGTTCCGATTAAGTCACTCATACTTTTTTTTGTTCCGATTAAGTCACTCATATTTTTTTTGTTCCGATTAGGTCACTGTACTTTTAATTTTGTTTCAATTAGGTCACTCATATGAGTGACTTAATCGGAACAAAAAAAAAGGATAAGTGACGTAATCGGAACAAAAAAAAAGTAAGAGTGACTTAATCGGAACAAAAAAAAAAGTATGAGTGACTTAATCGGGACAAAAAAAGTATGAGTGACTTAATCGGAACAAAAAAAAGTATGAGTGACCTAAGTGGAACAAAGCTGAAAGTTGGTTGCATTTGTATGACGTTTTCCCTTTAAAATAGGTTATATTGCGACTGTTATCATACATGGAAATGATCCTAAGATTATATGTATCATTGTAGCTGCAGCTAACACCATCCCAAACAGAACCATTTGGTACACATGGATCGCCTTGCCAGTTTCTTTTAATGCCATATGTTGACTTTATGCTCCACATCACAGTAGCTAATGTTAACAACACAGAAAATTGCTCAACAGACCATGTTAAATAAACATCTATTGCGATATGATGATTAAAAGTAGAGGTGACAATTTTGAACCGTCTACTAATGTATGTATGAATGGTAAAGTTAAGCTTAAAAGAAATAAATGGTGGTCGAAAATTACTCAAAGTGTATTTTTAATGCATAAGCTCCCTGAAATTATTTATGAAAAAAATTGGATCATTATTTTAACTAAAAGCTTCCAAGAAAAGTTACCAAATATCACAATTTTGACAACATATGGAACAAAAATTTTCTCTCATTTGTTAGGAGAGAGGGTTCAATTTTGTTAATTTAGGAGTGAGTTTAAGTTTTGAGAAACTAAGAACTTACACTCTTGGTTCATTGTGTTTGTTAAATTACCAAGAAAGGTAACACTTTTATCCTTTGCATTTGTTAAACATTGAACTTGCACTATTGGATTTGTCAAATGTTGAACTCATTCCTAATTTAGTCAAATATTTACTTTCGCTATTTATGAGAGAGAATTTTGTGTTTAGAACTTGATTTGACTCTTTACTCAACCCTAACCCAGTTATTCTATCACCTCTACCTAAAAGTAGAACCAGGGGCGGCCCGGGGGAGGGGCAAGCCTGAACCCCGTCCCGGGCCCATTTTTTAGGGGGCACAATTTTTTTGACGTATATGTTTATACAGAGATTCATTTAAAAGAGAACCAACAAGTTATAGATAACGAAAATGAACTGTTTATAAAAACACGGTTTAATAGTTACAAAAAGTAATTCTCTATAAAACATAGGAAGTTACTTTTATGTCATTTAAATCAGTGGTGTTCATTGGTTTGATCTAACCGGTTTCCATTTTATCCGAAAACCGAACCAAAGTCGGGAAGTGGTTCGGTTCAGTTTTGGTTAATACCAAACAAACTGAATAAATTGATTAAAAACCAAATAATCCGGTTACAAACCGAATCAACCAAATAAACCTGTTAAAAACCGAATAAATCGAATTTTATCTTATATAGTGTTTATAAAATAATAATTTTAAATCTGAATTAGGTTTATTCGGTTAACTGAATAAACCGAAGAAACCAAATTCAAACTAAAATGGAACCAATAACCGAACCGGAAACCGAAATTCAGAATTCGGATACTATCAGGAACCTAATTTGGAACTCGGATATGGTTGGAAACCGAACCAAAAACCAAATTCAAAATCCGTTTTTAGTTACAAATACGGTTCGGTTTTCGATTTTTTTGAACACCCTGTTTTAATATTTGTATACGCTAGGGGCCTTTTTTTTCCCGGCCAGTCCCGGGCACCTCAATTATTAGGGCCGCCCCTGAGTAGAACACTATGATAATTAAAAGAACACAGGTTAGTAGTAAATTATAAGGCTATACCATCTTGGTCTTCTGTCTGTCGTTGTTGAAGGCGTATTGCGTTATAAAGTTCAATTGCATTATACATAGGAGGAAGGGTTGAATTTTGTGTTCTGCCTATTGTAAGTTCATAAGATGATGAATTAAAAAAGGAGGTGAAATATGTGGTAGTGGTGTGATCAACTGGAGAAATTGGTCCACCCCAATTAACCCCATTCAGATAAATCATAAACTCTCTGCTTTCATTGCTTTTTACTGTTTCAATTTCAGCAAAGTAAATGTACATAAAAAACTCCTCACTTTCACTAGTAGCTTTCCATGTATACAGTAAATCATTTTTAGTGTTTGTAGGAAAGATGGCAGTGCTCATGACTTTTGATGGTACTTGTTCTTTTGTTGAAGGCCCTATAGAAACAGGTCTAGAAGTTTGTACATTTGTAATGCCAGAAAGGGCTATAGGATTCCATATTCTATCATACTTATCATCTGCATACCTGAGCCAACAATATGTGAGCAATCAAGCAGTGAAAGATAACTAGGGTCGTAAACGGGTTGTGTTCGTTAGTGGGTCCAACCCGACTCCCGCCGATGACATGAACACAAAATTTGTGTGACTTGTGAAATCAAACATGACACGAATATTCGTGGGTTGACACAAACACAACCCAAATGTTTTTAATTGTTTTTTCCATGTTGATACTTTAACATTGTAAAGAATACAAATGACAACTATATTTTTGATAATAAAATAACTAAATCAATTTATATTCTAAGCTTTAAATTTAGCATAAAATACCTTACCACTTTTATTCATGAAAAAAATATCTATATCTTTACTAGTATATAATACATATAGGAATGACATACTGATCTTTTATCAAAAACTCTTAAAATTAAGAGATTTACAACTCTTATAACATAAAGTACAAAAAATAAAGCTTTAAAAACCATAAACTAAATGGTTTTCTTTTACTTTTTAGTTTGTCCCATATTGATACTTGTAAAAAATAAAGTGTCATATAATACCTATGAATTTTATTATAATAAATTTTTTAGTTTAAAGAGTTGATTTGACAAAAATTAGGTGGTTTAAGCTTTTTACGAGCCAAAATCATTAGCCTAATTGTTTTGTTTTCCGCTGCATCGCGCGGGCATCTTACTAGTATATATATATTAATGTAAGTTGACCTCAAAGTAATAAGATGTAGTAGTTATTCGGTTATTACAATAACGAAGGGTTAACAATTGATCATTCCCCTGTGTACGTCTATATATATATATGATTGAACGAGTCAACCCACTGGGTCAGTTGGAAGCACATGGATTAATGAAGATTAAGAAGAGTTTAGATGCTGACCTGAGTGTTTCAGATGTACCAAAATTTGTGCGTTCAAATAGAACCAATGATTGTAATTGATTTGCATACATGGTGCTATCCAAAAGCCTTATTTCTAGTGCTGAAATAAAAGGCTTTCCAAGGCCTATACTTACAAGGCACACATGTATGTAATCTGATGAAGTGAGGTGTATAATCTCATAGTCCATTTCCAAGGACACATTAAAGTGAATTCTACTCCAATGATCATTTCCAAGGTAGAGGTCAAACTGTGGGGGTTGACCTTTAAAGTCATAGTTCCCATACATAAACCTCGCCCTTATCAAATACCTGTTGCCTTTCCCTTGTTTGGGTCTAAGTGTGTAGCAGTTTCTAGAGTTTTCAGGAAAACTTCTAAGACTTCTGAGCTGGAAATCCAGGGTGTTGGATTTATACGTGGATAATATTTCTTGATTTTTGCCACTCTCTATGAAACCCGCGTCTGAAACATAGTTTATTCCTGTTTTTTTATCCGTGTAGTTTGAACCTTCAGCTATCCCACAGTCTATGCTTATGAATCCTGCAAACAAAAACGTTATGAATCTATTTCCTACTAAGACTATGTGTTATCCATCACTCCCCCTCACTCCACGTAGGCGCCACGTAATCAAACAACATCATCACCCCCTTCTCACTTCACATCATATTTACCTATGTTATCCATCACTTCCCTATCACTCCATGTCATCACCACATTTTTCCCCCCTTCTTCTCCTTCACCGCGTGACAGCCCTGGCTGACCACCACTTGGTGGTCACGCCCATGTATGTTATGGTGATGGGGGCGTGAGGGAGGGTGGTCAAGCCCCTCTCATGCTGGATAACACATACCCTAAACATTCATTTGGCAAACTAAATTCTTGGGTTCGTACCTGATTGATCATCCTGGGCGTGGACCATAGCTAAGCTAAGAGCTGCTTGAAGGGTCAATACACAATAGAAACTTCCCAATAATGCCATTTCTACAGCAGATATCTGCTTCAAGTCTGCTCCATGAAAGGGCATTTATATTCGGTTTTTAAATATTTAATTAATATCAAATTGTTTGCAATGAGATCATGCTTATAAGATTCATAAAAAAAAAAGCAACTACAACTACAACTACATCCACCCCTACCCCTGCAGGTTTTAAACCTTTGATCAGGTCTTTAGTGTTAAATGAAACAACAATTATTATAAAATATGTTTTTATATTCAAATTTTGCTCAAATATGGGAGATCTTAATTAAGTGTAAGTTGACTTTTGTTAATTATGTATAAACAAACAAACAAACAAACCCAATATATTCCCACTGTGTGGGGTCTGGAGAGGGTGAGATGAAAACAAACTTTACCCCTACCCCAGATGTGGTAGAGAGGCTGCTTCTAAAGAGACCCTCGGCTCTTTCGTTAATTATGTATATGAGGGGTAAATGAAGATTAGATAAATAATAAATCGATAGCGACGGCGTAGTAGACCAGATAAAAGTTATGTATTTGCTCCTTGAACTTTATGTATGCTTAACGAATGACTATCGAAAGCTAAGGTAGGATCTAAGAAGAGTAAGATGTAGTTTGTTGTTTTTATCCACACGTTCTGTTCCAGACTGTTTATTTTGTATTTCTTTTATTTTATTTTCGGTTGACAGTTGTTTAGTTCCAAAAGTGGAGAACTACGTGTTCAGTTAGTTATTTTCATTTCACCGTATGTACCGGAAACGAATGCAATGGGAAGGGCTTTTTGATTTTCACAAAATTTATTCTCTGTGGCATAGGATGTTTCTTTCCTTGCTATTCTAATTTTTGGCAGGAGGGTAGAAGGCGATCTTGGAAGGCTAAGTCAGATTCTTGCAGGTGTGTCTGTAACGAGAATTTGGGCTAGTTTTTCTGCTCAACGAAGCTCACGAGTGGTGTGACTGTAATTTGTACAGCTTTGTGGTTGATTATCATTACTTAATTCGGGTATATTGTTTCTATCCAGACCCAGGTTGCCATCACTGAGGAGGGTAAGATGCAGACAATCTTTTCTCTACCCTGTAAAAGAAGAATGGCAGAATTATTTTCCATTTTGTGTAGTTGAGTAGGAGGGTTGAGAAAGTAACTTGTAATAGTAAACTAACATAGGTCACAAGTTATATCCATAATTCTCATACCCAACAGAACTACAAATATTGGGTTGGAGTTTCGTCTAGACCAAATATTGTTTTGGTTGAATCAAAAAGTTTTCATAGTTATGAGTTTTCTTCTAGACTGGTGGGTAAGGTCATCAGGCTCTATTTTTCAGGCAGAATAATGATCTATTTGCCTGGTTCACATACGTTTGATGTTAAAAAAAAGTATCATTATAGCAGGAAAATCGACCCATAAGTTGCTTGTCCAATAACGCATGTGCAAACTGCAAAACTAGAGGGTTCGTTGGCCTTCTTGCTGGGATTTTTTTCTACTAAAGGTTTTAGTTGCTTTTTTGGTAGTTTGACCCCCTAATTGCCACAGGTATAGTAGTTCAGCGAATGTAAGACCATGTGTAGTGGTCACCCCACTGAAATCATTCCCTACTAAAAAATTTTGTCACGTCATCACCCCACTGCAAAACCTAAAACCCCACAGTGTTCACCCTATTGAAAAACCTTTCCCACTGTGCCACATCATCACCACTAAAATGAAATCAACCAATCACAAAAAGGGAGGAGATAACGGGGAGGGGGCACCGTTCGGGTGGTTTTTGGGAAGCCGTCAGGGGAGGAGGTAGTGTTCCCGCTAATCCCCACCCAAAATGAAATCCCCACAAAGCCAGCGGCTTACCGGCTGCGCATGGTCTAACACTGTGTCAATTTTTTATGAGAGGGTTGTTTATTTGCATCTAAGTTGTTCAGGTTTAAATCGTTTGTTTAAAAAAACATATAAAATAAAATGGAAATGTATGAATACAGGTCAATACAGACTTGAAAGTAGGTTTGGATGAAAAGAAAAGAGGGGTTGGTGGCTCACACCACCGTTCCACCACCACCATCTCACTCTCTGGTCGGCTTTATTTCCATAAAAGTCGTCTTCACTCATTTAAGTTTGTAATGACTCCCACCAGATGAGAGTATTGATCTGAGTTTGAAGTCCATACTATTGTTGATTTTGCATTGGATATTTGGAGCTTCGTGTTAATTGATGATGATTTTGTTAGATTTAGACCGGAGTAGACGCTTTAAATGATCGATTCTGGCTGAACTACTAAGGCATGTTTGAAATTGCTTATTTAAGTTTAAAATGACTTTTTGTCAAAAATATTTATTAAGTTTTTAAAAAATGTTTGGATGGGTTTTTAATATGTGAATAGTCAAAAAATCAGTAAGTTATTTGGATTAGCTTTTTAAAAAAAGTGTTGGGATTAGTTTCTAGGTTATTCCATCAAAAAGTCAAAAAATCATTCTAAAAACCAACAAATTATAGCCTTTTAAATACAACTTTTTAACTTTACTCAAAAAGTTAAAACAAACGTTATTTTGGCATTTTTTTTGAACAGTCAACTAATCAACTGCCGGACACACCGTACGCGGCCTCCGATGGCTAAAGAATGCCCATGTTAGCTACTAGTCTAGACGGATGAAGCCCCTGGCCCACCAGCCACCAATTTCCAGAGAAAACCCGACCTAAGCACCCGCTCAAAGGCACAACAGTGAAAGGTCGGTAAAACCGGGTGGGATCAAGAATCGAACCCAGGACCTTGGTCTTCTATCACTTCCCTCGTACCTTCATCTTACTAGTGGGATCAACATCTTTTTAACTTATTAACTTTTTCATAAAGTCAATAAGTTAGTTTCAAATGAAATCCCAAACATGCACTAAAAATCAATATCGATATAAAATCGGATCGTGATGAACAGGTGAAATCGAATCAGTATCGATTTCAAATTGGTTTAGGGTTCACGTACGTGATTCTTTCAGCACTAAATTGTTAAACATACTTTTAACCATTTATACATCATAATCATACAACGCTTAATAGTTCAGACATAATTAAACGACCTCTAAGTAAAGTTTCAAATCTTTAGTTAATAAAAGAACAGCTAGGGTAACGTATCACTATATTGTTTAACTTCAACCTTTTTTTTCTCACATATATCTTCTATTAATTAAAGTACACATGTCACTTTATGATTTATACTTAGCTTTACTTTTTTTTTTTTCTCTCTCTCATATTAAATAAAATTTTTATTAAAATAATTCACAAAATCTAATATAAATTTAGATAATAGTATATGTTTAAGATTAAAAGAAATATTATAAATAATTTTATTTATCATTTAGACAATTCAATCATCTAATACTTTTTAAATTTTTATTAATAAATATGTTATATTTTTTATACAACATGTGTGATAGACGGGTTTCTAACATATTGCGTAATAAAGCATGTCAATTATCATTAAAAATTTGCAGAAATATAGTATACGTTGTTTTATACTGATTTTCATTTTTTATAATTTGGTCATTACTCTTTCTTTTCTTTTCTTTTTTTTTTAAATGACAATATATCTCTTACCTCTTAACTACTTCAATTAACCAACTTCTTTGTTTGAGTTTCAAGTTAGTTATTTGTTTGAGTTTGAACTTGTGAACTTTAATATAAAAAGGTAAGTATGTTAGTCCCATATTGACATACAATTTAAATAGACATACTTTACGAAGAAAGCCATCTCTTAAAAGTTGATCTTGCAAAAATAAATTGAATCGCAAATCCAGAATTATGATCGTAACTTTTAAATCTTCTTCTTTGATGAATTTTTTATTTTGGATTTTTTGGTTTGGGTAGCTGGGTTTTATTTTTATGTTTTTAAAATGGGGTATGAACTTACAGGATCCTTCTTTATGGATAATTGACTAATGTATGTGTATACTGGGTTTTTAAAAGTTTTAAAACGTGGACTGAATTGACACATGACCAGGAGTGGAGCTAGAATTGTGGAACTGCATGCTTTACCATTGTATAATTTTGTAGTATAAATTGAGGTAATGGTCGATTTAGGAACACACACCATATACACTTAGTTTACTTATACTTATTTCTTGCTTACATTTGTGATACTCAGAGTCTTGCAACACTTATCAATCGATCATTTGTGCTCTTTCTTTGTAACTTTGTTTCATTATATTAGTAAGAACAAGGCAGAGTGACGATTGTCACCTCTCGAGGTTTTTATGCCGACAATCATAAGGGATTAAGGGTTTTGCCTCGTATAAATCTCGTGTGTTGAGCTGTTCATTATATTTCATATCCTGAAATATCCCTAAGGATCCTTAGGGATAATTTCATAGCAATTTACTTATAAACTGTTTGTTTGATTGTAAAACACAAAACTCCACTAAACTAATCCGGTTTTGCTAAAAATTAGACTTGTTAATTTTTACAGGTAACATACGTATTAATGAATTGTATTATTTTCTGGATATATGAAGTATATATAAGAAGTATTATTTTCTGGATATAACACGTGTGTGTTATATATGAACTAAGCGAAAAGTTTTATGGTGCAAGAAAAACAAATATTGTATGTGTGTGATTTTTTATTTTTCATATATGAAATTAATCTACGAATCTTTTGTTTTTTTATATTATTATATATAATTGGTAATTTTCATCATACTCATTAATGAATTGTATTATTTTCTGGATATCAGAAGAATATATAATCTTGTATTTAAATACGTTATACGTGTCTAAATATTTGTAAAATGCGCTTTTATTTTACTTTTTTAAAAATATTAAAATTTTATGTTATTTGTATAATTATTTTTTATGATTTGTAATGTTTATTGTTTCAGTACATAAGCTAGTAAAAATTCATAGTTAAATGATTTATATGTAATTTACTTTAATTTTTTTTAAATTACTTTAAATAGTTTTTTTATTTTTTTCAAACTTAATTGAAAGAAACTTGAGGTTAGGTCAAATTGCGGTAGACCAATTTTAATTGTAATAATAATTGGATGAATGAAAGGAGGGAGGGTTTTGGTTGAAGCAATAAACAGAAACCGAAGCTTCAGCAGCCGAACGCCACCATCTCCGTCGCCGGTAAACCTCCATTTTCATTTCATTATCCTATCATCTGTGCTTATGCATGAGACTAATGAGATGGTTTGCTTTCAATTTGGATGCAACTGCAATCATAGATTCTGCTAATGGATCAATCGGATCGTTACTGCTACAACCCTTCGTTGCATTGGAATCCTCAAGTGGAAGAGTATTTCAGCAAAGCCTATGGAGAGGAAGCTTTTTGTCGCATCTCCAAAGCACTAACGTACTTGCTTCATTATCCTTTTGATGCTTTTCTTTACCTTAAACCTTTGTCATTTCAGTGTTTCTTCTTCGAAATTGTGAATTTGTTTGGAGAAAAGTTTGATATTACGTGTAACTAGGTAAAATTAGAAGCTATAAAGGGGCAATTAAAGTTTAGATTTGGAGAGTACCAGGATTGATCTCTAGAAATATCACCGTCTCTAGAATTTAGGGAGCTTGATGCTTTTTAACAATAAACAGCCATTATTGTAAACTTATTCTTAATTGCTGTAGTCAGTTAGTCAATTTAGAGTTTGAAGTCATCCAATATTTGGTAAATGGTGGTTTTTGGATTTAATGGTGGTGAAGTAAAGGGCCTGCAAGTGGTTTGTAGTTGCTGATTATAGTTGAGCTAAACAATGAATTCTAGGGTTCACTATTGTGAAGAGCATCATCCTGGATTTATATTATAGCTGATGATTGTGTTATAACTTATAAGTTGTAAGTTGTATGAGGTCTTTTTTTGAAGGTAAGAGTGTGTCTTTCCCACCTGTAAAATTACCGGTAAATTCTATCTGAGGACATTGCCTTAGTCTATTCAATTTTGAACTATTATACCTCTTAACGACAATTTTCTAATAAACACACCATTCTAATAACTTGAATATGATAAGTTTTTGAAGCGATTGATTGCATGTTTTTTTATGTTAATTATGCTTGTATGCTTGAATGTTTATGCTTTCTGTGCTATTTGTATTTGTATTATTAGATTTTTAACTTCATTAACTTTAATTTACATCTTTTTTTTTCTTTTTTTTCATAAAACTCCCTTTAGTGTTGTAACAACTGTCACATATGTTCTTGTATTCCCTAGCTTGGAGTCACAATAAATTGTTTTCATCCAATCCTAATTACTTACACTTCTGTGCTCTTATATTTGGTTAGGAGACCCTCTTGTTACTCTTGTATACGTGTAAATACACTAAGAACAACAACTGAATCTGTCATCGAAAAGATCCTAAAAATTCAACATGAAAAGAAACTGCATGATGGTCTAAAGAATTTGCATACAAATGGTGATAAATCAGTTGAAAAATCTGAAAGGGTCTGCTGTTCCACCTCAGAAACTCTCCCTGTTTTTAAGTGTCAGATTCCCGGGCTAGACTATGTTGTATTTGTTAAAGGTTCCGGGCCCCATGATATTCAATATGATTATCAGCAAGACAGACCTCCAAAGGAGATAATAGTAAGCCGTAAATGTGCAGAGGCTGTTCTTCGAGGTGCTCAGGTAAATTACAACTATACATGTTATTATATTTTTTTTATATATATCAAATGTGAATACAAGCATTCAGAAATTTTTTTTAATTGTTGAAAATATGACTAATTTTTAAATCATTAGTGTTCCAATTGTGATATTTGTGTAGGTTTATGTGCCAGGTATATTAGCATGCAGTGCTCATGTTGAAAAAGGGGATAAAGTTGCAGTTTCAGTTGGTGTAGAACAGCCAGGTCGTAATGGTGAATGGGCTACTGGAATTACACGTGGGATTGTCCTACAAGGAATTAAAACAGGCAGGCAACTTTGTGCCATTGTTTTGTTAATTGTGTTTAGTAATTGTGTGCACCTTGTCAGTGTCCTACTTCACTTGTTCTGCACGAGTTAACATTTTTGTAGTATTTTTATCATATTCTTTTTGAATTGTAATGTTTATTATGTGTTCTATCTAATGTAGATCCACAATATATTGAAAGAGATGGATTATATATTGGCCAAGGAATTACAATGTTATCAAGGGCAGGAATATTTCGTGACTTGTCTGGTCTTGGTGTGGATATGACTGATAGAGTGTTTAGATTGCCATCCTTCAATGGTATACATTTTCCCTTCTTTTTCTAAGCAGTGGAAGCTATAAATGGCATAACTATCCTTGTGACTGACATCTCATGAACTGACATCTCATAAACTTGGGACAAACAAAAGGGAGAAGTAGTATTTAAATTTTCTAAGATATGTAACCAAGGATGAGAGCCAAAAACTTTTAACCAAAAAAAGAGTTGAAGAGGTTAAAGAATTAGAGGGGGCAATTCTATTAATAAAAGCAATGAAGGTTTGACAAATTACCCCATTGATTTGTTAAGATTTCTTTTAAATTTTAGGTAATTTATTTAAGCTGAAATAGTGGCAACTAATTAACTTTGTTTAGTTTGTTCAATGGTTCCCAACTGGTTTAATATGAAGAGGGGCAAAGTAGTAATTTCTAATCCTTAAATTTTTTTTAGCATCTAAATGCTTTTTAATATAATATGGATATTTAAATTCAATGTTTTGTAGAAAGAGTAACTTTGTCCTAGTGATTCGCTTTACAAGGAAGATATTCAAATTTGTATGAATTATTATAACTAATTGAACCTGAGAATCGTAATGAAATTATATGGGTAGGTGCAAGTCCTTGAACACATATTAAAGGTTGAGAATGCAAAAGGCTGCAGAACATCTATTTGATTTTATGTAAGGAGTGCATTAATCAGAGAACAAATAGATATACTGATGAGTTTTTGGGCATAGGCTAAAGATTATATAAAAGTAATAAGCAATCAATTTGGTGTGCAAATATAAATGTACACAAGTCTATTTATGTGTGTCTATAGCATTATGACCTGAGTAAATGTGTGCTAGAATGATACATGTTACAGTGAATATATGTAATAAGCTGGGAGTGCAGTAGGGTTTTCCCTTGTTACTGATGAATTATCTTTTACCCTGTATTCTTATAGATGCAGACAATAAATGCTGCAGATTCTATTGAATATTATTAAACAGAAATAAAAATGTGGGTCTTGTTGAGAATTTTGCAGATGTGCTGAAGGGGGACATTTTTCTTCAAAATTTGCCTAGCATTATTACTGCACAAATCTTGGGTATGTGTGTCTTCTTTTTTCTTCTCTCATTTATAGACTTATAGTACAACTGTGCTTATGACATGTCTTTGTGTTTGGTCCTCAATAATAATATTGCTAGTATTTTGAAAACTTTGTTCAAAATGTTGTGTGATCATGGCGTTGGTTAAATGCCGGTGAACATACTTGCTACCATCTATTTGAGTTGTTGCACTTTACTGCTGTGTATTTTCTCAGTAGTAAATTCACATTTTCTTGTAGTTAGATGATTTGTAGGCTTATAAAGATATCTAAAACTTAATTCATGAATTATAGTTACAAGGTTATAGGCTTCACAAAGTCTTAAAACAAAGTAGGTCAAGGACTCTAATAAAATAAATAAAAAATATCTTTTACTCTTTTAGTTATGTGAATAGTAGCTGTAAAGTTATTCAAACTGTTAATTGGACAATGTAAATACTTAAAAACCTTTTAATGGATCTAAAATTTCAATTAAAGGCTTGTAAATGCTGTTACAATTTTCTTTTTTGTCAGAAATTAATTTTTGATTAATAATGTATGTGGTAGATCCACAACAGGGAGAAAGAATATTAGACATGTGTGCTGCACCTGGTGGAAAAACCACTGCAATTGCTTCACTTATGAAGGATAAAGGAGAAGTGATTGCAGTAGATAGGTCTCATAATAAGGTAAAATTTCATATTCATACCATACATACCTAACTTTGTGTCATACAATATCTTAGATGCAATAATTAATTTATTTGTGCTTTTTTTACTTTTTAGGTGCTTGAGATCCATAATCTGGCTGAAGAACTGGGATTAAATAGCATAACAGCATATAAACTTGACGCCTTAAAAGCCGTCCACAAGAATAAATTAAATGGCATGGTGACACAAAATTCTAGTGAAGATAAAGCATGTCAAACTAGTCAACAGGCTGAGTCAGCAAGTGTTGTTAATGGAGAATTAGTATCTCCCACAACAGAAGACTACAAGATTCGTGAGTCACTTCTATTATATAGAATAATTAGTGTAAATTGATATTCTGCTTTTTAACATTTAATTTAGTTGGTTTTCCAGATGATGAGAAAATGGGAAAAGGTCGTTATACAAGTAAAGCCGAATCAAGGAAACAAAACAGAATAATGAAAAATGGGCCCGGGAAAAATCAACTGACAGGTGGCAGGGTGAATAAATGTGAAGGGTTTTCTCCGAACAGTTTCGACCGAGTTCTTCTTGATGCTCCTTGTTCTGCTCTTGGATTGAGACCACGCTTGTTTGCTGCAGAGGTAATCTTGTTTTCTTAAATAAACCTACGACTACACCCAAATTAATAGACCCCAATCTGAGTTGAGCATCTCATTAATTCCATTATATTTATTTTGCACCTGAATTCTAAATGACGACTTTTAGAGTCTGTTTGATTGGCTGAAATTGGGGAAGGAATGAACCAAATTATCATATTCCATTTTTATGTTTTGTTGGTCTGTAAGGCTGTAGCAATGAAATGTTTTCATATGAACCGTGTTAAAAATATCAAACAAAATTATAATAAAATTCTACTTTTAGTTATTTTTTAGAATGCATAAAAATAATTTAAATGCCATTTTATTTTTAAGGAAACGATTGAATCATTAAGAAGACACGGGAAGTATCAGCAACGAATGTTTGATCAGGCTGTTCAGTTAGTTCGCCCAGGTGGAGTTATTGTATACTCCACGTAAGAAGCATTCTTTTTTTATCTGTTTTTAATTATAATTTTGTACTTTTTTGTAATCTGGGTCCTATTTTTTAATATTTTATATTGCCTCTATGGTCAGATATGATTAGCATCTGCATTTTAAATTCCAGATGCACGATAAATCCTGGTGAAAACGAGACCCTTGTTCGTTATGCACTAGACACATATAAATTTCTTTCATTGGCACAACAGGTTAGTTGCAGCATTTTTGTCTTCCTTATGTAAAAAAATAAGAAAATTATATAAATGTTATTCTTTCCTTACGACTGCAGATAAATTACTACCACCCTTTAAGCTAATCTTAGAGATTTTGAAATGGGCTGCGTGGGTCCCAAAACATAATCAGTCACTTTTATGAATATATTAAAAATTGATATTATTTCATTAAAAAATTGATTTTTTGATTAAGTTGATTTAGAAGCCTTACGCGTTAGGATACACTGTGAGCGATTTTCTAGCTGCTTGATCCATTATAGATAAGAAAATCAGCTTGATTTAAAACTGGTAATTGATGCCAAATATGATAAATTAACACTAGTCTAATTTTGCACTTTCCTGTATGTTTTAGCATCCTAGAATCGGGGGACCTGGCTTACTAGGTCGATACGAATCGTCTGATGGATATTTCGAGTAAGTTTTGCAGTCATATTTTATGATCACATATACCAAAAATTTTATTTTTATAATCAAATTGGCGATCTGTGACATGATATGATCAACATTTGCAAGCCTCTACTGGATCGTAGTTGTTGATTTTGATGTTGGTGTTGTAATTTATTCAGGGAATGGTTAAAACCTGGTGAGGAAGATCTTGTTCAGAGGTTTGATCCTTCGGGCCCATATGATACAATTGGATTTTTCATAGCTAAGTTCAATGTTGGGCCCAAAGAGGCCTAGGAGCCCGGCCCACATGAATTATATTTTTGTAGAATATTTAGCACACCTTTAGGCTGGCTATTAATAATTAATCATAATTTTACAGTGAGTATTCAGTATTGGATTAAAGACCCTGAATTGTATTCTAAAAACTGTTAGTTGGTCTACGTGGAGTTATTGCTGGAGTTAATTTCCATTTTGGTCCTTGTAGTTTTTAATTATTCTCTATTTTAGTCCCAACATTTAGATAATTCCTATTTTGGTCCCTATCCTTTTTAATTATTCTCTATTTTGGTCCCTATGGTTTTTAATTATTCTCTATTTTAGTACCAATATTTAGATAATTCCTGTTTTGCTCCCTGTGCACGGTGTGGTTCGGTTCGGTTTTGAGAATCCACCGAAACCGAAACCAATAGTTTCGGTTATCCATTATCCTTAACCGATCGGTTTTCGGTTAACCAATGGGTTGCTTTTAGCTTCTTTTTTCCCGGAGACATTTGTATTACGTTTTTATGTTGTGGTTCACGCCATGTTGGTTCTAAATTTCTAATATTTGCAGAATATATTAATTTCAAACATGGAGAAATTGAGTTGCTATGGTTCATGCCATATTGTTGCCTTAATATCTTTTTATTCTATGATTTATTTATCTTCATTTTATATTAGAACTGTCAATTATAAATAGAAAAAATCTGTTGGATTGTCATTTAGATGATCATAGATCAACACGTGGTGATTGGATTTTAGAATAATAACATTCTTACATATATGAAAAACACAACAGATAGCAAAGATCTAGTTCATAATGATTCATAATTAACGTGCATGTTAACTAGTGAGTTAATTAATCTCTAGTGCTTTAATGTTATATGTTGCTTCATTTTTTTAATTATCGGTTCGGTTCGGTTATGAATTGGTTATGGGATGCCTTTAACCATAGCCATAACCGATCGGTCGGTTAATAAAGGAACCTTAACCATAATCGTCGGTTAATCTTGGTTATCGGTTAATTCGGCTCGGTTATGGTTCGGTTAACGGTTAATTTCGGTAAACGGATAAGGTTTGCTCACCCCTACTGTTCGGTACTAAAATAGAGAAAAATTAAAAACCACAGGGACCAAAATTAGAAAATATTTAAATTTTGGTACTAAAATAGAGAAGAATTAAAACCACAGGGACCAAAATAGGAATTATCTAAATGTTGGTACTAAAATAGAAAATAATTAAAAACAATAGAGAATAATTAAAAAGGATAGGAACCAAAATAGGAATTATCTAAATGTTGGGACTAAAATAGAGAATAATTAAAATCTACAGGGACCAAAATGAAAATTAACTCTTATTGCAGAACTGTTGCTGATTTTATTATTCTGGAACAACAGTAAGTATACGGATAGTGGTTAGGGAGTCTGTATGGAGATAGATCCTAGGCTCAACAGAATCCACCACCTTTCATATTTTTGCAGCAAAATACAAAAGATAAGTAATACAAAAATCTTTAAAACTAAATTAAAAACAAAAATAAAATCAAAACCGCCTGTATCCAAACCGGTGGGTACAGGTGGTTTTGGATTCTCAGATAAATTAGAACCATAACTGGTTTCTCCTTAACCCGACAAAACCCGAAACGAAACTGGTTATTGATTTTCTTGACCGGAACCATTTGGAACCGGAACCGGTTCCAAAAAAAACATGGTATGCCCACCTCTATATGGTTTGGTTTTTATATTCCTAAAATTTTGGTTTTTATATTCCTAAAATTGCACCCCATTTGTGATGTACACATATAATGTATACTAGGTTAGCATTCCATGTATTACACGGATTAAATAAAGAAATATAACGAATAATTATCAACGAAAATTTAGAAAAATATAAGATGATTTTTAATATAAAATACGACCACAGTTTCGTATGATTTAATATTTTAAGTATTAAAATAATAATATTATTTCTTTAAATACTAACTTTTTTATAGTTTGTTTTCTTTAAACATTACGTTTCAAATAATTGTTTTTGAAAATTTTATAATTTATAATAATTTTTTTAATGAAAAAAATTATTTAAAAATGTATTAAACGTATATTTAATATTTAATGTTATTATTTAATATTAGATGTATTTAATAAGAGAAAGAGACGTGAAATGAAGGTTAAGAAGCTCTAGAAACATGTCATATGATACTAAAAATCTTTATTTATTAGTATATGTAGATTTTTAATATAAAATACGATTACAGTTTCGTATTATTTAATATTTTAAGTATTAAAATAATAATATTATTTTTTAAATACTAACTTTTTTTATAGTTTGTTTTTTTTAAACATTATGTTTCAAATAATTGTTTTTGAAAATATCATATATCCCCTTCTTAAGCTTCTAAATTACAAATATACCCAATGCTAAATTAAAATTACAAATTTCCCCATTTTCAAAATTACCCTTGTCTCTTTGGTATCCAAAAACCACTAAATTGCCCCCTCTCTCTCATCATCTAATCCATCAGCAACTTTTTTGATCTTCATCATCGATCATCATCGTCTTCATCAGGAAGACACCAAAATCGATCAACAGCAATTTCGCTATCTTCATCATCGATCATCATCGTCTTCATCAGTCTCCCTTCATCATCGATAGTCTCCTTCGTCATTGATCATCGTCTTCAGCAGCAAAATCGAAGCTTGAAAATCGTCGCCAATGGACTCAACAACGCGATAAACTCCACCATCGTGGTGGCCGTGTTAATTGCCAACGGGTTTTCCCAAGCCAATATGTCGACGACCAGTATGATATTCCCAACGGGTTTTCATGCTGTGGTGGTGGTAATTGAAAGCAAAGCAAAAAACGGTGGTGCTTTAGAAGAAGTTGACGATCGAGCCAGAGGTAATTCACTCCTTTGCTTATCTGACATGGGTTCTTGAACAAAAGATCACTAACTACATTGAAATACGTATATTTATTTCAAAGAAAATAAGGATTCTGGTTTTAATACCTTAACATGTTATAACCTTAACAGTATACTAAATCCCACCATTATTTGTGTTGATATATAATGTGTTGATTAATATGGTGATTGTCACATTAGGTTGATTTATGATGGATATGTATAAGATAAATTTAAGGTACGAAGGCTACTTTCGATAATGCAAGAACTCATCTACAAAAAGATCAAGAATCATCCAGTAAAAGGAGATGAAGAAAGTGATTACGAATTTGAAAATTTGTTTTGATATTAATTTTTATATGGATTTGTTATTTTTGTTTTGATATGGATCTTTATGCGGATTTGTTAGTTTGATATGAATTTTTATGCGGATTTGTTAGTATTGTTGTTTTGATATGGATTTTTATCCGGATTTTTTGAACTCATTTGATATGGATCTTTATGTAACATGCATGGCTTAATAAGGGGAAATATGTAGTTTATTTTTATGATTGGGTATATATGTAATAAAATGTTTTAGTAGGGGAAAATATGTAATTGGCCCAATACAATAATAATTTTTTTAAGAAAAGTGTGTATTTAATATTAATATATTTTAATGTATCAAAAAATCTTATTTTATTTTGAAAATGTATTAAACATATATTTAATATTCACTGTTATTATTTAATATTAAATGTATTTAATAGGAGAGACATGTAAGAAGTGAAGGTTGAAAAGCTTTAGAAACATGTCATGTGACACTGAAAACCTTTATTTATTAGTATAGGTAAATATGTGTGGGCCCTTAAGGGGCAAAAGTAAAAGTGGAATAATTTTAACGTTATTTTAATTATTTTGTGAAAATAACGTTAAAATCGTTAGGATGATCAATTTCAAATAATAACTTTGAGCCGGAGACTCTTTCGGAGCAGCCTCTCTTTTCCAATTGTGATAGGGGTAAGGTTTGTATCTATACTTCCCCCAGACCTACTGAAAAATAGGAATATACTGGGTAAGGTTGTCGTATATTTATAAAATTTATTTGGGTTGCCTTTTCGGTTTTGGTTTTATAAATTCCAAATGGTAAATACATATTTTGGGAAAGGATAATCAGTGATGATTATTTATTGTTTTATACAACAACGCATATTCTTCAATTTTGTGTGATATACAGCTAACGTTTTGGATCCACCACAAGATAAGCCAGCATCCTAAATTCCAAATTACCATTATAGCCTTTTATCTACTTTCTTCACTATTGTGGAAAAAAGGAAGCGAATATGCAATTCTATGTATTTATATTAGACTCTACATATGCTATTAAACGGACCATATTGACACTATAGCGGTCAAACATGATATACAGCACACGATCCTATCATAGACGGTCCGGCCGTTTTTGGTAGCCTTAAAACAAAATAAAAAATTGAAGTCTTATATCATCAAATTTTGAATCTCATTTAAGTTTTTAGGTTCATTAACATTTGAATTGTTAGGTGCTTCTTACAGACTTTAGTATTTATCCTTTTATTGATTCATCAAAGTGTTAATAAAAATTTTATTTAAAGCTAGGTTGTATCAAATATAATATACTTTAAAATAATTCTTATTTTCAATAGTGTTTCAACGGAAACTTTTTTGTACAAGTTATCGAGATCAATCTTAGTAATTTTTAACACTCATTGCAACACGTCTATCTATTCTAATAAATCAAGGTTTTTAGGGACACATGACGTGATTTTAGAGCTTCTTATCTTTGATTTTTCGTCTCTCTCTCATATTAAATACACCTTATATTATATAATAATATTAAATATATAATACTTTGTTTTACATTTTTTAACTACGAAACATATTTTATAATACATTAAAAATATATTAATATAAAAAAACACATTTTGAATATCCAACTTATTATAAAATACACAATTTTTAAAAATAGTATTTTAGAAAAAAATAAAGAAACAATCTTTGAAAAAAGTTATTGTTTAAAGAAATAATATAATTATTTTATTACTTAAATTATTAAATTATACAAAATTTTAACCAGATTTTATATTAAAAAATCTTATATTACCTATTTTCATTAATGACTTTTTATTATATTTTTATCATTCAGCCCGTGTAATACACGAGATGCTAACCTAGTGTATAATATACAAGCTGTTAATACTAAGCCATACAAAATTTTGATACTCTCATATGATTGTTGGTATAAATTTTATCAAAATGGAGCTAGCTTACGCTTCGACATTATTTTTTTAAAAGTGAGTCAAGTTAAGAATGATTTTTAACGCTGATTTTAAACAAAGTAACTATTGTTTCGCTCTTTTTTTTTATGTAAATTATTGGTTGTCGATTTGAACAATGTTTCTACTACCATATCACCACTAATACATAAGTTGATCAAGAACGCGTGTGCTCATTTTTATCTACATATTGATACAAATCTTGCTTAAAGCCGAGCGCTAGAGGTGTACAAAAAAACCGGACCCGGAACCGACAACCCGAACCGGTGGGTACGAACGGGTACGGATTTTCAGACAAATTAGAACTGGATTCGGTTGGAACCAGTTAAAACCCGGAACTGGAACCGGAACCGGGTATTGACTTTGTTGACTGGAACTGGAACCGATTGAAACCGACCGGTTCAAAAAAAACCCGATTTGTGCACCTCTACCGAGCGCTTCATGTTTTGGTATAAACTTTATTCAAAATAAAGATGGGTCGGTATAATATATTCTTAAACATATACTTTTGTGTTTCTTAATACTTATTTGATTTTTGAGTATATTGTTGTGACATGCTCTTTTATTCACGTTTTGACATCCTTAATTGGCTTATCGTCACTTCATACGTCTTTCTTTATGTATCATATATGTTCTTTATTCAAAACCAAGCTTGGTTCATGTTTCTTAATACTCATTTTACAATGAGATCCTTTTTCTTGATTTCTAGTATACTGTCACAACTCACAACGTATTTTTTTAGGTATGTTTTGACGTTTTCTTTAAGTTCTTAAATCATGCCTAAATCAACGTAACGCATGGGGTTAGACTTAATAGTTGAATAATAGTTTGTAGAAATATATAAGATAATTAATTGCATGTGTAATTAAGAAAATATATAAAAAAATTATTTTATCAAAGAATTTTCAATAGTTGAGGGCAATTGTGGTACTTCCTAGGAGTTTCTCGATGTGTACTCCTCGTTTATTCAACTATTTATCAACCGAAACGAAACCCTAACAAAACAATTTCCGGCAACCAAAACTTCCCGTCACGTGCAACCAAAACTTTCCGTCTCCGGCGACAATCGTTAGCCATGTTTCTCGTTGAGAAAGCTAATCTATCCTCTCATTTCCGATCCACCACAAAGAAAGCTTCGCATGTTCCCAAAACCTACCAACTCGCCGCGCGATCGTTCGACGAAAAGGTAATTCTTCATCTGAAAACCCTAGATCTAACATCAAGTTCGTCAAATATCAGTTTATCATGGCTATCTGTGGCAGTTTCGTTTCTTTCAACGATTCATACCGAAGCAGAGGAGCAGATTATTCAGATCTCGGATTTGAAATCTGAAGCCGATGATTATCAGGCTTTGTATATGGATTACAGTATGAAGGTGCTTGATCTGTGTAACTTGATTTCATCGGCGGTGCATCGGTTAACCGATCGACGCCTGTTGATGAATTTCAGTCTTCGTTTGCTAAAAATCACCGATCAGATGCCGCCGATTGAGAAATTGAACAAGGCAAAGGATGCGATAGCCAGATCCGTTAACGACGCAGAACAACCGGCGAAGGAGAAAGGTCTCCGAGCAAAGGCGCTGATCGGAGAATTGGCGGAACTTATCCGAAAGCTGCCACGTGGCAACGCAAGTGACCGAAGAGATCTTATCCGTCACACGTTCAACACTATCGGAGTTCTGACCGTCATCATCGGAAGCATTTTGGTCAACGTGCTATTCGGAGAAACGGATCGCACCGGTAAACTCCGAGTTCTGGCCGAGTCTCTGTTTTCCGACGCAGTCAACGGCGTGCAACCGCAGATCGTTGACTTGATAAAGCCAAAGCAAAATACGATTTTGGAGATTGATAATGTTTCAAGGCAAGCGGTGGTGGTAGGTGAGCTTCTGCAAGCCGTTATATCTGACGCCGTCGGAAACGCCGATGGTAGGCTTCAATTGGAGGCCGGAGTGAAGGAGCTGGCGTCGTCGTTGAAAGAATTTTCTGACGGTGTAGACGGTTTGACTAACGGAGTTAACGTTTTGTTCCGGACTGTCTTGAAGACGCGTAACGGCCGTTTAGATATGTTGTTGGCAAGTGGGTAGATGAATTATGATGTATACATTATTGGTGGGAAAAGGGTATGAAATTTGTGTTTGGCAATTGTAAGGTAATATGCCACGTGCGGCACGTGCCTATATTTCTAGACAGCAATTTTCGTTTGAGGCATCCACATAACCTGATGGGTGCATCATGACACCTGCATTTAACTGAAATAGACCACTGCTTAACTAAAATTGACCATCAGGTTAAAATCGGAACACAATCGGGCACTTAATTTGTGGATTAAATAACAAAGCACAATAAACCACTTAATTTTGTACATAAAAAACACGATTTTTTTATTAATTTTATTAAATAATAAACCAATTAATACTAGACTTTATAATCACAATGAGAAGTATTGACCAAATAACCAACCACGAGCCCACGACCAACTTTTCAAAATTGGAAAATAATCAACTGCTTAATTTACGGGTTAAAGAACAAGCGACCAAAAGAGTAAAAGACCTTATGAGTGGACCAAATTACCACACACTACATAACAATCGTTTAATTCGTAACAATAATTTAATTCTTACACTCAAATCTAATACAATATGACTCTTAACAAAATTTAAATCCCCTCTCTCAAGTCCTTAGGGGTTAGAGATAAGATAAAAGACACTTCAACCTAGTGGTGGTGTTTTTAACCAAACATTGAACCCAAACCAAGGCAACTCTAACTCGATTAAGACATAACCTGAAAAATCCAAAACCGATTAAGTTAGAACCTGAACCTAAAGGAGTATTTGGTTCAGTAATTGGGTTAAGAAAAGTTTAATCAAGTTAACCCGAATTAACGTAAGGAAATTGTCAATTATTCACAAGTATGCATAATAAATAAAAAAATTCTAATTTTCTTTCCACATGTTTGATTTTATATAATTTTGATTGATATGATTTTACGCTTTCTTTTTCGTTATTGATTAAATTGTTTAATATGATTTTAATGAAAAATCATATCATGAATGTTTTATTTGACATGTGTATTTTATTTAATAAAATATTATATTAAGAATAAAATATTATATTAAGATAAATGGTTAAGCATATATTGCAACTTGTACTTGTAAGCCTAAATACCGCTTAACATGACCAGATAAAACCTGAAATCAATCAACCCAATTTTTTTGGGTTGATAAACGAGTAAAATTGTTATAACAAAAACCTAAATAACCCAAAACCCAATTAAAAAACCTAGAAGAATCTCCATTAAGGTCCCTTGGGGTATTACGTATACTTGTAATTATTAAGTTTAAACTTTCTTTTACTAAGTTAAAAGTTTTTTTTTAACGGCAATTTGGATCACTGATGGGTCATAGACCCACCCGATCATATCCACACCCAATAGGAGAAAACCCACCATAGTTGAGAGAAAACCCCTAGCCTAGCATGAAACCCCTATTTTGTCCATACCACGACTTGAACCCGTGACCTTCCCAATATTGAAGCCACAGGGTACCTCCCCTCAACCACTTGAGCTGAGGATCATTGGTACTAAGCTTGAAACAAATCTAGTTGAACTATGCTAACTTGAAGAAGTCAAGCTCAAGCTTAAACCGTTAAACGTGCTTGGATTCGGCTCGGCTACCCTATTTTGATTTATGTAAAACATATATTTAATCAAGAAACTTTTTTACAAACTATAAGCTACTAAAAAAATCAAGTCATTTGTGATAGACAGAGGGCAAAATAATCTTGAAAATGGGAGACCATATATCAAGTGGTCGTAGGAGGAGGCGGCGGCTGAGGAGGAGAATTTGGGATCTTTGTGAAAGAACGGTACTGCAGCCGAACCTTCTCTCCACTTTCAATAATATTAACCAGGTACCTAAAATAGTATCATGTAAAACAAATAGTTTAATCTCAGCCGTTGATTGCAACCAGATAACACACTACTAACCAGCCATTTAGAGATTGTGAAGTTATAATGGCTTCTTTCCCAACAAATTTATCAGGTGTCCTCCTGTTTCCCTGCACCACCATGTAAATTCTATTAATTTTAACAGGCCTTACAAGTTTATCAAAACATTCATACCCGAACCATCGGTTTCTCAAATGGTTCATTAATAAAATCATAGCCAAACCATGATAAGTCGTTTATCATAACAATCGGGATATACCCGAACCACATCGATTTCTGGTTAGGGTATGGTTGCTTTTTTTTTACTCGCAAGAAATCATAAATGACCAACCTTAATGACAACTTTCTCGTTAACTGAAAATGGATATTGTACACATCTTTGGGACCCATTTTCAGAAGTACCATCCCCATTTACCTGAATTGTTCACATATCATATTTGTTAGCCTCAAAATCATTGTTTAATTTCTTGCAATATATTTTCAAGAGTATATTGCAGAGATAGCCATTAGCCACGGTGGTCATCCCCTGAGGAAGCAATTTTAAGAATTTCGTTTCTACTTTAACACTTTTGGCCCCAGTTCTATTAAAGTTAACCCCTAAGCCGCTACATTTTTTAAAATGGCCATTTTATCCCTTTAAACTATTCGGTGAAGTTGCTGGAGGTTGGAATATTTTGATTGGGGGTGTTTGTAATTTATGTTTATGATAAAAATAAAATAAGAAAGATTAAATTTGATGGACTAAGAGCATAAATTTAAAAGGGTAAGATGGCCATTTCAGAATATTTAACAACTGGGCCGTTAGTTTAACAGGGGCCGAAAATTGCAAGCAGACTAATTATAGTAACTACCACATAAAAGCGGATAAAATGTGTTTAAGACGCTATTTTTTATCAAGCATAATTGAATGAAAAGGGACATGTTCAAAGTAACTCAAAATGTATTTTCTATGCTTCATTAAAAAACAAAAAGTTAATTTAATAACAGGGTTATAAAGTTAAATTTATAACAACTTTTTTCCAAAGAAAACTTTAAAAATGGGCAAAAAGCACTTTGGATCAATCCAACCCTCTGTTCCCACCAATACCAAAAAGCGACCCGTTTTGACCCATGACCCAGCCCGCCTTTTCCCACCCATAGCAAAACGCCACCCCTTTTTTGGCCCATGACCCAATCCATCCATTGAGGCATACCCATCGGTCACCAACTTCTCTTCTTTGTTTCCTCATAGCAGCATTGTGAAAAAGTCTTCGATCATCCTCACGTTTAACAGCTGCTGCTGCAGCTCTTAAAGCTGTTGATAAAATAATTTAAAAAACGAAAACTATATTCAAGTTCAAAACACTTTTTTTTTAAAAGTGAAAGATGTATGTTACCATGATTAGGTATTAAAGATGCAGTCCCACTCCCAACTTCAGCATCACAGACTGTACATCTTCCCTGTAAAGCAAAGATTGTGATTTTTGTCATTTTTTTTGTTTTTCCCATGCGTTTTTCTTTAAATTCTGTTTAGAAAAGTAATTATTTGGATCATTAAACATTCATTTTTTGCTGCTACTATTAATCACTCCCAAAATGCCTCCTTTATTCAGTCACACAAACTTCAATCATCTTTATATTGTAAAAAAACTAAAAAATTCAAATTCATACATTTTTGTATGAATGAAATTATAATGCACATTCTATATCTTTAGTTACAAATAGATATAAAGAAGTATCAGTTCACCTACCGTCTCTACGACCCTCTTGAGCATCAAGCCACCAAACGAATGCCCACATGGAGCAAACATAGCATCTTCGAGAAAAGCACCACTAGAAGAAATATCAAATTGTATTAGAATCCATTATGTTATGTAAAAAAGAACATATAATTGTAACAAACATTTTTTCTAACACTAGTTAACCATTTGCATATTACAACAAATGAGACAAATGAACTTTCACATAATTAAAATAACTCAACCACCAGTTATTACAGAGTAACAGGAACATGCAGATGCAAAATTATGAAAGAAAGTAAGAATAACCGTAAAAAAAAAGTAAAAGTCAAAAAATTAACTTACGACAATGAATCAGAGAGAACACTTCTCAATGATGGCTCTTTATTAGATTTTTTCCAACCTGCCTGCAATTCAAACACACAGTGAGATTTATAGTTTTTAGCAGCTCAACAATCTTGATTGAAGATAAATACTATGCATACCACAAGAATCATCATAAAAAATGAGTAAATTACCGAGATGGTTCTTGTGGTTTGCTAGTATTCCACTTTTAGTCCTTAGGTTTCATAAATTGCTCGTATGGTCTCAAACTTTGAATATTTGTAACATATATAGTCCTTATGTGAGGGTAATTTGGTGTGAGGGTAACTTGGTGACCAAGGACTATATGTGTTACAAATGTCTAAAGTTTGGGGCCATATAGGTAATTTATGAAACATAGGGACCAAGAGTGAAATACTAGCAAACCACCGAGACCAGATCGGTAATTTACTCTAAAAAAATCTACAGATATGTTACAAAATAAGAAAATTGGCAAATAGGTGCAAGAGCTCAACAATGTAGATCATTTAAACGATAAAAATGGACTTACAAAAGCATTATCAGAGCCGTTGCATGGTGTGTCCTCATCAGCAGAAAGATCCTCCATAAACTGGCTAACAGAAATTGGTACATAGCTTTGAGGAATCACATGTCCAGCTGTTCTAATCGGAGAACAGTCCAATATGGCATTGCCTTGTGGCATGAGCCTAAATGCTAATGATGACCTGTAAAATATTAGTTATTTAAAAGATTTAAATGACATTATATTAAAAAATCATTATACAATAGCATAAATGTGGTATACCTCCCAGAATTAGCAGAAGTAGTGGGAGTCTGATCGGTTGCAGCCCTATACGAAGCAGCTGGGCGAAGGCCTGCCGTGGCATGACTGAGTGCCTTCCCTGTTAATAATAGAAGATCTCCAGAGGCATAGCCATAATCTGCTAGGTACCAACGACCATTGGGATCACGAACCTAAGAAGAGAAACAAAACAACCAACAGAAATGATTCAAAGAACAGTTCATTTTCCATATGTGCATAAACATGATTTAGAAGTTAAAAAAATTTTTGACTGAGTCCATTCGAGCCATTTGACTTGTTCCTGCTTTAGCTAAAACTGAAACCGCAACCTCTACATGTAGTGTACGGAATCACGTTCAACACATTAATTTTACAAAAGATATAAAAGTCAACCGACATTCTTCCAAAAATAAAAACTTTACAAGCTCATATAAATACTGAACATTGATTATAAGGAATTGAAATCTTTTGATGAATACTTACTTGAAGACCAGGTGCGTCTGAACTAACCAATGTTAATAATCCTTTTTCACACTCATTATTTGTGGTTATGTTCCCACCACCAATTGCACCTTTTCCCTTTTGCAATGGCATGTGCAAGTACGATGCAACAAGTACTGATGATGATACATCATTAGCGGGTAACGGGTTGTCATCAAGTAAATTGTAAAAAGCACTGAAATTTGGTGTCAATTTAAACAAATATTAGTGAAGCATATGGACATTATAAGATAGAAGAAAATTTACAAAAATCTTAAGTGCAATACAAAATTGTTACTCGCTTCTTAAACGAAGATGCCTAGCAATTGCACTTAAAGCAGCGCGAGCAGCCTTTCCCATGCATCTGAAAACATCTGCCATGCATGGTGGAGATGAATCCATATCTTCTAAAGCCCTGTCAGATGACAGTTTCATACGAACATTGAAATGTGTCACACGTGTACATTTGAATGGGTATATAAAAGTTTACAAGTAACAATTAATACAAAACAGAAACAAAGCTAGCTAGACTGTATTAATGACAGCAAGAATCCAGATATAATTGTAAACAAACGTATATATTGGTTTGCACTCTTAGTCAAAATCCATAACCAACTTAAATAATTTGCATTCATTTTTCTTAGATAAAGATTTATATCAGTTATAACAGTATAAAACACGTTATGTCATTATTTGTGTATCCTGTAACATTGAGTCTTTCATGGTGGGCCTGGTGGCATTCACTATTTCGCCTCATAGTCCGCATTTGTACTCTCCTACTCTTTATGTTATGAGGTGAGGTTATCTATGAAGCAAATGTATTTCTTGAATGTTTACTTTGCAACATTCAAATCGCCAATAAATGGTAGCCCTACTAATAGTTACTAAATAGTTATCAAGAACTTTCAAAAGCAAAATCAATGAAAGTGTATCTTAAAGTTATAATAACATCAGCTCTCAAATGTCAGAGCAGTACACATACTTATTTTAAAAAATAATGGTAGCAGGATGATTAGCAATAACTACTAAGCCCAAAAGCCAAACAACTATAAGCATGTAATCACCACGCTCAAAACCGTTGTTTGTTTTGGGTGGGGGGTGACTGGTGGGGGACATATATGTAATATGGAATATTATGATCATGGAGGCATGCTAGATAGAGGTGCAAACATCTATAGCTACTTAGGCTACAAAATCATTACTTAAAACACATACATTATCATTGAAATGTGTCAAGATTTTTCCAAAGATATAGTCTACTTTTTCAACCATTATAAGTCATTCATAAGACAGAGATATTGTATAAAACATGTTTACTTACTCCTGGAATATTACAAACAAAGATGCACCAGGCATTAATGTACATTAGCAGAATCACTGACTACCCAGATAATTATTTACATATTGATGCAACTACCATTAAGAGATAACATTCATAAAGAGGTGCAACCATCTAAGCTACTTAGGCTACAAAATCTAGAACATATACATTCTCCTTAAAATGTTGCAAATAGATTATAAGCAATTAATAAGAAAGAAATCATGTATAAAAACATGTTTATCCCTGAAATATTACAAACAAAGATACAGCAGTCATTAATGTGCATTAGCAGAATCAATGACTGACTAAATAATGATTAAGCATATTGATGCAATTAACATTAAGAGATAACATTCATAATTTCTAATTTCTGCTCGAAAATGCGTACCTTCCTGCTCTGTACTTGTAAAATCCATTATTCCCATTACTGCTACTCCAATTACCACCATTTTGAGCCCTAGTTCTAAAATACAACCTGGCTGATTCCAACCCACACCTCATCAGCGCACCATCTTCAGTCCCCAATTCAATCACCACGGCGTTGTGGCGTGTAAGGGAACCGGATAAAGTCTCGACCGCTCTCAAATAAAAATCCGTCGGCACACCGTCGTAAGGAATCAGGTCCGACAACCTAACTCTCGCCAGAGGCGAGGAGGTAGGCATGATCACGGCTGGCTCTCCGGTAGGGTGAGCAGCGGAGATCGGCGTGACGATATGGCTTGGCAGTTGGCGCTGAGACGCCAGAGATATCGGAGAAGGGATCTGCTGATGTTGATGTTTCTGCTGCATGTTGTTGTTAGTTGCGGCTGCGGTTCCAGTGGCGGTGACGGTGGTGGTGGTGGCGGTGGGGGTCGTATGTGGTGATCTAAGAGATGAAGAAGATGGCAGAGGAGGAGGGCTGATCGGAGTAGTTGAAATTGAAGTTGTCGGCTGGTGATGATGATGAATCATGTTGATTTCCACCATCGATGATATCAACTTGCTTCTTTCAGACGTTGATTGAAGAAGGAATGAACGAACGCGGGAGGGAATTAGGGGTTTTCTGGTTCGAAAACTTCTACCATTTGCGTCACGATTAAAGTAATTTTAGGGTTTACGGATTGAACCGCCGTACGCCGTCGAACGAAGGTGGTAACGGACTAACGGTGGAGGACGGGATCCGGTGGTGTTGGTGCCCCGATTTCGCATATCAAACGCTCGCTTTTGCAACGCCGATTGACGGAGTAAACGTTATTATAATATTATGAGACCTCTACGTTGGTGTCTAATGAACTTAACAGATAGGTGTTTAAATTAATTACCGTTTAATTAGATTTTGCATTTTCAGTTTTATTAATGCCGATTTTTTTATTTAAATTTTATCCGAAAGTAAAATTGTTGTGATTTGATGTAAAATTCATACGTTGAAGTCATAAAAACAATAATTAAAGAAAATTTTGATCAATGAAAATTGTTAAAAAGACAAATAAATCAAGTAAATTGTAACAAAATGTCTCGTTTTATATCTTGTATACTAAAATCTTTGAATATCAGTTAAATACTACTTACATGAATTTGATTCTGTTGAACATGGTAAATGAACAAACAGGGTGGCTTTTCTAGAAATGTGAAACAAAAGTATCAACATATTATGGTTTCGAGGGTCATCCATTACGAATTGACCTTCCTTCAGAGTGGATCGTTCCTACGTTTCGGATATGAAGCTTCATCCCTAAGGGGCTTGTTTTGCTGCCGGACAGTTAGCACCAATATGGCATTAGCACGGGGGCTACCTTGTGGGAAAGGTTGTAGATCCACATATAATTCATTGGTTTACATTTTATTTTATTATTTACTTATTAAATTCACTCTGTAACGTATACCAAATAAAATATATGTGATTTTTTGTATGTTTTTACTTAACCTATGATATATAAACGGTAAACAAATTTTTTAGCCTCTTTGGTTATTTGCAGTCATATTCTTACACACCTTTAAATACGAACATGAATATAGGTTGGCTTAATGCCCAAGGACCCATGCATTTGAGTGATGAGTGTATCATGTTTAACCTATTTTACTTGTGAATGAAGGAAAAAAAAAAAAACACTTTGTTAGGAAAACATGTACATGCTTGTCAGTTGTCACATAGCAAGTTAATTATTATTGATAAGTAAGTAGACATGCTCATTCACATGTAAAAACTAATTTTTAGGATTATAAGTAAATATTAACAATTTTACTAACATCAATATTATCTTTTGTTTTACATTAGACATTGAAATGGAAAGCAAGTATCCTATGCCAACGATTTCAATATGAAATAGATTTAAACGAATCATGATTATTTTTGATGGGTGTGGTTATAATAAAAAGGCTTAGATTGGTGAGAAGTGTGAGAAGGATTGTGAGCCATTAGATATATAATTTAATGGTTGAGAATAAAGTTGTATTAAAAAAGTTAGTGAAAGGGTATTTTAGTCATAGACACTTTTGTTTACTTTTTATCATGTTCCCCCCATTTTTTTAAACGGTCATAACTTTTACATACACTATTATTTTTTTAAAAAAATTACACCAAAAAACGAGCATTTTTTTATCTTTAAAACGAGTATAGTATTGTTATATAAAAAAATTAAAAAAAAAAAACGTTTTCCTTAACCTTTTATATTTGTAAGGCGTCATTGTGTCTAATTGTCTATTATTGTGTCTTTTTGTTTGTAAGTGTTTCTTTTTGTTTGTAAGTGTTTCTTTTTGTCGTCGTAGTGTCTAACTATTTTTTTTATAAATTCATGAGCTTAAAAAATAATATTGGTGAAACAACAAAATCACATACTTTTTATATGTAAATCATAATGATAAAACAAAACAAATTCATTTAATACAACAATGTGTGTATTACACAATGACCTGAACGTAAGACACAATGACGCGTAGATTACATAATGACCTTAACATAAAACAAAATAATGATTATTACACAATGACCTGAACGTAAGACACAATGATGCTATATTACACAATCATCTGAAGATAAAAACAATGATGAATATATTACACAATGACCTGAACATAACACACAATGTGTATATTACACAATGACGCGTATATTACACAATGACTTTAACGTAAAACAAAATAATGACTATTACACAATAACCTGAACATAAGACACAATGATGCTATATTACACAATCATCTGAAGATAAAAAACAATAATGAATATATTACACAATGACCTGAACATAACACACAATGATGATTATATTACACAATCATCTGAAGATAAAAACAATGATGAATATATTACACAATGACCTGAACATAACACACAATGTGTATATTACACAATGACGCGTATATTACACAATGACTTTAACGTAAAACAAAATAATGACTATTACACAATGACCTGAACATAAAACACAATGATGCTATATTACACAATCATCTGAAGATAAAAAAACAATAATGAATATATTACACAATGACCTGAACATAACACACAATGATGATTATATTACACAATGTTCTGACGATAAAACATAATGGTGAATATATTACACAATGACATAAACATATATACAATGACGAAAATGTATTTTTCAAAAAATAAAAACAATTTATGTTTTTTAAAATTATAAGTTTTATAAACATAATGGTAAAATAACACAATTATGTACTTTTAATACATAAAACATAAAAAATAAATAAGAACAATTTATTTAATGCATAAAAAACAATAACAAAATAACACAATATGATATAAAAAATAAAACAAAATAATAAAAATATTAAACATAATGGCATGAAGCATTAAACACAATAACTTGAAGCAATAAACACAATGACCAAAATATCCTTTTTATAAAATTAGAGTAATGTCACTTGTCAAATCCAGAGCCGGTCCAATGGGCTTAGGGTTCTAGGCTTCTGCCTAGGGCCCCCAGATTCTTTAGGGCCCCAAAAAAAATTCAACTGGGCTTATTTGTTTGTGGAATTGGATGGGCTTTACCACGGGCTTGAAACACAAATAGAAAAGGGACTGCGTGGGAATCCAAAAGAAAAAGGGTGAATTCAATGTTCCCGTAATATGTTCCTCTGGCGAATCACAAAGGGGCGAAACCGCGAAATCCCAAAATCAAACCAGTTTGAAATTAGGGCATCGCGTCATTTCGTCTCTTCAAGTTCTTCCATTGCTGAATTCCGTCGCCTCATCAGCCATTGTCACTCTCATCCGCCATCATCACTTGCTACATATCCTGAATTTGAACCCTGATTTCTACAGATATTTATTTGGGATGGGGTCGCGTAAAATTGATCCTGGCTCAGAGCCGAACATCACCACAGTTAGGAGACTTTGGAATTCGGCATCATCTGTCAAATACAATGGTTTGGATGTACCTGATGACCTCCATAGTGATCAGGAGACATCTGATCAAACTTCTAATGGCTTGCCTGAGTATGCCATACTGGTCAAGAAAGTGAACCAACCCAGGCATTGAACTCTTGATATACTTCTCTCTTACTTTGTGTATAAATTATCTACCATTAGAGTTGCACATCCTTGAAGTTATTTAAATATTATAACTTTTTTTTGTCAATGTTGTGGTCAATAATGAATCATGCGAGAATGCTACTGTCATTGAGGTATTTGATGATCTGATTTGCTGGTTTACAAACATGTTTAGTTAATTGTTCTTATATATGCTTTACGGGCCCTTCGTGTGTATTCAAGCTCCACATCACCCATGTGGCAAAAGTGTAAGGAGAGACCTATTCCAGATGGTCACACAACAACAAAATTAATAGGAAATATATAAATAAAAGAAGATTAACTCCCCTTTTATAAACTTTTAGTTTATTTTTGTTGATCCCAAGCCCGGATAAAGGTGAAGAGTTTTAAGTATAATTATTAGGTGTGAGAGAAGGGCCCCATATTTATATTTCGCCTAGGGCCTCGGAATAGCTTGAGACGGCCCTGGTCAAATCCACAATCCTTCTCACCCTTCTTACCAATCTCACCCTTTTTACTTGAACCTAATCCTATTTTTGATAACAAAAACAAACCTAAATCGTCAAGAATCAAAATTTTATTATAAGACATATGGATACTTAAATAATAATCAACATCTTGTTGAGAAAAAAAAAATACAATAGTTTATTATTCAAGAACAATGTCTTCTTATAACAAACATGTGCCACGTCAATTTTTTATTTTTATTTATTTTATTATCCAAATTTAGTTTTATGTATATGCCATGCTAGATATCGTTTTTCACATGAATTAAACTAAAAAATGTTTAAATTATTACTAGATAAACTACTACAAAATTGGAGGTACTTTAAAAATAAAATCATTACTTTGAAATTAAATAAATTACAGTTGAAAACTAACAACCAAGAAAAAGAAAATATTTAACTCGAGTTATTTTATGCGAAAGAAGACGATAAATAAGTTTAAAAAAATTACAATTGTTCAACCATACTATTTTCTTCCTTTTTTCGTTTGCTTTTTTTATTTACTTTTTATTTTTTATAATATTTTATGGGTTAGGCCGTTAACTTCAACTATATAGTCTACTTAACCTAAAACATTTAAGAAAGATTATTGACCATCAGATCATAAGTTAAATTTAATATGGAAAATTCAAAATTTTATAGGGTAAAGTTGCTATAAGTAATTTAGCCATGACCGCTTTTCTTCTCACATTTTTTTAAACGTTTATTACTTTTAAAAAAAATATATCATACGATATTAAATGCGATATTATTTTTTTAAAAAAATATATCATAAAAACAAGCATTTTTCATCTTTAAATAAGTATAGTATTTTACTATTTTCTATAAAAAAATATTTTTTTTTCAGTTCATTATACCTAATTATCGTCATTACGTATTTCTTAAAAGTTTGTGTATATTATTATTTTTTTGTGTTTTTCTTACAGGTAATTGTATTTTTTTAAAGATCATTGTGTTAATCATATTCGTCATTGTATTATACAACATCATTATATCTTAAATTGTTCAGAAAAGCACAACATTGGGCAGAAAACACAAAAGACACAATATTCTGTACAAAATTGTTCATACTTGTTATTGTGTCTTTTTAAAGATCATTATGTTATTGATACTCGTCATTGCGTCATCTTTGTTTGACATTATTTATTTTACAGCATCGTTGTGTCTTAAATTGTTAATAAAAAACAACATTGAGCAGGATTCACAAAAGACACAATGACACGTGCAAAAGACACAATAATCTGTACGAAAAACACTATGAATTAAAAAAACAAAAATTTTCTATATCAACAGTGTATTAACATTTGACATTTGTAACCTATATAGTCCTTATGTGAGGGTAATTTGGTCAATTATATGAGGGTAATTTGGTGATCTAAGAACTATTATGAGCTACTAATGTTAAAAGTTAAGGACCATATTAGTAATAAAGACCAAGAGTGAAATAACAGCAAATCACAACGATCATATCGATAGTTTACTAAAAATATCATATAACAACTTGATTTAATAATAATCGTTAATTAATGATCTAATAACTAAAAATCTTTTTTGTACCTTTTAAAATAAGAAAGTTTAACGTAACATAATTTTTCAATTCAAGATTTTTTTATCAAATTTTTTTCCTATAATTTTTATAT
Organism: Mikania micrantha; assembly: GCA_009363875.1. Taxonomy (NCBI): domain Eukaryota; kingdom Viridiplantae; phylum Streptophyta; class Magnoliopsida; order Asterales; family Asteraceae; genus Mikania; species Mikania micrantha. The sequence continues at coordinate 54,047,367 of CM018689.1, forward strand.
AGCCGGTCGCAAGAGCGGTCCGAACCGAGCATGTGAGTTTGACGCGCAACTCACCAATAACAGATTGCGTGACGCAAATTCTCGTTAGAGACATCAACGGTGGTGATCACCTGACGTCTTCACCACACATATCTTCTTCTTGCTTTTCAATCTCTCGGTCCATGACCGGCGACGCTCACGGTTCCATTCAATCTTCCGTTCAGATTACTGACCTCCGGTCTACTTCCAGGTTCCATCTCATCATTATGATCTAATTTATCTTCACTAGAATTTTAAATCTGTGTTCATCGATTATCTTTGTGAAATTGCGTTTGATGAACTTTCATGTTTCTTTGTAATGATAATCGAATGTTTATTGTGTGGTTATAAAAAGTTAGCAAGTAATTGAAACGCTTAATCGAGAAATTAGGATTGTTGCGACAGCTTTAGGCAAATGCCTGTGTTAGTTTAGTATCTCTCATGTGGAAAAAAAAGAACGATGTGGCATCTATTGCCTAAGGTGTCACAGGTCTTGCGTACACAGCATATTTCCTATAGAATTTGGATTTGGAAATTGCTAGGTTGAAATCGAAATTGTAGTTCTGTATATAATTGGAGGTGGAATATGAAATAACTAAGAGAACTACTTTCAGGTTGAATTTAGATGCATAATAGGATAATCCATTACTAGATTTTGAAAGGAAATTATGCCTTTTTGAATGAGAGTATATGGAAGAGACTGTAAATAGAAAATTAGTTATAGACTTATAGTTTGATGAATACATAGTACTCTTTATTTGTTGGGAATGTGGATATCTTTTTTGACTTGCTTGTTACAAATTAGTGTCCAAACTTGATATAAAATAGAGATTTACACAATTAGTTTACTATGTTATGATGCGTAAATGACCATCCTCTATTCTGGGCCTCTCTATGTTCTTTTGCAGCTGACCTCTAAAGAGATTCAGCACTGCTAATAAATCTTTCTATCTTCCAAAATGATTATATATCATGTCAATTTTGGGATTTGGAAAATGGTTAATACCATATAAAAAAAACCAATGTACTTTCTCATGTTGAATAAAAACCAATTGCAACCAATTTTGGTATATTAAACTCCCTAAACTTGTCAAGAATTCACAAACATGTGAAATAGCATTTAAGTTTTGACTTGTTACCTCTTAAACATGTAAACTTTGATGAAGTGGCATTCCTAATGTGCAAAAATGTAAATGTTAATACTGTTTTTTAATCATATAAGATTATATATATGAGGTGACGAAAAAATGACAAGCTAGTGTTCCACATCAACAAAACTCTTTATGATGTCCATGTCAACAAAAAAAATCTAATAGCTTCCAGACTTGTAATGAGTATGCTAGTAGCTGATGCTTATCGTTGATTTCACAAAAACGCGCTTTTTAACAAGTTCATGAACTTTTTTTTTTTTGATAAAGGGCAAAGCCCGGGAATAAAAATATACAAAGTTCAGGTTGATATGCCAAAATGGGCTCGCAAATGAAAATACATGTTGGTTTTTTATGATATTATTTGGAAATTGGTCTAATAACCATGATATCTTGAATGCTTATCCAATCGGAATTAAAGCATTAAACTGACGTGAATGCTTTTTACTTTTATCACCTTTAAATTTCTCAAGAACTTGATCAAGAATCCATGGTTTATTTTGCAGGATATGGTAGGCGTTCAGGCCAGTCTTCCTTGTACTTGGTCATTTGGGGGTAATGAGTATGTTTTGAGAGGACGGGATCGTAATTTTCCATGCTCAAATGATTCAGGTTTAGGTCCTTCTGGCAGTAAATCAGTATTTAGTCAGGGGCAGTACATTTTAGATGGTTCTCGTATAGGTAAACGTTGGCATCATATTTGTTCCAGTAAGATGGATGATGATGCAAAAAGAAATTATTCGGGTGACGACGCAAATGAAGATGAGCCTTCTGATGGTGAAACTGAATCAGTAAGTAGATACATTTTATTTCACTTCTGTACCCTCTAAAAGTAATGCCACATTAAATAAGGTTGATGTAACATGTCTGCCTAAATTCCTTTCATATAGGTCTTTTTTTTTTCTTTTGATAACTGAGAACCCATCACCAAAAAACTAATGGGCCCCACCAATGGTTATAAATTTTGGATTTTAATTTTTGGCCAATCTGCCAAGAATTAAACTGTCATTGATGTGAATACCATTATCAGTCATTGAATAATGTTATTACCTTCTCTCATAGAGCTTGTTTCATGCACCATGTTAGTCACTTCCGTTATGTGTTACATAGGCATACATAAGTACACACATACGTTTCTTAGCTGTAAAGATTAACCTTTAGTTGTGCAGGTTAACAACGAACTCATCAGAGAAAATCTAGAAAGAATTATCGGTGCAGATGATTCTGCTTTTTCTGGTATTGATTTGGCAACACTTATTAGGAAGAAATATGGACGATCTTATGATGTTCAACTTATAAAGAAGGTATGAACTTTATTTATTTATTTTTTTTATTTGGGATAAAATCATGAAATATAACTAATTTCAGTATTGTTCTAGTAAAGTCACACATATTTTATTTCTAACTACAAAAACCACTCAAGTTTTATAATTGTTCCATTGTTGTGTGAGTTTTCATATTTGTTTAAATTGGAACAACTATGAAAGTTGGTTATAATTTTGACATTTTTTTCTTAAAATTACACCTTATATTTCATGTTAAACTTGAAAAGAATAATCACTAAATAGTAATCAAGTTTCATATATCGTTTACGTCACTTAATTTTTTAATTTATATAAAGTTTATAATGAAACCGCATTGAAACTTGAGTGGTTTTTTTTTTGTAGTTAATAAAAGTTTTTATGAGCTTAGTGAAATTTGGCTACTATTGTGTGAGATATACCCTTTTTATTTTAATAGAGTTCTAGCCTTCTAGTATTTAAGATTTATCATTCTTTTTTTACCACACTTTAACCAGGAATTCATGGGTAAAAATCTCCTTGCAATGAATGTCATGTGGAAATACATGGAACAGGTAAGCTACTTAATATATCTTGTATATTGAATTAACAGTTGTCTCATGATATTTTGCTTGTTAATTTGTCTGACAGAGATCTTTTCCTCTGACTGAAGAAGAGTACTTATTGAGGCTTGATGACGTGGCAAATACATTGAAATGCTGGGGAGCTGTCTCTCATATTCGGAACAGCCTGGAAAAATTAAAAGAACGGCCACGAATCGGAAAGGTATGCTTATTTTTCTGTCTCATAGACTCATGTGCAGGGAAAATTGGGCTGGGTCGGGCCTCCCTGCCAACACTTTTCGGTCTTTGTTTCCGAAATTATGATAACAAATACTATATGATCAAGATAATAATGCAGTTGCATGTAGAAAAACAATTTACTTATTAGGCTATTATTGATTTTAGTTGTTCAACCCTTTGACCCATTTTGCTTTTAGCTAATTTTTGCATGTTACTTGTTTTGGTCTGATATCAAAATACAATCCAAATTGACCTATTTACTCTAAAATGGGTTGAAACCTCCATCTCTATGTATAACTTTGAACTCACTTGTTTTAAATACTGCAACCACTTACATTTTGGGTTGTTTGAAACTAATGCAAAATTTCAATTATTTTTATTCTTCCATGAATAGTTGTTACAAAACACTTGTCAGTTGTCACATAGATTTTAGTCACATTTCAAGTTTGTTTTACTAAGTGGCACTAAGTTATCATTAGATTTGTGGTAATTCAAACATTGTAGTTAGCAGTGCCTTTGAATGTGATTATGTGATATTCAATAACTATAATCAAATTATCAATTCTAACAAAGCCAGCTGCAGATGTACCATATACATAGGTTTAAGTCGAGGTTAAAGCTGCCAAAGCAAAGATATTATTGACAATTGTTACTCGTTTGAATCTATTTTATTCTCATAGTTTTAGGTTACCCATCTTGACCACATTGTGTTAAGGTGTTATCCATCTCAACATGTTTATATGTTATGATGCTACATATTTCAACCTAAAATACAATAATTACACACCCAAACCAACCCATTTATTTTGGGTCAAAATTGTCACGTCTAGATTATAGCTATATTTAAAAATAGATAAACGACTAGATCATTAAATAATCACTAGAGATGGCAGTTTTAACCCAAATCAAAAGAAATGGACTGTCTTGGGTAAACAATTGTTGTATAATGGATCGAAATGGGTAAGACCATAATATTGAATGGGTTGAGATGTGTAACACTTTAACACAGCACGGGTCAAGATGAGTAACCTACTAACCTAAAAACTATGTGAATGCAATGGATTCAAATGTTTAATAATGATTAATAGCATATTTGATGAGAAAATCATTAAAAATTATCCTAATCGACTACTTGTTTAGTTACAACACATTTTAACTTAAACCAAATTGATGTTTTTTAAAGAACAATCCATTTAGACCCAAACTGATTTTACTTAAAACCCGTTCTGACCCGCACCCATCCTGACCCAAACCCGTTCTTACCCGTTACACAAGCCGATCCAACCCGCCCATTTTGCCAGGCATAATAATCACGCAATCATACTAGTTTCACTATACCTAAACACTGGAATAGACTGTTTGCTCTTGGAAATGAATGACACACACATTTTATTAAGATTTTTTTGATACTCACATGACACAATTTAAAACAAACAATGCATCTTTCAGGCAGTCAGCATCTTTATAGACATGGATGAGACAGGAGGGCGCACAAATGAATGGATATACAAGTAGATACATTCTAAACAAGCCATACATGAATCTAGTGATCCTGAAAGCCAGAAGTATAAAAGGTAATGAAGGGATGATGTTTTTATATATTTTCCTCTAAATCTTTATATATTTCAAAATTTTAAGGCAAGAAGCAATGTGGTTCTGTCATATTCTTTGTAATTATTACATGCATGGTCTCTCATGTTTGATAGAACTGATTATGAGATTGTCACGTGGTGGGGATTTGAGGCCTAGTGATATAATAATCATTCATAATTAAATTTATAAATTAATAATTAAAAATATATTTTTTTATATCATTGTTATTTATAGTGTCTTTCTGAAAATAATCTTTTTTTTCTTCTGAAAATATCATGTAGTTTTTTTATACTGATGCTTCAAGTTTTTTATTTGCTTTTTACAAACTTTTTTTACGTAACTGGTAAAGCCAGTGGCATACATTTATTTATTTTTCCCTTTTATTCGTCTTATATATTTTGTTTTTATTTTTTTTAATATTAGGTCACAACATGCGAGCCATAATATTATTTTCGATTTATGTTTCAATCTCTAAACCTAAACTGCAACAACTCTATTTGTTTCGTTTTTGTATTTAATCACGTTAATATCATTGTCACAAACACATAGCAAGAAACGGGTTTAATCTCTAGTCGGAGTCCTAATCACAATTAGTAATCGATTTTCGAAGCAAATTTGGTGCCCTTTTGTGCATGTTAGCATCGTTAAATTACTTGTTATCTCTTTCTAAGTTTTCCATTTATACGAGTTTTTATTAAAATATGATTTTTTTCATTATATTTTCTGTATATGATATTTTATTTAAACTAGTAGAAGTGACCCGCGCTTCGCAGCGGGCCACGGGTAGATTTTTAATGATAAACCTTAAGGCTTAAAAAGAGGCACGGTTATCATTAGTTTAAGATTTTAAGTCGTTAATGAGTTCTATATTCACATTTTATGGCAAAATGAGGTTTAAGATCCATATAATCATACAATTTTCAAACAATAGCAACAAATTCATGAATACAAACATCAAATAGGCAAACAAAAAAGTAGTATACAATACCTCTTAGCCAATCTTCTTCGTCACCAATCCATTTGCACCTTCAAATAATCTGATTGTAAAGAATGTAAGGCACTACAAACAACAAAGTTCTTCATCACTTATGGTCCTTCAATCCTAGCAGCCATAAGAATGGGTCATTATTAAAAAAAGATTAGTTCTTTTGCCTTATTTTTTCCTTATAGAGGACTGAGAATAACATTATTAAGATTTGTAGCAATACTAAAACCCTTTAATCGCAAAAGTATATTAAAATCAAAATATTCTATCAAGCTATCTTACACAACCACCTTGGATGCTTTATTATTAGTGCAGGTATTATTATTGTCTCAAAAAAGGTGTCACCATATCTGCTAAAGTTAAGGTCTGAAGATTCGATGCACTTAGCAATTAGTTCTTGCATGTGAAAAGATATAGATATGTAAAGCCTACTTGTGTAAAAGCAGGTCAAATATAAAGAAAAAAACTCATATAAAGCTCAGACAGTATTCCTTAGATACATAGTTTAAAGAAGTTGAAAACGCATCATGGTTTATTTAGTGTCTCACCCATAGTCACATAAATCGCGGTTCGCTTCGGTACGAAAACGCGGTTCGGGTAAGCGGTTCGCTAGCTTCAATGAATTCGGTACGAAGGGGGGGTAGGTTCATTTCGGTACGCTCCGGTACAGTATACCATATAGTCCAGTTTGTTGTACCCCATTAAAAAACAGTTAAATGTCATATTCGTAGCTAGTTAAATGATTAACAACATAAATTTAAGTGATAAATTGATTAGCACAATAATAGTAGCTATAAAAGCTCAAAATCTCAAAACACCAAATATAGTAACAGTTGTTGGACTAATCTTGTAATATTAAAGAGTTTAAGGGTTTAAAGTTAGAAAGTTAGAAAGTTTAGTTTTAATTGTTTTGAATTTATTTAATTGAGGTTTTAAAACTAAAAAGTTTAATTAGGCAATTTTCAGATTAAATTGTACCAAAATTGATTTAATCAGTAGAAAATCGTGAGTTCCACAAATTTTCCTTGTTCGCATTCCTTATTTTGTGTTCTAGGATAGTGCAGCAGGGCTTCAACAGAAACAATTCATTGGAATAGGGAAACGTCGTTCTTCTTTACAGCCCACAAAACTAAATTGGCAAAATTGATTCAATTGGACCCAAAATCGGCATACCATATCAACGAAATTCGTTGTTCAAGGTGACAGAAATTCAGTAATATCTTTGATTGAAGTCGACGAACCCTATAGATTGAAGTCGACGAACCCAAAAAAACGAAATCGTCGTACCATAGTGTACCAAATCGAGAACGATTTGCGATTGGGTACAGTGCGTACCAAAACGAAAATCGCGGCTAAGCTAGCGATTTCTGTAACTATGGTCTCACCTAGACATTCCTGTCAATTAGCTTGAAATTGGACCCACCTGCAATCACATTGAGAAAACAAAGAACCAAATGTCATACAAATATCATTACAACAGAGTAACAAAGGTGCGCAAGTGTGTATGAAAATTGGGTGAAAAACAAAGTTACTCACAAACCTTGAAGCATTAATCTTGTATGGGTAGTGATCAAAATCAAGACAAAAATAAAAAAAAAAAGCAATCATATATTGACTTTTAAATTGGGAGAAATTAAGAAGAAAAAGGTGTTAAACACTCTTTAAATGGTTCGATTGAACAACCCATAAAAATTGCTTTTCAATGTAAGATTTCCCTCTCCTTAAGGATAATCTGTTTCGTAGATTTGATTGGACCTCAATCAAAGGCATATACACAGCCAAATTAACGTAATACAAACCCCAAGAACATCAATCCATGGAAACAAAGGAAGATATGGGTTTACAGATTTCTCCCCCAATTTCAAAACCTAAAAAACCATAACAAAAACCAAACAAAATGAATCCCAGATGCACGTAAGAACTATATATAATAAAAATTAGTCGTTTCTTTAGGTGTTCTATGTACCTGTATAATATCAAGTCAACCAATTTCTACAAACCCTAGGAACTAAAGTAAGTCAATAAATCCATAAATAAGTACCTGAAATCAAAATCAAAATCAAAAGGAAATGGAAGGCCCCTTAACGACGAAAGAACCAACGTCAACGATCGGAGCAGGTAAAATCCATGCCATGATCGAAGATGAAGTCGATTTATCCATAACTGTCAACTGCCTAGCCCCTCTGTCATCAACACTGATGAAGGGTTCATCAATAGCGACACCGGTCACCAAGCGAAGTGTGTAGTTCGACGATGTGATTGACGGCGTTTAGAAATCGGAAATTAGGGTTCATGGATGGAGGGGCTGTGGTGGTGGTGTGGTCGATTGCATATCGATGAAGGGTCTGTGGTGGTGTTGTACGTCGATGGCAAGAAAGAAGTAGATCGATGGAGGCGTTGTGTTGGTGGTGTTCGTCGCTGTGGTGGTGTGGTCGATTACAGATCGATGGAGGGGTTTTGGTAGTGTTGTGCGACGATGACAGGAAAGAAGGAGATCGGTAGAGGGCTATTCATCGATGGCATAGAATGGTGGTGTTCTTCTATTGCAGAGAGAGAGAAAGAGAGAGATGGTGTCTGGTTGATAGTGATAGAAGATATATGTAATCTACTCGTGTATGTGGATGTATACAGCGCATAGTTTAGTTGTATATCTTGCAGTAATATATGTAAAAAATGAATAGTAATAATGTGAGGAGAGGAACTTTTGATAATTGATATATATATAATAATTATAACATTTTATTGTGATAGGTTTATTTAAATAAAACGTACGTAGAAATGTAGATAAAATTAGACGCATCATAGAGTATATGAATTATTAATCGTTTGGTTTATATGATTAAATAAAATATCCTAAACAACTAACAAATGGTGACATATAAAAAGTGAAACTGAACCTGTAGGCTGTAGGTTGTGGGCTTGATTCTTTTTTTTTTTTAGCACTTTTGTATTTCCATTCTTAAATCATATAATACTATCCAAATTAACGATCAACCATTCATGCTTTCATGGTAAGGATAGGCTTTGACCTTTTATTTCCTTTGAAAACTTTATTTAATTATTTTTGAGAAGAGATGCTTATAATCATGACAAGTTGTTTAACGTTGAAAGTCGTAGGGTTTACAACATGATACACATTAGGGTTTTATACTGGAGTGAAAATCGTGACATGTTTTGTAATCATATTATGATATTCGAGATGTATGTGTTCTGGTATTCGTAATCATGTGGGAACTTCTGTTACAAATAGTGGATAGAGACCTCTGGTTTACCTCAAACATTGTATATTAATTTTTAATAAAAAATCAAAACTCTAATATAGATAAATGGCCAAAAAATATTTAAAAACTTAAATAGGATCAACAAGTGGTACAAATAGTTAAAAGGTGTCAACAACATGACCCTGTTTACCTATCATCGATGTAACAACACAAGCTAAGTGTATCAAAATACTGACTTTTTTGCCTCTGATGGGTTGTCCATCCTGAAACTTAGAGTTTTAGTTTTACCCAATGAGTTGATTCATCTCCTTATAAAGAAGGTTTTGTTCTCCCTACCAACTGATGTGAGATATTACAATCCATCCTCCTTATGAAGCCCAGCGTTATCTCTGGCACATCAGTCTGGCCCTGGCTATAATATCATTTGTAACAGCCCAAGCTAGTTGTATCAAGATATTGTACGTTATGCTCCTGATGTGTTACCCATCCAGAAACTCACAGTATTGTTTTTAGCAGACGAGTTGCTCACCAAGGCAAAATACGTCATAATATGGAATATATTCACCTCCTTGTAAAGAAGGTTTCGTTTTTCCTCACAGCTTATGAGAGAAATGAAAATCTATTTTGCATTGATACATGATGTTTTTTTAAATTTTTTTAGATTTCTAAATCATCAACCATGTATCGTATTTTCTTCGCATTAGTAAATGCTTTGTTTCATAATAGTAGGTGTTAATAGTTTGCAAGGGACGTGGATATCTCTTTAAATTATGTTGCATGTCACTATCACATTGTGATATTTCACTTGTCACTTCGAAAATACAATTAGATAACTCAAAATGAAACAAAACAATTATGAATTTTTTTAATGTGAAGTGTATCAAAAAATGACCGAAGACTTGTGTCTTACGTTTGAAAAATAATCACAACATTTTATGATGTTTAATTTTTACTGATAGGAGTTACCACTAAAATCACTAGCTAGAAATGCTTATAGTTACTGCTTCAAGCACAAATTTCTTTTGATTGATCAAGTTGAGGTGATCATAATTCTCATTGAATATGAGTTTCAATCCCTTTTAACCTTCAGGGTAGAGGGGGCAAACCTGTTTTTTTTTTAACCGGTTCCGGTCAACAAAGTCAATAACCGTTTGGCCGGTTCCGGTTTTGGCTGGATAAATTAAGGTGGAACCGATTCTGGTTACAATTTATCTGATGACTTTAAATCACTTGAACCCACCAGTCAGTTATGACCGGTTCCCATTTTTTTGCCCATCTTTACTCCGGGTTACTAGGTGGGCTTTGCCAAATTGACCACCAAGTTTTAGGTGTCACAAAACAAAGTAGTATCACATAATCATGTACTTTGCATTGGTGATACTTTTTTATAGTTTCACTTTGGTCTTAAGCAATATAACTAAACTCAAATGACTTGGTTGATATTAAAATCTTAAATTTGTTTAACGGCAATTTGATTTACTGACGGGTCATAGACCTACCTGATCATATCCACACCCGGTAGGAGGAAACCCATCATATGTGAAAGAAAACTCCTAGCCCAACATGAAACCACTATTTTGTTCATGTCAGGACTTGAACCCATGATCTCCCCAATATTGAAGCCACAGAGTACCTCACCTCAACCATCTGAGTTGAGGATCATTGGTTATTAAATCTTTAATAGTTGAAAAAAATAGTAAGAGTACAATACATTAAAGTTATAGAGTAAAGTTAAGTTTGATAGCTTTGATGCTCAAAATACAACTATATGAAAGTGTTGGGCCAAAATTACAATATTACAAAACTTGGGACCCATTCCCTCACTCCTACATAATACCATTTGATAAATGAATTTAGATTAAAATAAATAATAATTCTATAATTGACCCAACCGAATACCCAAAAGACACATTTTCATTTTCAAATGCCCCTTGTGTTGATAACAAATTTGATCTGATGTGTAGTAACGGATGTTTTATATCAGCTTATGTATTCATTACAAAGTAAATGTAAGCTACATGATATAACTAAAGATAGTAACGAGGAACCATAATTTTTTTTAACTGCGGGAACCACTTACATTACGTGGTAAACCCCGGGTCCTTCAATAACTGACTAACCTAGAGGAACAGGTAAAATACGGCCGCAGCAACACTAACCATAATTTGTGCTATACAAATGATGTTTAACATGATTGAAGGTACAAAATAACAACGAAATTCAAATTTACATTTTTGTGAGGGAACTAAAACTTATCACTATGACACCCTTTAAAATTTGATACAATAAGTCGTTCAGTCGTTGATATGATATATCCGTCTATTACAAAGAGTTAGAGTTAGAAGGTAAGTAAACTATATGTCTTAGAACACTTAAAACTCCACTATTCAATCAGCTTAAATTTAAATATGATTATAACTTGAACTTATTTAAGTTTGACTCGAATAGATAATAAGATCAAATTACACAAGCAATTATTATAAATGAAAACAAATCTATAGATGTATTATGATGTATGTATGCTCTCATCCTTATACTAATAGTTGTAATTTTAAATTAAAACACCTGAATAGAGTTACTAGCATAATCATAATGATAATAATAATGATAATAATAATAATAAAATAATAATAATACTAATAGTAATTTCTAGAAAATGTAGATTAATGTGAAACATTATTACTGTTCTTAAAGTTACAAAAGAATTGATAAAAATTTTATAAATACAATAAAGCATCCGGATAAGATAAGTTGATAACATGGACTCTCCCTACTTTAAAAATATACACATTTACACACACAACATATTTTCCGGATCATCAAATAGAAACCAATTTTTACTCAAAAACATAAAAATACCTATTTTTATACTTGATTTTTGTTTTGTTTCTATTGTGCTAGATTTATGTTTTTGTATAAATCCATTAAAACATAGACGTTATTTATGACTTTAGATAAAATCTCTTTATAATCTATCCAAGTATCCAACCCAAACATATATGTGTTCACACTTAGACCCAACCCCCACCCCACTTATGAGAGTTGAAATATATGTATATATGTGAATGCTTTATTGATATGCATGTGTATTTATATAAGCTGAAATCAGTACCAAATGCATTACAGCCTAGGTATTTTGTTGGTGAAATAAGCCTCATGAATCAAATGGTTATGGGTTTGAATCTCACACGAGGGCTTTTTCTCAAAGTATTAAGTTTCCTATAGAACTGATGACTTGATAGCGGATATGATCGAATGGTATCGCTGATGGCACGATGATACTCCAGGATTAGTCGTTCAAGAAAAAAAACTGAAATCAGTAAGATTCTTCGTGTAACAACCGATTGACCCTAATGATGTCTTGTCCTAGTGGTAAGATGAAGGTATGGGGGGAAGTGATAGGAGACCCAGGTCCTGAGTTCGATTCTTGATCCCACCCGATTTTACCGGCCTTCCACCGTCGTGCCTTTATGCGGGTGCTTGGGTCGGGTTTTCCCCAGGAATTGGTGGCTGGTGGGCTAGGGGCTCCGTCCGTCTGGACTAGTGACCAGCTTTGACATCCTTTAGTCATTGGGGGTCACGTACAAAGTACCCGACAGTTAATTAGTTGGCCGATAAAAAAACAACCGATTGGACCCAAAGTCCACTTTTTCTACAGCAGCCCGCCAATAACATACGAGTAAACAAATTTCTTTTTGACCACCTATGGTCCATTTTTCACTCCTGTTTCCTCCTCCACTTTCAACCTCCCCTACCAACCAACCTACTCCACATAAATACTTCATTTCATTTATTAAAACATCAATAAAAAGATTCTGACCCTTTCAAGTTTGCATACTAATTCTTATGTTTTAAAACCATAGAAGATAGATATGCAATTGATGTTTGTTTGTATCAAAGAAGCAAAAGAAGTTGGGAGACAAGTGGCAAGGGGAGCATGTCCATACTGTGAAGGCAAAGTTATCGCGGTTGATATCGAGAGCAAATGGAAGTTTTGTTGCATCCCAATATCATACGTCGACAAACGCAAGTACTTTTGCACTTTGTGTTCTCGACGTTTGGTGTTGTATGATCATTGTTAGCGACTCGTGTGAAGAGCCGAGTTAGTTCATTTTTAAAAATTTTTTCTTTTTGTATATATAAGTGTTAAACTGCATGCTGACAGTGGTATCAAGAAGTTGTTATCAATCATACAAGTTAATTCATGAGAAAGCCAGATTTCTTTTACCTCATTTGTGTGTTTTCTTTTTCGTCACCGGAGTCAAGATGGACGGCTTGGATGTAGGGATGGCAATAGTTACTGGTAATCTTTGTCCCATAGATCTGATGATACAATTGTTTCACATACCTGATGACACAATTGTGTTCCATAGTCGCGTATCTGGTCACTCCTTACTCAGTCTTATACATGAATACTCGTCCTATTAACCGTCTTGGATGTTTTGGGTTCAGGTTATTGTCATCCCTAGTTAGATGGTGTATGCAATTTTGTTTTAATTGAAAAGTGTAGTTCTTTTTTTTTTTTTAATGACCGTGGGAACCCACTTACGTTGTTAACCCCCGGGTCCCTCCCAATACCAGGCTAACAGTAGTTCTTGTAGTGCCCTAATAAGGGATCTGGACAAGTTTCAACTCGTTTAACCTCTTTGATCAAATTCATATAAACCATGGGTTAAATTAACCTGTTTGTATATATTGTTTTTAAGTAAAGGGGTAAAAAATGTCACCTTCATATCATATTCAAGTGTATGTGTGTATGTCTATATGTGTGTATATTGATTGCTTATGATACCATATATGGATGCATCCCAATCATCCAAAAGTATTTTTGTTTCAAGCTGTTGGTATAGAAGGCTGGCTACTCTTTAGAAAACACTGCAAGCAGTCCCAAAGCACCTATTAGAATATACTGCATCATCACATACAACAACAGAAGCAATGAGTATAAAAGTTTTGTTGTAAACCCTTGTACAGTACACATGCAAATGCGTCGAGTTCGAAAAGCAAGTGTGCACTCTTTAGGTAGGTATGATCTTGTTCTTGTACCACAAGGGATCAATATGACCAATTTTTGACCATCAAAAAGAAGTCAACTTACTGGACACTGGTATGTCAGGCTCACCTGATAGCTGTTTCAATATGCTATATCCCAAACACCCCCTCAATTTTCTTTTGAGGACATATTTAATGAGGGAATAAATCGTTTAGCAAAAAGATAAAACATATTTTTTTCCCTGTTCTTACCATGTTTTTAGTGTGAAATAAGGTGTTTTAATAAAGCAGTTTGAATAGATTAGCATATTTTCAAACTTATTATTCTTGGCAGATTCAAAATTGCAACTTTACCCTTAACATGAAATAAGTTGCATCCAATAAGCTAATTATTTGCATCTATTTGAAAAGGTATACATGCCCCTGGGCCCAGGCACAATGGCCACTTTTAGATGGATAAAATGTTCAAGTCACTTTTTACTGTAGTTTATTGATAATTGAAGACAAACCTTGATGATGGGTTGTTCGGTCAGTATGATCGTCACCCAACCAACGTAGGGCAAAAATCTGTAAATGCAAATTTATATACGTTGATAAAAGTTAATAAGTTATTGTAAATGTTATATATAAAAGATACTGAGCTAGTGAATTTACCCAATCGCCCTCCCGGTGATATGATGTTGTTTCAGCCACATCTGATCTTGGGCATACAAAAACATGTCATCTCCAAATCTATTGTTGTCTCCTAATAACATCCAAAAGAATTTTATTTTCAAAAAATGGTCGCAAAAATAGTAACTTTTGCATATGAAAATCTACTGCTTCTGCAAATCATATGTTATGACTGAGATATGCATTGCCTTTTGTAAGGACATCAACTTCCCCAGTATTTTGATGCTCATGAACCTATTACAGAAAATAAATTAAAAGTAAGATTAACATTCAAGCCCAGAATGGTACACAGACCCAAAAATCTTAAATTAACTTAAAGTCATGGTGGAAGTTATAAAGTCATTTATTAAAGAATAATACAAGTTTTTAAAAGTTGCCTATTTAATTTTACAACAATTTACACATGACTTGTTTTTTCTAACAATATTTTCTCACTCATGACCTGAGATTCCATGCAACAATCTTTTTAAGACAGCACTACGTGTAAAAGAAAGCTCATTTTTAAAACCTATAACGAAACAAAATAATCAAACATACCCAGTTTGTTTTGTTTCATTATAGGTTTTAAAAATGAGGTTTGTTTCACACTTAGTAATGTCCTAAAAAGATTGTTGCAAGAAATCAATTATGAAAATATTTTTTTTAAAACCTATAATGACATTCTATATATAATAGTGACTAGCTTTGTAGTCACATGAACTAGAACAAATAAACAAAAGCTGTCTAAATAGACTCCTTTCTTTCCATTAATAACAATATTTCTTAACTTTTGATGACAATTATTAATAAACAGTGGCTGTAAAATCCAAAGAGAGGGCTTAAATACCTTGATCACTCTATGAAGTATTGGAATTTCATGTCCCTGTGTCCAAATAAAACATGAGTTTAATACACATTCGCAAACTAAAAAATGCCAAAAAGTAACGGTGAAGCATCCTTCAAAATCATTGATTCTGCATTTCAAAATAACTGAAGAAGAACTGTATTGAAGAGAAGGCTACATCTTATATGTGCTGAAGAACAAAATAATATTTTCAAATTTGACTGATAGCAAGTAGTAATAGCCGATGTCCCTTGGCCTGGTGGCATCTAATGTTAATCCCCACCAAAGTGATGCGGGTTTGAGTCCGACAATGTGGGCAGTAGGTGCATTTTCGGAGTAGATTTTAAGGGTGTGTGTTCATTGGTCAAAAAATAGCAAGCGGCACTAATGCTGAAGTTAACAATACCACATATGTGACTGTGAGTTTTCAAATCAATTCACTGCTGTTTTCTCATGTAAATCTTCGCTAAATCCTCACTGCAGGGTAATAAGTGGACCATTTGAAACTATTAATAGCTATCATTTACTAAAGCTTCTGGTTTAGTTCTCAAGATTCCTCAATGTTCTTGCATAGTTAACAGGTCAATATTGTTTAGCCAAGGGATCTAATATTTTTAATCATTTTAGTCAAACAAAGTTGATAATAGCATCTCTTTGATATACTTCAATAACTTCATAAAAGCTTGCATATTGAATTCAATCAAAGACCAAAAAAAAAGAACTAAATTGAGAAACTCACATCAACTTTGAACGACAAGATATCACCTATGCGAATAGGGTCCTTGCTCATGTGCATAAACAGAATATCACCCTGCAACACATTTCAAAGGGTCACAAACAAAACAAAATTTTCATTAGACAAACAATGATTGTTCATACTTTGTATATACACTAAGTAAAGTTGATTTAAAAATATGAATGCCTCAGTTGTATAAAAACGCAAACTATTACTTCAATGAATTATATCATACATCGGCCCACTTACTCTCTTAAATCCTGGTTCCATGCTCCCAGATAGCACAACTACAATAGGCGCTTCACTTCCTGTTATGCACATCAGTCCTTTCCATATCATCAATGCTGATGTTATAACCATACCTGAAAAGTGTAGTGAACAAAAGGTTCAGAACCTAAAGCACAACAATTACATTCACAATTGTGAAACAAATCAACAAGTTACATGATCGATCTTTGCACAATCAACCTTGATAATTGATATCAACACTAACGCCTGAATTTAGTGTTCCAGGTTCCAAATTGCATATTTTCTTTATATAACAAGTAACAAACATCACAAGCAGGTGAACTATAAACTAAACTGAATAACACATGAAGATTATAAATTTCACATCAGAATTGGATTGATTGGTACTGATGTCTGGGGAAATACTTCCAGTAACAACTACGAGCCACCAAAAAATTTTAAATATCAATAAGAATTTCAGTGAATTCGGGAAAATCAACAAGTTATATGATAAGATTTTTGCACAAGAAGGCTCATTACCAACAGTAACACATGAATGCAATGTTCAAAGTCCCAAATTCCTTCTTTTAATTATATAGTAACAAGCATTATTAAGCAATTGAACTATCTGCTGAACTAATTCAACTGAACAACACATAAAGATCTAAAAATTTCGAAACAGAATTGGATCAGTCGATGCAAATTGCTGAATAAATAGTTCTGGGAACAACTACGAGCCACCAAATTGAAAATTACAAAAGAATTTCAGTAAAACTCGAGAAAATCAAATGAATCGTACTATATTCAATGTTCCAGGTTCCGAATTCATTTTTTTTCCTCTTTAAATAGTAAGTAACAAGCATGATCCAGCAAGTGAATATAAAGTGAACTGAACTACACATAAAAATCTATGAATTAAAAATCAGAACTGGTACATTCGATACAAAATTACAAATCGATGAGGAAATAGTTCCGGTAACAACTAGAATCCACCAGCAAATTGAAATTTTTTAAAAGAATTTCAGCAAATTTCGAGAAAATCAAAAGAATGCTTGAAAAGAAGCTTGACAAACCCATGGATACGAGTTGAGTAATCGGTTTTCTGAACATCGTATCGATTGCTCGCTTCATCTCGATCGATCTGAATTGGGAAATGGGGAAGCGTTCATGCACCCGTTGCTTACCCCCAACTTACCGGCAAATCGTGAAACATATTTAATTGAATATTGTTTTTGAAAATAATACTTTAAAATAAATTAAACTAGAAAAGTAACCCGCACGCTCTGGCGGGGTATCACGTTGAAAACTGAAATATTGTGGTATGATTAAAAGAAACATATCAAATCATTCGGTTATAAAAAGTGAAACGCAAATAGAAAGCATTATTCTACCTTATAAGAGCACTCGGAGTGGGGGTTCGGGATGAGCCGGGGAGCCGTTTCCCGGTCCGGGAAAAAATGGGAACACCACCCCCCCGGAAGTGGGGTGGGGTGAATCGGGAGCAAATCACCGAATCTCGCCGAATGGGAAGAAGAGGGTTTCGACCATTGGAGCAAAATTTGGACCGTTGGGATGTTTAAAAAAAAAAAAAACTAATTTTTATTCTATTTAAACAACTCCAAAACAATCACAACTCACACTCTTTATCATTTTATTCTTTCATTCTTCACTCAAATTTTATAAAGTTTAAAACAATGGATCCATTTACGTTGGAGCTTCCCACATTTGAAAGTAAATCGTCAAGTTCAGAAGAAGAGGAGATCAATATCAAACAACGAATCTCGCCGAATGGGAAGAAGAGGCTTGTCGATCATTATTTTAACACCGAAACCAACCCAACATTCACCAACGAATTAGTATTTTCATTTAATGTAATATCTTTTTAAATTTTAATGTAATTTTATATTTTATTTTTAATGAATCTATTTAATTATTATTATTTATTTATTGTTAAAATAATAAAATAAAAATAAGATTTGAAAATGGGGAAAAGTGGGACGATACCGTGCAAAATGGGGAAAAGTGGGGAAAAGTGAGGAAAGCTGATGTGGCGCTGATGTGGCAACGGGGAAAAGTGGGGAGTTGTGGGAGGACTCCTAGTCCCCTAAGCAAAAGCACATAATGTGGCATGTTTATGAATCTCATTTAAAGAAGGCAATCTTCACCCAAATCAAAACAAATAGGTTGGTTTGGGTGAACAATCATTGTATAATAGGTTGAAATGAGTAACATTATAAAATGAAATGGGTTGAGATGGATAACTCTTTAACATACGGGTCAAAATGGGTAACCTGAAAACCATGTAAATGCAATATATTCAAACGTTTAAGAATGATTAATAACATATTTGATGTTCTAAGATGTTAATAGGTTAAAGAGTTGGAGTTGGTTGAATATATTTCACGAAATAACCTAATCCTTTTTTCGTTTCTAAGTAGAAGAACCGTTTTCAAGTAGTGTTCGATCAATTATGTAGCGAGAATGTTTAAATAAGTTTGATTTGACCCACACCCGTTATGACCCGTGACCCAATCCAACTGACCGCCTATTTTGCCAGGCTTAATTTCATTACACAAATTGTGTTTTTGGTATATAAAATAGATATATTGGTTTACGACGAATTGCTTTTAGAAATCGAAACATATATAAAAATAGTTATAAAAAGGTGAAATGTTGCAATGTTGTGGTATGATTAAAAGAAACTTATCAAATCATAAGGTCGCTAGTGAAACGGAAATAAAAAACATTATTCTACCCTATAAGCAAAAGCACATAATGCGGCGTGTTTATGAATTTCATTAAACAAATTGTATCTTAGGTACATAAAACATATATATTGGTTTACAACGAACTGCTTTTAGAAATCAAAACATATATAAAAATAGTTATAAAAAGATGAAATGTTATTCCGTTAGTGTTGATATCAGTGTCGGTGTCGGTCTTATTATTCACGAGCAACATATGTTAAAAATCAACAAAGAAGTATTATTGTTAAAAATCATATCGTATATAATATATGAAATAAACTTCATACTTTAAAAACACATTGCGATGCTATATGTGAAAATCGTGAATAAGTTATATCGTTATAAAAAATGTTAAGAAAAATGAAAATGATCAAAATATAGCTAAAATTGTAAAATTTAAACTACGAAACATGAAATCGTAGTTAAAAATGTTAAAAATACATCGTAGACGACTTGATCTTGATTAATATTTAAATCAGTACGTATTATCAATAACACATCTCAACATTAACTCAAATCATAAAGAAAGATTATATTTAAAAGTAAAAAAAAGAAAAATAATGAAAGGTAAAAAAAAGAAAAAAATTGAAAGAAAAAAAAAGACAAACAAAAAAATGCCTGCGCATTAAAATATCAAATTTTAATTTATAACATGTATAAATATTCTGTGGAAAAAACCAAAAGAAAAAAAAGGAAAAACGGGAGCGGAGTTGAACCTTAGCAACCTACAAACTTTAGATTCAGAAGACGCGTGCAAAACCAACCTATCTACTCAACATATGTTAATAGTTTCCGAAATCAGAATATATAAGTATTGCGTAAAAACAGAAAACAAAAAGAAAAAGGCAACAAATTATGGATGCACACGTACCGAACTACCCACCGACATTTCGAATTAAGTTATAAGGAATATTAAAGGGTGGTGTTAAACTTACACCCCAAATGCATGTCTGCACACCCCTCATACGCCCCGTAGTGGCCACTACGGGGCGTTTTAGTACGGCTTGTACTATCATGGTCAAACGACAGGAGCAATGATTAGACCTAAACGCCCCGTAGTGGTCACTACGTGGCGTTTGATGTTTAAAACGTGACAAATAGTTTGTAACTTACGAATTCATCGTCCATATATACACACATACTGCTTTACAATATCACACATTCCCTCGAATCACTTTCCAAATCGTTGAACGAGTTTCTCTTGTTTCGTTTATTAAATATCTACACTATACACCCATATTTTTGAAATATGTCTTGGTGGGACGGAGACTTTTTCTTCGGTCAATATTCCGACGTTTCGCGTGTGGCTGAAACTTATCAGGTACGAAACTGTATTTACTTGTTTTTATTGTTAATCAAATGACAAACTAATCATAATGTTTTTAAGGATGAGACTGGTGTGCAATCGTCTGAGGCCACAATGTCACACCCCGAGCCGGCGGGGTTGGATCGAAGTCCCCGTCGGGCGGAAAGTTCCCGGGGCGCGATATCGTGAGTGATAATCGTGTTGATCAGATTGTTTACATAGCATCAATGTTAAGAATATCTAAAGCACAAATAGCATTTAAATTAGGATTACAAAGTTAAATTACAATATCAATGTTTGATAATTTAACTAAGTAAACCCAACAAAAGAATCAAATGTTTCTATCTTGTATCTGTACAAGATATCAAAAGAGATTCGTATCAACTACAAAAGATGTGCTTTCAAAAGTCTGCTAGGTCCTCTAGTTGGGCTGCCTAGCATGCAATTCCTGAGACCTTAGTCTATTCTTGTACGTCACCTGAGAAAGCATGTGAGAAAACAAGTCAACACAATGGTTTGTGAGTTCATATAGTTTTAGTAATTGTAAAATAGCTTTTGCAAACCTTTCCAGTAAAACCTTAACCTCATTAACATCACCTGTATCATCTGACTCGGTATGCTTATATTTAGGGCATACCCCTGAGTCGAGCCTACAACCCGCCCAGACGCCGTCCCACCACATACTAAGCCACATAGGACATTGGTGTTAATGATAATTAAACATTTTACCTACCATCCAATCCCATTCCCTTCATAGTTTTAGCATTTTGTTTATAAGTTTCAATACGCATGCAATAGCATTTGCAAGTCTAGCTTTGTTAGTTACCTTTATGGACAACTGGACACCCTAAGGAATCCAGTATCAATCCATATCGGATTTAATTGTGATTAGCAACATCGGTGTTTTGATTAAGGATTTCTAAGATGACACAAAGTCAACTAAATATCACCAATATCATCCTAGTTGCTTCTCACATGAGTAAGAAGTTATGGGAAACACTGCATGGCAAGCACTGAGAGGCCATCAGTCAGTTTCCGCATATCAGACCATGAAGGACACCCTATGGCAAGCACTGAGAGACCATTATAGGTGCCTTCTAGTCCCGACCGTGAAGAACACCTGAAGGCAAGCACTGAGGGACCAACTATTGTTCTTCAAGTCCTGACTAGGAAGAACACCTGAAGGCAAGCACTGAGAGACCAACTATTGTTCTTCCATAGCCAATAGCTTTAGCATACAAGTTTATAGCATTCAAGTAGTTCAGCATTTACGTAACTTGTGCACAAGTACTAGCTTCACAACCGGTAGGGCAAGCACTGAGAGGCCCAAACCGTTATTTTAGCATGGCAAGCATATAGAACATACAAAGTTTAAAGCATTCTGAGCATTTTAAGCACTTAGTGTGTAAGTATGTAGCAGTAGCATAGAATTATTAGCATTTAGCATAACCCGTAGCATTAGCATTTAGCATAACCCGTAGCATTAGTTTGTAGCATAACCCGTAGCATTAGCATTTAGCATAACCCGTAGCATTAGTTTGTAGCATAACCCGTAACATTAGCATTTAGCATAACTCGTAGCATTAGCATTTAGCATAACCCGTAGCATTAGTTTGTAGCATAACCCGTAACATTAGCATTTAGCATAACTCGTAGCATTAGCATTTAGCATAACTCGTAGCATTAGCATTAGCATTTAGCATAACCCGTAGCATTAGTTTGTAGCATAACCCGTAACATTAGCATTTAGCATAACTCGTAGCATTTGCATTTAGCATAACTCGTAGCATTAGCATTTAGCATAACCCGTAGCATTAGTTTGTAACATAACCCGTAGCATTAGCATTTAGCATAACATGTAGCATTAGTTTGTAGCATAACCCGTAGCATTAGTTTGTAGCATAATTCGTAACATTAGCATTTAGCATAACTCGTAGCATTAGCATTAGTATTCAGAATAAGTATAAAAGCGTATTTGCAACAGTTAAACATTTGTTTAAAAAGTTTAACATGCTTCTCAGTCCCGAAGTAAAACTCAAATTAATTTGAAAAGGGACAATGAACTCACCTGTAGTTGTTGTAGTTGACTTAGCCTAAAACAAGAATGCACGCGCTCTTTGTTGTAATTGTGGCGGTATTCACGATCCTATATTGATTTCACATTGTTTGAAACTTGTAAGTATGAGTTGTAGAGTTTCATGTGTGTGTAGGTGTTAGCTATAAAATTGGCTAACACTCGTAAGTCTCGGTTGTCATTCGGCCTTTGTTTCAAGTCTCATAGTTTGTTATTACAATGTATATTTATGTTGTGTTTATCCTTGTTTTGTCCTAGTCATGATGGGTATTATTGTTACTCATTTTAGTTTATAAATATAAACTTAAACGTTAGGTCATAGAATAACAATCCTTAGCATTTAGTGAAGGTGTTTATATGCTCATTATTCCATGTGCGCCATTATTTGAAATTACTTGTTATCATATTCTTTGATTTCAATTGTTGGTTTCGACTTAGCTCTATTGGGCCGAAGACTGTGGGCCTAAATAGGAAATCTGGGCCAGTCAATATCACTGGGCCACAACAGTGAACTGCGTTGGGCCTGGCCAATTTGGGCCGTAGGAAGGTTAACTGGGCCAGATAAATCTGTTGGGCCGAGGGGTTTGCTGGGCTAATTGTTGGGTTAAATCAATTAAACTGTTACTGGGCTAACACAAGCTGTTGGGCCTGTTTATTGTTATTGGGCCGATTGGTTTACTAGAGACACCTAAGCTAATCTGGGCCTAGCAGTTTACTGGGCTTAAATGCCTGATATTGGGCCTGCACTCTGGGCTGACTGGATGATCTCTTGTGAGTAAGCCGAATAAGGAAGAGGTGACCGAATGAAATGGCTGTGGCCGAATAGAAACTTGCGTATGGGCTTGGTTGACCACCGAATAGCTGGGGGCGAATGAGGGTGCTGACTCTGGCGAATGTAGCTCAGGCGAAGGAGGTTCAGTCGGCCAGGAAGTGATTCGATCGACAAGCCCAAGCTCTAGTCATTCGGTCAGTTGAGTTGTTTGGCCGAAGGAGACTGGTTCGGGCGGCTGGCCAAGACATTCGGCCGAAAGGGTCTATTCGGCTCACTGGGTTCGAATGCCAGCTGAGGTGGTTCCAACCATGTCCTTAGCCCAAGATCCTTGACGAGTTTAGGTGTCGAGGTGTGCTAGGACTGGTCCCCATGGTGTAGGGTTTGAGTGGGAGAACCCTTGACCGGTTTAGTAGTGGTGGTCGAACAAGGGGTGAAAAACCCTAAATTTTCGTGACTTTGCAGCTTCATACCTTTGATTTCAGTGGGTTTTGCTCTAGATCGGTTGTACTTTCATGTAAAGGGTGATGAGAGCTTCGTGTAGGTTCAAAAATGAGACGATTTGGTGGAGTAATGACCAAGATATGAAGGTTTTAAGCTTCAAAAATGGTGATGGGGGCTAGAATCCGGGATTAGGGTTTAAAAAGGAGAGAAGAAGGAAAGTAAAATGAATTAAATGAGCTCATTCAAGGTATTTATACCTCGAGTGAGTTCGGGTTCGTTTTCGTTGTTCGGTTCGCGTTTTCGTTGCGCTTTCGGAACGTAACGCGTAGGTTTACGCTTTTTAAATAAAAGGGTTATTTTATGATGTTTTAAAATACAATTATTGTTAGAAATCTTTTTAAAAATCGTTGTATTAATTTACTTATCGAACTATATTATTTTTTTACGCGTTTAAATCATTTTTGTTCGCGATTTATTAAATAGTTTGGTTTAATTTCATTTGTGATGAGTTTCAAAATTGTAAAATAGCAAATATTTTATTTCCTTAAATTTATTCTCATTCTTATCGTTCTTCGTTTTCGTTTTCGTTTCGTCAGAACGCGTCACCATCGCGCGTATTCGTTCGAATCGTCATTCTGACGAACTCGACGATGGTTTGGCTTTCTGATTCTTGTTTTCTACTTTCCAGTCATCATTTCATAATATTAAACTTTCCGATTTATTCGTACAGATCGTCACCTATACGAATAATTCGTCGGTTTAGCATTCTGCAACAACAACCGTTATAGTTTTGTTTTGTTTAAACCTCGCATGCGTTTATACATAATAGCATATCAATAAGCATTTGTGTCACAATTCAATGTTGTCTGATAGGTTTCTGACCGTTAAACTGTTAAGTTTAATCGGATTTCAAAAACAATAGCTTAATAGTTTGCAGTCAAGCATTAACATGTTAATAGCATACAGATAGGTCACGTAGTTTGTACCTGAGTTACTGTGCGTTTACTGTTCAGCTCACTGTTCCGGTAACGATTCCGGCACAGATGTTACACACAAATAGACCAGCATTGCCAGATCTTAACGAAGAGGTTGCGGGTCAAACTTCGTACTGGCAGTTTGATTTGAACCAGGAACCTTGCGATGATGAAGACGTTAACAGGGAATGTTACGGTGGTGAACAATCACACCCACCCCAAGTGGCGGTTAAAAACGAAGAAGTTGACATTGTATACCAAAATAAGGACTGGAATACCAATGAGGTAATATATTTTCACTTGTTTTTAGTTAGATGGATGTTAGTTTAATGACAATATTGTTTTTAGATATTCATTTCTGTGGAGGAGCTGATGGCATGGGTGAAAAGTAGAGCCCTTGATAATGGATACGTCGTAGTTACCGGACGATCTAAGAAAAAGAAGGGGACCGATGAGGTCAACAAAATCTGGCTTGTGTGTGATCGTGGTGGTGAACACAATAGTACAGCCATCTTAAGGCGTACCGGTAGCAAAAAAATCGGCTGTCCTTTTAAATTAATAGGGATATACGACACTGATTCTTATGGTTGGAAGCTTCAGGTCTGTCACACCCCCAAATTCCCACTCGTGGTGTCAGTCCACGTGGGTGTGATGTGGCCAGGATCACAGCTCATGGTCATATAGAACGACTCTATATGAGTTACGCATTCACACAGATTTATAGAATAATGCAAATTTCAATAATACGCAGCGGAAATATAAGTTAATAAAAGCAGCGGAACAGTAATGTATTACAGCGGAAAATGTAAATTGATAACATACACTACATAGTTAAAATGTTTCAAAACAAGTTCAATGCACACAAAGCCTAGGACATGAGTCTATATGCCATTCAGACTCCTTAAGGCTTCCTTGAGTGCGTCCTAGCGTGTGCTCCATTAGTTACCTGAGAATACATGCGAAAAGTGTCAACTAAAAAGTTGGTGAGTTCACAGGTTTAGACAGACTGAAAAGTAAACAGACATATACTGGGTATGTTAAGTTTTGTTGTTGGATACTACGATCCGTGGAGTGTGTCAGTTCATCTTACCGAAACTAGACTGTTCCTGTTTGCCTCCGCAGGTCATCGCTGAACCCGCATTCCCATCGAAATTACACTCGTAGTCAACATTGGTGCCGAGTGGGGTTAGTCAAGCCCAGTAGTACTACGTAATTACGACTCGTTTGTGATACAACTAACGGTAAGGATAAGTGAGGACTTTAAGCGATAATAGTTACACTCGAAAATGGTTTTCCCAACATACCAGTACTATATCTAAAACAGTTGCATGGTATTCTCACCCCAAAGTTTAGTAAATCAGAATGTCATCTATGAACACGATTACGAATTTGTCAAGATACGGCTTACACACCCGATTCATGAGATCCATGAATACCGACGGTGCGTTAGTCAGTCCGAAAGGCATGACCAGGAATTCGTAATGTCCGTACCGTGTTCTGAAGGCTGTCTTCGGTATATCCTCCTCTTGTATTCTAAGTTGATGGTAACCGGATCTTAAATCGATCTTCGAATAGTAGCTTGACCCTTGCAATTGGTCAAAACAAGTTCAATGCACACAAAGCCTAGGACATGAGTCTATATGCCATTCAGACTCCTTAAGGCTTCCTTGAGTGCGTCCTAGCGTGTGCTCCATTAGTTACCTGAGAATACATGCGAAAAGTGTCAACTAAAAAGTTGGTGAGTTCACAGGTTTAGACAGACTGAAAAGTAAACAGACATATACTGGGTATGTTAAGTTTTGTTGTTGGATACTACGATCCGTGGAGTGTGTCAGTTCATCTTACCGAAACTAGACTGTTCCTGTTTGCCTCCGCATGTCATCGCTGAACCCGCATTCCCATCGAAATTACACTCGTAGTCAACATTGGTGCCGAGTGGGGTTAGTCAAGCCCAGTAGTACTACGTAATTACGACTCGTTTGTGATACAACTAACGGTAAGGATAAGTGAGGACTTTAAGCGATAATAGTTACACTCGAAAATGGTTTTCCCAACATACCAGTACTATATCTAAAACAGTTGCATGGTATTCTCACCCCAAAGTTTAGTAAATCAGAATGTCATCTATGAACACGATTACGAATTTGTCAAGATACGGCTTACACACCCGATTCATGAGATCCATGAATACCGCCGGTGCGTTAGTCAGTCCGAAAGGCATGACCAGGAATTCGTAATGTCCGTACCGTGTTCTGAAGGCTGTCTTCGGTATATCCTCCTCTTGTATTCTAAGTTGATGGTAACCGGATCTTAAATCGATCTTCGAATAGTAGCTTGACCCTTGCAATTGGTCAAACAGATCGTCTATTCGAGGCAGAGGGTATCGATTCTTGATCGTTACCTTGTTCAGTTCCCGGTAGTCTATACACATACGGAATGAACCGTCCTTTTTCTTCACGAACAAGACCGGTGCTCCCCAAGGTGAGAAGCTCGGTCGGATAAATCCTTTATCCAATAACTCTTGCAGTTGATTGGATAGTTCCTGCATTTCATGTAGGACATGATGTTTAACGGTATTCCGCGCCGTTCTCCTTGGATTGAGATCTGCTCTCCGCTTGGCAGTGTAATCCGCACGATCTTCTCGTTGCACACAATCTCAGCGTGGTTTGCAGATAGCCAATCCATTCCGATCACCACGTCGAAACTCCCGAGAGTTACCGGCATCAGGTCAATTACCAGTTGTTGGTCTGCTAATGATTGCGGTTTGACCCGACTAATTTGTCGGGTAGCGAGACCCATCGCGTAGCGCGAAGGGTTTAGAGAATCTTGTCGCGGTACGCGACAGGGTTAAAAACGCAGAAATTCAAGATTTATTGATTTTGAAACGGCTGAGGCTAGGGATTCGATTCTGGACGATTAGAGACGAGGAGGGAGGCGACTAGAGGCTAGAGGACAAGAGTGGAGTCGATCTTAATCATCGGGAAGCCTTAAACGAGTGATCCGAAGGGTGTAACGTGATCGGTTTACTTTGTTTCTCTTGTTTCTCATGTTTTCTTACATTAAACAGATTATGGGGTGTTTTCATACGATGTTTCTTGGCTAAACTTCTAGAACTACCTAGGTTAGATGATTGTACATGATTGATTTTGGTTTATCTTGGGATTGAAACAATATAATGTGATGGATTTATGATTTAAAGACTTGGTCTGTAAAATTTGGGTGTGTATGTGTGTCTTCAGTTGTTAAATGATTAATATTGTTTTCCTCATGTGTCTTGGCAATTGTCTGTCGCGAAATAGGTGCATGCTAGAATCAATTACTGTGTGTCTTTGATTATTGGATGAATTATTGTGATCAGGTAATTCATATGAATGTTTTATTATGATTTAGATGATTAAGATGTGCAACCAACTTTAATAGCCGTGAGGTGAGAAGTTGTCAATAAGTCTTGGTTGTTAGTTTGTTAGGTTAGAGGCTTCGTGAGAAGATCAGTCTAATTTGTCTATCAAACCTTGCTTATTGAGTTCAATAGGAAAACCCAAGTTATCCCTAACATTTAAGTGAACTGTTACTTTCGCGCTGTGAGGTAGATTGTCTAACAGTTATTTCTTAGGTGTTTTGAGATTATCGTACTGTGAGGTAGATAATCTAGCGGATAATTCATAAGCAGTTGGATGACCTGTGAGGAGAATCCATTTAACCGATGGTTTAATAGCTTTTAGGACACTTAGTTGATTATCCTTGAGAAGGGTCGAGGATACTCTAAGTTTCCAATAGGTTTAGTATTTTTAGATCCCGGTATCACATTAGTTCCATCCCCGAGAGAACCTTGTCAAGCATGTATATGATTCAAGCCTAGGTAGTGCTGTTTTCCTTCTCTGATTTAGTCTTTGTTTGCTCATTTATTCTTATTCCTAAGTATTTTTTTAAGTATTTTAATTGTTAGTAAAAATCCCCTTTTTTTTCTCATTAATATTTTATTTAAGTAAATTTGTATAGATAAGTCTTTGAGTCTAGTTAGTACATTCTGTAGAAGTCTGTGGGTTCGATATCCGGACTTGCTTTGCTCTGCTACATACGATAGGTACACTTGCCTGTCGGTAGTGTAGGTTTTAGAGAGTCTAGATTTATTACTTTGTGTCTATTTTAGAGTCGGTTTTTAGTTAGTTTATTAGCTAAGCTCCGTCGACATCATTTGCAGATAGCCAATCCATTCCGATCACCACGTCGAAGCTCCCGAGAGTTACCGGCATCAGGTCAATTACCAGTTGGTGGTCTGCTAACGTCAGGACACACCCCTTGATGATATGTTGTGTTTATATCAGCTTGTCGTCTGCTAACTCTACGGTGTACTTATGGTCTAGTGGTGTTGGCGTCATATTAAGCAGTTTACTAAATCACTAGAGATGAAACTTCTATCGGCACCGGTATCAAATAATATACTAGCATAGACATTATTTAAAAGAAACGTACCGGTGACGACGTTCGGATCATCTTTAGCTTCTCCCGAGCCAATCACAAAGGCTCGTCCCTTCGCTGCTCCACCTCCACCCTTTTTTAGTTGCGGGCAGTCCCTCCGCATGTGCCCCGGTTTACCACATTCATAACACCCCTTGAGAGTGTTTTGGTTGTTGTTGTTGTTGTTGTTGTTGTTGTTGGGGTTGGATCGGCATTCCTTGGCCATGTGTTCGTTCCTCCCACAGTTAGTGCATTTGACCCTTTTACATGGTCCGAAGTGATGGAAGTTATAGGTATTGTATTTTGGGCTGTTGCCCTGATATCCTCCCTTGCCTTGAGTGTTCGGTTGGGAAGCATACAGATATGTTTTTAACTCCGTTGATGAAAATTTATATGAAGCAGTACATCATAGCATAAACTGGTTTGATATCAGACCTGCACCAGAAGAACATTGGATGCTTATGCCTTATACGGGACTTGTTGTTGCACAACGATTTGGCGTGATAGTTCACCTTATCAGTCAAGAAGGGTGTATCACGTTTTTCCCGTTACGGTTAGCTCCATCGACAATACCACAACATAATGTGGTTTGTCTTCTTCATATGCCCATGCATTTCGTCAACCTAAGGTTGGAGGGGGATTATCCGATTCCAACTCTAAGTGCGGTCTGGAAACGTTACCAAAATGATGCAGCCGGTGCGTGGGAGATGGTTTATCAAGAACGAATCCAACGGTATCAATCGATTATAGAAGCAAGCAAACAAGTATATTATCACAACGAAACTTTGTGACAACGACAATTGTATTTATCTGTCATTGTTTCCAACGAAACCTTGTAACCTTTTATAATTAATACGTTTTGTATAAAAGACATATTATGGTGTATATTATTAAATAAAATATATTAATTATAATAAAATAAACTATAACATAAATAAATAAAATATATTAATTATATATAATATAATTAAATAAAATATATGGAATATAATATAATTATATATAAAATAATCAAGATTAAAAAATTTAATAATAAACAAAACCTATACGCCACGTAGTGGCCACTACGTGGCGTATGTGTAGTTTAAAATAGCCAAACGACACCCCGGCCCCCACAAACGCCCCTCTCGTCTGATTCGTTTGCTCCCCACCACCGAAGCCCGCCGTTGATCCCGCTCATTTGACACTCGTTTGAGCCGCGTTTGCTACTTTCAGGTTAGTTTTCCGATCATGTGATTAAGTAGGGTTAAGGTGTATGACCGGGGGTTGGTTTCTTGAGCAAACGTGGGACAGCCTCCAACGTATGGTGCACTACGGGGCGTTATCCTCCTCCTCCTCCACCTCCACCGTAGTATTTTCAATTATATTTGTATTTGTTAAACAGACACTTGTATTCATGTTTATGGTTTGTATATATTTGGTTGTTTTGGTTGATGATGCATGTATATATTTGGTTCTTTTAGTTAGTGATGCGTGTTTATTATTTAAATATGTTTTGTTGGTGATACGTGTTTATTATTATATGTTTTGTTGGTGATGAGTGTTTATTATTTAAATATGTTTTGGTTGTTGATGCATTATTTATCGTATTATTTTATAACATCAATATGCTTAAACAAAGAACGTCATTCATATATCAATTAATTAATATATTTAAATTTTAATTAAATCTAAAAATTAAAAACATTTTTAGCTTTCAAAACTAAAAGTTTTAAAAAACAATTAAAAATAAACGAACCGAGAGACCGTAAAAAATAAAAAACAAGTTTTAAACAAAAAAATATTAGATTTGTACAAACAAAAAACATGCGTTTAAAAAAATAACTAAACTTTTTAACGTACGAGAGATACGTCATCGTAAAGTATAAATGCTATGAGAGATACGTCGCAAAATATAAAAATAATTTTTAAACAAAAATTTTATATTTTTAATTTTTTTAACAAAACAACTATATATTTGCACCCCAAAAAACATACCCAAATCCCCCAAGTCACACTCAAACGCCCCAAGTTACTGCGTTTGCTTTTTTGAACCTTATACGCCCCGTAGTGGTCACTACGTGGCGTATAGGTCTGCAAAAGCTGACAAAAGAATGTCTGTCGTTTAAGGTTGTCAGTCTGTGGTTAAAACGCCCCGTAGTGGCCACTACGGGGCGTATGTGTGGCGGCCGGGGTGTTGAATTAAAATTTCGGGGTGTGTAGATAACCCCTCCCATATTAAAACGAGAAAGTGCACCCGCTTGGAACTTTCATGCCACGTGTAGCGACGGATTCATTATTTTTTGTTAGTAGAAGCAACAAATAAATGTCTAAAAACAGGTCAAATGAACAGTGAATATCAATGTTTTAAAAACTGGTTCTACCGGTTCAACCATCTGTCGCTTACTAATCCGGTACGAAACCATCCGGTATTATGCAGGTTTCTTCGATCGATCGTGTCGGCGGTTTAATCCGGTTTTAAAAAAACACAAAATTTCGTCTTTTAAGTGATCGTGAACTTGATGCGTTTAACACGCCAATGTCATAATCCTATTATGCACTTTTATTTTAAAAAAATTATTAGAATTTGAGTACTTTTAGATTGTTTTGAATGAATTTAAATACTTTTTGAATTGTTTTTTGATTAATTTGTATACTTTTTGAAACATATTTGAGTATAAATTGTATTTATATAGAATTTTATGGTTAATTAGTGTGTGAGTGTGTCCGATTGAACCATCCGATACAATCCGATTCAACCGATTGAACCATTTTTTAGTCAAATCCAGTGCACCTAAAATACCGGTTTTTAAAACATTGGTGAATATTGTTATATTATAGTTTCTAATAAGCATTAAAATAGCAAATACCTTTGAAAATATGGTTGAAATGAAACTTGCATTACGATAATTCTAGTCAATACTGAATATTGACGAGTATTAAATTTTCCTTCATCGGGAAATTAATACTGAGAAGGGGCCTGGTAAAATAAAACACACGGGCCTAATTTTTTGAGCTTGATTTTCTAAAAATTTACATTAACCAAGTAATGTTGAGTGGGGGCCTTGCCACCCCTAGACATTAAATGTATTCGGCTCTGGTCATGTGTAGTCATCACTCTCTTATCACGTCATATGCGCGTCACATAAACAATTATTCTTATCACCTCACTTACACATACTGTCACACCCCCAAATTCCCACTCGTGGTGTCAGTCCACGTGGGTGTGACATGGCCAGGAGGCCCAGGATCACAGCTCATGGTCATATAGAACGACTCTATATGAGTTACACAATCACACAGATTTGTAAAATAATGCAAGTTTCAATAATACGCAGCGTAAAATATTTAATATTAAAAACAGCGGAAATAAAGAGTAATACATCGGAAAGTAAATTGTCTAAGACACTACATGATTAATGTTGTTTTAAAAGACATAATTCAAACATAAGCCTAGGACACGAGTCTATATGCAAGCCAGACTCCTTAGTGCTTCCTTATGCCCATCCTAGCTTGGGTTCCATCAGTTACCTGAGAATACATGCGAAAAGTGTCAACTAAAAAGTTAGTGAGTTCACAGGTTTAGACAGACTGAAAAGTAAACAGACATATACTGGATATGTTAAGTTTAGTTGTGGATCTACGATCCGTGGAGTGTGTCAGTTCATCTTACCGAAACTCGACTGTTCCCGTTTGCCTCCGCGGGTCATCGCTGAACCCGACATCAACGTCGAAATTACACTCGTTATGACATCCAGTCAACATTGGTGCCGAGTGGGGTTAGTCAAACCCAGTAGTACTACGTAATTACGACTCGTTTGTTACACAACTAACGGTAAGGATAAGTGAGGACTTTATGCGATAAAAGTTACACTCGAAAATGGTTTTACAACATACCAGTCATACATCTAAAACATGTGCATAGTAATCTCACCCCATTAGTTTAGCAAACAGTTAATATTAAAAGTGGGGCTGTAAACTCACCTGAGGTTTGAGAAGAGATATCGTGCGAGAATAGTGTAGCTCACCGGCTATCGGTTACCTATATCACATAGGTACTATAAGTTTGTGTTCACATATGTGGGTCTCACAGGACCGTGTTTGTGTCTAACAACTCCAAGTTGTTATGTGGGTCGAGTTGACCGTGTTTGACCTAACGACCCGTTGGTGACGGTTCTTGATCAAGTGTTCGTGTAACGTGCAATTTAGTGTCGTGTGAGGTGTACGGATACCAAAGTCACTTTCGTGAGGAAACTTACTATTTATAATAAGTTTCTATTTCAGGAAAGTTTCCAAATTTGGCGAGTCAAGCAATAAATCAAAATCCGATTATTCTAATATGCATATTTATCCTAAGTGAGCATGTTATCACATTGCACTTAGTCACATTTAGCCGGTTTAACATGGTTTGCGTGTAAAAGTTTCCTAACATGGAAAGTTTCCAATTATAGCATGCGTGTTATCGGAAACCATCTAATTTAGCATACGTTCATCCTAATAACACATAATAAATCACTTAGCATGCTCAAATCACACAACATGTTTATAAGTCGATTTTTCTAACAATAAAGTTACTATAAATAGTAACTATGGCAAATTTTCATACAATGATGATCCTAAATCATTCTAACCCATTTTTATGTCACAAATCATCATAATAATCCATTTAACATCATCTAAACATATCGACATAACCCAAATCATCATTTAGCATTATTTCCTCTACCAAAGTTACTAAAAATAGCAATTGTGCCAAAATGACTATAATCACCACCAAGGATCACATTCTAAGTATCCAAGTCATTACATTATGCCATTTAACAACATTTAGATTTACCAGTATAGCCAAGTTCATCATCTAGCAATACTTGGTCCATAAAAGTTATTATGAATAGTGACTTTGCTAAAATGACCATATTCAATATCCAAATCCCATTCCTAAGCTTCTAATCATCATAATACCATTCAAACTACATATCTATATACATGCATGATCATCACTAACTCCAAATCATCATCTTGTAACTAGAAAGTTACTAAAAATGGAAATAATCATAAATAAACCATTTTTGACCATTTCAACATCATTTTATCATGGAATCATCTTTTTATATCATTCATAAACATATTGAAATACTCATAATCATTCAAATAGATATAGATCATGCATGCATGTCAAAATCTCACCACTTTATATACAAATCAAGCATCATAACCACACACCACTTCTTGGATCATCACAACTCACTATTATAACACTTTAGATCATCAAGATACTCATCTAAATGAACAAACCCAGAAACCAAACTCGTGTGGGTGCATCAAAGGTGCTTGCATGTGAGTTTTAACACATGCATGTGTGTGTAAACGATGTGAAAATGGGTTTTGATCATAAAACTACCTTTCAAAGCTTCCAAGTTCCTGAGATGGTGATGATAACAGCTGCTGGACCTCCTGTTTTCCTTGGTTTCGACAAGCACAAGAGGGTGGTGGTGGTAGATGGTGTTCTAGTGGTCTCCCTAAGCCTCCTTCAAGCTTTCCTTCCTTCAACAATGGCTTCCTTGGTGGTATTTTTAGCTCTCCAGAGGTTGAAG
Organism: Mikania micrantha; assembly: GCA_009363875.1. Taxonomy (NCBI): domain Eukaryota; kingdom Viridiplantae; phylum Streptophyta; class Magnoliopsida; order Asterales; family Asteraceae; genus Mikania; species Mikania micrantha. The sequence continues at coordinate 54,082,211 of CM018689.1, forward strand.
ACGATGGTAGGGAGTGATTATGTCAATCAGAGCTCGGTAATGGTGGTATAGGGTGGCTAGAAATGATGGTGTCTTGGTTTTATAAAGATCTTGCGTGCTGGGCTCGTCGCGTACTGCGGAGAGAGGTCAAAAAGATTCCTCGCGTAGCGCGGCGGATTTCGGGATTCAAATTTCCCGAAACTCGTCGCGTATCGCAATAGAGCTTCTTGAGGTCCATCGCGTACCGCGATGGGTCCACAGAGAGCCCAATAGGCCCAATTCAATGTGTTTGATCCGTTCGTCGCCGTTTTCACGTTTACGAACTATCGTTTGGCCTCGTTTGAACTTTCAAGTTCAATGTGTGAGTGTTTCGCGAGGTTTCAAGTGTTGTGCTACACATTGTGCTAGACGTCCACCAACGTTCGTTATTCAAGACACGTGTGAGTGTTGTGCGATAATTTATCGAATTATCGGTGTGTTTGGTCTGTCGTGCCACGTGTCACACTAAATACTGATCATTCTAGTGCCACGTATGAAATGATAATACACACTGTTATTTAAAATAAAGAAATGCTGACCTGGAATTTGCGAGGTCTCACACATACACATGTGTAACCATCACTCTCTCATCACCCCTCTTTATAGTCGTTGGGTTTAAAAGTTACCCCCTTTTGGAAGGGGCGTTCACCCTGTGACCAGGCTCACGCCGAGGATGTTGTAAAGTGGGTGGCATGACACCTCTACTACCTGTTACGTCCAATACATATAGTCTTAAGTCTTTGTATGGTATGCAATTTATCTAAAAGATAAGCTAATTGATGACTTTGAAATCCTAAACTTATTAGTGTGTTGGTTTTGCAAAATGGGTGTTGACGAATTACGAATTAGATCCTATGAGCTTAAATATACCATAAACAAGCCAACATAATCAGAAGACATTTGTTTCGTAAAATCATTTTTTATTTGAAATGTTCTTTATGCAATCTAACATTCTTTTTTCTATAAAATAGAAAATAACATTATTTCATATTGTCAAGTAAGAAAAATAAACGGGAAATAACATTATGTCTTATTGTATTCTAATCAAATGACTGTTTAGCTTAAAAAGCGTGCATTAGTCGCTTTTAGGCAAGAGTTTGGTTTTACAAAGCATGAGACGCACAAAAACACTAGAGTCTAAAACAAAGATGCAGGGCACAAACGGGCACTATTTTTTGTATGGAAAGTGCTATTTGTTGAACAAATTTTTAGTATATTTTTCTTAGGGGTTTTTTAATTAAATACCCAAAATGTAGACACAAATAAGCTTCATTTATGGTAAGTTGGTAACAAGTAAACAAATAAAATATAACTAATAAAATCTTATTAATCAATAGGATCTCTGAAAGATGGGACGAAGATAAATCTTGCATTCTTACCTCACTCCTAATTAAATAGAAAGACTGATTGTATACAGAGCCCTGACCTAATATATGTCACGTTTTTTCTTTTTTATTATTTATATATTTAAATAACCTATATGTACAATCTATAAATCCTGTTGTATGACATGAAGCACAAATTTGAGCTTTGTCCAAAAAGTGTCGCCTCAAATGTATACAACACTAGGGTCCTCAACCCGCACACCGTTTCAAAGGAAACCTATCATAATAAAATCTATAGTTCACTGAAAATATATTGTTTTAAGTGAAACTTAAACTGATGACCTTTAAATTGAAAAGTCACGAGATTGTCAACTTACAAACTAGACTTGGCAATCTTGACCCATAGCAAGATAAATGGGTAGATATGGGTAAACAATTAGTATAGTTTTGGTTGAAATGGGTAGCAATATGACATTGAATGGATTGAGATGGGTAACAACACAATACGGGTCAAGATGGATAACTTTAAATATATGTGAGTATAATTGATTCAAATGAATAAGCATGATTAGTAATATATTTGTTGTGGAAAATCATGAAAAATTACCAAAATAAACTATTTGTTTCATTACAACTCATTTTAACTTGAAATAAGTTGATATTTTTAAAAACAACCCATTAAACTAATTTTGTTTAAAATTCATCCTAACTCGCACTCATCTTGACCCGCACCCATCCTAGCCCGCTACCCAACCCGCCCATTTTGTCGGGCATATTACAAACCAATTGATACTAAGGTTCAAAGGTTCATAAATTAACAAAATGCTTTACAAAAACATGTTTATGTATTCAAGATTTCGATCGGCTATATTATTTGCTTTTATTAGTTATCCACCCCACCAGTTTTGGATTACATTGCAAAACGATGCCCCGTTACATTAGGTGTATTTCCATCATATTGCAGAAAAACATTTTTAATGTCATTTAAGACGATATAAATTAAATATTAATGGTTACAAAAATTTAAAACATACTATTCGGATTTGGTGATTGTAATACTTTTATTCTTAAAACCTACAAGGCGATATAGTTGTTCAAAAACACAAAACAGGAATACTTAGAAAACTTATGAATGGATTTAATTTCCTCAAATATCTATTATAAAAAGGCTTGTGAAAACAAAACCATGCCGCGAATCATACCTAAATTATCACATCTACAAGACATGAATCCACCTGGGAAGGTAAAATCATCATCGTCATCGTACTCAGTATATCCCACCATTAGCAAAGCCAAGGTAGAGCCTGAGAAATGTAAGATGTATACAACCTTGCCTCTACCCCGTAGGAATAGAGATGCTGCTTCCAATGAGACCTTCGGCTAATGATGTCTAATTAACCAACTAACCCAACGCTCTTAACGTTGTTTTTACAAAAATTAAGTAAAATAACGTTAAAATTAGTGCAATTTTACTTTTGTCCCTCGAGGGTCGACACATATATACATTGTATGAGCGCACCGCACACGGGGGCTTCTGGGAAGCCAGAATCAGTAATGCAATTTCCTCAGTAACATGAATGAAAAAACACTGAAAGGTTGAGCATAATCAGTTGGGTATCATCAGAAACTGCAAGTTGTAAACTACAATAAGATGGACTAAATATGCACGATTAACATCATGCACAGATTTAAAGAAAGATTATTGCCAAGACTATATGTTGTAAGACACAATTATGCACATAGCCTAAAGAACTTATGAACTCTTCTTAGTAGAATGTTTTCCATTAGAAAGATCAATGTTTGCATCTGTTTCAAGATCTTTGTGGGCAAACTTTTCATTCCAGTAAGCAAGCGGGTCAGCATAAGATCTTGTTCCAGCCTCACTGGAAATAAGGGGTAAATCAAAACCAATAAATGGGTTTAGTCTTTCGTCACTGCTTCGAAAGACGTATAAAACTTGTGGTTTGAATTCAAGTTTTACCTGCTTGCCCTGATAGTCACCCCATCTATGATTTCTTTTTCTTCAAATATTTCACCTGCAAGAATATTAGTATGCAATTTAGCAGGTAGAAAATTTGAGGCTTTAAAAAGCACTAGTGCACCAAGGCAATAGGGTTCTGGAGCTAAGGCATGGGGAACGAAGTATTTACATATTATTATCTATGCAGATTGGAAACTTATAATAACCGTACATAATTGACATAACCTGATATAACCCTTCAAGATCAATTCAAATCGTTGGGGGTTTTTTTTCGAATATCATTATTATATTAGTTCATCACTTTCTTCTTTTATGTGTATGTTTAAATTCAAATCCGTCGAAGAATTTTATACCTATGTAAGTTTTTGTTACACTAAAGTAAAAGTATATATAAAAAACAATTCACACTAATGTAAAAACTTAAGCGAATATGAATTTGCACATACACATAAAGGAAGAAAGTGTTGCACTAATGGGATAATAAATTTTGAAGAAAAAACTAACGGTTCGTCTGTTTGTATTGATCTTGATTGGCGATTTTGGGTTATGTCAATAAAACGGTTCATTATTAGTTTCATTCCCTTATCTATATTTATGTTAAGATTTTATCATGTACCCAAAATGTAGATGATGACAACCGGTAAATACAACTAGATGTGCTGATAATACATATGTACAACCTAAAAAGCTATATGAACAACCTCTACAATGCACAAAAGTTACCCATGTACAAGAGGGGTCGTCTCATGCTTGTGTGCCTCACGTGCGTCACACATGGTCAAAAATGATGCCTCTCTTGCCCTTGGTTTAAAAAAGCACGTCTAAGGAAAGATGTTGTGCAAGGTGACATAAAGCAAGTGTTGTTGCGCTTCATACTACCTAAGGTGAGGATTATATATAAAACACATATGAAGCTTGCATTTGTTGCAAACAGATCGACATAAGGGCGCAACTCTAAGGCGACACTTTTTGTACAAGGCTCGAATTTGTGCTTCATGATGTTGTACAATAAGGATTTATAGACAGCACATATAGATTGAAGTAAAGGTTTGCCTTCGTCCCACCCTTCCCATACCCTATTGATTAGAAGGACTTTACTAGTTATGTTTGTTTGTTTATTTGTTACCATATATGGGGCTTATTTGTGTCTACATTTTGGGTATCTAATACAAAAAACCAACGAAAAATATAGTAAAAATTTGTACAACAAATATTACCTTGCATACAAAAAATAGTGCCCTTTTGCACCTTGCATACAAAAAATAGTGCCCTTTTGCACCCTTTTGCACCTTGCAAACAAAAAATAGCGCCCTTTTGCACCTTGCACCTTTGTTTTAGACTCTAGCGCTTTTGTGCGCCTCACACTTTTTAAAACCAAGCTATTGCTTTAAAGCGCCTAATACCACTTTTTTAAACTAAAAGGTCATTTACTTGCAACACAACAAGAAGCACTTCTTGGATCCAGAACAAAAATAGTGCAATCAAAACTTCTATAAATATTTTTTCCTGATCTTTAACTTATAAGATGAGCATCTTAAGATGTACTTTCCATCATTTCCCACTTTCAGTATGGATCAAAAGCTAATTAAGGCACGTATACTTCAATATCAATTTCACTATCATTCATATTTCATTCAATAACAACATCTAAAAGCCTTAACTTGCAATGACAGCACATAGTCACACATACAGTAGAGGCGATAACAAAATCACATTACGATGAATTCTGAAGTAGTGAAGTCTACCTCCATAAATATCCTTATCTGAGAAGTACTTTGCTTTCAAGTAAGCGGCAAACCGAGCTTCGTAGTTCTTCAATTTATCACTTTGATCCTTGGTATCCATGTCCCTATCATGCAACACATTCACAAATCGCAACAAATCACCAATAAACATGCATAGTTACTGATTTTCTCATCATCATACGAAAATGACAAGCAATACCCTAATTCCACAAAACTTTAGCCAGAAAAAACATCGTAACGATACAAGAACAGTCTAGAATCTTTCTAGAACGATTAAACATGAGAGAGCTTTATTTAAAAAATAAACTGGGATCCAACTGAATAACAGTATACAAAATCCAATAAAAATCGATGAAAGTAGCAATTCATACCCTAACATAGGAGAGATCTAAGAGATGACAGAGAACATACCCTTGGTGTCACCGAGATATAGATTTTGTATCATAGGTTGTATGTTGTATGTGCGATTGAGCTATTATGATTTGTATGTGCCTTTTTTATGGCAAATTGAATGGGTCAAAAGGCAATGGTTCATAGGACTAAGAGTTCTGGTCAATTTTATGTATGTGATACAAACCCGCGTGACAAAAGGGTTTGACCTGGTCAAATTAAGTGGGCAGAAGTGGAGTAGTGGGGTAGTTAGTAGTTTTTATCTTTGTTTAGTTTAAATGTATGAGAATAACCCAAAAGGAGAGTTGCCGATGTTTTTTTTTTTATGAAATTAGGGTTTAAAACCTTTATAATTGGAGACCTAATCCTTCTCGAATTGGATTACCATCCTGTTTGCTCTAATTTTGGTTCTAATTGAAATTCAAGTTTCTATCAATGGTTCCATTGCCAGAAAATTCGAAGATGTTTCTGACCCGGAGAAACGAGCATGACAGTAGCAGCGAATCAATTTCACATGGAAATCAAATGGCGGCTACAACCAGGAATTCGATTATCGCTGCTCAATTATCAACCATTTCAGTACGATTAGATGCCATCTTAACATCCCTGAAGGAAGATACTTCAGCAATCAAGACTCAGATGATCGGAAATGGCTGTTACAGTGAAAAAACAAATGATGATCGGAAGAACACGACAGTGGAGGACTGTTTGAAGGCCGACAAGAGAGATGAGCTGATCAACTCTGATAACATGAAAGATTGCCATCAGATTTTGGAATTTAAATCCGATAAACAAATTCACCACAAAGGAAGTATGGTTTTTGAAGATGGTGGTGATGGAGACCAAGAAGAAGAGGATGAAGCAAGTGATTCTGAGGGGGATGGATCTAACCCGGATTTAGCATGGAAATTACTTGATGAAAGATCAATTGTTGAGAAACAATCAAGTGATATAATGGAGAAAGTAAACATTCTTTCAGCTTTAGCAAAGGTAGCTTTGGAGAGAGAGGATGTTGATATTTCCCTCAATGATTATCTGAAAGCATTATCAATGTTGGAACGCTTGGCTGAACCAGACAGTATTCGTATAGCCAAATTAAATTTCAGGATATGTTTATGTCTAAAACTTGGTCCCAACGGCAGCGGCTTCCACCCCGTGTTAAAATCGCTTATGGGGAACTTCAGCGGCGGATTGGAGATGTACGAAGATGGTGATATTTTCTGGAACAAAGATGTAAAAGCAGAATTGAAACTCAGGGATTTGAACTTTGTCGACTCGAGGACAAGTCGTTTTTCCATGGGGGATGTATTGATACAAACCCGCGTGACAAAAGGGTTTGACCTGGTCAAATTAAGTGGGCAGAAGTGGAGTAGTGGGGTAGTTAGTAGTTTTTATCTTTGTTTAGTTTAAATGTATGAGAATAACCCAAAAGGAGAGTTGCCGATGTTTTTTTTTTTATGAAATTAGGGTTTAAAACCTTTATAATTGGAGACCTAATCCTTCTCGAATTGGATTACCATCCTGTTTGCTCTTATTTTGGTTCTAATTGAAATTCAAGTTTCTATCAGTATGCAGAATTGTGTATCTAGGTTTATGTATGTATGCAGAATTGTGCATGTATATATGTATGCAGTTAGGTGTATGTATGTTTGCAGAATTTTGTATGAAGTTTTGCGTATGTATGTATGTATGCAGATTTATGTATGCATGTAGACTTGTGTGCGTGTGTGTATGCAGAATTGGGTATGTATGTGTAATGCAGAATTGTGTATGTATGTATGTATGCATGCAGTTAGGTGTATGCATGTTTACAGACTTTTATATGCAGTTTTGTGTAGGTATCCATTTTTGCATGTCCGAGTTTGGTCCATAATTACATATACATTAAAATAGACATGTAAACTGTTGTAAATGTATTCTTGTGAATCACACAATTAATAAACAAATATAAATCAAACATGAAACTTCAACCTTCACGAACACAACTTGGATTAATCTCTGAATCGTATGAAAACTATCAGACAAACCTATTTGTGGGTTACACAATGATTTATCGGATTAGACAGAGATCACTGCGTTGTAGAATTTGACTATGAATTTATGTGTGATGAACAATTGAATATTGATGATTTATGTGTATGTATGTATGTATTCGAATAAAAGAACCAGAAGAAGAATATATGAAAAACTCCTTCTCGATGGGAACATATGGAAGAAAAAGTAGTTATCAAAATGATGACCACTTCCGGATGAAAGCAGAAGTCTTTATATACTTCAAAAAAATTATAATATATATATATATATATATATATATATATTCTTTCATAAAATAATTTACACTTATAGTTGATTAAACATATAATTAGCCCATCAATATAATCAACCCAAATCATACACAATCTCAATTGTAACAACCGAATCCGTACTTATACATTTCCTAATTCGATTAATCACTACTTGATAACACTAAAATTACCAACATAAACAACTACAGAATTACAATGTTACAGTCAGAAGCTTAAATAGCTGAGTTTGACAACAAAAACTAAAAGCTAGAAAGTTTACCTTAAATAACATATACATCATATATTAAAATTGTATATAGATTTGAGATTTATATCATTTTTATTATACACTCTGTGTGGTACATGGGTAACTAATCTAGTCTTAATATAACTAACTACCAAGTAACGCAAAACACTTGCCTCTATTCTTTGTTGAATCCGTTTGATCTTCAATCTTGCACTTTGATTATCTAATATAGATTAACACAACCATCCTCAATCATCATAACAATACATACCTTATATCAAGTTGATTAATTATCCTTAACCTATCTTTCAACTTAACTCGCATGATTACCTAACTATTTGATTAATTAGAATCATAAGCCTCATTCATCATAGCCTATCATTTGGAAATTCACCATTTACCCATTTGACCCATCTAGGTTAGTTCTTCCAATTAAGCCAGTTTAATTATTCAAAGAGTATTTCACCTTATCTAAGTTATGTTCATCAATTCAAGATATGCAAAGATTATTTAAGTCAATTACCATCACAATTTAACTTAACCCATTTTAGGTTGAAATCCCCAAATTAAGAACATGAACCCTAGAATTTCAAATTCTTCATTAGATGAATTGAACCTTGAATTTAGTAAATCCCCACCTAATTAACCATAAACTCATAATAACATTCGTTATCTAACTTATATTTCATCGCATTTAGGTCAAATCATCATAGTGTTCCTAAAACTCTGTAAGAAGATGTAGATTATGAAAGGGACTTACTTGATACTTGTTTAGACGATAAACACTTTCAAATCATCAGATTATTCATGCAAATTCACAAATTTGATTTTTGTCGTCCTCAATTCTCCTCCTTCCTTTGGCATTCACGACAACAACACACATACGCACACACTTGTGTGTGTTATGAACTCCCCTTCACTTACTGATAAATCCAGAATTTCAATCTTCTCAATATAACCTCAATCTCCCTGAAAAAAATTTACGTAAAAGAGCAAGAACAGATTTTAATCTTGTAATTTTAAATAATAAATTGATATTAAAATGGTGATAAAATAGTTATAGAACAACATTTTTATACAAATAATTACATCACAAAATTGAGTTTTTTTTTCTATTTATTTTCAATATAATGTTGATATACTTTTTCTCTTAAATCCATTATCTTAATGTGTTTGTGTTGTACTACATTTTTGTAATGTAATTTTTGTGTTGTATTTTTGTTTATTATTTTGATATATTGTATTACACTGAAAATATAGTACATTTTTCATAAGATCCAGTATATTTCTAAAAATATTATAATATATAATATCTAAAAATATTATAATGTATAAATAAAAAATCTAGTATGGTTTTAAAAAAATGTTATTTTTTATGTATTAATATTATACTTATATTAAAGATAAACCATGTTTAATTTTAAGATGAAATTTTTTCAAACTAATATTGTATGAAAAAGATAAAAGATGTGAACATCTAAAAGAACTATGGGAAATTTGAAAGAAGTAAATAAAAGTTATTATACCTAAATTACACTTCATTCCCTTTTATAAGGTCATCGTGTCAAACTTTTCTTGTTTCATACTCTTCATAGTAATTATTTATTTAAGAAACTCCTTAAATTAATGACCATTTAATTAGTTTTGTATATTTTTTTTTAAGAAAATGTGATATTTTTTAAGTAAATGACATAAAATGCCTTTTATACGCACACATATCCGATTGTGTATTTAATCTTTTAACTTTAATAATAACGTACATTTTATCAAAACAATACATGTTAAAACAATGCATGCTTTTTATTAAACTAAATATAACTATTTAATAATAAAAAATAATTTTGTTGGTGAATAAAAAATACAAATATCTAAAAAATATAAATAAGAAATACTAGTTAAAATTTTATAATTATAAAATCATAATTTAAATCATAAGTTACCGAGATGATTCCTATGATATGCTAACATTTAACTCTTAATTCCTAGATTTCATAAATTGTTCGTATGATCTCAAACTTTAAACATTAATAACATATAAATTACTATTTTCCTTTTTGTTCTACGACGTTCGAAATTCCCTCGACACTCTCTCAAAAAATGCTGAACTACCTTAGAAAATGATTCCAAAATGATATTTAAAACTTGAATTCAAAATCAAACAATATTATTTTATGCATTTGATTAAAATTGACTACGGTGGTCAACAACAACCCAAAATGTTTTCAAGTTTTATTTTGTTTATAAACACCCAGTTATTTATTTTATACACATCTAGAAGGTTTATTAAAATTTATAAATCCTCTCAGGTCTTCGAGTTTCATGAGTAAACTCTTCGGGAAAAAAATGACAAAAGAAATTATACTCTTTCATACTTTAATAAATAAAAGCTTCTTATTAACCCCTAAAAACTCAAATTAAGCCGCACTTAAATAAACCCGAGCTCAAAAAAACCTAAGTCTCATAATATAAGCTCAAGCCTAGATTTCACATATCATGCTAAAAAGCTTAAGATAGCTTGTTAGTTTAAATAAGAGTTATACTTATATAGAGTCTTTTTTTAATCTATTAAAATAAGTAGCTTAGAAACCCATGTATTATATGGGTTGAATAAATATAAAACTTTTATAAAAATAATGTTTTTTAAGATATAAATAACAAATAATAATTATTGAAAATATAATTAAATCTTATTACTAATATAATTATTGAAAATATAAATCTTCAATTGTTTAATTTAATTACTAAATATATTAGTGTTTTTTAAGAGAAAGAGGCGAAATTTTTTTTTTTTCAGAATTAATTAGGAGATTGTATGTGTCTCCTAAAAATACCCATTTATTATATTATGTAGATGTAGATGTAGATTATATAATTTATTATTATATATCAAATTATGAAAAAATATAAAAATATTATAATAAAAAACCAATGTTGTAGAAATCGTTAGTGCTAGTCGGTCGATGGGGTGGATTAATCGGCCAACTAATCGGCTTAATCGAATAGTCAGGCCTAGTCGGCCTTAAGGGACTAACGATTAATCGGCCTAGTCGGGAATTTTTACAACCATGTAAAAAACAGTGTACATACATACAAAGTTAATTATAATAATAACTAAATAGTTTAATCATACAAACATGCAAAACAAACATATTCATTCAATCATATTTAATTATTACAATAGTTTAATAGTAAACAACCTAAGCCTAACCTTGAACAGTTCTTAGAGTTCGAGGTTTAGAAAAGTAAAAAAAAAATTAAAAAACAAAACTTAGAATTCTCTCAAGTCAAAACAAGTAAGCTCATCATACTCCACTTGTTTGCAGCCCTAACTTCATAAAACAAACCAATATACCTTGTTAAATTACACTTTCAAGTAGGGTCTGATATGAGGAAAAGATACGAAAACAAACATTACCTTTACTCAAAAAAGAGGGAAAGAGACTGCTTTAGAAGAGACCCCGTTCAAGATCCAAATCAAATCAAGTGGAATCACGTGAAGAACAAACAAAAACACGTGAAGATCCAAATCAAATCAAGTGGAATCAAATCAAACAGAAGCCGAGTTCTAAACTTCATACAAGAGTAAAGAAAATCAATGAGTACAAGGATAAAAACAAAACAAAACAAAACATGAACAAGACATCAAGCTAACCACAAACACCAAACAAATCAAACATCGGTTAATCGGTTTCAGCATATGGGACATCGACTTGAGCCTGCTCGGCCTCCTGAACCTCCTTCTCGGTCTTCTTCCCTTTCTTACATTTATAATACACACTCATAAACGTACCCACAGCTCCATACTTGTTCCTGCACTGCTCATAAAGCCCTGCATCAAACATTCTCCAAAAGTTCTTCTCATTGAGTTCAGAAACCGCGTATTGTGGCTGGAACCCGTGGTTTTCAATTAACCAACTTTCCATTCTACGAACTGCATCGGCTCCATCAAAAACCTCACCCCTTAACACGGGTCCTGGTGCATAGTAGACACCGACGTCTGTGTACATTTGGGCATAGGGTGTGTCGCCTTGCCTGCATTGTTGCTCAAATCCTGGCTCAGGGTACACCATGGTCTTGTAGGGTAGCTTGTATAGTCGGTGTGGGCAAAGCCATAGGGGATATACCTATGGTTTGAAGATAAAGAAAAATGTAAAAGAATTCTAGTGCATGTGTTCTACATGAAAGTAGAGATGGCCTAGAGGTTAGTTAACTGGTCAAAATGGGCTTGAATCAAAAGTTTTACTATGGGTTTAAAAGGGTTGGTTCAGCCTGGCCCATCAACATTTTTGGCCAATTTTAACCCTTTTAATAGATAATTAATGTCTTACATGAGACTATTTGTTGAAACAATCATGTATTTTTTTAATAAAAAATAAGATGTTTAAGCATTTGAAAACCTTTTGGATGACCTTCCAACAACGTGAACCAGCCACTACATTTTAAAACTTTTACTACTTCGACAGAATAAAGATAAAAGCATGGTTTTAAAAAAACGGTCTGAGGCGGCGCCTCGAGGCGCGTCTCAAGGCGAACTGGAGGAAAAACGTTTTTGAGGTGGCGGCACGCCTCACTGGGTCGAGGCGGTCTGAGGCGGTCTATATGGGCTGATGCTTTTTCTAAACATTCCAAGTCTTTTTGTATTTTATAGACTTTGTCCTTTTTATGTTTATTGAATGATGTTGATCTTAGTTATAAAAGTTATTTAATTGATGTTTAGTATTTTTTTTATTATATATTATAAAAATATTTATTTATTTGCTACCGCCTCGGACTTACGCCTCGTTTCGCCTTGAGGCGTACGCCTCGTGAGGCAGGGTGAAAACGCCTCGAGGCGCGATTCCGTTCTTTTAAACCTTGGATAAAAGCACAACCTGACTGGCCCATTTTAAGCAAACGGGTCAAATTTATCACCTCTAAAGCATCAGGAACCTTGTAAAGTGAAACAGGCTATGTAAAGTAGAACAGGCTGTGTAAAAAACTAAAATAATACAACAGTTTACCTCCATCTCACGATCAACCCATTCCAAAGCATCAGGAACCTTGTAAAGTGGAACAAGCATATCTTGAATAACATGCATTTCATGATAATAATTCCTAATTGCTTCACCTTGTGTAGCTTTTAGCAAAGAAACCTTTGGTGGCATCAACCACCCAAGTAAATACCGAAACCACCATTGATCAGCAAATGGTAGAATAAGCTTCCCCTCCCAATACAAACATCGCGTGTGCCTATGATAATATTCCCTAGTAGGAATGTACTCAACAAATTCACCTTTTGTGAGCGCGGTTTCAGCATGTTGATAAAACCATGGTTTAAACCACCACCCGACACTATTGATTGTGTTTCCTTTTTTCTTTGCTTCTTCTTTAGACGCGTATTTTCCCGTCATGCAAACACCTTCATGAGGATTGTAAATCATTGTTTCCACAAAATCAGGAACTTTTTCACTGTCTTCTTCCCCGAATTGTGGAGCAAATGAGTCGATGTAGGCTTTTCCAAGTTCTTTTACACTACCTCTTACGGGTGTGTAAGTTAACTTCATGTATTCTTTAATGGGTATAAGTTTAATTTCAGCAGACATTAGTAAGCCTAAAGTTCCTTGAGACCATGGAATTGCATAAAAAAGGTCGGAATACTCGTTATCTTTTGTAGCCCGAACGACCCGCCCACCAGAAAGAACGATTTCATAAGCCACAACGGTATCAGAAAAAAGCCCGTATAAATGAGAACTACCTTCAATACCATAACCGTTGATCAGCCCACCAACAGTCAGATCATCAAGCTCAGCAACAACCGCAAGTGCAAGATTTAATGGGACAGTGGCACGTGTTATTTGGCCCATGTTGACCAACGGCTCACATTTTGCAATCATTCTTTCTTGATCTATTTCAAGAATGTTCCGAAAAGCCGAAAGGTCAACTTCAAAATGACGAGCCCGTTTGTAGTCAACATTTCTCATTCCGACAGCAATCCACGGCTTTCGGGCTGTACATACAAGCCCGTCTTTTGATGGGTTTCTTTCTTCTAAACGCTTGACTACTTTCTTGACATTTTCTTCGTGTTCTTTTTGGCGTTGTTTGTATGATTTCCATCCTGATCTAACATCCCCAAGATAAGTGAGGAAGTATAGAGTGAAGGAGATTGGAAGTACAACAAAAATGACAATAATCCATCTAAATTGGACAAAATAGTCCACCCAAACCTTCTTTCTTTTTGGGCGGACCAATGGGGCTTCAAGATCCGACATATTGGGTGCTGAAAATCTGACAATTCATAAACATTTGTATCTTAGAAAAATTAAAAATGAAATTTTTAGTACATAAAGATCAATTAATGAGGTTGCAATATCATATATATCATACAAGAGAGTATTATAGGGTTGCATAGAACGAGAAAATTCACACATATATGAAGGGGTGTTTGGCATTGCATTTTTTATTGGTTATGTGATATTTGTGTAGCATGAGATAATGATTGAGTTTACTTTTGCTTTTACCTTTTGAGGCTGAGATATCAGAATCATTGTTGCAGCACTTAAAAAATGATTATTTTACCCCTACGTGCTTAGATGATTATATATAAACATGGCATTCCCTGTACCCAAACACTATAAACTGATTATCTAGAACTTCAAAAGGCAATAATCAGATGTCATTATAGAAAGATAATTCCAAACAAACCCCCCCCCCCCCCCCCCCCCAACAAAGTCACTTTTGATTTATACAAGGCTGTACTTATTTTTTCTTAATGCATGCAGATACTAACCCTATTTTTTGGTACATTGGGCTTCATCTCATCCAGATTAACAATTAGGGTTGGCCCAGTCTTCCCCGGTAAAAAATAAGCATAAACACATTCCATAGGAGATGATTGGGCCAACTCATAGGATGGGATGGAGCCCACCACACCAGACCTAGAATAGGGTTACAGTTAGATATTTATACATTTTCTTTTGGTTTTATTTTTTATCATTTGTTTGTGGTGATTTATGATGAATGCCCTGTATGTACCTTGCATCTTTAAGGGGACCCCCACCCCTAAAAAAACAAAAAACAATAGCAACAACATTTCAAATATATAAATATCACAATGAAAATCAAATTGTAATCTACACATATAACAATAAACGGATGAAAAAATGAAATAGACTGGACCACAGAAAGAGTGAGCTATCTATCCATGACTACATGTGCACATGTGAATACAAACAACTGGCTTAATAATGGTAGAAAGTAATATATCACTACTATATCTTGTACCCATAAAATATTATTGAAAATAACCAAACTTCAGTGTTGATAAAGAGCACTATTCCAGGAGGAGTGTTTGGATGTGCATTAAGCTTACAATCGTTATTTAAAGTTGCAATTACAAGTGTTAGTTGCCTAATCATCCTAACTTTAACCAACTGATTAAAGTGGCATTATAGCAACACTCACTTTGAATAAAAGCACATTCAAAGACCTCTTAGATAAAGACAGGGCAGTAAAATAATTTTTAAATAGATATAAATTCTATAGGGACAGGGGAGTGCCTTCAATCAGAGGTAATGCAGTACCATTGGTCAGAAACTACATTCAACAATCACTATACACGGTATAGATCCATAAATCTCTGAAAATAGAGCACAGGAATCCAAACCCTTTTAAACTAAGAAGACGGAAATAAGAATCAGCATTACACAAAAAATGAACAAATCACTTCAGAATACCATTGCATGCACTGTAGATCTGCAAATCGATAAAGTTATATATCCAAAATCATACTGTTCAAGCACATAGATCTAAAACCCTTGAAACCGAACAAATTTTCTCTTCGAAAATCAACCAAACAGCATACAGTAAACAATAAGCATTAAATCTCATCTGGAGTTGGATAGCATATCAAAATCACTCGTCCAATCAGACAAGCCTCATCAATCGAGTAAAAATACAATTAATGTTGATAGATCTAAAGATCTTCAACTATGTGAGTGTGCATGAGTCGAATATTCGATCGAAAAGCTAGAAAGCAAGCAAATACAGATTATTACATAAAAAAATTGGAGAAATTAGAAGATTACCAGAGAAAATACAGACGCGATCCGAACCTAAACGGATCGAACCTTCTGTGGTTAGAAATTTGTGGACGAATTGCTCTCAGTTTGTAGCAGTGAGTGAAGTAGGTGGTGTTGTTTGACGAGGAACATGTATTTATAGCAACGAGCCAACGAAAAGGAGCTAGGAAAAGGGGCTATTCCTCCCATAATTGCAACATGCCTATTACCATGATGTAACAAATTTTTAAGAACACACAATGATTAAAACGGTTGATTGAACGACAAAGATAATTGTCTCTGAATGCAGGTATGAGTAGCAAAACATCAGCTTTATACTCATGCTATAATTGCAATGACACATTTTTCAGTGTCATTAGACAAGCTTCTCATGCTGCGATTGCAGTAGAGGCTCCACCCAAACCTCCTAACGGAGTAACGGACCAAGTTGGTTAGAGTCGAAGACTCGTCAACCAACCGTTCCAGTAAAAACAAGGAGTCTATAAGGTTTCTAAACATAGGTCTTAAAAAACTTAATTCATAGACTATAATTGTTAGAACGGAAACATACAATATTTACGTAATCACATTGGACGTTGAACCAGACATCTTATCTGTTACAGATCGAATCATTTGGACCGGTTTGGTTGGATTCAAGAACCAGATAAGATAATAGATGTATAAAAAGTTCTAAAAAATTGTAAAATTATACACACATTTAAACAAACATAATCATGTCATATATAGGATTTTGTTTTAATATTTCGTTCTTTGATTTTTAGTGAAAACAAAAGAAAAAGAAAACTAAATCCGATCTGACTAGTGAACTAGCTCAATCGGTCGGTCCGCTTGAGGCAGTCCATGTGCCTAGTATGGGTTGGTCAATCCTTCGGTTCCCAGTCCAACTTCCTGTCCATTCCAATTTTTAAAACCCTGCAATTATTATATTGTTTATGCCATTCAAAATAAATTTTGATTTTAGTAATTAACTAGTGGGTTTCTGCACGTTACGGCGGGAAGTGTGTCACGATTTATAATATCAAAAAGCATACATGATGTAGCATATTATAACACAAACATAAAACACGTTACAACATTTGTCTCTCCGACGTAAAACATTAAAGCGCAACCGTCATAAACGTTTCTATCATACCATAACTAGAAAAAATGACATGTTTAGTTATAAAATTTAGTATTAATAAACACGAACTTAAGTTGACCAAATATAACTGTAAAACCTTAATTATTATAATTAATTATTATTTAATAATTACTATTAATTAATTTTGAGCTTATCTTCCTATCACGTTAAGATCATCACGAATATTATAACATGGACCAAAAATAGATTGGAACACCTATCAATACATCCTAAAACAATAATTGAACCGTCAGCAAAAGTTTTAAGTGTTGGTTAATTAATTGTTATTATTATTTAATTATTATATAATAATTAGTATTAACATTATATAATAAAAATAATCATTATTAATTATTATTATTCACTAATTATTATTTTCGCTTATAGCCGTTTTTTTACTTTCATTACACATATTAATCAATTATTAATTAATTAGTATTTATATAATAATCGTTATTTAATTATTATGAAATGAAAAGCAATTAACATTATAGATCCAACTAACTTATAAATATATGTTTATATAATAATTTAACACATCGGTCTACAATAGTATCAATAATTTAATCAATAATACTTGGCTACTTGCAACTTTTAGTTTTGTTGGTAAGTACAATTTCACTCACATGATCAACAAAGATTTATGCTTAATTTATACTCAATTTGGCTTGATTTATACTTAATTTGGCTTACAACAATGATTATGAGTGGAACTTTCATTGTAGGAAAATCGAGTAGAAATCAATTCTAGATGTACGATGATTATGCAAGTCGGATTCTTTGCTAACAAAAGTGTAAAAGTTAACACTATCGTTGATTAAATCGTATATTACCCTAAGTTATTAAATTTTTTTTTTTTCTCAAAAATGGCTTTTTAATCTTAAAATCCAACATTATATTTAAAAAGATGCAATTGTGATACTTTTCTTCTTCAAAAATCAAAATAAATAACAGAATAAATTACGGTTTTAGTCAATGTGGTTTTAATGTTTCAACTATTTTAATCTAAGATATAATCTTTTATTAATACAGCCTGGTTTAAACAACTAACGGTTTGGCCTCCAAACCTAACTATTCCAACGGTTTTGGCCCCTAAACCTAACTATGATTGGGGACCAAACTACCAAAGTCACCAAAATATTAGTTGTTTAAATCACATAGTTGAACCGTTAGTTATCTAAAATACATGTGTTGCATTAAAAATTCTATTTTAGATTAAAATAATTAAAACACTTAAACCATATAAGCCAAAAACGTAAATTACTCTGAATAATAGAGGTGGCAATTTTATACCATATCAAAGGAAATGAGTTTGTTTGGGTAAACAATTGTAGTATAATGGGTTGAAATGGGTTACATCATAATATTGAATAGGTTGAGATGGGTAGTAATTAAACACAATGCGGGTTAAGACTAGTAATCAAAAAAGTATGTAAATGCAATGTATCAAACATTTAAGAATGATTAATAAAAATATTTGATGAGAAAATCACAAAAAAAATATCCAAATGGACTATTTGTTTACTTATAACCCATCTTAAGTTAAACTAAATTGATGTTTTTTAAGAACAATCCATTTAGACCCGAGCTGATGTTGCTTAAAACCCGTCCCGTCCCGTCCCGTCCCGTCCTGACTCACACACATCCTGACCCGAACCCGTTCTGACTCGTTACCCTACCCACCCATTTTACCGGCCATACTAAATAATATACAAGCAATTGCTTATAGATTGTAATAATATGCTTCATCATAGCTAGCGTATATTAATCTCTTGGATTATTTGATTAAATATATTGCTATAAGTAATTGAGTTTATTTTGATTAATATAAAAAAATTATATATGAAATACAACATTTTAAAAAATGTTAGAACTTTTAAATAATATTGTTTATATGACCAATTAACCCATTTTTGTCGGTTCTTAAACATTGTTTTGGCTGTTTTACCTTTTTCATAATGGTTGTCTTTTGGTTTCTTCAATTAATTCTATTATTATAAGACGTTCAAATCAATGTGGATCATTTAAATAAGATTTCAGATTAAAAAGGGTTTTGAGTTTTGACCACAATAATTTCACCAATTACATTTGTCTTTATGGATGCGACCATAAACAGAGACAATGGGTAGTAATGATATGAAAAATTATAAAATTGTAATAAATTTAATAATATAAATAACAAAAAATAAAGATTTTAAAATATTATAAAGTATACTTTAGATAAGATAAGATCTAAAAAATTATCAAGAATAAGATGATATAATTTAAACATTTAATTATTTAATTTAACTAAAAAAGATATTTAATTATGTAAGTTTATTATTTATAATTATTAGCATGTAATAGGATAGACATAGGGCTGTAAACGAACCGAACGAACACGAACGAGCCATTGTTCGTGTTCGTTCGTTTAACATTTAACTTGTTCACGAACGGTTCACGAACGCTTACCGAACGAAAATTCTTGTTCGTGTTCGTTCATTAAGGAATTTCGCTTGTTCACGAACGGTTCACGAACGCTAACGAACACGTATTATTTAAACAATAAAAATCAACATTTCTAATCTCAAGTAATGTAAATAATCATTTAAAAATATATAAATTAAGATATTATAATATTAAACTAAAAATAACTTAAGTATTATGATATTAAACTAAAAATTAGAAAAAACAACACATTTAATGAATAAATATAATAAATGAACTTAAACGAACGTAAACGAACATGTTACCGAACGTTCACGAACACAAATGAACGAACACGGCCTCTGTTCATGTTCGTTCATTTAACTAAACGAACGGAATTTTTTGTTTGTGTTCGTTCGTTTATTAAACGAACGAACACAAACGAACTTCCCGCCGAACGGTTCATGAACTGTTCGTTGAACGTTCGGTTCGTTTACAGCCCTAGATAGACATGTGAGAAACATAAATAAAAATTTCACAAGAATTTGATATGTGCTACCATTTTTACTCGTGCCACACCAAAAGAAAAAGTTTAAATCAAACAAAACACACATTCCTATAACACTAGAAAATTTACAAATTTCACCTAATTTTTATTCATCTCAAATCTTAGAATATACTAAAATCCTCAATAAGTAACGAAAAGTTGATGAAATCATGCTTACAGGCAACTCATGCTTTCATACATAGAACACATGCCTACATATAACAAAAGCTTTGGGAATCATGTCATGTATTAAGTTTATTTGATATTATTAATAAGTTAATAACTACAATTATAATTCAAACAAACTACAACTCTTTAATATGATAATAAACATTTTGATATAAACCTGACGTAAACAAAGTTTTTTTTTATAGATATGATTAGTCTCGTAGGTGTTATTGTCACATTGAATTAACATTTCAAACGATAAGTAAATGTACTAGAAATTAGTAATTAATAAAATTCAATAAATGATAAAAAAAAATTCACTTGTCTATTCACACACTTGATATGGTTTATGAATAAGAGAGGAAACACCTCCTACTTATAAGCCAAGTTTTTTTTTTCTCTCTCTCAATTGAGTATTAATGTATTATATATAGACCTAAGGCCCTTTAATAACATTTCAAATTTGAATATATCTTTTTTTAACATTTTGAGGCCAGTTTCATAAATAACACAAATTGTATATTTTTTTTATTCTTAATTATGTTGGTTAGCTGAGTATTAATAGGATCACATAGAATTTTGACAAGTGGTTCTTATATATGATTGAAAAAACCAGAATTAACTATATAATGTTAGAAGTGGAAAACTTTGTATAAATTCAACCCAACTTTTAATTATGTTTCAATTAAATCGCTCAAACCTTTTTTGTTCCAATTAAGTCATTCAAGTTATTTTGGTGTTTAATCCTATGTTTTTAACCTTAATAACATGTAATACATGTTGATATAAGTTTAGGTGAATCAATTTTTTTTTTTAAAAAAAATGACTCACCTGAATTAATTATTATCAGTTTTAAATAATAACCAACAAAGAAAAAAAATTAATAATTGCTAATTATTGATTAAGTCAGTCATTTTTAAGAAAAAAAATATTCACTCAAACTTATATTAACATGTATTATCTTCTATTCAGGTTAAAAACACAGGATTAGAACACTAAAATCACTTGAATGACTTAAATTAAGACAAAAAAAAGTTTGGGTAACTTGATTGAAACAAAAGTAAAAGTTGGTTACAGTTATATAAAGTTATCCCTGTTAGAAGTTATAGGAAACAATGCAAAGTGATTTTAATCTTATTGTATATCATTCTATGTCACTCTCTTGTTTTATCATTTTGTTCATGTAATAGCATCGTTGCAAAAGTCGACATTTAAGGCCGAGTACTCGCTCCAAAGAGTTGTCTCGAGGCCGAGTACTTCCCAAGTTTTCTTGAGTATCTCCCGAGTACTCCCTGCCTAGGCCGATTACTCCCCTATTACTCGTTCCAAGGAGCTGTTCCAACGTAGGAGTGCCTAACGAGTTTTGTTTAAAGTTAGAGGACATAAGCGCACATATTTAAAAGAAAGAGGCTATAAAGGGAGTATATGACAGAGTTGAGGGGCGATAGCCAACCAGCTTCCAATTAAGTAGACCCTCAAACATATCACGTGATTGTTCCTTTTCTTGGGTGGGGATCGCATAGACAGAGATGTTGGATGAGGTTTATAGGATTCTTGATATATATATATATATATATATATATATATATATATATATATATATATATTTTTTAATTTATCTTTGTATTTTATTTAATTCAACATATCTTATTCTAAATCTCAATTTTTTCATTAATATATTTTTTTTACATAAAAAAATTATACAGATTTTTAATTAGTAAGATTTCTCTTATTTAAGGAATTATTTTAAATTTTAGAAATAAAAATAGAGATAGATATAAAATATAACCTAAAATCTCTAAACTTTAAATATAGAATCTGAGATATAAGTAAAAAAGTCATTTGTCTAATGACATCACTGCAGTTGTTAAGGTTTTCTGTTTTATAAAAATATTGGGGTTCAATTCTAGTACAAAATGGAAGAAAATTGTCGTTTAAAAAAAAAGTAAAAATGAATGTACATTACATGAGTGTTTTCTTAAATCCATCTATATATTAGTGACTAATTCTAAAAATTGAAATGAGACCAATATTATAAAAGTATATCATCTTAAGTTTTTATGTTTTGTAAGACATATTGAGGGTTCAAGTCTACTACAAAATGATTGATTTAAATGCATTTTCCATTGATATTCACTTTGGTTTTGGATCTAAGGGGTTTTTCGTAGCAACGAGTCACGGGTGGAACTGATAGCAATTTTGAGTTTGGGTTTTAGATAAATAAAAAAATGATTTGTGTAATTTATAACAAATATTTACCATCAATAAATTATCTATGAATATCATCTTATTTCTTTTTTTTTTCCATTCTTGTTGGTGAACTAGTTTTTTTTCCCAATTGCACGTTGCGTTAGTAATTTGATACCAAACAAGATAAAAACAACACCTCGAATGTAATTACGTAGAACAAAAAAATATTACTTTGTCACAATCCCTAAGGTAAACTCGTCATAAAACAAAATGTAACGTCACCGGCAAACTTGAAAGTGTAGCATCAAGAAACTAGAATGAAAACGTAGACAAATTGATGAACACAATGTTAATAAAAGGGAAACCTAGAACCAAAATATTAAAAACATTAAATAGAAAAGAAAAAAAAAAGAGTTCACTTTGTCGTAAAAATATTGTATCCGATCATAAAATCAAACATTACTTCGTTGTAAATCCCAAAAGCATAGTGTCAAGAAATACAACAATAATGTAGACATAACTATAAATGCAATATATCAGTAAGAGATAATCTAAAACTAAACATTTAAAAAAGAGCAAAAAAAAAGTTTATAAAAAAAAATATTAAAATATGCACCATAACTAAAAAATAACTAATCAAAGAATGCCTTGCGTCAAAATATGTTACCCAATAATAAAGAAATTTATAGCTAAACACTTATTTTACAATTATACATCACGATTAATTTACCCCGCAAATGAAATGTTCGTACTTAATCTTAGTCACATAAAATTTTAACATACACAATAGAGATTCGCAAATCTTTCATGATAAATATCTTTCTTTAGTATGTGGTTTAGAATGATTTTAAAACTTGATGACTTGACTCTAGAAACTCAGTTTTGACTTTTGAGTAAAACTTACCTCAAAATATTAATAAAAACAAGTATGCTGTATTGATGTATTTGAAATTTTATAAAGTGTCACGTGTTGAAATTATAAGAGAAAAGCAAAATAAAAGCAAGCTAATTATACTATATAATAATCTTTATATAACTATACTAAATATCATTTAAAACTCGTCCATACAAATCAAATTTCATCCCTTACATTATCCTTTTGTCACGTGCTCAGAGGGAGATAAGGACAAAATTATAGTAAGCATTGAAGAGCCCTTATGCACATGCGCTTTACCCATCCAAGATACAACTGTGTTATAATTTATAAATGAATAAAAATGAACCGTACACTCCTCTAACAAGTCGAAGTCATTTTTTAAAATTATCGAGATGGTTTATGTGGTTTGTTAGTGTTTCACTCTAATTCTCTAGGGTTTATAAATTACTTATATGGTCCCAAACTTTAAACATTTGTAACACATATAGTTATTAGGTTATCAAATTACATTCACATGATTCACATGATTGACTAAATTAATCTCACATAAGTACTATATGTGTTATAAATATTTAAAATTTAGAAACATATGGGTAATTTATGAAACCAAATGACCAATAATAAAATACTAGCAAACCATATAGTCTATCTTGGTAATTTGCTCTTAGAAATACTTAAACATAGTTCTCATTTGTTGCAGATACAATCCTTTGTTTTCAAATTTTGTTTAAACTTCAAGTAATGGTTGGCTATCATCAATCAAACAAATTAACAAATAAGAGTCTTTGGCTTCCTTATTGTTGTTACCTAGTGATATCATCAAACTACATCTTTCCATGGTTGTCATTACTATTCATTAGCAACAAACTGTTTTTGTTTATTACAAATGAGATCCCAATCTAGATTTGACAACCTTTACATAAATCAAGATAAATGGATTAGTTAGGGTGAGCAATCATTATATTTTGAGTTGAAATATGTAGCATCATAAAATAAAATGAGTTGAGATAAGTAACTCCTTAACACAATTGCGATACATCTGCGATGTCTGGTGATTTTTCTCATAATGAGTTCACATGGTTAATGGTTATCAAAAGTGTGTATGTACAGGTGTGGGACTATGGGGCCAGATTGCTTAGGGAAACATAATCATCTTAGATTTGCAAATTTTGACTTAAGGATTTATAATCAGCATTTAGCGAATAATAAATACATCGTCCATGGAACTCTCTGAAAAGTTACAGCCTGAAAGTCATCTCAAGACAAAAAGAATAACATTTTGTTGCGACAGAAAAATAAGGACCAGCCACTCACTTAAGCTGCAGCATTTGCTGTAATCAATTTCTGTGGCTGCAAGCATAATTGCAGGCAAACAATCAGTCAAAAAAACATATCAACTAAAGTTGCGGACAATTTTTTATTATATCTTTATAAAAGTAAAAAATTTATATTATCATATATATTCTTTTGCGTTTGTTTGTTTGGTATGTATTTTCTTTTAAATTTTACTATATCATCTTTTGCGTTTCGGAAACATGACAGAAAATAAAAATATGCCAAGTTGACTTAAATTGATAACGTTGTTTTTCCACATTTATTTGGTGAAACTTCGACTTGATTCATAATGAACTGGTTAACTATGATACGGTAAGTTCTTTGAAAGGATTATTAAAAAATTTAGAAGGATAAATACCATCACCATCACCATCACCATCACTCATTACATCTCATCATTAGCAAAAGGTAAGGTAAGGTATGAGAATGGTAAGATATCTCTACCTCGTAGGAATAGAGAAATTGTTTCCAATGAGTCTCCGGCTCATGATGCCTGATTAACGTGCATCATAGGGACAACTCGACCCTTTTAACGTAATTTTCAAAAAAATTAAGCAAAATAACGTTAAAATTAGTGTAATTTTACTTTTGCCCTTTGAGGGCCGACACATATATACGTTATATGCGCGCACCGCAAATATGAGATTAATAACATAATTAACTATTTGACCTGTCTTATTTAAATTATAAATGATTCTAAATTTACCATTTACCGTATATATAGTAAAGGTGTGACATTTGCTAGTATGTTTGCTCATTTACCTCGGCTAATTCGTCTTCGTGCTTTGGAATGAAAGCAGTGTCAACTTTTCCGGTTTTAAAATCCTAAAATGAAATAACAAATAGAAAAAGAAAAATTAAATGCATGACAAATATGATAATATCTGAAAAGGAGAAAAGAAAAATCATGTCAGGTTGCCTACATCAATGTCAAGAATTAGCTTGTGATAATCGATTGTTGTTGGAACCCCTGAAAATGTAAAAATAAAAATAATAAAAACAAATATCATTTTATAAAACCTAAAAATAGATGGCAAGTTTTTTTTTTTTTGTTTTTACCTGTGATGATGGTATCATCAAGAGCCCTTTTCATACGTTCAATTGCCTTTTCTCTTGTCGGAGCCCATACAATAAGCTAAAAACCATGATGGTTAGACGCGAAAACGAAACAATATTAGCATTTAAAACAAGTATAAGAATATAGTATTCTCAAACAAGGGCGGCCAAGGGGAAGGGCAAACCCGACCCCCGTCCCGGGCCCATTTTTTATGGGGGCACAAATTTTTTTATATATACGTATATATACAGATTCATTCAAATGAGAATTAATAAGGCGAATCGAACTAAAAAAAACATTTATAAACACATTATTTAATGGTGCAAAAAATAATTTTCTTAAAGTATATTAAGTTATTTTCATGCCCTTTAAACTAAATATGTCAATTGGTTCGGTTAACGGTTTATTCGGTCTGGTTTAATCGGTTTTCAATTTTTTACCCTATCAAAAAACTGAACCGAATTCGAGGAGTGATTTGGTTCTAATTTCGGTTAAAACCAAATAAATATATTGAAAGCCAAATAAACCGCTTAAAAGTCAAATAAACCGATCCAAATAAACCGAATTCAATTGAATAAACCGATTAAAACCAAATAAACCAATTAAAAACCGAATAAACCGAATTCAACCGAGTAAACCGAATTCAATCTTATATATTATTAATAAGATAATAAATTTGAATTTGAATTCGGTTTAATCGGTTAACCAAACAAACCAAATTTATAAAAAAATTGGAATCAAAAACCGATATTCGGATATGGTTAGGTACCGAACCGAAAACCAAATTCGGAATTTTGATACAATTAGAACCAAAATGAAAACCGAATTCAGAATTCTGTTCGATTTTTTCAGTTACGAATACGTTTCGGTTTTCGGTATTAAACGGTTTTTTGGTTTTTTGAGCACCTCCACTTTAATATTTGAATTCTTTTGAGGGCCTTTCTTTTCCGGTTCGTCCTAGGCACGCCAAATCTCAGGGCCGCCCCTGTTCTCAAATGATTCAATGTGATGGAAACAAGTTGACTCTACTTTTGTTGATGGAATTGATGAGATATAATACTTTGTTAATTCCAACTTTAATATAAAAAAAAAATCTTGAAAACAAGATCTCTTAAGATTGTATATCCTAGGGGTGACGATTTTGACTTGCTCATGAAAAAACAGGTCGATTTGGAATTTTGGAGTATGATTCATCTCTAAGAGGTCGAAATGGTAAAACTTTTAAATTTTGGTTAAATTTTAAACAGTTGGACAGGTCAAAAGGTTTGCAGTTTAGCCAAAATGTGTTCAATTTTTAAAATGCATAAAAATTCTTCTCTCATTGTATTGCGGAAGTTGTACATCAAGTATCAATTCAATATACATATTTTTTATATCATATTCAAACATTAAAAAATCTGTAAAATCACCAAAAGAGAAGACAAAAGAGAGCTTGTGGGTTGGTCAAACTCGTCCTACCTCTTTCTACATGATTCAAAAGGTTACCCATTTTGATATGGACACCTTACGACCCATTACAAAACCCACCCCCTCTAGCCTACTTCGTTTTTGATACCATATATTTACAAGTGCTAAAACTAAGCTAAAGAGTATGCACAGAGCAGCAAAAGATTTGTAAGGTGAACTCAATTTTTCAACCATTTTACGTGTTAGTTTGTTGCAAAACAACCAGGTACTTGTAAACATGCACAAATCCGCCAAGCTTGACAGTTACTTGGGTCTTCATCCGACAAAATTGCTACTTCATTAGACAAGCGTTATACTTCACTCAAATTGTAGAATTTAATAGTTTATTTTTATTGTTTATTAAATTTTAAGTCTGATAATTGTTTTGCATCCAAATAAAAAGCTCGATGGCTTTAAATTTAATGCAGTTAAGGGTTTATCAAAGCTGAATCACTGTGACACTGTACATCTTAGACTTAACCTAAAATCTAGTTTGAAATCAGTATTTTTTTTTTTTTTGGAAAATGCGACAGCGACAAGTTATTCTACAGCTTATAAAAAAGAAAAAAAAACTTTTGATTTAAACTTTAAAGCATTTTCTTAAAAATTTTCAACTATATTACTATATTAGTCATCAAGACGCAAAAACAACCATCTAGTTTTTTAAATTTAAACTTTCATGAAGTCTAGAGAATATTACAAACCTTTCCAAGAAGAGAATCATAGCTTGGTGGAACAACATAATCAGTATATACGTGGCTATCCATTCTCACAAATGGACCCCCAGATGGCAGGTATGATGTTATTCTCCCTGATATTCATAACAGAAGGAATCAAGAGGTCATTCATTGAATGATTCAAAAGCAAATGTTGCAGCAATGAAGATATACGACAAAAATATATGTGGTTATATCAATTTCCAAACTCTATATTTGACTATTCTATAGCCTTCGGGTCAAAGAGGTAAAATTATAAAATAAAACAAGCTGAAACAGGTAAAATGCGTTAAACATATTGGAAGTTGCAAAAGCATAATTTTAAATGCATAAAATTTCCAAAATCTATCACTGAAATAATTTAATTTTTATAATCCTATATGTCAATTGACAAGCTTATTATCTGAAAAAGCTTAGAAAAATAATTTATTGACAACCCGACCTGGGTTGACCTGCACCAAAATATTACCTACTTTGACCTATTACCCAACTCGTTAGACCCGTCCATTTTCCCACCTCTATGACCTAGCAACCAGCAACATCAACTAAGATGCCATTCTATAAAAATGAAGAAAACTATTTGTGGATAACAAGGTAATCTTGCATACTATATTACTATTCCATTTTTGGTTAATGAAAGAAAATATCCTGTTGGCGTTTTGTAAGTAAAAAAACCATGGCTATCAGATGGAAGATAAATACAACCAATGACTGGCATACCTGGTCCAGGTCTGAAATTTTTGAAAGCATCCTCCGCATTAATACGGCATTCAATCGAGTGTCCTCTGAGCACGATTTCATCCTGTGATACACAATGCAATAAACTAATATAAAAAAAAAAAAAAAAATAATAATAATAATAATAATAATAATAATAATAATAGTATTTTAATACTAAAGAGCTGAAGCAAAGAATTCTGTACCTGTGTGTACCGGAGTTTCTCGCCCATAGCTACCCGAATCTGCTCCTCTATCAAGTCAACAGATGATATCATTTCTGTCACAGGATGCTCTACCTTTAATATTAAAAAAAAGGAAATAGTTACAAAATTTGTAAAAATAAAATGGATTTATAATTAATTAATTCCACATGAGTTCATAGAATATTTTACCAACCTGGATCCTAGTGTTCATTTCCATAAAGTAAAATTCACCTCTTTCATCCAAAAGAAATTCAATAGTACCAACACCAATGTAGCCAATTGATGCTGCTGCAGCAACAGCTGCATCACCCATGGCTTTTCTCAGTTCTGGGGTTAATGCTGGTGAGGGTGCTTCTTCTAGAAGCTTCTGGTTCCTTCTCTGTACAAGCAGGCAAAATTAATTTACATTTCATTTAAACTTGTTATAGTAATGCTTGGATTTCCTAGGGTCTCCTACAAAGCAGCCTCTCAACCACAATTTATGATAGGGGTACACCCCCCCCCCCCCCCCCCAAAAGACCCCACAAGTGGGATTTCACTAGGTGTGTTTGTTTGTTTGTTTTGTTTATAGTAATGCTTGGATTTCTATCAACTATCTTATAGTATTTAAATTAAACCTGTTTATTCTGGTATGCAAGTAGCTCATCTCATTAAATGAAATGTTAAAGTTTTGGTACGTTGGTTGTAATTTTAAACTTACTACGATGGAATCAGCAAAGTAGTATGCTGATAGGAATGAAATGAGCTTGCATGTATAAATTTATCTCTTCTTTATATTTTATTATCTAATAAAGTTAATGTTAAGTATAAATAAGAGTAAACATAAATGAAGCTCCTTAAAACCTCAATTAAGATTATAAGAAAGGTATATTTTCAGTTATTATCAATAAAAAATTGTTTAGTTAAAGCTTTGAATTATTTTAAAAAGGATTAAAGGAATCAATGATATTGTAGAACACATAAATATAACCAAGTTACAATTAAAAACCACATGTCAATGGAATGGAAAAAAGTGGGATTTTCACTGGGTATGTTTGTTCTTTTTTATGTCAATGGAATGGAAATCAGCTAAAGGGAAGGAATCAGATTTCTTCAGGAAAGATTCATTCCATTCCATTACACAAAACAAAAATATCCATTTTATTACTTTTTTTTATTACAACATACCCAACACGACCTTAGAACATATAATCATGTTTTGACAGTTCAGAGGAATAAGCAAGTTGGGTGATAAAATTAAACATGTGTACCTGAATGCTGCAGTCACGCTCCCCAAAATGAACAACATTTCCATATTTGTCTGCGAGAACCTAAACAATAATGTAGCAGTTAGAAATCAACAGAATGGTGAATAAACACCAAATAACTTTTTATATGGCAACGGTAAGGATAATATCCCCTAAATTTCTACTCCTTTTGGCAATATATGTTTTTTTGTTGTTGTAGTTTGTCAATATTTCAGCTTCTATACAAAAAAGAGTTACCTGGAACTCAATGTGCCTTGGATTTTGAATATATTTCTCCAAATATACACCATCATTTCCAAATGCAGCTGCAGCCTCACTCTTAGCTTGCTATATTG
The DNA here is from genome assembly GCA_009363875.1 of Mikania micrantha. Classification (NCBI taxonomy): domain Eukaryota; kingdom Viridiplantae; phylum Streptophyta; class Magnoliopsida; order Asterales; family Asteraceae; genus Mikania; species Mikania micrantha. Next base: position 54,112,626 of record CM018689.1, read on the forward strand.
AAAAAACTACTAAATATATGAGAAGCAAAAAATAGAGAACATTTGAATATATGTTAAGTTAAATAAAAGTACAAATTAATCAGAGGTGGTTGAATGATATTATTTCATACCTGCAACAACTTAACAAACTCGTCACGTTCTTTTGCAAGACGCATTCCACGACCTCCACCACCTGCTGTAGCCTACAGAGCACAAAAAAATATATTGATGTAAGCTTTGTATTAATATATTGCATTTACTCGCTGTTTTCCCTTTGCAAAGTGATTGGTTTTGGGGGATTGAATTCGGATTTTGGAAGGGAAGAGGGTTATGATATGATCCATTAGCTAATGTATCTTTTCACATGATCAAATCAATCTAAGTCCTAAATGGATGAAGGCCCATTCTTTTAGCTTTTTCCATAAAATGAGACAAGGTTCCTTCATCTCAAAGTTGGACGATTAGTGGCGGGCGGGTGAAGGGTCCAAAGGACACGTAGCCGAAACAAAAGTTCAAACATACAAGGAACAAATACATCTCCATTTGATGGAAGTCTTTAAAGCATAGCATATGAACTTCTATTGATCATTTTAACAACATTTGCACTATATTAGTAAAAAATCATCTATTTTGTGTGGTACAAATTTTGGAAAAAAACACCAAACCTGTATTGTGTACACTACAATTTTGTGACACGATAATATGATAGGTATTGTATAAATAAAAACAGACCTGTGCATCTATATATTATGCTTTAAAACTTGTAATGCACAACCAGGGATTTTATATTCTAATTTAAATATCACTTGAGAGTGACAGAGAACCAAGTATTGGTCCATTTAAACGTGGTTGAACAATTAAATCACTTACTATACAATAGCTAGCTTTTTTGTTTGTTGGTTCATATAATAAATAGTGTGAATTTCATACAGATCAAGGCTAGAGCTATTAACAAGCATTAGCTATAAAACAGCAAAAAGGGACTTTATGATTAAGAGAAGTTCAAATAATCCTTTATGTAAGTAAAAAAACCTGGTTTTACATTTCAATTAATTTAGGTAGCTTACCTGGAAATGTGGAAAGTTATTATGTTATATCAGAATAGTGTAATCAATAATGTCTTCTATATGTGACTATATCTAAAAATTATATTACAACTTACCTTAATCATCACTGGGAAGCCAATCTCGTCAGCAAGCCTGATGGCTTCTTCAGTACTCTAATGAGACAACCAAAATATGTCACAAAAAAAGTTGATTTTGGCATTAACTTTTTAACATAATAATGCCATATACATTAATCAAAATACCTGTAACAGACCATCACTTCCTGGTACAGTTGGAACACCAGCGTTCTTCATTGTGTCTCGAGCAGTTGCTTTGTCTCCCATAACGCGAATGCTGTCAGGCTGCAAATAGATGCATTAAACAATCTAAAAAATGTATAGATAACAATATTAGGATATTTGACCTTTGTATGGGTAGCTATAAAATATACAGTTGATTAAAGACCGTATACAAATGATTGATAGAGTAAAAAATATTAAGCACTTGTTAATGTTATTCTTTTTGTCTTTTGTTTTCTGCTTGGTGTTCTTCTCTTTTGTTATAGTTTGGCTAATATCTGTTTCTCAACTGCATAAAACATTGTTTTTTGTATGTTTATGCTTGTGCGTTTGTGCAAAAAAAAAAAAAAAAAAAAGTAAAGTGTGTCCACGTGTGTGTATATGAATATATATATATAAATAATAAATCATAGTAATAAATAAATAAAAGTAGTATCGCATGTATGACCAGGGGTCTCTCAAGAAGCAGACTCTATATTCCATCTGACATACAAGGGACCCTACTAATTAGTGGGACTATATAGGGCAACTGGGCATATTTGTTTGTTTACCAGTATAAAATATATGATTTTTAAATTTAAGAATAGATAAAACTATATATGGGATAATTTATCGGTTTTTAATTGTTTTAACCTGTCCAAGCCTCAATTAAATGATCATAGAGCCCTCACAACATGTTCTTTCTCACATTTCATTGAATTCAATTAAAAAACATGTATTGAGAAAAGAATAATCATTTTTCCTGGTTCAAAATTTTCATTTCCAACCAGAATATAATATTACTTACATTTGGCCCAATGAAGTTAATTCCATGCTCTCTACACATTTCGACAAAAACAGCATTCTCGGCAAGGAAGCCATAACCAGGATGCAACATTGTACATCCACGACTGATAGCAGCAGAGAGGACATTGGGTATCAGCAAGTACCTAGTGAGGAAAAAAACAAGTAACAACCTATTTACCAAAGATTGAACAGACAATTAAGTAACAACTTATTTTACCAGAAATTGAACAGACAATTAGGTTTCTAACAAATTTAGAAACAATATGAAATGAATCAAAATTTTAACAATTTTAGGTGATGAAAATAGGTCGCATACGATTGACTGCTGGGAGCTTCCCCTATGCAAACTGATTCATCAGCGAGTTTCACATGAAGTGCATCCTTATCTATGGTAGAGTACACTGCAACACAGGGGATTCCTAGCTCATGAGCAGTTCGAATCACACGCACTGCAATTTCCCCTCTGTTTGCAACCAGAATTTTTTCAGCACGGCAAGTGACGCCTAGTGCTCCCTCACGTTTCCCTGATCTATGAGCTCTTTGAGAAGCCTGAAAACTTTGCTTAGGAAAGCTCAACTTATTTCCCATCAAGAAGTTACACTGGGAACTCTTGATTCCACTATACCTCCCGATGAATAAACCCTAGCATTTAACATCACATGTGAAAAATTCTAATCAAGAAAATATATTCATGAAAAAATACAGTTTGTACAAGTACAAAGACAAGCACAGTCACTCTGACATGCTTGCAAGGCAAGTTCATTAAAATAAACATGATAAGACAGTAAGCAAATATCAAATTTGTACAATCACTATAAAGTATATATCGCAACAATTTATTTACTGAAAATTAAGTTGATTGGCTTTCAATTAATTGTTTACGTACTCACAACTCACAAACATACAATACATTTAATATAAGCAAAAAAGGAGGGACGGAGGGAGGGGAGAGGGAAAGAGAGAGAGTAAATTTTCTACAATAGTGTATTCGCATCATAATATTCATCTAATAACTACACTCAGTTTGTTCCAATCTCCGAAGCATTAGCTTTTAGGCTGTTGTTTTGTTCCAGGTTACGAGCCTTTTAGGAATTTTGCAACTTGATAACCACTTATATTGTATGACTCTTTATAACACTGAAAAGATAGCAACTAAATTTCAATTTTCTTAATCTTGATAAAGCTATTCCAGTGATCTCAGGCCAGTCAATTCACATCATTCCATTGAAGCTCGCCTTCAGAAATAAAATTCAGCCAGATGGACTCATATCAAAAGAATAAAAACTTTTTTATGGTGGATCCAGGGTTTGCATTCACCAAATACAGCTAACTAAGTGATTCTTGCTTAAAACGTGGCTATTTATTATTAGAGATAAAAATCAAACATCGACATCATCTTCTTATGCCTAATATTGGTCTTCTTCTACGATTGTCCATCTTGCAGGGGCATATTAGAGAAAAAATTTAGCAAGTTTCACACATTGTAAAAAACTATAAATTTTGACAAAATTTATCTGGAAATAATATAGAAGCCTCAATCCACAGCACTTCATCATTAACCAAATCAACTTCTGTACATCTTTCAAGTTTCCTGAATGAGATACTCTATACAGATGTCTGATCAATCAAAACATTCCTAATCGCTTCAAGAAATAAACAAATTACAATTTAAGGAAGAAATTATCAAACAACAAACACAAAACACTTGCATCAACCATCCGCTTTATCAGTTTACACGCATAATTACGAAGCAACACGCATTCAATCCAACAAAATAAGACAAAACTACATATACGGTTCTACACTCGAACTGATTTTCCAGCATACGAATTCATGTCTACTACAATTCAATTTTGCATTATATAGAGAGTGACCAAGCATACCGGAGGAGATGTGATTGGTTTACTGCAAAACGTCAAGGCGGCGGAATCCATATCGTATATCAAACGCTGCAGAAATCATATGCGAGATCAAAACAAAAACTCACTCTACACGTAAATAACTACAGCATTCATAGATAAATCAGAATGAAGTAGAGATCGAGCAACTATACTTAAACTAAGATCCGACCTGTTAATGCAGAAATCAGGATCAAATCGAAAAACAAATAAGCTGATACTTGACGAAGAAGCAAACTTACTTGAAATTTAGCCAAATTTTGATGAAATTAGGCAGAGCAGTTGAGCGACAGAGAGTGTGAGAGCAACGAAATACAAGTAAAGAAAAAAGAGGGGTGTCGATGAAATCTATGGTTGTTGCAGATTGAATTCTCCGCCCAAAATCGGGGTTTATTTTGTTTTGACCGGGGAACATTTTATCTGCACATATTAACAGAATTGGGTCGGGTAAAACTCATTTAAAAATAAATAAATAAATAAATAAACGACTTAAATTTTAACTATAGATTTTCATGAATTCAAATAATATATAAATGTAAAATTATAATAGATATTATTGTTAACTTTTTATATTAATAACTTTTTATGCAATGGTATTTTTTTTAAACATGTAAAATTAAACTTTTACGTTTTAAGTTAGAAATATAGTATTATTATAATAAATAATTTAAACATGTTGAAATTGATTATTACATGTCTAATATGGAAATCACACACGCATAAATACATATACATCTACATATACGCTGATGTATACGGGTGTGTAAAATATTGCATATATGTAATATGATTATATATATGTATATATATGCTTTGGAATCTTTCATAACCTACTATAATTGTACTAACCCAAATATCTCAACTAAAATCAGTTTAAATATTTTATATTTATTATAACTAGTGTAACACATATAAAACACTTTCATCTTTTATGTGTATATGCAAATTCATCCACGTTTAAAAGTTAACATCGTTGTAAGTTTTTGGGTTACAATGATGTAATTGTTTAGACCCAAAAAACTTACATGATATTAACTCTTAAACATCGATGAAGTTACACATACACATAAAAGAAGAAAGTTTTCTACATGTGTTACAATGATGTAAAAAAAATAAATATATGTATTTACCTTGGCAGGGCTATTTGAATTAGTACAATAACAATATTTATATTTTATTTCATGAATGCATGTATGAATGTATGTATATTTACAGCCACAATTTTAAAGGATACAATAGTTGGTTCTTTTATGTACAACTTGTTACTTTTATACTCTTGAGATCATGTGACTATGAATATGATTCTTTTATTTACAAATTGTTGGTTCTTGATGAATCCTTACTTACATACATACATATAACATACCAGATTATTGCATATTTAATGTTGCACATATATGTATCAATGTGCATTTATTACTACATCTTATTATTACACTTATGTAGTATATTGCATAACTATTTTCGTATACTTATGTTTAATTAAAAACTAATATTTATTGAATACAAAAAAAATCATTTATATATAACCACATGTTTAAAGAATATAAAAGAAACTTCACTCTACTTTAAAATTAAATTACCTTTATACCCTTAAATTTGTTGTCTCTTTTTAGTTATTTATAACTTGTTAATGTTACTTGTAACAACCCAAACAAGCCATAATAGGATATTATCCATTTTGACCTGATGGATTGCCCTATAACATACAAAAAATAACAGTTGTATTTTTACTTGACGAGTTGCAAGATGTAAGTCGTATATTGATACAGAGATAACAAATTCTTTGTTACAAGTAGGTGAATAGCTTGCATATGAATGCATGTGTTGTTTGGATGGGTAACTCATTAAGAAAAGAAAACTATGAGATTTTTAATGGGTAACTTATTGAGGGTGAAGCGATGCACATTTTGTTTGAATTATTAAAAATGATATCAGAACCAATGGCGAGGTGAGTGTGTCTGTAAGGATGGTGGGTCTTAAGAGTGTCAGAGACTTAAGCATTGTATTGTTAATAGGGAAACAATGTCTTTCTTATAAATGGGTTGATATTCTCTATTGTGGCACGTTTTTACTGCTACTGGAAGTCGTTGGATGAAATCAAAATCGTGAGTTCTTTAACCAATCAGAAGCAAAGCAAAACAATTTTGAAAGATAGTAATATAGTATGATTATGTCGTGATCCTTCCTATTTCGTCTTGTTCAATAGGAAGCCTTTAGTTCGAGTTTGAACGATTTCTATTAAAGTTTAACGAGTTGGAGAAAATCACCTCGGTCGATGAACCGAGTACTCGGTCGTCTAGCCGAGTTTTACAACAATAAATAAGAGAAAGAAGTGTCACACCCCAACCGACGGCGGAATACATCGGGGCGCGAAACACGATTGTTCATAAGTTCATGGTGCTATTACAATGTTTCATATTTAATGCATGCATTTAATAATAATCAATTAATTCAACCAACATTTAAACAGTCATTACAAGAATTCAAAATAAATAAACTATTACATTGAAAGACTATGCAATTGTTTTATAGTTTAAACTAGGTCACTAAGTCTATCTTATGTCTTCATCATGCTTCATTATCCTGTCACACATGTAAAATAGAGTTTGTCAACTATTTGCATAGCTGGTGAGTTCACACACTAAGTTTAAATAATAAATATAAAAAGCATGCAAACTATAGCCTAACTAGATATGTATCATAAGCATATCATGAATACAAGTTTGAATAAATTGAATGAACGATCGAATGAATAACAATAGCTTGTGTCCAAACAAGTATCCATACAAACTGTTAATTCAACTATGGCCATACTATAAATTAACATTTGTATTTCTACAAGTTTGCTAGGTATACTTTTCACCTTTTTCACACAAAGGCAAAAGCCATTGCGAAGATGGTATCTAACCGTCTTAGACTATTAAGTACTAGTTTGCTTGACTGGCAACACACATAGAATCACCCATAGAGGGTGTTTGTTTTTTTGAAAAAGGTCTTCCTAACCTCTTATGTCTGCGCCAAGCAGACCACGGGAAGAGGTTTACCTCTGCAGTGCGTTTGCTTTTTGGAAGACATTTCATTAAAAACGTCTTCCCGGCCTCTTATTGAGGCATACATGGTCCAAGGACTTCTTACCACTTCCCCACCTCTTCTTCATCTGAATTAGGTCACGCTTCATCAGTTCTCCACTCCACAGCCCCCCTCTGCCTCCCGCCCTCCCGTCGCCGCCCTCCGCCTCCCGCCCTCCCGTTGCCGCCCTCCACCTCCACCACAGCGACGTCGCCCTCCACTCGCCGACGACCGACGCCCAGCTCCAGTCTCGACGACCACTGCCTACCGCCGCCCTCACAGCTGTCGCCCCCTTCCTCCACCACCGTTCTCACAGCCGCCGCCCTCCTCCTTCACAGTCGGTTCCCACAGTTGCGGCCCCTTCCATTTTCGTAGTTAAACCCTGCAATTTTACACCTTTTCTTCAAGTTCCTGTTCTTGTTCAGTTAGTTTTGCCTGTTTGGCTGTTTATGTTTATATATATGCTGAAAATGGTGGTTCAATCGGAGATTTGGGTTCTCGTGATTGTTGTTTTGTTCTCTCTGCAAGCTTCGGTTATTGTGATTTCGCAGAATTAGACATGCAATTCCGATGACCTTACAGGGTTAAGTGATTTCCTGAATGGATTGGAATCACCGATTGAGAGATGGTGGCCTGTAAATTCATCATCTTCTAGTTGCTGCAATTGGACAAGAGTCATTTGTGATTCATCTTCAAGTAGGATTGTTGGATTATGAATGTTGTTTGATGGATGTAAAATTATTATTTGTATTTCAATGTTGAAAACTGTTATAAGTTAAAAGAATGGTTTATTTTAATTTTTTTCAATGTTAGAAGTTTGCAGACGTTAAAAAACAAACAGTCTGCTTCTTGCAGACTGCAGACATTTGGTCCAACTCTTCTTCTGCAGATGTCTGCAGATGTGGTCCGCAGACTGCAGACATTTTACATCTGAAAAAACAAACAGCACCAGAGTCAACACATTGTATAAACCTAGCCTCTAACACATAAAGCTAACTAGGTCTAAGGCTTGCATCATAGATTGAATGAATAATAGATTGAATAAAGTTTTGAATAAAACATGTGTAACATCCCAAAACAAAAATGTAAAAGGGAGGGTGAAGAAACTCACTTTTTGAATGTTGAGCTTGTTCCGAAGTGCTTGAATAGAGATTGAGGAGGCAAGGCTATATACTCACTCTAAAGTTTTAGTAACAAAGTCTTAGCATCCTAAAGTTTAAATGAACTAATGAATTGAATGTCAAGAGTTCATGCCCGTTGGTGATTATGTGTTGTAACACTTAAGAGTTGAGTTCTATATTTAGATAACCATAAAAGATTTGTGATTCAAGTGTTTGTTAGAGGTCGTCTTGATTCTGTAATGGATTGCCTTCGAGTTTTACTTTACAAGAGCGCACGTGTGACTTGCTATATATTACGTACATGTATCTACTTTTATTGTATTTCACATGTTGTTATATATAAATCAACCTTTCAGTTGTCTATAAATAATTACGTAACAGTTGTAGGATGAAAATTACAACTTTCAAGAATCTGTCAAATTTTAAGTGTAATTCAAGTGTGTTTTTAGTAACTAAAATAGACTTAATAAATTATGGCCTTTTCCCACAACGACTTATAAGTATATATAAAATTAATATGCAAAAATTGTTATTTTAAATTGCTTGTAATAATTCCAAATTCATTTAATTAGTTTCATAGGCAAGTGCAGCTAATTTAAGGAGTTCACTGTCTATTTTAGCTTATACCGAATTCATTACTTAGTGTTATGAAAAGATATTATATTACTTTTAAAGCTACTTCTTAAAGGGAAATCTTAAAAAAAATCAAGTCATTTGACTTTGAAATAAAGAAGTTATGGCTTTCTCAAGTGACCCAAAGTTTCTGACAGAAATTCCAGATTTGACCTTCGAATTTGTTTCGACGATTTGGGTGACCAAAACCAGATGAAAAATTACGATTCTGGTCTCATTGGAAAGATCCTTCTTTGATCTTGATTTTAGACTATTTATTCGTCCATTTTGGTTTAGTTTTGAGAGAGTTATGGTTCGTTAAAATTAACCCAAAATCTGTAAAAATTATGTTTGATTTTGCAAGTATTTATTAGGGTTATTGACCAATATTTCGACCTTTATAGATCTAGATCTTATTTTATTGTAACTTTCATGATGATATATGATATAAAATTTTACATATGACCCTTGAAATAATAAATCATGTAAAAGAAATCAAATAGAAGCAACAATCGCGAAGATTTACCGATTAAGCAGGTCAAACACTAAACCGAATTGATGATGATGAACCACTTGATATCAAAACTCCTAGATGATGAAGTTAATGATATTTACATAAACTAATCAGTAAAAATCACACTCATGATGATTTTTGACGAGAAAAAACGTAATAGTATTCGAAAGAACACTTACCGAATGTTGTTTCGTGATTGTTATACGAATAGAATTAGATTTCTATTTTCAACCTAGTGAAAAACTCAAAAACTTTGGAGTTTATTCTGGCTGTTGTCGATCAAAGGGAAAAGAGGATTAGGGTTTGAGTCTTCTTTTAAAATTGAGGATTATGGGTTAGGATCAAGTATTTATTTGATAAATGGATTTTATTAAAAAAAATATAGATACATAGAAATCGTGGAAATCTTTCATTGCCGACCAAATTTGGACTTTTGGCAAGTCTATTTATTATTATTATTATTATTATTATTATTATTATTATTATTATTATTATTACTATTATTATCTTTGTTATGACATTAATATAGTAATTATTTATATATAAATACATATAAATCTATAAGTTTTATGAATATAAATGTTTCAAAGAATATCAAAAGTTTATCAGGTTACGAATTGACCACGATTACAATATTTGAAATTTGAACGAAATCCTAGGGATTACAAGAAGTGTTACAAACAAGGATGAGAAACAAGGATAGAGTGACACGTATTCTCGTATTTACTAGGAGAAATACATAAAATAATACTGAAATTAAACTATAAATTGTTTTTGAAATGAAAATAATATATGAATATTAACTTAATTTATATCTGTATGGAATTTGAGCATGCAGATAACAAGTTCATAGTCATGCCTCAACAACATTTTAAATTTTTCCATGAAACAACAATAAGTTACACACTTAATTATTAGAAGTACAAATACATCGCCATGCCTTTTTATAGTTAATAATGTTACAATTTTGAGTTTTAATAGTAAATAGAGTACAAATTAAGGGTCTTTGTCCTAGCGATACTCCTTGCTTTTTACAAATGGAAGGTCATGGTTTTAAATCACTCCTAAGGCAAAATAAGGTCTTTGAAAGGTTAGGGGATTTTCCGATGCGGTTTCCTCCTTGGATGGTGGTGGGTTCTCAACGGAGGTCATTGTAACTAGACATTGGTGACGTAGCCTGAAAATTAGTGGTTCACACGTTGAGATCAAATGTTCTTTAAAAAAAAAGTTAAAAGAGTAGTATTAATTTTTACCCAATTACGCGTACTAAATACCCTTCGGTCATCGTTAATCCGATCACCACAAAATCATGGAAGTGGTTCAACTCCACCACACAAACTCCATCATTTTCTTTCTATTTTTTATACAAATAATATTATTAAGTTTTTAAACAATATAAATATCAATTATAAGACTAGTATTTATTAAAGACTATATTATAATAAATAATATGTCTCGTTAAGTAAGAAAAAACACAAACATAAAATACAAAAAATAAAAAAATAAACTAAAATACTGATCATTCATCGTCGTTAGGAGCCAAAGTACATATATAAGTTACGCTAAAGTTACTGATATAGTACAAGCCAAAGCTATGTATAAGACCAAAAAATACTAAATTTTGAAACTAACTAAGTTGTTCAAATAAATTCATATCGTAATATTAATAAAAATAATGCATTTGTTTAAAACTTATTGACCACACGTTATTAGAGGAAACATAAAAATAATTGTTCACTGATAATACTATATATTGAGAGAAACTCAAATAGTTTTTACAACATTAGTAGAGTTGCAATTGTGAACGACATGCTAAACCACGTACAACTAAGGAGCATAATGTTTCATGTGTGAACATTAAAGGTGTCAAAAATAAAATACTCGAACCTGATTTTTCTGACCCGTACTCAAATTTAAATAAACTTAATATGGTCAAGTTATTTGGGTCCAAAATGTTTTCGCATTATTCGGGTCAACCCGATTAACCTGAACTGTTAAGTGTTAACAAGGTTGAGTTTCAGGTAAGTTTTAAAATTAGTTGGATTTCGAGTAATTGACGAACCTTTTAAGGGATATTATTATGTAAAAGTTATAATTTTCGTAAATTTAAGAAATTTTAATTTTAGAATTAAACTTCAAAAAGTAAAATTAATAAACAAGCGTGTGTTACATTTGTTTAATGTCCATTTCCTTTTGTATGATAGCTATTTAATTATATATAAAGACACAATTTGACTTTTATAGCAAAGTCATAATAACTTTATACGAAACAGATATCTTTTACTAATTTAGTACAATACTTTATTACTCCATATTTTGGGTTACTCACAAACTAAGGCCATACTTTTCATTTAGTTTGGCATTTTGAAACAGTTTTAAAATACATTTGTTCAATCTTAATTAATAATAAATTTTCATTAACTTTCCTAGCATAAAATAATAGTGATAATGTGAGTATGACATAAATTTAAGATCATGATTATCTTAGTTGTACGTTGTTTTAACAGCAAATCTATCGTATTCCTAATTAAACTATCTAAAAATAAATTACATAATTACATATCTTTGAATCATGACCTCTTATTTTAAAATTTAAAACCTCTATCAAGCGGATATTATCGTATTTGAATCATGACCTCTTATTTTAAAATTTAAAACCTCTATCAAGCGGATATTATCGTATTTGTAACTAACATAATATTATTATACGCACATTAATTTATGATTTCAAAATACAGCAAAATGAAACGAATTAATACCATAAATAATTAACACATCAAATGCTTTAATACCATAAATAATTAATATTCTTTTATTTTTTACATAAAAATACATTAACTCTTATTTTGACCTATATTAAAAATAAACGTATGTATTAAATTAACAATAATTAGTATTACCCACACAATAATTATGAATATGAGGCTATACTATAACCAATTATTAAAGTAAATTTAAATAATCTTATATGATAAAAATTTAAATGCAATTATACCATACCATAATTTGCAATGGTTCGGATAAAATACGATACAATTTTCGTGCATATTTTATTGTTAAGACATGGCCAAAATAAATAATTTTATATAAGAAACCAATAACGACGATTTGGTGTCAGTATGACAGTATAGACTTTAGATAAACGTCTTTTGTCATATAAAAGAAAAATAAAATAAATTATCTCTGTCTCGCCAATATGTCATTAGAAAAAAGCTTTCAAACGTGCAATTTTTTTGTTCTATCACAAGTTATATCGATGACAAGTGGTCTCGATGAGATGGGGTAACCAAACTTAAAAATTCAGTGGAGAGGCACACGCTTTCGCTAAACCTATGCTGATGACAATGTGTCGTCGGGAAAGATTCGTAATTAAAGTGAAGGTTAAACTTGTATAAGAACCATTGAGTAAGTGATTGTGTCAGGTTTTCTCTGAAATTGGTGGCTGGTGGCTAGAGGCTCCGTCCGTCTGGACTAGTGACCAACTCGGACATGCATGCTTTAGCCATTGAAGGGTGTGTACAATACCCGACAGTTGATTAGCTGGCCGTTCAAAAAAAAAAAGAGTGACTTATTAATGGCATCTTAAATGCATACATGGAGAAATCAACCAACCATATACATCATCAATCTTTCTTTTTTGTTATATATATGACTCAAATCATAACCCTTTCTCCTCATCGTTTCTTGAAAGTTGCAGAAACAAAAATGGTGACAACCAAAACTTGTTTTCTTTTATGGGTATTTGCTGTTGGTTTGTCATCAGCTGCTTCTTCAAGCTTTCAAGATGAGAAAAACTTCTACAATTTCTACACTCCATACATTAATGCAGGCTCTCCTCCCCCAGTTGGTAAAAAAATAGAATTTTTGAATAATAAATTTGTTAAATTATTGTTTTTGTTAGATAATTTTATATATGTATCATTGGTGAAATCTTGATTTCTATGTTTTTTTATCTTCTTCTTCTTTTTTTCTTTTCTTTTTTTCTTTTTTTTTGCAGTTTCTTATCAAAATCCATCACCTGATCATGCAGGTAAAATTTTAGGATTTTTATTAATTTTTGTAATGTATGTTCATTTTTCGAATTACATGTGCGTGATGAATTTTGTAAAATTGATTTATATATTCTTTGAATTTGATATAAAAGTATAGAAAATTTTAGTAATGAATCTTGTAAATTTCATCAGTTTTTTGTTTTTTAATTTGATGTAAATGTTTGGTAATTTTTAGAAATAAACTTGGTGAAATATATACTTTTTTATATAGAATCTGATATTTTCATGAATCTTGATATGTTGATGTTAATTTAATAATTTGTTTGCAGTTTATAACCAAAACCCACCCCCAGATCATGCAAATGAGCCACCTTCAGGTAAAAATTAAAATTAAAATTAAGTTCATAAACATTGAGCGATGAGTTGTAAATTTTATATCTTTAATGGGTTATTTTTTGTAACGTTTAATTATGAATATTGATTTATGGAAGAATCATAATTTGAAGTTTAAATTACAACTCTTCATTATTTTTTTTATTTTTTTTATTTTATTATTTAACGTTTGTATGCAGTTTCAAGTCCACCGCCAGCTCATGTAGATAATCCACCCGCAGGTAATTTAGAATCTTACATAGAATTTTGTTGATTACAAGAATATAATTAATTAGTATTTATTGCAGTAAATATTGATTACAATTTATTTGTGATGATTTGTTTGCAGTTTCTTACCAAAATCCACCTCCTGTTCAGCCAAATAATCCACCGTCCGGCGGCGGCGTAACGCCACCATCTCACTGGCATCACCACCACCATCACCACCATGTACAAAAACCACCTACTAACTGCGACATACCACCTTCTGGTGGTTATGGCAATCCCACTCCGCCTCCTCCCACCAACTACCATAATGAACCACCAAGCAGCGGTGGCGGTGGCGGTGGAGGTGGAGGTGGCGGTGGTAGTCCACCTATTGACACCCCTCCAACACCTACTGCACATCCTATTGTGCAACCACCTTCCCCTACCGTGTATCAAAACCCTCCGGCGCCGCCAAGCGGTGGATGCATTTGCGGAAAACCGCCCAGCTCCGCTCCTGCCGGACCCGTCGTAGCACCCTCCCCCGTCGAGGATCACAACCCAATTCCGGTGACACCCAGACCCGGATACCACTACTACCCTCCGCCAGCTACCATCACCACACCACCTTCTAGCGCTCCGGCCGCCAACCCACCGGACACCACCCCCGACGGCGACACACCCTCCATCAGCCCACCGTCACCGCCGACCAAGCCCACCACCCCAAAGGCAAAAGATCCGCCGGTCACCGATGGTAACACGTTCCCGTCACCTCCATTTTTCCCAAATATCCCCTTCCTTGGGGGCACATGCGAGTAAGTCGATACCACCGTTAAATATGTCAATCTTAACCTATATCAAGATAAACAAGTATATTTTGGTAAATATTTGTTGTATTTTGGGTTGATATGGGTAAACTTAAGAGTTAAGACATATAACGTATTAAGACGAGTAATATCTTATCACAATGCGAGTCAAGATTGGTAACTTAAAAACTTTATGAATATAATGAATTCAAACAAGTAATAATAATCAATAACATATATAATGAGAAAAATCATTAAAAAATTATTCAAATAGATTAATTATTTTATTACAACTTATTTTAAATTGAATTAAATTGTTGTATTTTAAAGCGACCCATGTAGACCTAAAATGATTTTCCTTAAAATCTATCATGACCCGCATCCGTTCTGACCTTTTATCAAACCCAACTCAACCCGTCCATTTTGCTAGGCATAATCAATATATATCATATGTATAATGTATCTAACATGTTATGTGGGAAGAAACTTCCATGTCTCTAGTAGGTTATAATCACACCGCATCACTATACATAGTCGTCACGCATGCGTCACACACTCAACTAATTTTGTAGGCTTCACATGACAATATAAAAGAAATATAAGCTTTTCCTCCCATCAATTTTGTGAGACCCAATTTTTCACACAATATTTACATTATCATTATTCATTATTAAATCTTTATATTTTATACATTGTTTTTAACTAGACATATTCTTGTCATATAACACAGTTTCTGGAAGAAACACCCAAACTTGTTGTCGGATCTATTCAAGTGGTGGCGTTCCACATTTGGTCGAACCATCGGACTAGGCAACCTTTTTCCCGGGCCAAACATGAACTTCCTAGAAGCACTTTCAAACCCGAGAAGCGATGGCATCAGCGCGCTTTACCGCGAAGGAACCGCTTCTTTGTTAAATTCAATAGTCAACAGGAACTTCCCGTTCACAACGACCCATGTCATAGACAGTTTCTTGGTTGCACTCACCTCGAGCGAGGTGGCAGCGGCTCAAGCCAAGGTTTTCAAGCTAGCAAATGAGGGTCGGCTCAAGCCAAGAGTCTAGTTGATTGTATCTATATATGTTTGGTTGCATTATTAAGCGTTTATTTGTAGTTTGTAGTGTGCTTAATTATCTCGCTAATGAGCTTCTATTATGAGAATTTCTACAACATGTTTAGCTGTTTACATGAACTAGTTTCTCATGAATGGGATTATGATTGCTATTTGAATAGCTATTTTTAAATATATTATTAAAATAGTCTTTTGTAATTTTTTTTAAAAGTTTTTTATTTTACGATAAGAAAGTTTTTCAATAAATAAAACCCAAATCAACCTGACACGTGGATCCTCAATCGTTATTATTTTGGAAAGGATTAAAAGAAAACATTACGCAAAATGTTGTATGCACACACATACAAAGAGGAGTAGTCTAAGTCGAACCGGTTTCCTTACTAGTCAGAGGTCCGGCCGGTCGAACCGGATTTAAGAATCGAATTATTTTATATATAATTAAAAATTATAAAAAACCGATTCAACTGCCGGTTCGACCGGCCGTTTAACCCAAAACAGCCCGGAACCCCTAACTTACAGGTTCACCCACCGGTTCAACCGGTCCGGTTTTCAAAACATTGAATCTAATTAAGTAGAACGCTTATATATTGAAAACACGTAAAAAGTAAATATCTTCTTTTTCAATTAAGAAAACTAAAACTATAAATAATGGTTAAAATAAAATATTTATTTATTAATACTGAAGTTTAAGAAAATAACATGAAATTTTATTTATTTAAAAAACCCACATGTGTAACACTGTAACTCATGTTTAAATTACATTACCCACGAAACATGTAATCTACGCATTTGTGAGTAATGGTTAAAAGTTTTAAATACATATGAACGATTTAGTTTAATAGTTTTTTTTTTATGTACAAAACATACATGTTTTAACGTAAAAATTAATTTTTTTAAGAAATATAAACGGTTGATAGTCTTTAGATAATTTCTATTACAAAGAAGTTATTCAAGATGAGCCTAAAATTCATCTCGAATAGATCTCATAACTTTTTAATGAATTTAAAGTTAAAACAATCCAAGTGTGGCAACCAGGGGCCTCTACATGTATATTTAATTGATGCCTATACAACATGCAAAGAAGTTACACATCACATGTAGTGTTGTATATGTTGTAGGTGTTTGGTACATCAAGTTGACCAATATTAGGGGAAAAAGAAAGCAATACGAGACATATTGACTTATATTCCTCATATAGATCAATAGTATGACAAAATTAACATATATTGTGAGCGAAATTTAACATGTCATTTATACGCTTTTTTATAAACTATGTGAGAACATGCTTTATGCTTGATTTAGCTTAATTTCATTTTAAATATTGTCTAGAGGGAGGCAGAAGCGTTCTAGGATATGATATACACACCCTTAATTTACACATTTTTTTAAAGAATGAGTATAATAACTTAAGGGATTGTTTGTGATTGTTTATTTAACTCCAAAAAGACTTTTTGTCAAAAATGTTTGTTTACTTGTGATTTTTTGAAAGAAAGTTTTTAAAAGTGTTTGGATTAGTTTTTTAAAAAGGATTTTTCAAAATGACCAAAAATGACATTATTATATTGACAACTATATATGTTTAGCGGTGATGAGTTGCGAAAATGATAATAGATGGCGGAGGAGGTGATTGGTACCGTGGTTGGTGACGGCGATGGCGATGGGTAGTGGTGAGAGGCAGCGCTCGCGGTGAGGTGGCGTTTTACGTGGTGAGTGGCAACGTTGGTGGGAGGTGGCAATGGGCGGTGGCGATGGCGGTGGGTGGTAAATTGGGTAAATGATACAGAGTGAGGTTACATTTGTAATTTTATAAAAACAAATTACAAGTCATTTTAAAATGCTAGAATTTTTAGATTTTGAAAAACAATTTATTACACTTTTACAAAAACTCTTACCAAAATTTATTTTAAGTTTGTCAAACAATTTATTGAATTTCTTGATTTTTAAAAATCCAATAAGTTAATAAGTCATATTAAAATGAAATCTCAAACAAACCTTAAATATATGACCTTAACTGGTAAAGGCTCACCCTCCCAATGTGGAGGTCATGGGTTCAAATCTTGTTGGGAGCAATTTAATGTATATCAAGGTGAAGGAACGAATCAGGGCTTTAATCCCATGTTCGAACCTAATGGGGGGCGAGGGTTTACGGATTCCATCCGGTTCCCGCGCATCTGGGGGCACACGTGTCTCAGGTCGGAGATCGAGGAATCGATCTTAGCTATCAATCGCCAGGATAACTGAAGGTAGCACGACGAGACAGTTTAACTGCCGTTCAAAAAAAATATATATATGACCTTAACATTATAAAACTAACATCTTACAAACCTGAATTATACTGAGTATTTGTTGTTGTCCGTTGCACCCGTGTTCACCTAGGTAGGGTTAAAATAGTGAAATTTAAATTTACGAACGATAGAAAGAAAAAAGAAAAGTTCAAAAGTGACCTCAGCCTATATTTACGCATCCCAATGGCGGAAGTAAGCTATCTGGATTCCGTGGGCATTTTGATCATCATTAAATTCCTCTCACCCTCCACGAACCACCAACTAAACCCCACCGGAACTCATCTCCGGCGACCGCAAGACGGTAGTATTCAGTGACAGACAACTCTCGCCAGTCTCCGATCGATGGCGGTACGAACAACGATTACCAGACGGATCACGAGCTCCAGCTCGGTCTTACCTGGCTTGCGATCCATGTCGTCGTGGTGGGGAAACGTTAATCCGGCACCCAAGGATCCTATTCTCGGCGTCACTGAAGCTTTTCTAGCAGATCCTAGCCCCGATAAAGTTAATGTCGGCGTTGTAAGTCTCTGTTTTCTCTCAATTGATCGGATTGATGAATTTTCCATTCAACTCCTAGGTTTTTTTGTCCAATGAGACAAATTTAAGTGTTGTTTTGTTCTTAATTATTCAGGGAGCTTATCGTGATGATAACGGGAAGCCTGTTGTTCTTGATTGCGTTAGAGAAGCAGAAAAACGAATTGCAGGAAACATGAACATGTGAGTAAAGCGAGCTGTTACTGTTTTTGTTAGAGGGGTATTGTCAAATTTCTTGTTATAGGTTCAATAAAGAGATAAGATTGTTTGAGCCAAATCCAAAGAACACTGATACAACGATTTATAACCATGCAGAGACCGTTATACAGTAAACTACTAAACTTGTTTAATTACTAATTTTTTCATAGAATTCATGCTCTCATTAGGTTGCATGAATGTGATGCATGAATGTGATTGTTCATAGTTACATCCTCTTCTTGAAGGTCATGCTATAAGACCGTCCCTTTTTAGGGGTTTTTAGTCCTTGCACACTTCCTACTATCACACCATTCGAATCGGTCAAATCTAGCATACGTGCATATAGCCCTTCTATATAACCCCTTATATATGGGCGTATATTGTCGAATTAACAGGGGTTGATCAGTAAGTTTTGGATTGTGCTTATTGCCTACTTGTCAAATCCCACTTACCATTTTGATCCTCATGGCGTTACTTTTTCTATGCTTTTATCAATATAACAAAGATTCCTTTGTTATCTATGGCTTTAACACCATCTACAGTTTCTTAGGTACCATGAGTGGTATTTACTTTATTTTCTTAGTGGGGGGATCCATTGCGGAAACTGTTAGTGTGTTGCATCCATATTTCATTATCATATTTTCATGGACAATATGAGTAATGACTTACAAGATAGATAATAGAACTTCTTTTCTGCATTTTGTTTTATTGTTACGCTTATCTGACATAATTCAAATCGAAATGAATTTAATTTAGAATCTTGATTGAAGTTTTGGTCTAATGATGATTTCTCATGTAAGTATCAAGATGCTGGTATTGACGAAATGAAAAGCTATTATAATCACGATGTATAGGAACAATTTTTGGTATACTGTACCCGTGTTTTTCAGCTAACACTGAACCTTATGATTTGTTTAAATGACGAGCAATGGAAAATTTCGTAAGTTGTTTTATGTTTCTTTAATTTATTAATATCTACATTCAGGGAGTACCTTCCAATGGGAGGAAGCAACAAGATGGTTGAGGAAACATTGAAGTTGGCATATGGTGAAAATTCTGACTTGATTAAAGATAAGCGAATTGCAGCAATACAAGCCCTTTCTGGCACTGGTGCATGCAGAATTTTTGCTGATTTCCAAAAACGTTTTTCGCCTGATTCTCAGATCTATATTCCAGTCCCTACCTGGTCAAAGTAAATATATTGATTATATTTGGTTACAAGTTTGACTGTTGGGTATCAGTATTTACTTTTTTAATCTATTTTTGTTGGCTTATGATGTAAAATCTTAAATCTCAGCCACCATAACATTTGGAGAGATGCTAATGTACCACAAAGAACGTATCATTATTATCACCCAGAATCAAAGGGTCTTGATTTTGCTTCACTGATGGATGATGTTAAGGTATTAAGAATGTTTTTAAGTTTATGAAATTTCATTTAGTAAACAATTCTCAGTTTTTCCTTTGTTTAACTTTTTTTTTTGTATCTCAGAATGCACCAAATGGGTCATTCTTTTTGCTGCATGCTTGTGCTCATAATCCTACGGGAGTCGATCCTACAATTGAACAATGGAAAGAAATATCTTACCAGTTTAAGGTGCTACATTTGATACTTTTAAACTTTTTTTTTTTAATTAGTTTTTATTCTAATGTCAATAATATATTCAGGTCAAAGGCCATTTTGCTTTCTTTGACATGGCCTATCAAGGCTTTGCAAGTGGTGATCCAGAAAGAGATGCAAAATCCATTAGAATTTTCCTTGAAGATGGTCATCTAATTGGATGTTCACAATCATATGCTAAAAACATGGGTCTTTATGGCCAAAGAGTTGGCTGCCTTAGGTAATTCTCTATTGCTTGTTTGTATAATTAGATTGTTTTATGACTTCTACAGTTTTACTAAGTTTGCACAGTTTATGAATAAATTTTTATGATGCAAAGTTGTATACTACTATTTGCAGTTTGGTATGCGAAGATGAGAAACAAGCTGTGGCTGTGAAAAGCCAACTACAGCAACTTGCAAGACCTATGTACAGTAATCCACCGGTTCATGGTGCGCTTATTGTTTCAACAATCCTTGGTGATCCAGAATTAAAGCAATTGTGGCTGAAGGAAGTCAAGGTACTCGTTATGTTTTTAGTGTTTATCAAAATGGAAGTCAAAGTCCTCAACTAGAAGTGGCAAGTTAAACCACTAATGAGCTAAAAATCAAAAGAGTTGGCTAAAAATGAAACGGGTTGACCTGGATGGAAATTATCCGAAGGGCATTTTAATCCATAGAACCTCATAAAATCTAAAGATAATATTATTTGACATAATATAATTTTAGTAGTCATAATTGACAGCAATTGCTGATAAAAATTGAAAACTTTGGACAAAAAGTGTTAAGTAAGCCAAACCGATCTGACCACCCGTAAATTACCGGCCTTGACTCATTAACCAACCGCCCATTTTCTACATCTTCTAAGTTTTGTCATTTTAGCTTTCTTATATAATCTTTGAAGATTATTTTGCCAAGCAAAAAAGGAAAAAGAAAACAGGCCACGATTGTTAGCTAGCTTTCGTATTCCTCTGGTCGCTATTAAGTATTAACCAACTGAAGTCCTAAAAGCTGATATTTACTTGAGGTCAAATATGCATTTCAGAACTTTTTCATCATTATTTTTTCTATTTACAGGGTATGGCTGATCGCATAATCGGGATGAGAACTTCTCTTAGGGAAAACATTGAAAAGATGGGCTCTCCCCTATCATGGGAACACATAACTAATCAAGTAATTTTACCAATCTACCCATCAATTATTATTAGTTATGGCGACTAAATTGTAATCATGATTTCAAATCTTCAACAGATTGGCATGTTCTGTTATAGTGGGATGACTCCTGAACAAGTTGATCGATTGACAAAAGAATTTCATATATATATGACCCGCAATGGCCGTATTAGGTAATAACAACTCTAAAGCTCGAAAAAATCGATTTAGTTTATTATACTTGTTTTATTTTTGGGTTGAAATTTAATCAAGATATGTTTGGTACAGTATGGCAGGGGTCACAAGTGGCAATGTTGAATACTTGGCAAAAGCTATCCATGAAGTTACAAAAACCGCTTAAAGTCATATCTTCTGATGTTTTTTGGTTAAAGCTAGTCCCCTGAGAATAATTTAAAGAATAATAAGGTTAAAGGTACTTCACCTAATTATGAGTTTTAATTGTTTGTTGCGGATAGTGATTGTTGTCTTAGTTCTTATGAAGCAAGACTTTGAGAAGTTCATTTCTTGTAAGGGCATAAATTGCTCGATAGGGTAGCATTAAAGCTGCCACATTGTTTCAATGGCACACGTTTCTTTCACGAATACATGTAAGTAGACATATGGGTTGCAACGGGTTAAAATGAGTTCTTTGTTAAAACATGTCGTTTTTAGTATTGGTCACACCCCAATATAGGTGGTTATGGGAAGGTTTGAGATGTGTATTAGTGATCTTAGTTTCATATCTGAGTGTAAACTTGTGCCCCATATGAGAATTTTCAAGTAACTTTCTATTACTTTTGTTCAAGTCTTGTTAGGAGGAGAACTGATCAAAATACACCAAACACACATTGTCTAGTGCATATGAACAGAAAAGAAAAATGATTTAAAGTGGTTAGGTCGATGTGACATACTGCAATATACTGCTAGATTGTTTTGGGAACAAGAAAAGGTAAACCAGGAAACCTGCCTAATATAGACTGCCCGGTATGCCTCGTGAATGGGCGTGGCACACCGCCCCTCTAGGGGCGTGGGAGCATGGGCGTGAGTCGAGCAACGGGCGTGAGGCGTGGGTTTTGGTGGTTTTGACCGTTAGACCCATTAAAAATTTTTTTTTTAATAAAACCTATATATAAAATCATCACACACTCTCTAATATTCACATCTCACTCTCTAAAAGATTCACATCTCACAAAAAAAAATCAAACAAAAAATCAGTATTTTTATAAAAATGGAGTTTCTACGGGAAGATGACGATTTTAGCGAAGGAGAAGATTTTTTAATCGAAGCCGCACAACTTACTCTCGACATCATCAGACAACAAATTGAAAGACCTGTTCTAACTAGAAGAGCAAGAATTAATCGAGATCGTCTTGGAGCTCACGCACGTCTTGTTGAAGATTATTTTTTAGAAAATCCGAAATACCCCGAACATTTATTTCGGTGTCGGTTTCGTATGAGTCGGAATCTTTTTTCACGAGTGCGTAATGATTTGGAACAAAACTATGATTTTTTCCAACAACGGTGTGACGGAAGAGGAAAGATCGGGTTTTCCGGTCTTCAGAAATGTATTTCTGCAATACGGCAACTAGCCTACGGCACTTGCAGCGATTTGTTTGATGAGTATTTACAGATGTCTGAGAGAATGGGGCGGGAATGCATTTATAAATTTTGTAAATGCGTAATTAGATTGTACGCGAAGAAATACTTGAGGAAACCAAATTCCCATGATATCCAGCAGATTTATACGTTTCATGAAGAGGTTCATGGTTTCCCCGGTATGTTAGGTAGTCTCGACTGCACCCATTGGGAATGGGACAATTGCCCAACAGCATGGCGAGGTCGATTCCAACGAGGCGACCATCCAAGACCAAGTTTTATGCTAGAAGCTGTTGCGTCTCAAGATCTTTGGATATGGCATGCCTTCTTTGGTGCATCGGGATCGAACAATGATATAAATGTTCTAGATCAATCGCCGATTTACAACGATCTTATTGAAGGCAAGACACCCGGTCAGCAGTTTATTTGCAACGACACAACATACAAATACGAGTATTATTTGGTCGATGGTATTTATCCACAATGGGCTTTTTCCGTGAAATCCTTTACATCACGACAAACTGAAGATGAAAAACGTCAGTATTTCCAAAATCGTCAAGAGGGGGCAAGAAAGGATATTGAACGAGCATTCGGCGTTCTAAAACATAAGTGACACATGATTCAACACCCTGCTAGAGCATGGAAGCCAAGTCGCGTCCGAAACGCATTATACGCATGATTCAACACCCTGCTAGAGCATGGAAGCCAAGTCGGATACTACACAACATGATAATTGAAGATAACGGTCGAGCGATATGTGAATTTTATGAAGAAGACGATCCGAATTTGTTGGAGCATGTGGAGATCAACGACGAAGAAAAACAAGCAAACCATCGACTGCTTCGCAACGAGGATACACATGCGAACCTCAAAGCCGATTTGATTGAACATTTATGGAAAAATCGTTTTTATTAATTTTTTTATTAGTTTGTAATTTTTTTTATTAGTTTGTAATTTTTTTATTAATTTTTTTATTAGTTTGTAATTTTTTTATTAATTTGTTTTTATTAATTATATCTCAATTTAATGTAAAAAGGAATAATGACGTGGAGTGAGTGGGTAATGTGGCATTTCCACCAAAATGGTGGGGTGAGTGGTTGTGGTGAGTGCTTATGTGACGCCTACGTGACGCATAGGTGGAGTGATTGGGTCACTTGGCATACCTTATAGTCTAACCCGGTTAAGGTTAGGGCTGGCTGCCCCTTTTATAGCCATCTACCGGGCCAACAGACCCCAGCCATTAATTACAATCGGAGCAATAGACAGACTACAAGAAGCAACGAACCACTTGACCCCTGTGAATGCAGCCATGATTTCTTCATGGATTGAGTCACGGTCGGTGCAAAACAAAGGAAACCCAGGGATTTTTTGTTGCGTTTCCTACTCACCCAGGAGTAATTTGGTAATTTGGTGGTGGTCAAAATCCAATGCAAGGACCTAGACTCCACGTTAACCACCTCCATCCATTTGATTTTGCAGTTAATCTTTTTTGTTAATTATTAATATATAGACAGCGGTGGAATCAACCACCCTGATCTTAATTCTCAGCCGTTCAAAATAATGAGAAGTAAATCTTGGCCACTCAAAATAGACGGTTACCATACTTGAACGGCGATTCCCGGCGGTTTTCGGCAGTTCCTGGCGGTTTTCCGGTGATCATACGGATCACTGACACTTGTCCCACGTAATATACACGGTTGTTGCTCCTCACCTTAAGTATTCTCTTCTGCCGTGTCTGTCTCCATCGCTAAGACGCCGACAACACCACAGCCTTTGTCTTTCGGTGTATCATAACCACCGCCACCGGACCAAACCACACCACACCACAAGCAACACTCTCACACCGGCCTCGAACGGGAACGATAACCAGGGACCTCAGCCACAATCCGATGCGCTTCCGTCAACTACATGCGCAGGTCGTACACAAAGCGCACTTTGTGGCGATTCAGGGAGAGGCAATGGGCGAGAGCGTGTGCGCCTGGTGTACATGAAACTAAAAAAAACGTAAAACTAACCACGCGGAGAAAACAGATGGCCATAGCTGTGTGAAGAAGGCGACGGTGCTATTGCCAGAAACTGGTTTCTAATTTTTGATGAGAAGAGAAGAATTAAAGAAAAGATGCAAGCATTGGAAGTTGTGAGAAGAAGTCATTATCATCATATATACATTTGTATGTGAAGTGAACGGTAAAACTATTTTTTTATTTCATTATTTTTTCAATATATATCGGAAACATTTTGAGAACAAACACAAATGCCATGTGGTTGAATTGGTAAAAGCTCTTTTTTAACTTTGGCTTCGTAATTAGCGATCCGGGTTCGAACCCCCTCTGATTAATTTTTCCTTCCTAACATAAATTAAACAATGATTAGTATATAATAATAATATTAATTAATTAATAGTAATTAAACAATAATAATTAATTAACTATAATTATCATATATACATTTGTAAGTGATGCCGATGCCTACAGAATAGATGAAGGCGCACCTTATGCCTACTTTGAAATGAGATAGATAGACACATTTGAAAGAGTGATTCTATTTAAATAATAATTATAATAATGATTTTTTTTCCATTTTATTGGTTTGCTTATGTTAATGTTTATGGCGTCATGGATACATTTATGACAGCTACAATTTAAGGTTTTACATCGATTGACAATCATTGTGCTATGTTTTTATATCTAGGTTTTGATATATAGGATCATGTTTGCGTTCTGGTATTTGAAATAATGACGGAATTTCCGCCGCAACGCGCGGGGAACCCGCTAGTTTATTACAATTCATGACAGTAGTAGATAACTGTCTTGGAAAAATATTGTATTTAATTCTTATTTACTTTCATATAATGATTTAACATGGAAAAAGTAAAAAAAAAAAACCCTTTTTAATGTTTTACTTATACTCTTTATGTTTATGATTTACCCAATTTTTTATAATATTAAAATTTTGTATTACTTAAGAATCATAGTATTTATTAATATTTATAATTAAATTTGCTTATATATATAATATGTACTTTATTGTATTAATTTTATACTTGTATATGTGTGATTTTAGGTTTCAAAATCTCGTATATATGGATTTTCGGATTGCAAATATAGTTTATTTTTGTACTAAATCATATATAAACCGTATTTGTAAGTAAATTTTGGATAGGTGCTTTTAAAAACATATAAGAAATATATTAAAGAATTGTATAAATCAAAAAGAGGCATGTAATTTAATAAAATTTCAAATCTTTAAAAACTTGAAACAAAGGAAGTAACACAAAAGATTCTTCAATTAATATTAAACATAACTTCATCCACTTTACCACTTTTACTACGAAAGACCTTATATACACAACTGAAATAAAAAAATCTTATATTATGATAACGTTAAAAGACCCGGCCACCGGACGGGTATAAAACTAGTTTGTTCTGTTTGTTGCGCTTTGTTTACTTGCTTTTATTACTTGTACTTTGTGCTTTCTTGGTGGTAAACACTTTCTTAATTTCCTTCAAGTTGGGATGGCATTAGACTTGACAATATTTCTTGACCCATATATAATAAGATAAATGAGTAGATTTAGGTAAGAATTGTTGTGTTTTGGTTGAAATGGGTAATATTATGACATAAAATAAGTTGAGATTGGTAACACTTTAACAAAATGCGGGATAAGATGGATAACCTTAAGCTACGTGAATATATATATTTAGGCAAGTAAGAATGATTAATAATATATTTGATGATAAAACCTTAAAAAATCTATCTATACTACCTAATAAAATAATAACAAATATATCACTTGTCACTCTCATATTCATCTATCATCAATTTTTTCCACATGTCTATTTTATATCCATTAATTATTAAATTTTGACACTTGTAACTCTTATATTAATCTCTCATTTAATTATATTTTACTAACTCTCTCTCATATTTAAAGTTAACAATTTAAAATAATAAATTATATAATTAAATGCAAAAATATAAATATTTTTATTCTTAATAATTATAAGTAGATTTCAATTAGATCTTAAATAATTATAAGTATATTTCATTAGATCTTATTTTAACTAATATGATATTCAACATACAAATTTTCATAAAACCATTGGTTTATAACAAAATAAATCTAGTCAATTCATATTAAACTTATTTAAGTGTTCATTAGTCGTTCAAAATAACTTTAATAATTATGAAAATAGTATTTTACTTATCAGATATCAATTATGTAATTACTAAACTTTCGAATTGTTGTTTTAATGCTTAGAGTATTCGTTAATGCATACATTGATCATCTTATATTAAAATATCGTCCCTGCGATGGTGGCCTAGTGGTAAAGGGTGAGAATCCATAATGGAGGTCTAGGGTTCAAATTCCGGCACCACCCAATTTTCCCTGGGTCACGCGATTTACCTCCCTCATGTTGGCCGTGAGACCGGTTGGTGAGGGGCGCCTAATGGTGGCGTTCACCATTTTTTTATATTAAAATATCATTTTATGATTTTTAATTATTAGTTCTAATTGTTTAATATTTTATTTTATTCCTTATAATACACGGGGTAATAACCTAGTTATTTAAATAAACTATTTGTTGGATTACAACTTATTTTAACTTGAACGAAATTTATGTTTTTTAAAAGTGATCTATTTAGAACTAAACTAATTTTCCTTAAAACTCATATTGACCCGCACATATCTTGGCCCGCATCTATTCTGACCCGTTATTCAACCCAATCCAACCCGTCTATTTTGCCAATCATTGATGGCATGGTAGTGGTAAGCTTTTTTATTACTTTCCTTTATGTCCCAAACCTGACATGGAATCTGGTGTCGTGCAATCACACGTCTAGTCTCATACCTTAATACACAACATAATGTTTTTGAGTTTTTGTTGGTTGTTAGAATTGGGTTCGTTTACCTTTCTTGTACATTAACAGATCAGATCATTTGATCTAAAGGCACAAGGAGTGCTTCGAGTAAATTGATGTCATTTGGGAGAAATGGATTGAATTCTTCGTGGTACGAAGCGGTTGGTGAGAAATGGTTTTCAACCAGCAGTGGAATGGATTCTTCGTAGTACGATGATGGTTTTGAGGAGGCAGTTGAAGGGAAGATGGTTTTGTGCTGGCGGTTGGAGGAGATAGAAGACGGATGATGGTGGTTAACATAAAAAGTTAGCTTTGACAGAAAGAGGATGCATATTAAGATATAGATAATGTGAAGAATTCAGTATGGGTGATTTTTCAGGAAGTTTATGTCAGGACACTTAAAAACAAACCTCTGAGGTATTAGAAAACCATCTTTCAATCACCCATATAAGAGAGCCAGATATCCATCTATTTGATCAAGTATCCTTACAAGAAAACAAAAAAAAAATGATACTTTCAATCTCCCATATAAGAGAGCCAGTTATCCATCTATTTGATCCATTTCCTTTTTATCATCACAATATAAAGATTTTGACACATACGCGATACAAGGAACTTTTTACAACATAAGAAACACAATCTTAGTGCAATGTTGGCATCTAACCAACAACAAAACTGAAAGAATGCAAAAATGCTTCTTTTAAGGGCAAAAAACCCGAACAAAACAAGAAGGCAGCATATATTAGTGTACACTTGGCTGAAAAACAAGGTGAAATTCATGCGCTTTGGCCTTTGTAGACGGTTGCTCAACTTTCATCATGCGGGCTAATCATCAAAATCTATGGTTGGCAAAAAAACGAGCATTGAATCTATGTTGATGTTTAAAATCTTACTTAAAATGGAATATGTTATGACCGAGTGATCAATGGCCAGTTTCTTCATCATCCATTTCCTCCAGAATAACATATTTTGCAGGGACAGAGGTTTGAGACCCTGCCAGCTCACCTGGATCTAATTTATCTTTGTGTAACTTTTGATATCTAAATTATGAGAATAGAAAAAATAATTATATATATCTATGTATGCATGTATGTATATATGAGATACACAATATAATATGATGGTTTTGATCACTTACTTGTACCAGTTGAATAAACTCACACCAAATATGATGATGACAAGACCAGCTCCTTTCAGCCATGTGAATTCATCATGAAAGTAAAATACTGCTACCTGAACGCAAACAAGAAAATATTAACAAAATAATCAATTTTGGTTAATTAAATTTCATATTAACAACTACTAAGGATTTCACAGTCTGGTTTGAAGGTTTTGATGAAAATTCTGGACCAATTCACTAACTACGGTTTTGGGAAATGACAAACCTAACCAGTGATGGTTCAGTTTTGGCAGTTTGGACCAATTTGTTTTTTCAAAATTTTTATGTCTGTATTGAAATTTTTAAAATGACAAAATGGATCATGAGTAGGTCGGTTTGGTTTACACTTTACATGGTCAGTTCCACGTTCCAAACATTTGGCCAGACCATTAAACCGTCAAATCACGAGTTAATCTAATTAAGAGACTTGCTCCCATTCATTAAGCAGTTTTTTTTCCCCACAAAATGCTGTCCTTTTTATCTTTTTATTTGTTCAATTCGAATTTATCAAAAACTTAAACAACTTAAACTTTGTTTTTTTACCAGAATAGTGACAGCTTCCTTCACAATTCCAGCAATGGTAACTGTAACTGCACTTGTTACAGAAACAAGGATGTATTCTGTCAATACCTGCAATAAATTAAAGGTGTTAAAATTTTTGTTTTTCATTTTAGCTTTTAATATCATCACCTTTAGAAAATTAATACATATTTAAATTATCACCATAAAAAAGGCAAGAGTTCCCCCAAAAAGCATCAAGAAACAACTCCTCATGATATGCCATGAACTATCAAAGTAACTGCTAGTTCTAATTTTACCCCAAGGATCCATAATTAGAGATAGCAAAGCAGTTATTAGCGCCATCACAGGGGTTACATAGCTCATTAAGGTCAGGGGATTTTTCAGACCTGTTAAAAAGAAACAAAATTCAACATAAATAATAGCATATCTTATAGTTAACATAAAATATAAGCGAAATTGAACAATATTGACACTGAAATTTTGAAGGAAATGGAATTACTTACCATAGACCTCTTTCTTTAGGTTGAATAAGAATCAATATAGAACAATTGGTTGACCACCCCGGCAAAGATGGAAACATGTTTTTAGCAATGAGAAATGATTAAGGATCAAATGAGGAAAAAAAACTTTGTATTATGGTCTTCAGAGAATTAGAGGTGGCAGATTCATTACTTATGAATGGAACAATAAAAGTTTTTTTTTAATCCCTAACGAGTCAAATTGGTAGGATAAAAGATTTTCGTTCAATGATTGTATTCAAAGAATAATGATTGTATTCAAAGATTTAGATCATTATTCTAATTATGTAATCATAATTCAAAGAAATAATGCTTGTATTCAAGTCAAATTCAAAGAAATAAGGATTGTATTCAAAGATTTAGGCCATTATTCTAATTATAATTTTTGTAATCATAATTAACACATTAACAGTTTAAAAAATTAAATAATGCAGAAACAAGTACATGCATGCCAACCCAACCAAGCCCGATTCGATTCAATCCGCCCATCCTGCCACCTCTATTCTCTAATAATCATCAAAATCAGAGATGAGCTATACCTGAAGAAGGATCTGAGTCATGGTCCAACGAAAACCAGACATAACAGCAGCAAGCATAACAAAAATAAAACCCCATAAATCAAACTCGGTCTCTCTTGCAACTGTAATAATGTAATGATGATAGTAAAATCCAATGTGCAACTAAAAACTGTAACACTTAACTAAATCATGGCAAACAAAGAATTACATATGTTAAACTGAATGCAGTATGTCACTAATGATAACTAATTACATGCCTAAAGAAACATCTTACCTGTTAATAAAACCCCAGAAGATATTATCAACATAATGCCTAAAAGTTTAAAACTTGGAGACTCCAACCTACACAATAAAAATATATATATATATATATATCCTCATAAATTAACAAATAATATTGTTTTAGTATAATTACCCAATATTTTGTTTCCAACCAATAAATAATTTTATCTATTTTCTGATAAATAATGACTCTTTTAAGATAGATAAATAATATTAACCTGAATGCAAAAGCAAATATTAGGAGAAATATTGGAGCAGCTGATTTACACTGCAGAACAAGAAAGAATTTAGTAAAAAGAGTTGACTATTTCAACATTATGTAAAATGAAAATATTGACCAACCATGGTAGCAAATGTAACCGATATGAAAACGAGTGATGCATTGCTCAAATTAATATCCAGTGCTGTTCCAACAGCAGTTGGTACAACTGTCAAATTCAAAATGGATATGTCGGATTAGTAATTAGAAGAGTTAATTGAATCTGGTCCATTTAGGAAAAAAATGTCAAAATAAAATATGGCCGTTGATGATGGATGGAAAAAACTGACTATATGTGACAAGTTGCTTATTGTGATTTAAACAAAGTAACACACGAATCAGATTCAGAAGTAATACGAAGCTGATCCAAGAGTTGGCGGTTCATATTTGGAGCAACCGGACAAAGCAAGTGGGCTAGAAAAGGGCCCAGCTTAAAACTTAAAATGTGGTAGGTTTTGATTTGTCTGAAATTATTATATCTTCCGAATCGTCTACACTAACAATCCATCCTTCCCCCCAAGATTAATAGACCCAGCAGACTGATCCGTTTCAGGGCCTATAAGAATGGACAGAAATGTTGAGACTTAAAACTTACGAAACATCACGACAGCCTGGACATTATGACAGAGCCCTGGATTTCACCTTTGATTGTTGTCCCCAGCTTTAGCCTTAGCCTTTTTAATTGATTTCATTTCCATTGTAAACACGCTTGTCAATGATTCCATTAAATTATGAATTTATTTAATCCTTTAGTTTCATTCTTGAAATGTCAATTTTACCTTATGAGATTTATGAATTTATCAATATCAGCCTAATTTAGTATCTCTTTATAAAAGGGGAGCTTGATTTATTGGTTTTCTCATAATCTCATTCAATAATATTCCAATTTTTTCTCATAGATGTTTATCTTCTACTCTATTTCAACAAAAAAGATAATAAGCTCAAGTGTACATGGATATAACAACAATGATATAAATGCTTAAAATATACAAGAGATTAAAAGTTTTTACCTCTCATAAAATAGTCTTTCCATGACATAGTTATAGTTGGCTGGAATCTTTCGGACCAAAAGTATACAATTGCCTTTGAAAATACGGCTTGCATTCCAAAATGAATCGTATTCATCAACAAAGGAGCAGGAAATCTTCCCAAATCATCTCCCAACAAAGTCTTATTATACCTAACCATTGAAGAAGCACATTAAAGACCATAATTCAAGATGGTTTAAACCTATCAAACATCAAATATCTTATATCTTAAGGGGGACTTACAAGGTGAGGAATGTGCTGAATGTGTACCAAACAAGTATAAAAAACAATGTTTTAAGTATATCAGCA
The DNA here is from genome assembly GCA_009363875.1 of Mikania micrantha. NCBI lineage: Eukaryota > Viridiplantae > Streptophyta > Magnoliopsida > Asterales > Asteraceae > Mikania > Mikania micrantha. Next base: position 54,145,218 of record CM018689.1, read on the forward strand.
ACAATGATCGGGTTCTTGGAGTTTGCCAAATCATCTGAATTTGGGTATTCCAATCCTCCATTAGAATCATTATCTATACCGAAAGAAACTCGTTTATCATGTGTATTTGTTCTTCTAGGGCTAGCAGTAGAAACCATTTCAGCAAAGCTATTACCACTCATGCTTACTGTTTACACCACTCAAATCAAGATCTAAACTATCATCATGAAACACAATTTCTTTAAACACTTCAAATCCAGAATTCAAGTGGGAATTCAGTTGAATTCTCAATTCTGCAATCTGCACTTTGACACCTTAGATTCCACTTTAAAATCCTGGAATCAGTGGCAAATCTGGTAATATATGGTACAACAAGTTAAGAAATCGAATGAAATCCTTAGATCTTAACCGAATTCAAACCGAACTCCAGAATCAAGTGATCCAAGTCTTATGCACATAACCTGTTCGATCAAATGCTCAATCAGAAATTCAAAGAGCAGTTCATAATCCTCCAATGAATTCAATTACAAAGCAAACTGGGTGTTATCTTATTCGTTTGAGAGCAATGAACAACATGAGGCCAAAGAAAATCAAATCGAATCAAAATCAAGAAGTATGCACTCAAGCAGCCAAATTTGGATGAAAAACACACCTGTGTATGGAATTTGGTGGAACCCAGTTCGTATGATGCAGATAAGAGTAACAAAAATGTAGCACAGACAAAATTTGTGGAAGATGTAAGAAGATCTTGGGAAATTTGATGAAAGACGCGTTAGATATTATTAGGTTTGTTGTCAACGTCGTTTCTGGTTCAAAAGTGGTTGTGTACATAAAGGGGATGGATGGATACTTTCAGTAAATTTCAAGGTAAAAGATGATCGTCTTCTCAGTTAACTCTTGTCTGTATTTTCAAAGAACACAGCTTATTCTTACCGCTAATTTAAAAAAACAAACAAACAAATATAATAAATATATATGTCAAATATTGAGTATCATAAGTCTTGATCTCTTTGAAGTGTCATGGTTTTAAATTCTGATCAAAACGGTTAGTAGAAAGTTTTACTGGATAATAAGTTTTTTTTCTGAAAAACATGTGGATTTGTTCGGTTCAAAAGTTGTTAATACTTTGGTGTTAAAATATCAGGAAGTTGATAGTAGACTGTATTGCAATGCGTGGATTGTTGCAGGGGCGGCCCTGAGAAATTGGGTGCCCAGGACGAGTCGGGGAAAAAAGGCCCCTAACGCATTCAAAGCTCCTGACCAAGCGGGGGTCAAGGGGGCCGCGCCCCCTTGCGGGGTCCTAGGGGCAGCGCCCCTGGCGGGGTCCAATTTCTTCCGTATTTTACCTAAATCATTCATTCAATAATCAGTAAACTGTAAATCCATGGGCCCAATTTCTTGGGATTTTGAATTTTAATTTCTTCTTGAACGTGAGCGTCCATGGAGCCGGTTAGGATAAAAGGCCTTTGAGAAACGAAATGGGCCCATAAATATATTTAATTGAGTTATTTGTTACTCAAACCCGTGTAATACTCGGGTTTATAACCTAATATATATATAAATACATATATAAAAATGTGCCCCTCGAAAAATTGGGCCCGGGACGGAGGTCGGGTTTGCCCCTCCCCCGGGCCGCCCCTGGATTGTTGGGTGTGAGATTCATTTGGGCTATGAAAATGCATGCTATTAAGCCCTAGTTTATTGTTAAAAAAAAATTAAATAATAATACATAATTTTATTTCGCATTATGTAAAAAAAATAATAAGAATAATTTTACGTGTGTTAAGTTGCAAGAAAAAAATGTGTACAATTATATTTTAATTAGACTTTATTATATTTGTTTTTCTTTTCTTTTTTTACTTCTTTCACATTAAAAAAAATAGGAGAAATAAAAATCTTTTAGGTTTTTTTTTCTCTCATCAAAAACAATTGAGAAACACAACATTATTGGGGTTTAAACTGATCTATATCTTTAGGTGGTAACCAAATTTTTTTATATGATACACGTACATTACAAGTATAATACACCATATTTAATTATTTATGAAGAAACTAATCTAGGGTTTAACAAAAATAAACAAGTTGGGCTTAGAGCCGACTACCCCTGTGTGGTTGTGCCCCATGCCTTTCTTGTACCAGCGATCTGGCCCAGAGTTGGGCAAACCGGTTTCTATTACGGATAGCAAAAAAACCCGCATCCCACGGGTTTACCCGAAACCTGCTACATATGGGACATGTATTACCAAACCTGATGGGTATTGGGCCGGGTATGAGATTAATTTTTCAAATTTTCGCGGGTATGGGACGGGCTTGGAATTTGTTCATATACCCGTTTACCCGGCCCGATTACCCGATTATATATATCAGTTTACCCGTCCATGTACCCGATTATAAATACCCGTTTATATACATTTGAATTATATAGAATTTCTTTCTTTTTAATTCTTTTTGAACTTTATAAATAAATTGTTCATATAGTTTGTTTCTTTTTTATCTTTGTGTTTTATTTGTGGCGACTGCAATATTTTTTTTGAACCATTTTGTTGATTGCTATTTTTTGGTTTATCTTGAACCATGGTAATCAACTTATGACATTTTGAAAGTTCATGATATTTGATATATTAATAGTTTGTTCTTGGCATGTTTAACATATAGTTTTTTGTTATAAAAAAATAAATTTATTCTTAGTTACTTGATACCCGATATGTTTTAAGCCAGTTATTTACAACAAATATATTTAGCTAAACCCGCCGGGATACCCGATACCCGATAGATACACGACGGGTAAATGACGGGTATGAGACATACTTTTATAAACAGGTATGAGACTGGGATTACTCAAACCTGGCCTATTGTCATCCCTAGTTTCTATTGAAATTGTTTCCGGTTCCAAATCAGTTATAGTTTTAGACCGGTTTTTGGCCTCCAGTTTGGTCAGGTAAATGTGGAACTGATTCTGGTTTCGGCTATGATTTCTCTGAAAAACCAAAACCTCTTATACATGCCGGTTCGATAGTCTGCAGGGCCAGCCCTGAGAATCACAAAAAAAATCCGGGGCCTGAGGCGAGATAAATAAAATGGGCCCCTCTTAAAAGAACTAACTTGGTAAATTATATATAAAAAGTTAATGATGTGAATATATTTGTTGAAAAAAATTAAAAAGTATTGTAGAATAATAATATATTTTAAATACTTAAACCATGAGGCTCTTCGAGCATTTTTTAAGCAAAATTCTCGATCATCTCTTTGGTATCCATATTGTTTAAGATGTCATTCTCAATATAAATCATCGCCAATCTGCTAAGTTGGTTTTGTGACATTAGGAAAAAACCCAAGCTGGTTCAACTTGTTTGTAGCATCAAAAATGGTGATAATTTTATTACACAAAAATATCTCAAACAACTTCAACTTCAAATAAAGTTTATTCACATCTATATCTAATTGTTCTACATATATACTTCAATACATATCGAAGACGATAACAACACAACTTAAGATCATTTTCAGTAAGTGTCTTCAACTTTTTTGGGAAACAAAAAACCAAATAGGTCTAGAAGGTGGGACTGGAGGGCTAGAGGCGTAGAGGTGGACGTTGATCCGGCTGTTGGAGCACGTATGGGAATTGAAAGAGTGAAAGTAAAACCAAATTGAGGGAAAATCAATAGAAACCTAATATATTTTTAAATATATGGGGTTTTTTTAGGGGTGATTCATTACCAATTGAACTATTTTTATTTTAACAAAACTTGTTGGGCTTTAGGTTTTATAAAATTTTTTTTAAAATTTCAGGCTCCTAAAAACGCTTAGCAAGGCAAGGACGGTCGCCCACCTCACCCTCCCCAAGGCCCGCTCTGGAACCCATTTTTTGCCCACTTGCCCATTTTTCGCAACCAACATTTGAATTGCAATCATTGTCTCAAATCCAATGTTCAAAAAACTATATTTTGCCGAAATGCTTTAACGAAAAAAAATTGAATTAACCATATTTTAAAAGTTGAATTAAATACTTTTATTGCTTTACGACATGACAAATGCTTAAGAGAGCTACAAAACACTCACTTGATTCTTATGGCATGGGTTTGAAACCGGTTGGGCGAGGTCCGGTTAGTCTGTAAACCCTTTTGATAATTAAAAATAATAATAAACAATAAAAGCATTAAATCAATGTTTACAAAAATGATATTACAACAAAACACTTTGAATGTTGTATGCAATAAAGTAGATTTTGAGGTGACTTTGAACCTATTAGAGCGTTTGATATGATACTTGACTCGAATTAGTTGGTTCCTAGCTAGCTAGTATCCAACCAACAAGATTGAAATTTATTTGTTTTTTTTTTTTGAACGGCAATTTGGATCACTGACAGGTCATAGACCCACCCGATCATATCCACACCTAATAGGAGGAAACCCACCATAGGTGAGAGAAAACCCCCTAGCCTAGCATGAAATCCTTATTGTGTTCATGCCAGGACTTGAACCCGTGACCTCCCCAATATTGAAGTCACATGGTACCTCCTCTCAACCACTTGAACTGAGGATCATTGGTTGAAATTTATTTGTAATCTAGCTTGTTATTATTTTGTTTTGAACAGCAAACGCCCGGTCACCAGGATCACCTTGGAAAATAGATCACCCTTCCGTCCGAATAACAGAGCGTGATGACCTGACCCACCTGCCCAAGAGGAAACCTATAATTAGGAAAACCCTCTGGCTCAACCCAGAGATTTGCTCTAGGTAAGACTTCAACTTAAGACCTCTCATAAAAGAAGTGAAGGGACTACCACTAGGCTAGAAGCCCTTTGGTATATAGCTTGTTATTTAAGTAGATTCAATTTAGTCTTAGACTCAAGCATGTTTAAAGTTGACTCAAATCAAGCCTTTAGCAAGCTGATTTCAAGTAGTTCATGAGTTGTCTGGCTTGTTTACACCCTAGGTGCTACCAAATTAAGCCGACTTTGTGTTTAAAAAGAGACGCCTAAGGCCTCCGTGTTTTTAGAGCCCCAAATTTTGGCCTTTATTTTAATTTAATGTCTAGGTTAAATTCATTCTTCAAAGAGATAGAGATAGATGGATAATTTAATTAGTTTTATTCATGGTTGTAGAAGTCGTTAGACGCTAGTCGAACGGCGAGGTACCGTGATTAATCGGTGCTAGACGGATTGGAATTTTTATATATAATTTTACAAATATATACTATAAACACACATCAATATCAATAATTTAATAAAATAATTCAAATAATTTTAAAAATTAACTTATACATATTAAGGTAAGTACTTCAAATTTAAACTTAAACACTAATTTCAAAGTTTAGAGATGTATTTCAATGTTTAGTAGCTATATTTGATGTTTCAGATGTTAGATTCGATGTTTTAAAGACATATTAATGATTTTGGGTTGAGAAATGTTTCAAATAATCATTGAACAAGGTCCTTTTTACCCAAAAAAAAGTAATAAAAAAAAAAACTAGACCGCCTAGGACAAAATCGACAAGGTTGGAGAGCGTCGCATGGGCCGATTTTTACAACATTGGTTTTATTACTTATTCATTTATTATGTTTCAATCGGATTGTGAATCATATTTGGTTATTCATTGTTGATTTTCTTCTAGATCGTGTTTCTTTTTTTAACGTAAATTCTTCTCTATAAATTGTTCCATCTTTCCTATGTTTTTGTTAGTGTTTCGTCATAAGGTCATGTGTAGTGGTAAAGTCCACATCAACAACTAACATCATCACCCCCTCATCACTTCACATCATCATCATCACATGTGTTATCATCACCTCCTTATCAAGCCCCCATCACCCCCTCTTTTTCCCCCTTTCTTCCCACTTCACGCCGTGACCATGGTCACGTATTTGAAACCACTGCTGAGTCACGTCCCAGTGTGTAGTGGTATTGTGAGAGGTGAGGGCATAATGAATGGTGGTCAAGCCCCTACTCACGTCTCACTGCACATGCTCTAAGATCTCAAGTTTCTAACAATCATTCTAGTAAAAGTAACATTTACAACAATAAAATTTCAAAATAGCCCTGAATTTTTATTTCATCTAAGGCCATAAAAACAGTTGAACCGACTCTATTTGCTAATGATCCTTCACCATTATTTATCTTTTTAGCATGTTGTTTTGATGTTATACATCTTATTTTGATAATTTAATTCGTTGAACTCAGCTTTATATGTTTTTTTTTGTATAGTCTTTAATGGAGTGACCTAAAAGCAGAATTATGACAAAAGTAAGAGAGTTTGAATTGATGTGGGTACATAACTACATAAGATATATTATTATAATTATGTAGATGTGTATAAATATTAATATCTTGGGGGAACATGCGACCCAAACAATAATAAGTGACTAAAAAACTAGAGCAATAATACAAGTAAATATAACGCTATGCACATGTGTGTTAGTTAGGGTGGTTCACACACTTGGCCCCCCCACTTTTATGTCTAAATAAAAGAAACAATAGTTGAAGGAAGCCCAATATACCACTTTTAAGTTATCCCCTCACAAACGTGGGATAAGTTTCTATCAATTTTTACTTAATTTTCGCTACTATAAACAGTTTTGAACAACCGTACAAACAAATAAACAAACAAACATACTCGGTATATTCTTACTATTCAGTAGGGACTGGTCTCTGCGAGGAAAATGGACACAAACCTAACCCCTATCACAGTTGAGATAGAGATGTTGCTCCAAAGGAGTCCCCGGCTCAAAGTTATCGTTTGAAGTTGATCATCCCAACGCTTTTAACGTTATTTTAACAAAATAAGTAAAATAACGTTAAAATTAGTTCAATTTTACTTTTGTCATATGCATGCAATGCAGATGTAACATAAAGTTTCGAACAATTAATTGTGAGTATTAACATCTTATTTATCTTTGCTCTAATTTGAACACAATTTGGTTCACTTTAATAACCTCAAACAGTAATAGAGAAACATCTAAATAAATGTTATATTAACTTAAGTTGAAAGTTACGTCATTTATGATAACACGAAAAACTAATTTTGCAACTTGATGAAAAGTTCATTTTTCATCAATTCTTTCCGATTTTTCAAACAGATCGATTTCAATATTTCATGTTCAAAGTGATGGTCTAGTGGCCGCTATTCTCTACAAGAATCTGATCCTGTGCCGACTACACTTGTCCCGACGACAAAAGTCGCTGCGAGAGCATGACCAGTGCCGACGACATGTGGTTGGTACATGTCATCCCGGATATTTTTTTCGCCACCTATATCGACGACAAGATGTTGGGACATTATTTGGGAAATAGCGGGAGTTTTGGCCCCTTTTTGGGGTTATCTATGCCGACCAAAAGTTGTCAAGACAGGCCTTAAAATTTTTGTCGGCATAGCTGCTTTCTGTTGTTGTGATGGCGGAGGTGGTGATGGAAGATATATACTACAGAAAGAGAATTTTTTTCAAAACAAATGCTAATTGTTAAGAAATAAAAAGAAAAGAAAATGAGAAGAAAAAAAAAGGAGAAAGGGAACAAGAAAGACAATATTAATATCTATCATATCATGTCCAAGACATCTCAAAAATCTCATATCAAGTAATCTTGCTCTACAAAGGGAAAATCATAATTTAATTTGAATATGTTTATCCAGTTTTTTAAAGATAAATATCGATTTTACTCACTTAAAACATGAACCCGGGGCTAAAGAAGACTTTGAATTTAATTAGGTTGAAAAATTTTAAAATCACTAAGGTTAAAAAAAACACAGCCAGTAAAATATAGCATATGTATTGGATGGTTATTTGTAAAGTCTAAATAGAGTAGGATGTTAAATTTTACATCTTTCTCTACAAAAGAGTCTAGATAAAAAGTTCGGTTCATAAACAAAAGGATTATTTACATATATCCTCCTAATGAGAGCCTGCCTTGATTACATATTCATCAAACCCTTAAAATTAATTACGTATTTCCTCTTAAGAGGGGAAATATGTAATTGACCAATTTATTTTGAATGGGAACTATATTTTAAAAAGAAGAAATATGTAATTGACTTTTTTAGTTTGGTATATATGTAATAAATGGTATTTGGAGGAGGAATATGTAAATGCCCCCAAACAAAAAGACAAAAAGTGAAACAAACAAATTGAAAAACATAAAAACACAAACAAAAATATTTAAACGTTATGCAGAAATATAAAGGTAAAGATGTAATATTATAACAAGTAAAAAACCAATAAAAAAATGTGTCCCAACCTTGCCAAAATCTTTATGGCTATCACAAGTATTCACAACCAAACTAAAATCCTGCCGGTTTGGACATGCGCTGGCTAAATTTTAGTTGGGTTAGTATATGGCTATGTTTTTATTTTATTTTTATTATTACATTTTTAACATATATATATATATATATATATTATTACACATGTGTTACACATATTGAATAATAAACTATTGAAAAATATTTAAAAAGGTAAAAAAAATAATATTTTGATATACATTGATTAAATTACGTATTAATAATTATTTTAGGTAACAAAACAATAGTTAAAATTTTCAATAACCGAAAAAATGTATTTAACCTTCTTAATTTTTAGCAATAATTATTTTGAAGTTAACCGACGTTAAAAATTTAAGTTTTGTTTTTAAAAAACTATTTGATGCAAATCAAAAAAATAATGTACAATTTATATAATTATTAAAGTCAAATTACTCAGGTGAAATTATCATTAAACATAAAAGCTAAAATTTTATTTTTTTCTATTAGTTTTACAACTTTTGGTTTTAGAAGAAATTATTTTTAAAACATATTTTTAAGAAACATCAATTGTTTATAAAAATCCCATTATTTTAAAACTTTGACTTATAGTTTATTTTATTTTTTTAAAAATAATTTGAGAAAACTTGTTTTTTATAAAACTTTTAGTTTATAAAAATAATAATTTTAAATATTTTTTATTTTTTTAAAAATTGATTTTAGAAAATTTCATATTTTATAAACTTTTTTAAAGCATTTTTTATTAAAAATATTTTATTTAATCTATCAAAAACTATTTTCTAGTATTAAAAAAATCAAATATTAATATTATAATTATATAATAGGATAGATAATATAGTTATTTAATACGAGAGATAATTAATTAAGTAAGATGATAAAAAAGTGACATGTGTCAATTAAAACATAAGAATGTGACTGGCGGTAGAAAGATTTTTTTGTTTATTATAATAAAAAGATTTAGTACAGGATAAATTTAAGATCTCTTTACCTTGCTTTACTTAAAAAATAAATACTTAAATTACTTAGAAAAAACTTTAGTAAATTCAATGATAGCATAATTCAATATTAAAAGATAAAATTGTTGAATTAGCCTATGTGTTTTGTTATTATTTCATTATTAAAACTTAGGTTTCATAAATTACCTATATGGTATCAAATCTTTAAACATTTGTAACACATATAACTTGAGTTAAGTCATTAAATTATACTCACATGCTTAATCAAATTACCGTCATTTAAGCACTGTGTGTGTTAAAAATGTTTAAAATTTGATACCACATAAGTAATTTATAATGCATGTGAGGTAACTAGGTAAGGGTGAATACTAGCAAACAACGGCAATTTACTCATATTAATTAAAATCCAAAAGAAAAATTGATTTATTATATATATAACAAATATAAATATATTAAATAAATATAACATATATTAATATTTTAGAATGTCGTTGCTCATGTAAAGCACTTCTTTTTGTTAGAACAAAAGATGTAATGTACGTGAAACCCACTCATCGTCTATATATCCACCAACTTCCATTTATAAATTAAACTATCCATCCATTAATTGATTAACAACTCACTGCAACACCAACCTCCATTAAAACTTCAAGAATTAGCTCCATCATCATTAATTGCTTCACCCACAAGCAACCAACAAATAACATGACCACCAAACCTTCTGTTAGTAACTTCTCATGCAAGAAACTTTTTACCAGTCCATGCAAAAGCTTCATTCGTCTCTTCAAATTCAAGAAACCAGTCTTTAAAAGAAGAACACGCAAACTAAGACCCAAAAATACGCGATTTTTGGGTTGTTTCGTATCGTTTTTCAGAACGAAAACAGATATGGATCGGGTCATGGAGCTCAAGAGCTTTTCGGATGCTGGGTATATGCAGAAAGCACCATGCCCCTCGCCTCTTACCCCTGCATATATCAAGATGGCAAGACCTGGTACGTACGTACGTGTATTTGGAAGTTAAAATTAATATGCTCGAGGTCAGTGACAGAGCTTGGAAAAAATATCCAAGAGGGCCGAAAGTTATAGGTCAATTTTTTTTTCTTCTTGTATTTGGGTCGGGTCAGGTCAAATTCTATAACCAATTAACTAATCAATAAACTATACCAATAAATAAACTCAATAACTCGTAAATTTCTAACAAACCATTCACACAATACAGAAATTCTAATCAATAAACTCAATAACTCATAAATCATTTGCTGGATTTTTTTTAACACAAGGTAATTGGTAATGTTTAATGGTTAAAGCTCATTTTAATTTTTAAGGCCCATTTTAGTTTTTAAGGTTTAAACAACCTTTAAACTCAAAATCGGCTAAAGAATAAGATAACAATCAACACTGTGAACCCTTAAAAGTAATGTATAAAACTTAAAATATAAGATTAAATTTATTATTTTTTAAAATCCAAGGGGCCTAAGAAATTTTAGGAAGAAAAACCGAAGGGGCCGGACTCAATACTTATAAAATTTTTTGACCGAAAAATACTATATCAAGACTTCTGACTAGAAAAACGGCAGGGGCCAGGGCACCCTCGGGCCCCAATAAACCTCCGTCAATTAATGCTTGATGTGATCATTTTACAACAAATTTAATCATATTTGATTATATATACACACACCGGAAAAGGATCAAATGTTAACTAATGTTTATTGCGTTAACCGAATAACTACACATTAAAGTAAATATAAAGATGTATGTTTTTTTAAATTAATGTAGGACCCACTTATATTAATAAAAAAGAAGAAAAAACCTAAACCTTTAAATTTGATTTAATAAGGGCCCCAAAGTAATAAAATGTTATTTGGTTAACACAATAAGGAAATGTTAACATTCGAACCAAAGTAATAAGTGTGACTGCTTCTAATGAGACCTTTAGCTCTTGATGCCTGATTTTTAACCGATCAATTCAATGCTTTTAACGCTTTTTTCACAAAAAAATATGTAAAATAATGTTAAAATTAACACAAATATACATTTATCCCTCAAGGGACGACACATACATACAAATAAGCACCGCAAACGGGGCATAATTTGAAATTGTTAAAATACCTAAAACACATTGATCGAGGAAAAAGTCGTGTAGACGTGTATTGTTTTTATTATTTTTGAAGCATATATTTACATTTTGCCATTTTGGACTAAACCATGTGCATTTTAAAAAAATTTGTAGCAATGGTGGAAGAAGACAATGATGCTGAAGATTCTTGCAGGAGATTTGAGAATTATTTAGTACAAATGATAGCAGAAGAAGGGAAAATGAAGGATTTGGTGGATGTTGAAGAGCTTCTTTACTGCTGGAAGAACCTCAAGAGTCCTGTGTTCATGAACTTGGTGTGCAGGTTTTATGGCGAGCTTTGTAAAGATCTGTTTTCTGATAATCGCGATGATGATAATGATGATGAGATTCGTAATCTAGTGTAGATTTGGAATGTTTTTGCAGAACTCAGGGATAAATTGGGGTTGATGTTGCATTTTGAGTATTCATGGATTAGGGATATGGATTCGGGTTGTGTAGAAATGAAGCATTATTACTTCAAAGTGTAAAAAAAAATGTTGCTAACATTTTTTGAAAAGATGATTGTTATTATGATCTTTGTTATTATTATCTTTAGATTAAAAGATGGCCATTTTTTTTTATATTTTTTCATTGGCTAGTTAGATTAAGTTGTTGAGAGTATAGTGTATGTGCACATGTGTGTTGTAACAAAGAAAACACTAACATCGAGAAATCAAGTAAAAATTTATATAACATATACATATACTAAAATACAGGATCAAGATCCTATAATAACTCATCTTAATTGCGGAAACCCGATTAACTCCGAAAAGATCAACCCATATATTTGGTTTTTTTTCATGATCTTTATTATACATGTAAAAGACTATATTTTTTAATCGGTTTGTGTATTTGGGATTTTACGTCAATGTAAGTGATCGCAACAACAAATAAATATTTGCAGTGTAACGCAAACTTACACTTACTTTAAATCTCAAATGGTGATAAATTTGCAGAAACACATAAAATAACATAGTATTTGTTGTTGCTATGTAACACCCAAACCTTGCACACGATTACACGTGTCCAATCTTGGTCCCAGTTTAAACTTTATCAAAATTTTATGTTCGGAAGCGTGAAATTTCATTTTTATAAGTTAAACACACTTAATTTCAATCATTTACATTTATGATTAATAAAAGCTGGTGTGTTTAAATTTGATCTCACCAAAGATTTACATAACGTTTAGTTCTGCTTCACAACGTGCCCGATCTGATGGCCCAATGCATATCTATTTTTGACCTGTAACATCACATATAAGTCACAATTAGTTCATATGAACTAAGTAAGTAACCCCAATGGTGTCTCAACAACAAAATGTATAAATACATTTTTCACAATCAATATTCAAACTGAGTCATTTCTATTCGAATTGACTCTCACCAGGTAATAATATCACATTACCAATCGTCAACTATTGTTCACAATAATTTAATCAAAATTACACTATGGTGTTCACATTTCTGTACTTCCACCATAGCTATTTGTCAGCACATCTGACTATTCACACATTTGTAATATCATAAATAATTCAAGTCTTAAGATGTTCACCCACCGGTACTTCCATCTAAGACAATTGCCAGCACCTCTGGCTATCCACCATTGTGGAGTCATATTTATTAAGTCTAAGATGTTCACCCACCGGTACTTCCATCTAGACAATTGCCAGCACCTCTGGCTATCCACCATTGTGGAGTCATATTTATCAAGTCTAAGATGTTCACCCACCGGTACTTCCATCTAGACAATTGCCAGCACCTCTGGCTATCCACCATTGTGGAGTCATATTTATCAAGTCTAAGATGTTCACCCACCGGTACTTCCATCTAGACAATTGCCAGCACCTCTGGCTATCCACCATTGTGGAGTCATATTTATCAAGTCTAAGATGTTCACCCACCGGTACTTCCATCTAGACAATTGCCAGCACCTCTGGCTATCCACCATTGTGGAGTCATATTTGATTCAGTTCCCGGATTAACCGGTTAGCCACACATTTGTGGTTCAACAATTTGGTTCCCGGATTAACCGGTTAGCCACACATTTGTGGTTCAACAATTAAATCAATTTCACCGGCTCATCCGGCTAAATTTTAATGCATTTATATTATGCACACCACACAAGCATAACATTCGTTTTGAAACTAATAATGCCTTCTCAAAGGTCTTATAATTCCATTAGATTCATTAATCAAGTTATGCCCCATTATTTTATAAACACCAAATCATATTAATCAATCACCGGGTCACCCAGTTATTCTAATGCAAATATATTGCATATACGTTTCCCATTGAAACTTAACAAACACAAACTAAAGGATTTCTCATCCCATAGTTTCAATCACATATTTAACATTATTCACATATATCAAATACGCAAGTAGACTCTTTCTACTACTTATATGTAATGTTACAGTAAGTTGGGTAACTTACCTGGTTCATACGGTTGTTCACTTCCTACAACCTCTTTTCCACTTCTGTGAATTGTCACTTGACTTTCACCACCAACACCTAGTTGCATATTCACACATATACAACTATATTCAATACATATAACACATACAATCAAGTTCAACACACTTGACTGATTTGACTTCCTCAAAGTCAATTTATCACATAACTGACTCTATCTTACTACGTTTAGCAAGTTTTAGTCAATTATCACAATTAATCATATTTCATGCCTCCCCAGGCAATTTATCAAATAACTGATGTTCATTATATTAGTTACGATCTTTAATCACTTTTATTATTTAATTTTTATTTAAGATCATAACTTGTAAATAATTTTAACATCAATTCATCAAAATCATCATTTAACCTATGGATTATAATCCATAATTTATTTAAAATCATATTCAACCCATCCTACTAGTTATCACGTCATGATATGGGTTTCATAACAACTGGACATCATCCCGGCTTCAAAACGAAGATTTCACCAACCAAATATCAATTTCTTCGTTTCTAACAATCCCTAGTTATCAACTAGGCAATAATCAACAACAATAACCATGATATCATTATTAAAATCTAGATCTAACTCATATTCTATCAAACTAATAGAAGAGGTCGAATCGTTACCCTTTCGGACGGATTTCTCGGATAGAAATGAAGATCAGGACTTGTAGAAACGTTTCCTAACTTGATCCGGATGTTTGGATGGCTTCAAAACTGAGATTTGTGGGTAAAAAGTTGAGTTTAGGCGTCTGGAAGTCGAGTTGATCGACCAGAAATGAAATCTGATCAAGAAAATCAGATATTTATGCGTTCTGGTCCGTCGCGTACCGCGGAGGATTTCCTTCGCGTACCTCCGCCGCCTTAGTTAGTTTCCAATTTTGTTTTCGCGATTCCGGGAGCATACGAACTCCGTTTTACGCGCCGTTTTCGCCCATGTTCACGATTTTTCGAGCTCTTTCCAATGGTTATAATTTCAAGACCTGAAAAATTCAAAATATATGATCTCTTATTTAACGCTATCTTCAACTTAGCGTATCTTGAAATCAGAGCCTCGTTTCGTGATTTCGCTTACACTCATTCTCTTCATTCTTGAGTTATGATTCTAACCTGAGAATTTTGAGTTGTCATAGTAACCATCACAATCGTTCAATTAACGATTATAGCAATTACATTTCGTTTTATTAAAAACGGGTCGTTACAAATCTCCCCTCCTTATAAAGGTTTCGTCCTCGAAACCGCTCAGACATTAAAAGAAAAGAATAGAATTATTCATCTCATCTTCTGACCCCCACATGGCGTCAAATCCCCTTATATTATTCCATTGAACCTTCACCTGGTTCAGGGATTTGTTTCTCAACTGGTTGACTTTCCTGTCAATATAGTTATCGGCTGTTCCACATATTTCAACTTGTCATAATTTCCAAATCTTCTAGTGGCATGTAAACCGATTCATTAGCCAGACATTTTCTTAGATATAACACATGAAAGGTATCATGTATACCATTCAATTTCCTCTGGTAGCTCCAAGCGATAAGCAACATTACCTATCCGAGATATAATTCTGAATGGTTCGATAAAACGTGACTTAACTTCCCTTGTTTTCAAAAACGTATCACACCTTTCCACAATGAGACTTTTAACAACACAATATCTCTCACTTGGAACTCAATAATCCTCCTATGCTTATCAACATAGGAATTTTGACGGTCCTATACCGCCTTCAAATGAACTAGAATCTAATCTATACGTTCATTTGTTACTTTAACTACCTTTTTATTTGCCAGTTCTCATTACCTAACTTCTTCTCAACACAGGAGTACAACATTTCCTCCCATACAACATTTCATATGGAGGCATTCCAATACAGGAATGATAAACGTTATTGTATGAGAACACTGCTAAAGGTAATTAATCATCCCAACTACCCCCAAAATTAATTACGCACGCTTGTAACATATCCTTCAACGTTTGAATGGTCCTTTCACTTTGACCATCAATCTGAGGATGATACGCCGTGCTTATCAACAATCCTAATTCTCCCTGGAAATTTTTCCAGAAATGAGAAGTAAATCAAGTGTCTCGATCCAAATTAATCGTCACTGGCACACCATGCCTAGACACCACTTCTCTAACATATATTTCAATCATAATTGAACATTTACCCTTAGATAAACATGATCATTATACATGATTTTACATAATCAATTTACAATTGATTATTTGTTTTGACTTTCTTCATCCAAACCAAATCATACACTCAAGTGTATTTCTACATATAATAAATATCCTATTTCTTTACAAATAGGTATAACTCTGACTTTTTTTTTTTAAAGTCAAACCTCATGTATAATGTATTTAACACACCACCACAACCGAATGACTTATCATTCGCGTTATTCGTCTGCCTAGATAGACATTCTCATCTATCATTCATGTACAACCCTTATCACTTAACACAACACCTATGTGCACACAAAACTCCAATTGTGCATCATATTTCCCAAAAGTAAACTTAAACAATTTGACTCTTGAAATTTGATGTCTACACTCTTGTAGATCATCTTTTGTTCACACACCTTGTGAAATCTATTACATTGGATTTGCAAGTCTTATGTTCTGAATCAAAGCCTGCACATTACCAATTTAATGTCTACACATTTGTAGATCACCAAATCCACAGTATGATGGTTGTTTACACTCTTGTAAATCAACTCAAACATTATCATTAGTTGAATGTTCACATACCCTGTAAATCATTCAACTACAATAACAACACTAACCCTACCCATTTACCTCAACTTCAATTAAAACAACAATTCACATATATGCTACATGCACATACAATTGTAGTGTGGACTCACCCAATCCTACAACTACAAAACAATCAAATGGGTAATTTACACACCATTTGAACACATTCACAACACTTGTGATTCATTATCACAAGTTTAAACAACTCAATGGTAACAGGTGACTTACTATCATGTACATGTACATGGTTTACCCCCAATACCACAAAATGTGGACTTACATGACAAACACTAACGCCATTTCATTATGGACTTACATGACAAAAATTAATGCCACGCACCAGTGGTCTTACATTCGTTTCACACGAATGTGAAACGTCACCCATTATTTGTGTCATTTATTTTAAACATATAACGACACGTTCATTAGTTATGCCATTTATCATTACATTAATCAATTTCAACAATTCGAATACCACCCCATGTGGTTTCATATTCATATATTTCCACACAATGTGGATTATCATCAATTTATAGTGTCAACTATAAATTATTATTTAATAACACCTTTCAACTTATGCATTTAGCACATAACATTCATCCAATACTACAAAACATATATCAAGTAGTTCAATACCACCACCATGTGGTTTTATATTTTCAGCATTTCATGACACACATGGTCAATTTACCATTCAATTTATTACAATTACTACAAGTCAATTGCAAGTAGTAACAACCAATATAATTACATAACACATAAGCACTAATATGTCTTATGGTTGCATATTAATGAGTAGGTAACTCACCTATTCACATTAATCATAACTTTGACTTTTTAAAAGTTAACATCGTTCAACACATACTCACATATTGACCAATCCACACGCATGTGGGTTTTTCCCCAATACCTCACTAAGGAGGAATTACATGACAACTCAATGTCATTCCAAGATGGTTTTACACATCTAACACAAGGCCACTCACAAGTAGTCTTACAAACAATTTAACGCCACTCACAAGTGGTCTTATATGATAAATCCAATGTCATTCACCAATGGTCTTACATGTTAAACCCAATGCCACCCACCAGTGGTCTTACATGTTAAATCAAATGCCACCCACCAGTGGTCTTACATGTTATACATACAAAATGCCATATGTCATGGTCTTAAATTTGCTTTAACACTATTATGAATAGTTTTCAATTCAATGTGCCAATTACTATCAACATATAATGACACTATCACTAGTTATGAAATCATATCATAACATTCACCATACGTATACACATTGTATACTTACAACTCTATATATCACGCATATAGATTATATGCACATTATATAAATTATTAACATGTTTAAATCATTACATTTCAAACTTAAACAAATATGAACACATAAACATAATTATGTGTCCTTTTTCCCCATTTTACCCTCAACGGGTCAAATTTCACATTTTTGATTCGTGTATACACACTAAAACATTTTCCATGTTCAAATGGATTAATTTCCCCAACACATCAAGTGTTATTGCCTACACTCATGTAGGTTTTTTCACATTAATTCTCCAATTCATTTCTCTTGAATTGGTAACACTATTACTCACAAGTAATAGATACATGAAACTCATAACACCTTACCTAATCTCAATAACGTAAGTTAAAATGATTTCCATAAGAGTTTGTTCATATCATGTTTGTACTAGTAAGTTGGCCAGACATACTAGTCCACTCATTATATGCCCAATTCCTTACTTTCTTCATTTCATACTCCAGATATTGATTTCGGTTTCACATAATCACATAATCACATTTAACATGTAATGATTCACATTACATTTAACAATTATAATACAGGAAATAGATATGCTGACCTCATACATTCGGCATCATGATCGGGTCTTCGAATCAAACGTTATGTTTTCATATCAAGAGCACAAGAGTTTGAGATCAAGACGCACTTGATTCACTCAAACCATTGCTCTGATACCAACTCTGTAACACCCAAACCTTGCACACGATTACACGTGTCCAATCTTAGTCCCAGTTTAAACTTTATCAAAATTTTATGTTCGGAAGCGTGAAATTTCATTTTTTTAAGTTAAACACACTTAATTTCAATCATTTACATTTATGATTAATAAAAGCTGGTGTGTTTAAATTTGATCTCACCAAAGATTTACATAACGTTTAGTTCTGCTTCACAACGTGCCCGATCTGATGGCCCAATGCATATCTATTTTTGACCTGTAACATCACATATAAGTCACAATTAGTTCATATGAACTAAGTAAGTAACCCCAATGGTGTCTCAACAACAAAATGTATAAATACATTTTTCACAATCAATATTCAAACTGAGTCATTTCTATTCGAATTGACTCTCACCAGGTAATAATATCACATTACCAATCGTCAACTATTGTTCACAATAATTTAATCAAAATTACACTATGGTGTTCACATTTCTGTACTTCCACCATAGCTATTTGTCAGCACATCTGACTATTCACACATTTGTAATATCATAAATAATTCAAGTCTTAAGATGTTCACCCACCGGTACTTCCATCTAAGACAATTGCCAGCACCTCTGGCTATCCACCATTGTGGAGTCATATTTATTAAGTCTAAGATGTTCACCCACCGGTACTTCCATCTAGACAATTGCCAGCACCTCTGGCTATCCACCATTGTGGAGTCATATTTATCAAGTCTAAGATGTTCACCCACCGGTACTTCCATCTAGACAATTGCCAGCACCTCTGGCTATCCACCATTGTGGAGTCATATTTATCAAGTCTAAGATGTTCACCCACCGGTACTTCCATCTAGACAATTGCCAGCACCTCTGGCTATCCACCATTGTGGAGTCATATTTATCAAGTCTAAGATGTTCACCCACCGGTACTTCCATCTAGACAATTGCCAGCACCTCTGGCTATCCACCATTGTGGAGTCATATTTGATTCAGTTCCCGGATTAACCGGTTAGCCACACATTTGTGGTTCAACAATTTGGTTCCCGGATTAACCGGTTAGCCACACATTTGTGGTTCAACAATTAAATCAATTTCACCGGCTCATCCGGCTAAATTTTAATGCATTTATATTATGCACACCACACAAGCATAACATTCGTTTTGAAACTAATAATGCCTTCTCAAAGGTCTTATAATTCCATTAGATTCATTAATCAAGTTATGCCCCATTATTTTATAAACACCAAATCATATTAATCAATCACCGGGTCACCCAGTTATTCTAATGCAAATATATTGCATATACGTTTCCCATTGAAACTTAACAAACACAAACTAAAGGATTTCTCATCCCATAGTTTCAATTACATATTTAACATTATTCACATATATCAAATACGCAAGTAGACTCTTTCTACTACTTATATGTAATGTTACAGTAAGTTGGGTAACTTACCTGGTTCATACGGTTGTTCACTTCCTACAACCTCTTTTCCACTTCTGTGAATTGTCACTTGACTTTCACCACCAACACCTAGTTGCATATTCACACATATACAACTATATTCAATACATATAACACATACAATCAAGTTCAACACACTTGACTGATTTGACTTCCTCAAAGTCAATTTATCACATAACTGACTCTATCTTACTACGTTTAGCAAGTTTTAGTCAATTATCACAATTAATCATATTTCATGCCTCCCCAGGCAATTTATCAAATAACTGATGTTCATTATATTAGTTACGATCTTTAATCACTTTTATTATTTAATTTTTATTTAAGATCATAACTTGTTAATAATTTTAACATCAATTCATCAAAATCATCATTTAACCTATGGATTATAATCCATAATTTATTTAAAATCATATTCAACCCATCCTACTAGTTATCACGTCATGATATGGGTTTCATAACAACTGGACATCATCCCGGCTTCAAAACGAAGATTTCACCAACCAAATATCAATTTCTTCGTTTCTAACAATCCCTAGTTATCAACTAGGCAATAATCAACAACAATAACCATGATATCATTATTAAAATCTAGATCTAACTCATATTCTATCAAACTAATAGAAGAGGTCGAATCGTTACCCTTTCGGACGGATTTCTCGGATAGAAATGAAGATCAGGACTTGTAGAAACGTTTCCTAACTTGATCCGGATGTTTGGATGGCTTCAAAACTGAGATTTGGGGGTAAAAAGTTGAGTTTAGGCGTCTGGAAGTCGAGTTGATCGACCAGAAATGAAATCTGATCAAGAAAATCAGATATTTATGCGTTCTGGTCCGTCGCGTACCGCGGAGGATTTCCTTCGCGTACCTCCGCCGCCTTAGTTAGTTTCCAATTTTGTTTTCGCGATTCCGGGAGCATACGAACTCCGTTTTACGCGCCGTTTTCGCCCATGTTCACGATTTTTCGAGCTCTTTCCAATGGTTATAATTTCAAGACCTGAAAAATTCAAAATATATGATCTCTTATTTAACGCTATCTTCAACTTAGCGTATCTTGAAATCAGAGCCTCGTTTCGTGATTTCGCTTACACTCATTCTCTTCATTCTCGAGTTATGATTCTAACCTGAGAATTTTGAGTTGTCATAGTAACCATCACAATCGTTCAATTAACGATTATAGCAATTACATTTCGTTTTATTAAAAACGGGTCGTTACATGCTACCACTTACACTAATGCAAGAGCTCAAACAATGATAAATTTGCATAAACACATAAAATAATATAGCTTTGTACATGTATAATACAATGTCATGAATAAAACCCAAAGGTATTGGTTAATCTTATCGGAGTTAATCGAGTTTCCGCAATTAAGGTGGGTTATTATAGGATCATGATCATATAATGTATATGTGTATATATATATATATATGAAAGGTTCTTTTTATAATCATAAATATTGTCACAACTAATTAAAATTATTATTTATGTATGTATTTATTTATAACTTAACGTCACCTGCGACAACCCGACAATATGACTCCCTATCTCATATGGGCCTGTGGCGGAGCTTGACCAAAAGTGTAGGGGACTAAACTTTGCAACATTAAAATTTTTTTTCCCTAACGGCCTAACACTAACAGTTAAATGTTCGGGTTGGCGATTTGGGTCCGGGTCGGGTCAAACCGTCAAACAATAAAAAGTAACTTTTTTTAAAACAAATAAAGACCTAAATAATTATCATGATGAGTGAAAAAGATGAGTACCTTAAAGAAGATTACAACTCAGCCCGACGACCTTTAAGATTTTTAAATTCATCGATTATGGATTCTGAGTCAAAGTTTTTGGCAATTTCCTTCTCCAATTGAACATCTTTGACATTTTTGTTTCTCTTCACGTGCCTTATCACTCTCTTCATCAACAACTTGTTTTTTAAAAAATGATTCAATAGTTTTCCTTTTCCCCATGATATACCAAGAATCCGATACTAAATTTATTACCTAACAAAGTAACAATAAACAACAATAAAACAACAATAAACAACAATAAACAACAATTAAACTCTCTTCATCAACAATAATTTTGAAAGAAAAAAACCCAAAACCCTAAATGTTTAGATTCACTAACAAAGTACCAATAAACAACAATTAACCTACTCAAATACTTAATCAAAGCAAGTAAAAACAAGTAGGAAGATGTGAGAGGCGAAATTTATTACCTGGTTCACGCAAGAAGGCGGAATTTTCGAAGGAAGAAGCTGCCAAGCAGCTGGTCGCTCAGGCAGGGCCGCAGGGGCTGGGAGGCAGGGCCGGAGGGAGCTGGGGTGCGGGGCGGGGCGGGAGGCGGTGCGCGGCCGGAGCTGGTGCGGCTGGTGGTGGCTATCGAGAGCTGGGCGAAACACGAAAGCCGGAAGCGTGGGGGGAGATTTTTTTTCCTTCCTTTTTTGATTTTTCCTAAACCGGTTTAATGAAAATGTTAAAACTTTAAATTGGGTACTTGGACCGATTGGCAATTGGGCTGGGAAATTGAACTTGGGTACCAGCAATATTGTCCGCTTTGCCAAATTATAACTCACGGCTTTGTTTTTGGTCGTCCGGGTGAAAACTTCCCAGGGAGTCACCCATCCTGGATTGCTGTCACTTGAGCACGCTTAACTGTGGAGTTCTCCTATCATCCACTACCATTAAGCCCCAAAACGCGTTGTTGGTATAAGAGGCGAGTTATTACATATGAACCAAGGATCTCTCCTGTCTACGGCCGATGTGGGATTTGCCTAAGGTGTCACATACACCCCCCTTTGGGACTCATCCTCCTCGATGAGGTTTGCCCCGCTAGCCTCTCTGGCATGTAGGATCTGCCTAAGGTGTCCTCCAGACACCCCCGGGACTCATCGCCCTGGATGAGGTTTGCCCACATCCCGAACGGCACAGGAGTGACTCTGATACCATTCTGTAACACCCCGCCTCGTTTTACCAGCAATATTGTCCGCTTTGTCAAATTATAGCTCATGGCTTTGCTTTTGGTCGCCCGGGTGAAAACTTCCCAGGGGGTCACCCATCCTGAATTGCTGTCACCTGAGCACGCTTAACTGTGGAGTTCTCCTCTCATCCACTACCATTAAGCCTCAAAACGCGTTGTTGGTATAAGAGGCATGTTATTACATATGAACCAAGGATCTCTTCTGTCCACGGCCGATGTAGGATTTACCTAAGGTGTCACATAGTTGGGCACTTGGGCTTAATAAAAAAGACTATTATTTAAGTTAAGTCAAATAAATGAATTAAGTTAATAGTAAATAGTTTTTAGTTAAATCATTATTTTGATTTTATATGTTTATAAATTATTTAAAAAAATTATAATTTTATAGGGGAGGCGAAATAAATTTTTTTTTATAAATTTTACACTACGAATCGGAAAACTTACACTACTGAGCGAAAAAACACGTTGTTGGTATAAGAGGCGAGTTATTACATATGAACCAAGGATCTCTCCTGTTCACGGCCGATGTGGGATTTTCCTAAGGTGTCACATACACCCCCCTTTGGGACTCATCCTCCTCGATGAGGTTTGCCCCGCTAGCCTCTCTGGCATGTAGGATCTGCCTAAGGTGTCCTCCAGACACCCCCGGGACTCATCGCCCTGGATGAGGTTTGCCCTACATCCCGAACGGCACAGGAGTGACTCTGATACAATTCTGTAACACCCCGCCTCGTTTTACCAGCAATATTGTCCGCTTTGCCAAATTATAGCTCATGGCTTTGCTTTTGGTCGCCCGGGTGAAAACTTCCCAGGGGGTCACCCATCCTGGATTGTTGTCACCTGAGCACGCTTAACTGTGGAGTTCTCCTCTCATCCACTACCATTAAGCCTCAAAACGCGTTGTTGGTATAAGAGGCGTGTTATTACATATGAACCAAGGATCTCTTCTGTCCACGGCCGATGTAGGATTTACCTAAGGTGTCACATAGTTGGGCACTTGGGCTTAATAAAAAAGACTATTATTTAAGTTAAGTCAAATAAATGAATTAAGTTAATAGTAAATAGTTTTTAGTTAAATCATTATTTTGATTTTATATGTTTATAAATTATTTAAAAAAATTATAATTTTATAGGGGAGGCGAAATAAATTTTTTTTTATAAATTTTACACTACGAATCGGAAAACTTACACTACTAAGCGAAAAAACAGGCGGGCGCCCCCCCCCCCCCCCGGTCCCACTTAACCTACGCCCCTGCATATAAGAGGAATACACATATAGATATCAAAGGGTTTCTAGACTAATGATAGCCTCTTGACTTCTCTTATGAGAGGTCTTGGGTTGGAGTTTCACCTAGAGCAAATATTACTCTGGGTGAGCCAGAGGGTTTTCCTAGTTGTGTTATTTCCTGGGCAGACGAGTCAGGTCACCACGCTCTGTTAATCAGGCGGAAGGGTGATCTATTTGCCAGGATGATCCCGGGTGACCTGGCGTTTGCTGTTAAAAAAAAAAGTTAGATATAGATCTTACGAGTCACCATTATGTTATCAAGTTATGTCAACTTAAAGCCATATGGTCGTCTGGGTTTAGATGTTGTATTATGTACAACATGATCGTTCTTTGACTGACACGTGTTTTAACACATTTGAGGCCATAGAGTGTATAAGTTTAAAGCTTACCATCATAAGATGAATTTTAAGCATGCAACAATGATAAAAGAAGTTTTTTGAATCCATAAATTATTTATTAAGTTTTATTTCTATCTATTTTAAGAGTAAACTTCTCTTTTGCTCCCTGTGGTTTGACAATATTAACCATTTTGCTCCAAAACTTTCAAAATGATCATTATGCTCCATGTGGTTTGACAGTTTAATCATTTTGCTCCAAACTTTTCCATTATATCTCCATTATTCTCCGTTTTTTCGAAACCACAGGGAGCAAAAATGTTATAATTGTCAAACCACAATGAGCAAAATGATTAAACTGTCAAACCACAGGGAGCATAATGATCATTTTGAAAGTTTTGGAGCAAAATGGTTAATATTATCAAACCACAGGGATCAAAAGAGAAGTTTACTCCTATTTTAATAAATAAATTATGTTCGTATATCACCTTAATTTTGTTTTCTCGCATCTATATCTTATTAAATACATTTTATATTAAACAATAATATTAAATATTAAATATATTTTTAAAAATTTTTTAATTAAAAAAGATTTTTTAATACATTATAAATATCATGCGACGGTGTTTAAAAGTGTAATAAATTATTTTTTTTATTTACTGTGTTAAACTATATGAATTTTTATTCATATTTTATATCAAAAAATCATCTTATACTGCTTAAATTTTTATTGATAATTATTTCTTATATTTTCTATTTATCTCATGTAATACACGGGATATTAACCTAGTTGCATGATAAATAAATGTTTTGACGTATCATGTGTCAACTTTATAGATATCAAATAATTTAAAATAAATAATTTTAAATTTTATTTATTTAACATGTGTAATTCATAAATTTTTAACTTAATATCATTATATTTAATATCATTATATTTATGTTAATAAATTATGTCTTTGTGTTTAACCCAAGTTGATGAGATGAGTTGTGGTTTACCAAGAATTATCTTTTTTCATCATCAATCGAATCACTATTTGCAAATTGCAACCCAGGATTTTATTTTATCATCAATCCAGTCCTTGTTTACGTTTTTCTTTTTCTTATTAATGAATATATATATTTTACTTGTATGACTTAGATGTCTCGTGTTTTCTAGAAAAAATGATTCGATTGATAGGATTTGATATGATACTTATGAGATCGATGAGATTGATATTCAAATGTTTCTTCTTAAAGCGTGTTAATGAGTATGACTTGGGTTACTTCTGTAGGAGATGGGTTCACGTTTTTATTATAAAACAATAATAAAAATACATAATAACGATACACTCGTTATTCGTAAGAAATATTTTAGTACATTACCGGTTACAAGACTAAAATAAAAGAATATAAATTACTAGTTTATATACGAAACATGTTTTAATGCATGTCTTTGTTGGATACTCCAAATAGCGAGTCTTCAATCAAGCATCTTGACGAGCCGGTCACAAATACTTCAATACGCTTATGTCTTCCACCTATTCTTCATTGACATAGAATAAACATGTTGATGATTATGGTTGAGGTACGTATTCAATACGCTTCCCTTAAAACAGATTTCGCGCCTCTTCTCAAGACGTACGCGTCTGTCTCCCAGGGTACAACAACCGAAACAGTATGTGTACTGTCGGGATTAACCTTGCACCTGAAAAAGATTTCTTAAGCGAGAGATTGAAGAGTTGAGAAGGTTGAAAATTCTTCAAAGTTTGTGTGGGATGCTATGTAGTATTCTTTTCAACACCTTAACAAGACAACATATGTCTTCTATTTATACAACAAGTTTGTGATTCAAGAGTCTTGTCATAATACAAATAATCAATATATGTAATTTGAAGAGTCTTGACATAATACATATAATCAATACATGTAATTTGAAAAGTCTTGATTTAATTTAGTAAAATGAAGAGTTTTGATTTTAATTCAAATTAAATTTGATAATTAATCAAATTTATCAAATTTCCAACAACTTCAGCGTTGTAGTAGCTAGTACTCGAACATTGGTTTGAGGCATCTTCTATATCACTTCTTACACTGAAAAAGGTCACCTTTTAAGTCGTTGAAAAACCAAGCAACCAAATGTCATATTTAAAGCTTTCTGTTTTCACTTGAAGTAATATTTTGCATCTAGAAACCTTCATGTTAATATCTAATGATGAACAAACAGAAAACACATGCACAAAAACACCAAAACCTTGAACAACATCCTCCCATAATAAAATACAAAGCTTAAAACAAGTAACTAATATTCAACAACATTTAAACAATCGTTACAAGACCCGAAGTTTAACCCGAAATCGCCCATGAATGTTAAGATCTACAATCATCGAACATCAAGTTTACCAGAAGGACTACTAAGATTCCCCATTTTTTCCGTAATTTTATCTACTGTATTTGTACTCCACAAAGATTTAATTAAATCGCGTCTTTCAGATTGAACTTCCTGCGTGTCACCACCGCCAGGCGTCTCAGTCAAAAACTGTTCCCAAAAGACATCGTTTGCGCCAGTTTGCACTGGTGGCACCGCTGCTCTATCACCACCATCACCACCACCGCCGCCGCCAACTGGCTCTAGATTCACATCAATCCCTGATGATTTAGACTTCATCTGAGAATCTTGATTAATATGGATCAAAGAAACACTAGCAGGGTGGTCAGTATGATCCAGCTGTGGATCATAATTACCAAATTCATATTTTTCTTGACCTGCAGTATTTACATTATTGTTCACAAAATTGACCCAAAACTTCAAAGATGACTCCAATTTGTTTATTAGCTCATGAATTTCAAGATTTTCATTTTCTTCTGCATTGGCTTCATCATGTAAGTAAGTGGATATCAACAGTCTTCTCTTTTTGCTGTTTGTTTCCACATGTTGCAGGTGTGAGGAAGATGTTCCTGCTTTTTCTAGTAATCGAGCAAAAAATGACATCATTTTCTTCTTCTTTGATTGTATGGTCTTTAATCTTTCAAGCAAAATTGTTAACTTGATCTCATTTTCTTGGTTTTCTTGCTTGTGGGTCTGTAACTGAAAACGAAGAGAACCCGTTTCATGTTTTAATTTCTTGATTTCTTCATCATATTCCTTCTTTTCTGAAAGAGATAATGGAACTAAAGAAGTCCCTTGTGTCGGTGTCGAGTGGCTATAGGTCGGTTTCCTCCTGTGAATATTTTTTAAAAGGTGTCTTTGATCTTTTATGAATTCTTCGTTTGCAAATTCCCACTGGTCAGGATCTACCTTTTTAAAACCCTACATAAATCATTTTCATTAGATGGTGTTGAATAGTTTAGAAAGAACAGTTTTTGTTACATTAATGACACTAAACAACCTAAGCATGTGTACGAGTGACGTCAGTATATAACATGCAAAAGATGTGACAATACAGTTGGACAGGTCGGGACAGATATGGCTGACTAGTGAACACTTTGTTGTTTAATTTTGTTTTTTTTTAATATTTATTGTGTTAATTATGATCCTTAAACACTATAATCTAAAGTTTTTGAATGGATGTATGCACTAAGATAAACTTTTGCTATGTCTGACTGGTTTACCCATTTGACATGTTCCCTAAAGAGTCCCCACGATGGTGGCCTAGTGGTAAGAGGATGGAAATCTATAATGGAGGTCTAGGGTTCAAAGCCCGGCACCACCCAATTTTGCCTGGGTCACGCGATTTACCTCCTCATGTTGGCCATGGGACTGGTCGGTGAGGGGCACCTAATGGTGGCGTTCACCATTTTTTTTTGTTAGCTAAAAGAAACTATTTGACCCATTGGATATAATACTCAAACCAAATCGACCCGTTCAGAAGTAAATGGGTGAAAGAATGCCACTAGTAACTGAACACAACAAACAACAACAACAACCTTACCCAGTATATTCCCATTTTTCAGTAGGGTCTGGGGGGAATGATAGATACAAACCTTATCCCTATCCCAATTGGGATAGAGAGGCTGCTCCGAAAGAGTCCCCGGCTCAAAGTTATCGTTTGAAATTGATCATCCCAATGATTTTAACGTTATTTTCACAAAATAATTGAAATAACGTTAAAATTAGTGCACTTTTACTTTTGCCCCTTAAGGGCCCACACATATATACATTATATGTGTGCACCACAAATGAGGCGCTAGTAACTGAACACAAAAGGTGTTAAAAAGTAGAGCATGTTCTTCCAATGAAATCCATGGTTCCCTAGATGTGCATTTTTTTCAATTTATAAGATAATGATTAATAAGCCCTAGGAAAAGCTACTTTCAAAATCCATACGATACAAACAAACAAACAAACAAACAAACATACCCAGTGAAATCTCACTTAAAAGTAGGGTCTGGAGAGGGAAAGATGAACACAAACCTTACCCCTACCCCCATAAGGGTAGAGAGGCTGCTTCAGACGAGACCCCCGGCTCATTATAATTGAAATATTAAATGTCTCGAAAACTAATCTAGAATAATTAAGCGAGGTAACATTAATCAGGAATCAGGATAGTAGGATTATGCACACGTTTATATAGATAAGAAACAACAAGCAAGCGCATATGCATAAAAATACTAAGGGGGTGTTTGGATGTGTGTTTAGACTGATTATTTGCGCTTGAAATCACAAGAATCGATTTATAGTGTTTGGCAAGAACTAAATATTATTAGGATCTTCATATTGTTTATGGTCAAAATAATCAGATTTTGATAAGTAGGTAGGGAGTTGATGCAAAAATGTCTCTGAATTCAGGCACGGGGCACCTAATTATCTTAATGAATGAGGATAATTCTTCAAGACTGTTGGCATTGTGCTTTGAAAGTAATCATCTAACATAATTTGCTTACAAGGTCATTTTATGTGTAAATATTTAAAACAATCAAAATTTGTCAAACGCTCAAACAACTAAACAAACAATGATAACCATACCCAATAAATTCCAATTGTAGCAGGGCTATTTGTAGGGTACGGGGAGGGTGGGGATATAGGCATACCTTATCTCTATCTATGAGGAAAGAGAGTCTAAAGACTTCCAGCTCATGAACAAACAAACACACGCAAATAGGCATAATCAAGAAAAATACAGAAAAACGAATATACAGAGCAACTAATAAAAGTGAAATGGTGGCATGATAATTGATAAGTGGCAAATATGTAATACTTCTATTTCAAACATCATAAACACATATAAACACCATCTTTAATAACCCTTTCTTCGTATGGTTCTCGTTCTCGTTATCCCATATCACATAATAAATGTTAGAATGTAATGTCAGTTGTCATTTGTCAAACAACCCTTATGAACGAAAAAACCGAAAGAACATGCTTACATATGTATTAAGCTGTCGAACGAAACTTGAGAAATTGTTGTGCTTGAAGTATTTTGGAAGCAAATCACTAGCGAACTCGGGTGGATTCCAAACAACAAAACTGCTCCCAGTATGGCTCCAAGAAACAATATGATCTGTCAAAGGGTCATCCACCATTTCATATGTTTTAGTGAGAAATGGTGGTGATGAATTTGAAACCCCTTGAGAACTATCCATCATAAGATCAATTATCTTCAATCAATCACTTTCAGCCTATGAAATCAAATTCATGTACTCTAAAATCATCTGGATCAACAACCCTCTTAATTTCAATTCTATTAAATTGAACCAACCTGTAGAATCAGAACCAATCGATGAGCACAGATTATCATAAATCACAAGGATTTTACAGTTAAAGATTCAATTTCCAATAAATTGAACACAAATTTCTCGATATTCGTCATAGAAATTGGGGCATTTATAAAATTGAACAGATACAGACTTCAGAAACTGAAATTATAACATGACCCAATGATCCCCAACTATTGGATTTCAAAAAATTGTAAGAACATGGGGTTATAATGTTAGATCAAAGAAAGTATCAGTGATTTCAGAACCGGAGGAAATTACCTTGAGCAGAATTGGGGAAGAAGATAAAGGAGTTGACTTTGAAATTTGAAGTTAGACCAGCTATGATTTGATCAAATTGAAGCTGAAATAGTGTGATTGATTTTCTGTAAGACGGAGAAAAGGGTTTGCGATTGACGATAATTTATGATCTGGGTTCGATTTGGAAAGAAACTCAAGCAGCCAGAGACACGGGTGGACTTTAAGGAGCCGCCACCGCCGCCATGTGTCTTCTATATGAATTAACGATCATTAATTGCTTCTGATTAACAAAAGTTACTTTAGATAAATCGGTGTAAGATTTCAAATGTTTTTTTGGAACGGATTGGTACAAGGACATTCAAGATGAGATTTCGACCGTCTCATCAGATTTGACGCTCTAGGGCCTACGCATGAGTTCACCCACTACAACTAGGTAAATCTCCTGATCTTGACTCAGTAAATATGTTTCAGTCTGAAATCAAACCTAAAGACCAAGACCTTTTATAAAAAAGTCAATAAAGTAGCATTAGACTAGAAATCATTTGGTAATATTTACGAGGATGTCTAACTCCTAAGAAAACCTTGACCATGACCATTGGTAATTGTTGATTACACCATCATTAAATTTAGTATAACATTAGCTAATTACTATAAGTTAGAGTTTTTTTTCCAAACAAGTGTTAATGCAAAAGTTATTTACCATATTTGTGTAGTTGACAAAATATTTACCAAAATAGTGTTTTAGAAAAAAAAAACTATCTCACTTCTAATCTTATTGGCTTAAATCTAAACCAAGATTATATATATTAATAAAAAAAAACTATGTTGCTTATCTAACAATTAATAGATATTTTTATTAAGTTTTAATTGCTTAAGTGATAATTTTTGTCACTTATATGCGTGTGTGTGTTTCGTGTTTTTTTTTTCCCCTCTTTAGGTTAGGTTTATTCGTAAATTTTAACATATTTACTTTGGATTTTATTTCTTGAACAAATTCAATTACAATAAATTAAAAAGACGTGCATGTAAATGTAGAGTAAATATTAAATAGTATACCGAATTTGCCTTTCAAGAAAAAATTAGTATGCCGAATTTCTAAAACATATTAAACTAAAAATAATTGTCTTAAAATATATTATAAATTATTTTATTAGTGTTATCATAATCTTATATACAATAACTAATTAAAATCATGTTAATGTATAACTAATAACTTTATATGTATCAGGTAGGGGTGAGCATGCCAAACCGAAACCGAAAAAAACCGAAAACATAACCGAAAATAACTGAAACTGACTTAACTAGTCGGTTACGGTTAAATAGGGCAATAATCGAACCATTCAGTTACGGTTTTGGTTTACCCAGCTCCAATAACCAAAATAACCGAAACCGAACTGATATATATATATTTTCATGTATTTTTCATATGTTTTCTATGTATGTTCATGTATTTAAATCATATTTTTATGTGTTTTAACCTATTTTCATGTATTTGATTTAATTTTCATATATATGTATGCTTAAAAGAGATTAAAAACATCTTCAAACAATAAAAAAGAGTTCGATAACCAAATTTATAACTTTAAAATAATTACCACAAAAATAACCGAAATAACCTAAACCGACCTATATAACCGAAACCGGCCTCTATAACCGAAATATTGCTTATTTTAAAATTACTTCATTAAAAAAATTACAAACGTTCTTATAATAAAACAAATATTACAAGGTTTTCTAAATAATAGTACATGCCTTCGTATAACTTATTTAAATTTAATTTATTTAATGGATAAAAGCCTAACTAAATATATCAATATCTAGTTTAATATACTTGTTAATATTTAATCTACCTTTAAATATCTTTTTAATTTAATTTGCTTAACGTATGAAAACCTAGTTAAATACATTAAATTTTACTAATGGATGAGCATTTAAACATTTTAAACCTATTAAAAATGAGTATTTTCATGTCAAAAGAAATTACCTATACATTTTAAAAGCTATTAAAAATGACCTATTAATAGTGATATAAGCAATGCTTTTTTTATTAATTTAGGCATTCTTGATTTAGATTTAAGCCAATAAGATTAGGAGTGAAAGAAATTTTATTTTATAAACACTACTTTGGTAAATAATTTTTCAACAACACCAATTTGGTAAATAAGTTTTGCATTAACACCTATTTGGTAAAAAACTCCTATAAGTTATTAGTCGTTAAACAAAGAAGTTCTTCTAAAATTGATTTCAATATATATTAACTCAAATTTAGAGGCTCAAATGCTAAATAAGCAAAATCATGAACTATGTATGACATATTTCATATTGTTGTGTTATTTCTTTTGTTTTATATATGTTTTTTCATCTTTGTGCTGCATCTTAATGCCTTCATTAACGATTTAGTGTCTGCGCTACACTTTTGACTTCAGTAGCCTTCATTTATCATTTAATCACTTTTGAGCTACATCTTCGGCTATAGTGCTAATACGACTTTCGATGTATGACTATAGACTTGCAAATTTGGCTATAGTAAATATGTATTAATTTCTTTAACCGAGTCAAACTCGTTGAGTCATTACTATGAGTTGACACGAGTAAGATTATATGTGAAGGGTAATACACCTTGCCATCCCAAGTAGGAGAGCAATCATTTTATAGAAGAAGGTTACATAAAGGTTATAGAAGTTAGAGAGGTACAATAAAGAAATCAAATAAAGAACAATAAATAAAGTAAATAAATATATATCAATGAGATAGATTAATATCCCCTTCAAACGGAAGGTAGCAGACCCAAGCGGAGCAAACGTCGAAAATACTCAAATTGAGATCGAGGCAAGTTCTTTGTGAAGATATCAGCAACCTGTAGTTTGGTAGGAATAAACCGAGTATGCAGCTTCCCCGAAGCAACCAACTCGCGAAGAAAGTGATAATACAGTTCAATGTGTTTCACTCGTTTGTGAGATATAGGATTTTGAGTTAGAAAAATAGCACTCCGATTATCACAAAGCAACGTAGGGCGAGCAGGAGGTAAGGCATGTCGTTCTTTAAGTAGATGAGTAAGCCAAATGAGTTCAGTAGCGGTATTGGCCATCGCACGATACTCAAATTCATAACTAGAGCGAGCAACCGTAGGTTGTTTCTTGGCACTCCAGGAAACTAAATTACCTCCCAAATAGATGGAATAACCATATATTGAGCGTCGTGTCTCAAGACATCGAGCCCAATCCGCATCAGAGAACCCAAATAATACGGGATCCATACGTTTGCTAAAGGTCAAGCCATAAGATAAGGTGCCTTTAATGTAACGTAAAATCCGCTTGACATATGTGTAGTGATTGACAGTGGGATTACATAAGAACTGGTTGACTTGATTTACCGCATAGGCAATGCCAGGTTTAGTGATTGTCAAGTACTGTAGGGCCCCACCAATTGAACGATAATGGGTTGGGTCTGAGAGCGGTTCACCATCATTCGTTATCGAAATATTGGGAGATAATGGGGTGGCCACTGGTTTGACATCAAGCATCTGAGCGCGATCTAGAATTTCTCGAGCATATCTAGTTTGGCTTAAAAAAAGACCATTAGAGGTAGGAACAACCTCAAGACCAAGGAAATAATTTAGACCCAAATCCTTAATTGCAAACTCCTTATGTAGACGAGTAATAAAAACTTGCATAGTGTGATTCAGATTACCTGTTAGGATTAAGTCATCCACATAAACCAACAAATACATAATACAATTATCATACTTGAAGACAAATAATGATGGATCAGCTCGACTAACAACAAAACCAGTGGTTACAAGAAATGAGCTGATTCGGTGAAACCACGCCCTAGGAGCTTGTTTGAGACCATAAAGGGCCTTATTTAACTTGCACACATGATGAGGATACCGAGGATGAATGAACCCCGGTGGTTGTTCCATGTAGACTTCCTCGACAAACCATGAAGAAAGGCGTTATTGACATCGAGTTGATGCAACCGCCAATTGTTGATAACACTCAAAGATAGAATAACACGAACTGTGGAGGCCTTAACGACCGGGCTGAATGTATGGGAATAATCAATACCCGGAGTTTGAGTGTACCCTTGAGCAACAAGGCTTGCCTTATACCGGTCAATGGTGCCGTTCGAACGATATTTTGTTCGCTATAACCATTTGGATCCAACAACCGGACGCTGCAATGGCCGAGGAACCAGGTGCCATGTGTTATTCTGGTGTAGTGCTTCAAGTTCAGATTGCATGGCACTAACCATTTAGGATCCTTAGCAGCAGCTTTGTATGTTTTGGGATCAGTTGAGGCAAGTAAGGAGGTGTGCAAAGGGTGAGAAAGGAATTGAGAAAGATCAGCAATATGACGGGTTTTGAAGATACCATCTTTTGCACGGGTAGTCATGGGATGAGTGTTTGTAGTAGAGCGGACAGTGGGTGGGACGGGTGCAGGGATGGGATCAGTGGGGACATTTAAGGGTTGGGCATTTAAGGGTTGGACGGGTGCAGGAATGGGATCAGGAGGGGGGAGGTCATCATTGGCAGAGACATTTAAAGGTGTAGTGGGGACAGTAGTAGAAGGGGTGAGAGTAGGAGGATTGGAAGCAAGAGGATTTGGAGATGGTGTGTCAGAACAAAGTTGACATGGAACAATGGGAGTGGGGGAAGTACATGGAGTAGGGGAGGGTTTGGAGGACACAGATGGTGGGGAATGAGAGAAAATATCTCTAAATGATATAAGATCAAAGGTAGACGGATGTTTATCAGTGGTGGGGAAAGCAAGAGGAAAATTGGTTCCTCATCCTTGCCTAATAATCTTTTTTTGCATGATATATTAGTTGTCCTGACTCTCACCAAAAACTTGCTTTCTGTCAGTAAATTAACCCGGGACAATAATGTTGATGTTCGGTTCTCTTACCCTACTTTTGTTGTTCAGGATCAGATCACACACAAGGAACTAGCCCAAGTAGGATAGCAATGTGAAGGGTAATACACATTGCCATCCCAAGTAGGAGAGCAATCATTTTATACAAGAAGGTTACATAAAGGTTACAAAGTTAGAGAGGTACAATAAAGAAATCAAATAAAGAACAATAAATAAAGTAAATAAATACATATCAATGAGATAGATTAATATTATAACTACATACAAAATCAGTCTATCGCTTGGTTAGAAAATCATGTTGAGCTGGTTCAATTCGTACTTTTGCTAGCTCGAGTCTGAGTTGTTGTTGGCTCATAACAAACTCGATTCATGATATGTTATTTTCTTTATTTATTTTTTTATAATATGAAAGCATGGGATTGGATGTTATATATATATATATATATATATATATATATATATATATAGGGGAAGGTTAAAAATATAACCCACTAAATGCGCGCTAACCCAAATAACTTTGGCAAGATGAAGCCGAATCTTGGATTTTTTTTTGAACATCATTGTAACACATTTTGAACACCATGTTCTTTTATGAGTTTTGGCTAATTCATCATCGTTCAAAAACTAACAGTACTGTAAGTTTGTAAATATTTAAAACTTACAGTACTGTAGCACAAAACTTACAACGATGATATTTTTTAAACGGTGATGAATTTCCATGAACTCATAAAAGAACATGGTGTTCAAAATGTGTTAAAATGATGTTCAAAAAAAAAAATCCAAGATTCGGCTTCATCTTCCCAAAGTTACTTGGGTTAGCGCGCATTTAGGGGATGGTTCCATTGTTAACCCTTCCTTATAGCGTTAACCGCTTAACCCTGACGTTTTTTGCCCGAATCTTTGTTTTTTTTTCATGGTTTTTATTATACATAAATAGGGGGTTTCTTTTTCGTGTTTTTGCTAATTCATCACCGTTTAGAAGTTATAGTAAGTGTAAGTTACTTACACTTACTTACATCAGATAGGGATTGTAAGTAAGTGTAAGTAACTTACACTTACTATAACTTCTAAACAGTGATGAATTAGCAAAAACAAAAAAAAGAAACCCCTCTATTTATGTATAATAAAAACCATGAAAAAAAAAACAAAGATTCGGGCAAAAAACGTAGGGTTAAGCGGTTAACGCTATAAGGAAGGGTTAACATTTGATCCTTCCCCTATATATATATATATATATATATATATATATATATATATATATATATATATATATATATATATATATATATATTCATTTGTATTGGAACACTTGCAACAAGAACTCATAAGATTGCTAGTAGGAAGACCCATGATCTTCTATGATCGAACAAAAGATTCTATCATCTATGTCGTCAAGAACATTTATGAATGTGTTTCTTTGTTAGAGTGACTTCTGTAAAAACATATATACCTAAGTTGATACCATATATCTAAACTTATTTGTTATGAATCAATATTAAACTTGAA
This sequence comes from Mikania micrantha, assembly GCA_009363875.1. Classification (NCBI taxonomy): domain Eukaryota; kingdom Viridiplantae; phylum Streptophyta; class Magnoliopsida; order Asterales; family Asteraceae; genus Mikania; species Mikania micrantha. Next base: position 54,182,090 of record CM018689.1, read on the forward strand.
GTTGAATTGACTATATATGATTAAAACCCAAAAATCAAAGCTTATTTGAATGAAAATCCAAAGCTCAAATACACCCATGGAATACACAAAATCAAAACTCATTTGAATGAATTCTTAAATATTACATGTTCGGATGACAAATAGTGGACAATAGATGTTTCTCCTCAATCATTCAAGTCGACACCTTTGACGTGTGGAAAACAATGAATTGGTATGTGTGTGTTTGATGATAAATTGATAACGATAAAGAATGGACTTAGATAATTTTTTTTAATCTGATAATAAAATAATCAAAATTGTCAATTAAAAGATTGATACAGAGTGTGATATTTTAAGGTTTCAATGTAACAAAAGGGGCTTAAGTAATTTTTTTCGTATTATGTAATTTATTTTTTAATGGATGATTCACATATATATATTGTGTCTTTCTAAATTTGAATTATTAAGCTTATGATATGAATCCTCATTGTTTGTTTGATATATTTTTCCCCAACACTAAATATCAGATGGATCTCCTTTCAAATATGCAATTTACTCAATTATATACTAGAAAAAATGAGTAAATCTGATATATTTAGTAGCGGACCAAATTTTTTTTTACACTGGGCGAAAGTTTTTTTATGATTGTTTGATTATCATTATATAATATATTTTTTTCTCTTCTGTTCAGGTTGAGTTGAGTCGAATCAGGCTGATTCATGTTAAAAAAAGACAATCAAACTATTTTAATATATAAAAACATAATATATCTAAAGTTGTTCTTTATGAGTTTTTATTTTTTTTAAATACTTCCAAAACAACATGAAGATTTTTAAGGAAATTTTTTTCTTTCAAAAAAACAAGTACAACTATCACTTAAAATTCTCATCACAATTCCTATCATGGAAATTTAAAGAAGACGATTGCAAAATATTAAGTGTGTCTGTCAAAATTTTAATATATACATACTACTGGGAAAAATTTTCAAGAAGGGAGACTGCTTTCCAAACCCACCAATGTAGGTATGTCACTGGATATGATCCATGTGATTTGCTAAGACTTTATTATTAGTTTATAGGTTTTATAAATTACTCATATGGTCCCAAACTTTAAACATTTGTAACACATATAATCCTTATGTTACCAAATTACTATCACATAATTGACCAAATTACCTTATATAAGAACTATATATGTTACAAATGTTTAAATTTTTGGACTATTTGATTAATTTATGAAACCTATAAATAAACCACAAGAATCAATAAAAACTCTATAATTGCGATGACCCGTATATTTGAAATATCTGATGGCATCAAAACCCACCCGACCCAACGAAGCACCCGGTGAAGCTGAGAGCGAGGCACATGACACGTTGTTATATGTCCACCCATAAAAAAGAAAATCCCATTATTTGTCTGCAATGTGAACCGTTTAAAATGGTGATCTTCACTGAATCAGCAGCAGTTAACAGTTTGCAATAATGGCGAATGAAACCGCGAGACGGCGAGTTGAGATGATCGGAGCTCACTTCTCCGCCGCCGACCACGTCTCCGCCACCGCAGTTGCCGGTCATGTCTTCCATCTGGTAATCTTCTCTCGTACCGCGTTAAATTGATTGTGTATAATGTTTTCGAGCCATAAATGAGTCCGATTTTCGACCTAATCGTTCCAAAAGTTGTTAAATTTGAATTTGGCAAGTTCTGCAACCAAGCAACCGATATGTAGCAGAATTTGTTTTGTTTGTTAGATATGATGAACACTAAGACCGGTGTTGCTACATATCAATCAATCAGCTGGCCAGATTACTATATCTAGGTGACTAGGTTAAAATTATTAATTTATTATGTATAAAGTTACTACTGTGTTAATATAGATATGATATAATGCTGTAGATATAGTAGCTATATGTGATCTGAATATGGTTATAATGTTCTGTTTTGAAAATTACTACTTGTTTCTTTGCCAATCTCTTATCTCATAGCTTATGTGATATAAATCTACTCATATTTCCATGAAAAAGGAATATTTGAGATAATGAGGTGATGAAAACAGTGGACTATAGTGATACTTCTATACTTAGTCATGTAGTCATGCAGATAACACAAGAACTAGCATACTCATAATCTCATATTTGAACTACCCGGATAGAAGAAGTGAGTTGGCTAAAAAAGGCTCAACTTAAAATTGGGCCCAAATTTAGATTTTCTTATAAAAGTGTTTGATTTATTGAATTATGCATTAAAAAATATATCAATTTTCGTAAGAAATGTTCTTAATTATTTGCGGTTCAGCTTTGTGTCATGGTTTAAATACTTTCCTAAGGAAGTTTCGTAACTTTAATCGTGGAATTGATTCCCCAAACCTGATCCTTCTTTTGCTGAGTAGCTATATATTATATAAACTTTGCTCATTTGGTTGCTTTTATTGCCTTAGAATTGCAGTAGTGGTTTAAACTCCATCAAGAGGAGATGTGATAACGCTATGCATTTTGCCAGACAAGATTCTAAGTCCCAAGGTTGTTTCATGAGGCCAACTTCAACAAAACAGGTCCTGGTCAATGAAAGTCAAACGTTGATTAAGTGATGGCCCCCACAAACATTGCTGGGAACCAAAAATGTTTCTCAACATAATCCATATGAAATCCTAACTTAAAATTGGTTCCTTTTTAATTTATATTAAGCAAATTAACATTTACCATTTCTTTGACAGGATTGTATTGACCAATCAAGATTGACATTCAAGTCAACTCATTCCCAAAAAGACATGTCATCTGAACTTGCGGCAACACCCTTGTTTTCTCAGCCAGCCAGCACAAATTTGGATGTTCCAAAAGTTAGAAATGTTCAATATGATGTCAGTGATTACATGTCGCCTTCATTACAACCACCTGCATTTTCTAGAACCATAGAAAGGGATGTACCATTGAAATTCAGCCAGAAGAACAAAACACATGCTACCGAACGTCTTGGTAATTAAACTATAACAAATTAACAACTTGATTCCTTTTAATTTTGTACACCTCACATTATTATTCCTTTATATATGTTTGAAAAAACTCAAGTGTGTTGTTTAGGATTGGAGAAAAATTTATCCCCAAGGATGGACATTATAGAATCCGGAGGAAAGTATGTTCTGCTGATAGAATTACCAGGGGTTAGTATAGATGAGATAAGAGTTGAAGTTGATAATACAACGTAAGATTATTTCTATGAAGTTTGTGTAATGGGTTTGGGTTGAAACGGGTCATTTTCTAATTCAGGTTGGTTGGAACAGACTGGGTTAGGTTTTGTTGACCCCAAAATAAATTCAATTAATAACTGATGTGTTAATCTAAGATTACAAAAACAATGTTATAACAATACTAATTTTAATTTTTGTATAAACGAAACTGAAAGTTATATGCTCATAAGCATAAAAGTATAAAAGATGAAAGTTTTTGATGACTTTCAAAGTCCGACCCATTCCCCTTTTAGCTTAATATATTGATTCGACCCGTTTGAGATAAAACATTAATCAAGTTGGCTCATTCATAAAGTCATGGGTTGAAATTGTCACCTTTTTTAAAAAAATTGTTGGTAGTTTGACTGTGCAAACAACCAATGGAAAGACTAGAGCCTGCTATTTAAGTGATTGCACAAGCTTGTCATATTACAAAAAGGAGATTCTAGAAGGACCCTTCAAATTCAAGTGGCCCCTGCCCTTCGGTGCGAACCCAGATTCTGTTTCAGCTGAATTTATGTAAGTCTGCACCTTAAACTTCTTCTTTGTGTTAGCATTTATCCTTGTCTGGTGTTACGGTTTCTTAGAATGATTAGTGGGTCAGGCCAGTTGAGTAACAAATCAGGTTTGTGGAAAAGCAAGTCTCTTGGTACGGATGACTTTGAGCTGAACACTATTTTTCTAGAATTACATATATTTAAACAATTAGCGTGTTGGAATGACTTTTAAAAGTTGCATTATTTCAATAACAACTAAATTTTTAATTAAAATGATTTGGGAGGCTTAAGTCATTAACTTACATTAAGCTGCAATTTAGACAACTTTTTACTTGATCCACCCGTTTTCTTTTTAGTTAATTTGTTTAATTGTACCTGTTGCATGTTCCAGCCATATAAGTTAACCTATGGTCTTCCCTAACGAAATTCGAAGTTGATAGAACATTACTTATGCAGGGACGGCCTTTTACGTATTACTATTGCTAAACTTTGAGTCCCGGTCTCATGACACAACTTATCGGGTAATTCGTAAATATATACTTGTATTTTTTAGATTTGATCTAAAGTTATACATGTTGTTTAATGATTATAATTTGTATACTTTGATACCCCATATATTTTTTTTTTGAACGGCATTTGATCTCAACGTGTGAACCACTGATTTCCAGGCCATGTCACCAAGGTCTAGTTACCATGACCTCCGTTGAGACCCCACCACCACCCCAGGAGGAAACCGCACCGGAAAACCCCCTGACCTCTCAAGAACCCCTATTTCGTCTTGAGAGGGATTTGAACCCATGACCTTCCATTTGGAAAGCCATGAAGATACCACTAGGGCAAAGCCCCTTTGATACCCCATATATAAATCACTTATGTGTGTTGTTTCTATGTTAAGAATTTCTTGTGTTTGGAAACGTCCCCTGCATAGGGTGAACATAGAACTGACGTGGGCCTATAAGTCCAAATTGAAATTTGAATTGGATTGAAACTTTGGACAGATTTATGTACGTATTAAATAGCAAATTTGCTTTTTATAAAGATTTTCTTGGTTACAAGTGAGAACTCTTTACCCAAAAACTCACGGGAGTTTATCAGTAGGTGGCTAACTAGGGATATTGAATGGGTCGGGTTGGCAGCGAACCTGAAAAATGTACACCAAGTCACCAACCCAAACCCGACAATCAGGTCAGACTCATCAACCCGAACCTGACCCGTTTGACCTGAATGATATATATTTACTTTTTATATTCTACTTTGAAATCATAAATTATACTCAAAATCTATATCTATCTATACTATATAATAAAAGAATAACAAATTTGCCATATGTCACCCTCCTACATTACTAATGTCACATGTCACCTTCTTAAACTAATATTGTCACATGTCAACTCCTTATCACTTCACTTAATTCTCTCTCTCTTATTAAATAAATTATTTCACTTATTAAATAATATAATATTAATAACTAATATCTTATTTATCTTTTTATTATAAAGCATAAATTAAATTCTAAAATCAAAATTTTTAAAGTAAGAAATATTTTATTTTCAAAAAACAAAATTTATGTAAAAAACAAGTTATCTTAAAAAAAATGTTTTTTTAAATAAAATATATTATAACAGGAGTTTTTAAACAATGAAATTTTTATCATATAACGACGTTTTTTAATTTATTTAAATTCTGAAGTTATAAAAATGATAGAAAAAGTTACATTTTTGTTCCGTTATGTTTAAAGCTAATTTAAATTGAGTCGTTGAACTTTAATAATTACAAAAATTATATTTTATATTATTGGTTTATAAAAGTTAGTTTTTAATATAATAGAAACTGAAGTTTTTAATGTTAGTTATTTCAAAGATATCAATTATTACACATTAAAAGGTCATATATCATTTGTATAATGATTAAAGTTTTTAATTATTTTTTTCTTACTTAAAAAATTTATTAATATGTAATTTAATCATTTTATATAAAAATATCGTTTTATAATCTCTAAATTTTGATTACTAACTATTTAATATTTTATATCAAAATCCGTGTGATACACGGGTTAATAACCTAGTACATTATATAATCATAACGCAGTAAACTGTAAACAACATACAATAAGTTATGTAAATACATTAGTTTCCAAAATAAAATAAAAGCATAATTTAATAAAAATATGTTATTTTTTCAATCTTGTTTATAGCATATGTTTTTTTCTTCTAAATAAACGGGTCAGCCTACCAACCTGATGGGTTGGCCCGAACTTGAAATGGACCCGAACCTGTTTAGCCTAAACCCTAACCCAAAAAATTCGTTTTAGGTTCGTGTCATGTCGTAAATTCACGCCCCTAAGCTAACCAATGGAATCAGGTAAAAGTCCTGTAAAACATAACTTTTGTTGAATGTGTGATACTGGTGTTTATTAGTTGAGGTTATTGTACTATTCATTGTATTCGACTAGGGTTGTAAGTTCTAACATCCCAAAATAGGCATGGATAAAAAAAATTGTACGTTTTAGTATCGTCAAAACATGTCAACCCCACCACGGCCAGGACATTGTTCGCCTTTTCGTACTAGCTCACACCTTTGTTCTTAGTGACCATATGAGAACTTACTAAGAGGTCAACATCTTTGTTGTATTCTCATTCATAGCAAGCTTAACCTTTGAGTTTTTATAGGACATGTTGTGTTTGCGACTTTATAGCATGCCATCTATGTTTTAATGACCGGATCAGACTTTGAACTGGACGTCTTACAGGTTCACTTGCCAGACCAGTTAATTTTGATTTAAAAATTAGATGACATCATAAATACTTAAAAAACAAAAAACAAATTATAAAATTATAAAAAACATTTGAAGAACATAATTAGTGTTTATATAAAAATAAACGCGCTTTAAAAAAATTTATGGTTTAAATGTTTAATCTTAATGTTTTATCATTTGGATTTTAAAAGAGAAGAAAAATACTCAATCCGACAACCTTATTTTAGACGGGTCCAGTTTTTAACAACACTGCATGTGGTACATGGTATGATGTATTATAACACATCATCTTTTCTGTTCATAGTCAGTGTGAGATTTGTTTGATGTGTTCTAAACACTCCTCTTAGGGACTTGTTAATGAGGTTTGCTGCATTCCCACCATGATCATGGTATTATCCGCTTTACCTAATTGCCTCAACTAGCTTACATTTTTGTTCTTGATGACCACTCATCCTTAACACTTTTGAACGTAGAATTCTTGATTTATTAAAGGATGCGTTGTGTTTGTGGCTTCAAAATGAGATATCTATTTAACCATCTCTTGTGTTCATGGCGCCACTATAGTGGATATGGGTTTTGCATAATGTGTTACTCAAAAAAAAAAAAAGGTAAACACCACCATTAGTCGCCCTTTACCGACCGATCTCACGGCCAACATGAGGGAGGTAAATCGCATGACCTAGGAAAAATTGGATGGTGTCGGGCTTTGAATCCTAGATCTCCATTATAGATTTTCACCCATTTACCACTAGGCCTCTATCACGGGTACTTAATGTGTTACTCAAAGGCTCAAGTACAAACTGAAACCTTTTATAAATAGTTGGTGTTTTATATATGGTTATTATATTTAGGGGTAACTTTAAGTGTTCTAATTAAGCCATTAAAAGTTTTTTTTTTTTTTTTTTGTCTTTTTAAAGTCAATCAACTTATACTATGTGTTCCAATCATGTGTAATTTTTTTATTAATATTTTAATTTTTAAAATTAATTGAGGCAACGAAATATATATGAATATTTATAAGTATTTAATTATTAATATTTCTTAGTTTCATTTAAATTTAACAATTTTGAAACTTTGCTATTAATTCGTAAATTTGTTTTCTTCACGATTACAACTTATTTCAAGTTAATTAGAAAAAAAATCACTTATTATTAATAAGTATTCATATATGTTTCATTTGTCTTTATTAATTTAAAAAAATTAATATTTATAAAAAATTACATATGATTGAAACACTTAGTAACATTAAGTGATTTTAAAGAGACAAAAAAACTTTTTATGACTTAATTGAAACATTTGAAAAAGCTTGATTGCTATTAGGTAACATATTCCCTTATATTTATTATATTGTTAGAATTATAATCTCAAATTGTTAAATTTTAACATAGAACTTTTTGGTAATTACAATCTTTTTTTTTTTTTTTTTTTTTTTGGAACGAGCGGTTACATTAATTACTATAGAAACATTTTACCAAGTTAGCCATGTCATTTTGAAGAGTAACGTGGTTTGATTAGTTATTTGGCACATGGTTTAAGTGAACCCTATGTCATTTACTTATTTTTTTAGTTTTTGAGAGTTAGTTTTAACTTTCTCTTTTATTATTATTTCTTTTTTTTTTTTTTTAATATTTTACTTTTAGGTTTCTTTTTTGTTAATATTATATTTATCGTTGTTAGACGTTTGCGTTTACATTTAAGTTTGTAACGTTTTTTTAAGCATATGAGAGGGTCCTTTTTTTAATCCAAAAGTGCTTGATTACACTCCTAACAAGAATCGTATGATCAGTGGCGGAGCTTGACCGAAAATTCAGGGGGGGTGAAATAAATTTTTTTTTCCAGGGGACGAAATAAAGGTTTTTATAAAATTTTACACTACGTATCGGAAAATATACACTATTACACGAAAAAACAGGGGGGACGATTATAATGGTTTGCAAAGAGTTGGAATCTTACTCATAACTAAAACAAGATGAACTCAACCTGCGTTGTAGCCTACACAAAAAAAATCTTGTTTAGTGTTGGGGGCGAAGTAAAATGTAAAAAACCCAAGCAAAAACTCATGCAGACATGCTTACACTTACGTAATGATAAAACTAATTTGATTAGAAGCAAAACCTTAAAGGCACAACACACAATTTGCTATTGAATAAGATCAGATACATTGTCTAGAAAATGCTAGCAGAAAAAGATGTGAGACACTCATATTTTATTGTTTCTAAAATAATAATAATAATTTTAAAATATGAAAACAGGTAAAGTGTGAACTCAAATAATTGAGTATAAAGACTCCAAAAATGTAGGATTTCCTCTTCGTTATTTAAACCACTATTTTTTAGGAGGCTATATCTCATAAAGCTATAAAAAAAATTGGAAAACGGGTCGGGTAGGATGCAATGGGCCATGCAGAAAGCGCGTATGTCCCCTACGTGTGTCCAAACATGCAAAATTGCAAATGCAATCGAAAGCGTGTCTGCGGATTCTTTTTGACTATTTCCACAATTCCTCTCTTCCAACTTTATCGCTAAATTTTTAGTTTCTTATAACCTTTATTATTATTTTTTTTAAGAGCAAAGGGTCTCGTCATGTTATATTCAGTTATCCTGACAGTTGGTAACTAAGATCGATTTCTCGTTCGCTAACCGTGAGAATGTACCCCCTGATGCTTGAGAACCCCGTGAAGTAGGTAAACACATGCCCCCATTGGTTCAGAACCCAGTGACGGAGCTTGAGAGTTAGGGAATGGGGCCAGAAATTTATGGGATTCAGAATACATGTTAATTTTTTTAAACGATGGGGGCAAAACCCGTATTTTTAACTAAAAATAACCTTTCTGCCTAAAAATTAACCCTACTGACTAAAACAAGAGGGGGCGACCATCTCAATAGAGCTTCGCCCCTGTCAGAACCCGAAATTAAGCTCAAGATCCATCCACTCACCTGGTATCCATTAAAGTGTCACTAATGAGACTTGAACACTGGTTTACAAGGAGAAATAGTCAAGTCTTAACCACGAGGCTAACTTTGTTGGATATTATTGTTGTTGTTGCTACTGTTATTATTATTATTTTTAAGAACTTTAGCATACATTACCATTCCTATAAAGGATTCCCAATATTACTCCAAAGCATCATTGGAAATTTTGAATCTAAAGAACTTAAATTTTGTTCCAGTATTATTTACATTATTTTAAAAATATAAATCTAACAATAGCATATTATTCTTTTTATAGCAACAAAACACATACCCCATAAAAACTATAAATCTACCCCATAAACTTACGCCTCTAAGATGGAGAACAAACACCTTTCAAGATAGTATAATTCAATAGCTAAAGTTAAAAATTAAAATAATTTTTTTTAATAAATTTGAGGCCAGCTGTTAAAATCAAGAGAAACAATTCATATGTCTAAAAGGTCATATTTGTTGTATATATGTATGAACATGGTATATTGAAGATATATAAATAATGATCCTTCAAAATGTATAACCGTACGACAAAACGAAACACCTATATGTTAATTAGCAACTCATATGTGATGTTTAGCAAGTCATATGTATTGTCCAAACTTATGTTGGCAAAAAAAGTTAAATAATAGAACAAATATAAATTGGGCATAATTCAACAAAAGAAGACATATACGATATAAGGATTTACCTAACAATTAATAAGACATCTAAGCCCATATTATATGATATACTAAGGATGAGTTGGTAATTAATATTATATTATCATCAAGAATATATAAAATAATGCTCATATTATCTTTAGTTGTATTAGGAAGCTCCTTTTACACACACAAACAAAGAAAAAAAATGATATCAATCATTCAAATTCAAATCAACTAGAAACTTATTATTTGCATCAATATTTATTTTTTATTGTGCCTCATTAATACTCGGCTAACCAATAAAAAAACAGCTTGTACTACAAATGTGGCCCTTAAGGACAACCGATAGATCGATTTCATCAACCCATTAGATAGAGGTATTGTTTAGAATGAAAAGTTTTGGATTCAAATTCGGGTATTGTAGAAATTAGTTTGAGCAAATTTAAAAGTAGAGTTGGTAGATTTATTGTTCAAAACAAAAGTACATATGCATTCTTGTGGTAAATTCTAGGGTTGTGAGCCCTTGTTCATATAACATTAAAATTCTTCATGAATAGTTAACAAACAAATACCAAACACAAAATTTTTGCATGTTTGTTCATTAAGATTTTAAACTTTTTCACGAACCGTCACAAACACAAACGAACATATACAGTTTAGGATATAAAAATCGCATTCTTAATCACAAAGCATTATACATAAACATAATTATTTATATCAATCATAAGCATATTTATTCCATAACAAAGCACAAATTAAAAATAATAATAAAAGATCTAAGTTTCAAATGAATAAGTTTGTAACAAGATATATGCAAACTTCAAACGACTAAGTTTCTAATTTAAATGATAAAGTAATAATCCAAACATGATAAATTAAAGAGACACATTTAATGAATGAATATAAACAAACGGGCGTAAATAAACATATTATCAAACATTCACAAACACTAATTAACAAACGAACACAAACTTTGTTCATATTCATTCATTTAACTAAACGAATGAAATTTCTTACTCATATTCGTTCTTTTATTAAACAAACAAACATAAAAGAGCTTCTTGCGAAATCACATTTAGTTTGTTTAAAACCCTATTAATTAAATACTCGAAAAATAAGGTGACGTTACATATTAAAGTGGTCTAAATCTCATTGTGTGGTGTATACAAAATTGGTTAATATTAGTGGCTAAGAACAACACTGAATGTCTTCGATTACGTCAATTTACAAGGTTTTGATTATAACGTTTGGATGTTGTATAAGATTTAAATATTAGTTCAAACTAAAAATAAAAATATAACGACTTAAGATGAGAGGGATAGTTGTTGAATAATGTGAGCCCATTTGGATACAAATGTCTTGATCATAAATGAAACCTTCATGTTGATGAATAATTGGTCTTTGGGGGCAAAACTTGTAGTTTTCTTTATAACATACCCATTTATGAATATTGTCCACAAATGCAGACATATCTCAAAAAGACAAAAGTTATTGACTTCAAAATAATTGAGGGGCCATCTAAAAAAGTTAATAATCATTGAAAAAAACAAGAAATTATGAATTACTTTATTTTTAAAATTATTAACTTAGTAAAATTAAGACGTGTTTGGTTCACAAATTTGTTTAAAGAAGCAGTGTATCAAAAGAATTAGAGCTCAATTGTGAGACTTCATTTGGTTGAATTAATTCAGAGTTAACTACACACTTGGTCTATTAGTATGTCGATTTTGCAGGAATGATCCTTAATTTAGAAAAATTACACATATGTTTCAAACTGTTTGCAAAAATGTAATATTGGTAGTTCTTGGAACGTGTTACCGTTACATTATGGGGTCAAAGTTTTTAAAATAGGCCAAATACCCTTACATCTTTCTATCTTCAAAACCCCAAATCTAAACCACCACTATATATTGGAGCTTTATCAACACCAAAATCAAACCCACCCCCAATAGGCATAATTTGTGGGTGAACAAATTAGAACAACGTCAACAAATCAGGTGTTCATTGACCGAAAATGTCCCAAAACACTCTGGTTATGTTACTCGATCCAAACATAGGCCACTATTCTACTAAGATTTTTTTGCTTGTTCCACATAAATCCAAAGTATTTGACTCCTCTTGCTACACTTGGTGTTGCAACCATGATACCTAATAGGTGTAGGTGATGGTAGATTACGAGGTGATGTTGTGGCGACAATGTTGCCGGAGATATCTGTGTGGCAGTGGTGGTTCATCGGTGATGACAGTGGTAGCTATATGTGTTTTCAAGATTCCAAATGAAGTGCACAAATAGAGTAAGTGTTTCTTCTCTAAGATCGGATTTTAATAGGACCGATCTTTGTAAGTTGATGTAAGTCACACTTAAACAACAAATATCCATGGGTTGATTTCTTATGGAGTTGTTATTATAATGTTGTAAGTTGGTTGTTGCTATAATACTGTAAATTGATATAAGTGGCTATTACATTGATGTAAATGACTACAATAATAATGTAAGTTAATATAAATGACTTTGTAAAGCGATGCAAATAATTGTTATAATACTATTAGTTAATGTAAAATAATATGTAAGATGATGTAAGTGACTATAACATTAACGCTCCTTTGTGTTATATTGATGCAAGTTGACTATTACATTGGTTTATATAAAATTGTCAATCATGCAATCTTTATTAGTGTTTACTATATACTTGTGACCAACAACTATTTTTTTTTCCCTTTTTCTTTTTACCTTTAATGTTTCTCACAATATCTTCTTTTAAATTAGATTTTTATAAAAATCTTATACTGCAACAAATATGACATAATATTTTTTTCTATTTACATTTCGGTTTCCATAACCATACTGTCACAATTTCATACATTTTTTTTAATTCAAACGTTAAATTGTAACACACAGATTTTGATCATAACGTCGTACCAAATAGATCGAGTAAGAACAAAAGCCTTTTTATTCTATAATAAATAATTTGTTCAAATTTGCTTGAAATAAACACATATCACATGTGCCTAAGGAATAATATTTATTTCACCCAAATATGACTAAACTGTTCCTGCATCCAAACATTCCAGATAATCAATCTACATGATGATGGTTTGATTTCATCAATGGAGTTTCATCTTCCATTAATTAAGATTATCTATAATCACCACATGATCTGCTTATTCTTCCCCAATTTATTCTCTCATCACTTCCTCAGTCTACTGTTTTCAGCTCTGACCACTGCTACTCATTTCGCTATCGCCAGTTGTAGTTGACGCTATTCTCTCTCTTCAATCTACATCTATATATACATCTATACATGGTACACAATCGATAACTGGAGGTGTTCTCCTCGAGTATCCTGCAAACAACACCATGAAGAAGGTGTTATTCTGCATGTTTTCGTTGATTTTGTACTCAAATCTTACATTCACACAATCAGCAAAGCTAGATAAACAAGAAGGTAGGTGTTTGTATCTTATGATTTTCATTGATTGCTTCGTTTTACCGATTGAAGAACCGTGAGATTAATGGTGATGGTTGTCTCTGTGTGTGTTTGTGTTTGAGTTGGTGCAGTGAAGATATTGAAACAGATTGGAGAGAAATTAGGGATAGCGGGGACTAAGGTGTGGGATTTTGAGAAGGATCCGTGCAGCGGTGAAGGAAATTGGGGCATCGGTGAGTACAGAAAGGGCGCGAACGTGTCTATTGTGTGTGATTGCTCGTTCGAAAGTAATGCCACCTGCCATGCCGTTGATATGTACGTATTTCCTATTTTGATTTGATTAATTTGGCCAGCGGATTGTTGATTAGGAAATTGAAATCGGTATCGTTAAGATTTTATTGAAATACGTGGTATCAAGCTCATATAATCGAAATCCATAAGATTCATAATTGATAATGCACAATAGATGCATGTTTTCAATGTGGGAGCTTTACTGAAAACAGATCTGTATTGTGGATAATTAGTTGATTAACTGTGGTTTCTGTTTTCATATTGATTGAATCTGAATTGGAATGATAAATCTGCAAAATCTAATGAACTGATCGATGATCTTGCTGTAAGTGTCAGAAAGAAAACATGTGATTAGTCATAAGTGTATTGTTCATACAAGTTGTAAATTATATCTAGAGGCTAGAGAGGAGTCAAAGACGGTAGCATTGACAAAAAAGTTAGTCAACCCAGCTTGTTGACTGCTGATCTGGAATTAGCTGTACTCACTGGACCACATTTTTTTATATAATACCCCATGCATCACCGTCAACAGGAAAAATGTTACTACTAGTCTCTAGTTTATAATTTTTAATTATCTACAGATACAACTTGAAATTTACATTTAAAATTATCTGTTTACTCATAGCATCTATCATAAGAATATAATGATATGATCACGGTTTTCAAGTTCTTTAGGTTCCATGTTGTTAAATGTAATTTAATGATATTAATACTTGTATTAATCTATGCATAACTACAAATATTAAAATTGTTGATGGGGAATGTTATTCTAAAACCAACTAAAATAAGTTTGTTCCGTTAGTCTTGTCTGTAGGGGTTGCCTTGATCTTGTTGTGTCTATAGGTTTTAATTCTGTTTTTTCTTTCTTGTCTAGCCATATTGTTCTCATGTCCACTTGCCTGCTGGTTGCTTCTCTATTGATTGATTAATTAATATACTGATGCTAAAAAAAAACTTGAAAACTGTGATCATGTCATTATTTTCAAACAAACTAAAATGGTTTGTTTGGATTGTCCAAAAAATATATTTTTATAAAATTTCAAATGCTTCTTAGTAATCAATACTCAAGACTAGTAGTTACTTTGACCATGTTGGTGCATGCTCTCTGTTTTGTGCTTATTAAAGGACCTTTTGCTTACCTGTTTTAATTAATTCATATATTACAATTGGTAAACCAAAACATTAGATATCATTTCTAGGACAAAAATAATATAGAAATTACTATGTTTGGTTCATGTGTAGTTTTAGAACTTAGTTTATTATATAGAAATTACTGTGTTCTTGCATGCAATTTGTGAACATGGCTCTCACATGTTACTTATATATTGATTAGTTGGGGCTTAAGATTAGGTTTAGCTCCTAAAAGTACAAATCTACTTGGTTTTACCATCAAATTTAAAGTTTTGTTACAATGCAGATATATCAAATCCCAGAACATCTCGACTGCCCTTCCATCCGAGTTTTCCAAGCTTCGCTACCTTCGAATTTTGTAAGTAAAATTCTCTGTACTCAATAAGGCACTTTTTTTTTATTATTTTTATTTTTTTTTCTGTTTTTATGCAATGATCAAAGTGAAATGATAATCAAGTTTTTATTAATGCAGAGATCTCAGTCGTAACTACCTCAATGGAACCATTCCTTCCACATGGGCTACAATGCAGTTGCACAATCTGTATGGACAGATATTCACTCTCATTGCCAATTCTTTTGCCTGCAAAAATAACTATTTGACTCTGATAATTTATTGTAAAATTTTACTTTCTTGCTAAATATTGTGTTAGCATTTTTACTATGTATATATGCAGTTCTCTCATGGGAAATCGGTTATCTGGGCCATTTCCAAAAGCTCTCACCAGAATGACCACCCTCCTAGATTTGTAAGATACATCACCACTTTTTTTGTTGTTAAGAGTATAAAAATAGTAGAACAAACAGTTATGTCATTTTGATTGTTAATTGCTTCATTGTTTTGTAGGAGTCTAGAAGGAAATCGCTTTACAGGATCTATACCCCAAGAAATTGCAAACTTGAAAAATTTGGAGAGACTGTACTGACTTTTCACCTTTTCCATCAACTTTTTCCTGAAAAAGAAATTCATGATCATGTTAAACTTTGTATTCCCAGAGTTATAACTTCAAATGATTTCATGGGAGAGCTGCCTGTTGCACTTGGAAAACTTACCAACTTAACTGATCTGTGAGAATAAATATATAAATTTGGATGATAACCTATATAGGTTTAACATTCTTCTTATCTTATGTGACTTTGTTACATTTTCAGGAGAATAAGTGACAATAATTTCACTGGAAAGATACCCAACTTCATTAGTCAGTGGACACAGATTGGGAAGTTGTAAGAATCTTTTATAGATGTATATGTAAAATTTGCATCAGCTGCTAGGGGTGGAATTATGATCCATTTACTAATGAATGGGACAATATGGGTTATGTCTAATCTCTAATTGGTCAAAAGGGTAAGATAAAAAAGGCCAGCTAAAATGGTATGGGTCGAAAGCAGCCAAAGTGTATTTTTGCATAAAAGCTTCTAAATCATTATGTTCATAATTTAGATTAGTATTTAGATGACATTTTGTCCAACACACTAACTAAGAAAAGTACTCTTATAAAGGCTGCCTTTTTTGGGCAGAAACTGTTCTGGGTCAAGGTGGACGTGTTGACATTTACAAAAATATAACCATCAGATCCATTAACCAACCTGGAAACCCATCCATTTTTCTAATGTATTTAGCCTAAAAGTCATTAATATATGGTTTATTTTGTAGGCATATGCAAGGTTGTTCTCTTGAGGGACCAATTCCTTCTAGCATCTCTGTCTTAACACAACTAAATGATCTGTATGCATTCTCTATCTATATAATAACTTTTTTCTATTGTATTTATTCCAATGAGGTGACAGAATATACAAAGTGTTTGATTCTTATTTTATTTTTCACTATATTTTTCTTGTGTTGCAGGAGAATTAGTGACTTGAAAAACGGAGCTTCTACTTTCCCACCATTGCAGAAAATGACAAAACTAAATAAATTGTGTGCATTTATATTTTTATGAGGACTCCCTATTTTGGTACTTAAGTGACGATCTTAACTACAATATGTAAATTTGCAGGGTACTTAGGAATTGTTTGATCCGTGGGAGAATCCCCTACTATATTGGGAACATAGCTTCTCTGAAAACTCTGTAAGTAATTCACATTATGTTCCCTGCCTTTTCTTATGGATCGTCATTAAAAGTTACTCGTTGTAGGTATCCAGCTAGTTTTGAAATATCTAGTTCTAAAAACCAGAAAGCGTAAAAAATTAGATGCCACTAGCAAGAATGGCTTGATACAATAAAGATTTTTTGATTTGGATTTTGAAACTGATTATCTGATTACGGTGACTTAATGTCTAATACTTAGTTCTTACTGCTTAGATGAACAATTTCTGTTGTCAAATAATCGGTTTTTTGGATGATCAGTTTCATACCAGTTGTGACAACACGGATTATTTAATGGTAAATATAATTACTTTTTTTAACACTTTAATCTAATCTGAAATTTCTATTTACATTTACATACAATCTCTACTTTTTTCACAAAAATACAAAAATTCTCCTCTTTTGGCCGTTTTAACTAATTTATCAAATAATCAGAATTTATCAAACAACCAAGCATATGATTATTTGATAATCACATCTTCAACAACAAAGCACATCCATCAATAGCCTGCTTTATTACAACTGGTTCTCTGATTCTGTTTATTTACTGTCACATAATCACTGTTAGAGAACACATCAACACAAAGCAACAGACCCAGAAAAAGTACATTAAAATATATAAATTTTAGGAAATTTAAACTATTGTGCTATTTTTATCAAAATTCAATGTTCATAATAGTTCCACGCATCATGTATTGGATATATTTGGGGTGTGTGTGTGTGTGTATTTTAATTTACAATGTTCTTGGAACATATTCCCTGATTCACTTTTATTGATGTGTAGAGACCTCAGTTTCAACAATTTGACCGGCGAGATACCGTTATCTTTTTCCCAACTAGGAAAGACAGATCACATGTATGTGATTTATCTTCCAACAATATTAACCTGTCTTCTAATAACCATGATAATTTTCTAAGAGTGACCGGTATTTTATAGTTATTTGACAGAAAATAATCTTACTGGACCTATGCCTGCATGGATATTCTCTAGTACCAAGGACGTGTAAGGACAATCTTGCCCAAATAATTATCATTTCACATGTTTATGTCATCAAATGATCAAAAAATGGAATATTAATGGTGTGTTATTTTTACATGTATTCATGCATTTTCAGGGATGTTTCTTATAACCAATTTACTTGGGATTCTTCTGGTCCAAATACATGTGAACGAGGGACAGTGTAAGTTTTTCGTGCTATTTCTATCTTTTTCCTTCAGAAAAGAGGTCATCTATAAACTGGATTTGTGCATTGTTTTATTTGAATGTAATAAACTTTTCACTATTTGACTCAGAAACGTGGTGGAGAGCTATTCTTCGTCAACAAATAAACAGTAAGAAACATGATCTGATTTCATTTGTGGTCACACCATTACATTGAGTATAGGAAAAGCATCATAACTTGAGCCTAACCGGCCTAGGCCTGCTCCTAAACTAGTTGCTAAAACCTGGTCCTTGACATGGAAAAAGGAACTATTTGGGCCCGACAGTTCCAACCACTTCTGATTTTTCATTTATGCATCCTTGAATAGTATATATTAAAATACACTTAAAAATGACGTGTTTTAAATTAAAAAAAAACATTTAACTTGAAGAATCAAAGCATATAGTTTTTAATGCCTCAACTTAGTTTTATGAAGCATAAAAATTTTACCATTTACAGTACACTAGATGTAAAATCAATATAACTCATACAAAGATCCAATAGTACGCAGCAATAGTATTGTTGGTTGTCCCACAAAAATTGTCTTCTTTCAGAAATGGATAATAAACATTTGCAAAAGGTGAAATTGACATATTACCAACTAAAAACTACACTAATGTATCTTAAATTGAGATTTTGTTCCTTGTGGCTAATAACTTTGGGATGGAGAACGAAATAGAGTTTTTGGGCTCAATTGGCTTTTCAAGTCGAGCCCAAGACGGGGCTAGCCACCTGGGGCTCACTCTAATCATATTGAGTGCTGTGTAAGCATCATAACTACACAATAACTTATGTCTTACATTTCTTATGTAGAAATAATATTCCTCTATGTCTCATGAAAGATTTCCCATGTAGCAAATCGATTGAGCAGCGTAAGTAAAGCTATTTGCATCATAACGTACAAGTACATATGCATTAACATCACCTCATATCTTAATTAAATGTCAACTTTTGCATCAGAAATCCATTCTCTGTACATCAATTGTGGGGGCAAAGAAGTAAATATCAACACAATTGAATACGAATCTGATACAGAAAGAAAAGGCGCCTCAACATTTTACAATGGTGAAAATTGGGCATTTAGCAGCACAGGAAACTTTTTAGATGATGACCATGATTCTGATATTTATATTCTTTCCAACACATCTAGTCTCCATAATGTTTCTACTTCTGAGACAGAATTGTACACATCGGCACGCACCACAGCTATTTCTCTTACTTATTATGGATTGTGTCTTATGAATGGTAACTATACGGTCAGACTCCACTTTGCAGAGATTGTTTTTACACAAGATAACACATTTAACAGCCTTGGGAAGCGTGTATTTGATGTTTATGTGCAGGTGAGTCAACGTTTGATTATAATAACAGGGTAAATACATAAAAAGGTGGTGTGATTTCTGTTTCTAGTAACCAACTTGTTCTAAGCAAGAAATTACTGACTGTTTCAAATGATATGATTTAAGTTGATCTCTTTAGCCGTTTACTAGGCTTAAAACAAGTTGGTGTTAGATATAAAAAAAAATCAGCATGGTCAAAAGTTACCACCATGTCAACATTTTGACTTCTGAGTGGATCAGATTACCTTAGATTGAAATTTTTGAAGTTGATGACCATGAATTTGAATGTTATTTTATTTGAAATTGACAATCAAATTAATGATGTATATACAGCAGTGAAAGGAATGTTAACATTTTCTAAGAAATTTTAACAGGGAGAGTTGAAACTAAAAGATTTTGATATAGTACAAGAGGCTGGAGGTACTGGTAGACCCGTTACAAAGAGTTACATGGTTAATGTAAAGAATAACACACTCAAGATTCAACTTTTCTGGGCTGGAAAAGGCACTATTGGAATTCCTCTTAGAGGAAGTTATGGTCCGATCATATCAGCTATATCAGTTGTATCGAGTAAGTATTTCTTCATTTCCCACATCTAATTGCCACCAATTTTTCATCTGAATATCAAAGATTGCATAAATCTAACAAAAAGATGCAGACAGAGGTATGCTTTGACTTTTAAGGTTAATATGAATATAAATTTGCTAAAATTCGGACAAAACAACATTTTTTCTAACCACAATATTTACTGTAGTATCCAATATTATCAATTCTTTTGGGTATCTTAAGGATAATATAAAGATTCATAGTTGTTTCTCTTCCATGTGGGCCTAGAAACTTGAGTAACTTTTTTTAACAGATGAGAAAACTTATAATATATTACAAGATTTTTATCATAAATTACCCCTCATTACTATCAATTACTATAATTCATGCTGATTTTTTAGAATAATTCATGTATTCCTTAAATGTGGATCAAGGCATTCTGAAGTCTGCTTATAATGTTGTAATGTTGCTCATTTTTGCCATCATTACCTTGTATTATGCAGATTTTAAGCCCCCAGATTTTGGTAAAAAGATTGAGGCTCGTTTAATAGTTGGGACAGTTGGTGGAGGACTGGTTTTTGTAATTTTAATCATTTTTATCTTGTGGAGAAAAGGCTACTTCACAGGGAAAAAAACAGCAGATAGAGGTAGATCTTTCATTATCTTCTGTGGGTTTAATTAGAGGGAATAATTTCAACCCAGTTGTTTAAGAACAGGTTGTTTTTAATTTTTTATTTCAAATGGGTCACATCAGAAGCTTTAGCTGAGAGAGGAACTGGTCAAACAAGTAGAGCGGGTCAAATTGCTCAAATGTCTCGCAAATTCTATATGGGATACACGGTTTTCTAAGTGGTTTTATCTAAGATATAAATATTTATTGTCATAATATTGTTTTTGCAGTCATTATTAACAGTTAAACACACTAATAAGACTTTTTAAATAATAAGCAAGAAAGTGACCTGTTTTTATCTAAGGGCCACCCGTATATTCATCTCTTATTTTATTTTCTAATTATTATATATCGCTAAGTAATCACAAGATTTGTTGTTTAACAGAGCTAAGAGGTCTAGATCTACAAACAGGAATATTCACTCTAAGACAGTTAAAAGCTGCAACTAAAAACTTTGATCCATCAAATAAGCTTGGAGAAGGCGGTTTTGGTGTTGTTTACAAGGTGGTGTTATTGTGTTAACTTGCCTTTGATCAAAACACAAGTCAAAGAACACAGCATTTTATTATCTTGTGTTACTAAATAAACCATATGTTATGTAGGGTCAATTGTTGGACGGGACAATAATTGCAGTGAAACAACTATCATCAAAGTCAAAGCAAGGTACCCGTGAATTTGTCAATGAAGTCGGCATGATTTCAGCACTGCAACACCCAAATCTAGTCAGACTTTATGGATGTTGTGTTGAAGGGAACCAGTTGTCTTTGATATATGAGTACATGGAAAATAATTGTGTATCTCGTGCTCTTTTTGGTAAGCTTTATGCATATTATTTAACAGAGATGCCAAGACGGACAAACTGGTTAAAAAGAAAAGATAGAAACTCAAAACATGATGCTTTTTAGTACATGTCAAAATGGGACAATTTCACTAGCAAAACTATTTTGTCCACTTCTTGAAAAATTTTCTGACTAGTTATAGTATGATTACCAAATATTTTCACCCATTTCATTGTTTTAGCTAGATTTTATTTTTAACCTGTTTGAGATAGAACCCAATTCCAATTAATCTGTTCTATAACAATTATCAAAATTCTACTGGAAAAAGAAACATCTTTCACACTAATTAATAAAATCCAACCGTTGTGATTAAATTCTATAGGGCGAGACAAAGTGTTGAAAACAATGCTGACCTGGCCAGCGAGGTTGAAGATATGCCTAGGGATAGCTCGAGGTTTGCTTTATCTTCATGAAGAATCACAACTGAAAATTGTGCATAGAGATATCAAGACTAGCAATGTTTTGCTTGATAAAAAACTCAATGCAAAAATATCTGATTTTGGTTTAGCAAAGCTTAATGACGATGGAAATACACACATCAGCACTCGTGTTGCAGGAACAATGTATGTTCTCTAATTACTCGTGTATACGTGCCAAAATTTGTTCAGGTTGAAACAGGTCAATTTTTAGTTGCGGTCTTCGAGTTAGGTTTAACCACAAACACTCCTTCGTCCATTATAATTGTAAGAAACATATTATCAAAACATATATATCTGAATTTTTTAATAAAAAATTTATTGGAGGTTCTATGCATTAAAACAAGCGATGGGGGAACTTGCAAAATCGTATGATATTCCTCTTTTAGTTCAATATTAATGAAACCCGTTTGAGATCACACAACTTAAATCAACTCACATACAAGTAAATGGATCAAAACCGCAACTTTTATTTTTCTGATTACGTAATAGTCAATAATTGTGCTTTGATTCTAAAAGTACTTCTTTCTTTGTTTTTTATTTGTTCTCAGAGGTTATATGGCTCCAGAGTATGCAATGCGTGGTTACTTGACTGCCAAGGCAGATGTTTATAGTTTTGGAATTGTGGCACTAGAAATCGTTAGTGGAAAAAGCAACACTAACTACAGGCCGAAAGAAGATTGTGTTTACCTTCTAGATTGGGTGAGCAAAATCTCCACATTTTGGTTCAACTTTTACAGTGTTTGAATTTGCGTTATGGAACTGATAATCACATATTTAGTTTCAAAACGCAAATCCAAACACCCTTCGGCGCACTTTCACTCTGAGGTCAAATGAACTATTAAACACCAACAAACAAACATGTCTAGTAAAATCCAACTTATATTTAAAGCTAATGGCAGGGTTTTGGAAAGGTGGTATTAGGGCAAACCTTTCCTTTGGCTGCAGATCTCTCACATTGTCAAACAAAAAAATTGCTTTGACCACATGATATCTTAAATTGACATTTATTGACCCAAAAAGTCAAACTGTAATATATATTTGTTTGTTGGTTTAACAGGCATATGTTCTACAAGAAAGAGGATGCTTACTAGAACTGGTTGATCCAGACTTAGGGTCTGAGTATTCATCAGAGGAAGCAATGACGATTCTGAATGTGGCACTTTTATGCACAAATGCATCACCGACACTAAGACCAACCATGTCACAAGCCTTGAACATGCTAGAGGGTCGAACCAATGTTCAAGATTTGCTATCAGACCCGGGGTTTTCAACCATAAACCCTAAGTTCAAGGCCTTGAGAAATCACTTTTGGCAGAACCCTAGTGAAACCCTCACCATGAGTAATGACCAATGCAATGAGTCCTTGCTCTCTGACATAGGCAGCTAAAAATGAAACAAAAAACCAAAAAGAGCAACTAACAAACATGCAAATGTATATTTGTTGTGTATATCGACAATAAACGCTTGTAATGTAAGACGGTGCAAGTAATGCTTCTATTTTCATAAGAGTGAAAACTTATCAAAGGATGAGTTTTTTGACTTTTAATCAGTCTTTTTGTGTCCAAAAACTGAACCAAAATGACGATTTTATATTGGAAAGCATATGATTAAAAAAAATTACAAAAAACTGCATCAAATACTAGTACATTGTGCAGTGAAATCTGGTCAAAGTGTAGCATTCTAGCGAGGGGCACTAACCGAACCTTTTATCCCTTTTATCTTGGAGATACAGGATAAAAGCGAGAGAGTTCTAGATTATTTAGGAAATAGGTTAGTGGTATTAGTTTTAGGTAAAAACTTTGTTCTAGAGGATATGTGTAACATGTTGGTATTGGTATGTTGGACATGTGTATTAACAGCTTGCTTACGTTGGCTTGCTATAGGTTATATTGGTATTTTGCATTACATTGGTTTTTGCTAGAGATGGCAATTTTTATCCATGTCAAAGGAAATGAGTTGGTTTGGTAAAAAATTGTAGTATAATGGGTTGAAATGTGTAACATCATAATATTGAATGGGTTGAGATGGGTAGCACATAAACACAATGCGGGTCAAGATGAGTAACCCAAAAACTATGTCAATGCAATAGATTCAAACATTTAAGAATGATTAATAATATATTTGATGAAAAAGTCACTAAAAATTATCCAAATGAACTATTTGTTTACTTATAACATATTTAAAGTTAAACTAAAGTGATGTTTTTAAGAACAATCCATTTAGACCCGAACTGATTTTGCTTAAAACTCGTTCTGACCCGCACCCATCCTAACCCGAACCCGTTCTGACCCGTTACCCAACCCGCCCATTTTGCCAGGCATAGTTTCTGGCTTTCTGCCTATGCTAATTAGTCTGTTATGTATCTATCTGCACCGTCTTATGTATGTTATTTATACATGTGATTGTGTGGATGTGTTTTGCTGCATTATGCCCGTGTTTGATGTTCTATGCATGTGTTATGTTGCTTTATGCATGTCAGCCTGTGTGCTTGATGTTTCTAATGATGAGCCAAGGGTCTCTTAGGAAGCAGTCATTGTACCACATTTGGGATAAAGGTAACGTTTGTCTTTATCCACTCATACCTTACAAAGTGAGATTTTATTGGGTATGTTTGCTTTTTTGTAATGTAATATGACATATAAATAAAATCAGTTAATTATAAACTATAAATATTTAAACGTGAGTGGTCTTAAGAAGGTGAATATTACGTGCATCGGACCATTAATCATAAAGTGTGAGCACATATGGGTTTTTCGTATAGTATGTAGCATAGTAGCATACAATGATACTATTTATCATCAACTATAAACAATAACTAAATTTTTTCCACCTGCGCGTTGCGACGGGTTATCACAGTATACTCCCGATAACGGATATTATATATTATTTGTAGAAGCATAAGTTATATATCAAAATCAAATCTCACATCACAAAATCTATACAAATTTTTGTTAAAAACATAAAATCATACAAAATCTACACAAATATGTTACAAAAATAATTAAAAAAATTCTCAGAAAATCCTTCTCACCAACAACCAATCGGTTGAATTGAAACAAAAACAAAAATCTTTAAGCAAATCTCTCAAATTTAATTAAAACTTAAATTTATAAGTAAATCTCTCAAATTTAATAATTTATTCTCTCTTTACTAGTTCTCAAAGTTAAAAAATTTACGATGGTCCAATATTTACTATTTAATATAATATATATATATATATTATAATAATTATTTTTACTATCCAATATAATACTATATAATTAGGGTAAGGATATTCTAAAAAGGCTTGAAACCTTAAAAAGTATAAGAAGCCACAAAAGAATGACATGTGGATTAGAAGCATAAAGGTAAAAATGTCAAAACAAAAAATAAATTACACATGCAAGTCACATGCAAATTTCTCTCACTTCTTTAAACGCTCGTAACTTTTTTGTACATTAATATTTTTTAAAAAAAATACCATAAAATCAAGCGTTTTTTTGACTTTCTAAAGAGTATAATATTAATAAATTTTTTTAAAAATAAAAATAATGACTTATACCGAGTCTTACTAACTGTTCATTTTATGGTGTTTTTCAAATGTTATTTAAACAAAATTATATTGTGTTTTTTTTGTAACGCATGTCTATATTTTATGGTGTTTTTCAACTTATTTATGGTGTTTATGATGTTTAGAAGTTAACGAACTAAAACAAGGCGTCTTATAATTTTTTTGAACACCAAAAACACCATAAACATCTTTATGGTGTTTTATTTGTAACGTATATGTACATTTTATGGTGTTTTTTGAATTATTTTATTGTGTTAGCATTTTATGGTGTTAATGATTTCCAGGTGTTAAAGAAAATAAAACAGGACATTTTATGGTGTTTTTTAACTTAGTTTTATAGTGTTACTTTTCATGGTGTTTTTTCGAGCTATTTTATAATGTTTATGGCGTTAACATTTTGTGGTGTTTATGTTGTTCGAATATTCATGAGATCGAAGCTTAACATTTTATGATGTTTTTTGTGTTCAGTGATATGAACATCCCAAAAACACCATAAAACGCAACATTCATATACACCAATTTAGGTCGTTTTTTTTATATAGCAATATTATACTCGTTGAAAAGATAAAAAACGCTTTATTTTATGGTGTAATTTTTTTAAAAAAATAATTACGTACAAAAAAGTTATAAACGTTTAAAAAAAGTAGGGGGAAGTTGTTAAAAAGTCAACAATGGCTACAATACCCATTATACCCCTCCAATCACTTAAATTCCCCCTTAATTCTCTCAAATGAGGTGGCACCCTTACAACCATTCATCTTAAAAATCAATGGCCAAGATTTCTTCCTACACTTTTTATGGTTTTAACCCTTTTTAGCCTAACCCTATACATATAATTATATATATACTATTCAATATAATAATATATAAATTACTATTCATTTTCATGTATTTTAATTATAAACTAGGTTTAATCCCACCCGCGCGTTGCGGCGGGTTATCACAGTACTCTCTCGAGAACGGGTATTATATATTATTTGCAAAATCATAAATTACATATGAAAATCAAATCTCTCATCACAAACTCTATACAATTGTATATATATAAACATAAAATTATACAAAATCGAAAAAATAAAATTTAAAAGTTTTAGTGGCCAAAATCAAATAAACAAAACTTTATATTATATAAAAGTTTTAGTGACCAAAATCGAAAAAACAAAACTTTACTATTAAGTTTTAGTGGCCATAATCGAAAAACAAAACTTTATATTATATAAAAGTTTTAGTGGCCAAATCAAAAAAAAAAAAAAACTTTAAAAAGTTTCGGTGGCCAAAATCGAAAAAACAAAACTTTATATTGTATAAAAGCTTTAGTGGCCAAAATCAAAAAAAAAAACTTTAAAAAGTATTAGTGGTCAAAATCGAAAAAAACAAAACTTTATATTATATAAAAGTTTTAGTGGCAAAAATCGAAAAAACAAAACTTTTAAAAGTTTTTGTGGCCAAAATCGAAAAAACAAAATTTTATATTATATAAAAGGTTTAGTGACCAAAATCGAAAAAACAAAACTTTACTTTTAGTGGCCAAAATTGAAAAAACAAAACTTTAAAAAGTTTTAGTGGCCAGAATCGAAAAAACAAAACTTTAAAAAGTTTTAGTGGCCAGAATCGAAAAAACAAAACCTTATAATATATAAAAGTTTTAGTGGCAAAAATCGAAAAAACAAAACTTTACTTATTATTAATATTATTTAAAAGTTTTAGTGGCCAAAATCAGAAAAACAAAACTTTAATATAATAATTGTGTTCAAATTGTAAATCCTAAAATTATACTTATTAATATTATATAAAAGTTTTAGTGGCAAAAATCGAAAAAACAAAACTTTACTTATTATTAATATGATATAAAAGTTTTAGTGGCCAAAATCAGAAAAACAAAACTTAACAAAACTTTAATATAATTATTATGTTCAAATTGTAAATCTTAAAACTATACTATTCATTTTCAATGTGTTTTAATATATATATATATATATATAAATATATAATATAATATCGAAGACATTGGGCTATTTGCTATTCAGGCTATTAAGAGTGTACCCTGGATGTTTTAAACTTAGTGTAACCATCACCAACTGGCTTATATTTGATTATTTCAACATCGTGAGCAGATCATTAATCAATTCAATCAAATAAACATAAACAAACATAAATAAAAAATGTAAAGATACTCACTTGTTTGAAGATTTAATCAGTAGTAATTCTCTAATCTTCTTTCATGTCTAAGTTATGATGAAGGATTCATATGTATGGTGTTCTTCCTTACTTCTCATAGATTAAGATTAGAGAAACAATTATGTCAGTGAAATGATTATTTGGACATTAAGAAGAATTAGTTTAGTATGTCTTCATATTTATAGTTTTATGTAACGGCAATACTGTCTATCAAAATGTTGCCATGAAATGACTATAATGCAATTATCAATAAATTGGTAATTGCAACAACTTATACATAAGGGCTTATTGGTTAATTATCAAAACTTAATAATAAACTAACTTATCAAATAGTCACAAGGTCATATTATAAAATAAATTTCAACATTATAATCTACTGGCATTCTTTTGATTTCTTTTTTAAGGTTTTGGGTTCAAATATTTTTAGAATCAGTTGTTTTTATATGAGGTTGAGGTTTTTCCAAACATGTAGCCTAAGAGATGATTTTGATATGAGTAGTGTGATCGATCACATACATTCTGAAAGTTGCTAGCAAAAATAGATAACAAGACACTTCTCTTGTTCGGTAAAGAAAAAAAAGTATAAACTTGAACTAATTGGTTGGAAGTTTTTAAATCCTAAAATAATTTAATAAGCAACTATGAACCATTATGAGTTTATGATGTCATGGAGCATTGCAGAAGAACCTACCCTCTATATATATGTAATGATTTATGACAAAACTCATTTAAACAAGACACCAAAAAAAAAAATCTCAACTAAAGGCTATCCACAATTGTAGCTCCATTACAATCCTTCCCTACCGAAATTTTCTATCACATCATCACTTTATTAAAAATCTTAAAATCACAGTGGTCTTAGGCGCTGGGAAGGGGGCAGTGTTCCCGCCTACCCCACTGGAAATCTCTGCCCCGTCGAGTTGTGCGGCTTAGGCGCTGCACACAATCTAATGATTATAATTGATGGTTCAAATAAATTGATGTTTTTGTTTTTAAGATAAAATTGCAAGAAACACCGTTGTTAACTTTTACAACTATAAGTTTTCACTTTTTTAAAACTATTTATAACTTTTTTACTTTTTTATTAATATTTTTCATTGCAACATAGAAATAATGTTTTTATCCTTGATTTGAGTGTATTGTTGTAATGTTAAGAAAATAAACATGTTCGCGTCGGTTATTAAATATATATAACATGTGAATCACATATGTCAAATACGATATACTATCGTATAACATACATAATATTAAAAAAAAAATAAATGCTATCATATTTTTTTCACATATTATGTAGTACATTGCATTACATATATGTGTAATATCCCATATACACGATGCCCGAGCGCATGTATACATCTATATGTATACATTTGTGTGTTTATATGTATATAGATTTAATTTGTGTTTTTTGTAAACCAACAAAGGGCAAATCAATTAAGTTAAATCAACATCTTTGGTTTCTTAAATATTTTTATTACACATGTGTCACACACACACACACACACACACATATATATATATATATATATATGTGAATTAACATATTTTAAAAAAGTAACACTTTTGGGCTCAAGCTTGATACGGAAATACTAGTCACAAGTCAAATCTGACTTCAAGATTTTTATAAAAAGTAGAGCTCGATTTGACGATTCTAAAAATTTCGCAATGATGAAGTCAATTTATTTATATAAATGATAAATCAATATTTATTAAGCATAAAAGGGTAAATTTTATAAAAAGTTGTTTTTGTGCAATTTGTTATACAAGCCACATGTTATATAAAGATTTTGGACCATATTTTTATTGGCACCAACAGAAAAAGGACCTACTTTACACATTATTTACTTATATTTGTATTATTTTATTATTAATTTATAATATTTTATTTATATCAATATTATTATATTACGCATATTACACTAACTGACGCAACATGTACCTACTTTATGAAAACCTAACAATTCCCACATAACTCGTATTGTATAGTATAAGAAGGGGAGAAGAGTAACGTGTATTGATTTATCTCTTCATCAATTAGTAATCATCAAACCCTAATCTCCACAAATCTATTTCTGGCGATCAAAATTCCGAAACGCATATCAATTGTCACATCATTCCGTTGGATTTACCCGATTTGATTTGCCGATCTTTACCGTCGATCCGGTTTCCGATCATACATATTCGACGAGGTTTTTGAGTGATTTTGCAATACGCATGAGCTGGTCGGTGAATCTGGGCTGTAATTCTTCGAACTCAAATCACTTCATCACTTGTCTTCTTCTTTTCTCTGTTCATCACTCGTTTCAATTGACGAATAGTTATAATTTTCAATTCGACAAACCCTTGGATTACAGAAGTTCTGTGAATAGTTTCTCGATCTTACAGTTACCGTTGTTATTATTTTTGTTGCGATTGATTCGGTTGTTTGGTCCATCGTTATCGTCATCATCGGAACATGGATTCAGGTGGAGACAAGAGTAATCGCCAATTGAAACAAGGTATATGGTAAATCCTTCTATTTTTTGTTATTGTTAAGAATTTTTTTATCCTGATTATAAATTTTGCTTTTGATTCTGCCACTTTTGTGTGTAAGATATCACAATACCGTCTTCAATTTCAAAGTTATTAATACTTATCATGAACTTACTTAATTTTGGGGAAAATTAACTTCTACTTGTAAGTCGTCATCGAATTCAGAATCGTGAATTGGTATTGCTGATGTAAATAAATGAATAAAAAATAAAATAAAATAAAATTAGCCCCCATATAAGACTATTTTTAGTGTTGTGTAATTGATTGTCGGTGCCTTTCTCCTAAAATCATGCATGTGGGGAAATAGTGTTGTGGTATCCCACATTCTCACAGAAGATGATGACAAGTAGGTTTTATATATTTTAAATTGTTTATGCGTATAGTTTGTGTTGAAGACCCAGCCCTTGATTACGAACCAGAAGATTGAGAAGAAAGAAACTTGAATGTAAACTTTATTAGGTCATAATAAACTTGCAAACATCAACCCTTTAAATAGACTCTTCCTAACCCTTAAAGATAAATACTAACTATCAAACTCTTAAAGATAACTACAAAAAAAAACAAT
Organism: Mikania micrantha; assembly: GCA_009363875.1. Classification (NCBI taxonomy): domain Eukaryota; kingdom Viridiplantae; phylum Streptophyta; class Magnoliopsida; order Asterales; family Asteraceae; genus Mikania; species Mikania micrantha. Next base: position 54,212,925 of record CM018689.1, read on the forward strand.
AATTAAATACTTCTACTTTAAACCAAATAATTCAAAACCAACCCTAGACTTATACTCTTATTTAAATCTTCAAATCTTGCACTTTTAATGTTAACACCAACGATTAATTCCAACAATTACCCCCCTAATCGTTGTGTTCACATTCTTCTTTCAAAACAATGTTGGTTCTTTATCATCATCTTGCTCAACAAACAAAGCTTCATTCTTTTTCTCTTCATCTCTTGCTTTCCACTTGGTGCACTCATATGCAAAGTGACCAAAATCTCCACACTCATAGCATCTTAGCTCACTTCGGTCTCTACGACCTCTTCCACGACCACCTCCTCTTCCTCCACCACGACCTTGATTACCACCTCGACCCTTGCCATGTTGCCAACTTTCTGATTCTTCAACCCTTTTACTACTTGTACTAGCCAAAAGAAGTTTACTTTGATCATTATCCTCGGGTGTATCAAAACTCTTAAGACGTGCTTCAAATGCTTTTATCCTTCCCACAGCCTCCTCAAAAGCCATTTTATCAACATCCGAATATTGCTCAATGGAAGCTATGATAGGTAAAAACTTCTTTGACACCGAGTTCAACAACTTCCTCACAAGTACCTTATCCTTAAGATGTGAACCAAGGCTCCTAAACTTGGCTCGTACACTACTCAACTTGCCCGCAAATTCATCCACGGTTTCATTCTCTTTCATCTTTAAGACTTCTAATTCACTTCTAAGTGTATGCAACCGAGCTTTTTGAACCAAATCTGCCCCTAGATATCTAACCTTGATTGAATCCCATACTTCTTTTGCACTTGGATATTGGGCTACTTGCATTAGGATATCCTCTGGCAGAGTTTGGAAAATCATTGCTTTAGTGGTAGCTGTTTTCTTTTCTCCCACTTCTACTCCTCCTGTTGTATTCACCACATCCCAAAGACCATAGGCCTTCAAGATCTGCTCCATAAGAATCGACCATGTGGTGTAGTTTGATTCTGTCAGCTTTGGACACTGAAGTGTCACATTCCCTTGCTCACGAACCGGAACCATCGCACTGTTTGGATCTACCATATCTTACTTTTCTTGCTTCTTCTCACTTGCTCTTACCTTGCCCTATCTTGCTCGTACTTGCCCCTGTAAATCAGAAACGAGAGGCTTCTGATTTTCCTGCTCTTTCACTGATCAAAAGTGACCAGGGTTCTTGCTCTTTCACTAATCAAAACTGATTAGGGTTCTTGCTCTTTCACTAATCAAAACTGATTAGGGTTCTTGCTCCTTCTCTGATCACAATGGATCAGGGTTCTTGCTCGTTCCTACTCAAACTTGCTAAAACAAACTTACTTCTCATTACAAATAGAAATTTCCGTTCGCTGCCTTGCTTTACATCTGACACATCCACAAACAATAATATATTGCTTTGTTTTGATGTCGGCGTCACCCAATTTTACCCAGTTGCTGCCAAAATTGGGCCAAGATCGACAATGTTCACGATCTTAAAATAAGACGAAGCATTCAACAAAAAAACCGAACACGATTAACCTTAATCACGATCGCGATTTACCTCAATCTCGACCGCGCTACTCTTCACACGTACGATCGAAGGGCTGCTCCAAGTTGCTACCCAAAAAAACAGCCGAACACGCGCAGGGTGATTCCGATCACTGATCTCTCTTGCTCGGTGATATCAAGAGCCCTGATGCTCTGATACCAATTGAAGACCCAGCCCTTGATTACGAACCAGAAGATTGAGAAGAAAGAAACTTGAATGTAAACTTTATTAGGTCATAATAAACTTGCAAACATCAACCCTTTAAATAGACTCTTCCTAACCCTTAAAGATAAATACTAACTATCAAACTCTTAAAGATAACTACAAAAAAAAACAATAATTAAATACTTCTACTTTAAACCAAATAATTCAAAACCAACCCTAGACTTATACTCTTATTTAAATCTTCAAATCTTGCACTTTTAATGTTAACACCAACGATTAATTCCAACATGTGTTCTACATGTGCCATTTCGGCTGTTTGTTGTGTGTCATTATTCCGTAAGATTATTTATTGTTGGATTTATTGAATTCTATCATCAGCCGACCACCGCATTTTTAATGATTGCAAGTTTGCAAACAATGGGATCAACTCTGGAAATGCATGTTATTGTTATGTGATGTGATCTCTGGCACTAATTTATGTTATTAGGGTAGAAAATGTTGAAAAAAAAATTGTAACTTTTTTGTATGCATAAAACCCACGCATATTCATGCATAGTTCATATATCTATACAAACACACATATGTATATGCTTGCTGCAATCAGGTTCTTTCAGCATATCCTGAGTAGTTGTGTTGAACTAGGCCTAGTTCTTTTGGCCAACTTAACCGGCTAACTTTGAAAACTACAAGTTTATTACGTTCAAATTACTCATTAATGATTTATGTGACGCTTGATAACACTGAGGAGTTTGCCAACAATCTAATTCTATTTTTCTTTTATCATATAGCAATCTGCTATTCAAACATTGCATCAAGGCGATCAGCATCACCATCTGTTATTGTGATTGGTGGTGGTTTTGCTGGCATATCTGCTGCCCGTGCACTTCATGATGCTTCATTTCAGGTACTTTAATCTTTATAGAATATAGTTGCTTCAGTAATATTGATGATATATTTTTGTAGTGACATAATTATTAAAAAATAACCATCTATTTTCATTGACGTCATGTCTTTTCAGGTTACTGTGCTCGAATCCCGTAATAGAATTGGTGGTCGAGTTCGTACTGATTACTCATTTGGCTTTCCTGTGGACTTGGGTGCATCATGGTGAGAAAAGGCTTCAAACACTCCACTGTATAATATATACATAATACCATCTTCTGAGTTATTTAGTATTTTTACATTTTTTATATTTTGCAGGTTGCATGGGGTTTGTAAAGAAAATCCTTTGGCACCAGTTATTGGAAGACTTGGACTGCCTTTATACCGTACCAGTGGTGACAACTCAGTGTTATATGATCATGATTTGGAGAGGTAAAAGACATTCAATTATAGTGTATGTTGCTAGGCTTTTTTTAAATTTAATTGTATGGTAAGAATAGATGAGGGCTGAAGGCGTATTTTTTATTTTGACTCTCATACAAGACATATAAATTAATTTAAAATATCTTAATACTTTGACAATTATATACATAAGCTAATGATTATTCTACATCAGAATGTTTTTCAAAAAATTAACAAACAAATTGACATACCTGATATGGTATTACTATTCAGTAGGGACTCCCTACTAGGGGGGTGAGACGAGGACAACCTCACCTTTATCCCAATGAAGACTTTCAAAATACAAAACATGCAATTGTATGTTTTTAAGCACTACAAAAAGCAAAATGTATGCTTGCTACATTTTGGTCACTTTTTTTGTTTGACTAATCACTGACTGCAATTGCATGCACTCCGTAGTCTATACTTCATGGTCAAAGGCCTTTAAGTTTTTTATGTATTGCTTTAATTATTTCTATTGTTCTCATTCAGCTATGCATTGTTTGATATGGATGGAAATCAAGTTCCTCAAGAATTAGTCTCACAGGTTGGAAAAATATTTGAGACCATATTGGAAGAGGTATGTGTTCTCTCTCTCTGATTTATTTCCTTCAGAAAGAATCAAAGAAATAAAAAAAAAGTTATTTAAACTTGACTTTTATCCTTTTTTTTTTTTTCATTCATCATTGTTTTCTAATGCTTGCAGACCAATAAAGTGAGGGATGAAGTCATCGAAGACATGTCTATACGGCAAGCAATATCAATTGTGTTTGAAAGAAACCCAAAACTTAGGTAGATATGTCTAATGGATAATGTTCACAATTAAATAATGAATTGTCATTTCTGTCCTATAAAGTCATAAAGCATGCACTTTTTGCTTTTCTAATAGGTTGGAGGGGCTTCCTTATAAGGTGTTACAGTGGTACTTGTGTAGAATGGAAGGCTGGTTTGCTGCAGATGCTGAAACTATCTCTCTTAAATGCTGGGACAAGGCTTGTATTTTTTACCTTTATGCCGTATTTATCATAAACACAACTTTATACATACCTTATATGTTTTTTTTAGTTGAGCAGGAAGAATTGCTTCCCGGTGGACACGGGCTTATGGTGCGGGGTTATCTTCCAGTTATAAATACACTTGCCAAAGGCCTCGACATTCGATTAGGTCACAGGTAAGATGTAAGAGTATTTGGTTGGGTAATAAGCCAAAAGGGTCATTTTTATACTGTGGTTTAAAATGGGTTGGGTAGGTTAGACCTGCTAACAATGTTTTCAGCACATTCTTTTGTTTATTTATCTTTTATTTATGTTAATAAAAACATTATTTATTACAAAAGGATGTAATTCTTTGAATAGTCATCTCTATTAAAAAAGATGAAAAGTTTCACTTGTTGTTCTGAAGCCTTAACTTGCATCTTCTTTTGTCCTGCTTTTTGCATTCTTAAAGGGCTACAAAGATAAATAGACGTAAAAATGGCGTGAAGGTAACTATTGAAAATGGAACCACATTTTTTGCCGATGCTGCCGTTATTGCTGTTCCACTTGGTGTTTTAAAGTCAAATTTAATTACATTTGAACCAAGATTGCCCCAGTGGAAGGAAGAAGCCATAGCTGACCTTGGAGTGGGAGTTGAGAACAAAATAATTTTACATTTTGACCGAGTTTTTTGGCCAAATGTTGAATTTTTAGGAGTAGTTGCAGAGACTTCTTATGGATGTAGCTACTTTCTTAATCTTCACAAGGCAACAGGTTACCCTGTTCTAGTTTATATGCCTGCAGGACAGCTGGCGAAAGACATTGAGAAATTATCAGATGCTGCTGCTGCTAATTTTGCTTTTATACATCTCAAAAAGATTCTTCCTGATGCTTCTGCCCCTGTAATATCTCTTTCCTTTTGCATTATAATAATTATTTTGTGAAAGTCGATTTAGTTTAACAATTAGATTGTGGTGGCTAGATGGTCAGGCCTGATAGATTGGGTAAGGGGTTTAGCTTGAAAAGGATATTTTTTATACGCACCAAGACTGGTAGGGTTTCTGCAGAAAAAATTCTATTTATATTTCTTTTTTTGAATAGTTAATTGCGTTAATTTGATCAAAATTTGTTTGTTATAATATTATCTAGATCTGCCCTTAAGAACAAGTAAAACATAAAAAAAATGCTATGAGAGTTTCCTTGAGGACACTTGAATCCTTGGCTTTTGTTTGTAAATGGTTAAATCTCTTAACTTGAAAAAACTAAAGTAAATAATAATGACTTTATTCATCACAAATATCCTCTTTTTATCAAGTCCTTAAACTAGTAAAAACTCAACGACCTGGTTGATTTTGCAAGATTAAGTCCCTGTATTTAATGTAAAGGACTTTTTTGTTGAGTTTTGATAAGTTTGAAGACTTGATTATTGCAAAGTGCACCAGGAACTTCAATGCAAATGTTGCAAAATTCGACCAGTTTTTTTTTTTTTTTTTAATTTATCCTTAGAATGTTTTAGGATGTTTTGTGCATTAGTTGTATTTTGGGTGAAAGAGATGATTAAAAATAGTAAACAAATTTGAGTATTAGAATTGCTCACATTGAACAAAACTATGATTCTATGAGTTTGATAAATTAAAAGTGTATTTTATTACACATCATGTGTTTTATTGTGCAACCAAAATTTCAAAAATTGCTGTTTGGTCCAATTGACTGGCCTGGTTGAGATTAGACCTCTAGCAAGCATAGACTTAACGTGAACTTCTTTTTTAATTGCAGATTCAACATCTGGTTTCTCGTTGGGGTAGCGACATAAACTCGCTTGGGTCATATAGCTATGATGCAGTAGGAAAACCCCATGATCTGTATGAAAGGCTAAGGATCCCTGTTGATAACTTATTCTTTGCAGGGGAAGCAACAAGTACCGACCACCCTGGCTCGGTACATGGTGCCTACCACACGGGTCAGATGGCTGCAGAGGACTGCCGAATGCGGGTCCTTGAACGCTATGGTGAGCTTGACCTTTTCCACCCAGTCATGGGTGGTGAGGACACCCCTGCTTCTGTTCCGTTGTTAATATCGCGTGTTTAGGTCATTTTGAAGATCTTGTGTGGTTTGTTATTGTAATCACAATGCCAAGGGAGCTCTGCTGTTATGGATATAAATAATAAAGGAGTGATGGGTGTGCGACCTTTTCCTTTTTCTTGTTTTTTTTTTTAATTGTGAAATGGTATGAACTTTGAGAAATAGAACATGCTACTATGTTTTTATTATCGTCACATTAGTCATAATGGATTTCATGTTGCATCAATGGATTTAATAGTCATGTACTTTAATATTATAATATCTCACTCTATTGAATTGCATTTTAAACAAAAAATAATATTGTGTTAATGCCACATAACCGTTAAAAATCCACATAATTGTTGGAAACTGTAAATAACCGTCACATAATTGTTGTAATTATTACAAATTGCTGTAATTGTTGAAAAGCACCATTTATTTGCTGCAACTGTTAGGAGCTATCATGTGGTTGCTCCAAGCCTCCAACAACCAATTTTAAATGGTTAAGATATCGTTTCAAGATGATTCAACAGTAGAGGTTGATTCTAACGTCAGTTATGACCATCGATGTCAATATATTTATAATGTGCTATGTTGGTAATATGTAGTGTGTTAAAAGGCATATGATAGGTTAGAGTGTAAGCAGACTATTAATTTCAAAAATTAACCATATGAATATATACTACATAACTAAGACTTTGTTCTCTTAATACAAAGATGATTTTGTTTTGAGAACTTCACTCAAACAGGTGTTGTTTTTACTTTTTAGAGCCTCTAAGTTGTGTAAAAAATGCTTTCTACCTTACTTAAATGACAAGGAATTTGCTACCCTAGAACACATAAAGTTACTATCATTTACTTTAGCATAATACTTTAAATATAATACATAATCAAATACATAATGATTTTGTCTATGTTCAAATTTTATCTTTTAATAACAATAAAGACGGAGCAAACATAGATAAAAAAGGTGTAGTTGAGCTTAACTTCAACTAGTGACAGCCACATAAATTTTTTTGTGAGGTCTAATGATAAATCGTAAGATTTTAAATACTTTTGTTCAAGTCCATGTCAGGTCGAGTATGATTATAGGAAATTGATTTTGTTTAATGAATTAATATTAGGATAAAAATCCAATGTTTTAAAAAACAGATTAGTAAACAAATTAATTATTAGCTAATTTAACTTTAATAATCACAAAAATAATATCCTATCTTTTTGATTTTATAACATATAGTTTTAAACAAAAATTTAAAAAATAATACCCTATCTTTTTAATTTTATAACAGATAGTTTTAAACAAAAATTTAAATGAAAAGTTAAACATTAGTTAGTTTAAAATTTCCAGTTGTTACAAATCAAGAAAGTCAAATTCCAATTTTTTAGTTTTAATTTTTTTTAAATATTGTTTATTATTTATATTATTTATTAATATATCATTTAATCATTTTATATTATAGTATCATTTTATAATACTTTAATGACTATTTAAGGGGCTGTTTGGTTGGTCTGAATCATTAAGTGCTGAATGGTTAAGAGGTCTAAATGATTAAGAGGGTCTGAATGGTTAAGAGGTCTAAATGTTTGGTTGCACCTCTGAATGGTTCAGCATGGTATTGGTGCTGAATGGTTAAGTGCTGAACTGAATCATTAAGAGGTAATTTAATTTAAACCAAACAAATTGAATGGTTAAGTGCTGAATGGTTAAGTGCTGAATGGTTCCATTAAGAGGTAAACAAACAATCCCTAATATTTTATATTAAATAATAATAAATGTTAATATAATATGAAAAGTTACACCGAGTCACCGACCAAGCTCCTCTGCGATAATGTTTATGAATGCGATGATGTTAACCACCGGTGCAACGGTTGTTCACCGTAGTCATCGGCCGACGATGACATGCTTCGCTTCACGAGTCGACGCCGACCAATTACGCGATCAACTCGAACAGATTCAATTTGAGGCATTAAACACTAGAGCCAAAGGTATAATCACCTTTCCAATTTTATGGAATTGAATATTCATCCAATCGTTTTCAATGATTTCAAACAAGTTCTTCACTCTGGATTTCACAGTTGAACCCTAGTTATACGATTATCTATTTCCAGTGGACATACACTACGATATACAGTTACATATGTGATTGATTCCAGCCAATGAGTGATGACACGATAAACTCATCAGAAACCCTAGTTCGTCAATGAAACCCTAATACTACTAGCACTTCTATCCATTATTAGAGATTATACATTAGTTAGAGTTTATTGTAATAATTTTTACTATAATTGTAACATCCGGTCTTGTCTCCACCAATATTGTTTGCTTTGCTCATTTGGAGCTCACGGAATTGGTGTTGATAGTTTGCTATTTCAAGCATTTTAGTAATACTAAACATAGGTCAAACATTATTTGTTAACATTAAGTTGATCTGCTTTACTTGCTAGTTCATTTTTGAATATGTTTATTTGGTTGCCCGGATGAAAACTTCACAAGAAGGTCACTCATTCTGGATTGCTGCCACCCAAGCATGCTTAACCGCGGAGTTTTCCTCTCATCTACAGCGAATGCGACCAAAACGCGTTGGTGAATGCAATTACTGGTCGCAAAATAACAGCTTTTGACTACTATGCGCCTAGGCGTGTGCCTAGGTCACCTTTGACAACTATGAATTTAACCATTAATCATGATGATGCTTGTTGAATGCCATTTTTGGTCACAAAATAACAGCATTTATTTTAAACAATTGATGAATCTTGTTATGTCAGCTAATAAAGCAAGACAGAGGTTATTGCGGTTGTCTGAATCAGCAGAGAAGCTTAAAAGACAGGCAGCCAAATGTGTTCAAGCTGGGAAAGATAATGATGCAAGAGATCTGCTCTTTCAAAAGAAGAAGATTATGCAAGCTTTAGATAATACAAAGAATCGAATCGAGTTGCTTGATGAGCTGTCAGCAAAGCTTATTGAGGTTTGTTACAGTTAAGCTTATTTATCACCAATTTTATGTCGTATAAGCTTATTCAAATTAATCAAATGAAGAAGATTATGCAACTATGCAAACTTCTACCATTTTAGTTTTGAGTATTCACTTGATGTTACATTTGGTGTTAGGCAATATCTCTTAGAGAAAGACAACTTGTCGAGACTGTTTCTTTAGATCTTGAAATTGAAAAAGAAGATGCTGAATCTCCTATTCGTCTTATGTCTCCATCTTCTGAAAATTTGGAAATGGATGAAAATTTTGAAAAAGATTTTCTAAATACTAATGATGATCACGAACCACAAGAAAGAACAACATATGAAATGTCTACAGAACACGAAACAAACAATCTTGAAGAATTCTTGCCAGTTCATCATGGCATTGACAACAACGATGACCTAATCAGTAGTTTGAATGGTTTGACTTCTTATGTTGACTTTTTAGACCGTGTCGATGAACATTTAAAAAAAGTTGAATCTGAAGTTGTCACGGTTGTGAAATTCTCGAACTTGATTTTGGAAAGTGAAGAAAAGCCAACAAATTTGAAGGTGCAACGGCTGAAGGAAATTCTTGAGGCTGTTCAGCACATTAGAAGAAGGTATTGTAATAAAATTGTTTTTATACTCATAATCTGGGTTGTATTTATTGCTAATGGGCAAAATATGAAAAATAACTATAAACTAAACGAGTCTAGCTAACAAAAGTCATACTTACAATATCCTAGTCTGTGTATTCACTAAAATTGGATTTTCATAATAATAGATTTTGGGATTTTTTTTTCATAAATTACGAACATACCTTTTTATTTGCCTTGTTTTTTTCATCATACTAGAAGCAGCCTCTCTTTATTCAATGACATAGGTAAGGTCTGTATACGTCTCATCTTTCCAGGCTCTACAAATAATCATACTAATAATCATACTATGATGACGATTTGCTAAGCTTGGTTGTTATTCGTTGTACTCTTGTTGGTACATTTGAGTGGTTGAAAGATGACCGTTTCCCATTTCTGTCATTTTGTTCCGCTTGTAAAAATAATAAATTTATATGAAAATGTTAAAATTATACTTAAAAAAAGTTAATTGTATATAGCATGTTAAATGATATATAAATTGTTAAATGTACTTATTACAAAATGACCCTATGCACAAAACTATCTTTGAATGACATAATTTTAAAAGAGAGGGTACAAGGACTGAAACACCACAAAAGAAAAGTAATTTTAATCATAAAAATACATGAGTTTTTGATAGCAATAAAAAGACCAAATAACATAATGCGGCAGTAAACTCAATAAGTAATTTCGACTTGGATCTAAAATTAGTTTGTTAATATTATAATATAAAAATTTTTAAAAATCAAGTCTGGCATTTTTATTCAAGCTGGTCAACGGATGTAGCCTCGAATAAATCTAGCGGTTCAAACGTTTGATTTATGTAAAGGTGTGATTGTTTTTGATTTATGTAAAGGTCACTGGATCTATTCATGATGATGCTTCTGTTAAATGTTTTATTTATGTATGCTTGCAGAATTGCTGTCATTATGCAGACAGAAGCAGAGATGAAATAAAGGTGTGATTGTTTTTGATTAGTTTGTTAATATTATAATATAAAAATTTTTAAAAATCAAGTCTGGCATTTTTATTCAAGCTGGTCAACGGATGTAGCCTCGAAGAAATCTAGCGGTTCAAACGTGAAGGGTACTTAAAAGTATCAAATCTAATTACTGATATATTAGCTGGCTTTGTGATTATCGTGCCTGGGCTTTGAGATTTAACTTTAACGTAGGAGCTTTCATCCAGTGAATTTTTGTTTTTGGGTTATATAAATCGTTATATCTTATACATCTTTTAGGCTGTGTAATGGAACGTGATGGTGGCGTGAGAGGGGCCGGTCACACCCCTTGGCCCTTGGCGCCCTCTCCCATCACACAGGGGTGTGACCGGGGCGTGAGGGACACATGCGTGAGCTGGATCATGGTGTGAAAGGAGAAGTGGAAAAAAGGAGGGATGATAAGGGGCTTGATGAGAGGGTAATGATAACACATGTGATGATGACATGGAGTAATGAGGGGATGATATTAGTTGCTTACATGGCGCTTATGTGGTATGATGAGGGCTTTACCACTACACATGATCTTATACAATAAATAAAAATCTTGAGAGACACGTGACATAAATCTAAGCATTTTCTTATCATTTTTTTTGTTTCTCTCATACTTATTGTTTATTTTTTATTAAATAATAATAATAAGTACTTAAAAATATCTTCTTATTAATAAACACATTAAAAAAGACAAATTATTATAAAATAAACAAAATATTTTAAGATTGCTTTTTTTGTATTTTGATAAAAGCTTTATAAAAACAATTTTTTGCAAAAAAAGATTAAAGAACGAAAAATAATAAAATTTAGACGTACTTAATAATTTTTATTCAACACGTATAATGCATGGGGTACTAAAATAGTATAAAAACAAACAAATAAATAAAGGATTTTAAGCTTCTTAATATATAATTCAAATTTAGATATATGGGTTATTTCGGCTCTAAACTTGTAAGCTTTTATTTTGATTAGAACTTAGTTTTGATTGGCTTCTAATACGACTCGCAAAATCTGAATTATAATTTTTTTTGGACTTGGAATTTTGTGGGTTTTTTGTAGTGTGTTTTGGTTCACAATCTCACGTAATGAGTTGTAAATTACTAAATTGTAATTAGCAAAGCAAGAAGTGATACAAAATTAAAAAATTGGGTTTCAGCTCATGGATGAGGGGAGTTTGCTTCTAAGTGATGCCAACCACGCTGGCACACTCATTTTTTTAAAGCATAATTTTTGGATGATAGACTACTAAAATATCATCATGTTACAAGCAATATTATTCGATCATATTCAACACCAAGTCACTAATTCTGAAAGAAACTAAATATTTTAAGAAAACCTACACGGGATGTAAGTTCAAGGGTGGGCCCGACCTTATATATTTTATTACCACACATGTTTTCTTAACCGGATTAATATTTCTTCGGTCGTGTCGGATTTGATATTCAGATGCATGTATTGAACATATGTTTATCATAAAAGCATAACATACCTTTAAACATCACGAGATTAAATAAAAATCATAAGGAAAAATCATTTAGTCATATTATACCTTTTATCACATGCACTTGGTTATAAACAAAAAAACATTAACAACACATATGATATAATTTTTATTGCCTAGTGTAATTAGGCATCATATAAAAACATTCCTTACATACTTTGCCATAAAAAAAAATAATCTATACTTCACTTCACTTCGTAACACTCCTGATAGACCAAACACTAACTAATCTGAAATATGACATTTAAAACTTACCTTAATCTAAAGCTTAGGTTATAACATGAAAGGCAACTACAGGAAAGCTTAAGTCTTATGAAAAGTTCAATCGTCATCTTGTTTAGGTCTAACAAATTAGTACGATTGCATGGAATCACTCAACCGTAATCTTCTCCCTTGCTATACCCTAATTTATTTTCATGTTCCCAAAACACACTTGATCATACACAACTCACACTTCATGCACATACAGACTGGCTCAATATAAAAATTTAGGTTGGTGCATTCGGTTCCCAAGTTTCTGGGCCCCTAAGTCATTAAATTGTTTAATTTTTATCAGAAGCGAATTCCCCATACAAATAGTGGCGCCTATCAAAAAGATACTCCGAAGACAGTAGATACGACTAAAAAGAAAAGTATTCTTTTTGTACCCCCAATACTAAACATGCATATAGTCTCATAAAATCAAATGATGTATGTCCGAATCGATCTCAATGGATCCCTCGTGACTGCCCAGAGGAGAAGAATAGGTAGGGATGACAGGATTGGAACGCATAATATTGAGAATGCTCATTGAATGAACAATTCAATAAGAGAGCTCAGATAGCAATACCGATTCGATCCGAGCTCTCTTGGAATAAGTTCGACAGCGGATCACGAAATCTTGGTCATCTTCTCTAGATCATAACAGAATATAAAATTAGTTAGTGTTTTATTCTTAGTAATAAGTGTATTTGGTGTAGTTTAAAAGTACATTAGTGTATATTTGTTTGACATAAAAAAATAGAGAAACATTAACTTATTCTTTTAGTTTCTAGAATTTATGAGCTATATTGTATATCAAAATAAAAAGTATCTCTCATACCAACACACATTCCATATTTTATACATATGTCACATCCCATGTACATTTCTAATGTACACAACACATGTACCACACACACCTTTTCAATCCATACATAACTCATGCACACACACATGATTCATGGTTCACTTTTCATACACCTTAACCATCATAACCCTCACACACACATTCTATCCATGGTATCAACGATTTATAAACAATACTGTGCACCCATGCCCTAATCTATGTGATTTCAGTCCGAGTGAGCCCAATCATTCTATCCACATGTTGCAATAGTTCATTCTATTGTTTTAGAACGGATTTAAAACCGTTTGCAGCCGATTGTTTGGTCTGCTCTTTGGATGTTTGTGATGTTGTCACCTCCGTCATGTTCGAAAACCCATATCGATATGAGCGGTATGACTTAATATTTTTATTATTATTATTTTAGTTGGGTAATATTGTTTTAGGCGAGTTTTATGTCAATTGTATTTATTTTTAACTATTATTTAGTGATTACAAATGAACAATCATATTAATTAATTAATTAATTAATTAATTAATAATTAATTTTCCCCGTTTTATTTTTTGTGTTTTTTGTTCATGTTTCTTGTTACTAGGTTTTACATATATGAATGTCTTTCTTTATTGTGTTGATTGTATGATTTTTAGTATATCACGTTTATGTTTGGGTTTGTATTCCTTGTAAGTGACGATTGCTTTTGTAACGGTTTAATTTATTTGATACTTATATTCACAAAGAAGACGTATCATCATTAGAAGTAAAGAATAATAATAATAATATATAAATAATAATGATAACTAAATAATACTTTAATAATTATTCATTATGTGCAACACTATAACCATCATTGTGATCGAGTAATCATATCGGTATAGTGACGACTTAACAAAATTTCTGTCGGAATGATAATTGGATGATATTGTATGATATATTGTATGACACGAGTAAAGTAACAAATTTTTTTAATATTTTAGATCGTACTTATAACTTATGGGGTAAGGTTAAATTTAAGACAAAATTACACATTTGAACCTTTATGTTTGTAAAAAATAACAAATATGAACCTTTAACTATCTTAATTACGCTAAACAACCTTTAAGTATTTAATTTGTTTCAACTTTTAACCTTTACATTAACCTCGGTTAGATTTACCAGTTAAATCTAGTCATGTGCAAAACATGTGATGGGTATTCTAGGTATTTTAATCTTTTGTTATTTTTAAACCTAAAACCCACTATTCACGTATCACCATATCTTATTCAAGAATTTACTCCAAAAGGGGGTGTTCGAAAATTATGGCTAAAACCCACCCAGAAGTTCACGTGGTTCCTCCATCTTCGGTTAGTGTTCACCCAGAAGTTCATGTGGTTCCTCCATCTTCAGTTAGTGTTCGAAACCTAGTGTTGTAGTTGGATAGGATTTATCATTGATACTACTGCCATTGTTACATAATGATAAAAAGAAAAATGATAAATCCTATCCAACTACAACCTTAGGTTTCGAACACTAACTGAAGATGGATGAACCACGTGAACTTCTGGGTGAACACTAACCGAAGAGGGAGGAATCACGTGAACTTCTGGGTGCATTTTAGCCCTAATTTTCGAACACCCCAATTTGGAGTAAATTATTGAATAAGATACGATAATACGTGAATAGTGGGTTTTATATTTAAAAATAACAAAAGATCAAAATAGAATACCCATCATATTTTTTGCACATGACTAGATTTAACTGGTAAATCTAACCGTGGTTAATGTAAAGGTTGAAAGTTGAAACAACTTAAATACTTAAAGGTTGTTTAGTGTAATTAAGATAGTTAAATGTTCATATTTGTTATTTCTTACAAACATAAAGGTTCAAATGTATAATTTTTCCTAAATTTAAATAAGATTACCTAGGTGCGTTTTTAGGGTTGTAAAAAATAAATAAATAAAATAAAAGATAGAAATAATCTAGTCTTACATAGTTACATATCTAATATCCCAAAGTGAGTTCGGGGTCATTCTGTCGTCATCAGTCTTCCTCTTTTACTAAAATTGTAATTAATATATGTCGATCCACCGCCTTCACTATTCCATCACCAAGATGCCAATCGATTTTAGGGTTTTATTCAAATAATTTAGGGTTTGCTGTTCGATTGAGGATGAACAAATATCGATCTAAGGGGTAATTGTGCTTCCTATTTGCTTTATTTTGTTCTTTACAAAATAATTTCTCAATTTAGTATCAGTTGGGTATATGGGTTTGGATTCTAGTCCTAAAATGGGTGTAAAATCTTGACTCTTTTGTATGTGTTAAAGGGAAATAACCCAAGTTTGTGAAATTTTGTGTTTTTTGTTTGTAAATGGTCTTTTTTGTATAAAAACGGGAATTTAATAATATGCCCTCTTTCTTTGCTGAATCTATGAAATTTGTTCTTCAAGTCTTGATTAGATAAATGTTGCTTTTAGTTGGGACCCATTTCAAGACCCTAATTTTTCATTGATTTACAGCCCTATATTGTACTTGTTCTTGTTGCTAAATTAATTTGATCTATTGACTTGATTTTTTTCATATAATCAGCAGTGGTCATGGCTTTACATGAAAAATAATTCATCATGAAATGTGATAGTTGTCATGTAGGGTACATTGATCTTGAATATTCTATAATGTTGACGAGTTTCTTAGACTAGTAAACTCAATAATTCTTTTTTTTTCTTTTTTTTTTTTATATTTAAGTCAGGAGACTTGAATTACATTTAGAAAGTTAAAGATAATGGGTGATAAGAAGCTCAAAGATTCAGTATGGTCTAGAGAACAGGATATTGCTTTTGAAAATTCACTTATTAGTTATCCCGATGAGGATGATGAGGATCGATGGGAGAAGATAGCTGCTGAAGTTCCCGGGAATAAGTCAATTGAAGAAATTAAGAATCACTATGAGTTGTTACTTGAAGATCTGGACCGAATAGAGACGGGCCTTGTTCCTCTGCCTGAGTATAGTTCTTTAGATGACTCAGAAAGCCATGCTGGTGATGGGGGGACCCATAAGAAAGGTGCCAATGCTGGTCATAACGTTAGTGAATCAACTCATGGAGGTAAGGGGTCAAAGTCTGAGCAAGAACGTCGAAAAGGAATTGCTTGGACCGAGGAAGAACACAGGTATTATCATTTTTATCAATTTATATATGTTTGAGTTTTTTGTGTGTAGCATGTTGATTTAGTTGTTTTACCTTTTTTTCTCCAAGTTTTTCCCATTATGTTATGATAGGTATCACTATGTTTGTTGTTCTTAGAAGTTTTAAGTTATTTCATGAGCTTACTTTGAGAATTTTGTTTAATCAGTTAAATCACTTACAGAACCAATAAGGTGGAAACTAACATTGTTCTTGCCTGTTAAATGTATTATAGTTAGGCCCATTAGTTCAGCCCATTAAGGTTAAGGTTCTTGGTTGTCTGCGGTCTGCGTACATGTACAGATGTACTTGTATATTATATTATTTACAACGCATGATGTTTTTAAAAACTTTATCCATTGAACTGTTCTATCAACTAGTGGAAGAACTTATAACACATAGATGCAGAGTTGGATTATAGTCTGGAAATAACATTTTTTGTTTTTATTTTTAATTTTATTGTTGTTCACACGTTTACATTCCACATTCTTGTACTCGCATATGACATTTATATCTCATAATTAGGAAAATTTCATGCAGAAAACTGAGAGGATATACAATAATATTGTTGGCTTTATTCTGAATTGAACCCGTAAACATAAGCTTCCCATACGTGTTTTTCCATTTGTGGTATTAGTTACTCTTATAAAGGGTCTGTAAATTAATATATAGCTTTGCTATGCAACACATCTAACAATTTGTTTTTTCACTGGCTCACTGAACTAAATTAAGTTAAGTTGTGAAAATCTTATGAGTATTGTTTAATTCTAATTGTTATTATGTTTTCAATAGTTGTCTTTGAAGTGTTTAATCATGAAGTTTTAGTAGTGATGCCAGGGAAATAATAACTGTTGAAAAGCCTGTGTTTGTGGATATGTTTATAATCTTTTTTCATCAAACTTTTTCACAGATAGACTTGTGGGTGTGTGGATAACTCTACATTTTTTTAACAGAATACTATTTCAGAGATATAAGGCAACAATTTGATTGACCAGTAATTATGGTTGCATTTGTATCTCCATCTGTTGTAGAAGCATCAAGTCGATGTACCTTTGTCTCTGTCTAGTCTAGATCAGTTACCCTATAAATCACAAATTAAGCAGAAATGTGAAGCGACACACATCAGGGGAGCATAATAGTGATAAAGTCTCTAGTGTAGGTTTAAATGAAGCATGCCTCAATGTGCACTTGATGTGCATGAGGCAATATGTAAAACAGTTAAACGCCTCAAGACCTTGAGGTGACACCTCATGTACGATTAGGTCAAAATTGTACATTATTAAGGTTTGTAGGAGCCTAGGAGGCTGAAATGTAAAAAAGATCAAAAGGATGAACAAATTATGAATGGTTTACTTGATTTAAATGCTGATATGTTAAAGAGACTAGATAGGTGCAGTGACGGAG
Source organism: Mikania micrantha (assembly GCA_009363875.1). Lineage (NCBI taxonomy): Eukaryota > Viridiplantae > Streptophyta > Magnoliopsida > Asterales > Asteraceae > Mikania > Mikania micrantha. The sequence continues at coordinate 54,230,709 of CM018689.1, forward strand.
CTTGGTTGACTTGAGAGGGAGGGCGAAAATTTTTGAAACACAGAATACATGTTGATTTTTTGAAGCAAGGGGGACGAAACCACTATTTTTAACTAAAAATTACATTTCAGCCGAAAAATTAACATTACGGACGGAAAAAGAAGGGGGTGGTTCCCCCCCCCCCCCCCCCCCCCCCCCCCGCGGGCCCCAATGAAGCTTCGTCAATGGATAGGTGTAGCTTTTGGTTGTACGTAAAACTTATTTGGTTGACATAGAGCAACATGTCGCGTATGTGAAGCTTTTTCTTCGTGCCTCAGCTTTTAGGACTCAAACGCCGCTAAGTGCCTTGAGTTAATAAAACCAAGAATCGGACAACTTATTGTGCTTTGTTATCTTAAATGACTTTCATCTTATGTATATCTTGCCATTGTTCCATATATGTACCTTATGGCAATCACCATATATATCTATCCTCAAACTCAATAAAACTTCTTTTTTGAAAAAAGTGACTTCTTTTTTCTCAACAACTTAAACCACAAGAGTTAGATGGTCAACATTGGTAACAAAATTGGAGGGGGTGTGGGTTAGGCTGACAGAATTTTTTGGCCTAAAATATTAAGAAAGCATAAGTGCATAACTCAAGTTGACACACTTTAGAATGGTTAGAAGGTTTCATGATTTAAAAATACATTTTAGGTGACTATTAACCCGTTCGCTTAATAAATATTTTTATTAAAATTAATGCTTTGACCTCTTAGATACAAAGCACCAAAGCATAAGTGCATAACTCAAGTTGACACACTTTAGTCCACCTTTAGTTCTAGATGTGAAATGTCACGTTAGCATATTGTTTATCATGCAAATCATCTAGTTTCCATTATAAATATTGAGTATTGACAATTTAACAATTTTTGCAGATTATTTCTTCTTGGTTTGGAGAAATATGGAAAGGGCGACTGGCGAAGTATATCGAGAAATTTTGTGGTGACTCGCACCCCAACTCAAGTTGCAAGCCATGCACAAAAATATTTCATTCGTTTAAACTCCATGAACAAAGATAGGCGGCGGTCAAGCATCCATGACATCACCAGTGCCAACAATGCTGATGTGGCAGTCCCACAACCGCCAACAAACGGTTCTCCTTCTGGTAAATCAAGCAAACCATCCACTGCTGCCAACTTGTATGGGGGAACTGCAATCGGTCAACCAGTAGTTGGAACACCGGTTAATCTTGCAGCACCACCACACATGGCGGCTTATGGGGTGGGAACCCCTGTGGTTCCTGGTGCACCTTCAAACGTAGACCCTAGGGTGTCTCGTCATAGGTAATTTAGATGGGAACTTGTACAAACAGTAGCTAGGGTTCTTTTTTGTTATCTTTAGTAGAAATATATTTGTTGAAGGTATTTTGAGATTTGTTTTCATCAGAAATATCTGATAGAATCCAATAAGACATGGGTGAATGTTTTGGTGGTTGGATCTTGATTCTCAACCTTGAGGGTCATGTGTTTAATGATATGTTTTGGCTTTACAAACTTTTCTAAATATGATGTTTATCATCTCAATGGTTTATTTATATATATTTTGAAGGTGCCTTTGCCCTTGGTTACATATTTAAAAACAAAAATACAAATAATACTGAACATAAATGTTGTTCTAAAACCGGAACAACATCTTGACTTTGTTGACCGGAAACAGAACCGTTTGGAACTGAAACTGAACTAGTTCAAAAAAAAATCCGGTTTGCCCACCTGTACTCGTAACTTATGAAACCAATTGAAATCCTTGGACTGAGTTGGCTGGTTTGGGAGTTACACAGTTTCATTTTGTAATAAACTAAGGTAACATGAATCTACCAACTGTGGCACCGTGTAATAGTTTTTATTTATTATTATTTTTCTTTCCTAATCTAAACTGTTTATTTAACATTAAGGATTAAATAAAAATGGTATGATTCGAAAAGACTAGAGGTTTATTTATTTGATTAATCTTCCTACTCCTTTCTCTCCATTTTTTTGTTTACACACGTGTAAAGACCTTATGGTTGATGGACCTCCACGTTTTCCAAGCATGTTTAGAATTGCTTATTTAACTTTAAAAATGTTTTTTTTGTTAAAATTTCTTATTAACTTATTACTTTTTAAAATTGAGTTTTTAAAAAAATGTTTAGACTAATTTTTGATATGTAAATAGTCAATAAATCAATAATTTGTTTGGATTAACTTTTAAAAAAGTGCTTGTAATTAGTTTTTAACTTATTACATCAAAAAGTTAAAAAACTTTTCTAAAAGCTTTCACAAGTTGTAGCTTCTTAAAAAAAACCTTTTAACCTTACTCAAAAAAGTTAAAACAAAAGGTCTTTTTAACATTACTGAACACTTTTTTTAACTTACCGACTTCTAATAAAGCCAATAAGCTAATAAATTTATTTCAAATGAAATCTCAAACATGCACTTTATATGTGTTAAACACTTGGAACATCTTTACTGTTTTAAATATTTTTAATACAATAACTCAGTTTAAATGACAATTGAAAAAACAAAACCGTCAAACCACCAAACCATTAAAGCTTTAAATGTCACTTAATAAAAAAACAAACTGTCCAAAACTGGCTAACCCATCCAACCTGGTTTGTTTCCTAGAACAGTAGTTAGCGGTTTGTACTTGAATTTTTGTTAAACCAGCTAAGGCCATGTTTGAAATTTCATCTAAAAACAACTTATTGACTTATAGGCTTTTACAAAAAGCCAATAAGTTGTTTGTCAAACCTAAAAGGACTTTTGAAAATAACTTTTTGTAAAAGGGTAATAAATTGTTTTTTAAAAGCTAAAAATTTTAGTTTTTCAAAATGACTTGACATAAAATTACAAATCTATCACACTCTTTACCCTTTATCCAATAACCTTAAAATAGTGACAATAAAAAAAATATCCTTTTTGGTAATTTTGAAAATTCATTTTATAAAAGCTAATCCAAACACATTTTTAAAAACTTATTTTCAAAAAGTCATAAGTTAATAAGCACTTTTAACAAAAAGTCCTTTTGAAGTTAAATAAGCAAATCCCAAACAGAGCCTAAATTACTCAATCAGAAACACTCCCAACATAAATACCCCAAGAACCCAAAGTGAGAATTTGCATGTAAAACATGAGATGTAAAATATTGTATTAAAGTATATTTTAATAATTAACATTTACAAGTAAAACAAAATTATGTTCAAGCAGATCTAGTCTTGTCTTTCTTCCCTGCAAGAATCATTGAGATCTGCAAACCTCTGCTGAATGCTTGATTAAACAAAAGCCTTGTCTGGAACTCGGATACAAATGGGAACCATGATAATATAACAATGGGCATAAATACTACCAATCCCATCACACACTCGTATGCGCGCCCCATCTCCATTATCGAGTCCCATAAGCCTATGGCTTTGACACATGGCCTGCATGCTTGACCAATCTACACAACCACCATAAACGACATTAGAGAACACGAATACTCTCTGTAACAGTTGATTACTTGATTTAACTAGAGGTGGCAAAGTGGCTGTGTTGAATTACAGGTCAAAACAAGTTGGGCTGAAACATGTAAATTTTGGTCAGGATCAGGGTCAGGGTAATGACCATATTGGGTTGAGCAGAATCACTTTTTTGCTTAAAAACTTTATGTATACGTTGCATTTTCTAGCATTTTGTAATTATTTCAATCAATAATAATGAATTTAGGATTTAAAGAGATTTTATGAATTAAAAATACTCTTTGAATGGCATTCACCCGTTTGACCTGTTTCGTTTTTAGCCTCTACTTGTTTTCTTTATCAATGAGTTTCCGCTCTTAGAACTAAAACATAACCTCGCTCATAAATAAATACATCAAAACTGCCACTTAAGACGAGGGACTTGAAGTGTACCAAGAGAAAGGCCCAGCCCGTTGGCAAGAAGGCAAGAAAAGCAGCAAATATGTCACTGAATGTGAGCCCACATACAACAAATAAGACGGTCACAGTTGATAGGAACCCTAGGAAAAGAAGAGCCTTTAAGATCCTAAACATAAGTTGAAAATCAGTCCCAAATCTTCGTCTTCCCATCGAGACCATCTAGTAACACACACACGAAAAAGATTATCACCAGCAAGCATTACAAGTCGTGCAACAAGTGTTTGAAACCATTTTAGCATGTTATATACTTACGGATGGGTCAAATATCAAATGAACAAAAATCAATTCGTAGTTGAAACGGAAATGGGTCAAACGTCGCCAGCAATCCCCTAAATTGTTAAGTTGTTACTGAAATAATATAATTTTTATAATCATATTTGACACACTAGGTAGTCAAAGAAAATTTATTTATTTTTGGACAAAAGGAGTTTCAGGTAGACCAACCCATTTCAATCAATAACAAATATTACTTGTTTAACTAATTTCCTGACTTGCCCCTTTCGTCATGTTTAACGTAAATATATTCTACCATGATACATACCTTCAAGCCAAGAAGAGCAGTTATCATAACCAACCAAGAAAGCCCATAAACCTACAAACAGAGTTTACATGTAAAATTACTAGCACATATTAAAAAGATATATTTTTAAAAATAATAACCAAAAGGCAAAACAGAAAAAATAACAAATACCAGTATACTTCTGCTGCCTCGAGCAATATTAAGGTGATACACAAGTCCATACTGATAAATGAAAAACCGAAGAGCAAGTACAATTTCCAATAATCTCCCTCTTATATTTGTATGTTTCAAATGCTCTTGTTCTGAATCCCACCATGATTCCCAACTTTTATCTTTTGCAATTCCAATCCCACCGCGATTACCCATCCACCGTTTCCAGTCAGTCCAATCTTCAACCGTTTTTTGCCAATCAAATCCAGAAGGATTAAATACAAAAGGAGCAAACAACCATGATGATACCAAAAACCATATCGAAAATGTAATAAAAAAATATAAATCAGAACTCCGGTATGATCCTCCATAAACTTGATATATAACCAATAACATACCCAACTCAATCCCTTTCACAAAGTGACTTCTCGAATATAATCTATAATTATCTGTAAATTTGGCATGGAAAACAACAAATCCACGACCTGTAGCTCTGTATTTTGAACCGCCGTGTAAAATTGTTTTACCATAATAGTGCACTTTGGTACCAAATTGGAAAGTGAAAAATACAGATGCTAACTGAAGTTGCATTATTATGAAATCACCGAGAGCCCGCCTAAAACCACTTTCTAACCCTACTTCCATTGCCATTGGAAGTACCAAAAGCAATCCTAGCTGAAAAACAGATTGTGTGGCTAATGCTTGTTCTAAAGCTCGGTTACCATTATAATTCGCATTTTCCATGATTTTTCTTTCGATTCCACTTAAAACCATATACGTTCTTCCGTATAAGAATGCGTACACCACAAGTACAGTAATCTGGAATGCAAGAATCAGAAATGCAAGAATTAATTTCATGCAATAATATATAAAAGCTAGAAGTATATATAAGTAGGAATTATATGTAATGAAGCTTGAAAGAAGTTTCAAATAGATCAACGGATTAGAAAAAGGTTAAAGGAGGCAACCAATTTTCAGATGATCTTAAATAGACAACTTTACCCCTGACTGTAAAATGTTTGGTGGTCAAAACATTAAAAAGAAGCTTGGTTAAAATATAAAGATATGAAATAAAACATTTATAAACAAGGGGAGGGGTTGGCTTTGCGTGTTATTTCATATTGTAATTCAAAATTAAATTTGGTTGAATTTTTTAAACTTTGCAAAAATATCCTTGGTTAAGTTTGTTAAACTTCACAAAGAGCCAAAGAAGCCCCTGGATTTTGTATTACTTAGGATTTAAGAACTAATCTGACTTAAATTGAATGGTAAAATGGTTAATTTACCATGAATTTTGCATAGATACCACCAATTTGAAAGTTGGGTTGTCTAGTTTGACCTTATTTTAAGGTCAATGGCCTATTTGAAATTGTTTTCAAACTTCAATTGCCTCATTTAGTATTATCCATTATAAAAAATTCAAAAATACATGATGTCTTCAGCATACCATGCTACTGAAGTAGAAACCAACTGTGGTGAAATAAAATGACAACATTCTATAAAAGTCAAACCGCCGACCTAGTCGGTAAACATCCCGACTAAGTGTTTGTTCACCATTTCCATTTGCAACTTTGGCTTCAAATAAAGATATTTGATTCATACCAACATCTCGACCTTTTCCAACTTGAATATATTCATGATGTGTCACATATCCTCCACGCAGAGTTGAATTATAACCTAAAAAAACTTGCTAAAATAACTACGCAAAAAAATATTAATCCCTCAATTACTGACTAACAAGGTTTTACCTGAAAATATGTCCTCACTTAAGTTAATAACCTTTGAGGCTTTACTTACACCACCCCTTGTTATGTGGAAGATTCTGTCAAATATATCAGGGTGACCATAATGGAATCGTACCCTGTAAATATCATAATGTACAAAAAAAATATCAAGTACAGAAAATCAACAAGATACATTTATGAAAAAGCAATAAATGATCAAACCTCAGAGGGTCAGCCAAAACTCTTTGACCAATTGTCACGAAACTTGTCTCTTGATTGGACATGAACCATGCGAGTGATGAGACACTGTAGATTAACGAAGAGACTGAGTTCAAATATATACTTACTTATGTATATGTGTGTGTGTGTGAACCGAATCCATTGAGAAGTTTTTATATCATAAGAAACCGTGAAAATAAATTCATTCACTGAATTTGTAACTTTGATTCACAATTCTACATTTTGAGCAGATTTCACAAACTGTGAATCTAAGCTGCAATTTGTAACCTTCAACTTGTATATGCAAGTGATCAAAATTGTTTCTTATTTGATCCTAATTATACACACCAACCTTCCAGTAAAAATATGTTCTCTCAGTCCAAGTATAGTTGGTCTACGTTCTCCATGGTGATCTTTATGGAATTCCTCCAAAACGTTTCTCATCTTTAAAGCTTCCTCAAAGTAGTTATCCTAAACATCAGAAGAAAGACAATTGGTAATATGCAGAGATAAAAAGATGGGCAAGTCAAAACAAGTTCAGGTTAAGATGGATCATATATTTACTTATCAGAACAGGTCGACCTGGTAAGTCTGCAAATTTTACCTTTTAAGTTTTTTTATGAGTAGTTAGTGCCATAATTATAATTACAAACACTATTATTTCAACAATAATCTGAAATTTGAATAAAGCGATGTAGGATATTTTATACAAAAAGTAGACGTAGGACGAGCTTCAACTTGTTTGACCTGTGGGATTAAACACAACCTGAATCAACCCATTCGTAAGTAAATGAACCAAAAATTAGCCTGTTTGGAGTAACCTGATTCATATCAATAGTCTGCAGGGCTTCCCCGCGAGTGAAAATAATTGCATGATTTTGATTTTCAGGCTTTCCTTCACCAATCTCTGTAGGTGGACCAGGAAGCTTGATACGATATATTTCCTAAATTATCAATGTTACATCATAGATTATCAAATATTTATTTCACCTAACATTTATAATTTATTATATGATTTTAGTTACCTCATCTAAATTATCCCCACCCTTGACCAGAACAGAGTAGTAAACCTTCTTAGTCTTCCCATCGATGGTATCCTCTCTCTCATCTATATAAGCCACACGTAGAGATGGATATCTGAAACACTCAAGATATAATTACAATATACAACAACCAATAAAAATAAAAAAATCAAATATAAAAAAATTAAAGTACTTACGAGAGCATCAAGTTAAGTATGTTAGCATAACAACTTTGATCTCTGTGGTCACTTGACTTCTTCTGAGCACCATAAATCTGGCAAGAAACAACATATGTAAACTTTAAATCTGCCAGTGCTTGTGCACGTTCTTTGAGAGCCCTGTGATCTTTATCCGTATCAACTGTTCGGTAGCCAGTAAAAATTTCTGCAATGGGAAGACTAGTAGTTAGGTAAACTTTGGCTGTATTATTAGAATAGTGCCAAGTTGGGTTGTTTGGTTATATCAATTTTGTATGCAATGGGCAAACAAGTAAAATTTTAAAATTTCGCTAAAAAGGAAATGGGTCAACTGGGTTGACTTATGTTCGTTTTCTCTGCAACGAGTTAAAAGGGGTAAAAAGTTTAAAATTAGCTGAAAGGAAAGGGCTCAAAAGTCTCCCAAAGTGTTCTCAGGTGCTTATAACCTCCTATAGTGTTTTCTCAAAAAATGACCAGTATCAAAATAGCTAACACGTTAATTATGTGATAGCTTAAATAAATGTTCGACTGATTGGGATGACCCGATTAATTTGGGTCAGTTATATAGAGTCACTCGTCTTGACCCATCATCCAACCCACCCAAACCACCTATTTTGCCATCCCTAGATTATACGAACCCTTGTTCTCAGCAGAATCTAGGAAGTATTGAAGTTCAAGTGCCTCCTTGTAGTACATCATCCCTCTAACTGGAAAAAAAAAACGTTTTATGAATATATCTTTAAATATAATAAATCTTGAGAAGAAGCAAATTGCATATCCTTAAACCTGTTCTTGATAGTGTCTGTCCTCTGTAAGAAACCCATTGACATGTTGCTTGTGCTCTGTATTCCTCTGTAGCTTTTAATTTTGGATTGCTAATCCGTTCCTCAAAATTTTGCCATTCGTCTGATTTTTTTTACATGTGAAATCAACAACAATAAAAAATCATCATACATAAAGAACATTTCTTTCAAATGAGGTCAATAATCACCTGGATATATCTTCTGAAGATAAAATAAAATTGAAATTCCGTCCTCATTTTCCAAATGAAGCTCCTCTTCAGAATACAGAACATCTTCTTTATAATATGGAGTCAGCACACTGTTTTCAACAATGTGAATTTACCAATAAGTATCCAGATTTATATCTAAAAAACAGTATTTATATGTACTAAATGAAATTAATTTACATAACACATATCATGTAATGCCAATACTAACCTAAATGACATCATATTGTGAACTGTTGGAGCATTTGGCATTTTCATAAACAAGGAGTTTGTAAAGAAGGTGATACGCCTTCGGGCCTCTAAATTCATAGGCACATTAATGGCAGATTCTTTTACAGTAAGTAGCAAATAAAGCCTCACCACCTATATGCATAAATAAAATGTTAATTAAGCATAACATAAAATTTAAACAGGTTACTTTATCCACAAAAAAAAAACTAAACAAGTGAAAAGAAGCCACAACATATCATATACAACTAATCCTTTAGAAAGAGGTAGCTAGATATTAATTGGGAATCTTCTATTCCTTTAGAAAGAGGTGGCTTAATATGAATTGGGTAACAAAAAAAAGGAAAACCTGATGCTTAATGCAACTCCCGTTTTGCGCATTGTCTGGGAGGGACCGGATCGCTTTGTGATATGATATTATGATATACATAGTCTTACCCTACACATTTGAGTAAGAGTCTGTTTCCTAGTTTCCTACTGCTTAAACCAATGACCTCCCCAACTTTACAAAAAGGGTATTTTATAGGAAGCAAATCCACATGGCTGGGCCAATATGGGTTAAACAAAAACAATTTTTGCCCACTCATGAAAAATATATCTAAATAATTAAAATGTCAAATATAATTGTAATACAATATCACAATAATAATAACCTATGCTCTTAAATAAGAAGACAGGTCGTATGCATCAAAAATAGATTTTGACAACTTTCAATCTTTTTGATCAGATCCCCTTTTAGATAACTTTTTTTAGTAGGCCACTTAAGATAGAAAAAAACCCACGCACAATCAAATGTGCTATAATAGCCACCTCTGCCTTTAGGTAACATCTTCTAGGCTTCTAGAGCGCATGCATTTCAGGGAACGTGGATTGCTGATGTGACTATCATTTGGGTTTTGTTTTGTAGATTTTACATTAAGAGATGCAATTCTTGTTACAAATGAATTCAAAGAATAATTCATGTGTTAACCTGTATTGTCTCTCTACAACATTATTAAAAAAGAGGACAAATGAGTAAAACAGGGTATAAAACTGGAAAGAAAAAAAATCAGGCCATACCTTCTCCTTCCAAGATTTATCTTGAGTGAGTTGAATATTGATACGTGTAAATCTCTCCTTCTTATCATTGTCCGGATGATGTGAATGGGCACGTTCAACTATTCTAAAAAACCAAAGATTTTATGATATAAGTAAACCTTATCATAAATATAAAAGCTGCTAACAGAGGTGGCAAAACTGTGGTAGGCTAGGTAGCATGTCAATCAAGTAATTTTTGTGCATGCCAAAAACATTAGTGCTCACTGCTCAGGTTGGACCGACCAACAAACACTTTTTCATCCATTTATTCATATTATAAATGGTAATATATGTTATTAATATAAGCCAGTTCTTAATCGTTGGCACAGGTCCTTTGATCCCAATCCGGAATCTAGAAGCAAATATCAAGAACGCAAAGTTTTGTGGAATCCCAGGACTCTTTTTTATTTAACCAGAAATTTTGGTACAAAAAATAAATAAGACAACCCTATTTATAAACCTCTGACCTGAACTCCTTTGCTTGCACTTTAAATAAAAATAACCACCAAATATAATCCTAATCAAATTCAAATACTAACCCTACTTTGAATAACCTGTCGATCTAAACAATGAAATACAAACCAACTTGAACAAAAAACAAAGACTCCAAAAACAATCCTTTAACGATTATGTATTTACATGCTTAGTCTAACAATCACCCCCTAAACTTGCAACTCTTGATGTGATTTTTATCACATGGAGTCTGTTCACCACCACCTTACCTCTCCCAAACTTCCAACCTCTACCCTGGCCACGTCCATAGTCTTCCCTCACCTCTTTTACGTGATGCTAAACATATTTAACCTTTCTTTGAGCGGAACCAAATTGTCAAGCTATTGCTTGACTCGCAACCACTACTTGTTAACCACAAGCAATACATGTTGTTCTGTCTTTGAGTCAAGAATTCCATCCTCCTTTGATCTGAACCTTGTCACTCTAATTATTCATAGATCATAAAGCCACCTTCTTTTGACACCAACCGAAACCGAGCCACATGTCGCATGTTTCCCGAGCCTACTAAACAAGAAAATCCTAGCCACCTATTGTTTAGCTTCTCCTGCTGCTCTAGTTGATTACCCCTTGATCACACCTGTTGTTCCTCGAAACTGACCTTGTTGATCAACTTCGAGTTGCTGTAGAGAATCCACCTGACCTGGTTAATGTGTAGTAATAGCAGGCTGCTGCAAAATCAGCACACTGCTGTTTGTGATGAGTCTTTGATTTTGAGACTAGGAAAAGTGAGAGACCATAGCCCAAAGCTCTTCTTTAATATCTTAACTCGGAAAGAGAATGAAAGATTGATGACAGCCTTGCAGCCCGAGGCTGCTCTCCCTCTTTGAAAGTCGACTCTCAAAAGTGCAATATAAGACCTAAGTTCTGAAACCAATTGATGGTACATGTCCTTTGATCCCAACCTGAAATCTAGAAGCAAAATGTTGTAATAATCTTGTAAATATTAAATAGTTAGAGGGTTAAAATTATAAAGTTAAGTTTTTAATTGTTTTGATTCATTTAATTAAGCTTTAGAGTTTAAGTTAGATTATGTGTTGTTTAGTTTATTTGTGTCGGCTGGAAATTAGGGGTTAGAGTTTGTTTTTCTTTATGATTGTATTTGATTTTAACATAAATAAGGGTTAGGAGTCTTTGGTTTATGTACCAGAAAAAGTTTAATAAAATAGTCGTGGGTTTTTCCACAAATCTTTATGTTCGTAGTGAAAGAACAAGTTACATGATACGTGGAGCCATATTCCATGCATGCAGACGTGGAATATTCGTCCGTTACAAGTTTGAAGAAAGTTGATTTAGTCATGCACGTGTTTCCTATTTGTTTGTTTCTGTTTCAATTTTTATAGGCTTTTGTTAGCTAAAGTAGTTGCTTGTTTACGTTATGTGTTTTCCTATTTAAGCATTTGTAAGTCGATTGAATAAAGTATCAGAAAACATTTGGCTTTCATATCAGTTTGTGTTATTAAACTGGTATCAGAGCATGTTCACGATCAAAGAGAGATGAGTGAAGAGAAGTTGAAGGTACCTCAGTTTGACGGTCACTATGAGCATTGGAGTGAAATGATGGAAATTCTCCTTCGAGCAAAGAAGCCGTGGGGTTTGATCGATCCCGGTATAGAGGAGCCACCGGTAGGAATCGCTATCAATGAATCTCAAAGAAAGAAGTTAGAGGAATTGCATCTTAGTGAAAAATACTTATTTGTAGTTGTGTCTATTGAAGAATGGAGAGACCTCGAAAAGATGACCATTGACGAGCTTCAAAGCACTCTGTTGGTTCATGAACAGAAGTTTAAGAAACCCGAAAAGGAGGAGGAGCATGCTTTAAAGGTGAACCAAGACGAGTTCTCGAATTCAGGTTTCTCAAGTTCCAGTTCAAGAGGACGTGGTCGTGGAAGATCCAACTTCAGAGGAAGAGGAAGGATGTCACCAAGCAAAGAGACAGTCGAGTGCTACAAGTGTCATAAACTTTGGCATTTCCAGTTCGAATGTCCATCTTGGAAGGAGAACAATTACGTAGAGTTTGATGAAAGTGAAGAAATGATGTTAATGGCCATTCTTGAAGAAAAAAAGGAAGAAAAGGTGTTGATGGCAAGAATCGATGAAGATAATCGGGAATTTCTATGGTTCCTGGATTCGGGATGTTCAAACCACATGTGTGGTATAAAGGAGAAGTTCACAAGCCTGGATTCCAGCTACTCACACACAGTAAAGCTTGGAAACAATACCCGGTTGACTGTAAGTGGTAAAGGTAACATTAAATTAATGTTTGAGGGTAACCCGTACGTAATTCAGGATGTATATTACGTACCAGAGCTCAAAAATAATTTATTAAGCATTGGTCAATTACAACAGAGGATTAATTTTTATCATTCAATCTGATATATGTAAAATATTTCATCCTCAACAAGGTTTAATCATTCAATGTCTAATGAGTAATAACCGGATGTTTCCACTTTTTGAAAAAAAACAAGAATCAAGTGGACAAAAGGGAGAAGGCTGCATGTACTCTAACAGTGACAGCCTTTCAAAGCTATGGCACATGCGTTATGGCCACTTGAGTAGGGTAATATGGAAAAGCTGCAACAAAAGGGTATGGTGAAGGGTTTACCCAATTTCAAAGTAAGTGAGGAGGTGTGCACAGATTGTTGTACTGGAAAGCAACACAGACACGCTATACCCAAGAAAAGTAAATGGAGAGCAAAGGAAATTCTTGAATTGGTACATTCTGACATCTGTGGTCCAATTAGTCCCCCATCGAACAGTGGAAAAAGGTATTTTTTGAGTTTTATAGATGATTATAGTAGGAAGGGATGGGTCTACTTAATCTCTGAAAAATCAGAAGCTCTTGATTGCTTTAAAATTTTTAAGCGTAAAGTTGAAACTGAAAGTGAAAAAGTTATTAAAGCATTTCGAACTGATAGGGGAGGAGAGTTTGTCTCCGAGGCATTTAATAATTTTTGCAGGAAGCATGGAATACGCAGGCAGCTGACAACGAGCTTTACGCCTCAGCAAAATGGGGTAGCTGAGCGTAAAAATCGAACGGTGATCAACATGGTGGTTACTATGCTAGCTGCAAAGAAAATGCCTAAAGTTTTTTGGGTTGAAGCTGTGGTGTGGGCATTTTATGTTTTAAACAGATGTCCCACTAAGGTTTTAGATGATGTAACTCCTCAAGAAGCATGGAGCAAAATGAAGCCAGTAGCAGAACATTTTAGAGTATGGGGTTGTTTGGCCCATGTTCACGTACCCAAAGAAAGAAGAACCAAACTAGAAGACAAAAGTCACATATGTGTTCTGGTGGGAGTCAGTGAAGAATCAAAGGGGTATCGTCTCTTAAGTCCCAACACTAAAAAGATAATTACAAGTAAGGATGTGATCTTTGAAGAAGACAAAGGTTGGGACTGGACGAAGACTGTTGATAAAGAGACACAAACAAAAATTACATGGGGATGTGAAGAACAATTGGAAGATGCAAATGAAGATGTCGGATCAACTGATGAAGAAACAGCTCAACACGAACCATTTGAAGGGGAAGATAATCCGGAAACTAGTCTTGCAGGTGAAAGGAGGGGTCGTCAAAGAAACCCTCCAAGTTACCTGAAAGATTATGTCACTGGAAATAACATGACTGAAGATGAAGTGAATATTGCAAAATTTCCTCAAGATCCCATCACCTATGATGAAGCTGCCAAAGAAAGTAAATGGAAGCATGCCATGGATGAGGAGATAAAGGCTATTGTGAAGAATAAGACGTGGGATCTGGTTGATCTACCACAAAACACCAAGTGCATTGGTGTAAAGTGGGTATACAAGACCAAGTTAAATGAGAAAGGTGAAGTGGAGAAGTACAAGGCTCGCTTAGTAGCCAAGGGTTATTGCCAGGAAGCAGAGATTGATTACATGGAAGTATATGCTCCCGTAGCTCGTATGGATACCATCAGAATGATGATAGCTATTGCAGGCTTGCAGCTCAAAGAAAGTGGCATGTTTACCAGTTAGACGTTAAGTCTGCGTTCTTGCATGGAACTTTGCAAGAAGACGTCTATGTTCAACAACCACAGGGCTATATAGATAAGAAGAATGAACACAAAGTGTACAAACTTAGAAAGGCTTTATACGGTCTGAAACAAGCACCTAGAGCTTGGTTCAGCCGCATAGAGTCTTACTTTATTGGTGAAGGATTCAAGAGAAGCAGCAGTGAACACACCCTTTTTGTAAAGAAAAATAATCAAGGAAATATATTAATTGTTAACATTTATGTTGATGATCTTATATATACAGAAGACAACAAAGAGATGTTGACAGTGTTCAAGCAATCAATGATGAAGGAGTTCGAAATGTCGGATCTTGGCAAGATGAGGTTCTTCTTGGGGATTGAAGTGGTTCAAACTTCTGAGGGGATTCACATATCTCAGCAGAAGTATGGTATGGAAATTTTGAGAAGATTTGCTATGGAGGAATGCAATCCAGTCGTTATTCCAATTGTACCAGGAACCAAGTTGATGGAAGATACAAGCAGCAGAGTTGATTCAACAAGGTTCAAGCAGATTATTGGGAGCTTGATGTATATAACCATTACACGACCAGATTTGCAGTTTGCTGTCAATTTGGTGAGTCGATTTAGTGCTAATCCCTCTGAAAAACACTATGCAGCAGCTAAGAGAATTCTAAGGTATCTACAAGGAACCTTGGATTGTGGAATCTGGTATGAGAAGGGAGGAAATGAAGCTTTAAAGGTATTTACAGATAGTGATTTTGCTGGAGATTTGGAAAGTCGGAAAAGTACATCAGGATATGTGTTTTTGTGGAATGGTGCTGCAATAGCTTGGTCCTCAAAAAAACAAGATATTGTGGCACTATCTACAACCGAAGCTGAGTATGTAGCAGCTGCTACTTGCGAGTGTCAGGCCATATGGGTTAAAAGAATACTTGAAGAAATCAGGATTCACTTCACAGAAAGTATGGTTATCAATTGTGACAATACCTCCACAATCAAGTTATCTAAAAATCCGGTATTTCATGGAAGATGCAAGTATATTGGAGTGAGATTTCATTTTTTACGTGAGCTGGTCAAAGAGGGAACAATATCACTGAAGCATTGCAGATCGACTGAGCAAGTGGCTGATATGTTTACAAAACCGTTAAGCCGTGAAGTATTTACCAAATTAAGAAAGATGCTGGGCGTTTGCACAATCAAGAACAAACTTGATGAGTTAACTCAGTCAAGTTTGAGGGAGGATTTGAAAGAACAAGTTACATGATACGTGGAGCCATATTCCATGCATGCAGACGTGGAATATTCATCCGTTACAAGTTTGAAGAAAGTTGATTTAGTCATGCACGTGTTTCCTATTTGTTTGTTTCTGTTTCAGTTTTTATAGGCTTTTGTTAGCTAAAGTAGTTGCTTTGTTTACGTTATGTGTTTTCCTATTTAAGCATTTGTAAGTCGATTGAATAAAGTATCAGAAAACATTTGGCTTTCATATCAGTTTGTGTTATTACGTAGTTCTTATTTTCTGGGTGTAATAATCAATTAAACAGGGCTGCGATCTTCAATTGGTATTGGAGCCTGTTGAAGGTTCGATCCAAGAGGAAGAGTACAACAGAAGAATCAATTCGTGGTGCCGATCAACAAAAGAAGAAGACAATCGACAGCAAATTGAATCCGAAAAGCGGCTGTGATATGAACCCGTGATTGGTTCGGTCTGCTTGAGAGAAGCCGCGAGAACTGATTGCGTGAACCAATCAAGAATTCGATCGGAACCTATACGATTCAGGTTGGAACGGTCAAACTTGGGGTTTAAGGCTGTGAGAGCTGGATAAGGTTGGCCAAGAGCTGTGCGGGCTTCAATCGGGTTCTTGTTGAAGGCTGTGAGGGCTGAAACAAGTTGGGAGGGGCTGTGAAGGCTTGAATTTTGGTGCTGTATGAAGCAGCGTGTGAGAACTAGTTCTTGTTGAAGGCTGTGAGGGCTGAAACAAGTTGGGAGGGGCTGTGAAGACTTGAATTTTGGTGCTGTGTGAAGCAGCGTGTGAGAACAACTGATAGAATTGATCAGTGATTGATCAAAACCAGCAGCAGGAAGCATTGATTTTGATCAGTGACTGATCTTAATCAGTGATTGATTAAGCGGACTAGGTGTTGCAGGTTGATTTGATCAGATAGCGTGGTGAACTGATGACAACACCAGCTGGTGAAGTTGTTGTATCAGTTCGTGAGCCAAGCAATGTGAGTTTGCTATGCCCAAAACTAACTGCAACAAACTACACCGCATGGTCCATTATGATGGAAACAATATTGGCTGCACATGGGTTGCAGGAAGCAATAGATCCTATGAGAGGAGGATGTGTGGATGTGAGAAGGAAGTTCATGGCAAAGGCCTTGATTTATCAGTCTAAACCCGAAGACATTCTTCTTCAAGTGTCGAAGTGCAAAGGCCTGAAAGATGTGTGGGATGCACTAAGGGTCAAATTTCTAGGAGCCCAGAGGATTCTAAAGGCTAGCTTGCAAACACTTAGGAGTGAGTTGGAAACAATGAGGAAATCAAAGACCGAGACAGTGGATGAGTCTGCAGGAAAATTAAACGGGATACAATCTAGGTATAAAAGTCTTGGGTCTTCAATTGATGTAGAGGTGATAGTGCCAATTGTGGCTTCAATTGAGCAATATTCTGAGATTGAGAATATGGCATTTGAAGAGGTTGTGGGTCGTTTAAAGGATTAGGAAGAGTGTGTGAAATCTCAAGAAGACTTGACTAGAGATGTTCATGACAAACTTCCACTTGCTCATGATGATAAACAAGGTCGCGGGTCAAGTGCTATATATGTGAAGAACTTGGTCACTATGCTTATAAGTTCCCAAAGTCAAAGCCAAAAGAGGAAGAGGCCAGTTTAATTCAAGATGAAGATTATGGGCCGGCACCATTGTGATAAAAAGATAAAGATTATGGGCCGGCACCATTGTGATAAAGGAAAGCGCATTACAAGATTAGGGGTGATTGTTGGACTAATCTTGTAAATATTAAATAGATAGAGGGTTAAAATTATAAAGGTTAGCTTTAATTATTTTGATTTAATTAATTAAATTTTAGAGTTTTAGTTAGATTATGTTTTGTTTTGTTTATTTAAGTCTGCTGGAAATTAGGGGTTAGAGCTTTTTTTTCCTTATGATTGTATTTGGTTTTAGTATAAATAAGGTATGGAGTTTTTAGTTTACGTACCAGAAAAATTTGATACATTAGTAGTGGGTTTTTCCACGAATCTTTGTTTTCGTAGTTCTTATTTTCTGGGTGTTATCATCAATTAAACAGGGCTGCAATCTTCCCAAAGAACAAGAACGCAGAGTTTTGTGGAATCTCTACTACGACCCTTTTTTATTTAATTAGAAATTTCTGGTACAAGAAATACATAAAACTTGTTACGTTACTATTGTCAATTCGTATTAGCTGAGGGGGGTTAATTGTAAATTGTAGTATTCAATAGTTAGCCGTTAGGTATTGTTGTTTGCGTTGTTAAATACCGTTGATGAGAAATAAGAAACCAGCTTAGTCGTGAATGTTCTTCTTCTTCTCTAGTTTCTTAATATTGTTACGTTACTATTGTCAATTCGTATTAGTTGAGGGGGTTAATTGTAAATTGTAGTATTCAAAAGTTAGTCGTTAGTCAGTTAGTTGTATTGTTGTTTGAGTTGTTAAATGCCGTTGATGAGAAATAAGAAACCAGCTTAGTCGTGAATGTTCTTCTTCTTCTCTAGGTTCTTAATCATTCAATTCTATGCCCTAACAAAACTCGACCCTATTTATAGACCTCTAACCTAGACTTCTATGCTTGCACTTCAAATAAAAATAATAATCAAATCGTATCCTAATTTAATTCAAAACTAACCCCTATTTGAATAACATGCAGTCTCAAACAATGAAAAACAAACCTACTTTAACAAAAAAAAAACAAAAATTCCAATAAACAACCCCTTAACTATCATGTATTTACAAGTTTAGTACTTTAGTCTGACACAGTGACACTTATGACGAATATTGACGATAACAATCCAATTTTTATTTAAAAGAAAGTTAGGCGGTTTTAAGCATATAAATACACTTTAGAAGATTCTTCACCCTCTCAACCCATTTGAGCGGGTTCATTCTGAGAATTATTTTAGCATAAACCATGTGAACCATAGAGATAAAAAATATAACCCAAATGCACCTGTTTATTGTAAATGGGTTAACATAGCTACCTCTAGTAGCTAACAACAAAAATCCTTGTAATATGAATACCTGTTAAAACTTACCCACACCCGTTCTTCATGACATCTCTTGTGATAATCTCCATAAGATCTTGAAGGACATTAATAGCTTGGGATGTGTATTTCTCTACATCATCATAATCAGTCAGCTGGAATGCACACAATGGAGTATTCAAAAATTAGTTTTGAATTTTAAAAGCTAATAATGATAATAACTCAATAACTATTAACAAAAATGCTTACCAGATGGCTTAAGAATTTTTCCAACTTATCATTGAGTGCAGGCAATCCGCTCATACAAAACGTGCTTAAAAACTCTTGTTTTTTAATTCTATCATCTATTTCATAGCATATAAGTCGTATGATCCTAATAAATTAGAATAATAAATTCAATAACAGAATGTGGGTAGAAAAAACAAATAAATAAATCTAAGATATATATATATATATATATATATATATATATGTCTTACATTTGATCCCCTTCATCAGCAAGAAGAGCCAATAATATATCCTTTAGTGTTTGATAACACTCAATAATTGCTGAGCACATGTAATCATCATTATTGATCTTTTTAAAGAGGTCAGCATCTTCCTTCCTTTTAAAATCTTTGGCCATGTCTAATGCAATTGGGATCTTAAATTAACAAGTAGAAAAGAGTTAATACATGATATACATTTAACTAGAATATATATATATATATATATATATATATATATATATATATATAAATTTAAACAACTATAAATGAGTTCAACCTTGCTGGCTAGCAGGAAAGGTGGCCATTGGATAACTGAGACAACACTTGTTTTATATGGTACAAGGAGTAGGTCTCTCTCCCTAACAAATAGACGGTATTATTAGAAGTAATAATTATTATATAGATTGCCTTATAAAGGTAACCAAATGTTTTGTTTGAGACATGAGGTGGATTGAACCTGTTGCTGATTAAGTCCTCCATTCGCATTGAAAATATGAACTCATTCCACACTTGTGAAAATTTTGCTATGTTCTTTCTTATTACCAGTGAATCATCCTCCTACATACCATATTCCATCAAGAAAATGCAAGACTTAAACCAGTTGAACAGAAAAGAAACTTTAAGAAACAAGAGAAGAAAATCCAACTAGAAGTGCTGATAGAGATTATAACTATATTAATATGTTAGTAATAGTTAGTAGTAATGGCAGGTTCTAGATAAGGGTAGTTTAGTAATATTGATATATAGTGTGTTTGATAATGGATTATAAATAGAGGTTAGGAGGTGGAGTGAAGGCATGGCTAGGTCTCCTGTTAACACAGTGAGAAAGGGCTGAGCCCTAGAATCCATATTATTCATATCCATTTTATGTTCTCTCTTCCATTTTCACTTTCCAGTTCAATTTCATTATTGTTCTTTTGATTTGTCTTTTGTTGGATTAAATTACGTGATTGTGTTGATCGATTACTCATCAAGTGCTGATTTTGATTTTGTCTAATGGGCAAATAGATTGGGGTCAAACGTCCCAAAAAGTGTACTTGTTGATACATACAACCTCCGAAACCAATTTATTTAAAATAAAAAAGATAATTATTGTAATATTATTAAAAAAGTATATATGTGTGGGCCCTTAAGGGGCAAAAGTAAAAGTGCACTAATTTTAACGTTATTTTAATTATTTTGTGAAAATAACGTTAAAATCATTGGGATGATCAACTTCAAACGATAACTTTGAGCCGGGGACTCTTTCGGAGCAGCCTCTCTATCCCAATTGGGATAGGGGTAAGGTTTGTATCTATCCTTCCCCCCCAGACCCTACTGAAAAGTGGGAATATACTGGGTATGGTTGTTGTTGTTGTTGTTTCACATAAATTACTTATAGAACATTTTGAACAAAAAATGTTTTGGCTCAACCAGAGACATTTCAACATCTACAAGAACTTCCCACTTTGCTTGAACCCATTTTTGCCTGTTCTTCAATCATTTTACCATCTCTACATTTTATCTGATCAAGCTATACTATAATGGTTCCATGATAGCTAATTTTCAGGTTAAAAAGGGTAAATGTGTGAAACAAAAATAAAAGCATATTTTAGGGGTACCAAGGGATCTTTCTTTTCTTCTTTCTGCTTTGGTACAAGGCGTTCATAGAAGGCTGAAGGAACTGAATCAAATCGGGACCGCAACATGCCAAGTGTTCGGATCTAACAAATAAATGGTAGAAAATGATACTAAGTCAAAACTATTATGTTATAAAATAAAGAGTTTGTCAATTCACAAGTCTTACTAGAAATTATGTTGAATATACTAACCTCACCCAAGTGACTGAAAGCACCATAGATTCCACCAATTATGGTAGCAAATATTTCATACCAAATTTGTGCATCCATGAAATAAACCTACAAGGGCAACATAAAGTTTCCAATAAACTGTATAAAACCTAAAAAAATGAAGGTATTTCTATGGACATTTACCATGACAATTGGAGCCCAAATAGCAATAACAACGCCAATATTATGAGTCACTAGAAAAATTATTTAAAATAAATTGAATCAGTTTCTTATTAAAAAGGCAATCACAAGAAGGAAGCTTAAAAAAAACATTACCATTCGGAAAGAACTCATGCCATTCATATATGCTAATTGACATTTGCATAATTATTTTCGTGGGTGCAACCAGAGGCAATATCTGTCATCAAAATATGAAAAATTAGCATAAAAGCTATTTGTAGATATAGCATCATATGGCTTTATCAGTAAACAAAAAATGATTGATGAGCGCAATTGTGCACATGAAGACAATACGGCATAATTACAAGCCACATTATGTGCCTTGTATCTTCAATAAAAAATTATTTTTTTGCAACTGTAGGATGAAAAAAAACTCACCTCCACATAGTAGCTGAACGAAAACTTGCTTATTAGCAACAGCATCCAATACAGTGTATACCTATTTGTCAAGTGTTATATTGTTAAGGGATAAACTAAATACATACATACATACAAGCATATAAATATGAAACATCGACTAACTCTTCACTCTTACTTCAAAAGGGAAACCATGTCTTCATGCATGCCTCTTCCAACATAGAGCTTTGGCTGACAAAAGGATAACTTCGAAGTTAATAAGTAGAAGATCAAACACATAAAATTTTAGCAACGCTTGTTTGTGTTTACATACATACATACATACATACATACACACACACACACACATATATAGAGAGAGAGAGAGTAAGGTTATTGTACAAAGTGATAGTTTTGTAAAAAGTATAAAAAACAAAGTGCTATTATAAATAACAAAGTGCTATTATAATATTAACACAGTGCTATTATAATATTTAACAATTCCTTGTTAATAATAGCACATTGTTATTTATAATAGCACTTTGTTTTGTTTTTTACACTTTTTACAAAAATCTCATTTTGTATCTGAACATATATCTTACTTCTCTAATAAATCAAGGTTTTTCTAGGGACACATGGCGCGTCTCTAGAACACCTTCATCTTCTTTTCCCGCCTAAAACATATATCTTATATCTATTCTAGTAAATAAATGTTTTCTGAGACACATGTCGTGTTCCTATAGCACATTAACTTTAATTTACCGCATTTCTCTCATATTAAATATATTTCATATTAAATAATGATATTAAATATTAAATATATTTTTTATATTTTTTAAAATTATTTTTTTTAATACACTAAAAATATATTAATATCAAATAATATTTTTTAAAAAATCAAATTATTATAAAATATAATATTTCAAAAACAGTTTTTTGAAATGAAATGTTTAAATAAACAAAATTTGAAAAACTTAGTATTTAAATATATAATATAATTATTTAATTACTTAAAGTATTAAATATATAAAATTTTAATCACATGTCGTATTTAACTATAATCTTATACTGTTTAAATTTTAGCTAATAACTATTTATTATATTTTTTATTCAACCTGTGTAATACACGGGGTACTAACCTAGTATGTATATATATATAGGAGAGGGTTCCTAAGAAAACCATCATTTTGGAGAAAGCTAAGAAAACTAATCACAATCATTACCAATTAATTTTTTTTTCATTTTTTTCTTTTCTATTTCCTTTTATTATAAGATAAGAAATGTAAAAAAAGAAAAAAAAAATATGTATTCTAGGTTATTACATATATGTAATCAGTATGTTACACATATTGATTACATATATGTAACTTGGTAAGTGACATACAAAACTTTTTGAGTTACATATATGTAATTTCATGATTTACATATTTTTTTTCAAAAAAATTTTGTTTGTTATAACATTTCTATTTTTATAATAAAAAATTATGAAATTTTTTTATTAAAAAATTTATTGGTTAGTATGAGTTTTCTTGGTTTTCTCCAAAATGAGGAGTTTTCTCATGAACCTTCCTCTATATATATATATTGGAGGTGGCACATTCTATCCGATTACAGATAAATGGATCGTTTTGGGTTTCTTTTCCCTACTAACGAGTCAGTTTTGATGAGAGAGCAAATAGGTAAAATACAACAACTGGTTAACCTAAAACAGGTCAAAAGTCAACCAAACTATATTCAAATGCAAAACCTACTAAATTACTTTATTAGTATATTTCAGAAAATAGATTGTCACTGTAATCATATTTTTAAATCATAACTGAAATTTAAGAGAATAAAAACAAAAACTAGTTATGGGTTGACCCAACTTGTTTTGACCCATAAAATTAGCTGTTTTGACATGTTAACAAGGTCATCCAACCCATCCACTTTTCCATCTCTAATATATATTCATATTCTGCTTATGAAAAAGGGTTGCTAACCTGGGCCCACCACATTAGTAGAACAATTACACGCCAATTAGAACGCTCCATGTATCTCCTAAACGGTGGGAGCAGAAATAGCAAGGCAGACAAAACATTTGGTGTCAAATAAATTGCAACAAGATAGTAATAAAGTGATTGTTCCCTTTGATTTCCTCCCAAATTACTGAAAAACCTCACAATTCCTGTTGGGTTCCGAACAGATCTTGAATAACCAATGGGTAGGATCACTACCCAAAAGGCTGAAAGAGTAATTTTGAGAAGATAACGAAGTATCTGAGTATTTTTTAAGCTCCTCCAAGCGCTGAAGCTGAGGATTATATCTAAGGAAGCTGCAGAACATAAATGGCAAAAAAGAAATCTTAGGACATGAAAGACAGTTAACAATGGAAAAAGTAGGGGTGGTAATTTTGATCATTTACTCATACATGGGTTAATTTGGATCATGTTTAATCTCAATCAGGTCAATTGGCTGGATAGGGGTAAGGTGTGTCTTTATCTTTCCCCTCCCAGACCCCACTTTAAGTGGGATTTTTACTGGGTACGCTTGTTGTTGTTGTTGTTGTTGTTGTTGTTGTTTAATCTCAATCAGGTCAATTGGCTGGATCAAAAAGTGTAGTTAAAAGAGGCCCGGATTGAAAGTCACATAAGTACAATTTAATGCATACAAGTATACAGCCTTCTAAATCATTTAATCCAAAATATATTATTATTATAATGTTTCTGTAATCATAATACATTAACTCCTAAGTATCCAAAAAATGGATAAATACATCATTATAACAATAATTCTGGATTAAGATGACAAAAATGTGTTAATTATGATCACAAAAAATTCATTCTATTTTTGAATAAAATTATTTCGAACATTGTAATCATAAAAAATATGCTTGTGTGGCATTCAACACATTCCTTCGCTAAAAACATCATTTGTCAATTCATCCCAATTTGGGCCCATAATAAAAATGGTATGTTTCAACACAACCTCATTTTGACCCCTTATCCAGCCCTGTTGACTTGCTCATCTTGCGACCTCTAGGAAAAGGACGGTGATTTCTGTACAACCAAAATCAGTTTGCACACAACAAACACCTTTGCATTATATCCTCTCTTCTTTTTCATCTTTACTTGCGGTGTGAGGGTATATTGTAAAATTAAGTGTGTTTGTTCTGTGCAAATCATTTTGGTTGTGTGCAAATATTTTGCCTTAGGAAAAGGAAAAGAACAACAGCAAGACAAAAAAATACCTTGGAAAAAGTTAAGGACAGCAGAAGTAATGAAAATACTCAGAATATTCTCAAAGACACCTTCATCAAAAATTCCAAAAATCGATCCGTCTCCATGCCATGCAATAATTAGCATAGCCTGATAAAGGTAAAGAAAGTGTGTAAAAATTTAATCCTAATATAAAAAATATTATGATGTTTAAATATACCTGAAAAACTAATACTAGAAACATCCACATCCGGTCGAAACTCCTGTAAAGGTGCAAAAATGTCCTCACTTCAACAAAATTTATTTTAGGTTTCCTCTTTCCAGATATAACATGGCTGCACCCCTGCCAAAGAATAATATGAATCATGTGAAGCAAAAGGCAGCTTATATTAGCATTTACAGTTAAATGCTAGTATGGAATAAAATTTTTTCTAGAAACTGCAAACTGTAAAGGTGTAGTACCACTTTTTTCTGCAATTTTTCATCAGAGCTAACAAAAAAGTCAGACTCGAGGTTCATTGGCCACCCTAATTCAAAACATTGGTCAGACCTATAGAAGAAATGTTAAAGTTTTTATTAGGAACGAGGAACAATTTTTAGCATGAAAGTAAATAACATTATCAGGTGTAGAGGAGCCAAAATAGGCAGGTCAGACAACAAGTCAATATATGTGTGTTAGGCATTGTAAGGTTGATCAAAACACATTTTTTTAGGAAACTGTATATTTTACAATCATCAGTGTGTCAGATATGATCAATTATCAATACAGGTATGTTAGGTATGGTAAGTCTTTGATCTTAAATATACTATTTGATTACAAATAAATCTTTTTGTCCAGTTATAATTTTATCTTTTGGAAAAAATAATCAGGTGCATTACCAAAAGTATTCATTAAGATCATCATAGTTCCTCCAAGACGAATGGCTTGCTTTGCCACCTCTGTTTCTCGTGGCTTCCTGTCACCATGTTAGAACAAGATAGTTAACAACTCTCCAAATTATCATAATAATATATTAAAAGTTGAATTTAATTTTACTACCTTATGCATGACCTCATAAATAGGAACCACGACTTTTTGTAGAAATGATTCTTCTCCAGCTGCTTCTGCTAGATAAGTGGCCCCTGTTAGATTAATCTTGTGTTTGTTAGGGTAGAAAGTGACTGACTTATAAACCTTGGGATTTTTTGGGTTAGTTTTTTTTTCCTAGCTTGAATCAAATAGGTTTAATTTGTTTACCAAGTTTGTTAGGTCTATAGAAGGGGATTTTATGTAACCTAATTAATTATATATCGAATACAAGTCAAGTATTGTTTTACCTTTTGTGTCCGTGAGTTTTGCTTTTTGTGCCGATTTGCTTTCAGCATCACTTATAGGTTCCACATTATTAAACAATATATCATGGATTTCTTTTGCCATCTGAACATTCAGTAAAAACATGTTGTGAGTAACATCTGACAGTTAATATTGCCTCATCACAAATATGAAAGATTAATATTGCTAATAATAATATTATTATTATTAACAAATAAAACTTCATATAGCCTCAATCGTTCCATTTTATCTTTGTTATGGGTATTATACATCAGATTCCTATATAAATGTTATTATTAAGCAATGCAATCATACCATATGCATATAGTCGACTTTTGAACCATCTTACTTTCAACTTAAAGGCTGAATATATATATTTTTTTACAATAATCTGGTAACTACACAAGACCTGTACGTGGAAGAAAAATTATATTATGCTACATTCAAAGGTGTCTATGATAACTATGTGGTTCAGGTTTGAAATTAAATTCCATAATCTGTTAGTTTATCATAGTTCATTCATGTTGACCGACCTTAAATATTTTATTTATTCCAAATTGATTACGATGCAAACGTTAAGTAACGGGAAGTGTTCATTTTGAGATAAATAAACATACATTATGGAAAATATAGCTAATACATTCAGGCATGAAACGGATATTTGAGGCTTCCCCCCAAATAAGCAGATAGAGCCCAATGTATAGAAGCTCTAACTGCTGCCTATCGAAACCAGGTTCAAACCTATGTAAGAAAAAAGAACACAATAAAATATGCTCTAAAATAATAAATACAAGATACAAGATTCAGATATTGAAAATAAGTTACTTGATGTTTGATGTGTGGTGCAAATAATCACACCATGAGCTATAGTTCTTGAATAATTTATCCATTAATTGTTGTACTGTGTGGCTATCCAACTGCCAAATATATAGAACTATAATAAATAAGTGCAGTTGAATTTAATATATTAAGATAAAATTAAAGATAAAGAAGTGTCATATTTTAATATTTATAATGTTTGTGGAAGCTTTACCTGCTCATAATCTTTTGAATTCTTGGACCTTTTATCAATATTTGCAAGTAGCAAGATCAAATGTTCTCGTTGATTTGCAACATTTCCTTTCTTCATTTGCAAACAATATCAGGCAGAATTAAATGACAGAAACAGAATTATTTTAAATAAATTAAAATTATAAAATATGCCCAAAATAGGAACAACATTTACCTGAAATCCAAATATCGAAGACAGCCACTCGAGTATGTCATTAACAGCTTTGCCGCTATCCTCGAACTTTCTAAGAAGTGGAAGATTATCCACATTACGAAGAGATCGCAGAGCCGTTTTAATCTAAGAAATTAAAATATATATATATTAAATAAATAAAGGAAAGGAAAGGAAAGGAAATGAAAGGGATGGAGAGAAAAAAATTCTATAAATCTAAACACAACCTCAGGAAGCTCCATAATTGCTGGTTTAACCCCAACAGCATATAAAGGAAGAATGTTATAGTGTTTATATTGTTCTTTTTTCTCTTCTATGTCTTTGGCATATTTTTGAGTCTGCAAAATTTCCAGCGTGTAAAATTCCACAATAAATTGAATATATAAATGGCAATTTCGACCCATGTATTTGTAAAGAGTCTATTCAGTTTGTTTAACCTCAAACAGGTCAAATGTATCAAATCATAAAATTTAGCTGAGTTAAAAGTCATCAAGATTATTTTTTATGTATGCAACCTCCAAAAATGTAATATTCAAGTATTGACTGTAATAATATTATTCTTATAATCATAATGTTTGCGGGTCAACCCATCCTGGCCCATTTTACCCTGACTAAAGTAGCTCATTGACGGAGGTTGAAATTAAAATCCTAGGGGGCCGAAAGTCACAGGCCCAAATCTTTTTTTCTTATCACTATGTTTCGGATTATATATTCGGGTCTGATCAAACATTTAAAAACTTTAAATATATAGTTTTACTTGCACTAAAAAAACTAAATATGTTTTGAACAAACAAGGCATAAAATGTTTAAGATGAAAGGTTGAGTATCCAAAAGAAGAATTACAATTGCCTTTAAGCTCTTTGAATTCACTGATTATAGACTTCAATTCATCTTTTTTTTAAATTAGAATGTTACATATTACCCCCTATAATTTAATTTTTTTAATAAATTAAGCTTTTATATTAATTAAGCTTTACAATTCTATTTATATACTTATTTAAATTTTCTAAATAATTTTAAACCGTAAACCATTAAACGTATGGTTAAAAGACTAATTCAACTTTAATTTTTTTCTAAAAACCAAAGGGGGGCCAAGGATTTTTAAGAAGAAAAAAAGGAGGCCGGACTCAATACTATAGAATTTTCTGTCAAAATACTATTAAATCGATCATCTGAGAGGAAAAACGGCAGGAGCCGGGGCATCCCAGACCCTTTAAAAGCTTTGTCCTTGGACCCACTATGACATGCTACCCAACTCACTCAATCCATCCATTTTGCCACCTTCAATACAAGATATGTGCATAATAGACTAGTTATACCTGAGGGTCGACTATTGAAGGAGGTATCACCACCGTTTTCAGTACATCATACAAGACCGAAGCAATTTGATAAATCTTAGCCATCTTCTCACTTTGAAGGAAAATAAGAATTAGAACAAAAACCAAAATAATGATAATAATAATAATAATAATAATAATAATAATAATGATAATAATAATAATAATAACAACAACAACAACAAACAGTAATGAGGTAAGACGATCAAAGGTCATTAATTTCTTTTTTTAAACAAACTCACGGTTTCTTTGTATATTGACCCTCTTTGATATTTTTCTCATAGAAAGTTTGGAAGTATTTCTGAATTTCTTTAGGATCAGTTTTTGCTAATTGAGGTTTTGTCTCCACTTCTTCCTGTAAAACAGAATATGCCAATCTTCCATGATAAGTATATAAATCAAAGGTGGAAGGCTAAATCATCATACGTATGTTAATTGTTATGAACAGTTGTATACGTCACATGAATAAAACATTTTAACAGAAAAGGGGAAAAAAAATTTATTGTATGCACCTTTTGAAGTCTATGCAGCAAGTAGGTCTTGAATTGACTAACACCACGTCCAGAAGACTTATCATCCATTCTGTGTGCCTTCTCAAATGCAAGAAATCGGCCTATTTCAACAATGTCAAATATCTTATTACATGATGTGCAAAAAGTCAAATATTGCACTTAACATCAACTGCTAGCTTGCAGAATTCATTTGATGGTTGCCTTTAAATTTTGGATTTACTTTATTTCAAGTTTGTGGTCAACCATCACCAACAATCAGCAGAAAAAGATGAATGTCTCCAAATATTCAAATCTAGTAATTCCAATTCCAACTTGACAAACATTTTCAGTGTTTGCACTTTAATACGTTTCTATTGTGAGTGCTCTGTATTTCTTAACTCTTGTTACAAAAGGAATTTGAAGTAGGTAAAAGTCAGCATGACTTTCTTCTCTACATTGCCAAACATATGAAAATTAGGTGTTTACACAATGAGTCATGATTGGCTTGCAAAACGTTCAAAACAAGCTGTGCCAGTGAGCTAGTTGAGATTGGCTTGCTAAAATCTCGAAACAAATTGAGCTTTATCGTGCTTGAGCCTAAAACTAAGCTCATTTAGTAAACGAACCCCCGGGCTTCACTTATCAAGCTCGAGTAGGCTCGCAAGCCTGATTGAGCCTATGATTTATATAATTTTACATATCAATTATTATTATATATCAAATTATGATAAATATAAATTTATAATTATAAATATACACATATAATTATTTATGTATATTAATTAATTAATATATGATTAAATAGCTGAACTCGAGCCTGAAAAACTACTTACGAGCCAAATCAAACATTATTTCCAATATAAAAACAATCCAAGCTTGAGCTAGCTCAAGCTTTGATAAATTTAACGAGCGTTGTCTAGACTTGGCTTGTTCACACTTCTAAAATCTACACTTTTTAAGATTAGAAACCCTAGAAGTTTAGATAAATTTGAAAGTCCAATTACAAACACATCACAACTAGGACCACTAAAAATTTGAATCTGCTAGCAGAAATCACACCAGAAAGTATCAGCCACCAAAAACAAATCCTCAACTCAAGTTCTCTGTTTTCAAGCTTCAAAATCGGTAACCACAAAACATGTGAAACAATAATATAAATAGTGGTTTCTGGGTTAGAAACATACACAAATACGCAACCCTAGGGTTATCCTTCTCGAGCTCATTAGCAACACGAAGTATAGGAGCAACAGAAGCAAGCGAAGACGGCACAAGCTCACTGTCAACGGTGGCGCTATCATGCACATAAGGCTCAAGCAAGCCGGAATTCCTCGGCGTCCTCCTCGAAATCAACCTCGGTAACCCTGCATCTTTGATTCCACTCGTGCTTGCCATCTCTAACACGCTCCAACAACAGCACTATGTTGATGTAATTGATGCATATGTCGTGATGAATGTGAAATTGAGATTCAGTTGTATATCCATGAGTGAAATTGGTATATATGGGGATCTTCATTTCGACTTTTTGGGGCGGGTGTTGTTGTGTTTGTAGTGATTTTGCTTTAGCTTTTGCTTTTAGGGTTCACTTTTTGTGGAATTGAAAACTGATGGGTACCAAATTGGGGGAAAGTGAGAAGAAGAGATAGCTTACAGGATTAAGGAACATCTGGTAAACTTTTGAGAAAAGGGGGAAGAGATGACTCGATTGCCACCATATTCGCTTTCCACGCCTTCCCGCCGTTTTTGAATGTCACGTTAATTATTGTCATAAACGTAACGAATAAACTTTAGAGTTTGAATCCGGGTCCGTGACCCGGCTAGCTAAGTATGGTGTACACCGTGTTTTTCAAAACCGAACCGGACGTCTTACTGGTTACTGGTTGGACTTTGTTTAAGAACCGGATAACATAATAATTAATAAGTATGTAATATATTCCAAAAAAATATACAATTATAAACACATTTAAACAAACATAATTAATGTTTAAACAAACATAATTATGTTACAAAAATATAGGATTTTGTTTCAATGTTTTATTCTTTTGATTTTTGTTAAAAAAATAAAAATAAAAAAAAAACTGAAACCCGGTCCGACCAGTGAACCGGCTCAACCGGCCAGTTAATTTGAATCCGGTCCCCATGCCTATTTTGGGTCAGCCGACCCTTCAGTTCCCGTCACTGTGTATACCTGTAAACAAGGTCAACTGGTTCGTAACATGTGTGAGAGCATATTGTAAAATGTTTAGATTAGGTCAAGCTTAAACAAGTTATGCGAAGCTTTGGTAAAAGAGTCTTCGCATTATTCTTACGAGTCTGGAGGAGTTTGTGCCATCTATTTCGGTTCATGAAGAAATAAACGATACTTTTTTTATTTTTTGAGTTGTTCTGTCAAATCGGTCACTCAAAATCTTTGGTCTCTACCTGGACCTAATGAAAAAAATGGAACCCATTGAGTTATTTGGGCCCGAGGGGATTGTAATTTGTAAGAGTCTATTCAGCTTTCTGAGTAAGCTTGTTATTTATATAATTTTTATTTAATATATCATAAATAGATATCTACATAATAACTTTTTAATATAAATTATGAAAAAAATAATAATATATGTTGTGCTATATATAACAATTTTAATTTCAAATAGTTAAAATTGTACAAGCTAGTAATTTTACATGTCGTGCGTTACGATGGTGTCAAAATGTATGATAATTCGAATTTTTGTGATATGGTTCAAATGTAATATATTGAAATTAACTTCTTCTTAAAAAAATACATTAAAACATATGACAATTGAAAATATACATAAAACAAGTACGAAAACATATTATATTTGATTGGATCAAAGTGATATTTTATAAAGTTTATGGATGTGACATAAAAGTTTGAGAGCGAAAAAAAAACTTTGATATTAATTGTAGAAACGTGAGGCAGATCAAAGTGACATTCAACAAAGTTTAGCAATATAAAAAAAATTTTTGGAGTTAAGCATAAAAGCTTTGATATTGAATTTTGGTATAAACTTTAAACTAAAAAAACTTATATGATATTTTACTAAGATTGGGAATTACATCTTTTTAAGCATTGTCACATGTCAAACTTTTATTGATTCTTACTATTTTTAGACAGTACTATCTTTTTATTTGATATTTCCCCTCTACGTATGTTTGTCATCAAATCACATATCCCCTCTACCTATGTTTGTAATCAAATCACATATTCTATTCATAATGATAAAAATTTTAAAAAATAATTATCGTACCTGATCCCATACTCGATTAACCGAATCTATGCATATCCCAAATATTTCAGGCTTCATAATTATTAATTTCATGTTTCATTGTCATGCTAATTCTCATGTAAACGATCAGTTTCTCTAAACCCTTTTTCACTGTCTTACAACAATGGCCAGTGAATCTATAGGGTGCTTATCGAATATATTTTAATATATATCTAGAATAAATAACTAACTCACATAGTTATGTGTAATAATTCCAATTTTTTAAGATTCTTTTTTATTGATTCTATTTAATTTTAATACAAATATTTTATTGCTTAAACATGAACATTTTTACATTTACATATTTTTAGCAACTATTTAACTTTTTTCTCTTTATTTAACCCGTATAATGCAGAAGATTCAAACACAGAAATATATACTATTACAAATAGAGTTGCTTATTTATAAATTATTACAATCATGTTAAATAATTAAATAAAAATTATAAAAAATAAGTGTGTTGATATTTTTAAAAAAAGTAAAGAAAAATGAAATGTATTAATCAAATAAAACAAAACAAAACTTCAAAAGAATGTTGCAAGGGAGAGCACGTTTACAGCTGATTAGCAACTACTAAATCTACTTTTTGAGCAATGAGTTCGTTTCATCTGTTCTTAGAGCCGAACTGAGAATAAAAAAATATTCTGGGGCGATAGAAAAAATGAGCACTTTCAGATGCGGCCATAAGAATTAAGATGATCAAGACGAAATAGAGAAAAAGACCCTATAGTTAATTCAAATACTAAATTAGGATGTTCAAGAAAGCCGAAAACCGAACCGTATTCGAAACTTAAAAAGACCAAATTGCATTCGTTAATGAAAAAACCGAACCGTGTTCATAACTGAAAAACCGAACCAGATTTTGAATTCGGTTTTCGTTTTGGTTCCTCACTCCGAATTCGGTATTTTATTTCAAATTTTCCCATGAAAGCATTTACAAATTACAAACACACAAGTACAGAATGCATACATACAGAATGATGCAAAAAGAGTGTACATATATACACGATCATACAATGAAAGATTAGTCATGGAAACCTGTGATCAATCTACCATGCTAGCAAACGAATCAACTTCAAGAAGATCAATCTGATTGCCGGTTTCCGGGACAAACGATAAACAATCTGTATAACCGAACCGTTGATCATCAAAAATCACCATATTATCTTGACAAGTGCTGTCTTTGCTGTTACGGGTATTTTGATCATCGTGTTTAATCTGTGAACCAATGGTTTCAGCTTCTAGTGATGTTGGAAAGGTGGCTGAAGTGATAGATGGTTCGGTTTCGCCATTGTTTCCGGTGAGTTCTTGAACAAGGGCTTTGAAACTTGATGAGTGAGTGATGTAAACCTTGGGCCTCAAGCAGTTAAGCTGGTGGTCGAGGTGGCGGTGATAGCGGTGGTGATGGTGGTGTTCATGGTGGTTGGAGATTTTGATAGAAGCTTTGTTCATTTGCTTCCCCATAGAAGCCTTTTTTTTTCGGAGAGATCGATGAAAAGCTTCTTGGAGGAACCGAAGAGGTCTTGATGTGAATGTGGTAATGGTTATTTAGGCTTAATTAAGGAGGAATAAAAACAAAAAGAAAAAAAAAGATATAAAAAGATGCTTATAATTAACCACCGTACCAAATGGGCTTTGTCCTAGCGGTACTCCTTGACTTTCTAAATAGAAGGTCATTGGTTCAAATCCCTCATAAGGTGAAATATGGGTCCTTGAGAGGTCAGGGGGTTTTCCGGTGCGGTGTGGTCTCAACGAAGGTCATGGTAACTAGACCTTGGTGACGTAGCCTGAAAATCAGTAGTTCACACTTCACACGTTGATATTAAATGTCGTTCAAAAAAAATTAACCACCGTTTTATATCTTATTTCTTAACGCAAAACTATAATAATTAAAAATATATATATATATATATATATATGAGTATGATAATAATTAAGAAATATTAACGGGTAATTATGTTACAGCCCTTGTAAGTCAACAAAAATATACATATCTACATGTTCAAATAAATAAACTTCTTTTAAAAAACACATATTATGTTAATAGAGTATTTTAAGATTTATTTTCTCAGCTCTCTGATCTTTCATTAAATATTTATATGTTATTTTGTTTATATTTTAATTTTTTCCTTCTTTTTTTATTAAATAATAATGATTTTATTCAAATTGGTAAATAATATTATTGCATTATAAATTATATTTTTTATACCTTTATAAATATCTTTAAGAAATATGTGACATACTAATTGAAATTAGTAGTTTTAAAATTTATTTATTTAACATGTGTAATACACATGCTTTTAACCTAGTAGATAAATAAATAAATATAATCAGACCAATAAACGTCCATGGTATTAATAGAAGAAATTCAAAAGTTTTCGTTAATTAAAAATATTAATTTATTTAATTAGTTAAAAATTGAATCAATATATATTTGAATTTTTATTTTTTAATTAACATAAAATTTTAATTTTTTAAATCAAAATTTAAAGTAAAATAAATCAAAATAATTTCATTATTCAAAAATATATAAATAAATAGTAAATTATGACTGAATATTTAAATATGCAGCTAAAAATATAACTAAAAATTTAAAATAAGATAATCTAACGAAATAAAAACAAATGTATAATAAAATGAAATATATAAATAATTTTTTAGTTATAAATAAATGAATTGATTACTTAATTAATGAAGTATAAAAAAAGTTTATAAAATAAATATTCTAAAAACTTAAAGGAAAATATTGAAAAAAATCCAAATTAAGAAAAAAAAACTAATAAAAAGAATATATTACATAATATGTCTTTTAACTATATGTTTCACCCTTTTTATTATAAGGGTAAATGATCATTTATGAAAAAATTAATAGAAAAGTTAACGTTGTTAAGTGAATAGGATCTTATTATTATTATAAAACTTGGAGATAAAAAATATCTGATATAATTATTAAATTTAAGGTTGAAATTAAATCTGTCATTTATGATATAAGTAAATTAAGTACGATTTTTGTAATTAACTCTAAATTTAATTAAATGGAGTTTTAGACTAATTAACATGCATAAAACCCTTTCTTATCTTTTTAACACTATATATACCTCTCCGATTGATGTTGTACATATAACTATATAAGAAATGCCGAATGCTATATAATTATTTTTCATTTTGGTAGTTATAAAAAGATAAATACAGCCCAAAAACTTGTTAGTGTAGCGTGTCAACAAAATTATTAAGGTAACAAAGAACTTCTACGTGTTGTCATGGGCGTACCCACCTTTGTGTATGGGGTCGACCGACCCCCGTGAATTTTCTATTTTTTAATGTTATATATACGATCCGATCTCGACCGACCCCTAAGAAATTTTGTCCCAACCCCCATGAAATTTTGATGACCCTGATAAAGCCTAATTTGAAACCATTTAGAAACCTAAACTAATAAAATAATACCTAAATAACATAACATACATTATTTGTGATGAAACCCAATTAATAATTTATAATTTAGTTAAATACCTAATCACTCATACCACTCAATAAAGTAATAAGACACAATTTTTATATTGAGTGATTGGATTTGACAAGCGAGTCACATTTGTGATTAATCATATAGCTCCATGTTCGACAATAAACAGTTGCAACAAACAAGGGTAAATTACAGAGATGGTATATGCATGTATTTGCTAATATTTCATTTATGATCATTAGGTTTCATAAATTACTCATATGGTACCAAATTTAAACAACTGTAGCACATATAGTCTTTATATGAGATAAATATGATCAAGTATATGAGGGTAATTTGGTGACCTAATAACTATATGTGTTACAAATGTTTAAAGCTTGGGACCATATTAGCAATTTATAAAACCTAATGACCAAGAGTAAAATACTAGCAAAACCACACGGACCAATCACTAATTTACTCAACAACTTATTATCTTTCAAATACAACTGACTAGACATTCTACCGCATTTCCCTTCAACTCATCATGGTTCTTGTTCTTTTAACCTGCAACATGTAAATTAAGATTTGTGAGATATCTAACAAACATGATCAGCTCAACGTTTATAAGGACATAAAACATATACTAAAATTGGAATCCTTTTTATGTATACATATATTTATTTATTTGATCTATAATATAGTTCATAAATTCCAAAAAATAGACATATAAATTGATTTATATTAACGACAAACATATCTTACACTAATCTACTCATAAATTAAACTAAATATACCTCTTCTTAGGAATTAATTAAATTCTAAACCTTCTTTCTAAAAGATATAAACTTCAAACAAGTATACAACAACAACAACAAAAAACGTACCCAGTAAAATCACACTTAGAATAGAGTCTAGGTAAGAAAAGATAAATTCACATATTACCCCTAATCTACAAGTAGAATAAAGAGGTTGCTTCGCTAGAGTCCCCTATCTCAAAGGAGGTTTTTTTTTTTTTTAATGTTTGTTGCATATTCTTCTATAGTAGACTTATGCAAATTAAACAGACTGATAATTCATTATGCATTGCATTTAAAACAAAATTTAATATCATATGCTTAAAAGACTTGAGAGCCCGGCCAAAGTTATATATAACCTAAAATTATATATGCTAAAGCCGGCTCTACTAGCAAACTTAATAATACAAATTTCATATTTATGATAGAAAATCGATATGAAACCAGAGGTGGCAATTTTAACTCATGTCAAAGGAAATTGATTGGTTTGGGTAAACAATTGTAGTATAATGAGTTGAAATGGATAACATCATAATACTGAATGAGTTGAGATGGGTAACACTTAAACACAATGCGGGTCAAGACGGGTAATCAAAAGAGTATGTAAATGCAAAGTATCAAACATTTAAAAATAAATAATGACATATTTGATAAGAAAATCACTAAAAATCATCCAAATGACTATTTTTTACTTATAACACATCTAAAGTTAAACTAAATTGATGTTTTTTCGAACAATCCATTTAGACCCGAACTTATTTTCCTTAAAATTCGTCCTGACTCGCACTCATTCTGACCCAAGCCCGTTCTGACCCGTTACCCAACCCGACTCAATCCACCCATTTTGCCGGCCATATATGAAACCATTGTTCAAATGCAAGTGGAGATTGCTAGAGGTACCTATTAATACCGCTTAGGTAGATTATCAATTTTCTGACCCTCCAACGAAAGCGCAGGAAAAAGGGCCTACAAATATAGCAAGAGAACCTTGAGAAGTAAAGCAAACAAACTTAACTACCTAATTAATTACATGATATGTTACTATTTAGGATATGTGTATTCATCGCACCCCATTACTCAACATATGCGTCACGTAGGCGTCACATACACAACTAATATTATCACTCACTTTTCACATACATATGTGGTATCGTCACATATCCCATGATCACGCTGAAAAGCTACTCTTGATCACCCTGTGACCATTCTCACGCTACACCCGGTCACGCCCCATGTTTAATGTGTGTAGGTCGTGATGGGGGAGTGATGCGTGACCTGGGCTCCTCACTCCCGGTCACCCTGGACACTACACATATCCTTATAACATAATTAATAACATGATCTAGATCAATTTAGGAAGTTTTAACACTTTGGTGGCTTCTTTTACACTTTTGTATAATTTAGCATCAGAAATGACACATTTAAAAATTAAAATTGTTTAATTAGGGTCCTCTTTGAGCTTTTAAATGCCCTGAGCAAGTATTAAAATGAGCTTTATACATATAAAAAAGTCATAAATCGATAATAAGTGAGATAAAAATCAATCAATAAATAAAACAAAACAAAATTATTGTAATAAAATCTTGTTTAGTACATATTAAAATTAAGGGTGTTCAATGGGTCGGATTACGAGTTATTCAGATTTGAAATTTTTTTGGTGTATTCGAAACCTGACCCGACCTGAAAATAAAATATATTGCCTGACCCAAAAAACTGCAATTTTTTTACATCCGAATAATCCGAACAAACCGGGTTTATTCGGATATCCGACCCGAAAACTAGTTTTTGAATATATGAAATCCGACTCGACTAGAATTTAAAATCATATTATACATCCGACCCGAAAAACGCGAATTAGTTTTCGGATGAGATATTTTCAGGTTTCGGATACGATTCGGATTTCGGATTTTTTCGAGTTTCGGGTATTTTGAACACCCTAATTAAAATTACTTTTCTTTAAAAATAATTATATATATATAATATATATTAAAAAATCAAAATTTCATGCTTCTTTAAAAATTGGGTCAAGTGCGGTCGTGCCTCCAACACACCCTTTAATCCGGCTCTTATTTGCAGAAATCTTACATCAAGATCATTTTGTATAGTCTTGTCTCTCTTCATCATGTTCCTAGGAAGCTTTCTTCCTGTCATACCAAAATAATCATCTTCAATCTCTTCTCTTGTAAGCGCGATATTAAGCTTCGGCTTGCACTGCTTATCTTCAAATTTATCTTGAGGCTCCAACATTCTATTGTTGGAAACAAGTTCTTCATCTTTCATTTGGAATGTAGAAGTCGAAGCATTAGGTCTTCGTTTATCGGCCGGTTTTGGTTCCACTGTGGCTGGTTTAGGCTTCTCATCATGTGTTGATGTAGAGTCATTATGGAGCATGGTTTGAGGTTGGATGGACATAGATGGTCCAGACAGTGCACGACGTATAAGCCGTTGGTTTCGCACCTGGTTAGACCAGTTTAAGTCATCAGGCATATCAAAGTGATGTAGCTTCTTGCTAGAGCTTGAAGGAGACATCTTTTGCTTATGTAGTATGGATTTTCAAATGATAAACCTCTAACATAAGTTTCAATATATATATATACTAGATTATCACCCCGTGTGTTACACGGATGTAATATAAATTATTAAATAATTATTAATAAAAATGTATAAATTTGAAAACGATATTTTAAAATAAAATGATTAAATTATACATTAATAGGTAACTTAAGATATATAAAAAATAATAAAAGATTATGTTTTTAAATAAATTATTTTATAAAAATTTAATACCAAAAACGTTATTTTTTATAAAAAAAAATTGTTTCAAATCTATGTTTTTATAGTCTATTTAATTTGTTAAATTTTTTTCTTGATAAAACATGATTTTTAAAAGTAAAATTTCTAAATTACATATTGAAATTATTTTTTATTACTAAAATTATTGATTTTTTGAAAAAAAAATCATATCCTTAACCTTTTTTTAAAGTGATTTTCAATAACAAAAATATTTTTAATTTATTATAAAAAATTTTAGTATTAAAAAGGTAAATAATATCATTAATATTATAAATATGAGAAATAATATAATTATTATTTAATAAGAGAGAAAATTAAATGGAATGATGAGAAGATGCCAAGTGGCAATATTATCTTAAAATTGTGACAAGTGTCAAAACATATTTTTGTTTATTATAGTAGTAAGATATATGGTATAGATAATTTGAAAACCCCTCCTTAGTGTGAAAACTATGAAAACAATGTAAAAATCATGTAAAAAAACGTTTTTTTCTAAATTTTTTTTGCAGGTTTGTTACATTATTTGTCACATTTTTATAAAAAAACTCCGAATAGTTATTTTTTAAAAAAATATTTTGTAAAACTATGTAAAACATAGGTAACATATCGGCGCAGTGTTACGTATGTTTTACGTGGGTTTATAAAATATCTTTTCTAAAAATATTTTCTCGGCGTTTTTTTAGTTTTTTTATATAAATGTGCCAAATAATATTACAAACCTGTAAAAAAATTTAAAAAAACGTTTTTTATATAAAAAACGTTTTATATATATATATATATATATAGGGCATAGAATTTTTCATAACCCACTAAATGCGCGCTAAACCAAATAACTTTGGCAAGATGAAGCCGAATCTTGGATTTTTTTTTTAACATTATTGTAACACATTTTGAACACCATGTTCTTTTATGAGTTTGTGGAAATTCATCACCGTTTAAAAAATATTATCGTTGTAAGTTTTGTGCTACAGTACTGTAAGTTTTAAATATTTAAAAACTTACAGTACTGTAAGTTTTTGAACGATGATGAATTAGCCCAAACTTATAAAAGAACATGGTGTTCAAAATGTGTTACAATGATGTTAAAAAAAAAATCCAAGATTCGGCTTCATCTTGCCAATGTTATTTGGGTTAGCGCGCATTTAGTGGGTTATATTTTTAACATTCCCCTATATATATATATATATATATATATATATATATATATATATATATATATATATATATATATATATATATAAGGAGAATTTGAAACCAAAATCTTGGTGCTCTAATAAACATGACTTAGAATCATGCATGATTTTCCATATTATTATTTGTACTTTATTTAACTGCATGGGATGATCATCTGTTTCATAAGGCCTCCTCACATGTAATGAGAAAACATGTGTTACTAGCAAAAACATGAAAAACACTTGGGATTCCAACTCACATGATAAACATACTGTTTTGATCATTAATTTTAAGCAACTTTTCATCCATGTGAACATACATTATCTTAGGGATATACATCGACTTGAAGGGGATGTAACAAGGCGCTTCCCTTCACTACAATATGTTATATATTTTAGTTTTAGTTTTAGTTGGATATAAAGAATCTTTAAAAGTTCGGAGGTGCGGAGTGCACGCTCGTTTAATGTTTATATGATCAAATTTCTTGAACTTAGAATCCTACGAAATTATCTTGGATTATCCTGCTCAAATTTCTTGAACTCAGATTAGTAAAAATATTAATTTCTGAAAGTGATTTCTTACACAATCTAATAGAAAATTCTGGTATTAATCTCTGAATTTCTCCAACACAATAATCACATTAAATGGTGAATATTACAAGATTAGCGATTCAACAATCCTAACCTTAGAACATAGGTTGAGCCGTTGAGGTTTCAATACTCCATGAACATGCAGGAGAGAAATGCAACTGTCTTAGCTCTATAGTATCTTTTGTTTCATTTCTATGTTGTTCTCTTATTTAACATAAAATTTGTCTCCTACTAATCAATGAAAAATATTTATATATATTATAGTAGGATTTATGTGATAACATTTTTTAAAAATCCAAAGGCGTTCCGGTGGGTGTTATTAATCAACGGGCATTTCCAGATATATACAACTTTGGTTGTTGGTTGTGCAAATAGAGCGTATTGATTTGACCCATATGCGGGATCACCACAACGGGTCTATGTATGATAAGACCATCATTTAAGTTTGGACTAATAACCGGTTAAAGCTTTTAGTTTGTAGGGATAATATCATCTATCCTCTTATTAAACATCAACATTCTATATATCCCCAATGTTAAACCAAAATTACAGATATCCCAATTTTCCAAAATTGTCCTCTAGTACGGAGAAATATGTAAATTGTTTTTAGTTAGTTTATAAAGGGTAAAATAGTAAATACATAATTTGTTTTTTTAATAAAATAGATAAATATGTAATATATTTGGTTTAGAAAGAGGAAATATGTAATTTAGTTTTAAAATTGGTTAAATATATAATAAATGGTTTTAGAAAGGGATGTATGTAATGGATGCTAGTTTTTATACGCTAATGGGTCAAACAGTTGTATTTTAACTTATGGGCTACAAACCTAAAAGCCCATGTCTATACGTTAAGTTAAAGGTTACGGCTGAAACAAAAGGGAGAAAACGGATTTTAAGCAGTTGTCAATCCCAACCGGAAATCAATCCGTTCATAACCCCTCCTGCTAGTGGTAGGCAAAGTAGGCTTTTTTTTTTTTTTTTTGAACCAGTTCTGGTTCGAACCAAACCGGTTTCAAACGATTTCAGTTCCGGTTCTGGTAAACAAAGTTAATAAGGTTTTGGTACAGGTTTTGTCGGGTAAAGGTGGAACCGGTTTCGGTTCGAGTTTCGGGTTTTTTGTCCACCTCTACCTCGTGGCAACTCTTCAGCCTATATATATTTGGTTCTTGTTACCATCTAAAAGAGTAGGGGTGTCATTTTTAACCGAACTCGATTAAAATCAACCCGAACCCGAATAAGTGTGAACCCGATCTACCGAACCCGATCTAGTAATAAACCCGAACCGAAAGTTTTTAAATGGTTTGGTAAATGGTTAATTTTCTTAAAGATTTGGTAACTCGAATAACCCGATTATGTATATTATCAAGTTATTAATATGTTATATGCGTGTATATATGCATTCATTATTTTGTATATCACTCATAATAACGTTTGACAAGTTAAAACTTTAAATGTTATGTGTATGCATATATGCATTCTTTCATATGTATATATTTGCACTATCCGTAAGCTATCACGGCTTTCATCTTTCAACTTATATATAATGATACGTGTAAGTATATATGCATTCATTATGTATGTGTTATATGTGTATGCATGAGACAAATATTTGTATTATATTATGTATATGTGTATATTGTATAACATTTCAAGTGTTTTAGTGTTAATTTTAGGTTGATCATTAAGTGAATTTAGTATAACCCGAATACCGATTAATACCAACTCGAAGAACCCGATTATCAAAACCCGAATACCGAATACAAATAACTTAAATGGTTTGGTAATCGGGTATATTTTCAATCTTAAAAAACCCGACCAAGGAACCCGAAACCCTATTAACAAACCTGAACGACTCCCCTATAAAAGAGGTTAGGTTCAATCCAGGCTACAAGCCCTTTGCCTCAAAATTGACACTGTCAGTAATTTTCTTTCCAAAAGTGATCATCTTTAAGATATATAATATATTTAAGGACATATATAAAATATAATTTGATTAAATGATATGATTAAAGCATAAATGAAAGTGAAAGTGATTAGCTCGAACAATTTAAACGTTTAGCAATTGGTATATATAATGATATGTAGGATGATATTTTGGAATTTAGTATGTATTTTTTTTTTATATGCATGTACACATATTTTTTTATTTGGGTATGAATGATATTCTGAAAATTTAGTATGTTTTTATTATAAAAAAAACTAGAAAAATTAGAAAAAATTAACGAAATTTAAAAAATGGCTAAAAAGATCTATAACGACGACCTGTAGTTATTATTGCGCACCTGGAAAATAAAACCTGAAACCACTGCAATCACGAGTAGAGGTGCGCAAATCGGGTTTTTTTGGAATCGCTTCCAATTCCGGGTTTCGATTGGTTTTTAACCGGTTCTGTTATTAATCGATTCCGGTTCGGGTTTTGGCCGGGTACAGGCGGAATCAGTTCCGGTTTTAATTTGTCTAAAAACCGGACCTGTTTGTATCCATCGGTCCGGGTATGACCGGTTCCGGTTGCCGGTTTTTTTGCCCA
Organism: Mikania micrantha; assembly: GCA_009363875.1. NCBI lineage: Eukaryota > Viridiplantae > Streptophyta > Magnoliopsida > Asterales > Asteraceae > Mikania > Mikania micrantha. The sequence continues at coordinate 54,274,493 of CM018689.1, forward strand.
CCTCTAGTCACGAGATGTCTTGTTGTATGTATAAATCCTCTTATATCGCTATGTATGTATGTATGTATAATTAAAATATTATTATTTTTTATCCGTTAACAATTATTATATTTTATTGAATGGTTTTCTATAAGTTTTTTAGCAAAGATTTGTCGTTGATATAAGTGAGATATAGTGATGACATGGATCACCTGCGGACTATCGATTCATACACAGAAGGAAATATAACTACAAATCTTTTAGCTGTGACTGAATATATACCAATGTATTAATTGCTTTAAATCAGGGCTGTAAACGAACCGAATGAACACGAATAAGCCCTTGTTCGTGTTCGTTCGTTTAACTTTTAACTTGTTCACGAACTATAACTGAATGAAAATTATTGTTTATGTTTGTTCATTAAAGAATTTAGTTTGTTCACAAACGATTCATGAACGCTAACGAAACAAATATTATTTAAACAATATAAATTAACATTCTTAATCTCAAGCGTTGGAGAATCATCTATAAATATATAAATAAAATATTATAGTAATAAACTAAAAATAACTTAAATATTATGGTATTAAACTACAAATAAAAATATAAAACACATTTAATGAATAAATATAATAAATAAACTTAAGCAAACATAATCGAACATGTTACCGGACGTTTACGAACACAAAGCAACGAGTACGATCTCTGTTCATGTTCATTCATTTAACTAAACGAACGGAATTTCTTGTCCGTGTTCGTTCCTTTATTAAAAGAACGAACATAAACGAACTTTCCGCTGCACAGTTCACGAACTGTTCGCTGAACGTTCGGTTCGTTTACCTACTTTAAATGAATACATATAGTCGCAAATTTTACAACTGATCTACAACATATGTGATTCCGGTGAAATTTCAATGTATTAATTGCTTTAAATGAATACATATAAACATATAGTGAGATTTTTTTGACCATTATATAAAAATTTTACAACTATAAGATGGTTCAGTGTGCCCCTGGGGTGGGCGTGACTATGGCGTGGCTGGGGGTGGAACACCGCCCCTAGGGGTGTTGGTGTGGTGGGCGTGGCCACAACCACGACAACTTTATTTATTTTCTCTTCTCTCAACCAATAACAACACCATACATCATTACCACTTCATCATGATCGGAACCACTTGGCATTTCCACCCCAAGTGGTTGAGTGAGTGGTTGTGGTGAAACTTAAGTGGTGCCTATGTGGAGTGGGTAGAACCATAAGACATACCCTATAGTCTAATATATGAAAATTTTACCTGTGTTATATAGATTTTACATCTTTGCAAAAGTGCTTCATGTTTAAACTATGATTTATTTTTAAAAAGGTAACAAATATAATATGTTAGAACTTGTGTATTACGCATAATTAAATGAATTAAAGTATTAAACACTTATTAGTAAAAAATTAAGAAAATAGATAAAAAGAAATATGCATATCACTAAAATATTTATAAGGTATAAATTAACAAAGAAAATAATAAATTATTATTTAATTTCTAAAAAGTAATTTTAAAAATCACTATTTAATAGAAAAGATAATAAATAAATTATTATTTGATATAGTTTTTTAAAAAGAAAAAAAAATAAAAGTAAAAAACATCATAGAATAACACGTGTTCAACATTATTTTTATTTATTAGTATAATGATCGTCACTCAACAGTACAATGATGTTTAAATTAGTTAAATTATCTATGTACGTACAAGGAACATGACATGTATTTAATATTTGTCACAAATTTTACATGAAGAAATCTTATTGTCTTGGTTTTAAATCTAATATTTTATATTATAATTATGATGATCACATACAAACAAACACGCTGGGAAAGGTACAAACTTTCTATAAGACAAATTGTATATTTCTTAACCAAATGGGAATCAGATTCTTCTTACCGTATTCAAATAATGCCACTATATTACATGTATACATCGACATATAATAGCCTCAATAAATTGAAGTATATTGAAAAATCATTATTTATATAATTCTAAGGATATGTTATCACATAATAGTATGTAATTATGTAACATTTTATTATTATAAATTAAAAAAATAATATATAACACTATACTCAAATTAAGTAAAAGACAATAAAATAATTGTTTTCACAGTGTAATGTTTTCTTAAAAGTAGTATATGAAAAAAATATGGCCATAATCGTCATAAATTTATGTTTGTTATTGTTATTACTATTAAAGAAAAAGATATAATGTGTGTTTTTATGGTAAGAGTAGTCCTACCTAAATGCTCTAACAATAAATAAAATCCATGTATTATAATAAATAAATGTTTTGTTTAGTCACATGTCATTCTTTGGTGAAGTCAACTTGTGATTTTTCCGCCTCTCTCTCTTCAATTAATGTTGTCCTCTTATTAAATAATGAATTATTATGTTTAAAATAATAAAATTGTCTACTTAAATAAATAAAAACTACAATTAAAATAAAAAATAATCAAAATTAAAAAAAAATAAACGTAAGTGAAATAAAATATATAAATATAAACTTCAAAACTTATATTTATTCAACCCACATAATAAGAGAGAAAAATTAACATGTTAACAAATTATATGTTAAACCTATGTAATACATGGGTTTTAACCTAGTTAGAAAATAAATGAAAGGTTATACTTAAATAAAAAAAAAATCTTTTTAGTTAAGATTAATAAAAAAACATTCTTTTTATTTCATTAAAGATAAGATCAGTTTTTTGTATGTAACTCTCAAAGATCCTATAGAGTATAGATTACTTAAGTGAGTATGATCATATATATATTTTTTTGAACGGCGAATGGCTAAAAGATGCCTGAGCTGGCCACTAGTCCACACGGACGGAGTCCCTACTCCACTAGCCACCAATTTTAGGAGAAAACCCACCCCAAGCATCCGCCTAAAGGCACGACGGTGGAAGGTCGGTAAAACCGGGTGGATCGAGAATCTAACTCAGGACCTGAATCTTCTATCACTTTCTCATATCTTCATCTTACTACTAGGACAAAACATCATTGGTAAGTATGATCATATATTTGAACTTTTTACAAGGCATGTTAAAATTTATCCTAGATGACTTACGAGAGAGGGGCTCATGATTAATTAGCTGGGTCGATTAAAAGAATACATCAGACATTGATAAAAAAAATAAATTCAATTTAATTAAATTCAATGGATGTTTATTAATACAATTAAATTAAAAAAGGCCAATCATCAAGATCATTCAATATAAAATGGTTTGATTCTTCATTACTAATCCACAGAAAAAAAATGGGATCTGAAACACCATTCAAGCTTCCTCTCATCGATTTCTCAAAGATTTATATGAAGGAATCAACACAAGAAGATTGGAATTCAATCAAAACACAAGTCCATGAAGCTCTATGTGAATATGGTTTCTTCCGAGCAGACATGGCAGGGATGTCACCGGAGTTTTGTAGTTCTGTGTTCAATTCGTTGGACCAGTTATTCGATCTTCCTTTAGAAACCAAGATGAAAAGCGTATCTAATAAACCGTTTCATGGCTACATCGGTCACTCTCCGACCATGCCTCTCTATGAAAGCATGGCCATTCCAGATGCTCAACTCTCTGGACAGGTTGAAGCCTTCACCAACTTCTTTTGGGCAGATGGCAACCCTGAATTCAGGTATATATCGATCACCAGATGTTATCATTTCATTTGCAGTCTACAATTCAATATACATACGCATACACATATACATATATACATATAACTATGAAAGAAACAAAAGAACTAATTTTAAACCACATGTTTTAAGGGGTAAATAAGTAATTTTCCTTTAAAATAGAATAAGTTACTTTTTTACCCTTTTAACCTTTTGACTAGAATTGGTTCTTTTAGTTCTCAAGTAACAATAGTTCTCAATTGAACACTCTCCTACATACACATATACATATATATATGGTAAGGATAATTTGAAAACCACTTATTCGTGAGAAACCCGTGAAAACAATGCAAAAATCATGTAAAAAAAGTTTTTTTCTTGAATTTTTTTTACAATTTTGTAACACTATTAGGTACATATTTATAAAAAAAATAAAAAACACGCTGAGTATATATTTTAAAAAAATGTTTTATAAAATAATGTAAAACATACGTAAAAAAATGACGAAAACGCAGCGTTACGTATGTTTTACACGGGTTTATAAAATAATTTTTTAAAAATATCTACTCGGCATTTTTTTGATTTTTTTTATAAAATGTGCCCATAGTGTTACAAACCTGTAAAAAAATTCAAAAAAAATGTTTTTTTATATTATTTTTGCATTGTTTTCATTATTTTCTCAGTAAAATGGGGTTTTCGTTTATTAATTTCATATATATATATATATATATATATATTAACCCACCTTAATTGCGGAAACCCGCCAACCGCGGCCAAAATCAAGCTAAATCTTGGGTTTTTTTTGTTACATTTATTAGACATTTTCAAGAGTTTGTTATTTGATGTGTTTGGGCAAATTAATCGTCGTTTAAGATTTGATTTATTTATATTTTTATTATGTTTTTTAGTAAAAGCATTCGTTTGATCTGCGACAAGTTGTATTGGTTGGATCGTATTACCAGAAAGATAATTTTGGAGAGTTTGGGGATGGAGAAATACTCAGATGATCATATGGATAACACGAAGCATCTTCTTCGGGTAGCAAAGTACAAAGGCCCAGACACACATGAACCCATCACCGGACTCACTTCGCATATCGACAAGACCACACTATCCATTTTGTACCAAAACAAAGTTCAAGGGTTAGAGCTCCAGACTAGAAGTGGAGAATGGATCACAGTTGACCAATCACCGGATTCTTTCACCGTTTTCGTAGGAGAAGTTTTTCATGTAAGTTTTTGTTTGTTTGTTTTTTTTTAATAAAGTGTTATTTTAATCCATCTGATTTGCTGACTTTTGCCATTTTAGTTCAAAAGATTAAATTTCGTTATTTTCGTCCTTATGATTTATATTTTATTGTTATTTTAGTCCAAAAGTTTAAATTTATAATAAAATGGAAATCATAAGGACCAAAATAACAATAAAATGAAAACCATAATAACAAAAATAGTGAAATTTAAACTTTTGGACTGAAATGACAAAACTGAGCAAACCACATGCACGAAAATGACAATTTATTTTAGTTCGAATTCGAGAAATGGTTCTTATTCGGTTAAAACTATGCTTGGCAAAATGGGCGGGTTGGGTAACGGGTCAGAACGGGTTAGGGTCAGGATGGGTGCGAGTCAGAACGGGTTTGAAGCAAAAACAATTCTGTTCAAAATGGATTGTTCTTAAAAAACATCAATTTAATTTAACTTTATTTAGATGTGTTATAAGTAAACAAATAGTCCATTTGAATAATTTTTAGTGATTTTCTCATCAAATATTTTATTAATCATTCTTAAATGTTTGAATCCATTGCATTTGCATACTTTTTTGGTTACCCGTCTTGACCCGCATTATGTTTAAGTGTTACCCATCTCAACCCATTCAATATTATGATGTTACCCATTTCAACTCATTATACTACAATTGTTTACCCAAACCAACGCATTTCCTTTGACATTGGTAAAAATTGCCACATCTAGTTAAAACGAATAAACTGATTAATAACCACTAGACCGGTTAAAAACCAAATAAACCGGCTTCAATCAAATAAACCGAATTTAACCTTATATATTATTAATAAACATAATAAATTTAACTTTGAATTCGGTTTAATCAGTTAACCGAATAAACCGAATTAAAAAAAACTTGGAACCGATAACCTAACCGAAAACCGAATTCGGATACGGTAAGAACCGAACAGAACACCGAATTTGGAATTTGGTTCGGTTTTTCGGTTACAAATACAGTTTGGTTCTTGGTTTGTTTAAACACCATAACTTAAGATTACTTGTAAGTACGTTTAAAATATGATTCGTTTCAGGCATGGTCAAACGGTCGGCTACATGCTCCATATCATCGTGTAATGATGACCGGAAATGAAGCTCGGTATTCACTGGGACTGTTCTCGGTCCCCAAGGCAGGCTACATAACGAGGGTCCCTGATGAACTGGTGGACCAACAACACCCTTTGTTGTTCAACCCTTTTGACTACGATGACTTCCTTAACCATTTGTTCACAGGAAAGATTGGTTCAAACGAAGATGCTCTTGGTGCTTATTGTGGTGCAAAACAATCCGAACTAACCACATATTCTAAATCCGATATTAATATTAAGATTAGGTGAGTGCGTATATGGTTTTTTTTTTTTTTTTATTTTTTTTTTATTTTGTGAAATAATTGATCCATATGATCAGGGTTTGGTGTTTGTAACATTCGTCGTTTGTTTCTATTTCAATATTTTATGTTTCTTCGTATTTGCTTTTTTTTTATTATTATTTTTTTTAATTTTAAACAAGTAAGTTAGCGTCTTAATACAATACTTATTTGGATTTTTTTTTAAATGGGTCTCATTTTAAGAAATTGGTTAAACATGGAGTTGGAATTTTTTTTCAAAAAGGGGTTATCTCCATTGATAGTGGCGAAATTGAGGAGAGATAAAATGAGGTTGTAGGGGTGTAAGAAGCCAGTACAATGGGTATTTTCGATTTTTCGCCAACAATATTAAAGTTTTCGCCACTATGAGTGTCAAAAATAGGGCTGTCCAAAAAGCTCGAAGCTCGGATTCGGCTCGTAGCTCGTTCGGAAAAAGCTCGGATAAAGCTCGGCTCGAATAAAGCTCGTTTGTAACCAAGCCGAACCGAGCCAGCTCGTTTTGTAACCGAGCCGAGTCCGAGCCAGGGCTGGCTCGGCTCGTAGCTCGCTTGTTGCTCGGATCGTATGCTCGGCTCGTGGCTCGGCTTGTTTGTACAACATGTTATACTGAAATATAAAATTATAGGGTTACTTTCACTAATATAATACTTTGGTATTATTTTGTAATTATGTTAAAAAATAAAAATGAAAGAAAAAGAGACGGAAATACGAAATGAATCCTAATTCCCACATGCTCCACTAATTCCTAGTTTCTAAATCATATTCTAATTCTTAGTTCCACATATTCACACCTCTTCTCTTATGTGAAAAGCGAGCCAAAAACGAACCGAGCCGAGTCGAGGTTAATGCAATTCAAATATTAAATTTTTTATGTAAAAACCGAGCCAAAAACGAGCCGAGCCGAGCCAGCTCGGTTAAAAACGAGCCGAGTCCGAGCCAAGATTTCAGGCTCGGTTTACAAAACGAGCCGAGCCGAGCCAGGCTCGGTTTAAATCCGAGCCGAGTCCGAGCTGACCCCTGGCTCGGCTCGGTTCGGCTCGTGAACACCCCTAGTCAAAAATGGGTATTTTCGCAACTAAGAGTAGTCAAAAAGGACACCGGTGCAAGCTTTTATCAATTTCGCCACTAATAGTGGCAAAAATGGGTATTTTCGCCACTAGAAGTGGCAAAAGAGGACAACTGGTACAACCTATAGCTATTTTCACCACTAGGAGGTTTATTTGATTTTTTTATTGCTGACAATTGTACTGGCTTCTTACACCCCTAAAACCCCATTTTATCTCTCCTTAATTTCGCCACTACCAATGGAGATAACCCCATTTACGAAAAAAAAATTTCAACCCCATTTGTAACCAATTTATTAAAATGAGACCCATTTTTAAAAAAAATTTCACTTATTTGTTATCAGCAATAACAACATCATGAATACCAAAATATATATAAAGATATGGTAGCAAAGGCTAACAATCTTAATATACTAGAACAATCTTCATAGAAAGAACTAGTGTAAAAATGTGTATGTGTATAGTATAAGTTTAATAATAATGAAATCAAAATAGTAAAAATAATATGTCCAAAATTAAAATCTAGGGTAAAAAACATTCACACAGAAAAAATTCTAACGTTACTAAAATTGAAACTTACTACTGATTTTGTTGATCAACAAAGAATATCGACTGCTTCAATCGTTAATTAACAAATAAAACATTGGTTGGAAAAATTTTAAAAAAAAATTTATGTTGTTATCTAAAAAATAAAAGATATACGTGTAAATTTTATAAAAGCTCTTCATATTAATTATCCTGATTCTCTCATATTAAATACATTTTTCTTCTATTAAAATAATAAAATTAAATATGAGTTATATTATTTATATCTTTTGCAAATAAAAAAATGTACTCCTAAATATTCATGAAAACTATTTTTTATTAAGACAACACAATTTTTGAAAAAAACTTAAATATTTAAAAAATTGCAATTTTGATAAATGATGAGATGTTTATAAAAAAACAAACTCTTTAAAAATATGGAATATTTTAAAATCGGTATTTTTAAAAAAGAAAAATTTTATTGAAAGCATTTTATTAAAAAAATAAAATTTAAACACAACGAGATACTTTATATATTGACATTTAGAAACAGTTTTAAAAATTAACATTTATATTGATTCAATCAAATCAACATAGTTTTGATTACATATGTAAAACATTTAATGTCAATGAGTTTTAGTTCAATTGGTTTTAAAGAAGACAAATTATGAATTATTTTTAACATGAAGGCCATGCATTCAAGTATCACTTGGAACAACATGTTCTAGTGTTTTAAGTAGGCCAGAATATTTTATCATAGTGGGTCTTTATAAAGTAGTTTTCCTTTAAAATTATGAACATGTCAGGTCACAAGAGTTGATGTTATATATTTGTTGGCAGATAAAAAGAATGAAAGACATTTAATAATCTGTATTCACTTTTCACTTCATAAAAAATAATTTAAAAGGAGTAGAAAAAGATATATATTTTTTATCTCATAAAAAAAGAAAAATTTAAGTATATAGAATTAACGTTGTAGATACAATATATATATATATATATATATATATATATATAGGGAATGGTATAAAAAATAACCATATTTTTTGCTACAACTACATAACCCATTTCAACTAATAATAAAATTACGCATAAGCTTTTCATTAAAATATTAAAAAAGGTATCATAGTCATTTTACTTTTATAAGTTTTCCCCCATCTTTTTTAAACATTAATAATTTTTTTGTAATATATTATTTTTTTAAAAAATTGCACCATTATATTCTTCTCATTTTTCTCTTCAATTCCGTTATAGTCTCGACTAATTTTTTTTACATTTTTTAAATATCCTATATTTACATCATTATAACGAGCTTAAATATAACAAATTTATTTGAAATTTTTTTCTAACAATGATAAATTACAGTGATTTAATTTACATTGACGTAATTTACCATGTTGTAATTTACATTGGCATAAAATTCGGTTTCGGTTTTTTTCGGTTAATTTGGTTCCGGTTTGGTTTTTTCTGATAATTTGGTCCTGGTTCGGTTTTTTCGGTTAATTCGGTTTCGGTTCGGTTTTTTTGGCTTTCTGTTCATCCCTAATTTGTAACGAGCCTAAATACAACAAATTGGTTTGAATTTTTTTCGAACAATTATAAATTACATCACTATAATTATCATTGTTAGAGAAAAAAATCAAAATAATGTGTTATATTACATCACTGTAATTTATCATTGTAATTATCATTGTTAGAAAAAAATAAAATAATGTGTTATATTACGTCACTGTAATTTGACATTGTTAGAAAAAAATTCAAAATAATGTGTTATATTTATGTTCGTTAAATCGATGTAAATAATGGACAATAAGAAATAAATTAAAAAAACTAGTTAACATTATAACGAGAATTAAAGAGAAAATTACATCACAGTAAATAATGTGTTACGTCACCGTTAATTATGTTATTGTAAATTACTTCATTTTGTGTTACATTAGTGTAATTTACCATTGTTAGAAAAAATTCCTAATTAATTTGCTATATTTAAGCTCGTTACAATGATTTAAATACATGACATAAAAAACAAAAAAAAAACTAGTTGAGACTATAATGAAATTAAAGAGAAAAATGAGACGAGTATAACGGTGCAATTTTTTAAAAAAAATTATATAGTATAAAAAAGTTATGAATGTTTAAAAAAAGGGGTAAACTTTACATAAATGACAAATGTCCTAAATGCATTTTATATTAAAAAAAAGAAAATTGACACATGTCACGATCTTATACACTTACCTTTTTAAAATAACCATTGGATGATAGTTAATGGGTTGTAACAAAAGATAAGGGTTATTAAAAATTTCATCCTATATATATATATAGGGGATGGTTTTATTGGTAACTCACTCCAAGTGTGGTAACTCATTAACCAATTTTGATTGGTTGTTTAAATAATATGTTTTAAAATGAGTGGTCCATATTAAATCTGAAAAAACAAGTGGATGAGATTTGTTTAAGGGTATTTTTGACATTTGGTAGGTGTACTTGATTCCTTTCTTAAAAAAAATTTATCCCCCAATTTTTTAAACCTTCATAACTTTTATATACATTATTATTTTTATATAAAAAGTTCACCATTAAATTTGTCACTTTTTTTTATCTTTAATTCAAGCATTGTAACATTTGTGCATATAGTCATGTAGTTGTAAACAGTGTTAGAACAGTGTCTATTCATGGTTCAGTTCATCAATGTGATTCGTATGTTCATAATGTGTGCTTGTGTGTTACAGGATCTTAGTAATCAGTGAACAAGTATGTATTATCTATTTACAGTCGATTTCACTAAGCAAGAACAGTAACTTGTTATATCGAAACAGTGGTGGGCAGCGAGAGTGAGCCCTATACATATACTGCGTTCGGTGTAACAGGTTAGTGTTAGTGCGTAGTGTTGAGACGAATAGTATAACAATTAATTAATTCAACCAAGATCGTAATCTGTAAGCGAGACTGAGTATAGTTATGGGTGACGATCCATAATAGTACGAATGTTGAACTTATAATTACGATTAAACATCTCTAAATATTTTAACACGATCGGAAAACGTACGCGATTGCGGGTATACACGTAAATTGTGAATGTTTAACGATCCGACAACACACGAAGAGTAAAAATAATTATATTATTTATTTTATATTTTTACAATTTTGAAACTCATCATTTAAATGAGTTTAATAACTATTTTAGTTAAAACCGCGTAAAATACGCGTTACGTTCCGGAAACGCGAACCGAGCGACCGAAACGGACCCGAACACTACCCGGACTATAAAAGCCCGAAAGAAGGCCTTTTTCTTCATTTTTATCAGCCAACAACCCCTTTTCTCTCTCAAACTCGCGAACCTATCCTCTCTCTAAAAATCCCAACTTGAAACGATCGTAACTCACTCATTTCTCAACGGATTTTGGAGTTCTTGGTGTCCACGCGTAGCTCTCAACGTTATCTACACGAAAGTACAAGAATTTCGTGGGTTCATCCAGCCAAAAACGAGGTATGGATGCTAGAATAATCACGAGATTAGGGTTTTCTATGTGTGTTGTTTAAAAACTTGGTTCTAGCCGGTTCTAAAGACAATCGATTGTATTTACACCATTTCGTGATGAGATCTGCAAGTTATCATGGCCTACATGTAGATAGATCGAAGGATTACGCTTGAAAGAATGGAGGCTGGGTACAGGTTCGACGGGCGAACCCTGTGAGAGGTCTCACGAACCCTACTGGTTCGTTGTACCAGCAGCCAAAGCTTGTTCAACACACCTGCGAACCCTGTTGACCCCGAACCCTTCCTGGTTCGTTTGGCTATCAGCCGAACCCTATAGTTCCTCACGAACCCTTGTCGAACCAACTACTTCCCCGAACCACTGGATGTTCAACGAACCAGCTCCTGTGCGAACCTTGCATGCATGCGTAGCGAACCCTCATTCCCGAACCATGCCTACGAACCCTGCACTTTGGACGAACCTGCTGCGAGCCTTAGGGGGATAACGAACCCTCCACTCCATGGCCAACCTTCACGAACCCTTGGTTTATAGCCGAGCCTTTTGGCGGATCATGATCAACCGAACCCTTTTGAGGCAATCATCGACGAACCCTTCAGTTATAAATGCCGAACCATGGGCTGAAACCTCAAAGGGTTCGCTGCCAAGTGTGGCAGCCCATTAATCTTTCGGCCCAACTCCACCATACTTGGCCCAATTTAATTATACTTGGTCCATACTATTCCTTTTGATCCCCATAGTGGTTTACGGTCCATTATGAGCTTTAAGTTGGTCCAATGTTGTCTTTGGCTATTTGCATGGTCCATAAACTAGTTGGTTGGCCCAATATCACGTTCAATTGGGCCATAGTTGACCTAAGTGGACCATGGTCTTTGTTAAGCCCTCATGGTTTATGGGCTTAAGGCCCAATTGTGTTGGGCTCGACTTATGATATTTGTGAATTGATCACGAAGAGGTTAAGTGACAACTTAACATAATCGAGAGATCAATTCATAATCACAAAGACTTGAAAACAATTGAACATCTTTTCACAACAAATGGTAATCAATGGCTATCAAATTCTTGAACAAATATCATTAATGCATAAGAATTATGCATCAAAGAGCATTTCATAAGTTTCTTGGACCCATGATCAATCGAATGACTCAAAGCATAACATTCAAGATTTCACAACAATCTTAAACATGAGAACGCAAGTCAATCAATGAATCAAAGTCTATACAATTATAAATCCTATATCTTATGTATGATTACAATGTTATAGGAAACAATTAGAAGTCCTGTTTGCTACTTGCTAACTGTTTAGTTCAGAGTCTACTGCAGACAGGTGAGAACTTTAGCCCCTCTTTTACTGTTTTATAACTGTTTTGGGGTGGAACACGTGATCAAAACCGCTATTTCAATCTTGTTTCATTACACAAGTTATGTGTAAGTCATAAACATTTCAGGTTCATCTTACGAATCCAAGGGATTCATCAATTGTTTAAAGAAATTGTCAACTGTTTTAATTTACTTGTCAATTACTAAACTCTTTTCATTAAAAAGGTTTTATAAGGGACTTTTGAACTGTTTTGAAATTTATTTACTCAAATGTATTTATGAAGGCTAAATACTTTTTGATAAAGGATTTTACAAACCCTTTTGTTATAAACCTTGTTATTACACAAGGTCATCACATCATGGTATACAAAACAAGTGGTTCACAACATGGTATCCAAATCAAGTGGTTCAAAACATGGTATTCAAATTCATTGGTTCAAAACATGGTATTCAAATTCATTGGTTCAAAACATGGTATTCAAGTCAAGTTGTTCAAAACATGGTATTCAAGTCAAGTTGTTCACATCATGGTATTCAAATCAAGAGATTCATTTCATGTTACATAAACAAAGGATTCAACTCGTGGAGTTAAATCCAGGTTTTCAATAAGACATTAACACATCCGGTTAAAGTAAGATTCAGAAAACATGGTGTCCATTGTTGTAAACAAACTTATAAACCCATCAAGTATCATATTCATTAGCGTTAGTACTGGGTGATCACAACAAGGGAAAGCGGACACATTGTTTCTTATCCAGGATGGAGTTAGCTTTTAAATTTGTTTTAAAAGCTAACTGCAGGTCTGGTGTCATGGTTTTCTTATCCAGGATGGAGTTGGCTTTTAAATTTGCTTTTAAAAGCCAACTGCAGGTCTGGTGTCATATGGTTATCAAAACTGCTGACGTATTATCTAACTCCAAACGTGGTTTGGGACTTGATATTATCGGCTGTCGTGCGAACAGTGATTGGACTGTTTACACTCATTTTCTTACTTGATGTTAGTTTGGGTTGCAGCTCATCCGTGTGAATCTTATGATGCTTTAACTTACCTATGTCTTATATCATATAACTCATGTTTACAAATGTTTAAACCTATTGTTCTCACCAACTACGTCTGTAGTTGACAGTTACTTTTCACGTGTTTCAGGTAATCAGGTTTAAGGCATTCTCAGAGACAACTAAGGAGACCATACTAAGATAGAACAAGATGAAGAAACATGCTAGGATGGATTAGAAACACACTAAATCCTAAATGTTTAATTGTCTTGTTTGGAGTCTTATTTTGTAAACTATATTTTGGGTCTGTAGTTGTCTTACTTTTGATAGATAGATTGTCTGTAACAAATCAACTGTCTAAACATTATGAAATGTAGTAATCCATTGTGGTTGTTCTTATTCAATACTTGTGCATGATTCAACTGATCATACGTCACCGCGCCGTGGATTCCGCACGCGGCGCAGGGGTGTGACAGGTTGGTATCAGAGCCAAGGTTGTAGAGAACTAGGAAAAACCCAATGTTTAATGACCTAGACTATAACCTAAGCTACCCAATAGGACTAAGTGCTATAGGCTTGAGGATACTTAGGATCTAAGTAACTTAAGTGAGCATTAAGTCTACAATAAGCTTGAAAGATCTTAGGGACATTTTTCTAAGATTAGACATCGAGTCAAAGAATTTGAACCGGGATTCTATAATTTTAGAAACCGGATTAAATTCTCACACATATGCATTTAAGGATTTCAGAGGCAAGGATCTGTATTCTTAGTATCCTTGATCTGAAATTCTCACACAGAGATCATTATAAAAATTCAGAGGCAAAGATCTGTAGTTTCAGTATCTTTGATATGAATTTCTTGTCATATTCATTATGGGATTTAGAGGCAAAGATCTATTAATTTAGTATCTTTGATCTAAGATCCCTGTCATATTCATTATGGGATTTAGAGGCAAAGATCTATTAATTTAGTATCTTTGATCTAAGATCCTTGTCATATTCATTATGGGATTTAGAGGCAAAGATGGTTATCTTTGATCTAAAGTCCTTGTCATATTCACTATAGGATTCAAAGGTCAAGATCTATTAATTTAGAACTGGGATTTGAGATCCTTGTCATATTCATTATAGGATTCAAAGGTCAAGATCTATTAATTTAGAACTTGGATTTGAGATCCTTGTCATATCATTATAGGAATTCAAAGGTTGAGGTCTATTAATTTAGAACTTAGATTTGAAATCCTTGTCATTGTTATCATTATCATGGATTCATTATCATAGGAACTTTATAACTTAGAATCTGTGTAACAGTATTCTTTAGTTGAAGTTCTCACAGGAAATCATTATGCTCAGTACTGTAAGTATTGGGAAACTAGGTTGATTAACCTAGGACACATATACATAAACCTAAGGTCTTAGTTTCTAGTAAATTAAGGACCATGGTTTACACAATCATAAACAGAATCAAGGAACAAGAGGAAATCATGGGATAATCATAATCAATCAAGGGTTGGAATCTTAGCTTCAAATGCAAACGGCGGATTAACGCTGATGGGCTGAGGTAAGTGGTGGGTCGGTGAGAGCTTACCCTATATATAAGCTTATCTTGGTTTGTCAGGGAAAATTCGGCGCTTGAATTTGAAGTGAGGATTCGGGAACAACCGGAATCATTGAACATTGGTCAAACACATGGAACATTAGTCAAAACACATGGGATACAATCATTTGGGGAACAATCATTGGTGAATCAAATCATAATGAAATTCAAACTTGGATGAACCAGACATTATGGTGAATCAACCAAGTTGTGAATATATCATAAATGTAAACCTTAAGTGAAATTCTTAAGTGATTACATCATTAGTACTTACTGGCATAAGTTAACAGGAAAGTGTAGAGCACACGTATGATTTAGTTCTACATGTTAACAACTGTTAGTAGGTGCACGCATAACATAATCATAGTTCAATCATGGAATCAATCATAGTTCAAGTTGCTCAAAGATCATGAGATTCTTAATCAATGGAAAACACATGGAAATCAGTACAAACGTGTTGCCAAATGCTAGCAAGGGCATGATCGTGGTATACCGAAACGGTGGTTGGCAGCGAGAGTGAGCCCTATATATAAGCTATTTTCGGTATATCGGGAAAGTGTCAGTGTGTAGGTTTGGTGGAGAGATCATGAGACATCGTACATATTCACATGATAAGTATACAAATAAGTTGATAACTTATACGTGTACTGGATCATATTACAATTGAATGATAATACTAGTAGTATGGATATATTACTGACCTTATCATGAAAATTCAATTGTATCCATTCTCATTACTGACCCGCTTGTGGCTTCTATTCGTAGAATGCCTCCTCGACGAGACCCAAATGCTGGGGGTTCGACAAGCGGTAATGATGATGAAATCAACAAGATTGCTCGAGCTATCGCTGTTCACATGAGGGATGTGATCCCGGGTATGGTCACTGATATTACCCAGAATCTTCGGGGAAGTACCGGTGATTCTGCACACAACTCCAATGCCACTAACGTTGGAACTGCTAACTTTACTTTTAAGCAGTTCAACGATGCTAAACCTCCCAAGTACTCTGGTACTGAGGGAGCAACCGGTCTACTACAGTGGCTGGAAAGCATCGAAGACATTCTAGACTTCACCGGATGCCCTGAAAATCTAAAGGTCAAGATGGCCTCGAGTGCATTTCACAAGGGCGCACTCACCTGGTGGAATTCTGAGAAGAACACCAGAGGACGTGAAGTCGCTCTAGCCTTACCATGGAATGGATTCAAGAACTTACTGGTGGAAAAGTTTTGTCCACGTCACGAGCTAAAGAAACTGGAAGTGGAGATGTGGAACCTGGTGCAGGATAGTGGCGAAAATGCCAAGTATACAACTCGTTTTCATGAGTTGTGCATTTTGGTACCACATCTGGTTACTCCTCTATCCCGCAGGATAGAGAAATACATCGAAGGCTTGCCTCTAGTGGTTAGAGGAACTGTTATGGGGAACAACCCCACTACTTTGGAAGCTGCGATACAACTGGGTGCTACTCTTACTGAAGAGTATGTGAAATCTGGAGTGCTCACCCGAAAGGGATTCAAGAGAGCACAGATTGAAGAAGGCAAGAAGCCTGAACAGCACCATCCCAAGAAGAAGAAGCAAAAGACAATCAAGAACTTTGCAGCATTGACTGCGGCTGCACCTACTCATGCTACTCCCCTCACTGCTATGCCACAACCTGCTAATGCCAGAAAGCAGTACACTGGCTCGTTTCCACTCTGCACCAAATGCCAGTACCATCATCTGCCCAATACTCCATGCAAGAAGTGTCTCAAGTGTGGGCGTATGGGACACTTTGCAGCGACTTGTCGATCTGCTCATCTTATTGCTGCAACAACTGCTGCCACAACTTCTACTGCTGCAGGTGGAAGAGCCTGCTATAATTGTGGGGCAGAAGGGCACTTCAGAAACCAGTGTCCAAAACTCAATACCAATACTGCTGCTGCTCGTGCTTTTGTGATTGGAACTGCTGAAGCACGTGAGGATCCAGCAGTCATCACGGGTACATTTCTTATCAATGATCACTATGTTTCTATCATATTCGATACTGGTGCTGATAAAAGCTTTATCTCTGCATATACTGTTTCTTTGCTTAATATGCAACTATCCACACTTACTGCTCCCTATACTGTAGAAGTAGCGAATGGTAAGATTATAGTTGTAGATTCCATCATTTATGCTTGTGAGCTAAGACTAAATGACCATCTCTTTTCCATCGATCTTATTCCTATGACCCTCGGAAGCTTTGAAGTAGTGGTAGGAATGGATTGGTTATCTAAGAATAATGCTGAAATCGTATGTTCTGAAAAGCTTATTCGAATTCCCTTACCGTCCGGCGAAACGATGATAGTCTACGGTGAGAAACCCTGCCGCGAATTGAAGATTGTATCGTGCATCAAGGCGAGGAAGTATCTGAAGAAGAAATATTACGCATTCTTAGCCCACGTGGTGGAAAAGAAACCTGACAAGAAAGCAGTTGGAGATGTACCGGTTATCAAAGACTATCCAGACGTATTTCCAGAAGACTTGCCTGGACTACCACCAGTCCGACAAGTGGAGTTTAGAATTGATCTCGTCCCTGGAGCAAACCCAGTGGCGAAGTCACCGTATCGGTTAGCACCGTCTGAAATGCAAGAACTGTCTAGTCAGCTTCAAGAACTTTTAGACAAAGGTTTTATAAGACCGAGTTTCTCTCCATGGGGAGCTCCGGTTCTCTTTGTCAAAAAGAAAGACGGTTCGTTTCGCATGTGTATCGATTATCGTGAGCTGAACAAGTTGACAATCAAGAACATATATCCTCTGCCCAGGATCGATGATCTGTTTGATCAATTACAGGGAGCAACTTGCTTCTCTAAGATTGACTTACGATCTGGGTATCATCAGTTAAGAGTAAATGATGAGGATATACCAAAGACGGCATTTAGGACTCGATATGGACACTATGAGTTTGTGGTTATGCCATTTGGGCTGACCAATGCACCCGCAGTGTTCATGGACTTGATGAATCGAGTCTGCAGGCCTTACTTAGATCAGTTTGTTATTGTCTTTATTGATGATATACTGATTTATTCCAAGTCAGAACGAGAACATGAGGATCATTTGAAGAAAGTCTTGGAACTACTAAGAAAGGAACAACTTTATGCTAAATTCTCAAAGTGTGAATTTTGGCTAAAGGAAGTTCACTTCTTAGGACATGTCATAAACAAAGATGGAATTCATGTAGATCCAGCCAAGATTGAGGCGATTAAGAACTGGACTACTCCATCTACTCCAACAGAGATTCGTTCATTTCTGGGTTTGGCAGGTTATTATAGAAGATTCATTGCAAACTTCTCTAAGATAGCCTTGCCACTCACTACATTGACTCAGAAAAGTCAAGCTTTTATATGGGGACAGAAACAAGAAGATGCATTTCAACTTCTTAAACAGAAGTTATGCAATTCCCCCATCCTTAGTCTTCCAGAAGGCAGTGATGATTTCATTGTCTACTGTGATGCTTCAAACCTTGGTCTCGGTTGTGTACTTATGCAACGGGACAAGGTCATTGCGTATGCTTCAAGACAACTTAAGGTTCATGAGAAGAATTATACTACTCATGATCTTGAGTTAGGGGCTGTGGTATTTGCACTGAAGATTTGGAGACACTACCTGTACGGTACTAAATGTGTCATCTATACAGACCACAAGAGCCTGCAACACATTCTCAATCAGAAAGAACTCAACATGAGACAACGACGTTGGGTTGAGCTTCTAACTGATTACGACTGTGAGATTCGTTACCATCCGGGTAAAGCAAATGTGGTGGCGGATGCTCTTAGTCGCAAGGAACCAGTCAAACCGATTCGTGTAAGAGCCATGGAGATCAACACACAGCCAAACTTGAAAGACTTGATTCGTGTTGCACAACAACAGGTAGTAACAGATAATCAACTCAAAACAGACTTGGATTGTGGCATTGAGAAGAAACTAGAACCTCGATCAGATGGGTTGTTATATCTCAATGGCCGCATGTGGATTCCAAAGTCTGAAGAATTGCGCATGCTCATCTGTGATGAGGCTCATAAGTCGCGATACTCAGTTCATCCTGGAGCCGACAAGATGTATCAAGACTTGAGGATATCTTACTGGTGGCCGGGGATGAAGAAAGACATAGCACTGTACGTGGGAAAATGTCTTACATGTTCAAAGGTCAAAGCAGAACATCAAAAACCTTCGGGACTTCTGCAGCAACCTGAAATTCCTCAATGGAAATGGGAGCAAATTTCCATGGATTTCATAACAAAGTTGCCGAGAACTCCGAGAGGTTTCGATTCGATTTGGGTGATCGTTGATCGACTCACCAAATCTGCTCATTTTCTCCCGATCCGAGAGGATTACAAGATGGAGAAGTTATCCACACTGTACATCAACGAAATCATTGCACGTCATGGTACTCCAATATCAATCATATCTGATCGTGATAGTCGTTTCACTTCTCGCTTTTGGCAATCATTGCAAAAGGCTTTGGGAACGCGTGTGAATCTTAGCACGGCGTATCATCCCCAAACCGACGGCCAAAGTGAGAGGACTATCCAAACACTTGAGGACATGCTCCGTTCTTGTGTCATTGACTTCGGTGGAAGTTGGGACACTCATCTCCCACTCATTGAGTTTTCATATAACAATAGCTATCATACGAGCATTCAATGTGCACCATTCGAAGCTCTATATGGTAGAAAGTGCCGATCACCGGTCTGTTGGACCGAGATTGGTGACTCACAGGTCGTAGGACCAGAACTCATTCAGGAAAACATCAGACAAGATCACAATCATTCAGTCACGGCTTAAGGCCGCACGAGATCGGCAGAAGAGTTATGCTGATCGACGTCGGAAACCACTTGAGTTTCAAGTCGGTGACCGAGTCTTACTCAAAGTTTCTCCCTGGAAAGGCGTTGTCCGATTCGGGAAGAAAGGGAAACTTGCACCAAGGTACGTTGGACCTTTTGAGATCCTGGAACGGATTGGTCCCGTAGCCTACAAGCTCAAACTTCCAGTGGAGCTAAGCAATGTTCATGATACTTTTCATGTATCAAATCTTAAGAAATGCTTGGCGGATCATGATGTTCAGATTCCACTGGAAGACATACAGATTCAGAACAACATGCAATTCATTGAACGTCCAGTTGAGATCATGGATCATGGGGTCAAGAAACTTAAACGCAGCCGTATCCCGATCGTGAAAGTGCGATGGGAGGGCAAACGCGGTGCTGAGTTCACCTGGGAACGTGAAGACCAGATGAAGCTTAAGTACCCTCATCTTTTTACAGTATCTTCGGCTAGTTAATTTCGGGACGAAATTCCCTTAACTAGGGGAGACTGTAACATTTGTGCATATAGTCATGTAGTTGTAAACAGTGTTAGAACAGTGTCTATTCATGGTTCAGTTCATCAATGTGATTCGTATGTTCATAATGTGTGCTTGTGTGTTACAGGATCTTAGTAATCAGTGAACAAGTATGTATTATCTATTTACAGTCGATTTCACTAAGCAAGAACAGTAACTTGTTATATCGAAACAGTGGTGGGCAGCGAGAGTGAGCCCTATACATATACTGCGTTCGGTGTAACAGGTTAGTGTTAGTGCGTAGTGTTGAGACGAATAGTATAACAATTAATTAATTCAACCAAGATCGTAATCTGTAAGCGAGACTGAGTATAGTTATGGGTGACGATCCATAATAGTACGAATGTTGAACTTATAATTACGATTAAACATCTCTAAATATTTTAACACGATCGGAAAACGTACGCGATTGCGGGTATACACGTAAATTGTGAATGTTTAACGATCCGACAACACACGAAGAGTAAAAATAATTATATTATTTATTTTATATTTTTACAATTTTGAAACTCATCATTTAAATGAGTTTAATAACTATTTTAGTTAAAACCGCGTAAAATACGCGTTACGTTCCGGAAACGCGAACCGAGCGACCGAAACGGACCCGAACACTACCCGGACTATAAAAGCCCGAAAGAAGGCCTTTTTCTTCATTTTTATCAGCCAACAACCCCTTTTCTCTCTCAAACTCGCGAACCTATCCTCTCTCTAAAAATCCCAACTTGAAACGATCGTAACTCACTCATTTCTCAACGGATTTTGGAGTTCTTGGTGTCCACGCGTAGCTCTCAACGTTATCTACACGAAAGTACAAGAATTTCGTGGGTTCATCCAGCCAAAAACGAGGTATGGATGCTAGAATAGTCACGAGATTAGGGTTTTCTATGTGTGTTGTTTAAAAACTTGGTTCTAGCCGGTTCTAAAGACAATCGATTGTATTTACACCATTTCGTGATGAGATCTGCAAGTTATCATGGCCTACATGTAGATAGATCGAAGGATTACGCTTGAAAGAATGGAGGCTGGGTACAGGTTCGACGGGCGAACCCTGTGAGAGGTCTCACGAACCCTACTGGTTCGTTGTACCAGCAGCCAAAGCTTGTTCAACACACCTGCGAACCCTGTTGACCCCGAACCCTTCCTGGTTCGTTGGGCTATCAGCCGAACCCTATAGTTCCTCACGAACCCTTGTCGAACCAACTACTTCCCCGAACCACTGGATGTTCAACGAACCAGCTCCTGTGCGAACCTTGCATGCATGCGTAGCGAACCCTCATTCCCGAACCATGCCTACGAACCCTGCACTTTGGACGAACCTGCTGCGAGCCTTAGGGGGATAACGAACCCTCCACTCCATGGCCAACCTTCACGAACCCTTGGTTTATAGCCGAGCCTTTTGGCGGATCATGATCAACCGAACCCTTTTGAGGCAATCATCGACGAACCCTTCAGTTATAAATGCCGAACCATGGGCTGAAACCTCAAAGGGTTCGCTGCCAAGTGTGGCAGCCCATTAATCTTTCGGCCCAACTCCACCATACTTGGCCCAATTTAATTATACTTGGTCCATACTATTCCTTTTGATCCCCATAGTGGTTTACGGTCCATTATGAGCTTTAAGTTGGTCCAATGTTGTCTTTGGCTATTTGCATGGTCCATAAACTAGTTGGTTGGCCCAATATCACGTTCAATTGGGCCATAGTTGACCTAAGTGGACCATGGTCTTTGTTAAGCCCTCATGGTTTATGGGCTTAAGGCCCAATTGTGTTGGGCTCGACTTATGATATTTGTGAATTGATCACGAAGAGGTTAAGTGACAACTTAACATAATCGAGAGATCAATTCATAATCACAAAGACTTGAAAACAATTGAACATCTTTTCACAACAAATGGTAATCAATGGCTATCAAATTCTTGAACAAATATCATTAATGCATAAGAATTATGCATCAAAGAGCATTTCATAAGTTTCTTGGACCCATGATCAATCGAATGACTCAAAGCATAACATTCAAGATTTCACAACAATCTTAAACATGAGAACGCAAGTCAATCAATGAATCAAAGTCTATACAATTATAAATCCTATATCTTATGTATGATTACAATGTTATAGGAAACAATTAGAAGTCCTGTTTGCTACTTGCTAACTGTTTAGTTCAGAGTCTACTGCAGACAGGTGAGAACTTTAGCCCCTCTTTTACTGTTTTATAACTGTTTTGGGGTGGAACACGTGATCAAAACCGCTATTTCAATCTTGTTTCATTACACAAGTTATGTGTAAGTCATAAACATTTCAGGTTCATCTTACGAATCCAAGGGATTCATCAATTGTTTAAAGAAATTGTCAACTGTTTTAATTTACTTGTCAATTACTAAACTCTTTTCATTAAAAAGGTTTTATAAGGGACTTTTGAACTGTTTTGAAATTTATTTACTCAAATGTATTTATGAAGGCTAAATACTTTTTGATAAAGGATTTTACAAACCCTTTTGTTATAAACCTTGTTATTACACAAGGTCATCACATCATGGTATACAAAACAAGTGGTTCACAACATGGTATCCAAATCAAGTGGTTCAAAACATGGTATTCAAATTCATTGGTTCAAAACATGGTATTCAAATTCATTGGTTCAAAACATGGTATTCAAGTCAAGTTGTTCAAAACATGGTATTCAAGTCAAGTTGTTCACATCATGGTATTCAAATCAAGAGATTCATTTCATGTTACATAAACAAAGGATTCAACTCGTGGAGTTAAATCCAGGTTTTCAATAAGACATTAACACATCCGGTTAAAGTAAGATTCAGAAAACATGGTGTCCATTGTTGTAAACAAACTTATAAACCCATCAAGTATCATATTCATTAGCGTTAGTACTGGGTGATCACAACAAGGGAAAGCGGACACATTGTTTCTTATCCAGGATGGAGTTAGCTTTTAAATTTGTTTTAAAAGCTAACTGCAGGTCTGGTGTCATGGTTTTCTTATCCAGGATGGAGTTGGCTTTTAAATTTGCTTTTAAAAGCCAACTGCAGGTCTGGTGTCATATGGTTATCAAAACTGCTGACGTATTATCTAACTCCAAACGTGGTTTGGGACTTGATATTATCGGCTGTCGTGCGAACAGTGATTGGACTGTTTACACTCATTTTCTTACTTGATGTTAGTTTGGGTTGCAGCTCATCCGTGTGAATCTTATGATGCTTTAACTTACCTATGTCTTATATCATATAACTCATGTTTACAAATGTTTAAACCTATTGTTCTCACCAACTACGTCTGTAGTTGACAGTTACTTTTCACGTGTTTCAGGTAATCAGGTTTAAGGCATTCTCAGAGACAACTAAGGAGACCATACTAAGATAGAACAAGATGAAGAAACATGCTAGGATGGATTAGAAACACACTAAATCCTAAATGTTTAATTGTCTTGTTTGGAGTCTTATTTTGTAAACTATATTTTGGGTCTGTAGTTGTCTTACTTTTGATAGATAGATTGTCTGTAACAAATCAACTGTCTAAACATTATGAAATGTAGTAATCCATTGTGGTTGTTCTTATTCAATACTTGTGCATGATTCAACTGATCATACGTCACCGCGCCGTGGATTCCGCACGCGGCGCAGGGGTGTGACAAGCATAGTTTTGTCAAAATTTTTTAAAATGTTCGTAATTTGCACTGATGCAATGGCGTTTTGCACTGACGTAACGAGCTGAATTTTTTCAAAGTGTTCATAATTACACTGATGTAACGAGCTGAATTTTTACAAAGTTTTCGTAATTGCACTGATGTAAGGAGCTGGATTTTTTCAAAGTGTTCTTAAGTTTTTAAAATATTAATGAACTAATTTTTGTAATAAAAAATAATTTGTAACGAGATGGAAATATTTTACGTTGGTGTATTTATAAACGCTCGAAAAAATGAGAGAAAATTACGAACGCTTAAAATAATTTGTAAAACATTTTAAAGATGAAAAGATTTTGAAAAAATAAGAGAAAATTATTGTATTTATTGTTTGTTACGTTGGTGTAATTACGAACGCTCGAAAAAAATTCAAAAAAAAAATGGTATGACTATAATGGAATTAACGAGAAAAATATAATGAGTTTAATGGAGTAAATTTTATAAAAAAATAACATGGTATAAAAAAGTTATAAGTGTATAAAAATTAAGGAAGAAACTTTGATTTAAAAAAAGGAAAATGGATGGATTTTTTAGTGTGTGACACTTGTCACTCTCTTATTAAATCTGACTTTTTTTATATTAAGTGAAATTACTTAGATACATTTTTTAATTTAAAAAGGGTAGTGACACATGGCAACATCTTATTAAATCTGAAAAATTAAAACCATAGGATTTAAGTTATTGGGTTAACACAATTATGGTGGTTCTTATTTGAACTATATCCTATATAAATAAATAAATATATATATATATATATATATATATATATATATTTATATAGGATTTGAATCAAATGAAAACCCGATCTTAAAGAGAAAACCCTTAAACTCAATCTCAACCCTTAGATCAAACTTATTTTACATTTCAATTAATAAAATAAAAAGGGTATAATGGTATTTTCACTAACTATTCTCTCTCTTCATTAATTAACCAGAATCTCTCTCATCTCTCCTCTCTCTTCATTAATTAACCAGATTCTCTCTCCTCTCTCTTCATTAATTAATCAGATTCTCTCTCCTCTCTCTTTTTCTTCTTCTCTCTCCTCTCTCCTCTCTCTATATATATAATTTATATATTTTATTTTCCAGAATACTACACATGTGTAGTGTTTTATTTTTTTGGTTAAAAAATATTTTTTAAAGTATTACAACTACAAAAATGTATATTTTCATACAAAAAAAAGTCATTATTTTTTTTAAAAAACAAAAAATAAAAATGTGGACCACGTGTTTTTAAAAAAGTCATTATATAAAATAAAACACTACACATGTGTAAAATAAAAATGTACAAATTTTACAACAAACAATACACTTGATCTAAACACTACTATAAGATCTGAAAAACTACACATGTGTAGCAATAAACATGTACAAGTTTTACTATGTAAAGTACACTTCGTCAAGCAAATATCTATGATATCTGAAAACTACACATGTGTAGTTTTAAAAATGTACAAATTTTACTGCCTAAAGTACACCTATGATATCTGAAAACTACACATGTGTAGTTTTTCAGATCTTATAGTAGTGTTTAGATCAAGTGTATTGTTTGTTGTAAAATTTGTACATTTTTATTTTACACATGTGTAGTGTTTTATTTTATATAATGACTTTTTTAAAAACATGTGGTCCACATTTTTATTTTTTGTTTTTTAAAAAAAATATGACTTTTTTTTGTATGAAAATATACATTTTTGTAGTTGTAATATTTTAAAAAATATTTTTTAACCAAAAAAATAAAACACTACACATGTGTAGTATTCTGGAAAATAAAATATATAAATTATATATATAGAGAGAGGAGAGAGGAGAAAAAAAAAAGAAAAAGTCAATTATAACCCTCAAAGGGTGAAAGAGTAAATTTACTCTTAAAAACCCCAATAAAATATTCACCTTTAATTGTGGACCACATGTTTTTTCTGATTAATTAATTAAAATCTAAAATAACTTTGATCTAACGGTCCACGTAGGGTTTAAGGGTTTTCTCTTTAAGATCAGGTTTTCAAAGGATTTAAACCCTATATATATATATATATACACACACTTCATTGTTTTAATAAAAGAGTAAAACTAAAAGAGTAAATTTAGGAGTAATTAACAGATTTTATGCACCCAAATTTCTTATTTTTCCAATATGTTACTTGACCTAAAATAATTTTTTGCGGATCTTTATATACTTGAATAGACTCCCATTTTGTTCCTTATTTGCTCTTTCAATAAACCAACACATAAACCCTAACTTTGATATTAGGTGGTTCTTCACTTGCATGATTTAAAAGATTATCTTACCAACAATTGTATATATATTTAAAAACTTCCAACAATTGTATTGTTTGCTTGAATATATTTTTGCATTACGCAAAATTAGCTTGGGTCTAAACAAATAGTTTATTTAATTTATTTTCACGAACTTTTTCATCAAACATATTATTAATAATTATTATCAATTTAAATTCATTTTATTTACATATTTTTAATTTACTCATCTTGACTCTTATTATATTAAGAAGTTACTCATCGCAAGTCGTTATATGTTATGAAGCTACTTATTTCTATCCAAATTACAATACGTATTCACCAAAATCAATTGATTTTTCTTGCTTCGTGTTAAGATTAACTGTCTATTTTAGAGTGATATCTGAGTTTAAGTCCGACTTGAAACATAAAAAATTAACTTAAATTTATGCTAGAAGATGACTCGAAGTAAAGTAAGGGGGTGTTTGTTTTTCTTAATAAACCTCTTCTTGCCTCTTATGTCAGCGCCGCGCAGACACGGGAAGAGATTAGAGGTCTACAGACTTTTTGTTTTCTCGCAGACATTTCATTAAAAACGGTCTGCCTGGCCTCTTCTTGGCGCAGACGTGAATCAAGCACTTATAACCACTTCTCAACCTCTTCCAATGTTTTATTCTTTACCCAGATTTCATCTATTCTCAACCACCGATCGATCACCGCCCAATTGTTAGTCCAAGAGCACCGGCGCCTACCTAGCGCCCCCTGTCCTTCTCCTTAGTTTCTAAACTAGCAGAATCGCAGGACATCAAAAGATTTTCATTATATATGACGAGAAGAAGATCTTTTTTTATTTGCCTGGTTTTATTTTACAAAAATGCGCCTCAGCGTCACTCTCCCCTTAGCGTCACAGAGCACCGGTGCTTGACTTCTGTATGCATTTCTCGCCTGAAAATGGAGTCAGCTCCTTTTCTAGGGTTCCGACGTAGCGTAACAAACCCAAATTTCAGAGCCGATAACCCTAGCCCCTCCAATCCCCACCCATTTCCAGACCAACAACCACCACAACACCATCTTCACCGCCAATATCACAATCCCCCATCCCCCGTCGCTTCTAGTTCTTCTGTCGTCGTCCACCTCAATCTTTCCAATTTCAAAAAGCGCAAGCTAAACCGCTGCAAAACCTCACCGGTGATGGCCATCATGCGTGAATCCGTAGTCCGCGGTGGCGGTGAAGAGAAGGGAAGATTGGTGTAAAAGAGAGATTGGCGTTGGTAGGTAAAAACAAACCCTCTTCTTGCAAATGTTTGGTACACCTTTTATGCAAAAAGGATTTGCAGACATGATTCGCAGACTACAGATGTTTTACTTTTGAAAAAACAAACACCACCTATTACTTGAGGAACAAATACCGTCAAATAAAAAAAGTAAACCATCTACAATTTAAAAATATATTTAATAAAATAATAACCATTTGCGGTAAGATTCGACCACGTCAACTAATGACCCACTCCGTTGTCTAGCCTCCGGCAAAAAGTGTTCTGATAGGTAAACACTGTAGCGTCACGCTTATCAATATCATACAAAACAACCCTTTATCTACAACGGTGGTAGAGCGGCGGCGCACGGCGGTCGGAGGTAGTGGATGGCAAGAACCAACAAATACACATCTGTCAACTTTAACGACATATATGAAAAGAAGATCACCACCACCAACAATCACCGGTCTTCATCATCATCATCGTCGTCGATTTCTTCAACCGTTCTCTCAAATTCACGCATCCATGGAAACATGCTCGTTTTGACTCGCCCATCTCCGAAACCAATCGCTCCTCTTCAGCAACCATCGCCTCCGCCCCCTTCCACCACACAGCCACCGGATCGGCCGGTGATTGAATCGGATTCGATTTCCCTCCGGCCGCTTGGTCGAACCGGGTCGCCGTCGCCGGTACCTCATTTGACGGTTCCTGTATCACCGACTACGGGTAAGTTTGTGCCACCGCATCTTAGACCGGGCTTTCACGGAAGGGAGGAGAAGCCGGAGCCGGAGGTTCAGAAGCAAACTGGATTTGGAATCCGGTCGAATTTACGTCAAATTGGGTCTCCGATTAATCGTGTGGAAGACCAGCGACCGAAATCTGGTGGTGGGTATGAGACGAATTCACTTGCGATGAACAGGCCTAGATCCAGTGGCTCGAACCGCCCTTATTCAAGTGGATGATCTGTTATGCAGTGTTACATGTAAGGTTCAAATCTTTGATTGTTCATATTCCTATTCTGCATTTGTGTGCTTATTATAAATATGGTGATTATGATTAATTAGACATTAGTTGTTGCTCTGTTTTTCTGGGATCTTTTTTCATCAGATAAATGTTTTAAATTTGCAACAGTTCTTGAGAAATTTGTTTTGATTTTGATGGGATAACTTTTAAGTGTGTGAATTGCATATGGGGAAGATGATTGTTACAGTATATTGATACAGATTTGTGTTTTAAATTTTGATTCTTTTTCCACCAAAAGGGTATGAAATGGTGTGTTTTGGCATGGAAATTGCATTATGCCCCATCATTTGTTGCTGCTCATTTCTTTAGTAAAAGTTCAAATTATACGACTAATAGCTGGATTTCGTAAAAAAAAGTATGATTTACAACATACGAATACACATTTGGTGATAATTTCTACAGTGACTACATACAATCTAGCTGTTTGATCTGCATATTGATCTAGTATGTCACTACTTACTAGTTGTTGACTCTAAATGTATTGATGCCTGTTAAATGATAAGTATGAAAATAGCTTCATTTATAGAAGGATAAAAAAATTGGTATAAAAGCGGCAACACATCCTTTCCCTTGCTACCCTAATGGTATAGTGAGGTTACTATGTATGAGCTGATATTTATAAACAAACAAATATAACCAGTCAAGTCCTACTAAACAGTAAGGTTTGAGGAGGGTAAGATGAAGGCAACCTTTACCTCTATCCCTCTCGGAGGGATAGAGAAGGCTGGTTCTCAGAGATTATATTTGTTAATGCAGACAGAAAACAGTTTTCTTTTTCTTTTTATTTTCTTTCTTCACGTCTCATGCAAAGGATATGTTTAATGATACTTTCTTGATAGGTGAATGCTCCCCTAAAAAGTCTTTTTTGCTTAAGAAGGCTAAGAAGGATTTTTAAAAACTCGAAAACCGACCCAAACAAACTCCGATTGAATCCATTTTTACATCATTCGAACTGGCTTGTAATTCCCTAAAACTTAAACCTTAAATCATAAACAATAAACCCTAATCATAAAACTAAAATTATAAAAACGAACCCCAAAACCTAAAGATAGAACCTAAAAGCTAAAAAAACATGTCCTAAATCCAAACTCTAAAACTAGTTGTTAAAGCTAAAACAGGGTTTGATGAGACAGTTCCAATGCCATCGAAATGAGTTCAATCGGAGTTCGTTTGGGCCGGTTTTAGAGAGTTTAAAAATCATTTTTAGCTTCTTAGGCTAAATGGACTTTTTATTAATCCTTGTCCTTTCTTGATATCCTGGATTAATATTGGTTTCAAAATACTGATGGTATCTTTTTAGAATTGCTATTAAATTTGCTTGTCTGCCAATACTTTCTGATACACCAGTAAGCTGTATTGGGAGTGTTTGGGACTTGGGAATGCTTATTCCAAGTTGCTTTATGATTATTTATCATTTAAATAAGCTTTGGAAGTTGCTTAATTTAAAGCTCAAACTATTAATCTAAAATAATATTGGCAGATAAGCCAGATTTAATAAGCAATCCCAAAAAGTGATAGTGCACCTTGTTATAATGCTGATGATTATATAACAAGTTTGAGAATAATGAATATGCATGTGAATTTCTCCTTTTTTTTTTTTTTTTTTTAAATTCTGATTATAGAGTAAAAAGATTATGCAGATAACCTGGTTAATGTAAATTTGGTGTTTCATCCATGTCTTTTGAAAGGTTGACTCATTCAGAAGGATTATTGACTCAAATCTGTTCCTGATTCTCACCTGTCTGGAGATGCAATTCAAGAAGTTTGGTTAACTTAATCAGATCTTTAATTATGATTAACCGTTGCGCTTATGATACAACAATAGAAGTAACTGCGGTTTGGTGGCTTAATCATTTGATCTGTCTTGGTTACAATACTAACAATATGCAGAATTTACATGTAAGAATTATTTACTTTTTATTGCTTTTGTCTCCCTTATGTGTGAAATGTGTCTGTGTTGATATGTTGCATTCGCTTTTACTTGATCATGAACTGGTTGCATTGTTGTTCCTCTGTGTTTCGTTGGTCTTGGTTGCGTTTTATTTCGTTGATTTTAACTTATTAGTAATAGTGTAATGCTGATTTTGTCCTAAAATTACTGTTATTGTTGGCATTATTATTGTTATTGTTATTGTTATTGTTGTTAATTGTTATTATCGTTGAAGTTGCTCGATAGCTCATGTAAGGTTCAATGTTGGGGTTGTATAAATGTAAGAATAAATCATACATGGGGTAGGTATTGTAAATCTAGTATTTTATATACAGGGAAATAATCAAATAAAAATAAGATTTTGTGTAAAAGCAATAACGCACCTTTTTTTTTTTTTTTACTAAATTTGTCTTTTGCGCTGGATATATGTTTTTTTTGATTAAATTTTATATATATATAGAGTACAGAAAACATAAATCAAGGACAAAAAAACTGGTGCTTTTTTTTTTTAAATGTTTTTACGGATGCAGTCCCTTTCTTTTTAAGTGACATGCAAGATAAGCATGTACAATTTTTGTTTATTTCAAGATCAACTTGTGTAGATCTCATGTCAGTAGTGTTTTAGTGTCCAGACCGAAACAGGTGATAAATCTGGTTTAATTTGACGCCTTTGGACTACCATCAGTTGAACTGGCCGGACAAATTTTATTTGTTTTACTTTTTATAACTATATAATTTTTTATGTTTTTTAAGTATTATTATGTTATCCGATTTATCAATCCGGTTCAACCAATGGAACAGTAAAACATTTTTTTTTTAACATCAAAACATTTGGTTCAAAATTAGGTTTGGTTATGAAATTGCATGTTAGTTAAATTGTTAAACATGAGGGAAGTTTGGCTTCAACAATAGATTAACACCAATGAGGCAGTGCCTCAATGATACCCTAAGATTCTTCCATATGGGAGGTCATGGATTCAAAGCCCTCCCGCAGCGAAAAAGGGGGGGTCATGGGGTTTTCCCAGTGGTTTCCTCCTGGGATGGTTATGGTGGCTCATGGAAGGTCCAGGTAACTAGACCTTGGTGACATGGCCTTGAAACAGTGAGCTCGCACGATTGAGACTTTCGCCGTTCAAAAAAAAACAATATGATTAATCAAGTGTACATGAGTTTGAACCACACAACAACAATTTACAATTAAAATTGGGATTATATAATTTCAACTTATATAAGTTGTTTACTTTTTTTAAACGGCAGAGGATCTTAACGTGTGAACAACCAGTTATCGGGTCACGTCACTAAAGTTTGGTTACTCTAACCGCTGCTAAGACCGTACATAGTAAAGTATCACTAAAAAGACCCCTGACTCATAAGTTATCTCTATCTTTTTTCTTTTTTTTTAACGGTCAACAAATACATTTTTAGCCTGGTCATCCGGTCAAACCCAATGGTGAAAGACCAACTACGCCTATGAAACGCAAACAACGTTGGTGACTCGGCTCGCCCACCATTTCAAAGGAACCTATCGTACGAAGACCTACTATAGTAAAACCTCTGACCCAAATAAACGTTCCAAGTGAAATTCGAACTCATAACATTCACATTGGAAATCTAGCTTAATCTCACACAAAAATAAACTGGTATGTTTAATTGAAGAGTGAGCATTATTCAATGCCAAGTTTATTAGGGTTTCAGTAAGTTGCATCGAATAAATTAGCCCAAAAGAAAGCCAATAATTTCTATTACGGATCATGCATGCTATTTGTATCTTTGGAATGAATGTTGGCAGATTTTCAAATGCTCAAATTGTGATCAACCATACAAATTTTTGCAACTGAATTTCCCGCAAAGATATGTGGTTGCTAATCTTGCAATGGTGCGAAAGAGAGAACTTCTGTTAACATTAGCGAAGGATTCGCAACATGAATCTATTGGAGGTGAAAAACCATCGCACTATTTTCCATGGTTGTATAAGTCGCCAGACGCTAGTCGGGCGGTGAGGTACCGTCTACAGATTAATCGTGATCAATCGGCGCTAGACGGATTGAAAATTTTATATGTAATTTTACAAATATATATTATATACACACATCAATATCAATAATTCAATATAATACTTCCAATAATTTAAAAAATAAACTTAAACATATTAAGTCAAGTAATTTAAAGTTCAAACTTAAACACTGAATTCAAAGTTTATAGATGAATTTCGATGCTAAGTGGTTGGATTCAATGTTTAAGATGTTATATTCGATGTTTTAGAGACATATTGAGGATTTTGGGTTGAAAAATGTCTCAAATAATCATAAATCTAGTCCTTTTTACCCGAAAATATTTAAAAAAAAATGACTAGGCCGCTTGGGGCCCGACTAGGCACCGCCTAGGGTAAAATCTACATAGTTGGAGGTCGCCTAGCGCCTAGGCAGAAACTTAGCTAATTTTTACAACATTGGTATTTCACGTTACCAACTGTAACGTATCGGATTTCATTTACTCCATGGTTGGAAGTTGATGATTGACTTTGTCTACAAGGATTTTGGATTTGATCATAATGATCAAATAATATGAGGGTTTATTTATACTTTTCCGGTCATCCTAGATTGTGTAAAATTAAGTAATTAACTAAAAAAGGAACCTAAAACCAAAATAGTAAAAAAAATAATTTTTTTTTTTAAAAAAATAAGGGAAAAACAATGTGCAAACAACATGAATTGAACCTGCGGGCCTCCATAAGAGAACAATTCAACGATTTAATTTTTCTATTTAAAAAAATCGTTAAAAACTTAGACTTGATATTAAAACATATCATAAATTCTATTATTCTGAAGTAGCATCCCAAGACATCAAACTAACAAAATGAAAATATATGTTTGTACACCAGGCCAGGCAAAATGGACGGATCGGGTAGGGTTGGATAACATGTCAGGACTGGTTTGGGTCAGGACGGGCTATTTTTAAAAAAATGGTTATTTTGGTACATGTTAGAATGAGTTTTGACAAAAATTGTTTCGGATTAGAACAAGTCATCTAAACAAGGAGCACCCTCAAAAAACAAGATGCATTGAAGAACACACATTAACAAAAAATTATACGCCGAAGAACATAATTGACAACATAATCTAGAATCATAAAAGTTATAATTAATCATTGATCGAACATAAATATAGGAAAAAAACCGAAAACCCTAAACGGTCATAGCCGAAACGACGGGTATAGGTGGTTCTGGTATCTCAGAGAAATCGTAACCAGAACTAGAATTACCAGAACATGTTTCATCTTTACCCGACCAAAACCGGAACTGAAACCGACCAAAAGCCGATAAAAGCCAGTCAAAACCCGGTTAAGAACCCGAACCTAACCAGAATCGGTTCTTAACTTTTTTTTTTTGTCCATGTAATATCAAAATTCACGGTATCCAGAAATTGCAATTTGTTTTGGCAGGGGAGAAATGTTTTTAGCCCATGTTGACCCACTTCTTATTTTGATTAAGCACTTAAAAGTTCACAACCCTGACCCATTTAATTTTTTCAGTCCAAAAAAATCCATCTTATCATTTAAAAATACCCATGACAACCCAAAGTGATATACTTGGGTTTCTTTTGCCAGGCATAGTCTACCCACACATAAATGTCAAATAAAAATAGTAAAAAAAAAAAAAGAAAAGAAAAGAAAAACAAAAAAAACACTTAAAAGAAAATATATAAGATGTAAAAATGTCAGCTCGACTGCTCGAGGAGTGAAACCTATAACCACACACACACACATATTTTGAACAGCTTGGTACGATGACACCCAAGACGAGATTTCAACCGTCCCCTCGGATATGACGCTCTGTGGCATACGCTCGAGCCCACCCCAGGAGGAACCTCACAACTAGGTAAACCTCATGACCTTGTCTCAACAAATATGTTTCGGCCCGGATTTGAACCCAATACCTCTTATAGAGAAGTCAAGTGGGTACTATTAGGCTAGAAGCCCACCTCTGGAGGAACCCCATAACTGGGTAAACCCATTCCTTTACTCGGCAAATATGCTTCAGTCCGAATTCGAATCCAAGACCTATTATAGAGAAGTCAAGGGGGTATTATTTGGCTAGAAGCCATTTGTTACCACATTTATACAAGACCGAGACACTAACTATCATTCTGGTACACCATTTTGCTAAACTAGTCCCACGTAAAAAATGTTTTCATTACTTGTACTACACAAAAAACATGCTATTTAAGATTTTCCTACATGCTATAAAAACTTAAAAATTATTATTAATCTGATTTCTCATAATAATTATTATTATAACACTCAAATTTGTATGGCAAAAATGAAAAAAAGCCAAAACTTTACTATTTAAACTTTTGTAATCAAAATAAAAAAAAATCAAAAAGTAATGATTTCTTTATAATACTTAAACTTTTGTAGAAAAACATAAAACCAAAAGTTATAATGAAAGATCAAAAAGTTTCCTAATCTTATGGTTTTGTTTTTAATATATGTAACATTAATAATATGATAAATTGTGTTCAAAGTGTGAAAAATGATGTCTACATGGTGAGAAAACCTCATAATTCACCTACAACTAGTTTATTTACTTACATACATTTTATAGAAAATGTTTATTGGGGCAAGATTATTTGCATACATGCTGTTTCTTCCCCTCATCTACATCTCCAATTTGCCTGATCCCTCATCTAGTATAGAATAAAGATATATTCCATTCCATTGAAGCTTTAATTTGAGGTACAATTATTTACATATCTACCCTCATAGGCTCATATGGAATCTTATATTTGCCTATATTTATAAAGTTGGAAACTGAATCTAGTCATTATTAAGGGATAATGAGAATATGGTACCTCTCTTCACCTGGTCCTCACCATGAGCTCTTGCTTTCAGTATCTTTGACCTCTTTATGTTAACATATATGAATAACATCAGTCTCATTATACAGACCCAATGCCGACCATGTTCACGCTTCTGTTGCATCATGATGCCGCTTCATGGATCAGACACTTGGCATAACTCGTCTATATATACGTGAAAAGCCAAGCAGACGTTAATAACCAAACACATCAAGTAACTATAATGGAATACACATGAAGGGAATAGTCACGTGTCCCTAAGGGATCCTCCGAACACTTCATTGGGATGTTCTGTTTATGGTTTCCTACTGAAGTGTTTGGGGGAACTCTAAGTGCCACTTGATAGCTATCAAGACTAAAGTGTTGGACCTCGCTTAATTTTAATATTTCGTAAGTGATTTTCTAAGATTAATCGAGTGGTGGTTGGTTTTGTTGGACCAATCTTGACAAAATATAATAGTTAGAGGGTCATTAATTATTATGTAATTAAGTTGAGTCATTAAAAAGCTAAATGGATATAGCTTATCTAGTCTAACTTAAAAGAGAGATAAGTAAGGCTAGGAAGGGGGAGATGATTAACCAAAGGATGTCGGTTAAATTATCTATAAGTATGGATAGTTTTTCTTTGTATGTTGATTCATTCAGAGTTTTCTATAATAATTTGGAGAAGGATTTCCAAAAATCTTCTGTTTTTAATTGTTTTCTGGTACCAATTTCGTTTCAATTGGTATCAGAGCTGCACGGCAAGGATCGCTGGGAAAACCAGAAGCAATTCACGGGAGAAATTCAGCACACACCGGGCGCAAGGGCAAGGATCGAAGGACCGATCAATGGCGGACGCTGTGATAACAGGAAATCAACACGGGCAGAATGAACGAAGCAGCAATCTCTCATTCCAGTGTCCGATCTTGACATCCACCAATTATCCAATATGGTCGCTTAGAATCAAAGCGATTCTCAAAGCCCATGGAATATGGGATGTCATCGAACCTGGAACGAACTTGGATCAAAAGAAGGATAATGCGGCGATAGCATATCTTTACCAGTCATTACCCGAAGACCTAATACTTCAAGTCACAAGTTGTGAACATGCAAAAGACATCTGGAGCTCAATAAAAACTCGCCATATTGGAGTAGAAAGAGTCATGGAGGCCCGATTGCAATCCCTAAGGACCGAATTTGATACCCTAAGGATGACAGACGGCGAAACAGTGGATGACTATGTGGCAAAGCTGTCAGGCATTGCCTCAAAGTCGGCCACCCTTGGGTCCATAATTGATGAACAGGCCCTGGTCAGGAAGCTTCTAACTAGTATGCCTGAGGGCTTCCTGAATATGGTGGCCACAATTGAGCAGCTGGTCGATCTCAAGACTGTGAGGTTCCAAGAGGTGGTTGGGCGCTTGAAAGCCTATGAAGAAAGGTCTTGTTTAAAACAAAAAACATCCAACAGCAGTCAAAACCAACTGCTGCTTTCGTATGAAGATTAGGAGGCGAAGAAAAGGGCTGAAAGAGGTAATGGCCGAGGCCGTGGGGCCACAAGCTCAGACCGAGGCCGGGGCAGGGGCCGCGGCCGTGGAAGAAGTGGAGGCAGAGGACGAGGTACCGGCCGAGGTCAAGCCACAACAAGCGGGACACAAGGCTCCTCAAACTACAAAAAGGACCGATCACAACTGCAGTGCTTTAGGTGCGATGCACTAGGGCATTTCTCTGCTGATTGCCCAACAAGGAGACAAGAGGAAGTCAATCAAACACAGGCCAATGCTGACAGGCCTGCACTCTTAATGGCAGTTGCTGTCCACACTCAAAAGGAGTTGATCTACCTCACTGAAGATAAGGTAAATTCGGCCAATCACACATCCAGTCAAGATGAGCAAAGCATGTGGTACTTAGATAATGGGGCATCTAACCACATGACCGGAAACAAGGGGCTGTTTTCGAAACTTGACACAAAGATAGGAGGCAATGTGAGATTTGGAGACGGGTCATGTGTGGACATTGAAGGTAGAGGGTCCATATTGCTGGAATGCAAGAATGGAGAACACCGCCTACTAACAGATGTATACTACATCCCCTTCTTGAAAAGCAACATTATCAGTCTCGGTCAACTCACAGAAGGAGGGTGCAAAATTCTGATGAAACAAGATTACTTGTGGCTGTATGAACCAGATGAAAGACTGCTGATGAAAGTACATCGATCAGCCAATCGATTGTACAAAATCAATTTGAAAATTGGAGCACCGGCCTGCTTACAATCAAAGGTAGAAGATTCAGCTTGGATTTGGCACGCTCGATTGGGTCACGTGAACTTTGACACCATCAAGCGGATCAGCACAAAAGAAATGGTCCTTGGAGTTCCAACTATAAACCATCCTGCCCAGATGTGTGACGCCTGCTTGGCTGGGAAGCACACAAGACATTGCTTCCCGGACAAGACACTGTTCAGATCAGAAAAACCATTGGACCAGATCTATGCTGACTTATGCGGGCCAATCACACCTCCAACACCTGCCGGAAATAGGTACGTCCTGCTAATTGTTGATGATCACAGTAGATTTATGTGGACTTTCATGTTGAAATCAAAAGATGGAGCCTTTGAACAGTTCAAATTGTTCAAAGCATCTGTTGAAAATCAATATGGAAGAAAAATCAAAATCCTCAGAACTGACAGAGGGGGGGAATTTACCTCCCGAGACTTTTCTTCATTCTGTGAACAGGAGGGAATTTCAAGACAACTAACTGCCCCCTACTCCCCTCAACAAAACGGGGTAGTAGAGAGGCGAAACCGCACGGTGATGAGCACAACACGAAGTATATTGAATGCAATGAAGATGCCACAATATCTGTGGGCAGAAGCTGTTAGGCACTCCGTATATGTGCTTAACAGGCTGCCTACAAAGATCCTGAATGATCAGACGCCCTATGAAGCTTTGAAGGGAAGAAAGCCAAGGATGGATCACCTCCGGATATTTGGGTGCATCGGCCATGTTAAAACTCCCTCCATTCACCTAAAGAAACTTGACATAAGGAGCCGACCAATGGTACACTTGGGAATAGAACCAGGGTCAAAAGCATACCGCATGTATGATGTGAAGGGAGGAAAGATCGTGATCAGCCAAAATGTAAAGTTTGATGAAAATAAAGGCTGGAACTGGGAAGAAGAAGGAGACAACACTGAACCTAAAGAAGCTGAATTTGTGATCCACACACTATCAGGCATACCTGTCCAAGAAGAAGCCAGTGATCACCCAAGGTCAGCCGAGCCAACTAGCCCTCAAAACTCAATCCACACAGCCCCTCAAAGCCCAAGACAATCAGGCCCACTAAGTGATGCAGAGGATGAGGAAACCTGGGCAGAATTCAATAGTCCAGAAAGTGGGATCGCAGGTCGCGGGCCCATACTGCCTCGGACATCCACAGACAAGGATCATCCATCCGACCCCTCAATGGCTGAAGATGACACGTATGATGACACCCCACCACAAGGCTGGAAAAACTTAAGTGAAGTATACGAAGAAGCCCCACTTCAGAATGAGATGTACAACTTGCTGCTTACTGAAGGAGAACCACTCAACTTCAGAGAAGCAACAGGAAATCAAGAATGGGATAATGCAATGAAGAATGAGATCACGTCCATTGAGAAGAACAAAACTTGGGTGCTGACTAATCTGCCACCAGGACACCGACCTATAGGGCTAAAATGGGTGTTCAAGATCAAAAGGGATGCAACCGGATCAGTCACAAAACACAAGGCCCGACTCGTCGCCAAAGGATACGTCCAACAACATAGCGTGGACGTTGATGAGGTGTTCGCACCTGTGGCGAGACTTGAAACCGTAAGGTTACTCCTAGCCCTAGCCGCACAACGAGGGTGGGAGGTCCACCATCTTGATGTGAAATCTGCATTCCTGCATGGTGACCTCAAAGAAGAGGTATTCGTATCCCAACCAGAAGGTTTTGTAATAAAGGGGGAAGAGCAGAAAGTCTATAAGTTAAATAAAGCTCTTTATGGGCTCAAGCAGGCCCCAAGAGCATGGAACGACACGAAACTGGATGGAGTCCTAAAGGACTACGGCTTCAAAAGATGTAAGCTCGAGCAAGCCGTGTATACCAAACGAGCCCATGAAGGATCACTGGTGGTAGGAATCTACGTGGACGATTTAATTGTAACAGGAAACAAGACAGAGAAAATCCTCGAATTTAAAGGACAAATGGAAGAAAAATTCGAGATGAGTGACTTGGGGCTGCTCACCTACTATCTTGGTATAGAAGTAAATCAAAGCAAAGATGGAATAAAGCTGAAGCAATCAGGTTATGCTACGAAGGTGCTGAAACAGGCAAATATGTGGGAGTGCAATCCCACTAAATACCCTATGGAACCAGGACTGAAATTATCGAAGATGGAAGGAGGAAACCTGGTCGACCCTACGGAGTACAGAAAGACAGTAGGCTGCCTCAGGTATTTAACACACACAAGACCAGACTTGTCCTATGCAGTTGGATACGTGAGCAGGTACATGCAAGCTCCAAGGATAGCCCACCAGCATGCTGTTAAGCAAATTCTGAGATATGTGAAAGGAAGCACTGAATTGGGAATCCACTTTCAATACAATGGAAATAGTACACTGATTGGCTTCAGTGACAGCAGCTTCTCAGTTGATATGGACGATAAAGGCACAACCGGGCTAGTGTTCTTCTTTGATGATGCACCAATCGCTTGGAACTCACAGAAGCAGTCAACCGTTGCTCTATCATCCTGTGAAGCAGAATTCATGGCCGCAACATCTGCAGCATGTCAAGCCATTTGGTTGAAGGGGCTGCTAGCAGAAATAACAGGAAGAAAAGAGGAGCAAGTGGTGATAAATGTTGACAACAAATCAGCCATAGCACTGATGAAGAATCCAGTTTTCCATGGGAGGAGTAAGCACATCAATACACGCTACCATTTCATAAGGGAGTGTGTAGAGAATAATCAAGTTAAAGTTGAACACATCAGTGGGAACTATCAAAGGGCTGATATATTGACTAAAGCATTGCCTAAAGCCAAGTTTGAAGTGATGAGAGACTTGCTGGGAATGAAGAAGCTGGATGGAAAATAAGGAAGACTCAAGGTCAAGATTGGGGGGGTGATTGTTGGACCAATCTTGACAAAATATAATAGTTAGAGGGTCATAAATTATTATGTAATTAAGTTGAGTCATTAAAAAGCTAAATGGATATAGCTTATCTAGTCTAACTTAAAAGAGAGATAAGTAAGGCTAGGAAGGGGGAGATGATTAACCAAAGGATGTCGGTTAAATTATCTATAAGTATGGATAGTTTTTCTTTGTATGTTGATTCATTCAGAGTTTTCTATAATAATTTGGAGAAGGATTTCCAAAAGTCTTCTGTTTTTAATTGTTTTCTGGTACCAATTTCGTTTCAGGTTTTAATGCTCGTCAACAGAATCATTGCTTTAAAACTAAACTTTCTTGTTGTTTTAATATTGTAATTAATTTACATATTTCGTTTGTTCTGTGTAACTTTTTTTTATGTTTATTTATATCTTTTTGTGTTATATATCTGAATAAAGGAGTCTATATACTTAAGAAAAACTACCCTATTTCTTATCACCGTTTTGACCAACTAAAAGCTTAAGTTGACCTTCTTTATAAGAATTGTTCTTGTGATAAAGATCAAGTTCTAATATATCACATGATCCAAATTCTTTAAAAAAGTATAACAACTGTAGTACTTTGCTTGGATGACTATTTGTTTATTCTATAGGCGTTCATAAATCGACTGAACCATTTAAACAGGACCGGACCAAACCGAAGACAATTGATTGGTTTGGTTAGTTTTGAAAACTTGATGGTTCGGTTTATGGTTTAAGTATTCTAAAAATCAAGTAGTTCGGTGCGGTTTACGTTTTGCATTTTTACTTAACCGTATAAACCACACTAACCATGTATATGTGTGTGTATGATTATTTGTTTATGAAGAAAAACATAATTTTTGCATATAACTTCCAAAAATATCTTATTCATTTTTTTGAACGATATCTTACTCTATAATTGGCACGTGACTTTAAATTATTGAAAACTCTAAGTTGGTGTCTATTCATTTACCCTGTATCTTTAGTCTTCATTTTCCTTGTTCATAGCTTACACATAAGACAATTATGCTTGCGTTGTAACAATCTAGGCAAATCCCACATCGGCCGTGAACAGGAGAGATTCCTGGCTCATAAGTAACGATCCGCCTCTAACATCACCAACGCGTTTTCGGCTTAGATGGCTGTGTAGCACATGAAAACTGCACAGTTAAGCATGCTATGGCTGGAGCAATCCAGGGATGGGTGGCCTCCCTGAGAAGTTTTCACCGAGCAACCGAAGGCAAAACCGTGAGCTCCGAGTAAGCAAAGCCGACAATATTGGTGGTAGACGGGGCCGGATGTTACATGCGCTTCAAGTTCTTCTCACAATTACGTTTACACACGTGTTGTATTAAAATGAAAAAGAATGATGATAATATTATTGACTTTTGAAAGGTAAATTTGAAATAAATTATGGTCTTTTACATCATTATATTCACATTTTTCTATTGTTTTTTATAAACTATGAAACCGTAAAAATCTAACCGTGAAACCGTAAATATCGGTCGATTTGGTAAGTTTGTCATTTTTTGAAACCGCAGTTAGTAGTTTGCCTCATAATTTTTTTTAAAACTTTCAAACCGCATCACGAACATCACTACTTTATTCAGTTATGCTCTTTTCATCACGTCTTAAGAAAAGAAACCCACTAAAAACCTTCGATATTCAGTTGAAAATAACATCAAAATCACATTATATATAAATTTAACTCACAATCAACACAAATTGAACATCAATACCGACCAATTGAGGTGATCTTATCATCTTCACAGTCAAAATGATAATATTGGCACAATGTATATAAAGCGATAGCAGCAGCTCTCAAAGTGGTAAATGATGGTTTAGTATCATGGAATTCATCTTTAAAAAAAGCCGTGGGAAAGATGGTTGTTTTCTTCATGTTTTGAGTTTTTGATCAACAGGCTAGACACAAATTCAAAAACCTAATCTCGGAGGAGGTGAAGGCCGAAGGAGTAGGGTTTATATTTATAACATAAGATGAATATAGGACCTCAAGTTTTTATTTAGCTTAGAAATTTATAAAATGTGCTTGGTAAATGTTGAAAATTTTGTTATTTGTATAAATGTTTTTTTATTAGTGATTACTTTGTAATGTTTTTTTATACAACTAGCTATGTGTAATACACATTTAATAGACTATTAAGTGTATAAATCAAACCAAGGAAAAAATAACATCTTGATCAAAAAGATTTTAGTCAATCAATCAAAAAATCTCAATCTAACTTTAACTGCATAATAAATAAATATTTTGACTGAACTCATGTCACTTTTATGTGTCATCTAAAAATTAGTTTTCTTGTTTACTCCCTCTTATTAAAAGTTTGTAAGACATACATAGTTTTTAGATTTTAATTTTTCTATTCTTTTGTTTATTAAATAATAATGATTTTATTAAATATGTTAAATAATATTATTATAACATGAGTCGTATTTCTTTAAATTTTATAAAACTATCTTTGTGAAATATATAATATATTATTTAAAATAAATAATTTTAAAATTTATTTTTAACTTGTGTAATAAATTAGTTTTAGCCTAGTTTAGTAAATTGATCGATCATAAAATAAAGAAGCTCACTCATTAATTGTTTAAATTGACTCAAGCTTCTAAAAAAAAAAAATACTTGATTAGAGGCATTTAGGTTTGTTTTTTCCGTAAGTAGTTAGTTGATTATCATGTGGCTTCAACATTGGAACGATCATGGGTTCAAGACTTGGTATGGACAAAATATGGTTTCATGCTGGGTTTCAAAGTTTTC
Organism: Mikania micrantha; assembly: GCA_009363875.1. Classification (NCBI taxonomy): domain Eukaryota; kingdom Viridiplantae; phylum Streptophyta; class Magnoliopsida; order Asterales; family Asteraceae; genus Mikania; species Mikania micrantha. The sequence continues at coordinate 54,318,029 of CM018689.1, forward strand.
TCTCACCTATGATATGTTTCCTTCTATTGGGTGTGGATATGATTGGGTGAGTTTATGACCCGTCAGTGATTCAAATTGTCGTTTAAAAGAAAGTTAGTTGATAAATATCAAAATAAAAAATATGCACATTTAAGGAATTTTCTAGCATTATTTCACAAACACAACATGTATACATTAATTTTTGCACATAACCACGCAATGGCGCTTTAAGGTAACTCTTTTGTCTTCAATGATCGTTTTAGTTCTTTTCAGTGACCATTGTTATTCCTCACAAACACTCCAAACCTAAAAAACAATACAAAAAATTCCAAAGTAGACTCCATCTCATCGACACGAGCGTCAAACAAAATAAATAAATAATCACGCGATAAATTCATGTATTCTAATAAATTAGATGCTACATTCGTAATGTATAATGCACAGAAACACAACTAACTATTATACGTTTGAAAGAGGTACAAGTGACTTATAATCCAAGCCGTGGACCGAAGGATTGAGAGGCTGGTGAGCTTTTTTGATCCAATCTCTAGACATTTATATAATTAACTCCATAGAGATGGTCAAAGACTTCTAACAATTGCTTCTTGATGACTCTCTGATAAAGTGCAAAGTGCACAACATTACGTCCACACCCACTCGATCAATGTGTCATGTGTGCATTAGAGTGCAATAGGGTCCTTGCGTTTGGCATAAAGAAACATATCACTTGTGCAATAATGGTGAGTAAGCTTAAAACTAAACCGTAATATTGTGTATTCCACTACCACTCCTTTTGTGCAGGGCCGACTCAAACATTTTAGGGCTTAAGCGAAATAAAAATTCAGCCCTTCTAGTATGGTTATGTTAAAAATCCTTCTTTTATCTGGGTTTGGGACCAACCAAAAGTTTTTTCATGGTTTTATATACCACCTATATTCCATGAATATTAGAAGAAAATGACTTTTATTTGGGTCTTTCTTCAAACTAAAAAAAAACCCATAGGACAAAAAAATCCAACTAAATATAAAAATAAAAATAAACATAAAAATTAGAGGACATATATTTTAGGGTTCTAACTTCTAAGCCCTTGTTTTGTTTGGCCTAGGCCGGCCTTGCTTGCATTGTGTGGGAAAAGTTCTCACATGTTTTGTAGCTTTTGCAAAGCATACAACTTTGATAATCAATATCTCTATCATCTATATAGAAATACCAAAGTTACAGAAACAACCCTCACACGATGAAATATTAACAATCTAAATTACAATATATAAATATAGTTTAAACATGGTTTGATTTGTTGAAAAGCACTCTATAATTAAATTAATAACCGTGAGAATCTTGTTTTTCCTGCTAAAGGATGTGAGAGAGTGATGAATGAAAGGGATTGTTATAGAGAAATCGATCTAAACTAAACGTACCACTTATATCAAAATGTTTCCCATGCAAAAAGTGTTAAATGGGGGCAGATTCTTGCATACCTGCCTCTTCCAAATCTGTAATGGTTATATTCAATTTCCTGGTCCTGACTAATATCCAGAATCACCACATATAATTGATCAAGTACACGTTTCAGTTTGTGTTATCACTAACTTTAAACTATATATATATATATATATAGGGAATGGTTCCTTTGTTAACCCTTCCTTATTGCGATAACCGCATAACCCTAGCCATTTTTTGCGTTTTTTGCCCGAATCTTTGTTTTTCTTTTTCATTGTCTTTATTATACATAAATAGGGAGGGTTTCTTTTTTGTGTTTTTGTTAATTCATCACCGTTTAGAAGTTATTTACAACCGTAAGTAAGTGTAACGACTTACAGTTACTTACATCACACTTACATCAGATATGTGCTGTAAGTTACTGTAAGTCGTTACACTTACTTACGGTTGTAAATAACTTCTAAACGGTGATGAATTAGCAAAAACACAAGAACGAAACCCCCTATTTATGTATAATAAAGACCATGAAAAAAAGAAAAAAAAGATTCGGGCAAAAAACGCAAAAAAGTGCTAGGGTTATACGGTTATCGCAATAAGGAAGGGTTAACATCTGATCCTTCCCCTATATATATATATATATATATATATATATATATATATATATATATATATATAGAATCTTATGCTAGCTAATATTTCAAATGTGGGAAAATGAACCTAGTCATGTTTACGGGATAATGAAAATATGAGCGAGTATCTTTTGATCCATGGTCCTCACCATGACTCGTTTTCGTATATTTTGCGAACATGAAAAATACCAGAGTCCCAACAGAGACACAATTCCGACCATGTTCAAGCTTTTAATGAATCCAAGACAATACTTCATTCCCTAGCTAGCTATATATCTATCATTTCTATATATACTTGAAACTATGACATTATTTCAATATCACCAACCACGTCACTTAAGTAGAATACAATGCATATGAAGGGAAAGGTTGATTGTTACTCAGAGATCCTTCAAGCACTTCATTGGGATGCTTCATTTATGATTTCCTACTGAAGTGTTTGGGGGAACTCCAAGTGCCACTTGACACCAACAAAGTACAAGTCTTTAGACATTGCTTAATATGTATTCTTCTCTTTACTTTTTAAGAAATTTGTAATCTTCTTAACCCCTAAGTTTATTGCAAGAAGAATTGGATATAGTGATGAGTTCCAACGACTACTAGCTATGTATCTCACATTTCTAAGTATAACTGAAACTATGTCATTTTTTATGAATAACCAACCACATCACTAAATCAAAATATAATACATATATAACTAGGGAAAGGTTAGATCCTCCAAACGCTTCATTAGGGTGCTTGGTTTGTGATTTGCTACTGAAGTGTTTGAGGGAACTTCAAGTGTCACTTGATGCCAGCAAGCTACAAGTCTATGGACATTAATATGTATAATATTAAATGTTTGAGAGAACAATAAATCTACTTTACTACATCTATCCCATTGTTTAACTTCATTTCTTTGTATAATCTTTATCAATTACTACCCACTCCTATATATATATATATATATATATATATATATATATATTGTCTCTCTTAAGTGATTTTTAAACCACAATATCTTGAAGAAGATGAGTTGGTCGATGGTAGCTCATGATGGAGAATCAGAATTGAAGAAAAGCTACTGAAATATGAGCAAAGAATGGAGGAATTGAAAAAGCACCAAAGAGTTCATGGATTTGGGAAGAAACCAAGTAGGCTACAAAATCTATTTCTTGGAACCAAATGAAAAAGAAGCAACATGTGGCTAGGCAACTAGGTGATAAGTGTCAAGATACCAATCGATCAAAGATAGAGTTTGAATGCGTAGTCTAAAACACTTTAATTCGTTTAGTAAGTAGGGTGTTGTATCCATAAAAAGTCAGTGGATGGTGTCTCGTTGTAGTTGATTGTTTAAACTTTAAGCTAGACTTAAAATAAACTTGATATGATAATTGGACAGTTAAGCTTTGACATCAAAGCAAAACAAAAGTTTATTGGCTGAAACAATGATTAATAGATGATTATTAGCCCTAAGGGTTTGTTAGATATTTTGAACTAGTTGGATTAATTTTGTTGATCAATGTTAATCATGATTTTCATTAAACAAGTTTGGTGCGAGATGCACACTTGGTGAAGATTTTTTGATTAAATGTGTATTCTAAGTTAACTGGGTCCGAGGGCAATGCCCCCTTGGTTGGGGTCAAGGGCTAGCACCCCCAGAGAGAGCAGGGGCCAAGGGACAGACCCTCTGGCTTGGGTCGAGTAGTTGCTATATTCTCTGGCTTGGGTCGAGTAGTTGCTATATTGAAAAAACAATAGAAAAATTAATTTTTCGAATTTTGACAAAAAAAAAAATAATTATTTCGTAAATTTAGTGGCAAATTTAGGAAAACTAAAACTTCAAAGCTGCCATGAGACAATTTTTTCAAGCCCTGATCGAATATCTCAAGAAAAATTATATTCAATCACTAGTTCAATTAGAAATTGATTTACGAATTCATACTTGTTTTTTTGATTATAATTAAATTTTATCCGATCAAATATTTGGCTTAACCACAAATAGTTTGATATAAAAATATTAGCCATGATTTTCAATTACTCCGGTGTAAAATCCATGTTTGTTTTTCTGTTATACTCTGCAAATTTTAGGTTTATACGTTACACCCAAGTTTAATCAATGGAAAATTAGCCACTTGCATGAATAAATCTATTGTATGTTGAAGTCGGATGAATTGCATGAACAATTGATTAATTGCTCGAAAAATCCTAAATTATGCCTTAAATAGATGTCTATAACCATGAAATTCAAGTTGAAATTACACCTTTGCAGCCTACGCCTCACCAGGCGCCTCCCTTGTATGCTTCACGTATACGGGGCGCGTTATTTGGACACCCCCCTATGGATCAGTTAACACCATCTGACTCTATACGGGCCGTATATGGCTTTACGGGTCGTATAGATGTCAGAGTGTGTCAGAAAATGTCAGTGAGATGTCTGGCGGCTGAAAACAATATACGAGTAGTATTGGCCTATACGATTCGTTTTCAAACATGAAAATTTATAACTTTTGTTTTTTTGCCCGATATACGTACCTGTTTAACTTATTTGTAACATTGTAATTGTCTAAGTGTTTTAAATGGTTAAAAGATATATTTTAACGTAATTATGTTTAATCGGTATACGTACGTGTTTAACGTTATATATTAAATATATAATATATATATTATTATATATTTATGATTATGTTATAAAATCGTACTTTGTTTGAATTCCAGTATACGTACGTGTTTAACGTTAATTGTTATATCACATCGTCTAGTTGTTTAATTTATAAGTTATAAATAATATCTATTTATAATAGTGTTTAACGTTAATTGTTATATCACATCGTCTAGTTGTTTAATTTATAAGTTATAAATAATATCTATTTATAATAGCGTCTAATCGTACTTTGTTTTGAAAGCCGGTATTCGTAAACGCAACACATACGTGTTTAAGTAACTTATAACATCGTTTAATTGTTCGATAGAATTTATAAGTTATAAATAATATCTATTTATAATAGTGTCTAATCGTACTTTGTTTTGAAAGCCGGTATTCGTAAACGCAACACGTACGTGTTTAAGTACCTTATAATATCGTTTAATTGTTCGATAGAAGAACGTAACCATTTTTAATCGTTTTGTTGTAAAATAATAAGTATTCTAACGTTATTATTTAATTATTTTGTCTACTTGTTTTGTTTGACAAATATTTTAACATCGTGATGTAAATAAATTTGAACGGTTTTAAGAAAAATTGTTAACTATCTATTTTTCATTTCACAAACACGCACATTTTTTAATTATATAATAAAAGATAAAACAAACAATCACGCCATACACAACATACATACGAAATAAAAATACATACATCCGAATAGTAAGTAGTGTCCATACATCAAAATACAAAAAAAGAAAAGAGAAAATACAACAAAAATAACTAAGCATGACCACCAGGATCTGCAGGATCCTGATCATGTCCCGGTCCTGGAAAGACGGGAACATCCATGCCAGCAGATGCAGCCATACGCTCCGTCATCCACCGCGTCATCCACCGCGTCATCAACCGCATCATCCCCTCCAAGCGATCCACGCGTCCAAAAAGGTCGCGTACGCTTCCAAGAAGGTCGCGTAAGATCGCCGCGTCAGCCGGATGCAGTCGTGGCTGACGAACAACGACATGATGTGGTGGTGGCGGTGGTTGGTCTGCTGGGGGCTCCTGTACATGCGGCTGTGCCCCCGGCTGCTGCTGTGGAGCAGGAACTGGCGGCACCCACTCTGTGCGCCGATCCAGTGACCATCGCAGACCCACGCGGGGGATGTCGGCCGCTATACCTGTCACACCCCGGGCCGGCGGGAACGGATCGGGTTTTCCCGTCGGGCGGAAGGTTCCCGGGGCGCGATATCTTGAATGATAATCGAGATGATCAGATTGTTTACATGACACATGATAAATAATGAGAAATGCTAATCATGACATAAAATATAGAATTACAAAGTTAAATTACACAGTACGTGTTCATAATTTAACTAAGTAAATCTACTCCAAAAGAATCGTGTAGTTTCTATCTTGTAGCGATACAAGATAGGCAATATAGATTCACAATGTCATCAAAATGTATGCATCCAAAAGTAAGCTAGGTCTTCTAAAAGTCCTCTAGCTTAATCACTGATGCTGATTAACTAGACCTGTCCGTCACCTGAGAAAACATGCATTTAAACAAAGTCAACACTAGGTTGGTGAGTTCATAAGTTTAGTAATTGAAAACCATTGAATTTTATCGATCATGTTCACAACGTTTCACACAAATTGTATTGTTAATTGAATCCCATGTTTCACACAATGTCCTCTCCATGGTTGTATGCACAGATAATGTCTCATCCAGTCAAGCATGCTTATATATAGGGGCATACGAAAGGGTCAAGCCCAGATGCCACCCCACCACATGCTTAACTGCATACGACACTACCTGTAATACAACGATGGATACCCATTTCCTTTCACCCATGATTTCCCGGTATGTTTATCCCAACACTGAAAGAGGGAGATACATAGTTATCTCTGTTAACCATTCCTGATGGAATGGCCGGCATGCTAAATGACCCAATGAATAAAGTAAGAGATGTAAACATCTCTGTTAACTAATCCTTACGGATTAGCCGGCATGTAAAATAACCCAATAATTGAATATAGAGACATAATATCTCTGTTAGCTATTCCTTACGGATTAGCCCGGCATGTAATATAACCCAAATGAACAAGTAAGAAACGAAATCGTTTCTGTTAGCTATTCCTTACGGATTAGCCCGGCATGTAAGATATCATACTCGATATCTAGAGCGAAACTTAATAGTTTCTGTAACTAATCATTATTGATCAGTCCGGCGTGTAGAATACCCAAACAATTGAATAAAGAAACATAATAGTCTCTGTTAGCTATTCCTTACGGATTAGCCCGTCATGTAAGATATCATACTCGATATCTAGAGCGAAACTTAATAGTTTCTGTGACTGTCAGTACTAACCAGTCCGGTGTGCAAGATATCATCCTCGATACCTAGGTAGGGACATAATAGCCCCAGTAGCTGTCACCCATATCCAGCCCGGTGTGTAAAGTGTCCTACTCATGATTCCTCGTTAGAGACGTAATAGTCTCAGTAGCTGTCATTTCTGATCAGCCCGGTGTGTAAGATATCCTCCCACGATATCTATTGAAATGAACTCGTTTCCTAGATTTTAAGCATGATATTAATTTGATTGATAGCACCTCTCGTGCCCGGTGTGATTTCGTTTAATTACCCCAAAGTTCTAATGATTAAAGGTAGTGATTTCTTGACTGATCTATGGTTGTGTAACCGACATCCTCTGACGGTTATAAGATGTGCTCTAAATAGAGTCTTAGTAAGTAATGATGGTATGTATGGGAAATGCCATCCCAAAAGCGTGTGCATGCGATATCATCCTCGATATCACAAGTAAATGTCTCAACTGTTATCTCGTGTTGAGTGTTCTTACTAACTTAAACATAGTGTTATAAGAACATGTCTTATACACGATGTTAGTAATGTGTGAATGATCTTGTTATCATGATGTTACATTATCATGATTATCATTCTTGTTATTTGTAATTGCTATTGGCATGTTATCCCTTGGTTTCCCCGTTGTTCTATCGTGTAAGAATAATGAAAAGCTGTAAGATATATTCTTAACAACTTATATTATCCTAGTGCATACATGTGTCAAGAAGCTATAGTGGTATATATCTTCCTAACTATTTCAGGTATGATAAAATGAACAAGCAAGCATGTAATGATAAGCGATAATAAAGATAAACAATATTTATCTAAATCATGAAATAAGCGATATGTTAATAGAAAACTTTTAAATAATTAAAAGTTTAGCATGTTTCTCAGCCCCGAGCTTTGAAATCAGAAAAGATTAGAAAAGGGCATATGAACTCACCTTGTTGCGTAGGGTTGACTTAGCTTAAAATAAAAAAAGATACGCGCTCTTGGTTGTTCTTTGATGTCGATTTCACGTTCCTGTATTGATTTCACATCGCGTGTAACTTATAAGTATAAGTTGTAAGGTTTTGGTGCGTTTGTATGTGTTAGCCCTAATGTTGGCTAACACTTGAGAGTCTCGTCTTAAGTCTCCATTCGGCCCGAAGTTATTCTTGAAATTTCACAACTTTGAAATTACACATTCATTCTTTGTAATTGTAAAATCTTACCCATCATCCCAAGTGTTAATTTAGGTTTATAGCTCAATGTTTCATGTTTTGCTCTTGTTAGGCCCAAATAGTTTATTACATAGTTATTTAGTAACCATGCATCTATAATGATAATTTAATGTTTATAATCCCCATCAACTAGTATTCATCATCTTTGATTAATTATCCCCCGATATTGTTACTAAATCAATTTATTCCTTCGTTTAACCTTATTTAGTTCATGTGATTCGAAACTTCTCTTGGGCCGAATGTAAATGGGCCTTGACCATGAGAATGGGCCGAATTACACAAGTTGTTGGCTAAGGAGTTGGGCCCAAGAAGTCTTCTTGGGTCACATAGGTTGTGAGCCCAACGTGGGCCAAGTGGGCTGTTTTGGGCCGGTATGATTGGACCGAATTTCACATGTTTTCTGTTGGGCCTGTTAAATCAAGAGTTGGGCTGAGTCAAATGAAGTGGGCCGCATACATGTACTGACCAAATTTGATTTTTGTGTTGTCGTGGCCCAACAGGTAGGATTTAGAACATTTAGGCAGCGAACCCTCATATGGAGCTGTAACTGGGTTCGTGAAGTATAGGAAGCAACATGGTTCGGCTGGGAATGCAGGCAAGGTTCGTAAGCACCCAGGGTTCGGCACCTTGCAAGAGGTTCGCTGGCACTAGGTGGATTCATGCGAGAGAGAAAGGTTCGTGAGTCTCTAGAGGGTTCGTGAGCAGTCATGGAGGTTCGCCGGAGTGCAGGGCTCGTGGAGGGTTCGGTGGATCCAAAATGGCTGCATGTAGGTTCGTTGAATGCACAGGGGGGTTCGCGAATGGTGAAGGTTCGCTGCATAGGATGCTGGATACACACACAGGGTTTGTGGCTAAAGAAAAGATTCGGCCTACCATGTTGACGAACCTGTTTCAGTTCGCCTTCCCCCTTCACTTTGATACAATGGCCGGTCGTCCTCACTGGTTGTGTCACACCTTGGTGGTGTCTCGAAGACATGAAATGTGCGTAGGATAGAATGAAACCGGCTAGGACATGTGGTCGAACCAAACACTAGAAAAAAACCCTATTTTCGTGATTATTCAAGCTCAAATACCTCAAGATTCAGTGGACAAATCGTTAGATCCGCTGTACTTTTGTGTAGAGCTCGTCAAGGGCTTCGCGTGGGCGCAAGAATCACCGAAATTGGTTAAGAAACGAGAAAGTTATGAAGCTTGGAAGTTCAACAATGGTGGTATTTTTTTCTAGAGAGAGAAAACCGGGAATGGTGAAGTAGAGAGAGAGTGAAAGTGGTGAAATGATAAAATAAGCTTTATTTAGGGTTTTTATACTTCGGGTGGTGTTCGGGTTCGTTTTTGTTGCTCGGTTCGCGTTTTCGTCGCGTATCCAGAATTTTTACGCGTAATTTAAATGTTATAAATAAAAGAATGTTATTTTCATTATTATGATGAGTTTCAAAATTGTAAAATGTTAATTATTTTATTTTATTAAATTTATTATCGTTCGTGTCGTGTTTCGTTTTCGTTTCGTCAGATCGCGTCACTTACGCGCGTCTTCGTACAGATCGCTAACTGTACGAACACGATCGTATGTTTCACTTTCTGATTTGGTTTTCTAATTATCAGATATCGCTCAGAACGTTAAACTCACAGATATGTTTGTGTGAATCGTCACCCACGCAAACACGCCGTCAGTTTATTATTCTGAAACGACACTGCAAATCTGATTTGAACTGTGTTTCCTCACTGTCGGACTCAACTGAACCTCCTGTTATCACATTGTTTTCACATTGAATCGTCGGGCATCTGATTCCTGTCATCTATGGATATCAGATTGCAACCGATTTGTTATTGTAATTCGTTTAAACACTGTTGTTTCTCTTGAGTTGTTGTATTTACTGTATTTAAGTTTTCACTTAAACACATACAACTGTGATTTGTTTTCTGAGTTCTGTTGTCACACAACTGTTTACGTACTGTATTCACACACAGTAAATGGTGAAAGTACACACACCGTACGGACTTGCCGGACGGTTTGGTACTAGTTGTCACAATACCCATTAGCATGACCATGTTATGCCCTAGCAGTGTCGAGGCGTAAGTCACGGTCATGCTATCTCTAATATCGGCCGAAAAACAACCGATACGTCGAGCTATACGTGTGATAAAAGCGCCACACGTAATAGCTCCAGTAGCCTTACGGCTAATAAAGCTAGAAAAATAATCAGCTAGCTACCATGCAAGGTTGCAGCTGCGCTCGCTGAAATGGCAATACAAGAAAAATAGGTCCTTATGTGTGACCCACTCCTGGCTCAAACGGCGGCCAGTGATGGTGCAGGCGATGCACCGATGTAGGTATCGGTGCAGCGGATCACGAATGCGACTGAATCGAGCCTTATTAACGAAAGGCTCGTCACCGATCACCGGCCGCCAGTCTATGAGGACGGCCTCGTCCTCATCTAATGAGGCATCTAGGAATAGAGGTGTAGTAACCTCATCCCGTGTATAAAACCCCGTAGCAATCCCCCACTAAGTGAGGGACATCCGAACATCCTGTCCACATAAAGTGAACGACACAGCACGCAGTTGCTCAAGAGCCTCCACGCCACCTGCCTGCGGTGGATGAAACTCGAATGTGGACAGAAACTCGAGAACGATCTCTCGATACGCCGGGAGGCCGCCCATCTCCAGCATCCGTCGCCACGGACCCGATGCTCCGATAATCGTTGTGGCACGCTCAGTCGCGCCAAGTGTAGCTAATATACTCCAATCTATCTTCCGCAGCTCGACGATCTCCATCCCAATGAGGCGTTTGAGGCGCGTGTGCGCCTCAGTGCCCTGTGGGAACTACGGCAACATGTGGGGATCCAGTATCATATCCGGGTCCTCCTCGGATGCACCAGAACTCGAACTCTCACGACGTCGTCTACGCGGAGGCATAATTTGCAAAATCAGACAAATAATAATAACAATAATAATCATTAACAATAATACTAATATTAAAAATAATAATAATAACAATAATAATACTAATAATAAAAATAATCATAATAATAATACTAATAATAATAAATAATAATAATAATAACAATAACAATAATAATAATAAATAATAATAATAATAATAATAATAATAATAATAATAATAATAATAATAATAAAAATAATAAATAATAATAACAATAACAATAATAAAAAAACAATTTTTTCAGAATATAAAAAAAAAGTCAAGAACTATACGAACCGTAAAGCCCTTAATGGGTTGTATAGTTCTTCGAGTAACAAGTTCTGCAAAGGCTGTTCATCTTCTCCATAAGAACTAAATGAGCCGTAAAGCCCTTAACAACTCGTATATTTCTAGATATTTGGAAAAAAAATAAATCTGAAGCAACAAAACCCAATCCTACATCTAAATCACTATCCATTACTAGAAAAAACCTAAAAAACATCGTTACTATGAACGATTTCTAAGAAAAAAACTTCAAAAAGTTAAAAACTTACGGTTTCGAGTTGTGGTGGGGTCCAAATCCGTCCTTCGCGCGTGTATCCGAGTGTGGAAAACGTAGAGAGAGTGGCGATCGTCGAGAGGGTGTGGGGACCGGGCTTTACGAGTTGTGTGTGTGTGAGATACGAGTTGTGAGCGACAGTATATATATATAGGCAACCTCTATACGACTCGTAAAGCCAAATACGAGTCGTATAGGTTTTGAAAAAAATATAAAAATTTAATATATTCAGAATTATTATTATCATTATAATAATTATTATTACTTATTATTATTATTATTATTATTAGTAATAATAATAATAATAATTATTATTATTATTATTATTAATCTTATTATTATTATTATTATTATTATTATTATTATTATTACTACTACTTATTAGTATTATTATTATTATTAGTATTATTAATAATAATAATTATCATTATTATAATAATAATAATAATTATTATTATTATTAATCTTTTTATTATTATTATTATTATTATTATTATTATTAGTATTATTAATAATAATAATTATCATTATTATTATTATTCTTATTATTATTATTACTACTTATTATTATTATTATTATTATTATTATTATTATTATTATTACTACTACTTATCTAATGGCGAGTGTATATGATAATTCGTTTGCATTATAAAGAACAACAAAATAATTAAATACATATATCTATGCAAATGTCTTAGTAATTACGAGTTACAATCCGTACTTGTCTAAATCTACAAAACCCGGGGGATGTCGACGGCTTTCCAACCAATTGGTATACGAATCAAGGCGAGGCTTATACCACATTTCCCAGGCTGCGGCGTCTTGACTTTTGAATCTTGACCAATACCAAGTTGGTGTCGGCATTGGATAATCTCCATTAAGTTCAACCATTACAAAGTGGTTGTCGTTAACAAATACGAATGACACAGCACGATGTGGTAGGAGAAATTCAGGCGACGTCCATAACGAGAAAATTGTTACAGAAGCGCCTAAGCTTATAAAAACCACAATCACACCAAACACATTAGCAATCAAAACTCCGGTCTCCGGCATTTGCATCCAATAACGCCTTGGAGCAAATTCAGGTTTTGACCATTTCAAGGATTCTTGAATTTCGTCAAAAACACCAACAAGGACGTTAATGTACACGTTTGCATTTTAGATACTCTCAGTCAGGAGTGCATGACGAATAGTTAACCATTCTTGTTCGGGAAGTCCTAAAGCAACAGCCATAGATCGAAAGCCACAGTTTCCGTCTGGAATAACGTCTTGTATTCTTGATATGTATGGGTGGAAGACGTCAGGTGTCACACCCCGAGCCGGCGGGATAGGATCGGTTGTCCCGTCGGGCGGAAGGTTCCCGGGGCGCGATATCGTGAGTGATAATCGTGATGATCAGATTGTTTACATTGCACATGATACAAATGAGAAATGCTAAATCTTATAGAATTACAAAGTTAAATTACATCAGTATTGTTCATAATTTAACAATGTAAATCTACCATTAACATCATGTATTTCTATCTTGTATTTACACAAGATATACAAAATAATTTGCATAATGATGTCTTCAAAAATAATGCAGGTCCAAAAGCTAAGTCTTCTATCTGAAGTCCTAGTATGAAAGGAATAACTCCTTAGTTGACCTGTTCGTCTCCTGAGAAGTCATGCAAAAGATCAAGTCAACACATGGTTGGTGAGTTCATATAGTTTAGTATTTGAAAATGATTTGGAAATGGTATGATAATGATTTGAAAATGACTTGATAATGATTTGAAAATGACTTGATAATGATTTGAAAATGACTTGATAATGATTTGAAAATGACTTGATAATGATTTGAAAATGACTTGATAATGATTTGAAAATGACTTGATAATGATTTGAAAATGACTTGATAATGATTTGAAAACCTCTCTTGGTAAAGACCCTAACCTCATTAACTCCACATGTAATATCCACATCGGTATGCTTATATATAGGGAATCACGAAAGGGTCAAGCCCAGACTCTATCCCACCACATACTAATATGTATATGACACTGTTGTTAATGATAATTAAGCATTTTTACCCAACACCTCTGATTTAGATCATGATATTGAAATCTGATATGCCTTCGATTTATTGGGTTCCTCATAGATATATGATTTCCCAAAAAGACAGTGATAATAGTAAAATGTCAAATATTTAATTTATTAATTAAATAAAACATTTAAATACAACTAAGACATGATGATTGGGTATAATTTTACTCAATCAGTTAGACTTAGTTGTTGGTGGTTGTCCAAGTTGTAACCTCTCACACGTGACCCATGTCAGGCATAACTCACAAGGAGTACACCTGAACTGCGCGGGATTTTAATGTTTTGCCCTTACAGCTTGACCCAAAGGTCTTCTGTACAAGCGGGGACTTTATTGTTTTGCCCTTACAGCTTGACCCAAAGGTCTTCTGTACAAGCGGGGACTTTAAGGATATCCTGTGATTCTTGATCTCTTGATTCTCCTGATTTTGACTTTGATATTGATTTCATTTGATCGTTCAAGTTATTGCCCGTATAGCCTGACTACAAGAGTCTTCTATACCTGAGAGGGACTTTATATGTGTGTTACACGTGGTCTTGATTCCATATACAACTGACATCCACCTTGACTTGAGTATTAATGAGTTCATTAGATCATAATGATTTCATTATTTCAATGAGTCACACACATTTATGATTTCTGATCTCGTGAGTCTCTTGATTCTTGATTCTTTGAGTTCTCATGATTTTGAATGATAATTGATTTGATTTATGATTCTTGGGCCTCAGATCACACACTGAGTTATGATTCCCTTGAATATGATTTATTGATCTTGTTCATTTGATTTCACTTTGAGTTTAGGTTCTTGAATTTGAACTTGATGGACTAAGGGTTGAATTAGGATTTAAATTTAAGGTATTACTCATGAGAGTACTTAAATTTATTTGATAATTTGATCCGTGTAATAATTTCCTAGACAGGAGTCTAGGAGTATTAACAACATATATATGTAAAACATATAATAAGTAAAAGCATTTAAATAAACAGTTTAAATAAAACAGTTTACGCATGCTTCTCAGCCCCGCGTTTTAAAACAAAAATGTTAGAAAAGGGGCAATGAACTCACCTGTGTTGCTCTGCAATGAATTACCACGAAAGATATGCGCGCTCTTTGACGTTGCCTAGGTATCTTCAGTCCCTGAGTTGTTTTAAAAGAATTCGAATACGATAAGTACATATAGTAGTCGTCGAATCTAGGATTTGGTCTCGGTGTGTAACTATGTGTCCTAGATTACTAACGTGATTCTAAGATTTTCTCTAACTAGCCTAACCTTATTAACCATTAGTATCCCATATCCCCGATTAATCCTTTAAAGACTTTTAGTAGCACATTTTCAATTTTATTCATGTTAGGTTAAACATTTATTTAGGAAAGTCATTTAATTATTTTACTAAAATTTATAATTTAATTTCTTTTATGAGAAGCATAATTTATTTAAGAAAAGTGTAATTAACATGATGACGGGCTTAGATTAAGCCCATTGGGCCATCTCCGGCCCATTAATTTGACTTTGACTTTTAAACGATTTCTTGAGGTTCCTTTGCTAACTAAGCCTAGATGATTCAATTAACTCATCTAAGTTAGTTAATTTCCCTTATGAGGTTTGCTAAAGTTTAGTTGTCAATAATTAAATCAACACATCAAAACCTTAGGTTATTGCCTCATCCCAATATGATTTCATGAAGTTCCTAAGCGTTTTGATCTACCTTTTTAATGATTGTTAACAACCCATATGTGTTATTTGCTTGTCCAATAGATCCTTTATTCTTTAGAAGCCCTAATGTATTACCCCATGCACATAGTTTCTCATGAGATCCATGCACACGCATAAACACTCTCGGCCCATCCATGCCCACGTAGCATCCCATGCATACGAATCTATAACCACAAGGGTTCCTTGGCCATGGCTCATGATTCTAAACCCCAACTCTTTTGCCCAATAGATTGACTCACGAATGAGGAACCGGTCGAAAGAGGGTTGCCACGAATAACTTGGACCGAATAGGGTTCCACCGAATGGCCATGGTCGAATGAAGCTTTGGCCAACTGAGCTGGGTTGTGGTCGAATGTGATTAGCCGAATGAGTGGTGGTCGAATGGTTCTATTCGAATGGAAGACTGGCCGAATGGGTATCATGGTCGAATGAGGTTGGTTGGTCGAATGAAGCCTGGTTCGGCGAATAGGACTAGGCCGAAAGAGGGTTGGCGAATGGATGTAGGTGTCGAATAGAGCTGATCGAATGAGTCTTGTTTCGGCGAATGTGACATGTGGTTCGGCTAAAGCCATTCGGCGAATGTTGAATGTGGTTCGGCTAAAGCCATTCGGCGAATGGGGTCCATAGCTCATTCGACGAGCTGTGACTTGGCCATTCGGCCGTTCGAACAACCCAGGTGCAGCCATGGGGTTTCGAGCTAATCGACCTGGTTTTGCTCCAACACTTGTTCCTACATGATCCTAAGGTGTTGTAGTGTGTTTTCTAGGGTTCGAAATAGGTTAAAGCCGGTTACATGAAGGGGTTCGAAATAGGGTTTTCAAAACCCTAGAACCGTGACAAACATCGGATTTTTACCTCGATTCAGATGGATGGAAGCTCCGATCTGTTGTACTTCTACATTCTACAAGGTGTGGTGGTCATTTTGACACCAAGAACGCATGATTTCATCAAGAAATGGGGGAGAAATCTTAGAGAGAGAGTGAGAAACCTAGAGAGAGAAAGTGACGGGAGAGAGGTTGAAGATGAGAGGATTATGAGAAATATGAGGGTGTGGAAGCCTCATTAAGGGCTTTCAACATGCCCGGGTGTTCGGGTTCGTTCGGTTTCGCGTGGCTTCGCGTGAAAACGTCGTTTTCGTTACGAAACGACTCGGTTTTAAATTAGAATCATAAAATTTATTTTAGATTGTGATTCCTAATAAATTAACTAAATATCTTTTAATCATTTAAATCTCAAAATATTTATTTAATGTTTAAATCGAATCGTGCGGTTATCGCGCGTATTTGTTCGAATCGTCACCCGATCAAACACAACGATAACTACACTTTTCAATATTGTTTTCTAATTATTGAATATCATTCAGAACGTTAAACTTTCAGATTTATTCGTACAGATCGTCACCTATACGAATAATTCGTCGGTTTAGCATTCACTTAACGATATTCGTGTTGTTTTGTCCTGTAAGGCCTCACATACGTTTATACATAATAAGATCCTAACAAATAAATCACATGATGGTTCTATGTTGCCAGATAATTATCTGACTCAAGAACCATTGTTCTGAACTTGTTTCTCTGAAATGACTATGATCTCACTGTTTTGATATCATGAAATGATACTGAAACTTGACATGAATATGAAATACACTGAATTACATGAAATTTGTACCTGATTACTGTTCACGTACTGTTTACGATCACTGTTCCGGTGACGTTTCCGGCACTGATGTTACAGTCTCCCCTTGTTAAAGAAATTTCGTCCCGAAATTTAAGAATTGTTATTGGGTACAGCTTCCTCTTCAAACAGTTGGGGATACTTTAACTTCATGTGATCTTCACGTTCCCAAGTAAACTCGGGTCCGCGTCTTGAATTCCATCGAACCTTTACTATCGGAATACGGCTTCGTCTCAGTTGCTTGACTTTGCGATCCATAATCCCTAAAGGTTCTTCGACAAAATGTAATTGATCATCGACTTGAATTTCTTCGAGTAGAACATTACTCTGATGAGAGGTCCATAACCATTCATGTAGTCGGCTGTAATTATACTCATAGATATCGGGAGTTGCAGAGTATATCACAACCGACTACATATATCCAAACTTTTGCCAGTCTGATTGCGAAAAACTAGGCCTGCAGTGTTTGGATATGTTTTCAAAAATGTGCCACCTGCATAGTAATTGGGCAGCATTGAGAAATATTCTTCTGCATGCGTTTACAAGAGCCAATTCTCTATCGATTACAATAACGTGTGGCTCCATACACTGTTGAAGTGTATCTTTTAGGTTTTGTAACACCCAAACAAAATTCTCTTCACGTTCCTTACTTATAAACGCATGTGCAACACTAAACGTCTTGTGTGTGGACGTGACACCAACTATTTGAACAAATGGCATTTGTATTTGTTTGTTTTATAAGTTGTGTCAATTAACAAGACATGAGGAAATGCGCGCCAAATATTATAAGATGTCTGGTGGATAAAAAAAATATGTTTCACGACATCTGTCGACGAATCGTCTTGAGTTTGGTAAATAAAATTATTTCTTTGCAGTGTGCTAAAAAGGACCTGAATTGGAGTTTCCCCCGTGTTGTGTCCAGCACGTAACTTCCGTCGTGCATTGTAAATAGATCTAAGGTTGGAAACATTATCGGGGTTTTGGTCCTTTACAGCGGCAAGTATATCACGGGGCAACATGTTTTGGTTTGACAGTTACTCAACTAGACGGGTTTTACTTTCATTCAGTCTCATCGCATATGGATGACCGCCTAGTTGTTCAGCCCCTTGGTGGTTGTGTTCGCTATTGACCACACGCAACTTCCAACCACCACAACTTCTCTCGTATTTACCAATTAGCTCAAATTCACACCCAGTCTTCTTTGAACCAATACGTCTGGCTTTTGGTTCACCCTGATACACGCCACCGCGATCGCATTTAAGCCACACCTTTATGACTACTCCGGTTGCATTAGTTTTGCTTCATTGTCTAACTAGCACATAACCATTTTCACGCCCTCTAGCAATCGTCCAATCAACCAGTTCATCAACACCGGCAAACACCTGAAAAGAACAAATGTATAAGATTTTGTAAACTAACAACCGTTAAACGAATAAGTTTATTACCTCATCAGTTTCATAGACACACATATATTATTCACCGAAGTTGTTGCCTCCCATCGACATTGTTAAACCTTTAACACGATTTTGAAATTACAAACACGCAAATATTCACCGAAGTTGTTGCCTCCCATCAACATATAAAGCTCACTTAATATGTATCCGCACGTATTCCACATATCTATTACGTCTCTTCAAATAATTTGCGTGCAAATAGTAATATGAAATTATTGGCGTTCCATACGACCCGTATTGCCCTATACGGGCCGTATGTACTGCGTGTCAGACCTGCGTCAGCCCTATGATTTGACGTGTCAGCTTTTGTTAGAATATTCTCTTCCATACGCCCCGTATGTACCAAAACGGGCCGTATGCCTGGTGTCCAGTGAACCACCCTGACGTCTCCCTAACACACCCCCACGTATATAGACCTGGCAATCTTGATGAATGATAAGATAAACTGATAGATTTGGTAAACAATTATTGTTTTTGGGTTGAATGAGTATCATTATGACATAGCTAGAGTTGAGATGTGTCAAGATGAGTAACCAAAAACTATGTGATACAATAGATTCAAATGAGTAAAAATGATAATATATTTAATGAAAAAATTATTCAAAATTATTCAAATAAAATATTTGTTTAGTTACAACTCATTTTAACTTTAATTAAATTGATTTTTTTAAAAACAACTCAATTAAACCCTAACTGATTTTTTTCGAAACCTATCATGACCCGCACACATCTTGACCCACTACCCAATTAAACTCAGCCCGTCCATTTTGCTAAGTATAACCCTATGTTACTCCATGCTAGGCGTAGCCCCCGTTCTTTCGGCGTAGCCCATGCCCCCTTGTGTTCCAACGTTGTTTTCTTTCATTTTTTTCGATCCATTGACTTGTTTTAACCACAAATTGCGCAAACAAACACGAAAGTGCATACTTAATTAAATATGGTAAATTACACACAATTCACTAAACCATCGCTAGGCACCTAAATAATATTCCAATGTTCATCTAAAAACAATAACATTTGTTTTCAGTTCCATTGTTTTAGTTTAATTGTTTTAAATTTACTTTAATTAGAGTTTATTTTTAGGTTTTGGTTTAGTTTTAATATTCAATATTTATTTTAGAGGTGCGCAAATCAGGTTTTTTTGGAACCGGTTCCGGTTCCAATCGGTTACATTTCCGGTCAACAAAGTTAATACCCGGTTCCGGTTCCGGGTTTCGACCTGTTCCGGTTCGGGTTTTGGCAGGTTCCGGTTCGGGTTTTGGCTGGGTACATGTGGAACCAGTTCCGATTCCGGTTTTAATTTGTCTATAAAACCTGACCCGTTTATACCCATCGGTTTCGGTTTTTTTGCCCACCTCTAATTTATTTAGCGTTGTTTTGGGTTGTAGTAATTAGTTTTAATTAATATTCAATAATCAATATTCAAGATTTCATATTTTTCTCTCAATGTAATCGTGCCTACCTATGTATGTGCGACTCAAAACATCATCGACAATAGTTGTAAAGATCGAAGAGGAACGAAAGAGTAGATAAAAGAATAAATTAATTTAATGATTGAAGAGAAAAAAATCATTCAATTTCTGTTATATCATTATTATATATATTAAATCTCATGAAAATGGATAGTGTATTTAAGAAGTTTTGGAATTTGACCCGAATATATTAAATCTCATGGAAAGGAATGGTGTATTTGTAAAATTTTGGAATTTGACCCAATAGATATTTTTTGACTTTTTAGGTTGGCCACAAATGAATTAATCAAATATGTATGAGTATGAAACATCCGCCGTTATGCCACTGTATGCAAGAAAGAACCACATATGAATTAATAAAAATGTATGGTATGAAACCTATGTTACCATGGCATTGTATGCAAGGTTTAAATATCATTATCAACTTTATTTTTATTTGTTTCTTCTAGCTAAAAAAGAGAATGGAAGAAAAAACCCTAATTGTGTTATCTGCTATTGGGAACATGATTTCATTATCATTACATAAGTTATATGTAAACTTTTGAAACATGTTTGATAACCACTTGATTATTTCAACTTTTTTAAAATGCAGACTACCAAAGAATATGATTATGAAAGAAAAGAACTTTACAAAAGCTAAGAATATTTTCAACAAGAACTGCTAAAAAGATCTCAAATGTTTGTGAATTTGTCAACCGATTCATCGTAAATTTTTATTATCAGTATGCTTTTAGACGATAGAACTACTATTTTAATTCCGCATGAAAATATCATTCGTTGTTTAGCAGTCTAGCGCGCCGCAACGCGCACGTGATTAACACTTACCAAAAATTCATTAAATTTCCTCGTGCGCATATGTGGCAATGAGCTAGATCAATTAGCTTAGAAGGGGACAATCATATAGTCTTCTAATATATAGATGTCATCATGGGTTGAAATCTCACTAGGTGTAGTATTTCCTTGTGAGACAAGTTTTATGTGGTATATTTTACTATTTTTGTTTAATTGGAAGTAAAAAAATCTTAAAAAATGTTTGGAGGTGCAAAGTGCACGCTTGTTTAAGATTTCCGATCTTCTAATCTTGCGGGGTTAAGAGACAGAGCCCCTAGTGGCGAAGATATATACGAAATTCATATGAAATTCAAATCTCTCTATTGAATATATTATCCCCTGATCCAATATCTTGAACTTGAAAGGGTAGATATATTGATTTCGGATAGTGACTTCATACACGATCCGATAGAATTCAAAGTGTTTATTACCGAATTTCTCCAACATTATCACAATATATCTTCAGGTGATAGGTTTCTCTAGGTGATAGACAGGTCGGGTTCATCAATAGTGATGGTTGATCGAAACTCAGCTTAACCGCCCAACCCCCTTGGTTCGTTGATGCGGCTTGCTCTCTATAGTGATGGTTGAAACTCAGTTTTAAACGATACATACCACAAACTTTAGAGCATTTTTATTCCAAAAATAAATCTTCTAATCTACTCTTTCTAACAAAAAAAAAAATATTTTTTGCCAATTGAGTTATAAAGAAAGATACCTCCTTGAAGTGTAAACCTAGCAAAGCTAAGAATGATTTGAGAAAAACAAGCCAGTTCAATGTCAACTGGTTCCATTTCAATATTCAAAACACTACCTCCATTATACAACTATGCAGAATATGCCTACATAATTATAGAACAGATCAATTTACTTTTTATCATATTGAAGAATCAACCAATGATCATTACGTATATCATGACTGTAAGACTAAATTATATTTACTATGTGACCCTTATAATTATTAATCTGAATGATCAATTAATTAAATAACCACTTAAATAGGTAATTATATGATAGACATAACTACCATTACCATCCTAATTAGAGTTTTTCTTAGGTGTATATAAAAGAGATTAAGGCTCTCATTATTGACTAATGAAACATCACCCCACGAATTATCTAACCTTAAGAATTCGTAATCTCTCTCTAGCCTCTCCACTCAATCCATCCTAACCGTACACTCTAAACGGTAATCCAATCAATCTGGTCAAATTTGTCTCAATCATCATGTCAGGAATCAATATTACGCTAACTGGATTCACATGTTTTATCTAGTCCATATTATTATTATTATGTTTTCGTATCTATACATTATAATAAATCAAGGTTTATTTTTGCCACATGGCAATCATAGAAGAAGATTTTAACTATTTTCCCTCTCAAATTAATTACTTCGTTGTTTAATTTGGAAATATAGATTATCATATTTAATTATTCTTTAAATTATATAAAGATGTCACTTTGATGTCACAACAACTATTTACAACATTTAATTATACAGTACGTTTTTTTAATTATAACTTTAACATTTACAACTATACTTCTAACTTCTAATTTTATTTGTGTTATTTATATAATTATAAGCCGTAAATAATATGCTATTCAAATTTGTCAATTACTCATTTTTTGATAATATTATTAAATGTTAGTACTATAAGATTTATCTTAACTAAACTAACTTTATAATAAGCCTCACATATTTTAATATTTTTAATTTATTTAAACATTTGCAAGTAATTATAATTCTAACATATGAAATGTTTATTTCATATGAAATGCAACAATCTTTCAAATAATATGTTTTATATGATATTTTAAATGAGTATTTTCTATGACTTCACCAGTGTATCACATGGGTTTTATCCTAGTATACACACACATGCATACATACATACATACATACATACATACATACATACATACATACATACATACATACATATATATATATTCATGTTTAACAATAGGAATCAATCAACATGACCCACACCTGCATACCAAAACCGATCATTTCGTGACCCAACTAGTTTCTGTAGAGAATTTCCAGAACACGAACACCTAGATGAAAATAAAAGTCGTGGATCGCACTTTCAGATCAAACTATTTGCGGTTCACTCAAATGTTTGATCGGATAAAATTCAATTTCGATTCAAGAACAAGTATGAGAATTTGTTGTGAATTCGAGAATGAACCAGTAAAAATAATGAAATCATCAATCAATCTTTTATTTGCAGGTTTTGGAATTTGCTTTCAAGCAGTTTTCAAGTTTTTAGTTTCACAAAATTGCCACTAAATTTTTATTACGAATTTTATATCCAAATTAGTAAAATCTTTATGTTGATTTTTCAACATAGCAACTTAGGTTAGAAAAAAAATTTTCAAGCTGACATGGCAGCTCGACCCCAGCCAGGGGCTCCGCCCTTTGGACCCCGCTAACCGAGGGGCGCTGCCCCCGGACCCCGCCAAGGAGGCGTTGCCCCCTAGCTTGGAACCCTCTTAAATTATAAATCATTAAACAAGCGTGCACCCCACACCGTACCCAACTTATTTAATAAATTTCATAATTTGTATTGATTGATAAAATTAATCCCAATTATACTAAAATATCTAACAGTTTCCTTCGTGATTTGGATAAGGAGGATGACAAGGATCAAGAAGTTGAAGTGTAAGAAGAATATGATGACGACGACGATGATTAATGAGTCCCTCGTTGTACCTACAACAAAATTCGATCTAGAAACGTGCGAAGCAAGTGCCTTAGTGTGACAAAGAGAAACTTGACTTGTACAAGGCTCGGTGTTATATTTTCGAATGCATTAAAGTCAGAAATCAACAAATGTAGGACTCGATTTGGATTCGGTGTCTCGAACATTTTTCAACACAATTTGGTGGACCTCAGTAAAGTGGTGGCCAATTTAATTCAATATGAAAAGATTTAAGTGCAAAGATAGCTAGACAAGTTCAGCGACATTTATATTCAAATTGTATTAAGTTTTTTTTTGTTAATTGTTATTATATTGTGTTAATTACTTGTTAATTTTTTGTTTATTTTTGTGAATTGTTATTATGTCTTTATTTTATTTTTTTTATCAATGGCAAAGTAATATGACAAATGTAAATATCATAAAAGCTGCCATAAATATGTACACGTTAAAAGTAATAATTATCTCACTGGTCATCACGTGAGGTTGTGAGAAACCATCCTCAAGAGCAACATGTTCCATTGATAAGTTTTGAGTTTGAGAGTTTATCTCACTCGTCGAAAAATCCTTTGGTTCCCTTCGTTTCTTTCCTAAAAATCCTTTGCCTCCCTCCGTTTTCTTACTATAAATCCTTCGCCCCCCTCCGAGGTTTTTTCAAGCTCCGTCAATGATAACAAGATTTGATTAAGTGATGGATTGAGTTGGAGCGGGTTGGAAGAGACACTTATTTCCCAATCTAATTCTCTAAGAGAAATGGTATTTAAACCCTTTCTTCATGACCTTCATGTGGTTCATACCATGACTTCTTGCTTTCAAATGTGATCCTTTGCAAATATTTAACTAATTTTTCATCTTGAATCACTGAATCTTTGAGTCATTGACAACCAACGAGCTTAATTTTGAGTTATCATCAACATAAATCATGTTGAAGTGGAACCTGGTCATGTTTAAGGGATAAGTTACTTTACGAGTACATAGTAACTTTTACTCATGGTCCTCACCATGACTTTTGTTTTGTACTATTATTCCTTTTCATGTGAACATGAAAATCATCATAAATCCTAACAGAGACACAATTCCATCCATGTTCAAGCTTCCGATGAATTCAGGTCGAGGGATCAGACACTTCTCATGTCTCATCTCTATATATACCTGAAACTAAGTCGTTTTTTAAATAACAAACCACATCATTTAACTGCAGACAATGGAATGCATATGAAGGGAAAGGTTAATTGTCACTCAGAGATCCTCCGAACACTTCATTGGGATGCTTCGTTTAGTTTCCTACTGAAGTGTTTGGTGGAACTCCAAGTGCCACTTGACACTAGCAAACTACAAGTATTGGACAATGCTTTGTAACATGCCATAAGTGATCTTCTTTGTAGCTTTTTACTTAATAAGAAACCTATCTTCTTTTAAATTTGTGGTTATATTATGGTTTTTACTTTTTAGTCAAATACGAATAACATTTAGGTTTGGTAATTTTTACTTATATTGCATAGATTGGATCTCAAAACCATGGAAATGAGTCGTTCGTTTCTTGGATGTTATTTGGTATGGTTTGTACTTATTTCAAGAATTTCTGGATTGAACTGAAAAGTTAAATCTTTTGTCAATAAAATTAAAAGTTGCTACAAGTGTACGCTCAATGAATAATTTTGTTGATGGTTTGTTCAACATTATGAATTACCAAAGAGTCACAAGTTCATTTAAGACCTCAAACATCGAAGAAAATATATGAGTAAGGTTCCTACTAACACTAATGAGCTAACTTAAGCACCAGATATAACTTTTTTTATTAATCCACCATTTACTCATACGGTTGCAACCACCAGCTCCATACAAATCCCTTCAACCATTATTGTCGGCAATGTACCATTGTTAATTAAAAAAAATAAATTAAATTAAAATAGACGTTATTTATTATTTACTAAAATCATTACCTAAAGGTTTAAGGATTAATTTACAGTCAATTTACTTGGGTTTACTCTCGGAGAGGATCGGTAGTGACACAGATTGTTCAAAGAAATCATCCCCTTAATCAATTTTTAGTTTTTTTTTTAATTTTTTTTACAAGTACACAGAACTGTACATTTTAACCGGGGAAACACCTCAATCAATCATTAATCTATCTATTCTAATTGATCAAAGTTTGTAAATATTAATAAAGGCTGATGCTCACCAAAATTCCATTTTGTTTAAGTACTGGGCTCTACAGAGACAAACAACCTTCGGAAAGAAGGAGTTACTTATCGGAAGCAGCATTGCTTCCGAAGGGTAACTTACTTCTACCGAAGGCTGTACAAGACAAGCTGCTTCGAAAGACCAACACTTAGCAGATTTAAAGCTTCAGAGCTTCCGAAGACTTGAAGCTTCTGAAGAACAAAGCCTTCCGAAGAATCTCCTCAGCATCTCCCAAAGACAAAGACTTCCGAGGATAATTCTTTCTGACAAAGACTGTAGCAGATTACCTTTTATGGTATAAAAGGTGCTGACAACAGACATGCTGGTCTGAGTAAAACAAATATAACATCCCTAAAGTCAGACACAACACCTTACTTCTCCTATGCTGCATTAAATACAAAAGATTGCCTGAAGCTT
Organism: Mikania micrantha; assembly: GCA_009363875.1. NCBI lineage: Eukaryota > Viridiplantae > Streptophyta > Magnoliopsida > Asterales > Asteraceae > Mikania > Mikania micrantha. The sequence goes on from CM018689.1 coordinate 54,344,298, forward strand.
TGAAGATCAAGAACATTAAATGTCTTTTGTATTTAGCTAGTCTTTTGTAAAGTCAATGTCTGTATTTGTAATGATTGTAATCAAGTGTCTTAGCTTGTTAAGACACTTTAGATACTAGAATAAGCTTTACTTTGTGTATTGTCTAGTATACCCAACTAGTATTCCTACGAGTATACGGTTGTAGCCTTAGCTATATAACCTCTCAATGTAATCTGTATAAGCGTGCGCTTGTGCTTACTGGTTGTATCACTTGTAATACTTTTGAGAGAAATATATCTTTGAGCTTGAAATTTGTTCTTATGTTTCTACTTTTATTCAAAGATTGTTTGTTTACCTTTGAGTGTTTGAGAGATCCTTCTAACAGAAATTCCGCATCTGTTAGATTGATAGAAAGAAATACTCGTGAAGTGTTGTTTGAAGCTAACAATCCGATCCAACAAGTGGTTTCTAGAACTTAAGCGATTAATCATCCCTAAGTTACCGGTTCTATTTCTTCTAAAATCTCACTACTTCAAAAACTCATATCCTGTGTGTTTGTTCAAATGGCTGCTCTAAACAAACATGATACAGAGAATGGTACTCTCAATAAGCCACTAATGTTCACTCCAGAAGACTATGACACGTGGAAAGTCAGGATGGAGGGTTTCATTAGGAATCAAGACTTCAAGCTTTGGAAGTCGATTCTTGAAGGGCCTTTCATCCCAACTGTTCCTACTGCTGGCGCCGGTGGAGCACTTGTGCCAAAAGATCCAGCTCTCTATTCAGATGAAGACTACAAGAGAATGGAGGTGGACTCAAAGGCTCTGTGGCTTATCCAGATGACCATCCCTAACTCAATCATACATGCATTCAAAAAATGCAAATATGCTCAATAGCTGTGGAACTCTCTACAGCAAATGTATGAAGGATCTGAAGATGTCAAAGAAAATAAGAAGGACATGCTGAAAAAGAAATTTGAGAACTTCTGTCAACAGAACAATGAAAAGATGACTTCTCAATATCTCAGGTATGTTCAGCTGGTTGATGAGTTAGTAGCTGCAGGTGTCAAAATGGAGAACCAAGATGTGATTAGAAAGTTTCTTAGATCACTTCCACATGTTGGAACATATATTCTGTTGCTATTCGAAAAACAGAAAATCTAAGAACCTTGAAGCTTAGTGAACTGTTTGGTATACTCAGTGCTTACCAGATGGAGATAGATGCGCAGGAACCTAAACCTTCTCATCTAACTTCTGGTTCAGCAGCCCTTTATGCACCCATCAACAATCCTCCTTACCAAAGTTATCAACCCATCTACCACCCTACCTTCACACCCATTGTCACCTTCCCTGAAACACCAACTCCATCAACTACAAACTCAAACCCTTTCTCCAATCCAACTCCATTACTGACATTTGGGCAAGGAGCTTTCATGGCTGAGGAAACCAATTACTTTCACTTGTGTCAGGAAGACTTAGATGGCATTCCTGCAGATGACCTTGAGGAGATGGACATCAATTATCAGATGACCATGATCTCCTATAGAGCAAAGAAGTTCTATCAAAGAACTGGCAGGCAATTCAAAAAGCACAACATGAAGACTGAGTTTGGGCTTGATAAATCTAAACTCAAATGCTTCAACTGTCAACAACTAGGACATTTTGCCAGATAGTGCAAATCCTCAAGCACTCAGCCATCAACATCTGGGCAACCACATCAAAGACCATCAAGCTCATCAAACAGTGCTAACATTGCAGAGCAAGACTTTACAGATTGGAGCTTCCAAGCTGAGGATGCTTGCATCTCCAACAGTGCTTTGATGGCAAATGATTCAACTTCTTCTTTCAAGGTAACTGATGATATGTGCACACCTGAATGTTTAGAGAAGTTAAATGTTTATAAAAGGATAAATTCTCAACTCTGTAATGAGCTTGAGTCTTTACAAGTTGTCAAGGCAAATTTTTTTGAATGTGAAAGGAATTACAAAGAAAAGATTGAAGAAATGGAAAAGACCATTTCTAGCTTAAAACATGAAGACAATAACAAACAGTGTCAAATTAACAATCTTTTAGAAAGACTAACCACTGCCAAGACAGAACTTGTATTGGCTGAGTCTTATAGAGACAAATTTTTAAGCCAAGGTGAAAAGTATGAAAAACTTTTCAAAATGAGCAGCACAGCTGAACTGGTAAATAAAATGGGGGCTGGTTTGGGTTATAATAAGGTGGAGCCTCCATCTGCCTATACTCCTATGGTGGAGATTAGGTGTAAACCAGTAACCAAACTTGTGTATGATGATGAGTTGGACATACACAAAGTGGATAAAATTGATGACCTCTCTGATCTAAACCTAAGTAACTCAGCATGCTCAGAAGAGGATGATACTCCCATTAACTTAGAAATAGAAAAACCTGTTTTGAAAAGTAAGAAAAGAAATAAGAAAACTAAGAAACATTCATCAGTTTTTGTTAAAGCTAAAAACATACAAACTGGGAGTATCTCCTCATATGACTATGTTACTTGTCTATCAGACAAGTCCAAAAGGTGTAGATCAAAGGAGAGAAAAGCCAGTTCTTCAGGAGTACAGGTAAATCATCCAATCAACAAGCCTGTTAGAACATCCAAACATTCATCTTCCATGAACCAAAGCTCAACTTCCTTCAACAAAGATCAGCATCACCAATCCATAGACAATCAGACTATGTGTCTGATGTGTGGTGAAAATAATCACTTTGCTGCTGATTGCTTCTATAATCCAAGAAGCAGAATGTTTTCAGAAACACAAGGTAGAGGAAGAAAGACGAGCTGGAGCAAGTCATCTGTTTTTTCGGAAGAACAAATAAGAAACTCAGTAAAGAAAGTATCGGAAGCAAGTACTTCTGATAGTCGGAAGAAACAAGACAAGAAGGCTTCCGGAAAGAAAGCATCGGAAGCAAAGGAAAAGAAGGTTTCCGAAGGGAAAAGAACATCGGAAGCACTTGCAAGAAAGTCTTCCTACAAAACCAAGAAAGCCTATTCCTTCGGAAGAAAACCATCAGAAGAAAGATCCCTCCTACCATCAAAAACCAAGTCATCGAAGGAAAGACTAAAGTTACTTCCGATGACTGTCAAAAGAAGCAAGCTCTTCCGATGACTTCAAAAGTCAAGCGTATATGGAAGAAGAAAGAAATAGCTGAACCAACTGTTCAACCACCCATTCCACCATCAACAAACTCATCATTTATCCCACCTAAGATGATGTCAAAGAAATTTACTTACAATGATGCTAATGAAAAACCCAAGACCACATGGGCTTGGGTTCCCAAAGAGATAAATTCAATCACAACAGTCCTGCATTTACTTCACATGGACTTGTTTGGCCCCACAAGTGTTAAAAGTTTAGGTAGAAAGTCATATTGCTTGGTGGTTACTGATGATTTCTCTAGGTACACTTGGGTATTTTTCTTAAATATCAAGGATGAAACTACTGAGAACCTAAAAACATTCATTCTTAGGGTAGAGAATGAAAGTGACCATCATGTAAAAATAATCAGATCTGATCAAGGAACAGAATTCAAGAATCATGTTTTAAATTCTTTTTGTGAATCTAAAGGTATTGCAAGACAATTTAGTGCTCCTAGGACTCTACAACAAAATGGTGTTGCTGAGAGAAGGAATAGGACACTAATTGAGGCTGCAAGGACCATGCTGTCTGATGCCAAACTTCCAATAACTTTTTGGGCAGAAGTAGTCAACACTGCCTGTTATGTCCAAAATAGAGTATTGGTAGTTAAGACACATGGTATGACTCCTTATGAAATTTGGCATAAGAGAAAACCATTTATTGGATTTCTCAAACCATTTGGATGTCATTGCACCATCTTGAATACTAAAGATCATCTAGCCAAATTTGCTGAGAAATCAGCAGAGGGCTACTTTGTTGGGTACTCTTCACATGCAAAAGCATATAGAGTATACATCAAAGCTTTCAGAATTATTGAAGAGTCTGCAAATGTTCAGTTCAATGAACATACTATCAATAAGCCTGGAACTGGTCCTTACTGGCTATTTGATCTTGATAGCTTTACATATGCATTTAATCTTGTGAAAGAGTTTGTTCCAGATTCACAGTCAACTTCCATAGACTCCTCCCAGTCCACAAGAGAAGAAGGCTTTTGTGTTGAACTGCCAATAGCTTCAAGACAAATCTTGGCAGAATCCACTTCAGCACACAATGTTGCATCACTGTCTGAAACAGTGAACACCTCTCATGCTGTTCCCTTGAGTGAATCTACTTCAATTCCAGTAAGTCAGGAAGAAGCTGGGAGTCCCTCAGATGATACAAACACTCTGGAAACCTTTTCTCCCAGAGAAAGTCATCCCACAACAGTCCAATCTCAAAAACCTCAAGATTTTCCAGAAATTCAGCTTGAGGTAGTACTTCCTAACCTTGAGTCAAGAAATCTGAACTTGGCTGCTCAACTGGTTGTGATTCCAAGAACTCGCATCCATAACACTCATCCAGTTGATAACATCATTGGTAATGTTAAAGAAGGTGTTAGGACAAGAAACTCTATGCATGAAGCAAACATCTGTTTTTTTTCTTGCTTTCTATCCCAAATTGAACCAAAGAAAGTTGCTGAAGCACTGAAAGATAGCAGCTGGGTAGAAGCCATGCATGAGGAGCTACTTCAATTTGAAAGACAGGGAGTTTGGAAGATTTTCTCTTTACCTAAGGGTAAGTATGCCATTGGAACAAAATGGGTGTTCAGAAACAAAAAGGATGACACAGGAGTTGTCATAAAAAACAAAGCGAGATTGGTGGTTCAAGGATACACTCAGAAAGAAGGCATAGATTATGATGAAGTTTTTGCTCCGGTTGCTAGAATTGAAGCAATCAGAATATTCTTAGCCTTTCCAGATGCCAAAAACTTTAAAGTTTTCCAAATGGATGTGAAAAGTGCCTTTCTTTATGGAAGGATTGATGAAGAGGTATATGTGTGTCAGCCTCCTGGATTTGAAGATTCAAAGTTTCCTGATTATGTCTGTAAGCTTGATAAAGCTCTTTATACGGGCTGCATCAAGCTCGCAGAAAATGGTATGAAACTTTATCTTCTTTTCTGCTGGCTAACAACTTCAAGGAAGGAACAATTGACAAAACTCTCTTATTCAAAAAGTCCAATCAATATATCATGCTAGTACAGATCTATGTTGATGATATTATCTTTGGTTTCACTAATGAATCTCTCTGCAAGGGCTTTGAATCATTAATGAAGTCTAAGTTTGAAATGAGTTCAATGGGTGAACTCACTTTCTTTATTGGACTACAGGTGAAACAAACTCTTACAGGAATTTTCATTAATCAATCAAAATATGTCAAGGACATTCTTGAAAGATTCAAACTCACTGATTGCAAAGCTCTAGGAACTCCAATGTCCAAGACAACATCTCTAAGCCTTGACCTTGAGGGGGAGGATGTTGATCAACATCAATATAGAGCAATGATAGGTTCCTTGATGTATCTCACAGCAAGCAGGCCTGATATAATGTTTGCAACTTGCTTGTGTGCAAGATTTCAGGCCAATCTCAAGGTTTCACACATGATTGCTGTGAAGAGAATCTTTAGATACCTCAAAGGAGCACCTGGTCTAGGATTGTGGTATCCTAGAAATGAAGATTTTCAGTTCATGGCTTATACTGACAGTGATTATGGAGGTTGCAACATTAGCAAGAAATCCACATCAGGAGGATGTCAATTTCTTGGATCCAGAATTGTGTCCTGGCAATGCAAGAAACAATCATGTGTTTCTGTGTTTCTACATCTACTGCAGAGGCAGAATACATTGCTGCCTCTAGCTGCTGTGAACAAGTTATATGGATTCAAAATCAGATGAAGGATTATGGAGTAGAGTTGTTCAACACTCCTATACATATAGATAATTCAAGTGCAATCTCAATCACCAATAATCCTGTCAAGCATTCAAAGACCAAGCACATCGACATCAGGTATCATTTCATCATAGATTGTGCAGAGAAGAAATTGATCCATCTAGTTAAAGTTGATACAGAACATAATCTAGCTGATGAGTATTTACTTCTCAGAAGATAGTTTAAGTCTTCGAAAGCATTCTTCCTTCCTTATTTCGGAAGAAGTCACACTTCAGAAGATAAATTCCCTTCTGAAGTATTATCCTTCCAATACATTATATCTTCGGAAGCTCAATCTTCTGAACTTACTTTTCAGAAGTAGATGTTTTACGAAAAACAATCCTTCTGATGAAATTTTATCTAAACCTTCAGAAGTTATGCTTCCGATGATATATATTTCTATATACTTCGGAAGTAAGTATCTTCCGAAGAACATTTGTTAGTCTCATGAACTCCTTCCGAAGAATAATCCCTTCGGAAGCACTTTGGCCACTTAGCAAATTTTGAACATTCATTTTACCAACAGCTGTCATCGGAAGACCTTTTTCTGACATCCGGATCTCAAAATTTAATGTGCCTCTATATTAAATGCTGACATCCGAAGGTATAAAAAGGTCTCCCACTCGTCCAAATTCTCTCACCGTTTCATCTCAAATCGATTTTCTTTTTTTCTCCAAACTTTAAACCTAAATTAAACCTAAAATCCTTCAATCACCATGGAATCTCTCGCTTTCAGACTTGCTCACAACTTAGCAGCAGAACTGTCTTCTGACAATAATACTGATTTTGCTCCTATCATATCCTTTCTACAAAGGAGTAGGTATCATTTCGCGTTAACCGTCAAACCAATGGTGTATGAATCTCATCACCAACAGTTTTGGCGTTCTTGTTCTGTTACTTCTTCTCCCAATGGTAGAACTCTTAACGCTACCATTGATGCTCATCCTATTTCTATCACTGTGGAGACCATCTGTCGGCATCTTCAACTTAGTTATGTCGGGGGAGGGTCACATTCACAAATGATGAGGTAGCATCGACCTTCAGGTCCATGGGGTACGAAGGTCCTCTCCTGTCAACAACTTATTTGAAGGGTAGAGTGTCCTATAATTACAAGTACCTCATACATTTGTTTTTGCATTGTTTGTCCAATAAAACAGGCGGTTGGGATCAAGTTCCCTCCGATTTAGCCTCGGCTATTCATGGCTTGGTCTCTAACCAACTGTTTAATTTTTCTGCTTTCATTTTCAATAACTTCAAGGAAGTTTTGCATGTATCCCCGATTCTTACAGCACATTTTTTACAGTGAGTTGGGATCATCCCTCTCACTATCTGGAAACATCTACAATATTCCCTTGGTTACTGCCAAGGTTTTTGTTCAGTTGAAGAAGAAGAGTGTCCAATTCTCTGGGAACTTCACTCCTCTTCTTCCCTCTATGGAGTTACATACTCCAGAAGGTGACAGCTCTGTTGCACCCACAGATGCTGACCCCACACCTTCAACTTATGTTCCCCATCCCATCAAAATCACCTACAAACGCCGCCGAACCCCTGAACAGCTCTCTACAGCTGTTCATGCCCCTTCTACTGAACCCATCAAGAAAAATGTGAAAATAACTGCTAAGGGCACAGTTCCACCTAAGGTTCACCTGCTGTCTCTCCACAGGTTCTTCCTCTGTAACCTGTGGCTGCCCTTCACCAGCCTGAAAGCCCTCAGAGTATGTCATCATACATACCTGAGAATATCCAAAGGGATACACCTATCATTGAGTCTGCTTCTGATGAAGCAACTCCACTAGTTCAGAGATTGTCTCCCAGGTCTCCAGGAGTTTATCACCCACAAATGCCCCCCACCCATCCATTGTCCCAGGCTCAAAGGATCTCTGTTATAGCTATGGATGACCCACACTCTCCCACAACCCAAACACTAATGAGAGTGGTGACACAGCTACAAGCAAGGTTCCCTGACCCAGAGCCTACATCTTCAGAGGTTGACCCCATGAGTTTGGAAGGGGTGGCTCCATGAGTTTGGAAGGGGTGGCTGCCACTACTGTTGACCCTTCTCAGGATCATCAGGACAGTGGTACAGGCAATAGGACCTCAACTGTGGCAACCCACATTGGTGAGGACTTCTTTGAAGCCCTTCTCAATGAGGGGAATCCAGGGTGCCAGGAAACCACATTTGGTGGTGGAGGTACAGGAGCAAGGCTCAGGACTCCATCGCCCAGTGATTCCACTCAGGTGGATGAGGGCACCAAAACCAAGGAATTGACGGCCACTATCTTATCTCTCCAAGCCAGGGTAGCTCACCTTGAAGCTGAGGTTGCTACCCTGAGGCTGGAGGTCCAAGCCAAGGAGACCACCATCTTGGATTTTAGGAAGCGCCCCCCAGTTATTCTCACACCCTTCCATCCTGATCCTGCTACTAATACCTTTCTCTCCCCTATGCTTCCAAAAAGGGGGAGAAGGCACCATCAGTAGGGTCAGGATCAGAGGCAAGAGAAGAGGAAGTTGCACAAGACTTCAACCCATCCATAGTCACCTTGACTAATGAATGGGATGAATTCTTGGGCACTTACTTTCATCATTCTACTACCTCTTTTTCTTCTTCTACTAACAGTGAGGCTGCCATAGAGATTGAACAAGAGCTCACAACAGATCTCTCTATGGAGCCTAAGTCCCCTTCAGGGACTAAGTCTCCTCCTAAGACTGCAGCCCAGGTTTCCATGGAAGAACCAATTCAAGAACTACCCATCTTCATGGAACTTGTGTCCCCTTCTGGGACAAAGGCTGCTGAAGACCTTTCCTCTAATCCTGAGCTTTCTATGGATACCACTAAAGAATCTCCCAAGGTGGTTGGTCAACTGGAGGAGGCAGTGAATGCTAAGGTTAACTCCGAAGCTGCAGCTGCTTCCGAAGGCCCAGTCATTCTTGATGATTCTTCCACAGAAGAGTTGTTTGCCAATGAACCAGCTGGTGAGGCCACATGATTCATCTCCTCTGGGGTAAAAATAATGGACAAAGGAAAAAGGAAGCTAACCCAAAGGAGGAAGCAGAACATGAAGAGAGGATGCCCAAGAAAAAGAAGGGCCGAACAGACACTTCTCTAGATGATGAGCTTAACAGACTTTCTGCTCTTCTCCAGGAGAAGGGATATGATCTTGATGAAGTTTTGCTTTGGTCGGTACCTGAGATGGCTGCCGAGTTGGACAGGGTGTAGCAGGAGGAACAGGCAGCTGCTGCATCCAAAGCCATGGTGAAGCTGACAAAGAAACAGAAGGAGACGGCCTACAGAGATAAAATTTAGGCCATCCTCCTTCAGTATGGCTTCCATGCTCGGCAGCTAGGCCCAATGAAGAACTCAACCATGGATATGCATATCAGAGACATTAAAGCTAAGATTGCCAGAGGTGAGTTGCTTTCAATAGAGCAAATACATGCTCAAAGGGCAAGCCTAAACTTAGGTTTTGGTCTAGGGGGAGGAGCTACAATTGAAATTCCTATCTCTGGATCTGGGATCAGAGAAGGGGAAGAAGTCATGTGTGGGGAGGCTACAAAGGCCATGTTCCCCAACATGTTCCCCCTAAACCCTAAGGAAGAACAAGTCTCTCCTCCATCAAGCCCTTCACTTGACAACATGCACATCTCTTCAGTGATTAAGATCAACAAGGGCAAAAAGGCTGCAAAGACACATCAATCAACAGATCATAATCCTGAGACACAATCAAAGGCATATGAGAGGAGAGGTACAGAGCATCAAGGATCTGGGGATAAAGATCAACAGGCCAGAGAACAGAGGAGTCAAGCCATTGCCCAAGATAAACCACGAATGAGAAGAAGAAAGAGCATGGCTAGAAGGTTAAAGAGAACTACCACCATCTCCTCTGACTCTGAGCCAGATGCAGAACCCTCAGAACAACAAGGCACACTAGAACTTTTAGAGCCAAAGGCCAATCCAAAGGACATTCATTCTTTATTGCATACTCATTCTTACATTCCTATAGTGAAGTGGAGCTTCAATGCACAAAATAAGCTGTTCACACTCACTAAAGTAAATAGAGGAATAAAAGTCCTGGATATTATGCAACTGATGGTATTAGCTCCGCCTTTTGTGTTCGATATTGAGAAACTCACTCTTGAGAATCTTGATAATGGATCAGATGGAAGGATAGCCTGCAAATGGGTAAAGGCTAGGGCTCAAGTTCTAAGGGGAGAAAGAAAGACAAGGAGAATTTTATAGGAAGTTTTGGTAGCATCAGCCTAGTGGGAGACTGTAAAGACTAATAAAGGCTGATGCTCACCAAAATTCCATTTTGTCTAAGCACTGGGCTCTACAGAGAAAAACAGCCTTCGGAAGGAAGGAGTTACTTATCGGAAGCAGCATTGCTTCCGAAGGGTAACTTACTCCTACCGAAGGCTGTAGAAGACAAGCTGATTCGGAAGACCAACACTTAGTAGATTTAAAGCTTCAGAGCTTCCGAAGATTTAGAGCTTCCGAAGATTTGTAGCTTCTGAAGAACAAAGCCTTCCGAAGAATCTCCTCAGCATCTCCCAAAGACAAAGACTTCCGAGGATAATTCTCTCTGACAAAGACTGTAGCTGATTACCTTTTATGGTACAAAAGGTGCTGACAACAGACATGCTGGTATGAGTAAAACAAATATAACATCCCTAAAGTCAGACACATCACCTTACTTCTCCTATGCTGCATTAAGTACAAAAGATTGCCGGAAGCCTTGAAGATCAAGAACATTAAATGTCTTTTGTATTTAGCTAGTCTTTTGTAAAGTCAATGTCTATATTTGTAATGATTTTAATCAAGTGTCTTAGCTTGTTAAGACACTTTAGATACCAGAATAAGCTTTACTTTGTGTATTGTCTAGTATACCCAACTAGTATTCCTACGAGTATACGGTTGTAGCCTTAGCTATATAACCTCTCAATGTAATCTGTATAAGCGTGCGCTTGAGCTTACTGGTTGTATCACTTGTAATACTTTTGAGAGAAATATATCTTTGAGCTTGAAATTTGTTCTTGTGTTTCTAATTTTATTCAAAGATTGTTTGTTTACCTTTGAGTGTTTGAGAAATCCTTCTAACAGAAATTCCGCATCTGTTAGATCATTGATAGAAAGAAATACTTGTGAAGTGTTGTTTGAAGCTAACAACCCGATTCAACAAAGTTTCTTTGGACACATGACACATTTTTATAGCACCTTAATTTTGATTTTCTGTCTCTCTCCTGTTAAATACGTCTCATATTAAATAATAATATTAAATATTAAATATGTTTTTATACATTTTTTAATTAAGAAAAATATTAGCTAATACATTAAAAATATATTAATATTAGAAAACACATTTTTAAAAAGCAATTTGTTATAAAATATACAATTTTTAAAAACAATATTATATAACAAAACGTTTAAGGAAACAAATTTAAAAAAAATTAGAGTTTAAAAACATAATATAATTCTTTTCATTGATGATCAACCCGTGTAATACACGGGGTACTAACCTAGTATATGCATAATCCAAAATTTGGATGTTGAAACCCTTTGTTATACCTACAACAAAATTCTTAAACGAGCGAAGTTAGTGACTTAACGTGACGAAGCGGAAGTTGTCTTGTGCAAGGCTATTATTATATTTCGGAATACCAAAAATTAGATGACCAATATGAGTTATGACAAGAAGGCTTTCCACTTTTTATCATAGGAGGTTGTGTGAAACCATCTCAAATGAGAACTCGTTATGTTGGTGGGTTTCGAGTTTTAGTTAATCTAAAAATAGCGAAACTCCAAATTCCGGAAATTTACAAGCTTACGAAGGGTTTAAGAAGCAAATTTTCCGACCTTGGCAAGATGAACGATCCCAATGAGGAGACCACACGAACTTGGTCGCAGGGAAAATAAAGAAATTGGTTTAGTCATCTAGCAAAAAAAATTGAGAATTTGGTAAATGTCATGTCCATTATAAAGTTACAAAAGAGAACTTAGAAGTTAGAAGAAGAAAAGAAGGTGGTGGCTTTGTTTTTTTTGTCGGTTGAAGAAACCTCTTTAAACAAGTGTGACAAAAAAGTTTGAGGCTGCATGACAAGAGAATTGATTGGTAAATTTGATGGGTAATTCATTGTTGCATCTAGTTAGTAGTTGCATGTGTGCTATGATGTCAGCCGGGCTATATATGTGGCTATGGGCTAAAATTAAAGAAGAATTATTTTGACTACGGGGGTACTAATTTCATCCCTAGTTGACGGTGAATTAATTTGCATTAAAGAAACAACACTCTTGACAACATTACGGCGGTGGATGTTCATATCGGGTGGTTTTGGATGTGGCCAGGGAAGAGGTCGTTGATCCATGAAGAGTCAATATGTTAGTGAACGGTTCCAGCGGGATGCCATGTTACATGTTGCAAGTGTGGTGGATTGTTTAGGGTTGAACCGAGAGACTTTGGACTTGACTGGTTGAGGTCGTGGTGTCCGGCATAGGTCGTGAAGGTTCAAAACAAGACGATTCAGTGTTTTGAGTGAAAGTGTAAACAAACCGATTAAGGGGGTGATTGTTGGGTTAATCGAGTTGTTCACAGGTCAAAGGTCAACGGGTCAATTCGGATCAGCAGTTCGTGGGTCAAGAGAATAATTTACCCATGCGTAAAATGGTTATTTTGACCGAACTTGAACGTGGGATATTTGCTGCGTGGGAACATGTAGCAAATATGTGCATGATTTTCAATTGTGGATCGCTACTCCACGATGTCCATATTTATTAAGTTAGTTTGTTTTTTCATTATATAGAAGGTAGGGTTTTCTTTGTGTATGTACTCCTAATTCAATCAACAAAAATACACAGTGATGTACGTGAGTGTGCTTCATTAGGGGTCTGAACCAACAATAATAAAGGCATCAAGTAAGTCTCTAATCTTGATATCCATGTGGTTTCTTTAAGGTTAAATGAAGAAGATAACCTCGTGTTGTTTTAAGTTTCGGAACCGGTTCCTCAACGCACGTTCCAACTGTTTAGAGGCTGCCACTCGATCGAATCGCATAGCGGGTATGTACTTGTTGCTTAAAAATTGATAGAACTCAATGGTTGTTTCGGTTCAGTTCGCATGGCAAACCCGTGCAGTAAATATGAAACTAGTTACGGTCCTAATTGAGGGAGTCCCAGGGCCTCGTCACGTGAACGAACCTAACCATTAAACGGAAGAGCATAAACTGTGTAAAAATTGATAGGTTTGTACGCATGACTACAAATGATATGCATGTGCAAGTGTGAAATATGAATTGAACGTATGGCATTCGTAGGTGTTGTGTGTGTACGGTGTGTGTATGCGTGAATGTGTGTGGTGTGTGTATGCCTGCCAGAACGTGTGTGTGTGGTGAATGTATGCATGGGTGTGGGTGGCTAATGGGTAGGGTATTTAATTGTGTGTGTTTATTAAATTTCAAATGCATGTGTGTATGCATGTGTGTTGGTTTAAATTATTTCATGTAGTTCATGTCTACATAAATTAAATTGTAAGTAGGTGTGTTTAGGATAAAATTGATGTTGTAAAAAGCTTCTTTAAGCCTAAACCAAGTCTTAATTGAGTTTGGGTAACGAGTATAAGTATTTAGATTATTTGTTAAAGCATGAAAATCTCGTGTAGGTCAATAGGCTTTACATAGAACCGAGCTTTTCTGTTATTGCTTAGTCTTTGAGGACACGAGCTTTGGACCAAGGTGAGTTCTAGATGCCCTCTTTTAAATGTTTATAGTTTTTAAACGTTTTGGGCTAATATACATGCTAGTTTATGTTAAAATTTGAGATGTGATGATAAATTATTATTTTAAAGTTTTATCAATTACATGGAGAATGCATTATTTCGGGTAGGAGTTTATGTTGCTATTTGAGGCTTTATAAATGATTCAATGTATGTAAATGATGCTATGAGATGAATGTGTTATGTGATTTATGGTCATGTACGAGTCGGGTCATTACGCAGAGTCTTGGTTTAGGGAAGAAGTAACCTATAATTTGACTAGAAGTCCTATTAATGACATAAAGGGAAGAAGTAACCTTTGTGTCACATTAGGGAAGCTAGAAGTAACCTAGTAGGATGAAGAGAGTCCCTAGCAGTGACATAACTTTATGTTTGGACTGCCCTTGGGCAATTATGTATCGTAAACTTGTGCATTGACTACTCTATGTGTATATGTGTGCATCTTATGTTAATAAATATTTAATTATGAATTTTTATGATAAAATCTAGGACTCACTCAACAACGCTGGCTTTTTGCATGTATATTAGATTGAATTTAAGGTAACTATCCTAGGATGGGGTCTCTCGGTTGATTGCAGAAACTACCCATACTGTTTGAAGACTAGCATTTCCTTTTTAGACAATTTGAATTTTAGTTGAACTTGTTTGGATTTGTTGAATTATGATTATGATTTGACGTTTAAAGACTTTTCGTTGCATTGTTAAGACCTTTCAGTTTATTTAAACTATGTTAATGCTATGAATGACCAACTCTAGGACCTTCCGGGTTTGGGGTCTTACAATAGTTTACATATTTGTATTTGATTTGTATTTAATGTATATCCCGATATTATGGGATTGTGTTATGCCTATTTATATTGAATGAATGAAAGGAGGATGGCAAGCTTTGAGAAAACCTATTATTTAAAAACATCACCTGGTCATTAGATGACACACACCAGATTCCATCTGTAAAACTTTTTCCAGGGATTTTTTTCAACTGAAACATTGAGATCAGGCAGGTCAAATGAAGAACAAAGTGTCTTAGGATGACTAACACTCAAGTAATTCAAAATAGCACCTAACTAATACTTGGTAAATAAGTTCATGTGTTTAACCTGTGACTTTTTTATAATTAGTTTCGATAGTACCTTGTCGGGCTCATCAAATAAGAACAAAACGTTTTCGAATACCTTGTCTCCCTTTAGTCTTTGTTTTCACCTCCTTATTGACTTCCTAAAACACAATAATTCAAATAGAGATTAATGTGGCAAAACAAATTGACCAATTAAAATCATGTGATTAAAAACATCACCTGATCATTAGATGATACACACCACATTCCATCAGTATAACTTTTGCCAGGGATATTTTCAACTGAAACACTCGGATCAGGCTGGTAAAATGAAGAAAAAAGTGTCTTAGGATGACTCAACATTCATGTAATTCAAAATAACACCTAACTCATACTTGGCAAATAAGTTCAATTGTCTAACTTGTGACTTTTTATAATTAGTTTCGATAATACCTTGTTGGGCTGGTCAAATAAGAACAAAATGTCTTGAATACCTTGTCTCCCCTTTAGTCTTCTTTTCACCTGCTTATTGACTTCCTGAAACACAATAATTCAAATAGAGTTTAATGTGGCAAAACAAATTGACCAAATAAAATAATGTAATTAAAAACATCACCTGATCATTAGATGATACACAAGAGATTCCATATGTAAAACTTTTGCCAGGGAGTTTTTCAACTGAAACACTCAAATCAGGCTGGTTAAATAAAGAAGAAAGTGTCTTAGGATGACTAAACATCCATGTAATTCAAAATAGCACCTAACTAATATTAGGCAAATAAGTTCAAGTGTTTAACGTGTGTCTTTTTTATGATTAGTTTCGATAATACCTTGTTGGGCTGGTAAAATGAGAACACAATGTTCTCGAATACATTGTCTCCCCTTTAGTCTTTAGATGACAACATCAAGTGATCATTAGATGATACACACCAGATTCCATTTGTAAAACTTTTGCCAGGGATTTTTCAACTGAAACACTCAAATCAGGGTGGTCAAACGAAGAACAAAGTGTCTTATGATGATTAAACACTCATGTAATTCAAACTAGCACCTAACTAATATTAGGCAAATAAGTTCAAGTGTTTAACCTGTATCTTTTTTATAATTAGTTTCGATAATACCTTGTTGCTCGGGTAAAATGAGAACAACATGTCTTGAAATACCTTGTCTCCCCTCTAGTCTTTGTTTTCACTTCCTTATTGACTTCCTAAAACACAACAATTCAAATGGAGTTTAATGTGGCAAAACAAATTGAACAATTAAAATTATATGATTAAAAACATCACCTGATCATTAGATGATACAAACCGGATTCCATCTGTTAAACTTTTGACAGGGATTTTTTCAACTGAAACACTCAGATCACACTGGTCAAATGAAGAACAAAGTGTCTTAGGATGACTCAACGCTCATGTAATTCAAAATAGCACCTAACTCATACTTGGCAAAGTTCAATTGTCTAATTCTATTATTTTAATAATAATGTTTATTATTATTTCATACGTGGCACTAGAATAAATGCATTTAGTGTGACACGTGGCACAACAGTCTGAACACACCGATAATTCGAGGAATTATCGCACAACAATCGCACGTGTCTTGAATGACGAACGTTGGTGAACGGATCAATCTGTAACACAAAACACTGCACTTAGGTTCGGTGAACCTAATTTAGTTAGAACAAAGCCAATGTGTTGAGAAACGATGATCGTATTCGAGAAATACGAAAGATTCGGTTCAAAACAATGAAATTGGACCTATTGGGCTCAGCCGAGATCCATCGCGGTACGCGATGGACATACAATTGGGCTTTCGCGGTACGCGAAGCTCAAGCGGGAGAATTTGAATTCTCCGAAAAACGTCGCGGTACGCGACGACCGATCATCTTCAACCATCGCGGTACGCGGCGTGTTTCGGGAACAGAATGATTATTTTAATCATAGCGGTACGCGATGATACTTTTTGGACAGGCTCCGCGGTACGCGACGACCCCAACACGCCAAATCTTTATAAAACCAAGACCAAATCATTTCTGCCGAACTCTTAACCCATTTCTCGAGCTGTAAGCGACCAAACACCATCCTCTCCGTCTGTGAGCCACCATTACACCTGCAAGGAAGCAAGATTGAAGCTTCATTGAAGAGTTGAAGTGCAAGGAAGCTAGAGGTGATCATCTTGTGCAATCCACGACTTGTGCAAGTCCAACCACGAGGTCACAGCCACGTTCAGGAGCTCACAAAGCCTGCTCGAACTTCATCTCGACAATCTAAGTCCTTAGGAGGTAGTCTCCTATCACTATTTTGAATTTTAGCACTTAGAATCACACATGCAAGGGGAAATACCCACATGCAACACCATCACCACTCAACCCACGAAATTTTGATGTTCTATATATACTATTTGGTGATTTATTTACTGATTTGATGATCTTATAATGATCCATGATGATTTTAATGATGTTAGATGGCTATTTGTTGATTTTACTAAGAAATAGTCACTTTAATCAACATGCATGTAAGATCCAAGATGCTATATGTGATTTTCAATATTAAAATGTTATGATAAATGATATTGATGATGGATTACAAGGTGTAGAGGTGTTGATTTTGATCAAGAGCATGATTATTAGCATTATTTCCAAATATAGTAACTTTAATGTTACAAAATGGGTGTTCTTGATGAAATGACTACATTTGTATGTTTGGATCTATATGTTATGCTAGGAAAAGATGTTTAGAAGTTAACATGATGATTATTAGTACATTTGGATGGTTAAAATTGTTAAAAGCATGATTTTTATAAATGTTACTATAAATGGTAACTTTTTGTCACAAGTTTGCAACTTGATGATATGCATGGTAATGTCTTGAGTCTAAGATGCTCATTTAGTGATTACTTGATGATAATGGAAGAAATATGTTATTGGGAAACTTGATTTGGTGTTATTTTCATAAGTTACGAAATATAGTAACTTTATTTTGCTAAGTTAATGAATCTTCACATGTTAGTCGTAACGGTCACGATTAATAGGCTATTTAGGACTAAGATGAGGATATTAGATAATGTTGATGGTTAAACTTGATAAAATATGCTTATTTTAGTAGCTTTCCATAAATAGTAACTTTAATGCGCAAATCATGCTAAACCGACTATGTGTAACTATGTGCTATGTGATAACATGCTCATTTAGGATAAATATGCATGTTAGAATAATCGGAATATGATCTTATGCATGACTTGCCAAATGTGGAAACTTTCCCAAAATAGAAACTTGCCATAAATGATAAGTTTCCTCATAGGAACGATTTTGGTATCCGTACACTTCACACGACACTAAACCGCACGATACACGAACACTTGATCCAAACCGTCACCAACGGGTCGTTAGGTCAAACACGATCGACACGGTCAAACACGGTCAACTCGACCTACGTAACCACTTAGTGTTGTTGAACACTAACACGGTCCGGTGAGACCCACACTTGTGAACACAAACTCATAGTACCTATGTGATATAGGTGACTACTAGCCGGCGAGCTACGCAACTCTTTTGAGCTAACGCATTACTCAAACTCAGGTGAGTTTACGGCCCCACTTTTACTCTTTAACTGCTTTTACTCAATCTTGGGGTGAGAATACTATGCAACTGTTTTAGATGTATGACTGGTATGTTGTGAAACCATTTCTTTTTGAGTGTAACTATTATCGCATAAAGCCCTCACTTATCCTTACCGTTAATTGTTACGAACGAGTCGTTATTACGTAGTACTACTGGGTTTGACTAGCCCCACTCGGCAACAACTTTGACTGGAGGTCATAACGAGTGTAATAATTGATGTAAATTACGAGTTCAGCGATGACTCGCGGAGGCAAATGGAAACAGTCTAGTTTCGGTAAGATGACATGACACACTCACGGATCGTAGATCCAACAACTAAACCTAAACATGTCCAGTATATATCTGTCTACAATTTCTGTCTGTATAAACCTGTGAACTCACCAACTTTTTAGTTGACACTTTTCGCATGTATTCTCAGGTAACTAATGGAGCACACGCTAGGACGCTCACAAGGACACACTAAGGAGTCAAGCTTACATTTAGACTCATGTCCTAGGCTTGTGTGCATTTGCTACGTTTTTATAACAATTTAATCATTTGTAGTGTTTATTTCAACAATTACTTTCCGCTGCTACATATGTATTTGATGATTTACATTTTCCGCTGCATACTTATATAAACTTGTTTGGTTTTACAAACTGTGTGATTGTGTAACTCATATAGAAGTCGTTCTATATGACCAAGAGCTGTGATTCCTGGCCACGTCACACCCACGTGGACTGACACCACGAGTGGGAATTTGGGGGTGTGACACCATTTGAGAACCCTGAAAGCCGAGGGCTTGGAGCGCCGTTGTCAGACGCTGAAACCACGCACGTGGTGCCTGTTTGAGACCATACAAAGACTTGTGTAAAAGGCACACATGATCCGGTTTATTAGGGTCAACGAAACCTTGAGGCTGTGTCATGTAAACTGTTTCCTTGAGGTCACCATGCAAAAAGGCATTTTGAACATCCAACTGTCGAAGTGACCATCGTTGTGTTACTGCAACTGAAAGAACAACCCGAATAGTTGTTGCCTTAACAACAGGACTAAAAGTTTCTGTGTAGTCGATTCCCGGTTATTGGTGAAAACCTTTCGCTACGAGGCGTGCTTCATAACAAGTCACATTACCAGCTTGGTCTTTTTTAAGTTTGTAGACCCATTTGCAATCAACCAGATTAGTTCCTGACACACGGGGAGCCAGAGACCATGTTCCATTTTGCATTAGGGCCGAGTATTCGGTAACCATAGCTTCTTGCCAGTGAGGATCCATGCTGGCATTATTGGTAAAGGAAGTAGGTTCGGTGGGGTTATTGTTTGTGGTAGTGTTGAAGGAGGAGATATTGTATGGTGTGGTTTGTTTTGGATTAGGTCGAAGGTTGGGTGCTCGGGTGCGTGGTGGAGGTGGTGGAATTGGGATATTAGGGATAGTTGTGTGAGGGTTGTTTTGTGTAGTCGGGGGTGGGTGGGGGGGGGGGGGGGGGGGGAGGGGGGTAGCAGTGGGAGTAGTTTGTGGGTTGTTATGTATTGGTGTGTTAGGTATGTGGTCCGATGGTGGAGTGGCTGGTTCGGGTGGAGTGGTTGGTTATGGTGAAGTGGTGGGTTCTGGTGGAGTAGTTGGTTCGGGTGGGTTAGAGGTGGTGGAGTCCGGGAAGATACCCGGTGGGATAGGATATAAGGAGACATAAGGTGAATCAGAAGAGGAAACAAGTGTAGGAGCAGATGGTTGAGAGGAGAATAGAAAGAAAGACTCGTTCAAACGAACGTGACGACAGATAAATATACGGTCAGTAACCGGATCAAAGCACCGGTACCCATGATGAGCCGTGCTATAACCAAGAAACACACAAGCCGTGCTATAACCAAGAAACACACAAGATGTGGATCTGAAGTCCATCTTATGTTTGTTGTATGCACGAAGGTGTGGGTAGCTGATAGAGATTAGAGCTACATTAATATGTTAGTCATATTTAGTAGTAATAGGTTCTAGATAAGGGTAATTTGGTAATATTAATTTCTAGTTATTTGATTAGTAGGTTATAAATAAAAGGAAGGCTAGTGAGTGGAGGGTAGGGGAGAGAATTATTGAGAAATTAGTATTGGCTCTGCTTGTGCAGTGAGAAGGGCTGAGCCCTGGGATATCTTCTCCTTCGTTTGTAATTGATTGATTGTGTGAATCTATAACCTAGTTTCCTTATTTGTTCAGTCCTTTCTATTACATAGTTGCTGTATTTGGAATCGTTCTTCATCATTGGTTCGACCTGCCTCACATCACCTCTTCACCATTATCCCAATTGCTACAAATTTCATCTCCACGCTCTCATCATCGTCAATTTCATTTAATTTAATTTCAGGTTTCATCTTCCCAATCGCTTCCAATTTCATCGCCAATTCGCATCAGATTTCAGTTCAATTCGTTGATTAGCTGGAATCGCTACAATTCGTCGCTGATTTCAGAGTTCGTAGAGTTCAATTTCATCATCGTGTTCCTGAATTGCTTCCATTCATGTCATACAAATCAATTTCAATTTCATCTGTCAATATCGTCGCCGTCGTAGTTCCCCAATTTTAGAAATCGTCAATTGATTTTCCAAGGAAATCAGATCCAACAATTTCAACACTCGTCAATTGTCGTAGTTTCCTGATCTTCCAGATTTGCCGTCCAAGAAATGGAAATTCGTAATCAGACCTCTCGTTTGGATGTTCATGAGCAACAGATCAAACAACTTCAATTGGATGTTGCTGAAATCAAGCAAATGATGTCGGAGGATCGAACGGAATCCATCGAATTCCGCAAAAGGGTATTAGTTTGGATGAAGTCCTATGAGAAGAAATCGGTCGATTCTTCATGGCCGGAGCTCCAATCCAAGCTACTGCAGTGTTTTGGTGGATTAGAAACTCATAATCCTTCTGATCAGTTGGCTACGATCCAGCAATTGGAGTTGACTCCCGATTTTATCGATGATGTAAAGGATACATGGTGCCCTGATTCGGTCGCCAGTAAGGCCCTTCTTTCTCTTTTTAGTTTTCAGCATTGTTTTGGGCCTTTAACAGGTGATGGGCCTCAAGTGTTGGGTCAAGGGGAGCCCAAACGGGTTAATACACCCAACTTAACCGAGCGCAGGTTTCCTGCTCGTTCCGACAACACTCATTCGGTGCCATTCATTCAACCAGGGTCGATTCCAACGGAGGGAGGTGCCAGTAATTTGTGTGATCGTGGGATTCGTTCTTTATTTCGCACTGAATGGGAAGAACGGTGACAAAAGGGTCCGTGTTACCATTATGGTCACCAATTTGGTCCAGCTCACGAATGCTCCAAAGGTAAACTTCGAAATTTTTTATGGGGAAATGATGAAATCGCGAATGGAGAAAGGGACAAATACGGATTGGATGCCATCGGTTCTTCTGAACCTTTGGAAACTCTTCTTTTGGGTCCTTGTTTGGCTTTGGAACAGGATGGTATCTTAGCTGATACAGGGGGGCTAAGACTATTAAGTTTGACGGGGCTTTACAAGGCATTTCAGTTCGTATGATGGTGGCTAGGGGAGCTACTCGTAATTTTCTACCCCAACGTTTGGTGATTGCCTTGGGTCTCCCAGTTTGCTCCTTTGATAGAATTCGTATCAAGTTGGGGAATGTGGAAATAGTTTATGTGACTAAACAGGATATGGGCCTTCGGTCCACCCCTCAAACAGAGATTCCGTGTTCATTCCCCGCCATTCGATCCGGAGTGGGGACATGTTTTTGATCATGGTCAAGTAGTTCTATATCCCTCATGTTTGGATTAAAAAGGACGTAAGAAGAAAAGCATTTGTTTTCGTTGGTGTAATAGATACGGTCCAGCTCACAAATGTCCGGAAGGAAAGATAATTGGAGCAAAGCACGATTCGTGGTTAACTCCGAAGTCTTGAGGACAAGATTTTTAAATAAGGGGTGAGTAATGATAGAGATTAGAGCTACATTAATATGTTAGTCATATTAGGTTCTAGATAAGGGTAATTTGGTAATATTCATTTCTAGTTATTTGATTAGTAGGTTATAAATAGAAGGAAGGCTAGTGAGTGGAAGGTAGGGGAGAGAATTATTGAGAAATTAGTATTCGCTCTGCTTGTGCAGTGAGAAGGACTGAGCCCTGGGATATCTTCTCCTTCGTTTGTAATTGATTGATTGTGTGAATCTATAACCTAGTTTCCTTATTTGTTCAGTCCTTTCTATTACATAGTTGTTGTATTTGGAATCGTTCTTCATCATAATGATAGAGATTAGAATTACATTAGTATGTTAGTCATAGTTAGTAGTAGTGGGTTCTAGATAATGGTAGTTTGGTAATATTCATTTCTAGTTATGGGATTAGTATGTTATAAATAAAGGGAAGGGTTATGAGTTTCTAATCCACCAAAACGCTGCAGTAGCTTGGATTGGAGCTCCTGCCATGTAATGGACTCCCAAATTTGAGTAATCACCCTGAACCAGTGCTGCGCTACCCCAACCATACGTAAATGTGCTAAACGAAGACGTAATTCATCAGGAGTGTGATTGAGGCCAAAATAGAGATTCGCTTTCTTAATCCATCCCTTGGGTCAAACCCAGAAAATTCAGGTAGGTTTACCTTTGTAACAGCCCACTGAAACTGAGATGAAGAGGAATCATGCGAGAAAAAATGGATCGGAGTGAAGGACGGACCTGTACCTGACGTTGAAGAAGCAACCGATTTCTTCTCAAATTGTTTCATCCAATTGAGCATCAACTTGCGAAATTCAACTAAGTCTGTATGAGCGTCGGAGATTAATTGTTTGATTAGTAGCATTGGCAGCCAAACACACGTAGGAAGGACAAGTCTGGTTTGCGTTTAAACAGTTGTTCAAAAGGAGACATGCGTGAGGTGGTACGAGATGGCATGCGATTGATAAGATAAACAGCAGTGTCAAAAGCAAAATGCCAAAAACGATGTGGAACATGAGAATGGGCCAGGAGAGTAAGTCATGTTTCAATAACATGACGGTGACGGCGTTCTACGACGCCATTATGTTCACTCGTGTGTGGGCACGAGAAACGATGTTGGATTCCAAGGGAGGATACATGTTGAGTAAGTCTGCGAAACTCACCCTTTCCATCTGTTTGGACTGATTTTAATTTTGTTTGAAATTGACGCTCAGCCGTAGTTATGAATTTTGAAAAAATATCAAAGACATCAGATTTCTGTTTTATTGGAAAAATCCACATGAAACGAGTAAAATGGTCGACGCATAGCAAGAAATAATTATGACCATCAAAAGAAGTAACTGGCGTTGGGCCCCAAACATCACAGGAAACTAGATCCAAAACATTCAAACTTTTATAAATACTAGGAAACAAATGAAGTTTAGATGATTTCCCGATGAAACATGCATTACAATGAGAAACACACATTATTTGAAACAGGTAAACAATACTTAGAAATCATAGAGCGACAAAGTTGGGGATGTGGATGCCCCAACCGATTATGCCAGGTTGTTGAGGAAGCTCGAGTAGTTGAGAAAGCAACTTTATTGATTGGACAAACTTTGGGAAGACGAAAGGAGTAAAGACCACCATCACGTGGACCCATGAGGAGGATAGTGCGTGTAGACTTGTCCTTCACAAGAAAAAAGGTATCATGAAATTCAAAGAAAACATGATTATCTTGACAAATTTTTTGTACAGAAAGAAGATTTGTTTTAATGGCAGGGACATGTAAAATATTAGTTAGGGAAAAAGTTTTGGAGGGTGAGTAAAGGCGGGTTGAGCCAATATGAAGAATAGGGAGATCCTTACCATTACCAACGTGAAGATTGTCCTCACCGAAGTATGGCTCCGCATTATCCAACCCTGAGAGATCTGGAGAGACATGATTACTGGAACCCGTATATGGTAGCCAAGCACTTGTAGAAGCTTGTGAGCGATAGGCAGTATAATTTGCAGTTGGCTGTTGTGACCTGATAGTAGATGGGTCACGATTTGGGCACTGGGAAGGAAGATGACCAATTCCACAACGGTTGCAAGTACCATAAACCATGTTTTGAGTAGAAGCCCAGCTAAACTGACTTCGAGTACCCCCAGTAACCCCTGTGGGCGGTGAATATTTGCTGAATTGATTACTACTGCGCCCCCCACGTCTGCCACCACGTCCACGCATGAAGGTTGATCTATTTGTATAGTTTGCGAGACGAGGAGGCTGCACACAATTAGTGGATGGCTGGGTTTGTAGTCCAACCTGAGAGAGTAGTTGTTGGAGAGCCTGCAATGTATTAGGTGAGATGCCAGAGGTGGGATTACGGCGGGAGGAAACCGCCGTAAAGGCTTGTGCAGGTGTGACATCGGGCTGTGATTTATGGATCATATAATCATGATCTGCCAGAAGTCCATGAAGTTCGGTAAAGGCTGTTGGGAACTGCCGAGTTAACAAGTTTGACTTTAATCCATTATATTACTCACGTAATCCAGCAAGAACGTGAAGGACCAGATCGGTCTCAGGCATGGGATGGCCAATGTTGCCAAGAGTATCTGATAGAGACTTTGCTCGGGTCAAATAGGCAGAAGAGGTTTCATCACCTTTCATCTAGAGTTGTAGAAGTTTTTATTTGATTGTAGAAACACGAGAAAAAGTTGTTGGCGCATAAGCTTTTTCAAGCGCAAGCCAGAGATCACGAGATGTGTCACCTTGTACATGTTGAAAGCAGGCTTCAGAGATCGTGGAGATGAGTAGGCTGCGGACATGAGCATCATTGGATATCCAGACCACATGATTAGGGTTGGGTTCTGGGTTGGGTTTGTCAGCGGTGGTAGGTAGGGTTAGTGATTGGCAAGGGATTGTTCCATCAATGTATTCAAACAATCCGTTTGTGACAAGGATGGGTTTGATCATATTCTTTCAGAAACCATAGTTGGTAGGAGAGAGGGTGAAGGCAAACTTATGTGAGTTATGGAAGGTTTTAGTGGTAGTGGAGAAGGAATGTCTAATAGCTGCGTTTTCCATCACTCGCTGATGTTTCTTTGCACAGGTCGTTCGCCCCTCTTTCTGCTCATGTCTTCTCTCGTTGGCTTCTATACCTTCATCGCTTGCTGCTACTGCTGCCGGATTTTCTACCATCGCACCCCAGAATTTCGTTGCCCTGTTCTTCAATTCTTCCTCCATGGCAAATCTTCATCCAGCGGTCACCGTCACTAACATCAAGAATTTCATTCCCATTACTTTGGAGATGGAAAACGCATAGTACACCTCTTGGTCGGCTCTATTTTAGATTCATTGCACTGCGTTTCAGGTTCTTGATCATATCCTCCCATCAGATAAAGCTACTGAACCTCCCACTGTTGATCATGTTCTCTGGGCTCGTCTTGATGCAATAGTTTTACAACGGATATATGGGACTCTCTCTAACGATCTACTTCACACCATCTTGAAACCAAAGTCTTCGGCTGCTCAAACTTGGTAGGCCCTTGTAGGGGTGTTCAGAAAAACCGAAAACCGTTTAAAACCGATAACCGAACCGTATCCGTAACCGAAAAAAACCGAACCAAATTCTGAATTCGGTTTTCGGTTCGGTTCCTAACCGTATCCGAATTCCGAATTCGGTTTTCGGTTCGGTTAACGATTTTGGATATTTTTTGAATTCGGTTTGTTCGGTTTATTCGGTTAACCGATTAAACCGAATTCATAATTAAATTTATTATTTTTTATTAATAATATAAGGTTGAATTTGGTTTATTCGGTTTATTCGGTTGAATTCGGTTTGTTCGGTTCGGTTTATTCGGTTTTAACCGGTTTATTTGGTTTTTAATCGGTTTGTTCGGTTGAATTCGGGTATAACCGAAACCGAACCGAATTGAATTCGGTTGAATTCGGTTCGGATAACCATATCCCGAATTCGGTTCGGTTCGGTTAACGGTTAGGAGGAAAAAATTTTGAAAACCGAACAAACCGAACCGAATAAACCGAACAAACCGTTAACCGAACCGATGAACACCCCTAGGCCCTTGCCAATATCTTTCAAGACAATAAAAGTTCCAGAGCCCTACACCTTCAGAGTTGGTTCTACAACATGAAACTCGACTCCTTCCCCACCGCCTCTGCTTATTGTCAACAACTGAAGGTTTTGTCGGATCAACTGGGTAATGTAGACCCGCCGTTTCTGATCCGCAACTAGTTCTCCAATTAATTAATGGTCTTACGGGTAGCAAACTTGATGGCGTTGGCATGATGCTACAACAAACATCCCCATTACCTGACTTTTACACTGCTCGGTCTCGATTGATTTTGGAAGAGACTCGTCAGGCTCAACAGTCTCAAATGGATACCGCTCTCCACGCCACCACAACAGTCCCTGCAGTTTCCCATGCTCCTGTTACTTCCTCTTTGCATCTGCAGACTTACCACAACTCACACACTAACTCAGATTTCCATCGTGGTCAGTCTAGAGAACGTGGTCGTAGGGGTCGCGGTCGGAGTCGTGTGAGACGCAATAACAGCAGCCGCGGGCCGGCAGGGCCTCAGGGAACCCATACTTCTCACCCTCCCCCATGGATGCAACATTATGCACCATGGTGGACACAACAGCCGTGGCCAGCACCACCAGTACCTTATCCCACCATACAGACTCCACGTGGCCCATCACCAAGTGGCAACAACGCTGGCATACTTGGTCCACCTCCATCTCAATTCTATGCTAACAGTGAAGCTTCGTATGCTCCTACAAGTATTGAGCAAGCCATGCACACCATGACTCTCAATCTTGATTAGAACTGGTATCTTGACACGGGAGCAACTAATCATATGTCACACTCGGCTGGTAATCTTTCACATTATTTAAATAATAGCTTACAAAACTTTATCGTCGTTGGCAATGGGCACCAAATACTTCGTCCACCTCCATCTCAATTCTATGCTAACAGTGAAGCTTCGTATGCTCCTACAAATATTGAGCAAGCCAAGCACACCATGACTCTCAATCCTGATCAGAGCTGGTATCTTGACACGGGAGCAACTAATCATATGTCACACTCGGAAGGTAATCTTTCACATTATTTAAATAATAGCTTACAAAACTTTATCGTCGTTGGCAATGGGTACCAAATACCGATTCACGGTAGGGGGCCACCACACTCCCCCCACCTTACCCACCCCTACAGCTTAATAAAATCCTTGTGGCACCGAACCTTATCAAGAATTTATTATCTAACCGTCGTTTGACCACCGATAACAAAATCTCTATTGAATTTGACCCTATTGATTTTCTTGTAAAGGACTTCCGGACGCGGATTCCTATCCTCCGATGTGACAGCACCGAAGATCTTTATCCTCTCACCACATCATCTGCCAAAGTCATTAGTCCTTCTGCTTTTGCTGCTTTATTTCAAGATCTATGGCATCAAAGATTGGGACATCGTGGATCTTCTTTACTTAGTGTTTTAAATAAACAGAATTTTGTTTCTTTTCGTCAGAAGTCTAGTAAACAATTATGTCATTCTTGTGTGTTGGGGAAACATGTGAAATTACCATTTTCTGATTCTAATTCTAGTACTATTTTACCATTTGATATTGTGCATAGTGATTTGTGGACCTCACCGACTCTTAGCTCGGGAGGTCACCGTTATTATATTATTTTTCTTGATGATTACACTAATTATTTATGGACATTTCCTATTGCAACAAAACCATCTGTCTTCTCTATTTTCTCACAATTTCATTCTCTTCTCAAAGCCCAATTCGAACGTGGGTTTAAAACCTTTCAGTATGATAATGGCACTGAATATAATAACAAATCCTTTCATGATTTTTGCACACAACATCGTATGGTATTTTGTTTCTCTTGTCCCCACACGTCTTTCAAAACGGCAAAGCTGAACGCAAAATTCACTTTATAAATAATATCATTCGTACTCTTCTTACACATGCCTCCTTACCTCCTACATTTTGGCATCATGCCCTTCAAATGGCAAGTTACCTTCGTAATATTCTTCCTTCTAAGACTAAACAAAATCAAACACCAACATACCGTCTCTATCATAAACACCCATCTTATGATCACCTTCGCATTTTTGGTCGTCTTTGTTTCCCTCTCATATCGTCGGTCTTCATCAATAAACTCCAAAGTCGGTTTCTTCTTGTGTGTTTCTTGGTTACCCTTCCAACCATAGGGGGTATAAATGTTTTGATCTCTCCACTCGCAAAATCATCATTTCACGACACGTTGTGTTCGATGAAACCGTTTTTCCCTGTTCTAAACTCAATACTTCTCATCCTAATTATGAGTTTCTACACTCAAACTCATCCTCAGACCCACATCTGGTCATCTTCGTCTGGTTCTTCGGTGTCTACATCCATTCCCCCCACCCAACCTGAGACAACCACTACTCCTCCCACCCAACCAGAGACAACTACTCCTACACCTACTCCTACTCAACCCACCCCTCCCCCTACCGCACTCAACCTTCTACCACCGTCATCCCAACAACGACCCAAACCACTACCCCGGTCCATCCACCACCGGCTACTCCTTTGTCGGCCCACCCCCCTTTCCAAACTTACACCCGACTAAACAAAAACCGGCCAAACATTTGGGTTGACACACCATCACCACCACCACCACCACCTCCTCCACCTCCCAAACGTACCATGACCACCGGTAGTATGACCGGTAACTCAAAACCTCGTACTCAACTAAACCTACACACCTCAGTTGATATTGCACCCATTCCCCGTGACCCAGCCGAGGCCCTTGCAAAACCCATTTGGACCCATGCTAAAGAGATATTGTCAAGTCAATAGTTAGGAATTTCAATTGGGAAGAAATGACCCTAACTATACATAAAGAGGGTAATGCCCAAGTCTTCCCTATTACAATTAACGATTTTTATG
The DNA here is from genome assembly GCA_009363875.1 of Mikania micrantha. Classification (NCBI taxonomy): domain Eukaryota; kingdom Viridiplantae; phylum Streptophyta; class Magnoliopsida; order Asterales; family Asteraceae; genus Mikania; species Mikania micrantha. Next base: position 54,373,475 of record CM018689.1, read on the forward strand.
AGATAATGGGTATACGAGATGGAAATGTCTCATCATTATCAACTAAAGAGAATGTCTCATCATCATCAACTAAAGAAGTGGATGCCGATCTTCTCAAGAAATATTGCAACTTGGAAAAAAATGACAAATACAAGAATATCAATATTAAGACGGTTCAGGAGGAACTCGAGAAAACTGATGATGACGATGTTATTAGGCAAACTTTTGTCTTAATAGCATTGCACTATATTGTTTGTCCTGCTTCGAGGGGTATATTGGGTAAAAAGTATTTGTCGTATGTGGAGAATGGCATTCAAACATTCATGAGAAACCGTGGGCAACTCTTGCTGAAAGTCTCAAGAATGGCATTCAAACAATTATTAAAGGGGATGGGATTGAGAAGAATCTAGGTGGGTGTGTCCTCTTTTTACAGTTATACTGTAAGAATAAGAGAATGGAAGCGCTGAACATTTCAGAGATCAATGACGATGTGACTAAAGAGTTCTGCAATGGTTGGATGGTTAGTGAAAATATGTATAGTATTTTATTATGTTTATTAATATTATGACTTTTGTGATCTTTTTAACTGATTTCCCCTATACTTACAGATTGACCATGCTCCCGAGAGGAAGAGAAAGAAAAACTTGGCAGAAAAAATTTGCAAAGACCTGAAACATATCCTGTCGACGAGGAACTAACTCCCACGTATTATTTTGAATAAGAACTTTAAACGAATAAGGAAGCTTGCCCTTTAATATGCTCGTCGTACTAGTTCGGGTATATGAGGTTAATCCGGACCGATTAATCGAAAACTCAATTAGGAGGCTGAATGTAAACATTTTTCCTTTGCTCTTTCGCCTCGAATTCGTGTATGTCCTCAGCCACGGCTTCTTTTCCTAATCTTGAAGATTCCCCACTTTTCTTGCGATTCGGCCGTGTGGGTGTGAGTATGTCATTGGATCGTCTCTGGGAACATCATTCAAGTTCATGTCCGGCAACACCAAGGGAATCGGTTCCCACTTTGAATGGTGTCCTGCAACCTCCCACGACGGCATGTGGGGAACCCACTTTGAGTGGTGCCTCGCACCCCAAACATTACTATTTCCCAAACCTTGTACTACCGTCGTTACCGGACCCCAGGAAACCCCTCAAAGTGGGTTTCCCCACATGCCGTCGTGGGAGGTTGCGAGACACCAATCAAAGTGGAAACTGATTCCCTTGGTGTTGCCGGACATGAACTTGAATGATGTTCCCAGAGACGATCCAATTTCATATTCACACCCACACGGCCGAATCGCAAGAAAAGTGGGGAAACTTCAAGATTAGGAAAAGAAGCCGTGGCTGAGGACATACACGAATTCGAGGCGAAAGAACAAAGGAAAAATGTTTACATTCTGCCTCCTAATCGAGTTTTCGATTAATCAGTCTGGATTAACCTCATATACCCGAACTAGTACGACGAGCATATTAGAGGGCAAGCTTCCTTATTCGTTTAAAGTTCTTATTCAAAATAATACGTGGGAGTTAGTTCCTCGTCGACAGGATATGTTTCAAGTCTTTGCAAATCTTTTCTGCCAAGTTTTTCTTTCTATTCCTCTCGGGGAGCATGGTCAATCTGTAAGTAGGGGAAATCAGTTAAAAAGATCACAAAAGTCATAATATTAATAAACATAATAAAATACTATACATATTTTCACTAACCATCCAACCATTGCAGAACTCTTTAGTCACATCGTCATTGATCTCTGAAATGTTCAGCGCTTCAATTCTCTTATTCTTACAGTATAACTGTAAAAAGAGGACACACCCACCTAGATTCTTCTCGATCCCATCCCCTTTAATAATTGTTTGAATGCCATTCTTGAGACTTTCAAGAGCAAGAGTTGCCCACGGTTGCTCATGAAGTTTATTTGCATTCTCCACATACGACAAATACTTTTTACCCAATGTACCCCTCGAAGCAGAACAAACAATATAGTGCAATGCTATTAAGACAAAAGTTTGCCTAATAACATCGTCATCATCAGTTTTCTCGAGTTCCTCCATAACCGTCTTAATATTGATATTCTTGTATTTGTCATTTTTTTCCAAGTTGCAATATTTCTTGAGAAGATCGGCATCCACTTCATATATCTCATCGTATTATTTTGCAAAATAATTGACTGATGAGTTTAAAGCTCTTATTCAAAATAATACGTGGGAGTTAGTTCTTCGTCGACAAGATATGCATATTATTAGGTGTATGTGGATTTTTAAACATAAACTCAAATCGGATGGTTCTCTGGAACAATACAAAGCACGGTTGGCGTGTGATGGTAGGACACAACAGGTTGGTGTGGATTGTCATGAAACTTTAAGTCCGGTGGTTAAACCGGCTACTATTCGGACAGTTTTGAGTATTGCTTTGTTACAAGGTTGGGATATTAGTCAACTTGATGTTAAGAATGCATTTCTTCATGGCAACCTAACGGAAACAATTTATATGCATCAACCGATGGGATTTCGTCATCCTTCTTACCCTAATCACGTATATCGTCTTAGAAAGTCTCCTTACGAGTTAAAGCAAGCTCCTAGAGCATGGTACCAACGGTTTACTGATCACTCACTATTTAGAAAGTCACCACACTGGGTTTTCAACATAGCTCTTGTGATCACTCACTATTTATCTACAAACGGGGTCATGACACGGCCTACATGTTACTTTATGTTGATGACATCATTCTCACCACTTCTTCTGCAGCTCTCAAACAACATTTTTTGGCTCTCCCATCATCCGAGTTTGCTATGAAAGATCTCGGCCCTCTCAGTTATTTTCTTGGCATATCAGTCACCCGAGATGCTCACATGATGTTTCTCTCACAGCACCAATATGTCTTAGACATATTATCTAGAGCCAAAATGACCGATTGCAAACCGGAGCATACACCGGTTGATACTGCAGGTAAACTTGGTGCTCTAGACGGGGATCTACTAACTGACTCAACTCCTTACCGCAGTCTAGCCAGAGCCCTTCAATATCTCACGTTTACTCGCCCGGATATCTCTTATGCCGTTCAACAAGTGTGCATACGTCTCATTTTAATGCTCTTAATAGAATCTTACGATATGTGAAGGGTACAATGGCAATGGGTCTTTACCTCCGTCGCAGTCCCATCTCCTCTCTTATTGCCTATACCGATGCTGATTGGGCAGGCTGCCCCGACACCCGTCGCTCTACTTCATGTTATTGTGTCATCCTAGGCGATAATCTTATCTCCTGGTGGTCAAAAAGGCAGACCACCATCTCCCGGTCTAGCGCAGAAGCTGAATACAGAAGGGTCGCAAATGTGGTTGCTAAGTTGTGTTGGATTCATAATCTTTTATTAGAGCTCGCCCATCCTACCAAACAGGTTTCTCTCGTTTACTGTGACAACGTCAACGCTGTTTACATGTCTTGGAACCCTATACAACACCAACACACCAAACATATTGAAATCGACATCCATTTTGTTCGAGACAAAGTTCAGGCTCGTCACATTCGTGTTCTACAAGTTCCTTCGTGATATCAACTAGCAGATATCTTCACGAAAGGATTGCCCAGGGTGTTATTAGACAACTTCAGATCCAGTCTAAGGATTCGTCATCCTCCTCCTTAGACTGAGGGGGTATATTAGACTAGATAGTCATTTGTTTATAACTTTGTATGGTCTTGTCTTTATTGTATAGTATAGGGATGACATACGTAAATATTATACCCTATATGTTTGAATACGTAAATGAGAAGGGCAGCAGATTCAATCGTACCAATTCTATCAAGAAGAAAGTGTCTTAGGATGACTAAACACTCATGTAATTTAAAATAGCACCTAACTAATATTAGGCAAATAAGTTCAAGTGTCTAACCTGTGTCTTTTTTATAATTAGTTTCGATAATACCTTGTTGGGCTGGTCAAATAAGAACAAAATGTCTTGAATACCTTGTCTCCCCGTTAGTCTTATTTTCAATTCCTTTTTGACTTCCTAAAACACAATAATTCAAATAGAGTTAAATACGGAATCTGGTGTGTAAATACTTGGTAAATAAGTTCAAGTGTTTAACCTGTGACTTTTTTATAGTTAGTTTCAATTTTACCTTGTTGGGCTCGTCAAATAAGAACAAAATGTTTTCGAATACCTTGTCTCCCTTTAGTCTTTGTGTTCACCTCCTTATTGACACCTAAAACACAATAATTCAAATAGAGTTTAATGTAGCAAAACAAATTGACCAATTAGAGTCATGTGACTAAAAAACATCACCTAATCGATCATTAGATGATAAACACCAGATTCAGCACCAACGCACCAAACATATTGAAATCAACATCCATTTTGTTCGAGACAAAGTTCAGGCTCGTCACATTCGTGTTCTACATGTTCCTTCGTGATATCAACTAGCAGATATCTTCACGAAAGGATTGCCCAGGGTGTTATTCGACAACTTCAGATCCAGTCTAAGCATTCGTCATCCTCCTCCTTAGACTGAGGGGGTATATTAGACTAAATAGTCATTTGTTTATAACTTTGTATGGTCATGTCTTTATTGTATCGTATAGGGATGTCATACGTAAATATTATACCCTATATGTTTGAATACGTAAATGAGAAGGGCAGCAGATTCAATCGTACCAATTCTATCAAGAAGCAAGTGTCTGAGGATAACTAAACACTCATGTAATTTAAAATAGCACCTAACTAATATTAGGCAAATAAGCTCAAGTGTCTAACCAGTGTCTTTTTTATAATTAGTTTCGATAATACCTTGTTGGGCTGGTCAAATAAGAACAAAATGTCTTGAATACATTGTCTCCCCGTCAGTCTTTTTTTCAATTCCCTTTTGACTTCCTAAAACACAATAATTCAAATAGAGTTAAATACAGAATCTGGTGTGTAAATACTTGGTAAATAAGTTCAAGTGTTTAACCTGTGACTTTTTTATAGTTAGTTTCAATTGTACCTTGTTGGGCTCGTCAAATAAGAACAAAATGTTTTCGAATACCTTGTCTCCCTTTAGTCTTTGTGTTCACCTCCTTATTGACACCTAAAACACAATAATTCAAATAGAGTTTAAAGCAAAACAAATTGACCAATTAGAGTCATGTGACTAAAAAACATCACCTAATCGATCATTAGATAATAAACACCAGAGTCCGTGTGTAAAACTTTTGTCAGGGATTTTTTTCAACTTAAACACTCAGATCAGGCTGGTAAAATGAAGAACAAAGTGTCTTAGGATGACTCGACACTCATTTAATTCAAAATAGCACCTAACTCATACTTGGCAAATAAGTTCAATTGTCTAACCTGTGACTTTTTTATAATTAGTTTCGATAATACCTTGTTGGCTGGTCAAATAAGAACAAAATGTCTTGAATACCTTGTCTCCCCTTTAGTCTTTTTTTCACCTGCTTATTGACTTCCTAAAACACAATAATTCAAATAGAGTTTTAATGTGGCAAAACAAATTGACCAAATAAAATAATGTAAATAAAAACATCACCTGATCGGAAGGAATCAATCGTAGAAGGATTCGAAGGACAGAATCAGAAGTATGGCTGACGGTGGAAACGCAGGCGCAATTGTACCAAGCAAAGGGAGCAACACGGCGACACTTCAATGCCCTATTCTGACGTCCGACAACTACAATGTATGGGCGATTAGAATCAAGGCCGTGTTTCGTGTTCATGGAATTCTAGACGCGATTGAACCACGAGCAAGAACGGTGATGGATCAAAAGAAGGATGACATGGCTGTAGCACTGCTCTTCCAAGCAATACCGGAGGAGTTAGTACTTCAGCTATCTCAGCACAACAATGCACAGGAGATGTGGAATGGGTTGAAGACAAGGTTCGTGGGGGCCGATAGAGTTCGGGAAGCACGACTGCAGACACTGCAATCCGAGTTTGAAAGTCTGAGGATGAGCGAAGGGGAGACCGTCGACGAGTTTGCTGCGAAATTAAGCAAACTGGTGTCAAAGTCGAACAGCCTGGGTTCGACTATCAAAGACAAGACTCTAGTGAAGAAACTGCTTAGTTCTGTACCAAGCAAGTTCATTGCGATCGTAGCATCAATTGAGCAGTTCGCCGACCTAAGCACCATGTCGTTTCAAGAAGCCATCGGAAGGCTCAAGACCTTCGAAGAAAGGATTAAGCCCAGGGAAATAGGTTCAAGCTTGGGAACCAAAGGAGACCAGTTGCTGCTGATGTCTTATGAAGACTGGCAGGCTAAGAAAAGGCAGGAAGGCTTTAAGGGACAAGGCCGAGGTGGTCCTGGCCGGGGCAGAGGACAAGAACCAGGACAGAACAGTTACAAGCACAAAGGGTACAAGGACCGAGCTACAGTTAAATGTTTTAAGTGTGACTCAATGGGTCACTATGCTTCCGAATGCCCAGCCAAACCCAGGCAGGAGGAAAGCAACCTGGCCCAAACAGGTGAAGATGGACCTGCGTTGTTGATGGCCCTGGGAATAGAAGGGAGTGGGGATTCGATCCTCTTAAATGAAGAAAGGGTGCTGCCAAAACAGTTTGAGTCTGAAGCAGAGGATAACTGGTTCCTTGACAACGGGGCTAGCAACCACATGACTGGGAAAAGGGGCTTGTTTTCCCAACTTGACCAAGCAACCTCCAGAAGGGTGAGATTCGGGGATGGATCATGTGTGGAAATCAAAGGCAAGGGGAACATCGTACTGGGGTGTAAAACAGGAGAGCATAGAGTCCTGCGTGATGTTTACTCCATCCCCTCACTAAAGCAGCATAATAAGCCTCGGCCAACTTACCGAAACAGGGTATGAGGTAAGGATGAAGGAGGAACTTCTGTGGATAACAGATGAGGCCGGAGCATTGCTATTAAAAGTACAAAGAGCCCCCAATAGACTCTACAAGGTGATGTTGAAAGTGGCTGCACCAGTTTGTCTACTGGCCAACTTGGATAGTCGGGCCTGGCTTTGGCACGCCAGGCTGGGACATCTACACTTCAACTCCAATGGAGGTTGCTGAATGAAAAAGGATTGGCAAGAGGAGTTCCCAACATCACCCATCCCACGCAACCTCGAAACCACTTCCCAAGCCACTCCAACTACAGAGCAGGAAGCTCACTGGAGCTAATTTATGCAGATGTTTGTGGGCCTATCTCCCCTGTCACAAAGGGAGGAAACCGCTACATCCTGTTGATAGTGGATGACTACATCCGTTTCATGTGGGAAGTCATAATCAAATCGAAGGATGAAGTGTTCAACAGCCTGAAAAGTTTCATAGCCCAGGTGGAACTGGAAACCAGAAAGAAGATAAGAAGGTGGAGAATTTACATCCAAGAATCTTGAAGAGTTGTGCAAAATTGCAGGGATCCAGCACCAACTTACAGCCCCATATTCGCCTCAACAAAATGAGGTCGTGGAGAGGAGAAACCGGACTATTTTGGATATGACAAGAAGCATCTTGAGAGCTATGAACCTACCTCAGTACCTCTGGGCAGAAGGTGTCAGGCACGCGGTCTATCTATTGAATCGATTACCAACCAAGGCTCTTGAAAACAAAACCCCCTACAAAGCCTTCAGAGGAAACAAGCCCAATCTTAAGCATGTAAAGGTGTTTGGATGCATCGTCTATGTAAAGCAACTAGCCACTGGTCTAAGAAAATTAGATGATCGAAGTCGGAAGATGGTGCACCTTGGATCCCAACCAAACACAAAGGCCTATAGAATGCTCGATCCTTCCACTGGAAAAGTTCATGTCACCAGAGATGTCACCTTTGATGAGTCAAGGGGTTGGATGTGGAAGACAGATCTTGAATCTGAAAAGGCAGCCTGGACCGAATTCAGTATTCAAGAAAACCCCAGTGAGACAGCAGGCCCCAGCAATGTTGAACAAGCAAGCTCAGATAGCCCAGCAACCTCAGATGAGGAGTCAGAATGGAGTAGCCCAGAAACAACTGTGAAAGAAAGAGGACCAATTCTGCCCCGAATTCCAACTGATCAAGATGGAGCTCATGATCCCACCATAGCCACCGATGAAGTTCAAGATGATACTCCAGTAAGAAATCTCAGATCCCTAAATGAATTATATGAGATTGAACTAATGTTGTCAGACAGTGAGCCAACCAGCTACTCTGAAGCTAAAGGCAGCAGGGAATGGCAAGAGGCAATGAGAACAGAGATAGCATCAATTGAAAAAAACCGAACTTGGACTCTCACTGATCTCCCAGAAGGATGTAAAGCTGTGGGGTTAAAATGGGTCTTCAAGACAAAAAAGAGTGCTGAAGGGAAGGTACTAAAGCACAAGGCAAGGCTGGTGGCAAAGGGGTATGTGCAACAATATGGGGTAGATTACGAGGAGGTATTTGCCCCAGTAGCAAGGATGGAAACAGTGAGGCTGCTACTGGCTATAGCAGCTCAACAAGGCTGGTTTGTTCATCACCTAGATGTCAAAACAGCTTTCTTGCATGGTGAACTGAAGGAGCAGGTCTTTGTATGTCAGCCAGAGGGTTTTGAAAAGAAAGGGGCAGAAGGCAAAGTATACAAGCTATCCAAGGCCTTATACGGGCTTAAGCAAGCCCCTAGAGCTTGGAATATAAAGTTAGACAGTGTCTAAAAGTGCTTGGGTTTGTCAAATGCAAGCAAGAGCCTGCGGTATATAAATGGGGGCAGAAAAGGAAGATCATAATTATGGGGGTGTATGTAGATGATCTTCTTCTCACAAGAGAAAGTGAGGAAGAAATCAAGAAGGTGAAAGGACAGTTAGAAGAAAGCTTTGAAATGTCAGATCTGGGGCTGCTAAACTACTATTTGGGCATCGAGGTGAAGCAAGATGAATCGGGAATCACCATATGTTAGAAAGGTTATGCACAAAAGATACTCAAAGAAACAAATATGAAAGACTGTAATCCAACCTCATTCCCCATGGAACCTGGCCTAAAGCTCTCGAAAGAAGATGACAGTCCAAATGTTGATCCAACTCAGTTTAGGAAGTGGATTGGGTGTCTTCGGTACTTGACACATACCAGACCTGACCTCAGCTACTCAGTCGGCTATGTAGGCAGGTTCATGCAGAGTCCAAAAGAAACCCATAAGCAGGCCTTGAAGCAGATCCTCAGGTATGTAAAAGGCTCCACAAACCTCGGTTTATGGTATGAAAGAAATGAGAATAAGACACAATACGGATATAGTGACAGCAGCTATTCCATTGATAAGGATGATGGAAGGAGCACATCTGGTTTGGTGTTCTACGATGGAGCACCAGTGGCATGGAACTCACAAAAGCAGGGAACTGTTGCACTTTCCTCATGCGTAGCAGAATTCATGGCAGCCACAAGTGCAGCCTGCCAAGCTATATGTTTGCAAAGGCTGCTGGCTGAAATTCTGGGAGAAAAGGAAGAAAAGGTTACTATAAAGGTTGATAACCACCAATCAGCCTTGGCTCTAATGAGGAACCCTGTATTCCACGGACAAAGTAAGCACATAGACACCCGATATCATTTCATAAGGGAGTGTGTTGAAGATGGGAGGATAGATGTAAAACATGTCAGTGGAACAGAACAGATGGCAGACATCCTGACAAAAGCCTTACCAAGGTTGAAGCATGAGGAAATGAAGAGAAAGCGTAGCAGGGAACTGTTGCACTTTCCTCATGCGTAGCAGAATTCATGGCAGCCACAAGTGCAGCCTGCCAAGCTATATGTTTGCAAAGGCTGCTGGCTGAAATTCTGGGAGAAAAGGAAGAAAAGGTTACTATAAAGGTTGATAACCACCAATCAGCCTTGGCTCTAATGAGGAACCCTGTATTCCACGGACAAAGTAAGCACATAGACACCCGATATCATTTCATAAGGGAGTGTGTTGAAGATGGGAGGATAGATGTAAAACATGTCAGTGGAACAGAACAGATGGCAGACATCCTGACAAAAGCCTTACCAAGGTTGAAGCATGAGGAAATGAAGAGAAAGCTGGGATTGAAGGAAATAACAAGTTTAAGGGGGTGATTGTTGGTTTAAACTTGTTATTTTATTAAAGTAGAAGGTTCTATTTTAATTAATTTGTTTTTTCGTAGATAAGCATAGTTTAGTTATTCCTATGTTTTTGTTTTTTCAGTTATGATTTTATCTGTTTAGTTTTATTATAAATATTCCTGATTGTAATCGGTTGATTTATTCATTAATAAAGAGATAAAGGATTTTCTCTTACATTGTGTTTGATAATACTCTGATATCAGCTTCAAACTAAACACTCGTGTACTTCAAAATAGCACCTAACTAGTTTTAGGAAAATAAGTTCAATTGTCTAACCTGTGTCTTTTTTATAATTAATTTCGATAATACCTTGTTGGGCTGATAAAATGAGAACAAATGTCTTGGAATACCTTGTCTCCCCCTTTAGTCTTTGTTTTCACCTCCTTAATGACTTCCTAAAACACAAAAATTCAAATAGAGTTTAATGTGGCAAAACAAATTGACCATTAAAATAATGTGATTAAAAACATCACCGGATCATTAGATGATACACACCAGATTCCATCTGTAAAACTTTTGACAGGGATTTTTTCAACTGAAACACTCAGATCACGCTTGTCAAATGAAGAACAAAGTGTCTTAGGATGACTCAACACTCATGTAATTCAAAATAGCACCCAACTCATACTTGGCAAATAAGTTCAATTGTCTAACCTGTGACTTTTTATAATTAGATTCGATATTACCATGTTGGGCTGGTAAAATAAGCACAAAATGTCTTGAATACCTTGTCTCCCCTTTAGTCTTTGTTTTCACCTCCTTATTGACTTCCTAAAACACAATAATTCAAATAGAGTTTAAAACGGCAAAACAAATTGACTAATTAAAATAATGTGATTAAAAACATCACCTTATCATTTGATGATGCACACCAGAATCAATTAGTAAAACTTTTTCCAGTGATTTTTTCAACTGAAACACTCAGAGCACGATGGTCAAATAAAGAGCAAAGTGTCTTAGGATAACTAAACACTCATGTACTTCAAAATAACACCTAACTAAAACAAACAAACAAACGTACCCAGTTTAATCTCACTTTTAAGTAGGGTCTGGGAGGGGTGAGATGAAAACAAACATTTCCCCTACCCCAAGAAGAGGTAGAGAGGCTGCGTCAGAAGAGACCCCTGGCTAAAATTTTTTTTTTTTTTGAGACATTTTATTAAGAAAAAAGAGTAAACTTTGCATGAGTAAAACTACAGAAGTATATAGCAGTCATAAAGAGAAAAGCTATAAACACTTATCACAATCATATGGTGGTCACATACACAATCATATATAAAGAAAGCATGATTAGAAGCAAGGCATATAAACATCGACTACGCATGCAACCTAACTAGTTTTAGGAAAATAAGTTCAATTGTCTAACCTGTGTCTTTTTTATAATTAATTTCGATAATACCTTGTTGGGTTGATAAAATGAGAACAACATGTCTTGCAATACCTTGTCTCCCCTTAAGTCTTTGTTTTCACCTCCTTATTGACTTCCTAAAACACAATAATTCTAATAGAGTTTAATACGGCAAAACAAATTGACTAATTAAAATAATGTGATTAAAAACATCACCTTATCATTTGATGATGCACACCAGAATCAATTAGTAACACTTTTTCCAGCGATTTTTTCAACAGAAACACTCAGAGCAGGATGGTCAAATAAAGAGAAAAGTGTCTTAGGATAACTAAACACTCATGTACTTCAAAATAGCACCTAACTAGTTTTAGGAAAATAAGTTCAATTGTCTAACATGTCTTTTTTATAATTAATTTCGATAATACCTTGTTGGGCTGATAAAATGAGAACAACATGTCTTGCAATTCCTTGTCTCCCCTTTAGTCTTTGTGTCTTTTATACAATTAGTTTCGATAATACCTTGCTCGCTTGTCAATTAAGAACAGAATGACTTGAATGTCTTGTCTCCCCTTTAGGAAAATAAGTTCAATAGTCTAACCTGTGTCTTTTATACAATTAGTTTCGATAATACCTTGCTCGCTTGTCAATTAAGAACAGAATGACTTGAATGTCTTGTCTCCCCTTTAGTCTTTTATTCACCTGCTTATTGACCATCTAAAACACAATAATTCAAATATAGTTAAATGTGGCAAAACAAATTGACCAAATAAAATAGTGATTAAAAACATCACCTGATTATTAGATGATACACTAGAGATTCCATCTGTAAAACTTATGCCAGGGAGTTTTTCAACTGAAACACTCAAATCAGGCTGGTCAAATTAAGAAGTCTTAGGATGACTAATGTCACACCCCCACCTCTCGTCACCTGAGATGATGTCATAAGTCTCATTCTATTGGTTGCGGAAGCATAGTGGTGATGTCTCAGAGATGAGGGGTGACTTACTTGAACCAATATCACAGCACACAGATTTACTTAAAATAAGAATAATACATTACAAAGGTTTTGTCAATACAGTAACATGACAACTTAGTTTACTACCCAAACTAAACTCCTTAATTACATAAGTGTGACGTGCATCCTCACCGTGTTATCACCGTTGACCTGCAAAAATGTTAAGTTTGAAACGTCAGCACAAAGCTGGTGAGTTCGACAGTTCAATTTAAAACCATATGATATGATAAGTAGGTTCTCCAAAAAGTTTCAGTTCATGATAACCATGGGACCCGTATCTAGTTCCTTTCGGACAGTTGTTTGTTCTCGAAGATACTACCCGTCGGTAGATATCTTAATGCCTCATTATCTTAATGTCTATCACTAACATTAAGAAGTTGTTATGGAAACAGGTACCAAACATTCACACCAGGGGAGATGCAATCCTCCCAGCAAATGGGTTGTCAGCCAATAGTACTATCAATGGTTCCTGTTCGGCCGCACATGGGTTCACTAGATACAGTTCACGAATGAGGACTTTTGATACTGTGATAGTTGTTACTAACGGCAAAATCCCATGAAATCACACAAAAAGTCACATGAAATCACACAGATATCAGTGATGCATATCATATGTTCAGAAAATGAGTTACAGAGTACCCCGATGTTTATAAAACGTTAAAAAGAAAAGGGGTTGTACGAAACTCACTTGATGTCTCAAAGCAGTAGAAACACACGCAACTGGTGCTATTGATAAGATTCTGCATTAGTTTATGTTTGATATGTTATTTATGTTTTAACTTGCTAATTAAATCGTTTTGAACGTCCCAATGTCCAAGACATTGCCTTAACAGTCATCAGTCAGTGTTTAGTATTTAATTACATAATTTAATGTAATATCATACAATGTATGATAATGTAGGAACCTATACTGATTCAGGTTCCTAATACTAAGTTGATGACTCACTTGATTAATCAGTATGATCTCAGATTAACCAAATAGTTAATGTTGTTGATTATAATACTGAAATAGTCTCTAGAAAGTTTAATGGCTTAAGAATGATTAATCCTTGTTATTGATTACCCAAATATCATGAAATATCACAATGTAATGTTAGAGTAGGTTTAATAACCATGTTTAACATACTAATCTGACTGTTATCAGAAACATTGGATAATCGTTCCAATGAGTATGTTAATGATTGTGATTAGTTTAAAACACTCAACTTTCACGTTGCATGTTAAAGATTAATCAAACTAATCACATACATAGTCACAACCAAATGGTTTAAACCATTATAACCATTGTTATGATTCCATGCAAACCGGGCATTACAACGGCTCAAAACAAGGATTTACCCGTTAACAGTTCGAGTTTGTCAATCAGAATCAATCCTAGCCATCATCTAGGCAATAATCAACAACCCTAACTATATCATAACGTTCAAAATCAAGATTTAATCACTAAAATTAAACCAGAAGGTTTAGAATTAACCATTACCTAATCTGGAGGAGTTCTGCGGATAGAAAGATGATCTGAACTTGTTTTAACACTCCTTTATGCATTCCACGTGATCAAAAGCTTGAAAACTGATGATTTGAAGGTTGGATGACTGAAATCTTCGAAGGTGGTGGCTGTGTCGTCGAGAGGAAGGAAGAAAATGGGATAAGAACAAGAAAGTTGATTTTTTATCAACTTGCTCGACTGATCACACCCAGGCGTATCGCCTAGTCACCTGCACCCACTCCAGGCGTACCGCGCGGAAGAAGGAGAACCAGATATTTTTGGTGGGATCCGCGCGCATCGCCTGGGTTATTCACCCGACCTGGGGCGTACCGTCCCAGGGCTATTTCACCTGTTTTTCGACGAAATCTTCTTTTCGCGATTCCGGACAATCCGTAACTCCGTTTCGCGCACCGTTTTCGCCTACGTTCATCATTTTTCGCATACTATCATCCCATATTAATTTCGGCGACCAATTCAGCGCGGATTTTAAACACGATCAAATGTGCTTGATACGTTGCTGACGTAATTCTTCATACCTGGTTATCACAGTCTCCTCCTGTTAGAAAAATTTCGTCCCGAAATTTAGGAAAAACTTACTTGATAACCATTGATCATGAAAATAGGTGTGGGTATTTCTGTTTCATCTGATCTTCGCGTTCCCACGTATATTCGGGTCCACGCTGTGAATTCCATCGAATTTTGACAATAGGTATGCGACTACGTTTAAGTACCTTCACTTCTCGATCCATTACTTCAACTGGTTCTTCTCTGAATTGAAGTTTCTCATCAATTTGAATTTCTTTCAGAGGTACGATCAAAGATTCATCGGTTAAGCACTTCTTCAGATTTGATACATGAAAAACATCATGAATGTTGCCGAGTTCAGGAGGTAATTCAAGTCTGTAGGCCACTGATCCGATTCGCTCAAGAATTTTGAATGGTCCTACAAATCTTGGTGAAAGTTTACCTCTCTTTCCAAATCTGAAGATACCCCTCCATGGTGAAACTTTCAACATTACAAGATCACCGACTTGAAATTCCAAGGGTCTACGACGATTGTCAGCATAACTCTTTTGTCGATCGCGTGCGGCTTTAATTCGTTCTTGAATAAGTGCGATCTTATCAGTTGTTTCTTGAATAAGCTCTGGGCCTATGATTCGATTTTCACCTACCTCCGACCAACAGACAGGTGATCTACATTTGCGTCCATAGAGTGCTTCAAATGGTGCGCATTGAATACTGGTATGATAGCTGTTGTTATATGAGAACTCAACAAGTGGAAGATGAACATCCCAGCTACCACCAAAATCAATCACATAGCTTCTGAGCATATCTTCCAGAGTTTGATTGGTTCGTTCCGTTTGCCCATCTGTTTGTGGATGATAAGCTGTGCTCATATTGATTTGAGTGCCCAAAGCATTCTGAAGAGTTAGCCAAAATCGTGATGTGAATCGACTCTCTCTGTTAGAAATGATAGAGATTGGTACTCCATGACGGGATACAATCTCGTTAATATAGAGTTTAGCGAGTCGATCCATAGAGTAATCTTCTCGGATGGGAATGAAATGCGCAGATTTAGTAAGGCGATCAACGATAACCCATATAGAGTCATGATTATGCGATGTTCTGGGTAGTTTAATGATAAAATCCATAGAGATCTGCTCCCATTTCCACATGGGTATCTCCGGTTGCTGTAATAACCCAGAAGGACGTTGATGTTCAGCCTTAACTTTTAAACATGTTAAGCATCGACCCACGTATTCTGCTATGTGTTTCTTCATTCCAGACCACCAATAAAAATCTTTAAGATCTTTATACATTTTGTCAGCACCTGGATGAATAGAATACCTTGATTTGTGCGCCTCATCCAAGATGATTGTTCTTGATTTACCGAATAAAGGAACCCAAATTCGGTTTTTGAAATACAACACCCCATCAGTCTTGACTCCCAGTTTCTTATCTAATCCCTTTAGTCCCTCAGCAGAATAGTTCATTGCTTGTAAAGCTTGTTGCTGAGCTTCTTTAATCTGAGGAATTAGACTAGTTTTAATGGTCATTCCTAACGCTTTCACACGTAACGGTTTGACTCGTTCTTTGCGACTTAAAGCATCGGCTACAACATTCGCCTTGCCTGGGTGATAACGAATTTCACAATCATAATCATTCAATAGTTCTACCCATCGCCTTTGTCGCATGTTTAACATCTTCTGATCTAGAATGTATTGAAGACTTTTGTGGTCAGTGTATATAATACACTTGGTTCCGTACAAATAGTGTCTCCAAATCTTGAGTGCAAACACCACTGCACCAAGTTCTAGATCATGAGTGGTATAATTCTTCTCGTGTACCTTTAATTGTCGAGAAGCGTAAGCAATCACTTTTTCGTTCTGCATTAAAACACACCCCAAACCTTGGCGAGAAGCATCACAATACACTATGAAGTTATCGATACCTTCCGGTAATGCCAAGATAGGTGCGTGGCAGAGTTTGTGTTTTAACAGTTGGAAAGCCTCCTCCTGTTGAGAACCCCATATAAACGGTTGATTTTTCTGTGTCAATGTGGTCAATGGCAGAGCTATCTTTGAAAAATTATTGATAAATCGACGATAATAACCTGCCAGCCCTAGAAATTGACGTATTTCTGTTGGGGTTCGCGGGGTTTCCCACTGTTACACAGCCTTAATCTTGCTGGGATCTACCTGAATACCGTTTTGATTCACTACGTGCCCAAGAAATTGCACTTCTCGTAACCAGAACTCACACTTGGAGAACTTGGCATATAGTTTTTCACGTGCCAATAGTTCTAAGATCAGTTTCAAATGTTGAGCATGTTCTTGTTGGTTTCGAGAATAAATAAGAATATCATCAATAAATACAATCACAAACTTATCCAAGTAAGGCCTACATACCCGATTCATAAGATCCATAAAAACTGCAGGTGCATTTGTTAATCCAAACGGCATTACTAGAAATTCATAATGCCCGTAACGAGTTCGGAATGCAGTTTTTGGAACATCATCTTCATGCACTCGTAACTGATGATATCCGGATCTCAAATCAATCTTTGAAAAGTAGGTAGCGCCTTGAAGTTGATCGAACAAATCATCTATACGTGGCAATGGATAACGGTTTTTGATTGTTAATTTATTGAGCTCCCGGTAGTCAATACACATCCTGAATGATCCATCCTTCTTTTTCACAAAGAGGACTGGTGCACCCCAAGGTGAGAAACTAGGTCTAATAAAACCCTTGTCTAACAGTTCCTGCAGTTGACCTGAAAGCTCTTGCATCTCTGAGGGTGCTAAACGATAAGGAGCTTTAGCCACAGGTGCTGCACCTGGAATCAGATCAATTCGAAATTCCACTTGCCTCACTAGGGGTAATCCTGATATATCGTCAGGAAAGACTTCAGGAAAGTCCTTGACTACTGGAATATCTTCGATACGTTTTTGTGAAGAGCTGTTATTGATCACATATGCTAAAAAGGCCGGACACCCTTTCCGTAAACACTTCTGCGTTTACATACAAGAAATGATACCCAGTTTTCTACCAGCTTGTTCACCTTGAACTAACAGTGTGTTACCGTCAGGTAAAGGAACACGAATCACCTTAGTTTGACATATTATTTCAGCTTGGTTAATGGAAAGCCACTCCATACCGACAACGACATCAAAACTCCCAAGCTCAATAGGAAGTAAATCAATATTGAAAAGATGATCATTCAGATTCAAGGAACATCCTTGAATGACACTGTTAGTTTTGATTAACTTGCCATTAGCAAGTTCAATAACGTAAGGAGTTTCTAGTTCTACCGCAGGCAATGAAAGTAATAATGCAAATTCAGGAGAGATAAAACTCTTATCTGCCCCCGTATCAAAGAGAACTGATGCATACAGATTATTGAGTAGGAACGTACCAGTTACAATGTTAGCATCATGTCTCGCCTCGGTAGCACCAATCTGGAAAGCTCTCCCTCTAGCTTCATTCCCCGGATTGGTGTTGTTATTGTTTGGACAATTTCTTATCAAGTGATCAGGACTCCCACACTTGTAACACGACTTGTTTGTTTGAGTGGTTGGTTGTGGTGCTTGATTTGGTTGGCGCGCAGGCAAGTTGCAATACTTGGTGTAGTGCCCAATTCTATTACAGTTGACACAAGTAGGACACTGTCCAGTATGATGAAATAAACACCGAGTACATTTAGGTGCCTGTCCAACATAGTTTTTCCTCTCAGGAATAACCGCACCATAGTTTGTCACAGTTTGTTTGCCCTGGTTGATCTCAGCCGGAGCTCTCGCCTTAGGTTTACCAAACCACTTTCGTTTGGTACCTTTAGAAACACTAGAGGTACCGATATCGCTACGGCCCCCGGCCGTCTGAGTTTTTGTTACCAACATACCACTCCTTACCGCCTCATCGGTAAGCTTAGTGGTCAACAGAATTGCACGTTTGAGGGTTGTGGTTTCTGCTGCAGTTACCATTCCCCGAATCTGAGGAACCAAACCCTTAATATACTTCTCGATCAATGCTGCTTCAGTAGGAAACATATCGGGAAGTAAACATGTGAGTTCATGAAAACGATGAGTATACGCTAAACAGTCAGCTCCAATCATCGAGTGATTCCAGAATTCCTCCTGGAGCTTTTGTATTTCGGTGAGTGGGCAGTACTCTGATCTAATCAGAGTTTTAAATTCATTCCAGCCCATTGAGTCGACTGTAGCTGAGCCCAACGTTTTTGCCTGGGTATTCCACCAGGTCAAAGCTGATTCTTTAAAAGAGCAGGCAGCATAAGACACTTTATGCTCCTCTAAACACTGGCTAATTTTCAATTTTGTTTCCATTTCCTCTATCCACCTTAACAATCCAGCAGCTCCTTCCTTGCCAGTGAAAGTAGGAGGGTTACAGGAAGCGAAATACTTATATGTGCATCCCTGTCGTGGTGGATCAGGAACCGTTGTAGTTGTACCGGCAGTTCTATTAGTTTCCACGTTGCCACCAGTAGCATTATGTTCAGTATGGTTGTGATCCCCACCCGAACCCGTAGCTACATGAGGTTGGTGTTGTATCAAAACACCACATGCAGATAATTGTTCACGCACAATTCATGCAATCATTGCTTCGTTTGATTCGGATCCACTTGCACCTGCAGGTGGAATAGGGTTTGCTCCCAGATTCACTGGTGGAGCAGTATTTGTTTCCAGATTAACCTGTGGATCTGGATTGGATTCAGTATTTACTGGTGGACCTTGATTTAGCTCCGGGTTAGTAATGTTCCTGATAGATTTCCTTGCCGGTCGACCTCGTTTGGGAGCCATTATTCTGCTCACATGCAGACAAACTCAGGTCAGTTCAAGAACATTAAATATATAACCCCTTTGATCACATAAATTCAATCATATTCAGTTATACTGAAACTTTATGAAATTGAAAATGTGATTATAGTAAATACAGTATAACTACTTGGCATAATCCCAATATGTTCTCAATAACCCGTGATTATACAAATGTTGGTAGTTATACTTAGTCCTACATTCAAAAACATGTCATATCATCACTCAGCTCATTGCTTCGTGATATTAATACTGATATGTTATTATTTACATGTTTTTGAATATCAGATCATGTAAGACATTGAAACGTTGCCACACAGGACTTTGATATGTTGCCACACAGTACTTTGAAATGTTGTCACACAGACAATTGAAATGTTGCCACAAGGGACTTTGATATGATGCCACACAGGACTTTGATATGTTGCCTCACAGGACTTTGAAATGTTGTCACACAGGACTTTGAAATGTTGCCACACAGGACTTTGATATGGTGCCACACAGGACTTTGAAATGTTGCCACACAGGACTTTGATATGGTGCCACACAGGACTTTGAAATGTTGCCACACAGGACTTTGAAATGTTGCCACACATGGGCTTTGAAATATTGCCACACAAGGGCTTTGATATGTTGCCACACAGGACTTTGATATGTTTGTCACACAGACAATTGAAATGTTGCCACAAGGGACTTTGATATGATGCCATACAGGACTTTGATATGTTGCCACACAGGACTTTGAAATGTTGCCACACATGGGCTTTGAAATATTGCCACACAAGGGCTTTGATATGTTGCCACACAGGACTTTGATATGTTTGTCACACAGACAATTGAAATGTCGCCACAATGGACTTTGATATGATGCCACACAGGACTTTGAAATGTTGCCACACATGGGCTTTGAAATTGTACCGCACAGGATTTTGAAACGTTACCACACAGGATTTTGATATAGTACCACACAGGATTTTGAAACGTTACCACACAGGATTTTGATATAGTACCACACAGGATTTTGAAACGTTACCACACAGGATTTTGATATAGTACCACACAGGATTTTGAAATTGTACCACACAGGATTTTGAAACGTTACCTCACACAAACAATAGATATGTTCTTGTACAGTATGACTCTCGTTCTGTACTTCGATACATTGTCGTATAGGCAATAGATAAATCTGTTCGCATACAGTATTGCTCCAGTACTGTATTTTAGCGATAGATATGTTCTCACAATGAATTGTTCACCCATGAGGTATTCAAAGATGATACCACAATAGGTTTTCAGAGATGATACCTCAATAGGTATTCAGAGATAATAAGTGAGATCACTATATACTCCATAACCTGCCTCATCCTATCCTCTATAATTCTTGTATAAATCTGGACTCTCTGAGGTGATGGCCTTCTAGCCAGTTTTCCCGCATAGGTATCTTTATCAGATATCTGTGGATGTGGTGGCGTGTGTAAAATCTGAGGTACCACCAAGGATACTGCAGAAGATGCTTCTGACGGATCTGAGTCAGAACTTGAGCTGAGACTCGGCGTATCATCCAGAGTCACATATTGAATCTGCCAATATATGTAGCATTCGTGTGGTTTTTCATTGATATACAGACAAAATTTACAGATCAATGTCATGAAGTAAATATTGAATAATAGTATTCAACATAATCATGATATGAGACGTCATCCCTTCTTAACACAACCATTCGTTCCTTTAGTTCTTACTGTTCTGCTTGAATTAAATCAAATTAGAATGCACGCGTGTTGCGAATTTCAGTTATGCTGGCCACTCATAACTGAGATCCGCACCACCTGATTATCCTAAATTAATTCAAAACAAGTTTTGTTCGTTATTAGTGTGTCGGTGCTCTCTGTGTCACTACTCGAGCCTATGGTTATAGTCTAAGTCTCTAAGTCAACCTAATTCTCTATAACCTGTGGCTCTGATACCACCCTGTCACACCCCCACCTCTCGTCACCTGAGATGATGTCATAAGTCTCATTCTATTGGTTGCGGAAGCATAGTGGTGATGTCTCAGAGATGAGGGGTGACTTACTTGAACCAATATCACAGCACACAGATTTACTTAAAATAAGAATAATACATTACAAAGGTTTTGTCAATACAGTAACATGACAACTTAGTTTACTACCCAAACTAAACTCCTTAATTACATAAGTGTGACGTGCATCCTCACCGTGTTATCACCGTTGACCTGCAAAAATGTTAAGTTTGAAACGTCAGCACAAAGCTGGTGAGTTCGACAGTTCAATTTAAAACCATATGATATGATAAGTAGGTTCTCCAAAAAGTTTCAGTTCATGATAACCATGGGACCCGTATCTAGTTCCTTTCGGACAGTTGTTTGTTCTCGAAGATACTACCCGTCGGTAGATATCTTAATGCCTCATTATCTTAATGTCTATCACTAACATTAAGAAGTTGTTATGGAAACAGGTACCAAACATTCACACCAGGGGAGATGCAATCCTCCCAGCAAATGGGTTGTCAGCCAATAGTACTATCAATGGTTCCTGTTCGGCCGCACATGGGTTCACTAGATACAGTTCACGAATGAGGACTTTTGATACTGTGATAGTTGTTACTAACGGCAAAATCCCATGAAATCACACAAAAAGTCACATGAAATCACACAGATATCAGTGATGCATATCATATGTTCAGAAAATGAGTTACAGAGTACCCCGATGTTTATAAAACGTTAAAAAGAAAAGGGGTTGTACGAAACTCACTTGATGTCTCAAAGCAGTAGAAACACACGCAACTGGTGCTATTGATAAGATTCTGCATTAGTTTATGTTTGATATGTTATTTATGTTTTAACTTGCTAATTAAATCGTTTTGAACGTCCCAATGTCCAAGACATTGCCTTAACAGTCATCAGTCAGTGTTTAGTATTTAATTACATAATTTAATGTAATATCATACAATGTATGATAATGTAGGAACCTATACTGATTCAGGTTCCTAATACTAAGTTGATGACTCACTTGATTAATCAGTATGATCTCAGATTAACCAAATAGTTAATGTTGTTGATTATAATACTGAAATAGTCTCTAGAAAGTTTAATGGCTTAAGAATGATTAATCCTTGTTATTGATTACCCAAATATCATGAAATATCACAATGTAATGTTAGAGTAGGTTTAATAACCATGTTTAACATACTAATCTGACTGTTATCAGAAACATTGGATAATCGTTCCAATGAGTATGTTAATGATTGTGATTAGTTTAAAACACTCAACTTTCACGTTGCATGTTAAAGATTAATCAAACTAATCACATACATAGTCACAACCAAATGGTTTAAACCATTATAACCATTGTTATGATTCCATGCAAACCGGGCATTACAACGGCTCAAAACAAGGATTTACCCGTTAACAGTTCGAGTTTGTCAATCAGAATCAATCCTAGCCATCATCTAGGCAATAATCAACAACCCTAACTATATCATAACGTTCAAAATCAAGATTTAATCACTAAAATTAAACCAGAAGGTTTAGAATTAACCATTACCTAATCTGGAGGAGTTCTGCGGATAGAAAGATGATCTGAACTTGTTTTAACACTCCTTTATGCATTCCACGTGATCAAAAGCTTGAAAACTGATGATTTGAAGGTTGGATGACTGAAATCTTCGAAGGTGGTGGCTGTGTCGTCGAGAGGAAGGAAGAAAATGGGATAAGAACAAGAAAGTTGATTTTTTATCAACTTGCTCGACTGATCACACCCAGGCGTATCGCCTAGTCACCTGCACCCACTCCAGGCGTACCGCGCGGAAGAAGGAGAACCAGATATTTTTGGTGGGATCCGCGCGCATCGCCTGGGTTATTCACCCGACCTGGGGCGTACCGTCCCAGGGCTATTTCACCTGTTTTTCGACGAAATCTTCTTTTCGCGATTCCGGACAATCCGTAACTCCGTTTCGCGCACCGTTTTCGCCTACGTTCATCATTTTTCGCATACTATCATCCCATATTAATTTCGGCGACCAATTCAGCGCGGATTTTAAACACGATCAAATGTGCTTGATACGTTGCTGACGTAATTCTTCATACCTGGTTATCACAACTAAACACTCATGTAATTTAAAATAGCTCCTAACTAACATTTGGCAAATAAGTTCAAGTGTTAAATCCGTGTCATTTAAATAATTTGTTTCGATAACACCCTGTTGGGCCGGTAAAATGAGAACAAAATGTCTTGGAATACTTTGTCTCCCCTTTAGTCTTTTTTTCACCTCCTTATTGACTTCCTAAAACACAAAAATTCAAATCGAGTTTAATGTGGCAAAACAAATTGACCATTAAATTAATGTGATTAAAAACATCACCTGATCATTAGATGATACACACCAGATTCCATCCGTAAAACTTTTCCCAGGGATTTTTTCAACTGAAACACTAAGCTCCGGCTGGTCAAATGAAGAACAAAGTGTCTTAGGATTACTAACACTTACGTAATTCTAAATAGCACCTAACTAATACTTGGTAAATAAGTTCAAGTGTTTAGCCTGTGACTTTTTTATAATTAGTTTCGATAGTACGTTGTTGGTTTCGTCGAATAAGAACAAAATGTTTTCGAATACCTTGTCTCCCTTTAGTCTTTGTCTTCACCTCCTTATTGACTTCCTAAAACACAAATAATACAAATAGATATTAATGTGGCAAAACAAATTGACCAATTAAAATCATGTGATTAAAAACATCACGTGATCATTAGATGATACACACGAGATTCCACCTGTAAAACTTTTGCTAGGGATTTTTTCAACGGAAACACTCACAGCACGCTGGTCAAATGAAGAGCAAAGTGTCTTAGGATGACTGAACACTCATGTACTTCAAAATAGCACCTAACTAATTTTAGGAAAATAAGTTCAATAGTCTAACCTGTGTCTTTTATACAATTAGTTTCGATAATACCTTGCTCGCTTGTCAATTAAGAACAGAATGACTTGAATGTCTTGTCTCCCCTTTAGTCTTTTATTCACCTGCTTATTGACCATCTAAAACACAATAATTCAAATATAGTTAAATGTGGCAAAACAAATTGACCAAATAAAATAGTGTAATTAAAAACATCACCTGATTATTAGATGATACACTAGAGATTCCATCTGTAAAACTTATGCCAGGGAGTTTTTCAACTGAAACACTCAAATCAGGCTGGTCAAATTAAGAAGTCTTAGGATGACTAAACACTCATGTAATTTAAAATAGCTCCTAACTAACATTTGGCAAATAAGTTCAAGTGTTAAATCCGTGTCATTTAAATAATTAGTTTCGATAACACCCTGTTGGGCCAGTAAAATGAGAACAAAATGTCTTGGAATACCGTGTCTCCCCGTTAGTCTTTTTTTCACCTCCTTATTGACTTCCTAAAACACAAAAATTCAAATCGAGTTTAATGTGGCAAAACAAATTGACCATTAAATTAATGTGATTAAAAACATCACCTGATCATTAGATGATACACACCAGATTCCATCCGTAAAACTTTTGCCAGGGATTTTTTCAACTGAAACACTAAGCTCCGGCTGGTCAAATGAAGAACAAAGTGTCTTAGGATTACTAACACTTACGTAATTCTAAATAGCACCTAACTAATACTTGGTAAATAAGTTCAAGTGTTTAGCCTGTGACTTTTTTATAATTAGTTTCGATAGTACCTTGTTGGTTTCGTCGAATAAGAACAAAATGTTTTCGAATACCTTGTCTCCCTTTAGTCTTTGTCTTCACCTCCTTATTGACTTCCTAAAACACAAATAATACAAATAGAGATTAATGTGGCAAAACAAATTGACCAATTAAAATCATGTGATTAAAAACATCACGTGATCATTAGATGATACACACGAGATTCCACCTGTAAAACTTTTGCTAGGGATTTTTTCAACGGAAACACTCAGAGCACGCTGGTCAAATGAAGAGCAAAGTGTCTTAGGATGACTGAACACTCATGTACTTCAAAATAGCACCTAACTAATTTTAGGAAAATAAGTTCAATAGTCTAACCTGTGTCTTTTATACAATTAGTTTCGATAATACCTTGCTCGCTTGTCAATTAAGAACAGAATGACTTGAATGTCTTGTCTCCCCTTTAGTCTTTTATTCACCTGCTTATTGACCATCTAAAACACAATAATTCAAATATAGTTAAATGTGGCAAAACAAATTGACCAAATAAAATAGTGTAATTAAAAACATCACCTGATTATTAGATGATACACTAGAGATTCCATCTGTAAAACTTATGCCAGGGAGTTTTTCAACTGAAACACTCAAATCAGGCTGGTCAAATTAAGAAGTCTTAGGATGACTAAACACTCATGTAATTTAAAATAGCTCCTAACTAACATTTGGCAAATAAGTTCAAGTGTTAAATCCGTGTCATTTAAATAATTAGTTTCGATAACACCCTGTTGGGCCAGTAAAATGAGAACAAAATGTCTTGGAATACCGTGTCTCCCCTTTAGTTTTTTTTTCACCTCCTTATTGACTTCCTAAAACACAAAAATTCAAATCGAGTTTAATGTGGCAAAACAAATTGACCATTAAATTAATGTGATTAAAAACATCACCTGATCATTAGATGATACTGATACGAACTTGGTTATGGAATCGGGTCAGATCATGGGTCGGATTAGTTTGGAGCTGTATATTGGTTTAGGGGCAGAACGGCGAGATGGATGGCGGGATTATTCGAAGTTTCAAAAGCTGGGAATGGGGTCATCCACGATCTGAGAGAGTGAGAGTAGTGGGGGACATGAGTAACTGCTTTATAAACTATATATGTTTACGTAGTGTATTTTTTGTGGTGTGTGTTTTTTAATTAGACTTTTGTCTTTGTATTGGGAGATTTGCCCTTCTCGAATCGGGCCGACTATCGTGTTATTTCGTATTTGTGATTTAATCGAATTCTGGGTTCTATCATTGGTTCCATTGCCGGGAAACGTGATGGCACCATATACCTGGAGTAATCCACTCGAGGGCGGCCGTTATAACTCCGGCTATCTTACTGCCCAATTGGCAGTCATTATTGCTCGATTAGACTCTCTGGTAGCCTTGAAGGAAGATATTGCAGCAATCAAGGCTTGTATGGAGAACAAGGAACCTCAGGATGAACCTCAAAGGCAACTGACAGATCTCGTCAAGGAGGAAGGTACCGTCAACATTTCTAGTGATGATGACGCTGGATCTGAGCATGTTTTAGATGATGTTCACGTGACGCCAGGACACTACTCGGAATCTCAAAATCAAAAAATTTTGAGCATTCAATCGTGTGTTAATACATCGCCTATGAACACAAGGCTTAAAGATCTGTCGGCGTATAAAGAGGCAAATCCATATGCTACTTTCAAAGATTTTTTTCGATTGCAATTTTATAAAAGTTGGGAGGATGCCTCAAAATTATCATCAATTTCCAGAAACAAATGGCCACCTAGCGGAAGACTCTCCAAGCAAAAGCCACGTGTGGATCCAAAGAGAACAGAGGATGGGACACCTCCTTATTTGGAAAATGATCGACCGCCTCAATTGCGTGGGCAAATGGGCTGTACCGTTTTCCAAGCAGCAAACAAGTTACTTGGAGGTGCTAGGATAATTGAAAACTCGACACGAATTCGTCTTGTAATTGAGCATGTGGATAAACTAATAACTGTAAAAGCCTATTTTCATCGTACATACTTGCTCGCACCATACTTTTCATTACCCAGACCTCCTGAACGAGTTCAAAGGATTGAAGGTGCACCACATGACAACCAAAATTCTGCAACTTTTCATCACCTTGCCATCGCCTTATAAGGAGCGATTCACTGGATGGGTAGCTCCCTTTTCACATACCCGACTTGAGGGGAAGTCGTTTTTCCGGGCGCGTAGTATTGATACGAACTCGGTTATGGAATCGGGTCAGATCATGGGTCGGATTAGTTTGGAGCTGTATATTGGATTAGGGGCAGAACGGCGAGATGGATGGCGGGATTATTCGAAGTTTCAAAAGCTGGGAATGGGGTCATCCACGATCTGAGAGAGTGAGAGTAGTGGGGGACATGAGTAACTGCTTTATAAACTATATATGTTTACGTATTGTATTTTTTGTGGTGTGTGTTTTTTAATTAGACTTTTGTCTTTGTATTGGGAGATTGACCTTCTCGAATCGGGCCGACTATCGTGTTATTTCGTATTTGTGGTTTAATCGAATTCTGGGTTGTATCAGATACACACCAGATTCCATTCGTAAAACTTTTGCTAGGGATTTTTTCGACTGAAACACTAAGCTCCGGCTGGTCAAATGAAGAACAAAGTGTCTTAGGAAGACTAACACTTATGTAATTCTAAATAGCGCCTAACTAATACTTGGTAAATAAGTTCAAGTGTTTAACCTGTGACTTTTTTATAATTAGTTTCGATAGTACCTTGTTGGGTTCGTCGAATAAGAACAAAATGTTTTCGAATACCTTGTCTCCCTTTAGTCATTGTCTTCACCTCCTTATTGACTTCCTAAAACACAATAATACAAATAGAGATTAATGTGCCAAAAGAAATTGACCAACTAAAATCATGTGATTAAAAACATCACGTGATCATTAGATGATACACACCAGATCCCATCTGTAAAACTTTTGCTAGGGATTTTTTCAACAGAAACACTCAGAGCACGCTGGTCAAAGGAAGAGCAAAGTGTCTTAGGATGACTGAACACTCATGTACTTCAAAATAGCACCTAACTAATTTTAGGAAAATAAGTTCAATAGTCTAACCTGTGTCTTTTATACAATTAGTTTCGACAATACCTTGCTCGCTTGTCAATTAAGAACAGAATGACTTGCATCTCTTGTCTCCCCTTTAGTCTTTTATTCACCTGCTTATTGACCTCCTAAAACACTATAATTAAAATATAGTTAAATGTGGCAAAACAAATTGACCAAATAAAATAGTGTAATTAAAAACATCACCTGATCATTAGATGATACACTAGAGATTCCATCTGTAAAACTTATGCCAGGGAGTTTTTCAACTGAAAAACTCAAATCAGGCTGGTCAAATTAAGAAGTCTTAGCATGACTAAACACTCATGTAATTTAAAATAGCACCTAACTAACATTTGGCAAATAAGTTCAAGTGTTAAATCCGTGTCATTTAAATAACTAGTTTCGATAACACCCTGTTGGGCCGGTAAAATGAGAACAAAATGTCTTGGAATACCGTGTCTCCCCTTTAGTCTTCTTTTCACCTCCTTATTGACTTCTCAAAACACAAAAATTCAAATCAAGTTTAATGTGGCAAAACAAATTGACCATTAAATTAACGTGATTAAAAACATCACCTGATCATTAGATGATACACACCAGATTCCATCCGTAAAACTTTTGCCAGGGATTTTTTCAACAGAAACACTAAGCTCCGGCCGGTCAAATTAAGAACAAAGTGTCTTAGGATGACTAACACTTACGTAATTCTAAATAGCACCTAACTAATACTTGGTAAATAAGTTCAAGTGTTTAGCCTGTGACTTTTTTATAATTAGTTTCGATAGTACCTTGTTGGTTTCGTCGAATAAGAGCAAAATGTTTTCGAATACCTTGTCTCCCTTTAGTCTTTGTCTTCAC
Organism: Mikania micrantha; assembly: GCA_009363875.1. Taxonomy (NCBI): domain Eukaryota; kingdom Viridiplantae; phylum Streptophyta; class Magnoliopsida; order Asterales; family Asteraceae; genus Mikania; species Mikania micrantha. The sequence continues at coordinate 54,402,304 of CM018689.1, forward strand.
CTCCTTATTGACTTCCTAAAACACAATAATACAAATAGAGATTAATGTGGCAAAACAAATTGACCAATTAAAATCATGTGATTAAAAACATCACGTGATCATTAGATGATACACACCAGATTCCATCTGTAAAACTTTTGCTAGGGATTTTTTCAACAGAAACACTCAGAGCACGCTGGTCAAATGAAGAGCAAAGTGTCTTAGGATGACTGAACACTCATGTACTTCAAAATAGCACCTAACTAATTTTAGGAAAATAAGTTCAATAGTCTAACCTGTGTCTTTTATACAATTAGTTTCGATAATACCTTGCTCGCTTGTCAATTAAGAACAGAATGACTTGAATATCTTGTCTCCCCTTTAGTCTTTTATTCACCTGCTTATTGACCTCCTAAAACACAATAATTCAAATGAAGTTAAATGTGGCAAAACAAATTGACCAAATAAAATAGTGTAATTAAAAACATCACCTGATCATTAGATGATACACTAGAGATTCCATCTGTAAAACTTATGCCAGGGAGTTTTTCAACTGAAACACTCAAATCAGGCTGGTCAAATTAAGAAGTCTTAGGATGACTAAACACTCATGTAATTTAAAATAGCTCCTAACTAACATTTGGCAAATAAGTTCAAGTGTTAAATCCGTGTCATTTAAATAATTAGTTTCGATAACACCCTGTTGGGCCGGTAAAATGAGAACAAAATGTCTTGGAATACCGTGTCTCCCCTTTAGTCTTTTTTTCACCCCCTTATTGACTTCCTAAAACACAAAAATTCAAATAGAGTTTAATGTGTCAAAACAAATTGACCATTAAATTAATGTGATTAAAAACATCACCTGATCATGAGATGATACACACCAGATTCCATCCGTAAAACTTTTGCCAGGGATTTTTTCAACTGAAACACTAAGCTCCGGCTGGTCAAATGAAGAACAAAGTGTCTTAGGATGACTAACACTTATGTAATTCTAAATAGCGCCTAACTAATACTTGGTAAATAAGTTCAAGTGTTTAACCTGTGACTTTTTTATAATTAGTTTTGATAGTACCTTGTTGGGTTCGTCGAATAAGAACAAAATGTTTTCGAATACCTTGTCTCCCTTTAGTCTTTGTCTTCACCTCCTTATTGACTTCCTAAAACACAATAATACAAATAGAGATTAATGTGGCAAAAGAAATTGACCAATTAAAATCATGTGATTAAAAACATCACGTGATCATTAGATGATACACACCAGATCCCATCTGTAAAAATTTTGCTAGGGATTTTTTCAACAGAAACACTCAGAGCACGCTGGTCAAAGGAAGAGCAAAGTGTTTTAGGATGACTGAACACTCATGTACTTAAAAATAGCACCTAACTAATTTTTGGAAAATAACTTCAATAGTCTAACCTGTGTCTTTTATACAATTAGTTTCGACAATACCTTGCTCGTTTGTCAATTAAGAACAGAATGACTTGAATATCTTGTCTCCCCTTTAGTCTTTTATTCACCTGCTTATTGACCTCCTAAAACACTATAATTCAAATATAGTTAAATGTGGCAAAACAAATTGACCAAATAAAATAGTGTAATTAAAAACATCACCTGATCATTAGATGATACACTAGAGATTCCATTTGTAAAACTTATGCCAGGGAGTTTTTCAACTGAAAAACTCAAATCAGGCTGGTCAAATTAAGAAGTCTTAGGATGACTAAACACTCATGTAATTTAAAATAGCTCCTAACTTACATTTGGCAAATAAGTTCAAGTGTTAAATCCGTGTCATTTAAATAATTAGCTTCGATAACACCCTGCTGGGCCGGTAAAATGAGAACAAAATGTCTTGGAATACCGTGTCTCCCCTTTAGTCTTTGTTTTCACCTCCTTATTGACTTCCAAAAACACAAAAATTCAAATAGAGTTTAATGTGGCAAAACAAATATACCATTAAATTAATGTGATTAAAAACATCACCTGATCATTAGATGATACACACCAGATTCCATCCGTAAAACTTTTGCCAGGGATTTTTTCAACTGAAACACTAAGATCCGGCTGGTCAAATGAAGAACAAACTGTCTTAGGATGACTAACACTTATACGAATCAAAGAATAATGTCATCAATGTCAAGTTTGAATGAAGATTAAACATGCAGCGTCTATGAGAATTATTAAAAATAAAGCAGGCATAAGCACAGATATATTCAAAGTGAACCTAAATCTAAAGATCGTAGCAATTTCTGCTTGAAAAATCCATGACATGATGATGTAGATTTTAAGAAGAGGGAACTAAACAAGAAGCCAAGAACACTGAAATTTCTAAACTAATCGTTAACTAGAATGGATTATTCACATACAAGGAGAGCAAGAATCAGAATTAACCTCAAATTTTTCATTCAAGTCTATGAACGAAACAGTGTATCTGATCAGGGAATCGATGATCCTTTGGTCTCAAAACTTCTATTCGCAAAATACGCCTCGGCATCTATGATAACTCGCCGACGGAAAGAAGAGCCAATTTGGAGCAGAACTGTGAATAATTACATATCCAAAAGACGATCAAACCAAACTTCGTGTGTGTGTGTGTGAGAGAGGAAGAACTTGAAGAGCTTAAAAAAACTCAACGTGCGTGAAATTGGAGACCTAAATTTCTTAATTCTATGTGAAACCTAAGTCTCAAAATCATAGCAATTACTACTTGAGAAATCCGTAACATGATGAAGCAGATTTTATGAAAAGAGAAGCAAGGACACTGAAATTTCTAAATAAATCGTTACCAGAAGAAGAACAAGAATCAGAATCAAACCTCAAATTTTTAGTTCAAGTCGATGAACGAAACATATAATCATGGAATCGATGATCTTTCGGTTTCGGTGTCAAGCTTCAATTTGCGTAATACGCCTCGGCATCTTCAATCACTAGACGGCAAGGATGGATAATTTTGGAACAGAATTGTGAATAATTGTATATTCAAAATACGATCAAATCGAACTTCATGTGTGTGCGTGAGGAAGAACATGAAGAGCCATTTGGAATTTCCCGCAATTTGAAAGGAGATTTGTATAGTGGGTGATTTGGGGGATTTTCATTTGCGTTCACCGAAACGAGAATCTTGGAAGATTTGGAAATCCAAACAGAAATATCAAAAGTTTTTTAAATTTAATGCCAATTTAGCCGTTGGAGTAATATTAATTTTTTTGATTAAACTTCTCTTTTGCTCCCTGTGATTTGACAAAAGTAACAATTTTCATCCAAATTTTAAAATTTTGCAATTTTCCTCCATTAGTTTCAGAAAATTAACCAATTTTCATCCAAAGTCCATTTAAACTTTGGATGAAAATGGTTACTTTTGTCAAACCACATGGACTAAAATGTTAATTTTCTAAAACTAATGGAGGAAAATAGCAAAATTTCAAAATTTGGATGAAAATGGTTACTTTTGTCAAACCACGGGGAGCAAAAGAGAAGTTTACTTTAATTTTTTTAACGCAAAATTTATACAATTAAATTAGGTTTCTTCAAAATAAATATTTATTTAATATAATATTCAATTTTTACTTAATTTTATTAAACATTTAAATTATTTAAAATGTTAACAATTGTAAATAAACATATGGGTTTCTAGGCTAGTAAACTATATAAGAAAGTATATCTATCTATTTTAATAAGTAAAGCTTTATAATGACACATGATATGTTTTTATAGTACCTCAAATTTGATTTCCCTCCTCAGTCTCCTATTAAATACATAATCTATTAAATAATAATAATATTAGGTATTAGGTATATTTTATATAAATTTTTTAATTATATATATTTTAAACATTAAAATATATATTAATACTAAAAAACGCACTTAAAAAACAAATAAGATAAAATATTAAATTTTAAAAACAATTATTTAAATCGAAAGTTTTAAATAAAAACCATTAAAAATTTAGTTTTTAAAAAATATTTTTATTTTAATGCTTAAAGTATCAAGATAAAACATTAAAAAACAAATAAGATAAAATATTAAATTTTAAAAACAATTATTTAAATTGAAAATTTTAAATAAAAAAACATTAAAAATTTAGTTTTTAAAAAGTATTTTTATTTTAATGCTTAAAGTATTAAGTTTTTAATCATATTTTATATTAAAAAATATTTTATATTTTCTAAACTTTCATTAATATTATTTACTATACCTTTTTGTCAACCCGTGTTATAAACGGGTTGCTAACCTAGTTTCAAATAAAATGAGGTTTAGGCTAAACTGTTTTTAAGAAATGCACATATAATATATTGGTTGGTTCATTGGTAAGTTTGTAAACTTTAAAATTTTCATTCTCCTGTAAAAAATGCTCAAATTAGCAGCTCAATATTAAAGTAGGTTACGATCAACTACATGATTTAATAGTAGAATAGGCTCTACGCTATAGAGTGGCAAAAATCTTTTCTTTTTTGTTTTTTTTCCTTTAGTTGGTTTATTAGCTCAACAAAAGTTTAAAATCAAAGTTTTGGAACTACTTCGGGTTAATAACAAGTTATTGAGGATAAATGATCAGTCTGAAGGCATATTTAAATTGGTTCAATTCAAATTATACATGTTTCAAATCACTTACAACATAATTTAGGAGGGGAGACTAGTTGGCAAATAAGTTCAAGTATTTTACCTGTCGTTTTTATAATTGGTAACGATAATACCTTGTTGGGCTGGTCAAATGAGAAGAAGATGTCTTGAAATACCTTGTCTCCCCTTTAGTCTCTGTTTTCACCGCCGAATTGACTTCCTAAAACACAAACATTCAAATAGAGTTTAATGTGGCAATCCAAATAGACGAATTAAAATCAAGTGATTAAAAACATTACCTGATAAATAGAATAGGATGACTGATCTCTCATCAAAACAATATTGCTCCACTGACTAAAAAATACTAGATAATTAGATCATACACACCTTATTACATGAAGAACAAAGTGTCTAAGGATGACCGAACACTCATGTAATTCAAAACAGCACCCAACTAATAATAATTGCGTATAAAAAATTTAAAACGATAACAAAAGTTTGTGGGTAAGTCCAACCCAAACCACCTGTCTTCACCGGTTATCTATCCCAACAGCATTGCCCTCTCTATCTCTAACTAATAATAACGTAGCCAATAAATTGGCAAGCCAATCGATGCACATAAGAAAAATGCACCAGATTGTTTTTCTAGTCAATTTTCAGGACAAAAAAGGAACTATTTGCCAGATAAGTTCATGTGCTTGATCCACACATATAATACATTGCCTGAGTCTTTTTTTTTTATAATTAGCTATAATAATACCTTGATGGGGCGGGTACAAAATAGAACAATATGTCTTGAAATACCTCGGCTCTTCTTTAGTCATTGCATTTACCTGCTTCTTGACATCCTAAAACATCAATATTTCATAAAGAGATTAATATTGCAAAATAACTTGACTAATTAAAAACATGTGACAGAAAAACAACACATGTTAAATAGAGTAGGAAGACAAAACTCTCATCAAACAACATTGCACCACTGATTACATTTTTAGGCCAAATCACAAGTCCCCAGATCCACTTCAAAAAATAGTTTAATTCATATAGCCAAAATCATTTTTATTTATAATCTTATGGTGCAATAACTTTTTTTTACGTAATTATTACACTGAATATTATTATGAGAACAACAATAATAAGATGGTTAAGAATTTGGCAAGTCAAACATTGCGCGTATGAAAATTGCACCAGATTGTATTTCTAGCCAATTTTAGGGGGGGGGGGGAACTATATTACAAATATGTACAAGTGTTTAACCCACACATATAATACATTACCAATGTTTATTATATAATTAGCTCTAATGATACCTTAACGGGGATGGTCAAATGAGAACAATGTCTTGGAATACCCCGTCTACCCTTTAGTCTTCGCTTTCACCTCCTTCCTACTTCCTAAAACATCAATAATTCAAATACAGATTGAAGTGGCAAAACAAATTGACTAATTAAAATCATGTTATTAAAAACAGAACCTGATAAACAAAGTAGGATGACTGAACTCTCATCAAGTAACATGACACCATTGATTAAGTTTTAACGCCAAATCACACATCCGAATCCACTTCAGAAAACATCAATAATTCAAATAGAGATTGAAGTGGCAAAACAAATTGACCAATTAAAACCACGTGATTAAAAACGGTACCAGATAAACAAAGTAGGATGGCTTAACTCTCATCAAATATGAAGGAAGGTATTTTTCCCATGAATCTTTCATTCATTTATCAAACATATATATAGGGATTACATTGAATGACCTACCAAATATATCTCCTATATTTCAGTGAGTTTGTTACAAGTATTTACATAAGATATTATATTACTATTACACCCCCGCAGTCGAAACTGGAGGAGGCCGAATGTTGAGACTGGATCTGAAGTCTTCGAATAGAATGCGAGGAAGACCCTTGGTAAAAATGTCTGCAATTTGATACCGAGAAGGGAGATGTAATATGCGAACATTGCCACGTTGAACTTGCTCACGAACAAAGTGAATATCGATCTCGATATGTTTTGTTCTTTGGTGTTGCACTGGATTTCCTGAGAGGTAAATGGCACTGATGTTGTCGCAATAGACTAGAGAAGCTTTAGTGACTGGGCGATGAAGTTCCAGCAATAAGTTTCGGATCCAGCATAGTTCGGAGACAACATTTGCAACGGCCCTGTATTCAGCTTCAGCACTGGAGCGGGAGACAGTGGTTTGACGTTTAGAGGACCAGGAGAGGAGATTTTCCCCAAGATAGACACAGTAGCCCGAGGTAGATCTACGGGTGGTTGGGCAGCCGGCCCAATCGGCATCAGTGTAAGCTGTTAAGGATGTGGGTTGAGGTCCTCCAAGAGTGACTCCAAAGGTGACAGTGCCTTGGAGATATCTAATGATGCGTTTTAAGGCATTCCAGTGAGCCGTGGATGGGGAATGCATGTGCATGCAAATTTGTTGTACGGCGTAGGATATGTCCGGGCGTGTGAAGGTAAGATATTGAAGTGCGCCGGCTAAGCTACGGTAAGCAGTAGGATCCTCAACAGGTTGGTCATGGTTGGTGCCCAGTTTGGAGTTTGTGTCAACGGGTGTGGCAACGGGTTTGCATGAAGACATACCGGCTCTCTCGATTATGTCACGAGTGTAGGATGACTGGGAGAGAAACATGTAATTAGCCTGTCTGGTTACATGGATGCCCAGAAAATGACTTAGAGTACCTAAGTCTTTCATCGCAAATTCACCCGCCAGTGTGTTCATCAAGTGGAGTCGAAGGCTATCAGAGGAGGTGGTGAGAATAATGTCATCCACGTATATTAGGAGGTAGGCGGTGTCCTTTAGATGGCGGTAAATAAATAGGGAGGCATCGCAGCGGCTTTGAGTGAACCCCTGTTTAAGTACAAAATCGGTAAACCGTTGGTACCATGCACGGGGGGCTTGTTTGAGCCCGTATAGCGAGCGCTTGAGAAGACACACATGATCGGGAAAGTTGTGGTCACGGAATCCCATAGGCTGGTGCATGTACACGGTTTCATGGAGGTGGCCATGTAAGAAAGCATTAGTCACATCCAGTTGATGAATGGGCCATGAGTTGGAGAGAGCCAGGGAGAGGACGGTTCTGATGGTGGCTGGTTTGACCACCGGGCTGAAGGTGTCGCCGCAATCCACACCAATTTGTTGGCTTCGACCATCACACACTAGTCTTGCTTTATATCGCTCGAGCGTCCCATCAGCTTTGAACTTATGACGAAATAACCACATACACCTAATGATGTTCATGTTGGGTTGTCGCGGGACAAGGACCCATGTATCGTTTTTAATAAGGGCATTAAGTTCGGTGGTCATGGCGTTGGACCATTCTGTAGTAGCCAAGGCTAGTTTAGGGGATTTAGGGATAGGAACAATGGTGGTGGTATTAAGGTTGAAAATGGTTTTGGGTTTGACAATTCCGTTCATGGAACGGGTGCGAATATGGGAGGATGTGGGGGGTGGGGGTGGGGTAGGTATGGCAGTGGACTGAGGTATGGTGCGAGGTCGGCGGGTGTAAGTATGAGTGTAGGGTGTGGTAGATGTATGTCTAGTGGGTGGTGGAATGTTGGGGGCTGTAGGTGCCGGTTGTGTAGAGGGAGTTGTGTTAAGGTCTGGAGTGATAGTAGGTTGTTGTGTAGGTGTGGTGGAGGGGGATGCAGGTGAGGTTGTTGATGGGTTTTGAATGTGTGACCATAAGTGAGGGTTAAGAGCAGGAGTGAAGGAAGAATAGTTAGGGGGATGTGGTTGCGGCCGGCTTGCAAAAGGGAAGACGTTTTCATTGAATTGGACATGTCGGCACAGAAGGATTTTATTTGTGAAGAGGTCAAGACATTTGTAACCTCGATGGTTGGAAGGGTAGCCAAGAAAAACACAAGGAGAAGTGCGGTTTTGTAATTTGTGGAGTTTAGGAGATGGGATAAGTGGGTAGCATAAGCAACCAAACACGCGTAGATGAGCGTAGGTGGGGATGCAATTGTATAAGAGTTGAGTGGGGGTCTTGAGGTCAAGAGAGGCACGAGGTAATATGTTTAGAAGGTAGGTGGCAGCCTCTAAGGCGTGATGCCAGTAGGTGGGGGGAAGGGAAGATTGTGCGAGTAAAGTTCGAATGATGTTGTTTATTGAGCGTATGGTACGTTCGGCTTTACCGTTTTGAGAGGAGGAGTAGGGACAGGAAAAACGAAATTGCATCCCATGTTGGGTAAAAAAATTGTGAAATGACTTCTTGTTGTATTCAGTTCCGTTGTCGCATTGAAACTGTTTTATGTTGCGTTCAAATTGGGTTGTTATAAGATTATGGAATCTAGAAAAATTGGTGAAGGTTTGAGATTTATGACTGATTGGGTAAGTCCACAGAAAACTTGTTTTGTCATCTAAAAATAAAAGATAATATCTATGGCCACCCAAGCTAAGAATGGGGGATGTCCAAATGTCACTATGAACTATATCAAAGGGCATCAAAGATTTATTAATAGAATCAACAAAAGGTAATCTAGTACTTTTACCAAAAACACATGATTGACAAAATTTGGAGTTCAATTTATTACAATGAATCAAAGAAGAATTGCTAAGAGAATTTAAAATTTTGGCGCCCGGGTGTCCAAGGCGTTGATGCCAAATATCTTGAGAAGAAGCAACAAAAGTAGAGGGGGAGCTGATGTTGTTGAGCATGGATTGATGAAGTGGATAGAGATCTCCTTCACTGTTGCAGCGGAGGATAGGAGTCTTGGTCTTGAGATCCTTCACACAAAAACCAAACGGGTCAAACTCAATGGAAATATGGTTATCTTTTGCAAGACGGCGAACTGAGATAAGATTTTTGATTAAATGAGGAGAGTATAACACTTGATTAAGGTGTAAATGAGAGTGGGTTGTTTGTATTCGGTGTGTGCCACGACCATAAACAGGAATGGTCCGTCCATTTCCAACTACGATGTTATGAAAATTGCCCTTATTAGAAAACGAAGAGAGGTTACCTTGGTTATTAGTCATGTGTGTGGTTGCTCCAGTGTCCAAATACCAATTATTATCTGGTGGGTTCAATGACATAGTGTGAAAAGCCTGATCAATGTCCGTGGGAGAGTACCCTGAACTGGCAGCATAGGAAGCGGATGGACGATGTCCAAGGAGGCCGGGAGAGGTGTTTTGTTGTGGCCTGGAGGGATATGGGCAGGGGGGGCATATTGCCAAGGGGATGTTGTCCAGTTTTGTGGGAGCTGTGGAGGTTGGTAAAAATTGGTAGTGGACCAAGAGGATGGGGTTTGCCAAGGGGTGGATTGATGTTGGTAGTGGGAGACATGAGATCCACGGCCACCACGACCAGAAAAATGGGAGGAGCGGCCACGTCCACGCCCGCGGCTGCGGCCTCTACCTCGGCCACGTTCACTGCCAGGGAGATCTGATCTAGGAGGGGTTTCAGGTTTGGTAGTAGAGGTAGTGAGTGCGGTGTTGGCAACTTGAGCTGCATGACGGGTGAGTTCGGCCTTACGTGTTTCCTCCATGCAAAGTCTGGATCGGGCATCATAGAAGTCTGGGAGGGGAGTGGTCTGTTGAAGGAGCATGGCAATGCCTTCGTATTGTTCCGAAAGGCCGGTGATTAACTGAAGAACAAGGGTTTGGTTGTCGATTGGTTTGTCGACATTGGCTAGTTGGTCAGCGATCATCTTGACCGCTTGGCAGTAGGCGGACATGGAGGAGAAGTTCTCCAAACGGGTGGTGGAGAATTTTTGGGTAAGGTAAATAGCACGGGAGGATTTGTTGTCTTGGAAGAGATTTTCAAGAGCGGTCCATGCTGCATATGCGGTGGTGTTGGGTTTGAGAATGGTGTGGAGGAGGTCGGTAGAGATAGTGCCATATATCCATTGCAGTACGATCGCGTCTAGGCGATCCCAGAGGGCAGCGGCGGCTTCTGCAGTGGCTTTTGTGGCGTCAGTGACGGGAGGAGGAACGGGTTTGGGGTGAAGATGATCGTACACCTGATAGGCGCGACAATGAATTCGAAACAGTTCCGACCAGGAGCCGTATTGGCCTGTTTCGGATTCAAGGGTGATCGGGATTAGGGTTTTGATGTTGGAGACGGTGACCGCTGGGTGAAGTTTGTTCTCCATGAGGGTAGGGACGTAGATGAAAAAAAAAATTCGATGAAGAAGAGAAGGTGTGTTTCGACGGCAGGGAAGGGTTTTTAGGGTTTTTGGGTTGGTGGCTCTAATACCATGAAGGAAGGTATTTTTCCCATGAATCTTTCGTTCATTTATCAAACATATATATAGGGATTACATTGAATGACCTACCAAATATATCTCCTATATTTCAGTGAGTTTGTTACAAGTATTTACATAAGATATTATATTACTATTAAAATAACATGACATCATTGATTAACTTTTAACGCCAAATCACACATCTGAATCCACTTCAGAAAATATGTTACCTGATATAGCCAAAATCAATTTTATACAAAGACCGGTGATTATGCTGCAATAATTCTATTTGTGTAATTATTATTAAAACGGAATATTAGAATGAAAGCGTGAGGGCACTTTAACCTGACTTTGACTGGACATCTCTTTTTCAACAATTCTCCACCCCTTCCAGCACATCAGAAGCTACAACATAAGTAAACAACCGCCCTACACAAGTTTTCTTGTCAGTTTTAAGAAAAAAAAAAAAAAGTATTCGTCAAATTGGTCGAAGCGTATAACCCTTACATTTTTGTCAGTTAAGCTGTCAAATATGATACTACAGTGCATCTTATTTATAATTTGCTCTACTAATACCTTGAGGTAGGCTGGTCAAATGAAGAATAAAGTGTCTTAGGATGGCTGAATACTCATGTAATTCAAAACATCACCGAACTAATAATTATTCCGTATAAAAAAAATTAAATGGAAAAAAAAAGTTTGCGGGTTAGTCCAACCTAAAACAACATGTTTTCACCGGTTATCCAACCCAACAATATTGCCCACTTTATCTCTAACTAATAATAGCGTCGTTTTTAAATTGGCAAGCCAAACAATGAGCATCACAAAACAGCACCAGATTGTTTTTCTAGTCGACACTGAGGGCAAAAAAGTAACTGTTTTCCAAAGAATTTCAAGTGCTTGCCCCACACATACAATACATTACATTTGTCTTTTTTATAGTTGGCTGAAATACTACCTTGATGTGGATGGTCAAATGAGAACAATATGTCATAGAATGCCTCATCTCCCCTATATATAGTTTTTGCATGTACCTTCTTCGTGGCTTCCTAGAACATCAATAATTCATAGAGAGATTAATGTTGCAAAATAAATTGACTGTGATTAAAAACAGCACCTAATTGATAGCGTGGGAAGACTAAACTCTAATCAATCAACACTGCACCACTTATTAAGATTTTTGGTTGAATCACAAGTTCCCATATCCACTTCAAAAAATGCGTTAATTCATAAAGCCAAAATCATTTTTATTCATAAACATGAGGTTATGATGCAATAATTTTTTTCCCGTAATTACGAAAAATTATCATGAGAACGAAAGTGTTTGCGCACTCCTGACTATGGCTGAACATCTGGTTTTCAACTTTTACCCACCCCACCCACCACATTAATTAGAAGCTACAAGATTAAAAAAAAAAAACTAAAAAAAAAACCACCCTGCACTAGTTTTCATGTAAATTTGAGTTGATAAAAAACCCTATAAAATTGGTCGAAGTGTATAACCTCACATTTTTGTTTGTTAAGTTGACACATACAATACTATACTTGAGTCTTTTTTATAATTATCTCTATTAATACCTTTTGACAGCACAAAGTGTCCTGTCTCCCCTTTTGTCTTTAATTTTACCTCCTTCTAAACTTGATGATGCAAACATCATGTTTTATTGCAAAGCCAGTGACATTAATGAAAAGTTTAACATTTCAACATTTAACCATAACCAAATTGAAAACAGAGATTATAGTGGAATAACAAATTGACTAATTAAAGTCATGTAATTAAAATTAGCACCTAATAAATGGAGTAGGACGGCTAAACACTCATCAAACAACATTGCATCAAATGCCAGATCATCGTGTCCCCAGATCCACTTCGATAAACAGGTTAATGCATACAACATTACAGCCTAATTCATTTTTATTGAAGTACCTGAAATTATAATGCAATAATTTTCCTTTTGAAATTATAACTAAAATAATTATTATGAATAAAAAAACAAAAACAATAGTTTGTGGATCAGTCCAACCCAAACCAACTGTTTTCAAAAGTTATCCAACCAAAGAATATTGCCAGCTCTATCTCTAACTAATAATAGCATTGTCAAGAAATTGGCAACCGAAACGATGGTGCATAAGAAAACTGTACTTGATTGTTTTTCTACTAAATTTTGTGTGTGTGTGTTGGGGGGAGGGGGAACTATTTGGCAAATAAGTTCAAGTGTTTAACCCATACATATAATACCTTACCTGTGTCTTTTTTATAACCAGTTTCGATAATACCTTGTTAGCCGGTCCAATGAGAACAAGATGTCTTGGAATACCATGTATCCCCTTTAGTCTCTGTTTTCACCTCCTTATTGACTTCCTAACACACAATAATTCAAATAGAGTTTAATGTGGCAAAACAAATTGACCAATGAAAATAATGTGACCACAAACATGACCTGATAAATAGAATAAGGTGACTGACCTCTCATCAAACAAAACATCACCTGATTCCATCTGTTCAACCTTTGCACGGGATTTTTTCCACTGAAACACACAAATCGGTGAGTTTATTATCTAAGTTTCCACCCATAAATGCATACTTGAATGAAGATTTATTCATATATGACAGATTTTATACGACTCAAAGAATAATGTCATCAATGTCAAGTTTGAATGAAGATTAAACATGCAGAGGCTATGAGAATTATTAAAAATAAAGCAGGCATAAGCACAGATATATTCAAAGTGAACCTAAATCTAAAGATAGTAGCAATTTCTGCTTGAAAAATCCATGACATGATGATGTAGATTTTAAGAAGAGGGAACTAAACAAGAAGCCAAGAACACTGAAATTTCTAAACTAATCGTTAACTAGAATGGATTATTCACATACAAGGAGAGCAAGAATCAGAATTAACCTCAAATTTTTCATTCAAGTCTATGAACGAAACAGTGTATCTGATCAGGGAATCGATGATCCTTTGGTCTCAAAACTTCGATTCGCAAAATACGCCTCGGCACCTATGATAACTCGCCGACGGAAAGAAGAGCCAATTTGGAGCAGAACTGTGAATAATTACATATCCAAAAGACGATCAAACCAAACTTCGTGTGTGTGTGTGTGAGAGAGGAAGTACTTGAAGAGCTTAAAAAAACTCAACGTGCGTGAAATTGGAGACCTAAATTTCTTAATTCTATGTGAAACCTAAGTCTCAAAATCATAGCAATTACTACTTGAGAAATCCGTAACATGATGAAGCAGATTTTGTGAAAAGAGAAGCAAGGACACTGAAATTTCTAAATAAATCGTTACCAGAAGAAGAACAAGAATCAGAATCAAACCTCAAATTTTTAGTTCAAGTCGATGAACGAAACATATAATCATGGAATCGATGATCTTTCGGTGTCAAACTTCAATTTGCGTAATACGCCTTGGCATCTTCAATCACTAGACGGCAAGGATGGATAATTATGGAACAGAATTGTAAATAATCGTATATTCAAAATACGATCAAATCGAACTTCATGTGTGTGCGTGAGGAAGAACATGAAGAGCCATTTGGAATTTCCCGCAATTTGAAAGGAGATTTGTATAGTGGGTGAATTGGGGGATTTTCATTTGCGTTCACCAAAACGAGAATCTTGGAAGATTTGGAAATCCAAACAGAAATATCAAAAGTTTTTTAAATTTAATGCCAATTTAGCCGTTGGAGTAATATTAATTTTTTTAACGCAAACTTTATATAATTAAATTAGGTTTCTTCAAAATAAATAAATATTTAATATAATATTCAATTTTTACTTCATTTTATTAAACATTTAAATTACTTAAAATGTCAACAATTGTAAATAAAGTTATGGGTTTCTAGGCTAGTAAACTATATAAGAAAATATATGCATCTATTATAATAAATAAAGGTTTATAAATGGCACATGACGTGTTTTTATAGCATCTCAAATTTGATTTCCCTGCTCTTTCTCCTATTAAATACATCATATATTAAATAATAATAATATTAAGTATTAGGTATATTTTATATAAATTTTTTAATTAAATATATTTTAAACATTAAAATATATATTAATACTAAAAAACGCACTTAAAAAACAAATAAGATAAAATATTAAATTTTAGAAACAATTATTTAAATCGAAAGTTATAAATAAAAAACATTAAAAATTTAGTTTTCAAAAAATATCTTTATTTTAATGCTTAAAGTATTAAGTTTTTAATCGTATTTTATATTAGTAAAATATTTTATATTTTCTAAACTTTCATTAATATTATTTATTATACATTTTTGTCAACCCGTGTAATACACGGGTTGCTAACCTAGTTTCAAATAAAATGAGGTTTAGGCTAAACTATTTTTAAGAAATGCACATATAATATATTGGTCGGTTCATTGGTAAGTTTGTAAACTTTAAAATTTTCATTCTCCTGTAAAAAATGCTCAAATTAGCAGAGCTCAATATTAAAGTAGGTTATGATCAACTATATGATTTAATAGCAGAATAGGCTCTATGCTCTAGAGTGGCAAAAATCTTTTCTTTTTGTTTTTTTTCCTTTAGTTGGTTTATTAGCTCAACAAAAGTTTAAAATCAAAGTTTTGGATATACTTCGGGTTAATAACAAGTTATTGAGGATAAATGATTAGGTCTGAAGGCATATTTAAATTGGTTCAATTCAAATTATACATGTTTCAAATCAATTACAACAAAATTTAGGAGGGGGACTAGTTGGCAAATAAGTTCAAGTATTTAACCTGTCGTTTTTATAATTGGTAACGATAATACCTTGTTGGGCTGGTCAAATGAGAAGAAGATGTCTTGGAATACGTTGTCTCCCCTTTAGTCTGTGTTTTCACTGCCGTATTGACTTCCTAAAACACAAACATTCAAATAGAGTTTAATGTGGCAATCAAAATAGACGAATTAAAATCAAGTGATTAAAAACATCACCTGATAAACAGAATAGGATGACTGAACTCTCATCAAAAACAATATTGCTCCACTGACTAAAAACCTCACCAGATAATTAGATCATACACACCTTGTTACATCTACAAAACCTTTGCATGAGATTTTTTCTATTGAAACACACAAATCACGCTGGTCAAATGAAGAACAAAGTGTCTAAGGATGACCGAACACTCATGTAATTCAAAACAGCACCCAACTAATAATAATTGCGTATAAAAAATTTAAAACGATAACAAAAGTTTGTGGGTAAGTCCAACCCAAACCACCTGTCTTCACCGGTTATCTATTCAAACAGTATTGCTCTCTCTATCTCTAACTAATAATAACGTAGCCAATAAATTGGCAAGCCAATCGATGCACATAAGAAAAATGCACCAGATTGTTTTTCTAGTCAATTTTGAGGACAAAAAAGGAACTATTTGCCAGATAAGTTCAAGTGCTTGATCCACACATATAATACATTACCTGAGTCCTTTTTTTTTATAATTAGCTATAATAATACCTTGATGGGGCGGGCAAAAAATAGAACAATATGTCTTGAAATACCTCGGCTCCCCTTTAGTCATTGCATTTACCTGCTTCTTGACATCCTAAAACATCAGTATTTCATATAGAGATTAATACTGCAAAATAACTTGACTAATTAATAACATGTGACTGAAAAACAACACCTGATAAATATAGTAGGAAGACAAAACTCTCATCAAACAACATTGCACCACTGATTACGTTTTAAGGCCAAATCACAAGGCCCCAGATCCACTTCAAAAAATAGCTTAATTCATATAGCCAAAAACATTTTTATTTATAATCTTATGGTGCAATAACTTTTTTAACGTAATTATTACACTGAATATTATTATGAGAACAAAAATAATAAGATAGTTAAGAATTTGGCAAGTCAAATATTTGCGCGTATGAAAACTGCACCAGATTGTTTTTCTAGCAAATTTTAGGGGGGGGGGGGAACTATATTACAAATATGTACAAGCGGTTAACCCACACATATAATACATTACCAATGTTTATTATATAATTAGCTCTAATGATACCTTAACGTGGATGGTCAAATGTGAACAATGTCTTGGAATACCCCGTCTACCCTTTAGTCTTCGCTTTCACCTCCTTCCTACTTCCTAAAACATCAATAATTCAAATAGAGATTGAAGTGGCAAAACAAATTGACTAATTAAAATCATGTGATTAAAAACAATACCTGATAAACAAAGTAGGATGACTGAACTCTCATCAAATAACATGATATCATTGATTAAGTTTTAACGCCAAATCACACATCCGAATCCATTTCAGAAAACATCAATAATTCAAATAGAGATTGAAGTGGCAAAACAAATTGACCAATTAAAATCACGTGATTAAAAACAGTTGCTGATAAACAAAGTAGGATGGCTGAACTCTCATCAAATAACATGACACCATTGATTAAGTTTTAACGCCAAATCACACATCCGAATCCACTTCAGAAAATATGTTACCTCATATAGCCAAAATCATTTTTATACAAAGACCGGTGATTATGCTGCAATAATTCTATTTGTGTAATTATTACGAAAACAAAATATTAGAATGAAAGCGTGAGGGCACTTTAACCTGACTTTGACTGAACATCTCTTTTTCAACAATTCTCCACCCCTTCCAGCACATTAGAAGCTACAACATAAGGAAACAACCGCCCTACACAAGTTTTCTTGTCAGTTTTAAGAGAAAGAAAAAAAAAAGTATTCGTCAAATTGGTCGAAGCGTATAACCCTTACATTTTTGTCAGTTAAGCTGTCAAATATGATACTACAGTGCATCTTATTTATAATTTGCTCTACTAATACCTTGAGGTAGGCTGGTCAAATGAAGAATAAAGTGTCTTAGGATGGCTGAATACTCATGTAATTCAAAACATCACCTAACTAATAATTATTCCGTATAAAAGAAATTAAATGAAAAAAAAAAAGTTTGCGGGTTAGTCCAACCTAAAACAACATTTTCACCGGTTATCCAACCCAACAATATTGCCCACTTTATCTCCAACTAATAATAGCGTCGTCTTTAAATTGGCAAGCCAAACAATGAGCATCACAAAACAGCACCAGATTGTTTTTCTAGTCGACACTGAGGGCAAAAAAGGAACTATTTTCCAAAGAATTTCAAGTGCTTGCCCCACACATACAATACAGTACATTTGTCTTTTTTATAGTTAGCTATAATACTACCTTGATGTGGCTGGTCAAATGAGAACAATATGTCATAGAACGCCTCATCTCCCCTATAGTTTTTGCATGTACCTTCTTCGTGGCTTCCTAGAACATCAATAATTCATAGAGAGATTAATGTTGCAAAATAAATTGACTGTGATTAAAAACAGCACCTAATTGATAGCGTGGGAAGACTAAACTCTAATCAATCAACACTGCACCACTTATTAAGATTTTTGGTTGAATCACAAGTTCCCATATCCACTTCAAAAAATGCGTTAATTCATAAAGCCAAAATCATTTTTATTCATAAACATGAGGTTATGGTGCAATAATTTTTTTCCCGTAATTACGAAAAATTATCATGAGAACGAAAGTGTTTGCGCACTCCTGACTATGGCTGAACATCTGGTTTTCAACTTTTACCCACCCCACCCACCACATTAATTAGAAGCTACAAGATTAAAAAAAAAAAACTAAAAAAAAAACCACCCTGCACTAGTTTTCATGTAAATTTGAGTTGATAAAAAACCCTATAAAATTGGTCCAAGTGTATAACCTCACATTTTTGTTTGTTAAGTTGACACATACAATACTATACTTGAGTCTTTTTTATAATTATCTCTATTAATACCTTTTGACAGCACAAAGTGTCCTGTCTCCCCTTTTGTCTTTAATTTTACCTCCTTCTAAACTTGATGATGCAAACATCATGTTTTATTGCAAAGCCAGTGACATTAATGAAAAGTTTAACATTTCAACATTTAACCATAACCAAATTGAAAACAGAGATTATAGTGGAATAACAAATTGACTAATTAAAATCATGTAATTAAAATTAGCACCTAATAAATGGAGTAGGACGGCTAAACACTCATCAAACAACATTGCATCAAATGCCAGATCATCGTGTCCCCAGATCCACTTCGATAAACAGGTTAATGCATACAACATTACAGCCTAATTCATTTTTATTGAAGTACCTGAAATTATAATGCAATAATTTTCCTTTTGAAATTATAACTAACATAATTATTATGAATAAAAAACAAAAACAAAAGTTTGTGGATCAGTCCAACCCAAACCAACTGTTTTCAAAAGTTATCCAACCAAAGAATATTGCCAGCTCTATCTCTAACTAATAATAGCATTGTCAAGAAATTGGCAACCGAAACGATGGTGCATAAGAAAACTGTACTTGATTGTTTTTCTACTAAATTTTGTGTGTGTGTGTTGGGGGGAGGGGGAACTATTTGGCAAATAAGTTCAAGTGTTTAACCCATACATATAATACCTTACCTGTGTCTTTTTTATAACCAGTTTCGATAATACCTTGTTAGCCGGTCCAATGAGAACAAGATGTCTTGGAATACCATGTATCCCCTTTAGTCTCTGTTTTCACCTCCTTATTGACTTCCTAACACACAATAATTCAAATAGAGTTTAATGTGGCAAAACAAATTGACCAATTAAAATAATGTGACCACAAACATGACCTGATAAATAGAATAAGGTGACTGACCTCTCATCAAACAAAACATCACCTGATTCCATCTGTTCAACCTTTGCACGGGATTTTTTCCACTGAAACACACAAATCGGTGAGTTTATTATCTAAGTTTCCACCCATAAATGCATACTTGAATGAAGATTTATTCATATATGACAGATTTTATACGACTCAAAGAATAATGTCATCAATGTCAAGTTTGAATGAAGATTAAACATGCAGAGGCTATGAGAATTATTAAAAATAAAGCAGGCATAAGCACAGATATATTCAAAGTGAACCTAAATCTAAAGATAGTAGCAATTTCTGCTTGAAAAATCCATGACATGATGATGTAGATTTTAAGAAGAGGGAACTAAACAAGAAGCCAAGAACACTGAAATTTCTAAACTAATCGTTAACTAGAATGGATTATTCACATACAAGGAGAGCAAGAATCAGAATTAACCTCAAATTTTTCATTCAAGTCTATGAACGAAACAGTGTATCTGATCAGGGAATCGATGATCCTTTGGTCTCACAACTTCGATTCGCAAAATACGCCTCGGCATCTATGATAACTCGCCGACGGAAAGAAGAGCCAATTTGGAGCAGAACTGTGAATAATTACATATCCAAAAGACGATCAAACCAAACTTCGTGTGTGTGTGTGTGAGAGGAAGAACTTGAAGAGCTTAAAAAAACTCAACGTGCGTGAAATTGGAGACCTAAATTTCTTAATTCTATGTGAAACCTAAGTCTCAAAATCATAGCAATTACTACTTGAGAAATCCGTAACATGATGAAGCAGATTTTATGAAAAGAGAAGCAAGGACACTGAAATTTCTAAATAAATCGTTACCAGAAGAAGAACAAGAATCAGAATCAAACCTCAAATTTTTAGTTCAAGTCGATGAACGAAACATATAATCATGGAATCGATGATCTTTCGGTTTCGGTGTCAGACTTCAATTTGCGTAATACGCCTCGGCATCTTCAATCACTAGACGGCAAGGATGGATAATTTTGGAACAGAATTTTGAATAATTGTATATTCAAAATACGATCAAATCGAACTTCATGTGTGTGCGTGAGGAAGAACATGAAGAGCCATTTGGAATTTCCCGCAATTTGAAAGGAGATTTGTATAGTGGGTGATTTGGGGGATTTTCATTTGCGTTCACCAAAACGAGAATCTTGGAAGATTTGGAAATCCAAACAGAAATATCAAAAGTTTTTTAAATTTAATGCCAATTTAGCCGTTGGAGCAATATTAATTTTTTTAACGCAAAATTTATATAATTAAATTAGGTTTCTTCAAAATAAATAAATATTTAATATAATATTCAATTTTTACTTCATTTTATTAAACATTTAAATTATTTAAAATGTTAACAATTGTAAATAAAATTATGGGTTTCTAGGCTAGTAAACTATATAAAAAATATATCTATCTATTCTAATAAATAAAGGTTTATATTGACACATGATATGTTTTTATAGGATCTCGGATTTGATTTCTCTCCTCTTTATCCTATTAAATACATCATATATTAAATAATAATAATAATAAGTATTAGGTATATTTTATATAAATTTTTTAATCAAATATATTTTAAACATTAAAATATATATTAATACTAAAAAACACACTTAAAAAAAAATTAAGATAAAATATTAAATTTTAAAAACAATTATTTAAATCGAAAGTTTTAAATAAAAAACATTAAAAATTTAGTTTTTAAAAAATATTTTTATTTTAATGCTTAAAATATTAAGTTGTTAATCATATTTTATATTAAAAAAATATTTTATATTTTCTAAACTTTCATTAATATTATTTATTATACCTTTTTGTCAACCTGTGTAATACACGGGTTGCTAACCTAAATTCAAATAAAATGAGGTTTAGGCTAAACTATTTTTAAGAAATGCACATATAATATATTGGTTAGTTCATTGGTAAGTTTGTAAACTTTAAAATTTTCATTCTCATGTAAAAAATACTCAAATTAGCAGCTCAATATTAAAGTAGGTTATGATCAACTATATGGTTTTGTAAAGACTAATAAAGGCTGATGCTCACCAAACTTTCTATTTTGTCTAAGTATAAATGCTATAAAGACTAACACTCTTCGGAAGGAAGAAGTTACTCTTCGGAAGCAACATTGCTTCCGAAGGATAACTTACTCCTGCCAAAGGTTGTACAAGACAAATGCTTCGGAAGACCCACACTTAGAAGATTTCAGAGCTTCAGAGCTTCCGATCATCAAATTCTTCCGAAGACTCTTCTCAACAACTTTCTCACAAAGACAAAGACTTCCGAAAAGATTCCTTATTCAAAGACTGTAGCTGAACACTTTCAAAGTAAAAAAAGGTACTGACACAAGACATGCTGGTCTGAGGAAAGACAAAGACAACATGTAATGAGTCAGATAAAGTGCCTTACTTCTCCCATGCTGCATTAAATGCAAAAGATCATCTGAAGCCTTGAAGATCTACAACATTAAATGTCTTTTGTATTTAGTAGTCTTTGGTAAAGTCAATGTCTATTTGTATAATGATTATAGTGTCTTAGCCTGTTAAGACACTCAACATACTAGAATAAGTTTTACTTTATGTACTTGTCTAGTATACCCAACTTGTATTCCTAAGTGTATACGGTTGTAGCCTCGGCTATATAACCTCCCAATGTATGTTCACCGAAGGGTGGGTGAGTGCGCTTGTGCTTTTGCTTGTACACTTATACTTTGAGAGAAATATATCCTTGAGCTTGAAATTATTCTTGTGTTCTTATTATTGTTCAACGATTATTACTTTGTCATCTTGAGTGTGATTGTGAGATTATTCTAACAGAAAATTCCGCATTTGTTAGAATTAAGTAAGAAATACTTGTTTAAGTGTTGTTTAGATTTAGCAACCCGATCCTACAAGTGGTATCAGAGCTTTGGCTCTTGAACTTGAGTGACTCATCATCATCATCAAGTTACCAGTTTTATTTCTTCTAAAAATCTCAGCGTTTCAATACTCATATTTTCTGTGTTTGTCTAAGATGGCTGCTCTTAACAAACATGATACAGAAAATAGCACTCTCAACAAGCCACCGATGTTCACACCTGAAGACTTTGACACCTGGAAAGTCAGAATGGAAGGATTCATCAGAAACCAGGACTTCAAACTTTGGAAGTCTGTTCTGGAAGGTCCTTACATTCCTACAATTGCTGCTGCTGGAGCGGGAGGAGCTGCAGTACCAAAAGATCCATCTATGTACTCAGATGAAGATTACAAGAAGATGGAAGTTGATTCTAAAGCTCTTTGGCTCATTCAAATGTCAATACCGAACTCTATTATACATGCATTCAAGAAATGCAAGTCTGCTCAAGAACTGTGGAACTCTCTGAAGCAGATGTATGAAGGTTCAAATGATGTCAAAGAAAACAAGAAGGATATGCTGAAACAAAAGTTTGAGAACTTTTGTCAGCAAAACAATTAAAATATGTCATCTCAGTATCTAAGGTATGTCCAACTCGTGGATGAATTAACAATTGCAGGTGTAACTCTGGATAATCAAGATGTACTCAGAAAATTTCTGAGATCCCTTCCAAAGGCATGGAACATTTATTCTGTTACAATCAGAAGAACAGAAAACATGAAAACTCTAACTGTGGGAGAGTTGTTTGGTATTCTCAGTGCCTATCAGATGGAACTAGA
Source organism: Mikania micrantha (assembly GCA_009363875.1). Taxonomy (NCBI): domain Eukaryota; kingdom Viridiplantae; phylum Streptophyta; class Magnoliopsida; order Asterales; family Asteraceae; genus Mikania; species Mikania micrantha. Next base: position 54,425,428 of record CM018689.1, read on the forward strand.
TGCCCAAGAATCTAAAGTCTCCCATTTACCATCTGGTTCAGCCGCTCTTTATTCTCCCATCAATAATCCTGCATACCAAATATACCAACCCATCTACCATCATACATCCATACCCAACGTCACCCTTCCTGAAACCTCAACTCCATCAAACCCAACCCCACTACCAACATCTGGGCAAGGAGCTTTTCTGGCTGAGGAAACCAATTACTTTCATCTGTGCCAAGAAGACTTGGATGGCATTCCTGCAGATGATCTTGAGGAGATGGATATAAACTATCAAATGGCCATGATCTCCTACAGAGCAAAGAACTTTTACCAAAGAACCGGTAGACAGTTTAAAAAGCACAATATGAAGACTGGGTTTGGACTTGAAAATCTAAACTCAAATGCTTTAACTGTCAACAGTTAGGCCACTTTGCCAGAGAATGCAAGTCAACAGGATCTCAGCAGACAACTTCTGGGCAACCACAACAAAGACCATCAAGCTCATCAAACAATGCAAACATTGCTCAACAAGACTTTGCAGACTGGAGCTTTCAAGCTGAGGATGCCTCTATCTCCAACAGTGCTTTGATGGCGAATGACTCATCTTCCTCAAGCAAGGTAACTAATAACATGTGCACACCTGAATGCTTAGAAACTTTAACTATTTATAAAAAGATAAATTCTCAACTCTGTAATGAGCTTGAGTCTCTACAAGTTGTCAAGGCAAATTTCTTTGAGGCTAAAAGAAATTACAAAGAAAAGATTGAAGAAATGGAAAAGACCATTTCAAGTTTAAAACATGAAGATACTAACAAACAGTGTCAAATTAAAAATCTTTTAGAAAGACTAACCACTGCCAAGACTGAACTTGTATTGGCTGAGTCTTACAGAGACAAGTTTCTAAGTCAAGGTGAAAAATATGAAAAACTCTTTAGGATGAGTGATACATCTGAGCTTGTAAGAAAGAAGGGAGTTGGTTTGGGTTATAACAAAATGGAGCCTCCATCTGCATATACTCCTATGGTGGAAATCAGATGTAAACCAGTAACAAATCTTGTGTATGATGATGAGTTAGACATGCACAAGGTAAATCAAAGTGATGATCTCTCTGATACAGACCCAAATAACTCAACATGTTTAGATGAGAGTGATATCCTTATTAAACCATAAACAACAAAAACAGCTTTAAGAAACAAGAAAAGAACTAATAAAACTAAGAAACATTCAACAGTTTTTGTTAAAACTAAAAATACAGGGAGTACCTCATCAGATGAATATGTCACTTGTCCATCAGACAAGTCCAAAAGGGGTAGATCAAAGGAGAGAAAGGTAAATTTTTCAGGAAAACAGGCAAATCATAAAACCATTAAGTCTGTTGGAACATCTAATTCATCACTCTCTGAGGATCAAAGCTCAGCCTTCATAAGAAGGGATCAGCAGCAACACTCTCCCAACAGTCAAACTATATGTCTGATGTGCGGTGAGAAGAATCACTTTGCTGCTGATTGCTTCTATAATCCAAGAAGCAGAATTTCCTCAAATATACATGGAAGAGAAAGAAAGAATAGTTGGAGTAAGTCATCTACATCTTCGGAAGAACTGGGAAGGAAACCATTCAAGAAAGCATCGGAAACTAAAAATTATGACAATCGGAAGAAACAAAACCAAAAGGCTTCCGAAAAGAAAGCATCGGAAGCAAAGAAAAGGGAAGCTTCCGATAGAAAAGGAACCTCAGAAGCTCATCAAAGGAATGCTTCCAACAAACAAAAGAAACAATTTCCCTTCGGAAGAAGACCATCGGAAGGAAAAGGAAAAGTAGTTTCCGATGATTATCAAAAGAAACAAAATCTTCCGACAACCCAAAAGACAAAACAAGTATGGAAGAAGAAGGAATCAACTGTCCCATCAGAAGCTAGCACATCATCTGTCCCACCTAGGATGATGTCAAAGAAATTTACTTACAATGATGCAAATGGCAAACCCAAGACCACATGGGCTTGGGTTCCCATCAGAAACTAACTCACTTCTGGTCATGTGCAGGAACAACAGGAATCAAAAGGCAACTTGTGGATAGTTGATAGTGGTTGTTCCAGGCACATGACAGGCAACAAGACTCATTTGCACAAATATGAACCATTTTTTGGAGGGTCTGTTACTTTTTGAAGTGATCCAGTTGGAGGTTACATAACAGGTAGGGGCACAATCACTAATGGCAAGGTAAGCTTTGAGAATGTGCATTTTGTAAAAGAACTTAATTACAATTTACTGAGTGTATCTCAGGTTTGTGATCAAAAGCACAACATGTTGTTTACTGAGCATGAATATATTTTTCTAAAACTAGGATTTGTGATACCAAATGATCAAATTCTGCACAGAGCTCCTAGAAGAAACAACATGTATATGCTAAATATGAGCACAGCTGCACCTCTTAGTAATATAAGTTGCTTTGTCTCAAAAGCTTCACTTGATGAATCATCTCTTTGGCATAAAAGACTTTGTCATGTAAACCTCAAAAATATGAATAAACTTGTCAAAAATAATTTAGTAACTGGTTTACCAACAAAGGAATTCATATGTGTTGATAAATGTGTTGCATGCTTAAAGGGTAAGCAGCACAAGTCATCTCATCATGCCAAAGAGATAAATTCCATTACAACAGTCCTGCATTTACTACATATGGACTTGTTTGGTCCTACAAGTGTTAAAAGTCTTGGTAGAAAGTCATATTGCTTGGTGATCACTGATGATTTCTCTCGGTATACCCGGGTATTTTTCTTAAATACCAAGGATGAAACTGCTGAGATCCTAAAGTCATTTATACTTAGGGTAGAGAATGAAAGTGATCATCATGTAAAGATCATCAGGTCAGATCAGGGGACAGAATTCAAAAATCAGATTTTAAATTCTTTTTGTGAATCTAAGGGTATCACAAGACAATTTAGTGCTCCTAGGACTCCACAACAAAATGGTGTTGCTGAGAGAAGGAATAGGACACTAATTGAGGCTGCAAGGACCATGCTGTCCGATGCCAAACTCCCAATAACTTTTTGGGCAGAAGCAGTCAACACTGCCTGTTATGTCCAAAACAGAATATTGGTAGTTAAGACACATGGTATGACTCCTTATGAAATTTGGCATAAAAGAAAGCCATTAATTGGGTTTCTTAAACCGTTTAGATGTCAATGCACCATCTTGAATACTAAAGATTACTTAGCCAAGTTTACTAAGAAATCAGCAGAGGGCTACTTTGTTGGGTACTCTTCACATGCTAAGGCTTATAGAGTATACATCAAAGCTTCCAGAATTATTGAAGAGTCTGCAAATGTTCAATTCAATGAGCATACTCTTAATAAACCTGGAACATGTCCTGATTGGCTATTTGATCTTGATAGCTTTACATCTGTATTTAATCTGGTGAAAGAGTATGTTCCAGTTTCACAGTCAGTTACCACAGACACCTCCAAAGGTACACAAGAAGATGACTTTCGTGTTGAACTGCCAATAGCTTCAAGACAAATCTTAGCATAATCCACTTCAGCACAAAATGGTGTGTCACAGTCTGAGACGGTAAACACATCTCAGGCAGGTCCGTCAATTGAATCTACTTCTGAGTTACAACATCAAGAAGAAGTAGGAAGCCCTTCAGCAGATGCAAATCCTCAGGAGACCACCATTCACAGAGAAAACCAACCCTCCACAGTTCAAATTCAGAATCCAAAAGATCTGCCAGAAATTCAGCTCGAGGTAGTACTTCCTAATCTTGAGTCAATCAATCTGGATGCGGGTTCTCAACTGGATGTGATTCCAAGAACTCGCATTCACAACACTCATCCAGTTGAAAACATTATTGGGAATGTTAAAGAAGGTGTAAAAACAAGAAGCTCTATGCATGAAGCAAACATCTGTTTGTATTCATGCTTTCTATCCCAATTAGAACCAAAGAAAGTTGCTGAGGCTTTAAAAGACAATAGTTGGGTAGAAGCTATGCAGGATGAGCTTCTTCAGTTTCAAAGACAAGGAGTTTGGAAGACTTGCCCTTTGCCTAAGGGAAAGTATGTCATTGGAACCAAATGGGTGTTCAGAAACAAGAAGGATGACAAAGGTGTTGTCATCAAGAACAAAGCAAGACTGGTTGTTCAGGGATACACCCAAGAGGAAGGAATTGACTATGATGAAGTCTTTGCACTTATTGCCAGAATCGAAGCTATCAGAATCCTTTTGGCATTTACAGTTGCAAAAGATTTCAAAGTGTTTCAAATGGATGTTAAGAGTGCTTTCCTATATGGAAAAATAGATGAGGAAGTTTATGTGTGTCAGCCTCCAGGATTTGAAGATCCAAAGTTTCCTGATCATGTTTGTAAGCTTGATAAGGCTCTCTATGGGCTGCATCAAGCTCCCAGAAAATGGTATGAAACCTTATCTTCTTTTCTACTGGCCAACAACTTCAAGAGAGGAACAATTGACAAAACTCTCTTTTTCAAAAAGTCTAATCAACATATCATGTTAGTTCAAATCTATGTTGATGACATTATCTTTGGTTCTACTAATGAATCTCTCTGCAAGGATTTTGAATCTTTGATGAAATCCAAGTTTGAAATGAGTTCTATGGGAGAACTCACCTTCTTTCTTGGATTACAAGTGAAACAAACTCCTACAGGAATTTTCATTAGTTAATCAAAATATGTCAAGGACATTCTTGAAATATTCAAGCTCTCTGATTGTAAAGCACTGGGAACTCCTATGTCCAAGACAACATCTCTTAGCCAAGATCTTGAGGGGGAGGATGTTGATCAGTACCAGTACAGAGCAATGATAGGCTCTTTGATGTATCTCACAGCAAGCAGGCCAGATATCATGTTTGCAACTTGTGTATGTGCAAGATTTCAGGCCAATCGCAAAGTTTCACATATGCTAGCTGTGAAAAGAATCTTTAGATACCTCAAAGGAGCATCAAGTCTAGGATTATGGTATCCTAGAAATGAAGACTTCCAGTTCATAGCTTACACAGACAGTGATTATGGAGGATGCAACATCAGCAAGAAATCCACATCAGGAGGATGTCAATTTCTTGGATCCAGGATTGTGTCTTGGCAATGCAAGAAACAGTCATGTGTTTCTACTTCGACTGCAGAAGCTGAATACATAGCTGCTTCCAGCTGCTGTGCACAAGTCATCTGGATTCAAAATCAGATGAAGGATTATGGAGTAGATCTGTTCAATACTCCTATTCAGATAGACAATTCTAGTGCAATCTCCATCACCAATAATCCTGTCAAGCATTCCAAGACCAAGCACATTGACATCAGATATCATTTCATCAGAGATTGTGCAGAAAAGAAGTTGATCCATTTAGTCAAAGTTGATTCAGAACATAATTTGGCTGATCTCTTCACCAAGGCATTTGATGGAGGAAGATTCAGGTACCTAATAACATCCATTGGAATGATTAACTTTGAATAAATGAAATAAAATGGAAGGAATAATTCTTCGGAAGATAAACTTAACTTATCTTCTGATGAGTAACTATAGGTTAAGTCTTCGGAAGCATTATTTCTTCCTCAGTCGGAAGATCTCACACTTCAGAAGCTAAATTACCTTCTGAAGTAATTCTCTTCCGATACATTATCTTCGAAAGCATAGGCTTCTCAAGGTACTCTTCAGAAGAAGGTGTCTTCCGAAGAACATTTTGTCTGATGAATTATCTAACATTTCAAAACTTTTGGTCTCCTTCACTCCTTCCGAAAGCCACATCTTCGGAAGCAATTCAGAACTCAGAGAAAATTCATACATTTATTGTGAAACCAGCTGTCATCGGAAGACCTTTCTCTGACATCCGGATCTCAAATTTAATGTGTCTATATATTAAATGCTGAAATCCGAAGGTATATAAAGGTCTCCTGCTCATTCATTTTCTCTCACCGTTTCACTTTGAAATTTTCCCTTTCTCTTCCTCTCAATTCTTGACCTAAAAAACCGTCAATTGCCATGGATCTTCTTGCATTCAAACCTGCTCACAACGTACCTGCGGAGTTATCAGCAGAACATGATGCTGACTTCGCCCCAATAGTCTCCTTTCTTCAAAGGAGAAGGTATTTCTTCGCACTCACCATTCAGCCATTGGTGTATGAATCTCATCATCAACAGTTTTGGACATCTTGTTCTGTTACTTCATCTTCCAATGGTCGGTCTCTTCATGCCACCATTGATGCTCATCCTATTGGTATCACTGTGGAGACCATTTGGCGGCATCTCAAACTTAATGATGCCGGTGGAAGGGTCTCATTCACAAAGGATGAGGTAGCATCGACATTTCAGTCGATGGGGTACGAAGGTCCTCTTCCTTCAACAACCTATTTGAAAGGTAGAGTGTCCTATAATTATAAGTATCTCATACATGTGTTCTTACATTGTCTGTCCAATAAATCTGGTGGTTGGGACCAAATTCCATCTGACTTAGCTTCGGCTATTCATGGTTTGGTCTCCAATCAACTATTTAATTTTTCTGCTTTCATTTTCAATAATTTGGTTGACAATATCTCATCACCAAAGAATTTTTGCATGTATCCCAGGTTTTTGCAACAAATTTTTAATAAGGAGTTGGGAACTTCCCTCTCTCTAACTAGGAATACATACAAAATGCCCTTGGTTTCTTCCAAGGTTTTTGTGCAGTTGAAGAAGAAGAGTGCTCAGTTCTCTGGAAAATTCACTCCTCTTCTTCCATCTATGGAGTTAAATACTCCTGAAGGTGACAGCTCTGTTAACCCCACAGATGCTGAACCCACACCTTCCACTTCTGTTCCTCATCCTATAAAGATCACCTACAAACGCAAACGAACCCCTATCCAACTCTCTACAGTTGTGCAGGCTCCTTCCTCTGTACCCAAAAAGAAAAAGATGAAAAGGATTGCTAAGGGCACAGTCCTACCTAAGGTGTCAGCCACACCTCTTGTCGATCCACAGGTTCTTCCTCTGGAACCTGTGGCTGCCCTAACCCAGCCTGAAAGCCCTCAGTATATGTCACAAAACGTATCTGAGAATATCCAAAGGGAAACCCCAATTCTTGAGTCTGGTTCCCTTGAAGCAACTCAACTAGATTAGAGACTGTCTCCCAAGTCTCCAGGTTCATATCATCCAAAAATGCCCCCCACCCAAACTAACACCCAGGCTCAAGGAATGTAACATCTGTGCCGGAACCGTCACCGGAACAGTAAATTGCACAGTGAAGTGCACAGTAACTCAGGTACACGCTACACGAGGCTATGTTAATACTATGTACACCGGAGGCTTAACACTAAACTATTATGCGATTATCTGAAACCTGATTTAAAACCTTAGGGTTTAACAGTCAGAAACACATCAGATAACCCTGAACAAGTACACATATGTTTGATTTGATGCTATTATGTATAAACGTATGCGAGGATAAGCAGAACAAAACCATAACAGTTGTTGTTACAGAATGTTAAACAGACGAACTATTCGTATAGGTGACGATCTGTACGAATAGATCTGAAGGTTTAATGATCCGGAATGATAACTGGAAAGTAGAAAACAAGATCAGAAAGTGAAACGTACGATCGTGTTCGTGCAGTTAGCGCTCTGCACGAAGACGCGCGTAAGTGACGTTTTCTGACGAAACGAAAACGAAGAACGATTCGAACGATAATAAAGTTAAGGAAATAAAGTATTTCCTGTTTTACAATTTTGAAACTCATCATAAATAAACCAAAACAAAACTATTTTAATTTCGAGCGCGTAAAACCAAATACGCGAAAAAAATCAAGGAAACGCGTTAAAAATAATAAATTTCGTTAAAACATTTAAGAATAATAATATTTAACATATTTCTAAAAATAATTACCCACCAAATACTTAAAATAAATCATTTTATTTAATTATGTAATTATGCGCGTGTTACGTTCCGGAAACGTAACGAAACCGCGAACCGAGCAACAAAAACGGACCCGAATACCCCGAGGATATATAAACCTCAAATGAGGCTATTTTCTTTATTTAACATTTCATCTCTCTCCTCTATTCTCTCATTCCCGTTCTCATTTTTCTTCCTCAAGAATTGATATTCAAATCCATAGATCTTCATCATCTCTTGATGGATTTGAGTGTTCTTGGTGTCTAAACGAAGATCTCATCAACCTCTACACAAAAGTACAACAGATCGGAAGTGAAGCTCATCTGAATCGAGGTAATATGGACTCAAAAGGTGCGAAAACTAGGGTTTTCATGAACCTTGTTCGACCTCTACCCTAAAACCGGCTGGAACCAACCTAAACATCACCAACTAAGCTCGAAAAACACCTTAGGAACCTTGGAACTACCTTGTCGTGATGTTGGGAAGTGAATGGGGGAGGTTGTGACCTCGACTCCATGACTGCCGAATGAGACTTCAGGCCATCGAATGGCCTTAAGGTCGAATGAGACCTGCCAGACATCCGGCCGAATGGCCCATTCTGCCCTCCCCATTCGCCGACCTCCCACTCATTCGAACCTTCACATTCGCCCAACAACCCCTTTCGCCCTTCCATCTGTCGAATGAAACTCTCATTCGCTAGGCAGTTCTTCATCTGATCGAGTCCAGCCAGTTGCTCATCTACAGTCGGCAACCACCAAACAACCACCTATAGCCATACGAATGTGTTAAGCCCAGCAACACAAAGCAAAGAGTCCATGTTGATCCTGTTCAGCCCAGTAAGCTGATTGGCCCCATTTCACTGCTTCGGCCCAATGTTGTAACAGGCCCAAAAACCTCTTTTAGTCAGCCCATGACTTAAATGGGCCACAGAAAGTTGCTGACCCAACAAGTTTCTTTTGGCCCAACTAACCTTATCGACCCAAGAGACTTAGCCAGCCCAACAACCACTCATCCGACCCAATGACACATAGCAAGGCCCAACAGTGAACTAACCCCATTTGTTCAGTCCATCTTACTTCTACGGCCCATGCCCATTACTCGGCCTAAGCCCATGTTAAGGATTCGGCCCACAGGATTAGTTTAGCCCATTAGCATTCATTCGACCCATGGTGATAAAAACAACCCACGTAACCACATGACCCGACTCCATATTGGTTTGGCCCAAGTATTTAAGATGTAAATGAAACTATTTCACAAATAACCTATATGGGAGTTTTACATGGTAATTGATAATAATCAATTGATAATACAAAAATAATGGGCGTTTGGGATAATGAACCTAACAAGGCTTAAAAACCTTATTGGTGGTAAAAATGGTGACATAATTAATTACTAATCATGTGACCATGTTTCAATACTAATAAGGATAACATGGGGGATCCTAAATCATAGGCTTAAACCATATTTATGACTTGGATTGGTTTATAAGAAAGCCTATCAATACAAACAATGAGCACATGATGATCAAGTTTTGAGAATTCAAGAACGAGTCAAATTTAAACATATAATATGAAGACATAAGGTAATAACGATCTATAACAATCGAACCGGGGGCCGAATGATGACTAAGACTTATGTGTGTTAGCCAACTCTAGGGCTAACACCTACACACACTCAAGTATATACAACTCATACTCGCAAGTTATAAACAACGTGAAATCAATACAGGATTGTGAATACAATAGCAAGTACAACAAAGAGCGCGTGCATTCTTGGTTAGGTTGAGTCAACTACAACAACTACAAGGTGAGTTCATTGTCCCTTTTCAAACATATTTGTTTTTACCTCGGGACTGAGAAGCATGTTAAACATTCTAAATAAACAATGAAATGTTTTAAAGAAATGCTTTTACACTTATTCATGGTGCTCATACTGTATTCTTGACTCTATGCTTTATTATATATACTTGAACTCCATGGTTGATATTTATGCTATGAAACTTTAGGCTTAAACTTTACACTTGATGAGTGTACTGTAAACTTTATTCCTAAACTATAGGCTAAAGTCTAAATGACTATGCCAGAGGTTACGTGCCTGAACTATACGCTTGATGATTGAGCTATACACCTTATTCTCAAACTTTAGGCTAAATGCTTATGCTAAAGGCTAGACTCCTAAACTATACTCTTGATGTTATGCTAAACAAGCGAGACTTAGACAACATACTCAATGCTAAGGTTTTGAAACATTTATGCTAAATGCTAACTCTTGATACACTCGTTTTAAAAAAAACTAAATACTATTGATTATGCCAAGTGCTGAAGGCATAAGACACAATTCAAACTCAATGCTATTAGATTATACCAAGTGCTAAAGGCATAAGACACAACTAAAACTAAACGCTATAGATTATGCCAAGTGCTAAAGGCATAAGACACAATTCAAACTCAATGCTATTTGATTATGCCAAGTGCCAAGGGCATAAACTACTTGTTAATACTAAAGCTATGTGTTAATACCAAGTGCTAAGGGTATTTGCTATCTGATGATGCTAATGTGAATGCTTGATATACTTGGAAAGGCTCAGACAACAGACTGATTGACCGCCGCGTCTTGACATTGGTCAAGCCCTACTAGTCATCAGTAAAACTATGTGGATGCTTTAAACTTGTATGCTTAAACTATGGGACATTGCAGGACAGACTGTTGACCGCCGCGTGTTGACTTAGGTGTCAACCCCTACTAGTCATCAGTGTTCCTCCTTGTCGTACATCGTAAGACCGACTGTTGACCGCCGCGTGTTGACCTAGGTGTCAACCCCTTCTAGTCATCAGTGCTCTTCGATGTTGAAATTAGGTAAGATAGACTGATTGACCGCCGCGCCTTGACAGTGGTCAAGCCCTCCTAGTCATTCAGTTATCTTCTTGATTTAATCATTAGGACCGTTATGGATGGATGCTAAATTCCCTAGGGTATTAAGCTGTCCATAATGGTGCCTCTCAAACTCGATACTCATATACTACTTTGTGCAGGTGGAATGTTAGGTAAGACGCTTAATTATCATTAACAACAATGTACTATGCGACTTAGTATGTGGTGGGATAGCGTCTGGGCTTGACCCTTTCAGGATTCCCTATATATAAGCATACCGAGTTGGATGATACAGGTGGTGTTAACGAGATTAGGGTTGTTACCTAGGGGATACTAGAATGCTTTTGGGGGATTTTCATAAACTACTAAACGTAATGCTTGATAAACTCATGTTGAAACTAATACATACGGACAACATAGACTTGGAAACTTTGAATCAATAAACAAAAGCTATTTTTTTTACCTCCTAAAACTACATGAACTCACCAACCATTGTGTTGACCTTGTTTTTTTTTACATGCTTTCTCAGGTGACGCACAGGTATAAGCTAAGACTCAGGATTTTGCATGCTAGGTAGCCCAACTAGAGGACCCAGCAGACTTTTGAAAAGCACATCTTTTGTAACTAATACGAATCCATTTTGATATCTTGTACAGATACAAGATAGAAACATTTGATTCTTTTGAATAGGTTTACTTGGTTAAATTATCAAACATCAACATTGTAATTTAACTTTGTAATCCTATCTTAATACTTTATTGTGCTTTAGATATTCTTAACATTGATGCTATGTAAACAATCTGATCAACCCGATTATCACATCCGATATCGCGCCCCGGGAACCTTCCGCCCGACGGGGACTCCGATCCAACCTCGCCGGCCCGGGGTGTGACAAGGAACCCCTGCTCTAACTGTGGAGGAACCACTCTCTCCCACTACCCAAACTTTAATGAGAGTGGTGACACAGTTACAGGCAAGGTTTCCTGACCCAGAGCCTATTATATCAGAGGTTGGCTCCAGTAGTTCTGAAGGGGTCAATGCGGGTGAGGCTGCCACTACTGTTGATCTTAATCAAGATCCACAGGACAGTGGTACAGGCAATAGGACCTCACCTGCGGCAACCTATGTTGGGGAGGACTTCTTTGAAGCTCTTCTCAATGAAGGGAATCCAGGGCGCCAAGAAACCATTTCTGGTGATGGAGATGCAGGAGCCAGGCTCAGGACTCCATCGCCCCATGATTCTACTCCGATAGATGAGGGCACCAATACACAGGAATTGACGGCCACCATAACTTCTCTCTAGGCCAGGGTAGCTCTTTTGGAAGCTAAAGTGGCTACCCTGCGGCTTGAGGTCCAGACCAAAGATGCCACCATTCTGGACCTCAGGAGGCGTCCCCCTGTCACTCTATATCCCTTTCATCCTAATCCTGCTACAACTACTTTCACCTCCCCTGATGCTACCAAAAAGGGGGAGAATGCACTAACTGCAGGGTCAGGATCAGAAGCAAGAGAAGAGGAGGGTGCACAGGAAGTTAACCCATCTATAATCACTTTGACTGCTGAATGGGATGACTTCTTGGGTACTTACTTCCAGGCTTCTTCTACTTCCTCTTCTTCTTCTTCTGAGGATACAAGGGAGGTTGCCAAAGAGACTGAACAGCAAACAACAAATGTCTCTTTGGAACCTCAGTCCCCTTCTGGGACTAAGTCTCCTTCTGAGACTGCAGCCCAGGTTGCCATGGAAGAAGCTACACAAGAAGATCCAATATCCATGGAGGAGATAGTGAATGCTGAGGTTAACTCCGAAGCTGCAGCTGCTTCTGAAGGCCCAGTCATTCTTGATGATTCCTCCACAGAGGAGCTATTTACCAATGAACCAACTGGTGAGGCAACAGGAGACACTGCCTCTGGGGTAAAATTAACTGCTGATGACAAAGGAAAAAGGAAGCTAACCCCAGAGGAGGAAGCAGAACAAGAGGAGAGGATTCCCAAGAAGACAAAGGGCCGACCAGACACTTTCGTGAATGAAGAGCACATCAGACTCTGTGCTCTTCTTGAAGAAAAAGGATATAATTTTGATGAGGTATTTCTTTGGTCGGTACCTAGATTGGCATCCGAGCTGGACATGGTGCAGCAGCAAGAACAGGCAGTTGCTGCAACCAAAGCCCAAAAGAAGCTAACTAAGGCACAAAAGGATAAGGCTTACAGAGACAGTCTGAAAGCCTTCCTACTAGAATATGGCTTCCATGCTCGGCAGCTAGGCCCTATGAAGAACTCAACCATGGATATGCATATCAGAGACATCAAAGCTAAGGTTTCCAGAGGTGAGTTGCTTCCGATTAAGCATATAAGGGCACAGAAGGCCAGCCTATTGAAAGGCTTAGGTTTAGGGGGAGGAGCAACAATAGAACTTCCACTCTCTGGTGCAGGGATCAGAGAAGGAGAAGAGGTCATGTGTGAGGAAGCTACCAAAGCTATGTTCCCCGACATGTTTCCCCTATATCCTAAAGAAGAACAACCATCTCCTCCATCAAGTCCATCTATGGATAATATGCCAATCTCTTCAGTGATAAAGATCAACAAAAAGAAAAAGACTACAAGAACACAATCATCTTCAAACCTTGATCCTGAGAGACAAACACTGGCTGATGAGAGGAGAACAAAACCCTCAATGACTGAGGATGTTGGTTCACAGCCTAATGCAAACACAAGTGCAGCAGTAGGGGCTAGTGTGGAAGACCAACAAGCCAGAGATCAGAGGAGTCAAGCTACTGCTCAAGCCAGACCAAGATTTACAAGAAAAAAGAGCATAGCCAGAAGGAAAAAGAAAACATATGCCATCTCCTCTGACTCTGAGCCAGAATCTCCTATCCCAGGATCAATGGCCAAACCAGGAGCTTCAATACCCAAAGATCATCCAAAGGATTTATATGATCTAAAGCATATTCATACCTATGTTCCTGTTATTAAGTGGAGTTACAGTAGACTCCACAAAGAGTTTACTCTCTTTCTGCTTAATGGGGGAATAAAGGTTTTGAATTTAGTACAGCTATTTGTGTTGGCAGCGCCCTTCGTGTTTGACCTGGAAAATCTCCCTCTTGAAAATCCTGACAATGGACAAGAAGGGAGGCAAGCAGTCAGATGGGCCAAAGCTAGAGCACAAGTTTTGAGGGGAGAGAAAATTATGAGAAGAATTCCATAGAAAGTTTTGGTAGCATCAGCCTAGAGGGAGACTGTAAAACTAATAAAGGCTGATGCTCACCAAACTTTCTATTTTGTCTAAGTATAAATGCTACAAAGACTAACACTCTTCGGAAGGAAGAAGTTACTCTTCGGAAGCAACATTGCTTCCGAAGGATAACTTACTCCTGCCAAAGGTTGTACAAGACAAATGCTTCGGAAGACCCACACTTAGAAGATTTCAGAGCTTCAGAGCTTCCGACCATCAAATTCTTCCGAAGACTCTTCTCAACAACTTTCTCACAAAGACAAAGACTTTCGAAAAGATTCCTTATTCAAAGACTGTAGCTGAACACTTTCAAAGTACAAAAAGGTACTGACACAAGACATGCTGGTCTGAGGAAAGACAAAGACAACATGTAATAAGTCAGATAAAGTGCCTTACTTCTCCCATGCTGCATTAAATGCAAAAGATCATCTGAAGCCTTGAAGATCAACAACATTAAATGTCTTTTGTATTTAGTAGTCTTTGGTAAAGTCAATGTCTATTTGTATAATGATTATATTGTCTTAGCCTGTTAAGACACTCAACATACTAGAATAAGCTTTACTTTATGTACTTGTCTAGTATACCCAACTTGTATTCCTAAGTGTATACGGTTGTAGCCTCGGCTATATAACCTCCCATTGTATGTTCACCGAAGGGTGGGTGAGTGCGCTAGTGCTTTTGCTTGTACACTTATACTTTGAGAGAAATATATCCTTGAGCTTGAAATTATTCTTGTGTTCTTATTATTGTTCAACGATTATTACTTTGTCATCTTGAGTGTGATTGTGAGATTATTCTAACAGAAAATTCCGCATTTGTTAGAATTAAGTAAGAAATACTTGTTTAAGTGTTGTTTAGATTTAGCAACCCGATCCTACAGGTTTAATAGTCAAATAGGCTCTACGCTCTAGAGTGGCAAAAATCTTTTCTTTTTGTTTTTTGTCCTTTAGTTGGTTTATTAGCTCAACAAAAGTTTAAAATCAAAGTTTTGGAACTACTTTGGGTTAAGAACAAGTTATTGAGGATAAATGATCAGGTCTGAAGGCATATTTAAATTGGTTCAATTCAAATTATACATGTTTCAAATCAGTTACAACATAATTTAGGAGGAGGGACTAGTTGGCAAATAAGTTCAAGTATTTAACCTGTCGTTTTTATAATTGGTAACGATAATACCTTGTTGGGCTGGTCAAATGAGAAGAAGATGTCTTGGAATACCTTGTCTCCCCTTTAGTCTGTGTTTTTACCGCCGTATTGACTTCCTAAAACACAAACATTCAAATAGAGTTTAATGTGGCAATCCAAATAGACGAATTAAAATCAAGTGATTAAAAACATCATCTGATAAATAGAAGAGGATGACTGAACTCTCATCAAAAACAATATTGCTCCACTGACTAAAAACATCACCAGATAATTAGATCATACACACCTTATTACCTCTACAAAACCTTTGCATGGGATTTTTTCTACTGAAACACACAAATTAGGCTGGTCAAATGAAGAACAAAGGGTCTAAGGATGACGAACACTCATGTAATTCAAAACAGCACCCAAATAATAATAATTGCGTATAAAAAATTTAAAACGATAACAAAAGTTGTGGGTAAGTTCAACTCAAACCACCTGTTTTCACCGGTTATCTATCCCAACAGTATTGCCCTCTCTATCTCTAACTAATAATAACGTAGCCAATAAATTGGCAAGCCAATCGATGCACATAAGAAAAATGCACCAGATTGTTTTTCTAGTCAATTTTGAGGACAAAAAAGGAACTAGTTGCCAGATAAGTTCAAGTGCTTGATCCTCACATATAATACATTTCCTGAGTCTTTTTTTTTATAATTAGCTATAATAATACCTTGATGGGGCGGGTACAAAATAGAACAATATGTCTTGAAATACCTCGGCTCCCCTTTAGTCATTGCATTTACCTGCTTCTTGACATCCTAAAACATCAATATTTCATATAGAGATTAATATTGCAAAATAACTTGACTAATTAAAAAAATGTGACTGAAAAACAACACCTGATAAATAGAGTAGGAAGACAAAACTCTCATCAAACAACATTGCACCACTGATTACGTTTTTAGGCCAAATCACAAGTCCCCAGATCCACTTCAAAAAATAGCTTAATTCATATAGCCAAAATCAATTTTATTTATAATCTTATGGTGCAATAACTTTTTTTACGTAATTATTACACTGAATATTATTATGAGAACAAAAATAATAAGATGGTTAAGAATTTGGCAAGTCAAACATTGCGTCATATGAAAATTGCACCAGATTGTTTTTCTAGCCAATTTTTTTTTGGGGGGGGGGGGGGGGACTATATTACAAATATGTACAAGCGTTTAACCCACACATATAATACATTACCAATGTTTATTATATAATTAGCTCTAATGATACCTTAACGGGGATGGTCAAATGAGAACAATGTCTTGGTATTATTGTTTTAGTCTAATGGTTTAAATGTTGTCGTTTTGGTATTATTGTTTTATTTTATTGGCATTTTGGTTGTTATGTTTTCAATTTTATTGTCATTTTAGGCTAATTAAATTTAAAACTTTTGGACTAAAATTAATTAATTACAAAATTAACCAAACCACATGGACAGAAAAGACAATAAAATGAAAACCATTACGACTAAAATGATAAAATTTAAATTATTTGACTAAAATGACAAAAGCTGTCAAATCACGTGGACATTTTACTCAATAAAAAGAAAAAAGAAAGAAAAAAAGAATCAACTGACGATATATATGATACAGGATAAATGGAAAGACCTCGATTTGAATTTTTTTTATCCAACATCATGATAATGTGCATGAACTGTATTCGCCACTTTTACTATAAGCAAACATAAACTTGCAAAAATAAAAAAAGGTTGGCCTTGAAACAATTATGTTTTCTCTTTCTCTTTCTGATTTTTTTTAAAAGTAAATTATGATTTTGGCTTACGTGGTTTAATTATTTTAACTATTTGAACCCAAATAAAATATTTTATCAGTGCAACAGCCTCTGTGATTTAAACAGTTTTGGTCTCCAATCACAGTTAAGTTTGAAAGATAAAATCGTTAGAATAATTATGTTTGGGGCTTAAAGTATTAATTTTTATACCAACACTAGCTCTATTGATAGAAAATTTATTTTGAGGCCAAAATTGTTAATTGTTTTACCCACACTGGCCAAAACCATAATTACTCTAAAATATTTAAGTTTATTTTTTTAAAAAATATTCTCAAGTTATTGTATGCGTCTTTTTTTAATGAATAAATTATATTTTGAGATTTTCAAGTTGTTGCGACGCAACTAGTTGTTAGCTTACCTGTCAGTTTGTTGAAGTTAATCCCTTACTTTAAATACACTAAAAAAATTATAATTAAAAAATGTTTTAGGTTCAAGTGAAGTGAGTTTGGTGTCCTGCCTTGAGTGGGTTTAATTGGGTCGGGTGCTTCATTTGGGATGACAATATTTGATTAATTGATAGATTGAGCTAGAATATATTGAAAGACAGACACATCACATCCTATCAAAAATAGTATTTGACCCCCATTTCTTCATTCTTCATCTTGAATCACCGCATCTTTGAGTGTTTGTCTACCAACGAGCTTAATTTTGGGTTATATATCATCAACATAAATCAATTTCGAAGTGGAACCTAGTCATGTTTAAGGGATAGGTGACTATATGAGTATATAGTAACTATTTCACTTGGTCCTCACCATGATATCTTGCTTTGTATGATTATTTCTCTTTATGTGAACATGAAAACCATGTTCAAGCTTCTAATGAAATAAGGATCGGACACTTCTCATATCTCATCTCTATATATACCTGAAACTATGTTATTTTTTAATAACCAACCACGTCACATACTTAACTACCTACGATGGAATGCATAACAAGAGAAAGGTTAATTGTCACTCAGAGTTCCGTCGAACACTTCATTGGGATGCTTCGTTTAGTTTCCTACTGAAGTGTTTGGAGGAACTCCAAGTGTTACTTGACACCAAACTAGAAATCTTGAACATTGCTATATAACATGCCATAAGTGATCTTATTTGCATTTATTTTAATTCATAAGAAATCTAATTCTTATAAACATGTGGTTCTATTATGGTTTTAGTCAAATACAAACGACCTGTTAGGTTTGGTAATTTTTGCTAAGGTTGCAAAGATTAGATCTCAAAACCATGGAAAGTGAGTCATTCAGTTCTTGTATGTCATTTTGTATAGTTCTGTATATATATTTTTTAGAAGGGCTAACTTTACACAAATATAACCAATTTTAGTACAATTTTTTTTGTCTTAAATAGGTAATTCAACTTAATACAGGTGTTCTAATCCTATATAAAACATGAATAACACTAGCATTTGTTTCAAAGTAAACAAGAGGGTGACGCAGGAATGACATTCTTCAAGTTGACCTAAAATTATGAATCCAGCTGCTAGTACATTAACGAATGTTATGGAACAGGGAGATTTAAGCTTCTCATACAAATATAACACAAACCAATGACGTAACAAGAATAAGTTAACACTATGTGAAGTATCTTTCATTGAAACATCAAACGTACACCTAATGGTGGCTTTCACCATTTTTTTTTCCAGAATTTAACCACGTAAGTAAGTTCTTATGATTATAAAAAGAAATAAAAAATAACAAAAAATTAGAAAAGTGCATGAGACGTTACTAGCAAGATAAAAAAAAATTCAATCTTCCCACTAAGCTTCTATGCCATTGTCACGACATCAAATTGATAGATCTTGCTTGATGACACTCCTAAGGGGGTCATATAACAACCATTGTTATAATCGTTTGATGACCTGGTATTTTAATTTCATAATGACAAAATCAATATTATCAATTTTCTTTTGTATTCTAAACAAAAAGATTATAGTACAACTAATATATTGTAATTAGAAATAAAATACCTACTTCATTAAAAGAACACAAAAAAATGAAAATTAGTTAACTTATAAGCTTTTTATGAGAACATGTCGTACTCCCTAGTCTTATATTAATAGTCTACTATTTTTATTACTATTTACATTTTAATTTAATATTATTCTTTTACATAATAAATAAACAAAAATAAAATTAGATTTAAGTATCAAAAAATTTGTAACGAGTAACAAATACATTATACATGTATGTGCGTGAAACATAAATATAATAAAAAGGCATTTTATTTATCTTTCTTATATATATATACACGTCCAAAATGAAAATATAAACTAAAACTTATCATTTCGTGACCCATCTAGTTTCATTCTTGATTTGGATGAGGAGGACAAGAATTAATTAAGAAGTTGAAGAGCAAGAAGAAAAATATGATGATAACGAGACCTTCATTATATACCTACAACTAAATTCTGGAAACGTGCGAAGCAAGTGCCTTGGTGCGATGAAGATCGAGAAACTTGGCTTGTACAAGGCTTGGTGTTATATTTAGAATGCATAAAAGTTAGAAATCTACAAAAGTGGGACTCGATTTGGATTCAGTGTCTTTACATTTTTAAACACAACTCAGTGAACCTGAGTAAAGTGATGGCCAATTCAATTCGAAATGAAAAGATTTAAGTGTTGTATATTTTAGTGTTATTGATTGTAAAGAAATATTAAAGAGTTGGAGGTGCGGAGTGCACACTCGTTTAATATTTCTGAGCTCCAGACCAAGCGCGGGGGTCAAGGGGGCTGCGCTCCCTTGTGGGGTCCTAGGGGCAGCGCCCCTAGCGGGGTCCAAGGGGCAGAGGGTTCGAGGCAACGCCCCGAAACCTAAACGAAATTTACTTATTTGTTATGTTCGGAATTATCTTGACCCGAGAGTTGGCCCGTTAATATCACCCGCCAAAACCAACCGCCAATAACTACTTTGCGGTTGGTTGGTGATGAATAACATGAACGAATTCGCTAAACAAGATCATTCAATCGAAATTTCATATCACGAATTTTCTCTCTATTGGATTATCCCATAATCAAATTTCTTGACTCGAAAGGGAAGAAATATTGATTTCGGATAGTGATTCAAAGACGATCCGATAGATTTCCAAGTGATTTTGACGAATTTCTCTAACATTAAGTGCAAAGATGAACAAGTTATCTATATTCAAATATGTGAATGTATGAACGACAAGTAAGGCTTCTCTCAACAGAAGGTTTAACAAGCAAATTGCATAACCTTAACAATAAAAATGACCCTTACGAGTAGACCTCACCAACTCAGCTGCGAATGGAAGAAAAGAAAGCGGCCAATCGTCTAGCAAAGGAAGGAGGGCATGGTGAATATTACAAAGTTATGAAGGAGAACTTGAAAGACTAAAAGAAATATCTGACTTAGGGCGTGTTTGGGATTGCTTATTAAGTTTAAAACGACTTTTTGTTAAAAGTGTTTATTAACTTATAATTTATTGAAATGAAGTTTTCAAAAATGTGTTTGGATTAGCTTTTATGTATAAAAAGTCAATAAGTTGTTTAAATATGTAAGTTCTGACCAAAATTAACAGATTATAATCATTAAAAGTTAACAAGCACTTCTAAAAGTCACAAAAAGTAGTTTTTTGAAATGACTTTTTAACACTACTCAAAAAAGTTAAAATCAAAAGTGTTTTTCAAATTATCAAACATCTTTTTAACTTATTAACTTCTTCATCAAGTAAATAAGTTAAAAAGTTAATTTCAAATGTAATCTTAAACATGCACTTAAAGTGGTGAAATCAAAGATAAAAAAAACTATCTATGATAAGGGAATAATGCAAAGACCACAATTTCAAAATTTTTAACTATCATTATGACAATTTCAAAATTTCTCACCTTGGAACATCTAGGTTTTTCTTTTTCATAAAAAAAATTTAGGTTTATTTTCATATTTTTTTCTATTTTTAACTTATTGTATGTTATATTTTTAATTAATTTATTTAATTGGGTTTGGTACTCTATCTTGAATAGGTACAATTAGGCTCGAGCGGTACATTAGAGATAACAAGATTTGATTAAGTGATCAATGGATTGAATATTTCGAGTGGCTTGGGAGAGATACTCCTTTCTCACCCTAAGAGTAATGACATTTGACCCCTTTTCTACATGTGGTTCATACCATGACTTGTTGCTTTCAAATGTGATCCTTTGCAAATATTTAACTCATTTTTCATCTTGAATCACATCATCTTTGAGTCATTGACTACCAACGAGCTTAATTTTGAGTTATCATCAACATAAATCATGTTGAAAGTGGAACCTGATCATGTTTAAGGGATAAGTTACTATACGAGTACATCATAACTTTTACTCATGGTCCTCACCATGACTTTTGTTTTGTACTATTATTCCTTTTCATGTGAACATGAAAATCATCATAATCCTAACAGAGACACAATTCCATCCATGTTCAAGCTTCTGATGAATCCAGGTCGAGGGATCAGACACTTCTCATGTCTCATCTCTATATATACCTGAAACTAACTCATTTTATTAAATAACAAACCACATCATTTAACTGCACACAATGGAATGCATTTGAAGGGAAAGGTTAATTGTCACTCAGGGATCCTCCGAACACTTCATTGGGATGCTTTGTTTAGCTTCCTACTGAAGTGTTTGGTGGAACTCCAAGCGTCACTTAACACTAGCAAACTACAAGTCTTGGACAAAGCTTTGTAACATGCCATAAGTTATCTTATTTGTAGTTTTTTACTTAATAAGAAGCCTATATTCTTCTAAATTTGTGGTTTTATTATAGTTTTTAGTCAAATACGATCAACATGTAGGTTTGGTAATTTTTACTTAGATTGCATGGATTGGATCTCAAAACTATGAAAATGAGTCGTCCGGTTCCCGATTGAACTCTAAAGTTAAATATTTCTCCTTTTGTTAACAAACAACATTAAGAGTTCCTAGAAGTATCTGCTCAATGAATAATTTGGTTGATAGTTTCTTCAACATTATCGATCAGCAAAGAGTTACAACTTCATTTAAGATTTCAACATTAAAAAGAAGAGATGAGAAAGGTTCCTACGTTTTTTTGAACAACAAATGTCGGATCACCTGATATCGCCCTTGCAAATAGATCACTCTTACGCTCAAATTACAAATCGTGGTTCCTACTAACCCCACACCAGCAATTCTATTCTAATTTCGTGTTAAATCAAATTCCAACTGTTGTTTGATTTTTATTCTAGCAATGATAAAAGCACTAGAAGCAAACGATCATACGAACATTAAAATGTGTTGCATTTTATCTTGGTGGGTATGTTGTTAAAAGTGATGTTTTCTATCGTTAAGTCAAATAAGATCATGCTTAGGAAAAAAAAAAAGAATTAAAAGTTTTTTATACCAATCACTATCTAACCTAAAACCTTACAACTCTATTTTATAATTTTGTTTTCAGAAAAACACTTTTGGTGTATCCACGTCCATTGAATCCTCATGGAACACCATTCTATCCATCCCGATTCCAACATTTCAAACGCTCCTAGTTTTATACCATGTTATTAATCTACATTACAATATACTCCTGTACAAATGTGTAGAGTAAAATTGCGTAAATTAAATCACTCACCGATGTGGCCCCTACCCAACTCTTGCGTAAAGCATACGCTAAGTTTAGCACCAGATACAATTTTTTTTTAATAATCCACCATTTTACTCTTAGACCACTTCCATTCACAACTACTTAAGCAATCTAAACTATTTATTAAATAATTAATTTTTCTCTTTTTCACTTTCACAACCAACTAAACTTAATTTTTTCACTCACATTCACAATCAACCCGGGTCTGGCTCAAACTTTTCAGTGGCTCAAGGCAAATACAAAATTTGAGGCCTTTTTCGTAAATAATTTTTTTGCTTACGATAAATAATTATGGTCCATAAACTATAAAAATCATAAAAATATGTTAACTTGCTTATAGCTATATAAGTTCTCATAATAATAGTTTACTAATGATTATAATTTCACTTTCGTTACTAAATGCAATTTAAGTAATTGATCACTAAGATTTGCACTCAATTGTAAAATTTTAATGATTATGTTATGGAATTGTCTTTTGAAAAAAAGTAAAATTTAGGATTATCATTGGTCAAAATATTAGTATGAATTATTCTCGACCAATGAGTTATTATTTAGATTATGACAATCAAATTTAATCAAAAGAAATGTATATAAACAAAGGTGAAACAAAAAATAAAAAATGTGATAGCTTGATTACCCTATTTATCACTGTAAAGCTTATATAGCTAAATCTTTAATTCATATCATAATAAAAGATTTATTACGTCAAGAAACGAAAACAAGAAAATGAGTAATTACTTGGGAGAGATTCCTAAACAAACTTTTTTTATGAATATGCGAGTTGTATTTTTTTAAATCTAAAATGACAAAACAAATAACATTAACGATAACCTAAACGGATGGGGCCCCATAAATGTGGGGGCCCTAGGCAGTTGCCTCTATTTTTCTAAAATAAAGCCGGCTTTGCACACATATATATGTATGTATGCATGCATGCATAAACACACGTACATGATCCAGTCCGGTTTTTAATGAAAATCACAAACCAAACCATTCACTAGGGTTTCAAACTTTTGAAACCGATCAACCAAATATTTGGGAAAAAACCGACCGAGAAACCCGACTATACGGGCCCCAAAAAATATGAGGCCCTAGGCTATTGCCTCATTTTTTAGCAATGGTAGCAGGCTCTGAATCAACCCAATCAAACCCAATTTTCACTAAATAGACATGGTTTTATGCTTATTTTTAATTTCTTAAAAATAATTATCTGTATAAAAAATTTATAAATTATCAATTTTAAAATAAATTAAATTAAAAAATTAAAAAATACTTAAATTCATCATAATTTATGTAATTTTTAAATTTTAGTTTTTTATGCAATAATTTAGTTTTTATTTTGGGTAAATTATGGTTTTGGTCTTGTGGTTTAAGTGTTTTAACCATTTCGGCCCAAAATATAATATTATATCAATTCAGCCATGTGGTTTAGATAACTAGCTATCGGTTTTGGCTCTTTAAACTTAACTATTATAACGCTTTTGGCTCAATATCTAACTATAGTTGGGGGGGGGGGAGGGGAACGTTAGTTTTTTCTAAACCACATGGACTGAATTGATAGAAGATTGTATTTTATGCCGAAATTGTTAAAACACTTAAAACACAGGGGCCAAAACCGTAATTTACTCTTTGTAATTTATAATTTTAATATATGTTAATAATATAGGAGTAGTAAGAACATGAATGGAGTTTAGAAAGGAAAAAATCGTATTTTGATGAGATATTCAATTCCCGAACAAAGTCGCTCCATCAAACCGTTTGTGAGTTTTATGTGAATATATATACATTTTTTCTTTTCACCGACCGAACATTAGTTTTGTTTGACAATAGGGATAGTCTTATTGTTGCAACCGCTAGCTCCATACCAATCCTATAACACCCGAAAATTTAGCATCTTAATGATAAACGTGCGAGATTTCGGTAACTGTTTATGTTCGAAGAATTGAGTTGTCAAAGAAATAAACACATTTGATCGTGCTTGAAATCCACAACGATTTGACAATCGATATTATTACAGGATGATAGTACGCGAAAAATGGTGAACGTGGGCGAAAACCGTGCGCGAAACGGAGTTACGGATTGTCCGGAATCGTGAAACGAAGAAAAATTTCAAAGTATTGAACTTTTGAACTCGTCGCGGTACGCGACGGATATTTGAGGATCCTTCGCGGTACGCGATGGACCAAAAATATCTGAAATTCTCCGGATTTCTTCGCGGTACGCGAAGCTTTATTTGGCCCCTCGTCGCGGTACGCGACGAGTGAGGCGGTGCAGTGGATTGATATTCTTCATCAGATTAACGCAGAGTTTAAAATTTTATTTCATACTCGATCATATTCGCTCAAGAACACCACCAGACGAGTTTTTCATCATCTAATCTTCAATTTGAAGCCACCAGAAGTCACCGATCATACCAGGGATCGTATTTACAAGTTCTGATCGTCTTTTTACCCGCAGAACTCCGTTGGAATAGGTAACGGTTCACTTTAACCTTTTAGATTGATTATGATTGATTAAATCTTGTTTTTGAACGTAATGATATAGTTAGGGTTGTTGATTATTGCCTAGATGATGGCTAGGATTGATTATAAACGAGAAACTCGAACTGTCAATGGAAAAATCCTTGTTTTGAGCCGTTGTAATGCCCGGTTTGCATGGAATCATAATAATGGTTATAGTGGTTTAAACCATTTGATTATGACAAGGTAGGTGATTAGTTTGATTATTTTGAGATGCAAGGTTAAATCCAAGTATTTCAAACTAATCACAATCAATAACAAGGATTGATCATTCCTAAGCCATTAAACTGTATAGAGACTGTTTTAGCTTGATAATCAACAACATTAACTATTTGACGACTATCAAGGCAATGTTTTCGACATTGGACGTTCAGAAAGATTTAATCGGGAAGTTAATATGTAAATAACATATTAAACGTAAACCAATGCAGAGTTATACCATTAGCACCAGTTGTGAGTGATCTCGCGACCGTGAGACATCAGGTGAGTTCTAGACGCCCTATTTTTATGTTTAATGTTTTGGGCTGGCATACATGCTTAACGTTATGTTCATTATGTTATGTGCTTAAGATAATGATAAATGACTAATTGATATGCCATGACTATGTATGCGTGTTAATGTGTTAATATGATTTGTATATGAAGATATGCTAAGTATGATGTGTTCATATCAGTAAGACATGATGATTAGAGGTATGATAACACGCTATGAGGATTACAGATGTTAAGCTATGATGAAATCCTAGGCTGCTAGGATGAAGGTATGATGTGGAATACGAGGAATAGGTTTTATTGTAACATGTAAGTGATGATATGATGATCAAGATGCTAGCATGAGATGCTATGATATGATATGTGCCTTTGCTACTAGGGCATAATGCTATGATGATAAGATGCTAGTATGAAAAGTTTGTGTCTGCCAGAATGTACGTTATGATGATATGATGAAATGATACTGGCATGACATAATATGATGGTCCCTATGATATTAGGACAACGTGATGATGTCATGATGATAAAAGATTAGCATGAAATCATATGATGTTATGATGAATACGATGAATGATCATATGATGCTAGTGTGTCATGTATGATGAAGAAATGATGTTCCTATACGTGTTATAGGAAAATGTATGTATGAGAGTCAACCACGACTATAACTGGGTATCATAGTTGTTATGAGTTATCCTATGTTATTAGGATAACGTTACGATGTTATGCTGATTATTGATATAGTGCTAGCATATCATGTTATGATGAATGAGGGTTGCTCCAGTACTTGTTACCGGGTAAGTATGGTTGTTCTCATACTTGTTACGGGATGTGTATGACGTAGCTCCCATATACGCGTTATGGGGTAAGTATGGTAGCTCCAGTACTTGTTACTGGGTAAGTATGGTAGCTCCAGTACTTGTTACTGGGTAAGTATGGTCGCTCCAGTTTTTGTTACTGGGTAAGCATGGTAGCTCCAGTATTTGTTATTGGGAAAGTATGGAGTCTTATGCCGGTATAAGCCCACTGTTAAAAACAGTGGATATGATGAGGACAACGGTCCTGATGATGCAAATGAATGTATGTTATGAGTATGTATATATGATGTATGAATGATTTATGTAAAGAAGTCTTGTACCGGTATGAGCTGTCAACTTCGGTTGATAGTTAAAGGAATCTTATGCATGCATGAGTTATCAGCTGCGGGTTGATAGTTATAGAGTCTTGTGCTGCACAAGCCTGTTTGACTTTAGGTCAGCAGTTGACGGCGAAATTCCTTCACCGTATGAATGATGTTATGAGAATATATATGTTATGTAGGTATGCTATGAGGAAAGGCACGTTATGTGTTTAAGCTATGTCATGAGAAGTTATGTGATGATGTTTAATGTTAAGCATGTTTTGACTTAACAAAACGTTTATGATGTTTTAGTCTCCCCCTATTTGGTTAGATGAATGTAAGTCAATGCAGAAGTATGATGAAACAAACATGAATTATAAGATTGAACTTGTGTAGATGCAATTCATGTTTCTTTCACCGCAACACAAAGTGAATCTTCCTTTATCCGCTTCTCAAACCCATAACAAACATCTTGAAGTTCTATGGCCTTCATTTATCTTCTCCCCCTCCGATTAAGCTCCTCCTACGATTAACTAATCTCAATCTTCATCCCCAACACCAAGAATGGAAGCATATAGAGTGTAATCTTAATCTTCATCCCAACCCAAAAGATGTAAGAATATAGGATGTCAGTTCAAGTGTAGGACACCAACCAATCCTTTTAATGAACATATGACAAATGCAAGCTCAAAGATAAAAGAAAACCATATCCCAACAATCTGAAAGTTAAGAGTCTTCAAAGCAGAATAAGAAATCTTCACATCAATGAAACCGAAGTCTTCACTGATAAACCACTGATAACACACTTGCCATCAGTTTCAATCCATCAAACTCCCCCTAAGCTGATGCTATAGATAACTGATGTGTGAAAACCACCATGTCTTCAAAAACAAGTAGTGTTCTTCGGAAGCAATCATTGCTAACCGGCAATATGTTCCATGCAGCAGATCTGGAACACCAATTGGACTTATAGAATAGACATCATTAACTTATTTTGATTTTCTAATGATGTATAAGTTTCAGCTCTATCATGCCAACGAGTAAAGTACTTCCAATGATGAAGCTGATCGAGTGAACCAAAGGCTAATGTGTTTCAAAAGTAAAATTATATGTTGTCAAATTTTAAAGTGTTGATTTGAATATGCATTAGCACTTGGACATCATCCAAATTAACACTTAGAAATAAGACATTACATATCAAGAGATGATTTTACTTAAGAAATATTTGGTTAACTTCATAAGTACTGATTTATAGATGCATTAGCACTTGGACATCATAAATAAGCACTTAAGAAGCTAACTTCTTTACATACCAATAATACCTCTGCTCTTTGGAAGTAACTCTCGGAAGCAATAGTAATTAAATTTCGGAAGAAGCTTCACTCATCAGAAGAAAGGAGATGTTTTCAGAAGATGCTTCGGAAGTAGTTTCCAATCGGAAGCAAATTATGCTTAGGAAGCATTTTTATGCTTAGGAAGCAACTTTTGCTTAGGAAGCAACTTTTGCATCGGAAGCAAATTGTGCATCGGAAGCAAATTGTGCTTCGGAAGCAAATTGTGCATCGGAAGCAAATTGTGCTTCGGAAGCAAATTGTGCTTAGGAAGCAAAATGTGCATCGGAAGCAAATTGTGCATCGGAAGCAATTTGTGCATCGGAAGCAAATTGTGCTTCGGAAGCAAATTTATACTTAGGAAGCAATTTTATGCTTCGGAAGCAATTTTTATGCTTCGGAAGCAATTTGTGCTTAGGAAGCAATTTCCAATCAGAAGTATTAGCCATAGGAAGCAATATCCATAAGAAGCAATAGTCATCGGAAGCTTATAATTTTAAAGAATATCCATGGTGAGCTTCCAAAAACCAATCAAATAAAACCTTCTGAAAACCCTAAATTCAAGAACGCCGTCATCATCATTATGTTCTTTCTTGAAACAAACCCAGCTGCCCTAAAATTTTTCATCCGCCTCCATTTTTATCAAATGAACAAAAATTGATAACTCGTCCGATAAAGATCACATTTGGGTGGGGTTTTGACATATAATAGGGAGAGTCAAAACCCACTTGTGTTTACCATATCAAAACACAAAAAATATAACCCAAATAAATTGAAGAACGGAGAACCCAGAACAAGAACATCTTCAAAGAACTTTCACAAAAATTCACAAAATCAGGGTATTGAGCACAAGTTTGAGAGAATCAATGGTTAGAATGATACTCTCGAGAACTTGGCTCTGATACCAATTGTAAGAACGGTGCGGATTAGGACCTACCCGATTTGTGAAGATTAACCATTTCTGAACAGAGAAAAGTCTTGAAGATGGGTGAAGATGTTGAAGAACACAACCAAGAACAAATCTGAGATGTAATGTAATGACTAACAATGTAAAGAAATAAGATTCATTAGTCAACAAGATTACATTACCTACCCCTCACATGCTCTCAAACTCCATGGATAAAGAATCCATGGAGTTCATGGGGGAGAGCTCTCTCAAGATTACATTGAAGCACACCCTCACACACTCTCTTGTCTGTGTTATTTTTCTACAAATGAGAATAATCTCTATTTATAGTGTCACATGACCTAAAACCCTAAATACAACAAATACAACAAAATGATAATAAATAATAAATATTAAATGAAGCTCTATCATTTGTTGTGGTCTTCAGGTATTTTGGTCATCAGGTGTCTTCGTAAACTTGAGTTTTTAGTGGCTCGTGCGGTGACTCGTTGTCCCTAATCAACAAATACATAATACTTCTTGTTTACATTCCATCTATCCAAATTAACCGTCGGTCTTGACTTTTCTAGACCCAACATGATGTTTTACAAAAACTAGAACTCACCAGCATAAGCTGACTTGATTTAGCATATATGTCAGGTTAAGCTTTGGTCAGAAAAGGTATGGAGCTCAGGCATTCAGATAAAGAGAGTCCGGTGGCATTGGCAATCAATTATGTTTAAATTAAGACATTATTTCATGTTTGACGTTGTGTTTAAGTTCCGCTGCTATTTATGAAAGTTTTTAGTTTAAAGAGCTATGTGTTATGATGAGACCAACGTACGTGGGGTCGCCCGGAATCGGGGCCTCACAAATCCCTTCAACCATTATATATATTGTCAGTGTCGTCAACTAACCATCGTTAATTTAAAAAAAAAAAACAGTATTTATTATCAGTGGCGAAGCTTGACAGGTATCCCAGGGGGGCGGAATTTTTTTTTTCCAGGGGGCGAAATACAGGTTTTTAAAAAATTTTACACTACGTATCGGAAAATTTACACTACTACACGAAAAAACATGGGGCCGTCCCCCCCGGTCTTCACAATGCTTCGCCCCTGTTTATTATTCACTCAAATCTAGAGGTGGCAATTTTTACCAATGTCAAAGGAAATTGGTTGGTTTGGGTAAACAATTGTAGTATGATGGGTTGAGATGGATAACATCATAATATTGAATGGGTTGAGATGGGTAGTACTTAAACTATGCGGGTCAAGACGGGTAACCAAAAAAGTATGCAAATGCAATGGATTCAAACATTTAAGAATGATTAATATAACATATTTGATGAGAAAATCACTAAAATTATCCAAATAAATTATTTGTTTACTTATAACACATCTTAAGTTAAACTAAATTGATGTTTTTTAAAAACAATCCATTTAGACCCAAACTAATTTTTCTTAAAACCCGCTCTGACCCGCAACCATCCTGACCCGAACCCGTTCTGACCCGTTACCCAACCCAACCCGACCCAACATGCCCATTTTACCGGGCATACTCAAATCACTACCTAAAGGTTTAAGGATCAATTTACGTGGGTTTACTCTCGGAGAGGACCGCTAGTTGCATATTGTTCCAAAAAATCATCCCCTTAATCAATTTTTAGGTTTTTAAATTTTTTTATTAAGTACGCAAAACTATATCTATTTTACTTAATCGTGGAAACACCTCAATCAATTATTATTATATGCATAAATCAAAATATGGATGTTGAATACCTTGTTATAACCTACAACAAAATTCTTGAACAAGAGAAGCGAGGGCCTTAATGTGACGAAGAGGTTCATCGGAGGCCCTGAGGAGAGGCAAACCCGACTTCTGTTCAGGCCAGGCCCTTTTCTTTTAAGGGCACAAAAAATTTAAAATTCTTATTATATGATATATATTTACTTATATTTAAAAATATAAAACCAAAAAATTACAAATTTATAATTCGTTAGGGGCCTTATGAATTCTCGAGACAAAGACTTTGTCTTGTGCAAGGTTTATTGTTATATTTCTGATTGCCAAAAATTCAAAAATCAAATGAGTTATGACAAGAAGGTTTTCTAATTTTTATCATAGGAGGTTGTGAGAAACCATTGCAAGAAAAGGTAACTAATGGGACAAAGGCTGTAACGACAACTCATGGTCGTTCCTATAGATTGAGCTATAGCGACGACATGTTGTCGCTATAGCTTAAAAGCATTTTTTCAGACTTTTTAAGCTATAGCTCATGGCGAAAATGACGCGTTTGACCAAAATATTGATGGTTCTGGGAAAAATCTATAGCGACGAAAGGTCGTCGTTATAGCTGAAAATTATTATTTTTATTTCTTTTTAAAGAAGCACTTTGACAAAGAAGGAGGATATGACAACACAGCAAGAGCCAAGCAGAATCCTTCTAAGGGCATGAACCCAGAAGAGTGGGTGCATATTATTGATGGGCTGTTTACAACTTCTACATACAAAAACAGATCTTTGAAGAATACAGCGAACAGATCAAAACAGCTGGATGAAAGTTATCATGGGACCCAATCATACGCTCAGAGACGTTATGATGAGGTTATAATTTAGTGTTATCAAAATATGAATTAATTTTTATTTGATATCTTAATAATAATATTTGTTATTGTTAAAAGGTGAAGGAGGGTGGTGTGCCTCAGCAAGTGGAAGGCTGGAGAGACATGCACTTTAAGGGAAGCTCGGGATGGTACAATCAATTAGCCGAGCAAAATTGGGTAAGTAATAGATATTCACTAGTATTATGTTTTATTCATTTAAACTTGATTTGAAAGTTGCCCTTTGATATATAGGATGAGTGAACATGAATTGTTAGATATTTGTTGATTGAATTGTGAATTCTTGTTTTTGAATTAGGATTTGTTGCCATTTATTATACATTTTGGGTTGTCATTTTACAGCAGTTATGCTGACGGATTTTTGTAAAATATTTAACATATGTTTGTCTTGTCTTGTGTTTTTAATGTAGGAGAATATTACTGATGAATTAAACAGAGCAAAATAACATCCGGTGGTGATGACACACCGGTTGATGAAGAAGAAGTGCTGCAACGCTCACTGGGTGAGCGGCGTGGGCATGTAAGGGGTGTTGGTAGAAAAGTTAAAAGTATAACCCCAGACCTGCCTCCACACATGTATACACCTGTAGCAAATGAGCTGCAACAACGCATCAACAAGATGATGCAACAACAAATCAACAAGTTGATGTCTATGCAAGGAGACCAAGGCTCTAGCTCTTTCTACTATCCCGAATTTGAAACAAATCAAGAAAAAGATCAAGATCAAGAAGAAGATGAAGATGAAGATGAAAGTGAATAGATGAAGTTGTGGATTTTAAAACACTTATAATTTTGTTATGCTTGGTTGGTTGGTTAACTTTTAGATTTTGGATATAAACATATGAATGTGAATGTAATTTGATGTTTGATAAAGTCTTATTTGCAGCAGGTTAAAACTGGTATTGGTTGTTTAAACAGGTTAAAAACTGGAAATTTTAGAAAACAAAAAAAAAATTTGAAATTTTTTTGTAGGGCTATAGCGACGACGATCAAAGTTTGACTTTTTGACTTTGATCTATAGCGACGACATGCCGTCGCTATAGTTCTGTCTTTGACTTTTTGACCATTTTCTATAGCGACTATCTGTCATCGTTATAGGTAATTTTGAAATTTTTTCTTCTTTTTTTTAATTATTAACAGAATAAAAATAAATCAAAAAAGAAAATGCATCAGACACCTATAGCGACGACTTGTCGTCGCTACTGACTAAGCTATAATGACGACTGTTATAGCGACGACATGTCTTGGCAATTGCGACTAATCTATAGCGACGACAATTCGGGGCTATTGCGACGACTTTTGTCGTCGCTATAGGTGACTTTCCTTGTAGTGAACCATCTCAAACTAGTTTTATACCCGTCTGATTGCAGAATAGTATGATAAAATCAAATTCAAATTATATTCTTGAAGTATTTACAAATAAAACAGTAATAATGACATGTGTCAATAATCCGTTAGTAACTGAAAAACCATCATAAAACCACTGAAAATCGCCAAAAACCGCTGAAAACCTCCACATGATATAACTGCCTAATTTAAAGGGCCATGATTTAACTTGATGAATTTCAACAGATGAAAATTCATTTGAGGTCGGTTGAGTTCACCGGCGTCCATATATATAACTAGTTTTATACCCGTCCGGTGGCCGGGTACGTTAATGTTATAATGTCATCACTCTATTGAGACGCATTATAAAAAAAACCGTGTTTGTTGAAGATTAAACTACAGCTATATGGCATTAAACCCGGTTTGTCTATCTCCATGGCATCTGGTAGCTATTGAAGGTGATATTTGGTCACACCATTAAACCTTTTCACCATCCTCTAAATCCAGACCATGTTTTGTCTGAACCATTTTTCTTGAATGTAAAACTTGCTTTGAGGTAACAGGCAGCCAAATAGAGTGATATTCTTCTAAACCCACAGCTAAGTTGTCAATCCCAGATTTCATGAGACATTGACCAAGAACAGGAAACACACTTAGTATCCTGAATTCCAATGAATAAACTCATGATATTTGCAATTAAATAAACATCTATCAATTCTTAAGATAAATTAATAAATAAGTAAACCAAATATATAAAGATACAGTATTTAGCAGGAGCCATTATTGAGCCTCACTTTCTCAAAAAATCTAAAACTTACAATCTTTAGTTACTGTTTAATTTCAAAATTCTCATCCAAAATACAACACCCACAAAAATATAACCAACAAAGTATAAAGAATTAAAGATTAAAGAAAGTGGGTAAAAAAACTGATCTGAGGTTGGATCATCTTTTTTATGATAAAGGAAAAGTAATAACGGTGTGTTGTTCTGCAATGTTTTATATTTGTTCTTTTTTTTAAAAAAATGTATGGGACTATGGGAGTACCATGGGACAAACCCAACATCAATAAATTACAAACACCCAACAACGTAAATGCACCGAAACATCATTAAAAACACCAAATCAAGATGAAAAAAATGAACTAAAGAAACATACACAAGAAACTCCAGGAATGCTTTCAAAAATCTTGTTTTTGTTGTTTTTTTTGACTAATCACCTATTTATTACAAAAAATAAACAAACAAAAATAAGTAGCAAAATTGCAATGCATAGTTGGGGATGGCGTGCTCCTAGTAAGAACCTCGGCTCAAGGAAACCTGCTTTGTTTTTATTACAAAACACATCGATCGCTAATAGTTAAATGCCCGAACTGGTCCAGTGGTCCTCATATACCTGACACAAAGTTACATAGCAGGGTCAATTATGATCAGAAGCATCACTACTATCTATATCTAATATATAAAAGCAATAAGATTACCACTAAATTGAAATCATCGTATATAATGATGACAAAATGAACATTGAAATAGCCAACATCTGAGTCTCTTAGTTTATTAACCAAGTTCCTTCGTTGCCACAGTGCCACATTGAAATATCTAAGAACAATATGCGTAGTAATATTAAAATAACAAACTATGGGTTTTGATCATTTAAGTTTCACAACATTAAAGAAACAATAAGCGTAGTTCTGATCACATTATTAAGAAAGGAATGCATTGATATTTTGAGGGGAGTAGGAATAACCATACCTTAAGAAGAAGAAAACGAAGAAGAAGAGCAACATTGTAATGTGGCATCGTGGGGCCAAGGAAGATCATGTGATCACTGAACCAAATTAACATTAAGACTTGAATGCGTTATGAATCAGTGTGCAAGTTTACTTCATGATACATAACAGAAGATAAAATTTAGAATCTGTGAAACAAAAAGTTATGATTTTGTATGAGAACTCGAGAGATGATCGATTAAAATAGTTCAAAAACTTACATGATTATAGGGTACTGTCGAAGATCGACATCAAATTGCCCAAAATTTCCAGATTAACATCCAAATCAACATTTGAATCAACAAATTCCTAGTTCCTGGAAAGATTCCAACAAATCAAATTCAGGTGTGAGTGGTGAGAAAGAACAGTGGGTGCTAAAATTAGGGAGCAACGAGAACATGTACAGGGATTTCAGGGGCACCTTCTACCTCGATTATAGAAACACCCTAAAGAAGGAAGCCGATCTAGCAGTGATTATGGAATAATAGGGTTCTGACGCCTTCATCATCATCTTCTTCCTTGTTTACTTGAAATCAACTAAAATAGGCAGCACAACACTTTTCCAAGGATGTTCTTCGTCCTCTCCGGCAAGTGTTTTTTTCTTGTCATCACTTTCCCTTGATTCCGACACCACCTCCATTTTCTCTTGCTAAATTAAATACATTCGGTGCAAGCGAGAGATTGATACAGAAGGAGCGGTGATATTAAAACCCATTTCATGGGAGTTACAGCCTTACAGGCAACGTGGGGAGGGAAAGGGGGGAAATCTGCTACTGTCGAATCAAGAAAGAGGGTGTGAAACTGCTAGTAACCACCTGGAATCCATAGTAACCACCTATTTTATAAGGTCAGGATTTAATTTCAGGTTAATTTATACGGTCAAGATCGATTTAGACAGCGGTTGGGCAGACCGCTGTCTATATTTATATAATGAGAACTCGTTCTATTGGTGGGTTTTGAGTTTTAGTTAACCTAAAAAAACAAAACTCCCTATTTTGGAAATTTACAAGCTTACGAAAGGTTTAACATGCAAATTTTCCAAATTCCAACCTTGGCAAGATGAACGATCCCAATGAGGAGACCACACCAACTTGGTCGCAGGGAAAATAAAGAAAATTGGTTTAGTCGTCTAGCAAAGGAATAGAGAATTTGGTAAATATCATCGCCATTGTAAAGTTACGAAAGAGAACTTAGAATAAGAAAAAATACATTCCACATATGGTGACGAAATTAAAGACAAAAAGAAAAAAAAGAAGAAGAAAAGAATCAACTGACGATAGAAATGATACAGGATAAATGGAAAGACCTCGATTTCAATTTTTTTTTTTATCCAACATCATGATAATGTGCATGAACTATATTCGCCACTTTTACTATAAGCAAACATAAACTTGCAAAAAAAAAGAGGTTGGCCTTGAAACAATCATGTTCTCTCTCTTTTTAAAAAAAAAGTAAAGTATGGTTTTGGCTTACGTGCTTTAATTATTTTAACTATTTCAATCTAAATAAAATATTTTATCAATGCATACATGTGATTTAAACAATTAACAGTTTTGACATTTAACGTATCATAGTTAGATTTGGAAGCCAAAACCATTATAATAGTAAGGTTTGGAAGCCAAAACTGTTAATTTTTTACCCACACTGGTTGCATTGATATAAAATTTTATTTTTGGTTAATATAGTTAAAACTCTTAAATTGTAGTGACAACCATAATTTACTCAAAAAAAATTTAGGTTTATTTTCAAAAAGAAATTATTTTTAGGTTATTGTATGTGTTTTTTTTAATGAATAAAATATGATTTGAAAATTTTAATTATAATTAAAAAAAATTATAGGTTCAAGTGAGTTTGGTGTCCTGCCTTGAGTGGGTTTAATTGGGTTGGAGTGCTTTATTTGGGATGACAATATTTGATTAAGTGATAGATTGAGTTAGAGTATATTGAAAGAGATATACACTCATCACATCCTATCAAAAATAACATTTGACCCCCTTTCTTCATTCTTCATCTTGAATCACCGCATCTTTTAAGTGTTTGACTACCAACGACCTTAATTTTGGGTTATCATCAACATAAATCAAATTCGAAGTGGAACCTAGTCATGTTTAAGAGATAGGTGACTATATGAGTATATAGTAACTATTTCACATGGTCATCACCATGATTTCTTGCTTTGTATTATTATTCCTTTTTATGTGAACACGAAAAGTATAAGAATTCTAACGAATACACAATTCCAACCATGTTCAAGCTTCTAACGAATCACCACTTCTCATATATTATCTCTATAAATACCTAAAACTATGTAATTTTTGATAACCAACAACGTCACGTTCTTAACTATCTACAATGGAATGCATATGAAGAGAAAGGTTAATTGTCACTCAGAGTTCCTTCAAACACTTCATTATGATGCTTTGTTTAGTTTGCTACTGAAGTGTTTGGAGGAACCCCAAGTGTCACTTGACACCATACTACAAATTTTGAATGTTGCTATATAATATACCATAAGTGATCTTATTTGCATTTATTTTAGTTCAAAATGATTTCTATATTCTTCTAAATATGTGGCTATATTATGGTTTTGGTAAAACACAAACTACATGTTAGGTTTGGTAATTTTTGCTAAGGTTGCATAGATTAGATCTCAAAATCTTTGAAAGTGAGTCATCCAGTTCTTGTATGTCATTTTGTAAAGTTTTACTTATTTCTAGAATTCTCAGATTGTACTGATTAGTTAAATATTTCTTCTTTTGTTAACAAACATAAGAGTTGCGAGTGTAAGATAACTAAACTTCCTTGATCATTATCAATCATAATACAAAGTATATATCGTACAAAATGTTGGAGGGAATTCAATTAAGGAGTTATTTACGGACATACAATCTCCTTTAACTAACTATTATATGTACCGAATAATTGCACAGCTAATGAGACAATAATATCCATAAATATTAACGGCTAACAGGCCCCCGCAGTTTGAGCCGTAGATGGCCAAGGCTTAAACGGGCACGAAAGTGCTGAAATAAATATTTGGGTAATCCTTTCGTGAAGATGTCCGCGTACCAATAATCAGCCGGTGCATAAAGAACTTTGACAGTGCCAAGGCGGACTTTTTAGCAAACGAAGTGTATATCCAGGTCAACATGTTTGGTGCGCTGGTGTTGGATTGGATTTTCAGCTAAGTAAACTGCGGAGATGTTATCGCAGTAGATGATGGTAGCATGTCGAACGGGAATTTATACAAGCTCAACAGAAGGTTTAACAAGCAAATTTCCTGACCTTAACGATAACAAAGACCCTTACGAGTAGACCTCACCAACTCAGCTGCAAAAGGAAGAAAGGAAAGCGGCCGGTCGTCTAGCAAAGGAAAGGAGTGCTTGGTGAATATTACAAAGTTACGAAGGAGAACTTGAAAGATGAAAAGAAAAAAACCATCTATGATAAGGGAACAGTGCAAAGACCATAATTTCAATTTTTTATCTAACATTATAAGACGATGTTCCTGTTTGTTGTTGGGTTAATCTTGTAAATTTAATTAGGTTAAAGGGTTAAAGTTTTATTTTGTTTTGGTTTGGTTTATCTAATTGAGTTTAAAGTTTAGATTAGTTTTGTTTTTTTCAGCAAGTTTGTAGGGATAAGGTTTGACTTTTGGTTTATGTTTTTATTATAAATAGGGGTCTAGGTTTATGGTTTTACTTGTACCAATCAATCTATCAATAAAAGTTTGTGTTTTTCTTTGAATCAACCTCGTTTTGGATTCTGGGAACAACAACAGCAGCTTCAATTGGTATCAGAGCCTGAGGCTCATACCTGCGACTCAAAGAAAAAGGGATCGGCAGAAAGCAGGAGATCGACTCAAAGAAAAAAGTGATCGGCAGAAAGCAGGAGCAATTAAACCCTAATCGATGTGATCTGGGCTGTTCGTGCGGCGGGAAGTGACCAACAAACCATATCTGAGCCAGGAGAAGGAGGTATAGTCCGATTTCTTGTAATCATCTCAGTCGTGAACAGCAAGGAAGGCTGTTGTGCGACAGGTATAGATCAACGAGCTTGGGCCAGTAAAACGAGATCGACAGAAGGGCTGAAGAGGTCGTTTGCAACCAAGGTGCGTTGGTGATCAACAACAAGACAGTTTGATCAGGGAGGTGTTCACAAGAGGGTTGGATTTTTTTTCTCTTTGGATAAAGCAGCAAGCTTTGAGGTGTAGGCAGATCTGATCGTGATCATGGCTCAACCAGAAAATCAAGCCCTGGTCACTGTTAAAGGAAATAATATCATGTCTCTTCAATGCCTGGTATTGTCTTCCACAAATTACACGGTATGGGCTATGAGGATGCGAGTGATTTTCAATGTTCATGGGGTGTGGGAGATGATAGAACCTGGAACAAACTTAGATGCTAAGAAAAATAACATTGCAATAGCTCTTTTGTTCCAAGCCATGCCCGAAGAACAAATATTGCAAATAGGAAATCTTCAAACCGTGAAGGAGATGTGGGGAGTTCTTAAAAATCGTCACTTGAGAGCGGATCGGATTCGGGAGGCAAGACTTCAAACTCTAATGAGAGAGTTTGAAAATCTAAAGATGAAGGATCAAGGTGTGATTGATGATTTTGCTAACAAGTTATCCGAGTATGCATCTCGAGCCAACTCACTTGGCTCGGTCATAGAAGAAACCACATTGGTTAAGAAGTTTCTCAATGGTTTGCCTAAACGGTTCATTCATATGGAGGCTTCTATAGAGCAAGTTGTAGACTTGAAGACCATCGGTTATGATGATGTTGTGGGTCGACTTAAGGCTTATGAGGAAATGATTAAGGATGAGGAGACCCAAACCGAGCGAAATCAATTGTTATTTACAAGGTCGGATGAAAAGGCAGCTGAAAAAGGGCACAAATGTGAGCATTGTGGATGTGAAAGCTCTAACCGGGATGACTTTGGACGTGGCCAAGGTAGGGGTCGGGGGTCCGGGAGAGGTCGAGGTGGTGGTGAGCAAGTTCCACAGGATAAGAGTCGCATTAGGTGCTACAAGTGTGGTGAGCTTGGATATTACTTGTCGGAATGTCCTAGTTGGGAAGAAAAGAAAGAGGTTAATTAGACTCAAGCGAATGAGGATCATCTACCATTGCTTTGAAGATTAATGGATTACAAGATTAGGGGGGTGATTGTTGGGTTAATCTTGTAAATTTAATTAGGTTAAAGGGTTAAAGTTTTATTTTGTTTTGGTTTATCTAATTGAGTTTAAATTTTAGATTAGTTTTGTTTTTTTCAGCAAGTTTGTAGGGATAAGGTTTGACTTTTGGTTTATGTTTTTATTATAAATAGGGGTCTAGGTTTATGGTTTTACTTGTACCAATCAATCTATCAATAAAAGTTTGTGTTTTTCTTTGAATCAACCTCGTTTTGGATTCTGGGAACAACAACAGCAGCTTCATTTGTCACCTCGTAAACAGGAACTTGTGGAAAAATGGAGTTCACCTTTGAACTTTTAGGTTTTTCTTTTTCTTAAAAAAAATTAGGTTTATGTACATATTTTTCTATTTTTAAGTTATTGTATATATGTGTCTTTTTTTTTAATATTGTTTTGATATTTTTAATTTATTTATTTAATTATAATTAAAAAAAATTCTTAAAAAAAGTTAGGTTTATTTACGTATTTTTCTATTTTTAAGTTATTGCATGTGTCTTTTTTATTTGTTTGAATTGAATAATGTTTTAATATTTTTAATTTATTTGCTTAATTATAATTTCAAAAAAAGTGTATGTTCAAGTGGGTTTGCTACTTTGCTACTATATCTTGAATAGGTACAATTAGGCTGGAGTGGTATATTAGAGATAACAAGATTTGATTAGGTGATCGATGGATTGAATTCGAGAATTTTGGGAGAGAGACACCTTTCCCACTCTAAGAGTAATGGCATTTAATTTCACCCCTTTCCTACATGTGGTTCATACCATGACTTCTTGCTTTCAAATGTGATCCTTTACAAATATTAAACTCATTCTCATCTTGAATCACCGCATCTTTGAGTCTTTGGCTACCAACGAGCTTAATTTTGACGTATCATCAACTTAAATTTTGCTGGAAGTGGAACTTGGTCATGTTTAAGGGATAGGTGACTATATGAGTATATGGTAACTTGAACACATGGTCCTCACCATGACCTTTTGTTTTGTACTATTATTCCTTTTTATGTGAACATGAAAAGTATCATAATCCTAATAGAGACATAATTCCAACCATGTTCAAGCTTATGATGAATCCAGGTCTTTTCGTATCTCATCTCTATATATACCTCATCAAACTAAGTCATTTTTTAAATAACAAACCACATCATTTAACTGCACACGATGGAAAGCATATGACGGAAAAGGTTAATTGTCACTCAGAGATCCTCCGAACACTTCATTGGGATACTTAGTTTTGTTTCCTACTGAAGTGTTTGGGGAAACTCCAAGTGACACTAACAAACTACAAATCTTGGACAATGCTTTGTAACAAGCCATAAGTGATCTTCTTTATAGATTTTACTTGATAAGAAACCTATATTCTTCTAATTTTGTGGTTATATTATTGTTTCAGTTTAATACGATCGATATATAGGTTTGGCAATTTTTACTTAGATTGTGTGGATTGGATCTCAAAACAATGGAAATGTGACATTGAGTTCTTGCATGTTATTTGGTATAGTTTGTACTTATTTCTAGAATTTCTATAATGAACTGAAAAGTTAAATATTTCTCCTTTTGTTACTAAACAAAATTTAAAAGCTGTTAGAAGTATACGCTCAATGAATAATTTTGGTGATAGTTTGTTCAACATTATCAATTACCAATGAGTTACAACTTCATTTAAGGTCTCAACAATAAAAAAATTAATTTATTTAGCGGCTGATTTTTGGATCACTAACAGATTACTGGAGTATTTTCGTGCCACGAGTAGTACCACCCGATCATATTCACCTCAAATCACCAGTCTTGGAGGATACTCCGTACTTTGAGAAAGCCCTTTGGGGGATTCGAACCCAGAACCATTTAGTTACCGAGCCTTATCTCACCACCAAAATACCACTAAGTTATAATGCCTTTGGTATTAAAGAAAATAAATGAGAAAGGTTCCTACTAACACCACCAGCTATTATATTCTAATCTCATGCTAAATCAAATTCCCACAGTTGTTTATTTTTCTTCTAGCAATGATAAAAACACTAGAAGCAAACAATCATACAAACAAAGTTGAGTAGTCACGTCATTATTAAAATGAGCTACATTTTATTTTGGTGGGTATGTTGTTAAAATGTATTGTTTTCTATCGTTAATTCGAATAAGAATGCACACCAAAATGAAAGAGTATTGTTTTCTATCGTTAATTCAAATAAGAATCCACGTCCAATTAATCATGATGGAACACATTCTATCCATACTGATTCCAACATTTCAAACGCTCCAAGTTTAATACCATGTTATTATTGTTGGCAGCCATCGTTGAGACGTTGAGACGTTGACGGTGATGGTGATGGTGATAATAAACTATTTATTTAAAGAAAATCAATACCAATAGGTTCAAAGATTAGGTTACGCTGTTTAATTACACTTGGAGAGGAACACCTCAAGTGGCAGATTGTTCCAAGAAATCATCCCCTTAATCAAATTTTATGTTTTTTATTTTTTTAATAATTACTCAAATATATATATATATATATATATATATATGTGTGTGTGTGTGTGTGTGTTTTACTTAAGGGTAGAAACACCTTAATCAATCATTCTTAGGCCTCCTGTAATGTGCATATGGAGTGGAAGCATGTGGGGGACGTGGAGGCCGCACGTTGGAGGGTGCATTGGAGCTGGAAGTTGGAGAGTCAGCATGTGGGGAGATGCACGCGTTGAGACGTGTGTTTCATGTAGAAAAAGTAAAAGAAATTGTGAACGAAAAGCCTAAAGTGACACTGATGACTAGAACACATGTGTTAAATGCACCCGCTTTCATTGCGGGTAGTCTTATGCGTAATGCATATAAATCAAAATGTGGTTGTTGCTATGATTACTAGCAAGATACCGAAATATATCAAAAATTAAATTTTATTGTTTTTAACAACATATTTAAAATTATTACAAAATATTATTATTATTTTTTATTATTTAAATATTTTTTAAAAATTAAATTTATATAAACCTTGTTATAAATTATAAAATTTATTATCTATATATTCAATAAATATTATTATAAACACTATTTTTAAAGTCTACATACTCCAATTAACAAGTATATTTCGTGTCAATCTGGAATTGGTTTCCCCTTCTTCTCTCCTAATAAATTCTAACAATTTTTAATAATTAAATATTAAAGAATATAAATCTTCTTATTATAATAAAAATAATAATTTACTAAAACTTGATAAACTCTAATAATATTAAAATATAATTTTATAATTATTAAATATTAATTATCAATATTTGCTTTATAATTTTTAGATATTCATATTTCTTATTTCACCATTAGCTAATAAATTTAGCATAAATTTTTATAAAATTATTGTTTATAATATATTATATTTAATCAACTCACGTAACACGTGAGTTTTTAGTTTTCTAATTAAAAAAATAGTAAACGACGGTTGAATCCAACCGTAAAGATAGTTAAATTGTCAAAAATATTATGTCAACCCTTTTTTTCTTACGGTCATCTAGCTTATATTTCAAACGAATGTTTGAAAATATGCCAGTAAGTGACGTCCATGACTTTCCCCCTTAACTTTTCTATGGGAGGTTCACTACAAGGATACCAGCCTATAGCGACGACACCTATAGCGACGACTGAAGTCGCCTCTGTAGACAGAGCTACAGCGACGACAAGTCGTCGCTATAGGGTTAAATCTGATTTTTTTTTCCTTTACCTATAGCGACGTCTTGTCGTCGCTATAGGGTTAAGCGGGAACACCAATTTTTTCGCGGTTGAGGGAAATTGATCAGGGACGACTTATCGTCGCTATAGGTATGTTTAATTTTTTTTTTAATTTTCCTTAATTAAAATACCTGAATTTCAATAAAAAAAATTAAAAAATTTTTTTTAAAAAAAAATAGCGACGACAAGTCGTCACTATAGGTTATTATGAATTTTTAATTATTTAAAAGCCTTAAACTGAACGACATCGTTTTCTGAACCTAAGCTATAGCGACGACTTGTCGTCGCTATAGGCTTATGTATAGGGTTTTCATTCCCAGATTTTCCAGAATTCGCCTGTGTTCGTGGTTCCGCCCCCAAAGACGATTTTTGGCGATTTTCACCATTTTTGGGTTATTTGAAGGTATTTTTTATGTTTTGAATCATTTAGGATGTATATTTAACTATCAAATGCTTTTTTTTTTTGCGATTTTTAGTGGTTTTTTGGTTTTTTTGAGATTGGTTCGTATGAATGGATTTTGGTTCGTATGAATGTATATTGGTTCGTATGTGTGATGTAATGTTTGTATTTATTGTGTATTT
This sequence comes from Mikania micrantha, assembly GCA_009363875.1. Taxonomy (NCBI): domain Eukaryota; kingdom Viridiplantae; phylum Streptophyta; class Magnoliopsida; order Asterales; family Asteraceae; genus Mikania; species Mikania micrantha. The sequence goes on from CM018689.1 coordinate 54,469,517, forward strand.
GGCCATAGGTATAAGTGTATGTTCATATGTTTGTGTTATTTTGTATGTATATTTGTTTTGTATGTACAAGAGTGTTGTGTATTTGGCCATAGGTATAAGTGTATGTTCATAGGGTGTACGGAAAATATTAAAAAAACAATTTTTTAATAATATTTTAATCAAAATTATTATTTCATTTTTGTTTTTAATTAAAAATTGAATATAAGTTTGAAAAAAAAAGGAAAAAAAAATAAATATAACCTATAGCGACGACTTGTCGTCGCTATAGGTGACCATATTGCGACGACAGCAGTAGCGACGACTAATCCGGGCAATAACGACGAACCTATTGCGACGACACGTCAGCGACGAGAAGTCGTCGCTATAGCCTATAGCGACGATATAAGGACCCTATTGCGACGACTTTTGTCGTCGCTATAGGCTGGTATCCTTGTAGTGGTTTTGGGTTCGAATCTGGGCTGGGACACATTTGCTGAAGCAAGGCCAGGGGTTTACCCAATTGTAGGGTTCCTCCTGGGGTGGGCTCGGGAATACGCTCCAGAGCGCTAAATCCGAGGGAACGGTTGAAATCCCATCTTGGGTGTCGTTGTACCAAGCCGTTCAAAAAAAAGTGACGTCCATTAGCTTTCTGTAGCCAAACGTCCATTTTGTTCTCTCTTTCAAACGGTCTTTTGAAAACAATGTGGGGGTATACTGTGACTGCCAGTAGCCAGCAACGGATCCATGATTTTTTTTAAATGATGTCACTGTGTTTTTATGTTCTAGTTTCATAGTAACTGACATAAAATTTCGGGGTCAGTTTTATCATTCGGATCGGGTAATATGATCATCACATAATAAAAAAGATACAATAAAAATTTTGAATAGAAATGTAAAAACACATTATATAAATTCGATATTTTTTCAAATAAAAAAAACTACCTATAGTTGTTTTCTAGAGGTGTACAAATCGGGTTTTTTTTGGAACCGGTTCCGGTTCCAATCGGTTCCAGTTCCAGTCAACAAAGTCAATACCCGGTTCCGGTTCCGGGTTTTAACCGGTTCCAACCGGTTTTTGACCGGTTCCGGTTCTGGTTTTGGCCGGGTTCAGGTGGAACCAGTTCCGGTTTTCCGGTTTCGGTTCCGGTTCCGGTTCTAATTTGTCTGAAAAACCGTACCCGTTCGTACCCACCGGTTCGGGTATGACCGGTTCCGGTTCCGGTTCGGGTTGTCGGTTCCGGTTCTGGGTCCGGTTTTTTTGTACACCTCTATTGTTTTCTACAAGTTTTATCTTTTGAAAACGTTTACAACTTATACGAAACTTGTTGAAATAAATATTTTTCAATATAACAAATGCAAAAATCATTCAAGTATTCATCTTCCATCCTATTACGTAGTTCTGTTTTCACATGTTTCATTGAAAAAAAAATCTTCCAACACTAGTCGTAGCAACCGATCTTGTCACTAGTCCAAAAACCGATGTTATCACTTGAAAATACCTTTCATAAATGTACATAAAACCGAAAAATCATTGTTGTCCCGGGACAACATATATACACACATACATCTGTGAGATCTGTCCATGCCAATGGCACGAATGTATATACGTTCATTCGAGCTAATTAAATTTGATTTATTTTTTAATTTACATGTGAAACATAATATATATGAAATCGTATGCTCATATTTCTAAAGTTGGAAACTGAACCTAGTCGTGTTCAAGGGTCAAATGATGAAGTGAGCATACGATACCTCTATATCTTGCTTTCTATCTTTTCTTTCTTTACGTGAACATGAAAAATGCCACTCTCTCCTAATAGAGACACATTGCCAACCATGTTCACGCTTTCGATGCATCCTTCTCGTTCATCGATCGAAGGCTTCCGCAATTCATGTCTATATATACACGTAAAACCAAGCCAACTTTTTATCACCGAACACATCAAGAGTAACTAACCACATGCGGAGGAACATAGATGAAGGAAAAAAGCCAAGTGTTCCTAAGGGATCCTCCGAACACTTCATTGGGATGTTAAATTGTATATCCTACTGAAGTGTTTGGGGGAACTCTAAGGGTTACTTGACAACTAGCGAAAACAAGTGTTGGACATTGCTAGCATTATTCTGTAAGTGATCTTCAAAGTGTGATGTGTATATATGAAGTATCTAGTAATTTGATAAACAAACGAAAACTTAAAATGATAATCGTTTAATTTGCCATTTGTGAAGGTTTGATCATTGGTATTATAAAGGGATGCATGTTAAAATTGTTGGAAACTTTGGTGAAAATTATGGTTTTCACTATATCGATGCTTCAATTTGTGTGATTGGCCTGCGGTTGTAGAGCACTAGAGCGTGTCAGTGTGACGTGGTTCGAGTGAAATCGTCTGCAACTAGTTTAAGAGAATTGATTGTCTATTCAAACACTAGATTAGTAATTCCAATAGTAATATATGAATTGAATTAAGACTATTCACATTACATTTTCTATTAAAATTCTCGATTAGTAACTCTCACAATAATATATAAAATGAATAAAGACTCTTCATATTACATGTATTGATTACATGTATTAAATCATGACTCTTGACATTACATGTAGTATAAATACAAGACATTTAATGCATTGTTAAGATGATGGAAAAAAGAATACTACATGATTTAAAATACACATACAATATATAATTTCCCGCATTTTCGAAATATTCTACTCTCATTTGTTTCATGTACACTTTCGGGTGTTAAGTTAATCCCGACAAATGTGGACAACCACAGCAATAATCAGGAGTGCAAGAAACATGGACAAGCCATCTCACTTAAATTATTAATTTTAATCATTGGGAGGGGTGGCTTGCTTCATTTCTTTACCGATTTAGTTAATAAGAAACCTTCATTCTTCTAAATTTGTGGTTATATTATGATTTTTAGTCAAATACGAACAACATGCAAGTTTGGTAATTTTTACTTAAATTGCATGTATTGGATCTCAAAACCATGGAAATGAGTCTTTCGTTTCTTGGATGTTATTTGGTATAGTTTGTAATTAGTTCTAGAATTTCCGGATTGAACTAAAAAGTTGAATCTCTCTTTTTGATAACAAACAAAATTAAGGGTTGCTAGAAGCATACCCTCAATGAATAATTTTGTTGATAGGTTCTTCAACATTATCGATTAGCAAAGAGTTACAATTCATTTAAGATCTCAACATTAAAAAAAATAGATGAGAAAGGTTCTTACTAGTCCCACACCAGAAATTCAAATTTCGTGTTAAATCAAATTTCAACGGTTGTTTGATTTTCTTTTCTAGCAATGATAGAAACACTAGAAGCAAACGATCATACAAACAACTTGTATTAAAATGTGTTGCATTTTATTTTGATGGGTATGTTGTTAAAATGTGTTGTTTTCTATCATTATATTCAAATAAGATCATGCTTAGGAAAAAAAAATAATAATTTAAGGTTTTTATAGGAAAACAATTTTCAGCCATAAATTTAAAATTATAATAATAATATTGCATCTTAGCATATGAGGATACAACAAATAAGTGGTTTCCGTCATAACTTGTCTATTTACAAAAAACCTAGTATATCATTTTTCATTATTTTTTACGCTCACAAAATAAATAAATGCTCAAGATAATTGGATTAAATGGGTGATTTGTCTTTGATTAATTTTTTAAATCGAACTTTTCATAAATACAAGAGCCTTAAGGGTAACACTATTGTGAAGCGGTTCACTTGTTTTGTTCTTTCACTTTTGAGTAAATTGCGAAGATGATTTTTATGGTTATTTACTATTTAATCTTGGTTTATGGGTTTCATAAAATATTCATACGATCTAAACCTTCAAACATTTGTAAACAATTGTTTCCTAGATCGATGTGGCATAACAAGCTAGAGGGTGGGTTGGGTAACATGTCAAAATGGATAATCTTTTGGCATATGTCATAATGGATGGGTTTTCCCAAAACACCTTTCTTTCAACAGTTTATGGAAAATATGATTATATAAAGTATATTATTTGCAATATTATTAACTTTTTGTCTATTTAATCAAAGGCAGCAAGTCAAAGAGACACAAGAAGATGCTATGCATAAGGCACAAGTCAAGAAGATGTTAAAGCACCACCTAGAACATCTATTGAAACTTTTGTTAGTTTTGTTTTTGTTAACTAGTATTATTTGAAACTCAAGATTTGATCAAATTTTATTGAGTTTTTAGGTTATTTCTTTGATATTAATGCTTCAATCAGAGATATTGGAATGCAAGAAACAAAATTTCAAATGATATTATTGTGATCCTACTTAAATATTGGGACTACTTTTCAGTCGCTGAAATTCATCAGGGCTTATTATTAATAAAACATTATGAATGAATTAAACTCTATCAAAAACTGAATAAAAGAAAGCATTGTAGGATAAAAAATAGTCTTAAACAAAGGTAAACAAAATTACTTTTGGAGACTGACTTTTAGACTCAAAATCAACTAGATGGAGATTGAAAATAAATTTTTATCCAACATTAATTGTCAGATTTTAATACTAAGGACGAAAATAATATGCAATCGATGAATAATTTTTTGGCCCCTAAAAGAATCATATTAAGGACTGAATTTGAGTGGCATCGAGAACTAATTTTCTGTCTTTGACACATATTTTTTGTGACTGATTTGATACATGAACATGAGCCTATCAAAACACATTAGGGGCAATATAGACAATTTTAAACTAGTGATTCTCAGTCCTTAAAACAATACTTAGTGATTAAAATGTCATAATATCTGAGACTGATTTGCAATTGCGGATGGAATGTATAGGGGACTAAGATTGAAATATCCGGGCAAACAAATAGTATCTTAAAATAATTAATAATAATAATTTAAATGAAATGTCAAGGATTAAACATGCAAATGATAAACACAAGAATAAGTTACAAATGCGTGTGTGTATATATAGTCTAACAATAATAAGTATAATAGATTAAACAAATTAAATAAAGTATAATTAATTAAAAATAATAATATATCTTTACGTATGTTGGAATACATAAAATAAAAACAAAAAAAAATTAATAAATAGCTTAATATAATAGTAAAAATAGATAATAATAGTACTATAACCAAATGACAAAATATGTAAATAAAACCACCAATTAATAAATTCTCTATTGCTAAGAATGTAGAAATGCGAAAAAAAAAAATGAAAAGAAAATGGGTAAAGGGTACAAACACTGACGAAAAGAAAAAGGAAGAAAAGACAGCGCCGGTTAACCACAAGACCAAGACGGCAACCGGTCGACCTGCACGCCGACATCGCGCCTTCATCTCCGACCACCTTGCCTTGACCTTGGCCTTTAAATGAAGTCCCACCAGCGAGATCACTAACTCACCCCCTATGTCACCGGTCTTGCTTCTCAGCTCCGACGAAAATAACGGGCACTCCGACAAGAAGGAAAGCATCCCCAACACCAACACAATCACCACCATTCGTCTATCCCCACAACGTTACCACTTTCGGCCTTCGAACAGAGCTCAACAACCACCGAACCGTCTTGTTCGTGATGTTCCGGTGACAACTCGATCCCATCCGCTGCTATAGTATATATATATATACAGATACATATCTGTGTGTGTGTATACACATATATATTTGTCGTCTCTGTAGCTCAGCCTTCGCCGGCCATCAGAAGTAACATACACCATTAATGATCGTCGAAATGACCTTCGGTTCTTCAAATCGGTTGCCATAACCTCGAAGCTTGCGACCAAGGTAAACGAATCAAACATTTAATCTTTAATTAAGACCAGTAAAATATTCATGTGAAAAGAATTCGGTTAAAAGTCAGTCACTGGAAATTAAGATTCAACAAGAGACGATATGATACTTTAAGAATTACAAGTTTCTTGTGAAAGCAAATCCATTAACATTTGTTGATTGTGGTTAAATGGTTTAAAATCATTGAATTTAAAAATTCAGTTCACGTCTTCCATACTTCTTCAAAACAATGTTTATTTATTTATTATTAGTATATTCTTTTATTTTATTTTATTTTACACTTACAAGAAGAATAAAAAAAAAAAAATTGTTTTCTTATGCCATCCAAATCCTACAATTAATTAAGTTATTTGATTACTATATATATATATATATATATATATATATATGTATATAAGAAATTGTGATTTACGTATATATGTGTGTATACATATATATTGACATTAAAATTTAATTACTATACATATTCGATTAGTGCATATATTAATTTTATGAGCATCATAATTGACTTATTTGATATATATAAAATTGCTACAATATTATGACAAACGAATTTGAAACAAGTATATATTATAAGGTTAAAAAAAAATTATTAAATCTTATTACTTAAAACAATGAAGCCTTAAACACTAAATGAAAGTTCATAAAACATAAAGATAGTGTAAATTAATGAAAATATATGATAATCTCATTTGTAATTTATAAAAGAAAATTTTAAAATCTCATGAACATATAATTACAATGTAGGTTGTTAAACACATGTGTAGACTAGCATTGTACCTTTTTGAATTATTACAACTCATAAAAGGTACGGATTCTTACCCCCTCCTTTTTCGTTTCAGTATATGATTTGATTATTGTAACCCACTTGATTCTCACATGCCTTTGGAATTCCGGAACGTCTTTGATATATCGATCTGTTTCATTTGTATTGTCCGTTATTAATTTTGAAACATTATTTATTATTGAATATATTTTGCTTGCATGTGATATAATTGTTGGATTGAAATCATTATCACATGTTCTGATATTATACTATGATTTGGTTGAACGCTTAGTGAGAAGCGTAATTGATATACATTGTTGAGTTACCACTTCCGTTCTTGTAATCTGTTACCCGAGCATGTCCCCACTTGCGGAGGTGACCGCAAGCACGTCATTGCGGCATCAATGACGTGGCACCAACCGTGGCGGTGAGCTGAGATCACGGCGTCTTCTTCGTACTTGTGAGGTACATGAGGCCATAAGAAGGCGTATGGACTGGTCCTAGGATATATTTGTATTTGATTTCTGGTGGATGGATCTGTGTATGCCCACACTCCATTGCACGTTCGGTACATAGAGCTGCAGCTCTATGTGCATGTCAGTAGTGATTTAAGATTCGGCTCAGGGTACATCCGTATGATATGATTTATTTGATTGTCTTGCTTTAATTTATATCATATCATTTTGTCTTTTGTTATCACGCATTCAGTTATTGATTCTGTTACTTAAGCCTTTATCTGTACTGGGCATTCGGCTCATTCCGTTAATGTTTGTTCATAACAGGTTTACTGGTTACTCAGGGCGGGACGTGAGGAGAGAAAACTAAGCTCTAGGATTTTTGGACCGTGAAAGTATGTTAGTGGATTTTTGTAGCTTAGGCTAGTTCATTTAATACGGTCAATCGATCAATATGTAATTAACAATGTAACCTAGGGCTCTTAAACAGTATTTTAGGATCTGTAATCCTAACATTTGCTTAATGGAAACCATGTCTTCTGCTTTGATTGATGTAAGAGTGACACGTCACCCCTAATTCGGGGTGGGGTGTTACAAAGATGATGTGGTACCAGGAGACAAATTGAGGACCGAATTTTGGGTATCGGATACTGACCCGGTGGTCCCTGATGGTGCAACACATTGGGGACTGATTTTCAGTCACTAGGACCACTATCTAGGACTAGAGATCTGTTACTGATTTTTCAGTTCCTCATCAGTCTCCGATAACCATTAGCTACTGATTGCAAACTATTGAGGACTGTTTTTCAGTCCTTAAAACCCTAGATTTTTGTAGTGCAGTCCATATGTTTGATTTTGGTTAGGAATAAAAGAAATGTATGTGTTATAAATGTTTAAAGTTTTGAGACCATATATGTAATTTATAAAATCTATGAACCAAGAGCAAAATATAGCAAACAACACTGACCATCTCCATATCTTGATAATTTGCTTTTTCTTTTGTAATCCACTTGTCGTCCCGAATCACTTTCTAACCTAAAACCTTACTACTCTATTTCATAATTTTGTTTTCAGAAAAACACTTTGAGTACCTCCATTGAATCCTCATGGAACACCATTCTATCCTACCGATTCTAACATTTCAAACGCTCCTAGTTTTTATACCATGTTATTAATCTACCATACAATAGACTCGTATACAAATGTGTAGACCAAGATTGTGTAAATTAGATAACGCATTGATGTGGCCCCAACCCAACTCCTGTGTAAAGCATAAGCTAAGTTAAGCAGCGGATACAACTTTTTTTATTAATCCACTATCTTACTATTATTGTTGCAACCGCTAGCTCCATACCGATCCCTTCAACCATTATTGTTGGCAACGTACCATCGTTAAAAAAATTAGAAATTAAAAAATAATCATAATAAAAAGACGCTATTTATTATTCACTCAAATCACTACCTAAAGGTTTAATTGTTTAAGGATCAATTTACGTGGGTTTACTATCGGAGAGGACTACTAGTGGCAGATTGTTCCAAGAAATCGTCCCCTTAATCAAATTTAGGTTTTTTTAGTAGGTACTCAAAACTATATATATGTTAACCGTGGAAACACCTCAATCAATCATTACTATATGCATAAACCAAAATCTTGATGTTGCAACCCTTGTTATACCTACAACAAAATTCTTGAACGAGCGAAGCGAGTGCCTTAATGTGATGAAGAGTTTGACTATTAATCTCAAGAAAAACCAAACTCTCGATTCCGTAAATTTACAAGCTTGCGAAAGGTTTAACAAGAAAATTTTCCGACCTTAGCAAGATGAACGATCCCAAATAGGAGACCACACCGAATGGTCGCAGGGAAAATAAAGAAATTGGTTTTGTGTTCTAGCAAAGGAATAGGGAATTTGGTAAATATCATCGCCATTATAAAGTGACAAAAGAGAACATAGAAGAAGAAAAAAAACATTCCACATAAGGTGACGAAATAAAAGATAAAGAAAACAGAGAAGAAGAAAATGATCAACTGGTGACACGGCTGGTAATTTCAGATACGGACACGTTAAAACACACGACATGACACGACTTTAACATGTTTCGTGTCTAAAACAGGTCGACACATTAAGACTTGTTTATTTTTCGTGGCTAAACAGGTAAATACCCTTTAAGACCCGTTAAGACATGTTAAGACCTGTTTAAATTTAAAATTTGAAATAAATTATATAATAAAATATGTGAATAACCGATTACTTTCTAAAAATTTATAATTCTCTAAGGGGCTGTTTGTTTGGATCTGAATGGATCTGAATGGGTCTGAATCTGAATGGTTCAGATTCAGACCGTTTGTTTCACTTAAAAAAAGCACGTCTGAATGGCCCCTCACGTCTGAATGGAGGTCTGAATGATTCAGACCTCAACACAAGTCTGAATGAGATTTTTTCACAAGGGGTCATCTTTACCCTTCTCATATTTTCTAGCCCTAATTTCTCCTACCTTACAAACTCCCGTCGCCCTCACTCCCGTCGCCCCTCACCCCTCGATCGCCTCCTCCCTTCCAACCTTGCGTCGCCGGCGTTCCCCTCCTTTCCAACCCACGGCGCCGCCACCTACCTGCGCTGGTGCTCCGACCTGCTATCTCCGACGACCCCCGACCAAAAGCTACCTCCGCCACCTCCCCTGCGCTGCTACCTCCGACCAAAAGCGACCTCCGACCGTTTGCTGCCGCCGAGGATCACCTGGTACTCTCCCTCTCTCTCTATAGGTGATCGATTTGATCCCTATGTCTTCAACAAGCTGTTAATTTTAAATTTTTTGTTAGAAATCATGCTAATAATTTGTTTTTTAGGGTTTTTGGTATATGATTTTGCTGTTGGTACATGACTTTGCTGTAGTATATCATCTTTTGTTGGTTGAGCATTTTGATGGTATATCATTTTTGTTGTAGTATATGATTTTGCTGTTCTTTGTATAACTGAATAATTGATCAGTTTAGAGCATAAATTTTCTTGTATGAATTTTGCTGTAGTATATCATTTTTGTTGTAGTATATCATTTTTTTATGGAATTTGGTATATTATTTTGCTGTTGGTATATCATTTTTGATGCAGTTTTTAGTTGAACCATGTTCATTAGGCTTTGTTCATTAGGCTTTGTTCAACAAATGATTGTGTTGGTATATCATTTTTGATGCAGTTTGTTGTAGTTTTTTTCTTTCTCAAGTGTTGAATTAGTTGTACTATATCATTATTTTCTTTCTTAATTGTTGAATGCATTTCTCTTTTTACTTTCTTTATGTTTCATTGTTTGTTGTTTCTTGTATGAATTGTTCAAAGAATGGCAACAAAAAGGAGTAGGATTAGTTGGAAACAAGAAGGTGTTGAGAAAACCTTTCTTGAATCATGTGTTAATGAGTTGACACTACATGGGCGTGAAGGCATGCATATTATGAAGCTAAAGAAACAATAAATTCACAAATCATGGAAGTTGGGGAACATATTATGAATTTAGCAAAGATGTTGATTGAAAACCAAAAGGCTTCTAATGATATGGAGGCATGCATGACAAAGTTGGGAACAATGGGATGGGATGAGTCCGATGCGAAATACCAAACGGCATTGTTGCTTTTCGGTGAGAGTGCGGATATTAGGAAGGTTTGGTTACAACTTCAACCGCAAACTTGTGAGATATGGGTCAAGAATGCCGGAGCAAAGTACAATTTGTTTTGAAACTTGTGGTTTCAATAATTGTTGTTTGAATCTATTTTGGATGGTTTTTAAAATTTGTATGCATGTTTGGATTGTATTTGAATATGGTAGTTTGGATTGTATTTTAATAAACTAGTTTGGATGTTTTGAATATTATTTGAAACTATTTTTGTAACAGGTTAGATATGCATTCGGATGATGAGATTGTTGTTTTCATCTTGCTTTGTTATTATTGGTTACAACTAGTCGCAATTAGAGATGAAAGAATTCAAGACTTGAATTCTACTCTTACCGGTCATGAATACACACAAGAATTGTTGCATGGAACTTCTACACAATGTCACGAGATGATGCGTGTTTCACGTGAAGGTTTTGTACTTTTGTGCAACCATTTTAGATCAAGAAATTGGTTGCGAAGTAGTAGGTCGATAACACTAGAAGAGAAATTGGCAATGTTTTTGATTGTTATAGGCCATAATGAACGTTTTCGAATGGTTAAACGTAGGTTTCAACACTCGACAGAAACTATCCATCGTTGTTTTCATGAGGTCTTAATTGCGATGATGAACTTTGCAAGAGAAGTTATAGTTCCATCATCTTCTAATGCAATCGCAAATAACTCGGCACAACATAGGAAGCTTAAACTAATTTTTCCTGGAGCAATAGGTGCATTAGATGGAACTCTTGTACATGCTATCGTGCCGACTGATCAACAAACGCGTTATAGAGGAAGAGGAAAAGGTGAATGCTATCAAAATGTCTTAGCAATTTGTGATTTTGATATGATATTCACGTTTGTATGGGCCGGATGGGAGGGCATCGCGCATGATTCAAAAGTTTTAAAAGAAGTTGCATTTAACATGTCTTCCGGCTTTCCTTTCCCCCCACCAGGTTTTTTCTCACTCTTTCATACCAGATAACTAATGTAAAGGTTTATTTGTAATTGTTTTGATACTAATGCGTACAGATAAATATTATCTTTGCGACGCTGCATACACAAACACTCGTGGATTTATGACTCCGTATCGGAATACGAGGTATTGGTTAGCTGATTTTCGACGACAACGCGCGTTAACTAAGGAAGAAAAATTCAACCGTGCTCATGCACAACTAAGGAATGTTATTGAGCGTTCATATGGTGTTTTGAAAGCAAGATTTCCAATCTTAAAACAAATGGCTCCATTTTCTTTTCCAATACAACGAGACATAGTGATTGCTTGTTTTGCTGTTCATAATTTTATAAGACGATGCAACATTCATGATCTTTTGTTTATGGAGTACGACGAGAATAGTATGTTTGCTGAAACACAACCACAAGGAGAACCAAGTGAAGGTCATTCCATTCATGACATAGAATGGGGGTCACAAAGCATTGAATATATGAATAGTTTGCGTGACCATATTGCTAGTCACCTTGCTTGACAATGTTCGTCAACTTTTAATTTATGTTTGAATTTTAGATACTTTTGGTTTTGAAAAAACTATTGTGTACTTTGTATGTTTGAATTTTATCATGTTTGGTATTTACTTTATTTTTATTATTTTTTATATTTTTACTGAAAAAAAGGCTTCAGAAGGGTAAAATAGTAATCCTGCATATTCATTCAGATGTTCAACCAAACAGTCTTAATCAATTCAGCACTTAATGATTCAGACCCTCTTAACCATTCAGACATCTTAACCATTCAGCACTTAATCATTCAGACTCAACCAAACAGCCCCTAACTCTAGTTCCTTAACAGGTTCTTTGACAGGTTCCTTGGCAGGTCTTTAATAGGTTTTTAGCGGGTTATTTAAAGTGTTAACTGTTAATTGTTAAAAGGTTTCTTAACATGTCATTTCGTGTTTACGTGTTTTTAATGGTTTGTATTAGTGTTTGGAAAAACAGACACGATAAGTTTTCATGTGTACCTATTTCGTGTTTTGTGTCTTAACGTGTCGTATCTTAACATGTAGTGTCTGGCCCGTTATGACAACCCTTACTGGTGATAGATATAATGCAGGATAAATGAAAAGACCTCGATTTAAAAATTTTTATCCAACCTCGCCACTTTTACTACAAGCAAACATAAAGTTGCAAAAAAAAAATGAGGTTGGCCTTGAAACTATTCTGTTCTCTCTTTTTTATAAAAATAATAGAGTAAATTATGGTTTTAGCTCGTGTGGTTTAACTATTTTAACTATTTCAACTCAAATAAAATATTAAATCAATACACCTATGTGGTTTAAACTACTAACAGTTTTGGTCCCCAACCATAGTTAGGTTTTGGAGCCAAAACCGTTATGATAGTTAGATTTGGGGCCAAAAATGCCAGTTATTTTAATTTACCCACATGGGCTGTTTTAATAGAAGATTCTAATTAAGGTTGAAATAGTTAAAACACTAAAATCATAGGGACCAATACCGTAATTTACTCTACAAAAATATAGGTTTATTTTCAAAAAAAAATATTTTTAAGTTATTGTATGTGTCTTTTTTCTAATGATAAATTATATTTTAATATCTTTAATTATAATAAAAAAAAAAGTTACAGATTCAAGTGAGTTTGGTGTCCTGTCTTGAGTGGGTTTAATTGGGTTAGGGTACTTCATTTGGGACGACAATATTTGATTAGTTGATAGATTGAGTTAGAGTATCTTGAAAGAGCTAAGATAGACTCATCACATCCTATCAAAAATATTATTTGACCCATTTCTTCATTCTTCATCTTGAATCACCGCATCTTTGAGTGTTTGACTACCAACGAGCTTAATTTTGGGTTATCATCAACATAAACCAAATTCGAAGTGGAACCTAGTCATATTTAAGGGATAGGTGACTATGTGAGTATATAGCAACTTTTTCCCATGGTCCTCACCATGATTTCTTGTTTTGTATTATTATTCCTTTTTATGTGAGCATGAAAAGTATAAGAATTTTAACAAAGTCACAATTCCATCCATGTTCAAGCTTCTAATGAACCACGATAATATCTAATCTCTATATATACTTGAAACTATGCCATTTTTAATAACCGCCTGCATCACTTAACTAGCTTCAATAGAAAGAATTTGAAGAGAAAGGTTAATTGTCACTCAGAGTTCCTTCGAACACTTCATTGGGATGCTTTGTTTAGTTTCCTACTGAAGTGTTTGGGGGAACTCCAAGTGTCACTTGACACCAAATTACAAATCTTGGACGTACATTTCTTTATAACTTGCCATAAGCAATCTAATTTGTATTTATTTTACTTCATAAGAAATTTATACTCTTTTAAACTTGTGATTATATTATGTTTTAAGTCAAATACAAACGACCTGTTAGGTTTGGTAATTTTTGCTAAGGTTGCAGAGATTAGATCTCAAACCATGAAAAGCAAGTCATTTAGTTCTTGTATGTCATTTTGTATACTTCTACTAATTTCTAGAAGTGATAACTTTACAAAAATATAACAAACTTTTCAATTTGTCTCAATAAGTTGGTAGAACTTTTTTTTGTCTGAAATAAGTTATTCAACTTATTATAGGTGTTTTAATCCTATATGAAAACATGAATAACAGGTTAATGTTATTTTTCTATATTAAAAAACCACACGTCAAAAAAAAGCTAAATGACGAGCTGCCAAATGTCTAGCGCTCGCCTCTCACGTCCGACTAGCCTATGTTCAGCGCTCCTCCCCACGTCCAGCCTACGTCCGGCATCCCGTGCTCCTCGCATGTGCCCTACGCCGATGTCATCTTCAGTCTTCAATGTCTGGCACCGCTCTCTTCTCCTCCCCACATCCGACCGTTGATCTCCCCTATTCTCCTCCCCATGTCCAATGTTTAATGTTTGAAAAACTTATTTTTTTTTCAAATAACATGAGTAAATGTTGATGATTTTAAATAATTTTTAATTTAATATTTGCTTTATATAATGATTATTCACAACTTAACATACTAATTAAATTAAATATGTAGAAAATTCACATTAACCTGCTATTGATGTTTATTATGTAGAATTAGAACACCCAAACTAAATTGAATTATCTAATTGTGACAAAAAAGTTTTAGTAACTTAATTGAAACACGTAGAAAAGTTAGTTATATTTGTGTAGAGTTATCTCTTTCTAGAGTTCCCAGATTGAACTAATTAGTTAAATATTTCTTCTTTTGTTAACAAACAAAAGAGTTGCTAGAAGTATACAACGAATGAATAAATTTGTTGATAGTTTCTTCAACATTATTGATTAGCAATGAGTTACTTCATTTAAGATTTCAACATTACCTCTAGTAATCTACTATCAAATCCATTTCTAATTATTGTTTGATTTTTCTACTAGCTATGATTAAAGCCCTAGAAGCAAACAACCATACAAATGAACTAGAGCAATCACATGATTACTAAAATGTGTTAGATTTTGTTGTTGTAGGTATTTTGTCAGCCATATCAATGAAAGGGATCGTTTAAACTAGCATTAAATACTCATTTCTTATATCTTATGGTATTATTCAGACGGCCATGTTATTCTTTAAAATGGGTGACACCATCAGGGGTCAATTCTTTGAGTTACGAATCTGGTTGCACTGTTTGAGAAAAATACCAAGTCTCAATATTATTGAAATTAACTAGTGACAGGGGTGAATGTTAATAGGGGCCAGGGCAACCAAAATTAAGGTCATCAAGCCTTACGACAAATCTGACCAACTTAGCTGCAAAAGGAAGAACAGAAATCGGCCTAAGTCGTCTAGCAAAGGAAAGGAGGGCTTAGTGAATATTACAAAGTCATGAAGGAGAACTTGGAAGATAAAAAGAAATATCTTTGATTTAAGGTGGTGGAAAAAAAAAAAAAAACATCTATGATAAGAGAATAGGGCAAAGACCACAATTTCTATTTTTTATCTAACATTATGACGATGTTCACGAATTATGTTTGTCACCTCATAAAGGAACTTGCAGAAAAATGGAGTTCACCATTGAACTTCTAGGTTTTTTTTTTTAAAAAAAAATAGTTTTATTTAAATATTTCTCTATTTTGAAGTTATTGCATGTGTCTTTTTTTTATAACGTTTTGATTTTTTTAATTTATTTAGATAATTATAATTTAAAAAAAATCTTAAAAAATTAGGTTTATTTACGTATTTTTCTATTTTTAAGTTATTGTATGTGTCTTTTTTTATTTGTTTGAATAAGGTTTTAATATTTTTAATTTATTTAATTAATTATAGTTTAAAAAAAATGTAGGTTCAAGTGGGTTTGGTACTCTTGAACAGGAACAATTAGGCTGAAGTGGTACATTAGATATAACAAGATTTGATTAAGTGATCGATGGATTGAATTCGAGTGGTTTGGGAGAGATGCTCCTTTCCCACCCTAAGAGTAATGGTATTTGACCCCTTTTCTACATGTGGTTTATAACATGACTTGTATTGCTTTCAAATGTGAACCTTTGCAAATATTTAAGTCATTCTTCATGTTGAATCACCGCATCTTTGACTTTTGTGTCTTTGACTACCAATGAGCTTAATTTTGAGTAATCATCAAATTAAATTATGTTGGAAGGGGAACTTGGTCATGCATGTTTAAGGGATAGATGACTATATGAGTACATGGTAACTTGTTCACATGGTCCTCACCATGACCTTTTGTTTTGTACTATTATTCCTTTTTGTGTGAACATGAAAAGCATCAAATCTTAATAGAGACACAATTCCAACCATGTTCAAGCTTATGATGAATTCAGATCAAGGGATTGGACATTTTTCATATCTCATCTCTATATATACCTCAAACTAGGTCATTTTTAAAATTACAAACCATATCATTTAGCTGCACTCAATGGAATGCATATGAAGGGAAAGGTTAATTGTTACTCAGAGATCATCCGAACACTTGATTGGGATGCCTCGTTTAGTTTCCTACTGAAGTGTTTGGGAGAACTCCAAGTACCACTTGACACTAGCAAACTACAAGTCTTGGACAATGCTTTGTAACATGCCATAAGTGATCTTCTTTCTAGTTTTTTACTTATTAAGAAACCTATATTCTTCTAGATTTATGGTTATATTATGGTTATTAGTCAAATACGAACAACATGTAGGTTTGGTAATTTTTACTTAGATTGCATGGATTGGATCTCAAAACCATGGAACTGAGTCATTCGTTTCTTGGATGTTATTTGATATAGTTTGTACTTATTTTCAGAATTTCCAAATTGAACCGAAAATTTAAATCTTTCTTCTTTTGTTAACTAACAAAAGAGTTGGTAGAAGTATCCGCTCTATGTATAGTTTTGTTGATAGTTTCTTCCACATAATCAATTAGCAAAGTGTTGCAACTTCATTTAAGATCTCAACATTGAAAAGAATGGATGAGAAAGTTTCCTACTAACCCCACACCATCAATTCGAATTTCATGTTAAATCAAATTCTAACGGTTGTTTAATTTTTCTTCTGGCAATGATAAAAACGCTAGAAGCAAACGATCATGCAAACAAACTTGAGTAGTCACGTGATTAATAAAATGTGTTACATTTTATTTTGGTGGGTATGTTGTTTTTATGTGTTGTTTTCTATCGTTAATTCAAATACGATCAAGCTAAGGGAAAAAAAAGAATTAGATGTTTTTTATTCAAATACAGTTTTTAACAATAAATATTAAAAATTTTATTAATAATAATGCGTCATAGCATAAGGATATAAGGCTTCCTCCAGTGCGCACATGAGGGCCTTTGCACGTCTCGCGTGACATCTTTTATTTCTGATGGATACAGTGGAGCGCACTGCATTTCTCTCCCCTTGCACTTCTCGAAGTGCACCCAAGTGCACATAGAGTGTGGGCCCACTCTTTAGAAATTATTTTTTGTTAAATAATTTGTTTATGAAATGGTGATGTGAAAGAGAGAGAATGCATGTTGGATGAATTTGTTGGAATTAAAAAGAGGAGAGAGAATGCATGTGGAAAGAATGGTAAAAAGCTTATGTGTCAATGATGACTAGGATGCATGTAATAAATGTGGTATTTAGCATTGCGGGTAGTCTAACAAATCAGTGGTTTCCATCAGAACTTGGGCGTTTACAAAACCTAATATATCATTTTTCATTATTTTTTACACTCACGTACAGAATTAAAAAATGCTCAAGATAATTGGATTTAATGGTAATTTTCCTTTGATTAATTTTTAAATCGAACTTTCTATAGATACAAGAGACTCAAGAGTAACTCTGTTGTAAAATGGTCCGCTTGGTTTGTTTTTTTTACTTTTTTTAATCTATTTAATTTGTCACCAAAGGCCTTCTTCTAGTCTACGAGTACCCACTTGACTTTTATTATGAAAGATCTTGGTTTCGAATCTCTTTTGAATTAGTTTCTCTTGGAAGAGCAAAAAGTTTTCCCAATAGGCATAGCCTAAGAAATGGGTTTCTCCTGAGTAGTGTAGGAGACCAGAGGTGTCCTCGTTAGAACAGGTACATTACCAGAAAAAATACTAACGGAGAGAGACTTCGAGACATTCCTGGTCCATTGCTGTTAAAAAAAACTGCTTTAATTCTCATCCCCAATCACTTTCTAAAGTCACTCTATTTCATAATTTTGTTTTCAGAAAACACTTTTGGAGGATCCGCATCCATTGAATCATGATGGAATACCATTCTATCCTTCCCGGTTCCAACACTTCAAACGCTCCAACTTTTATAACGTCATTAATCTATCAATACAATGTACAAAATCTTATACAAATGTAAAGTATAAAGTGTAGGATCGGGTTGTTATGTCTAAACAACACTTCACAACTATTTCTTACTTAACTCTAACAGATGCGGAATGTTCTGTTAGAATGATCTCACAATTACACTCAAAATGACACAGTAATAATCTTTGAACAATAATAAGAACACAAGAATAATTCAAGCTCAAGGATATATTTCTCTCAAAGTGGAAGTGTACAAGCAAGCACACTACAAGCAACCATACATTGGGAGGTTATATAGCCGAGACTACAACCGTATACACTTAGGAATACAAGTTGGGTATACTAGACAAGTACATAAAGTAAAGCTTATTCTAGTATGTTGAGTGTCTTAACAGGCTAAGACACTCTTTCATAATCATTACTTTAATAGACATTGACTTTACAAAAGACTACTAAATACAAAAGACATTTAATGTTATTGATCTTCAAGGCTTCAGATGATCTTTTGCATTTAATGTAGCATGGGAGAGGTAAGGTGCTTTATCTGACTCATTACATGTTGTCTCTATCTTTACTCAGACCAACATGTCTTGTGTCAGTACCTTTTGTACCATAAGTGTAATCTGCTACAGTCTTTGTCAGAGGATAAACCTCGGAAGTCTTTGTCTTCAGTGCATAAGAGGATTCCTCGGAAGCAGTTGTCTTGTATAACCTTCGGCAGGAACCAGTTATCCTTCGGAAGCAATGCTGCTTCCGAAGAATCACTTCTTCCTTCCGAAGGTGTTTATTCAAAGAGGCTCCTATACTTGGACAAACAAGAAGTTTGGTGAGCATCAGCCTTTATTAGTCTTTACAGTCTCCCCCTAGGCTGATGCTACCAAAACTTCTAAGGAATAAACCTTGGCTTCCATGTACCCCTCAGTACCTGTGCCCTTTTTCTAATCAATCTTATGGCTGACCTCCCATCTGTTCCATTGTCAGGATTATTGAGAGGGAGCTTATCTAGATCAAATATATAGGGTTTTGCCAACATCATCAGATGCAAAAGATCCACCAGTTTTATTTCTCCATTGTAGTCGGTGAGGATGAATATCCTTTCTTGTGCATTGAAGCTCCAATTTACCAAGGGGATGTATGAATGCTCATGCATTAGTCTGCTGATATCCCTCATGTCTTCTTGGGTTTGTGTAGTTTCGGGAGCTGCTTCAGATGTGGCTTCAAGTACTGAGAGTGCTGTATCAGGCTCAGAGTCGAAGGGGATAGTTTTTGTTTTCTTTTTCCTTTTAGCCATGCTCTTTCTTCTTATGAATCTTGGTCTGTTTTGAGCCATGGCTTCACTCCTCTGTTCTCTGGCCTGTTGATCCTCCACATTGGATCCCACTGCATCTTCTGTTCTTGCAGTGGGTTCTGGGCCTGCAGCCTCAGTTCTTGGAGGACTTGAACTCCTCTCATCTGCCATAGATTGTTTCTCAGGATCAGGGACTTTTGTCTTCATAGATGGGCTTGATGGAGGAGTTATTTGTTCTTCTTTAGGATTTAGGGGGAACATGTTGGGCATTTCTATTCTAGCTCCTCCCCCTAAACCTAAGCCTCTCATTAGGCTTGCCTTTTGAGCCCTTATCTGTTCAATTGGAAGTAACTCACCTTTGGCAATTTTAGCCTTGATATCTCGGATGTGCATATCCATGGTCGAGTTCTTCATAGGGCCTAGCTGCCGAGCATGGAAGCCATATTCCAGGAGAAAGGCCTTTGACTTGTCTCTGTAGGCCTTCTCCTTTTGCTTCTTGGAAAGGACAGTTTGAGTCTTGGTGGCAGCAGCATCCTGTTCTTGCTGCTGCACCTTGTCCAACTCGGCAGCCATTTGAGGTACCGACCAGAGCCATACTTCATCGAAGTCATAGCCTCTCTCTTCGAGCAAGGCAGAAAGTCTCACTCGTTCTTCATCTTGAGAGGTATTTGGTCGGCCCTTTGTTTTCTTTGGTCTCCTCTCCTCCTGTTCTGCTTCCTCCTCTGGGGTTAGCTTTCTTTTTCCTTTGTCATCAGCAGTTATTTTTGCCCCAGAGGAGAAGTCTCCTGTTGCCTCATCAGCTGGTTCATTGGCATGTAGCTCCTCTGTGGAGGAAACATCCAGGATGACTGGGCCTTCGGAGGCAGCTGCAGCTTTGGAATTAACCTCAGCATTCACTGTCTCCTCCAGTTGACCAATCACCTTAGATGATTCCTTATTAGATTCCACAAAGGGCTCAGGAGAGGAAGAGAGAGCTTCAGCAGCTACTGTCCTTGACATATTTTGATTGACTAATGAAAATCCCTGTAGGAGTTTGTTTCACTTGTAATCCAAGAAAGAAGGTGAGTTCTCCCATTGAACTCATCTGAAATTTGGATTTCATTAGTGATTCAAACTCCTTGCAGAGAGATTCATTAGTAGAACCAAAGATAATGTCATCAACATAGATTTGAACTAGTATGATATGTTGATTAGACTTCTTGAAAAAGAGAGTTTTATCAATTGTTCCTCTCTTGAATTTGTTTGCCAACAGAAAAGAAGATAAAGTTTCATACCATTTTCTGGGAGCTTGATGCAACCCATAAAGAGCCTTATCAAGCTTACAGACATGATCAGGAAACTTTGGATCTTCAAATCCTGGAGGTTGGCACACATATACTTCTTCATCAATTTTTCCATAAAGAAAGGCACTTTTAACATCCATCTGAAACACTTTGAAATCTTTTGCAGCTGCAAATGCCAAAAATATTCTAATAGCTTCAATTCTGGAAACAGGTGCAAAGACTTCATCATAGTCAATGCCTTCCTCTTGAGTGTATCCCTGAACAACCAATCTTGCTTTGTTCTTGATGACAACACCTTTGTCATCTTTCTTGTTTCTGAACACCCATTTGGTTCCAATGGCATACTTTCCTTTAGGCAAAGGGCAAGTTTTCCAAACTCCTTGTCTTTGAAACTGAAGAAGCTCTTCTTGCATAGCTTCTACCCAACTGTTATCTTTTAAAGCCTCTGCAACCTTCTTAGGCTCTATTTGGGATAGAAAGCAAGAAAACAAGCAAACATTTGCTTCATGCATAGAGCTTCTAGTTCTGACACCTTCTTCTACATTGCCAATGATGTTTTCAACTGGATGAGTGTTGAGAATTCGAGTCCTTGGAATCACATCCAGTTGAGAAGATTCATCCACGTTGAGTGACTCAAGGTTAGGAAGAACTACCTCAAGCTGGATTTCTGGCAGATCATGTGGATTCAAAGTTTGGACTGTTGAGGGTTGGTTTTCTCTGGGAGTAGTGGTTTCCAGAGAATTTTCCTCTGCTGAAGGACTTCCTACTTCTTCTTGATGTTGTGAATTAGAAGCAGCTTCAATTGAGGGACCTGCCTGAGATGTGTTGATTGTCTCAGACTGTGACACATCATTTTGTGTTGAAGTGGATTCTGCCAAGTTTTGTCTTGAAGCTATTGGCAGTTCAACACGAAAGTCATCTTCTCTTGAGCCTTTGGAGGTGTCTGTGGTAGCTGACTGTGAAACTGGAACATACTCTTTCACCAGATTAAATGCAGATGTAAAACTATCAAGATCAAACAACCAATCAGGGCCGGTTCCAGGTTTATTGAGAGTATGTTCATTGAACTGAACATTTGCAGACTCTTCAATAACTCTGGATGCTTTGATGTATACTCTATACGCTTTAGCATTTGAAGAGTACCCAACAAAGTAGCCCTCTGCTGATTTCTCAGCAAACTTGGCTAAGTAATCTTTAGTATTCAAGATGGTGCATTGACATCCAAATGGTTTGAGAAATCCAATGAATGGCTTTCTCTTATACCAAATTTCATAAGGAGTCATGCCATGTGACTTAACTACCAATATTCTATTTTGGACATAACAGGCAGTGTTGACTGCTTCTGCCCAAAAAGTTATTGGAAGTTTGGCATCAGACAACATGGTTCTTGCAGCCTCAATTAGTGTCCTATTCCTTCTCTCAGCGACACCATTTTGTTGTGGAGTTCTAGGAGCACTAAATTGTCTTGTGATACCTTTAGATTCACAAAAAGAATTTAAAACATGATTCTTGAATTCTGTTCCTTGATTTGACCTGATTATTTTTACATGATGGTCACTTTCATTCTCCACCCTGAGTATAAATGACTTTAGGATTTCGGCAGTTTCATCCTTGGTATTTAAGAAAAACACCCAGGTATACCGAGAGAAATCATCAGTAACCACCAAGCAGTATGATTTTCTACCAAGACTTTTAACACTTGTGAGACCAAACAAGTCCATATGTAGTAAATGAAGGACTGTGGTAATTGAATTTATCTCTTTGGCATAATGAGATGACTTGTGCTGCTTACCCTTTAAGCATGCAACACATTTATCAACACATATGAATTCTTTTGTTGGTAAACCAGTTACTAAATTATTTTTGACCAGTTTATTCATATTTTTGAGGTTTACATGACAAAGTCTTCTATGCCAAAGTGATGATTCATCAAGTGAAGCTTTTGAGACAAAGCAGCTTATATTACTAAGAGGTGCAGCTGTGCTCATATCTAGCATATACATGTTATTTCTTCTTGGAGCTCTGAGTAGAATTTGATCATTTGGTATCACAAATCCTGGTTTCAGGACAATGCATTCATGCTCAGTAAACAACATGTTATGCTTTTGATCACACACCTGTGATACACTTAGTAAATTGTAGTTAAGTTCTTTTACAAAATGTACATTCTCAAAGCTTACCTTACCATTTGTGATTGTGCCTCTACCTGTTATGTAACCTCCTACTGGATCACTTCCAAAAGCAACAGACCCACCAAAGAATGGTTCATATTTGTGCAAGAGGGTCTTGTTGCCTGTCATGTGCCTGGAGCAGCCACTGTCAACTATCCACAAGTTGCCTTTTGATTCCTGCTGTCCCTGCACATGACCAGAAGTGAGTTAGTTTCTGATGGGAACCCAAGCCCATGTGGTCTTGGGTTTACCATTTGCATCATTGTAAGTAAATTTCTTTGACATCATCCTAGGTGGGACAGATGATGTGGCTGCTTCTGATGTGGGTGATGGCTTATCAGTTGATTCCTTCTTCATCCATGCTTGTTTTGTCTTTTGAGTTGTCGGAAGACTTTGTTTCTTTTGATAGCCATCGGAAGCTACTTTTCCTTTTCTATCGGAAGCTTCCCTTTTCTTTGCTTCCGATGCTCTT
Source organism: Mikania micrantha (assembly GCA_009363875.1). Lineage (NCBI taxonomy): Eukaryota > Viridiplantae > Streptophyta > Magnoliopsida > Asterales > Asteraceae > Mikania > Mikania micrantha. The sequence continues at coordinate 54,493,063 of CM018689.1, forward strand.
CTTCCGAAGAAAGATGATTTCTTTTGTTTGTTGAAAGCATTCCTTTGATGAGCTTCCGAGGTTCCTTTTCTTTCGGAAGCTTCCTTTTTCTTTGCTTCAAAAGCATTCTTTTCGGAAGCCTTTTTGTTTTGTTTCTTCCTGTTATTGGATGTACTTGCTTCCGATACCTTCTTGACTGGATTTCTTCTCTGTTCTTCCGAGGAAGTAGATGACTTACTCCAACTATTCTTTCTTCCTCTTCCCTGTGATTTTGAGGAAATTCTGCTTCTTGGATTATAGAAGCAATCAGCAGCAAAATGATTCTTTTCACCGCACATCAGACATATAATTTGACTGTTTGGAGAGTTTGGCTTCTTATTCCCTTTAACGAAGTCTGAGCTTTGATCCTCAGAGAGTGATGATTTGGATGTTCCAACATACTTGTTAGTCTTAGACTTTGCCTGTTTCCCTGGAGAATTGATCTTTCTCTCCATTGATCTACCTCTTTTTGACTTGTCAGACGGGCAAGTCACATACTCATCTGAGGAGATATTTTCTGTGGTCTTAGCTTTGATAAAAACTGTTGAATGTTTCTTAGTTTTCTTATTTTGTTTCTTAATTTTCAAAGCTTGTTTTTCTTTTACTGGTTTAATAGAAATATCATCCTCATCTGAGCATGTTGAGGTACTTGGATTAGAAAGATTATCCGTTTGAACCACCTTGTGTATATCCAATACCTCATTATACACAAGATCAACTAGTGGTTTACACCTAATATCTGCTATGGAAGTATAAGCAGATGGAGGTTCTACTTTGTTATATCCCAAACCAGCCATATGTTTATTTACCAATTCAGTTGTGCTGCTCATCCTGAAAAGTTTTTCATATTTTTCACCTTGGCTTAGAAATTTGTCTCTGTAAGACTCAGCCAATACAAGTTCAGTCTTGGCAGTGGTTAGTCTTTCTAAAAGATTTTTAATCTGACACTGTTTATTAGTGTCTTCATGTTTTAAACTTGAAATAGTTTTCTCCATTTCATCAACCTTTTCTTTGTAATTTCTTTCAACCTCAAAGAAATTTGCCTTGACAACTTGTAAAGACTCAAGCTCATTACAGAGTTGAGAATTTATCTTTTTATAAATAGTTAATGTTTCTGAGCATTCAGGTGAGCACATTTTATTATTTACCTTGTTTGAGGAAGACGAGTCATCTGCCATCAAAGCACTGTTGGAAATGGAGGTATCCTCAGCTTGAAAGCTCCAATCTGCAAAGTCTTGTTCTGCAATGTTTGCATTGTTTGTTGAGTTTGATGATCTTTGCAGTGGTTGCCCAGATGTTGTTGGCTGAATTCCTGTGGACTTGCATTCTCTAGCAAAATGTCCTAACTGTTGGCAATTAAAGCATTTAAGCTTGGACTTGTCTAGACCAAACCCAGTTTTCATATTGTGCTTCTTAAACTGTCTTCCAGTTCTCTGATAGAACTTCTTTGCTCGATAGGAGATCATGGCCATCTGATAATTGATGTCCATTTCCTCTAAATCATCTGCAGGAATGCCATCTAAGTCTTCTTGACACAGATGGAAGTAGTTGGTTTCTTCAGCCATAAAAGCTCCTTGACCAGAGGCTAGTAAAGTTGGGTTTGAGAGATGATTTGGGAGTGAGTTTGATGAAGTTAAGGTTTCAGAAAGTGTGACATTGGGTATGGATGTAGGATGGTATATGGGTTGGAAACTTTGATATGGAGAATTGTTGATGGGTGCATGAAGAGCAGCTGAACCTGATGGTGAATGGAAGGCTTTAGATTCTTGGACATCCAGTTCCATCTGATAGGCACTGAGAATACCGAACAACTCTCCCAGATTTAGAGTCTTCAGATTTTCTGTTCTTCTGATTGTTACCGAGTAAATGTTCCATGCCTTTGGAAGAGATCTCAGAAATTTTCTGAGCACGTCTTGATTATCCAGAGTTACACCTGCAGATGCCAAATCATTCACAAGTTGGACATACCTTAGGTACTGTGAAGACATATTTTCATTGTTTTGTTGACAAAAGTTCTCAAACTTTTGTTTCAGCATATCCTTCTTGTTCTCTTTGACATCATCTGAACCTTCATACATCTGCTTCAAGGAGTTCCACAGTTCTTGAGCAGACTTGCATTTCTTGAATGCATGTATAATAGAGTTAGGTATTGACATCTGAATGAGCCAGAGAGCTTTAGAGTCAACTTCCATCTTCTTGTAATCTTCGTCTGAATACATAGATGGATCTTTTGGTACTGCAGGTCCTCCAGCTCCAGCCGTAGCAATTGTGGGAACATAAGGACCGTCAAGAACAGATTTCCAAAGCTTAAAGTCTTGATTCCTGATGAATCCTTCCATTCTGACTTTCCAGTTGTCAAAATCTTCAGGTGTGAACATCGGTGGCTTGTTGAGAGTGCCATTTTCTGTATCATGTTTGTTTAGAGCAGCCATCTTAGACATACACAGAAAATATGAGTGTTAAGACGATGAGATTTTATAAGAAATAGAACTGGTAACTCGATGATAATTAGTCAGTCAAGTTCAAGAGCCAAAGCTCTGATACCACTTGTAGGATCGGGTTGTTAAGTCTAAACAACACTTCACAAGTATTTCTTACTTAACTCTAACAGATGCGGAATGTTCTGTTAGAATGATCTCACAATTACACTCAAAATGACACAGTAATAATCTTTGAACAATGATAAGAACACAAGAATAATTCAAGCTCAAGGATATATTTCTCTCAAAGTGGAAGTATACAAGCAAGCACACTTCAAGCAACCATACATTGGGAGGTTATATAGCCGAGGCTACAACCGTATACACTTAGGAATACAAGTTGGGTATACTAGACAAGTACATAAAGTAAAGCTTATTCTAGTATGTTGAGTGTCTTAACAGGCTAAGACACTCTTTCATAATCATTACATTAATAGACATTGACTTTACAAAAGACTACTAAATACAAAAGACATTTAATGTTATTGATCTTCAAGGCTTCAGATGATCTTTTGCATTTAATGTAGCATGGGAGAGGTAAGGTGCTTTATCTGACTCATTACATGTTGTCTCTATCTTTATTCAGACCAACATGTCTTGTGTCAGTACCTTTTGTACCATAAGAGTAATCTGCTACAGTCTTTGTCAGAGGATAAACCTCGGAAGTCTTTGTCTTCAGTGCATAAGAGGATTCCTCGGAAGCAGTTGTCTTGTATAACCTTCGGCAGGAACCAGTTATCCTTCGGAAGCAATGCTGCTTCCGAAGAATCACTTCTTCCTTCCGAAGGTGTTTATTCAAAGAGGCTCCTATACTTGGACAAACAAGAAGTTTGGTGAGCATCAGCCTTTATTAGTCTTTACATAAAGTAAGATAATATTGCATAAATTTAATTGCGAACCGATGTGGTTACTGCCTAACTCATGCGTGAAGCACGGGCTAAGTTAAACACCAGATACACCGCCGGCTCCATACCAATCCCTTTAACCATTATTGTTGGAAATGTACCGTTGCTAATTAAATTAAAAAAATAAAATAAAAAAGACGCTATTATTATTCACTCAAACCACTACCTAAGGGTTTAAGGATCAATTTACATGGGTTTACTTTCGATGAGGAGCACTGGTGGCAGACTGTTTCAAGAAAAAATCTCCTTTATCAAATTTTACGTTTTTTTATTTATTTATTTTAATAAGTACTCAAAATTATGTGTGTTACTTAGATGTGGCAATTTACACCCAATCAAAAGAAATTGGTTGATTTTGGTAAACAATTGTTGTATAATTAGTTGAAATGACTAACATTATAATATGAAATGAGTTAAAATGAGTAACACTTTAACACAATACAAGTCAGGATGAATAATCTAAAAACTATGTGAATGCAATGGATTTAAACGTTTAAAAATAATTAATATCATATTTGATTAGAAAATCATTAAAAATTATCTTAATAAACTATTTGTTTAGTTATAACACATTTTAAATTAACCTAATGAACTATTTGCTTGTAATCCTTTATGATCCACACTCATCTTTACCTGACCTGTTCTGGTCTGATACTCAACCTAACCCGTCTATTTTACGAGACATAGTATTACTTAATGGTGAAAACACCTCAATCAATCATTATTACAAGTATAAACCAAAATAGGATGTCAAAACCCTTATTATATCTACAACAAAATTCTTGAACGAATGAAGAGAGTGACTTGGTGTGACGAAGAGCATGTTGTCTTGAGCAAGGCTTATTGTTATAAATCTGAATGCCAAAAATTAGAAAATCAACAAAGATGGGACTCGTTTCGAAAATTGATGCCTCGAATATTTGTCAACGCAACTCGATGGAACCAAGCGAAGCGTTGACCAACTCAATTCAAAATGAAAGAGTTTAAGTGCATAGATAAATAAGTCAATAGTATCCACATTACCATTAGTAGTTTTTTGTTAGCATATTTTTAATTTTTTTTGTTAATTGTTATTATATTTTGTTAGTTATTTGTTTTATTTTTCTTAATTGTTACCTTTTTAGACTAATCATTGCAAAAGTGTAATGATGATGTAGATATCATCATACTACCCAAAACAAGTTTAAGGGCATGTATGACAACAAGGCTTTCATTCCATTTTTCATCATAGGAGGTTGTGAAAACACATCTCAAATAAGAACTCGTTTTATTGATTGGTTTCGAGTTTGACTAGTTAATCTCAAAAAGAACTAAAAACTCTTGATTTGTGAAATTTACAAGCTTACGAAAGGCTTAGGCCAGTAAACGAACCGAACGAACACGAACACAACCATGTTCGTGTTCGTTCATTTAAACTTAATCGAACACGAACACATTAACGAACATGAATTTTGTGTTCGTGTTCGTTTATTAAGAAAATGAATATTTTCGTGTTCGTTTGTGTTCGTTCATTAATAAATAAACGAATTGTTCATGAACATAAATGAACACACACGAACAAACATAAAGGGACATTTTTTTTAACACCATTGAACAATTGTAAATGAACATGAACACTATTGAACAAACATAAACGAACACAATTGAACAAGTATAAACGAGCACAAACGACAAGTCTCTTAAATGTAAATACATATTATTCGTAAATTAGTCAGTTAACCGAACAAAAACTAACATTACATAGTTAACAAACATTAACGAACACAAATAAACGAACATAACCGAACTGTTCATGAACATAACTAAACGAACACAATGTGTGTTCATGTTCTTTCATTTAATTAAACGCACACAAATTTTATGTTCGTGTTCGTTCATTTATTAAATAAACGAACATAAACGAGCTTCTTACCGGACAGTTCATGAACTGTTCGGTTCGTTTACATGCCTAGAAAGGCTTAATAGGCAAATTTTCTGACCATGAATGTTCATTAATTGTATTTAATTGACACTTTTAATTTGCTACAAGGCACAAGCAAATAGAAGCTCGCAAAAACTGGGGTTGGCAACTTGGCATTGAAACTTTTATGTTCTCTTTTTTTTTTAAGTTAGGTTTATTTTTGATTTTATTTTTAAGCTATTGTACGTGTATTTTTTTTAATGAATAAATTATATATTGATATCTTTAATTATAATTAAAAAAAGTTATAGGCTCAAGTGAGTTTGGTGTCCTGCCTTGAGTGGGTTTAATTGGGTTGGAGATGGAGGTGAACAAAAAAACCGGGTTGGGTTTACAAACCGGCCGGTCATCCTTGGATCTCAAACCCGTTCTTGCCAAACCGGTTTCCAAATCGGTCCGAACCGCCGGTTTGGCATAGGTTCGGGATTTTGCCTTTAAAACCGGTTTCGAAACCGGTCCGAACCGGTTTCAAACCCCTCCAAACCGGTTTCAACCCCTTCAAACCGGTTTCAAACCCCTAAACCAGTTCCTATAGGTTCGGCATCCCTTTCTCTAAAACCGGTTTCCAAACCGAACCGGTTTCACCCTTATACTACCCAAACCGGACCGGTTTATAAACCGGTCCGGTTTGGTGAAAAAAACGGTTTGTGCAACTCTAGTTGGAGAGCTTCATTTTGAGATGATAATATTTGATTAAGTGATAGATTGAGTTAAAGTATACTTAAAGAGATACACTCATCACATCCTATCCAAAATAGTATTCGACCCCATTTCTTCATTCTTCATCTTGATCACCGCATCTTTGAGTGTTTAACTAGCAACGAGCTTAACTTTGGTTTATCATCAACTTAAACCGTTTAAATCGTGTTGGAAGTGGAACCTAGTCATGTTTAAGGGATAGGTGATTATACGAGTATATAGTAACTTTTTCACATGGTCCTCCCCATGACATCTTGTTTTGTAATATTATTCCTTTTTGTGTGAACATGAAAAGTATAAGGATTCTAACGGAGACATAATTCCAACCATGTTCAAGCTTCTAATGAATCATGGATCGGACACTTCCCATATCTCATCTCTATATATAACTGGAACTATGTCATTTTTAATAACCAATCACGTCGCTTAACTGCCTATAATGGAGTGCATATGAAGAGAAAGGTTAATTGTCACTCAGAGTTCTTCCGAACACTTCATTGGGATGCTTTGTTTTAGTTTCTTACTGAAGTGTTTGGGGAAACTCCAAGTGTCACTTGGCACTAGACTACAAATCTTGGACATTGCTATATAACATGCCATAAGTGATCTTATTTGCATTTATTTTGCTTCATAAGAATCTATATTCTTCTAAACTTGTGGTTATATTATGGTTTTAGTCAAATACGAACGACCTATTAGGTTTGGTAATTTTTACTGAGATTGCTTAGATTTAGATCTTAAAACCATAGAAAGTGAGTCTTTCAGTTCTTGTATGTTATTTTGTATAGTTTGTACTTATTTCAATAAGTATACAATGAATGAATAAATTTGTTGATAGATTCTTCAACATTATAATGATAGATTAGCATAAAGTTACAACTTCAATTAAGATTTCAACATTAAAGAGAATAGATGAGAATGGTTCCTACTAACCTTACATCATCGATTCTAATCACACATTACCCCTATTATCAAATCAGTTTTTAATTATTGTTTGATTTTTCTACCAGTTATGATTAAAGCCCTAGAAGCAACAACCATACAAATGAACTTGAGCGGTCACATGATTATTAAAACGTGTTAGATTTTAATTTTGTGGGTAGTTTTTCAGCCCTATCAATGAAAGTCTTGTTTAAAATAGCATTCAATAGTCAATTATTATTTTATGACCGTTGTTATTACCACAACGGCCATGTTTTTCTTCAAAATGGGTGACACCATCATGGGGATCTGGTTGCACATTTTGAGGAAATACCAACGTTTTACATGTTTACTTTATTTCTAAACAACAACACTATAATGGGCAAGTCCGTCAAGTTATGACGGAACTTGAACGCTTTGAAAAGGGGCTGCAATTTATAAAACCTAGAATACATGTAAATTTTTTGAAACGAAGGGCCAAAACCAATATTTATAACAAAAAAATCTTTCTGTCGAAAAATTGACACCACGGAAGGAAAAAGTAGGGGGACGGTAGCCTCCTTCTACCCTATAAAAGCTTTGGATATGCTTGTTACATACAAATATTCATCACACTAATACTTGTGAAAAAACCTCACTTGATCTCGGATGTGATGACTGAATGTTTAATGTGTAAAATTTGAGTGATGGCAAACTTCAATTAAGTTCGCTTTACACAGGGCCGGCCTCGAGAATCAAAAAAAATTCCGGGACCCGGGGCGAGAAGAAAAAATGGGCCCCTCTTAAAAAAATTAACTTAGTAATTTTTGAAGCAAAAAGTCTCAATCATCTATTCAGTATCCATATTTTCTAAGATGATGATCTCAATAGCAATCATTGTCAATCCGTTAAGGCAGTCTTGTGACATTGACAATCATAAATAAGACTTCAACAACTTCAACTTATAAAAGCTTCTTGACTTCTTTCTGCCAATACCAAAGTTACTGGATAGTTAACAAAACTTTATATGCAATTAATGCATTCGGAAAAAACCCAAAATGGTTCAACTTGTTTATACTTTATAGCATCAAAAGGGTGATAATTTTATAACACAAAAATGTCTCAAACAACTACAACTCAAAATAAAGTTAATAGAAAGCTAATATATTTTTAAATATGCGAGACTTTTTTTAGGGGTAATTCATAACCAATTAGACTATTTCATTCTATCAAATTTGTTGGACCCTAAGTTTTATAAAAAAAATTTAATAATATATAATTTTTTTGAAAAATTTCGGGCCCCTAAAAACGCCGGGCCCGGGGCGGTCGCCCACCTCGCCCTCCCCCAAGGCCGGCCCTGGCTTTACAGCTAATGGAGCAGGACTAGGGGCATATTTCATGTTTTAACTAGGTATAAAAGAATTAAGTCATCTCGCGAGCTATTTGAGATCAGATAGAGAAAAAAGCTTGAACAAGCCGATCCTAAATGAACCCGAGCTTGAGCTCAAAAATATGACTCGTTTAGCTGTTGAGGTCGAGCTAGCTTAGCATATAAAGCTAGAGCTAGCTCGCAAGCCTAAACAAACTTTTTATATATATATGATTTTTATATATTATATTAAATGTGTGTGTATAATTTATAATTTTTATATACAATTATGATAAATATATTTATATCATATATATTTTATGTTATATTTGAAAATTAAGTATAACTAGATAAGCCACCGCGCGCTGCCGCGGACTGATATTCTTGAACGTAATGACGTGATGGTACGACTAAAAGAAACGTATAAAATTGCTATGGATCGGTGAATATTAAAACATTGCAGTATGTAAATTCTAAGAAAATTATTTAATAGAAAATGGTATAAGTAAAATCAAAAACAAAATTGTGTGATGCGACGTTATATACGTTGTGTCTTAACTATATAAAAGAAATGTATAAAGTTACAACGACATGGTTTTAATAATTGAAACATACATAAAAAAACAGTTATAAATCGGCAATGTTATTAAGTCGATGTCGGTCTCATTTTTCACAGCAACAATATGACACCGTTAATCGATATAACCTACTATTACACATATATTTGAAATTAACAAATGAAAATTATTAAGAAATATATATATATATATATATATATATATATATATATATATTATAGGTGATAAACTATATACTTTAAGAGATTGAATTACTAAAATAATGACAAAAATTATAAGAAAGAAATATATAAATGATATAAAAGGAAAAAAAGTGGCATCCCAAGTTTCGAACTTATGCTTTGTAGTTTCAATCACCAAGATAACAACCAATCCAACCACATTAATTTTGGTCAAAGTATGCAGAAATTCTTACATATAGCTTTTATTTGTGTTGGCGGCCTCTTATTTCACACCGACATTAGTAATTAAGGTATTATATAATATAATTATAGCTATATATATTAAATTAATAATACAAATAAATAAATTAAATATTAATTAAAAAATAAACGAGTTGAGCCAAACTGTATATTGAAAATTTTCTAGCAAGCCAAACTCAAGCTATTTTTAGTCGAGCTTGAGCCTTAACGAAATCCAAACTCGGTTTGACTCGACTCGTTTACGCCCTTAAATTATTGAAAATTGGAGCAATATGGGCATTTTTCATCTTTTAACAAAATATAATATTATTGAAAATTAACTAGCAGGTCCGTTCGTCCGTAGTCCGCTGGAAGTGTTTGTCATGAATGGATATCTGGAATTAAATGCCATGTCTCAGTTTCTGAAGTGAGGATTATTTACAATGTCAAGTTCTCTAAATTTACACAATTGTATAAAAAATATTATATAGTAACTGACAAAAATTTAAGATTTTAAAAAATGATTTTTAGGATAAAATATGATTGAATTAACTTATTTTTTAACATTTCATTTTTAGAATTGTATTAAAAACTATTTTTTTATATGGAAATCTTGTTGTTTAAACTTATAGGTTTTATTTTTTTAGAAAAATTGTTTTATATAATTTTTATTTTCAAAATCAATTTTTAAATATAAAGATTTGATTATTAATTTATTAAAAAATTATTATTACTATAAAAATGTATAACTAAAATCATTAATTATTGTATTTAATTTAATTCTTTAATATGAAGAGAATATATATAAGCATTTAATAAGAGAGGGAATTGAATAACATGTTTAAAATATGATACATGTCAAAAATGGTTTAAAATTTTGACAAGTGTCATTAAGTGGTCTAAAAATCATTCGATTCCCCTCGTTTTCTTTCTAAAAACTAAAAATTCTTCGGCCTCCTCCGTTTTCTTCCTAAAACTCCTTCGGCCCATCCGAGTTTGTTTTCAAGCTTCGTCAATGCCACTAGCACCGTTAGCCACCACCACCACCGTTGTTCATACACCACCACCAATTTATTTTACAAGACAACAGACGTTAAAAAACAAACATTATTCTTCTTGCAGATTGCAGTTAATCTACTTATTCTTCTACAGATGTCTGCAGATGTGGTCCGCAGATTGCAGACATTTTACATCTTAAAAAACAAACAGCACATTGAGCTTGTCATACAAATATAACACAAACCGATGACGTGTAACAATAACAGTGATGGAGCTTAAACGTTTTGAAAATGGGGCGAAAATGTATGAAAAAGCCCAAAATACATATTAGTTTTTTGAAACAAGTGGACGAAACCAATATTTTAACTAAAAGTAACATTTAGACCAAAAAATTAATAGTACGGACGAAAAAAAAGAGGGCGGATAAAAGCTTCGCCAATGAACAAGAATAACACATGCTCACCATAGTGACATCTTCCTTATCTTGGATCTTTGAATTTATCACATTGAGGATATAACAAATAAATGTTTTCCTTGACTTGTGCATTTACAAAACCAAATTATATCATTTTTCATTATTTTCTACACACACGAATAAATAACCGCACAAAATAATTGGATTAAATGGTAGTTTGTATTCGATTAGTTTTTCCTAAATCGAACTTTCTATAGATGACTCAAGGGTAACAATGTTGTGCATGAGCGGATGTAATTAAAAGATACTATGTCATCCGACAACATCGACTTTTCAACGCATTTGGACATTCGTAAACGATATTTGCAAGTGACATCATCGGTTTTTGAACTATTCACAACACCGGCTGCAACTGATAGTGTGAAGATGGAATTGCATAAAAGGATGAGAGATGGATACATGAATGATTCTTGCATTTGTTATGTTGAAAAAGAGTTATTCCAACAAGTTCGTCGATGATGTAATACAATGTTTTCAAAAATTGAAAACTCGTAGAAAATATTCCTGGATCCGCCACTGCCTGACCTGAGCAGGAAAACCGACTTGAAAAATTTAAGTCGGGTACTATGAAACTAGAACATATATAGGATCGGGTTGTTATCTCTAAACAACACTTCACAAGTATTTCTTACTTAATTCTAACAGATGCGGAATGTTCTGTTAGAATGATCTCACAATTTCACTCAAAGTGACACAATAATAATCTTTGAACAATATTAAGAACACAAGAATAATTCAAGCTCAAGGATATATTTCTCTCAAAGTGGAAGTATACAAGCAAGCACACTTCAAGCAACAATACATTGGGAGGTTATATAGCCGAGGCTACAACCGTATACACTTAGGAATACAAGTTGGGTATACTAGACAAGTACATAAAGTAAAGCTTATTCTAGTATGTTGAGTGTCTTAACAGGCTAAGACACTCAGTCATGATCATTACATTAATAGACATTGACTTTACAAAGGACTATTAAATACAAAAGACATTTAATGTTGTTGATCTTCAAGGCTTCAGATGATCTTTTGCATTTAATGCAGCATGGGAGAGGTAAGGCGCTTTATCTGACTCATTACATGTTGTCTTTATCTTTACTCAGACCAGCATGTCTTGTGTCAGTACCTTTTGTACTATGAGAGTAAGCTGCTACAGTCTTTGTCACAGGATAAACCTCGGAAGTCTTTGTCTTTAGTGCATAAGAAGATTCCTCGGAAGCAGTTGTCTTGTACAACCTTCGGCAGGAACCAGTTATCCTTCGGAAGCAATGTTGCTTCCGAAGAATCACTTCTTCCTTCCGAAGGTGTTTATTCAAAGAGACTCCTATACTTAGACAAAACAAGAAGTTTGGTGAGCATCAGCCTTTATTAGTCTTTACAGTCTCCCCCTAGGCTGATGCTACCAAAACTTCTAAGGCATAAACCTTGGCTTCCATGTACCCCTCAGTACCTGTGCCCTTTTTCTAATTAATCTGATAGCTGACCTCCCATCTGCTCCATTGTCAGGATTATTGAGAGGGAGCATATCTAGATCAAATATATAGGGTTTTGCCAACATCATCAGATGCAAAAGATCCACCAGTTTTATTTCTCCATTGTAGTCGGTGAGGATGAATATCCTTTCTTGTGCATTGAAGCTCCAATTTACCAAAGGGATGTATGAATGCTCATGCATTAATCTGCTGATATCCCTCATGTCTTCTAGGGTTTGTGTAGTTTTGGGAGTTGCTTCAGATGTGGCTTCAAGTACTGAGAGTGTTGTATCAGGCTCAGAGTCTAAAGGGATAGTTTTTGTTTCCTTTTTCCTTTTAGCCATGCTCTTTCTTCTTGTGAATCTTGGTTTGTCTTGAGCAGTGGCTTGACTCCTCAGAACTCTGGCCTGTTGGGCTTCCACAGTTGATTCTACTGCTGCACCTGTTGTTGCAGTAGGCTGTGGCCCAATATCCTCATCCCTTGAGGGTTCTGTTCTCCTCTCTTCAGCCTGTGTATGTCTCTCAGGATCAGGGTTTGGTATTGATTGTTTCCTTGTAGTCTTCTTACCCTTTTTGTAGACTGAGGAGATTGGCATGTTATCCATACTTGGACTTGAAGGAGGAGATATTGGTTCTTCTTTTGGATTTAGGGGGAGCATGTTGGGGAACATTGCTTTTGTTGCTGCCCCACACATGACTTCTTCTCCCTCTCTGATCCCTGCACCAGAGAGGGGAAATTCTATTGTAGCTCCTCCCCCTAAACCTAAGCCTCTCATTAGGCTTTCCTTTCTTGCCCTGATTTGTTCAATTGAAGGTAACTCACCTCTTGCAACTTTGGCTTTTATATCTCTGATATGCATATCCATGGTTGAGTTCTTCATTGGGCCTAGCTGCCGAGCATGGAAGCCATATTCCAAGAGAAAGGCCTTGTTCTTGTCTCTGTAGGCCTTCTCTTTTTGCTCCTTTGTAAGTACACTCAGGGCCTTTGATGCAGCAACAGCTTGTTCTTGCTGCTGCACCTTGTCCAGCTCGGCAGCCATTCTAGGTACCGACCAGTTGATGACTTCATCAAAGTCATAACCTTTTTCTTCTAGCAAAGCAGAGAGTCTAGCTCGCTCTTCATCTAGAGAAGTGTTTGGTCGGCCCTTTGTTTTCTTTGGTCTCATCTCCTCCTGTTCTGCTTCCTCCTCTGGGGTTAGCTTACGTTTTCCTTTGTCATCAGCAGTTATTTTTGCCCCAGAGGAGATTTCTTCTGTTGCCTCACCAGCTGGTTCATTGGCATGTAGCTCCTCTGTGGAGGAAACATCCAGGATGACTGGGCCTTCGGAGGCAGCTGCAGCTTCGGAGTTAACCTCAGCATTCACTGTCTCCTCCAGTTGACCAATCCCCTTAGATGATTCCTTATTGGATTCCACAAAGGGCTCAGGAGAGGAAGAGAGAGCTTCAGCAGCTTCAGTCCCAGAAGGGGACACAGATTTCATGGATATTGATTCTTCTTGTGCTGTGTCTTCCATGACAACCTGAGCTGCAGTCTCAGAAGGAGACTTAGTCCCAAGAGGGGACTGAGGTTCCAAAGAGACATTTGATGTTTGCTGTTCAGTCTCTTTGGCAACCTCCCTTGTATCCTCAGAAGCAGAAGAAGAGGAAGTAGAAGAAGAATCTTGAAAATAAGTACCCAAGAAGTCATCCCATTCAGCAGTCAAAGTGACTAAGGATGGAGTAACTTCCTGTGCACCCTCCTCTTCTCTTGCTTCTGATCCTGACCCTGCAGTTGGTATATTCTCCCCCTTTTTGGTAGCATCAGGGGAGATGAAAGTGGTAGTAGCAGGATCAGGGTGAAATGGATGTAGAGTGACCGGGGGACGCCTCCTGAGGTCCAGAATAGTGGCATCTTTGGTTTGGACCTCAAGCCGCAGGGTAGCCACCTCAGCTTCTAACTGAGCTACCCTGGCTTGGAGGGAAGTTATTGTAGCCGTCAATTCCTGTGTGGATGTGCCCTCCTCTACCGGAGTAGAATCATGGGGCGATGGAGTCCTGTGCCTAGCTCCTGCACCTCCACCACCAGATGTGGTTTCTTGGCACCCTGGATTCCCTTCATTGAGAAGAACCTCAAAGAAGTCCTCCCCAATATAGGTTGCCGCAGGTGAGGTCCTATTGCCTGTACCACTGTCCTGTGGATCTTTATTAAGATCAACAGTAGTGGCAGCCTCACCTGCATTGACCCCTTCAGAACTACTGGGGCCAACCTCTGATTGAATAGGCTCTGGGTCAGGGAACCGAGCTTGTAACTGTGTCACCACTCTCATTAAAGTTTGGGAAGTGGGAGAGAGTGGTTCCTCCAAAGCTAGAGCAGGGGTTCCTTGAGCCTGGGTGATAGTATGGGTGGGGGGCATTTCTGGATGATATGAACCTGGAGACTTGGGAGACAGTCTCTTATCTAATGAAGTTGCTTCATGAGAAGCAAACTCAATGATGGGTGCATCCCTTTGAATATTCTCAGATATGTTTTGTGACATAAGCTGAGGGCTTTCAGGCTGGTTAAGGGCAACCACAGGTTTCAAAGGAAGAACCTGTGGAGAAACAAGGGGTGTGGCTTTCACCTTAGGTAGAACTGTGCCCTGAGCAGTTCTTTTAACCTTTTTCTGTTTTGGTTCAGTAGAAGGGGCCTGAACAACTGTAGAAAGTTGCACAGGGTTTCGTTTGCGTTTGTAAGTGATTTTTATGGGGTGAGGAACAGAAGTGGAAGGTGTGGGTTCAGCATCTGTGGGGTTAACAGAGCTGTCACCTTCTGGAGCAGGGGACTCCATAGAGGAAAGAAGAGGAGTGAATGTCCCAGAGAACTGAGCACTCTTCTTCTTGAGTTGTACAAAAATCTTGGAAGAGACCAAGGGCATTTTGTAAGTATTCCCAGTTAGAGAAAGGGAAGCTCCCAACTCTTCATTAAAAAGGTGTTGCAAAAACCTGGGATACATACAAAACTTCTTTGGTGACATGATGTTGTCAACCAAATTATTGAAAATAAAAGCAGAAAAATTAAACAGTTGATTGGAAACCAAGCCATGAATAGCCGAAGCTAAATCAGATGGAACTTGGTCCCAACCACCAGATTTATTTGAAAGACAATGTAAAAACACATGTATGAGGTACTTGTAATTATAGGACACTCTACCCTTCAAATAGGTTGTTGAAGGGAGAGGACCTTCGTACCCCATCGACTTAAATGTCGATGCTACCTCATCCTTCGTGAAAGAGACCCTTCCACCGGCATCATTGAATTTAAGATGCCGACAGATGGTTTCCACAGTGATAGCAATGGGATGAGCATCAATGGTGGCTTTAAGAGACCGACCATTGGGAGACGAAGAGACAGAACAAGATGCCCAAAACTGTTGGTGATGAGATTCATACACCAAGGGCTGAACAGTTAATGCAAAGAAATACCTGCTCCTTTGAAGAAAGGAGATTATTGGGGCGAAGTCAGCATCATGTTCTGCTAATAACTCCGCTGGTACGTTGTGAGCAGGTTTGAAAGCAAGAAGAGCCATGAAAGTTGGTGATTTTAGGGCACAATTGGAGAGATCAAAGAGAAGAAGAGTTTAAATTGAAACAGTTTGTGAGAATTTGAATGAGCGGGAGACCTTTATATACATTCGGATTTCAGCATTTAATATATAGACACATTAAATTTGAGATCCGGATGTCAGAAAAAGGTCTTCCGATGACAGCTGGTTTCACAATTAATTGTCTCTGACTGAGGTGCTTCCGAAGAAGTGACTTTCGGAAGCAGGGTATTTATTAGACCAAGAGAGTTCAGAAGGGATGTGCTTCCGAAGTATAAAATTTATACTGTCGGAAGCACTGCTTCTGAAGTGTTAGAAAATTCATTAGGCAAAATGTTCTTCGGAAGACACTTTCTTCTGAAGAGTACCTTGAGAAGCCTATGCTTCCGAAAATAATGTATCGGAAGAATATTACTTCAGAAGGTAAGTTAGCTTCTGAAGTGTGAGATCTTCCGACTAAGGAAGAAATAATGCTTCCGAAGACTTAACCTATCTTCTGCTGAGTAGATACTCATCGGAAGATAAGTTAAGTTTATCTTCCGAGGAATTATTTATTCCTTGTCAGTACATTTATTCAAAGTTGATCATCCCAATGGATGTTATTAAGTACCTGAATCTTCCTTCATCAAATGCCTTTGTGAAGAGATCTGCCAAATTGTTTTCTGAATCAACTTTGACCAAATGAATCAACTTCTTTTCTGCACAATCTCTGATGAAATGGTATCTGATGTCGATGTGCTTGGTCTTGGAATGCTTGACAGGATTATTGGTGATGGAGATTGCACTGGAATTGTCTATCTGAATAGGAGTATTGAACAGATCTACTCCATAATCCTTCATCTGATTTTGGATCCAGATGACTTGTGCACAGCAGCTAGAAGCAGCTATATATTCAGCCTCTGCAGTAGAAGTAGAAACACATGACTGTTTCTTGCATTGCCAAGACACAATCCTGGATCCAAGAAATTGACATCCCCCTGATGTGGATTTCTTGCTGATGTTGCAACCCCCATAATCACTGTCTGTATAAGCCATGAATTGGAAGTCTTCATTTCTAGGATACCATAATCCTAGACTTGGTGCTCCTTTGAGGTATCTAAAGATTCTTTTTACAGCCAGCATATGAGAGACTTTGGGATTGGCCTGAAATCTTGCACATACACAAGTTGCAAACATGATATCTGGCCTGCTTGCTGTGAGATACATCAAAGAGCCTATCATTGCTCTGTACTGGTGCTGATCAACATCCTCCCCCTCAAGATCAGGGCTAAGTGATGTTGTTTTGGACATAGGAGTTCCCAGAGCTTTGCAATCAGAAAGCTTGAATCTTTCAAGAATGTCCTTGACATATTTTGATTGACTAATGAAAATCCCTGTAGGAGTTTGTTTCACTTGTAATCCAAGAAAGAAGGTGAGTTCTCCCATTGAACTCATCTCAAATTTGGATTTCATTAGAGATTCAAACTCCTTGCAGAGAGATTCATTAGTAGAACCAAAGATAATGTCATCAACATAGATTTGAACTAGCATGATATGTTGATTTGACTTCTTGAAAAAGAGAGTTTTATCAATTGTTCCTCTCTTGAATTTGTTTGCCAACAGAAAAGAAGATAAAGTTTCATACCATTTTCTGGGAGCTTGATGCAACCCATAAAGAGCCTTATCAAGCTTACAGACATGATCAGGAAACTTTGGATCTTCAAATCCTGGAGGTTGGCACACATAAACTTCTTCATCAATTTTTCCATAAAGAAAGGCACTTTTAACATCCATCTGAAACACTTTGAAATCTTTTGCAGCTGCAAATGCCAAAAATATTCTAATAGCTTCAATTCTGGCAACAGGTGCAAAGACTTCATCATAGTCAATGCCTTCCTCTTGAGTGTATCCCTGAACAACCAATCTTGCTTTGTTTTTGATGACAACACCTTTGTCATCTTTCTTGTTTCTGAACACCCATTTGGTTCCAATGGCATACTTTCCTTTAGGCAAAGGACAAGTTTTCCAAACTCCTTGTCTTTGAAACTGAAGAAGCTCTTCTTGCATAGCTTCTACCCAACTGTTATCTTTTAAAGCCTCTGCAACCTTCTTAGGTTCTATTTGGGATAGAAAGCAAGAAAACAAGCAAACATTTGCTTCATGCATAGAGCTTCTAGTTCTGACACCTTCTTCTACATTGCCAATGATGTTTTCAACTGGATGAGTGCTGTGAATTCGAGTCCTTGGAATCACATCCAGTTGAGAAGATTCATCCACGTTGAGTGACTCAAGGTTAGGAAGAACTACCTCAAGTTGGATTTCTGGCAGATCACGTGGATTCAACGTTTGAACTGTTGTGGGTTGGTTTTCTCTGGGAGTAGTGATTTCCAGAGAATTTTCCTCTGCTGGAGGACTTCCTACTTCTTCTTGATGTTGTGAATTAGAAGCAGCTTCAATTGAGGGACCTGCCTGAGATGTGTTGATTGTCTCAGACTGTGATACATCATTTTGTGTTGAAGTGGATTCTGCCAAGTTTTGTCTTGAAGCTATTGGCAGTTCAACACGAAAGTCATCTTCTCTTGAGCCTTTGGAGGTGTCTGTGGTAGCTGACTGTGAAACTGGAACATACTCTTTCACCAGATTAAATGCAGATGTAAAACTATCAAGATCAAACAACCAATCAGGGCCGGTTCCAGGTTTATTGAGAGTATGTTCATTGAACTGAACATTTGCAGACTCTTCAATAACTCTGGATGCTTTGATGTATACTCTATACGCTTTAGCATTTGAAGAGTACCCAACAAAGTAGCCCTCTGCTGATTTCTCAGCAAACTTGGCTAAGTAATCTTTAGTATTCAAGATGGTGCAATGACATCCAAATGGTTTGAGAAATCCAATAAATGGCTTTCTCTTATGCCAAATTTCATAAGGAGTCATGCCATGTGACTTAACTACCAATATTCTATTTTGGACATAACAGGCAGTGTTGACTGCTTCTGCCCAAAAAGTTATTGGAAGTTTGGCATCAGACAACATGGTTCTTGCAGCTTCAATTAGTGTCCTATTCCTTCTTTCAGCTACACCATTTTGTTGTGGAGTTCTAGGAGCACTAAATTGTCTTGTGATACCTTTAGATTCACAAAAAGAATTTAAAACATGATTCTTGAATTCTGTTCCTTGATCTGATCTGATTATTTTTACATGATGGTCACTTTCAATCTCCACCCTGAGTATAAATGACTTTAGGATTTCGGCAGTTTCATCCTTGGTATTTAAGAAAAACACCCAGGTATACCGAGAGAAATCATCAGTAACCACCAAACAGTATGATTTTCTACCAAGACTTTTAACACTTGTGGGGCCAAACAAGTCCATATGTAGTAAATGAAGGACTGTGGTAATAGAATTTATCTCTTTGGCATAATGAGATGACTTGTGTTGCTTACCCTTTAAGCATGCAACACATTTATCAACACATATGAATTCTTTTGTTGGTAAACCAGTTACTAAATTATTTTTGACCAATTTATTCATATTTTTGAGGTTTACATGACAAAGTCTTCTATGCCAAAGTGATGATTCATCAAGTGAAGCTTTTGAGACAAAGCAGCTTATATTACTAAGAGGTGCAGCTGTGCTCATATCTAGCATATACATGTTACTTCTTCTTGGAGCTCTGAGTAGAATTTGATCATTTGGTATCACAAATCCTGGTTTCAGAACAATGCACTCATGCTCAGTAAACAACATGTTATGCTTTTGATCACACACCTGTGATACACTTAGTAAATTGTAGTTAAGTTCTTTTACAAAATGTACATTCTCAAAGCTTACCTTACCATTTGTGATTGTGCCTCTACCTGTTATGTATCCTCCTACTGGATCACTTCCAAAAGCAACAGACCCGCCAAAGAATGGTTCATATTTGTGCAAGAGGGTCTTGTTGCCTGTCATGTGCCTGGAGCAGCCACTGTCAACTATCCACAAGTTGCCTTTTGATTCCTGCTGTTCCTGCACATGACCAGAAGTGAGTTAGTTTCTGATGGGAACCCAAGCCCATGTGGTCTTGGGTTTACCATTTGCATCATTGTAAGTAAATTTCTTTGACATCATTCTAGGTGGGACAGATGATGTGGATGCTTCTGATGTGGGTGATGGCTTATCAGTTGATTCCTTCTTCTTCCATACTTGTGCCTTTTGAGTTGTCGGAAGACTTGGTTTCTTTTGATGGTCATCGGAAGCTGTTTTTCTTTTTCCTTCCGATGATCTTCTTCCGAAGACAGATGACCTCTTTTGTTTGTTGAAAGCATTCCTTTGATGAGCTTCCGAGGTTCCTTTTCTTTCGGAAGCTTCCTTTTTCTTTGCTTCCGATGCTTTCTTTTCAGAAGCATTTTTATTTTGTTTCTTCCTATTACTGGAGGTACTTGCTTCCGATGCCCTCTTGACCAAATTTCTTCTCTGTTCTTCCGAAGAAGTAGATGACTGACTCCAACTATTCTTTCTTCCTCTTCCCTTGATTGAGGAAATTCTGCTTCTTGGATTATAGAAGCAATCAGCAGCAAAATGATTCTTTTCACCGCACATCAGACATAGAGTTTGAATGTTGGGAGAGTGTTGCTGCTTATCCCTTTTAACGAAGTCTGATCTTTGATCCTCAGAGAATGATGGTTTGGATGTTCCAGCATACTTGTTAGTCTTAGACTTTGCCTGTTTTCCTGGAGAATTGACTTTTCTCTCCATTGATCTACCTCGTTTTGACTTGTCAGATGGGCAAGTCACATACTCATCTGAGGAGATATTTTCTGTGGTTTTAGCTTTGATAAAAACTGTTGAATGTTTCTTAGTTTTCTTATTTTGATTCTTAAATTTCAAAGCTTGTTTTCCTTTTACTGATTTAATAGGAACATCATCCTCATCTGAGCATGTTGAGGTACTTGGATCAGAGAGATTATCCTTTTGAACTACCTTGTGTATATCCAACTCCTCATTATACACAAGGTCAACAAGTGATTTACACCTAACATCTGTTATGGAAGTATAAGCAGATGGAGGTTCCACTTTGTTATATCCCAAACCAGCTCCCCTTTTATTCACAAGTTCAGTTGTGCTGCTCATACTAAAAAGTTTTTCATATTTTTCACCTTGGCTTAGAAATTTGTCTCTGTAAGACTCAGCCAATACAAGTTCAGTCTTGGCAGTGGTTAGTCTTTCTAAAAGATTTTTAATCTGACACTGTTTGTTAGTATCTTCATGTTTTAAACTTGAAATGGTCTTTTCCATTTCTTCAATCTTTTCTTTGTAATTTCTTTCAACCTCAAAGAAATTTGCCTTGACTACTTGTAGAGACTCAAGTTCATTACAGAGTTGAGAATTTATTTTCTTATAAATAGTTAATGTTTCTAAGCATTCAGGTGAGCACATGCTATCAGTTACCTTGCTTGAGGAAGATGAGTCATTTGCCATCAAAGCACTGTTGGAGATGGAGGGGTCCTCAGCTTGAAAGCTCCAGTCTGCAAAATCTTGTTCAGCAATGTTTGCATTGTTAGATGAGCTTGATGGTCTTTGTTGTGGTTGCCCAGAAGTTGTCTGCTGAGTTCCTGTGGACTTGCATTCTCTGGCAAAGTGGCCTAACTGTTGACAGTTAAAGCATTTGAGTTTAGATTTGTCAAGTCCAAACCCAGTCTTCATATTGTGCTTTTTGAACTGTCTGCCGGTTCTTTGGTAAAACTTCTTTGCCCTGTATGAAATCATAGCCATTTGATAGTTTATATCCATCTCCTCAAGATCATCTGCAGGAATACCATCCAAGTCTTCTTGACACAGATGAAAGTAATTTGTCTCCTCAGCCATAAAAGCTCCTTGCCCAGAGGTTAGTAGTGGGGTTGGGTTAGATACAAGGTTTGATGAATTTGGAGTTTCAGGAAATGTGACAGTGGGTGTGGAGGTAGAATGGTAGAGGGGTTGATAGCTTTGGTATGGAGGATTATTGATGGGTGCATAAAGAGCAGCTGAACCAGATGGTGAGTGAGAAACTTTAGATTCTTGGGCATCTAATTCCATCTGATAGGCACTGAGAATACCAAACAATTCTCCTAAAGTTAGAGTTTTCAGGTTTTCTGTTCTTCTGATTGTTACAGAATAGATATTCCATGCCTTTGGAAGAGACCTCAGAAATTTTCTGAGCACATCTTGATTATCAAGAGTTACACCTGCAGTAGTTAATTCATCCACAAGTTGGACATACCTTAGGTACTGAGAAGACATATTCTCATTGTTTTGTTGACAAAAGTTTTCAAACTTCTGTTTCAGCATATCCTTCTTGTTTTCTTTGACATCTTCTGACCCTTCATACATCTGCTTCAAGGAATTCCACAGTTCTTGAGCAGACTTGCATTTCTTGAATGCATGTATAATGGAGTTCGGTATTGACATCTGAATTAGCCAAAGAGCTTTAGAATCAACTTCCATCTTCTTGTAATCTTCGTCTGAGTACATAGATGGATCTTTTGGTACTGCAGCAACTCCAGCACCGGCAGCAGCAACTGTAGGAATGTAGGGACCTTCAAGAACAGACTTCCAAAGTTTGAAGTCTTGGTTTCTGATGAACCCTTCCATTCTGACTTTCCAGGTATCGAAGTCTTCAGGTGTG
The DNA here is from genome assembly GCA_009363875.1 of Mikania micrantha. NCBI lineage: Eukaryota > Viridiplantae > Streptophyta > Magnoliopsida > Asterales > Asteraceae > Mikania > Mikania micrantha. The sequence continues at coordinate 54,515,504 of CM018689.1, forward strand.
AACATTGGTGGCTTGTTGAGAGTGCCATTTTCTGTATCATGTTTGTTTAGAGCAGCCATCTTGGACAGACACAGAAAATATGAGTGTTAATACTATGAGGGTTTATAAGAAATAGAACTGGTAACTTGATGATGATTAGTCAGTCAAGTTCAAGAGCCAAAAGCTCTGATACCACTTGTAGGATCGGGTTGTTATCTCTAAACAACACTTCACAAGTATTTCTTACTTAATTCTAACAGATGCGGAATGTTCTGTTAGAATGATCTCACAATTTCACTCAAAGTGACACAATAATAATCTTTGAACAATATTAAGAACACAAGAATAATTCAAGCTCAAGGATATATTTCTCTCAAAGTGGAAGTATACAAGCAAGCACACTTCAAGCAACAATACATTGGGAGGTTATATAGCCGAGGCTACAACCGTATACACTTAGGAATACAAGTTGGGTATACTAGACAAGTACATAAAGTAAAGCTTATTCTAGTATGTTGAGTGTCTTAACAGGCTAAGACACTCAGTCATGATCATTACATTAATAGACATTGACTTTACAAAGGACTATTAAATACAAAAGACATTTAATGTTGTTGATCTTCAAGGCTTCAGATGATCTTTTGCATTTAATGCAGCATGGGAGAGGTAAGGCGCTTTATCTGACTCATTACATGTTGTCTTTATCTTTACTCAGACCAGCATGTCTTGTGTCAGTACCTTTTGTACTATGAGAGTAAGCTGCTACAGTCTTTGTCAGAGGATAAACCTCGGAAGTCTTTGTCTTTAGTGCATAAGAAGATTCCTCGGAAGCAGTTGTCTTGTACAACCTTCGGCAGGAACCAGTTATCCTTCGGAAGCAATGTTGCTTCCGAAGAATCACTTCTTCCTTCCGAAGGTGTTTATTCAAAGAGACTCCTATACTTAGACAAAACAAGAAGTTTGGTGAGCATCAGCCTTTATTAGTCTTTACAACATACAAATACATTGAAATCATCGGACAAAAATCCTAGATCTGCCACTGATGTTGTGGAACGGTTGGTACATAACACATTTTAAGGTGGTTTATTATGTTTGAGGCGGTGGATTTTTTGGGTGCATTTTTAATAAAAAAAATTTCACAAAAAACTCCAGGTCATCTGAGATCGCCATGGTAAATAGATCATTTTTCACTTGAAGAATAGGATGTGGTGACCTGACATCCGCCCATGTGACAACATACAACTAGGAAAATCATCATGCTCAACTCAGAGTAACATTTGCTCTATATGAGTCTCTAACTCAAGATGTCTAATAAGTGAGTAAATAGGCTAACACTAGACTAAAAATCCTTTGTAGATTTTTAAGATCTACCACCATCATCTTCAACTTAAACCTTTCAAACTCAATTCCACAATTTTGTTTTAAAAAAAAACGGTTTTGGAGGATTCACGTCCATTGAATCCTCCAAGTTATATATCATGTTATTATTGTTGGCAACCATAGTTGATAAATTTAAAGTAGTAGAAGAAGCAGCAGCAGATTGTTCCAAAATCATCCGATCCCCTTGATCAAATTTTATGTTTTTTGTAATTTTTTTAATAATTACTCAAAATTAATTAAATATATGTTACGTAACGGTGGAAAGACCTTAATCAATCATTATTATATGTATAAATTAAAATTTGGTTGTTACTACTTGTTACCATGGTTGCTAGATAGATACTTTTTAAAAATCTAATTTATATAAACTTTGTTTTTTTTAATAGCAAACGCCCAGTCACTCATTCCGTCCGAATGACAGATCGTGGTGACCTGACTCACCCGCTCAATAGGAAACGTACAACTAGAAAAATCATCTGGCTCAACTCAAAGCAATATTTGCTCGAGGTGAGACCCAAAACCCAATAGTAAATGTATTACCGATATATTCAATAATTGTAAACACCATTTTTAAAGTTTTCTAATAAAAAAAATAGTAAATGACGGTTGAATCCTACCATAACGATCATTAAATTTTCAGAAAATTGATGTGATGTCAACCTTTTTTCTTATTGTCATCTAGCTTATATTTAACATTAGAGTGGTTCACTTGCTAGAGTTATTATCTCTTACATAAACATCATGGGTTAAAATCCTGATGAAAAAATATTAACTTAGGGATAGTAGGAGTAAGATAGATTTGTTATTTTTTTTTTAAAAAAAAAAATCTAACATATATTTCAAACAAATGTTTGAAATATTTGTCAGTAGGTGACATGAGCTTTATGCAGTCAAACATCTCTTTTATTATCTCTTTCTGTTACGATGTTATTAGTACAGGGTTATAATAGTCATTAGTAATAATGCAGGGGCTTAATTGTAAATATGTTAAGTGGTTGTTAATGTTGTTAGTTAGTTGTAATGACTGTATAAGAGCTGTTAATGATGCTAATAACTGAATCAGCTTAGTCGTGAATAATCTTCTTTCTCTTTAGTTTCTCTATTCATTTCTAAGCTCTATCACTTTCAAACGGTCTTTTGAAAGCAATGTGGGGTATATTTGACTGTCAATGGCACGAATTGATTTATTTTTAATTCACATGTGAAACATAATATGAAAACGTATATATGCCCATATTTCTAAAGTTGGAAAATGAACCTAGTCTTGTTCAAGGGTCAAATGATGAAGTGAGCATACGATACCTCTATATCTTGTTTTCTATCTTTTCTTCTTTACGTGAACATGAAAAATGCCACTCTCCTAATATAGACTCATTGCCAACCACGTTCACGCTTTCGATGCATCCTTTTCGATCATCGATCAGTGGGTTCCCGTAATTTATGTCTATATATACACGTAAAAGCAAGCCATTTTTTGTCACCAAACACATCAAGAGTAACTAACCACATGCAAAGGAACACAGATAAAGGAAAAAAGCCAAGTGTCCCTAAGGGATCCTCCGAACACTTCATTGGGATGTTAAATTGTATATCCTACTGAAGTGTTTGGGGGAACTCTAAGGGTTACTTGACAACTAGCGAAACAAGTGTTGGACATTAATGCTAGCATTATTCTGTAAGTGATCTTCAAAGTGTGGTGCGTATATAAGAAGTAGCTAGTAATTTGATAAAAAAACGAAAAATTTAAAATGATAATCGTTTTTGCCGTTTGTGAAGGTTTGATATATAATGGGTAAAACCGGATGCATGGTTAAAATTGTTGGAAACCTTAGTGAAACTTATGGTTTTCACTAAAGGAGTTAAGATGAAAGTGAATGTTGATACTCCAATTTGTGTGGATTCTCGGTGCGGGTTGTAGAGCGCGCCAGTGAGACGTGCTTCGGGTAAAGTCGTCCGCAAATAATTCAAGAGAATTGGTTGTCAATTCAAATTCTAGATTAGTAATTCTAATAGTAATCTATGAATTGAATTAAGACTATTCACATTACATTTTCTATTAAAATTTTAGATTACTAACTCTCACATTAATCTATGAAGTGAATCAAGACTCTTCATATTACATGTTTTGATTACACGTATTAAATCATGACTCTTGACATTTGATGTAGTATAAATACAAGACATTTTGTGCCTTTAAAAGATGATGGAAAAAAAATACTAAATGATTTACAATACACATACACTATAGAATTTCCTGCATTTTCGATTCCACCCTCTCTTGTTTCATGTACACTTTCGGGTGCTAGGTTAATCACGACAGTACACATATTGTTCTTGTTTGTTTTGCCCCGGGAGACACGTTCGTCTTGAAAAGACGCACGGAATCTGTTTTAAGGAATATGTATTGAATACGTGACTCAAATATAATTATCTACATGTTTACTCTATATCAATGAAGAATAAGTGAAAGACATAAATGTTGAAAGCTAGAGTCAAGAAATTACAAGAAGTATTCTTGAGGAATTTGTTGCAGACATCTTCAAGAGACTTGGTTGAAGACTGAACATGGAGCATGCTCTAGTCAAAGAATTAAATTGGAGCACCCAACGAAGGTTTGGATCAAAACAACGTTGCTATATAAATTCGTAATTTATATTATTTTATTTAACTCTTGTAACCGGTATTAATGTACTAGATTATTTCCTATGAATAAAGAAAGTATCGTTATTATTTATATTTTATTGTTTTGTTATAATAAAAGCGTGAACGCAGTTTCTAAAAAATTATAGTATTCAAGTAGTTGTTGGGTTCAAAAATTATACAAAGCGGGTTACGAGACCAAAAGAAATTGGTTTTTAACATGCAATATCTCATGTTTTCTTGCAAATAAATGCATGATTGGTTTAGATGTTCCAGAAGAAGTTGGTTTTCTAACATGCAACATGTCACTAAGCATATCACCAATACATTTATCTTTAATTCAAGACAAGAAAGTAAGCAAAAATGTCACAAGCAACATACCAACATCAACTAAGCAAGTAACTAAGTAGGAAACAACTCAATAGGTAGCAAGCCAACAACATAGCATATTCTTCATTTATTTAATGTCAAAAGCAACATACCAAAAAAAGCTAAGCAAGCCAGTAATAACTCATCGAATTCGACAAGCGACATCAGCAATAAGGAGCTAATCATCAAGCAAAAAATAAAAATTAAAAAGTTTCAAGTCTCAACCGTCAACTGAAAAAAAGCCAAAAATGATTACCTATATACATGTGTGGTTGTGTTGATGTGTTCAAACATCACTGTTCACACCCAAGTCACAAGCATCCAATCAGGGCTTATAATTAGTGGCACTCAAGTGTTGAGGTAGAGGAGTCTTACGATTGGAGTCTTACATGGACAAGCCATCTCATTTAAATAATTAATTTTAATCACTAGGAGGGGCAGCTTGCATCATTTCTTTACCGATTTCACTTAATAAGAAACCCATATTCTTCTAAATTTGTGGTTATATTATGGTTTTTAGTCAAATACGAACAACATTTAGGTTTGGTGATTTTTACTTAGATTGCATGGATTGGATCTCAAAACCATGGAAATGAGCGTTCATTTCTTGGATGTTATTTGGTATAGTTTGTACTTATTTCTAGAATTTCCAGATTGAAGTGAAAAGTTAAATCTTTCTTCTTTTGTTAACAAACAAAATTAAGAGGTGCTAAAAGTGTACGTTGAATGAATAATTTTGTTGATAGTTTGTTCAACATTATCAATTACCAATGAGTTACAAGTTCATTTAAGATCTCAACATTGAAGAAAACATATGAGAAAGGTTCCTACTACCACCACAGCAACACTTGTATTTTAATCTCGTGTTAAATCAAATTCCAACAGTTGTTTGATTTTTCTTCTAGCAATGATGAAAACACTAGAAGCAAACAACCATATAAACAAGCTTAAGTGAGCGGTCGTGTGATTATTAAAATGTGTGAGATTTTATTTTGGTGGGTATGATGTTAGCCTTATAAGCGAATTGCCCATATAAAATAGCATTCAATAGTCATTTCTTTTGTTACGATCGTTAGCATAATGGCATTACTAAGATGGCCATGCTATTCATCAAAATGTGTTGTTTTGATGTTTTCTATCGTTAATTCAATTAAGATATATAATGCTTAGGAAAAAAAAAAGAATAGAATGGTTTTTATACGAACACAATTTCTAACCATAAATTTAAATTTTTAGTAATAATATTGCGTCTTAGCATGAGGATATAACAAATCAGGGGTTTCCTTCATAACTTTTTTATTTATAAAACCTGACATATCATTTTTCATTAGGTTAAAACATGTGTGTTACATATGTTAAAGGTTGAAGTTAAAAATCATGAAGTGTAGGGTCTGTTTTGTCATATTAGTATTCTTAGATCCTTAATTGTCATTAGTATAGAGTTTATTTCTATATTAGAAGAGTAAAGGTTGTTAGTTGGTTAATGCATTATGTTAATCTGATCTTAATCATTTGTAATGCTAGAGAAGAAATACACATTACAGACTTTCTATCTCGATTCATTTTCTTATTCTTTTTCGATTGATTCTCAAATTAGTCAACAATTGGTATCAGAGCTACGGATCTCGATTTTGGGAAGGGATTCATCGGATCATTCAATTGGTGTTCGAAATGGTGTCTACCAAGTTCAAGTTAGAGAAATTTGATGGTCGAAATGATTTTAGCCTATGGCGTCTCAAGATGAGAGCTGTATTGGTACATCAAGGTGTTGTTGATGTGCTGAGAGGAGAGGCTAAATTGCCAGAGACGATGAATGATAAAGAGAAAAAGGATGTTCTAGAAAAGGCGCATAGTGCGATAATACTCAGTCTAGGGGATCGAGTGTTAAGGGAAGTGTTGAAGGAGACGTCTGCAACAGGAATCTGGACGAAGCTGGAGAGTTTATACATGACAAAGTGACTGGCCAACAGGTTGTACTTGAAGAAACGATTGTATACAAGGATGAATAGGACTATTCTTGATAAAGTGAGATGTATGTTGAATGATTCTGGTTTTCCAAAGGGTTTTTGGGCAGAGGCTGTAAGTACTGCAGTGTATCTGATTAATAGATCTCCTTCTTCAGCTATTGGAATGATGGTTCCTATGGAGAAATGGTCAGGTGAGAAGACTGATTATGGGAATTTGAGGGTCTTTGGATCTTTAGCTTATGCACATGTTAACCAGGGTAAGTTGGATTCTAGGGCCATAAAGTGTGTGGTGTTGGGTTATCCAGAGGGTGTTAAGGGTTTTAAGCTGTGGAAGCTAGAAGGTGAAGGTCCTCGGGTATTTGTTAGTAGGAATGTTGTTGCCTTTCAGGAACATGTTATGTATAAAGATGTTATGAACAAGGTGGTTGATCAGCAAGGTGATCAAGGTGTTCATGTTGAGGTGGAGCATGGTGAAAGTTCAGATGCTGCTGGTAAGAATAATGAAGTGGGGCCTTCAAGTGTTGATTTGAGCAATTAAAATCTAGCTAGAGATAGAGCTAGAAGGCAGGTTGTTCCTCCTGCAAGGTACAAAAATTCAGTTGATATATCTGCTTTTGTGTTAATGATAGCTGAGGAGGAAAGTGTGCAAGAGCCTATAACTTTTGAAGAGGCAATTGTATCAACTGATAAAGATAAATGGATTGCAGCCATGGAAGATGAAATGAATTCTTTGAAGAAGAATGAAACTTGGAGACTGGTAGTAAGGCCTGCTAATCATAAACTTGTGTCTTGTAAGTGGATTTATAAACTAAAGGAGGGAGTAAACGGTGAAAGTCCTAGGTTCAAGGCGCGGCTGGTGGCAAAGGGGTTTACTCAGAAAATCGGTGTTGATTATAATAAGATTTTTTCGCCTATGGTGAAGCATTCTTCAATCAGGTTTATTCTTGCTCTTACTGCTTATATGGATTTCGAATTGGAACAATTAGATGTTAAAACGGCTTTTCTTCATGGTAATTTGGAAGAACAAATTTATATGAGTCAACCTTAGGGATTTGAGGTTGTGGGTGAAGAAGAAAAGGTGTGTTTACTGCAGAAATCCTTATATGGATTGAAACAGTTACCAAGGCAGTGGTACAAACGATTTGATGAGTTTGTTGTTACTTATGGGTTTCATAGAAGCAGTTATGATAGCTGTGTTTATTTTAAAGAATGTGGAATTGGTGAATACTTGTATCTTCTGCTGTATGTGGATGATATGTTGTTGGCCTGTAAGAGTAAGACTGAAGTTGCAAATGTCAAGGCTTTGTTGATGACTGAATTTGACATGAAGGAGTTAGGAGAAGCCAAGAAGATAGTTGGTATAGAGATTTCTACAGACAGAAGGTTGAGGCAATTAAAATTGACTCAGAGTTCTTATATTAAGAAGATATTGCATAATTTTAATATGGATAGATGCAAGCCTGTTGTGACTCCTTTGGCACAACACTTTAAACTTTCTGGGAAGGATTCTCCTAATTCTACTGAAGAGATGGAAAGGATGGATCAAACTCCTTATGCTCAAGCTGTTGGATCTTTGATGTATTTAATGGTGTGTACTCGACCGGATTTGGGTAATGCAGTGAGTCTTGTTAGTAGATATTTGGCAAATCCGGGGAAATTACATTGGGATGATGTTAAATGGATTTTGAGGTACTTAAATGGTACTAGAGATGTTGGATTAATTTTTGGAAGTGCTGAGCCTGATGATAAAGATAAAGGTCTGGTTCTGGGATATGTGGATTCAGATTTTGCAAAAGATCTTGATAGAGGAAGATCCATAACTGGGTTCGCTTTTACAGTATTTGGTTGTACAGTGAGTTGGAAGGCTACATGTAGTTGCTCTATCAACAACTGAGGCAGAGTTTGTAGCATTGACTGAAGCTGTTAAAGAAGCAATTTGGCTTAAAGGTTTTGTTGCTGAATTGGGTGTTCAATTGTCTGGTGCAGTGGTGTTATGTGACAATCAGGGTGCTATACAACTTTCAAACCAGGTTTATCATGAAAGGACAAAACATATTAATGTTAAATTACATTTCATAAGAGATGTAGTTAATTCAAAGGAAGTTGAAGTTCGAAGTGTTGGTACAATTGATAATGCAGCAGATGTGCTTACTAAAGCATTGTCTGGGGTAAAGTTCAGTGATTGTTTGAGGAAGTTAAACATTGGTTGACTTTTATTCAAAGGTGGAGATTGTTAAAGGTTGAAGTTAAAAGTCATGAAATGTAGGGTCTGTTTTGTCATATTAGTATTCTTAGATCCTTAATTGTCATTAGTAGAGTTTGTTTCTATATTAGAAGAATAAAGGTTGTTAGTTGGTTAATGCATTCTGTTAATCTGATCTTAATCGTTTGTAATGCTAGAGAAGAAATACACATTACAGACTTTCTCTCTCGATTTATTTTCTTATTCATTTTCGATTGATTCTCAAATTAGTCAACAACATAGGTTAAGTAAATAAAATTTAAATTAATTTACTTCAATTAATTATATCATATATTTCAAAAAAATGTTTTACAAATATATAAAAATATGACTTAGACCATGTTTGGAATTTTATTTAAAAAACAGTTTATTAACTTAATGAATTTATGAAAAATTCAATAAGTTAAAATAATTTTTTTGGCAATGACAAAATATCTTTTAGTTTTAACTTCTTGAGTAAACCTAAAAAGTTGTTCTTAATAAAGTATACTTCCTAGCTTTTTAAAAAGTTAATCCAAACATTTTTTATTAACTCGTTTTTAAAAATTAATAAGTGAATAAGTACTTTTAAAAAAATGCTATTAAAGTTAAAAAACAATCCCAAATATGTTCTTACAATGTAACTATATTATTTATTAAATTGAATAAGCTTATTACTATTTATTAAAAGAAAGAATAAACAAATTAAAATTTAAAAAGATGTCTTATAAATATTTAATAAAGGAGACAAAGGATGGGAAATTATTTTTATGTTACCTATAAAATTGACTTATTATATAGTAAGTATAGGAATAGATATAGATTAGTTTTTACACTCATAAAATAAATAAATGCTCAACATAATCAGATTAAATGGTTATTTGTCTTAGATTATTTTTTTTAAACCGAACTATCTACACTACTACAAAACAAGGGATTTGCTTCCAGAATTTTGGTTGCAAAATGGTGGCAATTGCCATTTTGAGACCAAATTGCCACCAAAAAGGCGGTGGGTAAAACCCTGGTGGCAAAAGACCTATTGCTACCGTTTTGCCACCATTATATTTTTTGCCACCATAACTTGCGACCACAAAAAAAGTCACAATTGTTGCTACCATTTTGCTACCATTTTGTTTGCTACCATTTTGCTACCATTTTGTTTGCTACCATTTTGCCATCATTTTTTTCTACCATTTTCCTACCATCTTGGTTGCTACCATTTTGCTACCATATTATTCTAACTTATCATTAGCTACCATTTTCCCACCAATCCAAATAAACCGAGATTATTTTTAATACTAAAACCACCTGATCATCATTCCATTCCAATATCAAATAACCAAACACAAAATTCTAAACATAATATCTCAAGTAACAAAAACAGATTAAACATCAAACTAAATAAAAGCGTTTTAAAGTTTATCTTCGGACCATAGTTTTTAACATGTCTTCAATTTTTGACATCCTATTGCTCATTGCTTCTTTCTCCATCTTGTGTTTTTCCTTTTCAGCTTCCACCTCTGCAATAATTCCATTTAATCTTTCTTTTTCTTCTTTTTCCTTCACAAGCTCCTTGATAATCTCGTTTAACTTTTCATTCTACAAAACAACCAATGAAAATTAATAAGGGATTAAGTCTAATTTAATTCTACATAATAGAATAGATAAGTGATGCATACATATTATATAATTATTGACTTACAACCCTTCATATAGTTCATAAACAAGCCAAATATCCATTTTCATAACCTATATAATCTTAATTAATCAAAGCAGTCCCCCTAAAATTCATACACATTAATAAACAAGCATACAAAAATTATTTAATGTTGGTAAGGTTAAAAATCAAAACATCAATCAAGACAAATTCATTAAGGGAATTATTTGCTAATGAGAATGGCGAGGCAATGAAATCAAGACAAATTCATTATGATGATGCTGCAATAGATGGGTGAATAATTTTATCCACATTTATATATATCAATAGTTTTTTTTTCAATTAAACACCATCATTGTCCCCTGTTTGGGTCATTTTGTATGCCAAAAAAAACTAGCTGTTAAAATGCTTAGTTTATTATTTGGTCCATAATATAAAACTACTTAAAACTACCATTTCGTGTAAAAGAAACTGCTAAAGATGTTGTTGGGTTTAAGATATCTGCAGAAAGGTGTGAAACAATTGGCATTATTTGTTTCATAATAATTGAGATTTTCTTTCGCTTCATTGGATGTTCAATAATTTCATGTTGAGCTGTGCAAAGTTTCATTGAAACTTGCAGTTATTTATATTGCCAGCAATATTGTATCCATTTTTACACTTGTTCTTGCTCAGCTCTTAAGGTTACATAGTTGGTAATTATTTGTTTCACTATTTTCGTGGTGAATGATATTTAACATGACTAGCTGTCTCAAAACAGGTTGTAATTTTGACATTTTTTTACAAGCAATATGTAACTCAAATTCATAGCTGGAAGAAAAGTCTCATTCTGAAAAAACTATTGATATGTTTCACAACATATTAAGAATGGAATTAAGATAAAACAAGCCTTTTTAGTTCGAGTAAACTGAAAACAATCAAAAAATTTAGTTTAAAAGGGGCGGGATGAAAGAAAATACGTAAAGACCCATTGCATAATCTGAAAGTAACTAAAATTTATATACTAATTATTTATACCTTTGTCATCAGCCAATAATGGAAGATCAGAGATATGAACAGTTCCGTTGTCTCCATTCCTAAGATGTAAATGAAGATTTTTTTTTATTATAGGCTGTTTTGAGGGCTGGTATGGGGTTGGCTGTTTTTAGGAGGCTTCCTGCTCTATGGATGTTTTATAGGTTGTTTTGGGGGGGGGGGGGGGTGGTGTCACCTTAGGTGGAAAGGTTATGGTCTTGAGTGGTTTGAAGTTCTTTGGGGCTGGCTGAGTGGTGGTTTGCTGATTGACTCTGGTTGGTTTGGGGTGATGGGTGATAAGAGGAGTTGTGTCACCTTATACACTACAAAATAAATGCCATACAGTGGCATACTAGTTTAATGGCATTTGATCTTTATGCCATTAATATATGATTTAGTGGCACTTTGTGTGTGCCATATTTGATCAACTAATACTTTTAGTAGCATCTCCAATTTATGCTTTCAAATAATACTTTTAATGGCATTTTAAGTGTGCCACAATTTCTTAACATACAACTTTGTGGCTTTTATTTTGTGTCACTAAATTTATTAACTTTTCTATCATAAAAATTCACTCAAAATCCAATCAAAACATTCCCTCCATATCAAAATAACTTCTTAAAACTTCCCTCCCATACCAATATTTAATCTAAGTTTGTTAAAAAAAACTCAAAAAAGGGATGGGTTGAAATAATCCCTAATTTCTACGCCTCTTTCTTTCTTCACTACCTCCTGCTCCTTCGATCTCCATAACCGCAGCCTCAATCGGCCATCACAGCCCCTCCTTCACACCACCATCACAGCCCTCCTTCGTTCTCTATCTTCCCGGTCATCGTCGCTCAGTTCCATACGACGTCACCAACACAACCCTCCATTGCCATTTAAAGGTACAAATTATTGTTTTTATATGTTATTTGTGATGGAATTTTGAGTGGTCTGATTGATTGTGATGGTGCCTTTTTTGGTGGTTTTTTGTTCAATTTAGGTTATAATATTTTGTTGGGTTAACTGATTTTGGGCATGATTTAGGTTGTTTCAGTGTATTGCTCAGTAACTACATGTTTTGGGCATGATTTTGGTGTTCAATTTACCAACATAATTGCATGATTTGTTAACTTTCGATCTGTGTTTTTGTGATGTTTTTTGGTCCTTAACCACAAATCAATTCAGTCCTTAATAATATGTCAAATCAAACCAAAATTTTTATAAATTGATATCATTATACAAATTAACAATAAAAGATCCACATTCAAATGGTACAGAATACAAAATTTACAAAAATCATTCTAAAGACAAAAGACACTATTCAAGATGTAAACAATTAACAATCCGCCACTATCACTTGAGACTTGCTCCAACAATACAATGTCCACTATGGCACAATTATACACATCATCCTGCAAGAAAAGCAAAACACAATTATGTTAATTGAAAACCAGTTACACATAAATAAAATAAAATAAATAAACAAATAAAATTATTGAACACCCTAGTTGTTATCAAGTAATATGAACTAATAGCACTTGGTGTACTTCTTAAACATCTACAGCAGACATTAGCGTATTTTTTCATAGAGAAGAAAGGGATTTTGTTTAATTATTAAATTGACGTACTTAATTGAAAGTAAAAAATTATAGCACATACTTTATCTTTTGTATATGCAATAATTTCTGCATACTCAGCTACACTACAATTGAAATGATCGATTCTTGAAGATAAATGCTTCTTGGTAGCCTATACAACAAACAATAGCTTATTGACTAAATAAAACTACGTAAATAATGTTAGAGCAACACTTAATAAATGTATACATGTAATGAGGTGATTTGTACAGAACACAAAATAAATTAATTCATTTAACCCACCATAATAAAAGACAAAATTGGAATGTATAATTATTTATATAACAGTTTTCTTGTGCCCATATCACCTTCCTTATAAATGCACCTTAATCAACCATTGTTGAAATTCAATCTCTTCAAAGCCGATTGAATAAGGGAACAATTCAACTTCTTATGAAAAACAAGTTCTTGGTATCTAACAAGCTGAAAGTGGTAGCTACAATAGACATAAAGGAAACTATAACTTAGCTATTATAGATCTATACACATCTTCTTTAGACTTTCTTGTAGCGGATTAAGTTTTAGTAAATCAATCAAGCTATGAAATATTTAATTATACATTTATACATGTGTAAAATCTATGTAGATCAAACAGTAAAAGTGCCCAAGAAAGATGATTTAAATGTTGAATTGTGATACTTACCTTCCACCAAACATAGCCATATCCAACGCAACAACAATGACAATGAGCCCAAGTTTTATTCTACCTGCATATAAAAATAACATATTCTAGCGATTTTAGTGAAAAAGTATAGTTAGACATCTGAATAATCAACTTTCACCAAGTATCTATAACTGTATAAGGAGTAAATGTGAATCAATTTCGGTGAAAAGGAGGGGAAATAGATTTCGGTTTTGGGGGGAAGTAACTATTTTGAAAAGGACTTTCATAAATTCATTTTTAAATTTTAATTTACCAAATGTTCATAAAATTTAGGGATAAAATAAAAAAAAAAAAATTTTTGAAAAGTATTAAAAATGAACAACAAAATATTAGTCATAATATGGTGTCTTATAATAATTGTACGAGTTTATCTCAGTCTAAATGTGAGTCAATTATAGAAAACTAAAGATTAACCTTAAAATTTTTTTTTTTCAGCTACAAAAGACTTGACATGTTATTTGGGACTAATTTTCAACCATCAATACATTATTAAACATGTTGAATATTCAAATCATTTAAGATCTAAAAGATTGAACCTTTATGATATAAAAGGTATTAAAGGCTGAATAACAATCAATAATTTGATACTAAGAACTGATTTTTAGTTTTCATATGTTCCCTTCGTACTAAAGATTGAATATCAGTCTCTTATATATTCATAACATTGTTCATTACAGATGAAATGAATTTAGGACTGAAAAGTCAGTAGTTAATTAGTTTATCTAAGAAAAGCATATAATGTGCACTCGTATTGTGACTGAAATCTAGTCTTGAATAAGTTGAAAAAATGTTAGCGACTGATCATTAGTCACTAATAAAAGTCACATAAAAATCAATCTCTAATACTATCAGTAACTAATAAATCAGTCCCTAATATTACGCATTAGAGAATGAAATATCAGTTCCTAGTATTTTAGTCTCTAATGCTTACTTTTTTTGTAGTGTGGCCGGGTATTTTAATGTCATAATGACATAACTATTATGATAACAAATACTTATAGCCATTCCTATGATAAATGTATTCATTGGTGAGACAATAGTACTCATTGGTGAGAAAACAGTACTCATATTTATAGGCTTACTATATAAACACAATACTACGGCATCAAAATTAGTTGGACTTATAATAGATGTGTTAACAATCTTTAACGAATTAGTTTGAATAATTGAATACCAATAAAGTTTTGTCGTAACAGACATTATATGAAAACCAAATGCTAAATCCTATACTCTTTTTCACATAATAACTTTGCAGCTAACAAAAGCAACTTTTTTGTTAATTTTTCTAAGGGAAATCAACCATTTGGGCTTCACATTTGACACTATCATGAGTCAGTTTGAATTCATTTTTTATATTTTCAATAGGTGCAAACTCATAATCTTGAGATATTGTTTGACTTTCACTTGAACTAATACTTGTAGGAGCTTCACTAAAAACAAATTTCATATACTGAAATTCTGAGTAAATAAATATAGAATATGTTAAAGTTGAATTTGAGTAAGTGGGAACTATATGCTACACATAGTACACTCACATATTATGATACTTCAATTTTCATTAATCAATGAGTGCTAATTCATTTTGTGAAGTGGAGAATACTACATAAAGTTTAGAAACTTCTGTTAATTAGGTTCCTAACTATAATATACAATAATGTTTTAAATGGGTTATTTAGGATTCATCAAATGTAATTGATACAGTTTTGTGAAATAAGAGTCGATGATAACATTAGTTTTTATCACCACCCTTGACCATTTTGTCTAATCATTACACACCTACAACTGTTATTGACTTAATTAGTTCACAGATTACTCTAATACATACCCGTCTCAAATAGTATTATGATCACAGAAAATGCAGGTCAATCTATTACAATTAAGAAATAATATTTGTGAATTTAAAATCAACTATTTTTAGACCTAAAAATTCAACAGATTGTCGGGTTGTAAATAACTATAAGTGTTTTCTAATGTTTTGTGTAGTCTTACATTAAGATTCAAGTGAAAAAGGGTGAAATAATCTCTAGAAGTGTTATATAATATTAAATATAAATGCAATGGTTAATTTTCATTAAAAGTTGTCTTCATTATGTTGTTAAAATTGTGACTCTTTTATAAAGAATCTGTTGATTAATGAAAAATGGTAACTTTCAACAAAAAAATGGGACTATTCATTAAATAATTACTCTAATACATACTCGTAAAGATGGAAGCATTGTGGATGATGAAGCTGCTCGCGTTGTGGTATTGCTTTATTGTTCATGTTTATCATGTGTGTGCTTACTTTTTTTAACTTATCTAATTTATTTTGTGTTTAGACTTCTCTGAAAGCTATTGAAAGTGACACGACAAGCACACTTGGAGATCGAGATGATTTTACAAAAGATAACTATTCAAAAGTTAAAGGCCTGGAGAAAAGAGGGTATGTTCGTTTAGTTGGAAGAATGCCAGCCACAAAAGAAAAAGGTGATTCTCCAAGTGATTCACATATTATTCATCAGCTACAGAGTGCCGTCAATGTTATGATGAATATTATCCACGAACATATACCCAATGCAAACTTGTCCACAGTCCTTAGTAATATGAACATACAGGTACGCTTATATGATACGAACATATACCATGCTCTTGATGCTTAATTATATATATCAGATCATATAAACACAAGATTGGATTTGTAGAAATTCCTTTTTTTGACTATTTTTATTATTAATAAAAGCACCGATTACAAATAATGAAACCTAGCATTCATTTATGTATGTAGCCTGACTTGACCTTTAAGCCAACATGAATCACAACCGTTACAATTCATATAAGGCCAGCCAGGCCTAGCAACAAGCCACCCCTCACAACAACTATGCGAACCAGCCTTAATCAGCGCACCAGTCCAAACCAACAGCCAATCCGAATAGGTAACCCAGGAACAGAAAACGCCCTTCCATGGTCTACAGTTACCCAACCAGGCCAACAGATCAGCTACCGCATACACAACATCCTGATTCATCCCAATCCCATGCATGTTACTATTAAAGTAGACTCTAATGATCAGTATTTGACTAGGATTAAAGTCTAAGTAGCAGCCATTAGTATAACGACCCCACAGCCAACCTACCAGGAATAACGACCCCCCAAGCTGCCATGAGTATAACAAAAGAACACCCACACACTGTACCAGGGATGCCTAGCCCAAGCCACTTTTGAGTATATTAATCACCTGAATCACTCAAAATAATATTATTTTGACCAGGAGCCTTGCAAGGTTTGACTTTTGTGATTTGCATTAGATTTGGACCCAGTCTACCCCAAACCAACCTGTGAATATTGCACATGTTTATAATTTCGTATATTACTTGTTTGACACACTTCTTGTTACTTATTTGATTGTTTTTAATATAGTATTTTGTATTAACATTTATTGTAATATATACTTTTTAGGTACCTAGTATTGATTCTTCAACTCTTAACAACTCTATATCTAGTAATGAATTGTCATCTTCAAGATCTCACGATAATGAAGGCATAGTTGACAAATTTTGAAGCGTTGGAGTAGAGATAACAAGAATCATGGATTGCTTGGAATAGAGTTGACAACCTGAAATATTGTTCTATGTTTTCTTGTGAACATATGAATTTGTTTGAAACTTTTTATGTGTTTTCTTCGCTAATGTTTAGAATATGTTTTGGATTGAAACTTTTCACTTTAAATTATGATATTATAGTTATGCATGTTTTCAGTTTATTTTTTATTTTATATTGTAATGTGAATAATACAATGATTTAATTCCCACCGAATTTAGTATGTATTTTTAAATCAAAATATTTTTTATTGACATCAAATTTGTGCCACAAAAGCCTTTTCAAATTAATGGCAAAAGAAAAATGTGCCACTAAATTAATGTTGGTATTTTGTTGTTAATATTGTGGCAAAAAAAAGTGACACTAAAGATCTTTACAGAAATAAGTGGCACACATAAAAGTGTCACTAAAAGGCTTTAGTGGCACTGCTTCTAGTGACACTTTTATTGTGTGTCACTCATTCTTACATGAGTCAGTAGTGGCACTTTTACGATTTTCTGTGGCACTTTTTGTGTGTCACAGTATGACATTTTTTTTGTAATTATTTGTTTCACTATTTTCGTGGTGAATGATATTTAACATGACTAGCTGTCTCAAAACAGGTTGTAATTTTGACATTTTTTTACAAGCAATATGTAACTCAAATTCATAGCTGGAAGAAAAGTCTCATTCTGAAAAAACTATTGATATGTTTCACAACATATTAAGAATGGAATTAAGATAAAACAAGCCTTTTTAGTTCGAGTAAACTGAAAACAATCAAAAAATTTAGTTTAAAAGGGGCGGGATGAAAGAAAATACGTAAAGACCCATTGCATAATCTGAAAGTAACTAAAATTTATATACTAATTATTTATACCTTTGTCATCAGCCAATAATGGAAGATCAGAGATATGAACAGTTCCGTTGTCTCCATTCCTAAGATGTAAATGAAGATTTTTTTTTATTATAGGCTGTTTTGAGGGCTGGTATGGGGTTGGCTGTTTTTAGGAGGCTTCCTGCTCTATGGATGTTTTATAGGTTGTTTTGGGGGGGGGGGGTGGTGTCACCTTAGGTGGAAAGGTTATGGTCTTGAGTGGTTTGAAGTTCTTTGGGGCTGGCTGAGTGGTGGTTTGCTGATTGACTCTGGTTGGTTTGGGGTGATGGGTGATAAGAGGAGTTGTGTCACCTTATAGCTGTTATGCTTGCTGCCCACCCTTGCTTGCAAGGGTTTGATCTTGGGCTGCTGTGTTTGCGGATTGTTCAGCTGTCTCCCTTGGCTACCTGTAACATGCCCCTGCAGCCTTCTAAAATATCAATTCAATATTTGTATCAAAACATAACTAAAATTCAACACATATTAATGTGAACGACCCAAACTCATCACAAAATTCAAACCAAAAACCGCAAACATGTAACTTTTAAAAGTTAATACCCAATTTCGTTATTTTGTACAAATCAAAAGAACCATCAATGCAATTAACTCTTTTTAGATAGTTCTAAGATGGATTCAATATCATCAGAGGTCAACCTTAAAATGCTAGATGTGTGAAAACAACTTCACAAATGATATTCAGTCCAAAGTTATTAAAAAGCCTGCCACTTTTCCACAATTCCACCTCTTGTTTTCATCCACATTCATTCACATATGATATTCACTCAAATGCTGCACAAATTGATAGAACAATGCTATAACAGCAACAGTGGAGACCATGTGACATGGAATATCAATTGAAATACATCAAGACATACAAAGATGCATAATACCATACTTTCAACGAAAATGGTGAGCAAATATCCATAGCAACTCAAATACTGAAAATCATTAAAAAATCAAGAACCAGAGACATAATATTGATAATTTGCTAGCATCTTCCAACCACACTAAAACCAGCAAAAATTAATCAAATTCAATCACATAACATCACAATCACAACATCAACAATCACAGAAAAAAAAGAAAGAAATAGAATCGTGCTTACATGACCGTAGCTTCTGAACCGTAACTTCTGAACCAGTAGGTGCGTGAGGCGCCGAATGAAGTTGCTGAACCAGCGGCGGCCGGAGCTTCTAAACCAGCGGCGACTGATCAAAAGTTAAAAAAAACTAGACAAATTCATTGCAACTGATGCAATAGGCGGTACCCAGGCTGAATCAGGAGCCGGTCTCCAAGCCGAATCCGGTGCCGAAACCGATGAATCAGTGTAAAAATGTCCTTCGGTCGCCTCAATCTCAGCCCTAGCTGCTTCCTCAGATGTAAAAATCAAAAGCCGTTTTCTGCGGACTAAAAACCCGATCGGAAGCCCTAGATCACGTCAAATAAGCATCTATAGAGAACGAAGATGCATTCAACAATCATAGATGAAGTTCCTCAACCACGAAAACATAGTATTATCCAGCAAGAAGTAAATCAAATCAAATAAAAATCAATCTTCAATGGGTAAAATGTCTCCTGATTCCACAAAGTTCGTGCTTACGATGACGATGGCGGTTCGTAAACATTATAGGAATGGATTATGAACCAAAATTTGTGGACTAAAGATTGAGGAAGTAGGAAGATTTGACAGCTAACGTGATTTACCAAACAATTCTTACAGTTAAATTGAGAGATTTGCAGATCAATATTTTAGGGCTTTTGTGGCTGTTTAAACAGAGAGAAATTAAGAACCATACGATATTTTGATCCTCATATCGGTTTTTTTAATTAATTCATCTTTAGATTTTTCTTTTTGTTTCAAGTTCACCTACCAATTTGCCACCAGAAATATATTAAGGCAAATTTTCCCACCATTTAGCTACCATATCATAAAAAATGCACTTAGTTTGTATTTGGTGAGAAATTGGTAGGTGAATCTCCTACTATTTATTTTGGTGGCAAATTATGGTGACAATTGCTTTGTTTTCTAGTAGTGCTATAAATTATTTTTGAGCCGTTGGTCAACCATTACTCGTCAAGCGAACAACTTGATCTTACCATCCTATAGGAAAATCCTTTGTTTATCTAGAAACAATTGATCTCAAAGAGACTTAATCTAGGACCTCTTAAAAAAAAAGTCTAGGAATACTACTAAGCTAAAAGTCATTGGTCAACTTTCTATAGATACAAGAAACTCGGGTAACAACAAGCGTAAAGTGTCCGCTTATTTTGTTCTTTTCTCTTTTTAATCTATATTTTTACGGCTTAGTAAGCAAACACCTAAGACAAGATTTCAACCATCCTCTCAGATTTGATGCTATGAGACATACGCCCTCGCTCACCTCAGGAGAAACCCTATAATCAAGTAAATCATCTAACTTTGTCTTAACAAATATGTTTTGGCATCAATTCGAACCCAAGACTTCACATAGAAAAGTTAAAAGGGTACCCACTAGACCTTTTATTTATTTTTAATCTATAGAAACCATTTTATTTCTTTTTAATCTAATTAACTCTATTTCATAATTTTTGTTTTCAGAAACACACTTTTGGAGGATCCACGTCCCAATTTGATGGAACACCGTTCTATCCATCCCGAATTTAACATTTCAAAAGCTCCAAGTTTAATATCATTTTATATTGTTGGCAACCATCGTTGATAAAAAGTAAAATAATAATAATAGTAATAGTAGTAGCAGCAGTAAACTATTTATTTAAAAAAAATAATACCTATAGGTCCAAAGATTAGGTTACGTGGGTTTATACTCGGAGAGGAAGACCGTCTAGTGGCAGCTTGTTCCAAGAAATCATCCCCTTAATTAAATTTTATGTACCAATGAGGCATTGTCTCAATGGTACCCCAAGATTCTTCTAAATGGAAGGTCTTGGGTTCAAATATTTCCCGCAGTGAAATAGGGGTCTGAGGGGGGTCAGGGGGTTTTCCCAATAGGGTTTCCTCCTGGGGTGGTTGTGGTGGCTCATGGAAGGTCCAGGTAACTAGACCTTGGTGACATGGCCTGGAAACAGTGGGTTCACACGATTGAGACTTTCGCCGTTCAAAAAAAAATTAATTTTATGGTTTTTGTATTTTTTATGATAATTACTCGAAATTCTATATATGTTACTTAACGGTAGAAACACCTTAATCAATCATTATTATATGTATAATTCAAAATCTGGTTGTTGCTATGATTACTAGCAAGATACCGTAATATATCAAAAATTAAATTTTATTGCTTTTAACAATATATTTAAAATTATTACAAAATAATATTATTAATTTTTATTATTTAAATATTTTTTAAAAATATAATTTATATAAACCATGTTATAAATTATAAAATTTATTAGCTGTGTATTCAATAAACATTAGTATAAACATACTTCAATAAACCAGTATATTTTGTAGACACGTGTCAGTAGGTGACGTACATGAGCTTTCTGCAGCCAAACGTCCGTTTTATTATCTCTTTCAAACTGTCTTTTGAAAGCAGTGTGGGGTATATTGTGAGTACTGTCAATGGCACGAAAGTATATTCGTTCATTCAAGCTAATTAATTTGATTTATTTTTTAATTTACATGTGAAACATAAAATGAAATCGTATGCCCATATTTCTAAAGTTGGAAACTGAACCTAGTCTTGTTCAAGGGTCAAATGATGAAGTGAGCATACGGTACCTCTATATCTTGTTTTCTATCTTTTCTTCAATTCTTTACGTGAACATGAAAAATGCCACTCTCGTAATATAGACTCAATGACTCATTGCCAACCACGTTCACGCTTTCTATGCATCCTTTTCGTTCATCGATCAGATGGTTCCCGTAATCCATGCCTATATATACACGTAAAAGCAAGCCAATTTTTTATCACCAAACACATCCAAGAGTAACTTACCACATGCAAAGGAACACAGATGAAGGAAAAAAGCCAAGTGTTCCTAAGGGATCCTCCGAACACTTCATTGGGTTGTTAAATTGTATATCCTACTGAAGTGTTTGGGGGAACTCCAAGGATTACTTGACAACCAGCGAGAACAAGTGTTGGGCATGGCTAGCATTATTCTGTAAGTGATCTTCAAAGTGTGCTGTGTATATATGAAGTAACTAGTCATTTGATAAACAAACGAAAACTTAAAATGATAATCGTTTAATTTGCATCATTGGTATAACGGGATGCATGGTTAAAATATTTGGAAACTTTAGTGAAAATTATGGTTTTCACAATATCGATACTTCAAATTGTGTGGACTGGCCTGCAGTTTTAGAGCGTGTCAGTGTGACGTGGTTCGAGTGAAACACCTGCAACTAGTTTAAGAGAATTGATTGTCTATTCAAACACTAGATTAGTAATTCATTCCAATAGTAATATATGAATTGAATTAAGACTTTTCACATTACATTTTCTATAAAAATTCTAGATTAATAACTCTCACATTAATATATGAAATTAAAAAAAACTCTTGACATTACATGTAATATAAATACAAGACATTTGATGCAATGTTAAGATGATGGAAAAAGAATACTACATGTTTTACAATACGTATACACTATATAATTTCCTGCATTTTCGAAATATTCTACTCTCACTTGTTTCATGTACACTTTCGGGTGTTAAGTTAATCCCGACAAACGTGGACAACCACAGCAATAATCAGGAATGCAAGAAACATGGACAAGCCATCTCATTTAAATTATTAATTTTAATCATTGGGAGGGGTGGCTTGCTTCATTTCTTTACCGATTTACTTAATAAGAAACTGCATTCTTCTAAATTTGTGATTATATTATGGTTTTTAGTCAAATACGAACAACATGCAAGTTTGGTAATTTTTACTTAAATTGCATGTATTGGATCTCAAAACCATGGAATGAGTCTTTCGTTTCTTGGATGTTATTTGGTATAGTTTGTAATTAGTTCTAGAATTTCCGGATTGAACTAAAAAGTTGAATCTCTCTTTTTGATAACAAACAAAATTAAGGGTTGCAAGAAGCATACCCTCAATGAATAATTTTGTTGATAGGTTCTTCAACATTATCGATTAGCAAAGAGTTACAATTCATTTAAGATCTCAACATTAAAAAAAAATAGATGAGAAAGGTTCTTACTAGTCCCACACCAGAAATTCAAATTTCGTGTTAAATCAAATTCCAACGGTTGAAGCAAACGATCATACAAACAACTTGTATTAAAATGTGTTGCATTTTATTTTGATGGGTATGTTGTTAAAATGTGTTGTTTTCTATCATTATATTCAAATAAGATCATGCTTAGGAAAAAAAAATAATAATTTAAGGTTTTTATAGGAAAACAATTTTCAGCCATAAATTTAAAATTATAATAATAATATTGCATCTTAGCATATGACGATACAACAAATAAGTGGTTTCCGTCATAACCAGGGACGAAGTATAGTGAGGGCCTGGGGGGGCCCCGGCCCCCGCTGTTTTTCGGCTCAGAAGCAGGTATGTAGTATGATTTGGTCGGAAAATTTTATATTAATAGAGTCTGGCTCCCTTGGTTTTTCTTCCAAAAAATTTTATATTAAGGGTCGGCCCCCCTACCCAAAATTTTCAAGCTTCGTCCCTGGTCATAACTTGTCTATTTACAAAAAACCTAGTATATCATTTTTCATTATTTTTTAAGCTCACAAAATAAATAAATGCTCAAGATAATTGGATTAAATGGGTGATTTGTCTTTGATTAATTTTTTAAATCGAACTTTTCATAAATACAAGAGCCTTAAGGGTAACACTATTGTGAAGCGGTTCACTTGTTTTGTTCTTTCACTTTTGAGTAAATTGCCAAGATGATTTTTATGGTTATTTACTATTTAATCTTGGTTTATGGGTTTCATAAAATATTCATACGATCTAAACCTTCAAACATTTGTAAACAATTGTTTCCTAGATCGATGTGGCATAACAAGCTAGAGGGTGGGTTGGGTAACATGTCAAAATGGATAATCTTTTGGCATATGTCATAATGGATGGGTTTTCCCAAAACACCTTTCTTTCAACAGTTTATGGAAAATATGATTATATAAAGTATATTATTTGCAATATTATTAACTTTTTGTCTATTTAATCAAAGGCAGCAAGTCAAAGAGACACAAGAAGATGCTATGCATAAGGCACAAGTCAAGAAGATGTTAAAGCACCACCTAGAACATCTGTTGAAACTTTTGTTAGTTTTGTTTTTGTTAACTAGTATTATTTGAAACTCAAGATTTGATCAAATTTTATTGAGTTTTTAGGTTATTTCTTTGATATTAATGCTTCAATCAGAGATATTGGAATGCGAGAAACAAAATTTCAAATGATATTATTGTGATCCTACTTAAATATTGGGACTACTTTTCAGTCGCTGAAATTCATCAGGGCTTATTATTAATAAAACATTATGAATGAATTAAACTCTATCAAAAACTGAATAAAAGAAAGCATTGTAGGATAAAAAATAGTCTTAAACAAAGGTAAACAAAATTACTTTTGGAGACTGACTTTTAGACTCAAAATCAACTAGATGGAGATTGAAAATAAATTTTTATCCAACATTAATTGTCAGATTTTAATAGTCTATAGTAAGGACGAAAATAATATGCAATCGATGAATAATTTTTTGGCCCCTAAAAGAATCATATTAAGGACTGAATTTGAGTGGCATCGAGAACTAATTTTCTGTCTTTGACACATATTTTTTGTGACTGATTTGATACATTGACATGAGCCTATCAAAACACATTAGGGGCAATATAGACAATTTTAAACTAGTGATTCTCAGTCCTTAAAACAATACTTAGTGATTAAAATGTCATAATATCTGAGACTGATTTGCAATTGCGGATGAAATGTATAGGGGACTAAGATGATGTGGTACCAGGAGACAAATTGAGGACCGAATTTTGGGTATCGGATACTGACCCGGTGGTCCCTGATGGTGCAACACATTGGGGACTGATTTTCAGTCACTAGGACCACTATCTAGGACGAGAGATCCGTTACTGATTTTTCAGTCCCTCATCAGTCTCCGATAACCATTAGCTACTGATTGCAAACTATTG
The DNA here is from genome assembly GCA_009363875.1 of Mikania micrantha. Taxonomy (NCBI): domain Eukaryota; kingdom Viridiplantae; phylum Streptophyta; class Magnoliopsida; order Asterales; family Asteraceae; genus Mikania; species Mikania micrantha. The sequence continues at coordinate 54,540,553 of CM018689.1, forward strand.
AGGACTGATTTTTCAGTCCTTAAAACCCTAGATTTTTGTAGTGCAGTCCATATGTTTGATTTTGGTTAGGAATAAAAGAAATGTATGTGTTATAAATGTTTAAAGTTTTGAGACCATATATGTAATTTATAAAATCTATGAACCAAGAGCAAAATATAGCAAACAACACTGACCATCTCCATATCTTGATAATTTGCTTTTTCTTTTGTAATCCACTTGTCGTCCCGAATTACTTTCTAACCTAAAACCTTACTACTCTATTTCATAATTTTGTTTTCAGAAAAACACTTTGAGTACCTCCATTGAATCCTCATGGAACACCATTCTATCCTACCGATTCTAACATTTCAAACGCTCCTAGTTTTTATACCATGTTATTAATCTACCATACAATAGACTCGTATACAAATGTGTAGACCAAGATTGTGTAAACTAGATAACGCATTGATGTGGCCCCAACCCAACTCCTGTGTAAAGCATAAGCTAAGTTAAGCAGCGGATACAACTTTTTTTATTAATCCACTATCTTACTATTATTGTTGCAACCGCTAGCTCCATACCGATCCCTTCAACCATTATTGTTGGCAACGTACCATCGTTAAAAAAATTAGAAATTAAAAAATAATCATAATAAAAAGACGCTATTTATTATTCACTCAAATCACTACCTAAAGGTTTAATTGTTTAAGGATCAATTTACGTGGGTTTACTATCGGAGAGGACTACTAGTGGCAGATTGTTCCAAGAAATCGTCCCCTTAATCAAATTTAGGTTTTTTTAGTAGGTACTCAAAACTATATATATGTTAACCGTGGAAACACCTCAATCAATCATTACTATATGCATAAACCAAAATCTTGATGTTGCAACCCTTGTTATACCTACAACAAAATTCTTGAACGAGCGAAGCGAGTGCCTTAATGTGATGAAGAGTTTGACTATTAATCTCAAGAAAAACCAAACTCTCGATTCCGTAAATTTACAAGCTTGCGAAAGGTTTAACAAGAAAATTTTCCGACCTTAGCAAGATGAACGATCCCAAATAGGAGACCACACCGAATGGTCGCAGGGAAAATAAAGAAATTGGTTTTGTGTTCTAGCAAAGGAATAGGGAATTTGGTAAATATCATCGCCATTATAAAGTGACAAAAGAGAACTTAGAAGAAGAAAAAAAACATTCCACATAAGGTGACGAAATCAAAGATAAAGAAAACAGAGAAGAAGAAAATGATCAACTGGTGACACGGCTGGTAATTTCAGATACGGACACGTTAAAACACACGACATGACACGACTTTAACATGTTTCGTGTCTAAAACAGGTCGACACATTAAGACTTGTTTATTTTTCGTGGCTAAACAGGTAAATACCATTTAAGACCCGTTAAGACATGTTAAGACCTGTTTAAATTTAAAATTTGAAATAAATTATATAATAAAATATGTGGGTAACCGATTACTTTCTAAAAATTTATAATTCTCTAACTCTAGTTCCTTAACAGGTTCTTTGACAGGTTCCTTGGCAGGTCTTTAATAGGTTTTTAGCGGGTTATTTAAAGTGTTAACTGTTAATTGTTAAAAGGTTTCTTAACATGTCATTTCGTGTTTACGTGTTTTTAATGGTTTGTATTAGTGTTTGGAAAAACAGACACGATAAGTTTTCATGTGTACCTATTTCGTGTTTTGTGTCTTAACGTGTCGTATCTTAACATGTAGTGTCTGGCCCGTTATGACAACCCTTACTGGTGATAGATATAATGCAGGATAAATGAAAAGACCTCGATTTAAAAATTTTTATCCAACCTCGCCACTTTTACTACAAGCAAACATAAAGTTGCAAAAAAAAAATGAGGTTGGCATTTGAAACTATTCTGTTCTCTTTTTTATAAAAAAAATAGAGTAAATTATGGTTTTAGCTCGTGTGGTTTAACTATTTTAACTATTTCAACTCAAATAAAATATTAAATCAATACACCTATGTGGTTTAAACTACTAACAGTTTTGGTCCCCAACCATAGTTAGGTTTTGGAGCCAAAACCATTATGATAGTTAGATTTGGGGCCAAAAATGCCAGTTATTTTAATTTACCCACATGGGCTGTTTTAATAGAAGATTCTAATTAAGGTTGAAATAGTTAAAACACTAAAATCATAGGGACCAATACCGTAATTTACTCTACAAAAATATAGGTTTATTTTCAAAAAAAAATATTTTTAAGTTATTGTATGTGTTTTTTTTTCTAATGATAAATTATATTTTAATATCTTTAATTATAATAAAAAAAAAGAGTTACAGATTCAAGTGAGTTTGGTGTCCTGTCTTGAGTGGGTTTAATTGGGTTAGGGTACTTCATTTGGGACGACAATATTTGATTAGTTGATAGATTGAGTTAGAGTATCTTGAAAGAGCTAAGATACACTCATCACATCCTATCAAAAATATTATTTGACCCATTTCTTCATTCTTCATCTTGAATCACCGCATCTTTGAGTGTTTGACTACCAACGAGCTTAATTTTGGGTTATCATCAACATAAACCAAATTCGAAGTGGAACCTAGTCATATTTAAGGGATAGGTGACTATGTGAGTATATAGTAACTTTTTCCCATGGTCCTCACCATGATTTCTTGTTTTGTATTATTATTCCTTTTTATGTGAGCATGAAAAGTATAAGAATTTTAACAAAGTCACAATTCCATCCATGTTCAAGCTTCTAATGAACCACGATAATATCTAATCTCTATATATACTTGAAACTATGTCATTTTTAATAACCGCCTGCATCACTTAACTTGCTTCAATAGAAAGAATTTGAAGTGAAAGGTTAATTGTCACTCAGAGTTCCTTCGAACACTTCATTGGGAGGCTTTGTTTAGTTTTCTACTGAAGTGTTTGGGGGAACTCCAAGTGTCACTTGACACCAAATTACAAATCCTGGACATTTCTATATAACATGCCATAAGTGATCTAATTTGTATTTTTTTTACTTCATAAGAAATCTATATTCTTGGTTATATTATGTTGTCAGTCAAATACAAACGACGTGTTAGGTTTGGTAATTTTTGCTAAGGTTGCAAAGATTAGATCTCAAAACCATGGAAAGTGTGTCATTCAGTTCTTGTATGTCATTTTGTATAATCCTACTTATTTCTAGAAGGGATAACTTTACACAAATATAACCAACTTTTCTAAGGTGCTGTTTGTTTTTAAAGATGTAAAACGTCTGCAGTCTGCAGACCACATCTGCATCAGAAAGGCTGGACTAAACGTCTGCAGTCTGTAAAAAGAAGAATGTTTGTTTTTAATATCTGCAAACTGTTAAAATAATCTGAAATTTAAATACACTTATGCATAAACCAATTTTGATTCAACATAAAAATTTTGCAAACTTGATTCACATACAAACTTGGTTTCACATACAACAGCAAACAACAAACTTGGTTTAACATAAATCTTGATTCAACATACAACAAAATCCAACATAACATCAAATCTTATTCAACAGCAAGCATCAGATTTTGATTTCAAAATTGAATAACAAATTTTAACAACAAAAGATGATGAAGAGAAACAACATAATTATCCTCAAATCAAGAAGTAATCAAGAAAAAACAACCGTATTAGATCCAAAATTGTAAAAAAAGATAAAAACCTTTCAAAATTGATCCAAAACTAATGTGTGCGTATTAGATCCAAAATTGATGCGTGCGTCGGCCAGAGACCGTGGTGGAGGGGTGGAGCAGCGTCGCTGATGGTGGGTGTGTGCGTACGTGAAGATGTTTGAAGATATGAGAAGGAGGAGCGCCGATGGTGGAGCAGGTCAATGGTGGTGGAGCGTCGGCGGTGGAGCAGTTCGATGGTGGTGGAGCGCCGCTGATTTGATGGAAGGGTCGATGGGTTATGCGGGAAGGGAGAGGAGAGCAGCGTGGTTTTTGTAAACCTAGAAGAGGTTTGAAGATTTGAGAAGTGGTTGTACCATGTCTGCAAGAAAAAGAGGTTTCGCATACCTTTTTTAATTAAACGTTTTCCAAAAAACAAACTCTCTTTATCTGCCCGTGGTCTGCGGGACGCAGACAAAAGAGGTTTAGAAACTCTTTTTCATAAAAACAAACACCACCTAACTGTTTCAATTAAGTTCGTAGAACTTTTTGTCTCAAATAGATTATTCAACTTAATATGGGTGTTCTAATCCTATATAAAAACATAAATAACAGGTTAATGTTATTTTGATATATTAAAAAACCAAATGAAAAAAAAGAGCCAAACAACGAGCTGCCCTATGTCCGGCGCTCACCTCTCACGTCCGCTGCCCTACGTCCGGTGCTCGCATTTGCCCTACATCAACGTCGTCTTCAGTCTTCCAGGTCTGTGCTTCCCTCTTCGCATCCCCGTCCGATGAGTTGCCCTTTTCTCGTCCCCACGTCCTACCGCCGATCTCCCCTATTATCCTCCCCATGTCATATGTTTTATGTTTGAAAAACTTAAAAAAATTTCAAATAACATAAGTTAATGTTGATGATTTTAAATAATTTTTAATTTAATATTTTCTTTATAAAATGATTATTTCACCACTTAACATACTAATTAAATTAAATATTTAGAAAATTAACATTAACCTGCTATTTATATTTTTTATGTAGGATTAGAACACCCATACTAAATTGAATGATTTAATTGTTACAAAAAACAAAAAACAAAAAAAAAAAGTATATATGACTTAATTAGAACATGTAAAAAAGTTGGTTATATTTGTGTAAAATTATCTCTTTCTAAAGTTCCCAAATTGAACTCATTAGTTAAATATTTCTTCTTTTGTTAACAAACAAAAGAGTTGCTAGATGTATACAATGAATGAATAAATTTGTTGATAGTTTCTTCAACGTTATTGATTAATCAATAAGTTACAACTTCATTTAAGATTTCAACATTACCCCTATTATCAAATCAATTTCCAATTATTATTTGATTTTTCTACCAGCTATATGGTTAAAGCCCTAGAAGCATACAACCATACAAATGAACTAGAGCAATCGCATGATTATTAAAATGTGTGAGATTTTATTTTTGTGGGTATTTTGTCAGCCATATCAATGAAATGATCATTTAAACTAGCATTAAATAGTCATTTCTTATTGTCGTTACCAGTATTGTAAAATCGGCCTATGCGGCCATCTGGCGCCCATAAACCTTGTCGATTTTGTCCTAGGCGGTGTCTAAGCGGCCTAGGCGGCTTTTTTTGGTTTTTTTTTCTTTTTTGGCTTTTTTTGAGTAAAAAGGACCCAAATCAGTGATTATTCGAGACATTTCTCAACCCCAAATACTTAATATGTCTCTAAAACATTAAATCCAACATCTGAAACATTGAACATTGCCACTAAACATCGAAATCTATCTATAAACTTTGAATTTTATGTTTATGTTTGTAATTTGAAGTACTTGACATAATATGTTTCCCCCTTGACTTCTCTTATAAGAGGTCTTTGCCAGGTCACCACGATCTATTGTTAGGGCGGGTGTGTCAGGTCACCACGATCTATTGTTAGGGCGGAAGGGTGATCTATTTGCCAGGATGATCTCGGGTAACCGGGTGTTTGCTGTTCAAAAAAAAAAAGACTTAGTATGTTTAAGTTTATTTCTTAATATATTTGAAATATTATATTAAATTATTGATATTAATTTGTGTATATAATAAATATTTGTAAAATTACATATAAAAATTCCAATCCGCCTAACGCCGATTAATCTCTAGGCGGTACCTCATCGCCCGACTATCGCCTAACGACTTCTACAACCATGGTCGTTACTCAGACGGTCATGTTATTCTTTAAATTGGGTGACACCATCATGGGTCAATTCATTGAGCTAGCTACGAATCTTGTTGCACTGTTTGAGAAAAATACCAAGTCTCAATATATATTATTGAAAATTAACTAGTAGCAGGGGTGAAGGTTAATAGAGGCCGAGCGCAACCAAAAGTTCATCAAGCCTTACGAGTAGACCTCACCAACTCAGCTGCAAAAGGAAGAACATAAATCGGCGTAAGTCGTCTAGCAAAGGAAAGGAGGGCTTAGTGAATATTACAAAGTCATGAAGGAGAACTTGGAAGATGAAAAAAATATCTTTGGCTTAAGGTGGTGGAATCAAAGATTAAAAAAAAAAAAAAAACCATTTATGATAAGAGAATAGTGCAAAGACCACAATTTCTATTTTTTTATCTAACATTATGACGACGTTCACGAATTATGTTTGTCACCTCATGAATTTATGCCTGGCAAAATGGGCGGATTGGGTCGGGTTGGGTAACGGGTCAGAACGGGTTCGGGTCAGGATGGGTGCGGGTCAGAACGGGTTTTAAGCAAAATGAATTCGGGTCTAAATGGATTGTTCTTAAAAAACATCAATTTAATTTAACTTAAGATGTGTTATAAGTAAACAAATAGTTCATTTGGATAATTTTTAGTGATTTTCTCACCAAATATGTTATTAATCATTTTTAAATGTTTGAATCCATTGCATTTACATACTTTTTTGATTACCCGTCTTGACCCGCATTGTGTTTAAGTGCTACCCATCTCAACCCATTCAATACTATGATGTTACCCATCTCAACCCATTATACTACAATTGTTTACCCAAACCAACCCATTTTCTTTGACATGGGTAAAAATTGCCACCTCTACTCATGATAAGGGAACTTGCAGAAAAGTGTTCACCTTGGAACTTCTAGGTTTTTCTTTTTCTTAAAAAAATTTAGTTTTATTCGCATATTTCTCTATTTTGAAGTTATTGCATGTGTCTTTTTTTTAATAATTTTTTGATTTTATAAATTTATTTAGATAATTATAATTAAAAAAATCTTAAAAAAAATTAGGTTTATTTACGTTTTTTTCTATTTATAAGTTACTGTATGTGTCTTTTTTATTTGTTTGAATTGAATAATATTTTAATATTTTTAATTTATTTACTTAATTATTATTTTATAAAAAGCGTAGGTTCAAGTGGGTTTGCTACTATATCTTGAATAGGTACAATTAGGCTGGAGTGGTATATTAGAGATAACAATATTTAATTAAGTGATCGATGGATTGAATTGAAGTGGTTTGGGAGAGATGCTCCTTTCCCACCCTAAGAGTAATGACATTTAGCCCCTTTTCTATGTGTGGTTCATACCATGACTTCTTGCTTAATGTGATCCTTTGCAAATATTTGACTCATTCTTCATCTTGAATCACCGCATCTGTGACTTTCGTATCTTTGACTACCAATGAGCTTAATTTTGAGTAATCATCAACTAAATTATGTTGGAAGGGGAACTTGGTCATGTTTAAGGGATAAGTGACTATATGAGTACATGGTAACTTGTACACATGGTCCCACCATGACCTTTTGTTTTGTACTATTATTCCTTTTTGTGTGAACATGAAAAGCATCAGAATCATAACAAAGACATAATTCCATCCATGTTCAAGCTTATGATGAATTCAGATCAAGGGGTCGGACATTTTTCATATCTCATCTCTACATATACCTCAAACTAGGTCATTTTTTAAATAACAAACCATATCATTTAACTGCACACAGTGGAATGCATATGAAGGAAAAGGTTAATTGTCACTCAGAGATCCTCCGAACACTTCATTGGGATGCCTTGTTTAGTTTCCTATTGAAGTGTTTGGGGGAACTCCAAGTGCCACTTGACACTAGCAAACCACAAGTCTTGGACAATGCTTTGTAACATGTCATAAGTGATCTTCTTTGTAGTTTTTTACTTAATAAGAAACCTATATTCTTCTAGATTTATGGTTATATTATAGTTTTTAGTCAAATACGAACAACATGTAGGTTTGGTAATTTTTATTTGGATTGCATGGATTGGATCTCAAAACCATGGAAATGAGTCATTCGTTTCTTGGATGTTATTTGGTATAGTTGTACTTATTTTCAGAATTTCCAAGTTGAACCGAAAATTTAAATCTTTCTCCTTTTGTTATCTAACAAAAGAGTTGCTAGAAGTATGCTCTATGAATAATTTGGTTGATAATTTCTTCAATATTATCAATTAGCAAAGAGTTGCAACTTCATTCAAGATCTCAACATTGAAAAGAATAGATGAGAAAGGTTACTACTAACACACCATCAACTCAAATTTCATGTTAAATATAACACAAACCGATGACATATAACAATAACAGTGGCAGAACTTAAATGTTTTGAAAGTGGACTACGAAACCCAGAATGCATTTAATTTTTTGAAACGAGGGACGAAACCACTATTTTTAACTAAAATTAACATTTTAGCTTATTTATTAACACTATTAACACAAAAAGAGGGGGTGGATAAAAGCTTCGCGAACAAGAATAACACATGCTCATAATAGGGACATCTTCCTTATCTTGGATTTAGTATTTATGACATTGATTTAAAGATATTATATATAAAGAAATAGTTAATAGTAGACATCAAAAACCCGTCTAGAAAAGTGCACGAGACATTACTAGCTAGCAAGATAAAATAAATAAATATTAAAAAAAAAAATTCAACCTTCCCACTAAGCTTTTATGCCATTGTTACGACATCAGATTGATGATCTTACTTGATGACACTCCCAAGGGGGTCATACAACAATCTGTTATTTACTACAGTTTATGCAAATAAGATCATGCTTAGGAAAAAAAAACTGTGTGCAAACATTTGTTTTTTAATTTAACCATATACCAAAAAGTTTAGTGATAATCTTGTGCCTTTGCATGAGGATATAACAAATCAATGCTTTCCTTGAGAACTTGTGCATTTACAAAACCATATAATATCATTTTTCACTATTTTTTACACATACGAATAAATAAATGCACAAAATAATTGGATTAAATGGTAACTTGTATTCGATTAGTTTTCCTAAATTGAACTTTCTATAGATGACTCAAGCATGACAATGTTGTGGAATATATAGTTGAAGCGCAGTCAAAATATGGTTCTTAGGGATGAAATTTGTGGCGTCAATTGGTTTTTTTATTTTTATTTTTAATATCTACCAGTCTACCACTCGTGCAAAACACATTTTAGGCGGTTTATTATGTTTGAGGTGGTGAATTTTTTAGATGCATTTTTAATAATTTTTTGTTTTACTAACAAACGTCCGGTCATCTGAGATCACCCTAATAAATAGATCATCCTTTCGTTTGAAGAATATAGCGTGATGACATTACTCATCCACCCAGATCGAGTTCAGCCTAATATCTCTCATAAGTGAATCAATGGATTACCACTAGGTTAGAAACTCTTTGGTAGATTTTTAATATCTACCACTATCACCTTCTACTTAAAACCTTTCTAACTCTATTTCACAATTTTGTTTTCAGAAAAACTGTTTTGGAGGATTCACGTAGATTGAATCCTGATGCAACATCATTCCATCCATCTCGATTCCAACTTTTCAAACGCTCCAAGTTTAATACCGTGTTATTATTGTTGGCAACCATCGTTGATAAATTAAAAGTAAAAAACTTAAAAATAAATAAATAAATAAATAATCATAATCATAATCATAATAAAAGATTTATTTAGAAAAAATCAATACCTATAGGTTCAAGGATTAGGTTACATGGGTTTACACTCGGAGAGGAACACCGTTCAGTGGCAGATTGTTCCAAAAAATCATCCCCTGATCAAATTTTATGTTTTTTTTATTTATTTTTAATAATTACTCGGAAATTAAATATATGTTACTTAACGGTGGAAACAACTTAATCAATCATTATTATATGCATAAATGCTATGGTTACTAGCTTTTTCTTGAACGACTAATTTTTGATCCCTAATAGATCGTTGAAGTATCATCATATCGTGTTATCAGAAGTATCACCTGATCTTACCTACCACCAAGTCACAAGTTCTGAAGGATACTCAATAATTTGAGAAAACCCCCTTGCGTGATTCAAACCCAGTACCATTTGGTTTCTGAGTCTTATCCCACCACCAAGATATTGACATATTCCTAGGTTGTAATGCCTTTGATCTATGGTTACTAGCTAAATACTGAAATCAAAAATTATTTTTTTTATTGTTTTTAACTCTACGTTTAAAACTATTACAAAATATTATTATTAATTATTATTATTTATATATATCTAATTTATACAAACCTTGTTATAAATTATAAAATTTATTTTCTATGTATTCAATTAATGTTAATAAAAAAATATAGTAAACGACGGTTGAATCCTACCGTAAGGATCCTTAACATTTAAAAAAAAAAAATTACGTCAACCTTTTTTTTTTCTTACGGTCTAGCTTATATTCGGGACATGGGTTGGGTGTAGTGGTAATATATTCTCACCCCAATCAAAAGGTTATGGTTCGAGTCAGAGGTTACAACATTATCTTAAATTATCTAACTGTTGTCAATTTTATCCCAGATATTGTAGGTGGTGTTCTAAAAAAACCATCTTAAATTTCTAACGAATGTTCCAAAGATACGTCAGTTGGTGACGAGTTTTCAAACGGCGCGAATGTATATTCGTTCATTTGAGTTAATTAATTACTTTACATGTGAAACAAAATATGAAATCGTATGCCCATATTTCTTAAGGTGGAAACTGAACCTAGTCGTGTTCAAGGGTCAAATGAAGAAGTGAGTATCGATACCTCTATATCTTGTTTTCTATCTTTTCTTCTTTACGTGAACATGAAAAACACCACTCTCCTAATATAGACTCATTGCCAACCATGTTCACGCTTTCGATGCATCCTTCTCGTTCATCGATCCGAGGGTTCCCGTAAATCATGTCTATATATAAACGTAAAACCAAGCCATTTTTTATCACCAAACACATCAAGAGTAACTAACCACATCCAAAGGAAAACAGGTGAAGGAAAAAAAGCCAAGTGTTCCTAAGGGATCCTCCGAACACTTCATTGGGATGTTAAATTGTATATCCTACTGAAGTGTTTGGGGGAACTCCAAGGGGGTTACTTGACAACCAGCGAAAACAACTATTGAGCAATGAACATTGCTAGCATTATGCTGTAAGTGATCTTCAAAGTGTGCTGTGTATATATGGAGTAGCTAGCAATTTGATAAACAAACCAAAATTTAAAATTTAAAATTTAAAATTTAAAATGATAGTCGTTTTTGCCGCTTGTGAAGGTTTGATCATTAGTAAAAATGGATGCATGGTTAAAATTGTTGGAAATTTTAGTGAAAATTATGGTTTTAATTTACAACTCTATTTCATAATTTTGTTTTCAGAAAAACACTTTTTGAGTATCCATGTCCGTTGAATCCTCATGGAACACCATTCTATCCATATCGATTCCAACATTTCCACTACTAGAAAAAAAAAAAAAAGCGACACTCGATTTTGTAGCAAATACGTTGCAAACTAGATTTTGCGACACATTTACCACAGATTTTTTTCGAGACAAAAACCCTTGTTGCAAAAGTTTTGTTATAAATTTGCGACACAAATTGTTGGCAATTTTGCTACGCATTTTATTGCGTCACGAATTGTGGTAACAAAAATCATTTTTTCTAGTAGTGTTCAAACGCTCCTAGGTTTATACCATGTTATTAATCTACCATACAGTAGACTCGTATACAAATGTGTAGACCAAGATTTTGTAAATTAGATAACGTACTGATGTGGCCCCTACCCAACTTCTGTGTAAAGCATGAGCTACGTTAAGCATCAGATACAACCATTATTGTTGCAACTACCAGCTCCATACCAATCCCTTCAACCATTATTGTTGGCAACGTACCATCGTTAAAAAAAATAAAAATAAAAAATAGTAATAATAATACTAATAGTAATAGTAATAAGACGCTATTTATTATTCACTCAAATTACAACCTAAAGGTTTAACTGTTTAAGGATCAATTTACTTGGGTTAAGTTTACTATTGGAGAGTACCACTAGTGGCAGATTGTTCCCAGAATACATCCCCTTAATCAAATTTAGGTTTTTTTTTGTATTTTTTTTAGTAAGTACTCAAAACTATATATATGTTAACCGTGGAAACACCTCAACCAATCATTATTATATGTATGTCTGGCAAAATGGACGGGTTGGGTCAGGTTGAGTAACGGGCCAGAACGGGTTCGGGTCAGGATGGTGCGGGTCAGAACGGATTTTAAGCAAAATCAGTTCGGGTCTAAATATATTGTTCTTAAAAATCATCAATTTAATTTAACTTTAGATGTGTTATAAGTAAACAAATAGTCCATTTGGATAATTTTTAGTGATTTTCTCATCAAATATGTTATTAATCATTTATTAAATGTTTGAATCCATCGCATTTACATACTTTTTTGGTTACCCGTCTTGACCCGCATTGTGTTTAAGTGCTACCCATCTCAACCTATTCAATATTATGATGTTACCCATTTCAACCCATAATACTACAATTGTTTACCCAAATCAACTCATTTCCTTTGATATGGGTAAAAATTGACACCTCTAATTATATGCATAAACCAAAATCTAGATGTTGAAACCCTTGTTATACCTACAACAAAATTCTTGAACGAACGAAGCGAGTGCCTGAATGTGAATTAGAGTTTGACTATTAATTATCTCAAGAAAAACGAAACTCTCGATTCCGGAAATTTACAAACTTGCGAAAGGTTAAACAAGCAAATTTTCCAACCTTAGCAAGATGAACGATCCCAATGAGGAGACCACACCAAATGGTCGTGGGGAAAATAAAGAAATTGGTTTAGTCGTATAGCAAAGGAATAGAGAATTTGGTAAATTAATATCATTGCCATTATAAAGTTACGAAAGAGAACTTAGAAGAAAACATTCCACATAAGGTGACGAAATCAAAGATGAAGAAAAAAAGAAGAAGAAAAGGATCAACTGGCGTCTGGCAAAAGGACTAGCAATTTTAGACACGGACATGTTAACATAACATGACACACGCGACTTTAACATGTTTCATGTTTACTCTTAATATGTTTTGTGTCTAAATAACTTGCCTGCTATTCAATTTCAGCTATCTATCAATCAATACAATAGAAGGGCCGATCAATGCTAGACAGGAACGAGCCATCTACTCCATCGGTTGACTAACCCTCAAAAAGACCGACTTAGTAAATACCCATTAAGACCTTTTAAGGCACGTTAAGACATGTTAACAGCCGTTAATACCAGTTAAGACCCGTTAAGACCTGTTTAAAATTTAAAATAAATAATATAATAAAATAGGTGTGTAACCGATTACTTTTTAAAATTTCTAATTCGATCTCTAACTCTAGTTACTTAACGGATTCCTTAACAGGTTCCTTGGCAGGTCTTTAATAGGTTTTTAGCGGGTTATTTAAAGTGTTAAATGTTAAAAGGTTTCTTAAGGGGTCATTTCGTGTTTACATGTTTTTAACGGGTTTTATTAGTGTTTGGAAAAAAATACTCGATAAGTTTTCGTGTCATGCTCGTGTCTACCTATTCGTGTTTTGTGTCTTAACGTGTCATGTCTTAACAGATAGTGTCTGACCCATTATGATAGCCCTGACTGGCGATAGATATAATGCAGGATAAATGAAAAGACCTCGATTTCAAAATTTTTATCCAACCTCGCCACTTTTACTATAAGCAAACATAAACTTGCAAAAAAAAATGAGGTTGGCCTTGAAACTATTCTGTTCTCTCTGTTTTTTTTCTAAAAAAATAGAGTAAATTATGGTTTTAGCTCATGTGGTTTAACTAGTTTAACTATTTCAACTCAATACACCTATGAAGTTTAAATTACTAACAGTTTTTGCCCCCAACCATAGTTAAGTTTTGGAGCCAAAACCGTTAGGATAGTTAGATTTTGGGGTCAAAACTGCTAGTTTTTTTACCCACAGGGGCTGTTTTGATAAAAGATTCTAACTAGTGTTGAAATAGTTAAAACACTAAAACCATAGGGACCAAAACCGTAATTTACTCTACAAAAATATAGGTTTATTTTCAAAAAAATATTTTTAAGTTATTGTATGTGTCTTTTTTTTAATGATAAATTATATTTTGATATCTTTAATTATAATTATAAAAGGTTACAGATTCAAGTGAGTTTGATGTCCAGTCTTGAGTAGCTTTAATTGGGTTAGAGTATTTCATTTGGGACGAAAATATTTGATTAGTTGATCGATTGAGTTAGAGTATCTTGAAAGAGCTTAGATAGACTCATCTTGAATCATCTCATCTTTGAGTGTTTGACTACCAACGAGCTTAATTTTGGGTTATCATCAACATAAACCAAATTCGAAGTGGAACCTAGTCATATTTAAGGGATAGGTGACTATGTGAGTATATAGAAACTTTTTCCCATGGTCCTCACCATGATTTCTTGTTTTGTATTATTATTCCTTTTTGTGTGAGCATGAAAAGTATAAGAATTTTAACAAAGTCACAATTCCATCCATGTTCAAGCTTCTAATGAACCACGATAATATCTAATCTCTATATATACTTGAAACTATGTCATTTTTAATAACCGCCTGCATCACTTAACTAGCTTCAATAGAAAGAATTTGAAGAGAAAGGTTAATTGTCACTCTGAGTTCCTTCGAACACTTCATTGGGAGGCTTCGTTTAGTTTTCTACTGAAGTGTTTGGGGGAACTCCAAGTGTCACTTGACACCAAATTACAAATCCTGGACATTTCTATATAACATGCCATAAGTGATCTAATTTGTATTTATTTTACTTCATAAGAAATTTATATTCTTTTAAAACTTGTGGTTATATTATGTTTTTAGTCAAATACAAACGACCAGTTAGGTGATGATTTGGGTATTTTCATGTGTTTTATGTAGGTAATTGCGCGTTTTTATTAAACAAATGCATGGAATACAATGCTTGTTGCTATGTTTTAATGATTTAAGGTGCTCGGATTAAGTTTATATATTTTGGAACGCCAAGGATGGAAGAATACGTGAAAAAGGAAGTCCGGAAACTTAAAATGGAAGAAAACGATGTTTTTCCGGAAGTGGCATATAACAGAGCCAAAATGGCGTACAAACTGAGTCCGGTGTAAGATACGCTAGTTACCGGCGTATGGTACAACGGGGGCAAGGAAAAAGTCCCGTTTTGACGAGTTTTGGCATTTATTTAAGCCCCAAAACCTTGGGTTTCGTATTATCAACCCTTATGACGACTTTACATGATATTGGGTGAGTTCCAGGGCTTAGGAAATCAGAAATTACCCTTCCAATCGCATTAGAGATTCCTGAATCAAGATTAGATTGATCCAGAATGCATATCCAAGGATAAAGTATTCGTGATCATACCCGGGTGAACGGTTAGCTAGGGTTAGGGATTCTTTTAGTTTCTCTTGTAATTAGATGCAAACATTGTTGGATTTAAGTATCTTTACTTGTTTGTATGTTTGATTTCGTATGGGATTGAATGATTTGCATCATATGGTTCAATAAGGTATTCATCATTTTTTAGTTTAACATTATCAAACATTGGATCTTAATTGGATCATTACTTTCAAATTGATAATTGTAATTGAGAATCTAGGTTTATCATTAGTTGGTTTTCATCAATTAATTTACAAAATCAGAATTTTTAGTTACAATTACTCGTTCATACGAAGTTCATGCAAATCATGTCTATGCAATTTCCTAATGGATCAAACCATAAGACTACCTAATTCTTTGCTAAACCAAAACCTGGGTGTGATTCGTTTTCACTTTTGAATTACAAATCATTTACTTTTAGCCTTCAACGTCAAGCGCTGCCCTCTTCAGCCTTCAACGTCAAGCGCTGCCCTCTTCTCCTCCCATGTCCAGCGAGTTGCCCTCTTCTCCTCCCCACATCCGACCGCCAATCTCCCCTATTCTCCTCTCCATGTCCGATGTTTAATGTTTGAAAAACTAATTTTTTTTCAAATAACATAGAGTAAATGTTGATGATATTAAATAATTTTTAATTTAATATTTGCTTTATAAAATGATTATATCACAACTTAACATACTAATTAAGTTAAATACGTAGAAAATTTGTTAATCTTCTATTCTTGTTTATTATGTATAATTAGAACATTTATATTAAGTTGAATAATCTAATTGTGACCAAAAAAAAAATAAAAGTTTATTATATTTGTGTAAAGTTATCTCTTTTATAATTCCCAGATTTAACTCATTAGTTAAATATGTCTTCTTTTATTAACAAACAAAAGAGTTGCTAGAAGAACACACATACAATGAATGAATATATTTGTTGATAGTTTCTTCAACATTATTGATTAGCAATGAGTAACAACTTCATTTAAGACTTCAACATTACCCCTATTATCAAATACATTTCTAGTTATTGTTTGATTTTTCTACGAGATATCCATACAAATGAACAGCAATCGCATGATCATTAAAATGCATGTGTGAGATTATTTTGTTAGCCGTATCAATGAAATGATCGCTTAAACTAGCATTAAATAATCATTTCTTATCTTATGGTCGTTGGTATTACTCAAACGGCCATGTTATTCTTTAAAATGGGTGACACCATCATGGGCCAGTTCTTTGAGCTACGATCTGGTGGCACTATTTGAGAAAAATACCAAGTCTCAATATTATTGAAAATTAACTAGTAGCAGGAGCGAAAGTTAATAGGGGCCGGGGGCAACCAAATGGTCATCAAGCCTTACGAGTAGTCCTCACCAACTCAACGGCAAAAGGAAGAAAAGAAATCGGCCAAGTCGTCATGGGCGAAGGATACAAGGGACCGGGGGGGCGACCGCCCCCCTTGTTTTTTCGCGTAGTAGTGTATATTTCCCGATGCGTAGTGTAAAATTTTTTAAAAACCTTTACTTCGCCCCCCCTGGGAAATTTTTTTTTTATTTCGCCCCCCCTGGGATCCTCGTCAAGCTTCGCCACTGCAAGTCGTCTTTAGTAGGAGGGCTTAGTGAATATTACAAAGTTATGAAGGAGAACTTGGAAGATGAAAAGAAAATATCTTTGACTTAAGTGATGGAATCAAAGGAAAAAAACTATCTATGATAAGGGAATAGTGCAAAGACCACAATTTCTATTTTTTTATCCAACATTATGACGATGTTCACGAATTATGTTTGTCGACCTCATAAAGGAACTTGCAGAAAAGTGGAGTTCACCTTGGAACTTCTAGGTTTTTCTTTTTCTTAAAAAAAATTAGTTTTATTTACATATTTCTCTATTTTGAGGTTATTGCATGTGTCTTTTTTTATTTTTAATAATGTTTTGATTTTTTTTTAATTTATTTAGATAATTATAAGAGTAAACTTCTCTTTCGCTCCCTGTGGTTTGACAAAAGTAACCATTTTCATCCAAATTTTGAAATTTTGCAATTTTTCTCCATTAGTTTCAGAAAATTAACCATTTTAGTCCCTGTGGTTTGACAAAAGTAACCATTTTCATCCAAAGTTTAAATGGACTTTGAATGAAAATGGTTAATTTTCTGAAACTAATGGAGGAAAATTGCAAAATTTCAAAATTTGGATGAAAATGGTTACTTTTGTCAAACCACAGGGAGCAAAAGAGAAGTTTACTTTAATTATAATTAAGAAAGTTTAGGTTTATTTACGTATTTTTCTATTTTTAAGTTATTGTATGTGTCTTTTTTATTTGTTTGAATAATGTTTTGATATTTTTTATTTATTTACTTAATTAAAAGTTTAAAAAGATTGCAGGTTCAAGTGGGTTTGGTACGCTATCTTGTATAGGTACAATTAGGCTGGAGTGGTACATTAGAGATAACAATATTTGATTAAGTGATCGATGGATTGAATTCGAGTGGTTTGGGAGAGATGCACCTTTCCCATCGATCCTAAGAGTAATGGCATTTATCCCCTTTTCTACATGTAGTTCATACCATGACTTCTTGCTAAATGTGATCCTTTGCAAATATTTAACTCATTCTTCATCTTGAATCATCGCATCTTTGACTTTTGGGTCGTTGACTACCAACGAGCTAAATTTTGAGTAATCATCACCGTACTTAAATTATGTTGGGAGGAGAACTTGGCCATGTTTAAGGGATAGTGACTATATGAGTACATGGTAACTTGTACACATGGTCCTCACGATGACCTTTTGTTTTGTACTATTATTCCTTTTTGTGTGAACATGAAAAGCATCAAAATCGTAACAAAGACACAATTCCATCCATGTTCAAGCTTCTGATGAATTCAGATCAATGGATCGGACATTTTTCATATCTCATCTCTATATATACCTCAAACTAGGTCATTTTTTAAATAATAAACCATATCATTTAACTGCACACAATGGAATGCATATGAAGGGAAAGGTTAATTGTCACTCAGAGATCCTCCGAACACTTCATTGGGATGCCTCGTTTAGTTTCCTACTGAAGTGTTTGGGGGAACTCCAAGTGCCACTTGACACTAGGAAACTACAAGTTTTGGACAATGCTTTGTAACATGCCATAAGTGATCTTCTTTGTAGTTTTTTACTCAATAAGAAACCTATATTCTTCTAGATTTGTGGTTATATTATGGTTTTTAATCAAATACGAACAACATGTAGGTTTGGTAATTTTTACTTTGATTGCATGGATTGGATCTCAAAACCATGGAAATGAGTCATTCGTTTCTTGGATGTTATTTGATATAGTTTGTATTATTTTCAGAATTTCCAAATTGAACCGAAAATTTAAATCTTTCTTCTTTTGTTAACTAACAAAAGAGTTGCTAGAAGTATTCGCTCTATGTATAGTTTTGTTGATAGTTTCTTCCACATAATCAATTAGCAAAGTGTTGCAACTTCATTTAAGATCTCAACATTGAAAAGAATGGATGAGAAAGGTTCCTACTAACCCCATACCATCAATTCGAATTTCATGGTAATCAAATTCTAACGGTTGTTTGATTTTTCTTCTAGCAATGATAAAAACACTAGAAGCAAATGATCATGCAAACAAACTTGAGTAGTCACGTGATTAATAAAATGCGTTACATTTTATTTTGGTGAGTATGTTGTTTTTATGTGTTGTTTCCTATCGTTAATTTAAATAAGATCATGCTTAGGGGGAAAAAAAAAGAATTAGATGTTTTTTATTCAAACACTATTTTTAACCATAAATATTAAAAATTTTATTAATAATAATGCGTCATAGCATAAGGAATTAAGGATATAACAAATCAGTGGTTTCCTTCAGAACTTGGGCGTTTACAAAACCTAATATATCATTTTTCATTATTTTTTACACTCACAGAATTAAAAAATGCTCAAGATAATTGGATTTAATGGTAATTTCTCTTTGATTAATTTTTTAAATCGAACTTTATATAGATACAAAAGACTCAAGGGTAACTCTGTTGTGAAATGGTCCGCTTGGTTTGTTCTTTTCTTTTTTAATCTATTTAATTTGTCACCGGCCAAAGGCCTTCTTCTAGTCCAGCGGCACCCACTTGACTTCTATTATGAGAGGTGTTGGTTTCGAGTCTCTTTGGAAGTAATTTGCTCTTGGATGAGCAAAAATGTTCACAATAGACATAGCCTAAGAGATGGGTTTCACGTAAGCAGTGTAGGAGACCAGAGGTGTCCCCGTTAGACCATGTACATTACCAGAAAAAATACTAATGAAGAGAGGCTTCGAGACACTTCTGGTTCATTGTTGTTCAAAAAAAAATCTACTTCAATTCTCATCCCGAATCACTTTCGAAACTCACTCTATTTCATAATTTTGTTTTAGAAAACACATTTGGAGGATCTGCATCCATTGAATCCCTAATTGTTTTTGAACGGCATTTGATCTCAACGTGTGAACCACTGATTTCCAGGCCACGTCACCAAGGTCTAGTTACCATGACCACCGTTGAGACCCCACCACCACCCCAGGAGGAAACCGCACCAGAAAACCCCCTGATCTCCCATTGAATCCCTGATGGAACACCATTCTATCTTTCCCGGTTCCAGCACTTCAACGCTCCTACTTTTATACATTGTCATTAATCTATCATACAATAAAATCTTATACAAATGTAATGTATAAAGTAAGATTGCGTAAATTTGATGCGATGTGGTTGCTACCTATCCCTTGCGTGAAACATGAGCTAAGTTAAACACTAGATACACCGCCAGCTCCATACCAATCCCTTCAACCATTATTGTTGGAAATGTACCATCGCTAATTAAATTAAAAATATAAAAATAAAAAGGACGCTATTATTATTCACTCAAACCACTACGTAAAGGTTTAAGGATCAATTTACATGGGTTTACTCTCGGTGAGGACCACGGGTGGCAGATTGTTTCAAGAAATCATCCCATTTATCAAATTTTATGTTTTTTTTTTAATTTATTTTTTTAATAAGTACTCAAAATTATGTGTGTTACTTAAATGTGGCAATTTACACCCAAAACAAAAGAAATTGGTTGATTTTGGTAAACAATTGTTGTATAATTAGTTGAAATGACCAAGGTTGCAAAAGTCGTTAGGCGCTCCTAGGTCGGAATAGCTCCTTGGAGCGAGTAATCGGAGAGTACTCGGCCCTAGGCTCAAGTACTTGGGTAATACTCAGAAAGTACTCGGCCTTGGAGGCCGACTTTTGCAACAGTGGAAATGACTAACATCATAATATAAAATGAGTTGACATGTGTAACACTTTAACACAATATTGGTCAAGATGAATAATCTAAAAACTATGTGAATGCAATGGATTCAAACGTTTATGTAGGATCGGGTTGTTATGTCTAAACAACACTTCACAAGTGGTATCAGAGCCATTGGCTCTTGAACTTGACTGACTAATCATCATCAAGTTACCAGTTCTATTTCTTATAAAATCTCATAGTATTAACACTCATATTTTCTGTGTCTGTCTAAGATGGCTGCTCTAAACAAACATGATACAGAAAATGGCACTCTCAACAAGCCACCAATGTTCACACCTGAAGACTTCGATACCTGGAAAGTCAGAATGGAAGGGTTCATCAGGAACCAAGACTTCAAACTTTGGAAGTCTGTTCTTGAAGGTCCCTACATTCCTACTGTTGCTGCTGCTGGTGCTGGAGTTGCTGCAGTACCAAAAGATCCATCTATGTACTCAGACGAAGATTACAAGAAGATGGAAGTTGATTCTAAAGCTCTTTGGCTCATTCAGATGTCAATACCGAACTCCATTATACATGCATTCAAGAAATGCAAGTCTGCTCAAGAACTGTGGAATTCCTTGAAGCAGATGTATGAAGGTTCTGAAGATGTCAAAGAAAACAAGAAGGATATGCTGAAACAGAAGTTTGAAAACTTTTGTCAACAAAATAATGAAAATATGTCTTCTCAGTACCTAAGGTATGTCCAACTTGTGGATGAATTAACTACTGCAGGTGTAACTCTTGATAATCAAGATGTGCTTAGAAAATTTCTGAGGTCTCTTCCAAAGGCATGGAATATTTATTCGGTAACAATCAGAAGAACAGAAAACCTGAAAACTCTAACTTTAGGAGAGTTGTTTGGTATTCTCAGTGCCTATCAGATGGAATTAGATGCCCAAGAATCTAAAGTCTCCCACTTACCATCTGGTTCAGCTGCTCTTTATGCACCCATCAATAATCCTCCATACCAAAGCTATCAACCCCTCTACCATTCTACCTCCACACCCACTGTCACATTTCCTGAAACTCCAAATTCATCAAACCTTGTCTCTAACCCAACCCCACTACTAACCTCTGGGCAAGGAGCTTTTATGGCTGAGGAGACAAATTACTTTCATCTGTGTCAAGAAGACTTGGATGGTATTCCTGCAGATGATCTTGAGGAGATGGATATAAACTATCAAATGGCTATGATTTCATACAGGGCAAAGAAGTTTTACCAAAGAACCGGCAGACAGTTCAAAAAGCACAATATGAAGACTGGGTTTGGACTTGACAAATCTAAACTCAAATGCTTTAACTGTCAACAGTTAGGCCACTTTGCCAGAGAATGCAAGTCCACAGGAACTCAGTCGACAACTTCTGGGCAACCACAACAAAGACCATCAAGCTCATCAAACAATGCAAACATTGCTGAACAAGATTTTGCAGACTGGAGCTTTCAAGCTGAGGATGCCTCCATCTCCAACAGTGCTTTGATGGCAAATGACTCATCTTCCTCAAGCAAGGTAACTGATAGCATGTGCTCACCTGAATGCTTAGAAACATTAACTATTTATAAGAAAATAAATTCTCAACTCTGTAATGAGCTTGAGTCTCTACAAGTAGTCAAGGCAAATTTCTTTGAGGTTGAAAGAAATTACAAAGAAAAGATTGAAGAAATCGAAAAGACCATTTCAAGTTTAAAACATGAAGATACTAACAAACAGTGTCAAATTAAAAATCTTTTAGAAAGACTAACCACTGCCAAGACTGAACTTGTATTGGCTGAGTCTTACAGAGACAAATTTCTAAGCCAAGGTGAAAAATATGAAAAACTTTTTAGAATGAGCAGCACAACTGAACTTGTGAATAAAAATGGGGCTGGTTTGGGATATAACAAAGTGGAACCTCCATCTGCTTATACTTCCATAACAGATGTTAGGTGTAAATCACTAGTTGACCTTGTGTATAATAAGGAGTTGGATATACACAAGGTGGTTCAAAAGGATAATCTCTCTAATTCAAGTACCTCAACATGCTCAGATGAGGATGATGTTCCTATTAAATCAGTAAAAGGAAAACAAGCTTTGAAATTTAAGAAACAAAGTAAGAAATACTTGTGAAGTGTTGTTTAGACATAACAACCCGATCCTACAGTTTAAAAATGATTAATATCATATTTAATGAGGAAATCACTAAAAATTATCCTAATTAACTATTTGTTTAATTATAACACATTTTAAATTAACCTAATGAACTATTTGCTTGTAACCTTTTCTGATTCACACTCATCTTAACCTAAATCTGTTTTGACCCGATACCCAACCCAACCCGTCTATTTTACTAGACATAGTATTACTTGATGATGAAACCACCTCAATCAATCATTATTATAAGTATAAACCAAAATCAGGATGTCAATACCCCTATTAGGCTATCCACAGCGGTCACCCCACTGAAAATCCTTCCCCACCGAAATTTCCTGCCACGTCATCACTCTACTGAAAACCTTAAACCCCCACAATAGTCACTCCACTGAAAACCCTTCCCCACTTAAACCCTTCCCCACAGTGGTCAGTTGTCGTGGACAATCAGAAAGCGAGAAACAAAGCGGGGAGCGGGGGCCGTGGAGCTGTTTTGGGCGGGGGCGCTGAAGGGGGCGAAGTTCCCGCTGTTGGCCGCCGAAGTGGGCAAGGTCGCGGGATGGACGGGGGGACCGCTGCGCATAAACTTATATTTACAAAAAAATTCTTGAACGAATGAAGAGAGTGACTTTGTGTGACGAAGAGTATGTTATCTTGAGCAAGGCTTATTTTATAAATCTGAATGCCAAAAATTAGAAAATCAACAAAGATGGGACTCGTTTCGAAATTGATGTCTCGAATATTTTTCAACGCAACTCGATGGAACCAAGCGAAGCGTTGACCAACTCAATTCAAAATGAAAGAATTTAAGTGCATAGATAAGCAAGTTCAATAGTATCCACATTACCATTAGTAGTTTTTTGTTAGCATATTTTTATTTTTATTTTTTTTGTTAATTGCTATTATATTTTGTTAGTTATTTGTTTTATTTACCAATGAGGCATTGCCTCAATGATATCCAAGAGTCTTTCAAATGGAAGGTCTTGGGTTCAAATCATTTCCGCAGCGAAATAAGGGCCTGAGGGGGGTCAGGAGGTTTTCCCAGTTGGGTTTCCTCCTGTGGTGGTTGTGGTGGCTCATGAGAGGTCCAGGTAACTAGACATTGGTGATCACATGGCCTGGAAAAAGTAGGTACACACGGTTGAAACTTTCGCAGTTCAAAAAAAAAGTTATTTGTTATATTTTTCTTAATTGTTACCTTTTTAGACTAATCATTGGAAAAGTGTAATGATGATGTAGATATCATCATACTACCCAAAACAAGTTTAAGGGCATGTATGACAAGAAGGCTTTCATTCCAGTTTTCATCATAGGAGGTTGTGAGAAACCATCTCAAATAATAACTCGTTTTGTTGATTGGTTTCGAGTTTGACTAGTTAATCTCAAAAAGAACTAAAAACTCCTGATTTGAGAATTTGGTAAATACCATCACCAATTTTAAAGTTATGACTTATGAAAGAGAACTTGGAGGAAGAAGAAAAATTCCACATAAGCTAACGAAATCATCAATGAGGCAGTGTCTCAATGGTACCCCAGAATTCTTCCAAATGGGATGTTTTGGGTTCAAAACCCTCCAGCAGCGAAATATGGGTCTGAGGGGGGTCAGGGGTTTTCCCAGTGGAGTTTCCTCCTGGGGTGGTTTGGTGGCTCATGGGAGGTAGGGGTGTTCATCGGATCGGATAACGGTTTATTCGGGTTATTCGGAATGGGTTGTTCGGATTTGAAAATGCTAAGAACTTATCCGAAACCCGACCCGATCCGAATTCGAATTTTTTTATCTGATCCGAATATATCCGAAAAACCCGAATAAAACTTATTTTTCATCCGAATAATCCGAACAACCTGAATAAACCCTGTTTATTCGGGTTATTCGGATTGAATTCGGATATCCGATCCGAATAAAGAGGATTTTGGATATACGATATCCGATCCGATCCGATCCGAATTCGGAAAACGGATATCTGATCCAAATCTATTCGAATATCCGAATCTTTAATTCGGATCGGTTTTTTCGGATTTCGAATACGATTCGGATTTCGGATTTTTTGAACACCCTTAATGGGAGGCCCAGGTGACTAAACCTTGATAACATGGCCTGGAAACAGTAGGCTTACACGATTGAGACCTTCGCCGGTCAAAAAAAAGGTAACAAAATCAAAGATAAAATTAAAAAGAAAATTAATTGACGAAAGATATGTTGCAGGATGAATGCAAAGACCACGATTTCAAATTTTTTATCCAACCTCATGGTAATGTTCATTAATTGCATTTGACACTTTTTAATTTACTACAAGGCACAAGCAAATAGAAACTCGCAAAAACTGGGGTTGGCATTGAAACTTTTATGCTCTCTTTTTTTTTTGAAGTTAGGTTTATTTTTGATTTATTTTTATTTTTAAGTTATTGTATGTGTATTTTTTTTCATTGACTAAATTATATATTGATATCTTTAATTATAATTAAATAAAAAGTTATAGGTTCAAGTGAGTTCGGTGTCCTGCCTTGAGTGGGTTTAATTGGGTTGGAGAGCTTCATTTTGAGATGATAATATTTGATTTAAGTGATAGATTGAGTATACTTAAAGAGATACACTCATCACATCCTATCAAAAATAGTATTTGACCCCTTCTTCATTCTTTATCTTGAATCACCCCATCTTTGAGTGTTTGACTAGCAACGAGCTTAACTTTGGGTTATCATCAACTTAAATTGTTTAAATCGTGTTGAAAGTGGAACCTAGTCATGTTTAAGGGATAGGTGAATATACAAGTATATAGTAACTTTTTCACATCTTGTTTTGTAATTAACATTATTCCTTTTAGTGTGAACATGAAAAGTATAAGAATTCTAACGGAGACATAATTCCAGCCATGTTCAAGCTCATAATGAATCACGGATCGGTGTAACATCCCATTTTGGGGAAACATTATAAATTAAACATAATTGGTGTATGATTGTGTTTATTTTAATTTAAGGATGTTTTGTATGATTTAATTATCTAAATATTATTGGTGGGTGCTTTTAATAAATATTTGATTAAAACTATAACATATGGAGGTGTTAACTAACTTACCCAAGTTAGTCATAACTAGTTAGTTTTAACTAGTAATAGAGGGACCAAAACTGTCAATGGCTGAAAGTTAATTAACAAGGGGGTTAATATTGACTTTGGTCAACATACACACACTTCATGTGTGTATGTGTGTGCTGGAAAACGACCCAGACAAGAAGAAGAGAACAAGGAGGGCTGCAATCTTCAAAATTGGGGCTTCAAATCTGCAAGGATCTTTAATGCAACTAAGATTTTGAATTCTCCTTGTTCCATACTACAAATAGGTATGATTTTGGGTGTTCTTGATGGGATTTTCGTGGGTCTCCATTGGGGGTGTGAGTAGGATGGTTAAAATCCGAAATTTGGAGTTTATATGGTGTTAATTGTTAATGGTTTTCATATTCATAACATCTAAGAACACATTTTTGATGATTTCATGATTTTTGATATCATGGTCTTGATGGGGTTTTGCAAGGTTCTTAGGGGGATAAGAACTTGGGGATGAAACTTAATGTGTTAACATGAAATAGATGTTAAAATGAAATTTTGATTGATAAATAGGTGATAGTGTTGAATCTATATGATCTTGAATCAAGAAAGGGAGTTTTATGGGGTTATATAGAGGTTATACATATGTGCATAAAATTTACTGCACAAAGGGTGTTTGATGAAATGCCAAGTAAGGCATTTGTCTAAAAATTAATTTAAAATTAATGGGAATATGATGTATGTGGGTGTACAAACTCAACAAAGGTGAAGTGTTATGGTTATGGGTCATTTGGAAGCAAATTAGATTGAAAATGGTGAAATTGGGGTGAATGGGTGTATTTTGACTAGTTGTAGTCAAACTTTATATTAAACCTAATAGTTGTGATAATAGGAATTGTTAGTGAAGGTGGGAGTGAAACCAAACGACCTGGAAAAGAAATAGTGATAGAGGATAGCTCATTGGAATAAGGTAAGTCACCTAATCTTCTAATTGTTATGTGTAATGGTGTTATGCATAAATGAATATGTTGTAGAAGATTGACTTTATGATGAATTGATGATATTGGTGTTTGTTGATATACAATAATAAGCAATAGGTGATATATGTTGCTTGATTGTTGTTGGTATGGTGCTTTAATGCTAGTCCATGATGGACTTAGTGTTTATTTGTGTGTGTGGTGATTGAATGAAAATAGTTCACAAGGTGTGTGAACTTATAGTTGAAATTGACTTAATTTGGTGTTTGGAATCACAAGTGGTGTGATCATGACATTGGATTATTCACATGGTGTGTGAATGTCCTTTGTTGGGTTTAATCAAGTTAGTAAAACACAAGTGGTGTGGTTTACTTAACTTGAGAAATCTTGTGGAATAAGATTTCAAAGGAGTTTTGGGTGCAAACGACCCGTTAGTAAATCGTTTGATATTATGACCATGATGGTTATAATTTGGTGAATTAAGGTGTTTATTATGATTATATGGTGTTATATAATGTTTATGGGGGTATTGGAATGGTCGTATTTGAGCGGAATGGGTCGAGATGGTGTAAAACAGAAAAATTGGGCGTGCAGGTGGTGCTGGAGTATCATACGCCGGGGGATACGCCCCCGGATACGCCCACCACACAAATTTTCTGTGATACGCCTCAGATACGCCCAACCCATACGCCCAGTGTAGAATTTGACCAAAATTGACTTTTTGGGTCAGGTAAGCTCGTGTGGGCGGGCATGGTGATCTTACTTAGTTCTAATGAACTAATGGTGACTTAATTAACATGGTTTCAGGTGAACGGAAGGGTTAACAGCGGTCGTGATCGGATTGCCTTGCAAGGATTCGGATCAAACACGTTTGGGGTTTTTCTTTGTTGGTGTTAAACAAAGGTTTTTGGTGATATCTCAAATGTAGTTTTTGGTTGTTGAATGTTTAATTAACATCAATTATTTTGTAAAGTCGTATGTAAATGGGATGTTATGGTGTTAATTACAATTGTCGGTTTGAAAAATCTGGGACCTATTTTGATTTGTCGTTTAAACACACGTGTCATGTGTTGGTGGGTTTGGGGCTTACAATCGGACACTTCCCATGTCTCATCTCTATATATAACTGAAGCTATGTCATTTTTAATAACCAATTTCGTCACTTAACTGCCTATAATGGAGTGCATATGAAGAGAAAGGTTAATTGTCACTCAGAGGTCTTCCGAACACTTCATTGGGATGCTTTGTTTTAGTTTCTTACTGAAGTGTTTGGAGAGACTCCAAGTGTCACTTGACACTAGACTACAATATTGGACATTGCTATATAACATGCCATAAGTGATCTTATTTGCATTTATTTTACTTCATAAGAATTTATATTCTTATAAACTTGTGGTTATATTATGGTTTTAGTCAAATATGAATGACCTATTAGGTTTGGTAATTTTTACTGAGATTGCTTAAGATTAGATCTTAAAACCATAGAAAGTGAGCCATTCAGTTCTTGTATGTAATTTTGTAGAGTTTGTACTTATTTCTAGAAGTATACAATGAATGAATAAATTTGTTGATAGATTCTTCAACATTATAATGATAGATTAGCATAAAGTTACAACTTCAATTAAGATTTCAACATTAAAGAGAATAGATGAGAATGGTTCCTACTAACCTTACATCATCGATTCTAATCACACATTACCCCTATTATCAAATCAGTTTTTAATTATTGTTTGATTTTTCTACCAGTTATGATTAAAGCCTTAGAAGCAACAACCATACAAATGAACTTGAGCGGTCACGTGATTATTAAAACGTGTTAGATTTTAATTTTGTGGGTAGTTTTTCAGCCCTATCAATGAAATGCTTGTTTAAAATAACATTCGATAGTCATTTATTATTTTATGACCGTTGTTATTACTATAACGGCCCATGTTTTTCTTCAAAATGGGTGACATCATCTTGGGAATCAGTTCGTTGAGTTATGAATCTGGTTGCACATTTGAGAAAAATACCAACATATCACATGCTTACTTTATTTATTTATTTTTTTAAACGGCATTTGATCTCAACGTGTGAACCACTGATTTTCAGGCCACGTCATCAAGGTCTAGTTACTATGGCCTCCGTTGACACCTCACCACCATCCCAGGAGGAAACCACACCGGAAAACCCCCGACCTCTCAAGGACCCTATTTCGCCTTGAGAGAGATTTGAACCCATAACCTTCCATTTTGAAAAGCCAAGAGGTACCGCTAGGACAAAGCCCATTTGGTGTTTACAGTGGCGAAGCTTGACCAAAACCTTATGTGACAGTTGAATACGAGAATTACGTCATCAATGACGTGAGCACATTTGATAGTTCTAGAAATCCACGTTGATTTAACAATCGTAATTATTACAGCTTGATAGTAGGTGAGAAATGATGAACGTAGGCGAAAACTATGCTCAAAACGGAGTTCTGGATTGCCCGAAATTGAAAAACGAAGAAAAATTTCCAAGTATTGGTCGAATGGGCTCGTCGCGGTACGCGGAGGTGGGCTTGAGGGTCCTCCGCGGTACGCGATGCTTGGAAAATATCTAAGATTCTCCCGAAAAGCTTTGCGGTACGCAAAGCCCAAATTGGCCTTCGGCCGCGGTACGCGACGGGTGTGGCGGTGCAGTGATCTGATCTACTTAATCAGATTTCATGCAAAAATTTTTATTTCTTATCACTTCGAACTTCAGCTTCCACCAGACGAAAACTCCGGCCAAAACACTATCAAATCTCCATTTTCAAGCAATCAGAAGCCGTAGATTGCACCAGAAATCATCTCTACAAGTTCTGATCGTTGTTTTGAAGCCAGATATCCGTCAGATTAGGTAATGATCCGTTTAAACCTTCTAGTTTAATTTTGATTGATTAGATCTTGATTTTGAACGTAATGACATAGTTAGGATTGTTGATTATTGCCTAGATGATGGCTAGGATTGATTATAAACAAAGAACACGAAGTTTTAACGGTTAAATCCTTGTTTTGATCCGTTGTAATGCCCGGTTTGCATGAAACCATACCTATGATTATAATGGTTTAATCCATTTGATTATAACAATGTAGGTGATTAGTTGGGTTAATCCTTGAAATGCAAGGTTAAATCCAAGTGTTTCAAACTAATCACAACCATTAACATACTCATTGGAACGATTATTTGATGTTTATGATAACAGTCAGATTAGTATGTTAAACATGGTTATTACACCTATTCTGATGCTACATTGTGATATTTCATGATAATTGGGTAATCAATAACAAGGATTGATCATTCCTAAGCCATTAAATTATCTAGAAACTGTTACAGTATCATAATCAACAACATTAACTATTTGGTTAATCTGGGATTATTCTGGTTAATCAAGAATGTCATCAAACTTATATTAGGAATCTAATGCAATGCAGGTTCCTACATTATCATACATTGTATGATATAATACTAAATTAAGCAATTAAATATTTAATAACGATTTGATGACTTACTAAGCAATGTCTTTGATATTGAACGTTCAGAAAGATCTAATCACTAAACTAGAACATAAATAATTCATAAAATATAACTAAATGCAGAATCTCTTTATTATCAGTTGGGAGATATTCTGCTACCTATATATCATCAGATGAGTTTCGTACAACCCCTTTTCTTTTTACTATCTTACAAACATCGGGGTAACTCTGCAAACTGTTTTCTGAACATATGATATGCATCACTGATATCTGTGTGATTTCATGTGACTTTTGTGTGATTTCATGGGATTTTGCCGTTAGTAACTCTATCACTGTATCAAAAGTCCTCATCTCGTGAACTGTATCTAGTGAACCCATGTGAGGCCGAACAGGAACCATCGATAGTACTATTGGCTGACAACCCATTTGCTGGAAGGATTGCATCTCCCCTTGTGTGAATGTTTGGCACCTGTTTCCAAAACACTTTCTTAATGTTAGTGATAGACATCAAGATCATGAGACACTAAGATATTTACCGACGGGTAGTATCTTCATGAACGTACAACTGTCCGAAAGGAACTAGATACGGGTCCCATGGTTTTCCGGAACTGAACTTTTTAAGAATTTACATTTCATATCATATTGTTTAAATAAATTGTCGAACTCACCAGCTTTGTGCTGACGGTTTAAATTCAACATTTTTGCAGGACAACAGTGACGACACGGTGAGGATGCACATCACACTTTTGTAATTAAGGGATATTAGATTGTGTACTAAATTAAGCTGTAATGTTGATGTATTTACGAAACCCTTGTAAGATATTTATTTTAAGTGAATCTGTGTGCTGTGATATCGGTTCAAGTAAGTCACACCTCATCTCTGAGACATCACCACTATGCTTTCGCAACCATATCAGAGTATATAGTGACATCATCACAGGTGACGAGAGGTGGGGGTGTGACACCTTAGGCAAGTTCGTCAACAACACTATCATGGGCAAGTTCGTTAAGTTATGGATATGCTTGTTGTTACAGTCAGTGGATATCATTGATTCATTGATAAGAGATATTTAATTTTATCAAGCTAATATGGCTCCAAGGTAAAATAGCCTTGATAAATAATGGCAAAACAAAATAATTAGTTAGAATATTTAATGGTAACTAGTCTTTATAAAATAAAAAATGGGAAGTACATAAAAAAACCCCTACAAAATATATAAAGTGAGAGACTTAAAAATACAAATATTCATCACAATAATACTTGTGAAAAAGACTCACTTGATCTCGGATGTGATGACTGAATGATTAGTGTGTAAAATTTGAGTGATGGCAAACTTCAATTAAGCTCGCTTTGAAGCTAATGGAGCAGGACTAGCTAGGAACAACTTTCATATTTTAAATAGGGTATAAACGAATTAAGTCGTCTATCTAGCTAGTTGGGATCAAATTGATAAGAAGCTCGAACAAGGTAGTCGAGCCTAAAGCAGTTCGAGCTTGAGCTCAAAAATATGACTCGTTTAGCTATTAAGCTCTAGCACAAGCTTAACATATCAAGCTAGAGCTGACTCGCGAACTTAAACAAACTTTTTATATATATGATTTTTATATATTTTATTAAATGTGTGTGTATAATTTATAAATTTATATAAAATTATGACAAATATATTTAAATCATATATTTTATGTTATATTTGAAATTAAGTATAATTATAAATATATATAAATCTTAAATACATAATACAAATGAATAAATTAAATAATTAAACAAAAAAACGAGTCGAACCAAACTTGATTTTGAAAACTTTCTAGCAAGCCAAACTCGAGCTCTTTTTAGTCAAGCTCGAGCCTTAACGAAACCCAAACTCGGTTTAATTCGACTCATTTACATCCGTACATTATTGAAAATTGGAGCAATATGGGCATTTTTTTTATCTTTTAACAAAATATAAAATTATTGAAAATTAACCAGTAGGTCTCCGGTCCTAATGGTACCAAGGGGCAATCCCTAAAATATATGTTTGTGGATTTTATTCTTATAGTGTACAAAGTCGGAAAATTTTGTTAGTTAAATAAAAAACAAAAAGTAGGTCTCCAGTCGGCTAAATTGCTGAAAGGTGTCAGGTTCTCTAAATATGTTAAATTAATAAGTTTTAAAGGTGTCACATGTTTACTTTATCTTTGTTTTTAGCGACAACAACAATAGTTTTTTATTGAAGAATTTAGTTGGTAATTAACGATGCTAATTAATTTATGACATTTTTAAATTTCATGATATTTGATATACAAGGCCGGCCTTAGAGAGGGGCGAGGTGGGCGACCGTCCTGGGCCTGACATTTTAGAGGCCCGAAATTTTAAATTTTTTTATATATTATATAAAAAATATATAAATAACCATCTAAAAACACATAATTTAAAGGGTACAAAAAGTAATTTTCTTTAAAATATAAGAAGTTACTTTCAATCCCTTTAAACTAGAGGTGTTCATCAGTTCAGTTAATGGTTTATTTGATATAGTTTAATTGGTTTTCAATTTCTTTTCCTATCTAAAAATCGAACCGAATTCTAGAAGTGGTTTAGTTCGGTTTCACTTAAAAATGAACAAATTGAATAAACCAATTAAAAACAAATAAGCCGGTTAAAAATTGAATAAACCGATCTGAATAAACTGAATTCAGTCAAATAAACTGGTTAAAAACGAACAAACCGAATTCTACATTATATATTATTAATAAGATAATAAATTTAAATCCGAATTCGGTTTAATCGGTTAATTAAACAAACCGAATTCAAAAAAAAATTGTAACGAAAACTGAACCAAAAACCGAAATTCAGATACGGTTAGGAACCGAATTCGGAATTCAGATACAGTTAGAAACCAAACCGAATTTGGTTCGGGTTTTTTCAGTTACAAATGCGGTTCGATTATGTGCACCTCAATTCTCAAGACCGCCCAAAAAGGGCCCATTTTTTTCTCGCCCAGGTCCCGGAATATTTTTTCATTCTCGGGGCCGGCTCTGTTGATATATTAACAGTTTCTTCTATATTTAATATATATTTTTTGGTTATGAAAAAAATAAATTAATATAGAAGAAACTTTATCTTGTATCTTGTATTTATGACATTGAGGATATAAGAAATAAATGTTTTCCTTGTGTAACATCACTGTATTTTGGGTTGTCCGTACATGTGTAATTGTATTGATAAAACCCGATATGATAATTGATAATTGCTATGAATTACTTGATGTTAATACTATTGGTATACATACTGAGAACATATGATTTTGAGCATGAACACTGGGAAGTTTAGTTGAAACACAACTAAATAGAACTGGAAAATTTATTGCCGTTGAATTAACATGATATGAATCGTGGATTTGGAATGGTAGTGGTATACGATTCTATAACCAAAGATAGGCAATGATATAATCATGGTATATCGAAGAGGTGCTGGGATGGCGGCTGAGGCAGTTGCGACTGACCTCTACATATGCCCTATACATAAACCATCTTCGGTTTATACTTGGACAAAACAAGAAGTTTGGTGAGCATCAGCCTTTATTAGTCTTTACAGTCTCCCCCTAGGCTGATGCTACCAAAACTTCTAAGGAATAAACCTTGGCTTCCATGTACCCCTCAGTACCTGTGCCCTTTTTCTAATCAATCTGATGGCTGACCTCCCATCTGCTCCATTGTCAGGATTATTGAGAGGGAGCTTATCTAGATCAAATATATAGGGTTTTGCCAACATCATTAGATGCAAAAGATCCACCAATTTTATTTCTCCATTGTAGTCGGTGAGGATGAATATCCTTTCTTGTGCATTGAAGCTCCAATTTACCAAGGGGATGTATGAATGCTCATGCATTAGTCTGCTGATATCCCTCATGTCTTCTTGGGTTTGTGTAGTTTCAGGAGTTGCTTCAGATGTGACTTTAATTACTGAGAGGGATGCATCAGGCTCAGAGTTGAAGGGGATAGTTTTTGTTTTCTTTTTCCTTTTAGCCATGCTCTTTCTTCTTATGAATCTTGGTCTGTTTTGAGCCATGGCTTCACTCCTATGTTTTCTGGCCTGTTGATCCTCCACATTGGATCCCACTGCATCTTCTGTTCTTGCAGTGGGTTCTGGGCCTGCAGCCTCAGTTCTTGGAGGACTTGAACTCCTCTCATCTGCCATAGATTGTTTCTCAGGATCAGGGATTTTTGTCTTCATAGATGGGCTTGATGGAGGAGTTATTTGTTCTTCTTTAGGATTTAGGGGGAACATGTTGGGCATTTCTATTCTAGCTCCTCCCCCTAAACCTAAGCCTCTCATTAGGCTTGCCTTTTGAGCCCTTATCTGTTCAATTGGAAGTAACTCACCTCTGGTAATTTTAGCCTTGATATCTCGGATGTGCATATCCATGGTCGAGTTCTTCATAGGGCCTAGCTGCCGAGCATGGAAGCCATATTCCAGGAGAAAGGCCTTTGATTTGTCTCTGTAGGCCTTCTCCTTTTGCTTCTTGGAAAGGACAGTTTGAGTCTTGGTGGCAGCAGCATCCTGTTCTTGCTGCTGCACCTTGTCCAACTCGGCAGCCATTTGAGGTACCGACCAGAGCCATACTTCATCGAAGTCATAGCCTCTCTCTTCGAGCAAGGCAGAAAGTCTCACTCGTTCTTCATCTTGAGAGGTATTTGGTCGGCCCTTTGTTTTCTTTGGTCTCCTCTCCTCCTGTTCTGCTTCCTCCTCTGGGGTTAGCTTTCTTTTTCCTTTGTCATCAGCAGTTATTTTTGCCCCAGAGGAGAAGTCTCCTGTTGCCTCACCAGCTGGTTCATTGGCATGTAGCTCCTCTGTGGAGGAAACATCCAGGATGACTGGGCCTTCGGAGGCAGCTGCAGCTTCGGAGTTAACCTTAGCATTCACTGCCCCCTCCGGTTGACCAACCACCTTAAATGCCTCCTTGTTAGTTTCCACAGAGAGCTCAGGAATGGAGGAGAGGTCTTCAGCAGCTACTGTCCTAGAAGAGGACACAGGTTCCATGGAAATTTGTTCTTCTTGTGTGGTGTCTTCCATGGCAACCTGAGCTGCAGTCTCAGAAGGAGACTTAGTCCCAAGAGGGGACTGAGGTTCCAAAGAGACATTTGATGTTTGCTGTTCAGTCTCTTTGGCAACCTCCCTTGTATCCTCAGAAGCAGAAGAAGAGGAAGTAGAAGATACTTGAAAGTAAGTACCCAAGAAGTCATCCCATTCAGCAGTCAAAGTGACTAGGGATGGATTAACTTCCTGTGCACCCTCCTCTTCTCTTGCTTCTGATCCTGACCCTGCAGGTGGTACATTCTCCCCCTTTTTGGTAGCATCGGGGGATGTGAAGGTGGTAACATCAGGATCAGGATGAAAAGGATGTAGAATAACGGGTGGACGCCTCCTGAGATCCAGAATGGTTGCATCTTTGCTTTGGATCTCCAGCCGCAGGTTAGACACCTCAGCTTCCAAAAGAGCTACCCTGGCTTGGAGGGAAGTTATGGTGGCCGTCAATTCCTGAGTGTGTGTGCCCTCATCCACAGGAGTGGAATCCTTGGGCGATGGAGTACTGAGCCGAGCTCCTGCACCTCCACCACCAGAAGTGGTTTCTTGGCACCCTGGATTCCCTTCATTGAGAAGGGCTTCAAAGAAGTCCTCCCCAACATAGGTTGCCGCAGGTGAGGTCCTATTGCCTGTACCACTGTCCTGTGGATCTTTATTAAGATCAACAGTAGTGGCAGCCTCACCTGCATTGACCCCTTCAAAACTACTGGGGCCAACCTCTGATATGATAGGCTCTGGGTCAGGAAACCTTGCCTGTAACTGTGTCACCACTCTCATTAAAGTTTGGGTAGTGGGAGAGAGTGGTTCCTCCACAGGTACGGCAGAAGTTCCAAGAGCCTGGGTAATAGTATGGGAGGGGGGCATATCTGGGTGATAAGAACCTGGAGACCTGGGAGACAGTCTCTGATCTAAGGGAGTATCTTCATGAGAAGCAGACTCAACTATGGGTGTATCCCTTTGTATATTCTCAGTTATGTGTTGTGACATAAGCTGAGGGCTTGCAGGCTGGTTAAGGGCAACCATAGGTTCCAGAGGAAGAACCTGTGGAAAGACAACAGGTGTGGCTTGCACCTTAGGTGGAACTGTGCCCTGAGCAGTTCTTTTAACCTTTTTCTTTGTGGGTTCAGTAGAAGGAGCCTGAGCAACTGTAGAGAGTTGCACAGGGTTTCGTTTGCGTTTGTAGGTGACTTTTATGGGGTGGGGAACAAAAGTGGAAGGTGTGGGTTCAGCATCTGTGGGGTTAACAGAGCTGTCACCTTCTGGAGCAGTGGACTCCATAGAGGGAAGAAGAGGAGTGAATGTCCCAGAGAATTGAGCACTCTTCTTCTTGAGTTGCACAAAAACCTTGGAAGAGACCAAGGGCATTTTGTAAGTATTCCCAGTTAGAGAAAGGGAAGTTCCCAACTCTTCATTAAAAATGTGTTGCAAAAACCTGGGATACATACAAAATTTCTTTGGTGACGTGATGTTGTCAACCAAATTATTAAAAATAAAAGCAGAAAAGTTAAACAGTTGATTAGAAACCAAGCCATGAATAGCCGAAGCTAAATCAGATGGAACTTGGTCCCAACCACCAGATTTATTTGAAAGACAATGTAAAAACACATGTATGAGGTACTTGTAATTATAGGACACTCGACCCTTCAAATAGGTTGTTGAAGGGAGAGGACCTTCGTACCCCATTGACTGAAATGTCAATGCTACCTCATCCTTTGTGAATGAAACCTTTCCACCGGCATCATTCAGTTTAAGATGCCGACAGATGGTCTCCACAGAAATAGCGATAGGATGAGCATCAATGGTGGCTACCAGAGACCGACCATTGGAAGACGAGGAAACAGAACAAGATGCCCAGAACTGTTGGTGATGAGATTCATACACCAGGGGCTGAATGGTTAGCGCAAAGAAATACCTGCTCCTTTGAAGAAAGGAGATGATCGGTGCGAAGTCGATATCATGCTCTGCTGATAACTCCGCAGGTACATTGTGAGCAGGTTTGAAAGCAAGAAGA
Source organism: Mikania micrantha (assembly GCA_009363875.1). Classification (NCBI taxonomy): domain Eukaryota; kingdom Viridiplantae; phylum Streptophyta; class Magnoliopsida; order Asterales; family Asteraceae; genus Mikania; species Mikania micrantha. The sequence goes on from CM018689.1 coordinate 54,577,833, forward strand.
TCCATGGCGGTTTGTGATTTTAGGGCACAAATTGGGAGTTCAAAGAAAGGAAGATTTCAAAGTGAAACGGTTTGTGAGAATGCGAATGAGCGGGAGACCTTTATATACCTTCGGATTTCAGCATTTAATATATAGACACATTAAATTTGAGATCCGGATGTCAGAAAAAGGTCTTCCGATGACAGCTGGTTTCACAATTAATTTTCTCTGACTGAGGTGCTTCCGAAGAAGTGACTTTCGGAAGCAGCTTATTAGACCAAAAGTGTTCAGAAGAAATGTGCTTCCGAAGTATAAAATTTATACTGTCGGAAGCACTGCTTCTGAAATGTTAGATAATTCATTAGGCAAAATGTTCTTCGGAAGACACTTTCTTCTGAAGAGTACCTTGAGAAGCCTATGCTTCCGAAGATAATGTATCGGAAGAGTATTACTTCAGAAGGTAATTTAGCTTCTGAAGTGTGAGATCTTCCGACTAAGGAAGAAATAATGCTTCCAAAGACTTAACCTATCTTCTGCTGAGTAGTTACTCATCGGAAGATAAGTTAAGTTTATCTTCCGAAGAATTATTTATTCCTTTTCAGTACATTTATTCAAAGTTGATCATCCCAATGGATGTTATTAAGTACCTGAATCTTCCTTCATCAAACGCCTTTGTGAAGAGATCTGCCAAATTGTTTTCTGAATCAACTTTTACCAAATGAATCAACTTCTTTTCTGCACAATCTCTGATGAAATGGTATCTGATGTCAATGTGCTTGGTCTTGGAATGCTTGACAGGATTATTGGTGATGGAGATTGCACTGGAATTGTCTATCTGAATAGGAGTATTGAACTGATCTACTCCATAATCCTTCAACTGATTCTGGATCCAGATGACTTGTGCACAGCAGCTAGAAGCAGCTATATATTCAGCCTCTGCAGTAGAAGTAGAAACACATGACTGTTTCTTGCATTGCCAAGACACAATCCTGGATCCAAGAAATTGACATCCTCCTGATGTGGATTTTTTGCTGATGTTGCAACCCCCATAATCACTGTCTGTATAAGCCATGAACTGGAAGTCTTCATTTCTAGGATACCATAATCCTAGACTTGGTGCTCCTTTGAGGTATCTAAAGATTCTTTTTACAGCCAGCATATGAGAGACTTTGGGATTAGCCTGAAATCTTGCACACACACAAGTTGCAAACATGATATCTGGCCTGCTTGCTGTGAGATACATCAAAGAGCCTATCATTGCTCTGTACTGGTGCTGATCAACATCCTCCCCCTCAAGATCAGGGCTAAGTGATGTTGTTTTGGACATAGGAGTTCCCAGAGCTTTGCAATCAGAAAGCTTGAATCTTTCAAGAATGTCCTTGACATATTTTGATTGACTAATGAAAATCCCTGTAGGAGTTTGTTTCACTTGTAATCGAAGAAAGAAGGTGAGTTCTCCCATTGAACTCATCTCAAATTTGGATTTCATTAGTGATTCAAACTCCTTGCAGAGAGATTCATTAGTAGAACCAAAGATAATGTCATCAACATAGATTTGAACTAGCATGATCTGTTGATTAGACTTCTTGAAAAAGAGAGTTTTATCAATTGTTCCTCTCTTGAATTTGTTTGCCAACAGAAAAGAAGATAAAGTTTCATACCATTTTCTGGGAGCTTGATGCAACCCATAAAGAGCCTTATCAAGCTTACAGACATGATCAGGAAACTTTGGATCTTCAAATCCTGGAGGTTGGCACACATATACTTCTTCATCAATTTTTCCATAAAGAAAGGCACTTTTAACATCCATCTGAAACACTTTGAAATCTTTTGCAGCTGCAAATGCCAAAAATATTCTAATAGCTTCAATTCTGGCAACAGGTGCAAAGACTTCATCATAGTCAATGCCTTCCTCTTGAGTGTATCCCTGAACAACCAATCTTGCTTTGTTCTTGATGACAACACCTTTGTCATCTTTCTTGTTTCTGAACACCCATTTGGTTCCAATGGCATACTTTCCTTTAGGCAAAGGGCAAGTTTTCCAAACTCCTTGTCTTTGAAACTGAAGAAGCTCTTCTTGCATAGCTTCTACCCAACTGTTATCTTTTAAAGCCTCTGCAACCTTCTTAGGCTCTATTTGGGATAGAAAGCAAGAAAACAAGCAAACATTTGCTTCATGTATAGAGCTTCTAGTTCTGACACCTTCTTCTACATTGCCAATGATGTTTTCAACTGGATGAGTGTTGTGAATTCGAGTCCTTGGAATCACATTCAGTTGAGAAGATTCATCCACGTTGAGTGACTCAAGGTTAGGAAGAACCACCTCAAGCTGGATTTCTGGCAGATCATGTGGATTCAAAGTTTGGACTGTTGTGGGTTGGTTTTCTCTGGGAGTAGTGGTTTCCAGAGAATTTTCCTCTGCTGAAGGACTTCCTACTTCTTCTTGATGTTGTGAATTAGAAGCAGCTTCAATTGAAGGACCTGCCTGAGATGTGTTGATTGTCTCAGACTGTGACACATCATTTTGTGTTGAAGTGGATTCTGCCAAGTTTTGTCTTGAAGCTCTTGGCAGTTCAACACGAAAGTCATCTTCTCTTGAGCCTTTGGAGGTGTCTGTGGTAGCTGACTGTGAAACTGGAACATACTCTTTCACCAGATTAAATACAGATGTAAAACTATCAAGATCAAACAACCAATCATGGCCGGTTCCAGGTTTATTGAGAGTATGTTCATTGAACTGAACATTTGCAGACTCTTCAATAACTCTGGATGCTTTGATGTATACTCTATACGCTTTAGCATTTGAAGAGTACCCAACAAAGTAGCCCTCTGCTGATTTCTCAGCAAACTTGGCTAAGTAATCTTTAGTATTCAAGATGGTGCATTGACATCCAAATGGTTTGAGAAATCCAATGAATGGCTTTCTCTTATGCCAAATTTCATAAGGAGTCATGCCATGTGACTTAACTACCAATATTCTATTTTGGACATAACAGGCAGTGTTGACTGCTTCTGCCCAAAAAGTTATTGGAAGTTTGGCATCAGACAACATGGTTCTTGCAGCCTCAATTAGTGTCCTATTCCTTCTCTCAGCGACACCATTTTGTTGTGGAGTTCTAGGAGCACTAAATTGTCTTGTGATACCTTTAGATTCACAAAAAGAATTTAAAACATGATTCTTGAATTCTGTTCCTTGATCTGACCTGATTATTTTTACATGATGGTCACTTTCATTCTCCACCCTGAGTATAAATGACTTTAGGATTTCGGCAGTTTCATCCTTGGTATTTAAGAAAAATACCCAGGTATACCGAGAGAAATCATCAGTAACCACCAAGCAGTATGATTTTCTACCAAGACTTTTAACACTTGTGGGACCAAACAAGTCCATATGTAGTAAATGAAGGACTGTGGTAATTGAATTTATCTCTTTGGCATAATGAGATGACTTGTGCTGCTTACCCTTTAAGCATGCAACACATTTATCAACATATATGAATTCTTTTGTTGGTAAACCAGTTACTAAATTATTCTTGACCAGTTTATTCATATTTTTGAGGTTTACATGACAAAGTCTTCTATGCCAAAATGATGATTCATCAAGTGAAGCTTTTGAGACAAAGCAGCTTATATTACTAAGAGGTGCAGCTGTGCTCATATCTAGCATATACATGTTATTTCTTCTTGAAGCTCTGAGTAGAATTTGATCATTTGGTATCACAAATCCTGGTTTCAGGACAATGCATTCATGCTCAGTAAACAACATGTTATGCTTTTGATCACACACCTGTGATACACTTAGTAAATTGTAGTTAAGTTCTTTTACAAAATGCACATTCTCAAAGCTTACCTTACCATTTGTGATTGTGCCTCTACCTGTTATGTAACCTCCTGTGATTTTGAGGAAATTCTGCTTCTTGGATTATAGAAGCAATCAGCAGCAAAATGATTCTTTTCACCGCACATCAGACATATAATTTGATTGTTTGGAGAGTTTGGCTTCTTATTCCCTTTAACGAAGTCTGAGCTTTGATCCTCAGAGAGTGATGATTTGGATGTTCCAACATACTTGTTAGTCTTAGACTTTGCCTGTTTCCCTGGAGAATTGATCTTTCTCTCCATTGATCTACCTCTTTTTGACTTGTCAGACGGGCAAGTCACATACTCATCTGAGGAGATATTTTCTGTGGTCTTAGCTTTGATAAAAACTGTTGAATGTTTCTTAGTTTTCTTATTTTGTTTCTTAATTTTCAAAACTTGTTTTTCTTTTACTGGTTTAATAGAAATATCATCCTCATCTGAGCATGTTGAGGTACTTGGATTAGAAAGATTATCCGTTTGAACCACCTTGTGTATATCCAATACCTCATTATACACAAGATCAACTAGTGGTTTACACCTAACATCTGCTATGGAAGTATAAGCAGATGGAGGTTCTACTTTGTTATATCCCAAACCAGCCCCATGTTTATTTACCAATTCAGTTGTGCTGCTCATCCTGAAAAGTTTTTCATATTTTTCACTTTGGCTTAGAAATTTGTCTCTGTAAGACTCAGCCAATACAAGTTCAGTCTTGGCAGTGGTTAGTCTTTCTAAAAGATTTTTAATCTGACACTGTTTATTAGTGTCTTCATGTTTTAAACTTGAAATAGTTTTCTCCATTTCATCAATCTTTTCTTTGTAATTTCTTTCAACCTCAAAGAAATTTGCCTTGACAACTTGTAAAGACTCAAGCTCATTACAGAGTTGAGAATTTATCTTTTTATAAATAGTTAATGTTTCTGAGCATTCAGGTGAGCACATTTTATTATTTACCTTGTTTGAGGAGGATGAGTCATCTGCCATCAAAGCACTGTTGGAAATGGAGGCATCTTCTGCTTGAAAACTCCAGTCTGAGAAATCATGATGCTCAGCAATATTTGCATTGAAGGTTTGATTTGTTGCTTGCTGGTTAATTTGCCTCTCTCCTGTTGCTAGCTGATTCCTTGGTGCTTTGCATTCTCTTGCAAAGTAACCAAGCTGCTGACAGTTGTAGCATCTGATTTTGGATTTATCCAGTCCAAAACCTGTTTTCATGTTGTGTTTCTTGAACTGCCTCCCTGTTCTCTGATAAAATTTCTTTGCTCTGAAAGAAATCATGGCCATCTGATAATTTATGTCCATTTCTTCTAAATCATCAGCAGGGATTCCTTCCAGATCTTCTTGACATAACTGAAAGTAGTTTGTTTCTTCAGTTACTAAAGCTCCTTGCCCAGACGTTGGTAGTGAAGTTGGGTTTGAGAGATGATTTGGGAGTGAGTTTGATGAAGTTAAGGTTTCAGGAAGTGTGACATTGGGTATGGATGTAGGATGGTAGATGGGTTGGAAACTTTGATATGGAGAATTGTTGATGGGTGCATGAAGAGCAGCTGAACCTGATGGTGAATGGAAGGCTTTAGATTCTTGGACATCCAGTTCCATCTGATAGGCACTGAGAATACCGAACAACTCTCCCAGAGTTAGAGTCTTCAGATTTTCTGTTCTTCTGATTGTTACCGAGTAAATGTTCCATGCCTTTGGAAGAGATCTCAGAAATTTTCTGAGCACGTCTTGATTATCAAGAGTTACACCTGCAGATGCCAAATCATTCACAAGTTGGACATACCTTAGGTACTGTGAAGACATATTTTCATTGTTTTGTTGACAAAAGTTCTCAAACTTTTGTTTCAGCATATCCTTCTTGTTCTCTTTGACATCATCTGAACCTTCATACATCTGCTTCAAGGAGTTCCACAGTTCTTGAGCAGATTTGCATTTCTTGAATGCATGTATAATAGAGTTAGGTATTGACATCTGAATGAGCCAGAGAGCTTTAGAGTCAACTTCCATCTTCTTGTAATCTTCGTCTGAATACATAGATGGATCTTTTGGTACTGCAGGTCCTCCAGCTCCAGCCGCAGCAATTGTGGGAACGTAAGGACCTTCAAGAATAGATTTCCAAAGCTTGAAGTCTTGATTCCTGATGAATCCTTCCATTCTGACTTTCCAGGTGTCAAAATCTTCAGGTGTAAACATTGGTGGCTTGTTGAGAGTGCCATTTTCTGTATCATGTTTGTTTAGAGCAGCCATCTTAGACAGACACAGAAAATATGAGTGTTAAGACGATGAGATTTTATAAGAAATAGAACTGGTAACTTGATGATAATTAGTCAGTCAAGTTCAAGAGCCAAAGCTCTGATACCACTTGTAGGATCGGGTTGTTAAGTCTAAACAACACTTCACACGTATTTCTTACTTAACTCTAACAGATGCGGAATGTTCTGCTAGAATGATCTCACAATTACACTCAAAATGACACAGTAATAATCTTTGAACAATAATAAGAACACAAGAATAATTCAAGCTCAAGGATATATTTCTCTCAAAGTGGAAGTATACAAGCAAGCACACTTCAAGCAACCATACATTGGGAGGTTATATAGCCGAGGCTACAACCGTATACACTTAGGAATACAAGTTGGGTATACTAGACAAGTACATAAAGTAAAGCTTATTCTAGTATGTTGAGTGTCTTAACAGGCTAAGACACTCAGTCATGATCATTATATTAATAGACATTGACTTTACAAAGGACTATTAAATACAAAAGACATTTAATGTTGTTGATCTTCAAGGCTTCAGATGATCTTTTGCATTTAATGCAGCATGGGAGAGGTAAGGTGCTTTATCTGACTCATTACATGTTGTATCTATCTTTACTCAGACCAACATGTCTTGTGTCAGTACCTTTTGTACCATAAGAGTAATCTGCTACAGTCTTTGTCAGAGGATAAACCTCGGAAGTCTTTGTCTTCAGTGCATAAGAGGATTCCTCGGAAGCAGTTGTCTTGTATAACCTTAGGCAGGAACCAGTTATCCTTCGGAAGCAATGCTGCTTTCGAAGAATCACTTCTTCCTTCCGAAGGTGTTTATTCAAAGAGGCTCCTATACTTGGACAAAACAAGAAGTTTGGTGAGCATCAGCCTTTATTAGTCTTTACAATCTGGTTGTTGCTATGATTACTGGCTAGCAAGATACCGAAATATATCAAAAATTAAATTTTATTGTTTTTAAGAATAATATATTTAAAATTTTTACAAAATAATATTATTAGTTTTTATTATTTAAATATTTTTAAAAAATCTAATTTATATAAACCTGTTACAAATTTTAAAATGTATTATCTATATACTCAATAAATATTATTATAAACGCTACTTTTAGAGTCTACCGATCGAGGTGTCGTAGGTCAATCAAAAACAATATAAAATCAAGGACTTAGCTACCTATGACTATAGCACGGGTAAGTAAGGTCGTCTCCTCAGAGAATATTGATAATGGCTAAGCTTTAACTGAAAACTTGATTAAACAAAGAAAAATGAAAACTTTGGATTGAACTAAATTAAAAGAACCGTTATTAAGAAGCAAACTTAAATTTTGATTTGAAAACAATTAATTAAAAGGTAATCACTTACGGTTTTAGGTTGTAAGTTCCACAATGAATGTAAGTTAAACCTAGGTCAAAATCATGCAAGAATCGATTGTGCTAATCAATTCACTTGAAGTGGTGATAATGGAACAAACGTTTAAGATTTGCTCATTCACACAATCACCAGTAGACATACGCAAAGCATTACACAATTACCAATGAGTAAACGATGCAAGAAAACCGAATCACTGATGGCAATGTATCAATACAAAAACATAAATCTATTGTTTAAATCAACCAAATAGAAATCATATCAAATTTACAATCAAAAACCTAGATTCAACATTCACACAATGTTTCACTCACAACCCTAGTTACCCGGAAGCGATTACGAAGGGAAACTAGCCACGCATCTTCATTAGCACTTGTTAATTCTTGATTCGGGTGATGATTCCACGATTACGGATGGATTCGGAAGAGTTTTGATGCCCAAAAATTGTCACTTTTTCGCCCCCAATTCGTTCAGAAAAGAGTCACTTTCGAAACCCTAGGATAATGCATTAAATATGGGAAAGATTTGCTGAAAAATCAGTTTTTCCGGCCTCCGGCGTATCATACGCCGAGCCTGGGCGTATGATACGCCCAAAATGATGCCCTACGCCTGCCAGATTCTGCCAACGCTCAAAACTGGGCGTATGGTACGCTGGCCGTATGAAACGCCGGGCTGGGCGTATCATACGCCCAGAATGACCTAACCTACGGCTTCGTCTCGTCGAGAAAATCAGTTTTCATATATTATCGGCCCCGTAACTCTTCTCCTAGCTCCAATTATGCGTCCCCAAAGTTTTGGCTTCCCGAAACCCATGTTCTTGCACTCTTTCGCACTCGACGCCTCTTCTAACCCTCCAATTTGCCCCCGAACACGCCTTTAAACTCTTCACACCTGAAATTCGCAAACATACTCAAAGTAAACGTGTTTTAGGCCAAAATTCACTAATATCACGTATTTACACATTGATTAAAGCGATTATTTACCACGTGATCATCTACATCTATATCTATACAATATACTACCTAAATACTACCTAATAAAAAAAATATAAAATTTGTCACTTGTCACTCTCATATTCATTTAACATTAATTTTTGTCACTTTCATATTCATTTATCATTAAATTTGCACTTGTCACTCTTATATTCATCTCTCATTTAATTATATTTTACCAACTAGGTTATTAACCCGTGTATTACACGGATTTAATATAAAATATGTATTAGTTAGCAATGAAAACTTAGCAATTATAAAATAATATTTTGATATAAAATGATTAATTTACATATTAATAAATATTTTAAGTGAGAAAAATATAATTAAAAACTTTGATCATATTAAAATGATATATTACCCTTTTAATGTTTAACAATTTATATCTTTGAAATAATTGACGTTAAAAACTTCAGTTAGTATTATATTAAAACTAACTTTTATAAATCAATAATATAAAATATAATTTTTATAATTACTAAAGTTAAATTAGCTAATTTAAAAATAGAGTTAAACATAATGGATCAAAAGTGTAACTTTCTGTATCATTTTTATTATTTTACTTTATAAATAGATTAAAAAACGTTATTTGTTTATAAAAATTTCATTGTTTAAAAACTTCTTTTATAGTCTACTTTATTTTTTTAAAAAACTATTTGTTAAGATAACTTGTTTTTTACATAAATTTTGTTTTTTGAAAATAAAATATTTCTTAATTTAAAAATTTTGGTTTTAGAAAATTCCGTAATAAAAAAAATTTAAGTGTATCTTATAATAAAAAAAGATAAATAATATATTAGTTATTTATATTATAATTATTTAATAAAAGAAAATTTTATTTAATAAGAAAGAAAAGATAATAATTTAATACGAGAGAGAATTAAGTGGAATAATAAGGAATTGACAAGTGTTACTTGTGGGGTAAGAATGTGACAAGTGACAATAATGTTGTAAGGAGGTGACATATGACAAAATATTTACTCTTTTATTAGAGAGTATGTATATTTTCTTACCTATTTAATGTTAATACTTTTAAATAATTAAATTGTATACGTAAATGCAAAACTATAAAATTTGTATTCTAATAATTTATTATGATCTAATAATAATTATAAGTAGGTTTCAATTATATCTTATTTTAGACTATAATTTCATAATTACAAAAATAATACATTCCCAGCTTACGTATCAAATATGAATTTATAGTTATTAAACTTTCGAATTGTTGTTTCAATACTAAAGTATCTTCCTATACTAATAATTGATTCCAATAATGCCACATGGCATTCTCTTATTTTTTTTTAAAAAATAAATATTTATTTTTAAAATTTAATATAAAACTCACAATTAATGTTATTAATTATATACAATATTAACATAAATATAGTAAATTAATACTAATAATTAATAATGTGATAATAAATATCATCTATGTTTAATGTTATGCACACACATATTAAGAACATTTTTTTTAATTTTTAATATTATAAACATATAACTAATATAATTATTTTAGTTATCTAAATTTATAAAGACATCAGCAAAAAACTAAATAATTTTTATTTACAAACCCGTGTAATACACGGGTTTATAACCTAGTTTGTTAATACGTAGTTTAATTAGCTTACATCAAAATATTGTTTTATAATTTTTAAATTATCAATTCTAACTATTTTTTTTTGAACAACTAAACGAGTTCTCGTACCCAACAACCCACGCGTTGCGACCACAGACCGCTACCAACCCCCGAAACATTTAAAGCCGTGCGTTGGCGAGTGCCGAATCGAGGAACCGCCACACCATCTAGGAGGAAATTCACACTGAAAAAACCCCTAGCTCTCGCAGAACATTTTTTTTCTCCAGGCAAGACTCGAACCCAAGACCTCCCATTGCTGTTGGTCAAGGAGTACCACTAGGCTATAAGGCCAATGGTAGTTCTAACTATTTAATATTTTTATTTATTGCGTGTAATATACGGGTAATAACATAGTACTCCAATAAACGAGTATATTTTGTAGGCACGTGTCAGTGGGTGACATACACGAGCTTTCTGTAGCCAAACGTCCGTTTTGTTATCTCTTTCAAACGGTCTTTTCAAAGCAATGTGGGGTATATTGTGAGTACCGTCAATGGCACGATTGTATATTCGTTCATTCGAGCTAATTAATTTGATTTATTTTTTAATTTACATGTGAAACATAAAATGAAATCGTATGCCCATATTTCTAAAGTTGGAAACTGAACCTAGTCTTGTTCAAGGGTCAAATGATGAAGTGAGCATACGATACCTCTATATCTTGTTTTCTATCTTTTCTTCTTTACGTGAACCTGAAAAATGCCACTCTCCTAATATAGACTCATTGCCAACCATGTTCACGCTTTCGATGCATCCTTTTTGTTCATCAATCAGTGGGTTCCCGTAATTTATGTCTATATATAAACGTAAAATCAAGCCATTTTTTTATCACCAAACACATCAAGAGTAACTAACCACATCCAAAGGAAAACATGTGAAGGAAAAAAAAGCCAAGTGTTCCTAAGGGATCCTCCGAACACTTCATTGGGATGTTAAATTGTATATCCTACTGAAGTGTTTGGGGGAACTCTAAGGGTTACTTGACAATTAGCGAAAACAAGTGTTGGACATTGCTAGCATTATTATGTAAGTGATCTTCAAAGTGTGTTGTGTATATATGAAGTATCTAGTAATTTGATAACCAAACGAAAATTTAAAATGATAATCGTTTAATTTGCCATTTGTGAAGGTTTGATCATTGGTATACACGTATGCATGGTTAAAATTGTTGGAAACTTTAGTGAAAATTTTGGTTTTCGCTAACGAAGTTAAGATGAATGTGATATCGATGCTCCAATTTGCGTGGATTAGCGGTGCAGTTGTAGAGAATTGGTTGTCTATTCAAATTCTAGATTACTAATTCTAATAGTAATCTATGAACTGAATTAAGACTATTCAGATTACATGTTTAATTAAAATTTTAGATTAGTAACTCTCACAATAATATATGAAGTAAATCAAGACTCTTCATATTACATGTTTTGATTACATGTATTAAATCATGACATTTCATGTAGTATAAATACAAGACATTTGATGTCTTGTTAAGATGATGGAAAAAAGAATACTACATAATTTACAATAAACATACACTATATAATTTCCTGTATTTTCGAAATGTTCAACTCTCTCTTGTCTCATGTACACTAGGTTAATCACGACAAATATTGTTCTAGTTGTTGTACCCTGGGAGAGAGATGTTCGTCTTGAGAAGATGCATGTAATATGTGTTTAAGGAATATGTATTGAATATGTTCTCACGTATAATCATCTACATGTATACGCTATATCAATGAAAAATAAGTGGAAGATATAACGAGTTGAGAACTAGAGTCAAGAAATTACAAGAAGTATTATCAAAAATTTGTTGCAAACATCGTCAAGAGACTTGGTTAAAGACTTAACATCAAGCATGTTCTAGTCAAATAAGTTATTTGAAGCAGCCAACGAAGACTTGAATGAAAACAAGGTTGATATATAAATTCGTAATTTATATTATTATATTTAAGTCTTTAACCGATACTGAACTAGATTATTTCTTATGAATAACGAGCGTATCGCTATTATTGATAATTTATTATTTTGTTATAATAAAAACGTGAACTCAGTTTGTTACAAATATTATATTGTTCAAGTAACAGTTGTGTTTATGTGCGTGTTCACACTTCATTGTTCAAACCCAAGTCACAAGCATTCTAGCGTGGCTTAGTGGTACTCAAGTGTTGTGGTAGGAGTCTTACGATAGGAATCTTGTGACAAACGTGGACAATCATAGCAACAATCAGGAGTGCAAGACAACATCGACAAGCCATCTCATTTAAATAATTAATTTTAATCATTGGGAGGGGTGGCTTGCTTCATTTCTTTACCGATTTTACTTAATAAAAAACATGTATATATTCTTCTAAATTTGTGGTTATATTATGGTTTTTAGTCAAATACGAGCAACATGTAGTTTTGGTAATTTTTACTTTAGATTGCGTGGATTGGATCTCAAAACCATGGAAATGAGTTGTTCGTTTATTGGATGTTATTTGGTATAGTTTGTACTTATTTCTATAATTTTCGGATTGAACTGAAAAGTTAAATCTTTCTCCGTTTGTTAACAATCAAAATTGAGGGTTGCTAGAAACATACACTCAATGAATAATTTTGTTGATAGGTTCTTCAACATTAAAAAGAATAGATGTGAAAGGTTCCTACTAATTCCACACCAGAAATTCAAATTTCCTGTAAAATCAAATTCCAACGATTGTTTGATTTTTTTTCTGACAATGATAAAAACACTACAAGCAAACGATCATACAGCCAATTAACTTGTATTAAAATGTGTTACATTTTATTTTGGTGGATATGTTGTTAAAATGTGTTCTTTTCTATCGTTATATTCAAATAAGATCATGCTTAGAAAACAAAAGAATTAAAGGTTTTTATACGAAAACAATTTTCAGCCATAAATTTAAAATTTTAGTAATAATATTGCGTCTTAGCATATGAGAATACAACAAATAAGTGGTTTCCTTCATAACTTGTATATTTACAAAACCTAGTATATACTTTTTTATTATTTTTTTACACTCACAGAATAAATAAAATCTCAAGATAATCGGATTACATGGTGATTTGTCTTTGATAAATTTTTTAAATCGAATTTTTCATAGATACAAGAGACTTAAGGGTAACACTAATGGTTCACTTGTTTTGCTCATTCATTTTTAAGTAAATTGCCAACACGATTTTTTTGGGTGGTTAGTGTTTAATCTTGGTTTATAGATTTCATAAATTACTCATATGATCTAACCTTTTAAATATTTGTAACTCATACAATCCTTATGTTTGATTTTGAAGAGGAATAAAAGGAATGTATTTGTTACAAATGTTAAAAGTTTTGAGATCATATAGCTAATTTATGAAATGTATAAACCAAGAGTAAAATATTAACAAACAACGTTGACCATCTTGATATTTTTACCTTTTCTTTTGTATTTTACTTGCTTCCCCAATCACTTTCTCACCTAAAACCATACAACTCTATTTCATAATTTTGTTTTCAGAAAAACACTTTTTGAGTATCCACGTCCATTGAATCCTCATGGAACACCATTCTATCCATATCGATTCCAACATTTCCACTGCTAGGAAAAAAAAAAGCGACACTCGATTTTGTAGCATTAACGTTGCAAACTAGATTTTGCGACACATTTACCACAAATTTTTTTCGAGACAAAAACTCTTGTTGCAAAAGTTTTGTTATAAACTTGTGACACAAATTGTTGGCAATTTTGCTACTCATTTTATTGCGTCACGAATTGTGGTAACAAAAATCATTTTTTCTAGTAGTGTTCAAACGCTCCTAGTTTTATACCATGTTATTAATCTACCATACAGTAGACTCGTATACAAATGTGTAGACCAAGATTTTGTAAATTAGATAACGTAATGATGTGGCCCCTACCCAACTTCTGTGTAAAGCATGAGCTAAGTTAAGCTTCAGATACAACCATTATTGTTGCAACTGCCAGCTCCATACCAATCCCTTCAACCATTATTGTTGGCAAGGTACCATCGTTAAAAAAAATAAAAATTTAAAAATAATAATAATAATAATAATAATAATAATAATAATAATACGCTATTTATTATTCACTCAAATTACTACCTAAAGGTTTAACTGTTTAAGGATCAATTTACTTGGGTTAAGTTTACTATCGGAGAGCACCACTAGTGGCAGATTGTTCCAAGAATTCATCCCCTTAATCAAATTTAGGTTTTTTTTTTTTTGTATTTTTTTAGTAAGTACTCAAAAACCATATATATGTTAAACGTGGAAACACCTCAACCAATCATTATTATATGTATGTCTGGTAAAATAGAAGGGTTGGGTGAGGTTGAGTAACGGGCCAAAACGGGTTCGGGTCAGGATAATTTTTAGTCCATTTGGATAATTTAACTTTTGATATGTTATAAGTAAACAAATAGTCCATTTGGATAATTTTTAGTGATTTTCTCATCAAATATGTTATTAATCATTTATTAAATGTTTGAATCCATTGCATTTACATACTTTTTTGGTTATCCATTTTGACCCGCATTGTGTTTAAGTGCTACCCATCTCAACCCATTCAATATTATGATGTTACCCATTTCAACCCATAATACTACAATTGTTTACCCAAATCAACTCATTTCCTTTGACATGGGTAAAAATTGACACCTCTAATTATATGCATAAACCAAAATCTAGATGTTGAAACCCTTGTTATACCTACAACAAAATTCTTGAACGAACGAAGCGAGTGCCTGAATGTGGATTAGAGTTTGACTATTAATTATCTCAAGAAAAACGAAACTCTCGATTCCGGAAATTTACAAACTTGCGAAAGGTTAAACAAGCAAATTTTCCAACCTTAGCAAGATGAACGATCCCAATGAGGAGACCACACCAAATGGTCGTAGGGAAAATAAAGAAATTGGTTTAGTCGTCTAGCAAAGGAATAGAGAATTTGGTAAATTAATATCATCGCCATTATAAAGTTACGAAAGAGAACTTAGAAGAAGAAGAAAAACATTCCACATAAGGTGACGAAATCAAAGATAAAGAAAAAAAGAAGAAGAAAATTAAGGATCAACTGGCGTCTGGCAAAATGACTGGTAATTTTAGACACGGACATGTTAACATAACATGACACATACGACTTTAACATTTTCATGTTTACTCTTAATATATTTTGTGTCTAAATAACCCGCCTGCTATTCAATTGCAGCTATCTATCAATCGATACAATAGAAGGGCCAGTCAATACTAGACAGGAACGAGCCATCTACACAATCGGTTGACTAACCCTCAAAAAGACCGACTTAGTAAATACCCATTAAGACCTTTTAAGGCACGTTAAGACATGTTAATAGCCGTTAATACCAGTTAAGACTCGTTAAAACCTGTTTAAAATTTAAAATAAATAATATATCAAAATAGGTGTGTAACCGATTACTTTTTAAAAATTTCTAATTCGATCTCTAACTCTAGTTACTTAATGGATTCCTTAACAGGTTCCTTGGCAGGTCTTTAATAGGTTTTTTGCTGGTTATTTAAAGTGTTAACTGTTAAAAGGTTTCTTAAGGGGTCATTTCGTGTTTACGTGTTTTTAACGGGTTTTATTAGTGTTTGGAAAAAAAAAATACTCGATAAGGTTTCGTGTCATGCTCGTGTCTACCTATTCGTGTTTTGTGTCTTAACGTGTCGTGTCTTAACCGATAGTGTCTGACCAGTTATGATAGCCCTGACTGGCGATAGATATAATGCAGGATAAATGAAAAGACCTCGATTTCAAAATTTTTATCCAACCTCGCCACTTTTACTATAAGCAAACATAAACTTGCAAAACAAAAAAATGAGGTTGGCCTTGAAACTATTTTGTTCTCTCTTTTTTTCTAAAAAAATTGAGTAAATTATGGTTTTAGCTCATGTGGTTCAGCTAGTTTAACTATTTCAACTCAATACATCTATAAAGTTTAAATTACTAACAGTTTTTGCCCCCAACCATAGTTAGGTTTTGTAGCCAAAACCGTTAGGATAGTTAGATTTGGGGGGTCAAAACTGCTAGTTTTTTTACCCACAGGGGTTGTTTTGATAAAAGATTATAACTAGTGTTGAAATAGTTAAAACACTAAAACCATAGGAACCAAAACCGTAATTTACTCTACAAAAATATATATAGGTCTATTTTCAAAAAAAAATATTTTTAAGTTATTGTATGTGTCTTTTTTTTAATGGTAAATTATATTTTGATATCTTTAATTATAATTATAAAAGGTTACAGATTCAAGTGAGTTTGATGTCCAGTCTTGAGTAGGTTTAATTAGGTTAGAGTATTTCATTTGGGACGAAAATATTTGATTAGTTGATCGATTGAGTTAGAGTATCTTGAAAGAGCTTAAATAGACTCATCACATCCTATCGAAAATATTATTTAACCCCTTTCTTCATTCTTCATCTTGAATCATCTCATCTTTGAGTGTTTGACTGCCAACGAGCTTAATTGCGGGTTATCATCAACATAAACCAAATTCGAAGTGGAACCTAGTCATAGTGCATGTTTGGGATTCCATTCAAAAATAACTTTTTAACTTATTGACTTAATGAAAAAGTTATTAAGTTAAAAAGTTGTTTGGTAACTTAAAAAGCACTTTTAGTTTTAACTTTTTGAGCAGTGTTAAAAAGTCATTTTTAAGAAGCTATTTTATAGACTTTTTAACTTTTTATGACTAAAAAGTCATTTTTTGACCTTTTTATACACAAAAGCTAATCCAAACATATTTTTAAAAACTTCATTTCAAAAAGTAATAAGTTCATAAGCACTTTTAACAAAAAGTCATTTTAAACTTAATAAGCAATCCCAAACATGCCCATATTTAAGGGACAGGTGACTATGTGAGTATATAGTAACTTTTTCCCATGGTCCTCACCATGATTTCTTGTTTTGTATTATTATTCCTTTTTATGTGAGCATGAAAAGTATAAGAATTTTAACAAAGTCACAATTCAATCCATGTTCAAGCTTCTAATGAACCACGATAATATCTAATCTCTATATATACTTGAAACTATGTCATTTTTAATAACCTCCTGCATCACTTAACTAGCTTCAATAGAAAGAATTTGAAGTGGAAGGTTAATTGTCACTCAGAGTTCCTTCGAACACTTCATTGGGAGGCTTCGTTTAGTTTTCTGCTGAAGTGTTTGGGGGAACTCCAAGTGTCACTTGACACCAAATTACAAATCCTGGACATTTCTATATAACATGCCATAAGTGATCTAATTTGTATTTATTTTACTTCATTAGAAATTTATATTCTTTTAAACTTGTGGTTATGTTATGTTTTTAGTCAAATACAAACGACCAGGGTGAACGGTTAGCTAGGGTTAGGGAATCTTTTAGTTTCTCTTGTAATTAGATGCAAACATTGTTGGATTTAAGTATCTTTACTTGTTTGTATGTTTGATTTCGTATGGGATTCAATGATTTGCATCATATGGTTCAATTAGGTATTCATCATTTTTCAGTTTAACATTATCAAACATTGGATCTTAATTGAATCATTACTTTCAAATTGATAATTGTAATTGAGAATCTAGGTTTATCATTAGTTGGTTTTCATCAATTAATTTACAAAATCAGAATTTTTAGTTACAATTTGCTCGTTCATACGAAGTTCATGCAAATCATGTCTATGCGATTTTCTAATGAATCAAACCATAAGACTACCTAATTCTTTGCTAAACCAAAACCCGGGTGTGATTCGTTTTCACATTTGAATTACAAATCATTTACTTTTAGTTTCTTTCTTACTTACAATTGGTTTTCTTAGTTTAATTCAACAATTCTCAAGTTCAAGTTTACATTTTCTGTTTTTAGTCAATTTTGGTGATAAATCATTTTTCATTTTTAGTTTCATTCTTAGGTAATTTAGTTAAATAATCAACACAACAAAAAACACTGACCACATGCTTCTTGTGGATACGATACCCGACTTACCCTAGCTACCTAGGTTATTTAGGTTTTTGCATGACTCTAACGACCGGTCATCATTAGGTTTAGTAATTTTTGCTAAGGTTGCGAAGATTAGATCTCAAAACCATGGAAACCAAGTCATTCAGTTCTTGTACGTCATTTTGTATACTTCTATTGTAACACCCAAAACATTCGCGTGTTTACACGTAATATCAGAGTAGGTCCCAGCAAATTTTCCATTTTTCAAAAACCTTGTTTGACCTTCTTTATTTAATAACAGTAAACAAGCATCAACATGTCACATATTTTACAGTACTTAATTACATAAGTACGTTTAAACCAAGATTTAGAAAGTTTACAACAAGGTTTGTTCGTTCGATTCCCAATCTGTCTCGATCCTTACAGCCGTGTCCATCAGGGTTGACCTACGACATCACACAATAATTCACATTAGTTCATAAGAACTAAGTAAGTAAACCCCAATGGTATCTTAACCACAAAATGTAAAATACATTTTTCACAATCAATACTCGAACCGAGTCATTTCTATTTAAATCGACTCTCACAATATAACAATATCATATTATTAATCATCAACTATTGCTCACAATAGTTTAATCAATATTACACTATGGTGTTCACATTCCTGTACCTCCACCATAACTATTTGTCAGCCTTACTGACCATCTACACATTTGTAGTATCATAATTAATTCAAGTCTTAAGATGTTCACCCACCGGTACTTCCATCTAAGACAATTGCTAGCACCTCTAGCTATCCACCATTGTGGAGCCACAATTAATTCAAGTCTCAAGATGTTCACCCACCGGTACTTCCATCTAAGACAGTTGCTAGCACCTCTAGCTATCCACCATTGTGGAGCCACAATTAATTCAATCAAATTACTATGATGTTCACCCACTGGTACTTCCATCATAGAATTCCCACATTTTCATTTATCCAGGGTATTGTATTTATCATAGGTTGTTGAACTTTTATTATTCAACTTTACCCTATCACCAATGCCATATTTATCATACCATATATTCAACAACAATTCAATGTTTATTATATGATGTCATAGTTGTGGGATTACTTACCTTAATCAGATAAGATATTAGCAACTGCAGGTTCCTTTCCTGCTCTATGACTAGTGGTTTGATTTCCACTACCACCACCTAGTTGCAAAATACATATACAACTAGTTTCAACACGTATAGCACAAATAATCAAGTTCAACACACTTGACTGATTTGACTTCCTCAAAGTCAATTTATCACATAATTGACTCTATCTTACTACGTTTAGCAAGTTTTAGTCAATTATCACAATTAATCATATTTTCATGCCTCCTCAGACATTTCATCATCGGTTAATCGATGTTCATTATATTAGTTACGATCTCTAATCATTTTTATTATTCAAAATTTCATTTATGATCATAACTTTTATTAACTTTAACATCAATTCATCATAATCATCATTTAACCTATGGATCATAATCCATATTTCATTTATTATCATATTATGCTCATCCTACTAGTTATCACACCATGATATGGTTTTTCATGATAATCGGACATTATAACGGCTCAAAACAAGGCTTTGACCGCTAACAGTTCGAGTTTGTCATTCAAAATCAATCCTAACTATATCATTACGTTCAAACTCAAGATTTAATCAATATAAATCAAACCAGAAGGTTTAAAATGAACCATTACCTATTCTGGCGAATTCCAACGGATAAAAAAATGATCAGAACTTGTTTAAACGCTTCCGGATGCGATCTAAACGTCGTGAGGCCTTTAAAATGGAGATTTGATGGTTTAGAACAGAATTTTTCTTGGGTGAGGGTGGCTGGCTGCGTCGAGAGGAAGCAAGGAATGAAGATGAGGATGAAAATCTTGATTTTATGCAAGTTGCCCGACCAGACAACCCCAGGCGCATCGCCTGCGACTCGCAGCCAGTCCAGGCGTACCGCGCGGCCCGTCCCCACCTTCCAGAAGCTTTCTACACCCGCGCGCATCGCCTAGCTAAATCACGCGACCTGGGGCGTACCGCCCCAGGGCAAATTCGCCCGTTTTTCGACGGAAACTTCGTTTCGCGATTCCGGACAATCCGTAACTCCGTTTCGCGCACGGTTTTCGCCCACATTCATCGTTTTTCACATACTATCATTCCCTATTACTTTCAATCATCAAATCAACATGAATTTCTAGAACGATCACATGTGCTCTTGCCACTGATGATGTCATTCTCACATTTGTTCCAATCACAACAACCACAATCTTTCAATTATTACGATTATTTACAATATATTTATTGTTAAAAAAAACCGGTTGTTACATCTATTACTTCTATAAGGGATAACTTTACAAAAATATAACAAATTTTTCTAATTGTCTAAATTTAGTCGGCATAACTTTTTTTTTTTGTCTCAAATATGTCACTCAACTTAATATAAGTGTAAAATTCTATATAAAACCATGAAAACATGTTAATGTTATTATTCTAGATTAAAAAACCAAACTGCCATACATCCGACGCTCACCTCGATCTCATCTATATATACCTCAAACTAGGTCATTTTTAAATAACAAACCATATCATTTAACTGCACACAATGGAATGCATATGAAGGGAAATGTTTAATTGTCACTCAGAGTCCTCCGAACACTTCATTGGGATGCCTCGTTTAGTTTCCTACTGAAGTGTTTGGGGGAACTCCCAGTGCCACTTGACACTAGGAAACTACAAGTTTTGGACAATGCTTTGTAACATGCCATAAGTGATCTTCTTTGTAGTTTTTTACTCAATAAGAAACCTATATTCTTCTAGATTTGTGGTTATATTATGGTTTTTAATCAAATACGAACAACATGTAGGTTTGGTAATTTTTACTTTGATTGCATGGATTGGATCTCAAAACCATGGAAATGAGTCATTCGTTTCTTGGATGTTTCCTTGATATAGTTTGTATTATTTTCAGAATTTCCAAATTGAACCGAAAATTTTAAATCTTTCTTCTTTTGTTAACTAACAAAAGAGTTGCTAGAAGTATTCGCTCTATGTAAATAGTTTTGTTGATAGTTTTTTTCCACATAATCAATTAGCAAAGTGTTGCAACTTCATTTAAGATCTCAACATTGAAAAGAATGGATGAGAAAGGTTCCTACTAACCCCATACCATCAATTTCGAATTTCATGGTAATCAAATTCTAACGGTTGTTTGATTTTTCTTTTACTAGCAATGATAAAAACACTAGAAGCAAATGATCATGCAAACAAACTTGAGTAGTCACGTGATTAATAAAATGCGTTACATTTTATTTTGGTGAGTATGTTGTTTTTATGTGTTGTTTCCTATCGTTAATTTAAATAAGATCATGCTTAATTAAAAAAAAAAGAATTAGATGTTTTTTATTCAAACACTATTTTTAACCATAAATATTAAAAATTTTTATTATAATAATGCGTCATAGCATAAGGAATTAAGGATATAACAAATAAGTTGTTTCCTTCAGAACTTGGGCGTTTACAAAACCTAATATATCATTTTTCATTATTTTTTGACACTCACAGAATTAAAAAATGCTCAAGATAATTGGATTTAATGGTAATTTCTCTTTGATTAATTTTTAAATCGAACTTTCTATAGATACAAAAGACTCAAGGGTAAGTCTTTTGTGAAATGGTCCGCTTGGTTTGTTCTTTTCTTTTTAATCTATTTAATTTAGTGTCACCGGCCAAAGGCCTTCTTCTAGTCATAGCGGCACCCACTTGACTTCTATTATGAGAGGTGTTCGGACACTTCGAGTGTCTTTGGAAGTAATTTGCTCTTGGATGAGCAAAAATTTTCATAATAGACATAGCCTAAGAGATGGGTTTCACCTATCAGTGTAGGAGACCAGAGGTGTCCCCGTTAGACCATGTACATGCCGGAAAAAATACTAATGAAGAGTTTCGAGACACTTCTGGTTCATTGACACTTCAAAAAAAAAATCTACTTCAATTCTCATCCCGAATCACTTTCAAAACTTATCTATTTCATAAGAATTTGTTTTAGAAAACACATTTGGAGGATCTGCATCCAATGAATCCCTGATTTTTTTTGAACGGCATTTTTCTCAACGTGTGAACCACCTGATTTCCAGGCCACGTCACCAAAGGTCTAGTTACCATGACCACCGTTGAGACCCCATTTCTAACCACCCAATGAGGAAACCGCACCGGAAAACCCCCGACCTCCCATTGAATCCCTAATGGAACACCATTCTATCTTTCCCGGTTCCAGCACTTCAAACGGTTCCTACTTTTATACATTGTCATTAATCTATCATACAATAAATCTTATACAAATGTAATGTATAAAGTATTGCGTAAATTTGATCCGATGTGGTTGCTACCTATCCCTTGCGTGAAACATGAGCTAAGTTAAACACTAGATACACCGCCAGCTCCATACTAATCCCTTCAACCATTAATTTTTGGGTATTTTTCAGCCCTATCATTAAATGCTTGTTTAAAATAAATTCGATATTATTATTATTTTATGACCGTTGTTAACTATAACGGCCCATGTTTTTCTTCATGGGTGACTCATCTTGGGATCAGTTCGTTGGTTAGAATTGTTTGCACATTTGAAAAAATACCATTTATCACATGCTTACTTTATTTTTTTTATTTTTTTAAACGGCATTTGATCTCAACGTGTGAACCACTGATTTTCAGGCCACGTCATCAAGGTCTAGTTACTATGGCCTCCGTTGACACCTCACCACCACCCAAGGAGGAAACCGCACCGGAAAACCCCCGACCTCTCAAGGACCCTATTTCGCCTTGAGAGAGATTTGAACCCATAACCTTCCATTTTGAAAAGCCAAGGGGTACCGCTAGGACAAAGCCCATTTGGTGTTTACAGTGGCGAAGCTTGACCAAAACCTTATGTGACAGTTGAATACGAGAATTACGTCATCAATGACGTGAGAACATTTGATAGTTCTAGAAATCCACGTTGATTTAACAATCGTAATTATTACAGCTTGATAGTAGGTGAGAAATGATGAACGTAGGCGAAAACCATGCTCAAAACGGAGTTCTGGATTGCCCGAAATTGAAAAACGAAGAAAAATTTCCAAGTATTGGTCGAATGGGCTCGTCGCGGTACGCGGAGGTGGGCTTGAGGGTCCTCCGCGGTACGCGATGCTTGGAAAATATCTAAGATTCTCCCGAAAAGCTTTGCGGTACGCAAAGCCCAAATTGGCCTCCCCCCGCGGTACGCGACGGGTGTGGCGGTGCAATGATCTGATCTACTTCATCAGATTTCATGCAAAAATTTTTATTTCTTATCACTTCGAACTTCAGCTTCCACCAGACGAAAACTCCGGCCAAAACACTATCAAATCTCCATTTTCAAGCAATCAGAAGCCGTAGATCGCACCAGAAATCATCTCTACAAGTTCTGATCGTTGTTTTGAAGCCAGATATCCGTCAGATTAGGTAATGATCCGTTTAAACCTTCTAGTTTGATTTTGATTGATTAGATCTTGATTTTGAACGTAATGACATAGTTAGGATTGTTGATTATTGCCTAGATGATGGCTAGGATTGATTATAAACAAAGAACACGAAGTTTTAACGGTTAAATCCTTGTTTTGATCCGTTGTAATGCCCGGATTGCATGAAACCATACCTATGATTATAATGGTTTAATCCATTTGATTATAACAATGTAGGTGATTAGTTGGGTTAATCCTTGAAATGCAAGGTTAAATCCAAGTGTTTCAAACTAATCACAACCATTAACATACTCATTGGAACGATTATCTGATGTTTATGATAACAGTCAGATTAGTATGTTAAACATGGTTATTACACCTATTCTGATGCTACATTGTGATATTTCATGATAATTGGGTAATCAATAACAAGGATTAATCATTCCTAAGCCATTAAATTATCTAGAAACTGTTACAGTATCATAATCAACAACATTAACTATTTGGTTAATCTGGGATTATTCTGATTAATTAATCAAGAATGTCATCAAACTTATATTAGGAATCTAATGCAATGCAGGTTCCTACATTATCATACATTGTATGATATAATACTAAATTAAGCAATTAAATATTTAATAACGATTTGATGACTTACTAAGCAATGTCTTTGATATTGAACGTTTAGAAAGATCTAATCAGTAAACTAGAACATAAATAATTCATAAAATATAACTAAATGCAGAATCTCTTTATTATCAGTTGGGAGATATTCTGCTACCTATATATCATCAGATGAGTTTCGTACAACCCCTTTTCTTTTTACTATCTTACAAACATCGGGGTAACTCTGCAAACTGTTTTCTGAACATATGATATGCATCACTGATATCTGTGTGATTTCATGTGACTTTTGTGTGATTTCATGGGATTTTGCCGTTAGTAACTCTATCACTGTATCAAAAGTCCTCATCTCGTGAACTGTATCTAGTGAACCCATGTGAGGCCGAACAGGAACCATCGATAGTACTATTGACTGACAACCATTTGCTGGGAGGATTGCATCTCCCCTTGTGTGAATGTTTGGCACCTGTTTCCAAAACACTTTCTTAATGTTAGTGATAGACATTAAGATCATGAGGCACTAAGATATTTACCGACAGGTAGTATCTTCATGAACGTACAACTGTCCGAAAGGAACTAGATACGGGTCCCATGGTTTTCCGGAACTGAACTTTTTAAGAATTTACATTTCATATCATATTGTT
Source organism: Mikania micrantha (assembly GCA_009363875.1). Classification (NCBI taxonomy): domain Eukaryota; kingdom Viridiplantae; phylum Streptophyta; class Magnoliopsida; order Asterales; family Asteraceae; genus Mikania; species Mikania micrantha. The sequence continues at coordinate 54,602,658 of CM018689.1, forward strand.
TAAATAAATTGTCGAACTCACCAGCTTTGTGCTGACGGTTTAAATTCAACATTTTTGCAGGACAACAATGACGACACGGTAAGGATGCACATCACACTTTTGTAATTAAGGGATATTAGATTGTGTACTAAATTAAGCTGTAATGTTGATGTATTTACGAAACCCTTGTAATATATTTATTTTAAGTGAATCTGTGTGCTGTGATATCGGTTCAAGTAAGTCACACCTCATCTCTGAGACATCACCACTATGCTTTCGCAACCATATCAGAGTATATAGTGACATCATCACAGGTGACGAGAGGTGAGAGTGTGACACCTTAGGCAAGTTCGTCAACAACACTATCATGGGCAAGTTCGTTAAGTTATGGATATGCTTGTTGTTACAGTCAGTGGATATCATTGATTCATTGATAAGAGATATTTAATTTTATCAAGCTAATATGGCTCCAAGGTAAAATAGCCTTGATAAATAATGGCAAAACAAAATAATTAGTTAGAATATTTAATGGTAACTAGTCTTTATAAAATAAAAAATGGGAAGTACATAAAAAAACCCCTACAAAATATATAAAGTGAGAGACTTAAAAATACAAATATTCATCACAATAATACTTGTGAAAAAGACTCACTTGATCTCGGATGTGATGACTGAATGATTAGTGTGTAAAATTTGAGTGATGGCAAACTTCAATTAAGCTCGCTTTGAAGCTAATGGAGCAGGACTAGCTAGGAACAACTTTCATATTTTAAATAGGGTATAAACAAATTAAGTCGTCTATCTAGCTAGTTGGGATCAAATTGATAAGAAGCTCGAACAAGGTAGTCGAGCCTAAAGCAGTTCGAGCTTGAGCTCAAAAATATGACTCGTTTAGCTATTAAGCTCTAGCACAAGCTTAACATATCAAGCTAGAGCTGACTCGCGAACTTAAACAAACTTTTTATATATATGATTTTTATATATTATATTAAATGTGTGTGTATAATTTATAAATTTATATAAAATTATGACAAATATATTTAAATCATATATTTTATGTTATATTTGAAATTAAGTATAATTATAAATATATATAAATCTTAAATACATAATACAAATGAATAAATTAAATAATTAAACAAAAAAACGAGTCGAACCAAACTTGATTTTGAAAACTTTCTAGCAAGCCAAACTCGAGCTCCTTTTAGTCAAGCTCGAGCCTTAACGAAACCCAAACTCGGTTTAATTCGACTCATTTACATCCGTACATTATTGAAAATTGGAGCAATATGGGCATTTTTTTTATCTTTTAACAAAATATAAAATTATTGAAAATTAACCAGTAGGTCTCCGGTCCTAATGGTACCAAGGTGCAATCCCTAAAATATATGTTTGTGGATTTTATTCTTATAGTGTACAAAGTCGGAAAATTTTGTTAGTTAAATAAAAAACAAAAAGTAGGTCTCCAGTCGGCTAAATTGCTGAAAGGTGTCAGGTTCTCTAAATATGTTAAATTAATAAGTTTTAAAGGTGTCACATGTTTACTTTATCTTTGTTTTTAGCGACAACTACAATAGTTTTTTATTGAAGAATTTAGTTGGTAATTAACGATGCTAATTAATTTATGACATTTTTAAATTTCATGATATTTGATATACAAGGCCGGCCTTAGAGAGGGGCGAGGTGGGCGACCGTCCTGGGCCTGACATTTTAGAGGCCCGAAATTTTAAATTTTTTATATATTATATAAAAAATATATAAATAACCATCTAAAAACACATAATTTAAAGGGTACAAAAAGTAATTTTCTTTAAAATATAAGAAGTTACTTTCAATCCCTTTAAACTAGAGGTGTTCATCAGTTCAGTTAATGGTTTATTTGGTATAGTTTAATTGGTTTTCAATTTCTTTTCCTATCCAAAAATCGAACCGAATTCTAGAAGTGGTTTAGTTCGGTTTCACTTAAAAATGAACAAATCGAATAAACCAATTAAAAACAAATAAGCCGGTTAAAAATTGAATAAACCGATCTGAATAAACTGAATTCAGTCAAATAAACTGGTTAAAAACGAACAAACCGAATTCTACATTATATATTATTAATAAGATAATAAATTTAAATCCGAATTCGGTTTAATCGGTTAATTAAACAAACCGAATTCAAAAAAAAATTGTAACGAAAACTGAACCAAAAACCGAAATTCAGATACGGTTAGGAACCGAATTCGGAATTCAGATACAGTTAGAAACCTAACCGAATTTGGTTCGGGTTTTTTCAGTTACAAATGCGGTTCGATTATGTGCACCTCAATTCTCAAGACCGCCCAAAAAGGGCCCATTTTTTTCTCGCCCCAGGTCCCGGAATATTTTTTCATTCTCGGGGCCGGCTCTGTTGATATATTAACAGTTTCTTCTATATTTAATATATATTTTTTGGTTATGAAAAAAATAAATTAATATAGAAGAAACTGTATCTTGTATCTTGTATTTATGACATTGAGGATATAAGAAATAAATGTTTTCCTTGTGTAACATCACTGTATTTTGGGTTGTCCGTACATGTGTAATTGTATTGATAAAACCCGATATGATAATTGATAATTGCTATGAATTACTTGATGTTAATACTATTGGTATACATACTGAGAACATATGATTTTGAGCATGAACCCTGGGAAGTTTAGTTGAAACACAACTAAATAGAACTGGAAAATTTATTGCCGTTGAATTAACATGATATGAATCGTGGATTTGGAATGGTAGTGGTATAGGATTCTATAACCAAAGATAGGCAAGGATATAATCATGGTCTATCGAAGAGGTGCTGGGATGGCGGCTGAGGCAGTTGCGACTGACCTCTACATATGCCCTATACATAAACCATCTTCGGTTTATCATAATTATATCAGTGTTGAGGCTTTGGTGAGGAGAATCCGAGGTTTTGGTTTGGAATGGAAAGGATTTCTGAGTTTGTTATGGTACAGTTACTAAACATAATCAAGGACACATGGTCATGGTTTATCGAAATGGTGGTGGGACAGTGGCTGCCTACTCCTACATACGCCCTATACATAAGCTTATTTCGGTCTATCATGGATGTGTCAGTGATATGGTTTAGTGGGATTCGGATTGGGAGATTATAATAATCAAGATAATAAAATAATGAAAGCATTATTGAAAATGAATACGCGATTGTAAGGTTTCGAATTCCTTATAACTCATTTATCAACGTCGGTGGTCTCACACGCGGATGACTCCTATTTGAAAAAATTTCTCACTCAAACGTACGCAGCCAATGTCAATTTGTTTGTGTACGTGTTAAGAAAACAGACGTTTTTATTTCAATAGGCATACATTCCTTTTACACAAATAGGTTTTTGTTGCTACATTCGATGTGGGAATTATTTACTCATTCACCACATAATTGTTCTTTTATAGTAAATATTATTGTTTCTTAACTTTGTTACTTGATATTGATTTGGGTTTCTTATATTGTTTTTTTATTTTTTTCTTTTCTCCTTCAAATTTCTTATATTTTTATTATAAGCAAATTTATTAAAATCTTTATACCATAACATACAACATATTTTGCTGTTTAAATGTGTTTATATTAGGGTTACTAGCATGCTCTGTCATTCAATCCTTATACCCGGTTTTGTGCCTAACATACCAATAACGTGATTTTTTTTTTACTTTTAGGCTTTTTTGGTTTTTTTTTTCTTTTTGGTTTTTTCTTTCATTGTTTTTTAAGATTATTTTATTTGCGTATCAAAAATTAAAATTAAAATCCACACATCAGAAGAAATGAAAACATATAACTTGGCAAGTATTCATCATATATAAAACTATATTGTTATCATTGTATACTTTTGCAAGAATGGAAACTGTGATTAATAAAAGAACCAATCATTTTCTTCCAGTTTTTGAACTCGGGCTCTCAACCTATGTTTATATCTTCATTTTTGTCTACATAACCGATTCATCATAACCTCGTATTTTTTTAAATGTTATCATCGTTTCATAACGTTTGAGTTTTAGTTGTAACGGCCCGCTGCAGAGCGCGGGTAACATTACTAGTATAACTTAAACGCGAATATTATTTCAGAAATATTAACTTAATAGTGTATTCGCGTGGGTGACGATTCACATGACTATAATTATTAGGAATAATATCCTGAAACGATATTCCATAAATCGTAAATCGAATCGAAAAGCGATACGAACGACGGATTCGAAAAGAAGATGATCTTTATGAATACGTACGTAAGTAACGAGTTTCGATGAGATAACGAAATAATATCTAACGATATTAAAATAAGAAAAGGGATTTAAAAACGTTTATTAGGAATTACAACATAAGACAAATTTGAGCAAATCATTTTATTACATAAACGAGTTAACGAAAGCTAAATGAAATTATTTTACGAAACAACTTAATTAAAATCTTTTTATTAAACGAAATAGGATCATTTAAACATCTTATGTTTTAAACATGTTTACGAGCAAAATCGAGCATTTAATAATTTTTAACGTGAAATAAACGAGACCGAGCACGCGGGAAGAACCGGGGTATAAAAACCCATCCTTCCTTCTTCTTCTTCATTTTGCAAGAACTCTCTCTCTCTCTCTACACCATAATTTTCGTCACTTTCCCTCTCTCTAACTTCTCTCTACAAGATCTCCTTCGTTTCTCAACGGATTTACAAAATCTTGGTTCCAAATCGGTCATATAACTGAGTAGAAAATCACAAAGATTTCAAGCGTTTGATCGGGTCTTGAAGGTATGTAGAGCATATTACTTTCGGTTTCTCACTCTAAAATAATCGGTTGCATTTTCTTGTTTGTAAGTCGATTTAACCAAGCTCTAAACCCTAACACGAACCTGTATAAACTGGAAACAACGTGTACAATGAGTCTATAACAGATTAGGGTCGATGATGATGTTGATGAGGCTGGGTTCGTGACAGAAAGGAGGCGGCCGAACCTCCTTTGAGCTGAAAAGAAATGGCCGAACCTATGGGTTTTTCCTGGCCTAGCCAAACCCATGAACCCATGAACCAGCAACGAACCTAGGCCATCACGAACCTGTTGGGGCGAACCTTGCATGGCCACCAAACTTGAGAAACTCCTGCTGCGAACCTGCTCCAACCGAAGCTTTCTCCACGAACCTATCTGAGCTGGAGTTGGCCGAACCTGCTCCAGCCGAAGCTCCTACCTTGGCCGAACCCTTGCTGGGCAAACCTGAGCCACAAACCTGTTGTAGCGAGCCTGCTTTTTTGACCGAACCTTAGCACCTAACCGAACCTATGGCTGCTATGAACCAGGGATTTACAAACCTGATGATGGCAAACCATAAAGGTCGAACCTAAGATGTAAATGGACCGAGGTTCGCTGGAACTAGTGTTGCCAAACATGAACTTCTTTTGAAACTAAGGAAAGGGACTCACACCCCTCATCAAATTAGGGTTGAACCAAAGAACTTGAAGCTTAGTACAACCATGCATGCATGAAGGTTTAAGAACCACCGCCTTTTTCCTTAATAACATAAGCCTGGAATTATGAGATTTTACATAATGTGAGTATTTGATGAGAATAATTTAAATATAAACTCTTTAAACTTAAATTAGGTTTTAATAACTTAAATCATGGTGGGCAATTAAATAAATCATGCATGTATGAATGGATGTGTTGATGATGAAGGTTATCACTTTCTAGCATACATATATATAGGGGTGCCCACGAGATTTCACTATTGGTTTATCATCACTATATAAGTAAAACCAACGAGTTTAAATTATAGTTTGACGATAATGATTTCCTTAGCAACAAGTATCACTTTAACTTAGAATAAATGAACTAAGTTAACGAAACACTTAACGATTGAAAGTAAACACTCATGGACATTTAATTGAAATGAAATGTTTATACTTATGAACACGAACATACGATAATTCCAAGTTGATTGAGTTGATTTTGATTTCTCTTACGTGAGCGCGCATTTTACAAGAACACTGAATCTAAAGCATTCAGATGAGTTCTTATAACCTACTTTTTAAAGCATTTTGTTTTCAAACTCGGAGGTGGAACATGTATACCAAAGTTAAAATATTATTTTAATAACTCATGGGTGACACCTGGATTATCAATATAATATTCATACTATTGAATTATTATCGATTATGGATTATTACGGTTGATCACATATTCCGTGAGTCATTGTTGGTTGAGTTGACTTCGGTCATCCGCAATGATTGAGTTACTGTTGGTGAGTTGACTAACGTCCTCCTTAGTGATTCCACTGTTGGTTGAGTTGACTGCGGTCCTCCGCAGTGCATGTATTGACACTATTAGGAGTATCGTTGGTTGAGTTGACTGAGGTCCTTCGCGATGATTCTGCCGTTGATTGAGTTGACTGAGGTCCTACGCGGTAACTTATATTGAGATAATTATGGTGATTATTGATTGAATTGTGATTGACTGAGATTGGTTGAATATATGTGGTTGATTATTCGTGATTATTTGAATTATGTGATTGTTGTGTTTGTGTTTGTGTTTGTGTTTGTGTGTTAGCAGTGTTGGATTAACTCGCAGGTGCACATGTGGATTTTCTCGGAAAATTAGAAACTTTCATAACCATTTTATAAACATTTTTGGAAGCATAAAAACTTATTATTACTCACCAACTACTTCGTAGTTGACACTTGATTTTTTACATGTTTCAGGGAATGAGAAGAAGTAGGTAGAGCAGGATAGCTCTACATCTTTTGGACATCATCAGTTAAAGTCTTGGACTTAGCTAAAATAACTGAAATTCTGAAGACTAGAGTTTAGTTAGTTTAGCTAAATCTTTTGTGTAATTGATGTAACTATCTCATGATGAGCATGATTTTTGATGTAATTAATTTGGTTGAATTAATTGATATGTGATGATTTACTTAAAAAAAACGATTATTTACAATATATTTACAATATATTTATTATTAAAAAAAAACGGTTGTTACAAATCTCCCCTCCTTACAAAGGTTTCGTCCCCGAAACCGATTAAACCTCAAAAAGGAAAGGATAATACTTCATCATTTCATTTTCTGACTCCCAAGTGGCCTCAGAACCTTTTCTATTTTTCCACTGAACCTTCACCTGACTCCATGATTTATTTCTAAGTTGCTTGACTTTTCGGTCAAGTATTGCCACTGGCTTTTCCACATAATTTAATTTGTCATCAATTTCTATATCTTCCAATGGTACGTATGCAGATTCATCTGCTAAACATTTTCGTAAGTAAGAAACGTGGAACGTATTATGAATTCCACTTAACTCCTCAGGTAGCTCTAGGCGATAAGCAACTTCACCAACACGAGCTATGATTTTAAATGGTCCAATAAAGCGTGGACCTAGCTTTCCCCTCTTACGAAAACGTATAACACCTTTCCACGGTGAGACTTTTAACAACACAAAATCTCCTACCTGGAATTCAATGGGCCTTCTACGCTTATCAGCATATGATTTCTGACAGTCCTGAGCCGCTTTCAGATGGGCACGGATCTGATCTATCCGTTCATTGGTAGCTTTAACTACACTTTTGTGTGCGAGTTCACGCTGCCCAACTTCTCCCCAACAAACGGGAGTTCGACATTTCCTCCCATAGAGCATCTCATAAGGAGGCATTCCAATGCTGGAATGATAACTGTTATTATACGAGAACTCCGCCAAAGGTAGGTAATCATCCCAACTACCGCCAAAGTCAATAATGCACGCTCGTAACATATCCTCCAGGGTCTGAATGGTTCTTTCACTTTGTCCATCAGTCTGAGGATGATACGCAGTGCTTAACAACAATTTTGTTCCTAATTCCTCCTGAAAATTTCTCCAGAATCGAGAGGTGAATCTAGTATCCCGATCAGAGACAATAGTTACAGGCACACCATGACGAGACACCACCTCTCGTACATATATTTCAGCCATTTTATCAGAAGAATAGGTTTCTCGAATGGGCAAGAAATGAGCACTCTTTGTCAACCTATCCACAATGACCCAAATCGTATCAAACCCCTTCCTTGTCTTAGGAAGTTTAGTAATCAGGTCCATTGTGATATGCTCCCATTTCCACATAGGAATTTCCAATGGTTGTAATTTTCCATAAGGTTTCTGGTGCTCTGCCTTTACTTGCATACAAGTCAGACACTTCGCCACATGTTTAACAACATCTCGTTTCATACCTGGCCACCAATAGTTTACCCGAAGATCACAATACATTTTGGTAGCCCCAGGATGAATTGAGTACTTTGACTTGTGTGCTTCTTCTAACAATGCAGATTTAAGTGGACAAGTGGGAGGTATCCACACTCGACCCCACCTAGTCTTTAAACCACGACTATCTTCATCAAGATTATGAGCTTGCCCTTTTATCCTGTCACGTTTCCAATTTTCTTCCTTCAAAGCTTCAGTCTGAGCTTCCTTGATATGCTCAATTAGGCCTGAAGTAATCACAAGCTGCATAGCTTTCACTTTGATTGGTTCACATTCTTCTTTTCTACTCAAGGCATCCGCCACCACATTCGCTTTACCGGGATGATAAAGAATTTCACAATCATAGTCTTTGAGTAACTCCAGCCATCGTCTTTGCCTCATGTTCAATTCCTTCTGAGTGAAGAAATATTTCAAACTCTTATGGTCAGTGTAAATAGTACACTTTACACCATACAAATAATGCCTCCAGAGTTTTAAGGCAAACACGACTGCTGCGAGTTCCAAATCATGTATAGGATAATTGCTCTCGTGGGGTTTTAATTGTCTTGAGGCATAGGCAATCACCTTGCCTCGTTGCATAAGAACACAACCCAGACCAACATAAGAAGCATCAGAATAAACCACAAAATCATCAGGTCCATCCGGTAATGTCAATACCGGTGCCTGAGTTAATTTTGACTTTAACTCTTGGAATGCTTTCTCTTGATCCTCACCCCACACAAACTTAACATTCTTTCTTGTAAGTTTAGTTAGAGATGAAGCAATCTTGGCAAAATCTTGAATGAATCTACGATAATAACCAGCTAAGCCAAGAAAACTTCTGACATCAGTTGGATTTTTGGGTAGACTCCAATTGGCCACCGCTTGAATTTTAGAAGGATCAACAAGAATGCCATCTGCATTTATCACATGCCCAAGAAACTGAACTTCGTGCAGCCAGAAGGCGCATTTAGAAAATTTGGCATATAGCTTCTCCCTACGGAGAGTTTCAAGTACCTCCCGTAAATGACAAGCATGATCACCTTCATTTTTGGAATAAACCAAAATATCATCAATAAAGACAATAACAGATCGATCTAACATAGGACGACACACCCGATTCATCAAATCCATGAATGCCGCTGGTGCATTAGTCAGCCCAAAAGACATGACAAGAAATTCATAATGACCGTATCGGGTTCGAAATGCTGTTTTAGGAATATCTTCCTCCCTAACTTTAATTTGATGGTAACCCGACCGAAGGTCAATTTTAGAGAACCAAGAAGCCCCTTGTAACTGATCAAAAAGATCATCGATCCGAGGCAAAGGATATTTGTTTTTCACTGTCACTTTATTAAGTTCTCGATAATCAATGCACATACGAAGACTTCCGTCCTTCTTTTTAACAAAAAGAACAGGAGCACCCCAAGGCGAGATGCTTGGCCGAATAAAACCTTTATCAAGAAGATCCTGCAATTGAGTCATCAACTCATGCAATTCAGATGGTGCTAAACGATAAGGAGCTTTTGCTATAGGCTTGGCACCGGGAATAAGATCGATTCTAAACTCAACATCTCTATCAGAGGGGATTCCCGGTAAATCATCCGGAAAGACATCAGGAAAATCCCTAACAATCGGGACCTCCTCCAATTCCTTTACTGGCTTCTCAGCATTGCTGACATAAGCTAAGAAGGATTGGCCCCCATGATTCATATACTTCATGGCCTTGACCAAAGAACACAAAACAACCCCTCCACGTTTTTCTCCTTGAATGGATAATTCATAACCACTCGGGGTTACCAATTGTATCACTTTGCGATTGCAAATAATATTGGCTTTATAAAAAGATAGCCAATCCATACCAATAACAACATCAAACTCTCCCAAAACCATGGGTATTAAGTCAACAACATAATCCTCGTTATTGATCGTAAGCTTACAGTTTCGATAAATATCATACACAAGAAAACTTTTAGAATCAGCAACCTCTACTTCTAATGGTACATGCAACTTTTCTAAAACGAATGATGGATGTTGCACAAATTTTATAGACACAAAAGATCGATTGGCTCCAGAATCAAATAACACATAAGCAGGTATTGAATTAACAGAGAAAGTACCTGTCACTACATCAGATGTGACTTTAGCCTCCTCTGCAGAAATCTGGAAAGCTCTTCCCTTTGGTTTGGGCGCTTCCGGTTTCTTTCCAAAGCCTTGAGATTTAAACGATCGACTATCATCACTCATTGGTGTTGTCCTCTTAAGTTCGGGGCACTCATTCCTCCTATGTCCATGCTTATAACAATTGTAGCACAGACTAGGAGAACTCAAACAGTGGGTTGCCAAATGTCCTGGTTTCCCACATTTGTAACAGACAATAGGTCTAGCACGACATTCACCTGCGTGCATCTTCCCACAATTGGGACAAGGTTTGATAACGACAGGCTTTTTAAACAATTTGACAAACTTTGCCTTTTTGGATGAACCTGTGTCTGCTTCCGCCTTTCGTTTATCTCCCCGATCTTCTTGTCGTTTCAATTCCAACTCTCGTTCCCGAGCACAGTTAATCAACTCATTAAGTGTCTCACACTTAGAAGGCGTGAGAAACTCCCGGTACTTTGTATTCAACATGTTATGATACCGATTTATCCACATTCTTTCAGTTCGAAGAAGATCCGGACAAAATTTCGCTTTATCGAAGAAAATGGCAGTGATGGTATCAATACTTTCATCTTTCTGTTGCAGATGAAGAAATTCCTCAGTAATACGATCAATGGCGGCTTGAGGACAAAACCGCTTCAAGAAAAGTTCTTTAAACTGGGCCCACGTCAGCCCTTTTATTCCATCTCTGCCTTTTTCCTTCCTCAATAACTCCCACCAGTCTTTGGCACGATCTTTCAATTGATTGCCAGCAAACATGACCTCATCAGCCGGGTCACAATGACTAGTTTCAAACGTACTCTCAATATCAGATATCCAACGCTGGCTAATCAAGGGATCTACCTCCCCTTTAAATTCAGCCGGCTTACACGCCATAAATTCTTTAAAAGTGGTCGTCTTAGAAGATTGTTTCATTCCCACTCCGGCCTCAAAATCAGCCAACTCTTGATGAAGGAAGTCTTTTAATGACGCCTTAATTTCTTCAATATATGTGGGCAAAGCAGCTTCAAAAGCCTTCGCCACCTCTTCCTTCACCAATACTTGAGTTTCAGTGAGTTCCACCTTCTCACTGCTACTACTTCCACCATCGTTATTTTCATCAGCCATTCGTGGCTGTAATCATAACATCAGACAGTCAGTCTTATATATACTCAATACTCAATTAATCTGTACTTATACAGTATGTAATCACCTTACCTCATATTCAAAATTATGATACAATCTGACTTAGTTAAGGATACGGCTATGCCTTAAACATCTCCTTATACTGGCCAGGCATAATAACATGTTTACCACACCGTCGTGCCCTTAACTTCATCATTTCATTTCATAATTGAGAAGTTCGGTTCACACAATTTATACACACAACAATGTGTACATATGAAATTCAATACACAATTACTGACCTTATACCTCCGGCTTAATGATCGAGACTGGAATCGAACGTTTACTCACATATCAAGAGCATGAGATTTGAGTTCAAGTGTGTTTCCAACACTTGAATCCCTCAAACCATTGCTCTGATACCAACTTGTAACACCCAAAACATTCGCGTGTTTACACGTAATATCAGAGTAGGTCCCAGCAAATTTTTCATTTTTCAAAAACCTTGTTTGACCTTCTTTATTTAATAACAGTAAACAAGCATCAACATGTCACATATTTTACAGTACTTAATTACATAAGTACATTTAAACCAAGATTTAGAAAGTTTACAACAAGGTTTGTTCGTTCGATTCCCAATCTTTCTCGATCCTTACAGCCGTGTCCATCAGGGTTGACCTACGACATCACACAATAATTCACATTAGTTCATAAGAACTAAGTAAGTAAACCCCAATGGTATCTCAACCACAAAATGTAAAATACATTTTTCACAATCAATACTCGAACCGAGTCATTTCTATTTAAATCGACTCTCACAATATAACAATATCATATTATTAATCATCAACTATTGCTCACAATAGTTTAATCAATATTACACTATGGTGTTCACATTCCTGTACCTCCACCATAGCTATTTGTCAGCCTTACTGACCATCTACACATTTGTAGTATCATAATTAATTCAAGTCTTAAGATGTTCACCCACCGGTACTTCCATCTAAGACAATTGCTAGCACCTCTAGCTATCCACCATTGTGGAGCCACAATTAATTCAAGTCTCAAGATGTTCACCCACCGGTACTTCCATCTAAGACAGTTGCTAGCACCTCTAGCTATCCACCATTGTGGAGCCACAATTAATTCAATCAAATTACTATGATGTTCACCCACTGGTACTTCCATCATAGAATTTCCACATTTTCATTTATCCAGGGTATTGGATTTATCATAGGTTGTTGAACTTTTATTATTCAACTTTACCCTATCACCAATGCCATATTTATCATACCATATATTCAACAACAATTCAATGTTTATTATATGATGTCATAGTTGTGGGATTACTTACCTTAATCAGATAAGATATTAGCAACTGCAGGTTCCTTTCCTGCTCTATGACTAGTGGTTTGATTTCCACTACCACCACCTAGTTGCAAAATACATATACAACTAGTTTCAACACGTATAGCACAAATAATCAAGTTCAACACACTTGACTGATTTGACTTCCTCAAAGTCAATTTATCACATAATTGACTCTATCTTACTACGTTTAGCAAGTTTTAGTCAATTATCACAATTAATCATATTTTCATGCCTCCTCAGACATTTCATCGGTTAATCGATGTTCATTATATTAGTTACGATCTCTAATCATTTTTATTATTCAAAATTTCATTTATGATCATAACTTTTATTAACTTTAACATCAATTCATCATAATCATCATTTAACCTATGGATCATAATCCATATTTCATTTATTATCATATTATGCTCATCCTACTAGTTATCACACCATGATATGGTTTCATGATAATCGGACATTATAACGGCTCAAAACAAGGCTTTGACCGCTAACAGTTCGAGTTTGTCATTCAAAATCAATCCTAACTATATCATTACGTTCAAACTCAAGATTTAATCAATATAAATCAAACCAGAAGGTTTAAAATGAACCATTACCTATTCTGGCGAATTCCAACGGATAAAAAAATGATCAGAACTTGTTTTAACGCTTCCGGATGCGATCTAAACGTCGTGAGGCCTTTAAAATGGAGATTTGATGGTTTAGAACAGAATTTTTCGTGGGTGAGGGTGGCTGGCGTCGAGAGGAAGCAAGGAATGAAGATGAGGATGAAAATCTTGATTTTTATGCAAGTTGCCCGACCAGACAACCCCAGGCGCATCGCCTGGCGACTCGCAGCCAGTCCAGGCGTACCGCGCGGCCCGTCCCCACCTTCCAGAAGCTTTCTACACCCGCGCGCATCGCCTAGCTAAATCACGCGACCTGGGGCGTACCGCCCCAGGGCAAATTCGCCCGTTTTTCGACGGAAACTTCGTTTCGCGATTCCGGACAATCCGTAACTCCGTTTCGCGCACGGTTTTCGCCCACATTCATCGTTTTTCACATACTATCATTCCCTATTACTTTCAATCATCAAATCAACATGAATTTCTAGAACGATCACATGTGCTCTTGCCACTGATGATGTCATTCTCACATTTGTTCCAATCACAACAACCACAATCTTTCAATTAACGATTATTTACAATATATTTATTGTTAAAAAAAACCGGTTGTTACATCTATTACTTCTATAAGGGATAACTTTACAAAAAATATAACAAATTTTTCTAATTGTCTAAATTTAGTCGGCATAACTTTTTTTTTTGTCTCAAATATGTCACTCAACTTAATATAAGTGTAATAATTCTATATAAAACCATGAATAACATGTTAATGTTATTATTCTAGATTAAAAAAACCAAACTGCCATACATCCGACGCTCACCTCGATCTCATCTATATATACCTCAAACTAGGTCATTTTTTAAATAACAAACCATATCATTTAACTGCACACAATGGAATGCATATGAAGGGAAATGTTTAATTGTCACTCAGAGATCCTCCGAACACTTCATTGGGATGCCTCGTTTAGTTTCCTACTGAAGTGTTTGGGGGAACTCCAAGTGCCACTTGACACTAGGAAACTACAAGTTTTGGACAATGCTTTGTAACATGCCATAAGTGATCTTCTTTGTAGTTTTTTACTCAATAAGAAACCTATATTCTTCTAGATTTGTGGTTATATTATGGTTTTTAATCAAATACGAACAACATGTAGGTTTGGTAATTTTTACTTTGATTGCATGGATTGGATCTCAAAACCATGGAAATGAGTCATTCGTTTCTTGGATGTTATTTGATATAGTTTGTATTATTTTCAGAATTTCCAAATTGAACCGAAAATTTAAATCTTTCTTCTTTTGTTAACTAACAAAAGAGTTGCTAGAAGTATTCGCTCTATGTATAGTTTTGTTGATAGTTTCTTCCACATAATCAATTAGCAAAGTGTTGCAACTTCATTTAAGATCTCAACATTGAAAAGAATGGATGAGAAAGGTTCCTACTAACCCCATACCATCAATTCGAATTTCATGGTAATCAAATTCTAACGGTTGTTTGATTTTTCTTCTAGCAATGATAAAAACACTAGAAGCAAATGATCATGCAAACAAACTTGAGTAGTCACGTGATTAATAAAATGCGTTACATTTTATTTTGGTGAGTATGTTGTTTTTATGTGTTGTTTCCTATCGTTAATTTAAATAAGATCATGCTTAGGGAAAAAAAAAAAGAATTAGATGTTTTTTATTCAAACACTATTTTTAACCATAAATATTAAAAATTTTATTAATAATAATGCGTCATAGCATAAGGAATTAAGGATATAACAAATAAGTTGTTTCCTTCAGAACTTGGGCGTTTACAAAACCTAATATATCATTTTTCATTATTTTTTACACTCACAGAATTAAAAAATGCTCAAGATAATTGGATTTAATGGTAATTTCTCTTTGATTAATTTTTTAAATCGAACTTTCTATAGATACAAAAGACTCAAGGGTAACTCTTTTGTGAAATGGTCCGCTTGGTTTGTTCTTTTCTTTTTTAATCTATTTAATTTGTCACCGGCCAAAGGCCTTCTTCTAGTCCAGCGGCACCCACTTGACTTCTATTATGAGAGGTGTTGGTTTCGAGTGTCTTTGGAAGTAATTTGCTCTTGGATGAGCAAAAATTTTCATAATAGACATAGCCTAAGAGATGGGTTTCACCTAAGCAGTGTAGGAGACCAGAGGTGTCCCCGTTAGACCATGTACATTACCGGAAAAAATACTAATGAAGAGAGGCTTCGAGACACTTCTGGTTCATTGTTGTTCAAAAAAAAAATCTACTTCAATTCTCATCCCGAATCACTTTCAAAACTCACTCTATTTCATAATTTTGTTTTAGAAAACACATTTGGAGGATCTGCATCCAATGAATCCCTGATTTTTTTTGAACGGCATTTGATCTCAACGTGTGAACCACTGATTTCCAGGCCACGTCACCAAGGTCTAGTTACCATGACCACCGTTGAGACCCCACAACCACCCCAGGAGGAAACCGCACCGGAAAACCCCCGACCTCCCATTGAATCCCTAATGGAACACCATTCTATCTTTCCCGGTTCCAGCACTTCAAACGCTCCTACTTTTATACATTGTCATTAATCTATCATACAATAAAATCTTATACAAATGTAATGTATAAAGTAAGATTGCGTAAATTTGATCCGATGTGGTTGCTACCTATCCCTTGCGTGAAACATGAGCTAAGTTAAACACTAGATACACCGCCAGCTCCATACTAATCCCTTCAACCATTATTGTTGGAAATGTACCATCGCTAATTAAATTAAAAATATAAAAATAAAAAGGACGCTATTATTATTCACTCAAACCACTACGTAAAGGTTTAAGGATCAATTTACATGGGTTTACTCTCGGTGAGGACCACTGGTGGCAGATTGTTTCAAGAAATCATCCCATTTATCAAATTTTATGTTTTTTTTTTAATTTATTTTTTTAATAAGTACTCAAAATTATGTGTGTTACTTAAATGTGGCAATTTACACCCAAAACAAAAGAAATTGGTTGATTTTGGTAAACAATTGTTGTATAATTAGTTGAAATGACCAAGGTTGCAAAAGTCGTTAGGCGCTCCTAGGTCGGAATAGCTCCTTGGAGCGAGTAATCGGAGAGTACTCGGCCCTAGGCTCGAGTACTCGGGTAATACTCAGAAAGTACTCGGCCTTGGAGGCCGACTTTTGCAACAGTGGAAATGACTAACATCATAATATAAAATGAGTTGAGATGTGTAACACTTTAATACAATATTGATCAAGATGAATAATCTAAAAACTACGTGAATGCAATGGATTCAAACGTTTAAAAATGATTAATATCATATTTAATGAGGAAATCACTAAAAATTATCCTAATTAACTATTTGTTTAATTATAACACATTTTAAATTAACCTAATGAACTATTTGCTTGTAACCTTTTCTGATTCACACTCATCCTAACCTAAATCTGTTTTGACCCGATACCCAACCCAACCCGTCTATTTTACTAGACATAGTATTACTTGATGATGAAACCACCTCAATCAATCATTATTATAAGTATAAACCAAAATCAGGATGTCAAAACCCCTATTAGGCTATCCACAGCGGTCACCCCACAGAAAATCCTTCCCCACCGAAATTTCCTGCCACGTCATCACTCTACTGAAAACCTTAAACCCCCACAATGGTCACTCCACTGAAAACCCTTCCCCACTTAAACCCTTCCCCACAGTGGTCAGTTGTCGTGGACAATCAGAAAGCGAGAAACAAAGCGGGGAGCGGGGGCCGTGGAGCTGTTTTGGGCGGGGGCGCTGAAGGGGGGCGGTGTTCCCGCTGTTGGCCGCCGAAGTGGGCAAGGTCGCAGGATGGACGGGGGACCGCTGCGCATAAACTTATATCGACAAAAAAATTCTTGAACGAATGAAGAGAGTGACTTGGTGTGACGAAGAGTATGTTATCTTGAGCAAGGCTTATTTTATAAATCTGAATGCCAAAAATTAGAAAATCAACAAAGATGGGACTCGTTTCGAAATTGATGTCTCGAATATTTTTCAACGCAACTCGATGGAACCAAGCGAAGCGTTGACCAACTCAATTCAAAATGAAAGAATTTAAGTGCATAGATAAGCAAGTTCAATAGTATCCACATTACCATTAGTAGTTTTTTGTTAGCATATTTTTATTTTTATTTTTTTTGTTAATTGCTATTATATTTTGTTAGTTATTTGTTTTAATTACCAATGAGGCATTGCCTCAATGGTATCCAAAAGTCTTTCAAATGAAAGGTCTTGGGTTCAAATCATTTCCGCAGCGAAATAAGGGCCTGAGGGGGGTCAGGGGGTTTTCCCAGTTGGGTTTCCTCCTGTGGTGGTTGTGGTGGCTCATGGGAGGTCCAGGTAACTAGATATTGGTGACATGGCCTGGAAAAAGTAGGTACACACGGTTGAGACCTTCGCAGTTCAAGAAAAAAGTTATTTGTTTTATTTTTCTTAATTGTTACCTTTTTAGACTAATCATTGGAAAAGTGTAATGATGATGTAGATATCATCATACTACCCAAAACAAGTTTAAGGGCATGTATGACAAGAAGGCTTTCATTCCAGTTTTCATCATAGGAGGTTGTGAGAAACCATCTCAAATAAGAACTCGTTTTGTTGATTGGTTTCGAGTTTGACTAGTTAATCTCAAAAAGAACTAAAAACTCCTGATTTGAGAATTTGGTAAATACCATCACCAATTTTAAAGTTATGACTTATGAAAGAGAACTTGGAGGAAGAAGAAAAATTCCACATAAGCTAACGAAATCATCAATGAGGCAGTGTCTCAATGGTATCCCAGGATTCTTCTAAATGGGATGTTTTGGGTTCAAAACCCTCCAGCAGCGAAATAGGGGTCTGAGGGGGGTCAGGGGTTTTCCCAGTGGAGTTTCCTCCTGGGGTGGTTGTGGTGGCTCATGGGAGGTAGGGGTGTTCATCGGATCGGATAACGGTTTATTCGGGTTATTCGGAATGGGTTGTTCGGATTTGAAAATGTTAAGAACTTATCCGAAACCCGACCCGATCCGAATTCGAATTTTTTTTTATCCGAATATATCCGAAAAACCCGAATAAAACTTATTTTTCATCCGAATAATCCGAACAACCTGAATAAACCCTGTTGCAGGATGAATGCAAAGACCACGATTTCAAATTTTTTATCCAACCTCATGGTAATGTTCATTAATTGCATTTGACACTTTTTAATTTACTACAAGGCACAAGCAAATAGAAACTCGCAAAAACTGGGGTTGGCATTGAAACTTTTATGTTCTCTTTTTTTTTTTGAAGTTAGGTTTATTTTTGATTTATTTTTATTTTTAAGTTATTGTATGTGTATTTTTTTTCATTGACTAAATTATATATTGATATCTTTAATTATAATTAAATAAAAAGTTATAGGTTCAAGTGAGTTCGGTGTCCTGCCTTGAGTGGGTTTAATTGGGTTGGAGAGCTTCATTTTGAGATGATAATATTTGATTAAGTGATAGATTGAGTATACTTAAAGAGATACACTCATCACATCCTATCAAAAATAGTATTTGACCCCTTCTTCATTCTTTATCTTGAATCACCCCATCTTTGAGTGTTTGACTAGCAACGAGCTTAACTTTGGGTTATCATCAACTTAAATTGTTTAAATCGTGTTGAAAGTGGAACCTAGTCATGTTTAAGGGATAGGTGATTATACAAGTATATAGTAACTTTTTCACATGGTCCTCACCATGACATCTTGTTTTGTAATTAACATTATTCCTTTTAGTGTGAACATGAAAAGTATAAGAATTCTAACGGAGACATAATTCCAGCCATGTTCAAGCTCATAATGAATCACGGATCGGACACTTCCCATGTCTCATCTCTATATATAACTGAAGCTATGTCATTTTTAATAACCAATTTCGTCACTTAACTGCCTATAATGGAGTGCATATGAAGAGAAAGGTTAATTGTCACTCAGACGTCTTCCGAACACTTCATTGGGATGCTTTGTTTTAGTTTCTTACTGAAGTGTTTGGAGAGACTCCAAGTGTCACTTGACACTAGACTACAATATTGGACATTGCTATATAACATGCCATAAGTGATCTTATTTGCATTTATTTTACTTCATAAGAATCTATATTCTTATAAACTTGTGGTTATATTATGGTTTTAGTCAAATATGAATGACCTATTAGGTTTGGTAATTTTTACTGAGATTGCTTAAGATTAGATCTTAAAACCATAGAAAGTGAGCCATTCAGTTCTTGTATGTAATTTTGTAGAGTTTGTACTTATTTCTAGAAGTATACAATGAATGAATAAATTTGTTGATAGATTCTTCAACATTATAATGATAGATTAGCATAAAGTTACAACTTCAATTAAGATTTCAACATTAAAGAGAATAGATGAGAATGGTTCCTACTAACCTTACATCATCGATTCTAATCACACATTACCCCTATTATCAAATCAGTTTTTAATTATTGTTTGATTTTTCTACCAGTTATGATTAAAGCCTTAGAAGCAACAACCATACAAATGTAACAAATGAACTTGAGCGGTCACGTGATTATTAAAACGTGTTAGATTTTAATTTTGTGGGTAGTTTTTCAGCCCTATCAATGAAATGCTTGTTTAAAATAACATTCGATAGTCATTTATTATTTTATGACCGTTGTTATTACTATAACGGCCCATGTTTTTCTTCAAAATGGGTGACATCATCTTGGGGATCAGTTCGTTGAGTTATGAATCTGGTTGCACATTTGAGAAAAATACCAACATATCACATGCTTACTTTATTTATTTATTTTTTTAAACGGCATTTGATCTCAACGTGTGAACCACTGATTTTCAGGCCACGTCATCAAGGTCTAGTTACTATGGCCTCCGTTGACACCTCACCACCACCCAAGGAGGAAACCGCACCGGAAAACCCCCGACCTCTCAAGGACCCTATTTCGCCTTGAGAGAGATTTGAACCCATAACCTTCCATTTTGAAAAGCCAAGGGGTACCGCTAGGACAAAGCCCATTTGGTGTTTACAGTGGCGAAGCTTGACCAAAACCTTATGTGACAGTTGAATACGAGAATTACGTCATCAATGACGTGAGCACATTTGATAGTTCTAGAAATCCACGTTGATTTAACAATCGTAATTATTACAGCTTGATAGTAGGTGAGAAATGATGAACGTAGGCGAAAACCATGCTCAAAACGGAGTTCTGGATTGCCCGAAATTGAAAAACGAAGAAAAATTTCCAAGTATTGGTCGAATGGGCTCGTCGCGGTACGCGGAGGTGGGCTTGAGGGTCCTCCGCGGTACGCGATGCTTGGAAAATATCTAAGATTCTCCCGAAAAGCTTTGCGGTACGCAAAGCCCAAATTGGCCTCCCCCCGCGGTACGCGACGGGTGTGGCGGTGCAATGATCTGATCTACTTCATCAGATTTCATGCAAAAATTTTTATTTCTTATCACTTCGAACTTCAGCTTCCACCAGACGAAAACTCCGGCCAAAACACTATCAAATCTCCATTTTCAAGCAATCAGAAGCCGTAGATCGCACCAGAAATCATCTCTACAAGTTCTGATCGTTGTTTTGAAGCCAGATATCCGTCAGATTAGGTAATGATCCGTTTAAACCTTCTAGTTTGATTTTGATTGATTAGATCTTGATTTTGAACGTAATGACATAGTTAGGATTGTTGATTATTGCCTAGATGATGGCTAGGATTGATTATAAACAAAGAACACGAAGTTTTAACGGTTAAATCCTTGTTTTGATCCGTTGTAATGCCCGGATTGCATGAAACCATACCTATGATTATAATGGTTTAATCCATTTGATTATAACAATGTAGGTGATTAGTTGGGTTAATCCTTGAAATGCAAGGTTAAATCCAAGTGTTTCAAACTAATCACAACCATTAACATACTCATTGGAACGATTATCTGATGTTTATGATAACAGTCAGATTAGTATGTTAAACATGGTTATTACACCTATTCTGATGCTACATTGTGATATTTCATGATAATTGGGTAATCAATAACAAGGATTAATCATTCCTAAGCCATTAAATTATCTAGAAACTGTTACAGTATCATAATCAACAACATTAACTATTTGGTTAATCTGGGATTATTCTGATTAATTAATCAAGAATGTCATCAAACTTATATTAGGAATCTAATGCAATGCAGGTTCCTACATTATCATACATTGTATGATATAATACTAAATTAAGCAATTAAATATTTAATAACGATTTGATGACTTACTAAGCAATGTCTTTGATATTGAACGTTTAGAAAGATCTAATCAGTAAACTAGAACATAAATAATTCATAAAATATAACTAAATGCAGAATCTCTTTATTATCAGTTGGGAGATATTCTGCTACCTATATATCATCAGATGAGTTTCGTACAACCCCTTTTCTTTTTACTATCTTACAAACATCGGGGTAACTCTGCAAACTGTTTTCTGAACATATGATATGCATCACTGATATCTGTGTGATTTCATGTGACTTTTGTGTGATTTCATGGGATTTTGCCGTTAGTAACTCTATCACTGTATCAAAAGTCCTCATCTCGTGAACTGTATCTAGTGAACCCATGTGAGGCCGAACAGGAACCATCGATAGTACTATTGACTGACAACCATTTGCTGGGAGGATTGCATCTCCCCTTGTGTGAATGTTTGGCACCTGTTTCCAAAACACTTTCTTAATGTTAGTGATAGACATTAAGATCATGAGGCACTAAGATATTTACCGACAGGTAGTATCTTCATGAACGTACAACTGTCCGAAAGGAACTAGATACGGGTCCCATGGTTTTCCGGAACTGAACTTTTTAAGAATTTACATTTCATATCATATTGTTTAAATAAATTGTCGAACTCACCAGCTTTGTGCTGACGGTTTAAATTCAACATTTTTGCAGGACAACAATGACGACACGGTAAGGATGCACATCACACTTTTGTAATTAAGGGATATTAGATTGTGTACTAAATTAAGCTGTAATGTTGATGTATTTACGAAACCCTTGTAATATATTTATTTTAAGTGAATCTGTGTGCTGTGATATCGGTTCAAGTAAGTCACACCTCATCTCTGAGACATCACCACTATGCTTTCGCAACCATATCAGAGTATATAGTGACATCATCACAGGTGACGAGAGGTGAGAGTGTGACACCTTAGGCAAGTTCGTCAACAACACTATCATGGGCAAGTTCGTTAAGTTATGGATATGCTTGTTGTTACAGTCAGTGGATATCATTGATTCATTGATAAGAGATATTTAATTTTATCAAGCTAATATGGCTCCAAGGTAAAATAGCCTTGATAAATAATGGCAAAACAAAATAATTAGTTAGAATATTTAATGGTAACTAGTCTTTATAAAATAAAAAATGGGAAGTACATAAAAAAACCCCTACAAAATATATAAAGTGAGAGACTTAAAAATACAAATATTCATCACAATAATACTTGTGAAAAAGACTCACTTGATCTCGGATGTGATGACTGAATGATTAGTGTGTAAAATTTGAGTGATGGCAAACTTCAATTAAGCTCGCTTTGAAGCTAATGGAGCAGGACTAGCTAGGAACAACTTTCATATTTTAAATAGGGTATAAACAAATTAAGTCGTCTATCTAGCTAGTTGGGATCAAATTGATAAGAAGCTCGAACAAGGTAGTCGAGCCTAAAGCAGTTCGAGCTTGAGCTCAAAAATATGACTCGTTTAGCTATTAAGCTCTAGCACAAGCTTAACATATCAAGCTAGAGCTGACTCGCGAACTTAAACAAACTTTTTATATATATGATTTTTATATATTATATTAAATGTGTGTGTATAATTTATAAATTTATATAAAATTATGACAAATATATTTAAATCATATATTTTATGTTATATTTGAAATTAAGTATAATTATAAATATATATAAATCTTAAATACATAATACAAATGAATAAATTAAATAATTAAACAAAAAAACGAGTCGAACCAAACTTGATTTTGAAAACTTTCTAGCAAGCCAAACTCGAGCTCCTTTTAGTCAAGCTCGAGCCTTAACGAAACCCAAACTCGGTTTAATTCGACTCATTTACATCCGTACATTATTGAAAATTGGAGCAATATGGGCATTTTTTTTATCTTTTAACAAAATATAAAATTATTGAAAATTAACCAGTAGGTCTCCGGTCCTAATGGTACCAAGGTGCAATCCCTAA
Organism: Mikania micrantha; assembly: GCA_009363875.1. Classification (NCBI taxonomy): domain Eukaryota; kingdom Viridiplantae; phylum Streptophyta; class Magnoliopsida; order Asterales; family Asteraceae; genus Mikania; species Mikania micrantha. Next base: position 54,626,368 of record CM018689.1, read on the forward strand.
AATATATGTTTGTGGATTTTATTCTTATAGTGTACAAAGTCGGAAAATTTTGTTAGTTAAATAAAAAACAAAAAGTAGGTCTCCAGTCGGCTAAATTGCTGAAAGGTGTCAGGTTCTCTAAATATGTTAAATTAATAAGTTTTAAAGGTGTCACATGTTTACTTTATCTTTGTTTTTAGCGACAACTACAATAGTTTTTTATTGAAGAATTTAGTTGGTAATTAACGATGCTAATTAATTTATGACATTTTTAAATTTCATGATATTTGATATACAAGGCCGGCCTTAGAGAGGGGCGAGGTGGGCGACCGTCCTGGGCCTGACATTTTAGAGGCCCGAAATTTTAAATTTTTTATATATTATATAAAAAATATATAAATAACCATCTAAAAACACATAATTTAAAGGGTACAAAAAGTAATTTTCTTTAAAATATAAGAAGTTACTTTCAATCCCTTTAAACTAGAGGTGTTCATCAGTTCAGTTAATGGTTTATTTGGTATAGTTTAATTGGTTTTCAATTTCTTTTCCTATCCAAAAATCGAACCGAATTCTAGAAGTGGTTTAGTTCGGTTTCACTTAAAAATGAACAAATCGAATAAACCAATTAAAAACAAATAAGCCGGTTAAAAATTGAATAAACCGATCTGAATAAACTGAATTCAGTCAAATAAACTGGTTAAAAACGAACAAACCGAATTCTACATTATATATTATTAATAAGATAATAAATTTAAATCCGAATTCGGTTTAATCGGTTAATTAAACAAACCGAATTCAAAAAAAAATTGTAACGAAAACTGAACCAAAAACCGAAATTCAGATACGGTTAGGAACCGAATTCGGAATTCAGATACAGTTAGAAACCTAACCGAATTTGGTTCGGGTTTTTTCAGTTACAAATGCGGTTCGATTATGTGCACCTCAATTCTCAAGACCGCCCAAAAAGGGCCCATTTTTTTCTCGCCCCAGGTCCCGGAATATTTTTTCATTCTCGGGGCCGGCTCTGTTGATATATTAACAGTTTCTTCTATATTTAATATATATTTTTTGGTTATGAAAAAAATAAATTAATATAGAAGAAACTGTATCTTGTATCTTGTATTTATGACATTGAGGATATAAGAAATAAATGTTTTCCTTGTGTAACATCACTGTATTTTGGGTTGTCCGTACATGTGTAATTGTATTGATAAAACCCGATATGATAATTGATAATTGCTATGAATTACTTGATGTTAATACTATTGGTATACATACTGAGAACATATGATTTTGAGCATGAACCCTGGGAAGTTTAGTTGAAACACAACTAAATAGAACTGGAAAATTTATTGCCGTTGAATTAACATGATATGAATCGTGGATTTGGAATGGTAGTGGTATAGGATTCTATAACCAAAGATAGGCAAGGATATAATCATGGTCTATCGAAGAGGTGCTGGGATGGCGGCTGAGGCAGTTGCGACTGACCTCTACATATGCCCTATACATAAACCATCTTCGGTTTATCATAATTATATCAGTGTTGAGGCTTTGGTGAGGAGAATCCGAGGTTTTGGTTTGGAATGGAAAGGATTTCTGAGTTTGTTATGGTACAGTTACTAAACATAATCAAGGACACATGGTCATGGTTTATCGAAATGGTGGTGGGACAGTGGCTGCCTACTCCTACATACGCCCTATACATAAGCTTATTTCGGTCTATCATGGATGTGTCAGTGATATGGTTTAGTGGGATTCGGATTGGGAGATTATAATAATCAAGATAATAAAATAATGAAAGCATTATTGAAAATGAATACGCGATTGTAAGGTTTCGAATTCCTTATAACTCATTTATCAACGTCGGTGGTCTCACACGCGGATGACTCCTATTTGAAAAAATTTCTCACTCAAACGTACGCAGCCAATGTCAATTTGTTTGTGTACGTGTTAAGAAAACAGACGTTTTTATTTCAATAGGCATACATTCCTTTTACACAAATAGGTTTTTGTTGCTACATTCGATGTGGGAATTATTTACTCATTCACCACATAATTGTTCTTTTATAGTAAATATTATTGTTTCTTAACTTTGTTACTTGATATTGATTTGGGTTTCTTATATTGTTTTTTTATTTTTTTCTTTTCTCCTTCAAATTTCTTATATTTTTATTATAAGCAAATTTATTAAAATCTTTATACCATAACATACAACATATTTTGCTGTTTAAATGTGTTTATATTAGGGTTACTAGCATGCTCTGTCATTCAATCCTTATACCCGGTTTTGTGCCTAACATACCAATAACGTGATTTTTTTTTTACTTTTAGGCTTTTTTGGTTTTTTTTTTCTTTTTGGTTTTTTCTTTCATTGTTTTTTAAGATTATTTTATTTGCGTATCAAAAATTAAAATTAAAATCCACACATCAGAAGAAATGAAAACATATAACTTGGCAAGTATTCATCATATATAAAACTATATTGTTATCATTGTATACTTTTGCAAGAATGGAAACTGTGATTAATAAAAGAACCAATCATTTTCTTCCAGTTTTTGAACTCGGGCTCTCAACCTATGTTTATATCTTCATTTTTGTCTACATAACCGATTCATCATAACCTCGTATTTTTTTAAATGTTATCATCGTTTCATAACGTTTGAGTTTTAGTTGTAACGGCCCGCTGCAGAGCGCGGGTAACATTACTAGTATAACTTAAACGCGAATATTATTTCAGAAATATTAACTTAATAGTGTATTCGCGTGGGTGACGATTCACATGACTATAATTATTAGGAATAATATCCTGAAACGATATTCCATAAATCGTAAATCGAATCGAAAAGCGATACGAACGACGGATTCGAAAAGAAGATGATCTTTATGAATACGTACGTAAGTAACGAGTTTCGATGAGATAACGAAATAATATCTAACGATATTAAAATAAGAAAAGGGATTTAAAAACGTTTATTAGGAATTACAACATAAGACAAATTTGAGCAAATCATTTTATTACATAAACGAGTTAACGAAAGCTAAATGAAATTATTTTACGAAACAACTTAATTAAAATCTTTTTATTAAACGAAATAGGATCATTTAAACATCTTATGTTTTAAACATGTTTACGAGCAAAATCGAGCATTTAATAATTTTTAACGTGAAATAAACGAGACCGAGCACGCGGGAAGAACCGGGGTATAAAAACCCATCCTTCCTTCTTCTTCTTCATTTTGCAAGAACTCTCTCTCTCTCTCTACACCATAATTTTCGTCACTTTCCCTCTCTCTAACTTCTCTCTACAAGATCTCCTTCGTTTCTCAACGGATTTACAAAATCTTGGTTCCAAATCGGTCATATAACTGAGTAGAAAATCACAAAGATTTCAAGCGTTTGATCGGGTCTTGAAGGTATGTAGAGCATATTACTTTCGGTTTCTCACTCTAAAATAATCGGTTGCATTTTCTTGTTTGTAAGTCGATTTAACCAAGCTCTAAACCCTAACACGAACCTGTATAAACTGGAAACAACGTGTACAATGAGTCTATAACAGATTAGGGTCGATGATGATGTTGATGAGGCTGGGTTCGTGACAGAAAGGAGGCGGCCGAACCTCCTTTGAGCTGAAAAGAAATGGCCGAACCTATGGGTTTTTCCTGGCCTAGCCAAACCCATGAACCCATGAACCAGCAACGAACCTAGGCCATCACGAACCTGTTGGGGCGAACCTTGCATGGCCACCAAACTTGAGAAACTCCTGCTGCGAACCTGCTCCAACCGAAGCTTTCTCCACGAACCTATCTGAGCTGGAGTTGGCCGAACCTGCTCCAGCCGAAGCTCCTACCTTGGCCGAACCCTTGCTGGGCAAACCTGAGCCACAAACCTGTTGTAGCGAGCCTGCTTTTTTGACCGAACCTTAGCACCTAACCGAACCTATGGCTGCTATGAACCAGGGATTTACAAACCTGATGATGGCAAACCATAAAGGTCGAACCTAAGATGTAAATGGACCGAGGTTCGCTGGAACTAGTGTTGCCAAACATGAACTTCTTTTGAAACTAAGGAAAGGGACTCACACCCCTCATCAAATTAGGGTTGAACCAAAGAACTTGAAGCTTAGTACAACCATGCATGCATGAAGGTTTAAGAACCACCGCCTTTTTCCTTAATAACATAAGCCTGGAATTATGAGATTTTACATAATGTGAGTATTTGATGAGAATAATTTAAATATAAACTCTTTAAACTTAAATTAGGTTTTAATAACTTAAATCATGGTGGGCAATTAAATAAATCATGCATGTATGAATGGATGTGTTGATGATGAAGGTTATCACTTTCTAGCATACATATATATAGGGGTGCCCACGAGATTTCACTATTGGTTTATCATCACTATATAAGTAAAACCAACGAGTTTAAATTATAGTTTGACGATAATGATTTCCTTAGCAACAAGTATCACTTTAACTTAGAATAAATGAACTAAGTTAACGAAACACTTAACGATTGAAAGTAAACACTCATGGACATTTAATTGAAATGAAATGTTTATACTTATGAACACGAACATACGATAATTCCAAGTTGATTGAGTTGATTTTGATTTCTCTTACGTGAGCGCGCATTTTACAAGAACACTGAATCTAAAGCATTCAGATGAGTTCTTATAACCTACTTTTTAAAGCATTTTGTTTTCAAACTCGGAGGTGGAACATGTATACCAAAGTTAAAATATTATTTTAATAACTCATGGGTGACACCTGGATTATCAATATAATATTCATACTATTGAATTATTATCGATTATGGATTATTACGGTTGATCACATATTCCGTGAGTCATTGTTGGTTGAGTTGACTTCGGTCATCCGCAATGATTGAGTTACTGTTGGTGAGTTGACTAACGTCCTCCTTAGTGATTCCACTGTTGGTTGAGTTGACTGCGGTCCTCCGCAGTGCATGTATTGACACTATTAGGAGTATCGTTGGTTGAGTTGACTGAGGTCCTTCGCGATGATTCTGCCGTTGATTGAGTTGACTGAGGTCCTACGCGGTAACTTATATTGAGATAATTATGGTGATTATTGATTGAATTGTGATTGACTGAGATTGGTTGAATATATGTGGTTGATTATTCGTGATTATTTGAATTATGTGATTGTTGTGTTTGTGTTTGTGTTTGTGTTTGTGTGTTAGCAGTGTTGGATTAACTCGCAGGTGCACATGTGGATTTTCTCGGAAAATTAGAAACTTTCATAACCATTTTATAAACATTTTTGGAAGCATAAAAACTTATTATTACTCACCAACTACTTCGTAGTTGACACTTGATTTTTTACATGTTTCAGGGAATGAGAAGAAGTAGGTAGAGCAGGATAGCTCTACATCTTTTGGACATCATCAGTTAAAGTCTTGGACTTAGCTAAAATAACTGAAATTCTGAAGACTAGAGTTTAGTTAGTTTAGCTAAATCTTTTGTGTAATTGATGTAACTATCTCATGATGAGCATGATTTTTGATGTAATTAATTTGGTTGAATTAATTGATATGTGATGATTTACTTAAATGCCCATGAGCTTATGAACAATCTACACATCCCTCATGGCATCCCGACGTTTCCGCCATTAGTCGGGGTGTTACACCTTGAAAATCATTGGGCTTACATGTGACAATTCGCAATTCCAGGTTAGAATTTCGTGTCTTAGTCTTAATTAAGTCCTATTAAGATTAAAATAATCTAAACAAACCATTATAATCAAATAAAAACTCTTGAATCATTGAATCTCTAAGTTCAATAGGTCAAATCGCGAAAATCTGCGAAAAGGCAACTCGGCATGCTAAATTGGCAGATTCATGACAACTCGAACTTCCTAATCACATTAGAATCATAATGGGATGTAATTGGAAGCATGAAAATGAGAATTGATCATTTTTAGCAATTCCTGAAATTATACACGAAAAGCCGAACAATCAATTGCGAAAACGGCAAAATCATGCAAACCCTTGATTTAATTTCATCCTTATCCTATTGCCCCATGTCTATCCCATCTTATCTGATAAAAATAAGATATTTATGAAGGAAAATAGGTGGACAAATGTAGACCACAAATCAAAAGTCATATATGGCCAAAATCTTGACTTTAACCAACATTTTCAACACTTTTTCTTTCTTCCCAACCCCTCAAATTCGACCAGGCCATCCCCACCACTTTCTGGATTTTCAAACACATCTCAAACATCATTTCTAAGTAGATCCAAGAGGTACTCAAGTCCAAGATCAAGTAGAACAAAGAATCAAGCTTTAAAAGTTGATTTTTAGTGAGTTTTCAAGCCAATCCTCAACCAAGTAAGCTCTTGTGTCAATTTTTGATTTGAATAGATTAAGATAGCTTAAACAAGTGTTATGAAGCTTGTTTGAACATTGGTTATGGGCTGGAAATCATCAGATCTTGAAAATCCATGAAAAAGGGCAAAATTGTCCAAAAACCCGATTTTTCAAATTTGTCTAAATCGAGATTTTTCTTCACAAAACTCTAGATATATGTTAAATATTAGGATCTGGAGATTTTGGCCCGGCAAAAATGTCAAAATATTGATTTGGCCCGCAAAAACTATGTTTGGCCTGTGTATCTCGGCCAGCGGCCCCATGCGGCCTACGCGTCCCGGCCATGCGGCCCCATGCGGCCTGTGCTGCGGCCCGTGCGTCCCGTGTCGCGGCCCATGCGTCCCGTGTCGCGGCCCCTATGCGTCCCCATGTGTCCCGGTCGTTACCGGGAACGCTTGGCCAAAGGACCAACCGGCTAGCCAAGGCCAAGGCCAAGCCAGGCCGGCTCGAGCCCCTGCCCAGCCAACGGCCCAGACCACCAAGCCACCACCCAGACCACCGAGCCACAACCGGACCGCCGCCGTTGACCACCGTTGACCGCCGCCGGCCGCCACCACCGGCGACTTTTCCGGCCAAGATTCCGGTGGAAAGGAATATTCCGGCGGAATATTCCGGCGAAAAGGAATATTCCGGCGACATTTCCGGCCAAACCCAAATTTCGTCCGTTTTGCGTTCTGAACTTCGTTTCGCGATCCGATTCGCAATCCGGTGATCCGATTTTGATAAAAATGACATATTTTTAATCGATTTCGCGTTCCGGACTCAATTTTTTTGTCTGTTTCGCAATTCGAATATCCGATTTCAGTCTGAAAACTGATCAAGTCTCCGATTATTACACGAAATTCAGCTTTCACGTCGGTTTTCAATACAAATAACCATTTTCAGTCGATTTCGCATTCCGGACGCAGTTTTGCGATCTGTTTCGCAATCCGGAAACCCGATAATCGATTTAGAAGCAGATTGGAGTTCCGATTGTGACCGGAATTCAGTTTTATTATCGGTTTTCAATATAAAAACCTATTCCTTGTCGATTTCGCATTCCGGACTCAGTTTTGTGATCTGTTTCGCAATCCGGAATCCCGACAATCGATTTAGAAGCAGATTGGAGTTCCGATCGTGACTGGAATTCAGTTTTATTATCGGTTTTCAATATAAAAACCTATTCTGGGTCGATTTCGCATTCCGAACTCAGTTTTATGATCTGTTTGGTAATCTGATAGTCAGATTTCCACCCAGAAGTCGATTGAGAATACGGATTTGAAAACAAAGTAAATTTCTCACCAAATTAAGTGCAAACAACTCACCGAACTTTAATAAATTACAGATTTGGAATCCAGGAACTAGCAATACGAACATTGTATTCTGTTTATTGAGTTATAGCAACTGAGGTGAGTTCACGAACCCCTTTTATTGTATTTTGGCTTTTGAACTCGGGGAATGAGAAAACATAAAAACTAATTTGAAACATCTTGATTATTGTAAAGCTTTGAAATGCTTATGAAACCTTTTGTGAAACATGAAATCTGATTTGATCAGGTGGAATTCTGAAACGCTTTCGATGCATTTTGTGAAACATGAAACCTGATTTGATCAGGTGGAACTCTGAAACGCTTTTGATGCATTTTGTGAAACTTGAAACCTGATTTGATCAGGTGGAACTCTGAAACACTTTTGAAACATTTTGTGAAACATGAAAACGAAAGCGTTGTAAAACATTTGGTTGAAACACGTGACAGTGGGGAGAACACATGACCAAACTTGTCATTATTTCACGGGTTACACATTTGTCGCTAAGTCCCCTATTCTGTAACCGTTAACCGTGGGGGGGGGCGTGATTATTGAGAATAGATTCTATTTGTGATTGACAATCCTCGCCGGTGGTTCGTAGCTAAAACCACGACTGGATGTCGAGCGGGCGCTCAATAAGGCTATAACACACAATGTCTTGCGACAAGGACATTGGGAAGGGGCAAACACTGAACTCGTCAGCTCGGTTACGGGAGCCCAGGAGTTATAATTGGACAGTTGGTCGGGAACTAAACACGACATTGTTGGAAGGAACAATGTTCGCACTGGATACCAATGTTTTACACCCAGTTTGAGACATGAATATTATTTAACTTATTTTATGAAAACATTTGAATTGTTTGGATACATTACATACGTTTTGATAAATAAATTTGTGAACTCACCAGCAATATGCTGATTGTTTTAAAATCATGTTTTCTCAGATGCATAATGATACAGGGGTGGAGCTGGGAGCTCAATCTTTGGAGACCTATTGTAGAGTCTATGAGAGATAGACTCAACAGTGTGATACATAGCATATTATATATGTGTAATAGCATTATGTATATATGTGTGTGAAACTCAGTTAAAACTATTATTACATTAGGCTTGTGGCTAATGTAGTTGTAACATGGGTTTGTAATATAGAAACATATGTGTATTTTGTTATAAACAATGACTGTGAAACCTTGAAAGTCACACGGTACGCTTCCGCAACGACAAGGGTGTGACATTACAGCCTAGCTATACTCCTTGACCACCAGCAATGTGAGGTCTTGGGTTCGAGTCTCGTCGGGAGCAAAAAATGTTCTGGGTTAGGTAGGGGGTTTCCTCAGTGTGAGTTTCCTCTTAGATGGTGTGGTGGTTCTTTGATTCGGCACTCGCCAACGCCCGGCTTTAAATGTTTCCGGGGTTGGTAGCGGTCTGTGGTCGCAGCGCGTGGGTTGTTGGGTCCGATGACTTGTTTAGCTGTTCAAAAAAAAATGCTTTCCTTGAGAAGTTGTGCATTTACGAAACCAAATTATATCAATTTCATTATTTTGTACGCACACGAATAAATAAATGCACAAAATAATTGGATTAAATGGTAATTTGTATTCCATTAGTTTTCCTAATTCGAACTTTCTATGGATGACTCAAGGGTAACAATGTTGTGCATGAACGGAGGTAATTAAAAGATACTCTGTCCCCGTACAACAACGATTTTTCAACGTATTTGGACTTTTGTAAATGGTATTTGCAAGTGATATTATTGGTTTTTGGACTAGTGACAACACCGGTTGCAACGGTTAGTGTAAAGACGTAATTGCGTAAGAGGATGAGACATAGATACATGAATGATTCTTGCATTTGTTATGTTGAAAAAGAATTATTCCAACAACTTTGTCGATAATGCAATGCAACATTTTCAAAAGTTGAAAACTCGTTGGAAACAACTCTAAGTATTTTTTTTTAATTTGTAAACACTAGAATTAGATTATGTATTTTTTTATTTCTATTCACGATTTTTATTTGATTGGTTTTTATTATGTGACGAACATTACCTGACCTGAAAGGTAAAACCGACTCAAAAAATTTAAATCATGTATTATGAAAGTAGAACATACAAATACAGTGAAATCATTGAATCGGATAAAAATCCTAGATCCGCCACTAATATTATGGAATGGTTGGTACAAAACACATTTTAAGGCGGTTTATTATGTTTGAGGCGGTTGATTTTTTAGGTGCATTTTTAATAAAAAAAATTTAACAGCAAACGTCTGGTCATCTAAGATCACCCTGATAAATAGATCATCTTTTCGCTTGAATAATAGAGCGTAGTGACATGAGACATTCGCCCAGGTGAGAACCTACAACAAGAAAAATTATCTGGCTCAACTCAGAGTAACATTTGCTCTATGTGAGACTCTAATACAAGATCTCTAATAAGTGAGTCAATAGATTACCACTAGACAAAAAACCCTTTGTAGATTTTTAAGATCTACCACCATCATCTTCAACTTAAAACCTTTCAAACTCAATTTCACAATTTTGTTTTCAGAAAAAACAGTTTTGGAGGATTCACGTCCATTGAATCCTGATGCATACATTCCATTTATCCCGATTACAACTTTTCAAACGCTCCAAGTTTAATACCATGTTATTAGACCATGGGGTGTGCCTGGGCGTTGGGGGCGTGCACGGGCGTGGAACACCGGCCCCTTTGGGCGTGGCCACAGCCACGCCTCTTTTCCTCTTCTCGATCGTTGCCAGCTCCATTTTTTGACCGCTGCACCTCTTGACCGTTGCCAACCTAAAAAAACAAAAAAACAAAAATTTTACCTGTATAAATTACATTCAACACAAAAAAACTACAACTCTAAATTTCAAATTACTTCTACTTTTTTAACAAAAAAAATACTTTCTATGGATCCTAACCAAACTCCAAACCAATACTACAACCCAAGCACCACACCAAACCGAAACCCGAACACTCCACCACCGAATTGGTTCTTCAACCGTTCTCCAATGAATGGAAAACTTATCTCAACGAATCGGTGACTTTAACGAATTAAAACGGGAACGTCAACGGTTGGTAAAGTTACAACTTCTATTCACCAACACCGACCACTTAACCGGGATCGACCGTGAAATTGCCGAGCGGGAAAAGGAAAAAATTCGAAATAAATATAAAGATAATTAGCTTTATTTTTATTAATTTGTAATGTTTATTTATAATTTTATGTAATTTTTTAATTTATGATTAATTATATTTACTTATTTAATTAAAAAAAAAAAGATGACGTGAGGTGGTTGGACCAAGGGACATTTCCATCACTTTTGGTGGAGTGGATGGTTGTGATGGGTGCCTACGTGACGCATATGTGAAGTGGTTGGACCAAGGTCATACCCCATGGTCTTATTGTTGGCAACCATCGTTTATAAATTAATAGTAGTAGTAATAATAATAATAATAATAATAATAATAATAATAATAATAATAATTTAATTAAAAATAATAATACCCATAGGCCATAGGTTCAAGGATTAGGTTATGTACACTCGAAGAGTCGAAGAGGAACACCGTCCAGTGAAAGATTGTTCCAAGAAATCATCCCCTTGATCAAATTTTATGTTTTTTGTAATTTTTTTAATAATTACTCGAAATTAATTAAATATATGTTACTCAACAGTGGAAAGACCTTAATCAATCATTATTATATGTATAAATTAAAATCTGGTTGCTAGATAGATACTTTTTAAAAATCTAATTTATATAAACTTTGTTTTCTTAATAGCAAACGCCAGTCACCCATTCCGCCCGAAAAACAGAGCGTGGTGACCTGATTTGATTCACCCGCTCAGAAGGAAACTTACAACTAAAAAAAACAACTGACTTAATCCAGAGCAATATTTGCACGAGATGAGACCCAAAATCCAAGGCCTCTTATAAGAGAAGTCAAGAAATTTCCACTAGGCTAGAAGTCTTTTGATTTATATAAAGCTTGTTATAAATTATAAAATGTATTACCTATATATTGAACACCTATAAACACTATTTTTAAAGTTTTCTAATAAAAAAAAAATAGTAAACGACGGTTGAATCCTACCATAACGATCATTAAATTTTCAGAAAAGTGATGTGATGTCAACCATTTCTTCTTATTTTCATCTAGCTTATATTTAACATTAGAGTGGTTCACTTGCTAGAGTTATTTTTTCTTACATAAAAGTCATGGGTTCAAACTGGTGAAAAACATATTAGGGATAGTAGGAGTAAGATAGATTTGTTTTTTTTAAAAAAAAAAAAATTAACATATATTTCAAACGAATGTTTGAAAGATATGTCAGTAGGTGACTGTCAATGGCACGATAATTGATTTATTTTTATTTATATGTGAAACATAATAGAAATCTTATGCCCATATTTCTAAAGTTGGAAGTTGTATCTAGTCGTGTTCAAGGGTCAAATGAAGAAGTGAGTATACGATACCTCTGTATCTTGTTTTCTGTCTCTTCTTATTTACATGAACATGAAAAACAACACTCTCCTAATATAGACACATTGCCAACCATGTTCACGCTTTCGATGCATCATTTTCATTCATCGATCAGAGGGTTCCCGTAATTCATGTCTATATATACACGTAAAACCGAGCCATTTTTTATCACCAAACACATCTAAGAGTAACTTACCACATGCAAAGGAACACAGATGAAGGAAAAAAAGCCAAGTGTTCCTAAGGGATCCTCCGAACACTTCATTGGGATGTTAAATTGTATATCTTACTGAAGTGTTTGGGGGAACTCCAAGGGTTACTTGACAACTAGCGAAAATAAGTGCTGGACATTGCTAGCATTATTCTGTAAGTAATCTTCAAAGTGTGCTGTGTATATATTAAGTATCTAGTAATTTGATAAACAAACGAAAATATAAAATGATAATCGTTTAATTTTGCAATTTGTGAAGGTTTGATCATCGGCATACACGGATGCATTGTTATTATTGTTGGGAATTTTAGTGAAAATTATGGTTTTCGCTAACGAAGTTAAGATGAATGTGATATCGATACTCTAATTTGCGTGTGCGGTTGTAGAGCGCGTCAGTGTGACATGGTTCGGGTGAAGTCGTCCGCAAGTAGTTCAAGAGAATTGATTTTCTAATCAAATTCTAGATTAGTAATTCTAATATTAATTAATCTATGAATTGAATTAAGATTATTCGACATTACATTTTCTATTAAAATTCTAGATTAGTAACTCTTACTTTAATTTATAAAGTGAATCAAGACTCTTCATATTACATGTTTTGATTACATTTATTAAATCATGACTTTTGACATGATCTTCATGTAGTATAAATAGAAGACATTTGGTGTTAAGATGATGATGGGAAAAAAAAATACTACATGATTTATAATATGCATACTCTAAATAGCACCCAACATGAACAATGCTCTAGTCAAAGAAGCTACTTATAGCACCCAACCAAGACTTGGATCAAAACAAGGTTGGTATATAAATCCGTAATTTATATTATTTTATTTAAGTCTTGTAACCGGTATTTTACTATATTATTCCTATGAATAACGAGAGTATCGTTATTTTTTATAGTTTATTGTTTTGTTATAATAAAAACATGAACCCAGTTATTATGAAAATTATATTGTTCAAGTAACATTTGTTGTGTTTATGTACGTGTTCACTTCACTATTCAAACCCAAGTCACAAGCATCCAAGCAGTGCTTAGTGGTACTCAAGTGTTGTGGTAGGAGTCTTACGATTGGAGTCTTGCGACAAGCCCGCGCACAACCATAGCAATAATCAGGAGTGCAAGCAGTGACGGAGCTTGAAAAAAGTTCGGAGGGAGCCGAAGGATTTTTAGGACGAAAACAGAGGGAACTGAAGGATTTTTAGGAAGAAAACAGAGGAGGCCGAATGATTTTTAGGAAGGAACGAGAGGAACTGAAGGATTTTTCGACGAAATACAACTAAATCGACCATTCTGACCGGAGAAACAAGGGGGCGGGCCCCCCGGGCCCTCAATAAGAACCGTCCCTAAGTGCAAGACAACATGGACATGCCATCTCATTTAAATTATTATTTTCATTGGGAGGGATGGCTTGTTTCATTGTTTACAGATTTTACTTAACTAGGATTATTCTTTCCGCGCGTTGCGGCGGGTTATCACGGTACACTCTCAATAATAAGTATTATATATCATTTGCAGAAGCATAAGTTATATAGCAAAATCAAATATTTTATCATGAACTCTATACAAATTTTTCATAAAAACATTAAATCATATAGAATCCTCACAAATATGTTATAAAAATAACATTTACTCGCAAAATATGTCTTACTAGCAACCAATCGTTTGAATTAAAAGAAAAACTCAAATCTATAAGCAAATATATCAAATTTAATATCTTTATCTATTTTTACTAATTTTCAAAGTTAAAAAATTCTGATGGTAAAAGTATAAATTTTCAAAACATAATTACATGGAACGGGCAACTAATTAATTAAATATATAATATATAATTATAATATATATATATATAATAAAACATAATAAAAATGAGAACACTCACTATATTATAATATTATTATCACTATTCTTTTTCATTAATTTTAATTATATATAGTAATAATAAATCAAATTTATTATTCAACAATTCATTTCTAATGTATTTTAATATATATAATAATAAGAAACATGTGTTCTTCTAAATTTGTGGTTATATTACGGTTTTTAGTCAAATACGAACATGTAGGTTTGGTAATTTATATACCCTTATTTAGAAGTGTCGGTTGTTTCTAAATAAGGGTATATAAAACTAAGTTATATATTCCCTTTGTGATTCTTGACTTAGTTGTTGAGTTGGTTCAGTGGTAGAGCTTTTGGTTTTAATAGAAGTGGTTGCGTGTTCAACTCTTTCCAAGGACTATCTTTTATTTTTGAACCTTTGTATACATGCTTCTAAACTCTAAGTTCGGCTCCAATTAAATACATCCTTTTTTTCTTCTTGCCTCTTCCTAGAACTTATGAAAACTTTTTGTGCTTATAAAATATAATATTCTTGATTTAAATATTAATCAAAATTGAATCCGATTATGTTTCCACGTGAATTAACTCTGATATATTTTACTTTTATACGTTTCGGATATATATTAGTCAAAACCGATTTCGTCAATGTTTTGGGTCCACTTACCTACGAATCTACGTTATATGTTACTTTTTAAAACACTTTTAAGTTTCGTAATTCTAATTTTTACGACGGCATAATATTTCGCTATATTTTGATTGATTTTTATTTTCTAAACATTTTTATACAACAATTTAACTTATTAATGATTTTCTAATATATCGTTACAACATATTTTTTAAAATATAAAGTTTATCTCCTAATATTATATACGATCTAATTTTTCACAATAATTTTCTTTATTAATCAAGAAATATATAAGACGCCGCTAGTTATACCGATTAACGGTGACATGTTGAAATTCATAAACAAACTGCACATTGCGATTTCGCTTTTGATTTTTCTTATACTTTTTCCTATTAGTATTTTTTTTTTAAATTCATATAAGGCACAATAATGTTGTTTATCTACGTTTTAACTTTTATAATTGATCAGTCGTGGCTTCATATGTTTCTTTTAAGCTTACCATCACGTTGCAAACACACGAATCTTAATCGGACCACCATGTTACAACATACGAATCCTAATCATACAGTCCGCCGCAGCGCGCGGGTAACTTTTCTAGTTTTTACTTAAATTGCATGAATTGGATCTCAAAACCTTGGAAATGAGTCATCGGTTTCTTAAATGTTATTTGGTATATATAGTTTGTACTTATTTCTAGAATTTCTAGATTGAACTGAAAAGTTAAATCTTTCTCCTTTTGTTTTTTTTTTTTGAACGGCAAAGATAATTTATTAAAAAGAAAATAACCCACCCCAAACTAGCAAGACACTAGAATGAGGAGAGAAACACAAAACAACACCCATGACTTGCAATTTATTGCACTCCAGAGATTACATTAAAACTTTTCCACTTTTCCCAATCTAGGCTATGTAACTTGGCTCGATTCTTGATCCATAAAAATCCCATCCTCTTGACTTCCTCCACAATTCCCCCAATAGATGGGGAAGTTCCTTTAAACACTGTGTCATTCCTTGTCTTCCAAATGCACCATAAACCACATATTATTACCGCATGGATCAAATCCATTTTTAATCTATCACCATTGTGTGAATTAGACAATTGCAATAGATCCTTAATTTCAAAAGCATAAATCGGGGGAATGTTACACCATTGGGATAGACTTTGCCACACTTCGTTTGCGATCGGGCATCCGATTATTAGATGCTCAGCCGTTTCTTCTCCTTCATTTCAAAAGCATAAATCTTTCTCCTTTTGTTAACAAACAAAATTAAGAGTTGCTAAAAGTGTACGCTCAATGAATAATTTTGTTGATACTTTGTTCAACATTATCAATTACCAATGAGTTACAAGTTCATTTAAGATCTCAACATTGAAGAAAATAAATGAGAAAGGTTCCTACTAACACCACATCAACAATTATATTCTAAACTCGTGTTAAATAAGATTGGTTGATTTTTCTTCTAGCAATGATGATACCACTAGAGGCAAACCGCCATAAAAACAAACTAATTAAATTGCGCGATCACATGATTATTAAAATGTGTTAGATTTTATTTCGATGGGTATGATGTTAGCCGTATTAACGAATTGCCCATAGAAAATAGCATTCAATAGTCATTTCTTTTGTTACGATCGTTGGCATAATGGCATTACTCAGATGGCCATGCTATTCATCAAAATGTGTTGTTTTCTATCGTTAACTCAAATAAGATAATGATTAGATAAAAAAAAAAAGAATTAAATGTTTTTTATACGAACACATTAATTTTTAACCATAAATTTAAATTTTTATTAATAATATTGCGTCTTAGCATGAGGATATAACAGGGGTTTCCTTCAGAACTTTTATATTTATAAAACCTGATATATCATTTTTCACTACGTTAAAACATATGTATTACACAGATTAAATAAATAAAAATTAAATTAATTTACTTCAATTAATATATCATATATTTCTAAAAATTGTTTTACAAAAATATAAAAATATAACTTAGAGCATGCTTGAAATTTCATTTAGAAACAGTTTATTAACTTATTGCCTTTATAAAAAAATCAATAAGTTAAAAATAATTTTTTTGGCGATTACAAAATACATTTTTGTTTTAGCGTTTTTTAGTAAGCTTAAAAAGTTGTTCTTAAGAAAGTATAATTCCTAGCTTTTTAAAAAGTTGATCCAAACATATTTTATAAACTCGTTTTTAAAAATTAATAAGTAAATTAACATTTTTAACAAAAAAAATGTTTTTAAAGTTAAATAAGCAATCTCTAATATGCTCTTATAATGTAATTATATTATTTATTAAATTTAATAAACTTATTACTTTTTAATTAAAAAGAGAGAATAAACAAATTAAAATTTAAAAAGATGTCTCATAAATATTTAATTAGATAGACCAACGAAGGAAATTATTTTTATAGTACATATAAAAATGACATGTGTCACCTTGTATATTTATTTATTATATAGTAAGTATAGGTATAGATATAGATTAAATTTTACACTCATAAAATAAATAAATAAATGCTCAAGATAATTGGATTAAATGGTTATTTGTCTTTGATTAATTTTTTTAAACCGAACTTTCTATAAATTATTTTTGAGCCGCTAATTAAGCGTTACTCGTCAAACGAACAACTTGATCTAACCATCTAGCAGGAAAACCTTTTATTCATCTAGAAACAATTGATCTTAAATATATACACTTGAACTCATGACCTTTTATAAGAGAAATCGGGAGATATTACTAACTAAAAGTCATTGGTCAACTTTAGATGGATACAAGAAACTCAAGCGTCACAACTGTAAACAGTTCGCTTGTTTTGTTCTTTTCTCTTTTTTATCTATTTTTTAAAGGCTTAGTACACAGAAACCTAAGACGATATTTCAATCGTCCTCTCAGATTTCACGTTATGAGACATATATGTTTGAGCCCACCTCAGAAGGAACCCCACAATCGGGTAAACCCTCTAACTTTATCTCAACAAGTATGTTTTGGCTCAAATTCGAACTCAAGACCTTATATAGGAAAGTCAAGAAAGTAACCTCTAGACTTTTATTTTTTTTAATCTATAGAAGCCCTTTTATTTCTTTTTAATCTACTTGTCATCCCGAATCACTTTCTACCCTAAAACCTTTCAACTCTATTTCATAATTTTTTTTTTCAGAAACACAGTTTTAATTTGGAGGTCCACGTCCAATTAATCCTGATGGAACACCATTCTATCCACCCCGATTCCAACATTTCAAACGCTCCAAGTTTAATACCATGTTATTAATATTGTTGGCAACCATCGTTGATAAAAAGTAAAATAATAATAATAATAATAATAATAATAATAATAATAATAATAATAATAATAATAATAAACTATTTATTTAAAAAAATCAATACCTAAAGGTTCAAAGATTTGGTTACGTGGGTTTACACTCGGAGAGGAACACCGTCTAGTGGCAGATTGTTCCAAGAAATCATCCCCTTAATCAAATTTTATGTTTTTTGTTTTTTGTTTTTTTTTGACAATTACTCGAAATTATATATATGTTACTTAAGGGTAGAAACACCTTAGTCAATCATTATTATATGTATAAATCAAAATCTGGTTGTTGCTATGATTACTGGCTAGCAAGATACCGAAATATATCAAAAATTAAATTTTATTGTTTTTAAGAATAATATATTTAAAATTTTTACAAAATAATATTATTAGTTTTTATTATTTAAATATTTTTAAAAAATCTAATTTATATAAACCTGTTACAAATTTTAAAATGTATTATCTATATACTCAATAAATATTATTATAAACGCTACTTTTAGAGTCTACCGATCGAGGTGTCGTAGGTCAATCAAAAACAATATAAAATCAAGGACTTAGCTACCTATGACTATAGCACGGGTAAGTAAGGTCGTCTCTTCAGAGAATCAGTGGAAAGTGCTAAGCTTTAACTGAAAACTTGATTAAACAAAGAAAAATGAAAACTTTGGATTGAACTAAATTAAAAGAACCGTTATTAAGAAGCGAACTTAAATTTTGATTTGAAAACAATTAATTAAAAAGGTAATCACTTACGGTTTTAGGTTGTAAGTTCCACAATGAATGTAAGTTAAACCTAGGTCAAAATCATGCAAGAATCGATTGTGCTAATCAATTCACTTGAAGTGGTGATAATGGAACAAACGTTTAAGATTTGCTCATTCACACAATCACCAGTAGACATACGCAAAGCATTACACAATTACCAATGAGTAAACGATGCAAGAAAACCGAATCACTTATGGCAATGTATCAATACAAAAACATAAATCTATTGTTTAAATCAACCAAATAGAAATCATATCAAATTTACAATCAAAAACCTAGATTCAACATTCACACAATGTTTCACTCACAACCCTAGTTACCCGGAAGCGATTACGAAGGGAAACTAGCCACGCATCTTCATTAGCACTTGTTAATTCTTGATTCGGGTGATGATTCCACGATTACGGATGGATTCGGAAGAGTTTTGATGCCCAAAAATTGTCACTTTTTCGCCCCAATTCGTCCAGAAAAGAGTCACTTTCGAAACCCTAGGATAATGCATTAAATATGGGAAAGATTTGCTGAAAAATCAGTTTTTCCGGCCTCCGGCGTATCATACGCCGAGCCTGGGCGTATGATACGCCCAAAATGATGCCCTACGCCTGCCAGATTCTGCCAACGCTCAAAACTGGGCGTATGGTACGCTGGCCGTATGAAACGCCGGGCTGGGCGTATCATACGCCCAGAATGACCTAACCTACGGCTTCGTCTCGTCGAGAAACTCAGTTTTCATATATTATCGGCCTCGTAACTCTTCTCCTAGCTCCAGTTATGCGTCCCCAAAGTTTTGGCTTCCCGAAACCCATGTTCTTGCACTCTTTCGCACTCGACGCCTCTTCTAACCCTCCAATTTTCCCCCGAACACGCCTTTAAACTCTTCACACCTGAAATTCGCAAACATACTCAAAGTAAACGTGTTTTAGGCCAAAATTCACTAATATCACGTATTTACACATTGATTAAAGCGATTATTTACCACATGATCATCTACATCTATATCTATACAATATACTACCTAATAAAAAAAATATAAAATTTGTCACTTGTCACTCTCATATTCATTTAACATTAATTTTTGTCACTTTCATATTCATTTATCATTAAATTTGCACTTGTCACTCTTATATTCATCTCTCATTTAATTATATTTTACCAACTAGGTTATTAACCCGTGTATTACACGGATTTAATATAAAATATGTATTAGTTAGCAATGAAAACTTAGCAATTATAAAATAATATTTTGATATAAAATGATTAATTTACATATTAATAAATATTTTAAGTGAGAAAAATATAATTAAAAACTTTGATCATATTAAAATGATATATTACCCTTTTAATGTTTAACAATTTATATCTTTGAAATAATTGACGTTAAAAACTTCAGTTAGTATTATATTAAAACTAACTTTTATAAATCAATAATATAAAATATAATTTTTATAATTACTAAAGTTAAATTAGCTAATTTAAAAATAGAGTTAAACATAATGGATCAAAAGTGTAACTTTCTGTATCATTTTTATTATTTTACTTTATAAATAGATTAAAAAACGTTATTTGTTTATAAAAATTTCATTGTTTAAAAACTTCTTTTATAGTCTACTTTATTTTTTTAAAAAACTATTTGTTAAGATAACTTGTTTTTTACATAAATTTTGTTTTTTGAAAATAAAATATTTCTTAATTTAAAAATTTTGGTTTTAGAAAATTCCGTAATAAAAAAATTTAAGTGTATCTTATAATAAAAAAAGATAAATAATATATTAGTTATTTATATTATAATTATTTAATAAAAGAAAATTTTATTTAATAAGAAAGAAAAGATAATAATTTAATACGAGAGAGAATTAAGTGGAATAATAAGGAATTGACAATTGTTACTTGTGGGGTAAGAATGTGACAAGTGACAATAATGTTGTAAGGAGGTGACATATGACAAAATATTTACTCTTTTATTAGAGAGTATGTATATTTTCTTACCTATTTAATGTTAATACTTTTAAATAATTAAATTGTATACGTAAATGCAAAACTATAAAATTTGTATTCTAATAATTTATTATGATCTAATAATAATTATAAGTAGGTTTCAATTATATCTTATTTTAGACTATAATTTTATAATTACAAAAATAATACATTCCCAGCTTACCTATCAAATATCAATTCTATAGTTATTAAACTTTCGAATTGTTGTTTCAATACTAAAGTATCTTCCTATACTAATAATTGATTCCAATAATGCCACATGGTATTCTCTTATTTTTTTAAAAAAATAAATATTTATTTTTAAAATTTAATATAAAACTCACAATTAATGTTATTAATTATATACAATATTAACATAAATATAGTAAATTAATACTAATAATTAATAATGTGATAATAAATATCATCTATGTTTAATGTTATGCACACACATATTAAGAACATTTTTTTTAATTTTTAATATTATAAACATATAACTAATATAATTATTTTAGTTATCTAAATTTATAAAGACATCAGCAAAAAACTAAATAATTTTTATTTACAAACCCGTGTAATACACGGGTTTATAACCTAGTTTGTTAATACGTAGTTTAATTAGCTTACATCAAAATATTGTTTTATAATTTTTAAATTATCAATTCTAACTATTTTTTTTTGAACAATTAAACGAGTTCTCGTACCCAACAACCCACGCGTTGCGACCACAGACCGCTACCAACCCCCGAAACATTTAAAGCCGTGCGTTGGCGAGTGCCGAATCGAGGAACCGCCACACCATCTAGGAGGAAATTCACACTGAAAAAACCCCTAGCTCTCGCAGAACATTTTTTTTCTCCAGGCAAGACTCGAACCAAGACCTCCCATTGCTGTTGGTCAAGGAGTACCACTAGGATATAAGGCCAATGGTAGTTCTAACTATTTAATATTTTTATTTATTGCGTGTAATATACGGGTAATAACATAGTACTCCAATAAACGAGTATATTTTGTAGGCACGTGTCAGTGGGTGACATACACGAGCTTTCTGTAGCCAAACGTCCGTTTTGTTATCTCTTTCAAACGGTCTTTTCAAAGCAATGTGGGGTATATTGTGAGTACCGTCAATGGCACGATTGTATATTCGTTCATTCGAGCTAATTAATTTGATTTATTTTTTAATTTACATGTGAAACATAAAATGAAATCGTATGCCCATATTTCTAAAGTTGGAAACTGAACCTAGTCTTGTTCAAGGGTCAAATGATGAAGTGAGCATACGATACCTCTATATCTTGTTTTCTATCTTTTCTTCTTTACGTGAACCTGAAAAATGCCACTCTCCTAATATAGACTCATTGCCAACCATGTTCACGCTTTCGATGCATCCTTTTTGTTCATCAATCAGTGGGTTCCCGTAATTTATGTCTATATATAAACGTAAAATCAAGCCATTTTTTTATCACCAAACACATCAAGAGTAACTAACCACATCCAAAGGAAAACATGTGAAGGAAAAAAAAAGCCAAGTGTTCCTAAGGGATCCTCCGAACACTTCATTGGGATGTTAAATTGTATATCCTACTGAAGTGTTTGGGGGAACTCTAAGGGTTACTTGACAATTAGCGAAAACAAGTGTTGGACATTGCTAGCATTATTATGTAAGTGATCTTCAAAGTGTGTTGTGTATATATGAAGTATCTAGTAATTTGATAACCAAACGAAAATTTAAAATGATAATCGTTTAATTTGCCATTTGTGAAGGTTTGATCATTGGTATACACGTATGCATGGTTAAAATTGTTGGAAACTTTAGTGAAAATTTTGGTTTTCGCTAACGAAGTTAAGATGAATGTGATATCGATGCTCCAATTTGCGTGGATTAGCGGTGCAGTTGTAGAGAATTGATTGTCTATTCAAATTCTAGATTACTAATTCTAATAGTAATCTATGAACTGAATTAAGACTATTCAGATTACATGTTTAATTAAAATTTTAGATTAGTAACTCTCACAATAATATATGAAGTAAATCAAGACTCTTCATATTACATGTTTTGATTACATGTATTAAATCATGACATTTCATGTAGTATAAATACAAGACATTTGATGTCTTGTTAAGATGATAGAAAAAAGAATACTACATAATTTACAATAAACATACACTATATAATTTCCTGTATTTCGAAATGTTCAACTCTCTCTTGTCTCATGTACACTAGGTTAATCACGACAAATATTGTTCTAGTTGTTGTACCCTGGGAGAGAGATGTTCGTCTTGAGAAGATGCATGTAATATGTGTTTAAGGAATATGTATTGAATATGTTCTCACGTATAATCATCTACATGTATACGCTATATCAATGAAAAATAAGTGGAAGATATAACGAGTTGAGAACTAGAGTCAAGAAATTACAAGAAGTATTATCAAAAATTTGTTGCAAACATCGTCAAGAGACTTGGTTAAAGACTTAACATCAAGCATGTTCTAGTCAAATAAGTTATTTGAAGCAGCCAACGAAGACTTGAATGAAAACAAGGTTGATATATAAATTCGTAATTTATATTATTATATTTAAGTCTTTAACCGATACTGAACTAGATTATTTCTTATGAATAACGAGCGTATCGCTATTATTGATAATTTATTATTTTGTTATAATAAAAACGTGAACTCAGTTTGTTACAAATATTATATTGTTCAAGTAACAGTTGTGTTTATGTGCGTGTTCACACTTCATTGTTCAAACCCAAGTCACAAGCATTCTAGCGTGGCTTAGTGGTACTCAAGTGTTGTGGTAGGAGTCTTACGATAGGAATCTTGTGACAAACGTGGACAATCATAGCAACAATCAGGAGTGCAAGACAACATCGACAAGCCATCTCATTTAAATAATTAATTTTAATCATTGGGAGGGGTGGCTTGCTTCATTTCTTTACCGATTTTACTTAATAAAAAACATGTATATATTCTTCTAAATTTGTGGTTATATTATGGTTTTTAGTCAAATACGAGCAACATGTAGTTTTGGTAATTTTTACTTTAGATTGCGTGGATTGGATCTCAAAACCATGGAAATGAGTTGTTCGTTTATTGGATGTTATTTGGTATAGTTTGTACTTATTTCTATAATTTTCGGATTGAACTGAAAAGTTAAATCTTTCTCCGTTTGTTAACAATCAAAATTGAGGGTTGCTAGAAACATACACTCAATGAATAATTTTGTTGATAGGTTCTTCAACATTAAAAAGAATAGATGTGAAAGGTTCCTACTAATTCCACACCAGAAATTCAAATTTCCTGTAAAATCAAATTCCAACGATTGTTTGATTTTTTTTCTGACAATGATAAAAACACTACAAGCAAACGATCATACAGTCAATTAACTTGTATTAAAATATGTTACATTTTATTTTGGTGGATATGTTGTTAAAATGTGTTCTTTTCTATCGTTATATTCAAATAAGATCATGCTTAGAAAACAAAAGAATTAAAGGTTTTTATACGAAAACAATTTTCAGCCATAAATTTAAAATTTTAGTAATAATATTGCGTCTTAGCATATGAGAATACAACAAATAAGTGGTTTCCTTCATAACTTGTATATTTACAAAACCTAGTATATCCTTTTTTATTATTTTTTTACACTCACAGAATAAATAAAATCTAAAGATAATCGGATTACATGGTGATTTGTCTTTGATAAATTTTTTAAATCGAATTTTTCATAGATACAAGAGACTTAAGGGTAACACTAATGGTTCACTTGTTTTGCTCATTCATTTTTAAGTAAATTGCCAACACGATTTTTTTGGGTGGTTAGTGTTTAATCTTGGTTTATAGATTTTATAAATTACTCATATGATCTAACCTTTTAAATATTTGTAACTTATACAATCCTTATGTTTGATTTTGAAGAGGAATAAAAGGAATGTATTTGTTACAAATGTTAAAAGTTTTGAGATCATATAGCTAATTTATGAAATGTATAAACCAAGAGTAAAATATTAACAAACAACGTTGACCATCTTGATATTTTTACCTTTTCTTTTGTATTTTACTTGCTTCCCCAATCACTTTCTCACCTAAAACCATACAACTATATTTCATAATTTTGTTTTCAGAAAAACACTTTTTGAGTATCCACGTCCATTGAATCCTCATGGAACACCATTCTATCCATATCGATTCCAACATTTCCACTGCTAGGAAAAAAAAAAAGAGCGACACTCGATTTTGTAGCATTAACGTTGCAAACTAGATTTTGCGACACATTTACCACAAATTTTTTTCGAGACAAAAACTCTTGTTGCAAAAGTTTTGTTATAAACTTGCGACACAAATTGTTGGCAATTTTGCTACTCATTTTATTGCGTCACGAATTGTGGTAACAAAAATCATTTTTTCTAGTAGTGTTCAAACGCTCCTAGTTTTATACCATGTTATTAATCTACCATACAGTAGACTCGTATACAAATGTGTAGACCAAGATTTTGTAAATTAGATAACGTAATGATGTGGCCCCTACCCAACTTCTGTGTAAAGCATGAGCTAAGTTAAGCTTCAGATACAACCATTATTGTTGCAACTGCCAGCTCCATACCATTCCCTTCAACCATTATTGTTGGCAACGTACCATCGTTAAAAAAAATAAAAATTTAAAAATAATAATAATAATAATAATAATAATAATAATAATAATAATAATAATAATAATAATAAATAATAATAATAATAATAATAATAATAATAATAAGACGCTATTTATTATTCACTCAAATTACTACCTAAAGGTTTAACTGTTTAAGGATCAATTTACTTGGGTTAAGTTTACTATCGGAGAGCACCACTAGTGGCAGATTGTTCCAAGAATTCATCCCCTTAATCAAATTTAGGTTTTTTTTTTTTTGTATTTTTTTTAGTAAGTACTCAAAAACCATATATATGTTAAACGTGGAAACACCTCAACCAATCATTATTATATGTATGTCTGGCAAAATGGAAGGGTTGGGTGAGGTTGAGTAACGGGCCAAAACGGGTTCGGGTCAGGATAATTTTTAGTCCATTTGGATAATTTAACTTTTGATATGTTATAAGTAAACAAATAGTCCATTTGGATAATTTTTAGTGATTTTCTCATCAAATATGTTATTAATCATTTATTAAATGTTTGAATCCATTGCATTTACATACTTTTTTGGTTATCCATTTTGACCCGCATTGTGTTTAAGTGCTACCCATCTCAACCCATTCAATATTATGATGTTACCCATTTCAACCCATAATACTACAATTGTTTACCCAAATCAACTCATTTCCTTTGACATGGGTAAAAATTGACACCTCTAATTATATGCATAAACCAAAATCTAGATGTTGAAACCCTTGTTATACCTACAACAAAATTCTTGAACGAACGAAGCGAGTGCCTGAATGTGGATTAGAGTTTGACTATTAATTATCTCAAGAAAAACGAAACTCTCGATTCCGGAAATTTACAAACTTGCGAAAGGTTAAACAAGCAAATTTTCCAACCTTAGCAAGATGAACGATCCCAATGAGGAGACCACACCAAATGGTCGTAGGGAAAATAAAGAAATTGGTTTAGTCGTCTAGCAAAGGAATAGAGAATTTGGTAAATTAATATCATCGCCATTATAAAGTTACGAAAGAGAACTTAGAAGAAGAAGAAAAACATTCCACATAAGGTGACGAAATCAAAGATAAAGAAAAAAAGAAGAAGAAAATTAAGGATCAACTGGCGTCTGGCAAAATGACTGGTAATTTTAGACACAGACATGTTAACATAACATGACACATACGACTTTAACATTTTCATGTTTACTCTTAATATGTTTTGTGTCTAAATAACCCGCCTGCTATTCAATTGCAGCTATCTATCAATCGATACAATAGAAGGGCCAGTCAATACTAGACAGGAACGAGCCATCTACACAATCGGTTGACTAACCCTCAAAAAGACCGACTTAGTAAATACCCATTAAGACCTTTTAAGGCACATTAAGACATGTTAATAGCCGTTAATACCAGTTAAGACTCGTTAAAACCTGTTTAAAATTTAAAATAAATAATATATCAAAATAGGTGTGTAACCGATTACTTTTTAAAAATTTCTAATTCGATCTCTAACTCTAGTTACTTAATGGATTCCTTAACAGGTTCCTTGGCAGGTCTTTAATAGGTTTTTTGCTGGTTATTTAAAGTGTTAACTGTTAAAAGGTTTCTTAAGGGGTCATTTCGTGTTTACGTGTTTTTAACGGGTTTTATTAGTGTTTGGAAAAAAAATACTCGATAAGGTTTCGTGTCATGCTCGTGTCTACCTATTCGTGTTTTGTGTCTTAACGTGTCGTGTCTTAACCGATAGTGTCTGACCAGTTATGATAGCCCTGACTGGCGATAGATATAATGCAGGATAAATGAAAAGACCTCGATTTCAAAATTTTTATCCAACCTCGCCACTTTTACTATAAGCAAACATAAACTTGCAAAACAAAAAAATGAGGTTGGCCTTGAAACTATTTTGTTCTCTCTTTTTTTCTAAAAAAATTGAGTAAATTATGGTTTTAGCTCATGTGGTTCAGCTAGTTTAACTATTTCAACTCAATACATCTATGAAGTTTAAATTACTAACAGTTTTTGCCCCCAACCATAGTTAGGTTTTGTAGCCAAAACAGTTAGGATAGTTAGATTTGGGGGGTCAAAACTGCTAGTTTTTTTACCCACAGGGGTTGTTTTGATAAAAGATTATAACTAGTGTTGAAATAGTTAAAACACTAAAACCATAGGAACCAAAACCGTAATTGACTCTACAAAAATATATATAGGTCTATTTTCAAAAAAAAATATTTTTAAGTTATTGTATGTGTCTTTTTTTTAATGGTAAATTATATTTTGATATCTTTAATTATAATTATAAAAGGTTACAGATTCAAGTGAGTTTGATGTCCAGTCTTGAGTAGGTTTAATTGGGTTAGAGTATTTCATTTGGGACGAAAATATTTGATTAGTTGATCGATTGAGTTAGAGTATCTTGAAAGAGCTTAAATAGACTCATCACATCCTATCGAAAATATTATTTAACCCCTTTCTTCATTCTTCATCTTGAATCATCTCATCTTTGAGTGTTTGACTGCCAACGAGCTTAATTGCGGGTTATCATCAACATAAACCAAATTCGAAGTGGAACCTAGTCATATTTAAGGGATAGGTGACTATGTGAGTATATAGTAACTTTTTCCCATGGTCCTCACCATGATTTCTTGTTTTGTATTATTATTCCTTTTTATGTGAGCATGAAAAGTATAAGAATTTTAACAAAGTCACAATTCAATCCATGTTCAAGCTTCTAATGAACCACGATAATATCTAATCTCTATATATACTTGAAACTATGTCATTTTTAATAACCTCCTGCATCACTTAACTAGCTTCAATAGAAAGAATTTGAAGTGAAAGGTTAATTGTCACTCAGAGTTCCTTCGAACACTTCATTGGGAGGCTTCGTTTAGTTTTCTACTAAAGTGTTTGGGGGAACTCCAAGTGTCACTTGACACCAAATTACAAATCCTGGACATTTCTATATAACATGCCATAAGTGATCTAATTTGTATTTATTTTACTTCATTAGAAATTTATATTCTGTAAAGACTAATAAAGGCTGATGCTCACCAAACTTCTTGTTTTGTCTAAGTATAGGAGTCTCTTTGAATAAACACCTTCGGAAGGAAGAAGTGATTCTTCGGAAGCAACATTGCTTCCGAAGGATAACTGGTTCCTGCCGAAGGTTGTACAAGACAACTGCTTCCGAGGAATCCTCTTATGCTCGGAAGACAAAGACTTCCGAGGAATCTTCTTATGCACTAAAGACAAAGACTTCCGAGGTTTATCCTCTGACAAAGACTGTAGCAGCTTACTCTCATAGTACAAAAGGTACTGACACAAGACATGCTGGTCTGAGTAAAGACAAAGACAACATGTAATGAGTCAGATAAAGCGCCTTACGTCTCCCATGCTGCATTAAATGCAAAAGATCATCTGAAGTCTTGAAGATCAACAACATTAAATGTCTTTTGTATTTAATAGTCCTTTGTAAAGTCAATGTCTATTAATGTAATGATCATGACTGAGTGTCTTAGCCTGTTAAGACACTCAACATACTAGAATAAGCTTTACTTTATGTACTTGTCTAGTATACCCAACTTGTATTCCTAAGTGTATACGGTTGTAGCCTCGGCTATATAACCTCCCAATGTATTGTTGCTTGAGGTGTGCTTGCTTGTATACTTCCACTTTGAGAGAAATATATCCTTGAGCTTGAATTATTCTTGTGTTCTTAATATTGTTCAAAGATTATTATTGTGTCACTTTGAGTGAAATTGTGAGATCATTCTAACAGAACATTCCGCATCTGTTAGAATTAAGTAAGAAATACTTGTGAAGAGTTGTTTAGAGATAACAACCCGATCCTACAAGTGGTATCAGAGCTTTTGGCTCTTGAACTTGACTGACTAATCATCATCAAGTTACCAGTTCTATTTCTTATAAACCCTCATAGTATTAACACTCATATTTTCTGTGTCTGTCCAAGATGGCTGCTCTAAACAAACATGATACAGAAAATGGCACTCTCAACAAGCCACCAATGTTCACACCTGAAGACTTCGATACCTGGAAAGTCAGAATGGAAGGGTTCATCAGGAACCAAGACTTCAAACTTTGGAAGTCTGTTCTTGAAGGTCCCTACATTCCTACAGTTGCTGCTGCCGGTGCTGGAGTTGCTGCAGTACCAAAAGATCCATCTATGTACTCAGACGAAGATTACAAGAAGATGGAAGTTGATTCTAAAGCTCTTTGGCTAATTCAGATGTCAATACCGAACTCCATTATACATGCATTCAAGAAATGCAAGTCTGCTCAAGAACTGTGGAATTCCTTGAAGCAGATGTATGAAGGGTCAGAAGATGTCAAAGAAAACAAGAAGGATATGCTGAAACAGAAGTTTGAAAACTTTTGTCAACAAAACAATGAGAATATGTCTTCTCAGTACCTAAGGTATGTCCAACTTGTGGATGAATTAACTACTGCAGGTGTAACTCTTGATAATCAAGATGTGCTCAGAAAATTTCTGAGGTCTCTTCCAAAGGCATGGAATATCTATTCTGTAACAATCAGAAGAACAGAAAACCTGAAAACTCTAACTTTAGGAGAATTGTTTGGTATTCTCAGTGCCTATCAGATGGAATTAGATGCCCAAGAATCTAAAGTTTCTCACTCACCATCTGGTTCAGCTGCTCTTTATGCACCCATCAATAATCCTCCATACCAAAGCTATCAACCCCTCTACCATTCTACCTCCACACCCACTGTCACATTTCCTGAAACTCCAAATTCATCAAACCTTGTATCTAACCCAACCCCACTACTAACCTCTGGGCAAGGAGCTTTTATGGCTGAGGAGACAAATTACTTTCATCTGTGTCAAGAAGACTTGGATGGTATTCCTGCAGATGATCTTGAGGAGATGGATATAAACTATCAAATGGCTATGATTTCATACAGGGCAAAGAAGTTTTACCAAAGAACCGGCAGACAGTTCAAAAAGCACAATATGAAGACTGGGTTTGGACTTGACAAATCTAAACTCAAATGCTTTAACTGTCAACAGTTAGGCCACTTTGCCAGAGAATGCAAGTCCACAGGAA
The DNA here is from genome assembly GCA_009363875.1 of Mikania micrantha. Lineage (NCBI taxonomy): Eukaryota > Viridiplantae > Streptophyta > Magnoliopsida > Asterales > Asteraceae > Mikania > Mikania micrantha. Next base: position 54,656,977 of record CM018689.1, read on the forward strand.
CTCAGCAGACAACTTCTGGGCAACCACAACAAAGACCATCAAGCTCATCTAACAATGCAAACATTGCTGAACAAGATTTTGCAGACTGGAGCTTTCAAGCTGAGGACCCCTCCATCTCCAACAGTGCTTTGATGGCAAATGACTCATCTTCCTCAAGCAAGGTAACTGATAGCATGTGCTCACCTGAATGCTTAGAAACATTAACTATTTATAAGAAAATAAATTCTCAACTCTGTAATGAACTTGAGTCTCTACAAGTAGTCAAGGCAAATTTCTTTGAGGTTGAAAGAAATTACAAAGAAAAGATTGAAGAAATGGAAAAGACCATTTCAAGTTTAAAACATGAAGATACTAACAAACAGTGTCAGATTAAAAATCTTTTAGAAAGACTAACCACTGCCAAGACTGAACTTGTATTGGCTGAGTCTTACAGAGACAAATTTCTAAGCCAAGGTGAAAAATATGAAAAACTTTTTAGAATGAGCAGCACAACTGAACTTGTGAATAAAAGGGGAGCTGGTTTGGGATATAACAAAGTGGAACCTCCATCTGCTTATACTTCCATAACAGATGTTAGGTGTAAATCACTGGTTGACCTTGTGTATAATGAGGAGTTGGATATACACAAGGTAGTTCAAAAGGATAATCTCTCTGATCCAAGTACCTCAACATGCTCAGATGAGGATGATGTTCCTATTAAATCAGTAAAAGGAAAACAAGCTTTGAAATTTAAGAATCAAAATAAGAAAACTAAGAAACATTCAACAGTTTTTATCAAAGCTAAAACCACAGAAAATATCTCCTCAGATGAGTATGTGACTTGCCCATCTGACAAGTCAAAACGAGGTAGATCAATGGAGAGAAAAGTCAATTCTCCAGGAAAACAGGCAAAGTCTAAGACTAACAAGTATGCTGGAACATCCAAACCATCATTCTCTGAGGATCAAAGATCAGACTTCGTTAAAAGGGATAAGCAGCAACACTCTCCCAACATTCAAACTCTATGTCTGATGTGCGGTGAAAAGAATCATTTTGCTGCTGATTGCTTCTATAATCCAAGAAGCAGAATTTCCTCAATCAAGGGAAGAGGAAGAAAGAATAGTTGGAGTCAGTCATCTACTTCTTCGGAAGAACAGAGAAGAAATTTGGTCAAGAGGGCATCGGAAGCAAGTACCTCCAGTAATAGGAAGAAACAAAGTAAAAATGCTTCTGAAAAGAAAGCATCGGAAGCAAAGACAAAGGAAGCTTCCGAAAGAAAAGGAACCTCGGAAGCTCATCAAAGGAATGCTTTCAACAAACAAAAGAGGTCATCTGTCTTCGGAAGAAGATCATCGGAAGGAAAAAGAAAAACAGCTTCCGATGACCATCAAAGGAAACCAAGTCTTCCGACAACTCAAAAGGCACAAGTATGGAAGAAGAAGGAATCAACTGATAAGCCATCACCCACATCAGAAGCATCCACATCATCTGTCCCACCTAGAATGATGTCAAAGAAATTTACTTACAATGATGCAAATGGTAAACCCAAGACCACATGGGCTTGGGTTCCCATCAGAAACTAACTCACTTCTGGTCATGTGCAGGAACAGCAGGAATCAAAAGGCAACTTGTGGATAGTTGACAGTGGCTGCTCCAGGCACATGACAGGCAACAAGACCCTCTTGCACAAATATGAACCATTCTTTGGCGGGTCTGTTGCTTTTGGAAGTGATCCAGTAGGAGGATACATAACAGGTAGAGGCACAATCACAAATGGTAAGGTAAGCTTTGAGAATGTACATTTTGTAAAAGAACTTAACTACAATTTACTAAGTGTATCACAGGTGTGTGATCAAAAGCATAACATGTTGTTTACTGAGCATGAGTGCATTGTTCTGAAACCAGGATTTGTGATACCAAATGATCAAATTCTACTCAGAGCTCCAAGAAGAAGTAACATGTATATGCTAGATATGAGCACAGCTGCACCTCTTAGTAATATAAGCTGCTTTGTCTCAAAAGCTTCACTTGATGAATCATCACTTTGGCATAGAAGACTTTGTCATGTAAACCTCAAAAATATGAATAAATTGGTCAAAAATAATTTAGTAACTGGTTTACCAACAAAAGAATTCATATGTGTTGATAAATGTGTTGCATGCTTAAAGGGTAAGCAACACAAGTCATCTCATTATGCCAAAGAGATAAATTCTATTACCACAGTCCTTCATTTACTACATATGGACTTGTTTGGCCCCACAAGTGTTAAAAGTCTTGGTAGAAAATCATACTGTTTGGTGGTTACTGATGATTTCTCTCGGTATACCTGGGTGTTTTTCTTAAATACCAAGGATGAAACTGCCGAAATCCTAAAGTCATTTATACTCAGGGTGGAGAATGAAAGTGACCATCATGTAAAAATAATCAGATCAGATCAAGGAACAGAATTCAAGAATCATGTTTTAAATTCTTTTTGTGAATCTAAAGGTATCACAAGACAATTTAGTGCTCCTAGAACTCCACAACAAAATGGTGTAGCTGAAAGAAGGAATAGGACACTAATTGAAGCTGCAAGAACCATGTTGTCTGATGCCGAACTTCCAATAACTTTTTGGGCAGAAGCAGTCAACACTGCCTGTTATGTCCAAAATAGAATATTGGTAGTTAAGTCACATGGCATGACTCCTTATGAAATTTGGCATAAGAGAAAGCCATTCATTGGATTTCTCAAACCATTTGGATGTCATTGCACCATCTTGAATACTAAAGATTACTTAGCCAAGTTTGCTGAGAAATCAGCAGAGGGCTACTTTGTTGGGTACTCTTCAAATGCTAAAGCGTATAGAGTATACATCAAAGCATCCAGAGTTATTGAAGAGTCTGCAAATGTTCAGTTCAATGAACATACTCTCAATAAACCTGGAACCGGCCCTGATTGGTTGTTTGATCTTGATAGTTTTACATCTGCATTTAATCTGGTGAAAGAGTATGTTCCAGTTTCACAGTCAGCTACCACAGACACCTCCAAAGGCTCAAGAGAAGATGACTTTCGTGTTGAACTGCCAATAGCTTCAAGACAAAACTTGGCAGAATCCACTTCAACACAAAATGATGTATCACAGTCTGAGACAATCAACACATCTCAGGCAGGTCCCTCAATTGAAGCTGCTTCTAATTCACAACATCAAGAAGAAGTAGGAAGTCCTTCAGCAGAGGAAAATTCTCTGGAAATCACTACTCCCAGAGAAAACCAACCCACAACAGTTCAAACGTTGAATCCACGTGATCTGCCAGAAATCCAACTTGAGGTAGTTCTTCCTAACCTTGAGTCACTCAACATGGATGAATCTTCTCAACTGGATGTGATTCCAAGGACTCGAATTCACAGCACTCATCCAGTTGAAAACATCATTGGCAATATAGAAGAAGGTGTCAGAACTAGAAGCTCTATGCATGAAGCAAATGTTTGCTTGTTTTCTTGCTTTCTATCCCAAATAGAACCTAAAAAGGTTGCAGAGGCTTTAAAAGATAACAGTTGGGTAGAAGCTATGCAAGAAGAGCTTCTTCAGTTTCAAAGACAAGGAGTTTGGAAAACTTGTCCTTTGCCTAAAGGAAAGTATGCCATTGGAACCAAATGGGTGTTCAGAAACAAGAAAGATGACAAAGGTGTTGTCATCAAAAACAAAGCAAGATTGGTTGTTCAGGGATACACTCAAGAGGAAGGCATTGACTATGATGAAGTCTTTGCACCCGTTGCCAGAATTGAAGCTATTAGAATATTTTTGGCATTTGCAGCTGCAAAAGATTTCAAAGTGTTTCAGATGGATGTTAAAAGTGCCTTTCTTTATGGAAAAATTGATGAAGAAGTTTATGTGTGCCAACCTCCAGGATTTGAAGATCCAAAGTTTCCTGATCATGTCTGTAAGCTTGATAAGGCTCTTTATGGGTTGCATCAAGCTCCCAGAAAATGGTATGAAACTTTATCTTCTTTTCTGTTGGCAAACAAATTCAAGAGAGGAACAATTGATAAAACTCTCTTTTTCAAGAAGTCAAATCAACATATCATGCTAGTTCAAATCTATGTTGATGACATTATCTTTGGTTCTACTAATGAATCTCTCTGCAAGGAGTTTGAATCACTAATGAAATCCAAATTTGAGATGAGTTCAATGGGAGAACTCACCTTCTTTCTTGGATTACAAGTGAAACAAACTCCTACAGGGATTTTCATTAGTCAATCAAAATATGTCAAGGACATTCTTGAAAGATTCAAGCTTTCTGATTGCAAAGCTCTGGGAACTCCTATGTCCAAAACAACATCACTTAGCCCTGATCTTGAGGGGGAGGATGTTGATCAGCACCAGTACAGAGCAATGATAGGCTCTTTGATGTATCTCACAGCAAGCAGGCCAGATATCATGTTTGCAACTTGTGTATGTGCAAGATTTCAGGCCAATCCCAAAGTCTCTCATATGCTGGCTGTAAAAAGAATCTTTAGATACCTCAAAGGAGCACCAAGTCTAGGATTATGGTATCCTAGAAATGAAGACTTCCAATTCATGGCTTATACAGACAGTGATTATGGGGGTTGCAACATCAGCAAGAAATCCACATCAGGAGGATGTCAATTTCTTGGATCCAGGATTGTGTCTTGGCAATGCAAGAAACAGTCATGTGTTTCTACTTCTACTGCAGAGGCTGAATATATAGCTGCTTCTAGCTGCTGTGCACAAGTCATCTGGATCCAAAATCAGATGAAGGATTATGGAGTAGATCTGTTCAATACTCCTATTCAGATAGACAATTCCAGTGCAATCTCCATCACCAATAATCCTGTCAAGCATTCCAAGACCAAGCACATCGACATCAGATACCATTTCATCAGAGATTGTGCAGAAAAGAAGTTGATTCATTTGGTCAAAGTTGATTCAGAAAACAATTTGGCAGATCTCTTCACAAAGGCATTTGATGAAGGAAGATTCAGGTACTTAATAACATCCATTGGGATGATCAACTTTGAATAAATGTACTGACAAGGAATAAATAATTCCTCGGAAGATAAACTTAACTTATCTTCCGATGAGTATCTACTCAGCAGAAGATAGGTTAAGTCTTCGGAAGCATTATTTCTTCCTTAGTCGGAAGATCTCACACTTCAGAAGCTAACTTACCTTCTGAAGTAATATTCTTCCGATACATTATTTTCGGAAGCATAGGCTTCTCAAGGTACTCTTCAGAAGAAAGTGTCTTCCGAAGAACATTTTGCCTAATGAATTTTCTAACACTTCAGAAGCAGTGCTTCCGACAGTATAAATTTTATACTTCGGAAGCACATCCCTTCTGAACTCTCTTGGTCTAATAAATACCCTGCTTCCGAAAGTCACTTCTTCGGAAGCACCTCAGTCAGAGAAAATTAATTGTGAAACCAGCTGTCATCGGAAGACCTTTTTCTGACATCCGGATCTCAAATTTAATGTGTCTATATATTAAATGCTGAAATCCGAATGTATATAAAGGTCTCCCGCTCATTCAAATTCTCACAAACTGTTTCACTTTGAACTCTTCTTCTCTTTGATCTCTCCAATTGTGCCCTAAAATCACCAACTTTCATGGCTCTTCTTGCTTTCAAACCTGCTCACAACGTACCAGCGGAGTTATGAGCAGAACATGATGCTGACTTCGCCCCAATAATCTCCTTTCTTCAAAGGAGCAGGTATTTCTTTGCATTAACTGTTCAGCCCTTGGTGTATGAATCTCATCACCAACAGTTTTGGGCATCTTGTTCTGTTTCTTCGTCTCCCAATGGTCGGTCTCTTGAAGCCACCATTGATGCTCATCCCATTGCTATCACTGTGGAAACCATCTGTCGGCATCTTAAATTCAATGATGCCGGTGGAAGGGTCTCTTTCACGAAGGATGAGGTAGCATCGACATTTAAGTCGATGGGGTACGAAGGTCCTCTCCCTTCAACAACCTATTTGAAGGGTAGAGTGTCCTATAATTACAAGTGCCTCATACATGTGTTTTTACATTGTCTTTCAAATAAATCTGGTGGTTGGGACCAAGTTCCATCTGATTTAGCTTCGGCTATTCATGGCTTGGTTTCTAATCAACTGTTTAATTTTTCTGCTTTTATTTTTTAATAATTTGGTTGACAACATCACGTCACCAAAGAAGTTTTGTATGTATCCCAGGTTTTTGCAACATCTTTTTAATGAAGAGTTGGGAGCTTCCCTTTCTCTAACTGGGAATACTTACAAAATGCCCTTGGTCTCTTCCAAGATTTTTGTGCAACTCAAGAAGAAGAGTGCTCAGTTCTCTGGGACATTCACTCCTCTTCTTTCCTCTATGGAGTCCCCTGCTCCAGAAGGTGACAGCTCTGTTAACCCCACAGATGCTGAACCCACACCTTCCACTTCTGTTCCTCACCCCATAAAAATCACTTACAAACGCAAACGAAACCCTGTGCAACTTTCTACAGTTGTTCAGGCCCCTTCTACTGAACCAAAACAGAAAAAGGTTAAAAGAACTGCTCAGGGCACAGTTCTACCTAAGGTGAAAGCCACACCCCTTGTTTCTCCACAGGTTCTTCCTTTGAAACCTGTGGTTGCCCTTAACCAGCCTGAAAGCCCTCAGCTTATGTCACAAAACATAACTGAGAATATTCAAAGGGATGCACCCATCATTGAGTTTGCTTCTCATGAAGCAACTTCATTAGATAAGAGACTGTCTCCCAAGTCTCCAGGTTCATATCATCCAGAAATGCCCCCCACCCATACTATCACCCAGGCTCAAGGAACCCCCTGCTCTAGCTGTGGAGGAACCACTCTCTCCAACTACCCAAACTTTAATGAGAGTGGTGACACAGTTACAAGCTCGGTTCCCTGACCCAGAGCCTATTCAATCAGAGGTTGGCCCCAGTAGTTCTGAAGGGGTCAATGCAGGTGAGGCTGCCACTACTGTTGATCTTAATAAAGTTCCACAGGACAGTGGTACAGGCAATAGGACCTCACCTGCGGCAACCTATATTGGGGAGGACTTCTTTGAGGTTCTTCTCAATGAAGGGAATCCAGGGTGCCAAGAAACCACATCTGGTGGTGGAGGTGCAGGAGCTAGGCTCAGGACTCCATCGCCCCATGATTCTACTCCGGTAGAGGAGGGCACATCCACACAGGAATTGACGGCTACAATAACTTCCCTCCAAGCCAGGGTAGCTCAGTTAGAAGCTGAGGTGGCTACCCTGCGGCTTGAGGTCCAAACCAAAGATGCCACTATTCTGGACCTCAGGAGGCGTCCCCCGGTCACTCTACATCCATTTCACCCTGATCCTGCTACTACCACTTTCACCTCCCCTGATGCTACCAAAAAGGGGGAGAATATACCAACTGCAGGGTCAGGATCAGAAGCAAGAGAAGAGGAGGGTGCACAGGAAGTTACTCCATCCTTAGTCACTTTGACTGCTGAATGGGATGACTTCTTGGGTACTTATTTTCAAGATTCTTCTTCTACTTCCTCTTCTTCTGCTTCTGAGGATACAAGGGAGGTTGCCAAAGAGACTGAACAGCAAACATCAAATGTCTCTTTGGAACCTCAGTCCCCTCTTGGGACTAAGTCTCCTTCTGAGACTGCAGCTCAGGTTGTCATGAAAGACACAGCACAAGAAGAATCAATTTCCATGAAATCTGTGTCCCCTTCTAGGACTGAAGCTGCTGAAGCTCTCTCTTCCTCTCCTGAGCCCTTTGTGGAATCCAATAAGGAATCATCTAAGGGGATTGGTCAACTGGAGGAGACAGTGAATGCTGAGGTTAACTCCGAAGCTGCAGCTGCCTCCGAAGGCCCAGTCATCCTGGATGTTTCCTCCACAGAGGAGCTACATGCCAATGAACCAGCTGGTGAGGCAACAGAAGAAATCTCCTCTGGGGCAAAAATAACTGCTGATGACAAAGGAAAACGTAAGCTAACCCCAGAGGAGGAAGCAGAACAGGAGGAGATGAGACCAAAGAAAACAAAGGGCCGACCAAACACTTCTCTAGATGAAGAGCGAGCTAGACTCTCTGCTTTGCTAGAAGAAAAAGGTTATGACTTTGATGAAGTCATCAACTGGTCGGTACCTAGAATGGCTGCCGAGCTGGACAAGGTGCAGCAGCAAGAACAAGCTGTTGCTGCATCAAAGGCCCTGAGTGTACTTACAAAGGAGCAAAAAGAGAAGGCCTACAGAGACAAGAACAAGGCCTTTCTCTTGGAATATGGCTTCCATGCTCGGCAGCTAGGCCCAATGAAGAACTCAACCATGGATATGCATATCAGAGATATAAAAGCCAAAGTTGCAAGAGGTGAGTTACCTTCAATTGAACAAATCAGGGCAAGAAAGGAAAGCCTAATGAGAGGCTTAGGTTTAGGGGGAGGAGCTACAATAGAATTTCCCCTCTCTGGTGCAGGGATCAGAGATGGAGAAGAAGTCATGTGTGGGGCAGCAACAAAAGCAATGTTCCCCAACATGTTCCCCCTAAATCCAAAAGAAGAACCAATATCTCCTCCTTCAAGTCCAAGTATGGATAACATGCCAATCTCCTCAGTCTACAAAAAGGGTAAGAAGACTACAAGGAAACAATCAATACCAAACCCTGATCCTGAGAGACATACACAGGCTGAAGAGAGGAGAACAGAACCCTCAAGGGATGAGGATATTGGGCCACAGCCTACTGCAACAACAGGTGCAGCAGTAGAATCAACTGTGGAAGCCCAACAGGCCAGAGTTCTGAGGAGTCAAGCCACTGCTCAAGTCAAACCAAGATTCACAAGAAGAAAGAGAATGGCTAAAAGGAAAAAGGAAACAAAAACTATCCCCTTAGACTCTGAGCCTGATACAACACTCTCAGTACTTGAAGCCACATCTGAAGCAACTCCCAAAACTACACAAACCCTAGAAGACATGAGGGATATCAGCAGATTAATGCATGAGCATTCATACATCCCTTTGGTAAATTGGAGCTTCAATGCACAAGAAAGGATATTCATCCTCACCGACTACAATGGAGAAATAAAACTGGTGGATCTTTTGCATCTGATGACGTTGGCAAAACCCTATATATTTGATCTAGATATGCTCCCTCTCAACAATCCTGACAATGGAGCAGATGGGAGGTCAGCTATCAGATTAATTAGAAAAAGGGCACAGGTACTGAGGGGTACATGGAAGCCAAGGTTTATGCCTTAGAAGTTTTGGTAGCATCAGCCTAGGGGGAGACTGTAAAGACTAATAAAGGCTGATGCTCACAAAAAAGAAAACAAGAAGTTTGGTGAGCATCAGCCTTTATTAGTCTTTACAGTCTCCCCCTAGGCTGATGCTACCAAAACTTCTAAGGCATAAACCTTGGCTTCCATGTACCCCTCAGTACCTGTGCCCTTTTTCTAATTAATCTGATAGCTGACCTCCCATCTGCTCCATTGTCAGGATTATTGAGAGGGAGCATATCTAGATCAAATATATAGGGTTTTGCCAACGTCATCAGATGCAAAACATATTCTTTTAAACTTGTGGTTATGTTATGTTTTTAGTCAAATACAAACGACCATGGTGAACGGTTAGCTAGGGTTAGGGAATCTTTTAGTTTCTCTTGTAATTAGATGCAAACATTGTTGGATTTAAGTATCTTTACTTGTTTGTATGTTTGATTTCGTATGGGATTAAATGATTTGCATCATATGGTTCAATTAGGTATTCATCATTTTTCAGTTTAACATTATCAAACATTGGATCTTAATTGGATCATTACTTTCAAATTGATAATTGTAATTGAGAATCTAGGTTTATCATTAGTTGGTTTTCATCAATTAATTTACAAAATCAGAATTTTTAGTTACAATTTGCTCGTTCATACGAAGTTCATGCAAATCATGTCTATGCGATTTTCTAATGAATCAAACCATAAGACTACCTAATTCTTTGCTAAACCAAAACCCGGGTGTGATTCGTTTTCACATTTGAATTACAAATCATTTACTTTTAGTTTCTTTCTTACTTACAATTGGTTTTCTTAGTTTAATTCAACAATTCTCAAGTTCAAGTTTACATTTTCTGTTTTTAGTCAATTTTGGTGATAAATCATTTTTCATTTTTAGTTTCATTCTTAGGTAATTTAGTTAAATAATCAACACAACAAAAAACACTGACCACATGCTTCTTGTGGATACGATACCCGACTTACCCTAGCTACCTAGGTTATTTAGGTTTTTGCATGACTCTAACGACCGGTCATCATTAGGTTTAATAATTTTTGCTAAGGTTGCGAAGATTAAATCTCAAAACCATGGAAAGCAAGTCATTCAGTTCTTGTACGTCATTTTGTATACTTCTATTACTTCTATAAGGGATAACTTTACAAAAATATAACAAATTTTTCTAATTGTCTAAATTTAGTCGGCATAACTTTTTTTTTTTGTCTCAAATATGTAATTCAACTTAATATAAGTGTAATTATTCTATATAAAACCATGAATAACATGTTAATGTTATTATTCTATATTAAAAAAACCAAGCTGCCATACATCCGACGCTCACCTCGATCTCACGTCCGGTGTGCCTACGTTCGGCGCTCCTCCCACGTCTAGCATACGTCTAGCGTCCTGCGCTCCTCGCATATGCCCTATGTCGACGTCCTCTTCAGTCTTCAATGTCAAGCGCTGCCCTCTTCTCCTCCCATGTCCAGCGAGTTGCCCTCTTATCCTCCCCACATCCGACCGCCAATCTCCCCTATTCTCCTCTCCATGTCCGATGTTTAATGTTTGAAAAACTAATTTTTTTTTCAAATAACATAGAGTAAATGTTGATGATATTAAATAATTTTTAATTTAATATTTGCTTTATAAAATGATTATATCACAACTTAACATACTAATTAAGTTAAATATGTAGAAAATTTGTTAACCTTCTATTCTTGTTTATTATGTATAATTAGAACATCCATATTAAGTTGAATAATCTAATTGTGACAAAAAAAAAAGTTTTAGTGACTTAATTGGGAAATACATAAAAGTTTGTTGTATTTGTGTAGAGTTATCTCTTTTTTTAATTCCCAGATTTAACTCATTAGTTAAATATGTCTTCTTTTGTTAACAAACAAAAGAGTTGCTAGAAGAATACAATGAATGAATAAATTTGTTGATAGTTTCTTCAACATTATTGATTAGCAATGAGTAACAACTTCATTTAAGATTTCAACATTACCCCTATTATCAAATCCATTTCTAGTTATTGTTTGATTTTTCTACGAGATATCCATACAAATGAACAGCAATCGCATGATTATTAAAATGCATGTGTGAGATTATTTTGTTAGCCATATCAATGAAATGATCGCTTAAACTAGCATTAAATAATCATTTCATATCTTATGGTCGTTGGTATTACTCAAATGGCCATGTTATTCTTTAAAATGGGTGACACCATCATGGGCCAGTTCTTTGAGCTACGATCTGGTGGCACTTTTTGAGAAAAATACCAAGTCTCAATATTATTGAAAATTAACTAGTAGCAGGGGCGAAAGTTAATAGGGGCCGGGGGCCACCAAATGGTCATCAAGCCTTACGAGTAGTCCTCACCAACTCAACGGCAAAAGGAAGAAAAGAAATCGGCCAAGTCGTCTTTAGCAGGTGGGCTTAGTGAATATTACAAAGTTATGAAGGAGAACTTGGAAGATGAAAAGAAAATATCTTTGACTTAAGTGGTGGAATCAAAGAAAAAAAACTATCTAAGATAAGGAAATAGTGCAAAGACCACAATTTCTATTTTTTTTATCCAACATTATGACGATGTTCACGAATTATGTTTGTCGACCTCATAAAGGAACTTGCAGAAAAGTGGAGTTCACCTTGGAACTTCTAGGTTTTTCTTTTTCTTAAAAAAATTAGTTTTATTTACATATTTCTCTATTTTGATGTTATTGCATGTGTCTTTTTTTATTTTTAATAATGTTTTGATTTTTTTTAATTTATTTAGATAATTATAATTAAGAAAGTTTAGGTTTATTTACGTATTTTTCTATTTTTAAGTTATTGTATGTGTCTTTTTTATTTGTTTGAATAATGTTTTGATATTTTTTATTTATTTACTTAATTAAAAGTTTAAAAGATTGTAGGTTCAAGTGGGTTTGGTACTCTATCTTGTATAGGTACAATTAGGTTGGAGTGGTACATTAGAGATAACAATATTTGATTAAGTGATCGATGGATTGAATTCGAGTGGTTTGGGAGAGATGCTCCTTTCCCATCCTAAGAGTAATGGCATTTAGCCCCTTTTCTACATGTGGTTCATACCATGACTTCTTTCTAAATGTGATCCTTTGCAAATATTTAACTCATTCTTCATCTTGAATCATCGCATCTTTGACTTTTGTGTCTTTGACTACCAACGAGCTAAATTTTGAGCAATCATCAACTTAAATTATGTTGGGAGGGGAACTTGGCCATGTTTAAGGGATAGTGACTATATGAGTACATGTTAACTTGTACACATGGTCCTCACGATGACCTTTTGTTTTGTACTATTATTCCTTTTTGTGTGAACATGAAAAGCATCAAAATCGTAACAAAGACACAATTCCATCCATGTTCAAGTTTCTGATGAATTCAGATCAAGGGATCGGACATTTTTCATATCTCATCTATATATACCTCAAACTAGGTCATTTTTTAAATAACAAACCATATCATTTAACTGCACACAATGGAATGCATATGAAGGGAAATGTTTAATTGTCACTCTGTAAAGACTAATAAAGGCTGATGCTCACCAAACTTCTTGTTTTGTCTAAGTATAGGAGTCTCTTTGAATAAACACCTTCGGAAGGAAGAAGTGATTCTTCGGAAGCAACATTGCTTCCGAAGGATAACTGGTTCCTGCCGAAGGTTGTACAAGACAACTGCTTCCGAGGAATCTTCTTATGCACACAAGACAAAGACTTCCGAGGTTTATCCTCTGACAAAGACTGTAGCAGCTTACTCTCATAGTACAAAAGGTACTGAGACAAGACATGCTGGTCTGAGTAAAGACAAAGACAACATGTAATGAGTCAGATAAAGCGCCTTACCTCTCCCATGCTGCATTAAATGCAAAAGATCATCTGAAGCCTTGAAGATCAACAACATTAAATGTCTTTTGTATTTAATAGTCCTTTGTAAAGTCAATGTCTATTAATGTAATGATCATGACTGAGTGTCTTAGCCTGTTAAGACACTCAACATACTAGAATAAGCTTTACTTTATGTACTTGTCTAGTATACCCAACTTGTATTCCTAAGTGTATACGGTTGTAGCCTCGGCTATATAACCTCCCAATGTATTGTTGCTTGAAGTGTGCTTGCTTGTATACTTCCACTTTGAGAGAAATATATCCTTGAGCTTGAATTATTCTTGTGTTCTTAATATTGTTCAAAGATTATTATTGTGTCACTTTGAGTGAAATTGTGAGATCATTCTAACAGAACATTCCGCATCTGTTAGAATTAAGTAAGAAATACTTGTGAAGTGTTGTTTAGATTAAGCAACCCGATCCAACAAGTGGTATCAGAGCTTTGGATCTTGAACTTGACTGACTAATCATCATCAAGTTACCAGTTCTATTTCTTATAAAATCTCATCGTTTTAACACTCATATTTTCTGTGTCTGTCCAAGATGGCTGCTCTAAACAAACATGATACAGAAAATGGCACTCTCAACAAGCCACCAATGTTCACACCTGAAGACTTCGATACCTGGAAAGTCAGAATGGAAGGGTTCATCAGGAACCAAGACTTCAAACTTTGGAAGTCTGTTCTTGAAGGTCCCTACATTCCTACAGTTGCTGCTGCCGGTGCTGGAGTTGCTGCAGTACCAAAAGATCCATCTATGTACTCAGACGAAGATTACAAGAAGATGGAAGTTGATTCTAAAGCTCTTTGGCTAATTCAGATGTCAATACCGAACTCCATTATACATGCATTCAAGAAATGCAAATCTGCTCAAGAACTGTGGAATTCCTTGAAGCAGATGTATGAAGGGTCAGAAGATGTCAAAGAAAACAAGAAGGATATGCTGAAACAGAAGTTTGAAAACTTTTGTCAACAAAACAATGAGAATATGTCTTCTCAGTACCTAAGGTATGTCCAACTTGTGGATGAATTAACCACTGCAGGTGTAACTCTTGATAATCAAGATGTGCTCAGAAAATTTCTGAGGTCTCTTCCAAAGGCATGGAATATCTATTCTGTAACAATCAGAAGAACAGAAAACCTGAAAACTCTAACTTTAGGAGAATTGTTTGGTATTCTCAGTGCCTATCAGATGGAATTAGATGCCCAAGAATCTAAAGTTTCTCACTCACCATCTGGTTCAGCTGCTCTTTATGCACCCATCAATAATCCTCCATACCAAAGCTATCAACCCCTCTACCATTCTACCTCCACACCCACTGTCACATTTTCTGAAACTCCAAATTCATCAAACCTTGTATCTAACCCAACCCCACTACTAACCTCTGGGCAAGGAGCTTTTATGGCTGAGGAGACAAATTACTTTCATCTGTGTCAAGAAGACTTGGATGGTATTCCTGCAGATGATCTTGAGGAGATGGATATAAACTATCAAATGGCTATGATTTCATACAGGGCAAAGAAGTTTTACCAAAGAACCGGCAGACAATTCAAAAAGCACAATATGAAGACTGGGTTTGGACTTGACAAATCTAAACTCAAATGCTTTAACTGTCAACAGTTAGGCCACTTTGCCAGAGAATGCAAGTCCACAGGAACTCAGCAGACAACTTCTGGGCAACCACAACAAAGACCATCAAGCTCATCTAACAATGCAAACATTGCTGAACAAGATTTTGCAGACTGGAGCTTTCAAGCTGAGGACCCCTCCATCTCCAACAGTGCTTTGATGGCAAATGACTCATCTTCCTCAAGCAAGGTAACTGATAGCATGTGCTCACCTGAATGCTTAGAAACATTAACTATTTATAAGAAAATAAATTCTCAACTCTGTAATGAACTTGAGTCTCTACAAGTAGTCAAGGCAAATTTCTTTGAGGTTGAAAGAAATTACAAAGAAAAGATTGAAGAAATGGAAAAGACCATTTCAAGTTTAAAACATGAAGATACTAACAAACAGTGTCAGATTAAAAATCTTTTAGAAAGACTAACCACTGCCAAGACTGAACTTGTATTGGCTGAGTCTTACAGAGACAAATTTCTAAGCCAAGGTGAAAAATATGAAAAACTTTTTAGAATGAGCAGCACAACTGAACTTGTGAATAAAAGGGGAGCTGGTTTGGGATATAACAAAGTGGAACCTCCATCTGCTTATACTTCCATAACAGATGTTAGGTGTAAATCACTGGTTGACCTTGTGTATAATGAGGAGTTGGATATACACAAGGTAGTTCAAAAGGATAATCTCTCTGATCCAAGTACCTCAACATGCTCAGATGAGGATGATGTTCCTATTAAATCAGTAAAAGGAAAACAAGCTTTGAAATTTAAGAATCAAAATAAGAAAACTAAGAAACATTCAACAGTTTTTATCAAAGCTAAAACCACAGAAAATATCTCCTCAGATGAGTATGTGACTTGCCCATCTGACAAGTCAAAACGAGGTAGATCAATGGAGAGAAAAGTCAATTCTCCAGGAAAACAGGCAAAGTCTAAGACTAACAAGTATGCTGGAACATCCAAACCATCATTCTCTGAGGATCAAAGATCAGACTTCGTTAAAAGGGATAAGCAGCAACACTCTCCCAACATTCAAACTCTATGTCTGATGTGCGGTGAAAAGAATCATTTTGCTGCTGATTGCTTCTATAATCCAAGAAGCAGAATTTCCTCAATCAAGGGAAGAGGAAGAAAGAATAGTTGGAGTCAGTCATCTACTTCTTCGGAAGAACAGAGAAGAAATTTGGTCAAGAGGGCATCGGAAGCAAGTACCTCCAGTAATAGGAAGAAACAAAATAAAAATGCTTCTGAAAAGAAAGCATCGAAAGCAAAGAAAAAGGAAGCTTCCGAAAGAAAAGGAACCTCGGAAGCTCAACAAAGGAATGCTTTCAACAAACAAAAGAGGTCATCTGTCTTCGGAAGAAGATCATCGGAAGGAAAAAGAAAAACAGCTTCCGATGACCATCAAAAGAAATCAAGTCTTCCGACAACTCAAAAGGCACAAGTATGGAAGAAGAAGGAATCAACTGATAAGCCATCACCCACATCAGAAGCATCCACATCATCTGTCCCACCTAGAATGATGTCAAAGAAATTTACTTACAATGATGCAAATGGTAAACCCAAGACCACATGGGCTTGGGTTCCCATCAGAAACTAACTCACTTCTGGTCATGTGCAGGAACAGCAGGAATCAAAAGGCAACTTGTGGATAGTTGACAGTGGCTGCTCCAGGCACATGACAGGAAACAAGACCCTCTTGCACAAATATGAACCATTCTTTGGCGGGTCTGTTGCTTTTGGAAGTGATCCAGTAGGAGGATACATAACAGGTAGAGGCACAATCACAAATGGTAAGGTAAGCTTTGAGAATGCACATTTTGTAAAAGAACTTAACTACAATTTACTAAGTGTATCACAGGTGTGTGATCAAAAGCATAACATGTTGTTTACTGAGCATGAGTGCATTGTTCTGAAACCAGGATTTGTGATACCAAATGATCAAATTCTACTCAGAGCTCCAAGAAGAAGTAACATGTATATGCTAGATATGAGCACAGCTGCACCTCTTAGTAATATAAGCTGCTTTGTCTCAAAAGCTTCACTTGATGAATCATCACTTTGGCATAGAAGACTTTGTCATGTAAACCTCAAAAATATGAATAAATTGGTCAAAAATAATTTAGTAACTGGTTTACCAACAAAAGAATTCATATGTGTTGATAAATGTGTTGCATGCTTAAAGGGTAAGCAACACAAGTCATCTCATTATGCCAAAGAGATAAATTCTATTACCACAGTCCTTCATTTACTACATATGGACTTGTTTGGCCCCACAAGTGTTAAAAGTCTTGGTAGAAAATCATACTGTTTGGTGGTTACTGATGATTTCTCTCGGTATACCTGGGTGTTTTTCTTAAATACCAAGGATGAAACTGCCGAAATCCTAAAGTCATTTATACTCAGGGTGGAGAATGAAAGTGACCATCATGTAAAAATAATCAGATCAGATCAAGGAACAGAATTCAAGAATCATGTTTTAAATTCTTTTTGTGAATCTAAAGGTATCACAAGACAATTTAGTGCTCCTAGAACTCCACAACAAAATGGTGTAGCTGAAAGAAGGAATAGGACACTAATTGAAGCTGCAAGAACCATGTTGTCTGATGCCAAACTTCCAATAACTTTTTGGGCAGAAGCAGTCAACACTGCCTGTTATGTCCAAAATAGAATATTGGTAGTTAAGTCACATGGCATGACTCCTTATGAAATTTGGCATAAGAGAAAGCCATTCATTGGATTTCTCAAACCATTTGGATGTCATTGCACCATCTTGAATACTAAAGATTACTTAGCCAAGTTTGCTGAGAAATCAGCAGAGGGCTACTTTGTTGGGTACTCTTCAAATGCTAAAGCGTATAGAGTATACATCAAAGCATCCAGAGTTATTGAAGAGTCTGCAAATGTTCAGTTCAATGAACATACTCTCAATAAACCTGGAACCGGCCCTGATTGGTTGTTTGATCTTGATAGTTTTACATCTGCATTTAATCTGGTGAAAGAGTATGTTCCAGTTTCACAGTCAGCTACCACAGACACCTCCAAAGGCTCAAGAGAAGATGACTTTCGTGTTGAACTGCCAACAGCTTCAAGACAAAACTTGGCAGAATCCACTTCAACACAAAATGATGTATCACAGTCTGAAACAATCAACACATCTCAGGCAGGTCCCTCAATTGAAGCAGCTTCTAATTCACAACATCAAGAAGAAGTAGGAAGTCCTTCAGCAGAGGAAAATTCTCTGGAAATCACTACTCCCAGAGAAAACCAACCCACAACAGTTCAAACGTTGAATCCACGTGATCTGCCAGAAATCCAACTTGAGGTAGTTCTTCCTAACCTTGAGTCACTCAACGTGGATGAATCTTCTCAACTGGATGTGATTCCAAGGACTCGAATTCACAGCACTCATCCAGTTGAAAACATCATTGGCAATGTAGAAGAAGGTGTCAGAACTAGAAGCTCTATGCATGAAGCAAATGTTTGCTTGTTTTCTTGCTTTCTATCCCAAATAGAACCTAAGAAGGTTGCAGAGGCTTTAAAAGATAACAGTTGGGTAGAAGCTATGCAAGAAGAGCTTCTTCAGTTTCAAAGACAAGGAGTTTGGAAAACTTGTCCTTTGCCTAAAGGAAAGTATGCCATTGGAACCAAATGGGTGTTCAGAAACAAGAAAGATGACAAAGGTGTTGTCATCAAAAACAAAGCAAGATTGGTTGTTCAGGGATACACTCAAGAGGAAGGCATTGACTATGATGAAGTCTTTGCACCTGTTGCCAGAATTGAAGCTATTAGAATATTTTTGGCATTTGCAGCTGCAAAAGATTTCAAAGTGTTTCAGATGGATGTTAAAAGTGCCTTTCTTTATGGAAAAATTGATGAAGAAGTTTATGTGTGCCAACCTCCAGGATTTGAAGATCCAAAGTTTCCTGATCATGTCTGTAAGCTTGATAAGGCTCTTTATGGGTTGCATCAAGCTCCCAGAAAATGGTATGAAACTTTATCTTCTTTTCTGTTGGCAAACAAATTCAAGAGAGGAACAATTGATAAAACTCTCTTTTTCAAGAAGTCAAATCAACATATCATGCTAGTTCAAATCTATGTTGATGACATTATCTTTGGTTCTACTAATGAATCTCTCTGCAAGGAGTTTGAATCACTAATGAAATCCAAATTTGAGATGAGTTCAATGGGAGAACTCACCTTCTTTCTTGGATTACAAGTGAAACAAACTCCTACAGGGATTTTCATTAGTCAATCAAAATATGTCAAGGACATTCTTGAAAGATTCAAGCTTTCTGATTGCAAAGCTCTGGGAACTCCTATGTCCAAAACAACATCACTTAGCCCTGATCTTGAGGGGGAGGATGTTGATCAGCACCAGTACAGAGCAATGATAGGCTCTTTGATGTATCTCACAGCAAGCAGGCCAGATATCATGTTTGCAACTTGTGTATGTGCAAGATTTCAGGCCAATCCCAAAGTCTCTCATATGCTGGCTGTAAAAAGAATCTTTAGATACCTCAAAGGAGCACCAAGTCTAGGATTATGGTATCCTAGAAATGAAGACTTCCAATTCATGGCTTATACAGACAGTGATTATGGGGGTTGCAACATCAGCAAGAAATCCACATCAGGAGGATGTCAATTTCTTGGATCCAGGATTGTGTCTTGGCAATGCAAGAAACAGTCATGTGTTTCTACTTCTACTGCAGAGGCTGAATATATAGCTGCTTCTAGCTGCTGTGCACAAGTCATCTGGATCCAAAATCAGATGAAGGATTATGGAGTAGATCTGTTCAATACTCCTATTCAGATAGACAATTCCAGTGCAATCTCCATCACCAATAATCCTGTCAAGCATTCCAAGACCAAGCACATCGACATCAGATACCATTTCATCAGAGATTGTGCAGAAAAGAAGTTGATTCATTTGGTCAAAGTTGATTCAGAAAACAATTTGGCAGATCTCTTCACAAAGGCATTTGATGAAGGAAGATTCAGGTACTTAATAACATCCATTGGGATGATCAACTTTGAATAAATGTACTGACAAGGAATAAATAATTCCTCGGAAGATAAACTTAACTTATCTTCCGATGAGTATCTACTCAGCAGAAGATAGGTTAAGTCTTCGGAAGCATTATTTCTTCCTTAGTCGGAAGATCTCACACTTCAGAAGCTAACTTACCTTCTGAAGTAATATTCTTCCGATACATTATTTTCGGAAGCATAGGCTTCTCAAGGTACTCTTCAGAAGAAAGTGTCTTCCGAAGAACATTTTGCCTAATGAATTTTCTAACACTTCAGAAGCAGTGCTTCCGACAGTATAAATTTTATACTTCGGAAGCACATCCCTTCTGAACTCTCTTGGTCTAATAAATACCCTGCTTCCGAAAGTCACTTCTTCGGAAGCACCTCAGTCAGAGAAAATTAATTGTGAAACCAGCTGTCATCGGAAGACCTTTTTCTGACATCCGGATCTCAAATTTAATGTGTCTATATATTAAATGCTGAAATCCGAATGTATATAAAGGTCTCCCGCTCATTCAAATTCTCACAAACTGTTTCACTTTGAACTCTTCTTCTCTTTGATCTCTCCAATTGTGCCCTAAAATCACCAACTTTCATGGCTCTTCTTGCTTTCAAACCTGCTCACAACGTACCAGCGGAGTTATTAGCAGAAAATGATGCTGACTTCGCCCCAATAATCTCCTTTCTTCAAAGGAGCAGGTATTTCTTTGCATTAACTGTTCAGCCCTTGGTGTATGAATCTCATCACCAACAGTTTTGGGCATCTTGTTCTGTTTCTTCGTCTCCCAATGGTCGGTCTCTTGAAGCCACCATTGATGCTCATCCCATTGCTATCACTGTGGAAACCATCTGTCGGCATCTTAAATTCAATGATGCCGGTGGAAGGGTCTCTTTCACGAAGGATGAGGTAGCATCGACATTTAAGTCGATGGGGTACGAAGGTCCTCTCCCTTCAACAACCTATTTGAAGGGTAGAGTGTCCTATAATTACAAGTACCTCATACATGTGTTTTTACATTGTCTTTCAAATAAATCTGGTGGTTGGGACCAAGTTCCATCTGATTTAGCTTCGGCTATTCATGGCTTGGTTTCCAATCAACTGTTTAATTTTTCTGCTTTTATTTTCAATAATTTGGTTGACAACATCATGTCACCAAAGAAGTTTTGTATGTATCCCAGGTTTTTGCAACACCTTTTTAATGAAGAGTTGGGAGCTTCCCTTTCTCTAACTGGGAATACTTACAAAATGCCCTTGGTCTCTTCCAAGATTTTTGTGCAACTCAAGAAGAAGAGTGCTCAGTTCTCTGGGACATTCACTCCTCTTCTTTCCTCTATGGAGTCCCCTGCTCCAGAAGGTGACAGCTCTGTTAACCCCACAGATGCTGAACCCACACCTTCCACTTCTGTTCCTCACCCCATAAAAATCACTTACAAACGCAAACGAAACCCTGTGCAACTTTCTACAGTTGTTCAGGCCCCTTCTACTGAACCAAAACAGAAAAAGGTTAAAAGAACTGCTCAGGGCACAGTTCTACCTAAGGTGAAAGCCACACCCCTTGTTTCTCCACAGGTTCTTCCTTTGAAACCTGTGGTTGCCCTTAACCAGCCTGAAAGCCCTCAGCTTATGTCACAAAACATAACTGAGAATATTCAAAGGGATGCACCAATCATTGAGTTTGCTTCTCATGAAGCAACTTCATTAGATAAGAGACTGTCTCCCAAGTCTCCAGGTTCATATCATCCAGAAATGCCCCCCACCCATACTATCACCCAGGCTCAAGGAACCCCTGCTCTAGCTGTGGAGGAACCACTCTCTCCAACTACCCAAACTTTAATGAGAGTGGTGACACAGTTACAAGCTCGGTTCCCTGACCCAGAGCCTATTCAATCAGAGGTTGGCCCCAGTAGTTCTGAAGGGGTCAATGCAGGTGAGGCTGCCACTACTGTTGATCTTAATAAAGATCCACAGGACAGTGGTACAGGCAATAGGACCTCACCTGCGGCAACCTATATTGGGGAGGACTTCTTTGAGGTTCTTCTCAATGAAGGGAATCCAGGGTGCCAAGAAACCACATCTGGTGATGGAGGTGCAGGAGCTAGGCTCAGGACTCCATCGCCCCATGATTCTACTCCGGTAGAGGAGGGCACATCCACACAGGAATTGACGGCTACAATAACTTCCCTCCAAGCCAGGGTAGCTCAGTTAGAAGCTGAGGTGGCTACCCTGCGGCTTGAGGTCCAAACCAAAGATGCCACTATTCTGGACCTCAGGAGGCGTCCCCCGGTCACTCTACATCCATTTCACCCTGATCCTGCTACTACCACTTTCATCTCCCCTGATGCTACCAAAAAGGGGGAGAATATACCAACTGCAGGGTCAGGATCAGAAGCAAGAGAAGAGGAGGGTGCACAGGAAGTTACTCCATCCTTAGTCACTTTGACTGCTGAATGGGATGACTTCTTGGGTACTTATTTTCAAGATTCTTCTTCTACTTCCTCTTCTTCTGCTTCTGAGGATACAAGGGAGGTTGCCAAAGAGACTGAACAGCAAACATCAAATGTCTCTTTGGAACCTCAGTCCCCTCTTGGGACTAAGTCTCCTTCTGAGACTGCAGCTCAGGAAGACACAGCACAAGAAGAATCAATTTCCATGAAATCTGTGTCCCCTTCTGGGACTGAAGCTGCTGAAGCTCTCTCTTCCTCTCCTGAGCCCTTTGTGGAATCCAATAAGGAATCATCTAAGGGGATTGGTCAACTGGAGGAGACAGTGAATGCTGAGGTTAACTCCGAAGCTGCAGCTGCCTCCGAAGGCCCAGTCATCCTGGATGTTTCCTCCACAGAGGAGCTACATGCCAATGAACCAGCTGGTGAGGCAACAGAAGAAATCTCCTCTGGGGCAAAAATAACTGCTGATGACAAAGGAAAACGTAAGCTAACCCCAGAGGAGGAAGCAGAACAGGAGGAGATGAGACCAAAGAAAACAAAGGGCCGACCAAACACTTCTCTAGATGAAGAGCGAGCTAGACTCTCTGCTTTGCTAGAAGAAAAAGGTTATGACTTTGATGAAGTCATCAACTGGTCGGTACCTAGAATGGCTGCCGAGCTGGACAAGGTGCAGCAGCAAGAACAAGCTGTTGCTGCATCAAAGGCCCTGAGTGTACTTACAAAGGAGCAAAAAGAGAAGGCCTACAGAGACAAGAACAAGGCCTTTCTCTTGGAATATGGCTTCCATGCTCGGCAGCTAGGCCCAATGAAGAACTCAACCATGGATATGCATATCAGAGATATAAAAGCCAAAGTTGCAAGAGGTGAGTTACCTTCAATTGAACAAATCAGGGCAAGAAAGGAAAGCCTAATGAGAGGCTTAGGTTTAGGGGGAGGAGCTACAATAGAATTTCCCCTCTCTGGTGCAGGGATCAGAGAGGGAGAAGAAGTCATGTGTGGGGCAGCAACAAAAGCAATGTTCCCCAACATGCTCCCCCTAAATCCAAAAGAAGAACCAATATCTCCTCCTTCAAGTCCAAGTATGGATAACATGCCAATCTCCTCAGTCTACAAAAAGGGTAAGAAGACTACAAGGAAACAATCAATACCAAACCCTGATCCTGAGAGACATACACAGGCTGAAGAGAGGAGAACAGAACCCTCAAGGGATGAGGATATTGGGCCACAGCCTACTGCAACAACAGGTGCAGCAGTAGAATCAACTGTGGAAGCCCAACAGGCCAGAGTTCTGAGGAGTCAAGCCACTGCTCAAGACAAACCAAGATTCACAAGAAGAAAGAGCATGGCTAAAAGGAAAAAGGAAACAAAAACTATCCCCTTAGACTCTGAGCCTGATACAACACTCTCAGTACTTGTAGCCACATCTGAAGCAACTCCCAAAACTACACAAACCCTAGAAGACATGAGGGATATCAGCAGATTAATGCATGAGCATTCATACATCCCTTTGGTAAATTGGAGCTTCAATGCACAAGAAAGGATATTCATCCTCACCGACTACAATGGAGAAATAAAACTGGTGGATCTTTTGCATCTGATGACGTTGGCAAAACCCTATATATTTGATCTAGATATGCTCCCTCTCAATAATCCTGACAATGGAGCAGATGGGAGGTCAGCTATCAGATTAATTAGAAAAAGGGCACAGGTACTGAGGGGTACATGGAAGCCAAGGTTTATGCCTTAGAAGTTTTGGTAGCATCAGCCTAGGGGGAGACTGTAAAGACTAATAAAGGCTGATGCTCACCAAACTTCTTGTTTTGTCTAAGTATAGGAGTCTCTTTGAATAAACACCTTCGGAAGGAAGAAGTGATTCTTCGGAAGCAACATTGCTTCCGAAGGATAACTGGTTCCTGCCGAAGGTTGTACAAGACAACTGCTTCCGAGGAATCTTCTTATGCACACAAGACAAAGACTTCCGAGGTTTATCCTCTGACAAAGACTGTAGCAGCTTACTCTCATAGTACAAAAGGTACTGAGACAAGACATGCTGGTCTGAGTAAAGACAAAGACAACATGTAATGAGTCAGATAAAGCGCCTTACCTCTCCCATGCTGCATTAAATGCAAAAGATCATCTGAAGCCTTGAAGATCAACAACATTAAATGTCTTTTGTATTTAATAGTCCTTTGTAAAGTCAATGTCTATTAATGTAATGATCATGACTGAGTGTCTTAGCCTGTTAAGACACTCAACATACTAGAATAAGCTTTACTTTATGTACTTGTCTAGTATACCCAACTTGTATTCCTAAGTGTATACGGTTGTAGCCTCGGCTATATAACCTCCCAATGTATTGTTGCTTGAAGTGTGCTTGCTTGTATACTTCCACTTTGAGAGAAATATATCCTTGAGCTTGAATTATTCTTGTGTTCTTAATATTGTTCAAAGATTATTATTGTGTCACTTTGAGTGAAATTGTGAGATCATTCTAACAGAACATTCCGCATCTGTTAGAATTAAGTAAGAAATACTTGTGAAGTGTTGTTTAGAGATAACAACCCGATCCTACACACTCAGAGATCCTCCGAACACTTCATTGGGATGCCTCGTTTAGTTTCCCACTGAAGTGTTTGGGGGAACTCCAAGTGCCACTTGACACTAGGAAACTACAAGTCTTGGACAATGCTTTGTAACATGCCATAAGTGATCTTCTTTGTAGTTTTTTACTCAATAAGAAACCTATATTCTTCTAGATTTGTGGTTATATTATGGTTTTTAATCAAATACGAACAACATGTAGGTTTGGTAATTTTTACTTAGATTGCATGGATTGGATCTCAAAACCATTGAAATGAGTCATTCGTTTCTTGGATGTTATTTGATATAGTTTGTACTTATTTTCAGAATTTCCAAATTGAACCGAAAATTTAAATCTTTCTTCTTTTGTTTACTAACAAAAGAGTTGCTAAGAGTATCCGCTCTATGTATAGTTTTGTTGATAGTTTCTTCCACATAATCAATTAGCAAAGTGTTGCAACTTCATTTAAGATCTCAACATTGAAAAGAATGGATGAGAAAGGTTCCTACTAACCCCACACCATCAATTCGAATTTCATGTTAATCAAATTCTAACGGTTGTTTGATTTTTCTTCTAGCAATGATAAAAACACTAGAAGCAAATGATCATGCACACAAACTTGAGTAGTCACGTGATTAATAAAATACGTTACATTTTATTTTGGTGAGTATGTTGTTTTTATGTGTTGTTTCCTATCGTTAATTTAAATAAGATCATGCTTAGGGGAAAAAAAAGAGTTAGATGTTTTTTATTCAAACACTATTTTTAACCATAAATATTAAAAATTTTATTAATAATAATGCGTCATAGCATAAGGAATTAAGGATATAACAAATCAGTGGTTTCCTTCAGAACTTGGGCGTTTACAAAACCTAATATATCATTTTTCATTATTTTTTACACTCACAGAATTAAAAATGCTCAAGATAATTGAATTTAATGGTAATTTCTCTTTGATTAATTTTTTAAATCGAACTTTCTATAGATACAAAAGACTCAAGGGTAACTCTGTTGTGAAATGGTCCGCTTGGTTTGTTCTTTTCTTTTTTAATCTATTTAATTTGTCACCGGCCAAAGGCCTTCTTCTAGTCCAGCGGCACCCACTTGACTTCTATTATGAGAGGTGTTGGTTTCGAGTCTCTTTGGAAGTAATTTGCTCTTGGATGAGCAAAAATTTTCACAATAAACATAGCCTAAGAGATGGGTTTCACGTAAGCAGTGTAGGAGACCAGAGGTGTCCCCGTTAGACCATGTACATTACCAGAAAAAATACTAATGAAGAGAGGCTTCGAGACACTTCTGGTTCATTGTTGTTCAAAAAAAAAAAATCTACTTCAATTCTCATCCCGAATCACTTTCGAAACTCACTCTATTTAATAATTTTGTTTTAGAAAACACATTTGGAGGATCTGCATCCATTGAATCCCTGATTTTTTTTTAACGGCATTTGATCTCAACGTGTGAACCACTGATTTCCAGGCCACGTCACCAAGGTCTAGTTACCATGACCACCGTTGAGACCCCACCACCACCCCAGGAGGAAACCGCACCGGAAACCCCCTGACCTCCCATTGAATCCCTGATGGAACACCATTCTATCTTTCCCGGTTCGAGCACTTCAAATGCTCCAACTTTTATACATTGTCATTAATCTATCATACAATAAAATCTTATACAAATGTAATGTATAAAGTAAGATTGCGTAAATTTGATCCGATGTGGTTGCTACCTATCTCTTGCGTGAAACATGAGCTAAGTTAAACACTAGATACACCGCCAACTCCATACCAATCCCTTCAACCATTATTGTTGGAAATGTACCATCGCTAATTAAATTAAAAATATAAAAATAAAAAGGACGCTATTATTATTCACTCAAACCACTACGTAAAGGTTTAAGGATCAATTTACATGGGTTTACTCTCGGTGAGGACCACTGGTGGCAGATTGTTTCAAGAAATCATCCCATTTATCAAATTTTATGTTTTTTTTTAATTTATTTTTTCCAATAAGTACTCAAAATTATGTGTGTTACTTAAATGTGGCAATTTACACCCAAATCAAAAGAAATTGGTTGATTTTGGTAAACAATTGTTGTATAATTAGTTGAAATGACTAAGGTTGCAAAAGTCGTTAGGCGCTCCTAGATCGGAATAGCTCCTTGGAGCGAGTAATCGGAGAGTACTCGGCCCTAGGCTCGAGTACTCGGGTGATACTCAGAAAGTACTCAGCCTTGGAGGCCGACTTTTGCAACAGTGGAAATGACTAACATCATAATATAAAATGAGTTGACATGTGTAACACTTTAACACAATATTGGTCAAGATGAATAATCTAAAAACTATGTGAATGCAATGGATTCAAACGTTTAAAAATGATTAATATCATATTTAATGAGGAAATCACTAAAAATTATCCTAATTAACTATTTGTTTAATTATAACACATTTTAAATTAACCTAATGAACTATTTGCTTGTAACCTTTTCTGATTCACACTCATCTTAACCTAAATCTGTTTTGACCCGATACCCAACCCAACCCGTCTATTTTACTAGACATAGTATTACTTGATGATGAAACCACCTCAATCAATCATTATTATAAGTATAAACCAAAATCAGGATGTCAAAACCCCTATTAGGCTATCCACAGCGGTCACCCCACTGAAAATCCTTCCCCACCGAAATTTTCTACCACGTCATCACTCCACTGAAAACCTTAAACCCCACAATGGTCACTCCACTGAAAACCCTTCCCCACTTAAACCCTTCCCCACAGTGGTCAGTTGTCGTGGACAATCAGAAAGCGAGAAACAAAGCGGGGAGCGGGGGCCGTGGAGCTG
The DNA here is from genome assembly GCA_009363875.1 of Mikania micrantha. Lineage (NCBI taxonomy): Eukaryota > Viridiplantae > Streptophyta > Magnoliopsida > Asterales > Asteraceae > Mikania > Mikania micrantha. The sequence continues at coordinate 54,684,606 of CM018689.1, forward strand.
TTTTGGGCGGGGGCGCTGAAGGGGGGCGGTGTTCCCGCTGTTGGCCGCCGAAGTGGGCAAGGTCGCGGGATGGACGGGGGAACCGCTGCGCATAGACTTATATCTACAACAAAATTCTTGAACGAATGAAGAGAGTGACTTGGTGTGACGAAGAGTATGTTGTCTTGAGCAAGGCTTATTTTATAAATCTGAATGCCAAAAATTAGAAAATCAACAAAGATGGGACTCGTTTCGAAATTGATGTCTCGAATTTTTTTTAACGCAAGTCGATGGAACCAAGCGAAGCGTTGACCAACTCAATTCAAAATGAAAGAATTTAAGTGCATAGATAAGTAAGTTCAATAGTATCCACATTACCATTAGTCCATTAGTAGTTTTTTGTTAGCATATATATATATATATAGGGTAAGGATCAAATAAAAAGTCTTTTTTGCCTAAGAAGGCTAAGAAGGATTTTTAAAAACTTTAAAACCGACCCAAACGAACTCCGATTGAACTCATTTCGATGGCATTGGAACCGTTTCATCGAACCCTACAATATTAGATTTTAAGTTTTCGTTTTAACATCTAGATTTAGATTTTAGGTTTTAGGGCTTGGTTTTTAGCTTTTAAGTTGTATCTTTATGTTAAATATTTGTTTTTAAAGTTTTGGTTTTAGTATTAGGGTTTATTGTTTATGATTTAGGGTTTGGGTTTTAGGGTTCGACAAGCCGGTTCCAATGACGCAAAAATGAGTTCAATCGGGGTTTCTTTGAGTCGGTTTTTGCGTTTTTAAAATCCTTCTTAGCCTTCTTAGGCAAAATAGACTTTTTAGGGGAACCTTCCCCTATATATATATATATATATATTTTGTTAATTGCTATTATATTTTGTTAGTTATTTGTTTTATTTACCAATGATGCATTGCCTCAATGATATCCAAGAGTCTTTCAAATGGAAGGTCTTGGGTTCAAATCATTTCCGCAGCGAAATAAGGGCCTGAGGGGGGTCAGGAGGTTTTCCCAGTTGGGTTTCCTCCTGTGGTGATTGTGGTGGCTCATGAGAGGTCCAGGTAACTAGACATTGGTGACATGGCCTGGAAAAAGTAGGTACACACGGTTGAAACTTTCGCAGTTCAAAAAAAAAAGTTATTTGTTATATTTTTCTTAATTGTTACCTTTTTAGACTAATCATTGGAAAAGTGTAATGATGATGTAGATATCATCATACTACCCAAAACAAGTTTAAGGGCATGTATGACAAGAAGGCTTTCATTCCAGTTTTCATCATAGGAGGTTGTGAGAAACCATCTCAAATAAGAACTCGTTTTGTTGATTGGTTTCGAGTTTGACGTTAATCACAAAAAGAACTAAAAACTCCTGATTTGAGAATTTGGTAAATACCATCACCAATTTTAAAGTTATGACTTATGAAAGAGAACTTGGAGGAAGAAGAAAAATTCCACATAAGCTAACGAAATCATCAAAGAGGCGGTGTCTCAATGGTACCCCAGGATTCTTTCAAATGGGATGTTTTGGGTTCAAAACCCTCCCGCAACGAAATATGGGTCTGAGGGGGGTCAGTGGTTTTCCCAGTGGAGTTTCCTTCTGGGGTGGTTGTGGTGGCTCATGGGAGGTAGGGGTGTTCATCGGATCGGATAACGGTTTATTCGGGTTATTCGGAATGGGTTGTTCGGATTTGAAAATGCTAAGAACTTATCCGAAACCCGACCCGATCTGAATTCGAATTTTTTTATCCGATCCAAATCTATCCGAAAAACCCGAATAAAACTTATTTTTCATCCGAATAATTCGAACAACCTGAATAGACCCTGTTTATTCGGGTTATTCGGATTGAATTCGGATATCCGATCCGAATAAAGAGGATTTTGGATATCCGATCCGATCCGAATTCGGAAAACGGATATCCGATCCAAATCTATCCGAATATCCGAATCTTTAATTCGGATCGGTTTTTTCGGATTTCGAATACGATTCGGATTTCGGATTTTTTGAACACCCCTAATAGGAGGCCCAGGTAACTAAACCTTGATAACATGGCCTGGAAACAGTGGGCTTACACGATTGAGACCTTCACCGGTCAAAAAAAAGGTAACGAAATCAAAGATAAAATAAAAAAAATAAATAATTGACGAAAGATATGTTGCAAGATGAATGCAAAGACCACGATTTCAAACAAATGGGTATTCCTGGCAATTATTCAAGATCTTAGTTTGATTAGTGTTTTTATTGTGAAATTTGAACGTATGTTAGTTTACTTAAGGTTTTTGTTGTTAAACCCAAACATATTAGTTTAATTATGTTTTTGTTGTTAAACTTGAACTTATAAGTTTAGCTTATTTTATGATTTTATTGTTGAATGTAAATTAGAATGGTTTTGGTTTAGCTTGTGTGTTGGATTTGTATTGAATTTTTATACAGGTCTTTTAGATTTTTTCTGCATTTGTAGCAGAAAAAATCTGGTAAATTTTAATTTCAAGAAAATTTAATTTTTTATTTTTTTTTTGTAGCAAACTTGTCGGAAACAAATGTAAGAAAAAGTAAAACCTGATAATAAAAAATGGGTCGGAAATTTGTTGCAAAAAAACTTGGTCGGAAGTTTGTAGCAAAAAAACTTGGTCGGAAGTTTGTAGCAAAATCTTTAGTCGGAAACTTGTAGGAAAAGATAAAGATAAATAATTTAATTATTAGAAAAACAATTGTTGGAGACTTGTCGGAAATTTCTCGGAAATTTAAACCCTTGCTTTGGTAGGAAAATTGTCAGAAACATTTGTCGGAAACTTGTCGGAAACAGTTTCCACCCTCCTTTTTCCCGACAAAACACTGTTCGTCGGAAATTTGTCGGAAACTGGCGTTTCCGACTATTTTCCTACTAAAACTTTTGTCTGAAATTTAATTTTTTTCTAGTAGTGAACCTCATGGTAATGTTCATTAATTGCATTTGACACTTTTTAATTTACTACAAGGCACAAGCAAAAAGAAACTCGCAAAACTGGGGTTGGCATTGAAACTTTTATGTTCTCTTTTTTTTTTTTTTGTAGTTAGGTTTATTTTTGATTTATTTTTATTTTTAAGTTATTGTATGTGTATTTTTTTTCATTGACTAAATTATATATTGATATCTTTAATTATAATTAAATAAAAAGTTATAGGTTCAAGTGAGTTCGGTGTCCTGCCTTGAGTGGGTTTAATTGGGTTGGAGAGCTTCATTTTGAGATGATAATATTTGATTAAGTGATAGATTGAGTATACTTAAAGAGATACACTCATCACATCCTATCAAAAATAGTATTTGACCCCTTCTTCATTCTTTATCTTGAATCACCCCATCTTTGAGTGTTTGACTAGCAACGAGCTTAACTTTGGGTTATCATCAACTTAAATTGTTTAAATCGTGTTGAAAGTGGAACCTAGTCATGTTTAAGGGATAGGTGATTATACAAGTATATAGTGACTTTTTCACATGGTCCTCACCATGACATCTTGTTTTGTAATTAATATTATTCCTTTTATTGTGAACATGAAAAGTATAAGAATTCTAACGGAGACATAATTCCAACCATGTTCAAGCTTATAATGAATCACGGATCGGACACTTCCCATGTCTCATCTCTATATATAACTGAAGCTATGTCATTTTTAATAACCAATTTCGTCACTTAACTGCCTATAATGGAGTGCATATGAAGAGAAAGGTTAATTGTCACTCAGAGTTCTACCGAACACTTCATTGGGATGCTTTGTTTTAGTTTCTTACTGAAGTGTTTGGGGAAACTCCAAGTGTCACTTGACACTAGACTACAATATTGGACATTGCTATATAACATGCCATAAGTGATCTTATTTGCATTTATTTTACTTTATAAGAATCTATATTCTTCTAAACTTGTGGTTATATTATGGTTTTAGTCAAATATGAATGACCTATTAGGTTTGGTAATTTTTACTGAGATTGCTTAAGATTAGATCTTAAAACCATAGAAAGTGAGGCATTCAGTTCTTGTATGTTATTTTGTATAGTTTGTACTTATTTCTGTAAGTATACAATGAATGAATAAATTTGTTGATAGATTCTTCAACATTATAATGAAAGATTAGCATAAAGTTACAACTTCAATTAAGATTTCAACATTAAAGAGAATAGATGAGAATGGTTCCTACTAACCTTACATCATCAATTCTAATCACACATTACCCCTATTATCAAACCAATTTCCAATTACTGTTTGATTTTTTCTTCCAACTATGATTAAAACCCTAGAAGCAAACAACCATACAAATGAACTTGAGCGGTCACATGATTATTAAAACATGTTAGATTTTATTTTTGTGGATATTTTGTCAGCCCTATCAATGAAATGCTTGTTTAAAATAACATTCAATAGTCATTTATTATTTTATGACCGTTGTTATTACTATAACGGCCCATGTTTTTCTTCAAAATGGGTGACATCATCTTGGGGATCAGTTCGTTGAGTTATGAATCTGGTTGCACATTTTGAGAAAAATACCAACATATCACATGTTTACTTTATTTATTTATTTATTTTTTTAAACGGCATTTGATCTCAACGTGTGAACCACTGATTTTCAGGTCACGTCATCAAGGTCTAGTTACCATGGCCTCCGTTGACACCCCACCACCACCCCAGAAGGATACCGCACCAGAAAACCCCCGACCTCTCAAGGACCCTATTTCGCCTTGAGAGAGATTTGAACCCATAACCTTCCATTTTAAAAAGCCAAGAGGTACCGCTAGGACAAAGCCCATTTGGTGTTTACAGTGGCGAAGCTTGACCAAAACCTTAGGCAAGTTCGTCAACAACACTATCATGGGCAAGTTCGTCAAGTTATGGATATGCTTGTTGTTACAGTAAGTGGATATCATTGATTCATTGATAAGAGATATTTAATTTTATCAAGCTAATATGGCTCCAAGGTAAAATAGCCTTGATAAATAATGGCAAAACAAAATTACTAGTTAGAATATTTATTGGTAACTAGTTTTTACAAAATAAAAAATGGGAAGTACATAAAAAAACCACTACAAAATATATAAAGTGAGAGACTTAAAACATACAAATATTCATCACAATAATACTTGTGAAAAAGACACTTGATCTCGGATGTGATGACTGAATGATTAGTGTGTAAAATTTGAGTGATGGCAACCTTCAATTAAGCTCGCTTTGAAGCTAATGGAGCAGGACTAGCTAGGGACAACTTTCATATTTTAAGTAGGGTATAAACGAATCAAGTCATCTATCTGGTCGAGAGCCTAAAGCAGCCTGAACTTGACCTAAAAAATGTGACTCGTTTAGCTATTAAGCTCTAGCACAAGCTTAACATATCAAGCTAGAGCTGGCTCGCGAGCTTAAACAAACTTTTTATATATATGATTTTTATATATTATATTAAATGTGTGTATAATTTATAATTTTATATAAAATTATGACAAATATATTTAAATCATATAATTTATGTTATATTTGAAAATTAAGTATAATTATAAATATATATAAATCTTAAATACATAATAGAAATAAATAAATTAAATAATTAAAAAATAAACGAGTTGAACCAAACTTGATCCTGAAAATTTTCTAGCAAGCCAAACTCGAGCTCTTTTTAGTCGAGCTCGAGCCTTAACGAAACCCAAACTCGGTTTAACTCAACTCATTTACAACCGTACATTATTGAAAATTTGAGCAATATGGGCATTTTTTTATCTTTTAACAAAATATAATATTATTGAAAATTAACTAGTAGGTCTCCAGCCCTAATGATACCAAGGTGTCATCCCTAAAATATGTTGTCGGTTCTAGTCTCATAGTGAACAAACTTGAAAAAATTTGCTGTAAAAAAAAAAAACAAAAAGTAGGTCTCCAGCCGCTTAAAGATGTCAGGTTCTCTAAATATGTTAAATTAACAAGTTTTCATATATTCAAAGAAAAAGACTAGCATTTGTTTCAAAGTAGGATGGCAAAAAACACTCGTGTCCGACGAGTTTACCAAAACCCGTTACATATGGAACGGGTATTTCCGAACTTGATGGGTATTGGGCTGGGTATATGATTACTTTTTAAAATTTTCTCGGGTATAGGACAGACATGAGATTTGTTCATATGCCCGTTTACCCAACCCGATTATCCGATTATATATACTCGTTTACCCGATTATAAATACTTATTTATATACATTTGAATTAGATAGAATTTGTTTCTTTTTTATTCCTTTTGAAATTTAAAATTTGTTCTTAGAATTTGATTATTTTTTTATCTTTGTTTTTAGCGACAACTACAATAGTTTTTTATTGAACAATTTACTTGGTAATTGCTCTTCTTTTTTTGTCTTGAACGATGCTAATCAATTTATGTCATTTTGAAATTTCATGATATTTGATATATTAACAGTTTGTTCTTGGTATATTTAATATATATTTTTTGGTTATGAAAAAAATTAATTAATTATTAGTAACCAACATGTTTTAAGCTCAATTATTCTAAACGGTTATATTTAGTTAACTAACGGGTATACCCGAAATCTGATGAGATACCCGATATCCGATAGATAAATACCATATAGGTTTTGGGATGAGTATGAGCCAAACTTTTATAATCATGTATGTGTTTGAGATTACTCAAACCCGTCTCAAACTCTCTCATTCTCATTCCTATTTCAAAAGTAAAACAAGAGTGTGAAGCCAGAAACGTGGCATTCTTCAGGTTTACCCATACTGAGAAAACACAAAACATAAGTAGATTTATGTGATTACTAAGACCATGTGGTAGGCCCCTTGGTCCAACCACTCCACATATGCACCACGTAGGCACCCAACACAACCACCCACTCCACCAAAAGTGGTGGAAATGCCCGTTGGTCCAACCACTCCACGTCATCTTTTCTTTTTTTTTTTAAATTAAAAAATTAGATATAATTAATCATAAATTAAAAAATTACATAAAATTATAAATAAACATTACAATTTAATAAAAAAAAGCTAATTATTAATAATTGTTTCAAATATTTAAAAAAGCATAACAATAAATATAATTAAAATTTAAGATTAAGATTAAACTTCACGATTTTTCCATAAATGTTCAATCAAATCGGTTTTGAGGTTCGCATGTGTATCCTCGGTTTTTCTGAAAAACAATCGTCAACAAGACGTGCGTGAGCTCCAAGACGATCTCGATTATTCGTGCTCTTCTAGTCAGAATGGGTCTTTCAACTTGTTGTCTGATGATATCGAGAGTAAGTTGTGCGGCTTAGATTAAAAAATCTTCGCCTTCGCTAAAATCGTCATCTTCACGTAAAAATTGCATTTTTTAACAAAACTGATTTTTTTGTTTGATGTTTTTTGTGTGATGTAAAGAAAAAAGATTGTGTGTGATGTTAAATTATGGTTGTATATATGTAAAGACTAATAAAGGCTAATGCTCACCAAACTTCTTATTTTGTCTAAGTATAGGAACCTCTTTGAATAAAAACCTTCGGAAGGAAGAAGTGATTCTTCGGAAGCAGCATTGCTTCCGAAGGATAACTGGTTCCTGCCGAAGGTTATACAAGACAACTGCTTCCGAGGAATCCTCACATGCATTGAAGACAAAGACTTCCGAGGAATCCTCTCATGCATTGAAGAGAAAGACTTCCGAGGTTTATCCTCTGACAAAGACTGTAGCAGCTTACTCTCATAGTACAAAAGGTACTGACACAAGACATGCTGGTCTGAGTAAAGACAAAGACAACATGTAATGAGTCAGATAAAGCGCCTTACCTCTCCCATGCTGCATTAAATGCAAAAGATCATCTGAAGCCTTGAAGATCAACAACATTAAATGTCTTTTGTATTTAATAGTCCTTTGTAAAGTCAATGTCTATTAATGTAATGATCATGACTGAGTGTCTTAGCCTGTTAAGACACTCAACATACTAGAATAAGCTTTACTTTATGTACTTGTCTAGTATACCCAACTTGTATTCCTAAGTGTATACGGTTGTAGCCTCGGCTATATAACCTCCCATTGTATATGTTGTAAAACACTTCTGACTTTGAGAGAAATATATCCTTGAGCTTGAAATTATTCGTGTGTTCCTATTAGTATTCAAGGATTATTACTTTGTCATTTTGAGTGCTTGTGAGATTATTCTAACAGAACATTCCGCATCTGTTAGATTGTTTAAGAAATACTTGTGAAGTGTTGTTTAGATTAAGCAACCCGATCCAACAAGTGGTATCAGAGCTTTGGATCTTGAACTTGACTGACTAATCATCATCAAGTTACCAATTCTATTTCTTATAAAATCTCATCGTTTTAACACTCATATTTTCTGTGTCTATCTAAGATGGCTGCTCTAAACAAACATGATACAGAAAATGGCACTCTCAACAAGCCACCAATGTTCACACCTGAAGACTTCGATACCTGGAAAGTCAGAATGGAAGGGTTCATCAGAAACCAAGACTTCAAACTTTGGAAGTCTGTTCTTGAAGGTCCCTACATTCCTACAGTTGCTGCTGCTGGTGCTGGAGTTGCTGCAGTACCAAAAGATCCATCTATGTACTCAGACGAAGATTACAAGAAGATGGAAGTTGATTCTAAAGCTCTTTGGCTCATTCAGATGTCAATACCGAACTCCATCATACATGCATTCAAGAAATGCAAGTCTGCTCAAGAACTGTGGAACTCCTTAAAGCAGATGTATGAAGGTTCAGATGATGTCAAAGAAAACAAGAAAGATATGCTGAAACAAAAATTTGAGAATTTTTGTCAACAAAACAATGAGAATATGTCATCTCAGTATCTAAGGTATGTCCAACTTGTAGATGAATTGACAACTGCAGGTGTGATTCTGGATAATCAAGATGTGCTCAGAAAATTTCTGAGATCCCTTCCAAAGGCATGGAACATATATTCGGTTACTATAAGAAGAACAGAAAACCTGAAGACTCTAACTCTGGGCGAGTTGTTTGGTATTCTCAGTGCCTATCAGATGGAACTAGATGCTCAAGAATCTAAAGTCTCCCATTTACCATCTGGTTCAGCCGCTCTTTATGCTCCCATCAACAATCCTCCATATCAAAGCTTCCAACCCATCTACCATCCTACATCCATACCCAATGTCACACTTCCTGAAACTTTAACTCCATCAAACTCACACCCAAATCATCTCTCAAACCCAACTTCACTACCAACATCTGGGAGGAGCTTTTATGGCTGAAGAAACCAACTACTTCCAACTGTGTCAAGAAGATTTAGATGGTATTCCTGCAGATGACTTAGAAGAAATGGACACAAATTACCAGATGGCCATGATTTCCTATCGAGCAAAGAAGTTCTATCAGAGAACTGGAAGGCAATTTAAAAAACACAATATGAAAACTGGATTTGGTCTTGACAAGTCCAAGCTTAAATGCTTCAACTGTCAACAATTGGGCCACTTCGCCAGGGAATGCAAGACCACAGGAACTCAGCCAACACCGTCTGGGCAATCACAACAAAGACCGTCAAGCTCAACAAACAATGCAAACATTGCAGAACAAGACTTTTCAGATTGGAGCTTTCAAGCTGAGGATCCTTCCATCTCCAACAGTGCCTTGATGGCAAATGACTCATCTTTCTCAAGCAAGGTAACTGATAACATGTGCTCACCTGAATGCTTAGAAACATTAACTATTTATAAGAAAATAAATTCCCAACTCTGTAACGAACTTGAGTCTCTACAAGTTGTCAAGGCAAATTTTTTTGAGGTTGAAAGAAATTACAAACAAAAGATTGAAGAAATGGAAAAGACTATTTCAAGTTTAAAACATGAAGATACTAACAAACAGTGTCAAATTAAAAATCTTTTAGAAAGACTAACCACTGCCAAGACTGAACTTGTAATGGCTGAGTCTTACAGAGACAAATTTCTAAGCCAAGGTGAAAAATATGAAAAACTTTTAGGGATGAGCAGCACAACTGAACTAGTGAATAAACATGGGGCTGGTTTGGGATATAACAGAGTAGAACCTCCATCTGCTTATACTTCCATAGCAGATGTTAGGTGCAAACCACCAGTTGATCTTGTGTACAATGAGGAATTGGATATACACAAGGTGGTTCAAACGGATACTCTCTCTAATCCAAGTACCTCAACATGCTCAGATGAGGATGATATTCCTATTAAATCAGTAAAAGAAAAACAAGCTTTGAAAATTAAGAAACAAAATAAGAAAACTAAGAAACATTCAACAGTTTTTATCAAAGCTAAAACCCAAGAAAATATCTCCTCAGATGAGTATGTGACTTGCCCATCTGACAAGTCAAAAAGAGGTAGGTCTATGGAGAGAAAGATCAATTCTACAGAGAAACAGGCAAAGTCTAAGACTAACAAGTATGTTGGAACATCCAAATCATCACTCTCTGAGGATCAAAGCTCAGACTTCGTTAAAAGGAATCAGCAGCAACACTCTCCCAACAGTCAAACTCTATGTCTGATGTGCGGTGAAAAGGGTCATTTTGCTGCTGATTGCTTCTATAATCCAAGAAGCAGAAGTTTCTCAAAATTACAGGGAAGAGGAAGAAAGAATAGTTGGAGTCAGTCATCTACTTCTTCGGAAGAACAGAGAAGAAATTCAGTCAAGAGGGTGTCGGAAGCAAGTACCTCCAATAATAGGAAGAAACAAAATAAAAGGGATTTTGAAAAGAAAGCATCGAAAGCAAAGAAAAAGGAAGCTTCCGATAGAAAAGTAACCTCGGAAGCTCATCAAAGGAATGCTTTCAACAAGCAAAAGAAATCATTTTTCTTCGGAAGAAGACCATCGGAAGAAAAACGAAAAGTAGCTTCCGATCACTATCAAAAGAAACCAAGTCTTCCGACAACTCAAAAGGCAAAACAAGTATGGAAGAAGAAGGAATCAACTGATAAGCCATCACTCCCATCAGAAGCAAACACATCATCTGTCCCATCTAGGATGAAATCAAAGAAATTTACTTACAATGATGCAAATGGAAAACCCAAGACCACATGGGCTTGGGTTCCCATCAGAAACTAACTCATTTCTGGTCATGTGCAGGGACAGCAGGAATCAAAAGGCAACTTGTGGATAGTTGACAGTGGCTGCTCCAGGCACATGACAGGCAACAAGACCCTCTTGCACAAATATGATCCATTTTTTGGAGGATCTGTTGCTTTTGGAAGTGATCCAGTAGGAGGATACATAACAGGTAGGGGCACAATCACAAATGGTAAGGTAAGCTTTGAGAATGTGCATTTTGTAAAAGAACTTAACTACAATTTACTAAGTGTCTCACAGGTGTGTGATCAAAAGCACAACATGTTGTTTACTGAGCATGAATGCATTGTCCTGAAACCAGGATTTGTGATACCAAATGATCAAATTCTACTCAGAGCTCCTAGAAGAAATAACATGTATATGCTAGATATGAGCACAGCTGTACCTCTTAGTAATATAAGCTGCTTTGTCTCAAAAGCTTCATTTGATGAATCATCTCTTTGGCACAGAAGACTTTGTCATGTAAACCTCAAAAATATGAATAAACTTGTCAGAAATAACTTAGTAACTGGTTTACCAACAAAGGAATTTATTTGTATTGATAAATGTGTTGCATGCTTAAAGGGTAAGCAACATAAGTCATCTCATCATGCCAAAGAGATAAATTCAATTACAACAGTCCTGCATTTACTGCACATGGACTTGTTTGGTCCCACAAGTGTTAAAAGTCTTGGTAGAAAGTCATATTGTTTGGTAATCACTGATGATTTCTCTCGGTATACCTGGGTATTTTTCTTGAATACCAAGGATGAAACTGCTGAGATCCTAAAGTCATTTATACTTAGGGTGGAGAATGAAATTGATCATCATGTAAAAATAATCAGGTCAGATCAGGGAACAGAATTCAAGAATCAGATTTTAAATTCATTTTGTGAATCTAAGGGTATCACAAGACAATTTAGTGCTCCTAGGACTCCACAACAAAACAGTGTTGCTGAGAGAAGGAATAGGACACTAATTGAGGCTGCAAGGACCATGCTGTCAGATGCCAAACTCCCAATAACTTTTTGGGCAGAAGCAGTCAACACTGCCTGTTATGTCCAAAACAGAATATTGGTAGTTAAGTCACATGGTATGACTCCTTATGAAATTTGGCATAAGAGAAAGCCATTCATTGGATTTCTCAAACCATTTGAATGTCAATGCACCATCTTGAATACTAAAGATTACTTAGCCAAGTTTGCTGAGAAATCAGCAGAGGGCTACTTTGTTGGGTACTCTTCAAATGCTAAGGCTTATAGAGTATACATCAAAGCTTCCAGAGTTATTGAAGAGTCTGCAAATGTTCAGTTCAATGAACATACTCTCAATAAACCTGGAACAGGCCCTGATTGGTTGTTTGATCTTGATAGTTTTACATCTGCATTTAATCTGGTGAAAGAGTATGTTCCAGTTTCACAGTCAGCTACCACAAACATCTCCAAAGGCTCAAGAGAAGATGACTTTCGTGTTGAACTGCCAATAGCTTCAAGACAAATCTTGGTAGAATCCACTTCAGCACAAAATAGTATGCCACAATCTGAAACAGTAACTACATCTCAGGCAGGTCCGTCAATTGAATCTACTTCTGAGTTACAACATCTAGAAGAAGTAGGAAGCCATTCAGCAGAGGCAAATACTCAGCAGACCATCATTCCCAGAGAAAACCAACCGTCCACAGTCCAAATTCAGAGTTTAAAAGATCTGCCAGAGATCCAGCTTGAGGTAGTATTGCCTAACCTTGAGTCACTCAGCATGGATGAAGCTTCTCAACTGGATGTGATTCCAAAAACTCGAATTCACAACACTCATCCAGTTGAGAACATCATTGGCAATGTAGAGGAAGGTGTAAGAACTAGAAGTTCTATGCATGAAGCAAATGTTTGCTTGTTCTCTTGTTTTCTATCCCAAATAGAACCTAAGAAGGTTGCAGAGGCATTAAAAGATAACAGTTGGGTAGAAGCTATGCAAGAGGAACTTCTTCAGTTTCAAAGACAAGGAGTTTGGAAGACTTGCACTTTGCCTAAGGGAAAGTATGCCATTGGAACCAAATGGGTGTTCAGAAACAAGAAGGATGACAAAGGTGTTGTCATCAAGAACAAAGCAAGATTGGTTGTTCAGGGATATACTCAAGAGGAAGGCATTGACTATGATGAGGTCTTTGCACCGGTTGCCAGAATTGAAGCTATCAGAATATTTTTGGCATTTGCAGCTGCAAAAGATTTCAAAGTGTTTCAGATGGATGTTAAGAGTGCCTTCCTTTATGGAAAAATTGATGAAGAAGTATATGTGTGACAACCTCCAGGATTTGAAGATCCAAAGTTTCCTGATCATGTCTGTAAGCTTGATAAGGCTCTTTATGGGTTACACCAAGCTCCCAGAAAATGGTATGAAACTTTATCTTCTTTTCTGTTGGCAAACAACTTCAAGAGAGGAACAATTGATAAAACTCTCTTTTTCAAGAAGTCTAATCAACACATCATGCTAGTTCAAATCTATGTTGATGACATTATCTTTGGTTCTACTAATGAATCTCTCTGCAAGGAATTTGAATCTCTAATGAAATCCAAGTTTGAGATGAGTTCAATGGGAGAACTCACCTTCTTTCTTGGATTACAGGTGAAACAAACTCCTACAGGGATTTTCATTAGTCAATCGAAATATGTCAAGGACATTCTTGAAAAATTCAAGCTTTCTGATTGCAAAGCTCTGGGAACTCCTATGTCCAAAACAACATCTCTTAGCCCTGATCTTGAGGGGGAGGATGTTGATCAGCACCAGTACAGAGCAATGATAGGCTCTTTGATGTATCTCACAGCAAGCAGGCCAGATATTATGTTTGCAACTTGTGTATGTGCAAGATTTCAGGCCAATCCCAAAGTCTCACACATGCTAGCTGTGAAAAGAATCTTTAGATACCTCAAAGGAGCATCAAATCTAGGATTATGGTATCCTAGAAATGAAGACTTTCAGTTCATGGCCTACACTGACAGTGATTATGGAGGGTGCAACATCAGCAAGAAATCCACATCAGGAGGATGCCAATTTCTTGGATCCAGAATTGTGTCTTGGCAATGCAAGAAACAGTCATGTGTTTCTACTTCTACTGCAGAGGCTGAATACATAGCTGCTTCTAGCTGCTGTGCACAAGTCATCTGGATTCAGAATCAGATGAAGGATTATGGAGTAGATCTGTTCAATACTCCTATTCAGATAGACAATTCCAGTGCAATCTCCATCACCAATAATCCTGTCAAGCATTCCAAGACCAAGCACATCGACATCAGATACCATTTCATCAGAGATTGTGCAGAAAAGAAGTTGATTCATTTGGTCAAAGTTGATTCAGAACACAATTTGGTAGATCTCTTTACCAAGGCATTTGATGAAGGAAGATTCAGGTACTTAATAACATCTATTGGGATGATTAACTTTGAATAAATTAACTGAAAAGGAATATATAATCCTTCGGAAGATAAACTTAAATTATCTTCCGATGAGTAACTACTCAGCAGAAGATAGGTTAAGTCTTCGGAAGCATTATTTCTTCCTTAGTCGGAAGATCTCACACTTCAGAAGCTAAATTACCTTCTGAGGTAATACTCTTCCGATACATTATCTTCGGAAGCATAGGCTTCTCAAGGTACTCTTCAGAAGAAGGTGTCTTCCGAAGAACATTCTACCTGATGAATTATCCAACATTTCAGAAGCACTTGCTTCCGATGTATTAAATTTATACTTCTAAATTATTGCTTCTGATCTTCAGAAGCAGTGCTTCCGATAGTATAAATCTTATTCTTCGGAAGTAAAACTCCTCAGAAAACTTTTTGGTCTAATTCATTCCTTCCGAAAGCCATATCTTCGGAAGCATTTCTGAACTTAATGAAAATTCCTACATTTATTATGAAACCAGCTGTCATCGGAAGAGCTTTTTCTGACATCCGAATTTCAAAATTAAATGTGTTTCTATATTTAATGCTGAAATCCGAAGGTATATAAAGGTCTCCCGCTCATTCAAATTCTCACAAACTGTTTCACTTTGAACTCTTCTTTTCTTTGATCTCCCAAATTGTGCCCTAAAATCACCAACTGCCATGGCTCTTCTTGCTTTCAAATCTGCTCACAACGTACCAGCGGAGTTATCAGCGGAACATGATGTTGACTTCGCCCCAATAATCTCCTTTCTTCAAAGGAGCAGGTATTTCTTTGCACTAACCGTTCAGCCCTTGGTGTATGAATCTCATCACCAACAGTTTTGGGCATCTTGTTCTGTTTCTTCGTCTCCCAATGGTCGGTCTCTTGTTGCCACCATTGATGCTCATCCTATTGCTATTTCTGTGGAGACCATCTGTCGGCATCTCAAACTACATGATGCCGGTGGAAAGGTCTCATTCACAAAGGATGAGGTAGCATCGACATTTCAGTCGATGGGGTACGAAGGTCCTCTCCCTTCAACAACCTATTTGAAGGGTAGAGTGTCCTACAATTACAAGTATCTCATACATTTGTTCCTACACTGTCTTTCCAATAAAACTGGTGGTTGGGATCAAATACCATCTGACTTAGCTTCGGCTATTCATGGTTTGATCTCTAACAAACTGTTTAATTTTTCTGCTTTTATTTTCAATAATTTGGTTGACAATATTTTGTCACCAAAGAAATTTTGTATGTTTCCCAGGTTTTTGCAACAGATTTTCAATGAGGAATTGGGCACTTTCCTCTCTCTAACTGGGAATACATATAAAATGCCCTTGGTCTCGTCCAAGGTTTTTGTACAACTTAAGAAGAAGGGTGCCCAGTTCTCTGGGAACTTCACTCCACTTCTTCCCACTATGGTGTCCCATACTTCAGAAGGTGACAGCTCTGTTAACCCCACAGATGCTGAACCCACACCTTCCACTTTTGTTCCTCACCCCATCAAAATCACTTACAAACGCAAACGAAACCCTGTGCAACTCTCTACAGTTGTTCAGGCTCCTTCTACTGAACCCAAAAGGAAAAAGGTTAAAAGAACTGCTCAGGGCACAGTTCTACCTAAGGTGAAAGCCACACCCCTTGTTTGTCCACAGGTTCTTCCTTTGGAGCCTGTGGCTGCCCTTACCCAGCCTGCAAGCCCTCAGCTTATGTCACAACACATAACTGAGAATATTCAAAGGGATACACCCATAGTTGAGTCTGCTTCTCATGAAGCTACTCCCTTAGATCAGAGACTGTCTCCCAGGTCTCCAGGTTCTTATCACCCAGATATGCCCCACTCCCATACTATTACCCCGGCTCTTGGAACTTCTGCCGTACCCGTGGAGGAACCACTCTCTCCCACTACCCAAACTTTAATGAGAGTGGTGACACAATTACAGGCACGGTTTCCTGACCCAGAGCCTATTATATCAGAGGTTGGCCCCAGTAGTTTTGAAGGAGCCAATGCAGGTGAGGCTGCCACTACTGTTGATCTTAATCAAGATCCACAGGACAGTGGTACAGGCACTAGGACCTCACATGCGGCAACCTATGTTGGGGAGGACTTCTTTGAGGTTCTTCTCAATGAAGGGAATCCAGGGTGCCAAGAAACCACATCTGGTGGTGGAGGTGCAGGAGCTCGGCTCAGTACTCCATCGCCCCATGACTCTACTCCGGTAGAAGAGGGCACAACCACACAGGAATTGACGGCTACAATAACTTCCCTCCAAGCCAGGGTAGCTCAGTTAGAAGCTGAGGTGGCTACCCTGCGGCTTGAGATCCAGACCAAAGAATCAACCATTCTGGATCTTAGGAGGCGTCCACCTGTTATTCTACATCCTTTTCATCCTGATCCTGCTACTTCCACTTTCACTTCCCCTGATGCTACCAAAAAGGGGGAGAATGTACCAACTGCAGGGTCAGGATCAGAAGCAAGAGAAGAGGAGGGTGCACAGGAAGTTACTCCATCCATAGTCACTTTGACTGCTGAATGGGATGACTTCTTGGGTACTTATTTTCAAGATTCTTCTTCTACTTCCTCTTCTTCTTCTTCTGAGGATACAAGGGAGGTTGTCAAAGAGACTGAACAGCAAACATCAAATGTCTCTTTGGAACCTCAGTCCCCTTCTGGGACTAAGTCTCCTTCTGAGACTGCAGCCCAGGTTACCATGGAAGAAGCTACACAAGAAGAACAAATATCAATGGAACATGTGTCCCCTTCTGGGACAGAAGCTGCTGAAGACCTCTCCTCCTCTCCTAAGCCCTTTGTGGAAACTAATAAGGAATCATCCAAGGTGATTGGTCAACTGGAGGAGACAGTGAATGCTGAGGTTAATTCCGAAGCTGCAGCTGTTTCCAAAGGCCCAGTCATTATTGATGACTCTTCCACAGAGGAGCTATCTGCCGATGAACCAATTGGTGAGGCTACAGGAGAAATCTCCTCTGGGGTAAATGTAACAATTGATGACAAAGGAAAAAGAAAGCTTACCCCAGAGGAGGAAGCACAACTGGAGGAGAGAAGACCAAAGAAAATTAAGGGCCGGCCAAATACCTCTCTAGATGAAGAGCGAGCTAGACTCTCCGCTTTGCTCGAAGAGAGAGGGTATGACTTTGATGAAGTCTTTCATTGGTCGGTACCTAGAATGGCTGCCGAGCTGGACAAAATGCAGCAGCAGGAACAGGAAGCTGCTGCATCCAAAGTCCAGATTGCTACAACAAAGACTCAGAAGAACAAGGCTTACAGAGACAAGTGCAAAGCCTTTCTTCTGGAGTATGGATTCCATGCTCGGCAGCTAGGCCCAATGAAGAACTCAACCATGGATATGCATATCAGAGATATAAAAGCCAAAGTTGCCAGAGGTGAGTTACCTTCAATTGAACAAATAAGGGCAAGAAAGGAAAGCCTAATGAGAGGCTTAGGTTTAGGGGGAGGAGCAAGAATAGAATTTCCCCTCTCTGGTACATGAATCAGAGAGGGAGAAGAAGTTATGTGTGGGGAAGCTACCAAAGCCATGTTTCCCAAAATGTTCCCCCTAAACCCTAAGGAAGAACAAATATCTCCTCCATCAAGTCCATCAATGGATAACATGCCAATCTCTTCAGTGATCAAGATCAAAAAGGGTCAGCAAACTAAAAGGAAACAATCAACATCAAACCCTGATCCTGAGAGACTTTCACAGGATGATGAGAGGAGAACAAAACCCTCAAGTGCTGAGGATACTGGGTCACAGCCTACTGCAACAACAGGTGCAGCAGTAGAATCAACTGTGGAAGCCCAACAGGCCAGAGTTCTGAGGAGTCAGGCCACTGCTCAAGACAAACCAAGATTCATAAGAAGAAAGAGCATGGCTAGAAGGAAAAAGAAAACAAAAACTGTCTCCTTTGACTCTGAGCCTGATGCATCCCTCTCAATAACTGAAGTCACACCAGAAGTAGCTCCTAAAACTACACAATCTCGAGAAGATATGAGGGATATTCGAAGACTAATGCATGAGCACTCATACATCCCCTTAGTAAATTGGAGCTTCAATGCACAAGAAAGGATATTCATCCTCACCGACTACAATGGAGAAATAAAACTGGTGGATCTTGTGCATCTGATAGTGTTGGCAAAACCCTATATCTTTGATCTAGATAAGCTCCCTCTCAATAATCCTGACAATGGAGCAGATGGGAGGTCAGCCATCAGATTGATAAGAAAAAGGGCACAGGTGCTGAGGGGTACATGGAAGCCAAGGTTCCTTCCTTAGAAGTTTTGGTAGCATCAGCCTAGGGGGAGACTGTAAAGACTAATAAAGGCTAATGCTCACCAAACTTCTTATTTTGTCTAAGTATAGGAACCTCTTTGAATAAAAACCTTCGGAAGGAAGAAGTGATTCTTCGGAAGCAGCATTGCTTCCGAAGGATAACTGGTTCCTGCCGAAGGTTATACAAGACAACTGCTTCCGAGGAATCCTCACATGCATTGAAGACAAAGACTTCCGAGGAATCCTCTCATGCATTGAAGAGAAAGACTTCCGAGGTTTATCCTCTGACAAAGACTGTAGCAGCTTACTCTCATAGTACAAAAGGTACTGACACAAGACATGCTGGTCTGAGTAAAGACAAAGACAACATGTAATGAGTCAGATAAAGCGTCTTACCTCTCCCATGCTGCATTAAATGCAAAAGATCATCTGAAGCCTTGAAGATCAACAACATTAAATGTCTTTTGTATTTAATAGTCCTTTGTAAAGTCAATGTCTATTAATGTAATGATCATGACTGAGTGTCTTAGCCTGTTAAGACACTCAACATACTAGAATAAGCTTTACTTTATGTACTTGTCTAGTATACCCAACTTGTATTCCTAAGTGTATACGGTTGTAGCCTCGGCTATATAACCTCCCATTGTATATGTTGTAAAACACTTCTGACTTTGAGAGAAATATATCCTTGAGCTTGAAATTATTCGTGTGTTCCTATTAGTATTCAAGGATTATTACTTTGTCATTTTGAGTGCTTGTGAGATTATTCTAACAGAACATTCCGCATCTGTTAGATTGTTTAAGAAATACTTGTGAAGTGTTGTTTAGATTAAGCAACCCGATCCAACAATATATAGTATATTTTTTTTAAATAAGTTTTTTTTTAAAACCTTCCAACAGTCAAAAGATAGCTCCACCAACGGTCATGGTGCCGTTGCCCCACTCACGCCCAACCCTCCACACCCGCCCATGCCCCGGAGGAGGCGGTGTTCCACGCCCAATCACACCCCCTTTCACGCCTACTCACCCGGCACACCGCTCACTTTAACAGTGGGTGACACCATCAAGTACATACGAATCCAGTTGTCAATACAGTCAACGTATGAATGACATGAATCAGGGAGATTTAAGCTTGTCATACAAATATAACAAAAACCGATGACATGTAACAATAACAGTGACGGGGCTTAAACGTTTTAAAAATATGGCGAAAATTTACCGAAAAACCCAGAATGCATATTAGTTTTTTGATCGAGGAAACGAGACCACTATTTTTAATTAAAAATAAAATTTCGGCCGAAAAATTAATAGTACGGACAAAAAAAGGGGCGGATAAAAGCTTCGCCAATGAACAAGAATAAGACATGCTCATCATAGTGACATCTTCCTTTGTCTTGGATCTTGTATTTATGACATTGAGGATATAAGAAATAAATGATTTCCTTGAGAACTTGTGCATTTACGAAACCAAATTATATCATTTTCATTATTTTTTACACACACGAATAAATAAATGCACAAAACAATTGGATTAAATGGTAATTTGTATTCGATTAGTTTTCCTAATTCGAACTTTCTATGGATGACTCAAGGGTAACAATGTTGTGCATGAGCGGAGGTGATTAAAAGATACTATGTCCTTGTACAAGTGTACAACAACGATTTTTCTACATATTTGGACATTTGTAAATGGTATTTGCAAGTGATATTATCGGTTTTTAGACTAGTGAAAACACCGGTTGCAACGGTTAGTGTGAAGACGGAATTGCGTAAGAGGATGAGAGATGGATACATAAATGATTCTTGCATTTGTTATGTTGAAAAAGAGTTATTCCATTAAGTTCGTTGATGATGCAATACAACATTTTCAAAAGTTGAAAACTCATTGGGAACAACTCTAAGTTTTTTTTTTTTAATTTGTAAACACTAAAGAATTAGATTATGTATTTTTTTTATTTCTATTCACGATTTTTATTTGATCGGTTTTTATTATGTGACCAGCATTACTTGACCTCAACGGTAAAACCGACTCAAAAAATTTAAATATGGTATTATCAAGCTAGAACATACAAATACAGTAAAATCATTGGATTGGATAAAAATCCTAGATCCGCCATTGATGTTATGGAACAGTTGGTACAAAACACATTTTAAGGAGGTTTACGTTTAAGGTGGTGGAGCTTTTGGTGCATTTTTAATAAAAAAATTAACAACAAACGTCCGATCACCTGAGATCACCCTGGCAAATAGATCATCTTTTCGCTTGAATAATAGAGCGTTGTGACCTGAGACATCCGCCCAAGTGAGAACCTACAACAAGAAAAATTATCTGGCTCAACCCAGAGTAACATTTGCTCTAGGTTAGACTCTAAACCAAGATCTCTCATAAGTGAGTCAATAGACTATCAGTAGGCTAAAAACGCTTTGGTAGATTTTTAAGATCTACCACCATCATCTTCAACTTAAAACCTTTCAAACTCAATTTCACAATTTTGTTTTCAGAAAAACAGTTTTGGAGGATTTACGTCCATTGAATCCTGATGCATACATTCCATCCATCCCGATTCCAACTTTTCAAACGCTCCAAGTTTAACACCATGTTATTATTGTTGGCAACCATCGTTGATAAATTAATAGTAATATTAGTGGTAGCAGTAGTGGTAGTAATAATAATAAAGATTTAATTAAAAAAATAATACCCATAGGTTCAAGGATTAGGTTATGTGGGTTTACACTCGGAGAGTCGAAGAGGAACACCGTCCAGTGGCAGATTGTTCCAGAAATCATCCCTTTGATCAAATTTTATGTTTTTTTGTAATTTTTTTAATAATTACTCGAAATTAATTAAACATATGTTACTTAACGGTGGAAAGACCATAATCAATCATTATTATACGTATAAATTAAAATCTGGTTGTTTCTATGGTTGCGAGATAGATACTTTTTAAAAATCTAATTTATATAAACTTTGTTTTCTTAACAGCAAACGCCAGTCACCCATTCCGTCTGAATAACAGAGCGTGGTGAACTGACTCACCCGCTCAGTAGGAAACCTACAACTAGAAAAACCATCTGGCTCAACCAAGAGCAATATTTGCTCAAGTTGAGACCCAAAACCTCTCATAAGAGAAGTCAATAAACTATCACTAGGCTAGAAGACTTTTGATTTATATAAAGCTTGTTATAAATTATAAAATGTATCACCTATATATTGAACAATTGTAAACACTATTTTTAAAGTTTTCTAATAAAAAAAAAATAGTAAACGACGGTTGAATCCTACCATTACGATCCTTAAATTTTCAGAAAATTGATGTGATGTCAACCCTTTTTTCTTATTGTGTCATCTAGCTTATATATAACATTAGAGTGGTTCACTTGCTAGAGTTATTATCTATCACATGAAGGTCATGCGTTCAAATCCTAATAAAAGAAATATTAATTTAGGGGTAGTAGGAGTAAGATAGATTTGTTATTTTTAAAAACAAAAAAAAAAAAAATCTAACATATATTTCAAACGAATGTTTGAAAAGATATGTTGAGAGGCCCCGAACCCCTCAGTTGGCAAACATCAAACCTATACTCTTTAGATCATATTTACATTATCATAGCAGCGGAATGTAGGGTAAAAACATAAAATATCATACAGATCTAAACAAACTTTTACACATTAAACATAACCCACTCTTCTAACAGTCATATAATACAGCCAGTCTATGCCAGGGGTAGTCTTCAATTTATGCCATGAGCCTTCCTGGTCTCCTTTCTCAACCATTCAACCTGATATGCATGCTAAACAAGTCAGCTTTCGCTGGTGAGTTCTAAGTTACTTTTCATAAAAACAAAATCTTTAATATATATAAAACATTTGCCTTCACTGCCGACCGAAGTCAACAGTCTCAATCATACTAAACATAAAACCTTTCATATACATAACATACATAACATCATAACATCAATCATACAGTGCATAAATGTAGCATGTCCTGTTGACCAAAGTCAACATGCTTGCACAAGACGTATTAAACTGGCGACACACAGTCGACAGGCCTGTTCTTTCACAGGACTTCTGCCTGTTCTTTCACAGGGCTTATGCCTGTTCTTTCACACAGGGCTTATGTCTGTTCTTTCACAGGGCTTATGCCTGTTCTTTCACAGGGCTTATGCCTGTTCCTTTCACAGGGCTTATGCCTGTTCTTTCACAGGACTTATGCCTGTTCTTTCACAGGACTTATGCCTGTTCTTTCACAGGACTTATTAAACCATCAACCGAAATTGACGGCTCATACCGGTACAAGACTTCTTGACATACATCATTCATACATAACATGGTTTAAATCATTTAAACCATCATAATCATAAACCATTATAATCATAAATCATTATCCGCACCGCAGTGCTCAACATTTGCCCAACCGCAGCCGGGACTTCAAAATCGCATTTTCTAATTAACCTCGACCGAGACTTTTAAAATCATTCATTTCTCAACCGTAGTTGAGTCTTTAAAACATCCTTGACATCTCAGCTGAGGTTCTTAAAATCATTTACTTCTCAACCGTAGTTGAGACTTAAAGCGTTATTTACTTTAAAACATTCTTTATTTGAAAACATTCTTTACCTAACCTTAATCAGGTTAGTGTCGCTTTCATACAATAACTTTACAACTTGAAACACTATTTACTTTAACACCTTCTCTTATCTGACCGTAGCCAGATAAAGCAATCATTTACCTAAAATAACTTTATAACATGCATATCAGCCCTAAAACGTTAAAATAGTAAAAGAGGGCTCATAGAACTCACTTGATGTCTTACTGTAGCAAGATCACTCGTAAACTGGTACTAATGGTGAAATTCTGCATTCGTTTACACTTAATAAGTCATTTATGTTTTAACCTACTGATTAGATCTTTCTGAACGTTCAATGTCAAAGACATTGCCTTGAAAGTCATCAAATAGTTAATGTTGTTGATTATAATGCTAAAACAGTTCCTAAACAGATTAATGGCTTAGAAATGATAATCCTTATCATTGATTACCCAGATATCATGAAATATCACAACATAGTCTTAGAATAGGTTTAATAACCATGTTTAACATACTAATCTGACTGTTATCATAAACATCAGATAATCGCTCCAATGAGTATGTTAATGATTGTGATTAGTTTGAAACACTTAGATTTAACCTTTGTATTTCAAAGATTAACCAAGCTAATCACCTATATTGTCATAATCAAATGGATTAAACCATTATAACCATAGTTGTGATTTCATGCAAACCGGGCATTACAACGGCTCAAAACAAGGATTTAACCGTTAGAACATCGTGTTCTTCATTTCTAATCAATCCTAGCCATCATCTAGGCAATAATCAACAATCCTAACTATCTCATTACGTTCAAAATCAAGATCTAATCAATCAAGATCAAACTAGAAGGTTAAAACGAACCGTTACCTGATCTGACGAATTTCTGCGGTTAAAACAGCGATCAGGACTTGTATATATGATCCCTGGTGAGATTTATGACTTCAAATGGCTTAAAATTGAAGTTTGGTAGCTTAGGAATAAGTTTCTCTCGTCTGGAAGTCGACCAAGGTGAAGAAAATACGTTTTTTTGAAGTTCCCCATGAAATCTGATCGATTTAAGGCATTTTTGCCGACTTAAGGTCTGGGGCGCATCGCCCCAACTGGGCGCATGGCGCCAGGCGTACCGCCCCACGTCACCCAGCGTCATCATTTGAGTTTTAAACTTGTTTTCGCGATTCCGGGAGCATACGAACTCCGTTTTGCGCACGGTTTTCGCCCACGTTCATCATTTTTCACATACTATCAATCCCCAATAACAAAAGTTGCTAAATCCTCGTGGATTTCAAGCACGACCAAATGTGCTCACGTCATAATTGCCGAATTTTTCGTACGCAGTCGTCACAGTTTCAACAGTAACCGAAATCTCGTACATTTACTATTAAATTTCTAAATTTTCGGTTGTTACATATGTCAGTAGGTGACATGAGCTTTTAGCTTTATGCAGCCAAACATCTGTTTTATTATCGCTTTCAAACGGTCTTTTGAAAGCAATGTGGGGTGTATTGTGACTGTCAATGGCACGATAATTGATTTATTTTTAATTTATATGTGAAACATAATAGAAATCTTATGCCCATATTTCTAAAGTTGGAAGTTGTATCTAGTCGTGTTCAAGGGTCAAATGAAGAAGTGAGTATACGATTCCTCTATATCTTGTTTTCTGTCTTTTCTTATTTACATGAACATGAAAAACACCACTCTCCTAATATAGACTCATTGCCAACCATGTTCACGCTTTCGATGCATCCTTCTCGTTCATCGATCCGAGGGTTCCCGTAAATCATGTCTATATATAAACGTAAAACCAAGCCATTTTTTATCACCAAACACATCAAGAGTAACTAACCACATCCAAAGGAAAACAGGTGAAGGAAAAAAAGCCAAGTGTTCCTAAGGGATCCTCCGAACACTTCATTGGGATGTTAAATTGTATATCCTACTGAAGTGTTTGGGGGAACTCCAAGGGTTACTTGACAACTAGCGAAAATAAGTGCTGGACATTGCTAGCATTATTATGTAAGTAATCTTCAAAGTGTGCTGTGTATATATGAAGTATCTAGTAATTTGATAAACAAACGAAAATATAAAATGATAATCGTTTAGTTTTGCAATTTGTGAAGGTTTGGTCATTGGCATACACGGATGCATGGTTAATATTGTTGAGAACTTTAGTGAAAATTATGGTTTTTGCTAACGAAGTTAAGATGAATGTGATATTGATACTCCAATTTGCGTGTGCGGTTGTAGAGCGCGTCAGTGTGATATGGTTCGGGTGAAGTCGTCCGCAAGTAGTTCAAGAGAATTGATTTTCTATTCAAATTCTAGATTAGTAATTCTAACAATAATCTATGAATTAAATTAAGATCATTCACATTACATGTTTTCTTAAAATTCTAGATTAGTAACTCTCACATTAATCTATGAAGTAAATCAAGACTCTTCATATTACATGTTTTGATTACATATATTAAATCATAACTCTTGACATGACCTTTATGTAGTATAAATACAAGACATTTGATACCTTGTTAAGATGATGAAAAAAAGAGTACTACATGATTTAATTACAATTAATATACATACACTATATAAAATTTCCAAAGTTTTCGATTCTACTCTCTCTTGTTTCATGTACGCTTTAGAGTGCTAAGTTAATCCCGACAATTAACATATTGTTCCAGTTGTTGTATCCTGAAAGACGGACATGTTCATCTTGAGAAGAAGCGTGGAACCTGTTTTAAAGGATGCGAATTAAATACATATCTCAACTATAATCATTATAACATGTTTAATCTATATCAATGAAGAATAAGTGAAAAACATAACGGTCAGAAAACTAGAGTCAAGAAATTACAAGACGTATTATTGAAGAATTTGTAGCTGACATCGTCAAAAGGCTTGTTTGAATACACAACATGAATCATGCTATAGTCAAGAAGCTACTTATAGCACTCAACGAAAACTTGGATCAAAACAAGGTTGCTATATAAATTCTTAATTTATATTATTATATTTAAGTCTTGTAACCGATACTGTACTTGATTATTTCCTATGAATAACGAGAGTATCATTATTTATAGTTTATTATTTTGTTATAATAAAAACGTAAACCCAGTTTCTACAAAATTATATTGTTCAAGTAACAGTTGTTGTGTTTATGTACGTGTTCACACTTCAATGTTCAAACCCAAGTCACAAGCATCCAAGCAGTGCTTAGTGGTACTCAAGTGTTGTGGTAGGAGTCTTACGATTGGAGTCTTGCGAGAAACGCGCACAACCATAGCAATAATCAGGAGTGCAAGACAACATGGAGTGGCCATCTCATTTAAATTATTAATTTTCATTGGGAGTGGTGGCTTTCTTCATTTCTTTACCCATTTTACTGAATAAGAAACATGTATTCTTCTAAATTTGTGGTTATATTATGGTTTTTAGTCAAATACGAACAACATGTAGGTTTGGTAATTTTTACTTAGATTGCATGGATTGGATCTCAAAATCATGGAAATGAGTCATTCGTTTCTTGGATGTTATTTGGTATTGTTTGTATTTATCTCTAGAATTTCTAGATTGAAGTGAAAAGTTAATCTATCTCCTTTTGTTGAGAAACAAAATTAAGAGTGCTAAAAGTGTACGCTCAATGAATAATTTTGTTGATATTTTGTTCAACATTATCAATTACCAACGAGTTACAAGTTTATTTAAGATCTCAAACATTGAAGAAAATAAATGATAAAGGTTCCTACTAACACCACAGCAGCAATTATATTTTAATCTTGTGTTAAATCAAATTTAAACGGCTGTTTGATTTTTCTTCTAGCAATGATAAAAACACTAGAAGCAAACGACCATATAAACAAACTTAATTGAGTGGTCACGTGATTATTAAAATGTGTAAAATTTTATTTTGGTGGGTTTGATGTAAGCCGTATTAGCGAATTCCCCATATAAAATAGCATTCAATAGTCATTTCTTTTGTTACGATCATTAGCATAATGGCATTACTCAGATAGCCATGCTATTCATCAAAATGTGTTTTTTTTTTCTATCCTTAATTCAAATAAGATAATGATTAGAAAAAAAAACAAAAAGAAAAAGAAAGAATAAAATGTTTTTTATACGAACACAATTTTTAACCATAAATTTAAATTTTTAGTAATAATATTGCGTCTTAGCATGAGGATATAACAAATCAGGGGTTTCCTTCAAAACTTTTGTATTTATATAACCTGATACATCATTTTTTTTATTAGGTTAAAACATGCATGTGTATTTCACAGATAAATAAATAAAATTTAAATTAATTTACTTTAATTAATATGTCATATATTTCTAAAAAATGTTTTACAAAAATATAAAAGTATGACTCAAAAAATGTTTGGAATTTCATTTAAAAACAGTTTATTAATTTGATAACTTTATGCAAAAGTCAATAAGTTAACATAAAATTTTTTGACAATAACAAAATACCTTTTTATTTTAACTTTTTGAGTAAGCTTAAAAAATTGTTTTTAAAAAAGTATAATCCTAGCTTTTTAAAAAATTAATCCAAACATTTTTTTATAAACTCATTTTTAAAAATTAATAAGTTAATAAGTACTTTAAAAAAATGCTTTTAAAATTAACTAAACAATCCCAAATATGCTCTTACAATGTAATTATATTATTTATTAAATTTAATAAACTTATTACCATTTAACAAGGTTGTAGAAGTCGCTAGGCGCTAGTCGGGCGGCGAGGTACCGCCTAGGGATTAATCGGGATTAATCGGCGCTATGCAGATTGGAATTTTTATATGTAATTTTACAAATATTTATTATATACACACATTAATATCAATAATATAATATAATACTTCAAATATATTAAAAAATAAACTTAAACATAATAAGCCAAGTACTTCAAATTACAAACTTAGACACAAAATTCAGAGTTTATAGATGGATTACGATGTTTAGTGGCAGGGTTCAATGTTTCAGATGTTGGATTTGATGTTTTAGAGACATATTACGTATTTGGGGTTGAGAAATGTCTCGAATAATCATTTATTTGGGTCATTTTTACTCGAAAAAAGCCAAAAAAACCAAAAAAAAAATAGGCCGACTAGGCCCCGCCTAGGCATCGCCTAGAGCATAGGCACCGCCTAGGGCAAAAATTACAAGGAAGCAGGGCGCCTAGCGCTTAGGCGGCCGCCTAGGCCGATTTTTACAACCTTGCTATTTAATAAAAGAGAGAATAAACAAATTAAAATTTAAAAAGATGTCTTTATGAATATCTAATAAGAGAGACAAACAACGGGAAATTATTTTTATATTATCAATAAAACTGACTTATTATATATTTTTTTTGGACAGCTAACTCACTTATTACATAGTAATAAGTAAATGCTCAAGATAATTGAATTAAAATAAAATAAATAAATGCTCAAGATAATTGAATTAATTAAATGGTTGTTTGTCTTTGATTAATATTTTTAAACCGAACTATCTATAAGTTATTTTTGAGTCGTTGATCAAGTATTACTCGTCCAACGAACAACTTGATCTCACTATCTATAAGGGAAATCTTTTGTTCATCTACAATCAATTGATCTCAAAGAGACTTAAACCTGAGACCTCTTGTAAGAAAAGTTAGTAGATACTACTAAATTAAAAGTCATCTGTCAACTTTCTATATATACAAGAAACTCAAGGATAACAAGTGTAAACGGTACGCTTTTTTTTCTCTCTCTTTTTAATCTATTTTTTAACGGCTTAATACGCAGACACCTAAGACGAGATTTCAATCCTCCTCTCAAATTTGACGTTAAGAGACATACGTCCGAGCCCACCTTATAAGGAATCCCACAATCAGTGGCGGGGGTTTTAAGGGGCCTGGGGGTGCCCGACCCCTACCCTATTTCTGGTTAAAAACTCGATATAGTAGTTTTCGGTCCAAAATTTTAATATGTATTGAGCCCAGCCACTTCAATTTTTCTTCATAAAATTCCTTGGGCCCCTTGGATTTTAAAAAAAAAATAATAAAGTTGAACTAATATTGTAAACTGTAAGTTTTAACATTACCTTTAAGGGTTTACAGTGTCGGTTGTTATCTTATTCATTAGCCGATCTTGAGTTTAAAGCTTGTTTTGAGCCTTAAAAATTAAAATGAGCCTTAAATAATAAATATTGAACATTACATATTTTAAGAATCGTCTTCGCAAAGAAATTGCTGAGAAAAGGAAATTGTTTAGTAGTTTCATTCGAACCCAAGACCTCATATGGGAAAGTTAGGGCTGTCATAACGAGTCGGTGATAACGGGGGTTTTTATTGGTAATTCAAATGTTTAAATGGGTGTTCTTATGTGTTTTGACATGATTATCAATTTGAATAGAAGCTACCATGTGTTCTTGTGTGTTTATAGGTTAAACGAAGCAAGATGATGATTTTAGACGGAAACTAGATAATGGGAAACAACAGTGAGCACATCCGAAGATGCGGAAACTTTGAAAATACATATCTTGGGATAGAACCCAATAAGACGCGACACGGTAAAACATGAAACACGAACTGTATAGACACGAACACGACACGAATTCTTATGGTGTCTGGTTTTTCAAACACGAATACGACCCGTTAAAAACACGTAAACACGAAATCAGTTAATACTATAAATGATCTGTTAAAGAACCTGTTAAGAAACCCGTTAAAGAACTAGGGTTAGACAATTAAAAAATGTTTGAAACTAATATGTTACCTACATATTTTATTATATTATTTATTTTAAATTTTAAACAGGTCTTAACATGTCTTAGCAGGTCTTAACGGGTCTTATCATGTTTTAACGGATCTTAATGGGTCTTAACGGGTCTTAGCTGGTTTACCTGTTTAGACACGAAAAATAAACAGGTCTTAACGTGTTGACCTGTTTAAGATACGAAACATGTTAAGGGTGAACACAAAACATGTTAAATTCGTGTCGTTTCTTGTTAACGTGTTCGTGTCTGAAATTGTCAGCCCTAATCACTTTCTTACCTAAAACATTTTAACTCTATTTCATAATTTCTGTTTTCAGAGACACACTTTTGGAAGATCCACGTCCAATTAATCCTGATGGAACACCATTCTATCCATCCCGATTTCAACAATTCAAAAGCTCCAAGTTTAATACCATGTTATTATTGTTGGCAACCATCGTTGATAAAAAGTAAAATAAAAATAGCAGTAATAGTAGCAACAGCAGCAGCAGGAAAAGCAAGTATAGTGGTGGTAGTGAGTAGTAGTAGAGTAGTAGTAATGATAAACTATTTATTTAAAAAAAATCAATACCTATAGGTTCAAAGATTAGGTTACGTGGGTTTACACTTGAAGAGGAACACCGTCCAGGCGTCCAGTGGCAGCTTGTTCCAAGAAATCAGTCCCTTAATCAAATTTTATGTTTTTTGTATTTTTTTGATAATTTCTCGAAATTATATATATGTTCCTTAACGATAGAAAGACCTTAATCAATCATATTATATGTATAAATTAAAATCTGGTTGTTGCTATGATTACTATCAAGATACCGATACTACTACAAAAATCACCCTAATGCAACTTTTATAGTCAAAAAAAGGTTGCATTAGCTGAAGTTGCATTAAATGTAATGCAACTTTTTTGTTACATAATGCAACTTTCTTTTTCCTAATGCAACTTTTTTAAAAAAAAGTTGCATTATGTATTCTAAATGTTGCATTAGGCTAATGCAAATTCACCTAATACAACCTATTTGCAACCTTTTGTGTCAAAAAAGGTTACATTAGGCTTATTTTGTAGTAGCGAAATATATCAAAAATTAAACTTTATTGTTTTTAACAATATAGTTAAAATTATTACAAAATAATATTATTAATTTTTATTATTTAAATATTTTTTAAAAATCTAATTTATATAAACCTTGTTATAAATTATAAAATTTATTATCTGTATATTCAATAAATATTATTATAAACACTATTTTTAAAGTCTACATCTATATCTATACTTTATAATAAAAGAGTAACAATTTTGTCACTTGTCACCCTCCTACGTTACTAATGCCACATGTTACCTTCTTAAACTAATATTGTCACATGTCAACTCCTTATCACTCCAGTTAATTCTCTCTCTTATTAAATAACTATATAACTCTCTTATTAAATAAATTATTTCACGTATTAAATAATATAATATTAATAACTAATATCTTATTTATCTTTTTATTATAAAGCATAAATTAAATTCTAAAATCAAAATTTTTAAAGTAAGAAATATTTTATTTTCAAAAAACAAAATTTATGTAAAAAAACAAGTTATCTTAAAAAAATGCTTTTTTTAAATAAAATATATTATAAAAGGAGTTTTTAAACAATGAGATTTTTATCATCTAACGACGTTTTTTAATTTATTTAAATTCTGAAGTAATAAAAATGATAGAAAAAGTTACATTTTTGTTCCGTTATGTTTAACGCTAATTTAAATTGAGTCGTTGAACTTTAATTATTACAAAAATTATATTTTATATTATTGATTTATAAAAGTTAGTTTTTAATATAATAGAAATTGAAGTTTTTAATGTTAGTTATTTCAAAGATATCAATTATTACTCATTAAAAGGTCATATATCATTTGTATAATGATTAAACTTTTTAATTATTTTTGTATACTTAAAAAAATTATTAATATGTAATTTAATCATATTATATAAAAATATCGTTTTATAATCGCTAAATTTTCATTACTAACTATTTAATATATTATATCAAAATTCGTGTGATACACGGGTTAATAACCTAGTACTCCAATAAACGAATATATTTTGTACACACGTGTCATTACGAGCTTTCTGTAGCCAAACGTCCGTTTTGTTATCTCTTTCAAACGGTCTTTTCAAAGCAATGTGGGGTATATTGTACGTGACTGTCAGTGGCACGAATGTATATCCGTTCATTCGAGCTTTTTAATTTGATTTATTTTTTAATTTACATCTTAAACATAATATGAAATCGTATGCCCATATTTCTAAAGTTGGAAACTGAACCTAGTCTTGTTCAAGGCTCAAATGATGAAGAGAGCATAAGATACCTCTATATCTTGTTTTCTGTCTTTTCTTCTTTACGTGAACATGAAAAATGCCCCTCTCTCCTAATATAGACCCATTGCCAACCATGTTCACGCTTTCGATGCGTCCTTCTCGTTCATCGATCGAAGGCTTCCGCAAATTCATGCCTATATATACACGTAAACCAAGCCATCTTTTTATCACCAAACATCACAGATCGATGAAGGAAAAAAGCCAAGTGTTCCTATGGGATCCTCCGAACACTTCATTGGGAAGTTAAATTGTATATCCTACTGAAGTGTTTGGGGGAACCCTAAGGGTTACTTGACAACTAGCGAAAACAAGTGTTGGACATTGCTAGCATTATTATGTAAGTGATCTTCAAAGTGTACTGTGTATATATGAAGTATCTAGTAATTTGATAAACAAATGAAATTTTAAAATAATGATAATCGTTTTTGCCGTTTGTGAAGGTTTGATCATTGGTCGCAACGGATGCATGGTTAAAATTATATTATTCAAGTAACCATTGTTGTTAGGTTCAAAAATTAAGCAAAAAGCGGGTTACGAGACCAAAGAAGTTGATGTTCTCTTTTAATTTAGAGGGTTGGCTCAACTGATTTAAAAACATGAAGCAAAATGTAAAGACTAATAAAGGCTGATGCTCACCAAACTTCTTATTTTGTCCAAGTATAGGAGTCTCTTTGAATAAACACCTTCGGAAGGAAGAAGTGATTCTTCGGAAGCAACATTGCTTCCGAAGGATAACTGATTCCTGCCGAAGGTTGTACAAGACAATTGCTTCCGAGGAATCCTCTAATGCTCGGAAGACAAAGACTTCCGAGGAATCTTCTTCTGCACACACGACAAAGACTTCCGAGGTTTATCCTCTGACAAAGACTGTAGCAGCTTACTCTCAAAGTACAAAAGGTACTGACACAAGACATGCTGGTCTGAGTAAAGACAAAGACAACATGTAATGAGTCAGATAAAGCGCCTTACCTCTCCCATGCTGCATTAAATGCAAAAGATCATCTGAAGCCTTGAAGATCAACAACATTAAATGTCTTTTGTATTTAATAGTTCTTTGTAAAGTCAATGTCTATTAATGTAATGATTATGACTGAGTGTCTTAGCCTGTTAAGACACTCAACATACTAGAATAAGCTTTACTTTATGTACTTGTCTAGTATA
Source organism: Mikania micrantha (assembly GCA_009363875.1). Classification (NCBI taxonomy): domain Eukaryota; kingdom Viridiplantae; phylum Streptophyta; class Magnoliopsida; order Asterales; family Asteraceae; genus Mikania; species Mikania micrantha. Next base: position 54,718,187 of record CM018689.1, read on the forward strand.
CCCAACTTGTATTCCTAAGTGTATACGGTTGTAGCCTCGGCTATATAACCTCCCATTGTATTGTTGCTTGAAGTGTGCTTGCTTGTATACTTCCACTTTGAGAGAAATATATCCTTGAGCTTGAATTATTCTTGTGTTCTTAATATTGTTCAAAGATTATTATTGTGTCACTTTGAGTGAAATCGTGAGATCATTCTAACAGAACATTCCGCATCTGTTAGAATTAAGTAAGAAATACTTGTGAAGTGTTGTTTAGAGTTAACAACCCGATCCTACAAGTGGTATCAGAGCGTTGGCTCTTGAACTTGACTGACTAATCATCATCAAGTTACCAGTTCTATTTCTTATAAACCCTCATAGTATTAACACTCATTTTTTCTGTGTCTGTCCAAGATGGCTGCTCTAAACAAACATGATACAGAAAATGGCACTCTCAACAAGCCACCAATGTTCACACCTGAAGACTTCGATACCTGGAAAGTCAGAATGGAAGGGTTCATCAGGAACCAAGACTTCAAACTTTGGAAGTCTGTTCTTGAAGGTCCCTACATTCCTACAGTTGCTGCTGCCGGTGCTGGAGTTGCTGCAGTACCAAAAGATCCATCTATGTACTCAGACGAAGATTACAAGAAGATGGAAGTTGATTCTAAAGCTCTTTGGCTAATTCAGATGTCAATACCGAACTCCATTATACATGCATTCAAGAAATGCAAGTCTGCTCAAGAACTGTGGAATTCCTTGAAGCAGATGTATGAAGGGTCAGAAGATGTCAAAGAAAACAAGAAGGATATGCTGAAACAGAAGTTTGAAAACTTTTGTCAACAAAACAATGAGAATATGTCTTCTCAGTACCTAAGGTATGTCCAACTTGTGGATGAATTAACTACTGCAGGTGTAACTCTTGATAATCAAGATGTGCTCAGAAAATTTCTGAGGTCTCTTCCAAAGGCATGGAATATCTACTCTGTAACAATCAGAAGAACAGAAAACCTGAAAACTCTAACTTTAGGAGAATTGTTTGGTATTCTCAGTGCCTATCAGATGGAATTAGATGCCCAAGAATCTAAAGTTTCTCATTCACCATCTGGTTCAGCAGCTCTTTATGCACCCATCAATAATCCTCCATACCAAAGCTATCAACCCCTCTACCATTCTACCTCCACACCCACTGTCACATTTCCTGAAACTCCAAATTCATCAAACCTTGTATCTAACCCAACCCCACTACTAACCTCTGGGCAAGGAGCTTTTATGGCTGAGGAGACAAATTACTTTCATCTGTGTCAAGAAGACTTGGATGGTATTCCTGCAGATGATCTTGAGGAGATGGATATAAACTATCAAATGGCTATGATTTCATACAGGGCAAAGAAGTTTTACCAAAGAACCGGCAGACAGTTCAAAAAGCACAATATGAAGACTGGGTTTGGACTTGACAAATCTAAACTTAAATGCTTTAACTGTCAACAGTTAGGCCACTTTGCCAGAGAATGCAAGTCCACAGGAACTCAGCAGACAACTTCTGGGCAACCACAACAAAGACCTTCAAGCTCATCCAACAATGCAAACATTGCTGAACAAGATTTTGCAGACTGGAGCTTTCAAGCTGAGGACCCCTCCATCTCCAACAGTGCTTTGATGGCAAATGACTCATCTTCCTCAAGCAAGGTAACTGATAGCATGTGCTCACCTGAATGCTTAGAAACATTAACTATTTATAAGAAAATAAATTCTCAACTCTGTAATGAACTTGAGTCTCTACAAGTAGTCAAGGCAAATTTCTTTGAGGTTGAAAGAAATTACAAAGAAAAGATTGAAGAAATGGAAAAGACCATTTCAAGTTTAAAACATGAAGATACTAACAAACAGTGTCAGATTAAAAATCTTTTAGAAAGACTAACCACTGCCAAGACTGAACTTGTATTGGCTGAGTCTTACAGAGACAAATTTCTAAGCCAAGGTGAAAAATATGAAAAACTTTTTAGAATGAGCAGCACAACTGAACTTGTGAATAAAAGGGGAGCTGGTTTGGGTTATAACAATGTGGAACCTCCATCTGCTTATACTTCTATAACAGATGTTAGGTGTAAATCACTGGTTGACCTTGTGTATAATGAGGAGTTGGATATACACAAGGTGGTTCAAAAGGATAATCTCTCTGATCCAAGTACCTCAACATGCTCAGATGAGGATGATGTTTCTATTAAATCAGTAAAAGAAAAACAAGCTTTGAAATTTAAGAATCAAAATAAGAAAACTAAGAAACATTCAACAGTTTTTATCAAAGCTAAAACCACAGAAAATATCTCCTCAGATGAGTATGTGACTTGCCCATCTGACAAGTCAAAACGAGGTAGATCAATGGAGAGAAAAGTCAATTCTCCAGGAAAACAGGCAAAGTCTAAGACTAACAAGTATGCTGGAACATCCAAACCATCATTGTCTGAGGATCAAAGATCAGACTTCGTTAAAAGGGATAAGCAGCAACACTCTCCCAACATTCAAACTCTATGTCTGATGTGCGGTGAAAAGAATCATTTTGCTGCTGATTGCTTTTATAATCCAAGAAGCAGAATTTCCTCAATCAAGGGAAGAGGAAGAAAGAACAGTTGGAGTCAGTCATCTACTTCTTCGGAAGAACAGAGAAGAAATTTGGTCAAAAGAGCATCGGAAGCAAGTACCTCCATTAATAGGAAGAAACAAAATAAAATTGCTTCTGAAAAGAAAGCATCGGAAGCAAAGAAAAAGGAATCTTCCGAAAGAAAAGAAACCTCGGAAGCTCATCAAAGGAATGCTTTCTACAAACAAAAGAGGTCATCTGTCTTCGGAAGAAGATCATCGGAAGGAAAAAGAAAAACAGCTTCCGATGACCATCAAAAGAAACCAAGTCTTCCGACAACTCAAAAGGCACAAGTATGGAAGAAGAAGGAATCATCTGATAAGCCATCACTCACATCAGAAGCATCCACATCATCTGTCCCACCTAGAATGATGTCAAAGAAATTTACTTACAATGATACAAATGGTAAACCCAAGACCACATGGGCTTGGGTTCCCATCAGAAACTAACTCACTTCTGGTCATGTGCAGGAACAGCAGGAATCAAAAGGCAACTTGTGGATAGTTGACAGTGGCTGCTCCAGGCACATGACAGGCAACAAGACCCTCTTGCACAAATATGAACCATTCTTTGGCGGGTCTGTTGCTTTTGGAAGTGATCCAGTAGGAGGATACATAACAGGTAGAGGCACAATCACAAATGGTAAGGTAAGCTTTGAGAATGTACATTTTGTAAAAGAACTTAACTACAATTTACTAAGTGTATCACAGGTGTGTGATCAAAAGCATAACATGTTGTTTACTGAGCATGAGTGCATTGTTCTGAAACCAGGATTTGTGATACCAAATGATCAAATTCTACTCAGAGCTCCAAGAAGAAGTAACATGTATATGCTAGATATGAGCACAGCTGCACCTCTTAGTAATATAAGCTGCTTTGTCTCAAAAGCTTCACTTGATGAATCATCACTTTGGCATAGAAGACTTTGTCATGTAAACCTCAAAAATATGAATAAATTGGTCAAAAATAATTTAGTAATTGGTTTACCAACAAAAGAATTCATATGTGTTGATAAATGTGTTGCATGCTTAAAGGGTAAGCAACACAAGTCATCTCATAATGCCAAAGAGATAAATTCTATTACCACAGTCCTTCATTTACTGCATATGGACTTGTTTGGCCCCACAAGTGTTAAAAGTCTTGGTAGAAAATCATACTGTTTGGTAGTTACTGATGATTTCTCTCGGTATACCTGGGTGTTTTTCTTAAATACCAAGGATGAAACTGCCGAAATCCTAAAGTCATTTATACTCAGGGTGGAGAATGAGAGTGACCATCATGTAAAAATAATCAGATCAGATCAAGGAACAGAATTCAAGAATCATGTTTTAAATTCTTTTTGTGAATCTAAAGGTATCACAAGACAATTTAGTGCTCCTAGAACTCCACAACAAAATGGTGTAGCAGAAAGAAGGAATAGGACACTAATTGAAGCTGCAAGAACCATGTTGTCTGATGCCAAACTTCCAATAACTTTTTGGGCAGAAGCAGTCAACACTGCCTGTTATGTCCAAAATAGAATATTGGTAGTTAAGTCACATGGCATGACTCCTTATGAAATTTGGCATAAGAGAAAGCCATTCATTGGATTTCTCAAACCATTTGGATGTCATTGCACCATCTTGAATACTAAAGATTACTTAGCCAAGTTTGCTGAGAAATCAGCAGAGGGCTACTTTGTTGGGTACTCTTCAAATGCTAAAGCATATAGAGTATACATCAAAGCATCCAGAGTTATTGAAGAGTCTGCAAATGTTCAGTTCAATGAACATACTCTCAATAAATCTGGAACCGGCCCTGATTGGTTGTTTGATCTTGATAGTTTTACATCTGCATTTAATCTGGTGAAAGAGTATGTTCCAGTTTCACAGTCAGCTACCATAGACATCTCCAAAGGCTCAAGAGAAGATGACTTTCGTGTTGAACTGCCAATAGCTTCAAGACAAAACTTGGCAGAATCCACTTCAACACAAAATGATGTATCACAGTCTGAGACAATCAACACATCTCAGGCAGGTCCCTCAATTGAAGCTGCTTCTAATTCACAACATCAAGAAGAAGTAGGAAGTCCTTCAGCAGAGGAAAATTCTCTGGAAATCACTACTCCCAGAGAAAACCAACCCACAACAGTTCAAACATTGAATCCACGTGATCTGCCAGAAATCCAACTTGAGGTAGTTCTTCCTAACCTTGAGTCACTCAACGTGGATGAATCTTCTCAACTGGATGTGATTCCAAGGACTCGAATTCACAGCACTCATCCAGTTGAAAACATCATTGGCAATGTAGAAGAAGGTGTCAGAACTAGAAGCTCTATGCATGAAGCAAATGTTTGCTTGTTTTCTTGCTTTCTATCCCAAATAGAACCTAAGAAGGTTGCAGAGGCTTTAAAAGATAACAGTTGGGTAGAAGCTATGCAAGAAGAGCTTCTTCAGTTTCAAAGACAAGGAGTTTGGAAAACTTGTCCTTTGCCTAAAGGAAAGTATGCCATTGGAACCAAATGGGTGTTCAGAAACAAGAAAGATGACAAAGGTGTTGTCATCAAAAACAAAGCAAGATTGGTTGTTCAGGGATACACTCAAGAGGAAGGCATTGACTATGATGAAGTCTTTGCACCTGTTGCCAGAATTGAAGCTATTAGAATATTTTTGGCATTTGCAGCTGCAAAAGATTTCAAAGTGTTTCAGATGGATGTTAAAAGTGCCTTTCTTTATGGAAAAATTGATGAAGAAGTTTATGTGTGCCAACCTCCAGGATTTGAAGATCCAAAGTTTCCTGATCATGTCTGTAAGCTTGATAAGGCTCTTTATGGGTTGCATCAAGCTCCCAGAAAATGGTATGAAACTTTATCTTCTTTTCTATTGGCAAACAAATTCAAGAGAGGAACAATTGATAAAACTCTCTTTTTCAAGAAGTCAAATCAACATATCATGCTAGTTCAAATCTATGTTGATGACATTATCTTTGGTTCTACTAATGAATCTCTCTGCAAGGAGTTTGAATCACTGATGAAATCCAAATTTGAGATGAGTTCAATGGGAGAACTCACCTTCTTTCTTGGATTACAAGTGAAACAAACTCCTACAGGGATTTTCATTAGTCAATCAAAATATGTCAAGGACATTCTTGAAAGATTCAAACTTTCTGATTGCAAAGCTCTGGGAACTCCTATGTCCAAAACAACATCACTTAGCCCTGATCTTGAGGGGGAGGATGTTGATCAGCACCAGTACAGAGCAATGATAGGCTCTTTGATGTATCTCACAGCAAGCAGGCCAGATATCATGTTTGCAACTTGTGTATGTGCAAGATTTCAGGCCAATCCCAAAGTCTCTCATATGCTGGCTGTAAAAAGAATCTTTAGATACCTCAAAGGAGCACCAAGTCTAGGATTATGGTATCCTAGAAATGAAGACTTCCAATTCATGGCTTATACAGACAGTGATTATGGGGGTTGCAACATCAGCAAGAAATCCACATCAGGGGGATGTCAATTTCTTGGATCCAGGATTGTGTCTTGGCAATGCAAGAAACAGTCATGTGTTTCTACTTCTACTGCAGAGGCTGAATATATAGCTGCTTCTAGCTGCTGTGCACAAGTCATCTGGATCCAGAATCAGATGAAGGATTATGGAGTAGATCTGTTCAATACTCCTATTCAGATAGATAATTCAAGTGCAATCTCCATCACCAATAATCCTGTCAAGCATTCCAAGACCAAGCACATCGACATCAGATACCATTTCATCAGAGATTGTGCAGAAAAGAAGTTGATTCATTTGGTCAAAGTTGATTCTGAAAACAATTTGGCAGATCTCTTCACAAAGGCATTTGATGAAGGAAGATTCAGGTACTTAATAACATCCATTGGGATGATCAACTTTGAATAAATGTACTGACAAGGAATAAATAATTCCTCGGAAGATAAACTTAACTTATCTTCCGATGAGTATCTACTCAGCAGAAGATAGGTTAAGTCTTCGGAAGCATTATTTCTTCCTTAGTCGGAAGATCTCACACTTCAGAAGCTAACTTACCTTCTGAAGTAATATTCTTCCGATACATTACTTTCGGAAGCATAGGCTTCTCAAGGTACTCTTCAGAAGAAAGTGTCTTCCGAAGAACATTTTGCCTAATGAATTTTCTAACACTTCGGAAGCACATCCCTTCTGAACTCTCTTGGTCTAATAAATACCCTGCTTCCGAAAGAAACTTCTTCGGAAGCACCTCAGTCAGAGAAAATTAATTGTGAAACCAGCTGTCATCGGAAGACCTTTTTCTGACATCCGGATCTCAAATTTAATGTGTCTATATAATTAAATGCTGAAATCCGAATGTATATAAAGGTCTCCCGCTCATTCAAATTCTCACAAACTGTTTCACTTTGAACTCTTCTTCTCCTTGATCTCTCCAATTGTGCCCTAAAATCACCAACTCTCATGGCTCTTCTTGCTTTCAAACCTGCTCACAACGTACCAGCGGAGTTATCAGCAGAACATGATGCTGACTTCGCCCCAATCATCTCCTTTCTTCAAAGGAGCAGGTATTTCTTTGCATTAACTGTTCAGCCCTTGGTGTATGAGTCTCATCACCAACAGTTCTGGGCATCTTGTTCTGTTTCCTCGTCTTCCAATGGTCGGTCTCTTGTAGCCACCATTGATGCTCATCCTATTGCTATTTCTGTGGAGACCATCTGTCGGCATCTTAAACTGAATGATGCCGGTGGAAAGGTTTCATTCACGAAGGATGAGGTAGCATTGACATTTCAGTCAATGGGGTACGAAGGTCCTCTCCCTTCAACAACCTATTTGAAGGGTCGAGTGTCCTATAATTACAAGTACCTCATACATGTGTTTTTACATTGTCTTTCAAATAAATCTGGTGGTTGGGACCAAGTTCCATCTGATTTAGCTTCGGCTATTCATGGCTTGGTTTCCAATCAACTGTTTAATTTTTCTGCTTTTATTTTCAATAATTTGGTTGACAACATCTTGTCACCAAAGAAGTTTTGTATGTATCCCAGGTTTTTGCAACACCTTTTTAACGAAGAGTTGGGAGCTTCCCTTTCTCTAACTGGGCATACTTACAAAATGCCCTTGGTCTCTTCCAAGATTTTTGTACAACTCAAGAAGAAGAGTGCTCAGTTCTCTGGGACATTCACTCCTCTTCTTTCCTCTATGGAGTCCCCTGCTCCAGAAGGTGACAGCTCTGTTAACCCCACAGATGCTGAACCCACACCTTCCACTTCTGTTCCTCACCCCATAAAAATCACTTACAAACGCAAACGAAACCCTGTGCAACTTTCTACAGTTGTTCAGGCCCCTTCTACTGAACCAAAACAGAAAAAGGTTAAAAGAACTGCTCAGGGCACAGTTCTACCTAAGGTGAAAGCCACACCCCTTGTTTCTCCACAGGTTCTTCCTTTGAAACCTGTGGTTGCCCTTAACCAGCCTGAAAGCCCTCAGCTTATGTCACAAAACATAACTGAGAATATTCAAAGGGATTCACCCATCATTGAGCTTGCTTCTCATGAAGCAACTTCATTAGATAAGAGACTGTCTCCCAAGTCTCCAGGTTCATATCATCCAGAAATGCCCCCCACCCATACTATCACCCAGGCTCAAGGAACCCCTGCTCTAGCTGTGGAGGAACCACTCTCTCCAACTACCCAAACTTTAATGAGAGTGGTGACACAGTTACAAGCTCGGTTCCCTGACCCAGAGCCTATTCAATCAGAGGTTGGCCCCAGTAGTTCTGAAGGGGTCAATGCAGGTGAGGCTGCCACTACTGTTGATCTTAATAAAGATCCACAGGACAGTGGTACAGGCAATAGGACCTCACCTGCGGCAACCTATATTGGGGAGTACTTCTTTGAGGTTCTTCTCAATGAAGGGAATCCAGGGTGCCAAGAAACCACATCTGGTGGTGGAGGTGCAGGAGCTAGGCTCAGGACTCCATCGCCCCATGATTCTACTCCGGTAGAGGAGGGCACATACACACAGGAATTGACGGCTACAATCAGTTCCCTCCAAGCCAGGGTAGCTCACTTAGAAGCTGAGGTGGCTACCCTGCGGCTTGAGGTCCAAACCAAAGATGCAACTATTCTGGATCTCAGGAGGCGTCCCTCGGTCACTCTACATCCATTTCACCCTGATCCTGCTACTACCACTTTCACCTCCCCTGATGCTACCAAAAAGGGGGAGAATATACCAACTGCAGGGTCAGGATCAGAAGCAAGAGAAGAGGAGGGTGCACAGGAAGTTATTCCATCCTTAGTCACTTTGACTGCTGAATGGGATGACTTCTTGGGTACTTATTTTCAGGATTCTTCTTCTACTTCCTCTTCTTCTGCTTCTGAGGATACAAGGGAGGTTGCCAAAGAGACTGAACAGCAAACATCAAATGTCTCTTTGGAACCTCAGTCCCCTCTTGGGACTAAGTCTCCTTCTGAGACTGCAGCACAGGTTGGCATGGAAGACACAGCACAAGAAGAATCAACTTCCATGAAATCTGTGTCCCCTTCTGGGACTGAAGCTGCTGAGGCTCTCTCTTCCTCTTCTGAGCCCTTTGTGGAATCCAATAAGGAATCATCTAAGGAGATTGGTCAACTGGAGGAGCCAGTGAATGCTGAGGTTAACTCCGAAGCTGCAGCTGCCTCCGAAGGCCCAGTCATCCTAGATGTTTCCTCCACAGAGGAGCTACATGCCAATGAACCAGCTGGTGAGGCAACAGAAGAAATCTCCTCTGGGGCAAAAATAGCTGCTGATGACAAAGGAAAACGTAAGCTAACCCCAGAGGAGGAAGCAGAACAGGAGGAGATGAGACCAAAGAAAACAAAGGGCCGACCAAACACTTCTCTAGATGAAGAGCGAGCTAGACTCTCTGCTTTGCTAGAAGAAAAAGGTTATGACTTTGATGAAGTCATCAACTGGTCGGTACCTAGAATGGCTGCCGAGCTGGACAAGGTGCAGCAGCAAGAACAAGCTGTTGCTGCATCAAAGGCCCTGAGTGTACTTACAAAGAAGCAAAAAGAGAAGGCCTACAGAGACAAGAACAAGGCCTTTCTCTTGGAATATGGCTTCCATGCTCGGCAGCTAGGCCCAATGAAGAACTCAACCATGGATATGCATATCAGAGATATAAAAGCCAAAGTTGCAAGAGGTGAGTTACCTTCAATTGAACAAATCAGGGCAAGAAAGGAAAGCCTAATGAGAGGCTTAGGTTTAGGGGGAGGAGCTACAATAGAATTTCCCCTCTCTGGTGCAGGGATCAGAGATGGAGAAGAAGTCATGTGTGGGGCAGCAACAAAAGCAATGTTCCCCAACATGTTCCCCCTAAATCCAAAAGAAGAACCAATATCTCCTCCTTCAAGTCCAAGTATGGATAACATGCCTATCTCCTCAGTATACAAAAAGGGTAAGAAGACTACAAGGAAACAATCAATACCAAACCCTGATCCTGAGAGACATACACAGGCTGAAGAGAGGAGAACAGAACCCTCAAGGGATGAGGATATTGGGCCACAGTCTACTGCAACAACAGGTGCAGCAGTAGAATCAACTGTGGAAGCCCAACAGGCCAGAGTTCTGAGGAGTCAAGCCACTGCTCAAGACAAACCAAGATTCACAAGAAGAAAGAGCATGGCTAAAAGGAAAAAGGAAACAAAAACCATCCCCTTAGACTCTGAGCCTGATACAACACTCTCAGTACTTGTAGCCACATCAGAAGCAACTCCCAAAAATACACAAACCCCAGAAGACATGAGGGACATCAGCAGATTAATGCATGAGCATTCATACATCCCTTTGGTAGATTGGAGCTTCAATGCACAAGAAAGGATATTCATCCTCACCGACTACAATGGAGAAATAAAACTGGTGGATCTTTTGCATCTGATGACATTGGCAAAACCCTATATACTTGATCTAGATAAGCTCCCTCTCAATAATCCTGACAATGGAGCAGATGGGAGGTCAGCTATCAGATTAATTAGAAAAAGGGCACAGGTACTGAGGGGTACATGGAAGCCAAGGTTTATGCCTTAGAAGTTTTGGTAGCATCAGCCTAGGGGGAGACTGTAAAGACTAATAAAGGCTGATGCTCACCAAACTTCTTATTTTGTCCAAGTATAGGAGTCTCTTTGAATAAACACCTTCGGAAGGAAGAAGTGATTCTTCGGAAGCAACATTGCTTCCGAAGGATAACTGATTCCTGCCGAAGGTTGTACAAGACAATTGCTTCCGAGGAATCCTCTAATGCTCGGAAGACAAAGACTTCCGAGGAATCTTCTTCTGCACACACGACAAAGACTTCCGAGGTTTATCCTCTGACAAAGACTGTAGCAGCTTACTCTCAAAGTACAAAAGGTACTGACACAAGACATGCTGGTCTGAGTAAAGACAAAGACAACATGTAATGAGTCAGATAAAGCGCCTTACCTCTCCCATGCTGCATTAAATGCAAAAGATCATCTGAAGCCTTGAAGATCAACAACATTAAATGTCTTTTGTATTTAATAGTTCTTTGTAAAGTCAATGTCTATTAATGTAATGATTATGACTGAGTGTCTTAGCCTGTTAAGACACTCAACATACTAGAATAAGCTTTACTTTATGTACTTGTCTAGTATACCCAACTTGTATTCCTAAGTGTATACGGTTGTAGCCTCGGCTATATAACCTCCCATTGTATTATTGCTTGAAGTGTGCTTGCTTGTATACTTCCACTTTGAGAGAAATATATCCTTGAGCTTGAATTATTCTTGTGTTCTTAATATTGTTCAAAGATTATTATTGTGTCACTTTGAGTGAAATCGTGAGATCATTCTAACAGAACATTCCGCATCTGTTAGAATTAAGTAAGAAATACTTGTAAAGTGTTGTTTAGAGTTAACAACCCGATCCTACACAAAATAAAAACTTTGAGTCCTATATTTGTTTCTTTGAATGCAACTGATTTGTACTTTTGATTTTAATGTCACATCCAAATCTAATGTTTAAACCTCTAAGCTCTAAGAAAATAAACACAATTTTATCTTTAATTCAAGACACGTAACTAAGCAACAATGTCACAAACAACAGACCAACATCAACTAAGCAAGTAATTAAGTAAGAAACAATTCAACACACAACAAGCCAACAACATAGCAAATTCTTCATTTATTCAATTTCAAAAGCAACAGACCAAAAAAACAGCTAAGCAAGTAACAACTCAATGAATTCGACAGGCAACATCGGCTATAAGGAATAATCAGTAAGCAAAAAATAAAAATTAAAAAGTTTCAAGTCTCAACCCTCAACCGAAAATGGCCAAAAATGATTACCTATATACAAGTGTGGTTGTGTTGATGTTGTCAAACTTCACTGTTCGAACCCAAATTACAAGCATCCTAGCAGGGCTTAGTGGTACTCAAGTGTTGTGGTAGGAGTCTTACGATTGGAGCCTTGCGACAAACGCGCACAACCATTGCAATAATCAGGAGTGCAAGACAACATGGACAAGCCTGTTGGATCGATTCCTTTGAGTTTGGATTTAAAGATGAACATGAAATCAGTAATGAAATAGAGATTAGATGAAACATGTGAATCCAGTGAATGCGTTGTTGATTCCAGACATGATTTCTGAGACGATCTTAACTGGGTTCCCGTTTAGGGTGTACGATTATGATGGATTAGAAGAGAGCTTTATGGAGGTTCACGAATTCTCTTATGAATGAGGAGAGTTCGTGTATGATGTTGTGTAACCTTTAGAATGAGAGCATTAGTCTCTATTTATATACACCCAAGGGTAAACCCTAATTAGGATAAATAAGGATAATTACGTCCATCAAATAATTATCTATCTGCTAGAGGTAATTAAGTAATTGATCTATTTAGTTAAATAATCATGAGGGCCATATTGTAAATATTTAATCTTACAAAGCCATCTCGTTTAAATTATTATTTATAATCATTGGGAGTGGTGGCTTGCTTCTAGGGGTTCTTAGAGCAGGTGTGACCCATACGATCTATTTTTTAGGTGTCCTAAATTTTTAAAAAAACTTATTATATATATATATATATATATATTAAAAAAATTATTTTACAACTAACACATATAATTTACAATCCGATTTTTTAAATATATTTAACACACTTACGAATTTTATAAAAGATTGAAGAAAAAATTGTTTCTTAAACATTTGACCCAATAATTCATTAAAATTTAAAATTTAGGTAAAAAAACAAATTAATTTACTTCAAATTTAGTTACAAATGAATTCCCACACACATATAGGAGTCCATTTTTAGCATTCTCATCTTTCAGAGATAGCACTGCTTGTTTCATTACAGAGAATAATTTATTTCCTGTTTCTTTTCAGGAAAATAATTTATTTTTAGCATCATCCTTTCATCTAGTTGTTTATAACCACATTGACAAATAAGAAAAACACGCATAAGTTTTCAAAAGGTTCAACAATAATAACATGTCATGTTAAGCCGTGAAAAAAAGTGGTAACAAATAAAATGTTTACAACCGAACACCAATTTATCCAACGGTAGTCTCATGATTTCATTTATAAAAGGTAATGAATTAAAGTCTCGCCTCTAGTAAATGTTGCTTTGGTTTGAACTAGTGGGTTTTTCCACTTGTGTGTTTTCTTTTGGACGAAAGTGGTCGGTTTATCACATTGTTGTTCTTTGAGATACAGAATGATATATTTGTCAAAGTGATCCCGGGTATTCGTATATTCTCATCTCATACCAATGAGGCATTGTCTCAATGGTACCCTCAGGATTCTTCCAAATGAGATGTCTTGGGTTCAAAACCCTCCCGCAGTGAAATAGGGGTCTGAAGGTGGTCAGGAGGTTTTCCCGGTGGGGTTTCTTCCTGGAGTGGTTGTGGTGGCTCATAGGAGGTCCAGATAACTAAACATTGGTGACATATCCTGGAAACAGTACACTCACACAATTGAAACATTCATCATTCGCCGTTAAAAAAAAAAGTATATTCTCATCTCATGTTACCAAAATAACAAAAAGATAACGTGATCCAATAAAGGGGAAAAAATGTAACGTGGGCCTCAAAATTAAGGGGCTGAGCCCTTGTTTTGAGGAGGCTACACCGCCCATTATCATTCGTAATAATTAAAAGATGCTATTAAATTTTATCCAAAAAGGCAATTTCGATGGGCCATTTGTCTCTCGAAAAATGAGAGACTAATATTTTATATGTTAATAAAACTGATCCTAGAACCAGTGCTAACCGAAAGGTATAAACTGTTGTGATTTTTTAGACACATTATTGATGCTGCTAATGTTAATCCCAGAATCCAAAACGAGATTGATTCAAGAAAAAACACAAACTTTTATTGATAGATTGATTGGTACAAGTAAAACCATAAACCTAAACCCCTATTTATAATAAAAACATAAACCAAAAGTCAAACCTTATCCCTAATAAATCTAATAGATAATCATTTAAAATAATTTAAAAACCAAACTAAAACTTTAACCCTTTATGTAAATAAAATTACAAGATTAACCCAACAATCACCCCCTAATCTTGTAATCCATTAGTCTTCAAAGCAATGGTAGATAATCCTCATTCGCTTGAGTCAAGTTAACCTCTTTCTTTTCTTCCCAACTAGGACATTCCGACAAATAATGTCCAAGCTCACCACACTTGTAGTACCTAATGCGACTCTTATCCTGTGGAACTTGCTCACCACCACCTCGACCTCTCCCGGACCCCCGACCCCTACCTTGGCCACGTCCAAAGTCATCCCGGTTAGAGCTTTCACATCCACAATGCTCACATTTGTGCCCTTTTTCTGCCTTTTCACTTAACTTTGTAAATAACAATTGATTTTGCTCGGTTTGGGTCTCCTCATCCTTGATCCTCTCCTCATAAGTCTTAAGTCGACCCACAACATCATCATAACCGATGGTCTTCAAGTCTACAACTTGCTCTATAGAAGCCACCATATGAATGAACCGTTTAGGCAAACCATTGAGAAACTTCTTAACCAATGTGGTTTCTTCTATGACCGAGTCAAGTGAGTTGGCTCGAGATGCATACTCGGATAACTTGTTTGCAAACTCGTCAATCACACCTTGATCCTTCATCTTTAGATTTTCAAACTCTCTCATTAGAGTTTGAAGTCTTGCCTCCCGAATCCGATCCGCTCCCAAGTGACGATTTTTAAGAACTCCCCACATCTCCTTCGCCGTTTAAAGGTTTCCTATTTGCAATATTTGTTCTTCGGGCATGGCTTGGAACAAAAGAGCTATTGCAATGTTATTTTTCTTAGCATCTAAGTTTGTTCCAGGTTCTATCATCTCTCACACCCCATGAACATTGAAAATCACTCGTATCCTCATAGCCCATACCGTGTAATTTGTGGAAGACAATACCGGGCATTGAAGAGACATGGTATTATTTTCTTTAACAGTGATCAGGGCTTGATTTTCTGGTTGAGCCATGATCACGATCAGATCTGCTTACACCTCAAAGCTTGCTGCTTTATCCAAAAAAAATCCAACCCTCTCCCTGATCAACGAATCCGACCAGCCCTTGCTTTTCTGTCTCCCTGGTAGCAAACGACTCCTTCAGCCCCCCTGCTGATTCGTTTTCTGCACCAGTTTCGTTGATTTCAACCTGCCGCACCACCAGCACTCCTTGTTGTTCACGACCGAGATGATTACACAAGAATCGGACTAATCTTCGTTCTTCTGGCTTGGATCGAAGCTAACCAGCCCCTAATTGCACCGATTTTATTGCCAATTGATGCTTCCCGTCGATAATGATTGTCGATCCAGAACAGATGCTTCCCACCGTCAATGATTTCCAGTCGCACGTATGAGCTTTGCCAAGCTCTGATACCAATTGATGCTGCTAATGTTAATCCCAGAATCCAAAACGAGATTGATTCAAGAAAAAACACAAACTTTTATTGATAGATTGATTGGTACAAGTAAAACCATAAACCTAGACCCCTATTTATAATAAAAACATAAACCAAAAGTCAGACCTTATCCCTAATAAATCTAATAGATAATCATTCAAAATTATTTAAAAACCAAACTAGAACTTTAACCCTTTATGTAAATAAAATTACAAGATTAACCCAACAATTATAACCGTAATTGGAACCGGTTTCACTTTTACCTAACAATAACTAGAACCGGAATCAGCCAAAAACTGAAAAAAGCCGGTCAAAACTAGTAAAAAACCCAAACCAAATTGTAACCAATTAAAACAAAACTTTGGTTTGCCGACCACCTATGGCACTATCATTAGTCCCCGTATGTTAGTATGTTACGGTGGTAATTTTACATTTAACTAAACATTACCTTAAATAGTGACTAGGGGTGGCAATTTTTACCCATGTCAAAGGAAATGGGTTGGTTTGGGTAAACAATTGTAGTATAATGGGTTGAAGTGGGTAACATCATAATATTGAATGGGTTAAGATGGGTAGCACTTAAGCACAATGCGGGTCAAGACGGGTAACCAAAAAAGTATGTAAATGCAATGGATTGAAACATTTATAAATGATTAATAACATATTTGATGAGAAAATAACTAAAAATTATTCAAATGGACTATTTGTTTACTCATAACACATCTTAAGATAAATTAAATTGATGTTTTTAAGAACAATCAATTTAGACCCAAACTAGTTTTGCTTAAAACCCGTTCTGACCCGCACCCATGCTGACCCGAACCCGTTCTGACCCAACCCAACTCAACCCGCCCATTTTGCCGGGCATAATAGTGACGCTACATAAATTAGATGTATGTTTATGGTAACAATTATGTTATTTTTTGTTAAACAGTTCCAGGTCCTGGTTTGTTCTTTACCCGATTTTTACACCCAAAAACGTGTACTCACTACTCATTATTACCCACAAATAAAAAACACCAATTTTCTTATTTTTATGTATTCTCTTATACCCCTCTACGTAATTTACACCTTATAATTTAATTTGGTTTTCAAACCCTAGAACTACTTTGACTTAACCTCTCATCTTCTTGAATCATAATCTTTCAAGCTTCAGGTATGTATAACAAACAAACAAACTTAACCAGTATATTCCTACTTTACAGTAGGGTCTAGGGGGAAATAATGGACACAAACCTTACCCCTATCCCAGTTGGAATAGAGAGGCTGCTCCGAAATAGTCCCCGGCTCAAAGTTATCGTTTGAAATTGATCATCCCAACATTTTTAACGTTATTTTCACAAAATAAGTAAAATAACGTTAAAATTAGTGCAATTTTACTTTGGACCCTAAGGGCCACACATATATACATTATATGTGTGCGTCGCAAATTGGGCATAAGGTATGTATGCATGTGTGAATTTGGCGTAGACTTTCTTCTCCTTCGAAAATATATTCATGTGTGTTTGTTTGTATGAATTATATATGTGCTATATGGAATGCAAAGTAAGAAACATCAATCATGGAGTTTGGTAAAATTATCATTAACGCCAATGTTGCATATAATTAAAATTAACATAAATGACAAAAAAAAATTATGCAGAAGCAACTAAAACATGTGTATGCTATATGGATTTTGCGTAGCTAGGTTCTCTAGTGCTTTGTAGAATATTTGAAACCTGGGTCCAAAGATAACCATGTTAAAACCGATCCTTTTGTCTGTTTAATACCTGACCTCTTTACTTGTTAAATGTTTAAATAGTCGGTTCCTGGTTCTTAAATAGTTATTGGTTACGGGTTACAAGTTTCATGGGTAATACCCGTTTGCTCACCCTTAAGTTCATAACAAATGGAGATAGTCTTTCGATAAACCCATAAGGGTCACGTGAATTTTATGGAAATTGTACCAATTTCAGATGTGGGCTATTTGCGGGTAGCAAATAGCAATCCTGCATTATGACTTGTTATATAAATGGTCGTAATATTGGGCCAGTTTCAAAATCTGGTTGAACTCGATGGTTATAGACTCATGGATATGGGATTTAGGATAATAATCATCGATGATCTATTTATTGGTCATTTTGGTGGTAAAATGGTATATGCTAACCAAATGATTACAATTATGCAATTCTACAATACTAAATTCACTAACGAGGCTTGAATAGTTTTAGAACAGGGTTAAAAGAAGAGTGGTGGCAATAACACAACACATTAGACAGTCAGCTCACTAGGTGTTAGGAGCCTGGTAGCAAGAGTACACCCACGCTCTAGCATTATGTTTAAATCCTTGTTTGCCCCAATGTTATTGATGGTATTGGTTGACACACCACAAGATTTTACCTAGTATCCCTTAATAATGTCTCTCTCAAAACTAGAACTTTAGCCACTTTAAAGTTTGAACATAAAACTCTTAATGCCAACCCCTATTAACACTTGGCCTCTTTAAACATAAAAGTCTAACACCAACACCTATTTACACTAGGCCACTTTAAATATAAAACTCTAACATCAACTCTTATTAACACTTTGACCATCTTGTGAGGGTTGATAGTGAAACATTGGAACTTTCATCAACTAAATGTGGTTAAATCCATCCATTAATCATAAAATGGGCTGAGTTTAGTGTTTTTTTACCCATGGTTGGGCGTTACAACTCTTCTTAGATCAAGCTACAATGGAATGTGAATGTTAATGTTAATGTGTCTCTAGAACGCAATATAAAACTAACACTAGCACCCTTTAAAATGCTATTAAAATACTGAAAAGTGACACTAAAACACATAAAATATGAAAAAGATGGTGTTGTGGGATCAATGTCTTAGTATCATCAACGTCAAACATCACATGAGGCCAAATGCCAAGATTAGACTATTGCGTTCTAGGAGACATCCGGTGTTGTTTGTTTGCACCTCCATCCAGATATCAAAACGCAATCAAACATGGGCCCATAATGTTAAAAAAACAAAAAAAAAACAAAGATTTCTTTTCACTTATGATAATGCAATTTGATTTCGTTTAAATAAAATTAAATTAAAGTAATTTTTAAAAGTTAGGTAATTTTAATTTCTCTAGTTTAATATAGAATTAAAATTTTTGGTGTAATTATATAATTTAAAAAATATTGTGTTATTAAATACTATGAAGTTTTAAAAAATATTTTATGTAAAATAATAAATATGTTTATAAAAAATAAAGACAAAATTACAAAGTTGAACCTTTATGTTTCTAACAAATAACAAATATCAACCTTTAACTATATTAATTACGCTAAACAACCTTTAAGTATTTAAGTTGTTTCAACTTTCAACCTTTACATTAACCCTGGTTAGATTTACCAGTTAAATCTAGTCATGTGCAAAACATGTGATGGGTATTCTAGGTATTTTGATCTTTTGTTATTTTTAAACCTAAAACCCACTATTCACGTATCACCGTATTTTATTCAAGAATTTACTCCAAACAGGGGTATTCAAAAATTAGGGCTAAAACCCACCCAGAAGTTCACGTTGTTCCTCCGTCTTCGGTTAGTGTTCACCCAGAAGTTCACGTAATTAATTTGTTAGAAACATAAAGGTTAAAATACTTAACCTTTATGTTTCTAACAAATTAATTACGTGAACTTCTGGGTGAACACTAACCGAATACGGAGGAACCACGTGAACTTCTGGGTAGAGGTGGCCAAACCGGTTTTTTTTGAACCGGTTCCGGTTCCAAACGGTTCCGGGTTCTGACCGGTTTTTTGCTGGTTCCGGTTCCGGTTTTTTGCCGGTTCCGGTTCGGGTATGGCCGGTTTGAGGGTGGAACCGGTTCCGGTTTCAGGTTCTCTGAAAATTAGGAATCGCCCGTACCCACCGGTTCGGGTACGACCGGTTCCGGTTCCGATTTCCGGTTTCAGGTCCGGGTACGTTGGCCACCTCTACTTCTGGGTGGGTTTTAGCCCTAATTTTCGAACACCCTCGTTTGGAGAAAATTTTTGAATAAGATACGGTGATACGTGAATAATGGGTTTTAGGTTTAAAAATAACAAAAGATCAAAATACCTAAAATACCCGTCACATGTTTTGCACATGACTAGATTTAACTAGTAAATCTAACCATGGTTAATGTAAAGGTTGAAAGTTGAAACAATTTAAATACTTAAAGGTTGTTTAGCGTAATTAATATAGTTAAAGGTTGATATTTGTTATTTGTTATAAACATAAAGGTCCAAATTTGTAATTTTGTCAAAAATAAATGTAAAAATATATGATGTGGAAATCGAGATGCGTTTGAAAAAAGGTGTAACGCAAGAGAATTTTTTTTTAGAGCTTTCTTGTAACTTTATAAATGATATATAAATTGTGTTTTATTCTTCTTTATATAATAAAAAAATTACTAAAAATATATTTAACCGAAATATAATAGAATTTATGAGTTGAAATTAGGGGTGTAAACGAACCAGGGCAGCTCGTGAAATACTCGGGATCGGATCGTTAAAAAGCTCGAACGAGCCGAGCCTTAACGAGCCCGAGTCCTAGCTCGAGCCCAAAATTTGGCTCGTTTAGTTATCGAGCCCGAGCTCGAGCTTTACATATCGAGCTCGAGCCGGCTCGCGAGCCTTAACGAGCTTTTTCTCTATATAACTTTTATTTATATATATTAAATATTTATTTATAAAATTATGATAAATATATTTAAATCAAATATTTTATGTTAAATTTGGAAAATATAATTATAAATCTATTAAATTAGTAATTAAAGTAAATAAATTAAATAATTAAAATCTAAACGAGCCGAGCTCGAGCCTAAAAATTTTTTAACAAGCCGAGCTCGAGCTCGAGCCCTATTTAGTCTAAACGAGCCGAGCTCGAGCCTTAACGAGCTCGGGATCGGCTCGGCTCGTTTACACTCTAGTTGAAATTCTTTGAATTCACCCACGTCGAAAGCCAAACCATCGTTTTCTTTAACCGAACCATTTATTATAGCAGAAGTTTTCAAGTTTTGAAAGATATATTTTTAGATTGTAATAAAGTCCAACCATGACCAATTGTGTTTTTTTTTTCTGTTTTCTTTTTCCTTTTTATAATGGTTTGAAGTCAGGGAAGAAGCTGCATCTCATTGAGGTCAGGAGTTCAAACCTGAACAGCGGAGAGTGTTTACGGATTTATCCGGTTCCCTTTTATCTGGTGGGTGGAGGGGTGACGACTGGGTTTACTCTTGAATGTGTGTCCGTTTGGGCTTAAATCGGTCGTTCAGTCTGAAGCCGTTCAAAAAAAATTGCTTTGAAATCAGACAGTCCAACGGAATTTCAACCGTCTCTAGGATTTGACAAATACGTCTTGACCTAAGGTAACATACGAGCACAACCTAGAATGAACCTACAACTAGGTAAACTTTATAATCTTGTGTCAACAAATATGTCGACCTCTCGTAAAGAAGTCAAAAGGATTACCACTAGACTTTATAGAATCGAATCCAAACAATGCTGGATGGAGAGCCATGTTTTGGTTGATTTTTCCGGTTGCAAAGTATGGTGGAACATTGGTCGGTTTAGTTGCTGACTCGAAATTTATTCTTTCCCTGGCGGCGGATCCTCTGCAATTGTGCCATCTTTGAAGATGCTGTTGTGGTCCAACCAATTCTTTGGACTCTAGAAGCATCGCATATATCCGGCCAGTAGTGGAGCTTGAGTGTTATGAAATCAGGGTGGAAATTTATACGACTTATAATACGTATTAATTTTCTGAAACAAGTGACGAAACTACTATTTTTAACTAAAAATAGCATTTTGGCCGAAAATTAAAAGTATTGACGAAAAAAGAGGGGCGGTCCCTAAAGAGTTTCGCCAATGTATCTAGCAAAGTTAGTTTAGTGGTTAAGGTTTGGTCATTTCTACTTGAAGACTATGGTTCAAGTCAATTGTGACACTTTAATGGATATCAGGTGAGTGAAGAAATCTTGAGCTTAATCTATTATTCTGAACTAATAAGAGACGAGAGTGTACATATATCACGAGATTCCCGCGCATCAGAATGTACGGTCTCACGATCGGCAATCGAGGAATCGCAAAAGGTGAAATTTGCATACAAAGCAAGGGCATAAACGACAATTCATTCATTTGTTTAATATTATTATTGTTCACTACATTTTCATTTGTATTTACAGTAATTTATTTTATCTTTATAAGTTTTTGTGTTGAATAATTTAGTTTATCTTATAAACAATTAAAAAATGTAGTCGATCATTAAATTTGTTCTGAAAAGAAGATATGCGCATAGATTTTGTGCCAGAATCAATAGTGGTCCATGGAACCAAGTGGATAGGGTGGTTCGTTATGGTGAGCAGGCTAGCTTGGATTGGACCATTTATGACGCACCACCACCCCATCACTGGACCGCCACGGGCTCTTTTCAACCCCCTCCTCTGCACGTGATTCTCAGCCACCTCTCACAAACATCAAAAATAGACAAAAATACAGTTAAATAACTTCTAATTGTTTTGTCTTATACTGCTTCTTCAAAAGTTTATGAAAACTGAATACCAAGCACACATATGGGTCTTAAAAATATTATCTCATCACATAAAATATTTTCAAGAATGTATAAATTTTTGAAGCACAACTATGGGTCTTAAAAATATTATCTCATCATATAAAATATTTTCAAGAATTTATAAATTGTAACATTCATTTATGCATTTTTTTTTGGTTTCATTTTAAAACGACAAACATACACTTATGATGTTCTTCTAAGGACATATTTTTTTTGTTAAAGACTTCATATTAACAATTCATCCCAACCTTGTATCATCTATCATGTGTGTAGCTTAAATACTTATAGAGTGAATGATGATATGATTGTATATCTTCTCTTTAATTTAATAAATGGTTTTTTAAGTTAGAAGAAACTCTAATTCCTGCAAATTCAACCTACTGGTTGGGGTTTCACCTTGTGACCGAGAGGACGCCCTGTCAGGCTGTCAGGGGCAATTTAAATGACATCAAGTGAGAGAAAAAAATTTTAAGCTTAATCTCGGGTTCTAGACCAATGGAGGGCGAGGGTTTACTGATTTTAAGGGTTCCCACATATCTGGTGTGGCCGTGTCTTAACTCTGCCCGATGGG
Source organism: Mikania micrantha (assembly GCA_009363875.1). NCBI lineage: Eukaryota > Viridiplantae > Streptophyta > Magnoliopsida > Asterales > Asteraceae > Mikania > Mikania micrantha. The sequence continues at coordinate 54,740,833 of CM018689.1, forward strand.
ACCTGTTAAGACAACATACGTTGTATGTATAATCGTCGTCGTTCAAAAATAATAATAATAATATAAATAAGGGGCTTTTACATATTCCCCCATCCTAACTTGTAAAATTACATATTTCTCCGAATCATACTTTAAGAGCATTGTACATTATGTATTGAAAATTTATATCTTGAAAAAATATGTAATTTTTCAAGTTAAAAATGAGAAATATAAATAATAGATTAAACGATTAGTAAGCCCAATAGTCAGATGGGCTCTATAGTTAAGGTGTTCTTGTTTGTTTATTTGACCTGATCACCTGAATATACAAATTTAACATATTATTTACATTCTTAGTTCTTATTTCACTCAATAATTACTTTCTTAGTTCTTAATTATGATAAAAAGTATAAATGTAGTCATAATTTCTATAAAATCAGAAATTTAACATTTTATTTCTATCTTTACAATAAAATAAAGCTTATTTAAAGCTTATTTCGGCTTTTGTTTAGAAGTTACCGAGACTTGTTTATAAATTATCACATCGTATTAGAAAATAATTCATACAGTTAACTTAAAAACGTGTTTAAAATTAATATTTTATTTATAACATGTACAGTAAATTATAGTCCGATATTACTTCACTCTTAATTCCTAAATTTCTTATATTATTCATATATATATATTAGCTTATTTACATGTGTATTACACAAATTGGTATAAAAATAAGCTTATAACTCAGACACCGATAGAAATATTGATATACAAATGATATAAAATTTTAAAAATATGAAAATAAAAATATATTTTTAAAATATCTAAATATCTTTTTAAACAACACCAATAATTTATGACTTAAAATTTTGAATTTTCTAATTTATTAATTGAAAATGAAAACTTTGAAATGATTAGATTTTCATTAATATTTTAAAGAGTAAATTACGGTTTTGGCCCCTATGGTTTAAGTGTTTTAACTATTTCGGCACAAAATAGAATTTTCTACCAATTTAGCCCAAAATAGAATTTTCTACCAATTCAGCCCATGTGGTTTAGATAATTATCGGTTTTGGCCCCTTAAACTTAATTATTATAATGGTTTTGGCCCAAAATCTAACTAAAGTTTGTGGCTAAAAACGTTAGTTTGTCTAAACCATATGGGCTGAATTGATAAAAAAAAATATTTTGAGCCAAAATAGTTAAAGCATTCAAACCACATGAGCCAAAACCGTAATTTACAATATTTTAAAAATATGAATATTAATTGTTTTTCTTTAACTTCGAAAATTTGACTTTATTGTATTAAATAAAATTAATTTTTAAATTTGTTAAATATGCCACATTGATATCCTATAAACATGCCAAGTAACAAATGTGATGTGAATAGGCTAAAATATCAACACGTGACATATTGTTATTGTTTTATTATATTGTGTGTGTGTATGTCTATATATATATGTATATATAGGAAGAGGATCAAATGTTAACCCATGTTTATTGCGTTAACCGAATAACTACATCTTATTACTTTGGGGCCCACACTAAGGTAAATCTAAATGTGTAGGTTTTTTTTTTTAATTAATGTAGGACCACTTACATTAATAAAAAAATAAGAAAAAATCTACACCTTTTGATTTACTTTAACGTGAATACCAAAGTAATAAGATGTAGTTATTCGGTTATCGCAATAAGGAAAGGTTAACATTTGAACCATCCCCTATATATATATATATATATATATATTCAAACTTTAAAGATTTTCTAGGGACACTTCGTGTGTTTCTATAGCACATTTATTTTGTTTTACCGCTTCTCTCTCCTATTAAATATATCTTATATTAAATATTAAAAATACTTTTAACACAATTTTTAATTAAAAAAACACGCTTTTGTAAAATACCAAATTATTATAAAATTTAGAATTTTTAATAATAGTTTTACAAAACGAAATATTTAAAGAAACGGACTTTAAAAAATTAGTGTTCAAAAAAATAATATAATTATTTTATTATTTAATATAAGAAATTATATTTAATCATATTTTACATTAAAAACTCATCTTATATAGTTTAAATTTTTATTGGTAACTGTTAATTAATAATATTTTTTAATTATCTCGTATAATACACGGGGCACTAACCTAATTTATTAATATAAGACATGTACGTGTTACACATGTTTAAATTTTAAAATCATACCAATAATTTATAAATTAAAGAAACAAATAATCAAATTCGTGCCAAAACCATCTCTGTAATTTAGTTATAAATTTATTGCGAAGTTATGAAAGTAAAAATGAGTATAATACTATAATGTTATCTTACGCAATTATGCAAATTTTGTGGGCGATCAGCTTTATGACGTGGCTGTCGTAGGTGGCATCTTGTCTCATTAGACGACCATAGGCAACTCCGAAGGGACGTTTGGAAGAGAGAAAAATAGCAAAAAATAAAAAAAACAAAATCATCATCGAATGGGGTATTGACACGTGTATTTTGATAAATATTTTGTACCGTGGCTTAAAAATATAAATATTTGGTTCATTTGAAAACATATCACGTGCATCTGAAACCTCTCACATGCCGTGAACAGTAATTTACATGTTTATATAATGATTTGTTGATGAATTTACGGTTTGGACCTTTTGAATATTACTTCTACTTTTTTCTTAAAAAATAACTTAACATTAGATTAATGTTTTCTCTTGTGAAATGAATTACGAGTTAACGATTATGCTGATGATTTAAAATCTTTATAAAAAATAAAACTAGATGGATTTTATAAGAAAATTAGCAAGTTTCCCGTTAGTTGCGACGGGAATTCCGTTACAATTACGAATGTTAAAATGAACATGATCTCGTATATCAGAATGCAAATATAAAAATATGTCACGACGGTTTTCATCCCGACATAAAATCCTAAAATATATTTGTCTTAATCATGATCGTCAGTAAAATGAACTCTAAGAACCCAGTAAACTGAAACCAAAAATTCGTATTATCAAAAAGGTCATTCAATTGAGTTCATATGCAAGATATCATCCACATAAACTTTCTTGTTCCGAGACAATTCCATAAACGCAAGACCAACGAGAGGAAGAATATCAAAGTAAGGTGCAAATGAATATAGAGTGGGTTAAGCATCATGCTTCAATTTCCTAATCTTTCGGTGTTAGTTATCGGCAGATAGATAGTGGAGAGCGAAGGATTTGAAAGCAAGGGTTGAAGAGGTCAATATTGAAAAAAGGTATAACCTACACCTCATTCGCTCCACGATCATTTACATTCCATTTTATTTTATTCTATAGCAGGTTAAATGCTACTATTTAATCATTTTAAGAATTTATTGTTATTATTATTATTATTTAATTTCAATATTTATTCGTAATCTCATTTGATATAGTATTTATTTTTATGTTGATTACTTATTGTTTATTTGATGTCAATTTTCAGTATTATTAATTTTTTATTTTCTTAAAACGAGACATCTAACTTTCTTTCACTTCTAAACTAACTTAAACTAATCTACATTGTATCCGGGTGTAAACTCGAGAGCTCTCATCTAAGGCAAGTGTTAAATACATAATAAGATGTTCATTGATTAAGTTTTCAAAACAAGTGATATTGTATCATAATAGGGCGGATTCATAACGGGTTATTATAAGTTGTAAAAAGTCTAAATAAGTCATATACAATCGTATTTTAACTATTATTAATTATAATTGACCATGATTCACCATCTTTAACCATGTATACTATCTTGGATTATGAATCACTGAGTCCCCTACATGATCCTTATTGGTGAGCATCGACCAATATAAACTCTAATTGGCACTAGTCACCCTTAATTGAAACTAATTAACCCGTATTACACCTATTGACCCTAACTCACTAATTTGGTTAATCGCACCAATCTAATATATATGCCCTTAATTGTTTGCAAATGACATTAATTATCCATAACTTATCTGAATTGTCATTAATTGTAATTGACCAACATTAATGCTATTTCATCAAATTTGACCATTATTGACCAATATTGACCCTAATCGACTATCATTAACCAAAATTGTCCTAATTTCACCTAATTAATTATCATTGATCAATATTTGAACTACTTAACCTGAATAATCATAAGTAGTTGTAAATGATCATCATTGATGCTAATTAAAAATAACTAACACTATTAAACAAAAGCGTAACATACTATACATGATTGATCAACATTGACTAATATTAAGTCTAATTGACTATAAATTCCATAAGTGACCATTATTAACCATGATTCACATATGTTTATGTTTGTGTAGTAGTAATGTTTAATAAATAAGTTAAAAAACGAATTGCCCTTAACTGTCCGGAAGGCTGAAATAACTATGAGGTAAACGACATCACATACGGTATTGTAGATATCTTTTTCCTGGCTATATGATATCAGAGCCGCATGAATACGAGTATGATAGCATCAGTCATGACCTAACATGGTGTATTAAGTCATAATTGTCACATTGGTTCATTATACATTGTATATGTAAGTTATAAGAGCCATTAAAGAGTTCTAATGGTCGTATGTCCTCATGTTGACTAGGATTAAATACCGCTAACCATTATTTGACCTACAATAGCTATGTTTAACCACAAATCATTACGATCAACCAAATTTGACCTCCATTTCCCATGATTGACCTAATGTGCCATATTACGTTGTAATTGTTATAATGGGTAATGATGATTTATAATGGGTTATTTTAGGTCATAATGATTTATAATGAGTCAAAATAAGTCATATACAACCATATTTTGACTGTAGTTGACTATCATTGACCATGATTAACCATGATTAACCGTCTTTAACCGTGTATACCATCTTTAGTCATGAATCAGTGTGAGTAACGAAGTTTGTAATAAGTTACAACAAGTCATGTGTGTCTTAGTGAGCTATATTGGTTATGAGAAGTTATCATAGTTTCAATTGAGGATGATTGGTCACTTGATCATATTTAGTATAAATATATTAGATTTGAAGAATTGTGTCAACAAGTAATTATAATTAACTTTGTTTGGCAATGCTTTAATATGGTTAACCAAATTTGTCTTTAAAATTTAGTTATTCTTAGACGTTACTTTTGAATATTGATTATATGTTTAAACCACAGAAGCTGCATTTTTTAAAAATTATATTTTATGTTGAAATAATTAAAATACTTAAATCACATGGGTTAAAACTATAATTTACTCACTACATTATTTTCAACTTTCCTTAAATCTTTTGTTGTTGGATTTTCCAACGGATTTTCCTATTAAGTTTAATAAACATTAGCAATTATCTTCTAATGTATATTTTTAGTTTTTGCTACGGATTTTGCAAGGAAATTTGTTATTGAATATATGAAGATATTTTTAATTATTATTTAATTGCTTACATTTCCCTTTTGCTTTGGACTTTGTTATGAATATTATTAGATTGTTTTTCTGTAATTATTTATTGGACTTTCCACAGATTTTGATTAATTTTATCTAAGACATTAAAGTTTCCCTTAAGATGTTGATTAATTTTATCTAAGAAAGAAGAAATAAAAAATCACTAAAATGTGTTAAATATGATAGTATGAACTAAATATTGACAACAAATGTTTTAAAAAATCATAATTAATAAAGTGCGATTATTATATGTTTAATAATCATACGAACCACATATCAAAAATTATATATTCTAAGATAATAAATACGTATAAAATTAAGAACTAAAACTTAGTTTTAAAAAAAACAACATATTCATTATTATTTGACATATTGCATTTTTACCACCTAACGACATTAAATTATTAAAAATTATAAATATCCATAAGTAATAATTATTATCATTATTTTTCATTTTTTTAGCTAGAATTTAAAACTTTTGAATTATGTATCATGATAATTCAAAGTATGAAATAATAATTATAATTGTTGAGATGATTGTAATTTAATTAACATTTAAAGATAATTTGACTTAATTAATTTACCTCATTTAAAGTATGAATTAATTATATTTAAAATGAAATTAATTTTTAAAATGTCTAGAATTAATATAGTATTGACATGAGGCAAACATATGACATGGATAGCTTAAAATGATGCCATGTGGCACAAATATGATGTGGATAGTCTAAAATGATACCATATGGCCAATTGTTACTCTTTTATTAGGTAGTATAGATTATATGTAATAGGTAATTTTCATCATATCAAATATTTATTACAATATTGTTTTTGTATATACAATCTTGTATATAAAGAAGTGTTTAAAGATTTGTAAATTATACTATTTTTCCTTTTAGAAAATGTTAAAAAGTTTACTTTATCTATCGCTAATTTCTTATAAGTAATCAATTTAACAAACGTTTATTATTCATACAACCCCGTGTTGTACACGAGTTAATAACCTAATATATATATATATATATATATATATATATATATTACGGATTCCAATTTATTGTTGTAAAATAAACAATAAAATTAGTATAATAAAAGTATACTTGAAAAAACTCAAAAGGTAGTTTTTAAGAAACGAACGAGTATACCCGATGTCCGATGGGTAATTTCTGATCATTAAATACGCATGTTAAGGTTGTTTTTTTAATTAATAGTTTGTTTAGATTCAGTCTTAGCGTTGGTAGGATCTAGGAGTGTGGAGTTTGGAGTGTGTTATAGTTATGTATGCTATTTAAGCTGAAGCTTAATTCATGAATAAGAGACCAGAATTTGAGTGTTTAGTTCTGTATATCTACTTGATTTTACATTCGACAAATAGGTTGATTATTAGGATCTTCAAAAACAAATGTCATCAGTTTTTATTTATCGATTATTTTGTTATAAGAAATTGTATATGTCCGAGAAATTCGGTAACCAACGTTTGGATTTTATCGGATCGTGTAAGAAATCACTTCTAAAATCAATATTTATACTCTACAAGTTCAAGAAATTTGTTTAACTGTATATCTAATAAATTTGCATGTGATATGAATTTCGTACTCTAGTTTATGTGCATCAGTTTTCTATGTTTTAACACCAGAAGAAGACGATAGTTATTTGCGGTTAACTTCCACAGGTAATATACATCACGTGGGTCAAATCCTTTCAGGTCATGTGTCACGTCAATTATGATCATATGACACTAGTGGGACCAACACCAAAGCATTTGCCTAGCTCAAAAATTTTAAAGGAGCATACACTCATACCTCTAACTTTTTAGGATTACTATACAACAGTATATTTATTTTATATGGTAATGAAATTAAATGTTAGGTTTATATTTAGGGTCCCTAAACTGACATTATTTAGTCCGCAATTGGCTTGAGTCCTCAATAACTTATGATATGCACTAATCTCACTCACTTTGGGTTCATTAGCCCACATCTCTTTGGGTAAAACATGAAAGTATTAAGAATACTTTTAACATAACATGTTACATGTTAACTGTTAAGTGTAATAAATAAAAATATCACGAGACACGTGTCATCAAATCAATAACTTACTTTTATTTTTATTTGTTTTTTCGTTAACTTTTTATTATGTTTCTTCTTTTCGTAGTAATATATAATCCTTATTTCTTTAATTACAATTTTTTATTGACCTAAAGTCACTTTTTACAACACTAATGAAAAGTATATAACTAAATTAGTAAACATATCGTTTTATCTATTAAACATGTGAATTTAAAAAAATATATATTCATTTGCTATTCAATAAATCTAAGTTTGGTGAAATATAAATGAGAGTTTCATGATATTGCTACTTAATAAATACGTTCGCATAATATAAGAGAATTATAAAAATCTATTGAAAAGCTCATGATGTATAAATGAGAGTTTCATGATCTTGGACAAATTTAAAACCCAAAAAACATGGAACATGTTTTTTTCTTTTCCTTGTAATTTTCCATAAAACAAATCACCAATAAAAGGTGGCTCTTAAAGAAAAGTTTTATGAGATATTTGGAATAAATTTTTTTTTTTAATATATAAATATAGAACCGAGTTTGAGCTTTCGTAAGTAAGTCCATACTTTTCAAAAAAAGATACAGCAAATATATAGAAATATTGCATAACACAAACTTTTCTAAATTAGAAGTTAACCACACATGCATTATTTATAATTTTTTTACAACCGGGATGCAAGTTGTTTGCAACATATGAGTGAAAAGAAGCTGGATAAATGCGAAAGACAACTATAACAAAGTTAAAGGTAAAAGCATTGATCGAGATCAAGGCTTACCTTTTTTGAATTTGGGTTCCTTGAATGTATCACACGAAAGTATACACCACGTATGTTGTGATCACATAGTGTTTGCTCTTGTTATTTGATGTCTAATTATGTGATTTTATGTATTTTTAGTCCAGAGTTTGTTTACTTTGAGTGTGTTTACAATTTACAAGCCTTAAGATGTTAATGGTGTGTTTCGAAAGCTTATTGGAGGTTAGAAGAAAAGTTGAGATACCATAGGTGCAAATATGTGAAATTTAGAAGTTCAAAACTTGGAAGAGACTTATATTAGGCCACAAGATGATCCATGTAACCCATAATATATGAAAATTATGTTTCTTGACTGGAAGAATCCGAATATATGAATCGTATAAAAGCAGGTTGGTTGTATGTTAGGCCCAGGATTGACATATCACACGGCTAACGTATGATATGGCGAATTCTGCTTGAGCATATATACTAAGAAGCACAACGTATCACATGCTGACGGGCGTAAAAAATATATTTTCGGCTTATCTTGGTTTTATTTAAACTTGGATCTTAGTGTTTCGAAAGGACTCACTTTTTGGCGGAATTCTGGGCATAAAAAAGGGATGAAATGAGGCTCCAAAACTTTCCATTCACATTCTTATTCATAAAATCAAGATCCGAATTAAGAATCGAAGTTTACTAATGACGATGAGTGGTTGATCCTCAATTAGGGTAGTAAGTGAAACTTTGATTTAATGTTTAAAGTTAGGCTTTTGGGTTGTTTGTGTTTTGACAAATCGAATTAAATTGTGATTTAGTTAAATTTGACGATTTATTTATGTTTAAGTATATGTATTATGTTATCAGTGATTTGGTTTTCTTGCATCATTTGCTCATTGGTATTTGTGGATTGATTTACATTTTAGATTGGTAATTATGTGGATGAACATATCTTAAACGTTTGTTTCCTTTTTATCACTTTTATCAAAGTCATTACCAAAATCATGTCTATATGATTTTCACCTTTTTATTAACTGCTTTTAACTCAAAAATCAACTTTGTTGCTTTACAATGGTTTTTTTAATTAATCAAAACCATGTTTACATTTTCTTAGTCCAATTAAGTAATTATTAACGATTAGTACTTTTCATATATTGTACGAGGGGACGATGTTACTCTTATTATAGTCATAAGTAGGCAAGCCATTAATAAAATGCTTTTGATAGACTTACGACAACTCGATCAATAGTAAACTAAATGAATTCATATAGAATCTAACCGATGTATGGCAGTTTATGTCTACCTGGTGCAAGATTCAACCGATTTTTTGCACTTTATATGATACCTCTTGAAATCCAAAGCCTGTATTCAATCGACTAATGGTTTGTTTATTAGTCAATTATTATATTGTATGTTATAAATGAAGGTTTGTTTGAATTATTTCTATAGAGTTTAAGTATAATTATGTTAGGGTTGATTGACTATGTAGATAAAGAGTTTTTAAATTATGTTTTATTCGTTCAAAAAAAGAACTAAGTTTAAGTAAGATCTATTGTTCTTTATGTAAAAACGTAATGTTTGTTTCATGTGTTTGTATTCTTGAGCCTAATTTCCAAAGGTACTTTTGTTCGGGTGACATGAAGGTACACATAGTACAAAATCAAACTCATAAATTAGAAGAATTTCACATGGAGAAAGCCAAAGTGTACATTTATAAGGTAAATGCACCATTCATATTGCACAAGATGCAAAAACTTAATTAATGTAAAGAAGGCATATTAACCCTAATGAGACAACTTAGCGGTCTTAAGTTGAATCTTACTTAGAACAATTTTCCTTGTATGCCATCAACCTGGCTGTTTGCGGTCGTGTTTGACATGTTCCTCACGGTTAGTTGGGTATTGAGGGAACCCAAAGACTTATCACGTAAGTGGGTCCACAGTTATAATAAAAGGGAGAATCAAGATTTCTACTATTCAAATAAGGGGGAATTAATCATATTTCTCAATATTTGTTAGCGATAGGCATTGTTCTCAACGTTAATACGGGAAGAGCCCATGTTCTGAAGGCCAATTAATTAACTTCTAAAATAAGAGTTTTTTAATTACACTAAATATTCCTCCTTACTTGGATTTGAACCCAAAACCTCATTTCTAAAAGGTAATGCCTCTATTAAATGGCCTAGTCCCACATGGATTCTAAAATAACAGTTGCTAGCATATATCAAATTGGCCGCATTGCCTAGTGAAATTAATTACAAAGATGTTATATAATTCCTTATATTTAATAATTTTGATGTTTAGTTCTTTCGAAAATATTAATGTTTTTGGGTATACACTGTATTTGATGTAACTCTCGCTTTGTAAATGGGCCGATGACGAGCTGGATTGCTTCGTAATCTAATGTACGTTGTCTTACCCTACATATTTATAAGAGGCTGTTACAGCTTTATGAGATTGTTAGTACGACTTAAACTCATAACCTTAAGATTAGAAAGTAACACATATGTGTATTTTACAAAATTCAAAATTACACCACATAGGCCACTTCCATCAATTAAGTTTCGTCCTATCTTTAACGTAAAGAAATAACATCATCACTTTTACCTCTTCCAACACCTATGATCATTTACACTATCACAAGTATTCTTCATATACCACAACATGCATACACGTGCTCCTATATATGATCAATTTCTTTACAAGCATGACCATTTCATTTTCAATTATTTAAATTATAATACAAACAGAAGAACTCTATCAAAAAAAAGTAATATGATACTTTTAAATTATACAAATTTTATTGAGTTTTTTATTCTTTCAAAAACACTCTACTATTCAAATTACATCAAATTATAGAGTACATTGGACCTATAAACTCCACAGTTTCATATCAATTGCATATACAAACAATGTTGGACAAATTTTTACACCTTGCAATGTTTTGATCTGAAACAATCAACCATCCTTAATGGTTAACGTCATCGGTGATCACGACCATGTTGGTCATGGGTGCTTCTTTCCAGGCTACCACTCCGTGACTCATCGCTCCAAATTGGCTTTAATACTACTGTTACGGATCTAACAGAATAACTCTATCCAAAAGATTTTGTTGATCTCAAACACTCAAATAAACTTTCCAACACTGAGAAACTTGTTTGTGGTAAAAACATCAAAATGAGCTTAATCACATTATTCCACACGAGTTCATAACACTTGTACTTTTATAGAACGTTTGAAATACTTCATCAATTAGCTTACCAATTTAAAATTTTGGACCAATAGGAGATAGAATCTCCATCATCTAAAATTCACAACTAATCAATTTATTTAAATTCTGATATTTTTTTAAAACACTTTTAACTTAGTTATGGATGTGATACAAATTTTATAAAAATTTTATTCGACATCAATTTTTTTCTTGAACGGCGAAGGTCTCATTCGTGTGAGCCCACTGTCTCCAGGCTATATTACCAAGGTCTAGTTATTTGGGTCTCCCATGAGCCACCACAACCACCTCAGGAGGAAAACCCCCTGACCCCCTCAGACCCCTTTTTCGTTGCGGGGGATTTGAACCCAAGACCATCCATATGAAAGAATCTCAGGGTACCATTGAGTCACAACTTCATTGGTACTCGACATCAATTGGTTAGTTTTTGTAACCATGACACAATTAAAATTGTTATGATCGAATCCTAGGTGTGATGTGATAAAAGAGGATTCACATTTACAATATTCAATGATGACTGCAAGTGGATAAATTGTCATGGGAATAGGAAGTGGAGATGGTCATCAATGATGTAACGCGTTTATGACGAGATAAACGTATGGTTTACACCATTTTTATAACTGTCAATAACAGATAATTAACTAATAACAAATACCTTTTTTATTTTTTTTGAACGGCAAAGGTCTCAATCGTGTGAACCCACTGTTTCCAGGCCATGTCACTAAGGTCTAGTTACTTGGATTTCTCATGAGCCACCACAACCACCCTAGGAGGAAACCTCACTGGGAAAACCTCATGACCGTCCTCAGACCCCTATTTCGCTGCGGGAAGGATTTAAACCCAAGACTTTTCATTTGGAAGAATCTTGGGTAACCATTAAGACAATGCCTCGTTGGTAATATATATTAAAATACCTAATAACAAATACCTAAGTAATATATATTAAAACCATGTTAAATCTTGTGTGCTACACGGATTGAAAACTAAAATATTATATAGTTTTTAAGAAAACTTGTCTTAAATAAAATTTGTTTTTTTAGGAATACTTCCTTTTTTTTAAAACTTATATTTTTTCTAAAATAAAATATTTTTTTTTTAAATTTAGATTTTTCGAAAAATTTCATATTTTGTATACTTTTCTTGAATTTCTGTTTTTTCATAAAAAAAGGTTTGTTTTGAATTTATTAAAAAATATTTTTTAGTATGAAAAGATGTATAATAGTATTAGTCATTAGATTTATATTATTGTATAATAAAAAAGAGAGTTGATTATCATTTAATATGATAAATAATTAATTAAAAATTTAAAGAATTGACATTAGACAATAATAGTATAAAAATTTGACACATTGTTTAACGAATTGACATATGACAAAAATGATTTTTATTTATTATAAATTATAATAGTAAAATAAGCTTTTGAATTGATTTTTAAACAATGTCTATTTTAGAGACTATAAAGTTAGCAAATCCAAAAAAATAAGCAAAATGTTTGTAATTTCATATTATTTTATATATAGCAAATTAGCCATTCTTGAAATTTACTCCAACATAACATAAAATAAAAATAAAATAAATTCATTTGGTGGGTAGTAGGTGTGATTTCCACCAATAATTCAGTGATGTATCCTTATAGATGAGCACTTGATGTTGCCCGTTGAATAAGAGGCATGACTATTGACTCATCTTTCTCTCTGGCAGCACCAATTGAGGCAATTACCTCAAATGTTGGAGGTTAGTCTTTGAGGCATTTCGTCGAACAGGTTGTGAACCAGTTTTTGCAGGGTCGTTAATGGTGGAAACCTGATTCCCATTTTGGATTATGCTGATGCTATCCTCCTCATAAAGATGGAGTGACGCCCTAGTTGGATTCTATTCCAAGAAAGTGAATCACACGTGGAGTTCTCAACTCAACAATTTACGATCCTTCTGTAACGCATTGCATCGATAAATGGATTTGAGTATCATAATTTTTATCTTATCATAATAGGCTGAAATGAGGTATATTAGATAAGTTAAATGAATACAATATTAAATAATTACTAATAATGTTTCAAATAAAAACTTGAAACTTTGAGATTGTATGTTATTAAAATTGCTACTAAGTAAATGATCTATATAATAAAAGTATAAAACAATAATTAAGTTTGTTTTTTTTTTTAAATCTTCATATAAAGATGTTTTTTAATGTTATTGTTGATAAATATTTCGTTATTTTAAAACTTTAGTTTTTGATATATTTATAAAATTTTATTTTTTAAAAATAGTTTTTTTATGAAAAAATTTCTTTTCAAAAATGTTGGTTTTAAAATATTTAGTTTTGTAAAAGAGTTGGTTGTTTTAGAAAAATTTCATATTTTAAAAATTTTAAATTTTGTTATAATTTAATTTTTAAAAGTGAGTTTTTATGAAAAGGTTTTTTTGATATTAGTTTTTTTTTCATTCTGTAAACATATATAGATAATATAATTAGAATTTTATTTTATTATTTAATAAGATATATTATATTAAAAGAAAATAAAATAAAAAGGAGATCTTCCTGTAGGACATATCTCTGAGATATTAGGTCAAAGTCAATGGGATCTCTCCATACATGTATTTTTCTTTTTTTAATAGGAAAATGAAATCTATTATATTTTAATAGATTCTCAAAGTATTCAAACTAAACCATTTGTTTTAATTCAAGAGATAAAGCTTTTACAAACATCTCTCACATCGAGAAATATATTTTATCTGCTCCATATCATTAAATTTTTATTATCATACTATTTTATGTCTGCGTGTGGTAAGCATTTAACCATTATCAATATTTATCTTTGTCATTTTATTAATCCACTTATTTTTTTATTGTTAACCATCTTTTTTTAAAATATTCTCTTGCTCAATTTTTTGGCCCTATTTATGTGTTCCTTATATCTTAGTTTTCAAAACATATGTGTGTACATATATGTACAAATGTATGCATACTTTAGCTATAAACATTATTTTATATGCAAATTCCTAAAAATTACTAGATTTATTGAAAAAATATGATAGCAAAAGTGAATTCAAAACCGGTAGTTGTTCGAGTCTGGTTCATCTGACGAAACGTGTAACAAAAGGCCTCTAACAAAGTTTCACAATAGTTATCAATCGCAACCCTTATTTTAATTTGTTAGGAGAGAGCAAATTTTAACCTTAGAATAAGAAAGTTCATATAAAAGAGAAAGAAAGAGGAGTGTAGCAGTTAAACCAATCAATTAGGAGCTAAAACTTGGAGAGGAAGAAAATGAAGTATGTAAATCAGGGGCGGCCCGGGGGAGGGGCAAACCCGACCCCCGTCCCGGGCCCATTTTTTTAGGGGGCACATCTTTTTTGACGTATACTTATATACAGAGATCCATTTAAACGAGAACCAACAAATTATAGATAAATAAAATGAACTATTTATAAAAACACGGTTTAATAGTTACAAAAAGTAATTCTCTATAAAGCATAAAAAGTTACTTCTATGTCATTTAAGTCAGTGGTGTTCATTGGTTTGATTCAACCGGTTTCCATTCTATCCGAAAACAGAACCAAAGTTGAGAAGTGGTTCGGTTCATTTTTGGTTAATACCAAACAAACCGAATAAACTGATTAAAAACAAATAAACTGGTTACAAACCGAATTCAATCAAATAAACCTGTTAAAAACCGAATAAATCGAATTTTATCTTCTGTAGTGTTTGTAAAATGATAATTTTAAATCTGAACTAGGTTTATTCGGCTAACTTAATAAACCGAACTAACCAAATTCAAACTAAAATGAAACCGATAACCAAACCGAAAACCGAAATTCAGAATTTGGATACGAATAGGATCTTAATTTGGAACTCGGATATGGCTGGAAACCGAACCAAAAACCAAATTCAAAATTCGTTTTTTAGTTACAAATACGGTTTGGTTTTTTGATTTTTTTTGGACACAACACACCTGCTTTAATATTTGTATTCGCTAGGGTCTTTTTTTTGCGGTCCGTCCCGGGCACCTTAATTCTTAGGGCCGCCCCTGATGTAAATAATATAAAAGATACTGTGAGAAGACATGAACCATACGTACTTGCTTTCATCTTTGCGAACTTTAGCCAGACCTAAGAGGTTTGGTGGAGTCAGGCGAGAGTTCTATCTCTTTCTTCCTACCATGCTCCTTCATATAAACATGAACTCTTTGACCAACCCTTAGCAAGGTTCTTGCCCGGAAACTATCAGAAGAATACTACTATACAATGGCATACATTCCTCCTTGGAAACCACAATTCTCTCATCTTTTGTCTCCTATAATTATTTGTTATATATTCTTTACTCTATTATCTTGTACAGATTATTCACTTCAGCGTCGAAGTGTTATTGAAGATAATACCTTTCAGCAATCTAACGTAGATCTTTAATGTTTCTGCAGTTCGGATCTATGCTCAGGATAGTTATTCTTGGTTCAACCTGAAAACAAAACCAGACCCAGATTTAGATACATCAACAGGTAAGGTGGACAAAAATAACAAAAACTAACTAGCATCCACAACATCATCTACATATACACAACACCAAAAAGAAAATCGAGACAACAAATAATTTTTTTTTGATGAATTAAACAACACTACAAATCAATCGGTAGGCAAAGCAAAACGGAACTAAAATATTTGGAAAACACGTAGCGCAATCAACAATGACCACGAATCCAAAAATTTATGGTACCTTTAATTTACTATCCAAAATCAATCATCTTTTAAGCGTATCACAAAAGACTTGTCTCAAAAGTCCATCAAAATAATATATAGCCCGGTCGACATGCAATGGCATTGATTTGGTGTGTCAAAAATGACCAATCCGGCCAAAACTCGTCACTAATACGAGTCCCATTGGTGACTTTTAGGTCAAGTTGAGTTGTTAAAATAATAGTAATAACAAAAAAAAATTCATTGTCATCAAACTAAAGTACTAACAACCTTGCAAGTTGTTTCACCAGCCTATGTCAACAACATCATCATCACATTTTTTCTATGTTTTTTTTAACCCGTGTCAACAATTTTTGGAGCAAAATCACAAATCTTAATTATATATGTATATATATATATATATATATATAGGGAATAGATAATTTGAAAACCACTTCTTAGTACGAAAACCGTGAAAACCATGTAAAAATCATGCAAAAAAAAACGTTTTTTTTTTTGAAATTTTTTTACAGGTTTGTAACACTATTGGGCACATTTTTATAAAAAAAAATAAAAAAAGCGCCGACCATATATTTTTAAAAAAAATATTTTATAAAACAATGTAAAACATACGTAACTCTTCGTCAGATCTGACGAAATTTTTTTACGTTTTGTTACGTATGTTTTACATGGTTTTATAAAATATTTTTTTAAAAATATATGGTCGGCGCTTTTTTGATTTTTTTTATAAAAATGTGCCCAATAGTGTTACAAACCTGTAAAAAAAATTTCAAAAAAATACGTTTTTTTTACATGAATTTTACATGGTTTTCACGGTTTTCGCACTAAGAAGTGGTTTTCAAATTATGTATTCCCTATATATATATAGGGACTTATTCCTATATATATATATATATATATATAAAAGAAAATTAAATTTGATTGGTTGAGAATATTCGTAAAACTTAAAGTTTGATTGAGTTGTTTAAGTAAAAAAGAGCTGAGCCGACCTCGAAAATAAAAAAAAATTCTGAGTTCTAGAGCAAGAAAAATCTTTATAATAGTAAATGAAGATAAAATTGTATCTATGTCATCTTTGGTGATGTCTTACGTTTATTTTCTCACTTTTATCAATTATTAAATTTTACTCTCCTATTAAATAACATCATATAAAAACTATTATTTTTAAAATTAAATAATAATAGATTATTTTGTTTGTGAATATGTATTTACGAATATTTCAATTATATGATTTTTTTCCAACTTTTTTATTTATTTTTTCACTTATCTAAACTATTTAATATTTCATTAATTTAATCACGTATAATACTTGAGTTTTTAACATGTGTATTACACAAGATTATACTCAGTTTGTATATCTATAATATGGCTTATATATGTGTGTGTGATTTTTTAAAAATTTATAGAAATATATTTGAATTCTCCCTGTAAAATGAAATGGTTAACAAACCTCTTTAATAAATAACTCATAACACCATTAGATAACCACTCTGATATTCTTTTGTTTTAGCGTAATCGAGGATTTTTAAAACCATGCTTTATCATAGTTTTATTTTCTTTACATGTCATTTTCATGTGATCTTTCTTTCTCTCTCCGCAAACATTGGAGAGACTAGCATCACGTGCCGGGGTTAAAATCATAAATCACCTAGAGCGTACGTTAGTAACACCCCAGCCAGTCATCTAAAATGCACAAGTTCTAGCTAACATGTGCTGCGGTCCAGTATCCGGCTTGTGCTTACCCGACCCACCACCATTTTTAGGAATTCCCCTGTTAAGTACCAGACCCCTTAATTTTGAATACCAAACTCCATTTAGAAACTTTTTGAGAGAGAAAGTTAGAGAGAGAGAGAATCACACACACGCCTAACCCCCATTAACACTTTCATGTGCGTGCAAATGCACCAATTTACAGGAAGTTAGAGTAAAGACAGACGAAAAGCTAAGAGTGTCAAGTGTTTGTATTTGGGTATATTATCTTTCTGTATTTCTAATTGGTTAACAAATTCAATTTCTTGATTGAGAGACACCAAATTGGGCTCTGTTTCTGCAAGTTTTCGCCTTTTTTGAATTTTGATTCTGGTAATTGAATCAAGAAGTTACAAAAGAGGTGATTCTGGTTAATAGAAAGCAAATTATTAATGGGTATGTAATCTTTCCAAGTTTTCATCACCTGTTCTTCAATCTGTGATGTAACTTTTGGGGTTTTCCTGTTTCAAGTTCTTCAATCTAAGCATATCATTTCAATTCAGTTGAAATAGTTTATTTAATTGTTATTTAAATATGTAATTGACATGAAATCAATCAAATCATTTGATTTTGCTGAATGTTTGGTTCATCAATTTTGTGATTCTGTTTCTAAAAATGGCTCCCACATGGGGGCAAGAGGAGCCCCACCATACCCACATGGATAGAGAGTCTTGAACACCACTTTTTTTTGGTGGGTTAAAGCTTCTCTATTGGCCTTCTTGGTATCTGGTTTCCTTTTTCAATTTTTTTTTTATTTTTAAAAGTTTTTTAAAATTTTTCTTTCAAATCTTCATCATCATTCATTACTTGCTAGTCACTCTTTCTTCCTTTTATATACACACACATTCCTTCTTAGAAGTTTGTGAATTACAATCATATTTCACAGAAATCTTTGTCATATGGTTTGTTATTTCATCAAATCTGTAGTATGAGCTATTCAAGAAACATGGAGGACGAATACGAGAAGTTTATTCGACGAATGAATCCACCCCGAGTTGTAATCGATAACGAATCCTGCAAAAATGCCACCATTATTCAGGTTTTTATCAACCTTAATAATCTGTGATGTTCAAGTTCATATGTTTTATGCTGTTGGTTAACTGTATAATCTTTGTTGATGTGACAGGTGGATAGTGTTAACCGACATGGCATACTTTTGGAAGTTGTACAAGTTCTTACTGATCTGAATTTCATCTTCACAAAAGCTTACATAAGTTCTGATGGAGGATGGTTCATGGATGGTATACAACTATATAACTATATTTCTGGTTTTAAATTTTTAATCTGTTTTTTTTTTTTAATTATTTTTCATATCCGAGTCGAGTTTTGTAGGAAATTTCATAACTTTCTTGTTTCTTTGATAGTTTTTAATGTTACCGATCAAG
Organism: Mikania micrantha; assembly: GCA_009363875.1. Lineage (NCBI taxonomy): Eukaryota > Viridiplantae > Streptophyta > Magnoliopsida > Asterales > Asteraceae > Mikania > Mikania micrantha. Next base: position 54,760,079 of record CM018689.1, read on the forward strand.
ATGGGAACAAAATTACTGATGAAGAAGTTTTAGATTACATCCAAAAGGTTAGAAAAACTTTAGTAATGTTTTATAGTTTTTAACAGATGTTTATGGTATCTATATTCACTAACAAATATTTTTATTATTATTTTTTTTTAATTTTCAGGCACTTGGCTCAGATACTAGCTTCACAACATCAGTTGATTCAATCGGGGTCACATCCTCAACAGACCACACAGTGATTGAGTTAATAGGAACTGATAGACCTGGGCTACTTTCTGAACTGTGTGCGGTTCTCACACACTTGAAGTGTAATGTGTTGAACGGTGAGGTGTGGACCCACAACACGCGGGCTGCATCTGTAATGCAAGTGACCGATGAGGAATCTGGGTTAGCCATTATGGACCCGGAGAAACTTTCTATCATAAAGAAAATGCTTTGCAATGTGCTTAAAGGTAGCAACAAAAGTAATGAGGCTAAAACCGTGGTCTCTCATGGTGTGACCCATACAGAGAGACGGTTGCACCAAATGATGTTTGCGGATAGAGATTATGAGAGACCAAAAGAGGGTTGTAGCGAAAACCTTAAGCCTGATGTTAACGTTGTAAACTGGTATGATAAAGATTATTCGGTTGTTACAATTAGATGTAAAGATAGACCGAAACTTTTATTCGATACAATTTGCACGTTAACGGATATGGAATATGTGGTGTTTCATGGAAATGTAGATGCTGAAGGGCCTGAAGCTTATCAGGTTTGCAAGTTACAAAATTTGATTATTTTTTGTTGTTTTTGGTTACAGTTTTGACCATTTTGTTGACTTTGTAACATGTTGTTTGGTTTTGAAGGAATATTGCATCAGACATATTGATGGTTTTCCTGTGAATTCAGAAGCAGAAAGACAAAGGGTGATCCAATGCCTTGAAGCTGCCATAGAAAGAAGAGTGTCTGAGGTAATAACAAGCTAAAAATGCACTTTTGATCACATTTCATAAGGTCAACTTAGTATAAGTCAAAGTCAAAATTTCCAATTTGAATGTTAAGCTCTGTAATCTTGAAAACAAACCCATATGAAGACAATCTATGTAGTATCATGCTGTCATTTTTATTTTTTTAAAAAGAAGAAGATCTTGTTGAATTTGAAGTTATAAAATACCTCATTTGACATTTTAATGTCAAATCTAGACTCATATATTTGGTATTGTCACATAGCTTCAAGGGAACAGTTTTAAGATGCTAAATTTTATCTTTTTTTTTTTTTTGGAAAACAGAAGATTTTTATTATATTTAAGCTGCAAGTAGCTAAATTTTATCTTCTATGCTAGTTGGCTAGTATTCTATTTATGTGGTATAATCTGTTTAAGACAAAACAAATTGATTATCTTCAACAACTCTTGGATGTATTTAATGATTAACTTTTTTTAATTCAGGGATTGAAGCTAGAACTTTGTACAACTGACCGGGTCGGTCTGCTATCCGATGTCACTCGTATTTTTCGGGAGAACAGCTTAACTGTCACTCGAGCAGAGGTGGCAACCCGAGCTGGAAAAGCCATGAACACATTCTATGTTGGTGATGCATCTGGGTATCCCATTGACCCGAGAATAATCGATTCGATTAGGAAGGAAATCGGACAAACAATCCTTAAAGTCAAAGGCAACCCTAGCGATTTTTCACAAAATCCTCAAGAATCACCCAACAGGTTCTTTGGTGGGCTATTCAAAACCAAATCTTTTTGTAATTTTGGTATCGTTAGATCATACTCGTGAAGTACTAATTTGTTTAGTACAATTTGTAAATATTAAGATTCTAGTTTTTTGTTGGCTTCTTGTGATTCAACTTGCTTTTCATGGAAATTGGTGTGAATTGAGGACAAACTTGGTCCACGAGGTTCTCTTATACAAGGGTCCGAGAGCGTTAGGCCAACTTGGGCCTCAAGATTCTCTTATATACGGGTCCTAGAGTGTTAGGCCAACTTGGGCCTGATCCATCGTCGTCCTGTGTTTTTGTAAGAGTCTGTTTTCACGAGTCAAACTTTAGGTCACATGACAGTAACCCGTGTGAATTAAGGTTGTTTTTAATTCCGTTTTTAAGGTTTGATTGATTTTGTACCATAAATTGGGGGTGGCTTGAGCTGAAAAGTCAAACTTGTGGAATATGGTTCGTGGGTAGATTTGGGCGGCCTAAGAGTTGACCAAATAAGAATCAGCCATAGTGTTATTTTCAATTTGTTGCATGCGTGCATCATGCAATAAATGGTAATAATGTAATATAGATACGATGAATGGGTTGGGTAACCGTTTGTCAAAGGCTTTAAACACCTTATTGAAGATGGGAGACAGTGGAACGGCGATGTGTATTTTTTTAACTGCGAACGCCAAGTACTATTATTTAAGTAGACACATTGACACCACCATATAAAAGAAAACTCAAAATGGTGATGTGTAAACTATTGTGAGTTGTGATGTTGCGATTAGTTTTTTTTTTTTTTTGGATACATATGGGAACCTACATACATGGTAAACACTTGGGTTCACCCAACGCCAATCTAATCGGAAGAAACAAGTAACATGCAACCACAAACAACCGTGGCTGATGACCTTCAAGAAAAATAATCCTAATTGAAAACTAAACTTGAAACATTTATGTTGTCTCTCCTCCAGCTTAACTTGTTAAGATTAGTTTGAGCGTGCCATTGTTTTCAATTAGTTAAAAACAATGAATTTTCTCCTACCCTTGAATATTAACAATTATTGACACTGGAGAGATTGGATTAAACTTATCCTAGTATAGTATTATATAAGCCTGGCAAAATGGACAGACTAAGTTGGGTTGGCTAACAAGTCAAGATGAGTTTGAGTCAAAATGATTTTTAAAAAATATCAGTTTAGGTTTAAATGAGTTATTTTAAAAAAGATGCAATTTATTTAAACTTAAAATGAGTTGTAATTAAATAAATAGTTTATTTTAATAATATTTAATAATTTCTCATCATACATATTATTAATAAACTTTACCCGTTTAAATTCATTCTATTAATTTAATGTTTTAATTACTTATTTTTACCCATAATAGTATACTAAGACGTTACGTCTCATATTTTTCTTGATCGTTTTGAAGTATGATCTTACTATTTTACGTGTGACAAGCAACGGGCAAGTCTTAGTATTGATTAATTGGATTTGACACTTATCTAATCTTTTAATATTAATTAATTGAATCTACAAATTTGTCCACCTTTTAGTTCTTAACCAATATTCGGGTCGTTAAGGTATTTGTCTTCTAACTGATGGTACAAAATTTAAATAGTACTTGAGTCATATTTTTTTTGAATATTAACACTGAACCCCGAATATTATCGAGCAAAACTCGAATTATATGAAAACATCTTAATCCAGCTACCAACTTCATGACCTTTCATTTGAAAAGTCGTGAAGAACTGAAGACTTAAAGAAAACTTGAAGGTGTGTTTTTTTTTGTTGTAGTTTTTCTTTTAAATAAAATTGTCCATATTCCAACAAAATTTAATGTTTCGGCCGAATCGTATTCTGAAAAGTTTTAATAAGTTTTATACCTTTTTAATTTTAAATTATATTTCTTATAAACCAGCTACAAAATTTGAAGTTTTATTTATTATAAAAAAATAAAAATAATCAACTGACTGGAAATAAATATATGCAAGAAAACATGTGCATGCATGTTTGTACCAAACAAATCTTCAATCACATGGAAGACAAATCTGACTCTTGGATTTTTCAAGGCGTTGAACAACCAAGTTCATTGCTCTTCCTAGTGGCAAAACAACAATTTATTTAAAATAATAAAAAAAAAATTAGTAGAGGCAGGGCAAAATTCAAACATAGCAAGTTACCTTCAAGGAAACATAAATTCAAACGTAGTGACGTAAAGGAAGAGGTTCATGTCACCGCTTACGCGATGTATTTTATATATAAAATCATCTACAAATAAAACATGATTTTATTACATAAAAATCAATATTTTAGTACAATAATTTTGTTTTATTATGTTTATTAACCTTTTATCCCAACTATCATACATTTGTGAATTTTTTTAAATATAAAAGAGGCTATTTTGGTAAACACACAAGGTAACCAAGGGCTTCTAGCTTAATGGTTACCCCCTTGGCTTCCCTATGGGAGGTCACGGGTTCAAATCCCTTCCAAGGCGAAATAGGGGTCTTTGGGAGGTCAGGTGGTTTTCCGATACGGTTTCTTTCTGGGTTGGTGGTGGGGTCTCAACAGAGGTCATGGTAACTAGAACTTGGTGACATGGCCTGAAAATCAGTGTTTCACACATTGAGATCAAATGCCGTTAAAAAAAAGTAATCACACAAGCTATTTAACATTTTAGATACAACTCTAGAAGAAGTTTGTATGAGAGGCAATCTAAATGTTTCAATTTCAACTTTAACAAAACGCGATTTTCTTGTAGGTTGCTGGCTCGGTTGATTACAACCATACTTTACTTCTTTCTTGTTCGTATACCATTGCCATTCGTGTAACATATGTGCCGGAAACGTCGTCGGAACAGTGAGCTGAACAGTAAACGCACAGTAACTCAGGTACAAACTACGTAAACTATTGTTATGCTACTAATATCATGATGCTTGATATTAAACTATTGTGCTATTGTTTCTGTAATATGATTAACTTAACAGTTTAACAGTTAGAAACATGTCAGACAACACAGTGTTGAAACATAGATACTCGATTTGATGCTATAGTGTATAAACGTATGCGAGGTTAAACAAAACAAACACATAACGGTTGTTGTTACAGAATGCTAAACAGACGAGTTATTCGTATAGACGATCTGTACGAATGATTCGGATAGTTTAACGTTCTGAAGTAATGACTGAACAGTAGAGAACAAAAATCAGAAAGCCGAACCATCGTCGTGTTCGTTCGAGTGTTCGTTCGAATGACGATTCGAACGAATACGCGCGATGGTGACGCGTTCTGACGAAACGAATAACGATGCGAGCGATCATAAATTCAAGGAAATAAAATATCTCCTATTTTACAATTTTGAAACTCATCATAAATAAAATTAAACGAAACTGTTTCAATAAATCGCGAACAAATAAACTATACGCGTAAAAATATTAAACTCGATAAATAAATAATACAACGATATTTAAAATGATTTTTTTATATATATATAATAATTGTATTTTAAACATCATGATATAATCCTTTTTATTTAAATAACGAAAAACGCGTGTCACGTTCCGGAAACGTAACGAAAACGCGAACCGAGCAGAAACAAAAACGAACCCGAAACCTCTCGGGGTATAAATACCCTAAATGAGGGTATTTTTCCTCACTTTCTCTTCTTCTCCTCTCTCTCAAAACCCTAGATCCGGATTTTGGCTCCCACCACCATTGTTGAACTTCAAGCTTGCATATCTTGGTCATTTCTTAACCAAATCGCCTCATTCTTGAACCCAAACGAAGATCTTGACCTTTACTACACGAAAGTACAACCGATCTAAGCCAAACTCCACTGAAATCCGAGGTAAGAGGCTGTGAAAGTAGCGAAAAAATAGGGTTTTTCACCCTTTGTTCGACCACCCACCTTAGCCGGCCACACAACCCTCACAACCGAACCTTATGACCACGATAACCACTTCTAACCTACACCATCCTCGAAGCCACCACGATGGGGGCGGCTCTAGGTCAGCCTTACTATGGCCGAATCGCAACAACAGCAGGCCGAATGACCATGGGTCGAATGGCTCCTCCGAATGAAACAAACCATAGGACGAATGGCTCCCTTTCAGCCATGCACCCATTCGCCGAGCATCTCCTCATTCGTCCACCACATTCGCCATTTCCCTTTCGGCCGAGCACCACCACCTTTCGGCTAGCATCATTCGCCCAAGACATCCGACTGAGAACCTCCGAACGAAAGGACCTATTCGAGCCATCTCCATTCGGACTTTCACATTCGTCCAACATCCCATTCGGTCTCACTTCTGTCGAATGAAACTTCCATTCGTGAGGCCACATCCATTCGACACCAACATCATTCGACCAACACATGTTCAGTCGATCCTTGTTCTTTTGGCCGGCTACACTGTGTTGGCTCAGAAAGTTGCTCAGGCCCAATAGTGGCCCAAAGCATTATTTCAACATCAGTCTCAACCATTACCATGTTTCAGGCCCAAATAGGGTTAGGCCCAACAGTGAATTAATACCCATTGTTTCAGCCCAAAGGTTTGGCCCAGCCTTGAGGCCCAATGTACCCATAAGGTCTTCTGATTTGATCAAGGCCCACTGCCACGGCCCAACACCATTCATTAGGCCCAACATTGATATACCACAGCCCAACAGATTTCATGGGCCCAAGCACTCAGCTCAAACAAAACTAAATGACTCTCGTGGGCCTATTTAGCCCAAACCCTCAAGTCTGGCCCAGTAGCACTCCCTTGGCCCAGCATCACTTCCTTCGGTCCACTGAAGTTCAGGCCCAATTGATTCGGGTCGACCACACAACATTCGGCCCAATGGATTCATGATGTGAACTAACACACAAAAGTTAAATAGTTAATAATGATCTTTAGTATAAAGAGCCTTGTTAAATGAGAACCATTACTTTTACAAGAAAGATTGACTATTTAGTCAATAACTATGAAGCAACTATTTCAAGGTTACCCATGAATACATGTAATGGTTGAACTATAAACCTAAGTTTATACTTAGGTTGATTTTGGAAAGTTTATGATCAATACACTTAACTAACCTGTTAGGACAAAGTGTTCAAATCTCAACTTAATTAAGCAAGGTTAGCAAAACATATGACAATCAAACAAGGGCCGAATGAAGACCACGACCGAGACTTACGAGTGTTAGCCAAAGCTTGTGGCTAACACATACACATACACACACAAATCCTTATCAACTCACACTTACAAGTTGCAAACAATGTGAAATCAATATAGGATCGTGAATACAACAACGAATTACAACAAAGAGCGCGTGTGCATTCTTGTTCTAGGATAAGTCAACTACAACAACTACAAGGTAAGTTCATTGTCCCTTTTCAAACCATTTTGAGTTTTACTTCGGGACTGAGAAGCATGTTATACATTTTAAACAAATGTTTTAAATTAACAAAATGCTTTTATACGATTCTTACATACGAATACTAATGATACATGATTATGACATGTGCTAAAGGCATATGTTTACTATTAATGCTAATGCTAAGTGATCATGCCAAGTGCTAAAGGCATATGTTTACTATGAATACTAATGCTATATGATTATGCCAAGTGCTAAAGGCATAAGTTAATTGCTAATACTAAAACTATGTGTTAATACCAAGTGCTAAGGGTATTCACTATCTGTTGATGCTATTGTGAATGCAAATGCTAAATGCTATGCTACGGGTATATGCTACAAACTAATGCTACGGGTTATGCTACAAACTAATGCTACGGGTTATGCTACAAATCAATGCTACGGGTTATGCTGCGAACTAATGCTACGGGTTATGCTATAAACTAATGATACGGTTTATGCTACAAACAAAAGCTATGGGTTATGCTAAATGCTAATGTTATGGGTTATGCTAAATGCTAATGTTACGGGTTATGCTAAATGCTAATGCTACAGGTGATGCTACATGCTAATGCTAATGTTAACACTAAATGCTAATAATTCTATACTAATACTATTGCTATATACATATATACTGAATGCTGAAAATGTTCTGAACGCTTTAAACTTTTATGTGCTATATGCTTGCCATGCTAAAACAACGGTTTGGCCTCTCAGTGCTTGCCATACCGGTTGTAAAGCTAGTACTTGTGCACAAGTTACGTAAATGCTGAACTAATTGAATGCTATAAACTTGTATGCTAAAACTATTGGCTATGGAAGAACAATAGTTGGTCTCTCAGTGCTTGCCTTCATGTGTTCTTCCTAGTCGGGACTTGAAGAACAATAGTTGGTATCTCAGTGCTTGCCTTCATGTGTTCTTCATAGTCGGGACTAGAAGACACCTAATATGGTCTCTTAGTGCTTGCCATAGGGTGTCCTTCATGGTCTGATACGAGGAAACTGACTGATGGCCTCTCAGTGCTTGCCATGCAGTGTTTCCCACAACTACTTACTCAGGTGATCAGTAACTAGGACGATACTGGTGATCCTTAGTTGACTTTGTGTCATCATGGAAATCCTCTATCTCCCCCTAAGTTGCTAATGACACCTAGTGCTGGTATGGATTGATACTGGATTCCTTCGGGCATTCAGTTGTCTATTCTGGTGACTCACAAACTAAACTCACGGATGCTATGGGTAAACTTACATACTAAATGCTTAAACTATAATGGGGAAAAGAGATTGGATGGTAGGTAAAATGCTTAATTATCATTAACATCAATGTCCTATGTGGCTTAGTATGTGGTGGGACGGCGTCTGGGCGGGTCGTAGGCTCGACTCAGGGGTATGCCCTATATATAAGCATACCGAGTTACATGATACAGGTGATGTTAATGTGGTTAAGGTTTTACTGGAAAGGTTTGCAAAAGCTATTTTAAACTTATAAACTATATGAACTCACCAACCATTGTGTTGACTTGTTTTCCTTACATGCTTTCTCAGGTGACGTACAGGAATAGACTAAGGCTTCAGGATTGCATGCTAGGCAGCCCAACTAGAGGACCTAGCAGACTTTTGAAAGCACATCTTTTGTAGTCGATACGAATTCCTTTTGATATCTTGTACATACACAAGATAGAAACATTTGATTCTTTTGTTGGGTTTACTTAGTTAAATTATCAAACATGGATATTGTAATTTAACTTTGTAATCCTAATTTAAATGCTACTTGTGCTTTAGATATTCATAACATTGATGCTATGTAAACAATCTGATCAACACGATTATCACTCACGATATCGCGCCCCGGGAACCTTCCGCCCGACGGGGATTCCGATCCTACCCCGCCGGCTCGGGGTGTGACAATTCGCCCATTCACTCATATACCACTCACTAGAGAAGGTTACGGTGTAGGGGTGTCAAACGAGTTAGTTAAACGGACTACTCGTGAACCTGCAGACACAAACCCAACTTGTTTAGTTAAATGCGTTGGCTGTTTCAAGCCGAAATTGACCTAATACCGTTTAAATTAAACCAAAACAAGGGAATTTCTTGTTTAATTTGTGTCATCTTGAGAATTCATATCCTTATTGGGGAGTGTGATTTATTAGTTACAACATACACACACAAAAATCGATTTATTAGTTACAAGTAAAAGAGCAAAATAAAATTATTTTATTTTAAAAAACCTTCTAAAATTTTGTAAATTGACTCCTTTGTTTTAAAATTACATACCATTATTATTCTAACCAAAGTTTCTCATAAATTTTTATAAACAGATGAAGACGATTATTTTTATAAACCGATTGGATATTCGACGAAACAAGTTTCGTAGTTTTATCGGTTTTATAATTCATACGGTTTTGAATTTGAAATCATAAAAGTTCATTTGTTTTTAACAGCGTTTAATGGTTCAATTAGCGGTAAATTGTTAAAACTTGCTGGCAGCTAACCTTGTTTGTTAATAATTTATTTATTTTGCTTTTAGAAATTAGAAAACATAATTTTGCAGATATATATATATATATATATATATATATATATATATATATATATATATTATATTTATCAACCACCTTTATTATGCTATAACTTTTTAGTAAAATCAATCTTTATCATACGACTAACTATACTCTCATTCAGACTCATTTTATATATTTTAAATAAATAACAACTGGACTATCAAATCGTTTAGACTCGTTGTTTAGGACGGTTCAAATTAAGATATTTATAGTTTTAGATAGTGAATTTTAATATACAAATACATATATGATATATGAAATTTTGGATTTAGATATCAGAAAAAAATAATTATTTAATATTTTCAAAAAAGTTTAAAAATTAACAAAAATATTTTGGATATCAAATAATTATCTGAAATATACAATTTTTTTTAAATAAGTATCTAAATTCAATCTTCCAAACATCCGAACTTGATTTCATATATGAATTTTCTTGAACACCCATGTAGGTTGTAGCCACGATCAAAACATGCTGAATTGGATCGTAAACATTCGTAGGAGACTAGTAGAGGTGACAATTTTTACTAAATCAAAAGAAATGTGTTGGTTTGTGGTAAATAATTGTTGTATAATGAGTTGAAATGAATAGCATAGTAATATGAATGAGTTGAAACGTGTAACACTTAAACACAATAGTTGTTAAAATGAGTAACCTAAAAACTATGTAAATGCAATGAATTCAAACATTTAAAGATGATTAATAACATATTTGATCAGAAAATAAATAAAAAGTATCATAATGGATTATTTGTTTAATTATAACACATTTTAACTTAAACCAAATTGATGTTTTTTTAAAGAACAATTCATTTAGATCCAAACTAGTTTACTTAAAACTCGTTCTGACCCGCATATATTTTAACATAAACCCGTTATGATCCGTTAACTAATTCGACACAAACCCACCTGTTTGTTCGGGCATATAGGAGAGTATTACAAAAATTAATCTATTTATTATAATAAATAAAAGTTTTCTTATGGCACATGTCAATTTCTGTTTAAGTCAATTTATAAATTTTCCGCATCTTTCTCTTCAATTAATGTTTTCATCTTATTAAATAATGGAAAATGAATAATTATGTTTAAAATAATAAAATTGTCTACCTATAAATAAATGAAAAGTAAAGTTAAAATATAAAAGTATCAATTGTAAAAAAATTAAACTAAAGTAAATTATTAATAAAATATAAAAGTAGAAACTTAAAAACTTATATTTATTCAATCAACATAATAGGAGAAAAAATTAACGATTTAACAAATCTATCTGTTATAATAAATAAAAGTTTTTTACGGACACATGTCACCTTCATACAGGACATCAACTTTAATTTTTCCGCATCTCTCTCCTATTAAATACAGCTTATATAAACCATAATTCATAATATTAAATATTAAATATAATTTTATATATTTTAAAATTAAAAAAAAGTTTTTTTCATATATTAAAAATATATTAATATTAAAAAAAATTTTAAAAATCAAATTATTATAAAATATAAAATTTCAAAAATAGTTTTTCAAAATGGCACGTTTAAAGAAACAAATTTAAAAAATTTAGTATTTAAATAAAAAATATAAGTATTTTATTACTTAAAGTATTAAATATAAAAAATTAATCACATGTCATTTTAAATATCATTTTATAGTATTTAAATTTTAATTGATAATTATTTATCATGTTTTTTTATTAAATCTGTGTAATACACATGGTATTAACTTAGTTGATAATAAACAAATGTTATACATTTTTTTCAATTACTAAAACTGAAAAATTTCCCGCTCCCTCCATAATCTTTTCGCATTTCAAAACGAAAATCTTAAGATGTCGCAGACGAATACATTCTGCTATCCCTTCAATCTTTCTTTGCATTTTTTACTTTTTAGTGACGGTGGATTACTACAATTGGAAAATCGATTTTGGCTGCAGGTATTATCAATTTCTTGTTCTATGATGCAAGTTCTTAGTGAAATTTGTGTTTGTAAATTAGGGTTTCTGTACGACCTAAATCATAAGCAGCATCCCCTGGTTAGCAGCTGTTATTTGTGTAATGATCCACAGATATTTGCTTAAAAAGATTGTCACACGCCGTCAAAAACTTGAATCAGCTCTCGAATATGTGTTTCATTTAAATTCAAGTAAACTTTTGATAATTTTATGTTGTAGTGTTGATTCAAGATTTGAACTGTGGATTTTTAGGGGATTTATAGTTGATCTTAATGCAGACCTTGTTGAAATGAGTTAGCCGATTGAATATTGTGAAGTGGAATTTAAAATTTTGAAGGTTTGATGAGTGATTAGTGTTATGATGCTTATATGTGTTCATGCTGTTTGGATCAATTTTCTGCTATAATTTTTGGTTCTGTAAATTTAACTAACCAGTTTATGGTACAAATTTTAAGCATCTGGATAATTTCATCCATGTTTATTTGACGAATTGTAGTCGTATTACAAGATTCCAACTCTAGGAGTTATTGTTACTACTGGTAGGTCATATTCTCACATATATATAAATGTCCCTCTTGCAGTAACCAAAAAATAAAAAGAGTGAGTCATTTGCGCATGATATTTTGGGATGTCAACCATAAAAAGGTGCAAGAATGATGAGGAATCCGAAAATGTTGTCGTAATAGATTTGGACAATGATAGTTTCAGTAATTTGAATATGAACACACCTAAAGGTTATGCAAAACAACCACGAGGTTCAAAAGGTTTAAAAAGTGACATGATGTTTCCTTCGAAAGCATACATTTACATTGATGACGATGGTGATGATGTTGAGAGCCCTGGAAAACATAAATCTGGAACAGATAATACTCATTTTCCTCATCGAAATTTCCCTCCTATGAAGTTATCAAAGAGCAAAAGAATGTACCCAGGAAGATGTCCCACCAATTGTCATGTTTTAAACATACAATTAAATGATGGTGATGGTGGTGGTGGCAATAAAAGTGTCATCCATGAGAAAGGAGGTCCATGTACTGATGCCACTGACGATGCCGCAATTGAGGACACAAATGTTCATGAAAGAAAGAAGAGTAAGGATACTACTGAGTACAAGCAAGCACAAGAGGAAGAATTGTCAGCAAGACGGTTAGCCTTAAAACTTCAGGTACATTCTTACATAATATCTTTGAGTTAACATTTTAGCCGACCTGTAATTTCATCTTTTGTGAATCTTGATTGGTTTGTTTAATTAATTATGTATACCATTTAGAAGGCTAAAATTGCAGTTTGTTACATCATACATGTATACTATAAAAGCCTGTTTTGAATGACTGTTTAATATGATCCCTTTCTATCATAATGAAAAGCCCATCTTGTATGGCTGAGCTGGTTTGTGTTTTACCAAGTTCTGCTATTGCATATGATGGCTGCATCCAAAATAATTTGACCAGTTCATGCTGAAATGGGTCAACCAGGGTTGTGTACTTGTGTTTTATGTCTAACAGGTCTAATCAATGACTTTAGATAAAAATGAAACATGTTGAACAGGTTAAAAGTAGTCTGCAATCTATTTTGAAATGTACAATCTCCTAAATAGTTTTATGAAAAGATCTTGTGTCAATGTTTGCAATCATAGTTAAAACATTAATTGTTTACAAGTTTAGAAAAATTGTCAATAAAAAGTGTTTACATGCCAACACAATCTCAAGTAATTTTTTAGCCAAAAATTTAGTTCAAATTGGAATTTTTTTTGTTTACATTTGCAGGCAGAAGAAGCTCGCCAGCAGCGACGTTTACTGAAAAGGAAAAAAGATGAAAAATCACGTTTATTAGACATTAAAAAAAGGCAAAAACGACGCGTAGAAGAAATGAGGGAATCTCAAAAACAGGTTTGCGAATTCAAGTCATTTGTTTTGCCATTTTTCAAGGTTGATCATTTTAAGTTATTTTTGTTTCCTAATTTTTCACAGGATGCAGAAAACATGAACAAAAAAGAACTATATCGTATTGAAGTCCATCAAAACCTTAAAAAGTTGGAATTGACGTGTAATGATATGGCTTCATTATTGGGTGCTTTAGGAATCTTTGTCAACAGCCCATGTGCCACATCAGATCAGGTTTGTACTATCTTTTTTTGTTTTATTTTGGGTTGACCCACCTGTAAAATCTGGCAAATTAGATCAACAATGGGTCGATTTGGATAGGCTTTTTTATTTTTTAATTTTTTTTTAACATCAAACAGGCCAAGGAAAACTGATTAGTTAAAGATGGAACTAGTGAGTTGAAAGATGCATGAGTTAAAATCCTAATGTTTAATTTAAGGCTTCATATCATTATGGTTGCAATATTGTTTTTGTTTCAGATTCATGCTGCTTATAAACGAGCATTACTAAGGTTTCATCCAGATCGAGCGCGCTCGGGAGCTGATATACGCCAACAAGTCGAGGATGAAGAAAAGTTCAAACTTATATTGCGCATGAAGGATAAAGTGAATAACATCCCAAGTTTAAAGTAGAAAAAATAGAGACACATTTGTGTTGAAATTAGTTCTTGCCTCTAACTAAAACTTTAGATAAATCTGTTTTGGTCAATATAACATGCTTAAAGTTTAATTATATAATGTTATGCTATGTTGTTAAGCATAAAGTTTATATATTAGAGTAACAGTAAGGTTGTTAACATATGATTTGGTAGTTATCTACTCACGTGTTGAGTCGTAGAAAACAATCTTTTCTAAAAATACAAGGTAAGGATATATGCATTAGGTTGAAACCTAAGTTGACTTGACACTCTTGGACCTGGGGCATGTAGGAGTGGTAGTGGTGTAAAGAATTGAGCTGAGCCGATTTGAGCTTGAATTTATTTTGGCTTGAATTTTGTTTGTGTTGATTTAAGAGAGCTTGAACTGGGTTCAAAAGAAAATCTTCAAGCTCAAGTTACACTTGGCTATAATTTAATATATTTATTTTTATTATTAATTAACAGTAAGGTTGATAACATATGATTTGGTAGTTATCTACTCACGTGTTGAGTCGTAGAAAACAATCTTTTCTAAAAATGCAAGGTAAGGATATATGCATTAAACCTAAGTTGACTTGACACTCTTGGATCTGGGGCATGTAGGAGTGGTAGGGGTGTAACGAATCGAGCTAGGCCGATTTGAGCTTGAATTTATTTTGGCTTGAATTTTGTTTGTTTTGATTTAAGAGAGCTTGATCTGGGTTCAAAAGAAAATCTTCAAGCTCAAGTTACACTTGGCTATAATTTAATATATTTATTTTTATTATTAATTAACATAAAATATATGTTTTAATTATATATGTCAAAGTTATATATAAAATAATACATTTATTAGTTTAAATGAGATTTATTTCAAGGTTTAACAAGACATATTTTGGTTGGGTTCCAGCTTGAGTTTGGGTTTGTTTATGCTCAACTTGTTTGAGTTTTTTAATAAGCTGATTTCGAATAACTTAAGAGTTGGTTTGATTTATTTACACTTTTTGTCTTGTGCCTTTTGTTTGCTCTTTTACGCTAATAAGCTAAAACTTCAATACATTGTTCAAAACACTGTTACGATCAGATCAACTAATCTGACCAAAAACCACGCACATAATCAGTTCGGTTGTTTTTTTTGAAATTTCCTCATTTGAAGTGTTTGGTGTATTAGGTATTTGGATCAGACGGCAGAATTGGTATGATACACTGAGTATGATGATGATGATTAACCTTGACATGTTATTCAACTTACAAGTCTACATCAAGCATATATTAGTTTCATATATTTTATTTTAAATTAATTAATTATATATTTTTTAAAATTTGGAATACTAAGGTTGTCATTTAGTTTCCTGTGTTTAGATTTTGGTTTAGTTATAAATACATGGATTAGAAAAGCTAAAATCATCAAAGTTTCATACAATGATACAAGTTTATAAACTAAAAGTATGATCCACCAAATTAACAAATATTTGGAAACTTCATCGTTTCCTTTCTAAATTATTTAAACTCCAAGAGCATATTATGGAAGTGATGTCACATGTTGGCTCCATGCTTGTTTCTGGGGCTGTAAACGAACACGAACGAGCCATTGTTTGTGTTCGTTCGTTTAACTTTTAACATTCTCACGAACGGTTCATGAACGCTAACCGAACAAAAATTCTTGTTCGTTTTCGTTCATTAAGAAATTTAACTTGTTCACAAACGGTTCACGAACGCAAGCGAACACCTATTATTTAAACAATAAAAATCAACATTCTTAATCTTAAGTATATTAGAGTTAACCATTTATATAATTATAAAGTTAAATATTATAGTATTAAACTAAAAATAAAAAAATTTAAGAATACACAATACATTTAATGAATAAATATAATAAATAAACATAACCGAACATAAACGAACACGTAACTGAACATTCACGAACACAAATGAACGGACACGACCTTTGTTCATGTTCGTTCACTTAACTAAACAGACGAACATAAACGAACTTCCCGCGAATGGTTCACGAACTGTTCGCTGAACATTCGGTTCGTTTACAGCCCTACTTGTTTCTCGAGAGGTATCCTCATCGAAGGAGCAAACCAGTTCTTTAGTTCCAAGATTAATAATGGTCAGATCAACATTCAAGTGAAAATGTTATTGGGACATATTCGCTTCTCTTAGTAGACATGTCCATCGTAATACTTTTTTTGATTCGTGTTGTAGTGTAACGTTGAATAAAACTCAATTATGAGGTTGGAATAGATTGGAGATTGAGTTGAGATTTTGAAGAGTTTGTAAGTTTTGACGAGCAATTGAGGCTACTATTTCTTGAAGTTGAATGTGTAGTATTCAACCCCTTATTGTTGAAGCTGACCACGGTTCAAAGACACGGATGGTTCAAGGCTAGACATAATGTGGTAGATTTTCAAAGAGTTTGTGTATGAAGAATGCTAGATTTAACGTATGTGAATATATAAGACATAAATCTTCTTATTATAGAGTTACGTGTTTAATTGATGAGATGGCTAATGTGATTTGCCGTGATTTAAATTTTGATTCCTATGTTTCATAAATTACCCATGTAGTTTCAAACCTTTACACCTTTGTAACTCATACAGTATTTAGGTCACTAAATTATGTTGTATAGTCTTTAATGCTTGACCATATTATACTCACTTAAAAACTATACAACATACCCGGTAAAACCCCACTTTACGAAGTATGTTGTATAGTCTTTAAGTGAGTTAATTTGATCAAGCACGTGTACAATCTTTACGGGGTAGGTTGTAAAATCCCATTTAATGAGGTATGTTGTATAGTTTTTACAGTAAAATCTCACTTTACGCGTATGTTGTACAGTTTTTTAGTGAGTGTAATTTGGTTAAGCATGTGTTACAAATATTTAAAATTTGACATCATTTAGGTAATTTATGAAACTTATGAAACAAGAGTGAAAAAACATCAAAACACACATATCAAGAGTGAAATATAAATGATGTATGTATTAAATACTATTTTTATCACATGTTTTCATGCATTTAATGTAGAAAACCTGTTACATGTTTTAGCAAATGATGTGTGTGAAAATTCTGGGACTAGCCCAATCAATACTTTGATCCCCGTTTATTTGTGTACTAGGTTATTAACCCGTGTATTACACGGATTTAATATAAAATATTAAATAGTTAAAAATAAAAATTTAGCAATTATAAAATAATATTTTAATATAATTAATTTATGTATTGATAAATATTTTAAGTGATAAAAAAATATCAAAAACTTTAATCAAATACAAATGATATATGAACTTTTAATATTTAACAATTGAAATCTATGAAATAATTGACGTTAAACCTTCAGTTAATATTATATTAAAACTAACTTTTATAAATCAATAATATAAATTAAAATTTTTTATAACTACTAAATTTAAATGACCCAATTTAAAAATAGCGTTAAACATAACGAATCAAAAGTGTAACTTTTATATCATTTTTATTACTTTAATTTATAAATAAATTAAAAAAAGTCATTTGTTCATAAAAATCTCATTGTTAAAAGCTTCTTTTATAGTATACTTTATTTAAAAAAAATATATATTTTTAAGATAACTTTTTTTACATAAATTTTGTTTTTTGAAAATAAAATATTTCTTTCGTTAAAAATTTTGGTTTTATAAAATTTCGTATTCTATAAAAAATTTAAGTGTTTTTATAATAAAAAGATAAATAACATATTAGTTATTAATATTATAATTATTTAATAAAAGAAAAAAATTATTTAATAAGAGAAAAGATAGTTATTTAATAGGAGAGATAATTAAGTTGAATAATAAAAAGTTGACAAATGTCACTTGTGGTGTAAGAAGGTGACATGTAACAATAGTGTTGTAAGAAGGTGACATGTGACAAAATTGCTGCAAGTATGGATTGAATTTGAGACTTATAGGTTGTCTCTCATACACTGTAACCACTACACTGCTTCCTTAGAGAAGTTAGTTTAGAATAATTTAAGAGTAGAATAAATATTTGTGGTTAAAAAAATACCTATGTATTTAATGTTATTTTATCACATGTGTGCATGCATTTAATGTTGAAAACAAAACGAGTGAAGACTTAAACAGCTGACCCACATCTACTTCCTTTAAATCTAAGTGGATTTATTGTTGATCTTGATGTAGATCACATTACAATGATTTGTGTTACTAGTTTTGTTAACATGCTTATTTAAAGATTTAGATTATTATTATACTAGTCTTGTATTATTTTTGGTTAATGTGTCAACTAGTTGAGAGTCGGGACCAAATAATAACAATCCAAGGTTAATGTATCTTGAAAATAAACTATCATCTATGTTGAAATTACTAATTAAGATAATTTTTTGTTGGTTAACCTAACATGTTTAAAGTTTAATTTTCTTACATGGTGTTATTAAGTCTTAAATTAAATAAATTCTATAAACACGTAAGAAAATCAATTTATTTTCAGATTTGTTAAATTCATATGGTCAAGATTCAAAATAATAATAATAATAATAATAATAATAATAATAATAATAATAACAATAATAATAATAATGAAAAAAAAATACTAAGTTATTCAAAATTTTATAAGATCTTATTAAAAATAAAAATGGCTTAACAAGTTTCATCAAAGTTTTACTCAAAAAGTTAAAAGTTCTAAAAGGTGTACAGAAAACCAAAAATGCCAAAAAACTTCATAACCAAATAACCAATTATCAAATTTTAATTAACATTTTCAGATAATTTTTTTTATCAATTTCGCAGTATAACTTTCTAACAAATCTACAAATCATACATGAGACATTTCATAAATTTTAATTCTTTGAGAGATTTGATTTTCTTTAAATTTTGGGAAAAAAACACGAAAGAAGGCTTACGAAAATTAATATTTTTATCAAAACCTCCAATCAAACATATCAATTAGTTTGTTTGTGTTTTGTTATTCTCATATTCGACCCTTAAATTTTGAAATTTTAATACGTGTCATATAGGTCTTATACGAAGCGTATACAAGACCAATCATTTTCGAAACAATGTGTATCAAAGGAGGCATATGCGGATGCAAGATCAACATTGTCGAAACAGTTGTGACGATTTTCCCTGAAAAGCACCAACCCGATTGCTTGCGGTGATGCTTCACTTGTTTCTCTCAATTAGTCGGATATTGAAGTGACCTTATATATATATGAATATATGATCGAGCAAACAGGTGTGAAGGGAAGAGGATCTCTCTCTCATTTCTAGTATGTTTCTCCACCGTTTAAACATCACGCCATTTTTTTTTCTTATTTCCTCGCCTTCCAGAGAGTCTGGGTGTCCATCTTTCGTCTTCCATAAACCCATTATTTAATTAATCAATTATTAATATATAGACCACGGTGATTTCAACCACCCTGAGGTGAAATCTGGTCCCTTTAAATTGCCTGAGATTCAATCTCATCCGTTTAAATTCATTTTGGATGGCAGTTTAAAACAAGCAGTTCCACTTAATTTTTTTAAAAACAGTTTCGATGGCAGTGTCCCACTTATCTGTTTAAAATCAATTTTGATTGGCTGTTAAAAATGCCTTCGGATCAACCTTGTGGTAATAGACCACGGTGATTTCAACCACCCTGAAGTGAAATCTGGTCCATTTAAATTGGCTGAGATTCAATCTCATCCGTTTAAATTCATTTTGGATGGCAGTTTTAAACAAGCAGTTCCACTTAATTTATTTAAAAACAGTTTCGATGGCAGTGTCCCACTTATCTGTTTAAAATCAATTTTGATTGGCTGTTAAAAATGCCTTCGGATCAACCTTGTGGTAATAAGCAGTGCAATTTTTTAATCCACCTGTCCCATTTATAGCAACATTAATAACATGAAAACAAGCTTTATGCTAAAATTTACCAGCTTACCCGCCCACATAATCCAATTGCAACAATTAAAATCAACCAAACAAAACACAGTTATAATGGCCTTTATACAAACCAATAACATGATAAAAACAATAGGAAAAAAAAACAAATATTACTCAACACTCCTGTAAACGATTTCATTTTATCTGAAATAACAAAATGGAAAAAAAATCAGTAAAATAAAATACTTATATAATAAAATGTAAAAAAAAAAACACCTGATGATCATATGGCTTTGCGGGTGGTTGTTTGCTTGCTCTAGCTGTATAAATTATAATATAATCTGATTACAAGTTCATAAATGACATTTACAAAAACAATTATACAGTTTTATTTATAGTGGTAACTATTAAATAAAATGTCTTTAGCATTAGCTGTGAACACCACCTGTAGTTGTGAACACCACCTGTCAGCACAGGTGGTAACATAGATATAAAAATAGCTTAACACCTGTCACAGTTAAAGCACAGCTGGTAACATATAAATAAAAGTTAAAGCACAGCTGGTAACATTTAATTAAAATGAGATTTAACATCACCACCTGTCACAATTACATAACATGTGCTATAGTTTTTGTCCACCTGGCATAACAGGGAATAATTGTAGGTGAAAACTGATTGGTAATAACTAAGCGGTAACTTTAAATTTTTTATAAATGGGTTAAAAACAAATGCAGTTGTTATTAATTTAAAATTTAGAGGAACCGGGACTAGAAAAATTTAAATATTTGAACCAAAAAAACAGTTTTAGAAAAATCTATGCGATAAATTCAAAATTTTTACAACTATTAAAAGTTAAAAACCATCTTCAAAATTTTCAAGAACCGAGAACAAAAATATTTAAACATTTGAACAAAAAAAACAGTTATACTAAACACCCCTGTCCGTAGGCTATAAATATGTTAATATATAATTAATTTTTGTTTGGACATTCAACTAAGCATCAAAAATGAAGCCTTTGACAGAAAGGATAATTGAAACAGATAGCATACCTGCTCCTGATCAGAAGCTTGGAGAACCAACTAAGGTACTTTATGTTAATTGATTTATTCCATTATTCAATATATCAACATACACTTATGCTCTACGTACAAACTTTATTTACTTTATTTTTATGGGTCTTGTACTAGATGCATGATGCTGACAAGAAAATGAAGAAACTGGAAAATCCAATTGAGGAAGATACGAGTAGTGTTGAAATAATCTCATATGGGCAGTGTTTTAGTCCATACAAGTCTCAACTACATCGACAATTCAGCGAAGAGGTAAGGTTTTTCAGCAATATGAAAAACACTATTTGGGTCATTGATTAATTTTTTTTTAGGATCGCAAGATGGAGAAGGATATCAAACGGATGAATGCCCTTCTCAAATGGCGGTGGGATTTGGTTATAGACGTTGATGAACTTGAGGATGTTTCAAATAAGGAAGGAGGAGGTTATGAAGCTGACTCAGAAAGATCAACAGAATCCATCAACTATGGAAGTCTTAATGACCTGACTGAATCACCTGAGCAACTTCACGACACTGCTGACTCATTGGAAAGTTTCATGCAGCTTTCAAACATTCCTAGAGTTACTATTCACAGCAGAACAAGGGTGAAACGTTGTCTTTCCTATGTTTAAAAAACATTTAACTCATGAGTTGTTTTTTTTATGTGTTGTCTTGAGGATATGGCAAGTTTATATATTTATCTTATATGGCATCTGCATTTTGTATTAGTTATCTGACTTTTATAACTATGAAAACCTGATCAGATCTTAAAATAAAATTAATGTTGGCAATTAGTATTTTATACATAAACTTCGTATTATCATGAGTTGAGATTCAAATTTGTAGGGAGACTGTGAGGTGGTTGTTACCGTTGTTTAATTATGGTAATTTCTTGTGGAGGAAGGCTTTTGGTTGCTTGTAATTAAGAGCAATTTAATGTGGATTGTTAGCTTAACAACTTTTAAAACAATTTTTATTTATTTATTTTTTCATTTAATCACATTTTGTTCCGAAAGCAATAGATGGTTATACAAGGAGATATATAAAAAAAAATTAAATGTATATAAATAGGACAATTAAACAACTAAAAAAAATTTAATGTTGAAAAAAGTACTAACTAGCAAAGCTCATGTTAACGAAAACTCATGCTCGGCTTATTTGAACCCCCGTTTACGACTAAATTGCATGGCTACATATTCTAACCAATACAGAAAGTTAATAATATAACTTAGATTATAAACAACAGACAAGTAATTTTAATTTTAATTTTGTTGTTTACTTATTTTTTTTAGCAACATTAAAATTTAATTAATGTTGGCAATTAGTATTTTATACATAAAATTCGTATTATCTTTTAATGTTGACAAGTAATTTTAATTTTAATTTTGTTGTTTACTTATTTTTTTATATAAGAAATATAACATAACAGATAGAGTATAATTAAAATAAAATTATTGTTGGCAATTAGTATTTTATACATAAAATTCGTATTCTCTTTTAAAATTAAAATTGCCAACACCCAAATAATATATTTACATCAATTATTTAAATACTAATATATTAATATAATAAAACAATAGTACAAAATAGCAAACTTTGTTTAGCATAAAATATCAATTTATTAATATATGTGATTCTTCATTAAAGAAAGAGCGACTTTTATTCAATATAAGTATGTTACGATTAATATTAAATTTGATAATTTAATAGATTGAATATATTTTATTTTTATCTTAGATAAAATATATCATTTGATAATATTGTTATATGAATTTTCTTCTAAATTTTAGTTTGACTAATTGCATCTCTAATTATAACCGTATATGGATCCTGAAAAGCTGAAAAGCTAGAAAAAAAATTAATTGCGATAACTACATGGGAAATCATGTATATAGACTTTATCATATTTTTAATATTTTAATATATATATATATATATATACGTATAATATTTAACAATTATCCAGTAAACAATAAAACAAATATATTAAACTGATGACTTTTTTAAATGTATTACCTTTTATTGTTGACAAGTAGTTTATACCTAAATCATCACCATGTGTAGTTCTATATAAACAAGTTTATATAGGGAACTTGATGATAAGAAAAGATAAAAAGCTTTGGTTAGCACAATTGACAATTGAGGTATGTTTATTTTTTGCTCACTTAAAGTTTTGATTACAACAATTGTCGTTTATAAATGGGTATTTACAACTGTAGTTTCAAATTATTAATTTTTATGTTTAATGTATACTTGCCATTAGGTATCCGTTTTTAATCTACAAATGGAAGGAAATTATATAGTTGAAGATTTTTCATCATTCATAAATGATGACTTTTTGTATACTTTGATTGCGGTTCGAATTGAAGCTATGTTTTGCGATATTGATAATGATAGAGAGTTTGTTAAATTTGTTGATTACAAAGTAAGTCATGAAATTATGTTAAATGTTATTGAATCTGTAAAACATAATACAAACTTACGCCCTTTCATTTGTTCTTTGTAAAAGCGAGATAAAATAGCTGGAATTTTTCCTAAAAGCTTTCTACACGGATATCATTGTAGCGTTAAGGTGGGCGATGTTATTGCTTTAGTTAATTTTAAGGTTGATCGTTTCTTCTACCATCAATTTCCAAAGTACAAAAACTATTGCTTAATATACGGTGATTACAAGATTATACCTACCGAACAAACAAGGCTTATAAAGTTG
Organism: Mikania micrantha; assembly: GCA_009363875.1. NCBI lineage: Eukaryota > Viridiplantae > Streptophyta > Magnoliopsida > Asterales > Asteraceae > Mikania > Mikania micrantha. Next base: position 54,783,762 of record CM018689.1, read on the forward strand.
GCTAATGCGGTTTCAAGAGGGTTTTCATTGTACCCGTTAATTCCTACCATACAAACTCTAACACATGACAGGACACGTCGAAGACTTATTGTTGGTACACATATAAATTGATTTACTTTTGTGTAATATTAGATATTCTTCACACAATCTTTTAACGATCTTTTGATATTACATTGTAGATGTTGTTGGAAAAATTGTCATGGGTGAATGAGTAAAATATCGCTATAGTTTTGAAATTTTTTTGCAGGAATCAACGTAAGTTTCTATTCTATTTACCAATTATCTAGATTTGTTACAAAGTATTTTTAATCATATTCATATGCTTCTATATTGGTTTAACTTTCTAATACTTCAATTATTTGCAGTGGTAAGATAATACAATTGTTTTTGTATTACAATCCAAATGTGGATGTTATAAGGACATATATTGCAATCAAAAGAAAAATGATTATCTACGTAAACAATGTTAAATTGGTTCATTTACAAGAAAGTAAGTTGTAATTTATATGCACATTCTTATACTATTTTTTTTTAAAATTACTGTTATTTATTTGTTATTATATATATTACAGATAACATTTTGAGGTCTACAAAATTAACCAGAATTGTGTTTCAACCAAACTTACCTGAAGCGCACGATATTAAAGGTGTTATTCGTTATTGAAAGATGTTATGGCGATTTAAGGAGCAATTGTTACAGTTATTTTCAGCAATTATAATATGCACTTGGACTGATTTGTCATAAAATTTAAAAGCATTAGCTTAATTACTTTCTGTTGTTTGTGTTTGGATTTTATATTATTCTTATGTATCACTTTTATTACTAAGTATAAGTTTGTCTTATAAAATACTTAATGTGTCCTTAGTTTCCTAAGTTATTATTCTAACCAAAGAAAAATGACTAAAAATTAAATAAATATAGCAATTAGTGATATGCAACACATATAATGCATCCAATCAAGCTGGGGATGTCTCTCCCAGCGTATAAAATCAATGCTGGTCCACCTAACCCAGCCCATAATATGCCTAATAAAATAAAGTTTCGTGTGACATAAATGTAAAGAGTAAGGGTAAAAAGATTGTCTCACTTAGAGAGCGCCCAAGTTAGGGTATTCCAAATAATATGCAACCATATATTTCAAATTTCCAAGCATAAGATGTCAAACAAAGCTCCAACCTATAAGATACAACTTCGTTAACATCACATTTAGTAAAATACAAAAGCATGCTAAAGTTTATATATCAAATAACTAATAAAAGAAAAACAGTTTGTAGCATATTTAGTTCCTTAATTCTTTTGTTACGTCTTTAGATTTGTCAAAGACCGAAATAATATATTACATTAATTATTTAAATACTAATATATTAATATAATAAAACAATAGTACAAAATAGCAAACTTTGTTTAGCGTAAAATATCAATTTATTAATATATGTGATTCTTTATTAAAGAAAGAGCGACTTTTATTCAATATAAGTATGTTACGATGAATATTAAATTTGATAATTTAATAGATTGAATATATTTTATTTTTATCTTGGATAAAATATATCATTTGATAATATTGTTATATGAATTTTCTTTTAAATTTTAGTTTGACTATTTGCATCTCTAATTATAAGAAAGCTGAAAAGCTGGAAAAAAATTATAAGAAAGCTGAAAAGCTGGAAAAAAAATTAACTGCGATAACTACATGGGAAATCGTGTATATAGGCTTTATCATATTTTAATATTTTAATATATATATATATATACGTATAATATTTAACAATTATCCAGTAAACAATTAAACCTGATGACTTTTTTAAATGTATTGGAATTTGTCAATGCTTTACACTTAAAATCAGGAAGTCAGTTACAATTCTGATATATGATTTATTGTTTACAGTTCGTTTCTACCTTCAAGCTAACTAGGTTTCCATCTGATGATTCAAACCTTCGTTGCATGTTTTATGTTTTTACAAAAGGTATTTTATTTTATCGTTTCGAATGTGTAAACTTAAGATACTTACTGCATAATGCTTTTTATTCAATCCAGATTTGTGTTCATCCGAACAAGTTCAATAGAAAGTTTTACGCTAAAGGTGCGTAAAGGTTGAAACGATTACTCTCAAATTGCACTCAGCTCATAACAGGTATGTCACTTTTAATTGATGTTGTAATTGTAGATGTTTATGTACGCTACCTTATTACAATTTTAATCAACTGATTTCGTTTTGATATGTAATATGTGTTTCAAGTGTTCAAATCAACTAGAAAAATCAAATACGAAAAACCAAATTTTCTTTTGTTCCTATTCTGTTACTTAGATTCAAGTGCTATAAAATATGCGGTTCATGTAATGATTTGTATTTTATCCCTCTAAAGGGTGTCAATAGAATGTTTATATTTATCATAAGGTATTTTGAACATTCAATATTTAACTAAATTGTAATTTATATGTCAATTAACAAATAAGAATTATGTAAAAAAAATAATTTTTAAAAAGAAAATGTATGATTTTGTTTAATTACACTTACTATAAAACAAACAAAAAAAACACTTCAGAAACAATACATGCGAACTTTAGTTTTTTTTGTGTTTAAAATGAAAGATAATTTTGTATTATTATTAATTTTATAATACTTAGATTATTAAAAAAATTGTTTGTGATTTATCTGCATAAGTTTGTATCTTTCATTTTGATCATTAAACCCGATTCGGATTTATACTCAGGTAAATTATCTATTTACGGCCAATTTGCAGCTTCAACACTTTTCAAATTAAAGGTATGTTACTTTATTGCGTTAAATGTTTTCCTGTTTTTTTAAATCACCGGTTCTCTAACATACTGTTGAAAATAATCATATACATGAAAATGTAGACCTTATATTTAAACCTGTTACTTTGTTTCCCCTTACAAACATGTATGCATTATTTAATACTTTAATATTGTATATAGTGTTAGTACTTTTAAACTTATCATGTTTCACTTATGTGCACATGTGAATTGCTAATTCTTACAATTAATTTACTTCTAATACGTGTTACGAATTACAAATTGTTAAGATTAAGAGAACAAGTATTTATTCTTTATGGTCCTCCTGACCATTGAAAAGTAATTAATAAAAAATATATATGCATGCAATAATAATTGAAAATAATTAGAGAATACACTTACAATATCTTTAAGTTGAATGAGCATAGTACACCACTTATAAATAATTTTATCTGCTAAAACCTGTGACATGAAAGACGTAATATAAGTGACACAAACCATATATCCAAATTAAAAAATTACATTGTAAAATAAAAATCACTCAACAACTGTCCGATTATTAAATGTGGCATGTTTTAAAAAATTAATCAGAAATGTGAAATGTTATTTGAAAGCGAATAATATAACCAAACAAAAAGAAAAAATAAACATGAAGAATAAGTTTCCTCATGCGCAATTACATCATAGTTTCACATTAAAGCATTAGTATTCATCAGGCAATTTTATTATTACAATAAATGCAGTGTGTAATTATATGTTTAAATTAAATGACCATGCAGGCAGAAGCATTAAGTAAAATGCGGTTCAAATTTATGAACCTTACAACAGCTTACAGGTAAAACAAACGAGATCAACAAAGCATGAACAAACACATGAAAATACAACAAAAGTCAATAATCAAAATAAAAAAAAAAGTAGAGATAAACCTTAGGGTGAAGATTCCGTCTTCTGTTGTGCTAAACACGCACCTTTTTATCTTCAAAAGTTTAGCTTCCAATCGCATGTACAAACATGTGCAGGTCAGATGAAATACCAAAATGAAAATCAAAAAAAGACAGAGATAAAACTGACCATGAAGATTTGGTCTTAATCAAATCCAAAAACTGTTAGTGTAAAAGGTTTACCGATTCAACCTTCGTTATGTTCATCTTCATCTTCAAAACGATGATTGAGGAAGACACCCCATGAAGAACCATATGATTAAAGAATACCCTAATCAGAAAAGGATGAAGACGAAATATTTTCTGCATCCAGAAAATATATACATGCATATAAGTTAGACGATACCGAAGAATGAATAACCAAAAAAACCCTGACCAGAAAAAGAAAGTTAAATTACAAGAAAACCCTAATCAAAAACCAGATCTGTGACGAGATCTGGCCGTTAAGAAAAAATGTAGCCGGATGTATGCGGTGATAAAAGCGTAGATGCGACTACGGTGATGCAAACGGAGGATGAAGAAGTAATAAAACCCTAAGCTTGAAATATCTAATCAGAAATGGGATACGCAATGAGTTATCATTTCGGAGGATGAAGACGAAATATTTTCTGCAGCCAGAAGAATACATGCATACAAGTTAGAAGATACCGAAGAATGAATAACCAAAAAACCATTACCAGAAACAGAAAGTTAAATTACAAGAAAACCCTAATCAAAAACCACATCTGTAACAAGATCTCACCGTGAAGAAAAAATGTAGCCGGATGTATGCAGTGATAAAAGCGTAGATACGACTACGGTGATGCAACCGGAGGCTGAAGAAACAATCAAACCCTAATCTTGAAATATCTAATCCTCAGAGAAGTGAGAGAGAAAGAGAAGAAAGAGAAGTGTTAGAATTTGGACATCTGATAAGTGAGAGAGAAAGATAAGTGTTTACTAAAGGGATCTTCTAGAACCCCCATTAATATATTATATTATATATATATATATACATAGCTTATTAAATAAAGTTAAAATCACTTATTTCAATTATATAACCATATATGACATAAAGGTGTTTTATAAATGTATAAAACTATAAAAATATGTCTTAAAACTAAATTAATATATTTACCAAGTTGAATAAAAACATTGTCATATAATAAAAAATAAGATAAATTACAATTATTTTTTATATTTATACTTACAAGGATGAAAAAAATAAATAAATATAGTAATATAATATAATTACCGTAAACTTAGACTATAACTAAAATATGTGAAAAAAATATTACTTACAAATTACTTTCTTTACCAATTAAAATAAAAAGATTACTATTTAGTAAAAAAGGAAAACAATTATAATTTAAAAAGAACCTTGCACAATTGTTATTTATAGTTATAATTACATTACAGTTATGAAAAAAAATCAAAATATAATAATATAATTATGTTAACATTAAAGTACAACTAAAATAAGTGACATTAACAATTAGTAAAAATATGTTAAACCTTTCATACGATAATACAAATGCATGATAGTAAAAAAAAGGTCGACTACAATAAGAAAAAAGTAAACTGATGTAATGAAAGAGATAACCACTATAAGTAAACTTAAAGCCAAAAGATTGGAGAGTACCATATTTCCTCATTGTGCCAAACGGTGAGAACATAGGCCATGTAATGCACGGTCGGACTATTCACTATGTCTTTAATCCTGAAGAAAATATACATTTTAGGTAAGATATGAATAGCCAATGTAAGTAATAAACCACCAAATGGTAAGTTAATTTGCAGAAATGTTCAACAATCCGACATATCAAGAAAACCACAATAAGCAAACCAAGCATTATGTTACATAAAGGATTAAGCATTTGAATTCATTATTAGTTGCTTGCATTCTCATTGAATGTATTAAAAAGATAGTTGTGTACCATAATTGATATCAATAAAGTGAAATAATTTATGAAAATTCTATTATCTATATAACCATGCATACAGTAAAACATATATCCTTTCAATGAATTTTGACAACCTGATATCATTTTTTTCATGGGTTTTTTATTATAATTCAGTATAACAAAATGAGGAAACATAATATTAAACCTGGAACGAAGCCTCCCAAAAACCTATAAACTGTAATTAGAACCTGTTACATTCATCAAGGTCATAACTGTGTTACAATTGCTTCCTATTGGAAACAAAGCAGTCTCATCCTTATTATTGAGTCAATGGGAACTAGTAAAACACCCATATTTTGACCTACCAGCTATTTTCATTTTGCCCAGTAAAATTACCAAACCACATATACTTATGCATAGTTAAAATCTGAATTTATTGAATATATAATTGACGTTACGTTAGGGTGTTATCTGCTTAGGGCATGTAAAGCAAATCGTGATGTTAGATAACCCATGTAAACCACAATAGAACTACCCACTATGAGTTTAATCGTTCAAAAAAAAAAAGAGTTCTTCCAAAAGGAATACATTATACTCAAAAGTTAATACTTTAATGTTTATAGTACATCTAAGTTGTAAATCTAAAATGCAAATACAAAAGAGTAATAAACAAAAGAGTAAAAAATATTAAAATGTTAAACACTTGCATTTATGAAGTAAATACAGAAATTTACTAATATAAAAACATTACCTTGATGAAATATTGATCAAAAACAACGTCAGTTTCAAAATCTGCTGACCGATTCCCTACAAGTGGCAGTCCCTACACAAATAGTCAATGCGATAAACAGTTTGCACAAACCGAAAATTGCCTATGTGCTATGAACCTGAAAGTTACCAAATTAGGAAAAACTCCATTATATATAAAGAAAAGTAATTAAAAGAAATACCTCAAGTTGCAGCCTTTGCGATATTGCAAAAAAATACCAACTCAATTTATGAGGTGTTAAATCTACAAGACATTTAAACAAAATTTAATTCATATATGTAAAGAAAATAAAATTCAAACAACCCTGTAATATTAACTTTCAAGCTGCAATTTCACTTTGTAGATTGCAGATTAAGAAAGACAATCTGAATAACAAAAGAATTACTCTGTATGTTTTTTTGTCAAACTGTCGCTAACAATTGTTCATAAAAAAAGATTAAAAACGTTGTTAAAATTAAGTTAATAAAATAGTTTGATGACTTGTCAAACTGTGTAACTATAGTAAAAACATTTGCTGACCATCTTTGACTTCACATATGGTAAAAACCTACCGATGATAAGGATTATGCAAAATAAATTATATTAAATAAAAAGTTTGTGCAAATATATAAAAAATCAAAAGTCAACTAACAAGTAAAGATGGATTGTCAAGAGTTTTTCAAAGTGTTTAGTCAAAGGTTCAAAACATGTTTCATAAGCATGATGTTCCCAGTCGACCATCAACTCTAATAACATTAGTAAACATAAAATGTATAATACTAAAACATTAAAAGAAATGAAAAATACCCAACTATTCAGACATTAATTAACTTCAAGAATCCAACAAGCTAAAAGAAGTTATAATAGAAACCCCAAATCGATTCAACAAAAACTTATAAGATCTGTGCTTCAAGGCAATTATATGTCAACATTATAAAGAATAGAATAGTGTAATTCGATAGCATAATGTAATTCAAAAGTTTCAGCTCCTTTTTTTATGGAGTTAGCATAGAAACATAACAATTTATGTAGTCAATTAACCAAAGACACGTAATCAAACAAATTGAACAAAACAAAATTACATAATAAAAATCAACAGAAATAATTCAATAGAGGTAACACTATGTAACTATAAAGAAGGCAAATTAAATTAAAAAAATCAAAATCTTAACAACAGATACACATAACTATTATGCCAGACTAAAGGAAGCCAATCAATGCAAATGATTGAGAGCAGGCCTATAACTACATACAATTCACATTCGCAAGTCAATGTGTATTAGCCTGTAAATGAAGTGCATTACGGTTTGAAACAAAAACAAAAATTACAAGGAAACCGATCATAATAAATTATGTCCATATGAAACCATAAATTTGATAATTGCACATAAAAAGGCCTTTATCTGACATTAGGTCATCAACTCATCCCATAATCTATGTACAACCATACAATATCCTTTAATAATATGCAAGTTACATATTTCTATTAACAGGTAATTAATATTTAATACTATGATTTTGAATATGCATATATTATGTGCATTATTTAATTTCGCATTTATTTCAATTTGTGTTAATTCCATATGTTTTACTTTAAGTATAAGACATTATTCAATTAAGTCATTAATTTTCATAAGATGATTTAGTATGAATCGAATTTTAGTCCATGTAACCAAAATAAATGTAGACAAAGATAGCAAGTCAGACACAGGGATGTTAAAGCAAATGTAGACAAAGATAACAAGTCAGAAACAAGAATGTTACCTTTTTTGTTGATTAGTTGCATCTGCACAGTCCAAGTATGAACATCTTATAACAGCATATGTAAGATATGGTTACAAACTTACAATATGTTGTTATGGTTACTAAAACTGCATAAACAATAATATAAAAAAACCTTTAATTTTCGATACATGTTTATATACAAAGCACTGTATAAAATTATAAGAATAAAAACAAACATTAATTGAAAATCTACATTTATACATGATTTTAATACCTAATTTCCCTAATACAAGTCAACGACTCAAGTATGTAACATATACATGATCAAATTAATATGTAATCTACAGAAAAGGGAATGAAAAAAAACTAGAGTATTTACATGTCATCAGAGACGTGAAGAGAAAGAACATGTAATCTATTTTCTTGAGGTTGTTATTTTAATTCAACCCAAAAATATGAGCAACCATAACATGAAACCAATAATGAATCCTCCCAAATACAAACTGTACTTACAACCTATTGCATTAGTTAATCTATTTAGTGTGTAATTAATACTACTTAAAATCCTTGTGGAAAACTGATTTTAACACAAACACAAAATTATCAATGAACAAATTAGGCTAATTCTAACTACAAGACAAGAAATCTAATTTTTGAATATCATATGAAACTAAGTATTCAACCTGTTGACATTTCAAATGAAACTTAGCATTCAAAAAAATGGCATTCCGGTTAACGCAAAAGCAATAAATAGAACAAATATCAACAAACGTCCAAAAGAACATGTTCTCTTCAACCTGATATTGCTTATCTGATTTCAAAATTATCATCACTTTTGTCACACCCCGAGCCGGCGGGGTTGGATCGGAGTCCCCGCCGGGCGGAAGGTTCCCGGGGCGTGATATCGCGGATGATAATCATGATGATCAGATTGTTTACATAGCATCAACGTTTAAGAATATCTAAGCACAATCGAATGATATATAGGATTACAAAGTTAAATTACAATAGCAATGTTCTGCAATTTAACTAAGTAAACCTATCAAAAGAATAATTGTTTATATCTTGTAACCATACTAGATATCAAAAATATAGTATATCATCAACAAAAGATGTGCTTCTCCAAAAGTCTACTAGGTCCTCTATCTGGCATCCTAGTATGTAAATCCAAGAGCTTATGCTTAGACCTGTTCTTCACCTGAGAAAGCATGTAAAAAGATCAAGTCAACACAACGGTTGGTGAGTTCATATAGTTTATAAGTTTAAAAATAGTTTCACAAACCTCCTTCGGTAAAACCTTAACCTCATTAACTCCACCTGTAATATCCAAGTCGGTATGCTTATATATAGGGCATATGTAAGGGAACAAGCCCTAGCCAACATCCCACCACATACTAACCCGGATATGACATTGTTGTTAATAATAATTAAGCATTTTACCTACCAAACAACTCAATCCTCATCAAAGCCTTTGTTATCTGTTTCAACGTTTTCATGTCTATTGTATTCATAAATGTTAGTTTCTCATCACGTTTGTCAAGCATCATAGATTCACACACACGTAGTTTAGCAATTACATATCTCCTATAAGCAGACAAAAGCTCTGGAATACCAGAAGTTTAGCAATTACATGTCTCTTATATAGATAATAGCTTAGCATTCAACAAGTTCATGTTTAGCCTTTACATACCTCTTATAAGCTGACAAAAGCTCTGGAATACCAGACGTTCAGCAATTACATGTCCCTTATAACCAGGTAATAGCTCCGTAACGTTACGTTTATGTTTAGCCTTTACATACCTCATATAAGCCGACACAAGCTCTGGAATACCAGACGTTCAGCAATTACGTGTCTCTTATAACCAGGTAATAGCTTAGAATCGATACTTTCATGTTTAGCCTTTACATACCTCATATAAGCTGACAAAAGCTCTGGAATACCAGACGTTCAGCAATTACATGTCACTTATAACCAGGTAATAGCTGAGTATCATTATGTTTATGTTATTACATGTATCTCACCCCATAGGTACAAGCTCTGGAATACCAGAAGTTTAGCAATTACGTAGACTATGGTTAGATACATGTATGATGGCCTAGTAGCATGTAATAGTTTCCAAACATCATATCTCATGTAATAGTATCAAGTCTCATGTAATTGAATCAAGTATCATGTATTTGTATCATGTCTCATGTAATTGAATCACATCTCATGTAATTGAATCAAGTATCATGTATTTGTATCAAGTCTCATGTAATTGAATCAAGTATCATGTATTTGTATCAAGTTTCATGTAATTGAATCAAGTATCATGTATTTGTATCATGTCACATGTAATTGTATCAAGTCTCATGTATTTGCATCAAGTATCATGTAATGGTATCAAGTAACCAACAATTGATTTTAAGCATCTAGCTTAAAGTAAAGGTTTCAATCATAAGTAATCATGATTAGGTTTTAAAGCATTAAATAACATTTCAATAAAAATGTTTAACATGCTTCTCAGTCCCGAAGTAAAACAAATAAGTTTGAAAGGGGACAATGAACTCACCTTAAGTCCGAAGTGCTTGACTTAAGTAGAATGAAAATGCACGCTCTCTTTGTTTGCACTGGTTATGGTATTTGCGCTCCTGTATTGATTTCATAGTATTGTAGTTTATAAGTATAAGTTTATAAATATTTGTTGTGCGTGTAAGTGTTAGTCCTAACTTTGTTATCATTCCTTTTTGTCTTAATCACCATTCGGCCCAATTCAATTGAAGTGTTCTCATTGACACTTAATTAATTTAAGATAAGTATAATGTATAATTGTAATTTAGGACCAAAGTTTTGATCATTATTGACACGTTTGCCTTTAACCTAGTCCAGCATAGTTTTATCGATCATGATATCATTAATTGTGTTTATCCACAAATCAACCCCTTTGGAAATAGTTATGATTATCAACCTTATTTCCCCTACTGTGGTTCTTTAACCATTACAATTCATGAATTAAATTACATTTAATCTTATTGGGCCGAATAGATGTGTCATTGGGCCGACTAGTGTCGTGGCCTATTGAACCAAGTGATAGTGTGTGAGATCAACCCGTGGGTCTAGACCGAAAATAATTGAATTGTTGGACCGGTTTGATTTATGTTGGGCATGTTGGGCTAGTTGTAACAAATTGGGCCTAGTATGGTTTATGGGCCGGTTGACATTGGGTCAAGGGTGGTTGTGTTGGGCCGAACATCAAATGTTAGTGGGCCGAAGGAACGGGCTTTGCAACATCTATTGGGCCAGCTAGTTGGACTTGGGCCAGAAATAGCGAAATGGCTTAACATATAGAGCTGTTGGGCCTATTAATGAAATGGGCTTGACCTAATTAATTGTTACTGGGCCAAGGAGGTTTCTTGTTGGGCCAAGACTTAAGCCATTTGTGTTGTCTGGTCACCACTTCGCACAACCAGCTTCCAAGGCAGCGAACCTGCAGGTTTTTACAGCTAGGGTTCGTGGTTCTTGGCAGCCAAAAGGGTTCGTGAATAGGATGTGGCAAGCTGCATGGGTTCGGCCAACAGTGTACTCCCGGTTGACTTAGATAGCTAGGTTCGTGGCAACACCCTCATGGGTTCGTGGATCCTAGGCTCGCCAAGGAATAAGGTTCGCTGCTCAGTTGCACGGACCAGTAGGGTTCGCCTGATGATGTGAGTTCGCGAGCATGAGGGTTCGTCTTCTGTGTTCGTGGGTTCGTGAGCACCAGGGTTCGCCGGAGCTGGGTTCGTGAGACCTGAAGGTTCGTTCCCACAGACATGGGTTCGTCTGAGGGGCTGTAACCACACAGGTTTGGCCGACATGGTTTAGGGTTCGTGGCTCACGAACCTGCGTGCACCTCTCTGCATCAACAGCTTAGATCCTCCGGTTGCCCTTTTCCCATGGTTTTGTGATGTGAAATCCGTCCACTAGACTCGATCTATGCGTGAATGTATATGGTTTTACACAGATGGGGAGTTGGGTTGAGTAGATAGTGAGGAAAACCCTAATTTTCAGCCACTTAAACACCTCATACCTTGAAGATGGTTGGCCGAATCTGCAAAATAATTGTACTTCTACGTAGAGGAAGTCGAGATCTTCGTTTAGACTCCAAGAACACGTGAATCGGTTGAGATTTGAACAAGTAATGAAGCTTCAAAGTGTGTTAATGGTGGTTTTTGTGAGTAGAGAGAGAAGTGAACGGGAAAGGTGTTAGGAGAGAGAAAGTTTGGTGTGAAAATGAAAGAAGTGCTCTTGTTCAAAGCTTTTATACACCGGGGTGGTCCGGGTTCGTTTCGGTAGCTCGGTTTACGGTTTCGTCGCGTATCCGGCACTTTACGCGTATAAATCATAGTTTAAATAAAATAGTTTATTTTTAATAAATTAGATGTTTATTTACTTCTAAAAATTATTTTAATTATCGTGGTATTAATTTATGCGTCGAATTTAATATTTTTACGCGTTTAATAAATTTTCGCGTTTCGTTAAATTTATTCGCGATATAATGAAATAATTAAATTTAAATTATTTTATGATGAGTTTCAAAATTGTAAAATAAGAAATATAATATTTCTTTGAAATTATGATCGTTCGTATCGTTATTCGTTTTCGTTATCGTTTCATCAGATCGCGTCACCATCGCGCGTATTCGTTCGAATCGTCATTCCAACGAACACGTCGACGGTTTGGCTTTCTGATTCTTGTTATCTACTGTTAAGTCATTATTTCAGAACGTTAAACCACCAGAATCATTCGTACAGATCGTCACCTATACGAATAACTCGTCGGTTTAGCATTCCGCAACAATAACCGCTTTAGTTTCGTTTTGTTAAACCTCACATACGTTTATACAACTAATATCACATCATGTATTCGTGTTTCAACACTGTGTTGTCTGACATGTTTTCTGACTGTTAAACCCTAAGGTTTTAGTCAGATTCAGACAATCGTTTAATAGTTTCATGCTAATCAATATGTATAAATAGTCTAAACATAGTTTAACGAAATGTGTACCTGAATCACTGTACATGTTTACTGTTACGATCACTGTTCCGGCACGCGTCCGGCACTGATGTTACAGTCTCCCCTTGTTAGAGAAATTTCGTCCCGAAATTTAAGACTCGTTATTCGGTACGACTTCCTCGGCAAAGAGTTGGGGATATTTGTTTCTCATGTGATCTTCACGTTCCCAAGTAAACTCGGGTCCGCGCTTTGAGTTCCAACGAACTTTAACGATAGGAATACGACTTCGTCTCAGTTGCTTAACTTTACGATCCATAATCTCCAATGGTTCTTCAACAAAACGTAAGTTTTCATCCAATTGAATTTCTTCAATTGGTATGATAAGAGTTTCATCAGCAAGGCATTTCTTCAAGTTTGAGACATGAAACACGTCATGTACACCACTAAGTTCATCCGGTAAGTTCAATCTGTATGCTACAGGACCAATACGTTCGATGATTTCGAACGGTCCTACGTATCGTGGTGTTAGTTTGCCTTTCTTCGCGAATCGAACTACGCCCTTCCATGGGGAAACCTTCAACATGACACGGTCTCCCACTTGGAATTCCAACGGCTTGCGCCGTTTATCAGCATAGCTCTTTTGTCTACTTCGTGTTGCTTGTAGTCTTTGCTGTATCTGAGCAATCTTGTCTGTAGTTTCTTGAATAAGTTCTGGCCCAGTGATACGATTATCTCCCACTTCTGACCAACAGATCGGTGACCGACATTTCCGGCCATAAAGAGCCTCGAATGGGGCACAGCCGATGCTGCTGTGATAACTGTTGTTATAGGAGAACTCGATTAGTGGCAAGTGGGAATCCCAATTACCACCGAAGTCTAGAACACAAGTTCTTAGCATATCCTCCAGGGTTTGAATAGTACGTTCGCTTTGACCATCCGTTTGTGGATGATAAGCTGTGCTCAGGTTTAATTGCGTCCCTAGAGATTTCTGCAATGATTGCCAGAACCTTGATGTAAATCTGCTATCACGATCCGAAATGATAGACAATGGCACACCATGGCGCACCACTATCTCATTGATGTAAAGCTTCGCTAGTTTATCCATCGTGTAAGTTTCTCGCATTGGCAAGAAATGAGCAGACTTGGTTAATCGGTCAATGATAACCCAAATGGTATCATGTCCACTGGAAGTGCGGGGTAGCTTGGTAACAAAGTCCATAGCTATCTGTTCCCACTTCCAAAGTGGAATCTCAGGCTGTTCCAGTAAACCTGACGGTTTCTGGTGTTCTGCCTTTACTTTAGCACACGTAAGGCATCTTCCAACATACTCAGCTATGTCTTTCTTCATACCCGGCCACCAATAAAATGCACGTAAGTCTTGATACATTTTATCAGCACCGGGATGTACAGAGTACTTGGTTTTGTGTGCTTCATCAAATATAAGTTTCCTTAACTCATCTACTGCAGGAATCCAGATACGATCCTTGAAGTAAACAAGTCCATCGGGTTTTGTTTCCAAATGTTTCTCCACACCGCAATCTAAGTCTTTCTTCAAGTTTCCTCGTTCAATTGCTTCCTGTTGTGCTTGCCCAATGTGATCGTGTAAACTTGTCTGCACAGTCATTCCCATTGCTCTGACGCGCAAGGGTTTGACCCGTTCCTTCCGGCTCAAGGCATCAGCAACAACGTTTGCCTTGCCCGGATGGTACTTAATCACACAGTCATAATCATTCAGAAGCTCAACCCAACGTCGCTGTCGCATATTGAGTTCCTTCTGATCGAATATGTGTTGCAGACTTTTGTGGTCTGTAAATATGGTACACTTGGTTCCATATAAGTAATGCCTCCAGATCTTTAGTGCAAACACCACTGCTCCCAATTCCAGATCATGAGTTGTGTTGTTCTTCTCATGAATCTTTAATTGTCTCGAAGCGTAGGCAATGACTTTGTCCCGCTGCATAAGTACACAGCCAAGTCCCTGATGGGATGCATCACAATAAACAACAAAGTCATCACAACCATCTGGGAGAGATAAGATCGGAGCATCACATAGCTTTTGTTTCAATGTCTGAAAGGCTTCTTCTTGTTTTTGTTCCCAAATGAACGGTTCGCTTTTCTGTGTTAGCTTCGTGAGTGGCAGAGCTATCTTAGAAAAGTTCGAGATGAACCTTCTGTAATAACCTGCTAAGCCTAGAAAAGAACGTATCTCCGTAGGTGTCTTCGGAGTGTCCCAATCTTTTATTGCTTCGATCTTGGCAGGATCAACGTGAATTCCCTCACTGTTAACAACGTGGCCTAGGAATTGAACCTCTTTTAACCAAAACTCACACTTAGAGAATTTGGCATAGAGTTTCTCTTCCTTTAACAGTTCCAAGATCGTTCTCAGATGTTGCTCGTGTTCTGCTTTGCTTTTAGAATAGATCAATATGTCATCAATGAAAACAATAACAAATTGATCTAAGTACGGCTTACACACACGGTTCATGAGGTCCATGAAAACCGCAGGTGCATTCGTCAAACCAAAAGGCATCACCATGAACTCGTAATGCCCGTACCTGGTACGAAACGCCGTCTTGGGTATGTCTTCGTCTTGTACTCTAAGCTGATGATATCCGGAACGCAGATCGATCTTCGAAAAGTACTGAGCTCCTTGTAACTGATCAAATAAATCATCAATCCTCGGTAATGGATACCGATTCTTGATGGTTAATTTGTTTAGCTCCCTGTAGTCTATGCACATCCGAAAGGATCCATCCTTCTTTTTCACGAACAAAACCGGAGCTCCCCAAGGTGAGTAGCTCGGTCGGATGAAACCTTTATCAAGTAGCTCCTGTAATTGGTTAGATAATTCCTGCATCTCCGAAGGTGCTAACCTATAAGGGGATTTAGCAACAGGCGTTGCTCCAGGAATCAGATCGATACGAAACTCTACCGGTCGCACAGGAGGCAACCCAGGTAGATCTTCAGGAAACACCTCAGGATATTCTCTCACTATCGGTACGTCTTGTAATGTTTTCTTGTCTTTGTCTTTCTCCACCACATGAGTCAAGAATGCTATGCACTTCTTTTGCAGACACTTACGCGCTTTTATGCATGATATGATCTTTACGTTTCTCTTGGCTTGATCCCCACGAACTTCCAATACACGATCATCCGTTACTGGAATCCGAAGTAACTTCTCGGAACAGATGACTTCAACTCGATTGAGTGAGAGCCAATCCATCCCCACAATGATATCGAAACTGCCCAACTCCATCGGCAACAAGTCGATGGAAAATGTATGATCTATAAGTGTAAGTGGGCAGTTCCTAAGTATAGTGCTAACTGTAACTTGTTTCCCATTAGCTACTTCAATAATGTAAGGGGAGTCTAAAGTATCCTCAGTAAGTCTAAGTTGTCGTGCAAACTCAGATGAAATAAAACTCTGGTCTGCACCAGTATCAAATAGTATGGATGCATAAGAGTCATGTAAAAGAAATGTACCAGTGACCACATTAGGGTCCTGACGTGCAGCATTAGCTCCAATAACAAAAGCTCGTCCTCTAGGTGCTTGTGCTCCTGGTTGCACCTTCTTAGGACAGTTGCGAGAGAAATGACCCATTTCCCCGCAGTTGTAGCATCCTCTGTTGTTGTTGACTGGGTCCTGTGGTGGTGGTGGAGGTAGTGCTCTTGCTGCGGTGTTAGTGGCCTGGTTTACAGCAACTCGGCACTTGTTAACCCAGTGGCCAAACCGGCCACAATTCGTGCACTTCCTGCATTGAGCACCAACAGGATGATGATACTTGCAGTTTGCGCACTGGGGATATTCCCCTCCAAAACCCCTAGTAGTAGGATTGACAGGTGCTGCAGGTGCTTGTCGCAGAGGGGTAACGGCTGCATAATTCTTGACAACCTTTTGTTTCTTTTTCTGATGGTACTCGGGTTTCTTCGATGTTGTTTCCTTGGCTTTTCCAGCATCATCTTTCAAGACTCCAGACTTTACCATTACCTTGGTAAGCTTAGCAGAGAGGGAAATGGCTGACTCCAAAGTAGCAGGATATGAAGCCAGTACAACGCTTTGTATACATGAAGGTAATCCTGCTACATAGCGATCAATTAGCTTTTCCAAGGTTGGCACCATCTCTGGCACCAGGGCTACCAGTTCATGATAACGGTTGGTAAAAGTCATGTGGTCAGCTCCCTTCATCTCATGATTCGAGAGCTCAATCTCTAGTTGTTGTAGTTCATGTTTCGGGCAAAACTCATTCCTCAGAAGAAGCTTAAATTCTGCCCAAGGCATCGCCATTGCCTCATCTCTTCCCTTTGCTCTTATCTGTGCGTTCCACCAAGTCAAAGCTCGCTTGCTGAAAGAACCAGCTGCATAGCGAACTTTGTGATGTTCTGGACAACTGCTAATGTCCAGAGTGTTCTCCATTTTCTCTAGCCATTGGATTAATCCAACAGCTCCTTCAACCCCAGTGAAACTAGGAGGTTTGCATCCTACAAAGGATTTGTAGGAGCAATCAGACGTATGACCAGTGTTTCCACTAGCCTCTCCGGTGGTATGGGCAGAGGTGTTGCCATGCCCCTGAATCCGATTTATCATCTCTGGGATGACTTCTTTCAGTTGGCTTGTCAGTTGAGTACTCAGTAGCGTAGCCAACGCGATAGTAGCAGGATCCAGTGTCGGTGTATTGCTTGAGCCTGGTGGTGGAGAGTGCGGAGGAGGAGGAGGTGGCGGTGGTGAATCCGGTGGTGTAGGAGTCGATGAGTGAGGAGCAGAGACTTGCGGGGTAGGTTGTTTTCTCGGCGGCATTCTGATCATAACCAAAAGAATTTGGTTAGTGCAATGATCGAATGCAGAAAACATAATGCAAACTTAAGTCTTAAGTTCTCTACATGTGGGTCCCTAAGTTATAGTCTAGGTCAAACCGTTTTAGTAAATGGCCTATTATTCTCTATAACCTTGAGCTCTGATACCAATCTGTCACACCCCGAGCCGGCGGGGTTGGATCGGAGTCCCCGCCGGGCGGAAGGTTCCCGGGGCGTGATATCGCGGATGATAATCATGATGATCAGATTGTTTACATAGCATCAACGTTTAAGAATATCTAAGCACAATCGAATGATATATAGGATTACAAAGTTAAATTACAATAGCAATGTTCTGCAATTTAACTAAGTAAACCTATCAAAAGAATAATTGTTTATATCTTGTAACCATACAAGATATCAAAAATATAGTATATCATCAACAAAAGATGTGCTTCTCCAAAAGTCTACTAGGTCCTCTATCTGGCATCCTAGTATGTAAATCCAAGAGCTTATGCTTAGACCTGTTCTTCACCTGAGAAAGCATGTAAAAAGATCAAGTCAGCACAACGGTTGGTGAGTTCATATAGTTTATAAGTTTAAAAATAGTTTCACAAACCTCCTTCGGTAAAACCTTAACCTCATTAACTCCACCTGTAATATCCAAGTCGGTATGCTTATATATAGGGCATATGTAAGGGAACAAGCCCTAGCCAACATCCCACCACATACTAACCCGGATATGACATTGTTGTTAATAATAATTAAGCATTTTACCTACCAAACAACTCAATCCTCATCAAAGCCTTTGTTATCTGTTTCAACGTTTTCATGTCTATTGTATTCATAAATGTTAGTTTCTCATCACGTTTGTCAAGCATCATAGATTCACACACACGTAGTTTAGCAATTACATATCTCCTATAAGCAGACAAAAGCTCTGGAATACCAGAAGTTTAGCAATTACATGTCTCTTATATAGATAATAGCTTAGCATTCAACAAGTTCATGTTTAGCCTTTACATACCTCTTATAAGCTGACAAAAGCTCTGGAATACCAGACGTTCAGCAATTACATGTCCCTTATAACCAGGTAATAGCTCCGTAACGTTACGTTTATGTTTAGCCTTTACATACCTCATATAAGCCGACACAAGCTCTGGAATACCAGACGTTCAGCAATTACGTGTCTCTTATAACCAGGTAATAGCTTAGAATCGATACTTTCATGTTTAGCCTTTACATACCTCATATAAGCTGACAAAAGCTCTGGAATACCAGACGTTCAGCAATTACATGTCACTTATAACCAGGTAATAGCTGAGTATCATTATGTTTATGTTATTACATGTATCTCACCCCATAGGTACAAGCTCTGGAATACCAGAAGTTTAGCAATTACGTAGACTATGGTTAGATACATGTATGATGGCCTAGTAGCATGTAATAGTTTCCAAACATCATATCTCATGTAATAGTATCAAGTCTCATGTAATTGAATCAAGTATCATGTATTTGTATCATGTCTCATGTAATTGAATCACATCTCATGTAATTGAATCAAGTATCATGTATTTGTATCAAGTCTCATGTAATTGAATCAAGTATCATGTATTTGTATCAAGTTTCATGTAATTGAATCAAGTATCATGTATTTGTATCATGTCACATGTAATTGTATCAAGTCTCATGTATTTGCATCAAGTATCATGTAATGGTATCAAGTAACCAACAATTGATTTTAAGCATCTAGCTTAAAGTAAAGGTTTCAATCATAAGTAATCATGATTAGGTTTTAAAGCATTAAATAACATTTCAATAAAAATGTTTAACATGCTTCTCAGTCCCGAAGTAAAACAAATAAGTTTGAAAGGGGACAATGAACTCACCTTAAGTCCGAAGTGCTTGACTTAAGTAGAATGAAAATGCACGCTCTCTTTGTTTGCACTGGTTATGGTATTTGCGCTCCTGTATTGATTTCATAGTATTGTAGTTTATAAGTATAAGTTTATAAATATTTGTTGTGCGTGTAAGTGTTAGTCCTAACTTTGTTATCATTCCTTTTTGTCTTAATCACCATTCGGCCCAATTCAATTGAAGTGTTCTCATTGACACTTAATTAATTTAAGATAAGTATAATGTATAATTGTAATTTAGGACCAAAGTTTTGATCATTATTGACACGTTTGCCTTTAACCTAGTCCAGCATAGTTTTATCGATCATGATATCATTAATTGTGTTTATCCACAAATCAACCCCTTTGGAAATAGTTATGATTATCAACCTTATTTCCCCTACTGTGGTTCTTTAACCATTACAATTCATGAATTAAATTACATTTAATCTTATTGGGCCGAATAGATGTGTCATTGGGCCGACTAGTGTCGTGGCCTATTGAACCAAGTGATAGTGTGTGAGATCAACCCGTGGGTCTAGACCGAAAATAATTGAATTGTTGGACCGGTTTGATTTATGTTGGGCATGTTGGGCTAGTTGTAACAAATTGGGCCTAGTATGGTTTATGGGCCGGTTGACATTGGGTCAAGGGTGGTTGTGTTGGGCCGAACATCAAATGTTAGTGGGCCGAAGGAACGGGCTTTGCAACATCTATTGGGCCAGCTAGTTGGACTTGGGCCAGAAATAGCGAAATGGCTTAACATATAGAGCTGTTGGGCCTGTTAATGAAATGGGCTTGACCTAATTAATTGTTACTGGGCCAAGGAGGTTTCTTGTTGGGCCAAGACTTAAGCCATTTGTGTTGTCTGGTCACCACTTCGCACAACCAGCTTCCAAGGCAGCGAACCTGCAGGTTTTTACAGCTAGGGTTCGTGGTTCTTGGCAGCCAAAAGGGTTCGTGAATAGGATGTGGCAAGCTGCATGGGTTCGGCCAACAGTGTACTCCCGGTTGACTTAGATAGCTAGGTTCGTGGCAACACCCTCATGGGTTCGTGGATCCTAGGCTCGCCAAGGAATAAGGTTCGCTGCTCAGTTGCACGGACCAGTAGGGTTCGCCTGATGATGTGAGTTCGCGAGCATGAGGGTTCGTCTTCTGTGTTCGTGGGTTCGTGAGCACCAGGGTTCGCCGGAGCTGGGTTCGTGAGACCTGAAGGTTCGTTCCCACAGACATGGGTTCGTCTGAGGGGCTGTAACCACACAGGTTTGGCCGACATGGTTTAGGGTTCGTGGCTCACGAACCTGCGTGCACCTCTCTGCATCAACAGCTTAGATCCTCCGGTTGCCCTTTTCCCATGGTTTTGTGATGTGAAATCCGTCCACTAGACTCGATCTATGCGTGAATGTATATGGTTTTACACAGATGGGGAGTTGGGTTGAGTAGATAGTGAGGAAAACCCTAATTTTCAGCCACTTAAACACCTCATACCTTGAAGATGGTTGGCCGAATCTGCAAAATAATTGTACTTCTACGTAGAGGAAGTCGAGATCTTCGTTTAGACTCCAAGAACACGTGAATCGGTTGAGATTTGAACAAGTAATGAAGCTTCAAAGTGTGTTAATGGTGGTTTTTGTGAGTAGAGAGAGAAGTGAACGGGAAAGGTGTTAGGAGAGAGAAAGTTTGGTGTGAAAATGAAAGAAGTGCTCTTGTTCAAAGCTTTTATACACCGGGGTGGTCCGGGTTCGTTTCGGTAGCTCGGTTTACGGTTTCGTCGCGTATCCGGCACTTTACGCGTATAAATCATAGTTTAAATAAAATAGTTTATTTTTAATAAATTAGATGTTTATTTACTTCTAAAAATTATTTTAATTATCGTGGTATTAATTTATGCGTCGAATTTAATATTTTTACGCGTTTAATAAATTTTCGCGTTTCGTTAAATTTATTCGCGATATAATGAAATAATTAAATTTAAATTATTTTATGATGAGTTTCAAAATTGTAAAATAAGAAATATAATATTTCTTTGAAATTATGATCGTTCGTATCGTTATTCGTTTTCGTTATCGTTTCATCAGATCGCGTCACCATCGCGCGTATTCGTTCGAATCGTCATTCCAACGAACACGTCGACGGTTTGGCTTTCTGATTCTTGTTATCTACTGTTAAGTCATTATTTCAGAACGTTAAACCACCAGAATCATTCGTACAGATCGTCACCTATACGAATAACTCGTCGGTTTAGCATTCCGCAACAATAACCGCTTTAGTTTCGTTTTGTTAAACCTCACATACGTTTATACAACTAATATCACATCATGTATTCGTGTTTCAACACTGTGTTGTCTGACATGTTTTCTGACTGTTAAACCCTAAGGTTTTAGTCAGATTCAGACAATCGTTTAATAGTTTCATGCTAATCAATATGTATAAATAGTCTAAACATAGTTTAACGAAATGTGTACCTGAATCACTGTACATGTTTACTGTTACGATCACTGTTCCGGCACGCGTCCGGCACTGATGTTACAACTTTGGCAAAAAATAACCAGTTGCACAATTCATTAACAGCACAATTAAACGGGCAGAAGCATAAACAGATTGAACGGCAGTCAAAGTTATTTTCATTTAAACGTCAGATTGAACATTGAACGTAGTTAGAAATGAAATTGTACCATATATTATGTATACATGTACGCCACCGATCGATCAACCGAAGCACCATCCCATTCGTTCTTTTGATTGAAACGATACGAAGAGAGCAGTGAAGCCTAATTTCATCTCACAAACCCTAAACCCTAACGTTGCTGGATGTGTTCTTCGCGAAGCGACAACATCCGATGTCGCCTTAACTTTGGTCCGATTAGAACCTCCGACATCAACACCGACAGATGGATGATAAGAAGGCATGCCGGGACCGATTGCGCCATCGTCGTCACGTTATAAGTTTTGGCCACGGATTGAGGTTTTTTCGTACAAGTTGGAGGCGAGTCGATGTTTTCCCGGAATCCCGCCGTTGATCTTATTGGAGAGGAGGGACCGGAAAAAGATTTCGAGATTAGACATGGCGACGATGCAGGTGGAGATTACAAGAAGGCGTTGAAAGGTTTAGGTAAAAAGGAGATTGTTAGGTGTGGCTGTCTGGAAGCTTGTAGAAAGAGATATCACAACAACAATAGTATAATAATAATAGTAGTAGTAGTAGTTTTACTTTTAATATTAAAATTAATAATAATAATAATAATAATAATAATAATATTTATTATTATTATTGTTAAATGTTAGTAATATTTATAGTTACAATTATATATAGAAACAATTCTAATCGCAATTGGTAAATTTAGTTAAATATGTTTAATTTTTTTTGTATAGTGTTTTTTAATGTATTTGGTTAACTTGAGTTAATTGTTCAAATACTTATACATTTAGGTGCACAACGCACAAACCGGATAACCGGTTGAAAGCTGTTGTTGGAATAACCGAACCTGTTAAAAGGGCAAAAGCTGAAATAATGTTTTTTTTTTCAAAAAACGTTTAGGTTAACAACCGGTTTTTGATGTTTTAAACCAAAAGCGAGCTTCTGTTCGAGGCCGATTAAATGGTTAATCGTCAGATATAAGATTTTTTTGTTTTAGCATGTCTGTTTTAACCGGGTTGAAAAAACATTTAATAAATGTGGTGATCTTAATACACATCAAACCGTTAATGAAAAAACCGCCCGTTTTTTCAATAACAGAAACACGCTTCAAATAACTGCTTTCACACGTAACTGGTATCGGTTCGGTTAACCTTTTTTTTTCAACATCTTTACTTAAACATGTATGCAATTTACAGATTAAAATAATTTGTATCTTGTATATTTTTTATATATTACATTAATTGTTCATTACCTTATGTAATATAAATGTTTTAAATCATTATTATAAAATAGTAACACATACCTGAAGTCAATTAAACAAAAACAATAACATACATCATATAAGAAAGTAATACATAAAACCAACTTAAAAGATCTATGCATCAAGGCAATTATAAGAAAAATGAAATAAACACTTATGATAATAAAATTAAGGCATAAGAATCAATGAACATTGTATACATGACAAAATCGTACAAACCCTACTATATAACATAAGCAAGGACCTAATATTGAGTAACAATGTAATATGTATATGTGAGTTTAAGTAAGTGTAATAGGTTGAAAAGCATAATGTGTGTTATACATGTGGTTTACTTAATCTGCTGCATTATTTATTAATGCTATGTGTGAAAAAACCATGGTGTCCCATGGATCATGTTTGAATCTGCCTATTTAATAAAGTTAGTAGCTTTAATGTCACTTTAAGGCATATATACGAGTGGAGTTATTTCAATGGATGCCATTGATAACATCAATCCAATCTCAAATGAAACTGAAGACGAAATACCTCAACTGCATAGACATCGAGGCCGCCCTAGATTAGCAGACAGACGTGTTGTTCCAACACCTTCAACAATTGTAAATTCAGAACTATCAGCATCTACGACAAAATCAGATAGCGAGCATGAAAATGATACTCATCGACGGCGAGGTCGTCCTCGATTATTTGACAAACATGTTGTTTTTAACAGTCCTGATGTACGTAGTCAGAGAATTCGTATTGGTACGCGTATTATATTACACATAGAGATCCAAAATTCGTCACTCGCCACATAACGTTATACTATGTTCTCAACTCATTGTTTGTCTTTGTATAATTAATAAAGGTGATCGAGAACACATCAACTACGTTACGCTAGCAAATTCTACTTTATTAAGGGCTCCAAGAAATACTTCTTCTGTAAATTCACATGCATCAACATCTAACATACAAATGGACCGTGAGCCTGAAAATGAGACCACTCAGCTACATAGTCGTCGAGGTCGGCCGCGATTACAAGATAGACAAGTTGGTTTTAACAATCCTAATATTAGTACTCAGAGGATTCATATTGGTAAGTGTATTTCACTATGCATATGTTCTCATGATTCGATAGTTAGCATATACCAATAAACACTTTTTCTCACATTATTCTTTCGTCTTATACGTTTGTTAAAGGGGATAGATATCATGTACACAGTGTAACATCAACTTCATCTATGTCATGTGTTCCAAGAACTTCCACAACTATAAATTCACGTGCATCAACATCTTCAATGCAACCCACTACTGAATATGCTACAACTTTTTCCCGAAACGAAGGCACACGTCGTAATGAGCACTCTCCTACATATTAAATTTGGATTTTATATTTTTTCTCATTTACCATTCTTTATTTACAATTAAACATTATTAATCAGGCAATATGCCCACGTATTGGGATTGTGGAGATGCGACCCATGTATGCAGTTATTGCGAGGCAATGTTATGGTATGGCGAACGAACTATCAAAAGTTCATCCCCTCGTGTTCCTAGGTTCTCTTTGTGTTGTTCAGAGGGAAAGGTCAGCATAGCTTTCCTTCAAAACCCTCCACAACCATTGCGTAAACTTTTAGACTACAATGGTGAGCAACGATCAAGGCTATTTAAAGAAAGTATCAAGGTTCTGAACGCAATGTTTGCTTTCACGTCAACCGGTGGGAAAATATGTAGAGATACAAATGATGGTCGGGGGCCTTATGTGTTTCGTTTGAATGGACACAACCATCATAGGATTGGTACTTTGTTGCCAACACACGCTGATGTTCGTCCGAGATATGCCCAATTATACATTTATGACACAGATAATGAGATTGATAATCGTTTTTTTGCGTTACGAAATTGTGTTTCTGCCACCTCTGATAGGCAAGTACTTCGATCATTGGTGCGTGACTTACTCCATATGCTTGACGAGAATAATGCATTAGTTAAGGCGTTTAGGATGGCCAAGGAAAGATTTAGTGATTCATCAATGCAACCTGTTACACTTCGTTTAATTGGCACACGGAATCCAAATCAACGCCAATTCAATTTACCTACTGCTTTAGAGGTAGCTGCATTGATACCAGGTGATGGAAATCCCACTGATTGTCGTGATGTCCTTATCGAAGAATGTGGTACTGGAAATGTAAAGCGTATTTCTGAACTACACCCAAGCTTTATGGCATTGCAATATCCATTACTTTTCCCGTACGGTGAAGATGGGTATCACATTAATATTCCTTTATGTAATGTTGGTCCCACGAGTTCGAGGAAAAACATATCATTAAAGGAATACTACTGCTACCGATTGCACTTAAGGCAACATGAAGCAAGAACACTGCATAAGGCTGGTCGTTTGTTTCAAACATACGTGGTTGATGCTTACACGGCTGTTCTTGATCATGATCTAGATTGGTATAAGAGAAACCAAAATACGATTCGTTCTGAATTGTATAGTGGATTGCATGATCGTATGTTTGATGGTGATTCGAGTTGTGCTAATGTCGGCAGACGCATTATTTTACCAGCAACATTCACGGGTGGACCACGTTATATGATACAACAATATCAGGATGCAATGGCAATTTGTCGTTGGGCTGGAACTCCAGATCTTTTCATTACCATGACATGTAATCCCAAATGGCCTGAAATTGTACGCCATGTGCAACAAAATACGCCTGGTGAAGCTGTAGCTAACAGACCAGACATTGTCGCGCGTGTTTTTAAAATAAAACTCGATGAGCTCATGAAAGACATAAGGAAAAATAATCATTTTGGTTGAACAAAAGCAGGTATGTTGGTTATTTTTTTTATGTGAACCTTAACATTACTTGTATTTGAAATTTAAATTAACTTTGTTTTGTTGTATAGTTATTTACACGATCGAGTTTCAAAAACGTGGACTGCCACATTGTCATGCTTTATTGTTTCTAGACCCTGAGGATAAGATATCTACACCCGCAAATATTGACAAGTTCATATCTGTGGAATTGCCATCTGAATTGACCGATTCATGCGGTTTTGTTGCTGTTCGTACACATATGATGCATGGACCATGTGGTCAACTAAACCTTTCAAGTACTTGCATGAACAATGGTCGTTGTCAGAAAATGTATCCAAAGAAGTATTGCAATGAGACCTTTATTAGGAATGATGGTTGGCCTCAGTACCGAAGGTCTAACGATGGAAGAAATGTGACGATTGGTTCCAACGCTATAAAACTTGACAATCAATTTGTTGTTCCTCATAACCTTTGTTTGCTTGTAAAATATTCATGTCATATGAATGTTGAATGGTGCAATCAAGGAATGTTAGTTAAGTATCTTTTTAGTTATCTTAACAAAGGACATGATCGTGCAACTGTAGTGTTGGAGGGCGAAGGCAATAGAACATCATTTGCTTCATTAATGCGACATGAAAACGAAATTGAGCAATTTCTTAACTGTCGTTACATTTCGGCGTCAGAAGCATGCTGGAAATTATTTGGGTTTGATATGAGTTATCGTTCAGTTGCTGTTGAAAGATTGCCATTCCATGAAGAAGGATCTAACAGAGTCTACTTTCGTGATGATGACGAAGTTGAGGTGGTTGCACAACGAATTACATCGTCGATGTCAAAGTTTACCGAGTGGTTCACAGCCAACCAGCTTTATCCTGAAGGTCGAACTTTAACGTATTCAGATTTTCCTACTAGATTTACATGGCATGCACAGGATAAGGCTTGGAGGCCTCGGAAAAACGGGTTCAACATAGGCCGAATTTATTATGTGAACCCGTCAATGGGTGAGAAGTATTACTTACGCATGTTACTTAATGTCGTGCGTGGACCATTGAGTTTCAGGGACATTCGTACAGTTGACGGTGTAGAACATCCAACTTATATGTCGGCTTGCAAAGCACTAAATCTATTAGGGGATGATGTGGAATGGGTTGAGTCTATACGTGACGCTTCTCAGTGGCAGCTAGGGAACCAACTTCGTGATTTGTTTGTGACAATATTGTTATTTTGCACGATTAGTGATTATTCAAAGTTATTTCAAGATTGCTATCCGTATCTTTTAGAAGATGTTGCTTACAATCAACGAAGATTGCTACAAAATGAAGATATAGTTTTCACTGATGCTGAGTTGTTAAACTACACATTGATTGAGTTAGAAAAAATATTGGGCAACAATAACAGATCGCTGTCTGATTTTCCAAGTCTACCTCAAATCGACCAACAACTGATTAGTCGCAGATTAAAAAGGTTGATTGTAGCAGAGCGTGTATATAATGTTCAAGAAGAAAGAGCACGCTTCATTGAGCTACATGGTGGTTTGAATCATGGTCAGAGGGAAGTATTCGATGCAATAATGAGTTCCGTTGATTCCAACAATGGAGTTGTTTTTTTTGTTTTTGGAAGTGGAGGTACTGGAAAAACATATCTATGGAGAACACTAATTGCTTGCATTCGGTCTCGCGGAAAGATTATTTTGTCTGTTGCCTCATCTGGAATTGCTTCTTTATTATTACCCGGTGGTCGAATAGCGCATTCAAGATTTCGGATTCCTATAGACCCTGATAAAGACTCGTGTTGCTCGATTGATGTTGGTTCAGACCTTGCAGAGTTGATAAATGCATCTGAACTTATCATTTGGGATGAAGCACCTTTACAACATCGTTATGCCTTTGAAGCTGTAGATCAAACATTCAGAGACATACGTCGTGGTATTATAGATAATGCTGAGCATCGTGTTTTTGGGGGGAAAGGTGGTAGTTCTTGGAGGCGACTTTCGACAGATTCTTCCAGTCATTACTAATGGGTCAAGAGGTGATATTGTTTCTTCTGTTGTCAATAGGTCATCAACCATATGGAACACATGCAAAGTTTATTCATTGACGACCAATATGAGGTTGCATGATCCTATTGTAGGTGTATCTGATCGTATTCAAATGCAAGAATTCAACAAGTGGATTTTAGACATGGGTTCTGGACGCCTGCCTGCAACTGCATTGACAGGGGAAGATGAAGCGACGTGGATAAAAATACCGGATGATCTTTTAATTCCAATTGATGAGGATCCAATTGCGTCAGTCATATCTTGCACGTTCCCTGATTTTGGTAACAAATTCAGTGACATTGATTTTCTAAATGAGCGATGCATTCTCTGCCCGACAAATGATGATGTTGATAGTATTAACCTACGTGTTCTTGAGAACATGCCTGGAGATATGCATGAGTTGTTAAGTGCTGATGATATATGCTCAAGTACTAATAATTTAGAGGAAATGCGAACGATGTATTCCTGCGAATTTCTGAACACCTTACGATTTTCTGGGATTCCGAATCATGTGTTACATTTAAAGATAGGAACCCCAATCATGTTGCTGCGTAACATTAACTTGCAACGTGGGTTATGCAATGGCACTCGATTGGTTGTTAGTCAAATCAGTCGTAGAGTTATTGAGGCGGTAATAATTACAGGTACGCACGCTGGGTGTAAAACATTCATTGGACGAATTGATATGACTCCAACCACAACTAGCTGGCCTTTTCAATTTAAAAGAAGACAATTTCCTATTAAGGTTTGCTTTGCAATGACTATCAACAAAAGTCAGGGTCAGACTTTCAATTACGTGTGTGCGTACCTGAAGGAGCCGGTATTTACTTATGGTCAACTGTATGTCGTTGCGTCTCGTGTCACTTCACGTGCTGGACTACGGTTCTATATCGACAATTGTGGCAAGTGTGACAACAATCAAACAAAGAATGTCGTATACAGAGAAGTTTTTTATAATCTACCATTGCTAGATATAACTGATTCTATGTGATGAACTTATATTTTGTTATGATATATGTACTCCATTTTTTTGTGTTTTTTTTTAAGTTGAAGTTTATTATTGATAATCGAAGTTTTAATGTTTATTGGATTATGTATTTACGTCTTTTAACAACTAATAAATGTCTACATAAAACATTCTACTTGTATATAGTGTATCATGTTAAATTGTATAAGTTATTAAATGTTTAATTATGTAACAAACAATGACTTTTGTTACATTTCATATTAGTTTTTAGATTTATGCTTTATTGTAAAAACATATTAAAATGCTTCGTTGTAGTTACAAATAATGCATTGCCTTCACATATCGGATCTACGCCCGAACATTACCGACAAATGGCAAGTGAATGCCATGGTGTCACGCACATGGACATCCTACAATCCAAACACAAATCGTGTTATCTCTGCCGACATAATTCTCTCAGACGAACGTGTAAGAATAAATTATCTATACTTTTTTATCCATTTTATTAATGTTATAATTATTTAACATTGTGCATATATTTTATTTTAGGGTTCTGCAATTCATGCAAAGGTTCCAGGTAACTTAATTCATTTTTTCAACAACGCCTATGAAGAAGGCAAAGTGTACATGATTCATAGGTTTGCTGTTCATCCCTACGACACGTTGTATCGACCATTGCGTCGTGAGACGTATGTGTTGTTTACACGTGAGACAACAATTGTTGCTTCATCGATGGAGGCGTCGTTGTTTCCACGACATGTTTTTGACTTTGCGCCGTTCAATTGTTTGCGTGCTCGCATGCATGAAGATACGTATCTGACAGGTTGTGTGTGCTTATTCACATTTCGATCATTTACATTGCCTATATAACTTAAAAATGCATGCAGATGCAATTGGTATCCTTCGTGTTTGGGGTCCTATTGTTGATAAGTCGCGATTAGGCCAATCATGCAATCGAGAGGTGCGAAACATGGTAATATCTAATGAAAGGTATGGCTTATAAATCACTTTATGGTTATTTACTTTGTACTTTATATTTTATGCATATGTTGTTATGACATTATATAAATATGTGAAGTGGATTGGAAGTTAGTGTTTCTCTATGGGGCAAGCTAGCACGTCAGCAAACTGATGATGACGTACGAGCTTATGGTGATGGTAACGTTGTTGTAATTTTGACATCATGCAAGGTTCAGCTTTTTAAAGGTATGCATATTTAAAAAAAATACGTGTTTTAATAATTTTTTTAATTTTGCAATTAATTGCATTGATTACCTACTTTGATAGGTGAACCTTGTTTGACGAGCACTGTTTCCTCGCAACTCTATTTTAATCTCGCAATTCCTATCATCGAGACCTATAAAAGCATGTACGTTCGTTAGTATATGTATATCTTGCTAAATTAGATTGCCTATACCAATTATTTAATATTGATTTTACTAATCTCATATATAGCAAAGCCCCGCCAGTCGTTTTCAAATCACATGAACACCAGAGTGAAGATTTGCGTGTAACTAAAATAGCCGAGTTGTTCAGCTACTTACAAGAAGGTGTTATTGAGGTAATGTACGTTAATTACGTATGAGTATGCTTAGGTGGATGTCATTTTGTTAATGTTTAAATTATAATTTATGGCAGGGAACAATGTACATTATTGATGCAACTATCGTCGATGTTGATTTAGTTAACGATTGGAAGTATGTCAAGTGCAGCAGATGTCGTAAGAAGACAACGTTGAACGGTGACCGCTACTTTTGTGCAAGTTGTGACATAGTAGTTGTCAATCCCAGTCAAGCGTATGTATTTACTTCATAATATCATAGTTTTTATATGTCGTATTTATTATGCAATTAATACAGGTACAAGTTGGTAATTCGTGTTGTCGACAAAGGTGAAGAATTGAGCTGTGTTCTGTTTGATGAAGCTGCGTTTTCTCTTCTAGGGATTACTGCAGATGAGTTGCTTACGAGGAGTTTCTCTGAGGTTAGTTTCCATTTATGGACATACATGTATGCATACATATGACAAATCCTAAAAGAGACACACCCACCCACACACGTTTATGTATTCCCTTTTTAAAAGCTTAGTTGTCTTTTTTAGTGTTTGTCAAATAGTGCATTTGTATAAATATGGGATTATTATTTATCATAACAATTTCTCATGTTTTGTAAAGGGTGCTGATGATCCATACTGGATTCATGATTTTTTTTTTGATACTTTGCTTGCTCAAAGAGTTATTCTTAAGATTAAGATTGATAGATACAATTTGGCTCCCAATTACGTTCGCCGCTTTACTGTTTCAAAGTACATTGGTAATGATGTCAAATTGCTAAATAAAGACAAGCCAATGTCAACGGCATGCACAAGTCAAGCTCTTACAAGTAATTATGTTAGTGACGGGGATGTAGATGATACAATTGATGATTATCCACCGATTACTGACGATGAATGGGCTATGTCAGATGAATCTATGTGGGGTCCTCGTATTACACCATTATCGGAGGTAATTATTAACCATTTAACATGTTACAACATGTTTGTAATTATATTTTTTTATAACCATATGTTATCATTTTTCTTTGAAATTTAGTTGACGGTTACGAATGACGAGCATGATGTTTCGTCCCAAGGTGCATCTGGGAATATTGATGTTGACACGGCTACTCCTTCATCATCATCTGTTGGCAAGGCGAAAGTTGAAGAACATGTCTCACCTTATAAATTGAGGCCAAAGAGAACTATTAAAAAACCAAAAAAATTGAAGGATTGACTATGTTGTGATATACTATTTAATAATTTGGTTTCTTTAATTTGTTAATATTTTCTTACGTGATTGCAACATGTTTTATGATTTTGCCTTCAACTAACATTACTTATTTGATTTTTCTTTGATGTTTTTTAACTGAATTGTTTATCTTATTATTTGTATCTTAATTCATTAAACAATTATTATTTTTTAGAATGAATTTTATTAAATTTATACGATAATACCATTGTACCCGTCCACCGGACGGGTATAAAACTAGTTTAAGTTATTATAAGCTAATAACACACGTAATATTAATTTAAAGTAATCACATTATACTAATTCAAATAAATATAAGAATAATTATAAAAATACAACTAGTATTTTTTTATGATGACATCATTTTGTTGGACTATTTAACGTGTAAACGTTTTGTTGTTTTTTTTTTGTGAAAAAAATTTATGTTACTTAACGCGTTGCAAAACACAAGTAGGTTTCTACAGTATACAACACCACTTTGTTTGACTACACATACCTTTAACTCACCTATATTTCTATGGGAGAATTCCCAAAATGTCCGTTTGACCATGATTTTTTTCAAAAATGTCCATTTGTCTTTTTGTTTCTAAAACATGTCCATTGTATAAATTAGAAATAAGTGGATATTAGTGGAAAAAATTGGGTTAGATGGATATTTTGGGAATTGACTTTATTTCTATATATACTTAACATATTATCGACACAGTTTGCGTATCTAAATTCGTAAACACGTCGCTTCTCATGTCAAAGAGTTTTCATTTTCTTTTTCCCCTTGCTAATAACTTTTTAAAGAACATCTTAAAGTGTAACCTAAAGACAATAATCCTTTTTATCAACTTGTGACCTACAGGGCCACTATTGTTTTTTTTTTAATCTTTTCCCGTGACTATTTTTATAGTTTTCTATTAAATTATTATTTTTTAATGTCTTATTTTGTAGCATACTATAAATAATATATAATAATGTTTCTTTATATATTTCAATCTTCATAAAAATTATATTACAAGTTTTGTTGTTTCATTTAATTATGTCACCAATGTTGTACTATCTCACCAATGTTGATTAATTTTTTTTAAACGGCGAAGATTTCAATCGTGTGAACCCACTGTTTTCAGACCATGTCACCAAAGTCTAGTTACCTGGACCTCCCATGAGCCATCACAACCATCCCAGGAGGAAACCACACTGGGAAAACCCCCTGACCCCCTGACCCCCTCAGACCCCTTTTTCGCTGTGAAAAGAATTTAAACCAAAAACCTTCCATTTAGAAGAATATTGAGATACCATTGAGACAATAACTCGACAGACAAATAAATCCTAAAATATTGGAAAGTATCTCCGAAAAAAACTGTTATTATCCCTATCAAAGAGATCAAATTCATTATGTGGGGCTCGTAAGCATAAAAGTACTGTACGGTACCAATGTTGATTAATTGAACGTAAAAAAAAAGAGTGAAATTTATTTAAACACATGTTTTTTTAAAAACATACACATGTGGACAAATAACAATTCGATAAAGTAATCAAATATGAAATATCATCTTCATCTCATATCAACCATTCACTTCCTGTCATCACCCATGGAGACCTGGTTCATCATCGTCGTCTCAGTCTGCATCGCGGCCCTAATCAGACCGCTTCTCCTCAACCGGAGCCACCGGAACACCAAAACCCTACCACCAGGACCATCCCGTCTCGCCTCCACCCTACTCTTACTCACCAATTCCCTCCCTGACCTTGAACCCGTCCTCAAATCCCTCAAATCCAAATACGGACCACTCATCACTCTCTCCATCGGTTCCCGTCGTTCAATCTTCGTCGGAACCCATTCTCTTGCCCACCGAATCCTCATCCAAAACGGCGCCGTCTTCGCCGACCGCCCTAAAACCTTACCGGTCCGCAACATATCCTCCTCTGCATACGGTCCGACGTGGCGCCTCCTCCGCCGGAATCTCGCCGCTGAGGTCCTCCACCCTTCCCGCGTGAAATCCTACTCATGGGCCCGCAAGTGGGTCCTACAGATTTTAATCAAGCGATTACAGAATCAGGAGACAGACGGAATCAAGGTGATTGATCACTTTCATCACGCGATGTTTTGTTTGCTGGTGGTGATGTGTTTCGGAGAGAAGCTTGATGATGATCGGATTAATGAGATCGCTAGCGTGCAGCGGCGGTTGCTGATTTTAATCGGGTCGGGTCGGTTTAACATACTGGGGTTGTTTCCTAGATTGGGAAGATTGTTGTTTATAACCAGATGGAAAGAGCTGTTGCAATTGAGAAACGATCAAGAACAAACGTTGATCCCTCTGATCAAATCACGTATCGAATCGATCAAATCCGGTTCACAGAATGAGGGATTTGTGGCTTATGTTGACACATTGGTGAATCTTGAGCTTCCTGAGGAAGATGATGGTAAAGAAAATGGTGGGAAGTTGACTTATAAAGAGATGGTGAGTATGTGTGGTGAGTTTCTCAATGCCGGGACCGACACCACCTCGACTGCCTTACAATGGATCATGGCTAATCTGGTCAAGAATCCTCACATACAAAGGAAGCTGTACGATGAAATCGTGGCGGTTGTCGGACCACCGGTCCCACAGGTGGAGCCCGAATTGGTTATAGGCGAAGATGACGTGCAGAAAATGCCATACCTGAAAGCTGTGGTCTTGGAGGGGCTGAGGAGGCACCCACCGGGGCATTTTGTGTTGCCTCATAGGGTCATGAAGGAGGTTGAGGTAGATGGTTACACGGTTCCAGAGGGTGCAACCATTAATTTCTTGGTGGGTGTGATGGGTCTGGACCCGGAGGTATGGGATGAGCCCATGGAGTTCAAACCAGAGCGGTTCTTGGCGAATGATGGTGTGTTTGATATAACCGGAAGCAAAGGGATAAAGATGATGCCTTTTGGTGCTGGAAGAAGAATATGCCCTGGTTCTGATTTGGCTCTGCTTCATTTGGAGTATTTTGTTGCGAATTTGATTTGGTATTTTGATTGGAGTGTTCCTGATGGTTATCATGTTGATCTTTCTGAGAAGGTTGAGTTCACTGTGGTCATGAAGCATCCTTTGAGGGCACTAGTTTCTTCAAGGGTTTAGTAGATAACCGGTTGAGTTGATGTATCCATCATTGTATAAAAATAAGATCACTTGATTCATGGTTTGAAGTAGTATTATCTAAATGCATCTATTTGGTTTCGAGTATTTCATTCTTTTTGGTGTATAAGTTATACTCGTGAAGGTAATTTTGTGTGACATGAGTAAAAACAAAGCTTGTTAAAAGACACGGGTTGGGTGAGGTAGGGTAACATTAGGAACAGCTTTGGTCGGGATGAGAGTTTTAAGCAAAATCTGTTTAGGTTTAATTGGACTGTTTAAAAAAAAAATTCAATTTGGTTTACGTTAAAATGTTCTGTAACTAAACAAGTTGTTAATTAGGTAATTTTTAGTGATTTTATCATCAAATATGTTATTAATTATTTTTAAACGTTTCAATGTATAGTTTTTATGTAATCTATCTTGATCTGTATTGTGTTAAATTGTTAGTTATTTTAACTCATTTTATATTATAATGTTAGTCACTTTAATCCAATATACAATACAATGATTGTTTATCCAAATTCTTTTGATTTGCATGAAGATTGCCAAATCTAGTAAAAGCATGAATGCTACATGAGTTGGTTTTAAGAAGAGAAACAAAAGATGGAAAAAGAAAACTAAAAAAATATTTATGTTTTTGATTTTTTAATAAAATAAAGTGAAAAGAAATGCTCCTAACTTTCCTTTCAAAATGAAAGGAAGTCAAAAGAAAGAAAACAAAGAAACTTGTAAAGCTTTATCATTAATTTTTTATATTATACTGACTTATAATAAAACCTAACGAGAGTTTGATAATAAATAAAACAATTTTAGCTATAAATAAATAAATAAAAAATAAACCACGGTTAAGAAACAGCTGTAAATCATGTCGTCAATGGAATCAGATAAAGATGACGACAACATTTTGGTAAAAAAATATGTTTGATAGTTCATTTTTGGTTGAATACAGTGAATTACACGTAAGATGAATTTTTTATTAGTATGCATACTTTCCTAAATCATGGCGTGGAATGTTTCTACTCTTACACTACACTTAATATTTCACCCTTGTGTGGATTTGAACTCAAGATCTTATTTCTAAGAAGCAATGTTTCTATCAAGTGAGCTAGTTCCACATTAAGTAAAATATAAATAGGAATAAATATATGTTTCATGTAAAAGTTTAGGTCAACATGATGTAATTAATAGAAAGGCTTAAATAAGAAACTATTTTTGATTAAAAAAAATAATAATTAATTACAGTTTAACATAACATTTGACATGGTAGATACATGATAAATGAAAGATGAGACACTTTAAAAATATAAGTATTTTTTAAAAAAGTAATTTATCAAAATAAGTTTACATATGTTTATGTATACTTACGGTCTTTAATTTTGATAGACCTGTCGTAATATTTTTGAAAGAATGTTGCCTGGTGTCAAATTTTTGAAAACTTATCAGTGGGATTCAATTTTATATCTTATGGATTTCATTATCACATAGGGATGTTTAATTAAGGATCCTTTATATTCATATGTTTAAAGAGTATAAAAGTAATATTTTGCTCTAAAAAGAAATTAGTTTTATATCACTTAAATCATATGGTTATAAATTGTTTTTCTTATTTTTTTTAGTCCTTTATGTTTAATGATATTTTCAAATTGAATCATTTAACTTTAATAATTATAGAAATTAGACATTATTTTCTGGTTTTGCTTAACAATTAGGTTTTAATAGAAAAACAATTGAAGTTTTTTAAAACTTTAAATATATAATATGTTAGGAGATGGTTCTCAAGAACACTTTGATTTGGTAGAAAAGTAACCACAATTATTACTAATTAAACTTATTTTTTTATTTTTTTATTTCTTTATATTATAAGGTAAAAAATGTTAAAAAAAAACACTAAAAGAAAATATTAACTTCATATTGTTACATATATATAACTTGTACGTAATATACACGAGTTACATATATGTAATTTTATGAATTATATTAGAAAATTTTTTCGTTACATATATGTAACGTGCTATATAAATATATCTTTACCAAAAATTTTTATAACATTTCTAACCTTATAATAAAAAATTATAGGAAAAAATATTAACTCATAAATTTTAACTCTCATATTACTTTTTTTGGTTTTCTTAATTTATGGCATAATATAAACAAAAATAAGCAAACCGTAACATCACTTATTTATATTAGAGTACATATTAATAGTAGGAGGGTGAACAAATTTTAATGGTTAACTGAAATCAACAGTTTACTGAACAAAATGTAACGATAATGGGGGTTAATTGATGGTTATGGTTAGCATTATTTGATTATCAATAATTCACTTGTGGTTATAGAACTTATATTTAAGGGCGACTTATAATCGTACGGTAGCCATACAGGATTGATACAATCCTAAACAAATCTTTTTCATATAAGTTTCTCATGATGTTGCAGATAAAATTTGATTGTTATTCATCAGATGACAATGGTTCGCGAATGCATCCAACTATTTAAATCAAGAAAAGTTCAATCTTTAAGGCAGATCAATTAATGTTGTGAAAACTTGATTTCAAGGGTGTCAAAGCCCGGAACCACCCAATTTTTCCTGAGTCAAGCGATTTACATCTCTCATGTTGGCCGTGGGACCGGTCGGTGAGGGGACGCATAATGGTGACGTTCACTTTTTTTTTTTGATTTAGAGGGTGGGGTTTAATTGGTAATTGGTAAACCATCAAAGTTAAACACGTTAATTGTTTCCTTTGAAATTAAAGGTTCAAGCTGTGCTAGGGACAGATTAAAATACACAAATTGCAATTAAAAAAAATAAACTTGAGATTGAATTTGAAAATCACCTAAATGGTGTAACTAAAACATGTTGGGGAACAAGGTTACTTTAGGGGAACTCAAAAAAAAATCCGAAAAAAAAAATCCAAAAGTCAAATCATATGCAAAACCCGAAAATCTGGATCATATACAAGTTTAATATTGCTTATGCGGGTCGAATAATCAAATTAAACCCGAATAAAACATATATATTTGGGTTATTTGAATGTAAAAAACATGTATATTCGGGTTATTTGGATTAATTCGGAATATCATATTTTTTATTAAGGTTGGGTCGGGTTTTGGATACTGTCTTAAAATTTTCAAATTCGAAATACTGATCCGAATAAACCGTTAACTGACTTAACAAATATCCATAGTTCGTTTCAATTATATATAGAATAATTACTATATATATAAACTAACCATGAAATATATTAATTAAAGAAACTTTTTCTTTTTTCTGACTAATTCACATGTTCTCCAATACAATCTTTAAATCTATATATTGTCTAATTTAAAACTTTAACTATTTATTATAGACAAACTTTTTACATATCGCTTTCGCCACGACCAAGTATTCACTATGACGTTCATATTTATCATTTTCTTTTTCTAATGCCGTTTTGTCAATTTGTCATAGAAGTAAAATTTAATATTATTGTTATTGTTGTTTTTCTTATCCGTTAAAGTTGAATAATTTAGCTCTTTTTATCAAATGATTCAGCTCCTGCTAAAGAGATAAGTGTAACCGAGCTCACATCATCTAAGATGAAACTTTCAACCTGAAAAACTGTCTGGTTTAACCTAGATCATTTTGCTTTAAGTGAAGCTTAAATTGAATATCTCTTGTTAGAGAAATCATTACATACCATTAAACTTGTATATATATTTTCAAACCTCTTTTTGTTCAAAATGTCAACTCGGCATCCAAACACCTTTTAAGCCCAACGGTTAAGGCTTGAATTATTTCTTAGTCAAAACGTACTAGTCTTTATTTTAATTTTAATAATAAATTGCTTACATTATCATCAATAGTTATTATATTCTTAAATTGAGTACCAAAATTAAAATATTCCTTTTAATATTAAGCAAACCTTGACAAATTCGTTGAGATAATAACAATATAAATACATCCATCAATCAAACACAATGACCAATGTTATAAAATTAGAGTCGTGTTCTTCATCTTATTTTTACAATATAGTATATAATTAAAAAACAAGTGAAAGAAATAGATTCCTTTTTGCATTGGTCACCTAAACTTTTTAAAATTTTTTTAACTTCAATCAATCTAATAGGTACGACTGTATGAGACATCGTAGGATGAGATCTTGCGTACAGGAAAATAAACGAAGGAGAAAAAATAATCATTAGTCCAAATGTTAGCAATTAATTCTTGCCATTTTTTGCTAGAAATCATGAATTAGAAACCAATATTTGTGCAACCGTCTTTTTATTTTGCCTACGAATT
This sequence comes from Mikania micrantha, assembly GCA_009363875.1. NCBI lineage: Eukaryota > Viridiplantae > Streptophyta > Magnoliopsida > Asterales > Asteraceae > Mikania > Mikania micrantha. The sequence goes on from CM018689.1 coordinate 54,823,342, forward strand.
AGAAAAATACTAAAAATGAATAGTGGTTTTAGTTTATTATAGACTAAGAAAGGGATAATGATGTTTTGATAATTTAGAGCTCTACACTTGAATTTTTTTTTAACTTTGATAAGTATTAACATATATGAGTATATTAAATTTGAAAATTTTGTTTAAAGATTTGGGTTTTTGTTTTAATTTAAGTGATTGGTTGGCGGTAAAAAATATTTTGCCATTAATTTTTTCTATTATATTTGTAATATATTTGTGAGAATTTTGTATGACTTTATGTTTTTATAAAAAATTTGTATAGAATTCTTTATGAGAAATTTAATTTTGTTATGTAACTTATTTTTCTGCCAATGATATATACTAAATGTTCTCGAGAGTTAGCTGTGAGCGCAACGCGCGAAAGAATAAACCTAGTTTTTATAACGTATGGTAATTTTTCTGGCTATTTAATATTTTTTTTAGGAAAAAAAAACCACTTAATTGGTTTTTCCACAATGAAGGCATGGTACATCGCCATCTTATCGGTCTGCATCGCAGCCGTCGGATCCATACTCTTCCGCCGGAGCTCCGGCAAGAAGCCACTCCCAGGGCCACCGTTCCTTTACTCCATCTTCCTAATGCTAACCAACTCCCCCCTAAACGTCGAGCCCATTCTCGTAAATCTCAAAGCCAGGTACGGACCAATCTTCACCCTCTCCTTCGGCCTTCGAACCAACATCTTCATCGGCAACCATTCTCTAGCCCACAAAGTCCTCGTTCAGAACGGTGCAGTATTCTCCGACCGCCTTGAATCAGTCGTCGCATGCAACATCTCCACGTCCCACTACGGCCCTACATGGCGGACCCTCCGCCGGAATCTTTCATCCGAGATCATGCAACCCGCTCGCATCAAATCATACTCGTGGGTCCGGAAGTGGGTCCTTCGAATCTTGATTGATCGGATTCAAAAACAGCAAGATATTGGCGGGAAAGACGGGATTGCGGTGGTTGATCATTTCCAGTACGCTATGTTTAGTCTTTTGGTGGTTATGTGCTTCGGGGAGAAATATGATGACACTAAAATCAACGAGATTGCTAAAGTACAACATGATTTGCTGTTAAAATACGCCACCGGAAGATTTTCAGTGCTCAGCATATTCCCATATTTGGGGAAGATTCTGTTTAGAAACAGATGGAAGGAGCTTGAGATACTGTTAGGTGAGAGAGATAAAGTTATAATGCCACTCATCAAGTCTCGAATGAGATCGGTTAATCCTCAGAAGAAACCGATGATCGGGAACGAACAATTCGTGACCTATTTCGACACGTTGGTGAATCTTCAGCTTCCGAAAGAAGATGGTGATGATGGAAATGGTGGAAGGTTGACATCGAAGGAGATAGTGAGCTTGTGCAGTGAGTTTCTTAATGCCGGGACTGACACCACCTCGACCACTTTACAATGGATCATGGCTAATCTGGTGAAGCATCCTCACATTCAGAGCAAGCTGTATGATGAGATCGTGGCGGTGGTGGGGCTACCGTTTCCACCACCGCAAAAAGGGACAGGGCTCAAATCGGTTATAGGCGAAGATGACTTGCAGAGAATGCTGTACCTGAAAGCTGTGGTTTTGGAGGGGCTGAGGAGGCACCCACCGGGGCATTTTGTGTTGCCTCATAGGGTCATGAAGGAGGTTGAGGTGGATGGTTACATGGTTCCGGAGGGTGCATCCATCAATTTCATGGTGGGTGAGATGGGTCTGGACCCGGAGGTCTGGGATGAGCCCATGGAGTTCAAACCAGAGCGGTTCTTGGTGAATGATTGTGTGTTTGATATAACCGGAAGCAAAGGGATAAAGATGATGCCTTTTGGTGCTGGAAGAAGAATATGTCCTGGTTCTGATTTGGCTCTGCTTCACTTGGAGTATTTTGTTGCTAATTTGATTTGGTATTTTGATTGGAGTGTTCCTGATGGTTATCATGTTGATCTTGCTGAGAAGACAGAGTTTAGTATTGTTATGAAACATCCTTTAAGAGCATTAGTTTCTTCAAGAGTTGCAAAGTTAGACCACTTAGGTTAATATATGCAGGTGTATAATGTAACATAACTACTATCATACCCGCACTTCGTGACGGAAAACGGTCTTATAATGTTAATGAACCGCTTATGAAAAATCTTTTATTTTTTGGTTTGTTTTTTCATTAGAATATATCAATATGACGGGGAGCTCAGTCATTTATTGACAAGTTGATTTAATGTTGAGTTTTTTCTAGCTTTTTTTTTCAAAAGAATTTGAAGTATTACACATTAGCGCTTGTAGCACAACCCTGACGGCCAAATCTGGAGTAAGAGTAAGATAGTAGGGTATCGAATGGGTGAATCGTCATAAAATACCAAAATCTGGTATCCACGAGTAGAGGTGTACAAAAATACCGGACCGGTTTGAAAAACCAATTTGTAAACCGATTTACAGCATCCAAAAAACCGGTTTCACCCGAAACGGTTTGGGAACCGAACCGACCCCCCGGTTTGTAACAGGTTTGGGTATTTGACCGTTGGACCAGTTTAGGAACCGAACCGGTTTAGGAACCAGTTTCACAAACCGGTTTACAAACCGGTTTCAACAGCTCTTTTGCAAGTTACCGTTATATGATCGTTTTTTGACCGTTTGGGACGAGAGCGAGCTATTGCAAGAGGAGGTTGAGGCGGGTTTGTCGGAAGGAATAACCGACGAGGAAGAAGCTGCATATTATCAAGTTAGCTTGGAAGAAAATTAAACGTGAAGAAGACGCATGTATTTCATCATTATGTTTTACGATTTGGTTTATTGTAATCGTTGAAGACTTTAACTCTTTAAGTAATTTAATTTATGTTTGACTTCAATTTGTTCATTATGTTGTATCTTCTTTTCTCAAACTAATCAAATCATAAACTACATTACTAAAACCCTAATATAACCTTAAACTAATCAAATCATAAACTAATCATTACTAAAAACCCTAATATAACCTCGAACTAATAAAAACAACTAATAATTATTAATAAAGCCTTAAACTAATCAAATCATAAACTAATCATTACTAAAAACCCTAATATAACCTCAAACTAATAAAAACAACTAATAATTATTAATAAAGCCTTAAACTAATCAAATCATAAACTAATCATTACTAAAAACCCTAATATAACCTCAAACTAATAAAAACAACTAATAATTATTAATAAAGCCTTAAACTAATCAAATCATAAACTAATCATTACTAAAAACCCTAATATAACCTTAAACTAATAAAATCATAACCTTAAACTATTCTTTAATAAATATACATATAATACAATTAGTTTAAATACTAGTATAAGTTTTGATTGGTTTAAGGTTTTATTAGGGTTTTTATTAATTATTATTTTATGATTTTATAAGTTTAAGGTTTGATTAGGGTTTTTGTTAATTATTAGTTATGATTTGATTAGTTTAAGGTTTTATTAATTATTAGTTGTTTTGATTAGTTTAAGGTTTTTAGGGTTTTTGTTAATTATTAGTTATGATTTGATTAGTTTAAGGTTTTATTAATTATTAGTTGTTTTGATTAGTTTAAGGTTTTTTAGGGTTTTTATTAATTATTAGTTATGATTTGATTAGTTTAAGGTTTTATTAATTATTAATTTAAGGTTTTATTTTTTTTTTGAACGGCGAAAATCATTAAAAACACCAAAAACGAGCTAGCAATAAGCTAAAGCTCAAAAACCTCCAAGTACATATACATCCACCAAGCAGAAAGACTAAGAAAGACAAGAACAACAAAGAGTAAATTACAAGGAAAAGGTTGACCAATACTCCCAAGACAATGATTCCCATCTAGCACGGTTTTTAATCCAGAAAAAGCTTAGTGTTTGTACCTCCTTAAGAAGTCCATGATGTGATCGCCTGTCCCTGTTGAATACAGCCCCATTTCGAAACTTCCAGATGCACCACAATGCTGTAAGGATTATAACCTGAATAGCCTTTTGAAATCGGGTGTTCCGGTTACTGAATTTATGGATTTCCAGAAGATCTTGAATTGAGAAGGCGAAAATAGGTTGGATCTTACACCAAGACGATATTCCTTGCCATAGCAATGTTGCCACTAGGCAAGAGGAGAATAAACGGTTGGCCGATTCATTGGACTCCTTACATAATGGGCATAAAGTAGACACTATCGACATATTTCTTTTGACATAAGGTTTATTAGTATTAAGGTTTAGGTTTTATTAGTTTAAGGTTTTATTAGTATTAAGGTTTTAGGTTTTATTAGTTTAAGATTTTATTAGTTTAAGTTTTTATTAAAGGTTAAGGTTTTTATGGTTTTGAAATATATATATATATATATATATATATATATATATATATATATATACACACACAGAAAAACCGGTTTGGACCAAACCGGTTTTTTTAAATGGGAACCGGTTTCAATACGTTTGGGAATTCGATTCATGGAACCGGTTTATGAACCGAACCGGTTTGGGCTAGAACCGATTTGAGCCATCACTAGTGGAAACCGATTCGGTTTATGAACCGAACCGGTTTGGGATAAAAAACTGGTTTGAGGTATCCACGAGAAAGGAGTCAGAACTCGGATGCGATAAGATAAAAGATGAACCCAAATTAGTTTTCCTGAACGCAACCCATGGAGCAAATTTTACAGGCCCAAAATAATTGATTATTAACATATTAGACAAGGTTATGGTGGTCCAAAATCATGAAAAGTAACTATAGGCCCATTTGATGATAGGCCGGAAGAATTATACAAAGTGGGCAAAGAAACTAGAAATTAGAACCGACAACCAGAATCGGAACCGGTCATACCTAAATCGATGGATACAAACGGGTCTGATTTTTTAGACAAATTAAAATCGGACCCAAAACCAGAACTGATTCCACCTGTACCCGGCCAAAACCGGAACCGAAAATGGCCAAAAACCTGTCGAAACCGGTCAAAACCCGGAACCGGAACCAGTTCAAAAAATATCCTGATTTGTGCACCTCTACATGATAACTTGTGGGACGATCTTATTTTGTTCTCTCTTTTTTCTTTTTTTAACTGTAGTTACGTCCCTAAAATTAATTAAACTATTCATTTTTCGTACTTTTATTTATTTTTTTTTAACTTTTCTACGCTGCACTATAATCCTTAGTATATATTTTACTAGGTCAAATCCCGTGTAACACACAGGCTGAATAAATGATATGTCATATAATTTACAATACAAATATTATGTTTATAAAAACTATGATTATAGCATTAATTAAAATACACACGTGTATTACACAAGTTGAATAAAAAACATTTAATTTGTAATCACTTAAAGTCATTTAAATATTGTTTTATCATAGTTAAATGAACTGGAATTGCAACTAAGATTAGTACATGTAAAAAACTAAGAATTAATACACAAGTTGAATAAAAAAATCTAATTTGTAATCACTTAAAGTCATTTAAATATTGTTTTATCATAGTTAAATGAACTGGAATTGCAATTAAGATTAGTACATGTAAAAAACTAAGAATTAATAGTTGTATTTTTTAAAGAAAATAAATTACTATAATAATTGGTCAAATTTGTTAATAATTACTGTTAATAAAGGAATGCTAAGAAATGAATTAATTTTTTAAATTTAAGGCGGGAAATTAAATCAAAGCATGCTTCAATCAAAGCATGCTTCATTGCATGACATGTGAAAAAAAAACGTTCTTTATTATATATGATAAATTTCTATTTTAGTTTTTCCTAAGTTTTTCTTATTCACGCTTAGATCACTGAAACTAATTAAAATTTATTATAATCATTAATTTTTCTTACCTTCTTCTAAATTCTTTTTATTGTATCCATTTTGTTTTGTTTTTTTCTTTTATATAAACTAACTCTTTTCTAAATCTTTTACGGGTCCATTTTTTATTTATGCACGTTTACGACTGCTACACTTTAGGGTTTTACGTGACAACCGTTGAGATGTGTTTTATATCTGAGTTTCTGTCGGTGTCTAATGTTAACGAGTAACACAATCACGCAATCGAACCGATTCATAGTTGATGTGGTGTTATATAATTGGAGATTTGGAGGGGGTATGAACAGTAAATAGGGTTACTAGCACGGGTATTGGGCTTTCTAACTTATATAATAATATATGGTTAATAACAATATTTGATCTACCATTAGAAACATGACATGCATTAATTTTCTAAGATTTTGAACCGAGTTCAGAGGGTTATACATAATAACATTACGGCTTCTAGAACCCAAAATATTGTTTCTAGTAGGATTGGATTTTCAATTTAAAAGAGGGATGAGGCGCAACTAGTTGCACGTTTACTTGCCAGTTTATTGTATTATTTCACTTTTGTTAATGAAATTACAATCATAATTAACTAAAATACTTTTATCTTAATCATATTTCTTATACTTTATACTAGCTTGTCATACAATTAGAATTTGATATCAGTGTAATTAACATAAGAAAGTTCTATCACATTCAGAGAATATAATCAATGACCTCGTTAATTTACGCGGTTTTAATTTTCATTGGCATATTTTGATTTTATTTTTTGGGTTCTTCTTCTCATGTAATTAGAGCAAGTTATTATTAGCCTGGTTATGACACATTAATATATCTTACTATTATAATAAATAAACATATATATTGTCACATGTCAATTTTTTAAAATATTATTGCCACATGCATTTTTTTATACTCTCAATAATTTTTTCTCATATTAAATAATCATGATAATTATAATTATTATATCTAATTTATTAAATAATTATAAATCAAATAACTAATGATATCATATACCTTTTCATAATAAAAAATAGTTTTGATAAATTAAAAATGAAATCTTTTTTTATTAAAGAACACACTTAAAAAAGTTAACAACACATGATTTTTTTTTTGTCTAAAAATCAATTTTTTAAAAATAAGAATTATTTTAAATTTGTAGTTTTAGGAAAAATATAAGTTTTGTGAAAGTGATTTTTCTTAGAATTTTTTTTAAAACAAGTTTTCTTAAAGAAAACATTTTAGTTTTCAACCCGTGTAACACACGGGATTTAACCTAGTATATAATATATATATATATATATATATATATATGTTGAATTAAAATTACATTATGTAATTATATTTTTTTTAAAATATTAAAAGTTAGGAGATTATACTATGTTGTTTTTATTTCTTATTAAATAAAACGTATAAAAAATATAGATTGAGATACATATTAATTAAACGAGTCATTTATTGTTTGATACTTTATTAGTCACGTTTGTTGTAGCATGTTAAACACAATTAAACTTGTTTTACTAGCCCTAAACATAATTTGTTTGTTTTACGCTATTGTTTTTATCCGCTAATGTTTTTTTTGCTTTTTATTTACTTTTGGGTTCGTAACACATATGTAAATGCCTTGTAACACATCTGTCAGATATAGACAAATTAGTTACATTTGTGTTACATCGTTTATAAATTATTATTATTTTTATTTTTTCTCTCTCGAAGTTTTTTTTCATTTTTTTATAGAAAATAACCAAAATAATGTTACAAACTTATAAAAACAAATTTACATGGTTTTTCTATGATTTTTAAAGTTTCTCAACTTAAAGCTTTATAAAATATACATATTTATATATAAGATGTAGTTATTTGATTAACACAATATGGGTTGAAAATTGATCAATTCCTTACATAAATTATAAATATTATCCTTCTCTTTGTACATACATAGAAACTTAACAAATTTCTTTCGTGAAATGTCAAACCCCAAACATCCACACACGAAACACCTTTCAAGCCTTAGCTCTTAAGGCTTAAACCATCTCAGTCAAAACGCTAAATTTTAAATACATTAGTTTATATTATCATATTGATTATTATATTCATTAATTTAATCCTAAAATTAAAATACTAACATCACATGAATCATACCAAAGCAAACGTTGACTTTTATTTTTAGTTTAACAAATGGGAAAATTACCAAAATGGCTACTTTGACCAAAAAATAACCCAAAATGTCCATTTGACTTTCCAAGAGCCAAAATGTCCACCCTCTTTACAGGCGCCGGCGCCTGTGTACACACGGGCGGGCGCCTGCGTAAAAACCAATAAAAAAGCGCCATGTGTCCTACACGGGCGCCCACGCCCCTTAAGAACTACAAACGCCCGTTAAAAAAAAAAGTTGTCACGGGCGTCGGGCCCACACTGACACATCTGTCACGGGCGTCCGACCATAAAGAAAAAAAAATAAAAAATTCCGGGTCAAATCACAGGCGCCCAGACCACCTACACAGGCGCCCGAACCGACCACACGGGCGCCCAAACCTAGTTACGGGCGTCCAATCTTTTTTTATCGGAAAACGTGCCACAGGCGCCCGCCTGTACAATTTTTTTTTTTTTTTTTTGAATCATTTATTTTAAGAGGCGTCCGACCATAAAGGCGGGTATATATATATGCGTAAAGTGTCCCAACCTAAAACGCTCACTTTTTTTCCAAACAAATTTGAAAATGGATAAACAATATTTTTCCCAACCAACAGATAAACCTTCGAAATGGATATTATCAAAATGGAGAACCTTAAAAGGCAACACTGAAGGATCGAGTGATTACCATCACCAAAATGCGGGACCTGTAAATGAACCGGTAAAAAAACGAAAATGGGCTATTCCTGACGATGAGTCTGACAATTGGTCGAATGACGTTGTTGAGTTTTATCAGAATGGCGACTCAACATATTGTTACTCAGCAGTGTTTTTCAAAAATGAAAGACTTGACAAACAATTTTGGGGTACTTTGCTCGGATACGGTTGCAACGGAAATTTATTATCAAATGTAAGAATATCATTTAAACTTTCTGTTTTTAATATTAAAATATTATTTAAAATCTATTTAACATAAATATTTATTTTATATTATAACTTATAACAGCATGTTGAAGGATGGGTTGGCAGACTAATTAAATGGAGGTCCAGAGAAGTTCAAAAGAATTCAAATTTAAATTTGCGTTGGAGCATATTACCGCCGTCTTTTGTTACTCTTTTATTAGATTCGTGTAGCAAAAATGCTACAAATTTTGCAAATGGCAAACATTTACCATTTCCTTCATTTTTTGAAGTAGATAATGTCTATTTACCGTATTGTTTCAAACATCAAGAGTGGTGTCTACTTAAAGTCGATTTGAACACTCAAGAACTAGTTTTATATGAGAACAAACGTTTGACTGGTGATGAATACAGATCAAATTTCCATCCGATAATGGTTAAGATTGCAGTTTATTTTACAGCCTTATTGGTAAACATTCGGTTTTGGAAACTTACAATACGTCCAGAAAGAACTGTATCATTTGGGATGAATGACGATTTCCTGAGGTCGTCGAACGAATTACACGGCAACGAAGCTGTTTACGTTTGCATGGTGATGGAACATTTGGTGACTGGAAAACCAATTAATTTAGAACTAGATTTTAAAAATTGTTGTATCTCTTACCGACGATTCATGGCAGATCAAATGTATTTTTGGCGTTGTTTACCGAGTATTGATAATAAAAAATGAATGGTATATTGTCTGTTTTCATGTTATTGTTGTTTAAAACTATTATTTATTATTTAAAAAAAAATAAGGGTATAAAAGGAGATCATATTACAAAAAGTAACAACATACCATTTAGAAAACAAACAAAATTAGCTAAATACTAAAATCTGAATCCGGTTCGTGTTCATCTTCCCATGGGTTATGATAACCTGAAAACGAATCATCATACTCGTCTTGCCATGGATCACAAGGCACGTACTCATCCTCTGGTCTATTTTCATACAAAATCTGAAGGTAATCATCCTCCATGTATGGAACAAACTCGTCTTCAGAAGGATAATAATCGTCTGCCGAATTATTCTGATCCGGCAAAAAAGTTTCGAATGCCAGGTTCCAGAAATCATCTTCAGTTGTTTGAACCTGCTGCTCTTGTACGTTTACTTCTGTCAACTTATTTTCATTCATTAACATCTTCAATATGGTAAACTTCATCTGGGCACGACGGCCTTATATATACAATTTATTTATATTTTTATTAATAAATATATTCAAAAAAACGGTTCTCGAAAACCATACAATAGACCGCCCAAGTTAAACAGGCGCCCGCCTAAGTTACACAGGCGCCCGCCTCTTTGAAATAGGCATCCAAATGTACTATATAGGCGCCCGATTTATAATAAAAAAAAATAAGTTGAAGGCGTCCGACTGTAATATAAAGTCGCCCGACTGTAATATACAGGCGCCTGATATGTTAAAAAAAAAATAAAAAAAAGGAAAACAGGCGTCCGACTGTACCATTCAGGCGTCCGCCTGTGTGTCACAGGCGCCCGCCCGTGTAACTTTGCCGCCTCGTTTTCCCGCCAAATTCCAAACGCCTGGACGCCTACATAAGAAATTTTTCGGTTTGGTAAGGACCACACGACGATAAGGACTTCCAGAACGCACGTGTAAAAAACGACACTCGATTTTACTATTTTTGGGTTACGCTTTGAAGTGTACAATTTAAGAAAATGTTAAAAGTAAGTTTTTTTATTATCTTTTGAACGTATATTTAAACGATTAATTAAGTTTTCTTATTGTCTCATTGTTTAATAATTATTTTTCTGACTTAGGCTGACTGTAAAACTCGGATCTCATGGAAAAACGTTGAGATTGTGAAAAATGTTATTAGCAAGACGCAGGAAAGAATAGATATTTGGAATGATCAATGTTTTGCCCCTTGGCTGAATGTAAAGAACACGCAGCCAGATGGGCAACTGATTCATGCGATGCTACTTCATCAACTTCCTATCAACTATGATCCTGAATTTGATGGGATTGTTTACTCAGTTGGTGGACAGGGCAAACCTGTATTACGTTTCGGACCTCGCGAGTTCTGTATTATTACCGGATTTAAATTCGGTGATAATAGTACAAAATCTAAAGGAGGTGATTCGTTTTATAATCGGGTGTTAGATGAAAACATATCGGTTCCGATTACAGTTGATAAACTGAAATCATTTCTGGTCGACAATGAAAACAATTTCAATGACGACGATATTGTTCGTCTATGTTTACTGCTAATCCTATATTCTTTTTCATGGGAGTAGAAACAGATAAGCATATTCAAAATGAGCATCTACTTTTGGTAGATAATTTTGATTGTTGGAATGATTTCAATTGGGGTAGTTATTTATGGGGCCGCACGTATCCCAGTATTCTGAATGTGCTAAACAAAAAAGTAATGGTTCCCAACAAAAAATTATACTATTCGTTGACATGATTTGTTTGGGCTTTCAAGGTATTATATATTAAATTTATGCAAAATTATAAATGTTATTGAATATTAATATTATCAAAATAATTTATTTTTCAGATTTGGATATACGAGAGTTTTCCGTATATGAAAACAATTTGTAAGTACAACGAATCTATTCCGAGAGCGGTTGGTTGGGAAAAACCCAAAAAAACTCGTTGGCCTACCGTGGAAGTGATATTTCAAAAATGTGCTGAGGTAAAAAAATTGTTATTTATTTTTCATATTGATGAAAATTTTTAACATACTTGAAATATTTTATTTAAATTTTTTATAAAATTTTAGGTGATGTTTACTCCTATAAACATTTTTCCCAATCCTACTGAATCGAAAGTTCATGATCAGAGCTTCGATTATGTGAATAAAATGTTGCAAATGAGGATGGGAGGGAACCAAAATTTTGTTTTTCGACCGCAGCCGACCCAGGAATTTCGGGCGGAAGATGATGTTGTCAATCAATTTGTCAATGAATTTTTCGAGGATGACATCAATGTGGAAGAAAAAAAGTCATATGAAGATTTTACCAAAAAACAGCCAGAGCAATCTTCCACTGGTTCAATGAGTGTAGACCAGTATAATAGCATCATTGAAAAACTGATGATGCTTTTGAAACATCGGGTATTTTATTTATAATATATAATATTCTTATTTTAATTGTTTATTCAATTGATTTTTTTTTTCGCAGGAAAATGTGGACAATTTTATTTCTGCAAGTGAATCATTTCACCAAAGAACCGATCAGCGTTTGAGAGTATAAGATTTTTAATATAAATATTTTTTGAATTTTTTTTGATATGTGTGAATTAACTTAAACTTCAAAACAGAAACTATCTTTTGACGAAGACGAAGAAAATAGGGAAGAAATTGTTGAAGATATGGTAACCCCCGATGTTGTTCTTGTTTCCAAAAATAAGGTATTTTATTACATTTATATTTTTTATCATATTTAAGTTTCATTTAAATTTGTTTTTATTATTAGTTAACTTGTTTAAATTTATTATTAGGTAATATCAAATAAAGGACGTGGTAAAAGAATAAAGAAAAAGTCTAAAGTTCTTACTACCCCCTTTCAAGGTTTTGATACTACGCCTGCCATAGATAAAAATAACGATGAGGCGTATTCTATAAAGGTTATCAAAGAGCTGGCAATCCGTGAAAAATTTTACTTCTACACGCGATTTCAGCCGAACGTCGGTCTAACTCACGAGTTTTGGAAAGGGATTACAAGCGGGTGGTTTGAAAACAATGTGAGTGTTTTATTTAAAATAAAATTAAATTATTTTTTATACTAAATTCGGATTGTTATATTTTTTAACAGCATATCGATGGCTGGATCAACAAATTAATGCTTGATAGGCCGGAAGATGCGGACTGGACAATTTTGCCTTCCTATTTCTTGACCACCATGTATTTTAGCAAAAGATGGATCGATGAATTAGGCACTGGTGATACATGGCCATTTCCAGCTGTCACAGGACTTAACAAAGTTAATAAATTAGTTTTATTTTTTTAATATTAACGTTTATAAAATACTAATTTACTTCTATTTTTTGCGCAGTTTTATGTTCCAATTAACATGCAAAACCAACATTGGTGTTTGACATGTATAGATCTTTCATCTTGGACAATGAGTGTTTATGACAGGTATATTTATATTATTTTTAAAATATATTTATAAAATACGTAATAATTTTCATATCTGATATGTACAGTTTTCCTGAGGTGTGCATACAAGCAAGGAACGAAATGTTGTCTTTTCTGGACAACATATTTCCGCAATGGTTACTTTATAGTGATCATGATTTGGGCGGTATTTTCAGACCACCTCCTTTTAAGCGACTTTTTCCGGATGATGTTCCTCATCAAGTTGGAACAATAGGAGATTGTGGTGTTTGGGTCTGTATCTTTTTACAACGTCTGATTAATGAAGAAAGACTTAGCAGCCCCGAAGAAGATCCGCAAAAAACCGCGCATGAATTTCGGTGGAGTTATGCACGGTTAATGTACGAAAATAAAATTAGATCAGAAGTTGAATCGTAATGTATTTTGTAACTTTTTTTAATGAAATAATATTGTGCGTAAACTTTTATTCTATTTAAATGTTATTAACAAAAATTAAAAATAAAAAATAAAAAATTTGCGCCGCCTAGATGACACAGGCGGGCGCCTGTAACACACAGGCGGGCGCCTGTAACACACAGGCGGGCGCCTGTACCACACAGGCGGGCGCCTGTATGGTACAGGCGTCTAACTTTTTCAGCAATTTTTAAAAATTAAAGGCGGTCACCTGTACCACACAGGCGGGCGCCTGTAACTTACAGGCGCCCGCCTGTGTCATATAGGCGGCGCAAATTTGAATTTTAAAAAAAAGAATACAGGCGTCCGCCTATACCGTACTAGGCGTCCATCTTTTCGAAGTGTATAAATTAAGACCAATATCGAAATGAAAAATTCAACTTTCTCTTTTTTTAATTTTTATCTTCCTTGTTTATTATCTATTAAGTGTTATAAAAAATTATGTTTGAAAAAATATGTTTTACGAAAGAAAGTTTCTTAAGTATTTATCTTATTGAATTAATACCACTTAGTTTTAATTCTTATTGAATTAAAACCACTTACATATATATATATCCACTTACATTACATGATTGGTTTTATAAATCTTTCATGTAATGTAGTTGATATTTTTTATAAAAAAAACTTTTTTATACCTTTTGGCTTTCCAGTGGAAGATACTCTATTTAAATAAATCCAATGTTAAGTAAGAGGTATTTAAAAGAAATTATTATTATAAAAATCCACTCTTTTTCTCCCTGATATAAAAAAAGAGTGGTATAATATTTTGTATAAAAAAAATATTTTAAAAACTATATTATTATAATGCTTATTGAATTAAAACCACTTATATACTTATATTGATTTTGTTTAAATGTTTGATTAAACAAATCAAATATGTAATATATTTACTAATTATTATATCAGTAGCCTTCTTGCTATCTCATAAAAAGATTTACAAGAACGAAAATGTGTTATCAAGAGTTAAAAGACAATGATGAAAATCTGTAGACAAGAGTTACAAGAACGAGACCGAGATTACTGATTTGTGGAATAAAGAGTTAAAAGAATGAGACCGAGACCGAGATTACTGATTTGTACTGTTGTTTTTCCTTTAACGTTTTTTTAAGTACTGTTGTTTTTCCTTTGAAAAATTTATTTCATTTTAAGTTTACACCACTTTATTAATTTTAATCCTTATTGAATTAAAACCACTTATTATATCAATTTCCTATGCATGATTGATGGAACAGATCTTTCGTGTGTTTTAATTGATATATATATATTTTAAAAGGAGCTGTGTTAAACAGTCCACCCTCATACTTCCTGATAAGTAGGAGTGTTATGAAGAATTCTGTTATGAAAACTTAGAAGACCGAGATTGCTGATTTGTAATCAAAGATTATGCTGCTATGTAATTAAAGATTGTGCTGCTATGTAAACTTAGAATGATTGGAAACAATATTGGTTATTATAAAGATTGTAATATTTCGAAATTATATAATGTGTTGTCAGTTTTTACTTAATATTTCATTTATTTGTTTTTTTACCGAAATAATCTTATGCGTAAACGTTATTATATTTCACTTTATTAACAAAATTAAATAAAAAAAATAAAATTTCGCCGCCTCTAATACACAGGCGTCCGCCTGTATGGTACAGGCGTATGACGTTTTGAATTTTTTTTTCAAAATTACAGGCGGCCGACTTTACCACACAGGCACCCGCCTGTAACACACAGGCGCCTAAAATTTGAATTTTAAAAAAAAAAAAACAGGCTTCCGCCTGTACTATACAAGGCGTCCGCCTTTTCAAAGTTTATAAATAAAGACTCATATCCCATATCGGAATGTTAACTTAAACTTTTCTTTGCTTTTTATTAAAATCTTTTTAAATTTTTATTTTCCAAGTTTATGAATTAAGTGTTATAAGAAAAAATGTTAGAAAAAATTTGTTTTATAAAAGTATGTTTTCTTGATTATATATATCTTATTGAATTAACACCACTTAATTTTAATTATTATTGAATTAAAACCACTTACATATATATATATCCACATACATTACATGATTGGTTGTATAAATCTTTTATGTAATGTAGTTGATATTTATAAAAAAAATACTTTTTTATATCTCTTGGTTTTCTAGTGGAAGATGCTGCGTTCAAACTCTTTCATCGCGAAATATGATGTATTTAGAAGAAACAATATTATAAAATCCACTCTTTTCCTCTCGGAAAACATAAAAAGAGTGTTATTTTATTTTAAGAAAATAATATTTTAAAAACTTTATTATCATAATTCTTATTGAATTAAAACCACTTATATACTTATATCGATTTACTTTACATGTTTGATATAAAAAATCATTCATATAATATAATTTATATAAGTTATATCGGCATTCTTCTTACTGCCTTATTGGAGTTGATGTTTATCTGCAACGGCAAACGTATTTTGGGGAAAACTATATTAAATAACCAACTTTTTCAATCACGAAGATAGTTGTTATGAAGAATTCTGTTATGAAAAGTTAGAAGACCGATATTGTTGATTTGTAAACAAAGATTGTGCTACAATGTAAACTTAGAAGACTTGGAAACAATATTGGTTATTACAAAGATTGTAATATTTCGAAATTATATATGTATATAATGTGTGATATTGCATTACTTTATCATAAAACATACGAAATTATTAAAATACAAAAATATAACATACTCATTAAAAGTCATTTAAATCATAACAATAATCTTTTTGAGTTGTTGACCCAACTACAAAATCACGAAAATTCTCTACATCTACAAATGTTGTCTGTGTTTCGTTTATTTTTTGTTTTGACGATGAACCCATTTGTGATGCCAGAGGTGTTTTACACTGATGACGCATATGTCCCTTGCGATGACATCTTGAGCATATTGTCGGAACAGTTTCCTCACCACGAGAGGGAATTCGTTTATTTTCTCGAGGACGACCAGCTTGTCTTTTGTCCATGTGCAGTGTTTCTAATTTGTCATAATTTTCATCTATCTCCCATTCTGATTCATCTGGTACCGGCTGTATCGATTCTGCGTAAGTGGCAGCGTGTACCTCATTTGTAAACCAGTCCATTGCCTACTGATAACATTCTGTCTGCTTTAAGAATTTTGAAACACTAATCACATGACCACATGGTAAACCGGATAACTGCCATTTGCGACAAGTACATTTTTTATTGTAAAGATCGACAACGCATCGATGACGTCCGTCGTCTACATTGAACTGATACTCGTCTATGCCACGAACTAAACATGTCTTGCATTTCTGAATTCGTCTACATATTTTGTCTGTAGCCCAGGCGGTCAGATAGTGTCTATTTTTCTCTACAAAAAGTTAAAATAATTTATCAATAAATATTATTAAACCAGGGAAAATAAATTAAAATTAACTTCAACGGTGTTTATTAGAACCTCCGAGTTGTCGTCGTTCAAAATACCATTTCTGAACCAATTCGACAAAAAAGTCGATTAACCGAGTGATTGGTAACTTTCGTGCGCTCCGGGACAACGCATTAATAGACTCGGCACTATTTGACGTCATGATATTAAATCGTTGCACCGGGCAATGTGATCGAGCCCATTTTGAAAAACCAGCTCGCGTGAGGATTTCTCGAATATTAGAACGGTTACTACAGAGTGCGTTAAAATTGATATCAAATTCCCCAACCGTATAAGCTTTACAAGTCGCCCACCACAAGTTTTCTTGTGCTTTACCCTTTAGACGTAGATTCATCATCAAATGTCGGCAACAAAGACCATGATAAGCCTGTGGATATACTGTTCTTATTGCTTGATCAATGGAAGCGGCTCGATCTGAAATAATTGCAAGATTTGAATGATCGTCAATGCCCTCCTTGAGTTTTGACAAAAACCACGTCCACGATTCCCCGGATTCTGTTTTCCCCACACCGAATGCAATAGGTAAAATTTGATTATTTCCATCCATACCAACAGCTAAAAACATGGTGCCTTTAAATGTACCCTTAAGATGTGCCCCGTCAATAATTATTATAGGACGCAAACAATGAACAAAACTGCGCACCTGTAAATAAGTATTAATAAATATATAATACAATAATGTTATATTTTTAATAATTCATAACTTACCGCCGCACCAATAGCAACAAAAACCATTTCAAAACGGTTTCGCTCGTCTCTCAAAATATGAGTTATTGTTCCTGGATTGGCTAATTGAAGATAATGACAATATGCAGGCAGTTTTGCAAATGATTCCTCAGTTGATCCAGCCAAAATTTGTTCGGCATAATGTTTTCCTCGCCATGCTTGACTGTATGATATGTTCACCTTAAACCTCTGATTTATATCTTTGACTATTTCTTTTCCACGGTACACACGTCCACAGTCAGTAAGTTGGTCTTTTATTATATGACCAAGAACTTTTTTGTTTGCGTTTCTAATGTTAGGATACGTTTGCGTCCTTGAACAAGTATGCTCATTGTTTAAATAAGTCACGTGAAATGCACACGTGTCTTTGTAACTAGAGGCTCTTAAAATCCAGTTACAATTTTCGAAATAACATACTACAACAAATCTTTTTGTTGATGATTTTTGAACTTTAAACTGAAAACATTCATTCAATGCCATCATTGAAATTTCTAATTTTAAATCATCTTTATCTTTAAAAACTTTATTTATTATTGCATGTGAAGATGAAGACGGTTTACAAAATTTTGAGTTAACAAGTTCTGCTTCTACTTCTGGTACGGATTCATCGTTTAAAACATTCTGATTATTTAAATCAAAACTGAATTGAGGTTTTTGATTAAAATCATTAAAACTGTCAAAACAATCAGCAATATTTAAATCAGGAACTATAAATTTTTTTTTTGAGTTAGAACCATGTGATGAAATTTTTCTATCACGAACATGATCACAACTAACGACGTACATATAACAAATTTCACTCTCATTTTTTCCCACTATTTTTAAAAAAACAGAAACATCGTTATCATCACATATATCAACAGGATATATGTATGTTGAAAATTTATACGATATTCGACTTATATCTCGAACCTCAAAACGAACAGAAATTAAATCAAGCAGTTCTTCATAAGTAATATTATAATGAAGACATACAGCACGTCGTAAACAATCAATAGGAAGATAATCGTATATTCCATTCTTAACCTCCCAATTTCCGCCAATACAGAAAATAACCGTAAATTCCATTTTCAAATTTGTTTGGAAAAAACGTGAGCGTTTTAGGTTGGGACACTTTACGCATATATATATACCCGCCTTTATGGTCGGACGCCTCTTAAAATAAATGATTCAAAAAAAAAAAAAAAAAGTTGTACAGGCGGACGCCTGTAACATACAGGCGGGCGCCTGTGTGTCACAGGCGGGCGCCTGTGTGTCACAGGCGGGCGCCTGTGGCACGTTTTCCGATAAAAAAAGATTGGACGCCCGTAACTAGGTTTGGGCGCCCGTATGGTCGGTTCGGGCGCCTGTGTAGGTGGTCTGGGCGCCTGTGATTTGACCCAGAATTTTTTATTTATTTTTTTTTCTTTATGGTCGGACGCCCGTGACAACTTTTTTTTTTAACGGGCGTTTGTAGTTCTTAAGGGGCGTGGGCGCCCGTGTAGGACACATGGCGCTTTTTTATTGGTTTTTACGCAGGCGCCCGCCCGTGTGTACACAGGCGCCGGCGCCTGTAAAGAGGGTGGACATTTTGGCTCTTGGAAAGTCAAATGGACATTTTGGGTTATTTTTTGGTCAAAGTAGCCATTTTGGTAATTTTCCCTTAACAAATTCGATAACTATTTAACGGAAACACACGTCTACCTCCACAGAAACCGACTATGGAAACGTGGTTCATCATCATCGTCTCCCTATGCACCGCCACCCTCATTAGAACCATCCTACTCCGCCGGAGCTCCGGCAAGAAGCCACCACCAGGACCACCGTTCATTCACTCCAACTTTCTACTGCTAACCACTTCCCTCTTAAACTTCAAACCCATTCTCATAAACCTCAAATCCAGATACGGACCATTCTTCACCCTTTCCTTCGGCTTTCGAACCAGCATCTTCGTCGGTAACCATTCTTTAGCCCACCAAATCCTCGTCCAAAAAGGTGCAGTCTTTTCCGACCGCCCGAAATCCGTCATCACCCGCACCATCTCCACGTCCCCTTATGGCCCTACATGGAGGACCCTCCGACGGAATCTTGCATCCGAGATCCTCCATCCGGCTCGCATCAAGTCCCACTCATGGGCTCGGAAGTGGGTTCTTCAAATACTGATTGATCGTCTTCAACAGCAGCAAGAAGTTGACGGGATGTGCACGGTGGCTGATCATTTCCAGTACGCTATGTTCTCTCTGTTGGTGTTGATGTGCTTCGGAGAGAAGGTTGAGGAGAGTAAGATCAACGAGATTATTAAAATACAACGTGGGTTGCTGTTGAATTTCGCTACGGGAAGGTTTGCAGTGCTCACGATGTTCCCAAAATTAGGGAAGATACTGTTTAAAAGCCGATGGAAAGAGTTTGAGAAATCACGGAGTGACAGAGACGAAGTTATCATCCCGCTCATTAAGAATCGAATCGGATCGGGTGATCATGAGATCCGATCAGGAACCGAACGGATCGTGGCGTATGTTGACTCGTTGGTGAATCTACAGCTTCCGGAAGAAGATGGTGATAATGGAAATGGTGGAAGGTTGACTTACATGGAGATGGCTAGCTTATGCAGTGAGTTTCTTAATGCTGGTACTGACACAACCTCTACTGCTCTCCAATGGATCATGGCTAATTTGGTGAAGCATCCGCACATTCAGAGGAAGCTGTATGATGAGATCGTGTCGGTGGTTGGAGCACCGCCACAAAAAGGGAAGAAGCCGGAGCCGGATTTGGTTATAACTGAAGCTAATGTGCAGAAAATGCCGTACCTGAAAGCGGTGGTTTTGGAGGGGCTGAGGAGGCACCCACCGGCGCATTTTTTGCTGCCTCACAGGGTCATGAAAGAGGTGGAAGTGGATGGTTACACGGTTCCACAGGGTGCAACAATCAACTTCATGGTGAGTGAGATGGGTTTGGACCCAGAGGTCTGGGATGAGCCCATGGAGTTCAAGCCAGGGCGGTTCTTGGCGAATGATGGTGTGTTTGATATAACCGGAAGCAAAGGGATAAAGATGATGCCTTTTGGTGCTGGAAGAAGGATATGTCCTGGTTATGATTTGGCTCTGCTTCATTTGGAGTATTTTGTTGCGAATTTGATTTGGTATTTTGATTGGAATGTTCCTGATGGTTATCCTGTTGATCTTTCTGAGAAGGTTGAGTTCGCCATTGCCATGAAGAATCCTTTGAGAGCACGAGTTACTTCTCGGAGTCAAGAACGAACCACCTGAATCGATACACTGATACATAGCAATACGTTTATAATATACACAAACATTAAACATATATTATACATCTAATAGGATCTCTTCATATTGCTTATATATGAAATGTTTTGTTTAGTGTTTTCTATCAGCATGAATGATGGTTGTTGTTATGGTTATAAATGGTGTCAAGTGACATTGGAGACTTGGAGTTCCCCCAAACACTTCAGTTGGAAAAACCGTAAGATAGAACATCCCAATGAAGTGTTTGAAGGATCTCTGAGTGACACACGACGTTTCACTTCATTTGTATTCGTTAATGATCGCATTTGATGAATAAATATGTAAACCGGCTATAGGTATATATATAAAGAACAGACTTGAGGATGGTATAAACATGGATGCATCAGAAGCTTGAACATTGTTTGGATTTCAGTCTCCATTAAGTGTCATGGTGAATTGGTGAGGACCATATGTGTGTGTGTGGGGTGTTAAGTTCTCATTTCAGCATCAACCCCTTAGACTATCCACTGCGGTCACCCCACTGAAAACCCTTCCCTACTGAAATTTCATGCCACGTCATCACCCCACTGAAAACCTTAAACACTCACAATGGTCACCCCACTGAAAACCTTTCCCCACTATTCCACGTCATCAACATTTTTTAAATTTAATTGATTTATTTAATTTTTTTTTTGCAAACAAAAAATAATAAAGTTAGAATTTAATTAAACCATTCAAATAAAGATACAAATAAAATAAAAATTACATTGCAAATTTAAATAAAAAAAACCATACAAAAAAAACTAACAATTCAAATAAAATTTAACGATATTTATCCAAGAGTTTCTTTTTCATTTTTTTCATTATTTCACGATCTTCGTCGTCGAGCATGTCGGGAGGCAAAGACTCAAGTGCTCTGAGGTCGGATCGGAGAGTTTTCTCTTCGTGCATTTTTTTCCTTTCTTCGTGTTTTTGTTTTTGAAAAGTTGTGAAAGCTTGGAGTTGATCAGCGAGTTCGGTTGTTGACGGGTTAGAGGAGACGGTTTGACGACTCGAAGAGGAAGCCCGTTTTGTTGTATCTCGACCCGTCGGTCTAACCGGTTCCGGTGGGGTGTCGAACTCGGCTTCTTCTTCGTCATCCTCGAGGTTAACCGCGTAATTTGTATGTGCGGTCGAACCCCCCGGAGAATATTCGTTCGATTCGGAGTTTTTGGTTCTTTTTGAAGAACCTTGGACCTAGTTACCTTCTTGGCAAAGAACACGGAATTTTGGCGAGTCTTTTATCGCCACCCAAACGTGGTAGTGGTTAAACGTTTGGCCGTTACTCTTTAGTTGGTATTCCTTTTCGGCCCATTTCAACACGTTCTCGTCGCTCATCCCGCTTTTTCGGTTGTTGGCGCAGTTGCTATAGATCCCACTAAACTTTGTTAACTTGGTGCACATATCCTTCCACTTTGAATTTAGTTGATGATATGTGCGGTATTCGGCATCGAATCCCATCACTGTGTGCCAACTAACGGTTACTTTTTTCCAAAAAATTTTCACGTTTTTGCGAGTTACCTTTGGTTTTGTTCTCGGATTCGTCCTTGTAACATCTTCCGAGAGCGATTTCTTCATCGTGAGTCCATTGCTTCGGTGCCATTGGACCACTACTCGGCCCTGTTCCAGCCGGTTGTTTGTTTTTTTTACCTTTTTTGCGTTTTTGAGTGTCTTGTGTCTCCGGCACGACCTCGTTATCATGTTGACTCGGTGACACAAAATCATATTCGAACCTAGGTTCAGAGTAGGGAGCAAAACCGGGTTGAAAGTTTGAAGGAGATTGGAAGTTTGGTGGATGTTGTTGAAAGTGTTGGATGTTTGGGTTTTGTTGTAGTTGAACCAATAAATTTCTAAGCGATTCGGGATCGTATGAGAACGGGTTGAATTCGGGATTGGGATTGTTAGGCCTTGGATTCATGTTTGTGATTTTTTTTTTAAAAAATATAGAGAGAAAGATGAAAGATGAAGAGATTTGGGTGGTTTTTTGGGTATTTATTTAGTTTAAAAAAGTTGTTTTTTTTTTTTTTGTTTTTATGCCGTTGAATAACGGTCAAAAAGGTCGTTGGTGCCATTTGAGCGGGGCACCGCTGGCCTAGGGGCGGTGTTCCCGTGCGAAGCCACGGCGGGGAAGAGGCCCGCTGGCCAGGCGGGATGACCATTGCGTGTGGTCTTATACATGACTAGGTTCAATTTCGCAAGGCGTACATAATGTTTACTTTTATAATGAGATTAACCTCAGAATCTGTTTTCTGATTTATATGCATTATGAATAAATATTAATTTTTTGGCTGACAGATTATTTTTTTGGTTAAAAATGTTAGTTTCGCCTTGTCTCTTCAAAAAATTAACATGTATAAGGGTCCCGTAAATTTCCGCCCCCTTTTAAAATGTTCAAGCTCTATTATTGGATAATTGTGAAGGAAAAGAGCATACACATATTTTGGGTTGAACTTGAAACTACTCTGGTTATATTTGTGTGTAAAGGAATACAAAAAAAAAACTTAAAAAATAAAAAGTAGAAATATACTAAATGGCGATACCTCCGCCGGAAGGCCCGGAATCTTTCTTCCGAGGCCATGCAACCCGCTCGCATCAAATCATACTCGTGGGTCCAGAAGTGGGTGCTTCAAATCATGATTGATGGGATTCAACAATAGCAAGATATTGGCGGGCAGTGACAGAGTTTGAAAAAAAGTTCTGAGTGGGTCGAAGGATTTTTAGAAATAAACGGAGGGACCTAAGGATTTTTAGGAAGAAAATGAAGGTAACCGAATGATTTTCCGGCGAAATACTACTAAATCGACCTTTTTGACCGGAAAAACAGGAGGCGGGGCCCCATGTCCTTGTTAAGATCCGTCCCTGTTGGCTGGAAATTAAGATATGATCAGGGTGGTTGATCATTTCTAGTACGCTATGTTTAGTCTTTTAAAAGCTGTGGTTTTGGAGGGGCTTAGGAGGCATCCACTGGGGCATTTTGTGTTGCCTCATAGGGTCATGAAGGAGGTTGAATTACCATGTACTGTTTGTTGATAATTATTACAAGGATACAACAAACATACTCAGTAAAAATTCCACTTAAAAGAGGTTCTAGGGGAAAGAATAGAGACAAACCTTACCCATATCCCAGCAGGGATAGAGAGGCTGCTTTGAAAGATGATAATGAAACTTAATCTGTTAAGAATTTACAGTATATTTAGATAACTCACGTCTCAATAACAAATCATATCTAATATATATCTCTAACAAACACCGTTAACCGTCATATCTTATAGGCATGTGGTTGAGCCAAGGTAAGGTGGGCTCAGACTCTACTTGTTTACAAGCCTGAGTTGGCTCATTTTGAAACGAACCAAGTGAAGTCGGACATGAGTCAAGTCGATTCGGCTTCAAGTTAACTTGTTTATGTTTTAATAGTTTGATTTTGATTTTTTTATGCACATTACTATATATACATTTGTAAACTGAAGTAACAGTAATAATAGTAAATAAATAAAAATATTACCAAATATACCCATGATTTAGTCTATATATACAAAAATACTAATAATAGTTTATTAAATAAATACATATAGTTTTCAATATAAACATCAATTCAAATATGCCTTGGTGGTTAACGCTCTAACATTTGATTTAAGAGGTTCAAGGTTCAAATCTCATTTATGGCACAATGCATTTTTTTTTATTTTTTTTGTTTTCCTTTACTAATTTAATTAGGTAATAATAATAATTAAATAACACTAACAAATAAATGATAGTAGTAAAATAATCTAAATAGTAATAATGAAACATTGTTTTCTCCATTTTATTTGTTTGTCGCATGCTTTTGTGGTGATTTGGTTTATTGTTTTACGACAAATTGTGATCATTGCACACTGTTGTTGGGAGTACATCTTAATATTCATTATATTGTTACCAATATCATAGCAGAGTACACATACCGACAAAACAACGTTTTATATTTTTTTTACTATTATTAAATACGTATAAATTAGAAAAAAAATATTATTTTGATAAAAAAAATAAGTTTTGTCGTATATTATTTATTGGACTTATGTTTGTTTTTCTTGGTTTTAAATTTTATGAATAAGCACGACCCTTTTTCTTTTTGATGTGACGATCACGTTTACGACGCTTTAGGCTTTTATGCCGAAGTGACAATTATTGTGACGTGTTTTTATATATGCATTTTGATATATGTGAACATGTCTTCGTTCTGGTATTTACAATTGTAGCAAAATTTCCGCCGCAACGTGCGGGGAAACCCACTAGTTCATACACACACATCAAAAATAATATTTTTATATTTGTTTATCTCAACTCATTTAAGTAAAGATAGAAGAAAAATAACTCATGAAATATGATCGATCTATTTTTTTGTTTGTTTCTTCATTATAATATATCAAAATGACTATATGGCCATAGCCTATAATCCTATATGAATATTTGGCTAATAGCAATATTTAACATTACATGGTATCATATAATTTTAAGAATAATTTATATAAATTACAATTTAGGCTATAATTTAAACAAGCAAGAACAAGTCATCAAACGAGCAAGCCGCGAGCTAAGATTACCTTGCTTTAGGCTCTACTCCTATACAAACCGAGCCAAGCTTGCTCGGGCGTTTACAAACAAGTCGATTTCCAGCTAAGTTTTTTAGCACTTTTTCGAACGAGTTTCAAGTTAGCACAATCCAGCCAGCCAAATTAAGGAGTAAGATACTAGGATCTCGAATGTGTGAATTGTCAAACGTCATAACAATACCAAAATCTGATATCCAGGAATCGTTTTCGGGGACATGTCAAGAAAGGAGTTGGATGCGATAGCAGTGGCGGAGCATGAGTGTATTAGAGAGGGGGCGAAACCACTATTTTTAACTAAAATAACATTTCGAGCAAAAAATTAACAATACAGACAGAAAAAGAGCTTCGCCAATATGCAATAGATAAACTAAAACAATGAACCCAAATTGTTTTACTGAACACAACGATTGAGCTAATTTAACAGGCTCAAATAATTGAAATAACGTTACTAGTTTACTATAACTAAGACAAGGTTGGTGCTGTCCAAAATCATGATACAGAAACCTGCAGGCTTTGATATTGACGTACACATGTCAATTTTTTTGGATCAACTAGAATTTGTTTTTCTTGCATTTCTCTCCTGTTAAATCAATAATCTCGGTTACTCACTCTAAACATCATAACACACGATTCTCCTCATCTCTAGAGAACTCGTGAGCCTCCATAACCGAGCCTTCTCATCTCATCTCCATCCTCATCGTACACCCTAAACGGGAACCAATCGGATCGTCATCTCTCAGGAATCATGTCTGGAATCAACAATGCGTTCACTGGATTCACATGTTTCATCTAATCTCTATTTCATTATTGTTTTCGTGTTCATGCTTAAATCTGAATCAAAGGAATCGATCTAACATGTGGTATCAGAGCTGGTATGTTGTTTAATCGATTCCTAATCACGAAATTGATTCAAAATCCAAAAACGTTTCGAAAAACGATTACGAAAACTGGTCGTATTTTTCCAGAAAACCTTAAAACTGGTTCGTTTTTTTCCAGAAAACCTTATAAACAAATTATGGTTAAACTCAGTAACAAGTGTTTCACTTCTGCCCAAAGGTGATGTGTTACATTTCTAATGCACATTTTTATTTTCTAACTAAATTGTTCCTAATACTTAGATGAATGGTTATTAACCAAAGTGAAACCCATTTGTTTAAGTAGAACCTAATCTAGTATATTACTTTGATGTTATAGTAGACTCTTTATCACAGCTTCATTACTATAATAGTCCTTATATATGACTGCCTTAGATCTAAGTTACCCCATAAGATCACTCTAAGTTCTTCTATAGTCTTAGTATATTACTCTTTCTAATCTAATACAATCCACAGCTTCCAATATGGGAATTGAAACCCTTACTGGTGTGAACTACTCTGCTTGGAAAGATTTACTGATGCTGACTCTTGGGATCACATAGTTTGACTACGCACTAAGAGAGCCTGCACCTCCTGGCCTCACTGATAAGAGCACTGCTGAAGCTAAGTTGCTGCATGAGAAATGGGAGAAGGCTAATCGGATGGCTCTCATGTTTATCAAGAACTCCATTAGCCCAATCATCAGAGGAGCTATTCCTGATTTGGCTAACGCCAAGGCTTATTTTACTTCTATGGAGGAGCAATTCAGAGGAACCTCCAAG
The DNA here is from genome assembly GCA_009363875.1 of Mikania micrantha. Taxonomy (NCBI): domain Eukaryota; kingdom Viridiplantae; phylum Streptophyta; class Magnoliopsida; order Asterales; family Asteraceae; genus Mikania; species Mikania micrantha. The sequence goes on from CM018689.1 coordinate 54,850,361, forward strand.
GCGCATGCTAGCACCCTGATTATGAAACTGGTGTCTACAAAATATGAAGGAGTCAGTGGCATTCGTGAGCACATCTTGATGATGAACGACATGGCCCGTAAACTTAGAGGATTAGACATGGAGATCAGTGATGGTTTCTTAGTCCACTTCATCATGACTTCTCTTCCTGCATCTTATGAGGCTTTCAAGATCAACTACAACACTCATAAAGAGAAGTGGTTGATGAACGAGTTGATTGCCATGTGCGTACAAGAGGAAGAACGTCAGAAGCTGGACAAACCCGATGTTGCTTACCTGATGGCTACTAGTTCGAAAAAAAGGAAGACAATACTCATAAGGATGCTTCTAAAGTCCCTAAGTCCAATGTATGTGCTTCTTCCAGCTCTAACAATTCCAATGGCAACCCCTACTGCAGGTTCTGCCGAAAGGCAGGACATAAGCATAAAGATTGCCCTAACTTCAAGGAATGACTGGTTAAGAGAGGTAATCATCTTAATATGATAATTGAGTTCTTTAATTTAAATGTTCTAACTAATACATGGTGGTTTGACTCCGGTTCTTTGGTTCATGTGTCACACCCCGAGCCGGCGGGCTGGATCGACTTTCCCGCCGGGCGGAAGGTTCTCGAGGCGTGATATCGTTGAGATAATCGAAATGATCAGATTGTTTACATAGCACATGAGATATAAAATAAGAAATGCTAAAATGACATCCATACAGAATTACAAAGTTAAATTACATAGTCATGAGCATAATTTAACTAAGTAATTCTTCCAAATGAATCACTGTGGCTTCTATCTTGTAACTGTACAAGATATACAAAATATGATTCAATGTTTTGTCATATCAAAAGTATGCAACACAAAAAGAAGCTAGATCTTCTAATAGTCCACTAACTTATCCTTAACATATGAGTGACTACACTTGTTCGTCACCTGAGAAAACATGCATTTAAACAAAGTCAACACTAGGTTGGTGAGTTCATAAATATGTTAATTGAAAACCTTGATTCATTCACATGCACAACCACAATGTTAATCATGTTACTTGTATGTTGTTTGATTCACCCGTTCACCCAATGGACTCTCCCTAGTTGTATGTACAAATGGTGTGACACCCGGTCAAGCATGCTTATATAGGGCATACGAAAGGGTCAAGCCCAGACGCCGTCCCACCACATGCTCAATCAAGTTTTACACTACTTGCAATACAACTATGGATTTCCATCTCCATTCCACTTGTTCATCTCATTTGTTGATCACCTGTTACATCATGTATAGAATAATATAATAATAAAGTTGCCATTATCAACCCGAAGTATTGATAACCCTTATATGTATTAGGGATATTAGATTTATTTAATCTGCTCCTTGTATTATTCCGTTGCTTGTGGGGTTAACTGTTGATTCACTTTTAAATAATAAAAGTGTTAATTAACCACTTGTAATGTATTCTCAAATGCAACGTATAGAGCCTAAAAGGAATCCATTGTGATCCTCACGTAATCAGATTACAATGCATCCGATTTACCTCTATTCCGTCGTGTGTTCTCATTGCCCCCATCAAAACTGTTACTAATAATATGACATGAGAGAAAATAAATTCCTTAGTCTACTAGTCCATAGGTAAAGATGGATTGTGTACATCGATGTTGTTGCTTGTTCTCAATGTGGGATGTTCCCCATTTGATTAACAAAGTTAAATAAGATCTCGTCTTATTACATTATGTTAATCATTGTGTGAATGATATTGTTATCATGAAGTTACATTATCATGATTATCATTCCTTGTAATCCATATGATCACCATGTTGTCCTTAAGCCTTAGTAAGAACTAGTCTTACTGCCCTTAAGTGACTCAGGTGGTGGATGATTATTGCTCCATATTGTCGCATAATATGTTTTAAGTTGTAAACTAAGCGTTATAAGTACTTGACTTATCACACTTAGTTAATTATAATGTTGAATGGTATTAAGAAGAGGTATTATCTTCTGATCATTCATGTGTTTTATTGTGTCATCATGTTTCTCTGTAATTGTCCTCAATGCTTGTTTATGTATGAATTATCCCAATGTTTGCTCGTGTAAGAATAACTAAGTGTTGTAAGATAAAATCTTATAACTATGTTATTCTAATGTGTTGATTAATTATGAAGTTATTTTATCATGATCATCTGGTTATCCCTGTCATATCATGATCATACAAGCATGCATACAATGATAATAATAAACAATTTAATATTAACTAAATTAAAGTATAAGTAATATGTGAAACATTAAAACTCTTAAATAAGTAAAAGTAAACATGTTTCTCAGCCCCGAGAGTTTAAAATCAGTTAAGATTAAAGAAAAAGGGGCATATGAACTCACCTTGTTGTTGTAGTGGTTGACTTAGCTTAAACAAAGAATACTCGCGCTCTTGATTGCACTTGTTGTATTTTCACGATCCTGTATTGATTTCCGGTGATTGTAACTTATAAGTATACACTATAAAGATTTGGGTGCGTGTATGTGTTAATCCTAGGATGGATTAATCCCCTCGATCTTGGTCATCATTCGACCCCGGTTTTATGGTTGTAAGTCAGACTAACACCTAACCCTATTAGATTCAGTTTGGTATGTATTGGTATTGATTTAATGTTTCACTGGTATCACCATTGTGACAAAAAAGTTTTAAGTATAAAACTTAAACTTTTGTTTAAATGTTATCCTCCCTTAGCATATGGTAGTATAACCTTGTCTTAGCCTTTATGAAATCATTCAAATCTTTGCCACCTTTGTAGTAAACAATTGATTGCCCAAATGTGTTATTCATGCTCATTAATTCAATGTATTTAGTTATCCCTTTAACCACGTGGGCCGAATCATTCAAATGGGCTTAATGCTTTAGGTGGTTTTAGATTAAGTGTCATGGGCCGGAGTGGTTACACGGGTCGACAATGGACCTAAATTAATTGGGCCAAGTATTAAATGGATCGGATTATTCATATGGGCCGAATGAGATAATTGTGATGCATATGCATGTGGGCCGGGAATACTATGGACTAGACCGAATTAATGTGGCCCAACAACGATTCTTAGGCTAATCAACAGGGCCGATACAGCAGGCCAGGGGCCCAAGGTGTGTGTGTCATCGGTATAATGTCGGGTTAAATAGATGGTGGTCGCATAAATTGCTGCATGGTTCCCGCGAACCTTCGTGTTCCCTGGCTAAAGGTTCGGTATTCCTGTTAGGGTTCGGCTGTCATGGGTTGAAGTAGTAAGGTTCGTGACATGGCTGGTGTAAGGTTCGGCCATAATGAGGTTAGGTTCGCTGTTAATGGTTCGTCCGAAGGGCTCCACAGGTTCGCCCATGCAACTTCATACATGGTTCGGCTGATGTAGGTCTATAGGTTCGGCTACATGATCTCAAATGGTTCAGCAATCCATAGTTTCGCTGGGAGAGATTCGTTTGTGATAATAGGTTCGTGAGATAGTGAGGGTTCGGTAGTCTCCTGGTTCGTGAACATGAAGGGTTCGGTAAAGGGGTAGGAGGTTCGGTGGCACCAGGTGGGTTCGGCTGGGAAGCTCGAGGGTTCGGCCTCAGATCTGACTAACCGAGGTTCGTGAGACCCCAAGGGTTCGGCACTGGTTCGCGACATCAGAATAGTTCCGGCCACCATGCGAACCTGCACCTGCTTTGTCATCATCTTCGAATCTCGGTGGTTGCAGAGCCGTTTCCAGGATGGTGTTGTGTGAGGGTGACTTTTCGAGAGTGTAAAAGTCGAAGGTCGCGGTCTAAACCCGGCCAAAGTTTAATTCCAACAAAATGTAAAAACCCTACTTTTCGTGGCTGTTCAAGCAACTATACCTCTGATTTGGCTGGACAAATGCGTAGATCTGTTGTACTTCTTGTAAAGGAGGTTGAGAGCTTCACGTGGACACCAAGAACGCCCAAATCCGTCAAGAAACGAGCAAGTTATCGCGATTTGAAGCTTGGAAATTCTAGAGAGAGGGTGCGGAAATGTGGGTTTAGAGAGAGAAAGGGCTGGTTGGAAATGAGGAAAACACCCTCATTTGGTGTTTATATACCCCGGGGTGTTCGGGTTCGTTTCGGTTGCTCGGTTCGCGTTTTCGTTGCGTTTCCGGAACGTAACGCGTATTTTATTTATTTTAAATAAAAGATCAGTTATTTTAATTATTTTGATGAGTTTCAAAATTGTAAAACATTATTTATTTTACTTTATTAATTTATTTTCGTTCGGGTCGTGTTTCGTTTTCGTTTCGTCAAATCACATCACCATCGCGCGTATTCGTTCGAATCGTCATTCGAATGAACACGACGATGATTTTGCTTTCTAACTTATGTTTTCTACTTTCCAGTCATCATTTCAGAACGTTAAACTCACAGATATGTTTGTGTGAATCGTCACCCACGCAAACACACTATCAGTTCGTTATTCTGAAACAACACTGAAATATTGTTTTAAATTGTATTTCCTCACTGTCGGACTCAACTAAACATCCTGTTATAACATTGTTTTCACACTGATTTGTCGGCCATCTGATTCCTGTCATCTATGGATATCAGATCGCAACCGATTTGTTCTTGTTATTTGTTTGAACACTGTTGTTTCTCTTGATTAGTTGTGTTAACTGTACCTAGGTTTTCACCTAAATATTAACAACTATTGTTTCAAATGAGTGTTGTACTTACGGTATTTAAGTTTACACATAAATACTTACAACTGTTTCTTGTATTTTTAATTCTGTTAATACAAGTACTGTTCACACACATGTATTTACACGTAGTAACTATTAAAAGTACACCTATCGTACGGACTTGCCGGCCGGTCATGTACTAGTTGTCACATCATGTGACCAATTCTACTCAAGGATTCCTTACAATCCGGAGGCTGGAAAGAAACCAAAGAACCCTTAAGCTTGGGGATGGAAAGGAACTATCTGTTGCTGCCATGGGAACCTTAGAATTAATAATGAAAACCAGTCTATGTATTAAACTTTATGATACCTTATATATTCCGGAAATTTCTAGGAATCTTGTATCTGGACCAAAGTTAGACATGGATGGTTTTTATGTTTCTCATGGTAATGACAGACTTACTATTAGTTCTAATTCTCAAGTATTTGGTACTGGCCTTCTGGATGGTGGTCTCTATAAACTAGAACTAGATGATGATTTCTTTAGGTCTTTGTTGTCATATAACATTAATGAGAACTCAACAAAGACTAAAAGAAAAGGAGACTTAGAAACTTCATCCATGTTGTGGCATCAACGTTTAGGCCACATCTCACGGGATCGCTTATCTCGACTCGTGAAGGATGAAGTTTTACCTTCTCTTGATTTCACTGATTTTGGAACATGTGTTAAATGCCTTAAAGGCAAAATGACAACAACAACTAAGAAAGGTGCCACTGGAAGTTCTAATTTATTAGAAATTATTCACACTGATATTAGTGGCCCTTACACTATTGCTGGAATAACAGGACATACTTCATTTATCACTTTTATTGATGATTATTCTCGTTACATGTACTTGTATCTAATCAAGGACAAATCTGAATCACTTACAACTTTTAAAGATTATAAACTTCAAGTTGAAAATCAACTCAATCTTAAAATAAAAGTTGTGAGATCAGATAGAGGAGGTGAATATTATGGTAGACATACTGATGTGGGTCAAGCTCCTGGTCCATTTTATGAGTTTTGTAAAGGCCAGGGGATCGTGAACCAGTACACATGCCCGGTACTCCTCAACAAAATGGTTTTGCTGAAAGGAGAAATAGAACCCTAATGAACATGGTGCACAATATGTTAGCCAACTCAGATTTACCCTCATTCCTCTGGACTGAGGCCTTAAAGACAGCAATTCATATACTCAATAGAGTTCCTTCCAAATCTGTCCCTAAAACTCCTTATGAACTTTGGACAGGAAGGAAATCGAGTCTTAGATATATGAAAGTATGGGGTTGTCATGCCGAAGCTAAACTCTATAATCCCTTCTTAAAGAAGCTTGACATGAAAACTATTACATGTTACTTCATCGAGTAACCCGATCAATCAAAGGGTTATAAATTCTATTGTCCTACCCATGTCACTCGAATTGTAGAAACAAAGCATGCTCATTTCCTTTAGGATTCAAAGGTCAGTGGGAGCAACGAAAATCCTGACACCGATTTGCAAGAAGTACAAGACTCGGGGGGAGACACTCGTCGACTAACTTACCTCCTATTACTCCTCTTGTACACCATGCTACTCCGAACTTCACTGCACCTACTCTGACACAATCAGGACTCACTACTGCTCCAAACGTTACCGAGAATGAAGGCACCTCATCTGATCAACATCAACACAATACCAGCCATGCTGAACCCGCTAATCAGCTCAGGATGTCATCTAGGCCTAAAGTGCCTACTAACTTTGATAATTATGTAACCTACCTGACTGAAGCTGAAATGGATGCCGGAAAGTTTACTGATCCTACCTCTTATCATGAAGCCATTACTAGTGATCAGTCTTCTGAATGGAAGATGGCTATGACTGATGAGCTTGATTCTATGAAGAAAAATGATGTTTGGGATTTGGTAGAACTACCCAACGGAGTAAAACCAGTAGGATGTAAATGGGTGTTCAAAACAAAACTGAATCCAAATGGGAACATTGAACGCTTCAAAGCAAGATTGGTTGCAAAAGGTTTCACTCAGAAAGAGGGAATTGACTATCAAGAGACCTTCTCTCCTGCTTCTCATAAAGATTCCTTAAGGATCGTGATGGCCCTCGTAGCTCATTTTGATTTAGAGCTACATCAGATGGACGTCAAAACTGCTTTCCTAAACGGCGACTTGTATGAAGACGTGTTCATGAAACAGCCTGAGGGCTTCATGCCTGAGGGTCAAGAGCATTTAGTCTGCAAGCTAAAGAAATCCATTTACGGGTTGAAGCAAGCCTCACGTCAATGGTATCTAAAGTTTGATGAAGTGATGAAGAAACACGATTTCCAGAAGAATCAAGTGGATCAATGCACCTACCTCAAGATGAGTGGAAGCAACTTTACTATACTTGTCCTTTATGTCGATGACATTCTTTTGGCAAGTAATATCTTAGATATGTTGCATGAGTCGAAGCGCTTACTTTCGCATAATTTCGACATGAAGGATCTCGGAGAGGCCTCTTACGTTATTGGCATAGAAATACACCGAGATAGGGTCAATGGACTTTTGGGTTTATCTTAGAAGGCTTACATTGAACAGGTCCTCACACGCTACAACATGCACAACTGTTCTCCCTCTGTAGCTCCAGTAGTTAAAGGGGATGTCTTCGGTTCCTTTCAGTGTCTGAAGACTGAGGCTGAAAAGGCGCAAATGAGAATGATACCTTATGCATCAGTAGTCGGGAGCCTTATGTATGCTCAAGTCTGTACTCGTCCTGATATTGCTTACATTGCTGGAATGCTTGGCCGTTATCAAACTAATCCTGGCCTTGATCACTGGAAAGCAGCTAAGAAAGTGCTTCGATATCTTCAAGGGACAAAAGACTTCAAACTGACTTATAGGAGAAGTGATAATTTGGAAGTGGTTGGTTACTCTGATTCTGACTTTGCTAAATGCAAAGATGACAAGAAATCCACTTCGGGGTACATCTTTATGTTAGCAGGCGAGCCGATCTCATGGAAGAGTCATAAGCAGCAGCTGACAACAACCTCAACTATGATGGCTGAATATGTTGCAGTGTACAATGCAACCTGTCATGGAATGTTGTTGAGAAACCTTATCGCTGGACTCAAAGTCGTTAACTCTATCTCTAGACCATTGAAGCTTTACTGTGATAACTCAGCAGCCTTTAACTTCTCGAACAGTAATAGTTCGACCGGTTCTAGTTTATATCTTTATACAAAGTACTTGTTCGTTCGCGAGCGAGTTGAGGAAAATAATCTTTGTATTGAGTATATAAGTACTAAAGTTATGCTTGCGGATCCGATGACTAAAGGTCTCCTTCCTAAGATATTCGAAAAATATGTTTCGAAGATGGGCTTGTGTAAAGACCTTATGGCATAATGTACTTACTTATGATTAATGAAATTTCCTCACTTATTTGATTTGTTTGTCTCTAAATATATGTTTATGCATGCCTAATGACATATAGACACTAACAACACGAATCATTCGTTAAAGGGCTTACTTGTTAATTGATCCTAACTTAAGTTTTAAATTTGTATTGTAGTATGATTAATGGGGGTCTTGAATTGAATAACTGATTCAATGACTGTATTTCTCTGCTATGATTACAATTTAAAACTAAAATAAGTATTATCAATCTGCAGACTTATTTAATGCTCATAATAAATAATCACTTGGCCAAGTGGGAGAATGTAAGATTAAATATTTACAATATGGCCCTCATGATTATTTAACTAAATAGATCAATTACTTAATTACCCCTAGTAGATAGATAATTATTTGATGGACGTAATTATCCTTATTTATCCTAATTAGGGTTTCTCCTTGGGTGTATATAAATATGAGACTTATGGCTCATAATCTCGGTTACTCACTCTAAAACATCATAACACACGATTCTCCTCATCTCTAGAGAACTTGTGAGCCACCATTACCGAGCCTTCTCATCTCATCTCCATCCTCACCGTACACCCTAAACGGAAACCGATCGGATCGTCATCTCTCAGGAATCATGTCTGGAATCAACAATGCGTTCACTGGATTCACATGTTTCATCTAATCTCTATTTCATTATTGTTTTCGTGTTCATGTTTAAATCTGAATCAAAGGAATCGATCCAACAGTTCTATCTTCAGTTATACTAGCAAAAATAACTTTAAATATTTAAACATAAGATATAAAATTTACTATTGAAAACTTATTTAAAATAAATAAATCAAATAAAAAGTTAAAAAAAGAAGTAAAAAGATGATTAAAACTAGCTTACCTAAAATTAAAAAAAAAATAAACGCCACAAGAGATAAAAAAAAAAAAATCAAATAGGTTTGCATAGAAACATAAAAAAAAAACAGAATAAAAGATTACAACAACTTGTATCTAAAGCTAATATCCAAAAAGTTTCCTCCATTTAACCTCCAGTCATCATTGGGCTTATAGCCTAGTGGCATTTCTTGACCACCAGCAATGGAAGGTCTTGGTTCGAGTCTCGCCTGGAGCAAAATATGTTCTGGGTGAGCTACGGGTTTTCTCAGTGTGAGTTTCCTCCTACATGGTGTGGCGGTTCCTCGATTCGGCACTCGCCAACGCCCGGCTTTAAATGTTTCCGGGGGTTGGTAGCCGTCTGTCGTCGTAGCGCGTGGGTTGTTGAGTCCGAGAACTTGTTTAGCTGTTCAAAAAAAAAAATTTAACCTCCAGCCGCCCTAAATGCATCTAAAGCACATCGCCGTCGGTCTTCTCGGTGGCAACCGATGGAGAAGCCGGAGAAGAAATACCATGACGGTGATGACACAGGAGGGACACGAGAGGCAAAGGTAGAATCCGATGAGAAGAATAAACCCTTTCCCTTCCGGCCGTCCAAAAAGTTGGTCGTCGGCCGTCCTCATAGCCCGTTCGGAGAAGAAAAATAAGATGACAGTGGTGGTGGTTACGACAGTGATGACACGAGAGGGACATGGGTAGCGGCGGCCGGAGCAGAAAAAAGATGATGATAGCGGCGGTGGGTATGACAGTGATGACACGAGAGGGAGATGGGGTACCGGCCGTCGGAGAAGAAAAAGATGATGGCGGTGGTTATGATGGTCAACCGTTTAACTAAAAATAGAACCCAGGCAATACCTCGGAGAAATCTCAGTTATCTGCTTTCTGTAATTCCTTTCGTAAATTTATTTTAAGCATAAAATACGATGATTTTAATATGTTTAAAAAAGTTCGAAATTACAATATTTCAGATAAAGACAGCCAAATTCAGTCAAACTAATTTTAATGTTATGATTTTTTGCGATTAATGAAGAAATATTATTTGGTGAATGAAGATTAACAACTAAAATAGGTGGTGTAGTTATTAATAGATTGGTGCAATTAAACTTACATTTTTAAATAAATCAGCTTTAAAATTTGAAGTTTTATTTACTATAAAAAAAATAAAATAAACGATTGACTACAAAGAAATATAATGCAAGAAAACATGTGCATGCATGTTTGTACCAAATCTTGACTCACATGGAAGACAAATCTGACTCTTGGATTTTTAAAGGCGTCAACAACCAGAACCAAGTTCATTGCTCTTTCTAGAGGCAAAACAACAATTTATTTAAAATAAAAAAAAATATTGGCGGAGACTGGGCAAAATTCAAACATAGTAACCTTCAAGGAAACATAAATTCAAACATAGTAACATTCAAGGGAGTGATCAACACTAAGGAATTGACCCGAACCCAGTAAACTCAAACATGTGAATTTCTTGTTTAATTCGACTCATGTTGAGAATTAGTACCATTTTATTGGTGAGTATGAGAAAAAAAAGTTATTATTATTTTCGTTTATATAAAATCAATGATAAAAAAGCACTGAAAAACTCCTGTAAGTCGTGACCACAAACCATTCTCTCGCCCTCCCTCATGGCAAGGGCCAAGGAGGAGTGGTTTTTCACACCCTAACGGGTTTCACATGCCACGCTCCCTCATACCTATCACCCTAAAGCCATATGTTGTGAGAGATGACATGGGTGTGGGGGCCTCTGTCAATCCCGCATGGCGCCCGAAACCACTACACAGAAGCGTGACGAGGGATGCACATGAATATGGTCACGCCGAAAGAAGCATGAGAGAGAGACATATAGTGTGTGATGGTAATGATTACAATACATTGATAGGGGTGATGGTAACACATATGTATGTGAAAAAAGGGTGATAATGTTAGTTGCTTATGTGCGCCTACATGAAATGATGTGTGTGTGATAGATACACATAGCCTAAATGCGTAATGCCTTCATAAAATACAAAAAAAAAAGGTGATTTATTAGTTACAAGAAAAAGAGCAAAATAAAATCATTTTAGTTATAAAAAACCTTCTAAAGCCTTGAAAATTGACTCCTTTGTTTATAAACTACATATCATTATAGTTAACAACTATATTATTATTCTAACCAACGATCTTCATAACTTTTTGTAAACAGATGAAGGCGTTCATTTTTATAAACCTCACAATTGAGTTTTATTCAACGTTACACTACAACAAGGATCCAAAAAGTATTACGATGGGCGCAGGGCGTACAGTGACGGAACTTGGTTGAAGGGATAGGGGGCGTAAACTTTTGAAATGTAGAATACATGTTAATGTTTTGAAACGAGAGATGACGAAACCATTATTTTTAACTAAAAACAGTATTTCGACCGAAAAATTAATATTACGGACAGAAAAAGAGGGCGGCTGTCACCCCCGGCCCCAAGGAAGCTTCGCCCATGGGGGCGTACCCTCCCGTTCCACTAGTGTGATCAACTAGACTAGCATCAGTTTGATAAAACTAAATTACATCATAAATATTTCAAAATTTAAATATGTATATTTATATAATTTAAAAATAAAATATACGAAGCTAATTTATGCTTGATGTAGACTTATACTTTGAATAACATGTCAAGATTAATTAATTAAATTTGGTTTTGAAGGAATAAATTTTGATTTTAATCGGGCCGTCGATCCAAATATTCAATACACCAAACGGTTCAGATGAGGAAATTTCAAAAACACACAACAGAACCGATTATGTGGCTGGTTTATGATCAGACCAATTGATCCGATAGTAGCAAAATTGTTTTTGACTATTATTAAAGTTAATTAACTTGGTCTTTTTTGAATTGTATAAAACTTGACTCCATATAAACATGTAGCAAACTTGGTCATTTATCATATTATATTTTGAACAATATATTGAACTTTAAGCTTATCAACATAAAAGAACATTTACAAGACTAAGGTGGTGTTTGAACGGTGGTGGTGTTGGCCGACGGAGGTTGCGATGGTGGGGGTGGCCCAGTGACGGAGCTTGAAGGATCAGAAAGGGGGGGCGAAAAATTACGGGAGCCAGAATACATGTTAATTTTTTTACGCGAGGGGGGGGCGAAACCTCTACTTTTAACTAAAAATTAACCTTTCGGCCATAAAATTAACATTACGGACGAAAAAATAGGGGGGGCGGTCGCCCCCCCCCGGCCTTAAGTAAGCTTCGTCCATGGGGTGGCCGATGGTGGTAGGGTGGGGGGTGGCCGACGGTGATGGTGATGAAGGGTGGTGACCAACGGTGGTGGTGGTTTCCGACTTGGGTGGTGGTGGTGGCCGACAATGGTGGTGGTTGTGGTGGACGACAGTGGTGGTGGTTGTGGTGGACAGTGGAGCTGGACATTGGTGATGGAGGGTGGGTGGTCAGTGGTGAGTGGTTTGTACAGACCTTAGAAAATCTTAAAAGTGGTTAGGCCAGATCTGTACCAAAAAAAACTCGCATACGTGTTTTTTAATGAAGCATTTTTGAAAACAAACAGTCTTCATGAAGTGTTTGAAGGATCTGCACCAAGAAGATCTGCACTTTCTTCCACGGGCTTCTTCCTTTCATAAAAGTAGGTATTCGTAAATTATTTTAAGTATAAAATAAGAAGATTTTAATATGTTTAAAAAAAGTTTGAAATTACATTATGTCAAATTCAGTCAAACTAATCTTAATGATATGGTATTTTGTGATTAATGAAGAAATATTATTTGATGAATGAAGAATGAAGATTAACAAATAAAATAGGTGATGTAGTTATTAATAAAGTTAGTGCAATTAAACTCATATTTTTCGATAAATCAGCTCTAAAATTTGAAGTTTTGTTTACCATAAAAAAATAAAAAGAACGATTGACTACAAATAAATATATTGCAAGAAAACATGTGAATGCATGTTTGTACCAAATCTTGAATCACATGGAAGACAAATCTGACTCTTGAATTTTTCAAGGCGTCAGAACAACCAAAACCAAATTCATTGTTCTTTCTAGAGGCAAAACAACAATTTATTTAAAATAAAAAAAATTAGGGGAGGCTGGGCAAAATTCAAACATAGTAACCTTCAAGGAAACATAAAATTCAAGCATAGTTACCTTCAAGGAAACATAAAATTCAAGCATAGTAACATTCAAGCGAGGGGTCAACACCAAGGAATGTTATTGAATTAAATTTTGAATAACTCGAATATTTCAAACCAAATGATTTTGAATTTTGATTTTTTTAATAGCATTCAAATTCGAAATTCGATTCTATTCGAATTCGATTCGATTAGAATTCGATTTTAATTCAATTAAAAAATTGTTTATATTTTCTATCTTTATATATTCAAAATATAAAAAAATCTAAACCTTAAAATCTTAGTATCAAATAACCAACTTCTAAGTTGTAATATTAGATATATTATTCAAAATAATAAAATAATAAAAGTTCAATATATAACGCCAATGATAACATACAAAAAACATCAACTGACAAGTAATCAAAATATTAGAAATTAACAACCAAAATGATCAATTTTTCGAGTTTCACAATCAAAAAATTCGAACTATATGATATACGCTTTTGTTGTGCATGTTTAGGTTTAGGGTATTTAAAAGTGTTAAAATTATGGATATTTTATAATTAGATTAACATTTGTGTAGCAGTCTTTTAATTTTATAAACTAAACCACCTAACGAAAAACCTAATTTTTAAATATAGTAACTTGTAGGGGTGTTCAGTTTTCGAATATAACTCGAAAAAAATCGAAATTCGATTCGATTTTAATTCGAAAAACACCAAGTCGAAATTCGATTCGAATTTTCATATTCGAATTTGACTCGATTCGTAGTATAATATCGAAATTCGAATTTAAATTATTTATATATTTTTAGTTTATATACACAACTAGTTACTATATTTAAAAATTATGCATTTTAGTTAGGTGATTTAGTTTATAAAAACGGAAAGACTACTACACAAATGTCAATTTAATTATAAAATACTCATAATTTTAACACTTTTAAATATGCATTTTAGTTAGGTGCGCCTACGTGGAGTGCTGTGAGTGTGATAAATACACATAGCCTAAATGCGTAATGCCTTCGTAAAATACAAAAAAAAAAAGAAAGTGATTTATTAGTAACAAGTAAAAGAGCCAGATAAAATTATTTTAGTTATAAAAAACCTTCTAAAGCCTTGTAAATTGACTCCTTTGTTTATAAACTACATATCATTATAGTTAACGACTATATTATTATTCTAACCAACGATATTCATAAGTTTTTGTAAACAGATGAAGACGTTCATTTTTTATAAACCTCACAATTGAGTTTTATTCAACTTTACACTACAACAAGAATCCAAAAAGTATTAAGATGGGCGCACGGGCGTATAGTGTAGGAGTTTGGTCGAAGAGAGAGGGGCGTAAATTTTTGAAATCCAGAAAAAATGTTTATTTTTTGACGCGAGGGAGGACGAAACCACTATTTTTAACTAAAAATAGCATTTCGACCGAAAAATTAACATTACGAACGGAAAAAGAAGGGGGCAGTCTGCCTCCTGACCCCAATGACGCTTCGCCATGGGAGCGTACCATCCCGTTCCCCTAGTGTGATCAACTGGACTGGTATAAATATTTCAAAATTTAAATATGTATATTTAATTAGTTTAAAAATAAAATATAAGAAACTAATGTATGCTTGATGTAGACTTATACGTTGAATAACATGTCAAGAATAATTAATTAAATTTGGTTTTGAAGGAATAAATTTGAATTTAATCGGGCCATCGATCCAAATATTCAAGACACCAAACGGTTCAAGACATAACCGAACCGATTATTTGGCTAGTTTTTGTCTTTTTGATCACACCAATTGATCCGATAGTAGCAAAATTGTTTTTGACTCTTATTGAAGTTATTTAACTTGGTCTTTTTTGAATTGTATAAAACTTGACTCCATATAAAAATGTAGCAAATTATATAATCATTTATCATATTATATTTTGAACAATATATTGAATTTTTAGCTTACCAGCATAAAAGAGCAAACCAAAGGCACAAGACTAAGGTGGCGTTTGTTTTTTAGAAGGTAAATTGTCTACAGTTTGCGGACCACATTTGTAGAAAAAGAGGCTGACCAAAACTCTGCAGTTTATTAAAATAAAATGGTGGTAGTGGTGGTGGGGTGGCCGACGGTGATGGTGGTGGATAGTGGTGACGGAGGATGGTGGTCGCCGGTGGTGGTGGTGGTGCCCCATTTTGGTGGTGATGGTGGCCGACGGTGGTGGTGGTGGTGGTGATGGACGGTGGTGCTGAACGGTGGTGATAGAGGGTGGACGGTCTCCGCAGACCTTAGAAGATCTCAAAAATTGGCTAGGCAAGATCTGCACCAAGAAGAGCTCGCACAAACTTTTTTTAACGAAACGTCTTCAGAAAAACAAAAGTCTTTAGATGACAATGTCTGCGCGTGGTCTGCGTGACGCAGACAGAAAGGCCTGTACAAACTTGTTAGGAAAAAAACAAACACCACCTAAGGGTATGTTTTGACAAGAAATTCTAACGCTTAGGCTGCATGAAAATTAGTTTTATGATTTTGTTTCATTTTCTGTATATAAAGAATCTCTAAAAGTTAAAAGCCGATCATACAACCATTGATATTGGTTTATATATATTATTAGTCAACCATCGATATTGGTTTATAAGAGATATTGGTTTGTATGAGATATACAACCATCGATATTGGTTTATAAGAGATATTATTTTGTTTCATTTTTAGTAAGTATTATTATCGACCAATAACTCATAGTTTAAAATCTAATTTGTAATAAAAAAAAATTGTGATGAAGATTAACAAGAAAGATCCTCACGTAAAACATGAAAAGTGTAATATATATAGTGTTACATTTATCTTTCTAAATATATTATAAGGCTAACGTCAAATAAATCATACCAAAGCCAACCTTGACTTTTATTTTTAGTTGAACAAATTCGATCACTATATAATGACACACATCTATACCTGCAAAGAAACCACAAATTTACCTTTGTTCATAGACGATGGAAACGTGGGTCATCATCGTCATCTCCCTCTGCACAGCCACCCTCATCAGAACAATCCTATCCCGCCGGAGCTCCGGCAAGAAGCTACCACCAGGACCATCGTTCATTCACTCCAACTTCCTCCTGCTAACCACTTCCCCCTTAAACTTCGAACCCATTCTCATAAACCTCAAATCCAGATACGGACCACTCTTCACCCTTTCCTTTGGCTTTCGAACCACCTTCTATGTCGGCAACCATTCTCTAGCTCACCAACTCCTCATCCAAAAAGGTGCAGTCTTCTCCGACCGCCCGAAATCCGTCGACACCCGTACCATCTCCACGTCTCCCTACGGCCCTACATGGAGGACCCTCCGTCGAAATCTTGCATCCGAGATCCTCCATCCGGCTCGCATGAACTCCCACTCATGGGTTCGGGAGTGGGCTCTTCAAATCATGATTGATCGTCTTCAACAGCAGCAACAAGTTGACGGCATGTGCACGGTGGCTGAGCATTTCCAGTACGCTATGTTCTCTCTGTTGGTGTTGATGTGCTTCGGAGAGAAGGTTGAGGAGAGTAAGATCAACGAGATTATTAAAATACAACGTGGGTTGCTGTTGAATTTTGCTACTGGAAGGTTTGCGGTACTCACGATGTTCCCAAAATTAGGGAAGATACTGTTTAAAAGCCGATTGAAAGAGTTAGAGAAATCACGGAGTGACAGAGACGAAGTTATCATCCCGCTCATCAAGAATCGAATCGGATCGGGTGATCATGAGATCCGATCAGGAACTGACCGGATCGTGGCTTATGTTGACACGTTGGTGAATCTACAGCTTCCGGAAGAAGACGGTGATAACGGAAATGGTGGAAGGTTGACATACAAGGAGATGGCTAGCATGTGCAGTGAGTTTCTTAATGGTGGTACCGATACAACCTCTACTGCTCTCCAATGGATCATGGCTAATCTGGTGAAGCATCCTCACATTCAGAGCAAGCTGTATGATGAGATCGTGGCGGTGGTCGGACCACCGCCACAAAAAGGGATGAAACCTGAGCTGGGGCCGGAGCCAGAGCCAGATTTGGTTATAACCGAAGCAAATGTGCAGAAAATGCCGTACCTGAAAGCGGTGGTTTTGGAGGGGCTGAGGAGGCACCCGCCGGGCCATTTTGTGTTGCCTCATAGGGTCATGAAGGAGGTGGAAGCGGATGGTTACACGGTTCCACAGGGTGCAACAATCAATTTCATGGTGGGCGAGATGGGTCTGGACCCGGAGGTCTGGGATGAGCCCATGCAGTTCAAACCAGAGAGGTTCTTGGTGAATGATGGTGTGTTTGATATAACCGGAAGTAAAGGGATAAAGATGATGCCTTTTGGTGCTGGAAGAAGAATATGCCCTGGTTATGATTTGGCTCTGCTTCATTTGGAGTATTTTGTTGCTAATTTGATTTGGTATTTTGATTGGAGTGTTGCTGATGGTTATCCTGTTGATCTTTCTGAGAAGACTGAGTTCACCATCGTCATGAAGAATCCTTTGAGAGCACGAGTTACTTCTCGGACTCAAGAACGAACCACCTGAATCGATACACTGATACATATCAATACGTTTATAATATACACAAATATTAAACATATATTATATATACATCTAATAGTATCTCTTCATATTGCTTATATATGCAATGTTTTGTTTAGTGTTTTCTATCAGCATGAATGATGTTTGTTGTTATGGTTATAAATGGTGTCAAGTGGCACTTGGAGTTCCCCCAAACACTTCAGTAGGAAAAACCGTAAGATAGAACATCCCAATGAAGTGTTTGAAGGATCTCTGAGTGACACACGACGTTTCACTTCATTTTATTCGTTAATGATCGCATTTGATGAATAAATATGTAAACCGGCTATAGGTATATATATATAAAGAACAGACTTGAGGATGGTATGAACATGGATGCATCATAAGCTTGAACATTGTTTGGATTTCAGTCACCATTAAGTGTCATGGTGAATTGGTGAGGACCATATTTGTGTGTGCGGGGTGTTAAGTTCTCATTTCAGCATCAATCCCTTGTACATGACTAGGTTCAATTTCCCAATGCGTACATAATCTGTTTTCTGATTTATATGCGTTATGAATAGTATTAATTTTTTGGCCGACATATTATTTTTTGTTAAAAATGTTAGTTTCGTTTTGTCTCTTCAAAAAATTAACATGTATTTGGGTCTCGTAAATTAACATATTATTGAACGTGCGTAAAAAATTTCAAAATCAAACTATTTAAATATAAACAAGTAAACTTGAAGCCGAATCGACTTCACTCATGTCCGGCTTCACTTGGTTCGCTTAGCTCAGCTTGTAAACGAGTAGGGTCTGACATTTTTAACATTACATATTATCATATAATTTAAGAATAATTTATATAAATTACAATTTAGGCTATAATTTAAACAAGCAAGAACGAGCCATCAAACGAGCTAGCCACGATCTAAGGTTACCTTGCTTTAGGCTCCACTCCTATACAAACCGAGCCAAGCTTGCTCGGACGTTTACAAACAAGTCGATTTCGAGCTAAGTTTTTTTAGCACTCTTTCGAACAAATTTAAAGTTAGCACAATCCAGCCAGCCAAATTAAGGAGTAAGATACTAGGATCTCGAATGTGTGAATTGTCAAACGTCATAATCATACCAAAATCAGATATCCAGGAACCATTTTCGGGGACATGTCAAGAAAGGAGTTGGATGCGATAGCAGTGGCAGAGTTTGAGTGTATTGAGAGGGGGACGAAACCACTGTTTTTAACTAAAAATAATATTTTGGCCGAAAAATTAACACTACTGGCAGAAAAAAAGCTTCGCCAATGTACGATAGATAAACTAAAAAAATGAACCCAAATTGTTTTACTGAACTCAACGATTGAGCTAATTTAACAGGCTCAAAATAATTGAAATAAAGTTACTAATTTACTATAACTAAGACAAGGTTGGTGCTGTCCAAAATCATGATAAAAAAATCCGCAGGCTTTTACATTGACACATGTCACTTTTTTTTGAATCAACTAAAATTTGTTTTTTTTTGCATCTCTCTCCTGTTAAATTGGTTTATGTATATAATCCACTAGGTTATTATCCCGTATATTACACGGGTTGAATACAAATTAATAAGTATTCAATAATATAACTTCAATAATTGTAATTGATTTTTTGATTTAAAATATAATCAACATTACATACAAAATAAAATAATAATATTGTATTTTTTTTTAAAAAAAATCCTTTTTTAAAGTTTGATTTTTTAAACATTTCATTTTAAAAACCTTGTTTTTAATAAAATGTCATTTTTTACAAAATAATAGGATGTTATCTATTATTACTCAAATTGATAAAGAAAAAAAATAGTTAATAATAATGACTTATAAATTATAAAAAGATACTATGAGTTACAAATTATTAGAAAATTTTCATATTTTATAGTAATTTGATTTTTTAAAAGTGTGTTTTTTAATTATAAAAGGTATATATAATATAATTAGTATTTAATACTATTATGTAATATATTTTTTTGATACTAAGAACTTTTTTTAATTGAAAAGGATATAAAGAATATTTAATTATATAATTATTATAAATATTTAATAAAGTTGTGTATTTATTATGAGAGAGAAGGAGGAAAAATAGTGGGAGGATGTTCTAAATTTGTAACAAGTGTCCCAAATTATTTTTATTTATTAAGTACTAGATTATTACCCCGTGTTTGGTTTACTATTAATAAAAATTAATTATAAAACAACATTTTAATATGAAATGAATAAATTAGGTATTATTAAGTATATTAAATAATGAAAAATATCAACTAAAACTTTAATAATTAAAGAACTGATACTCGACTTTCTTAAATTGTATGAGTTGAAAATTTTAAACTAATTAACATTAAAAGCTATCAGTTTTAAAATCAAAAAAGTAAGGTACCTATTTTTTAATTATTAAAGCTAAGTGACCTAATTTGAAAAAAATATCATTAAACAAAATGTCCAAAATTGGATTTTTTTTCTTATCATTTTTATAACTTTTAGTTTTTAAAGTAATTATTTTTTTAAGCATTTCGTGTTAAAAATGTTATTTGTTTATAAAAATAATTTTGTTTAAAATCTCTGTTTTATAGTTTATTTCATTTTAAAAAAAATATTTTTTATTAACTTGTTTTGTAGAAAAAGCTAATATTTTAGAAACTTTTTTTAAGTGTTTTAATTTTTTTAATTGATTTTTAATGTTTAAAAACCATTTTTAACATTAAAAAAGTAAATAATATCATTAATATTTTAGTTATTTAATAAGAGAGTTAATAAAATTATTTAATATGAAAGAGAGTTAAGTTAGATGATAAAATGAAGACATGTGTCAATATTAGTTTAAAAACATGACAAGTGTTAAAAATGATTTTTGTTTATTATAATAGTATGATGATAATAGATTTGGTTGAAACCAAAGCTTATTTGGTCTATTTGTTTTTATTGGTCTTTTTAAGGCTATACTTAATTACTTCCATGAGCCCTAAGTTCGAATCATGTCTCCCCAATTTTTTGTATTGGGCCTTTTTAAGGATTGACATTGTTTTAGCCCTGAGTTCGAATCTCAGCTCCCCATTTTTTTTCTTTCCTTTTGCATTTGCTTTTGTTTTTGGACCTACAATAGCCCAATCAAACCTATTCATAGACGTGGCATTATATGATTGGAGATTTGGAATTGGAGGGGCATATAAACACTAAGAGGGTGTTTGTTTTTTTGAAAAAGCTCTTCCTGAGCTTTTATGTCTGCTCCAAGCAGACCACGGGAAGAGGTTTACCTCTGCAGTGCGTTTGTTTTTTGGAAGACATTTCATTAAAAAACGTCTTCTCGGCCTCTTCTTGAGGAAGACATGGTCCAAGCACTTCTTACCACTTCCCCACCTCTTCTTCATCTGAACTAGGTCACGCTTCATCATTCACGCTTCATCAGTTCTCCACTCCACAGCCACCCTCTGCCTCCCGCCCTCCCGTCGCCACCCTCCGCCTCCCGCCCTCCCGTCGCCGCCCTCCGCCTCCCGTCGCCGGCCTGCATTTCATCCAGATCATACGTCAGTCGCGCGGCCTCCACCTCCTTTTTCTCACGCTACAGGTTAGTAATTTTCCTTCATTTGTTCTTGAAATCTTTATTTTTTTTTGTTTTGACATGGAAACCCAACAATTTTAGGGATTAGGGTTCTAATTTTTCTGATTGTTTTTGGGATTATGCGGCTGAAATTGAGGATTAGGGTTCAACTCATTTGAATGATACCCTTATTTGAATGTTTTTGATTGTTTTGATTGTTGTGATATTCTCATTTGAATGATATCCTTATTTGAATCAGATGATTGTTTTTTATTGTTGTGATATCCTCATTTGAATCTTTATGTTAGCATCTCAAAACCATTTTTGCTTTAAATGTGATGCATAAGGCTGTTATGATTAACCATCTTTATGTTAGCATCTCAATTCTTATGGTTATCTACTATAAATTGATTATGAGTTGGTCCAACCTAGTGTATTATGCAAAGTGGATCCAAGTAAATGCTATTAGGTTTGGTAAAAGGATAGATTGTATGAACTTGATGAGTATCTTGAAGAGGAGTAATACAATGGCATTAATAAGCCTGCTAACAACATTCTGCGTGTTGTGGGGAACCCCTTGGTAACCTCTCCCAAATCTTCATTTTTTTTGTCAACTCTATACAATCAGAAATGATAAAAATTGCAACTTAAAAACAAGTAGCAAAAGAAGCTTTCTGCTTTGAATTTTATATCAGTAATCATTGTGTCTATGTTTTTTTAATGTCGTACGCATATTGTAACTTTCATTTGTTTCTCGATTACTAGAAATGGGAGAGAAACAACAATGGTCTAATGAGCATATAAAATGCTTATTAGAGACTTGCATTGAAGAGATAAACAGTGTGGGTAAAAAGGGATTGAGTTTGCACAAAGACTCATGGATCAAGTTAGGAAGGGTTCTTAAGGAAAAGTTTGGCCTGGATTTGACTCAGAAACAAATGAAAAATGCATATGATAATCTTAAAGCCAAATACATAGGTTGGGTCTATTTGAAAAACAAAACTGGCAACATATACAACGCTGAAACAAACACATTTACCTTAACTAATGAGGAATGGGAAGAATTTAAGAAGGTATGTTCATATATATAATTTTTTACCACCTACATAACACAAAACTTATACCATTTTTTTTACATTGGGTTTAGGGGCATCCAAAGGCTGGAGCATTAAAAACAGTTCCATTGCCTTTTCCGGACCTATGTGCAGCATTGTTTGATGGTAATACCGCAACTGGGAATTGCAAATGGACCTCAACCCAAACAACATCAATGGTTGGATCATCTTCTTGTCAGCGTGTACAACAACTTCTACTAACAAACTCTGTTTTTCTTGACACAGAAGATGATGCTGGCACATCCCATCAGACTTCTGAGCCTATTCCAGATCATACTTCTGATCCAAATTTCGAGCCTGCTTCTGAGCCTATCCCCGAACCTACTCGTGAGCCTACCCCCGAGTCTAATCCAAGAAAAAAATCTAAAACCACAAAATCCTCGTCTATCAATGCTGATGATTTAGCACATGATATGCGAAAGGCTTTACAGTACTTGATTAAAGGCAATGAAGGGCCAACAGCTGCTGTATGCTCCGAGAAGTTAAAGCTGGTTGGGTTAGATCCGGTAGATACACTATTCTTAGCTACTTTTCATATTTTCGGGGTGTCCACAGGCATGAGAGAAGCATGGATGGCATTGCCAGATATTCCTGATGTACTAAGAGGATGGATCGCGATGACGGCCACAAGTTTAGGACTAATAAAGTAGTTAAAGAGTCTGGTTTTTACAAACGTTAAAAAAATTTATTATTTTGGTTGCTTTGACATGGTATATGCTTTTGTTTGTGTTAGAAGATTTTAAGGTTTTGGTTGTGTTAAAAGACTATGCTTTTGGTTGTGTTAAAAGATTATATGCTTATGGTTGTGTTATTTTTTGGCTATGATCATGGTTGTTTATGTAAAAAGCTTTTATGTTTTATTAACACAGGATCATAATGGATTATGATAAGAAATTACTTCTCGTAATTCTCATGTACTTGTATATTCGCTTTTTTTGGAAGAGAGGTTTGAAACGATTCCGAGACAATGATTCGGATATGACGGGACATCAATACACATTAGAGTTATTGCAAGGAAATCCCAAACAATGCCATGAACTGCTACGTATGTCTCGTGAATCCTTTGTACGACTATGTGCACATTTTAGAGTAAATTATTCGTTAAAAGATAGTAAACATGTATCGGTTGAAGAAAAGATGTCTATGTTTTTGATGATAATTGGTCATAATCAACGTTACGTGGTTATCAAGCGAAGGTTTCAACACTCAAAGCAAACAATTCATAAATTTTTTTATGAAGTCTTGGATAAGATGATGCTTTTTGCTAAAGATATGATAGTACCAACCTCTTTCAACCCGAATCCAAATATTCCGGGACATAACAGGAGGCTACGACGGGTTTTTAAAGGAGCAGTTGGTGCGTTGGATGGAACTTTGATACATGCTATTGTCCCTTCTGGAAAACAAGATATATATAGAGGAAGGGGTAAAGGGGATTGTTATCAAAACGTATTAGCAATTTGTGACTTCAACATGATTTTTACCTTCATTGTGGCCGGCTGGGAAGGGGTGGCACATGATTCTAGAATACTATCAGAGGCTTTATCAGATCCACATGCACCATTACCGTTTCCACCACAAGGTATGGATATGTATTATTAAATATTTCTTTTACTTTAATAGTTTAATTATTTGTGTATATAATTACAGATAAATACTATCTTTGTGATGCCGCGTATGCACACATCCGAGGATTTATGGCGCCATATCGCAATGTGAGGTATTGGCTTGGGGATTTTCGTCGGAGACGTGCGTTGACCAATAAAGAAAAATTTAACCATGCACATGCAAAACTACGAAATGTCATTGAACGTGCTTTTGGTGTATTGAAAGCAAGATTCCCTATATTGAAGAGGATGGCATCATTTCCGTTAGTTACACAAAGAAACATTGTCATTGCATGTTTCGCACTACATAATTTCATAAGGAAAGAGGGTTTGAGCGATGAATTCTTTACACAATACGATCAACCCAACGTGTGGTTACGAAATACTCACATTCATGATAATGCTGATGGAGACGAGGTTGAAGGAAATGGTAGTGCTTCAGATCGGGAATATATGAATCGGATACGAGATGAAATTGCTGAGCAGTTAATGCAAAATATAGAATGAAAGATTTTAAGAAAATGTTGTTTTATTGTTGTTTTATGAATGTTATTTTAGAGATGTTAAACTATTATTTAAATTTCAAAATTGAAAAACTGTTGTAGGTTAAAAAATGGTTTATTTAAATTTCTGATTATTTTAACAGCTTGCAGACATTTAAAAAACAAACAGTCTTCTTTTAACAGGCTGCAGATGTTTTGTCCACCTCTTCTGCTGCATATGTCTGCAGATGTGGTCCGCAGACTACAGACATTTTACCTCTGAAAAAACAAACAGCACCTAAATAACGTTAATAGCACTGATATTGGGCTTTGTTATTTATATAATATATCATATCTCTTATACTTTATACTTTTCGATTGTTAGCTAATTAAAACAATAAAGTGAGGCTCTTATATAAAAATACAATCAAATATTTACTTTGATGGTTGAAAATTTTGATGAAGTGGTCATTTTTTTACTGATGTTCTATCTTTAGTTATACTAGCAAAAAAACTTTAAATATTTAAACATAAGAAATAAAATTTACAATTGAAAACTTATTTAAAATAAATAAATCAAATAAAAAGTTAAAAAAATGTAAAAGATGATTAAAACTAGCTTACATAAAATTAAAAAAAAAAAAAAACACCACAAGAGATAAAAAAATCAAATAGGTTTGCATAGAAACATATAAGAAACAGAAGAAAAGATTACCACAACTTGTATCTAAAGCTAATATCCAAAAAGTTTCCTCCATTTAATCTCCAACCGCCCTAAATTGCATCTAAAGCACATCGCCGTAGGTCTTCTCGGTGGCAGCCGCCCGAGAAGCCGGAGAAGAAATACCACGACGATGATGACACAGGAGGGACACGGGAGGCGAAGGTAGAATCCGATGAGAAGAAGAAACCCTTTTCCTTCCGGCCATCCAAAAAGTTGGTCGTCGGTCGTCCTCATAGCCTGTCCGTAGAAGAAAAAGAAGATGACAGTGGTGGTGGTTACGACAGTGATGACACGAGAGGGACATGGGTAGCGGTGACCGGAGCAGATAAAGATGATGATAGCGGCACTGGGTATGACGGTGATGACACGAGAGGGAGATGGGGTAGCGACCGTCGGAGAAGAAAAAGATGATGACAGTAGTGGTGTTTATGGCGGTGGTTATGATGGTCAACTGTTTAACCAAAAATAGAAACCAGGCAATACCTCGGAGAAATCTCAATTATCTGTTTTTTGTACTTCCTTCCGCGGTCTTGTTCCTTTCATAGAAGCAGTGGCGTACCTACAGCCAGGGTTGGGGGCAGTCGCCCACCTTGAAAAATTTTTTTTCAGTAGTATATATATTTTAAAATTCCGACTGCCCCTCACAAAATTTTGCAATCGCCCCCCTTAAAATTTTGAAATTGCCATCCTTTCATTTTTTATTTCTAAGTATTTGGTTAATAAAACCAAGTTAAAAAACACCCAATTAATAATTTAAACACAATTTAAAACTAGATCCATTACTAATTTAAATAACTAAACCACAAACCCATTTTAGATAATCCATCCATTTGGCCCATTATTAATAACTAAACCACATATTAAGTTAACCCAAAAGTGATCACTTACGGTTGAAGAAATTGATCATTGACCAAAGGGCCAAGGCGACAACCAGAACGGGAACGACAACCAGAACGGGAACGACAACATAGGGAAACCGGCAACCTGCACGACCGGCACACGACAGGAGGCACTACAGGTCTGAACCGTCTGGTCCATGTTTTCTTTTCCTTTTCTACGATTGAAGAATGAAGATGATCATCTTTTGTAGTTTGCTACGTTTGGTCCATGTTTGGAGGTTTTGCAAATTTAGGGATTTGGATTAAATAATTAGGGGTTTTGCAAGTGGCCAAGTGGGATTATATTTTAATGGGTTAATGGAAAGTGAAGTACTGAACCGTGAACTCCTTTTTTGGTTCATTAAACCCGTATGATTTCAGTGAAAATGATAAAAGAAGACTTTCGGTTCAACTAACAACCTATAATGATAACTTAAAAGCAGATACACGATTTGCCAACTTGGATGGTTTATCAAGTCTTGTAAAATTGATGGTTGAAACAAAGAAACATCTTTCATTTACATTAGTCTATCGTTTATTGAAGCTAGGTCTCGTATTACCCGTTGCTGATCGATGTGTCGTAGGTCAATCAAAAACAATTTATAATTAAGAACTTAGCTACCTTTGACTATAGCAAGGGCAAGTAAGGTCGTCTCCACAGGGAATCAGTGGAAAGTGCTAATTGTCACTACAAACTAATTAATCTAAGAAAAATGAAAACTTGATTGAATTGGATTAAGAGAATTCTTTAAAAGAAACAAACTTTAACTTTGGATTTGAAAACAATTAATGAAAAAGGTAATCACTTCCGGTTTTTAGGTTGCAAGATCCACAATAAATGTAAGTTAAACATAGGTTAAAATCATATAACATTGATGTTGCCAATCAATTCGATTAAAGTGATAAAGATGGAACAAACGTTTAAGACTTGCTCATTCACAAAATTACCAATAGACATACACAACACATCACACGAATACCAATGAGTAAACGATGCAAGAAAACCGAATCACTGATGGTAACGCATAATATGAAAACATAAATCTATTGTTTAAATCAACCAAAAATAAATCGTATCAAGTTTACAATCAAAAACCTAGATTCAACATTCAAACATTGTTTCACTTACAACCCTAATCAACCGGAAGCGATTACGAAGAAACTAGCATTGCCTCATCGCGATTTGATCTTCACTTGTTGATTCCATTGATGAATTCTTGGATTGAATCTTGATTTGGAGGATTGGATCCACTCAAAAACCTTGAATTTTCGTCCCCAAATGGCCCCAAAAACCTTAACTTTCGACTTGGATGGAATGTGTCTTGAAAATAGGCAAAATAGGGTTAAAAACTCGTTTTCCGCGTTTTGGGCGTAGCCTACGCCCAATTTGGGCGTAGCCTACGCTGGGCCACACGGAACGGTGAACTTTTTCTGTCAACGCTGAATTTTTGGGCGTAGCCTACGCTGGGCGTAGCCTACGCTGACCTGGGCGTAGCCTACGCCCAGTCTGATCTCACCAACAGCTTCGTCTCGTCGAGAAACTCGGTTTTCATATATTATGGCTTCCGTAACTCTTCCTCTAGCTCAAGATATGCGCTTCCGAAGTTTTGAGCTTTTCTCGACTGTTTCTGATCCGTCTGTGCATCTTTTCACCTCGTTAACACCCCCGGGCATCCCTCTAATGTGTTTTTACCTGCAATTCACAATTGTATATCAAAGTATCATCGTTCTACATAAAATGCCCATAAAAACACAACTTTAAACTGTTAAAGAGCATGAAAATCAAACACACATCACATCCCCACACTTATATTTTGCTTGTCCCAAGCAAAGTCCTTTACACACGATAACAAATGATTCAACAAAAACAATTGCTTAAACATCTCATTACCGGTTAATAGCAAAACTTCAAAACCACACCTAATTCCTAAGACTTACAACGTGCAATAGATTTACATCCCAACAAGCAATATTACAAATTTGACAAGAAAACCTCTAATCAAGGACACTTAGCTTCAAATGGTTCACATGCACATATTCACACCTCTCACAATGAACACTCCACTCGGCTTTATATCTGAACTAGCAAAGATGCACTAGTATTTATGAACTCTCAATCCACTAATGATGCATCATTATCATAAGCTTGCAAAGCAATCAAATCTCCACCATTATGCACAAAGTATACACCAATCAAGAGGTCTTTCGAGGTTGTAATGTTGGCTAAGGCTAAGGTATGGGAAAGGGATATAAGTGGCTAAAACATCCGAAATCCAAGTTAAATTCACATAAACGACTACTACACATAATCACTAGGGTAAGTTGTACCCTTATCGGATTACTTTTTATTTCTAAACATTAATATCATCACTACGAACAAATTTTTCTCTTTTTTTTTTTTTTTTTTTTTGACATTAACACTACTTAACTTGGAATCGCCACATGGGTCTAAATTGAAATGGCTATAAAGGCTGATTTTGGCTAATGGAATGGGTATGGTTTAACAAAGAAATATGTAATTGGCTCAAAAATGGCGACTAGGGGATTTTGTCAAGGGTTGGTGAAACAAAGACATAAGGCTAAAACAAGGGTTTATCCTAATGCCTCTATCACGTTTGTGCACACTTTGGCTCATGGTTTTAACATGCATTAACTATGCAAGTTCTGAAATGATAACAACATTAAGGTCATCACACATCAAATGAAATTGAGCATCAAATTCTACATCTATTTCCTGCTCCACATAGGCTCAAATTCTCACAAAAACGGTGGTAACGGGTTTCGGATGTAAAGCATGCATGTTTATCCATTGTCTAGCCGTGTATCATTAATTGAGACCTACCTACCAAATTTTTCTACAACTTGCTAAGAACACTTTATTCCGCAACTTAAAGAACTAGGCATAATTAGAAAGTTACACATATACACCGGTTACAGACGCATTCACAATTTTCTTTGAAAAAAAAATTTGTTTTTCGTGCACCAAAAGACCTCTTTTGGAACAATTTTTCAAATTTTTCAAAGTTTCCCTCATCCCCACACTTAAACCTTACATTGTCCCCAATGTAATTTTTTTTCCACTAATTACGAGTGTGAAATGAGTATGATGTAATGATTTACCCATATGCCCCCTGCAATTACCTTTACACTCCATTTCAACCAAACATTAACTTCAAACAAACATTAGCAAATAAGACAAGCACGAAGTGTCAAACATAGTTCAAACAAACAGTTAAAGAAGCATAGAAAGAGCACATGGACCTGATCACAGGCGATCAGTGAGTGCCTGGAAAATAGTCATCTCGTGGTGGGTAAGGCATTGGTGGTCCGAACCACTCCTCCATCAAGCTATCCCTCATGTCCCGCATGTTAAAAGCTCCGGTTGTGCTAGAACCCTGTTCTGGTGGTGGTGGTTGTTGGTAAGGCACCCACCTTGATGGCATGAACTGTTGTGGGTACCGCGGGTGCATGTCCTCCGGCATCATTGGTGGTAGAGTGCGATAATCCACCTGTTGAGGCCATTCTTGATAGGGATGACCTGCAATAAAATCAGTCCTAGTGCGGACTGCTTCCTCTTGCCTAAACCAATCATTCCTCAACTCTTCCATATTATAGGCCAATGCACGTGATTGCCTATCTTCTCTCTCTCGTCCCTCCCGAGCCAGAATGCTCTCTTTGGAACTCCTATCCCACATCATTCGAGTGGACATCGGCCACCCATCAAACTCCTGAGGCCTCATTGATCGAACCATAGCCTCTATAACATCATCATCCATTCGCCCTCGTTGCCTCACATGTCCCCTTTGGTCCCTACTACCCTCATGATCAGAATCCTCTTCTTCACCATCATCGTCTTCCATCTCCTCAACATCATCTGTTACATTCCCCTCAACAGCACCTTGTAGAACTCCCAATGGTTCTTCTTGCTCACCCCTTCGCAATGGGGGTGCATTTTGCTTCAAGCCTCGAATCATTTGACCTGTTTTCTTATCCTTCAAAACATAGTACCTAGCAGTCACCTCAAACCTCCAATCTTCCTTGGTGAGCTTTGCAACTGAAAATGGCTTGTGTTGCTTCTTCACGATTTGAGTATCCGGGTTCAATGCACCCTGGTTTCTCATCAATGCAGTTATCAACCGACAGTGGGGGACCATGCATCTCACTTTGCTTTCTCTGCTTGCCCAAACATTCAACATTGCTAGATGCCTAAACGATAGCATCTCTTGACCTGAAACTAATGCATGAAGCACCTTCAACTCATAGTGACGGATTTTGACTAAATCCCCCATTCTAGGAATAATGTTGTACCCCGAAATCATTGACAATAATTTAGCCATAATATTCAAGTCACGCCTATACATATCTCCCCCTGCTCCATCTCTAAATAAAAGTTGCAGAATGGCAATTTTCTGTGGTCCCTCTACTTTGCTATCAAATAAACTCTCGGCAGATGGATATACATATTGGCGAGCCGGCTTTGAGTCAAAGTTAGCAACTTGTCGGATGGTTGCAAAAGACATAACCACTGAAACATCTCCAACAGTCCCAGTGAGAGTGGTTGTCTGAGGTGGATTATTTCCAAATTCCCGTCGTAATGTAGACATCCACTCGATAATAGCATTGACCGGGATGCGATCACCACCGTCTTTGTCATGAAAGGTCAAACATGCTTCCCATCCCAGTTGAGTAAAATATGGCACCAACCCCAAACTTACAAACTCAGGCATCACCACTGCCCGTTCAGTGACCATCGCATTGGCTTTCGATTTCAAGGTGTTCATCTTTTCTTTGTACAGATCAGCTTGCCATATCTCATGATGCATTGATAATTTTTCATCTCGTTTCCACATGGGTTTGGGAATGTCCTCAAATTCAGCCTCCATCTCATCTTCTCCCATTTGAGAAGCTTGTTCATCCTCAGATTCGGATTCATCCACTAACATCGTCCTTCTTTTCTTTTGTTTAGGTGGTGGTGGTGCTTGGGAAGAAGATGCTTCCTGTGTTTTTTTACCTTTCTTGCTCTTTGAAAACCTGCTAAACATGGTGCCTGAAATTGCCAACAAAAAGCCATTTGTAAGTATGGAGAAACAAAACTTGAGAAGTGTATGTCCCATCCCCACACTTGCTTCAACAACCACTAGCAACATATTTCCAACATGTTTAATCCAACCCCTTGTTACACATTTAGAATGTGCATCCTTAAAAAAAAATCCATGGTTGTGTAATTTTTTTTTTCCTTCATTTGTAAGCAAAAGTTGAATGTTGAACAATGTTGGTAATGGTTTATCGGTTCAACAATTAGTGAACATTACATTTCAAACGCACTAACAATTAGTTCATGTGCAACACCTACTACCCATCAACATAATGCATCAACAAAGCTTAAGAGCAACAAAAACCCAAACAATCCTTCCATTTTCTGAAAACAATGCAGTAAAATACATACCTTTGCAAGAGAAATTGGAAGAAAGAAGCAAAAGCTCACTTGAACCTTGAAAACCTTCAATGGATACCCAAAATTTCGTACTTACCACCAACGAAATCTCACAAATCGGTATGATTTGTAAAAATCCGAGACAA
Organism: Mikania micrantha; assembly: GCA_009363875.1. NCBI lineage: Eukaryota > Viridiplantae > Streptophyta > Magnoliopsida > Asterales > Asteraceae > Mikania > Mikania micrantha. Next base: position 54,881,890 of record CM018689.1, read on the forward strand.
GGGTTGTGATCTCCACGAAAAATTATGCAAAATAGACTCTAAGATTGTTGGATTTGGTGGAAGAATGAGAAAGTTTGAAAACTAGGGCTTGAAGTTCTTGAGAAGAAGGGATGAAGAAGAAAGAGAATTGGTGGATGATAAATGAGAGGATGCAGGTGAAAATCACGAATTTGAGGTCAATGGGTCGGGTTTTAGGGTGAAAAAGTAAAAAAATCGAGTTTAAAATTGATTTTTGATGGAATTGGGCCGACCTGTGCGTGGGCGTAGGCTACGCCGGAATTGGGCGTAGGCTACGCCGAGCTCCTGGGCATCTGGATCGAGCGTAGACAGCAGGTTTTGGGCGTAGAAATGGTCAAAAGCGTACCCTACGACCACTTTTGGGCGTAGGCTACGCTGGAACCCTTTTTTTTTTTTTTTTTTTTTTTTTTTTTTTTTTTTGCAACTAGTGCCATCTTTTTAGAAAAGCAAATTAAGTAATTAATAAAATAAAATTTTCTTTATCCTAAAAAAAACTAATTTCTTAAAATAAAACTTATGTTTAATTCGGTTCGCAACCGTCCACACCCCCAACACTCGTGCATTGCCCACAATCGCACCCAAGCATGCTCAAATCCCATACACAAAGTCTCCACACGTTAAAATTGCCCATGGGTTTAGAACCAACAAAAGAACACAAAAACGCAAAAATGAAGAAACTAAAACCAAAACACACAAAACAAAACGAAGAAAATGTTACGAAACCGGGTTGCCTCCCGATGAGCGCTATGTTTAATGTCGTTAGCTCGACAGTACCTGGCCCTTTTATTCGGCTAAGTTAGTCAGAAAGATGCAACAACTACTTTCCAACTGCATGTTTGGCCCGTTAAGATCACTAGCTTCCATGTAAGGCTTCAACCGATGTCCGTTCACAACTTGTCGTAGATGATCATCAAAATCTTCTATTTCTATGTCACCAAAGTTCCCCACACGGACAATTAAATACGGTCCCATCCACTTGCTTTTGAGTTTCCCCGGAAATAACTTCAATCTTGAATTGTAGAGCCATACTTTTTGGCCTACCTCAAACTTACTCAAACGAACCTTTGCATCATGTACCGCTTTGGTTTTGGCTTTGTAAGCTGCAGCACATTCATATGCCTCATCTCTCAATTCCTCCAACTCACACAATTTAAGCTTCCGCTCCTTACCTGCATTATCATAATCCAAGTTAACATTTTTAATTGCCCATAATGCCCGATGTGCAAGTTCAACCGGTAAATGACATCCTTTCCCATAAACCAACCGATATGGTGTAGTGCCAATAGGAGTTTTGTATGCCGTGCGGTACGCCCATAAAGCATCGTTCAACTTAGTTGACCAATCCTTACGGTCGGCTCGCACGGTTTTTTGTAAAATTTCTTTAATTTGTCTATTGGACACTTCCACTTGGCCACTTGTTTGAGGATGATACGGAGTGGCAATCCGATGGTCTATGCCATACAGTTTAAGAAGTTTGCCAAAGTGAAAATTTTTGAAATGGGATCCCCCATCACTTATAATCACGCGAGGGAGCCCAAACCTTGAAAAGATGTTAGATTGGACAAACTTGCACACAACGGTATGATCATTCGTCTTAGTAGCGATTGCTTCAACCCACTTTGAAACATAATCCACCGCTACTAAGATGTACAAATTCCCAAAAGAATTAGGGAATGGCCCCATGAAATCGATGCCCCATACATCAAAAATGTCCACAACAAGAATGGGGTGCATAGGCATCTCATTTCGTTTTGAAATACTCCCCATCTTTTGACAGTTTAAACAATTCTTAGCAAACTCAAAAGCATCTTTAAAAATTGTAGGCCAATAAAGCCCACAAGACAACACTTTATGTCCCGTTTTCTGGCCACTGAAATGACCACCACATGCAGATGCATGCAAGTGTTGTAACACCGAAGGAATCTCTGAATCTGGAATGCATCTTCTAATCAACTGATCCGCTCCAACTTTGAACAAATCCGGCTCATCCCATATGTAGTGCTTTGCTTGAGCTAAGAATTGTTGCTTCCTTCTCTTTGTCCAATGATCCGGAAGTGTACCTGTAGCCAAATAATTTGCAAAGTTAGCATACCATGGCTCAGTAGAAACATGTAGTAATTGCTCATCAGGAAATGTTTCTTTAATAGCAACTCCCTCCTCGGTCTCATTGTGAATGACACGTGACAAATGATCCGCCATCACATTCTCACTCCCTTTCTTGTCGCGGATTTCCAAATCAAATTCTTGAAGCAAAAGAATCCATCTAATCAATCTCGGTTTCGCATCCTTCTTATCCATGAGGTACCTAACAGCAGTATGATCAGAATAGATAATAACCTTGCTACCACAAATATGACCGAAACTTATCTAAAGCAAACACTATAGCAAGCAATTCCTTTTCTGTTGTGGTGTAATTCAACTGAGCATCTGAAAGGGTTTTGCTTGCATAGTAGATTGCAACGGGCTTCTTATCCACCCGTTGACCCAAAACAGCCCCGACTGCATAATCACTTGCATCACACATTATTTCAAAAAGGTTTTGACCAATCCGATGATTGCAAAATTGGGGCTTCAACCAACTTTTGCTTAAGCACATTAAAAGCATCGACACAATCCTTATCAAAAACAAATGGAACATCTTTTAACAACAAATTACACAAGGGTTTTGTAATGACACTGAAATTTTTGATAAATCTTCGATAAAACCCCGCGTGTCCCAAAAATGACCTAATGCCCTTAACATTCGTGGGAGGAGGTAACGTTGAAATGACTTGAACTTTAGCATGATCAACCTCTATCCCACGACTTGAAATCACATGACCCAACACAATTCCTTCTTGAACCATGAAATGACTTTTCTCCCAACTTAAGACTAAGTTGGTGTCAACACATCTTTTTAAAACTTTTGTTAATTGCTCAAGACATGTTTCAAAAGAAGGACCAAAAATTGAAAAATCATCCATGAAGATCTCCAAAGACTCCCCAACCATATCTGAAAAGATACTCATCATGCACCTTTGAAAGGTGGCTGGGGCATTACACAATCCAAATGGCATTCGCCTAAATGCGAAAGTACCATATGGGCATGTAAATGTAGTCTTTTGTTGATCGTCGGGGTGAATAGCAATTTGATTATACCCCGAATACCCATCCAGAAAACAATAAAATTTCTGACCTGCGAGCTTTTCCACAATTTGATCAATGAAAGGCAAAGGAAAATGGTCCTTTGAAGTGGCTGAATTTAACTTACGGTAATCAATGCAAATCCGCCACCCGGTTACCGGCCGGGTTGCAATCTCCTCACCTTTGTCATCTTTAACTACCTGAATCCCCGCTTTCTTTGGAACCGTTTGTGTAGGACTTACCCATGTACTGTCTGAGATTGGGTAAATGATTCCAGCATCTAACCACTTAAGAACCTCCTTCTTCACCATTTCACGCATGTTCGGGTTCAATCTTCGTTGAGTGTCTCGTGAGGGCTTGATCTTTTCATCCGTAATGATCTTATGCATCACAATGGAGGGGCTTATTCCCCTCAAATCAGCTATGGTCCATCCAATTGCATCTTTATGTGTCACCAACACTTCCATCAAAGCTTCCTCTTGTGCTTCCTCCAAATTTGCTGCAATGATAACAGGTAAAGTGTTATTTTCACCCAAGAAAGCATACTTAAGATGTTTAGGTAACTCCTTAAGTTCAGATTTTGGTGGTTCTTACAAAGAGGGCTTGAGTTTGGAGTGTATGCTATCCGGAAGACTCTCCACTTGAATCGTCCATCGTGGGCGACCATCACTCGCCATTAGCACTTCCATCTTCCGATCTTCTTCCTCCATGTTCCTCTACCATGCTTAACTCATCCCTGTCACAAGCAAAACACATCTCTATGGTATTTCCTCCACTTTCGTGGGATAAACACCCGTCAACAATGTCCGCCATAAAGCATTCATCGTTGACTCGAGAATTAGCAATATTAGAAAAAACATTCAATTGGAGCTTCCGGTTGCCAAAAGTCATGTCCACTGTTCCCGTCCTACAATTAATCAAAGCATTAGAAGTGGCCAAAAATGGACGACCCAAAATCACGGTGGGTTGCCTTAATGGATCAGTAATGGCATAATCCAAAACCAAGAAATCAACCGGATACTAAAAACCTTCCACCATCACAATGACATCAGAAACAATTCCCCTAGGGAGCTTGGAAGTCAAATCGGCCAACACCACGGTGGTGTCGGCTCGTTGTAATGGACCAAAATCATATTGGTCGTACAAGCTACCCGGGAGAATACTTACACTCGCTCCAAGATCCAATAAAGCCCTTTGTATTTTAAAGTCACCCACTTGAATTGGCATCAAGGGCGTTCCCGGATCTTGAAGTTTGGGTGGAAGAATACCCGTCACAACCGCACTCACATTTTCAGTCAAATCAACCTTTTTAGGAACTTTGTGATTTCTTTTCTGAGTGCACATTTCTTTTAAGTACTTAGCATATGATGGGATTTGTTTGATTGCATCAATGAGAGGAAGATTAATTTTCACTTGTTTAAAAACCTCCCACATTTCCTCTTGTTGTGGGCCTCTCTTGTTCACATTTGAGACTTTAGATGGATCTACTAAGGCTTTTGGAAAAGGAATGGTATTACCCTCCATCTCCTTTTCCATAACCTTAGTGGTTTCATTTTGAAAATCATTTTGTGGCGGCAGTTTGAAAGTTACTTTCTTGTTTAATTTGTTTGGTGCAACTTCAGTTTCACATTCACTCTCATCACTCTCATTCACATCCTCCACCACACCCTCAACAAATTGTGGTGGAGGGACAACCTTGTTGTCATACACTTTCCCACTTCTAAGAATACTTACCTGATGAAGTTGAGCTGATTTCTGAGGCTTAGAACTGCTTGACTGATGTTGTGGATTTACCTTTGTGTCACTTGGTAGCTTGCCTGGATCCTTCCTCAAAATTGCTACCTCCTCAGCCAATTGACCCACTTGCTTTGTCAAAGCTTCAACAGTTTTGTCCCTCACTTCATTGTCCTTTCTCATCTCCTTCAGGAAGTCCATAATCTCCTTGTTGGAAGTGTCAGAATTACCGGATGATGCTCCTTGATCTTGATTTGCTTGATAGTTCCTTTGATAGCCTCTGTTTCCACCTTGATTGTACCCTTGGTTGTTGTAGTTCGACTGCCTATTCTGGTATGGTTGGCTTCCTTGATTTGATCCCTGAAAATTAGGATTAGACTGGTTAGAAGAATTACCATAACGAAAATTGGGATGATTCCTTAAACCTGGATGATATGTATTGGAATTCATATCATATGGCTTGCGGTCTCCATAGACTTGGTTAACTTCTTCTTCTCTTCCACCTTGACCGGTACAATCCAAAGTATTGTGGCCCAATTCTCCACATCCATCACACACATGGAACACTTGATTATCCCTTGTAGGACCTTTGCTTCCACCCATCTTCAAATTCGCCAACTCTCGCTCTAATGCTTGATTTGCTCTCTCCAATTTCTCCATTTTATCATAAGAGCTTCCGGAGGCTTTCACTGTGGCAAACTTCTTTCTTCTACTTGATTGTGCTTGCCTCTTTGAGTTTACTGCCATCTTTTCCAAATAATCCCAATCCACATCTACTGGGTTGGACAAAAATGTTCCACCTGTGGTGGAATTCACATCCCTTATGTCATCAGTAGACAACCCATCATGAAAAGCAGTGATTAATTCCCATTTGGAAATCCCGTGATGTGGACAAGTCCTTAGCAATTGCTTGAATCTTTTGAAGGCTTCATAGAATAACTCTCCCGACTGTTGCTGAAATGTCCTTATAGCATGCCTAGCATCACTTGTTCTTTGTGGAGTAAAATACTCATCGAGAAATTGTTGTTGCAAATCCTCCCAAGTGAAAATGCTAGCCGAAGGCAATGCTAGAAACCACAACTTGGCCGCATCTTTCAAAGTGAATTGAAACAAAACTAACTTCACTTGATCAGGTGTGAAACCTTGCCCTCCTATTGTACCACAAACCGCTTCAAATTCAGATAAATGTAGATACGGTTCCTCACTTGCTTTGCCATAAAAGTTGGGTAACACGTTCAAGAACTGTGGCCTTACTTCAAATGATCTTCCTCTCACCTCAGGACGGACAATAGGTGAAGCATTAACGGCTATGTGTGGTCTAAAATGACTTTCCACACCTTGAACTATACCTCGATTAGGTGCCCTTGGCACACCATCATGAAAATGGTCATATCCTCCATCAGGATATTGATTGACATCAGGCCTTCTAGGGACTCCGGGTCGACCTTGATATCCTTGATTATGATAATCATATTGTTGATGACCATGATATCCATATCCAGCATCAGGGTTGTTATTATCCCAACCTCCTTGATAACGTTGATCTCCTTCACCCTCCACTCCACCATCCCAATCATCAACCCGTCCTCTTATGTTGTCCTCTTGATACAAACTATTTGCTCGATGAGAAGGTGTATCATGACGATTCAAATGAGTTGATTGTGTGTCAGACGACCCCTGATTAGATCTTTGTGGAGTTCTTGGTGGGTTATGTGGAGGTGGTGGATTTGGTGGTGGCCCAAAGATAGGATTTGGTTGAGGTCCAAAAGGTTGGAAGTTGCCCCCTCTATATAGACCTTGAGGTGGTGCTTGAGGCGGTGGTTGAGGTGGTTCGGGATAAGGCTGAAAATCATCATCCTCTTGGTAGTTAGGTGGTGGTATTGGGTAGTTTGGTGGTGCTCCATGATCACTGTGATGACTCATGGTTGATGCTTCTTGATCAATTTGTTGTTGGATTGGAGGTACTATCAAACCAGATCTATGCAACACCCGGTTATGCCTTGCGGTTCTCTCAATTTCAGGATCGAAGATCAATGGTGATGTCTTCCTTGAATAACGAGTATGCATGCAATTCTACGATTACCTGCACAACACAAACAAAGAAAACCCACGCGTAATTCCGAACAATAAGCAAAACAAAACAAAAATAAAAGAAAAATCAAATCTTTTTGTATTTTTATGTTTTTGAAAAGCAAATGCAACTAAAATTAAACTTAATCTAGAACTAAACTAAAAACTAGCACTTTGCGCGTTGATTCCCCGGCAGCGGCGCCAATTTGATCGATGTGTCGTAGGTCAATCAAAAACAATTTATAATTAAGAACTTAGCTACCTTTGACTATAGCAAAGGCAAGTAAGGTCGTCTCCACAGGGAATCAGTGGAAAGTGCTAATTGTCACTACAAACTAATTAATCTAAGAAAAATGAAAACTTGATTGAATTGGATTAAGAGAATTCTTTAAAAGAAACAAACTTTAACTTTGGATTTGAAAACAATTAATGAAAAAGGTAATCACTTCCGGTTTTTAGGTTGCAAGATCCACAATAAATGTAAGTTAAACATAGGTTAAAATCATATAACATTGATGTTGTCAATCAATTCGATTAAAGTGATAAAGATGGAACAAACGTTTAAGACTTGCTCATTCACAAAATTACCAATAGACATACACAACACATCACACGAATACCAATGAGTAAACGATGCAAGAAAACCGAATCACTGATGGTAACGCATAATATGAAAACATAAATCTATTGTTTAAATCAACCAAAAAGAAATCGTATCAAGTTTACAATCAAAAACCTAGATTCAACATTCAAACATTGTTTCACTTACAACCCTAATCAACCGGAAGCGATTACGAAGAAACTAGCCTTGCCTCATCGCGATTTGATCTTCACTTGTTGATTCTATTGATGAATTCTTGGATTGAATCTTGATTTGGAGGATTGGATCCACTCAAAAACCTTGAATTTTCGTCCCCAAATGGCCCCAAAAACCTTAACTTTCGACTTGGATGGAATGTGTCTTGAAAATAGGCAAAATAGGGTTAAAAACTCGTTTTCCGCGTTTTGGGCGTAGCCTACGCCCAATTTGGGCGTAGCCTACGCTGGGCCACACGGAACGGTGAACTTTTTCTGTCAACGCTGAATTTTTGGGCGTAGCCTACGCTGACCTGGGCGTAGCCTACGCCCAGTCTGATCTCACCAACAGCTTCGTCTCGTCGAGAAACTCGGTTTTCATATATTATGGCTTCCGTAACTCTTCCTCTAGCTCAAGATATGCGCTTCCGAAGTTTTGAGCTTTTCTCGACAGTTTCTGATCCGTCTGTGCATCTTTTCACCTCGTTAACACCCCCGGACATCCCTCTAATGTGTTTTTACCTGCAATTCACAATTGTATATCAAAGTATCATCGTTCCACATAAAATGCCCATAAAAACACAACTTTAAACTGTTAAAGAGCATGAAAATCAAACACACATCAGTTGCAACCTAAACCGTTGAAAGATGTTTTTCGGCAATGAAGTACTTGAAGTCAAATTTGCGCAATCAAATTGGTGATAAAAATTTAAGCGATAGTTGTATTTGTTTTACGGTGAAAGAGTTACTTAGAAAAGTGTCTTTAGACGATGTTTTGGATATATTTCAAAAAATGAAAACACGTAGATAACAACTTTAGATAAATTGTATATTCATTATGCTTTTATATATGAAATTTAGTTTGATCGTCTTTTTTGAGCATGGCCGGACCCAATCCGATTCAAACTAACATGAACAAAATTGAAAAAAAATATTGTATAACGTTGCTCAAACATCTCTAAAAATTTTCCGCCCCCATTGAAAAAAATTTCTGGGTCTGCCACTGTGATTCAGTCAAACTAATTTTAGATAAAGTTAGCCAAATTCAGTCAAACTAATTTTAATGTTATGCTTTTTTTGTGATTAATGAAGAAATATTATTTGGTGAATGAAGATTAACAAATAAAATAGGTGGTGCAGTTATTAATAGAGTTTGTGCAATTAAACTTATATTTTTAAATAAATCACCTTTAAAATTTGAAGATTTTATTTACTATAAAAAAATAAAATAAACGATTGACTACCGAGAAATATAATGCAAGAAAACATGCGCATGTATGTTTGTACCAATTCTTGACTCACATGGAAGACAAATCTGACTCTTGGATTTTTCAAGGCGTCAACAACCAGAACCAAGTTCATTGCCCTTTCTAGAGGCAAAACAACAATTTATTTAAAATAAAAAAAAAATTGACGGAGGCTGGGCAAAATTCAAACATAGTAACCTTCAAGGAAACATAAATTCAAACATAGTAACATTCAAGGGAGTGGTCAACACTAAGGAATTGACCCGAACCCGTTTATAGTAAACTCAAACATGTGAATTTCTTGTTTAATTAGACTCATGTTGAGAATTCGTACCATTTTATTGGTGAGTATGAGAAAAAAAATCATTATTATTTTCGTTTATATAAAATCAATGTAAAAAAACACTGAAAAACTCCCGTAAGTCGTGACCACAAACCATTCTCTCGCCCTCCCTCATGGCAAGGAGGAGTGGTTTTTCACACCCTCACGGGTTTCGCATCCTCATACCAATCACCCTAAAGCCATATGTTGTGAGAGATGACATGGGTGTGGGGGCCTTGGTCACGCCCACATGGTGCCCGAAACCACTACATAGAAGCGTGATGAGGGATGCACGTGAATGTGGTCACGGCGAAAGAAGCATTCGACCTAGAGAGAGAGAGAGAGAGAGAGAGAGGGTGATGGTAACATGTAGTCATGTGAAAAAATGATGATGATGTTAGTTGTTTATGTGCGCCTACATGAAATGATGTGGGTGTGATAAATACACATAGCTCTAATGTGTGATGCCTTCATAAAATACAAAAAAAAGTGATTTATTAGTTACAAGTAAAAGAGCAAAATAAAATTATTTTAGTTATAAAAAACCTTCTAAAGCCTTATAAATTGACTCCTTTGTTTATAAACTAGTAAACTACATATCATTATAGACTTATAGTTAAGATTATATTATCATTCTAACCAACGATATTCGTAACTTTTTGTAAACAGATGAAGACGTTCATTTTTATAAACCTCACAATTGAGTTTTATTCAACGTTACACTACAACAAGGATCCAAAAAGTATTACGATGGGCGCAGGGCGTACAATGGCGGAGCTTGGTTGAAGGGATAGGTGGCGGAAACTTTTGAAATCCAGAATACATGTTAATTTTTTGAAGCGATGGATGACGAAACCATTATTTTTAACTAAAAAAATATTTCGACCGAAAAATTAACATTACGAACAGAAAAAGAGGGCGGTGGTTGCCCCTCAGCCCCAAGAAAGCTTCGCCCATGGGGGCGTACCCTCCCATTCCACTAGTGTGATCAACTAGATTAGCATCAGTTGATAAAACTAAATTACATCATAAATATTTCAAAATTTAAATATGTATATTTAATTAATTTAAAAATGAAATATACGAAACTAATTTATGTTTGATGTAGACTTATACTTTGAATAACATGTCAAGATTAATTAATTAAATTTGGTCTTGAAGGAATAAATTTTGATTTTAATCGGGCCGTCGATCCACATATTCAATACACAAAACGGTTCAGATGAGGAAATTTCAAAAACACATAACAAAACCGATTATGTATCCGGACAATTGCCTCAACTTGTAAAAACTCACCCTCCCAATGTGGAGGTCTTGGGTTCTAACATTGTTGAGTGCAATTTAATGGATATCCAGGTGAAGGAACGAATCAGGGCTTTAATACCGGGTTCGAACCTAATTGGGGGGGGGGGGGAGGGTTTACGGATTCCATCTGATTCCCGCGCATCTGGGGGCACACGTGTCTCAAGGTCAGAGATCGAGGAATCGATCTTAGCTATCAATCACCAGGATAACTGAAGGTAGCATGACGAGACAATTTAACTGTGACGAGACAGTTTAATTGTCGTTCAAAAAAAAAAAACAGAACCGATCATGTGGCTGGTTTACGATCAGACCAATTGATCCGATAGTAGCAAAATTGTTTTTGACTATTATTAAAGTTAATTAACTTGGTCTTTTTTGAATTGTAGAAAACTTGACTCCATATAAACATGTAACAAATTATGTAATCATTTATCATATTATATTTTGAACAATATATTGAATTTTAAGCTTATCAACATAAAAGAGCAAACCAAAGGCACAAGACTAAGGTGGTGTTTGTTTTTAAGAGTTAAATGGCTGCAGTTTGCGTACCATATCTGTACAAAAAGATGTGATCCAAACTATGCAGTCTGCAATAAAAAGATTGTTTGTTTTTTACGTTTGTTTACTGTTAAAATAAATTGGTGGTGGTGTACGAATGGTAGTGGTGGTGGTGTTGGCTGACGGATGTGGCGGTGGTGGGGGTGGCTGTCACACCCCCAAATTCCCACTCGTGGCATATGTCCACGTGGATGTGACGTGTCCAGAATCACAGCTCAAGGTCATATAGAACACCTCTATATGCGTTTACTAATCCAAAGTTTGACACATACACTCATAAAATAGTTTGCAGTGGAATAATAGTTTCAAATCATAGCAGCGGAAAATGATTGTTATACAGCGGAAATAAATAAGTTTGAATACATAAATCGAATGTAATTGTTGCCAAAAGTTAAACATAAACAGAAATGCATGAATGTCCCTATGCTCGGTTCCTTAAATGCGCATTCCTGGATGTCCATCATCCTGTCAGTTACCTGAGAATACAACTTTAAAAAGTGTCAACACAATGGTTGGTGAGTTCACAGGTTTTGATATACATATAGTAATAAAAGTGTGTCATGTTGTTTATCAAATGTTAGTACCGAGCCCTAGGCCCAAAGTGTCAGTGCGTCACTACCGAACTACACTTGTTTGTCCTTGCCTCCGCTATGCCTCGTATGCATAGCCAGTTAGGTCAGAATTTGCACGGGTTATGACATCCAGTCAACATAGTGCCCCGTGGGGTTAGTCATTTTCTTAATGGATCCATCCAAATCTACCACGTTGTTTGTACATTAACGGTAAGACTTTGTGAGGGCTTAATACGAGTTCAACACTTATTGTTTGTCCAATAAATCAGCATACACAATAAAATGTTTGTCATAGCATAAATGTTTGACTCGATGTAACTAGTATTCTCCCCCTATTTAAAAGCGTTTGAAAAGAGTAAAGAGGGGCCGTAAACTCACCTTAGTGATGAAAGTAGTAAGTCAAGCGTAAGCTCCTGCGTAGATGGCACGTCGGTCACTGGCAACCTATATCGTACACCGTACGTGAGTTCGTGTAAGTGACCGTGCTAGTGTCCGTGTTAGTGCTCGTGTTTGTGTTCAACAACCCTTGGTTGTTCATGTTTGTCCGTGTCTGTCCACAATGACCGTGTTTGCTCGTGTTGGTCCACATTGACCGTGTTTGACTGTGTTGGTCCACATTGACCGTGTTTGACTGTGTTGGTCCACATTGACCGTGTTTGACTGTGTTGGTTCACATTGACCGTGTTTGACCAGAGTTGACCAAAGTTGACCGTGTCAAGTCAACGACCCGTTGGTGAACCGTGTGATGGTTGTGAATCATGTAGCAAATGTGTAAGTGCTCGTCGTGTGCAAGATGCGCATGTCGCGTCTATGGACAACTTACTATTTATAGTAAGTTTCCATTTATGGAAAGTTCACAAAGCATAACGGTTTTAGAGTTCTAGCATGCTCGTTAGTCCTACGTGATCATGTTAACACATAACACATCATCATACAAAGTCACATAAGTCGTTTTCATCATGTTAGTGCACAAAAGTTTCCTAAAATGGAAAGTTTCCATTTTTAGCATACGTGACATCGGAAACCATCTAACTTAGCATTTAATCATCATATTACAACATAATAAGTCATCTAGCATGCTCGAATCACACAACATGTTGACAAATCGGTTTTTGTAAAAATAAAGTTACTATAAATAGTAACTTTGTTGTTTTGCATAGAAATAACCATTTTAATATTTCTAAACCAATTTTCTCATTATCAATCATCATAACAATCAATCTAGCATCCTTTTAAACATACCAATATAGTCAAGTCGTCTCCTATCATTATTTTGACCCGAAAAGTTACTAAATATAGTAACTTTGTCAAAATGACAATAGACATTATCAAAGTCATATCCTAACCTTCAATATCATTCTAAATGCATTAAATCAACATTCCCATACATATGCATGACCATCTTTGTCACCAAATCATCATTTCTTAAGTAAAAAGTTTCTATTATTAGAAAGTTTGCCAAAAATCAACATTTTAACCATTTCAACATCATTTAGGCATGTAATCCTATTCCAATAACAAATAGAAACATTTCTACATACTCAAAATCATTGCAATACTCATGGATCATACATGCATGGTGATATTTCAACACTTTATGAATAAATCATGAAATCCTTACATATACATCATCATAGATCATCACCAAATGCATTCTAATCATGTTAGATCATCATAAAACACCTTAAAATCAACAAACCCAGAAGATAAATTCGTGCATGTGCACTATAGGTGCTTGCATGTGGGTTTTAACACTTGCATGTGAGCTTGTGAGTGCTTTTAAGCTACAAGGAGAGTGAGGCTACCTTCTAGAGTTCCTTGAATACCAAAATGATGAATAATCAGCTCCTGGATCTCCTGAGATTGCTGGTTTCAACAGGAAGAAGAGAGGTGGTGGTGGTTCCAAGCTTTCTTGGGGGTGAGGGACTCCAAATCTTCAAGTCTTGAGCTTCCAAGCTTCAAACTTGAGCTTCAATGGTGGTTCTTGAGTGTAGCAGAGGTTAGGGAGGGAAGATGGTCGAGATATGATGGCTAGATATCGGAGAGAGAGTGTAGGGTGGCCAAGAAATGATTTTTCTTGGTTTTATAAAGATTTCTGCGAACTGGGCACTGTCGCATAGCGCGACATGTTCAAGAATATCTCTCGCGTAGCGTGAGGGATTTCGGGGTTTAAATTTCCCCCGCCCACCTGTCGCGTACCGCAACAGGGTCCTTGTGGGCCTTCGCGTAGCGCGACAGATCCCTGAAGAGCCCAATAGGCCCATTTTAGTGGGTTTGATCCGTTCATCGCCGTTTTCACGTTTTCGAACTATCGTTTGGCCTCGATTGAACTTCCAAGTTCAATGTGTGAGTGTTTCGTGAAGTTTCGAGTGTTGTGCTACACAATGTGCTTGACGTTCACCAACGTTCGTGTGTTTTGACACGTGTGTGCTGTTTGCCGATAATTCCACGAATTATCCTGTTGTGTGTCACAGTTTGTACTGTCGTGCCACGTGTCACACTAAATTGATCTAATTCTAGTGCCACGTGTACAATAAGCATTTAAATAAACATTTAAATAAATAAGGTGCTGACCTGGAAATTACAGGGTGTCACATCCTCCCCATGTTAGAAAGAATTTCGTCCCAAAATTCAACTTGTGTTACCAGTGTTTGTCTGTTCCACGAACAGGTGTGGGTACTTTTGTTTCATCTGGTCTTCACGTTCCCATGTAAATTCCGGTCCTCGTCGCGAATTCCATCGCACTTTCACAATCGGTATCTTGCTAAGCTTGAGCTTCTTGGTTTCCCGGTCCATAATTTCCACCGGTTCCTCAACGAAGTTCAATTGTTCGTCGATCTGAATTTCCTCGAGGGGAATAACAAGTGTCTTATCAGACAGGCACTTTGATGTGTTGTAAAACACATCTATTTTTCCATTTGGTTTTGTTAAGTTTCAGTACAGTTTTATTCAGTTTTAGAGTCGATTTAAGCTGGTGCTTCACATTTCTGTAATTTGATGCTTGCAGGTAATAAACACACATATTCGGGGATAAAGTACAAAGAAACGAGCTCACGGTTGGGTAAGGACGGACCCGGAAACAAGAGAAGAAGAAAACTGGATTCTTGATTCTCTCGCGCTACGCGACAACAATGTGAAACCCTGTCGCGCTACGCTAGAGATGGAAAAGACAAAAATGCCCTCTGATATCTCTCGAGCTACGCAACGGATTTTGGTGTATCTGTCGCGCTACGCCACAGACTTAAAATCGCAGAAAATCAGTTTTAAGCCAAAAAGTCGAAAACCCTAGGGGGAGATACGTTTTGGAACGGCTGGAGGCGACTAGGAGGACGAAGAAAGTCTATTCTAAGGGGATTTAGAGGTTGGGAAAGCATTGGAGTGAAGATTGAAGGCCTAGGATCAAGGAATTCGGGTGTTCTTCATTCGGTTTTCTTTGTTTCTTTGTTTTCTTTGATTTTCATGTTTCTCTTTGGCTTTAATCAGATTATGGATTGTATTCATATGATGTTTCTTGGCTAAACCTTTAGAACTACCTAGGTTTTGATGATTGCACATGTTTAACATTGGTTTTTATTGGTTTTGGATTATGTTTATGTGATGAACTCATGATGTAACAAACTTGGATTGGATTATTGGATGTTTATGTGTGTCTATGATTGTTTATGGATTGATGATTTACTCCTTGTGAGCCTTGGTGAATGTCTTTCATGTAATAGGTGCATGCTAGGTCAATTACTGTGTGTTTTTGATTATTGGATGGTTTACTACGTACGAGTTTACCATAGGAGTTATTATCTTGATATAGATATATTAGATGTGCAACCAATCTTAATAGCCGTGAGGTGAGAGATTGTCGGTTTGTCTATGGTGTTAGATTGACTAATTTAGAGACTTTGTGAGAAGATCTTTCTAGTTCATCATATATCTGTGTTTACCGAATCTAATAGGAAAATCCAAGTCATCCCTAGCATTTAAGAAAACTGTGACTTTCGTGCTGTGAGGTAGATTGTTCAACAGTTACTTCTTAGGTGTTTTGAGATTATCGTGCCGTGAGGTAGATTGTCTAGCGGATACATTTTGAGTATAATTGGATGACCTGTGAGGGAAATCCATTTAACCGGTGGTTTAACGGCTTTTAGGACTCTTAGTTGACAATCCTTGAGAATGGTCGAGGGTGCTCTATGTTTCCTTAGAGTTTAGTATTCTAAGATCCCGGTATCACATAGTTTCCATTACCAATAGATTCTTTGTTGAACATGTGTAGGATTCATGCCTAGGTAGTGTTCTTTTCTCGTCTGATATTCGTTTCAGTTTAGAGTCTTCTCTTTAGTCTTTATTTAAGTTATTTTTAGTTTTGTTAGAAAACCCCCTCCTTATTATTATTTTATTTAAGTACAAATTTTGTATAGATAAGTCATAGAGTCTAGTTAGTACAGTCTGTAGAAGTCTGTGGGTTCGATATCCGGACTTGCTTTTGTCTTGCTGCATACGATAGGTACACTTGCCTGTCGGTAGCTTAGGTTTTAGGGAGTCTGAATTTATTACTTTGTGTCTAGTTTTAGAGTCGGTTTTTAGTTAGTTTATTAGCTAAGCTCCGTCGACATCAAGTTTTTGGCGCCGTTGCCGGGGACTTCTTAGTCGACTGTGCTTACTAGTTCTTTGTCTTATCTGTGCATATTTGTTTTCAGTTTTATTTTATTTTATTTATTTCTTTTTGATTAATTTTTTTTTAGTTTGCGGGTTTGTGAGTCTCTTGGGTTAAACTCCCAAGTGTAGAGTTTGTAGAATTAGTAGTTCTTTGTGTTCTTCGGTGTGTTTTTCATTTTTCGTTTTTGTTCTTCGTTGTTTTTCGTCTTTCGTTTTTGGTGTGTTTTAATGTGTTTTGCAGGTTTTTGATCGATTTGATGCCATAATGATGAATTGGAGTCACCAGGTATGTGTTTCTGAGCTTTAGAAGGGTTTTGGATGGTTGGGAATGATTTGGGGTGAAAATTTTGGCTAAGGCATGAAAATTCCAGAAACTTTCTGGAAAAATGACCCCGTCGCGTCACGCGACACCCACAGGGCCATCTGTCGCGCTACGCGAGAGATTTTGGTCAACAAGCGGGTCAAACTTTTGTCGCGTATTGCGACGGCCATTTGAGATCCTGTCGCGGTACGCGACGGGTCCGGGAATGCTTAAAAGTGTTTAAAAAACCCTAGTTTTCAAATTTTACCCCCAATTTCCTTTCATACATCGTGTTCACTACCGTAGGAGGCTTTCTAAGTTCATTTTTGTTGCATTGAATTGATGTGTTTCAAATTTTTAGTTAGTTTTTTTTTATTTTTATTTTCTTTGTTTGATTTGTTTTTCTTTATTAATTTTAGTTAATTGGTAAAGTCGGTTTGTGGTTGGGCTTAATCATGGATATCAGTATGTTTCTTGGGACTTGTTGATGCTTGTTTGATCTTTGTGTTGTGTAGATCTTATGTTATTGTTTATAGCCAATGGAGCAGAATTGTGGATTGTGGAGCTACATGGAAAGATTGGCACTCGACAGTCTTCTCGTTAACCAGCTAAGTCATTTTCAGTTTTTAGTTTTTAGTTTTCTTTTTGGGTTTCTTTTTTCTCTACATTGGGGACAATGTAAAGTTTAAGTGTGGGGATGGGAAACCTAGTTTAATTTTGTTTCAGTAGTTAATTTTTCAATTTTAGTTTTAGTTTACTTAAGTTTTTGAGTCAAAATGTTTGAAAAATTTTAAATTTTATTTTTGTTCTTACATCTTTGGCTTAGATCTTCCTTTTCCTTATTTAAGTTGGTTGCAAAAGCATGATGGGAAATGATAGAAAAGTTAGGTTTTATGGTTTCATTCATAGTTAACTTGTTGGTTTGGGTTTTATGTTTTGGTTATGGGATGTGTAGGTAGGCTCAACTGGTTGTGTTTGTTCCTTAGGATTGGTATAATATCACTTAAATGCATGATTTTCATGGGAAACATCTTGGGTAGTTTGGAATTGATGAAACTGTTTTCCTAGTCAGAAAAGAGTCTTTACATAATAACAAATGAGAGTTTCAAAAATCTGATTTTTGTTTGGCACATAAGTACTCTTTTTATGAGAATAAATCCGAGTCTTATGGCGCCTCCATTTCACCAAATAAGCTGAGTAAAAAGAAAAAATGAAAGAAAAGAAGTTGGACGAGAAACTTATGTGTCACACGCCGGGTTGCAGCCTGGTTGAAACACCACTAAGCTAAGTTCAATAAAAAAAAATGTATAAAAGAAAAACGCTCACGCTTTCATCTGCTTCCATTATAAAAATCTGATTTGAGAAATTTCTTGTTTGTTTATATGTAAGGATGAATTGAAAGATAGAATCCAGGATTGAGTTGATTTTAAATTTCCTAAGTGTGGGTCAAATGAAATGAAATGCAGAACATGAACTTAATGAACCATGATTTAGGGACAAGATTAATCAGTACGGGTTTAATAGGATAACAATACTTGCAATCTTTTCCAAAGTGTTGAATTTTAAATTGACTATGTTAATTGTGTAGAAACTATCTTATCTAGCTATGATCCCAGATTTTTGCATAAGCCTTTTTCAGGGACGAAAAAGAGATAAGTGTGGGGATGTGATGTGTTGCAAAACACATCTGTTTTTCTATTTGTTTTCATTGAGTTTTCTGTACAGTTTATTGGTTTTTAGAGTCGATTTATGCTGGTTCTTCACATTTCTATAATTTCATGCTTGCAGGTTATAAACACATCATTTTGGCATAAAAGATCAAGAAAACGAACTCCCGGTTGGATGAGAACAGACCCGAAGACAAAAGAAGTCAAAAGCTGGAAATTAACATTGTCGCGTATCGCGACATCATCAAGAAACCCTGTCGCGTAGCGCGACAGGTGGAAATTACTAAAATGCCCTTTTTAATGATTGCGGGTTTGACCCGACTAT
Source organism: Mikania micrantha (assembly GCA_009363875.1). Classification (NCBI taxonomy): domain Eukaryota; kingdom Viridiplantae; phylum Streptophyta; class Magnoliopsida; order Asterales; family Asteraceae; genus Mikania; species Mikania micrantha. The sequence goes on from CM018689.1 coordinate 54,900,577, forward strand.
TTTGTCGGGTAGTGGGTAACCTAGCGTAGCGCGAGGGGTTTCTGTGTGGCCGTCGCGGTACGCGACGCGAGGAAAAATTCAGAAAACGATTTCTTTTCATTAAAACGGCTGGAGACGGGATTTTCTAGGGTTACATTGGATACCAGACGATCGGGGACAAGGCTAGAGACGGCAGAGGCGATCGGGTGGCTCTAGAAGCGAGAGATCGAAGGATTGAAGCCCCGGGATTGTTCCTTCGGGTGTTAACCATTCGGTTTTCTCATTCTTTGTTTCATTCCAGATTACTATGTGTTTCAAGCTGTGTAAACTTGTTATGATTCTTGTTTTGAAAATGTTTCTTGGCTAAACATTTAGAACTATCTAGGTTGGATGATTATACATGTTTGATTTTGGTTTGATTCGGTTTTGGAATATTATAATGTGAATGATTTATGATTTAAAGACTTGGTGGAATATTGGATGTGTATGGGTGTCTTTGGTTGTTAAATGATTAATATTATGTTCCTCATGTATCTTGGTGATTGTCTGTCACATAATAGGTGCATGCTAGAATCAATTACTGTGTGTTTTTGATTAGTAGATGAGTTGCTTTGGCCGAGTGATTCATAGGAATGTTTTATTATGATTTAGACGATTAAGATGTGCAACTTGCTTCAATAGCCGTGAGGTGAGAAGTTGTCGATGAGTCTTGGATGTTGGATTTCTAGTTAGAGCCTTTGTGAGAAGATCTTTCTAATATGTCTATCATTTCTTGTTTATCGAATCCAATAGGAAAACCCAAGTTATCCCTAGCATTTAAGTGAACTGTGACTTTCGCGCCGTGAGGTAGAGTGTTTAACAGTTATTTCTTAGGTGTTTTGAGATTATTGTACTGTGAGGTAGATAATCTAGTGGATATTTCATAAATGTTTGGATGACCTGTGAAGGGAATCCATTTAACCGGTTGTTAAACGGCTTTTAGGATCTTCAGTTGACTATCCTTGAGAAGGGTTGAGGATGCTCTAATTTTCCTGTGAGTTTAGTATATAAAGATCCCGGTATCACATTAGTTCCAATCCCCGATAGAACCTTGTCAAACATGTATATGATTCAAGCCTAGGTAGTGCTTCTTATCTTCTCTGATTTAGTCTTTGGTTTGCTCGTCTGTTTTAGTCTATTTAAGTTATTATTAGTTTTGTTAGAAAACCCCCCTTCCTTATTATTATTTTATTTAAGTACAAAATTGTGTATAGATGAGTCCTAGAGTCTAGTTAGTACAGTCTGTAGAAGTCTATGGGTTCGATATCCGGACTTACTTTTGTCTTGCTACATACGATAGGTACACTTGCCTGTCGGTAGCTTAGGTTTTAGAGAGTCTAGAATTATTACTTTGTGTCTAGTTTATAGTCGGTTTTTAGTTAGTTTTATAGCTAAGCTCCGTCGACATCACACTTTTTGAGATTCGAGATGTGAAACACGTTGTGCACGCTGCTCAGCTCGTCTGGCAGGTTTAACTCGTAGGCCACAGGGCCTATTCGTTTAGTAATCTCGAAAGGTCCAATGTAACGAGGGTTTAACTTGCCTCGTTTGCCAAACCGTATGACTCCCTTCCAGGGCGAGACCTTGAGTAGCACTCTATCCCCCTACTAGAAATCTAACGGTTTGCGTCATTTATCAGCATAGCTTTTCTGTCTGTCTCGAGCAGCTGCCATCCGTTTGCGTATTTGCACGATCTTTTCAGTTGTTTCGTGCACCAGTTCTGGACCGGTTAGTTGGCTGTCTCCAACTTCCGCCTAGCAGATGGGTGATCGACACTTTCGTCCGTAAAGTGCCTCGAATGGTGCAACTTGGATGCTAGTGTGGTAGCTGTTGTTATATGAAAACTCAACTAACGGTAGGTGAGTCTCCCAGCTATTTCCAAAGTCAATAACACATGCCCGAAGCATGTCTTCTAGTGTCTGTATGGTTCGCTCACTCTGTCCATTCAAGCGAGGGGTCAACACGAAGGATTGTTGGAAGTGCGACGGGTGTTCATCGAATTAAATTTCGAATAACTCGAATATTTCAAACTGAATGATTTCGAATTTTGAATTATTTAATAGCATTCAACTTCGAAATTCGAGGGAGGAGAAACCATTACGGACGGAAAAAGAAGGGGGCGGTCGGTCCCCGGCCCCAATGACGCTTCGCCATGGGGGCGTACCATCCCGTTCCCCTAGTGTGATCAACTGAACTAGCATCAGTTGATAAAACTAAATGACATCATAAATATTTCAAAATTTAATTATGTATATTTAATTAGTTTAAAAGTAAAATATACGAAACTAATTTATGCTTGATGTAGACTTATACGTTGAATAACTTGTCAAGAATAATTAATTAAATTTGGTTTTGAAGGAATAAATTTTGATTTTAATCGGGCCATCGATCCAAATATTCAAGACACCAAACGGTTCAAAGACATAACCGAACCGATTATGTGGCTAGTTTTTGATCACACCAATTGATCCGATAGTAGCAAAATTGTTTTTGACAGTTATTAAAGTTAACTTGGTCTTTTTTGAATTGTATAAAAACTTGAATCCATATAAACATGTAGCAAATTATATAATCATTTATCATATTATATTTTGAACAATATATTGAATTTTTAGCTTATCAACATAAAAGAGCAAACCAAAGGCACAAGACTAAGGTGGTGTTTGTTTTTTAGGAGATAAATTGTCTGTAATTTACGGATCACATCTGTAGAAATAGAGGTTGACCAAAACTCTACAGTCTGTTAAAATAAAATGGTGGTAGTGGTGGTGGGGTGGCCGACGGTGATGGTGGTGGATAGTGGTGACGGAGGATGGTGGCCGACGGTGGTGGTGGACGGTGGTGCTGAACGGTGGTGATAGAGGGTGGGTGGTCTCCGCAGACCTTAGAAAATCTCAGAATTGGCTAGCCAGATCTGCACCAAGAAGAGCTCGTACAGACGTTTTTTAATGAAACATTTTCGGAAAAACAAAAGTATTCAGATGACAATTTCTGCGTGTGGTCTGCGTGACGTAGACAGAAGAGCCTGCACAGACTTGTTGGAATAAAACAAACACCACATAAGGTATGTTTTGACAAGGAATTCTAATGCTAGGCTGATGCACTTCAAACCGTCACCCAGCGGATTCGAACTCAAAACCTCCACTTTGAAAGTCCTGAGCTCTAACCACGTAAGCTAAGTTGAAGTACAATTCGATCACTATATAATGGCCGTGGACACACATCTACCTGCAAAGAAACCACAAATTTACCTTTGTTCATAGACGATGGAAACGTGAGTCATCATCGTCATCTCCCTCTGCACAGCCACCCTCATCAGAACAATCCTTTTCCGCCGGAGCTCCGGCAAGAAGCTACCACCAGGACCATCGTTCATTCACTCCAACTTCCTCCTGCTAACCACTTGCCTCTTAAACTTCGAACCCATTCTCATAAACCTCAAATCCAGGTACGGACCATTCTTCACCCTTTCCTTCGGCTTTCGAACCAACATCTTCGTCGGCAAACATTCTCTAGCTCACCAACTCCTTGTCCAAAAAGGTGCTGTCTTCTCCGACCGTCCGAAATCCGTCGACACCCGCACCATCTCCACGTCCCCCTACGGCCCTACATGGAGGACCCTTCATCGAAATCTTGCATCCGAGATCCTCCATCCGGCTCGCATGAAGTCCTACTCATGGGTTCGGGAGTGGGCTCTTCAAATCATGATTGATCGTCTTCAACAGCAGCAGGAAGTTGACGAAAAGTGCACGGTGGCTGAGCATTTCCAGTACGCTATGTTCTCTCTGTTGGTGTTGATGTGCTTCGGAGAGAAGGTTGAGGAGAGTAAGATCAACGAGATTATTAAAAGGGAAAATTACCAAAATGTCCACTTTGACCAAATTTTTATACAAAATGTCCATTTGACTTTTCAAAAGCAAAAATGTCCATCCTCTTTACGGGCGCCGGCGCCTGTATACTTACGGGCGGCCGCCTGTGTAATCCCCAATCAGAGAGCGCCATGTGTCCTACACGGGCGCCCACGCCCCTTAAAAATGACAAACGCCAGTTTAAAAATTAAGTTGTCACGGGCGTCCGCCCGTAAAAATAAAAAATAAAAAAAAGATAGTCTGTCATCTCACAGGCGCCCGGACCACCTACACAGGCGCCGGAACCTACCACACAGGCGCCCGAACCTACTTACGGGCGTCCAAGCTTTTTTTCTTGAAAGACGTGTTACAGGCGCCCGCCTGTATCAAACAGGCGTCCGCCTGTAAGGTTTTTTTTTTTTTTTTTTAAATCCCTAATATGCTAAAATACAAAATGTGATGTAGAGATGTACAAACAAAAATACTTTAATAGAGGTTTGTATAAATTAATTGTATGTCTCACAAGTTTATCTATAACGTATGAATGTCAATAAGAACTACAAATTTATCAAATATAACGACAAACAATAATTCTGAAATAATGGTGTAATTTCATATACATGTATGATGGGAGAAAGACATGATGTCGTACAATTAAGTTTGCCGTTAATGGTGTAATTTCATATACATGTATGATGGGAAAATGCACCATTATTTCAGGATTATTGTTTGCCGTTATGTTTGATAAATTTATAGTTCTTATTGACATTCATACGTTATAGATATAAACTTGTGAGACATACAATTAATTTATACAAACCTCTATTAAAGTATTTTTGTTTGTACATCTCTACATCACATTTTGTATTTTAGCATATTAGGGATTTAAAAAAAAAAAAAAAACCTTACAGGCGGGGACGCCTGTTTGATACAGGCGGGCGCCTGTAACTTACAGGCGGGCGCCTGTAACACGTCTTTCTAGAAAAAAAACTTGGACGCCCGTAAGTAGGTTCGGGCGCCTGTGTGGTAGGTTCGGGCGCCTGTGTAGGTGGTCCGGGCGCCTGTGAGATGACAGACTATTTTTTTTATTTTTTATTTTTACGGGCGGACGCCCGTGACAGAGGTGTCAGTGTGGGCCCGACGCCCGTGACAACTTAATTTTTAAACGGGCGTTTGTCATTTTTAAGGGGCGTGGGCGCCCGTGTAAGACACATGGCGCTCTCTGATTGGGGATTACACAGGCGGCCGCCCGTAAGTATACAGGCGCCAGCGCCCGTAAAGAGGATGGACATTTTTGCTTTTGAAAAGTCAAATGGACATTTTGTGTAAAAATTTGGTCAAAGTGGACATTTTGGTAATTTTCCCTTATTAAAATACAACGTGGGTTGCTGTTGAAATTCGCTACCGGAAGGTTTGCAGTGCTCACGATGTTCCCTAAATTAGGGAAGATACTGTTTAAAAGCCGATTGAAAGAGTTAGAGAAATCACTGAGTGACAGAGACGAAGTTATCATCCCGCTCATCAAGAATCGGATCGGATCGGGTGATCATGAGATCCGATCAGGAACCGACCGGATCGTGGCGTATGTTGACACATTGGTGAATCTACAGCTTCCGGAAGAAGACGGTGATAACGGAAATGGTGGAAGGTTGACTTACATGGAGATGGCTAGCATGTGCATTGAGTTTCTTAATGGTGGTACCGATACAACCTCTACTGCTCTCCAATGGATCAAGGCTAATCTGGTGAAGCATCCTCATATTCAGAGCAAGCTGTATGATGAGATCGTGACGGTGGTCGGACCACCGCCACAAAAAGGGATGAAACCTGAGCTGGGGCAGGAGCCAGAGCCAGAGCCGGATTTGGTTATAACCGAAGCAAATGTGCAGAAAATGCCGTACCTGAAAGCTGTGGTTTTGGAGGGGCTGAGGAGGCACCCGCCTGTGCACTTTGTGCTGCCTCATTGGGTCATGAAAGAGGTGGAAGCGGATGGTTACACGGTTCCACAGGGTGCAACAATCAACTTCATGGTAAGTGAGATGGGTTTGGATCCTGAGGTCTGGGATGAGCCCATGGAGTTCAAACCAGAGCGGTTCTTGGTGAATGATGGTGTGTTTGATATAACCGGAAGCAAAGGGATAAAGATGATGCCTTTTGGTGCTGGAAGAAGGATATGTCCTGGTTATGATTTGGCTCTGCTTCATTTGGAGTATTTTGTTGCGAATTTGATTTGGTATTTTGATTGGAGTGTTGCTGATGGTTATCATGTTGATCTTTCTGAGAAGACTGAACAGTTCACCATTGTCATGAAGAATCCTTTGAGAGCACGAGTTACTTCTCGGACTCAAGAACGAACCACCTGAATTGATACACTGATACATAGCAATACGTTTAAAATATACACTAATATTAAACATATATTATACATCTAATAGTATCTCTTCATATTGCTTATATATGTAATGTTTCATTTAGTTTTTTCTAGTATTCTATTAACATGAATGATGGTTGTTGTTATGGTCATAAATGGTTTCAAGTGGCACTTTGAGTTCTTCAAACACTTCAGTAGGAAAAATCGTAAGACAGAACATCAGAATGAAGGCTTCAAGGATATCTGGGTGACATACGACGTTTCGCTTCATTTATATTCGATAATGGTCGCATTTGATGAATAAATATGTAAACCGGCTATAGGTATATATATAAATATATATAAAGAAGAGGCTTGATACTTTTCTATGTGGGGCCCCATTCCGCTGCTCCAAGTAACGGAAGGCTATTAAATGCTTCAATTGATCGAACAAGCGACGTGGACTTCCATCTAAGACATGTTCCGCTACTCTAAGCAGCGGAATGTTGCCACATCACAATTTTCTTGAAACCTGATCGGGGGTGTTGCCACATGGGATAGGTTCCACTGCTCCAAGTAGCGGAATGCCTATTTCTCAAAACCTTTATAACAAAATTAATCTCGAATCTGTTTTTTGATTTATATGCATTACCAGTAGGAGAGATGTAATGTGGGTAATTGTGAAGGAACAGAGATCCACATATTTTGGGTTGAAACTTGAATTAAACTACCCTGGTTATATTTGTGTGTAAAGGAATACAAAAACAAATAATAAAAGTAAAAATAAAATGTAAAAATATACTAAATTCGATCTAGCTATTTTGGGTTATGTTCTCAGGTTGCATACGGCACAATTTTGAGCAAAATTTGCAAGAAAACATTTATTAAAATAATCACGTTCGTAGCGGTATATTTGAAGATATGTTGTTGTGAAAAGAAGTTAAATATATGCTTAAGTGGGCTTGATTTTCAATAAAATTGTTCGAAATATGAATAAAAATACGTGATTCGTTACAAAATAGTCACAAGGACCTTACAATTCGAAGACATAAATTCAACTAAAGAAAATCGATAAATTTATATGTTAAAATCAAAACATAAAATTAAAGAAATTTTGGGTTCTTAATTTCATGTAACTTCATTTCCACGTTGGGAAGTTTTTATATTGTTATTGATATGATGTGATTAGTTTGACCGACGATGGAGGTGATGTGTGAATATTAGGAATTTTTTTTACAAAATGAACCTTACACTCACCTTAGAAACCTTACAAATAGAAACTAAAATCTCGGGTGTTGCATTGCATGGGTGAGCGGTGACCCCACTATGTGGGTATGAGGATCGACCGATCACAATGAAGTTTTTATTTTTAGTGTTGTATATATGATTTAATATTGACTGACCGTCAAGAAATTTTGTCACCGATTTAAATTTAACAAAATCATAACGATGTAAATAAATTAAATTACCAAGTTGCCACGCGTATTTATAAATTGGACGGCTATCCATGAAAATATTGTCTTAGTAGAAAGTGTTAATATATCACCGTTCCTTCATAAAATTAGAGGGTGATAGACTCACCTACCACTTAAAGAAACCACAATTAGAAACTCCGTAAAAAGTTGTTTAGTAGTCTATTAATGATAAATAAAAAAACTAGTATTAAATGGATTATAGTCTTTTAATGGTTAAGAATTAAGATGTAACCTCAAGTCTAAATGATTAAATGATAACATTAAAAGGTAGCATATTACCCATTTATACTTAATGCTACATCTTAATCATTATAAGATTATAAAATATTAAGAACCAGTAATAGGCTATTAAACAACCCCTAATTCCCAAGAGCAAAATTTGTTATAGACAACTAATGAACCAATTGGCCTTTGGTAATTAATTGTTAAAATTGATAATGCATAAACACCATATAATAATTAGTCAGAAAAGGTTAGTACTTAGTATACCCTAACGAGTTTAATTTATAGGTCGTGACTAGATTATATTGAATATTATTATCTTGCATTTCTAGATGGTTATTTTTTTTTGTAAAATAATATATACGATATATAACTTCAAGCATTTATGATTTCATTACAACTTGTTTGTAACCTGCCAGGTTAGGGGCCTAAATAAGCTGAGACGAAGCTATCTGAGGATCGAATTCATTTAAACATTCTACATATATGATATTGAGTTTTTCATCGCCCGGTTTAGGGGTGACAATCTTGACCAAAACCCCCATACCCTACTATGGATTAGAAATATACTTAGTAACTTTGCTTGTAATCTTGATTTAAAGCAAGAGAATAAGTTGATTTGAGTGAATAATTTTTATATTTTGGGTTTATATAAAACAAGTTGAGACGAAAAACATTTTAACATAATATAGGTAAAAATGAGTAACAAAAAAACCATGTGAATATAATATATTCGAACAAGTAACAATAATCAATAACATATTTGATGAGAAAAACACTAAAAATTATCTGAATAGATTATTTATTTAATTACAATACAATTTATTTTTAACTAAATTGATGTTTTTATTGACTCCTTTCAACCAAATTAATTTTACTTAAAACTTGTTATGACCCAAACTCATACTTACCCGTTATTCAACCGACTTAATGTGCCCGTTTTGCGAGATGCTCTCAAAGTCATTCTTACCCGTTATTCAACCGAGTTAATCTGGCTTTATTTATTTAGAACCTTATCCGAGATGCTCTCAACCGGCATTCTTTACCTACTCTTTATACCTTCATAAGCAGATGAAATCATATCACGTGTGCCAAAATAGATAAGCACCGAAACAGCACAATTTTTCGACGGCAATAAACCCATTTTATAAACATTACGTCAAAGTTCAACAACATTATTTAGTTCCTTGAATTTAAAAAATAAATAAATTCTATAAATAAAACCTCTACATCCGCCGCTTCGATTGTCGACAATGGAGACAAGATTCATCATCGTCGTCTCCATCTTCATCGCCGGCCTTATCAGATACACACTGTTCCGCCGGAGCTCCGGCAAGAAGCTACCCCCGGGACCGTCTTTTTTTACCACCAACTTCCTGCTTCTAACAAACCTCCCATTACAGTTCGAACCAGTTCTCATCAATCTCAAAGCCAAATATGGTAAAATCTTCACTCTTTCCACCTTTTTCGGACCGGCGATTTTCATCTCCGACCACTCTCTGGCTCATCAAGCCCTCGTTCACAAAGGTGCAGTCTTCTCCGACCGCCCTAAATCATTCCCGATGCGCAACATCTCCTCCGCATCCTACGGCCCTACGTGGCGGCTCTTTCGCCGGAATCTTGCTTCTGAGTTCATGCATCCGTCTCGAATCAAATCATACTCGTGGGCTCGCAAGTGGGTGCTTCAAGTTTTCTTTGATCGCCTCCAGAAACAGCACGATCAAGATTCCGGGATCAAGGTGGTTGATCATATCCGGTATGCAATGTTCTGTTTGTTGGTGTTGATGTGCTTCGGAGAGACGTTTGACGAGTGTCAAATCAACAAGATCGCTAACGTGCAGCACGACATGCTGGTCAAAGTAAGCTCAGGGCGGTTTGCCATGCTCAATATGTTTCCAAATTTGGGGAAGATCTTGTTTAGAAGCAGATGGAAAGAGTTTGAGAAGCTGTGTAGTGATAAAGAAGAAGTTTTGATTCCATTGATCAAGTCTAGAATCGAATCAGTGAAATCTGATCGTGAAAACGTGGCGTATGTTGACACATTGGTGAATCTTGAGGTTCCAAAACATGATGGTGATGAAAATGGCGGGAAATTGAGTTACAAGGAGATGGTGAGCATGTGTAGTGAGTTTTTTAACAGTGGGACAGATACAACATCCACTGCTCTACAATGGATCATGGCTAATCTAGTGAAGCATCCTCACATTCAAATGAAACTTTATGATGAGATTGTAGGAGTTGTTGGACCTCCACCGCGATCGCGATCATGTGGGGTCGAGCTAGAGACGGTTATAAAAGAAGAGGATCTAAAGAAGATGTTGTATCTGAAAGCGGTTGTTTTGGAAGGGCTGAGGAGACACCCACCGTTTCATTTTGTGCTGCCTCATAGGGTTATGGAGGAGGTTGAGGTAGATGGTTACATGGTTCCAGAGGGTGCAACCATCAATTTCATGGTGGGTGAGATGGGATTGGACCCAAATGTCTGGGATGAGCCCATGGTGTTCAAGCCGGAGCGGTTCTTGGCTAAAGATGGTGGTGTGCTTGATATAACCGGAAGGAGAGGGATAAAGATGATGCCTTTTGGTGCTGGAAGAAGGATATGTCCTGGTTTTGATCTGGCTTTGTTTCATTTGGAATATTTTGTGGCCAATTCGATTTGGTATTTTGATTGGACTGTGGCTGATGGTTATCAGGTTGACTTGTCAGAGGAGGTCGAGCTCACCGTGGTCATGAAAAGCCCTTTGAGAGCTCGAGTCACTTTGCGGGCCGAAAATCAAACCACTAGAGTTGATGAATGCACACTCGAAAAGTTTTGAAACGAACCACATGTGGTTATATTGTTTGTGTATTTCATTGTCACAAAACATGCTCTCTACAATTTTCTTTAAATTTGTGATTGTAGTCTTGTTTATTGTTGTTGATCCTAATTTGTTTCTTATGGTCAATTTTTTTATGACCGGGAACCCATTTGCGTGGTAAACTCCGGGCTACCCCCAATACCCGACTAACCGGGGGAACGGGTAAACCGCGGGCGCAAGCACCCGGGTCGGTTGCCTTGTAGAGAAATTGTTAGCTTCATGACTAGAACTTATGACCTTAAGTTTGAGGATTCAATACCCTTACCACTAGGCTATCTTCACAAGGTTTTCTTATGGTCATTTAGGATATGTGGCAATATGGTTTTACACCCCGGCCTCTCCACTCACACAATACTACGTCAGTATTATATCACACTTTTTTAAGGGGCATTTAAATATTTCTCCTTCTTAACTTTGCAAAATTACTTATTTTTTCAAATCATGACTTAAAAACATTGTACCTAATGCATTAAAAATTTATACTTTGGACAAATATGTAATTTTGTAAGTTAAGAAGATATATTAATTCTTCCTTTTTTAACTATGCATGATCAAACAAGAGAATAAATAACCTTCACATCAAAAAGAATTTAGAATGCAAAATTTATTTAAATTTGAAAGGGGAAAAACATACGCAATAATTTTTCGCGTCGTGTTTGTTTCCATCCATTTTGTGTTTTGTAAATTACCGTGTTGTGTTAGACATGTTATTGTCATCATACCTTTTTTGTTTGTTTCTAGTAAAGCAGTAGTGATACGTACAAAAAGAAGAACACCATTCTTTTACTTCATAGTCGGCAGTCGGCACACACCAAAAAATAAATTAAAAACCACACAGCCTTGTTCTTTAGCGTACATGATGTCAAAAACTCTACCCAAAAACAAAACACTATTTTGTTTCATGTTCCTTTGTTAACCCATTCTAATTACGTTAACCGTTTAACCTACATCTAATGGTTTAAAAATATCAAATCTCACAAGATCATGACATGTGTCCACACCATCTTTTAAAACAAAAAGGACATTTCTGTCCTTTTACTTCCTTCAAAAAATCAGATTTAATCCTCATTTATTAAAATAAGTTTACCTCCTAATTTTTTAAACATCCATAACTTTTCTATAGATTGTTATTTTTTTATAAAAAATATACCATTAAACTCATTGCATTTTTCTCTTTAATTCGAGTATAGCCTCATTAATTTTTTTAGAAATTCGTAACTACATTAATGTAACAAACATTTTTACTGATTTAATAAATTTGAAGTATATAATATAGGTGTTACATTGAATTAAATAAAACAAAAATACTACAATTATTCAATATAAATGCTAATATAAATGTTATATTACAGTAAACAAAACAATAATATAAATATTAAATTACAGTACACTAAAAAAAGTACATGACCAAAAATTACAATAGGAGACCATAAATTACATTGATGTAACATACGTGTTACATTGATGTAATATACGTGTTACATTGTTACAAATACCAGACCAAAAATTACATTAATGTAATATACATGTTACACTCATGTAATCTACATGTTACATTGATGTAATATACGTGTTACACTCATGTAATCTACATGTTACATTGATGTAATATACGTGTTACACTCATGTAATCTACATGTTACATTGATGTAATATACGTGTTACATTGATGTAATCTACATATTACATTGCTACAAATACCAGACCAAAAATTACATTAATGTAATATACATGTTACACTCATGTAATCTACATGTTACATTGATGTAATCTATGTTACATAGCTGCAAATGAACAAAGAGCCATGACTCACCTAAAACAACATCTCCACAAAAAGACTTTCGAATTAACACATGCATCAATCACCATAAACATAAAAGACATGACACAACAACAAATCAAGAACAAAAATGAAAAAAATACCAATCAGTGTGTAAAAAAATCGATTCAACCACCGCTGGTCTAGGGTTTTCAACCCACCAAGACATCACGGACACGCTACTAACCTGTTGGTTCCTATCTTCAAACCATCTTAAAAAGGTTGTTCATGGTGGAGGTGAAGATCAGGTGGCTTCTCCGATTTCTGACTAAAATGAGTTACCTCCACCACCGTTGAGTCAACTCCATCAACGTTGGTAGGGTATAATCTTCATAATCGAGCCTGCCATTCTTTGTCAGTTTTCGACCGCCGCTCGTGACAGCCACCGATTCAGCCACCTGACACCATTCGAGTCAGCTATCGTTGAGGGAAAGAGATGGGAAAAACAAATACTAGTGATTTTGGGTCAGCCATCGTCGATTTAGCCTCCTGCCGCCGTTCAAGTCAGCCATCGTTGACGGAAAGATATGGGAGAACAAATACTAGTGATTTTGTGGTGATCGACGTTGTTATTGTTGGTGGTGGCACCAGATCTTGATGGTGGATATGGTGGTGGCCAGATCTTGGTGTGGGTTTTATAAAATCTAGAGAGAGAATAAGAGATGCAGAGATTGGTTTTGTAAAAATGAGAGAGATATGCACAGGTGAAAGATACTTTATCTGAAAAAGTAAATCATGTATTTTTACTAAAGTGTCCTTGACCTTTTTTCAACCGTTGAGATCAAAATGAGTATTATTTATATTAAATCAATGGATATAAGAGAGTTAAACGGTTAACACAATTAGCAAGGGTTATTATATGATGCATATCCTATATATATATATATATATATATATATATATATATAGGGGATGGAATTTTTAATAACCCTCATCTTTTGGTACAACCCATTAACCATCATCCAATGGTTACTTGAAAAAGGTAAGTGTGTAAGATTGTGCCACGTGTCAATTCCTTTGTCTTTAGTATGAAGGGTATTTAGGACATTTGTCATTTATGTAAAGTTTACCCCCTTTTTTTAAACATTCATAACTTTTTTATACTATATTATTTTTTAAAAAAAATTGCACCATTATACTCGTCTCATTTTTCTCTTTACTTTCGTTATAGTCTCGACTAGTTTTCTTATTTTTTATTTTTTTGATGTCATGTATTTACGTCATTGTAACGAGCTTAACGATAGCAAATTAATTAGATTTTTTTTCTAACAATGGTAAATTACAGTAATGTAACTCAAAATGAAGTAATGTAACACAAAATGAAGTAATTTACAATGACATAATTAACGGTGACGTAACACATTATTTACAGTGATGTAATTTTCTCTTTAATTCCCGTTATAATGTTGACTAGTTTTTTTAATTTTTTTTCTCATTGTCCATTATTAAACATCGATATAACGAGCATAAATATAACACATTATTTTGAATTTTTTTCTAACAATGATAAATTACAGTAATGTAATATAACACATTATTTTATTTTTTCTCTAACAATGATAATTACAATTATAAATTACAATGATAAATTACAATGATAAATTACAATGATGTAATATAACACATTATTTTGATTTTTTTCTCTAACAATGATGATTATAGTGATGTAATTTATCATTGTTCGAAAAAAATTCAAACTAATTTGTTGTATTTAGGCTCGTTACAAATTAGGGATGAGCAAAAAGCCAAAAAAACCGAACTGAAACCGAATTAACCAAAAAAACCGAACCGGAACCAAATTAACCGAAAAAAACCGAAACCGAATTTTACTTCAATGTAAATTACATCACGATAAATTACGTCAATGTAAATTACATCACTGTAATTTATCATTTTTAAAAAAAATTTCAAATAAATTTGTTATATTTAAGCTCGTTACAACGATGTAAATATATGGCATATAAAAAAAGTAAAAAAAATTAGTCGAGACTATAACGGAATTAAAGATATTTAAGCTCGTTACAACGATGTAAATATATGGCATATAAAAAAAGTAAAAAAAATTAGTCGAGACTATAACGGAATTAAAGAGAAAAATGAGACGAATTTAATGGTGCAATTTTTTTTTTAAAAAATAATATATTATAAAAAAGTTATTAATGTTTAAAAAAGAGGGGGAGGGGAAAACTTATAAAGGTAAAATGACTATGATGCCCTTTTTAATATTTTAGTGAAATGCTTATGTGTAAGTTTATGATTGGTTGAAATGAGTTATGTAGTTGTAGCAAAAGATGAGGGTTATTTTTTATACCTTGCCCTATATATATATAATTTTAATCTTAAAAATAAAGGATGCAATAATAATAAAAATTGTCAATTACATATATCTCCTTGCTAAAAACATTTATTACATATTTACCTAATCATAAAACTAAATTACATATATCCCCTTTTTAAACCAAATATATTACATATTTATCTATTTCATTAAAAAACAAATTATGTATTTCCTATTTTACCCTTAATGAACTAACTAAAAACAATTTAAATGTTTCTCCTTACTAAGGGGCAATTTTGGAACATGGGGATATTTGTAATTTTAGTTTAACATTGGAGATATATGTAATTTTGGGGAAGATCTTGTTTAGAAGCAGATGGAAAGAGTTTGAGAAACTGTGTAGTGATAAAGAAGAAGTTTTGATTCCATTGATCAAGTCTAGAATCGAATCAGCGAAATCTGAACGTGAAAACGTGGCGTATGTTGACACATTGGTGAATCTTGAGGTTCCAAAACATGATGATGATGATGAAATTGGCGGGAAATTGAGTTACAAGGAGATGGTGAGCATGTGTAGTGAGTTTTTTAACAGTGGGACAGATACAACATCCACTGCTCTACAATGGATCATGGCTAATCTAGTGAAGCATCCTCACATTGAAACGAAACTTTATGAGTTTATGATGAGATTGTAGGAGTTGTTGGACCTCCACCGCGATCGCGATCATGTGGGGTCGAGCTAGAGATGGTTATAAAAGAAGAGGATCTAAAGAAGATGTTGTATCTGAAAGCGGTTGTTTTGGAAGGGCTGAGGAGACACCCACCGTTTCATTTTGTGCTGCCACATAGGGTTATGGAGGAGGTTGAGGTAGATGGTTACATGGTTCCAGAGGGTGCAACCATCAATTTCATGGTGGGTGAGATGGGTTTGGACCCAAATGTCTGGGATGAGCCCATGGCGTTCAAGCCGGAGCGGTTCTTGGCTAATGATGGCGTGTTTGACATAACCGGAAGGAAAGGGATAAAGATGATGCCTTTTGGTGCTGGAAGAAGGATATGTCCTGGTTCTGATTTGGCTTTGTTTCATCTGGAATATTTTGTGGCCAATTCGATTTGGTATTTTGATTGGAGTGTGCCTGATGGTTATCGGGTTGATTTGTCAGAGGAGGTCGAGCTCACCGTGGTCATGAAAAGCCCTTTGAGAGCACGAGTCACTTTGAGGGCCGAAAATCAAACCAATAGAGTTGATGAATGCACACTTGAATAGTTTTGAAACGAACCACTTGTGGTTATGCAGTTTGTATATATCTTGGTCACAAAACATGCCCTCTACAGTGTTTACTAATATAGAATTGATCCCATTCCGTTTTAGGATCATCCCTTAGGTTGTACTCTGCATCAATATTTTTCTTTTATTCGTATTGTTATGCCGTGACATGTGAGTTTTAATCTTACCACCAGCCATAGTTATTGGTAACTTTGCATCTTAACATCGTTTACTAAAAATTGAACGTACTAATGAAAGAATTCTTGAAGTGTTAATGATTTATAAATTCATTCACCTGCCATCAAATGTGTTTTTGAATTTTTTTTTTAGAAATAAGTTTTTTTTTTGAAAAAGAGCATCACAAATGGGGTTCAAAAATATATTTTGGCAAAAATGGGTCCCTCGCCGGTGTCAATGACGACATCTGCTAATTAAAAAGATTAGGTTGCTAATTTTGTAAGATTTCACCACTACCAGTGGTGACATCCTATGTGACTGTGCCACACACCTTCAAACAAATAAAAAAGATCTTGAGACACCTCAACATGTTCAAATGAAAGGGGAAAATAGTTATTGAGACATCGCCCATAGTAGTGGCAATGTCTAGTGAAAAGACTCAAAATGTAAGACATTGCCATTGGGAATGACACTATTCGGTACACCATACTGTACACACAATACACAAAAAATGCTTGATAGTATACGAAAATTTGAAAATTTTGAGATATTCCCACTCCCAAGGGCGATATCTTGCATGAAGACAAAATTATTTTTGAGACATTGCCACTAACAATGACGACATCTTTGACCTATCAAATCAACATCTCTTAGACTTCAATAATTATTATTTTTTAACAAACATATTATCTTACTCATACTCTTAAACTACACCCAATATTACTCCATTGCTTGGATTTGAATCCACGACCTCATTTTTAAGAGACAATGTCTCTGCCAAATTAGCTATTCTTACCTTGGCCTACACTACACTACACTACATTCAATAAATATAGTTTAATAATTATATTTATTATCATCAAAATCTTTATGATGATAACCAATAGTGAACTTCATGAATAAATATTTAAGAGAATAAAAACTATTTAATTATACTTTAATTTTATAATAAACTTTGTTACTAAAATTATTTATTTTAGTTTTGAACTAATTATTTACTTTAGTTTTTGAACTAATAAAATTATATTTTTAGGAGTGTACGTACTGCGTGTACTGTTTAGTGTACAAGATACCACCATTCCTAATGGTGAGTCGGACATTTTGTGTCCTTTCACAAGACATCGCCACTACCATGGGCGATGTCTCATTAACATTTTTTTCTACTTCATTTGAACATGCTGAGGTGGCTTCAGTTTTTTTTATTCGTTTGAAGGTGATGAGGTGGCAAAGCCACATAAGATGTCGTCACTGGTAGTGGCAAGATATGACAAAATTATCAACATAATCTTTTTAATTAGCAGATGTCGTCACTAACACCGGTGAGGGACCCATTTTTGCCAAAAAAAAAAAAAGAAAATTTTGTTTGAACCCCACTCGTAATGCTCTCTCTCAGAAAAAAGCTTATTTCTAAAAAAATACGTGTGTTTTTAGATCGGACTCTCACGTAGGATATAGAATCATAGAAAACACATCCTTTTTTAAAAAACTAACTATTTGTGAACATGTACGCCTTCTGCTCTTCACATACTCTACTCTTAAAATCACCACACGAGTTGAGATGCTCATATGCATATGGCCACAACAAAAGTTCGGTGGAAATACAATCTTGGCATCTGTAAGTTGCAAAGTTGGTGTCATGACCTTCATCAGATGTGATCGCTTTAGCAACATCTTAATGGTGTCAACTGACACTTAGAGTTCCCCCAAACACTTCAGTAGGATGCCGTAAACTGGCTAAAGATCCTGATGAAGTGTTCGGAGGAGCTCAAAGTGACACCTGACATTTTGGTTCGTTTGAATGATGATTAAACATGTATGCCGCTACAGGCATATATATAGAACAAACTTGAGGGAGTATGAACATGGATGCATCAGAAGCTTGAACATTGTTTAGTTTTCAGTCCTCGTTAAGAGGCACATGTTTTCGTTTTGCCGTAGAAGGAAGAATTATTGAAAACTTGGAGCAACTTATATTCTAGTTTCTTAATCTATCCCATATACACGACTAGGTTCAAATTCCACGTACACTGACATATGATTCCGTATGTTAACCATCCATATCCACATATATTTGGTTTGGGGCAGAGATCTTGGTAACTTTAAAAGGTCTTTTTTTTTTCTTTTTTTTTTTACCACTATGAAAATGTGGTTTTCTTTTCCTTTTTTATGTGAATTCTTTAGTGAATTTCAATCGAGGCCGGCTCTAATGTTGAAAGTTTTAGTCGGGAGCCTCGGGCCTCCAAAATTTTAGGGCCTCAATTCCAAAAGAGCACAATAGTATCTGTATATATTTGTTTCATTATTTATTCTGAATGATACCATAGATTAATTAGTTTAGAGAAATTTCTATCACGGATTGGTTTGTTTAATAGATTTGCTTACAATTATTCAAAGCCAAAAAACCGAAAACCGTACTATTAAGCACCTTTAATTGATAGCTGACCCTAAGTTTGAAAATAGGCTCCAAATTTCATATTCGTCTTGGGCCTCGATAATGGTTGAGCCGGCCCTGATTTCATTAATAACTTCTTGCTGTGACATCTCATCTTCGATTTAATTTGTTTTTGTTAAAAATAAATAGATTAAATTACTAAAATGGTCCATATGGTTTGCTAGTATTTCACTTTTCGTCCTTAGGTTTCATGAATTATCCATATGTTCCCAAACTTAAAACATTTGTAACATATATAGTCCTTATGTGAAGGTTATTTGGTCAATTATGTGAGGGTAATTTGATGATATATGAACTATTGTGTTACAAATGTCTAATATTTGGGCCCATATGGGTAACAAGGTAATTTATATAACCTAAATACCAAAAGTGGAATATTAGCAAACCACATTGACTATATCGGTAATTTACTCTAATAAATATGTTTACTTAACTTCATAAATAATTTCTTTCTGTGTAGCAACCAAGGATTCCAAACGTTTTTTATGCCTAGGCAAGTTGTGTGCGTTTAAACTTTTTTTTTTAGAGTTTATGACTTAATCAGAACAAAAAAAAGTATGAGTGACCTAAGTAGAACAAAACTGAAAGTTGGTTACATTTGTATGACTTTTTCCCTTTTTTTTTCTAACTAATTGATTTTAGAAAGTAGATGGCAAATATCATAGATTAATTGGTTTGGACAAATCAATCCCGTAGCTTTCTAATGTGAAGGTCAGGGTACGAGCAGAGCAGAGCCGACCCTAAGAAAAAAAAATTTCGAGACATGAGGCAAAAGAAAAAAGCTCAACCCTTTTAGAAAAACGAACTTACTAATTATATATAAAAAGTTAATAATATAAATAGGGCTGTAAACGAACATGAACAGAGGACTCGTTCGTGTATGAGCATGAACAGTTCGTGAACTGTTCGGCGGGAAGTTCGTTTAGTTAAATGAACGAACATGAACAGAGGACTCGTTCGTTCATTTATGTTCGTGAACGTTCGGTAACATGTTCGGTTAAGTTCATTTTAGTATTTTTTCATTAAATGTATTGTATATTTTTAAATTTTAATTTTTAGCTTAATACCGTAATATTTAAGTTATTTTTAGTTTAATATTACCATATTTTAATCTATATATTTATTAATGATTATCCCTATGTTTGAGATTAAGAATGTTGATTTTTATTGTTTAAATAATATGTGTTCGTTAATGCTCGTGAACCGTTCTTGAACAACCTAAATTTCTTAATGAACTAACACGAACAAGAATTTTCGTTCGGTTAGCGTTCGTGAACAAGTTAAAAGTTAAACGAACGAACACGAACAAGGGCCCGTTCGTGTTCGTTCGGTTCGTTTACAGCCTTAAATATAAATATAATTGTTAAAATATTAACAACTAAAAAGTATACTAACATAATAATATTTTTATATAAATTTTCTTTTATGTATAATATATAAAAAAATTAAATTTCTGGCCCCCTAAAAAGTTGGTCCAGCAGTCGCCGCTCTCTATGGCCGGCCCAAGGTTCTAGTATCACTTGGATTATTCTGGTGGGCCACTAGAACAGAGGTTTATGATAGCGAGTATTTGGACGGCAGGAAACGGTGAGCAAGCCGGATCACCAGCGATGTTTTCGTTTCGTGGATATGGGCAGAGTCTTTCGCTTAGGTTTATCTAGGTGACCGAACTTAAACTTACTTGTTAACTGTTAAAAAAATTAAATTTTGACGTATGTGTTCCAGCGTTAAAATGAATATTAATGATTATGATTTTCAACTTTTTCAAAAAATAACATCCAAAAACAAAATCAGATTTCTCCTTGAATAGTTAAATAGTCAATAGACCAAAAATACATATGAAATAGACAGAGACTTTTGAGTTTACTTTGACGGTTCGAAATTGATGTGATCGCTTATAAACTTCTACCTTAAGAATCAGTATTCAGCTTTGTTTGATTTGTCAATGATGGAAACCTGGTTCCTCATCACCGTCACCCTCTGCATCGCCGCTCTCCTCCGATCCATACTCTTCCGCCGGGGCTCCGGCAAGAAGCTACCCCCAGGCCCATCGCTCCTTCACTCCAGCTTCCTGCTGCTAACCAAATGGCCTAAAAACTTCGAACCCGTTCTCATCAATCTCAAGACCAGATACGGACCACTCTTCACTCTTTCCACCGGTCTGGGTCCTTCCATCTTCGTAGGAAACCATACCCTCGCCCATCAAATCCTGGTCAAAAAGGGGGCAGTCTTCTCCGATCGCCCAAAGTTTTTTATAAACTTTAACATCTCCACCGCCTCCTACGGCCCTACATGGCGACTCCTCCGCCGGAATCTAGCCTCCGAGGTCATGCAACCGAACCGCATCAAGTCTTACTCCGAGGCTCGAAAGTGGGCTGTTCATATTCTTATCAGTCGCCTCTTGGAACAACGGGATCAGGTGGCCGGAGTCAAAGTGATTGACCA
The DNA here is from genome assembly GCA_009363875.1 of Mikania micrantha. Lineage (NCBI taxonomy): Eukaryota > Viridiplantae > Streptophyta > Magnoliopsida > Asterales > Asteraceae > Mikania > Mikania micrantha. The sequence goes on from CM018689.1 coordinate 54,921,786, forward strand.
CTTTCATTATGCCATATTCCGGCTTATTGTGTTGATGTGCTTCGGTGACAAGTTTGACAATGGCCAGATTGATGAGATTGCTAAGGTACATGATATTTTATGGCAATTAATAAAGAGTAAATTACTAATATGGTACTCGCAGTTTGCTAATATTTCACTCTTGTCCCTAAGTTTCATAAATTACCCGTATAGTCTCAAACTTTAGACATATGTACCACATATAGTCCTTAGGTTACTAAATTACCCTCAAATATTTGACTAAAATACTCTCACATGAAGAATATATGTGTTACAAATGTCTAAGGTTTAGGACTATATGGGTAATTTATGAAATAATAACAAACTATATGAATCATATCGGTAATTTACTTATTAATAAATTATCATCACCATATTTTTAGGACTTAATTGTGGGACATTAGAAGTAGCATAAGAGGTGGCCCTGAGATATCATGTGCCATTGTTCCTCAGACGAGTCGGAAAAAAACCTTAACGAATTGTAAATTTGGAAAAAAACCTTAACGAATTGTAAATTTGTGTTTATTCGGTTTCATATATCTAAATATAAATAAATATATATAATTTGAAATGATATTAAAATTTTTGTGCAACTTTCAAAAATAGACTCCGAACGAAGGTCAAATTTGCCCTTACTAGGACCGCCCATGAGTAGTCTCTCTATTTTTACAGATAAGGAAGGTTGTCTACGTGTTTTTTCAATATAGTTGTGAATTATACATAATATTTTATGGGTTTTTATTATTTTTCAGGTACAACGTGACATGTTGTTGGCAGTTGGTTCAGGGCGGTTTATCATGCTCAGTATGTTCCCAAGATTGGGGAAGATATTATTTCGAAGCATATGGAAACAGTTTAAGAAAACGCGTGATAAAAAAGAACAAGTTTTTGCTTCGATCATCAAGAATCGGGTTCAATCAGCTCATTCAGGACCAAGAACTGTGGCTTACATTGACACTTTGGTGAATCTACAGCTTCCTGAAGATGAAGTTAGTAACAAAAATGGCAGAAAGCTCACTCTCAGGGAGATTGTGGGCTTGTGTAGCGAGTTCGTTACCGGTGGCACAGACTCAACCGCTGGTGCCCTGCAATGGATCATGGCTAATCTCGTGAAGCATCCTCACATTCAGAGCAAACTCTATGATGAACTCATTGCAGTGGTTGGACTACCACCACTGCCTCCTAAAAAAGGGATGGAGTCCGAGCCCGACCCTGTATCGGTTATAAGCGAAGAGGATCTACATAAAATGCCGTACTTGAAAGCAGTGGTTTTGGAAGGGCTGAGGAGACACCCACCGGCTAATATGGTACTGCCCCACAAGGTCATGAAAGAGGCGGAAGTGGATGGTTACACGGTCCCACAGGGTGCAACCATTAACTTCTTGGTGCGTGAGATGGGTTTGGATCCCAAGGTCTGGGATGAGCCCATGGAGTTCAAGCCGGAGAGGTTCTTGGTGAATGATGGTGTGTTTGATATAACCGGAAGCAAAGGGATAAAGATGATGCCTTTTGGTGCTGGAAGAAGAATATGCCCTGGTTCTGATTTGGCTCTGCTTCATTTGGAGTATTTTGTTGCGAATTTGATTTGGTATTTTGATTGGAGTGTTCCTGATGGTTATTCTGTTGATCTTTCGGAGAAGGTTGAGTTCTCCGTTGTCATGAAGAATCCTCTACGAGCACGAATCTCTCTCCGTGCTGATAAACAAACCGTCTGAGTCGATATACATACGTTGATAAGGTACATACATAGTTACCAATATGTATACAATGCACGCAAATAAGAACCCTCTTAAAACTTATAGAATTATGTACAAGTATGTTTGTGCTTCTATGATCCATAGTTGGTATATCTTGTGGTTCCGTAAATGTTTCTTTTGCCCATTGCTCTTGTTCATTGAAGGTATTTTCATGGTATGTATATCTTTATATATATATATATATATATATATATATATATATATATATATATATATATATATATATATATATATATCCTTAGAAGATCATTTAATTAGGGTGCATCATAAGTCCTGTGCTATTCATAACGGTGTCAAATGTATGGATGACAATTTTTGATACGGAACTGAGGACACGACACAACATGAATTTAACAGGTTTTTGCTTGACATTAACAGGTTTCGACGTAAACACTTACACCCTTAAAACACGATTAAAAAATGTGTCTAAATAGGTTAAACACATGTTAATCTTTTAGCGACACGTAGTAATATGTTTAGATCTGGTTAAACACATTTTAAAGACATTTTAAAATTTTTAAAACACATGTTAAAGACCTACTAAACATTTGTTAACCAATTTATTTTTGTTGTAAATTGAAAAAAAAATTGAGATTTTTATCAAGTGAGTGTTTTAAAAAAATTACACGAATATTTATTATGTCATGTTTGTGTTTTATTGTGACGTGTTTGTATCTTATCGTGTCATGTCTGACATATTATGGCAACCCTAGTCAAATGCTCTGGAAATTCCTCTAAACAAGTCGGTTGGAAATCAGAAAATAAAACATGTGTCCCAAAGAGTTAGGAGGAACAGGGACACTTGAAGTTTCCCATCATTTATGTTTCTTTTATAATCGATTGATATGTTTGATGGTCACAGATGGTAACTCAATTTTAGTTTTGTCGCCGAATTTTAAAAACTTATTAAAGTCGTAATCAAAACCCGTTATAGTTGTTTAAGATTTTATCATGTTTTTAATGCTACAAATATATATATCTAAGATGTTATGAATATCATAAGATGTATACAAAAAAAAAAAAAAAAAAGAGTTATGTTTGCCATGGTCGAAAGAAAGGCCCATTTAACAAACCCAATAAGTGACAAATCACAAGTTGATCTGTTGATGTGTGAATAACGCACTTGTTTAGTTGTTTCGAATTCATTGTTGAGTTGGGTAGTTGTTAACGAAACATAGAGCCTAGTCTTACACTCTTACTCGTTATCATGGGCCTAAATGAATGGGCCATCGTAAATTAAATAGGCTAATCATTTTATTGACTGGCAAAATAGACGGGTTAGGTAACTGACTAACTGGTTAGAACGAATTTGGGTCAGGATGGGTGCGGGTCAAAATCAGTTCGGGTCTAAATGGATTGTTCTTAAAAAAACATAAATTTAGTTTAACTTAAGATGTGTTATAAGTAAAAAAATAGCCATTTTCGATAATTTTTAGTAATCTTTTTATCAAATATGTTATTAATCATTCTTAAATGTTTGAATCTATTGCATTTACATAGTTTTTTGGTTACTCATCTTGACCCGCATTGTGTGTAAGTGCTACTCATCTCAACCCATTCAATATTATGATGTTATCCATTTCAACCCATTATACTACAATTGTTTACTCAAACCAACCCATTTTCTTTGATATGGTCATATGGGTAAAAATTGACATCTCTAAATTCTTACTTAACAATCTCAAATTTTATTGGCAAACGTTAATCTAAGATACTAAGTAACTAAGATAGGAGAAAATTGTTTATGATATCAAAAGTTGTTCCTAACAATACCATCTTCCTTTGTTTTTTTAAGTAAACCAGGTTAATATCATGTGTGTAATACATGTTAAATAAAATAATAATAAATTGTCATCATTGAAAATTTATTTATTACAAAATGATTTTTTGATAAAAATATTATTATAATTTTGTATAATTTAATTATCTAAGTAATTAAATAATATTATTATTTTGTTAAACAATATTTTTTATTTTTTTATTTTTATTTAAGAAGATAAAAACATAAGTTGTTTGTTATATATTCTAAGCTTTCTTATGGGGAAGGGGAATTTTATGTTATCAATTTTGTAGGTATAAATAGGCAGAAAATCCTATTTGTATGTGTTCTTATAAAAAGTCTATGATACTCGTATACGTGATATACTTGTTCTCGTTTATTTGCTATAAATAATAAAAAAGGGTAGTTGATTTTATATAGTGATTCACGATTTTTAAAATCTCATAATATGACAACAATGTTATCCCTACTCAAGAAGAGTACAATAGTGACCATTTGATTTTCGTTAATATATTCTTATAAAACTTGAACATTCACTCGACAAAACCAATAGAAATAAAAAAGAGAGGATAATTTTATTCCCCCCAAGAAGATGCAAACAAAATAAATTTTAATTTTAAATCTACGTGTATTCTAATATATAAATCTTTATAAAAGCATATATAAAGTTCTTAATACTGGTATGATATGATTAATTTGACATTAAATATGAGTTATAAATGATGAAGGAGATATATAAATATTAGACTAAACAATATAAATCGTCCTTTATATCTGCTTATTTTATGAATAAGATCTTTTATTAGACTTAGGTACAAAAAACATTTTCAAAATAAAAATTATAATGAATTTCATTCTTAAAATTAGATAAATTATCTTTTAAATAGTTACATAAATCGTCCTTTATATTAAAAAAAGGATGAAATTCATTATAAATTTACATTTATAAAGATAATTTATGTAAGTATTTCTAAAAAACACGTCATATATAGTTTATATAATTTACTCTAATATTAAAATCCTTATTGATATCAATACACTTATTATAAACATATAGCAAATGACTCCAAACAACATTCACTTTCATAGTACATCAATACATTAGTTTATCAATTATTTGAAAATGATCCTTCTTATTATGATGCATGCATACCAACGGTGTTTGTGCTCTATGTCTAGCTCCATTTTGATTCGTGTCGATTAAGAACAATAAGTCAGAAGACAAACAATGTATCTTGTGAAAAAGTATCTAATATTCCTAGTTATTTTTCTGTTTGTTTACCTTGTATTGATGCTCCTTAAATTTCTTTACAAAGTGTGTTTGATGCCAATCCTCATACAAAATGCCATGAGATCTCAAGGAATCAAAGGCCCATCTTACAGATTTCTCCATGGAAACAATATAGAGATATCCAACATGCGTGCTCGATCCATGGGTCGACCCATGGATTGTTTTTCACACGAAATCTTCCCGAAGATCATGCCTCATGTTCATTCATGGGTGAACTTATTCGGTAACAAATCAACATCCATTCGATTCGTCTACATGAAAGTTTTCATCTTTATGACAATATTGAAGTGATTTTTGAGTTTCTTGATTTCAGGACCGATTTACTTGAACTGGTATGGTCCTCAAGCTCAATTAGTGGTTACAGAAGCTGAATTGGTTAAAGAAATAATGAACAATAACAATGGTGCTTACCCAAAGATCAAACTTGAAGGTCATGCAAAGAAGCTATTAGGAGATGGGCTTTCGTCGACCCAAGGGGAGAAATGGATGAAGCTTCGAAAGCTCGCGAATGGCGTCTTCCATGGTGAAAGCTTAAAGGCAAGTGTCCTTGGTCAATATCTTTATATAAAGTTGTTTTCGACATGTTATCTAACATGTGTTAACTTATTTTTGGGCATCTCTAATGAAACTTGATCAGAAATTTGTGTCACGACACGTTGGTTTGAAACAAAATTGAGTTAATGTTTGTATACATGGTTCAAATCATAAGTGGGTTAACATGATAAAAGAAAATTGCACCTAACCTGTTAGACTTACTTTGATTTGTTTATATAAAATCTCATGAGATAGGGTCAAAGTTTGAAGTTGGTTTTATTATTAATTATTTTAAATTATTTGTTTTGATATGTTTAGTTTATGGTATATATAGTGTTTTTATTTGGTATTTTTTTTTTATTTTACATGGTAATTTGTTTAAGTTTCTAGTAACAGTCATTAGAGTATTTTCATTCCCAACCCAACTCAATTTTTGATAAAAAAAAACTAACATAGAATATATTTTTTTAGAATTATTAATTCCATCTAGTTGTGTTATTGTTTGTTAAGTGTATTATGTCCATAACTATCTTAAAACGTGTCATGTAATTTGTGTTAATTATTTAACTTCTTATATAACAAACAAGCAAACAAATCTAACAAACTTTCATTAATTAGTTGCGTATGAGAGAAATAGGACAAAGATAAACCTTACATTTATCAGGATAACTTTTTTATATAATTATATATATTAAAAATGTAATGTGTTTGTTGAATTGCTTAATTTATTTAAATTGTTTAAAATGTGCAATGTTCTAACCCATTTTTCATAGACAAATTTGTGTTAACGTTTAAAAATATAACATGCATGTTTAGTTAAACGTGTAGAGTCAGGTCTAACAGGCGTGTTTGACGTGTTGTGTCAAAGATGACATGTTCTGCTAGGTTTACTCTTTCTTGACACGTCTGATGAATTGAACTCAAACTTATTCATCACAAGATTACCACACAAAAAACACACAAGAAACTTAGATTTTGATACAAGTTTTGCTTATCTAGAACATGACCCCTGCGATGATTACGAGCACCGAAACGATGTTGAAAAGATGGAAGGATTACAACGGGAAAGAAATCGAAGTATTTCAAGAATTCAAAGTATTAACATCAGATGTCATTTCCAAAACCGCATTCGGAAGCAGTTATTTGGAGGGAAAGAAAATTTTCGATATGTTGACGAAACTAACGCTTAACGTATCAAGAAACTCACATAAAATTCGGCTTCCAGGCATCAGGTTGATCACTCAATCCCTTATATATATATGTAGGATTGAGAAAAAAATATAACACATTCTTATTACAATAACCCAAATAACTCAATACTCATTCAATATAAAGCCAAATCTTAGATTTTTTTAACATCATTGTTATACATTTAGAACGTTTTCTTCTTTTATTAGTTTGTGTACATTTATCACCGTTTTGGTAACATCATTATAAGTTTTGACTTACGATACTGTAACTGTTTTAGGCATAAAACTTACGTTACCTCTTAAACGATGTTAATTTACACAAACTTATAAAAGAAGATAGTGATCTAAATGTGTTAAATTATCATAAAAGTGGGTTAATATTACTTACATCCTCTATATACATACCTAACGGCATCAAATTATCAAACTGATCATTACATTAATTAAGCTAATGCATTTGTTAGCTGTGCAGTGATTTGATTAAGAGTGATGATGACAAAGAATCTGAGAAGCTTGAACAGGGAATCAAAGATTGCATTCTTGAGATCATAAGGAAAAGAGGTGAAGAGAGGAGCATCATGAACGACTATCTTGGGGAATTGTTGGTCGCGTCTTGTGACGAAGATGATCGGAAAAGAATCAGTGTAGATGATATGGTTGACGAGTGCAAAACGTTTTATTTTGCAGGACATGAAACAACTGCATCTTTACTTGGATGGACTGTTTTTCTTCTAGCAACTCACCCTGAATGGCAAGAAAAAGCTCGACAAGAAGTGTTGGAGGTGTTTGGAATTAGTGCAAACCCTAATCAGGATTCAATCGGCAGACTCAATATGGTAATTAACAATGACTCTAAATTTGCTCATGTAGTCAGTCTATAACATAAAACCAATTTCATATTTACAACTACCAGAATCGATCAAATATATGAACATATATACGTATATATATATGATTTTCATTAACCACATAATTAACATAATTTCCTTTTCCTTTATATATATATATATGTGTGTATATATACTACTATATAATACATATTAGAAGGACAAAATAGTAATTTGCTTAAATCTCTTAAAATTAAGAGTTTTACAACTCTTATAGCATATGATACAACTTTTTAATTATAAATAAAATGTTTGTTTGTGTTTTCACTTTATCCCCATTGGTAGCTTTTAAAAATGTAAGTGAGATAGAATGATTATAAAAGAAAACCCTTCAAATCAAATGAATCACTTCTTTACATTTTTGGTGCATTTGGCCTTTTATGTTAGTAGTTAAAGTCACTTTTAGTTAACTACTAAGTTAAAAAAATTGTTTTTGTTATGGTTATGACTCAAGACGAACCATGCAAACCTTTAAAACATCCAACTTAAGTGATGTGTTTTCCGCTGCAACGCGCGGGTACTAGACTAGTATATATATATCTTGTCAGCATTACATACAACAATGCATGTTTTATAATTAGAATTGATTGATTTTACGTCAAATACGTCCAGATTAATCCTTACGTCGTTAAAGCATATATAAATTTTATATCAATGCAGCCCATGTGACTTAAACAACTAATAGTTTTAGCTCGCAACTTCAACTATTTTAATATTTTGGCCCACAACCCTCTCTTGTATTTCCGTTAGAATAGTTATGGTTGGGGTCCAAACCGTTAGCTGTTTAAACCAAATGGACAACAATGATAGAAGATTTTATTTTGAGTTGAATAGTTAAATCACTTAAACTAAATGAGCCAAAATCCGAATTTACAGTATACATTATATTAAATAAAATTATTTAAAAATAAAACAATTTCATTTAACCTAGCTTGTGAATCTAGTCAAGCTTACTAAATAAACTTGGACACCAAAGTGCTCGTAGCTTAATAGTATCTCCTTGACTTCGTTATATATGAAAGTTCTTCGGTTCGAATCCGGTCTTAAGCATATCTGCGAAGATAAGGTCAGATTGTTTCACTAGTTGTGGGGTTCCTCCTGAGGTGAGCTCGAATCATGAGAATCATTCTACCAAGCGGTTCAAAAAAAAAACTTAGACTCGTACTCATTTATTGATACAAGTTTACGAAGACTCAAGTTCATTTAAATTTAGTTAAAGCTTACCAACCATCGCGAAGATCTTTTAGGAAAATGGGAGTGGGTACGAATCAATGACAGATATTACCTATGGATCACTGAAAAAACACGTTAAATTAATCAAACCATACTCACATAACTTTTACTCTTATACATTTTTTAAATATTTTTTAATATTAAAAAATATAAAAAATTGTGTTATTCATACACCACCGGTGTACCAATATCCCTACCGAAAACAATTACCATTGATGGAGGTCATATCGTTATGCCAATATAATTGACAAATCAATGATGGGCTTGTAAATCCTATTTTTACCTTTTATTTATTGATGTTTTCTTATATATCCGTCCATGATTGCCAACTAATAATAGTTATAAATTTTTATTTTGGAAGATTTTACTCAATGTTTTCAGAACCGGACCGGACGTCGAACCGGTCTTCTTACTAGTCAGAGGTCCGACCGGTCGGACCGGTCAAACCGGATTTAAGAACCGGATGATTTTATAAACATTTTATAAAAATATATATATAAAAAATCAAAAATCAAAAAAACCGGTTCAACCACCGGTTTTCCGGTTCGCCGGTTCAACCGGACCGGTTCACCCACTGGTTCCCGATTCGACCGGTCAGACGGTCCGGTCCGGTTTTCAAAACATTGTTTTTACTTAATAATAATCAAGTTTTCTTATTGTTTCAATAAAGTTACTTAAAGTTTTTTTTTTGTGTTTTCTAGAATTACTTAAATTTCAGTAGGTTCTCCAATTATATATAATTTTTTTAAAATTGTTTATATTTTTTAAATTTAATTGAGGCAAAAGAAACATATATAAATTTTATTAATATTAAGTGAATTTTTTTCTAATTAACTTTAAATCAAATATAATCGTAAAAAACAAATTCACGAATTAATAGAAAATTTCAAATTTACTAAATTTAAGCCAAATTGTAAAAAACTTTATAAATATTTATATATGCTTCATTTGACTCGATAAATCTAAAAAATTTTAAATATTTATAAGACAATTACATATGATTGGACACCTAATTAAAGTTGAGTTGCTTTAAAAAAAAAAAAACTTTTGATAACTTAAATAAAACAATTCTTAGTGCACTGATTACACGCGTCTTCTTTGCTTTTGATGTTCTTTCAGATAAACATGATCCTTAATGAATCTTTAAGATTATACCCACCTGTTCCAGCACTAAAAAGAAAAGTCGAGACCAAAGTTCGGTTAGGTCAGATGACCCTTCCACCTGACTTGGAGTTATACATCTGTCCATTAGCGGTTCACCATGACTCCAAAATCTGGGGACCTGATGTCCATAGGTTCATGCCAGATAGATTTAAAGGGGGCATAGCTAAAGCCACAAACAACACACCAGCAGCATTCTTGCCATTTGGGTTCGGACCACGGACCTGTGTGGGTTCAAATTTCGCACTTGTGGAAGCTAAGATTGCACTTGTCATGATTCTACAAAGATATAGGTTTAAACTCTCACCAAATTATGTTCACTCTCCTGTTCAAATTTTCATGGTTAGACCCCAGCATGGAGTTCAAATCATTCTCGATGATCTCGAAACCGAATAATTCGATCAACATATAAGATCAAGAACATAAAAAATGGCATGAAGAAATGATTGTGTATTTATATTAATTGTTGCTTGTTAAGGTTTATAAATGTTCATCTCCATGTTTTGTACCGTTCTTCAATGTAATTGTGAGTTTTTAGTGAATAAATTGTTCATAAAATAAAAACTATAACGACTTCATTTGTTTGTTACAAAAAATCTAATGTCGTGCCTAAAACAACTATATAACTTAATTAAGCACACATAAAAACAAAAAATAAGTAGAATGAATTTCAATTGGCTAAGAATCCTATGCTTATAAAATTATGACATGTGACACAACAAATTATTTATTAAGTATATCTTATTGTTAACTAGAAAATTATATCAATCAAATTTTCATATATATAAAACAATCAAAATATATTTATTTGCATGAAATTTTAAGCTTATGACGACTTTCAGCCGATATACATTCTCATTTTATATTACTTTTATTTAATTTTTAACTCTTTAACCGACTAACTATAAGGCATAATATGAATGACCCTTTTCATAAAATATGGGTTGAAGTTGCTAATAAATATACAAGAGATATATAAAAATATGCAAAAAGTTAAACGAAGTCATGATATATAATCAAACCAAGAAAAACTTTGAGTGCCAAAAAATAAAACTAAAGGATACATACAAAAAATAAAACAAAAACAACAAATTATCTATATAAACAAAAACCAAATATGAATAGTGAATATCGCGAGATTTTGATTTCTCGTGATATTTTGATTTCTCGCGATAAATTCATCTTTTAGCGATAAATTCATTTGCGTCGTGTTTTTTCGCGTGATCAATTCATTTCTCGCCATATAAATTCATTTTCTCGCGATAAATTCATTTGCGTCGAGTTTTTTCGCGCGATCAATTCATTTCTCACGATTTTTCAGTGAGTAATTAAGATTTGTCGTCAGAAACTCATTTCCCTCATGATTTTTGTGCGAGAAATTCGATTTTCATTATAAATTCTTTTAGATAAGACATTTCAATTTCTCATAACATAATAATTGACATGTTGTTTTTTCAAGTGTTCTATTTTAATTTTATTTTTCTTTTGTTTTACTTTTTGACACATACTAAGTTTGTTTTATAGCTACGACTCTTTGTACGTTATTTTTTTTCTTTTGAGCTCGTTCCCGAGTCAAAACAATGATGTTAAATTTACGCGGCAACGCGCGAAAGGCGCCATCTAGTTAAACATAGAAAAGACTTACAAGTTACAATTCATATTAGTTTATTGAATATATGGAAACATGAATAAAAAGAAATAGATTACTTTTAACTATAATGCTAAATATATATATATATATATATATATATATATATATCTATATCGTGAGATTTAACAAGTTATAACGCATATTAGATTTTTTAATATGTAAATGTATGATTAATAGTATTTTAATTTAATCATAATTGGCTATAATTAAAATCATTTTTAAATGTAAAAAATTATAAATTATAAATATATGTTGAATTAATTAATGATATAATAAGTATGCATGATTACATTTATAAAAAATATTTTTAATATTAATATTTAATATAAGATAAAAAAATATTATTTAATTGAACCCAAAAAAAAAAAAGAAATTAATCTGTTTATTCTAATATTCAAGGATTATAAGAACACATGGCATACTACTAGAGCATCTCTACTTTAATTTCTCGCATTTCTCTCTTATTAAATAATTTAATATTCAATAAATATATTAAATATTAAATATGTATTTTTTATTTTTAAATTAAAAAAATTAATGCTTTAGAAATATATTAATATTAAAAAACACAATTTTTTTTAAAACGTTTTTAATTCTTTTGAATTCTCGAGAGGTTTTGTGGCCTTAAAATATCATTTACGTTGTCTAAAAAAAATTAATCACAAAAAGAGACACCAAGAAACTCTTGGTTTATTACCGACTTGCTCTAAAAAAAAATACAAAACAATAAAAATAAATATCATATATTGTATTCATTAGATCCATACATCTTCACTAAAAGTAAGATAAATGAGCTAAGTTAGGTAAAAGAAATATTGTATTTTGGGTTAATATGAGTGACATTATAACATGAAACGGGTAGAGATGTGTAACACTTTAATACAATACGGGTCAATATGGTAACCAAAAAACTATGAGGCTAGAATAAATTCAAATCGGTAAAACTTATTAATAATATATTTGATGATAAAATTACAAAATATTATACAAATAAACTACTTGTTTACTTAAAACACATTTTAACTTAAATTAAATTGATGCTTTTTAGAAATAACTTATTTAAACCGAAATTCATTTTACTTAAAAATTATCGCTCATCCTAACTCAAACTGATTTTAACCTAATAACAAACTCGACTCAACCCGTCCATTTTACTAGGGAGAGTATCACGAGTCAATTCCGTTAAATGTCAAATAGAAAACCTGTGCGTGAGACGACATAGGAAGAAAGAAGCTTTCAAAGACGGTAATATCTTAATGGCGTACGTCGAAAGAGGCGAGTTCAATATCCCTTATTTTTGCATCAAAATTCATCATCAATTCATGTTTTCTTTTCGATTCTATGATAGTATGAATCGGTGATTGTCTAATTTCTTGTTTTCTTGCCGGAATTTACTTCTGTTGTTCATTATTGGTCTATATATAGATTCCCGATCTTGGATTGTGAATCATGAAATTGATTTGATATTAGATACTGTTGTTCTCTGACCCTAAATATAATGATTGAATCAAGGCCTTGTCTGGATTCTGGACCATTTTATTTCATTGGCTCGTCAATTACGGAGTTAGATCCTTTCGAGATTATCTATATCGTGTTTATAGCTCGGTGAATTGCAGGCTGATGCCTGGATTTGTGAAAGGCATATGATGAATAAACATAATGAAAAGTTGGGAGAAATTAGGATTTGCTAATAATACATTGTTAATTGTTTGTCAAATGAAACAGATTTCATTTGCCCTGATCTTGTTTAGATTCTGATTATAATTTGATTACTGGTCCATTGTTCTTTTTTCTTGGTGTTATACAAAATTGCAAAACAACTCAATCGCACCAATGTAATTGAGAACATCTACAGTAACAACAACACATGCCCAGTGCAATCCTAATTTGTGGGGTCTGGGGAGAGATGAATAGATGAAGACAAACCTTACCCACTACCCCAATGTGGTAGAGATGTTTCTTCAAGAGAGACCCCGGGCTCAAAAAAGTAATTGAGAACATATGATGTTATACAAATTACTTCAAGACTAATTATGATCTGTATGCATTTTGATACCCATGGGCCAATGTGCCTTAAAGGGTTGGTGTTGTGTAGGATAAACTTTCTCGAGCATTCTATATGGATTTCCTCTTGAGTTATTTATGGTGTTCATCTAAAATTTTCCTTAAAGTTTACTTCTTTTCAACTTGTGATATCAACCTCTGGTTAAAAGCGCATCACGCAGGTACCTAATTTTAAAAGCCCTAATTTTTGGTCTAATTCTGGCAAAAATTATCAGAACATGTCTAAAACAATCTAAACTGGCCTTAAAGAATCCTAAAGCCCCTAAAAATGGTACTTTATGGTTTACACTGTCTGTCTTGCTTAAAAAATCCCTTTCTTAAGCACCTTGCGCCAAGGCCCAAGGCTCAACCTTTGCGCTTTCAAGAACTATGTTTTCAATCATTTCCTATTAATTGGGTCAATAGGAGTTAAGTTTTATATCAAACAATTCAAAACATAGAGTTTAGCTAAACGGCAAACGGGTTGAATTGGTTGAAAGGCTCTCAAAGTCTATTTTTGAATGCTCACAAACTCCTAATCATTATATCCCAGACTTCTATTTCTATAATTTGCTTACTGTTATTGTATGGGATAATGTGCCCCGTTAGCGGTGCGCACATATAATGTATATATGTGTTGACAGCTCTTGAGGGGCAAAAGTAAAATTGCACTAATTTTAACGTTATTTTACTTATTCAGTGAAAATAACGTTAAAATCATTTCGGACGGTTGATCAAGCATCATGAGCCGAGGGTCTCACTGGAAGCAGCCTCTCTACCCCTACGGGGTAGGGGTAAGGCTGTCTACATCTCACCCTTCTCAGACCCTGCCTTAGCATGCTAATGGCGGGATATACTGAGTACGTTGATTGATTGATTTTATTGTATGGGATAATGTGTGTGGAGGTTTTCCAAGTATTTAAACTTTTTCATTAAGGTCATATGTGTCTTCATAAGTGTGCATCTTATACCCAATCTGGCCAAAAATGATAGAAAATTATAAAATGACAAAAACATCCTAGTTTTTTTTCATCAAACCGTTGCTTTTTAATAGATCAACAAAAGGGTATTTTGTTGCCTTTTTAAATATTTTAAGGGCTAAGTGTAGTCATTTGTCTTGTATTTAACTAAATTTATTCTCACGAAAACCTAATACATAGTTACATACTTAGCTAACCTGTAGAGTGTCTTAAGTTAACTTTCTACATACGGGTGGGCTTGAGAGTCCACCAATACATATGCTATTATAATAATATTGTTATTATACTCATAATTCATGGATTAGTTACATATGCTACTATTTAAAATGAACGATAAATATATTTGCACTTCAACCCTGTTACCCAACCCACTGACCCATCCATCTTGCCATACCCCTAGGCACTACATTAGTAGTACAATAAAGATGTTACCATGGTTGCAAGGATCTAGTAGAGAAAATAATCCAGTCTCTGGTAAATGCTACGGTTTAGAATAACATTGGTGCAAATTGTTTTTATTTAACATGCAACTTAAACGTGTCTTTAAGATTTTTTTATCCTAAACTTCAATTACTTTATAAATGATAATCCATTATTGCATTAGGTAAGTCATTTACAGTGACATTTTTTTGAGCTTGAGCATTTTATGTATACAATCAAAAGAAACATGTTATGTTATAGTTCAATCTTGCATATGCTTCTCGTACAGTGTATCCATGTGTGTGTGTGTGTGTCTTCTGTAGGTGTTTGTGTGATTGTGCGTGTTAAACGTCTCCCGATTGGGTTTAACTATTGGTAAAGCGGCCATACTTCCTTCACCGACTTAAAGTTACTTTGTTTTGATTTCTCAGGTGTTGTGAAATCCAATCGAACCATATGGCGTCTAAGAACAATCATTGATTTCTTTTGGGCAATCATCAATTTCATTTCAGTGTTCTTTGCCACTATGTTTTCGGTAATATTGATTACAGAAATTCGCCATTTCAAACAACCCGTTATATATTTCACTGTATATGCACTGCATTTGTAGATGGAGAAATCTGATGGCTACAAGAAGTTATCAGGTTCCAGCAAGAAATGGGGTGGTGGTGGCGGCCCTGGTGGTGGTCCGTATGGTGGTGGTCCACGCGGGCCACCACGTGGGTTAGACAATGTTAGAGGCATAGACCACAGTATGTTATTAACACTTATTTTCTTTTGATTTATTTATATCATCTTGCATTGTTGATGAGATTCTTTTATTTATTTATTTTTTCTCGTTTTGGCCACTGTGCAGACTCTCTTCCTGCATGTGGATCGTGCTGTGGAGGTTAAAAGGTTGCAGATACAAATACTTTTTATCTTTCTCTTAACGTTGTCAGTTACAATATCAAAACTTATGTTCTGTGTTTCAGATTTTGTGTTTTATGAAAATCAATGTTAAAACAAATATTAATAAAGTAGATTGGATAAAGGTTCAATTATTTTATATATCAGTTTTTCTCGCAAACGGTTCAATTTTGAATAAGTTATAAGTTGGATGTTGAAAATTATATATATATATATATAGGGAAAGGTCATTAAAAAACTTCTCAAATAGGAGAAAATTACAATCAACCAATTTTTTTTAATTTGTTTCATGACTTTTAATTATAATGTAATACAATGTATATATATGTACCTTATAAGTTACAAGTTACAATTAGTTACTCATTTTTCTATTTTTTTTTTATATTTCTAACTTTGTAGTAAAAAAAATGAATAACAAAAAACGAAAAAATATATTGGTAATGGATGTGATTAGTTTTTTAAGTTTTCTTATAAACCTTACACACACACATATAACTCGCTGGAATTTCAAATATCGTCAGAAAATTCATCGGAATTTCAAAGGCCAGCCATAATTTTTGCTAGAAATTGAAAATCATCGAAATCCTGCCATTTTTGGCAGATTTGGCCGCCTAGGCCTAATTTGGTCCTCCTAGGCTTGATTTTTATTGTAGTCAATTAGCCGAAATCAAAACAGCAGACAACAACCAAATTTTAAGCACCGATTAACCGGCTGTTTAGACCGATTTTTATATCACTGTATACTTTATGTGATAAATAAAGTGGTTATGTAAGTGATTGTTTCACTCTCTATTCAACTTCCAATAAGATTTTCAAATATTAATATAACTATACAAGTGTATTGTACTCTTGTTAGGTAAGAATTTCTTCTCTATTAGGTATGATGTCATTGTGCATTTGTGCTTCCTTCTTCTTCTTCTTTTTTTTTATTTAATTTTTAATTGAGGATTTAGATAGCGAAGTATGATGATAGATTTTTGGTGGCATGGTATCTTCATGGACCACATGTCATTGTCATTTAATCAGGGACCATTCCCATCCTTAAACTAATAGTCGTTCAAAGAAATAAATTAAAATAAATAAATAATAGGGATAAATAATCAAAGCCTCTCCCGGGTATTTTTTTTTATTAATACATTTAGATTTTTTTACACATGTATTTATGTAATTGGTTTGTTTTATTCTTCTTATAAAACTTAACTCTTAAAAAAATCTTACATATTTATTTAGTGAAAATTGGGTCGAGTTGGTTTTAAATAAGAGTTAAAAAAATTAAGTTTTATCAGTTGTGTATATTAAAAAAAAAAGAAAGAAATTAACTTTTTAACGAATAGTTTATGTTGGTTGGTTGGTTGTGAATGTGAATAGTCTACCCATGGTTCCACACTCCCATTCATAACTAGGAGCCTTGTGGCAAACCCACGGTACCCACCCGATCATTGGTTGTGTTCCTTGTGTATGGACCAAACATCTTCATTTGAAAAACCCAATTTGGTCCACCACGATCTAAAATATATGAGCATAATCATGATTATGATTGCATTTTTTTTAATAAAACACGTACGATGGTAATTTGGAGGCATTCGGTGGTACATACGTGGTCACACATTAGTTAGAACCTTCCTTTAATCATTCATAGACACTACAAATTTTGATTGGTTCGGATTGTTCTAATAATAAAGGATGATCAACTGAGATATTCAAAGATACCGTACATGTACAGTGGCGAAGCTTGACCACAATCTCAGGGGGGCGAAATAAAATTTTTTTTCAGGGGGGCGAAATAAAGGTTTTTAAAAAATTTTACACCACGCATCAAAAAATTTTACACTACGTATTAGAAAATTTACACTACTACAGGGGGGGCGGTGGCCCCCCTCCCCCGGGTCTGAACTAAGCTACGCCCATGCTACTCTAGCTGTCACAAGTGGTGGAAGCTCCAATTATTAGTTCTGTAGGCTAATTAAAGGGTAACCGTTGTTATTTTCGCTGATTTTTACCGTTTTACTTGGTTACCGAAGAATTGATCATTTTCAAGATGGTGTATTCTTGATATTAATCATGTCGTCGTGGTCCACACACTCGAAAAGAGTTATGAAGGTAGACATCAGGTTGATAGTGAGATTTGATAGTTATTCAAGTTAAAGAATTACATTGTATTTGTTTGGATTCAATGTATCATTTTGATGATTTATTAAATAATAGTTATTTCATTTTCTGATACAACTAGATTGATTAAATATATATCGATATATAAACATATAATTAAAAATCATAAATATACGAATCTCTTCAAGTTTGTCTTTTATAACTAACTAGTTTTATACCCGTCTGGTGACCGGATAGTATGGTATAATCAAATTCAAATTATATTTCTTAAAATACTTGAAAATAAAACAATAATGATACAATAATGAAATGTGACATGTGTCAAAACATGGGACATGTGTCAAAACATGGGACATGTGTCAACGATCCGTATGTAACCGCTGAAAACCGCTAGAAACTGTTGGAAACTGCCAGAAACCGTTGAAAACCGCCACAAAATTGATGAAACCGCCTAATTTAAAGGGCCATTATTTAATGTTGATGAATTTCAACGGATAAAAATTCATTTGAAGACGGTTCAGTTCACCGGCGTCCATATATATAATTAAAGTCCATTTCATATAAAAACTTTTATACAAATTAAAGACCTTAGTATTCTAAATCTTGAATTATCTAGTCTATTAAATGTAGAGAATTTACAGAACACGAACATCCGGATGAATTGAAAGTCGTGGATCACACTTTCAAATTAAACTATTTGCGGTTCACTCAAATGTTTGATCGGATAAAATTCAATTCGAATCAAGAACGAGTATGAGAATTTTTGTTGTAAATTCGAGAATGAACCAGAACCAAAAAATTATTTATCGATCAATTTTTGTTTGCAGGCTTTGGAAACTGCTTTCAAGCAGTTTTCAAGTTTTCAGTTTTACAAAATTGCCACTAAACTATTATTACGAATTTTATATCCAAATTCGTAAAATCAAATTTTCTATTGATTTTTCGACCCCAGCCAGGGGCTCTGCTCCTTGGACCCCGCCAGGGGCTGCTACCCCTTAGACCCCGCTATCTGGGGGCGCTGCCTCCGGACCCCCGCCAAGAGAACCCACATTGAATCATAAAATATTAAACAAGTGTGCACCTCACACCCAACTTATTTAATGAATTTCATAATTCATATTGATCGATAAAAAGTAATCCCAATTACACTAATATATCTAAATTAAACCGGTTCTACATACATCCGACTCAAGTTGACCTAACACCTCACATCCACACATAAAGGAATCGCGTGCGCCGGTTGTACCTTTCTACTTAAAAACTAAATAAAAATTTTCCAGCTGAATTTTAAACATTTTATTCAAAATTAATCAAACAAATTAGAATTTACATAAAGTTTACAACATTCAGAAAGTAAACTCCATCAATCCTTCACGAGTTCTTTATTACTGAATATCAACAAATATTCAACACCGATTACATTATACAAACATAACGATTAACGAATCAAACATCAGAGAACCGAAAAAAGAAGAAAGCATAACTAATCATCTTTCAAACAGGATGAAGGATCACACGAACACCATTCTTAGGTGTAAGAATAAACACATCAACCGGATAATGAACATGGTTACCCGAAACAGTGAACTTGTAACGTTGAATGATCATCGAAAGCGCGATCTTCGCTTCATTGGTGGTGAAATTTAAGCCTACACAAGTCCGCGGTCCCATTCCGAAAGGAAGAAACGCTGCAGCATTGTTCTTGGTAGCTTTAGCGACCCCATTCGCAAATCTTTCGGGCCTAAAACAATGAACATCCTTGCCCCAAATCTCTGAGTTGTGGTGAAGTGCAAGAATTGAGATGAATATATTCAAATTAGCTGGAAGATGAAGATTTCCCAATTTGATTTTTCTCTCAACTTTTCTTGTTACTGTAAGCACAGGGGGATATAGCCTAAGTGACTCATTTATTACCATGTTCATCTGCATTCAAGATATTGTTTTAGAGATTGAAACAATTGCATGCTATGAGACTATAGGCAGCAAATGTGACGTTAGACTTCACAATCTTGACCAAAGCAAAGGAAATGAGTTGGTTTAGTTGAACAAGTACTTTATTTTAAGTTGAAATGGGTAACTTTTTAACATAATACGGGTCAAGATGGGTAACTTAAAAACTTTGTATATAGAATGGATTCAAATGAATAATAACTATCAATAATATGTTTAATGTAAAATTACTAAAGGTTATTTAAATATACTATTTGTTTAGTTACAACTCATTTTAACTTGAACTAATTAAGGTTTTTAAAAACGATCCATTTATACCCAAACTGATTTTGCTTAAAACTCATCCCGACATGAACCCATTATGACCTGTTACCCCGACCCGACCAGCCCATTTTGCCAAGCTTATGTGGCGTTTATAGATCAATTGGGCTTTTTCACCCATCAGACTGGTATTATAAGATGAGTTCTTCGGTTTATTACGAATTCATATTAACTAGATTATATATATTCGATTTAAACAAACAAATTCTTACTGTTTTAAGTCTTGCAATGCCATCTGAATTTGGGATTTTTTGACCGAATAGCCCAACCACTTCTTCTCTTAATCTCTCTTGCCATTCTTGATTACTTGCAAGAAGGAAAACGGTCCATGAAAGTAAGCTTGTTGTCGTGAGATGTCCAGCCCCGTATACGGCTTTGAGCTCGTCGATCATTTGTTCTACGGTGATCCGCTTACTATCGTTACGATCGTTAGCTAATTTAACAAGCTGTCCAAGGTAATCGCTTCCAAATCCATCGTCTCCTTCATTCGTATTCTCCTTTCGTTTCATCACAAGGTCCAGAATCGATTTCTTGATCGCCTTTTCGAGCTTCTCGGCTTCAATTTCATCTTGTGTCTTTAGTATTAAACTGGAAATACAAGTAGCAGTCAGTTAGGAAGATGCAAATTCAATCCGTTAACAAGATTATCTAAGAGTTGAAAGACTCAAGAATGAACCTATGGACAAAAAAATAAATAAAAAATAGGAGAAAAATTTGGGATATGTTTTGAAGTTTGAACGTATGTGATTTGACCAACTTTCAAACCCATATTTTATAATCAAGGATACAAATGACCAATGTTTTGAAAACCAGACCGGACCGGCCGAATCGGGAACCGGTGGGTGAACCGATCCGGTTAGGGGTTCTGGGCCGTTTTTCGGCGAACCGGCCGGTCGAACCAGCGAACCAGTGGTTGAACCGTTTTTTTTTTACTTTTTAAAATTTTTTTTGATTATATATATATAATGCTTATAAAATCATCCGGTTCTTAAATCCGGTTCGACCGGTCGGACCTCTGACCAGTAAGGAGACCGATTCGATGTTCGGTCCGGTTATGAAAACATTGCAAATGACTCAAAAACCCCAAATTACAATATGTGATATTTTATATAAACAAACAAACTTATCCAGTATATTCCACTTTTCAGTAGGGTCTAAGAGAAAGGACGTACACAAACCTTGCCCCTATCCCAATTGGGATAGAGAGGTTGCTTCGAAGGAGTCCTCGACTCTAAGTTTTTGTTTGAAGTTAATCATCCCAACATTTTTTTATCAAAATAAGTAAAATAACGTTAAAATTAGAGCAATTTTACATTGGCCCCTTGAGTACCAACACATATATGCATTATATGCATGCACCGCAAATAGGGTGTATGTGATATTTCGTATAAATGACCTAATTACCCCTTCAACTATAAAAGCATAAACCGATTTGTTTTACATTGGGTGGGCACCAATTTGTAGAAACCTTTTAAAAAACAGAGAATTTCTAATATGGTGCGTGTGTTTTCTTCCTATTTCACTCTTGGTATTTAGGTTTGTTAAATTACTCATATTATCTCAAACTTTAACATTTATAATACATATAGTCCTTATGAGAGGTTAATTTGGTCAAATATGTGAGGCTAATTTGGCAACTGAAGGACTATATGCTTTTCAAATGTTTAAAGTTTGAGATCATATGGGTAATTTATGAAAAAGGACCAAAAGTGAAATATTAGCAAATCATAGGGATATATCAGTTATTTACTCTAAAAATCATTTTCAACAATCATTTCCTAATTAATTAGAAATTGTATTAATTTGGGAGATCTTTAATAACCATGTAGATCCTATATCAGCTTAATTTGTCGTCTACATATTGCCTACTTGCTAAATTTATTATTCAGGTATCAATTGATCACCCATCTTATCTTTGCGTTTCATACAAATGGTCCAAATAGATGTGATCGGTGTTCGTTGAACGTTCGATTGATCCAACCCTTTGGTTTAAGTTGTTTTAACCTACAACTTGAAATTGAAAACACCTTGATCAATTACCTTTGATGGATTCTTAGAGAGGAAAACTTGACAATAGTCAATAGATAAATCATGACTTCTTAAGTTTCATAATTTTGACTAGACGTGTCATATATAAACGTATATAAGATGTGTTGTTTTAACCATTTTATTGTTGTAAATTTCAGTAAAAATATGTTTTTTACTACGTCTACCTAGTCCAAGATATTTTTTTAAATTTATTAGAAATCTAATTATTATTTATTGTATTTGTGTTCTATCATGTGAACGAATCACAACGAATTAAACTGGGTTTAAAACAAATCTAAAATAACTAAGATATTGAAATATTGATGATTAAACATGCAAGTAATGGAAGTGAAATGTGGGAAGTGTTGTCCTATATTTAAAAAAATATATATCTATAAACTTTGTGTGAGTATATAACTGGGACTAAGACTTGGATGACGAGGCTGCGAGCCGCTTGAGAACCACCTTTAGTTTTTTGACTTGTAGCATATTGGTGATTTGGTTGTCACACGTACGTGACTTGAGAGACACCAAAAAACTAGCACAACAAGCAAGTAGCATATCGTTTTTGTAACACGTCATATTTGTACTCTCTTGTATACACTATCGGGTGCTAGTGTAATCACGAGTCACGACAATACAATGTGATGTGATCTGACTGTTGTATCCTTAGAGACATACATGTTAACCTAGGAGGCTATTTTAATTAGGGGTGTTCAAAAAAATCCGTATCCGAATCCGAAATATCCGAAAAAATCGGATATCCGGAAGTTCGGATATCCGAAATTTCGGATTCGGATACCTATTTTGAAAATTTTCGGATAGTTCGGATATCCGATATCCGAAATAGTTTTTTATTTCGGATATTTTTTTCGGATATTTTTTCGGATATCCGAATATTTTTCGGATTTTTCGGATATTTTTCGGATATCCGGATAATTTTCGGATATCCGAAAAATTTTCGGATATTTAGATATCCGAAATATATATTTTTAAATTTTTTTATTTTTTTTTCTGATTTCGGATATCCGAAAATGAACACCTCTAATTTTAATGCGTTTTTATTATATAGAAATCCTCAATCATATATGTTTTCTATCTATATCTTTGTTTATTCTGCAACTTATAATTTATTTATATTTTGGGTTTTTTTTCTCAAAATAATAAAAGTATATAACTGAATCTTACCTTATGCCTGGAAACCGTAACTTGTACAAATTTCTAACAGTTATTGCCGTTAGTTTTGCAACCATCTCAAATATATGCTTCCCTTCAACATAACCACCACCAAAAGCAGTTCTTGATATCACCTCAGTTGTCACCAACCCAAATTCTTTATGCACATCAATTTCTTGGCCTTCAAACTCCCTCCATTTCTCGAGCATCGTCTCTATGCTTTTGCTCATCTCAGGAATCATTTTCTGCCACAAGTTCGAACGTTAAACGTTCAAGATTTTGATCGAAATCAAGAAACTTTTTTGATTGAAATGGATGCATGATTATCACCTTCAAGCTTTCTGCATGGAATGTATGGTTGGCTAGTTTTCGAACCTTTGCCCATTTTTCACCTTCGTTTGTTATAAGCGATTCGCCTAAAAGCTTCTTTGCATAACCCACCATGTCCATCTTCGGGTAACCTCCTTCTCGATTGCTTAGAACTTCTTTTACGAGCTCCGGTTCTGTCACGAAAAGTTGGGCTTCCGATCCATGCCAGTTTATAAAGTTCATACCTTAGAAGCACCAAAAACATTCACTCAATATATAGTTGGGTTTTGATATAAATTTTATTGAAATGATTTTTTTACTTCACCATAAAAAATTGCTAACTTTAGGATTTTAGTAAATTTCTATTAGAAAGATGGAAAAAAAATTAAAATGTATATATATTTTTTAAAGGAAAATTACCAAAATAATCAAAGCTGACCAACTTTTTACCAAATTAATCACTCAAATTTAGCCCCCGGTTTCATTTTTAGACGCCGGTTTAAGCGCCATTTTTCTGTACTTTTT
This sequence comes from Mikania micrantha, assembly GCA_009363875.1. NCBI lineage: Eukaryota > Viridiplantae > Streptophyta > Magnoliopsida > Asterales > Asteraceae > Mikania > Mikania micrantha. Next base: position 54,946,058 of record CM018689.1, read on the forward strand.
GTAAACATACGGGCCCACATATTGGCGGCTTTTCAGAGTCTAAATGGGTGTTTTAAGACGCCTTTTTAGAGTCTTTAGACTCCAAAGTAACGTATTTAGACGCCAGTTCTGGATGGATGTTATCTTACCTGATTTGACTGATTTGACGGCTTAAAGACGTCAGAATGGGCGTCTAAAGATGTCGCTTTGAAGTCTAAAGGCTCCAAAAAGACGTCAGAATTGGCGTCTAAATTAAGCGTCTAAAGGCGTCTTAAGAAGCCGATAAAAAAGGAGTCTTAATAAACTCATTTATATCCCGACAAAACCGCTAACATGTGAGCCTATATGTTTACAAAAAATACAGAAAAATGACGTCTAAAGCAGCGTTTAAAAATGAAACCAGGGGCTAAATTTGAGTGATTAATTTGGTAAAAACTTGTTCAGCTTTGAGTATTTTGGTAACTTTCTTTTTTAAATAATATTAAACATGTTATATATACTACATTCACAAATTAAATTAAATATAAAATTCTTACCATATGTTTTGATCCACGAGTGAACATGTGGCTGTATTCGTGAAAAGATGTCATGTGACATATTATCCATCGGGTGGTTCATGGATTGGTTTCTCATAACGGATATAACCCGCGTGTTTCCATGTGGAAACTCATACGCGAGTCCTTTGATTCCTTGGGCATTCATCATCTTTTGAATTTTGATTGGATTCCACCATGCTTTATGAACAAAAGTATGAAGAACTAGAAGAAGAAGACTCAATATGATGATTGCTAGAATTAGAGCCATAACTTTGATGAACCTACTCTATGTTTGTGCTTGCTAGTGTGCTTATTAATATAATTAACATTTGGCATGCACTAATAATTATATTAAGAAATTTAATTGTTGTTTTCAAAGTTTAAATTATTGCATAATAAAGACGAGGCATTTGAGTCAGAGGACTAATTAAACATTTAGTAAGCCTTTCGATGAGAAGTTTGAAAACAACATGAATGATTTTTTTTACTTCTTTATCAAGTTAAACAAATGAATATGAGTGACATTCTTTTCTCTATTTACAAAAAAAATTAATAATAATAATAATAATAATAATAATAATAATAATAATAATAATAATAATTAGTTTGGAATAATTTACCAGTAGAAGTAACCTTGTTAAAAAAAATAAAGGAAAAAAAACCCGATTAATTTATTATGTTGAAGTTGCCTAAGCTTATTTAATAGATAGACGTTCTTGTTAATTTTTTAGAAAGATAACTCATTGTTTTATAAATTGATTAAAATATGATAAACATGGGTTCTATCTGCAAAGTTACTAATCAAGGGCTTCTAGCATAATGGTTACCCCTTTAGCTTCTCTGTGAAAGGTCACGGGTTCAAAACTATCTCAAGGCGAAATAGGGGTCCTTGGAAAATTAGGGGGTTTTTCAGTGCGGTTTTCTCCTAAGGTGGTGATGGGGTCTCAACGAAGGTCATAGTATCTAGACCTAGATGAAGTGACATGAAAATCAGTAGTTTACACGTTGAGTTACTATTTATTACAATATATTCATTTTGTAAATGATGAGTGACTAGTGATAATATTTGTTCATTGGAAAAATCGCTTCAAAAGCTTGGAAATAAGAGAACCGTTCCAAAAGATAAATGACAGGAACCGCTTCAAAAAAACAAAAATTATAACCGCCTCAAAAAGATTGGTTCAAAATCGATCCAAAAGAAAACAATGTAATAATTAAATGAGAATATTTATTATTTAACATTAATAATTATAAGAAATACGGTGCGAAACGAAGAAAAATTTTGTGAAACCGATTATTTGGAACCTCTTTGACGCGTGTTCGTATAATCGTATTCATTTTAAGTGATGTTTGCTTTTTATTGGTTTTATTGCGTGATTTCACTGTCGTATACTTGATCGGTAGAGCGGTATGACTCAATCTTTTTCTATTGTATAATTTTTAGTGGGAGACATTGTATGATGCGATTTTTAAGTTTGTTTTTATTTTATGTATGTTTGTATTTCTAAATGTTAGATCTTACGACTAAGCACGATTTTTGTTTTGTTTTGGTGTGACGAACATGTTTATGAACCATTGTGAAGTGTTTTTATATATACGTTTTGTTATAATAAACCGTATATCGGAATTGTATCGGAATTCCCGCCGCAACGCGTGAGAAACCCTCTAGTATATATACATTTATGAAATGTAATCATTACGAGATAACAGTATTAATAATTTTACATTTATATTTAGAAGCGGTTGTAATTTGTTAACCAAAAAAATATGACAACCTCTTCAAAAGAATATTACTTTTTTTTAATATCATAAGACCTTAATATTATAAGACTGCGCTAAAATATAACCAAAATTTAAAACTGCTAAAAAATTATACAATTACTTGGAAAGCGTTCCAAAAAATTGTAGTGACCGCTCTAAAAGATGGTGCAAATTGAGAATTTAGGGGAAAAAATAATATGTAACATTACTACTATTTTAATAACCAAAACAAGAATACGTAACATTGATACTTATTATTATTATTATTATTATTATTATTTATTACGCAAAATTTACGACTAAGCAAATCATTTCTCTCATTATAATATTATTTAAATAATAATAATCAATTTCTTCGTTTTTATTTGTTCGTCTTATTATGCTAAATTTATGACTGAACAAACTATTTTTTCTGTTATGATATTATTTAAATAATAATAATGATTTTTTTCGTTTTTATTAGTTTGTCTTATTATGCTAAATTTATGACTAAGCAAACCATTTTTTTCGTTATGTTGGAATGACAGCTATTATGACATATTTTTATATATGTGTCTTGATACACAGGATTGTGTTTCCGTTTTGATATTCGCAGATTTTTTGTGCGTTATTTAGAGGCCTATAAAATGTCCGTGCATTATCGAGTATTTGTAACGTTTATATCATTTTGATCGTAATTAGCTCACAAACATTACTTATATATACATTTACGAAATATAATGACTGTGAGTATACAGAATGTCAAAATTGCCTGTAAATAATAATGATAATTAAATAATAATATTAATGCAATAGTAATATTCTATATATAATAGTAATTAAATACAATAGTAACTAAATATAAAAAATAATTAAATAAAAATCATACGAATAATTAAATAATAATAACTATTACTTCAATTAGTTCCCTAAATAAATAATATTAACAATTAAATATTAAAACTATTTAAACTTATTTTGTTGAGGATAGTTTTTTTGTATGCGTTTTGATGTTCGTGATTATGTCACGGCTGTTGTAATCGAATACCTCGACCATGTTTACAATTGCGACACCCAGAAATTTCAGGTAAATCGCAACACAGTGTGACCGGAGACTGCGATCCTGCAAGATCAGCCAGTCGTCGCGCCCCCGTCCGGGACGGAAGGGCCGGGGTGCGACAACAATGGTTACACTTTCACGTTTTACGTCGAAGTGACGACCACTGCTCAGGTTTTTATATATGTGTTGTGATATACGGGATCATATTTGCATTTTGATATTCAAAATCATGACGGAATTCCCGCCGCAACGCGCGGGGGAATCCACAAGTGTGTAACAAAAACGAATGTCGGTAATTTTTCATTAACAAAATAAAATAAAATAACAGATTAGTTTATGTTTTAAACAATATAAAAATGACGAGGTATAATTTAACGTAAGCAAAATAGTATACATGATATGCATACCAAAAATAAAAAAATAAAAAATCATCTTAGGTAAAGTTTACGTATTTTCTCATTATTATAACGAACATTTATCATAGATTTCACATATAATATATATTTTTTAAAAGGTTTAAAAGGATTTATATACCAAAATTGAGTAGGAGAATTATAATCAATGTTTTTAGAACTGGGCTGGACGTCGAACTGGAAGTCTTACGGTTATCAATCGGACTGGTCTAACCGGATTTAAGAACCGGATAACATAATAAATCTATCTATTCTAATAAACAAAAATGTTTATTTGCCACTTGTCACATTCTAAAGCTATAATGTCACTTGTCAAATTTTTATGCACTTATTTAATCATCTCTTATTAAATACATTATATTATCTCTCCTATTAAATAAATTATATTTTCTATCTTATTAAATAATTATAATAATAATAATAATAATAATAATAATAATAATAATAATAATAACTAATGATATTATTGTTATTTTGCAAATTTAAAAATAGTTTTATATATTTAAATAGAATAATTTTATTATAAAATATATTTTAAAAAGTTTATAAAATATATATTTTCATAAATATCAAATTTTTTAAAAATAAGAAATATTTTAATTTGTTATTTTTACAAAATAATAGTTTTACAAAAAAAAATTTCTTAAAAAAATTATTTCAAAAAAATAAAATATAAGCAGAAAAATATGTAAATGATGATAAAAGTTACAGTTTTTTTTGTCTTGTATGTTTAACGGTAATTAAAATTACAGTTTTTTTTGTCTTGTACATTTAACGGTAATTTCAAATTATGTTCTTTAACTTTAATAATTACAAAAATATTACTTCTCATCTTACTTTAAAATATTTAATTTTTGATAGAAAATTAACTAATTAGATTTTTAACTTTAGATAGTTCAAATATCTCACAAATCAAGTTTAAATCATGATGCGTAATATATTAAAACATTATGTACAAGCACTTAAAAATGCTTATAGTTGACACTTTTTTTCGATGCCACAACTAACATAATAACGTAGTTAATTATCAAATTCATTTAAAGTGAAAAAGCATCATAAAACACCCAATTTTATTAATATTTGTAAGATCATATAGACTGATGCTTTCCAAATATTCTAAGTCCTTGATTTCATACAAAAATATTACCATCTCATCTTACTTTAAAATAGTTAATTTTTGATAGAAAATTAACTAATTAGATTTTTGAACTTTAGGTAGTTCAAATATCTCACAAATCAAGAATGTTAAAGATATTATTATTGTTATTAAAAATTTTGATTATTGTTTTATCATCTAAAGTAATTATTAATACATAATTTAATCATTTTATATAAAAAATATCATCATTTATTATTTTTAAATTTTTATTATTAATTGTTTAATATTTTATATTTAATCTGTGTGTTCACACGGGTAATAGACTAGTATATATTATATTAAAAAAAATTATAGAATTATAAACACATTTAAACAAACATAATCATGTTAAAAAATATAGGATTTGGTTTTAATGTTTCATTCTTTGTATTTAAGTATAAAGAAAATGAAATCTGCTCCTACCGGGGTAAACCGGCTAGTTAGTTTGAATCTGGTTTCGCATGCCTATTTTGGGCTAGCCGACCCTCCGGTTCCCGGTCCGGTCCGATCCGGTATCGACAACCTTGATTATAAACATAACACCACCATTAATCAAAATTCATTACACTAAGGAGTATTAATAGTGTTTTTGAATTAAAACAAGATAAAAACAAATTGGCCCATTTTGAAGGGGAATATGTTATTCAGGCCTATGGAGTAAAGTAGCCTTAAGCAGTTTAGCCGTTTAAGTCACTAATTTAAGATTCATGAGTGAAGCCCAACAGAGCATTTACAACCTACATGTCAATTGTCATACCTTTTCAATTTTCATACCCATAACTAATTCTTATATAACTTAAAAACCAAAGTCGGTGACCAATAGGATATTAGGAAGTCACTCAAACTTTTATATCTAAAGAAATGTTTCTAAAGGAATTCAAATACTTGGGTTTTGGTCCAACGCTTAGGTACTCTCCTTTTGAATGCCACTTCTTGGGTTCAAAACCTTTCGGGGTACCTTTTTTTTTCTTTTAATTTTTTTGTCATTTACTTTTATTAGGTTGTTAGGTATAATTGTCTTATTTTACGTATAACACAATTTTATACGTTTCTTCATATATTTAATCATTTTGTTTTCCTCGAGTTTTTAAAGTTTCTACTTTATCATTTTCGTTTATTTAACATAAATGTTTATGTTTTTGCTCGGGTTACATATGCTATACTTTTTCTTTTTCTTCTTTTTTTTTTTAAAAAAAAAAGACTTTTGGGATTCATAAGTTTAATTTTTACAAAAATATGATATCCTAACTACATTTCAATTGTTTTCACTTTTTGTTAACATTCTTTTAAAATGACGCAACTTTTTCATGATTTTCAAATATGCTAATGTGAGCGTGTTTCTCAAGATATGAAATTTATCTCCTATATTATGTACGATATGATTTCTCATGATAATTTTTCTTTGTTAATTTAAAATATATATAATTTGCATTTTACTGGTGAAATGAATGATCTTGAGTAGCCCATTTAGTTGCTGTAAAGATACAATAATAATTGCCTCGACCATGAAACCAACGAGCGTAAGTTTTAATTTTTTTAAACTTCATATACCGCAACGTATATGAAGTAATAATGTTGTCTATCTATGTTTTAATATTTGTAACTACGATCACTTGTAATTTCATACGTTTCTTTTTAGGGCTGACAATTTCAGACGCAGACATTTTAAACACGACACAAATTTAGCATGTTTCGTGTTTACGCTTAACATGGTTCGTGTATAGAACATGTCGACACTTGAAGACCTATTTATTTTTATGTCTAAATAAGTAAAAAAAACGTTAACATGTTAAGACATGTTAATATTTGTTTATACCTGTTTAAATACCAATTAAAATCTGTTTAGAATAAATACATTTTAATACGTTTTTAATTCAAAATTTAAAATAAATACATGTTTATAGTGTTAAGGTTCCTTAACGTGTCATTTCGTGTTAACATGATTTAAACATGTCGTTTTCATGTTTGGAAAAACTGATATGGAAATTTTTTGTGCCATGCTTATTCTAAACAGATTTTAATTGGTATTTAAACAGGTATAAACCTGTTAATACATGTTAATATATGTTTATACCTGTTTAAATACCAATTAAAATATGTTTAGAATAAATACATTTTAATACGTTTTTAATTCAAAATTTAAAATAAATACATGTTTATAGTGTTAACAGGTTCTCAACGTGTCATTTCGTGTTGACATGATTTAAACATGTCGTTTTCATGTTTAGAAAAACTGACATGGAATTTTTTTGTGCCATGCTTATGTCTACCTCTTTTGTGTTTTCTGTCTTATCATATCTTGTATTATTGTGTCGTCTTAGACCAGTTATGTCAGTCTTTTTTCTATTAATAAAATCAACATGTTGCAACATGCGGCTCTTAATCGTACTGCCCGCGGAGCGGGCGGTAACTTTTCTAGTTTTTCTTAAACGTAAAGACTCTCACATAAATTAATAATTTATAACATACAAACATTCAGCAGTGCAGCATCACTAATCTAAGATTCATAAGTGAAGGCCCAACAGAGCTACTACAGCCTGTATTTGCCAATTATCATACATTTTTAATTCTCACACCCATAATTTTTCTTAAAACATAAGATAGACTCACATAAAATAATAATTTATAACATACAAACATGTCTAGAGTAATCAAATCATAGCAAGTAGAGGAGTACAAATCGGGTTTTTTAAAACCGGGTCAGGGTCCAAACCGGTTGGTTTTGGTCAACAAACTTAAAAACAAGTTACGGTCATAGTCGGTTTTTGACCGGGTTTTAACCTATTTTGACCGGGTTTTATCGGGTTTTGGCCGGTTTCTGTTCTGGTTTTGAGCAGGTAAAGGTGGAACCGGTTATGATAATTCCAGTTCTGAATACAATTTTCTGTGAAGACCAGAACCGCGTGTACCCGTGGTTCCGGTTCCGGGATTTTTGCCCACCTCTATTAGCTAGTGGTAGATCCAAAAGGTAAGAGAGAGCAAGACATTTCCTATATCACAATGTAATAAACATTAGTGTTCAGAGTGTTCATCAGGTAGATACTATATTGTTTCGACGTATTTCTTGTCTTAATTTATGTGTGATATATTGGTATTAAATACAGGAATATTAAAAAATGTTATTCTTATTGTGTGATATGGTTCCTTATTTATCTCACTAATAAATTATTAATTTTTTTCAATATTTAAACATAATATATAATTTGAGCCCTCTTCTTTATCTTGATATGAATATAAAGTATTAGCTTTCCTTTTATATAATTTTCATTGTGACCGCATCCACAATGAATTGTCGACTGAAATGAATTTCTGGAATTGCATTCAGATTGAAATGAATTTTCGACTCAGATTAAAAAACAAAGAAAGATAGAAAGATAGATCAAAATGAGTATTACTACAAGAAAAAACTTGGTCGATACGTTAAGACCTGTTTATTTTCGTGTATAAACAGGTAAAAAGTCGTTAAGACTCGTTAAAATATGTTAAGACTCGTTGATACCCATTATTATTTGTTTATAATTTAAAATTTAAAATAAATAATATAATAAAATAGGCGGCTAACCGATTACCTTTTAAAATTTCTAATTATCTAACCCTAGTTTCTTAATGAGTTCTTTAATTAATCATTTATAATATTAGGGTTGAGGTCGTATATGGATTTGGGCAAGAATCATTCAATGGGTTTTAAGATATAAATAAAAATAATATATTTAAATAATTCAATTCGGTTTAAACCGAATAACGGAATAAACCGAATTCCAAAAAATATTAAAACCGTAAACTGAACCGTAAACCGAATTTGTAATACGGATACGGTGTAGAACCGAACCGAAAACCGAATTCGCAATACCCACTAGAAAAATGTATCTGACAAATGTACAATCATATATATTTGGTTTGTTTGTTGTTGAACAGTTGGTTGTTAACAACATTAGTTTTTAGTATTAATCAGAGCAGGTTATATGCAGTATTAACATGTTAATTGTTAAAAATTGTAAAATTTTAAAAGATAATAAAAAAATATGTTGCATATGACGACGATATGTCTTCACTATATCTTCACTTATTATAAACTATAGCGACGATTGTGAGATCCAACAAAAGTATAATCGTAAACTCTTAGGTAACGTATGCTATGCATGAATGAATGGTGGAATGGAATGTGTCATCACGTTGGAATGAAAAGAAACGTATTGAGTTAACACATATGAATGGAATGTATATTCCATAAGGAATGTGATTATTTTACTTTTGATGATTTTCATTCCTTGAAGTAAAAGTGTTTTTTTTCCATTACTTCTCTTGAAGAAATGATTCGATCAATGACCCGACCCATGTTCAAAACCATGACCCGACCCTTGACATGACTCATGACCTGTACCATGTTGCAAACCATGAATTGAATCATGACTCGACTAGTGACCTGTACCATGACACGAACCATGATTCGAACTATGACCCGACCCACAACCAAACCCCTGACTCAAACAATTTCTCGATCCATGACTCAAACCATAACCCGACCCATGAAACCAAACCATTATCTAAACTATGATCCGTCACATGAACCGAACCACAAACCAAACCATGACCCGATCGATCTATGAACTTCCTCATGACACGACGCATGATCGAACCATGAGCTAAACAATAACCGACCAATGAACTGATCGATGGTCCGAACCGTGATTCAACCCATGACACACGACCTGATCCACGACCCGACCCATGATTTGACCAATAATTAAACCACGACTCGATCCATTAATTGTATTCCAATCTTTTATCTACTCATGTCTGACAAACAACATGAAGTTATGAATAGGCAACCAAACATGTCAATAGAATGGTAATAATTCATTTTTTTCTTTGTTTATTACATTCCCCCACTCATTCCATTCTAACGTTCATTCCATTCCTTTATACCAAACATACCTTTAAATTTTTTACTTTTTTTTCTTTTATTCAAATTTTAAAACACCAATTAAACTTATTATTTTTGTTTATTTCTTTCTTATAAAACTGGAAAAAGATAGCGCAAAGCAATAATTTAAATAGAATAAAAGCAATATAACGCAGCATCAATTTTTCAATTGATTTTATTATTTAATTTTAAATTATTCCAAATTTTACAATGTTTGGCTTCAATTCTCCTCCCTACATCAAACGAAACGATAACTTATGCAAAATCAAACATAATTTCATGTAATTTAGCAAAAGCAAAAACAAAAAAAAAAATAGCAGAATGGATCTTATGAGATGCTAATTACAAACCAAAAAAAACATATATACATTAAGGATGATTCGTTTTTCTTAAAAAAAAAAAGAAATAAAATCACATAAACAGACCACACATAACACGTTACGTGATAATGAAAAAAAAGTTGACATAATCAGTAAACAAAATTATTAGGCTTACCGCGAAGGCTACGAAAATACCCCCTAGGGTTTCCTTCGAACGCACTCCTCGGTAACCTCATCGAAGGTCGTCCGGGTGCTTTCATCATCCTTACACCCGATCTTCTTCCACAGCATAAACAACAACGAATACACCGGAAAATCGAGCAGATTAAGTTATAGATTCCGACGAAAATGCACCGGAAAAACGAGTAAACGAGGTTATAGATTCCGACGAAAATACTTGAAATGCATGATAATAAGCAGCTCCCACAGCACAGACACACAATCAAGACGGCGGCGCCGATGAGGTACGGTGTGGCACCGTGAAGCAACCAATGGATTTGCTCGTCACGTGCCTCCGGCGGGAATTTTTGGTTGAACAATGAAATCAGATGCTGGAAGAAGTTGCTTACGGCGGAGACGACGTTAGAGAAGATGTCGCCGACGGGATTGGTAAGATTCTCCGGTAAGTCTCCGGCTAAGAAGATTCCCCGAAGTTTTAGTTGCGGTGTAGTCGTCATTTTGGTTGTTTGGTTTCTTGTTATCAACTATGGACTGTTTATAAAGAAACTTTAGAATAATTTACGAAAATAGACCCTTTGTTATCATTCAAGTCTCATACTCAACCCCTGTGGTTTTGAATATGCATTTGTAGTCCTTCAAATACAAATCGCAAACATTTCAGACATTGTACATTATTGTATTAGAGAAATCATACAACCAATGGTTAAAAGTAGGGCTGTTCACGAGCCGAACCGAACCGAGCGAGGGTATGCTCGTGCTCAGCTCGTTTACAAACCGAGCGGCTCGGGTTGGTTCGGATTTTGGTTATTATTATTCAAAAACAGTTAATAACGGTTAGTTTTATGGTTCCATCCAAAAACTATAGAAACCGGTTCCTTGAATACCCCTAATACGAAGGCATAAAAAATTTAAAATGTATAAATAGTTCGTAAACATCATTATACATTAGTTTGAATACACTAACATCATTCATCTTTAAAAACTTGAAACATGTTAGTGTCAATAAAAGTTTATATATATGTATAACTTAGTCATACTTAAACGAGCCAAATGAGCGACTATCCGAGCGAGCAAAGAGCGAGCTTACCTTGGCTCGTGCTCGGCTCGTTTTGAAACAGAACAAGCGTGCTCGGCTCGTTTAAAACCGAGCGAAATTCGAACGAGCTTTTTTCGAACTTTTTCCGAGCGAGTATCAAGTGAGCGTCGAGTGACGAGCATTTTGGACGGCCCTAGTTAAAAGTAAAGAAAAGTTTATTTTTTTGAGAAAATTCCTAAATTGTTCGTTTAATCACAAATTTTCTCTAAAATGTTCATTTGATTTTTTAATATCATAAAATGTCCATTGTTTGTACGGGCGTTGATGCCAATACATATATGGGCAACACCCATATAACTATATAAGCAACGAATTAGAAAACATCATTTGTCCTCTAAAGGCACTCACCTCATACATATGTAGGCGCCGCACGTACATCTGTGGGTCCCCGCCAGTACAAGTGTAAGTGCCGCCCGTACATCTATGGGTGACGCCCATATACAAGAAAATTCAAAAAAATAAAATAAAAAGTATCATGTTAAAATAAAAATAAAAATATTTATGAATGTCACCAGCCATGACAGTTGTGTTAGTGTGGGCCGACGCTTGTGGCAAATAGGCATGAAAACAAATGACATTTTTTGATTCGTTAGCTATATGGCTGCTGCTTATATATATAGGGACGTTTGCGTCCGTATAAACTTAAAGTTAATTGATATTTTGAGGAAATTATTTGGTTAAATTGATATTTTAGGAACTTTCCCTTTATCTCTTTTTTTTTTTTTTTTGGTAAACTTCGTTTGTGTTTTATATGGTTTGGTCTAAGTAATGTAATTCTACTCTAACTCTAAAATATCAACACCGTAATTTTAATTTTTTCTTCTATATATAATAGTATTTTAATCATTTAAGCGATAAGTACCAACGGTGTAATCTTTCAAGCTTATACAATATTTTGGAAGGGAAAATTCTATAAAATTTCTGAATGAATATCAAAATAACTTAAACCTAGCGCCGTCCCCTCCCCTCACATTTAGGGCTCACAATTTCAGATATAAACACGTTAACATAACACGACACTACATGACACGACTTTAACATATTTCATGTTTACCTTTAACATATTTCATGTATAAAACATGTCGATACGTTAATACATGTTAATTTTTGTGTCTAAAAAAGAAAAAAACAAATTAAGACTTGTTTATAATTTAAAATAAATAATATAAAAAATAGATGGTTAGCTGATTACCTTCTAAAATTTCTAATTCTCTAACCCTGGTTCCTTAACGAATTCCTTAACAGATGCTTTGACGTGTCATTTATATTGTTAACTGTTAACATGTTTCTTAACGAGTCATTTTGTGTATACGTGATTTAAACCGGTCGTGTTTCGTGTCTTAAGGGGTCATGTCTGACCCGTTATGACAGCCCTACTCACATTCATCCCTTCTCGCCATCAGCATCGCTATCCACCACCATCTTCACTGTCATAGTCCACCACCACATCCACACCTTCCATTTTCTGTTTCATCATCATATATATCTCATCAATAACCTAGGGCTCATGTATTGAAACTCAAACTCATAAAAAGCTCATATCCGAACAATACACGCATAAAAATGCTAATCAAAGACCTGGCCTAGTTCTAATATGAGAAACCCCAAATCGTGTCCTCCCCTTCGTTTTCAAGTTTGTCCCTCCGACGCTCCGATCATCAACCCATTGTAATAGCATATGTGTGTGTCTGAATGCATGGGTAGACCTATCTATAATGGGTTGGGTCACACAATCCCAATAAATCTCAACTCATAAATAAAATGTATGGGGTGAAATTTTTTTAACCTCAAGATAATTTTTTTTTGTGTGACCCCATAAAAAGATGAAGCAAGAAAATATATTGCATATTCATTGGTCTATGTTTTATTAAAGTTATTAATCGCTTTATCGGTTACAATTATAAGAGTTGAGAGATGTTTTTTTGTTTAATGGAACGCTTGAAGACAGAATTACATAATTGAACTATTGATAATTATAAGAATGATTATTGCATCTGTTAGTTATACCAGAGACGGCTCAAGTTTTTCGGGGGTCATAGGCAAATAAAAAAATTGAGGCCCTTTTCGTAAATTTTTTTTTGCTTGCGCTTATGGTTCGTAGATTTTAAAAAGCATAAAAAATATGTTAGTTAATTTGTCTCTACATATGTACATAGGTTTACTCATAATTACAGTTAATCAATGATAACCATAAATCATATAAACAAAATATGCTAGAAAATATAATACTTAGTGATGATATTTAATAATTGTGCCTCTCTTTGTTAACCAACTTTATTACCCTATTTATCACTAGAAAGTTTGTCTAAATATTTCATCTGTACCATTAATAAAAAAATTATTCTAACGCCAAGTAAGGATACAACAAAAACATAGAAGGTGTAATTATTTGAAAACAGAGAACCTTAAACAAACTTTTTTTTAATAATACAAGTCGACTCTCTAATTTTCTTGATTTAAAACAACAAAATAAATAACTTAGATGATAACCCGAGGCCCCAAAAATTTGGGGGCCCTAGTCAAGGATTTATAAAGTATGGCATGCCCTAAGTTATGCTAAAAAAGAGTTTTTTGTGAATGTTTTGATCGGAAAGGTGATAGGAAAGTTTCCAAAAGAAAAAAAACTAGGAGAAATTGGCTTTAATATAAGATTTTTTTTCATTGACATGGTGTTTATATTATTTGTTTTAAATGACAACGTTTCTGTTATGATTATTTTATCCGACTCGAATTGCTGACACGAACATGATCCGAAAATTATTATGTCGACTTGGTATAAATAAGAGCATCTGAACAAAAAAAACCTATATCTCTTAATAATGATTCTTATTTTGATTTATATATAGTTACTAATTGTAACTTTAACAAGCCAGGCTTAAAAGTGGTTAAAAGTTAAAACTTAAAAAACCAATTAGATGATCTATATATTCTCTTTAGTCCAAAGTAATAATAATATTTTATTTTAATACAAATTGGTAAGGGATAATATTTTGAAATGAATATTGACGAAGACTATAAACACTTTACAACAAAAGCAAAAGCAAAAGTCATACTTAGGTGTCCGGTGATGAAGACATATATGTTGTTTGTATTTCAAGAGGTAAAATGCAATTTGCGGAGCACATCTGCAAACATCTGTATAAGAAGAGGTGGGCCAAATATCTGCAGTCTGCAAAAAGAATAGTGTTTGTTTTTTAAGGTTTGTTGACTGTTAAAATAAATTGGTGTGTTGGTGTACGGACGATGGTGGTTGTGGTGGCTGACGGTGGCAGTGGTGGTTTTGCTAAAAATTACTTGCAAACTGTTTTCTTGATTATAAAACACAATTCCCCACTAAACTAATTCGGTTTTGCTAAAAATTATTCTTGTTAATTTTTACCCGAAACAGTAACTAAACAATGTATTATGATTAACTAGGTCTTCTAAATCTATTATAAGTCTTCACCTTAGTCTGTTACATATGTAAAATAAAAGGTCAACTATTTACATAGTCGGTGAGAAATTCAAATGATTTGATATAATACGCATTAAAAAGGTGCAAAACTAATAAGCTATGTAGAACTAAATATAAAGGCATATGCAATTTCAAGTAACATGTTTAAGCACAATTAAAGACTCCAAACAAGTGATATTACAAAGCTTTAATTAGACTGGCTAGGTCCTTGACTTAACCAATGTAATCGTATCCTTATGTTTGTATACATTTCACCTTTTTATTACAAAACCGAAGTCATTGCGAAGAATGTAACTACATTCTTAGGCTACTATGTACATGTACATGTATATGTTTGATGTATTAAACAACTTATATCCTAAATCCCACATAGTAATTAAACACATAAGTTCACATATCAATCAAATCATGTCTACTAAGCTTATAGGCTTGCATCATGTACATGTTTTTGACTCTATAAACATGTTTTTGTATAAGACACATGTAACATCTTTAAAAACTTTACAAAATGTAAAAGAATGAGTAATAATTAACTCACCTGTTAGTAAACTTTTGTTGTTAACTATCTTCAAAATTTGTGATTCATATAACATGATTTATTAAAACAATTATTTGTAAAACACCTTGTTGTTATTAAAAAATAATAAATAAATAGTTGATTTATGTTTTACACATAATTATAACTTATATTGTAAAAATCTATTTTCAAAACAAATTAAAAGTTATAAGTTTTTTTGTTAGTACAATCACTTGTACAATATATAAAAGTTATAAAGTTTGTTTGTTCAAAGATTAGTTGTAAACTATATGTTATGTGAATACCATTTATTTTATATAAGTTATAACATTTTATTTGCTTATAAAAATTTAGTTGCAGAAGTAAAATTTTATTTCAGCAAATGTAAATATATTTATATACATTAATAATTTGTTTACTTGATTTACGAAACCTTGTAACATTTTTAAAATATATATTATATTTATTTTATAGTAAGTCCTTATACTATTTAATTGATAAAATAAATTATATTGATAGATTATGTCTTAAAATTCTTATTATAATTAGGAAAAATTGCACATTTGAACCTTTATGTTTGTAAGAAATAACAAATATGAACATTTAACTATCTTAATTACGCTAAACAACCTTTAAGTATTTAAGTTGTTTCAACTTTCAACCTTTACATTAACCCTGGTTAGATTTACAAGTTAAATCTAGTCATGTGCAAAAAATGTGATGGGTATTCTTGGTATTTTGATCTTTTGTTATTTTTAAATATACAACCCACTATTCACGTATTATCGTATCTTATTCAATAATTTACTCCAAATTGGGGTGTTCGAAAATTATGGCTAAAACTCACCCAGAAGTTCACGTGGTTCTTCCATCTTCAGTTAGTGTTCGAAACCTAGTGTTGTAGTTGGATAGGATTTATCATTGTTACTACTGCCATTGTTACATAATGATAAAAAGAAAAATGATAAATCCTATCCAACTACAACCTTAGGTTTCGAACACTAACTGAAGATGGATGAACCACGTGAACTTCTAGGTGAACACTAACCGAAGATGGAGGAACCACGTGAACTTCTGGGTGGGTTTTAGCCTTAATTTTCGAACACCCCAATTTGGAGTAAATTATTGAATAAGATACGATAATACGTGAATAGTGGGTTTTATATTTAAAAATAACATAAGATCAAAATACCTAGAATACCCATCACATTTTTTGCACATGACTAGATTTAACTTGTAAATCTAACCAGGGTTAATGTAAAGGTTGAAAGTTGAAACAACTTAAATACTTAAAGGTTGTTTAGTGTAATTAAGATAGTTAAATGTTCATATTTGTTATTTCTTACAAACATAAAGGTTCAAATGTGTAATTTTTCCTTATAATTATTAATATTACATAATAATTTATAGATGGTTTAGTTTAGTTATATTATCTCAGTATGGTTATGAATACAACTTACGCAAACAATTTTATTTAACTTTATTTTATTTAACATTGGTCACAATTACATATCTAAATTTGGAAGAGTAAAATCCTAGGGGTTAACACACACGTATATGCTAACCTACAAACTAGGGTATTACACGAATAGAAGAGGATAATTTTTTATTAGAGTGGGTAGATAGTTGATTTATAAAATTATATATATGTAAAAAGATATGTTTTGGTGGTTTTGAACTTTTGATACAAGTGATTATTATGCACATTCAAGTGATACATATATTTTTTTTGTTAAACTTAATATAAATAATTAATAATAAAAAAACTAAATTTTGTTTTCCGATTAATGATCTTGAAGTAATTTTTAAAAATAAATTTTTATTTTCGTTAGAAGTACCGACGAAAGCCTATGTCAACGAAAATAAGAAAGTATTTGAAAAAGATAACACAACATTGTTGTAGCATATGTGTGTGTTAATCGATGTATGTGCGTCTGATGTCGGGTCTCCTGCGACGAGGGTATGTATGTGCTCTCAATTCTTTGAAAAATATAAATTAAAGAAGATAAATATTTTGTTAGTTGCATACTTGCATGCTTAATTAACTTGTTGCATAAGCAGAAACTTATAATGATTAGTACATCGAAATATAAATTTTAAAGTTTAATAGCAGATATGGTAGATAATGCATAACAATAGCCAATAAAATGTCAAACATTCATTATACGATGTGATGAGCATGGGCGGTCCTCAATCTATAATGGGTCGGGTCAGGTCACGCTACCTCATTGAATCTCAACTCGTAAATACAATGCATGTGATGAAACATGCGAAGACATAATTACATAATCGAATTAGTGATGATTATATGAATAATTCATGTATTTGTTAGTTATACTGAATATGTTTTTGGAAGAAGAGGTGATGGAAAATTTACCAAAGACAAAAACTCATATATAGAGATTAGCTTTAATATATAAGATTTTTTTTCATTAAAATTGTGTTTACATTATTTGTTTTAAATGCCAATTTTAGTTATGATATTTTATATAATTATTTTATCCAAACGGCTAATTCGAACTCGATCCAAAAATTGTTATATCGAGTTGGTAGCCTAATATAAAAAAAAAATCCTAGATCTCTTAATGATGATTCTTAATTTAATTTATATATAGTGGCTAATTATAACTTTAACATGCCAAGCTTAAAATTGGTTAAAACACCAATCACATGATTTGTATAGTCTCTTTAATCCAAAAGAAATAATGTTTTCTTAGTTTAATACAAATTGGTACGGGATTTTATTTTGAGATGAATATGGACGAAGACTATAAATTGCACTTTAAAAAGCAAAAGCTATACTTAGTGTCCCATGATGCTTTTAAAAAGCAAACGTTATATTTGGAGAAGAGGTGGACCAAACCTCTGCAAGAAAAGGTTTTGAGGGTGTTTGTTTTCCAAAAACCTCTTCAAACAAGAAAATCTCTTCCCAACCCACCGTCCCCCAACCCCACTGTCTTGCTCAACCTACCGCCACCACCACTGTTGAGCCACCACCGTCCGTTGAGCCACCACCGTCCACCACTGTCACCATCACCTCGATCGAAGGAACCAGGGGTGACGACCGGTGGTTGATTGAGGCGATCGAGCCCATGCAGACCAAACCCTAACGTCGATCGAGCCCTCGTTCTAAAACCCTAACGATCTAACCCTAACCTGCAACGGTGGAGGAGGAGACTGCGTGGTTGCTTGAGGCGACTGCGACGGCGGTGGAGTAGGGCGGTGGAGGAGGAGACCACGTCTGGTGGAGATCGAACGACCTAGGGTTTCGTCTCCCCTTTCCTCCGATCGAACGGCTAGCGTCTGGTGGAGGGCGGCGGCGGTGGAGATCGGTGGAGGGCAGTGGAGATCGGTGGAGGGCGGCGGTGGAGCCTGGTGTTTGCCGATGGGAAGAAGAGAAAGGGATGGGAAGAGGCTTTGAAGATGTTTGAAGAGGATGGTCCATGTTTTCTCCAAGAAGAGGTCTCGCAGACGTTTTTTAATGACATGTCTGCGATAAAACAAACACCCTACATCTTTCCTTGGTCTGCGGGGCGCAGACAAAAGAGGTTTCGCAGACCTTCGCAGACGTTTTTTCAAAAAACAAACAACCCCTTGGTGTCCCATGATGAAGACCTAATTCATTATAAATCTAGACTATTAATACTGATACACCGGTGTATCAATAAAATCATTTTTTTCGTATTTTTTAATATTAAAAAATAGAGCAAATTGCACTTTTAGTCCTTTATGTTTACATAAAATTTCTCAGATATTTCTTTATGTTCCAAAATATCAAAATCAGTCTTTTAAGTTTTCAAATGTTGCATACTCGGTCATTTCTCTGTTAAGTACTAACAGAATATGGGCACAAATGTCAAAAAGTCATATAATTAATTGAGTAAATTTCACTTTTGCTCCTTTATGTTTACAAAAATTTTCAGATATATCTTTTATTCTGTTAGTATTTAACGAAGTTAATGAAGAAAAGACCGAGCTTGCAAAATTTGAAAACTTAAAAGAACTGATTTTGACAATATGGAACATAAAGGACTTAAAATGAAATTTACTTTAAAAAATATGTATAAGTAAAAATTATGTAAGTATGATGTTATAGGGAAAGAATGGAGACTAACCATATACCCCCCACATTTGAAGGAAGCATGCTTATGCAAGGGATTTGGTTCAACATTGACAGTGGCAATCCTAAAATGGCTGCTTAATGTTCCTCCTTATTCAATAACTTCATTTGTTCATCTGATTAATCTATTTAACAATCAATTTTCTTGTAGTAGGACGTTTGAGAGGCTGACTAGTGATCTTTACAGGGTAACCCAGGGATCCGATGAATCCCTCAGGAGTTATGTCAACAAGTTTGACAGGGAATCCCTGGATATCCCTAATCTTGACATCACTACAGCTGTTCAAGCATTTAAGATGGGTTTACAAAGAGACTCACCATTTTATGATGACTTGGTTATGAATCCTTGCAGGAACATAGACGAAGTTCGAAAATCGAAATCGTGCATTGAGGTTCATTAGATTGGAGGATGATAAAGAAATCCAGAAGAGGATCATCACAACACCTCCCAATA
This sequence comes from Mikania micrantha, assembly GCA_009363875.1. Lineage (NCBI taxonomy): Eukaryota > Viridiplantae > Streptophyta > Magnoliopsida > Asterales > Asteraceae > Mikania > Mikania micrantha. The sequence continues at coordinate 54,965,989 of CM018689.1, forward strand.
ATCAAGGCAAAAGAAAATTGGATTCACCTACTAGCAAATCATTTAAATCTAAACCATACTATAAGGCTGATAACCACAAGATCAATTCTGTGGACGAAGATGAGGATGATGAAGAATATCCTAGGATATCTGACTATTGTTTTTCAGTTGATATTCATGAATTAATGTGTGCTATGCAGGACTTAGGTGAAAAAGCTAGGTGGCCACTGAAGGAAAAGAAGTTTGCAACAAGGACAAATCCAAGTGGTGTGCCTTTCACGAAGACTTCGGCCACATAACGTGGGACTAGCCTACTTGGTAGAGGCATTGCCTCTTAGGAAGGAGGTCTTGGGTTCAAATCCAAGCAAGGTGTATTTGGGTGTAATTTATGAATAGGACTATTACTGTTAAAAAAAAAACATAACCGATGATTTTAAAACATGTATTTTAAAACACAAGTATTTTAAAACATGTTTTCTTAAAAAGCAGGGGCGGTGCTTATTGAGGGCCCGAGGGGGCCTCAGCCCCCCCTGTTTTTCCGGCCAGAAGAGTTGATTTAGTAGTATTTCGTCGAAAAATCCTTCGATTTCTCTCGTTTTCTTCCTAAAAATCCTTCGGCCCCCTCCGTTTTTCTTCTTAAAAAACCTTCGGCCCCCTCCGAGCTTTTTTTGAAGCTCCGCCACTGTTAAAAAGTATATAACATTTCAGTTTTCAACCCGTGTAAATATACGGGATTTTACCTAATTCATTAATACAATTCATTTAATTTGCTTTTTTAATAATCATGATACATATATAAATCTTTTATCTTTTATTTGCACGTATAGATTAGCATGGTATAATAAACTAAAAGGTATTTTTTCTAACTAATACATATGTCATTTGCAGATGCAGATACAAATTAAAGGTGTCACTTACACATATAAATTAACTTGAAAATGTTTCGGTTATAATATTTTATACATGACATTCTGTTTACATTAATTGTTTTAAATGTTAGTGTTTCAGTTATGATATTTATACTAACACGATTCAAAATTTGTTGTACATGGACTATAATTACTTTTTTTTAACGGCGAATATCGCAATCGTGTGAACCCACTATTTCCAGGCCATGTCACCAAGGTCTAGTTACCTGGACCTCCCATGATCTTCCACAACCATCCCAAGAGAAAACCCCATTGGGAAAACCCCTGACCCCTCAGCAGAGGCGGATGCAGGTATAGGGGTATGGGTTCACAGGAACCCACCGAGCTTCGACACGTTAGTAGGAAAAAAAATTTTGAAAGCGTTAAACAATAGGGTGAACCCATTACAATTTTAGGAGTGAATCCTAATGTGAACCGATTAAGATTTTTAAAAGTGAATTCCTAATTTAATTTTCACAACAATTTATCAACTTGATTGATGCAAGTGATCTTTGTTAGAGAAAGATAATCTATAATTAGATTTCTATATTATCGTGTTAAAATCACTTTCCTGTCATATAAACTTAGCAAGCAAAATGGTAGTTATTAGTGGTTACGCCCTCGGATCAAATTAATTTTGGCCATACAAACTTAACATATTTCGTTTAGGTTTTGAGGCGTTGCTTTGAACCCTACAACAGGCGTTGCCCCCTTGACCCATGCCTACTAAATGGCCAGTAGGACCGCCACCTTGGACACTGCAAGGGCGCGTTACCCCTGACTTCCGCTTGGTCTGGAACTCAGAAATCTTAAACGAAAATGCACTGTGTACCTTCGAACTCTTTAATGACGATGTTTTTTTAATTTTAATCATTGACTTAATATATCGCATTTTTATTACGTGAAGAACATTACAAGACCCAAACCGTCAACCCGACCCGAAAATTTTCATGTCCAGTTCTATTTAATTAAAACGTTAGAAAAAGGTGAACCCACTGAAAAAAATTCCTGGATCCGCCAATGCCCCTCAGACCCCTTTTTCGATTTGGGGGGGTTTGAACCCAAACCTCTCATTTGGGAGAATCCTGAGTTATCATTGAGGCAATGTCTCTTTGGTGACTATGGTTACTAATTATAACTTTAGCATGCCATGCTTTAAAATGGTTAAAAGACCAATCACGATCTATATATTCTCTTTAATCCAAAGTAAAATTGCTTTTATTTTAATACAAATTGGTTTTTGAGATGAATATTGACAAAGACTTTTGGCGTCCCGGCCATGATAAATCCAAATTAATTAGTTTTATTATTCTAGTATGCAAATATAAAAAATTAAATAACTTTAAATTATTTAATGCATAAAAAATGACAATAATAATAGTATATTCATAATAAAAATAATAAAATTATCTATTTTATGTTATAATTTTTATAAATAATTTAACATGTAATAATTATTTAATTTTTAAAGAGTAAGTGTCATATTAAGAGAGAGAGAGAGAGAGAGAGAGAGAGAAGTGGTGCTAAAATATTCGAAAATCAAAAAAATTCGAAATCCAAATTGTATACGAAACCCAAACAAAATCCGTCCGAAATTTAATTCGGGTTTTTCGGGTCAGATAATATGATTTAAATTCGGGTCGGGTTTCAGATAGTCAAAAACTAGTTTTCCCAGGTTAGGTATCTGAATAACACAAATAAACCCGATTTATTAGGTTGTTTGGGTTATTCGAAAGTAAGAGTCATTGTTTTTCAGGTCATATAATATATTTTGAGTTTCGAATCGGGTTTAGGATAAACCAAAAATTGTTTAAACCTGACCCGATGAAGACCCCTAACTAAAAGTATCATAGTACCATTTGCAAATTTAAAATCAACCTAAAAAGTAAAAACAATAAAAAGTACAGTGTTCAGTTGAGTTTCTTGAATAACTCTATAATTCTGTTAGCTAAGGATAAAAATTATTTATATTAGACATTGTTGTATAAATCGCTCGGTAATAATTTTATAATCAGACGATGGAGCACAACTTAAATATTAATTGAATTAGAATTTATATGTAATTTTCAAAATTATATATATAAACACAAAGTTATTCAAAATTAGTGTAATTTCAAGTATAATTCAAAAACTTCATCAAATTAATTCATGATTCATGAGATAATTAGTAAAATCTTCTTTTTCTCATCTTTTAAAAATCTTTCGGTCCTCAAAACCCAATTAAAAAAAAAAGCCCATATACATTTTCTTACAAGCTGATTCTTTACTATTAGGCTATAAGAAAATCCATAATCGTCACTTAATGAAAATTCTTTTCCATTAAAATTTCATGTCGCATCATCACTTCACGGGAAACCTTAAAACCTCACGGTGGGGTAACCTTAAAATTTCCGGGTGCTTTCATCGTCTTTCCTCTTTTTCGACAACGCAGATACATGATCAAGATGGCTGCGACTATGAGATACGGTGTGGCACCGTCGAACAAGCGATGAATTTGCGGTGTGGTTGTCATTTTAGTCGTTGGATGTGCTGCAACAACCCAACCCTACACGTTTTATAAGGGAACTTTAGAATACTTTACAAAAATTCACCATTTGTTAGTCAAGTCTCATATTCTGTCCCTGCTATTTTTAACTTGCATTTGTGGTCCTTCGAATCTAATTAGACGAACACTTCAAACCCTTCTCACTTTTCAAATAATTAGAAAACCGACATGATAATACATATACTTATATTCAACTTTGACCTTTTTCTTTACATGATTATGGACACGATGACGGGCACGATAGACACAATGATAACGAATAGGAAAGACATAGTGATGACAAAAAAATGACTCAATGAACTGGAAACATATATTTTATAGCATAAAAGCTAAACCTAAATCTAATCCCAAAACTAAACCAAAATCTAAACCCAAAAGTTAAACCTAAAGGCTAAAATTGTAAAGTTCAACAAGTCGGTTTAGTGGACCGTTGGAATAGGTTCATTTGGACCGGTTTAGTGTTAATATTAATATTGACATTAATATTATTTAATGTTAAATTTTAATGATTATTTATTATTGAAATTAATCATATATGTTTTAAAACTTATAATTACATAAAACTCTTCAAAATTATACGAAATTAACTTTTTGTCATTTATGTATTTTTAAAAAAGATGTACTCTCACACGACGATTAGTAGTTTTATAGTTAGCGTAAATAAATAACTTGGTTTAGTCATCAAAGATGCAACAAAGGATAAACCTTTTAAATAATATATTGATTTCTCGGTTTGTATAATATTTATAGGGGTGTGTTAGGGAGACGTCAGGGTGGATCACTGGACACCAGCAATACGGGCCGTATTGGCCTTTACGGGTCGTATCAAAAAGAATGTTCTGACAAAAGCTGACACGTCAAATCATAGGGCTGACGCATGTCTGACACGTACTAAATACGACCCGTATATGGCAATACGGGTCGTATTGGATGCCAATAATTTGAGCTTCCTATTTGCATACAAATAATTTGAATGGAAAGAATAGGTGTGTGGAATACGTGCGAATTGGCAAGTTATATATGTTGATGGAATACGCAAATTATTTGATCAGAGCCAATAATTTTAGTTTACTTCGGTAAATATTTGCGTGTTTGCAATTTCGAAATAGTAAAGGTTTAACAATGTCGATGGGAGGCAACAACTTCGGTAAGAATATATGTGTGTCTATGAAACTGATCAGGTAATAAACTTATTCATTTAACGGTTGTCACTTTAAAAAATCTTATACATTTGTTCTTTTCAGGTGTTTGCCGGTGTTGATGAACTGGTTGGTTGGGCGATTGGTAGAGGGCGTGAAAATGGTTATGTACTAGTTAGACGACGAAGCAAAACTAATGCAACCGGTGTAGTTATAAAGGTGTGGCTTAAATGCGATCGCGGTGGCGTGTATCAGGGTGAACCAAAAGCTAGACGTACTGATTCGAAGAAGACTGGGTGTGAATTTGAGCTAATTGGTAAATACGAGAGAAGTTGTGGTGGTTGGAAGTTGCGTGTGGTCAATAATGAACACAACCACCAAGGGGCTGAACAACTAGGCGGTCATCCATATGCGATGAGATTAAATGAAAATGAAACCCGTCTAGTTGAGCAACTGTCAAACCAAAACATGTTGCCCCGTGATATACTTGCAGCTGTAAAGGACCAAAACCCCGATAATGTTTCCAACCTTAGAAATATTTACAATGCGCGACGGAAGTTACGTGTTGGACAAAACACGGGGGAAACTCCAATTCAGGTCCTTTTTAGCACATTGCAAAGAAATAATTTTATTTACCAAACGCAAGACGATGCGTCGACAGATGTCGTGGAACATATTTTTTTTATCCACCAGACATCTTATAATATTTGGCGCGCATTTCCTCATGTCTTGTTAATTGACACAACTTATAAAACGAACAAATACAACATGCCATTTGTTCAAATAGTTGGTGTCACATCAACACACAAGAAGTTTAGTGTTGCACATGCGTTTATAAGTAAGGAACGTGAAGAGAATTTTGTCTGGGTGTTACAAAACCTAAAAGATACACTTCAACAGTGTATGGAACCGCGCGTTATTGTAACCGATAGAGAATTGGCTCTTATAAACGCATGCAGAAGAATATTTCCTAGTGCTGCCCAATTACTATGCAGGTGGCACATTTTTGAAAACATATCCAAACACTGCAGGCCTAGTTTTTCGCAATCAGACTGGCAAAAGTTTGGATATATGTGGTCGGTTGTGATAGAATCTGCAACTCCTGATATCTACGAGTTTTGATTGCTAATGCGTTTGGTGTGATTGTGGTTTTTTTAAGCTTAGACGCTTCTGTAACAATTTTCCCGTTATGGACGTCGCCTGAATTTCTCCTACCACATTGTGTTGTGTCATTCGTATTTGTTAACGACAACCACTTTGTAATGGTTGAACTTACTGGAGATTATCCAATGCCGACACCAACTTGGTATTGGTCAAGATTCAAAAGTCAAGACGCCGCAGCCTGGGAAATGTGGTATAAGCAGCGCCTTGATTCGTATACCAGGAGTGGGTCACACAGAAGGACCTATTCTTCCTTTATTGCCTTATCAGTGGGCGCAGCTACAACCTTGCATGGTTGCTAGCTAATTATTTTGCTAGCTTTGTTAGCCGTAAGGCTACTGGAGCTATTACGTGTGGCTCTTTTATCACACGTATAGCTCGGCGTATCGGTCGTTTTTCGGCCAATATTAGAGATAGCATGACCGTGACTTACGCCTCGACACTGCTGAGGCGTAACACGGTCATGCTAATGGGTATAGAGGCCGAGTTCCCCCACGTGGGTCTGCGATGGTCGCTGGATCGGCGCACAGAGTGGGTGCCGCCAGTCCCTGCTCCACAGCAGCAGCCGGGGGCACAGCCGCACGTACAGGAGCCCCCAGCAGACCAGGATCAAGCAGACCAGCCACCGCCACCAGCACATCATGTCGTTCGTCAGCCACGACTGCATCCGGTTGACGCGGCGATCTTACGCGACCTTACTGGAAGCGTACGCAACCTTTCTGGACGTGTTGATCGCTTGGAGGGGATGATGCGGTGGATGACGGAGCGTATGGCGGCATCTGCTGGCATGGATGTTCCCGTCTTTCTAGGACCGGGACATCATCAGGATCCGCAGGATCTTGGTGGTCATGCTTAGTTATTTTTTTTTGTATTTTGTCTTTTCTTTTTTGGATTTTGATGTATGGACACTACTTTAGCATTCGATGTATGTATTTTTATTTTGTATGTATGTTGTGTATGGCGTGATTGTTTTATCTTTTATTATATAATTAAAAAATGTGCGTGATTGTGAAATGAATAATAGATAGTTAACAATTTTTCTTAAAACCGTTTAACGTTATTTAGATTCTGATAACTATTGTTTTAAAATCATTAAACACGATTACGTTAAAATAATTTTCAAACAAAACATTTAAATTTACGAAAATCATAACTAATTATGTTAAAAAAATTATTATTTATATTTAAACGTCACAATGTTAAAATATTTTTCAAACAAAACAAATAGGCAAAATAATTAAATAATAACGTTAAAATACTTATTATTTTACAACAAAACGATTAAAAATGGTTACGTTTTTTTTCGAACAATTAAACGATATTATAAGTTACTTAAACACGTACCGTACGTGTTGTATTTAACAAATACCGGATTTCAAAACAAAGTACGATTATACGCTATTATAAACAGATATTATTTATAACTTAAAAATTAAATAACTAGACGATATGATATAACAATTAACGTTAAACGCGTACGTATACCGGAATTCAAACAACGTGCGGATTTTATAACACGTATATATAATAATATATATATCATATATTTAATATATAACGTTAAAAATGTACGTATAGCGATTAAATATAATTACGTCCAAATATATGTTTTAACCATTTAAAACAGTTAGACAATTACAATGTTACAAATAAGTTAAACACGTACATATATTGGGTGGAAAAACAAAACTTATAAATTTTCAGGTTTAAAAACGAGTCGTATAGGCCTTTACGGCTCGTATTCCGTTTTCAGCCACCAGACATCTCACTGACATTTTCTGACACACTCTGACGACTTTACGGCCCGTAAAGCCCTTTACGGCTCGTATAGATGAGGGTAGGTGTTGACTGATCCGTAGGGAGTGTCCAAATAATGCGCCCCTATTTATATTATATACATATATACAAAAGCAACTGTAATGATTGCGTGCAATGTTTTCATAACCGGACCGGACGTCGAACCGGTCTCCTTACCGGTCAGAGGTCGGACCGGTCGAACCGGATTTAAGAACCGGATGATTTTATATACATTTTATAAATATATATATATAAAAAATTAAAAAAAAAATAAATAAATAAAAAACCGGTTCGAACACCGGCCCGACCACCGGCCACCGGTTCAACCGGCCAGTTATCACAAAAACGGGTTTGAACGTAGAACCGGACCGTTCCATGTGCCGAATCCCGGTCCGGGTTTAACAACATTGATTGCGTGTGAATAGTAAAACTAATTTATAAATTATTATTATAAGATAAAGGAATTTACTTTTAAAATGAAAACATGAATGCATCGATGCCTTAGTGGTTAAGGCTTATGTATATTACTAGGCAACATTTCAATTTTTTGCCCTTTTCCAATTAAAGTAGGTGATTATAATAATTAAATAATAGTAAAAATTAAATAACTATAAAAACTAAAAAATAGTACTAAAATAATATATATAATAAAACATTGTTTTCTCTGTTATATTTGTTTACTAGGTTAAATTTCGTTTGTTACACGGGTTTAATATACAAAATACTATATACTTTTTAATAAAAAAGTTATGTCTATAATAAAAATAAGAATTACATTTGATTTTTTTTAATTATACATGTTGTATTTCAACATTCAAATCATCCTATCAAACTAAATATTTAAAAATAATTAATGAAAAACAATTATTATTATTATTATTATTATTATTATTATTATTATTATTATTATTAATTTTATTCAATCTTTTAATGAACATAATTTGAAGTTAATGATAGTAAGAGGCATAAATAGTAGTTTAGATAAGAAAAGAAGCTTAACTAAAATCTTTACAACTAATTGCAGATTTACTTCATTTGCTTAATAATATATTAATTATTTTTCTTATTTATAATTCACAATACATGATTAAATAATAGATATCAATAATTAAATAATAGATACACATTGAAAAACAAAAACTAAACTAAATGAAAATAAATGTTACCAATTATTTATATTTTTTAAATTAAGAGTCATAAATAGATAATAACAATTTAAAATAAGTTGTTTTCAAAAAATAAATAAATAAAATATATGAATAGTTGATTTTCATATTTTATTATATAATTAACTGAATAAGTAAAAATATTTACATCCTAACATTTAATAATATTACTATACATAAAAAGAATTAACTTTTATAAATTATAATTATACCATAATTTGTAAAATATATTAATAAGTCCTTAGTTTTTTGTAACTTATCTAAAAAATTAATAGATTTAAAAATTTTATATTATTAAATTAAAATATTAAGTTAAAATATAAAATTATATGAATATACATGAAATAATTTATGTTTTTAATATACTTATTATTAATAAAATCATTATGTGTATAGTTTACGATTTGTATTATAATATATCTATTTTATTTTATTTTGTTATAAAAATATATGAATATACATGAAATAATTCAGGTTTTTAATATTCTCATTTTAAATAAAATCATAGTTTTCAATTTGTTTTATAATGTATCTATTTTATTTTATTTTAATTTGTTTAGTTTTTGCTTTTTTCAATATACTCTAAACATATTATTAAATTTCTACATTAAAAGCGTAAGATATTCATGACTTAATTATTTATTTGTATACATAATTTATTAAATGTAAGAAAATAAGTTAAGTAATAATTTGTCAAATTTATTAATTATTATTACTATTAATAAAGGAGTGCTAATAAATGATTTAATGTCCAATTTTAGGAGGGAAACCAAAATGAAACATGCCCATTGCATGACATGTGGCAAACAAAAACGTTGATTTATTATATAAGATAGATCACATTCTTTTGGATTGATTTGGTTTATTATTTTATAACGGATTGATATCAATTACAAACGGTTTTTGGGTGTACGTTTAAATATTCGTAATATTGTTACCGTGTCGTGATGGAGTACTCATATTAGCCAAACGGACTCAAGCTTTTTTAATTTCTTTTAATTTTGTGAGGCGAGTTTTTTAAGTTGTTTTATATTTTTTTTACTATTATTAAATGTGTATAAATTACCAATAATATTATTTTCATAAATAATATTTTTTTCACGTATTATTTGTTGATCTTATGTTTGTTTCTTTCTTGATACCAGATTTTACAACAAACTAAAACCCTTTTTCATTTATTAGTAACGGTCATGTTTTCAACGAGTACACCTTAGTCTTTTACTATAAAAATAATTATTATTATATAATAATTGATTAACTAATAGTTAAACGTTTGTAGAAAATTTGAGTTATTGTTTTTAGGATAGATTAATAGTCATTACGATTAATTTTGGTCCGCGTTTTAATATTCGTGATGTTGTCACTGCGACAAGACGTTATGGCTTAAACTTTAATTTTTAATCAAAAAATGTGGCAGGCGCTGCATTGGTGAATAAATCGGCAGATGTTGTCGTCGGTTTTTTGTATGTGTTTGATGTTCATGATGTTATCACCCTTGTCCCTATCAAATACCTATATTGGCATAATGATATTACTCCATTTTTATGTATAATTTTAATTGAGTAGCATTATATGAGGAAATTTTAGATAATTTATATTTTTTTTAGCTATTATTGAATTATTACATGTGAATAGTAATATTATTTAAATAATATTAATAATAATTTTTATTGTTTTATATGTTCGTCTTATATTTATGTTTATTGCAAACACAATATTTTTTTGTTATGTTGACAAGATACTTTACGGTTTTAATGACAACCGTTGTGACATGTTTTATATCTGCATTCTTAAATACGTGATCATTTATGCGTTCTGACATTCAAAAATGTTGCAGAAATCCCGCCGTAACGCGCGGGGTAACCTACTGCTATATATACAATTTAAAAGTAATATTTTTTTTATTATTTTTTATGGCCACTATTTTTTTTCTTTTATGAAATTTTCAACTATAAGAAACAAAAATAGTAACACTTCTTAAGTTAAATAATTAAACATTCAAGTGATCAAACCTAAGAAGGGGAGAAATTTTATGAATTTATCTGTTTTCCTCTTATCTGGGGGATATAGTCTAACGTTAAAAAAATAATTAAATATTAATAATTCTAATTAAAAATAATAATACCTAAACATTTGTTTATTTTATGTTTTGCGTATATATTTGGGTTCATATTTTTGCGATTAACACTTGATTTTGCGACGGTTCAATTTGTTGTTTTAGGATGGGCAAGCACATGTTATGACCAGTTTTTTGATTTATGTTTGATATTCATGATGTTGTTACTGCCATCGTGATAAGATACCCATATTAACAGAGTGGTATGATCCAGATAAGTTATTCTAGTTGTAGAAGACTCACCTTCCAATGTAGAGATCATGGGTTCGACTCTCAGTTGGGGCACTTTGATGGATACCAGGTAAGGAGAGGATTCTTGGGTTTAATCTCGGGTTCTGAACCGATGGGAGCGTAGTTTTTACAGCAAATAAGCTGGTTTCTGTGCATCAGGTGCAGCTCTTTCGAGGTGGTGCCCGGTAAAACGGGCAATCGCTCCCTTGAGAAAGGGGTCTTTCGAGACCTACTGGCGTGGTGTATATGGCACAATATTACGCTCGGTTGTTGCTGTTAAAAAAAACAGATTGGTATGACTCAATATTTTTTGTGCAATTTTAATTGAGTAGATATTATGTTATTTTCTGTTCAATACAAAATTACCGCTACAACGTGCGGGGTAAACCTATAGTTTTAAACATTGTTTTTATTAATAAAATACGTTGTCAGTTTGTTGCTGTGTAAACGGGCTACTTGAGCCTGCCTGAAAATATAAGTTATAAAATGGGCTGCACAGTTGTGGATAATTGAGAATAAGTAAACAAAGTTCGTTACTTCGTTTGTTTCTCTCTTTCCATTCGAGTTTCATTAAAAACTAATACAAGAATAATAACAATAATAAAAAAAATACTAATGATAATAATAACAATAACTTTAATAATGTATTACTAAATTCTTAATGTATATTTATAGAAATTCCTTTTTTTACCCAATCGTTGAAAACCGAAAAATTACAAAAAAACCGAAATAACTGTCACTGAATAACCTTCAACCGATTTTGCAACTAATTCTATAATAATTATTGTGTTATATCAACTAAATATCGTGATAATTTAATACATGTTTAAATGTAAGTATATGGTCTCAATAAGCTACATGTTTCTATAACCAAATTACATATTATTTTTTGGTGTCAGATTAAAGGTTTTTGATAATAAAACTAACATTCTTAATATGAGAGTGATTTATACATTAATCAATGACATCTGCCTTGATAAGGTTTCAAGTTTGCAAATCATAATTCATGTCCAACTCTCCTCTTGACGAAGGCACCTCACCTCTTGTATTTCTTTACTTCGTGCCATGTTTTTTTAATGGTTTCAGGCCGAACGACTAATTTAAGCCCAAATGGGCACACATCCAATGGTAGACCCAGTTGTCACCCCTCAACCCACAAGATAAGCGATAACCGAATAAATCCGTAAACCCTCTCCACTGTTTAGGTTTGAACCATGACCTCAATTAAGTGCAGATTCTCCCCTTTATCGCAATACACTAGGCTATAAGCCCTTTGAATAGTTCGTGCCATGTAAAACACATAGAAATACAAAACCTACAGTATATACACACATACATAATCATTTTATTCAAATACAAAAAATATTATCATTATAAATGCATAACCAGTTTCGTAAGAAAAATAAAAAAAAACACCATCATTAATATTTTATTCCAGTATGTAACTTAAATTACAATTTTTTTGTTTATTATACCACAGGGTGTGAGTTAACTAACAGAAATACGAGTGTCAGGATACTTTTTAAATTTAAGAAAAAATTCCTTCATTAATCTAATCTTCAAAATATAAATTAAATATTGTGTTTCAAGATTTTAACTGCTTACCGAAGGTTATTGATTTAGAGATCAACATAGTAATTAAATTTTTTAAAAAAATAATCAGTTTGAAATAATTGTTCCGTCTAAACAGGAATTATCATATTTATAATTAGATTCCCTCTTCAAATTCATCGTCTAAATAAAACTTTCGTCTTCAGTGTTTTGCTTCAAGAAGGTAAACCCTTAAAAAAATTAACCGCAGGTTCGCTTTTCTATAAAAAATTGGTCTTTTTTTAATCGAATCTATTTCTCCAATTTTGAATTCATTATGAATTATCAATTTTCAAGATTTTTATATTCTGGTTTGTTTATACTTCCAGACAAATCAAGCTTCATAAATCTATGGGAATCTTGTTGTGTTGCTTTCGTGGTCCGATAGCTGATGAAGAAGATGAAGTCACAAATAGGGTATGTGAAAGATTATAAACTTTGACTTTTGAGAGTCAACACTTATCGTATTAGTAAATTAATGTTCGTTATTTTTAACCCAACAGTTTCTTGTTCTTTCTTTAGATACAAATGGCATATTAAAATATAGTGATTAAAGATTTTGTTAACATTGAAAACATAATATTTAGGATACAAATTGATATTGAGTTTAAAGATTAACTTGTTTTGTTTGACTCTCAAAAGTCAAAACTACATCATTCTTTTGACTAGTTCGTAATTTCTAAATGATATATTTTTTTTTTGTAGCGTAACAACCATTCTGGAAGAGGAGTTACACCAAAAGCTATCAAAGATTCTACAAATCAACAACAAAAAGAACCAGAACTTGGGCTCGGGCCCAAGGACCCCAAGCCTAGGCCTAAACATGACCAACCCGAGCCCATCATTAACAGGTTGATCACTCCTAAATCTATGTTATACGGGGATGGTATGTTATCAAGAGACAATGAATGTCCTATATGCTTTGAAGGTAAAATTTTTGTCTTGACTTAGGTTCTTAAATTGTTAATATTAATTAATCCATGAAAATATGTTGTCATTTTGGTTGCAGGATATACCAATGAAAACCCGAAAATCACAACTGAATGCTCGCATCATTTTCATCTTGGTTGTATTTATGATTGGCAAGAGAGAAGTGGACTATGTCCTAATTGTTTAAGGGTAAAACCTTTTGTTCATCACTTGTTTACAACTATAAAAACATTTTGACTTTTATGGTCAAATGGTTCATATTTCAATCCCAAACTACATAAAATTTGTTTCGTCATTCCGTTTCGTATTAATTTATTTACTGCCTTCACTTTCAACTTTCATTATAAATTTGCATATTAAGAACTGAATGCAAAACAAAACCAATTTCTTTGACTAAAAAAGTCAAACTGATCAATCATGACTATATAAACATCAAAATCTGCTAAGAGTTGTTTTTGATTGACTGTTGTAGGTGATGAAGTTCCAGGAGATGAATTGATCGTGATGTTTCTTCTCTGGTTGACTATTTAGTCAATCGTATTTTGACCAAGAAATCCAGGTTAATCACAGTACACTTCCGAGAACGGGGTATTATATATCATTTGCAGAAGCATAAGTTATATAACAAAATTAAATCTTTTATCATGAACTAAAGCCTAACCTTCAAGGAAGTTGTGTTGTGGTTAGAGTGCAGAAGAGACAACCTAGATATCTCAAGTTCAATCCTTACTTAGAGTAAGTTCCAGAGAGGTTACCGACCCAGTTGTTTGCAGCCGGGCTTTACCTATTACTCTCGGTTAGTAGGGTATTATGGGGACTCGGGGGTTTAATTACCATTCAAGTGGGTTCCCATGGTTATCAGGAAAAAAAAACCTAAACCCTAAACCAACAAAAACTCAAATCTCTAAGTAAATCTCTCAAATTTAACAAAAACAAAAATCTCTAAGCAAATATCTCAAATTTAATACACCTATATATGTTTGTTAGTTTTCGAAGTTAAAAAAACTTTTGGTGGCCCAAGTCTAAATTTTCAAAACATCATTACATATATCAGACACATATACATTACTATTTATTTTACTATGGATTATTATTAATATTATATTTTTACTATTCATTTTTCATACATTTTAATATATATAATAATATTAACCCGGGGGGAATGTGGATCAAATAAAGACATGTTTGTCCTATTATTATTTATATTGAATTTTTGCAAGTGTTTTACTTTGATTTAATTTCCTGGTTATTTTTTATTGATTGATAATTGTTTTTCTTGTAATTCTGAAAAAAAAAATTAGTATAAAAAATATATGTTTTAAGGTTTTAGATAAAAACATTCTTAACGTATTCAACCTAAGATATTTATATTCCAAAATTTGTATATTTCAGGAACTGCATGAATGCATACCGAAAATAATTGAAACTAGTAAACCATAACAAACAACACATTTATTAGATTCGACACATGATTTTTTTTCTAAAAGCATTTATTAGATTAGACCTATGAATTTTTTCTAAAAACATTTATTAGATTAGACCTATGAATTTTTTTTCTATGAACATTTATTAGATTGGAATATGATTTTTTTTCTAAAAACCATAAGTCTCAACTACCCAAAATAATATCACAATATATAGTTAAGAGCAACTACTAAACTAAGGGCATGTTTGGGATTGCTTATTTAGTTTAAAAGGACTTTTTGTTAAAAGTGCTTATGAACTTATGACTTTTTGAAATGAAGTTTTTAAAAATATGTTTGGATTAACTTTTATGTATGAAAAGGTCAAAAAATGACTTTTTAGTCATAAAAAGTTAAAAAGCCAGAAAAAGTAGCTTCTTAAAAATTACTTTTTAACACTGCTCAAAAAGTTAAAACTAAAAGTGCTTTTTAAATTACCAAACAACTTTTTAACTTAATAACTTTTTCATTAAGTCAATAAGTTAAAAAGTTAATTTTGAATGGAATCCCAAACATGCACTAAGTGGAATATGTTGGTTGATAGAAAATGATGTCCATCGGTGGAAAGTATAATGATTATCGGATAGTGTAATTGATAAGAGCTGGATCTTGTTCGTATCCATATATGTACTGTTTCAAAAAGTTTCATGGCCGCATAAAAGATCTAGAATTACATAAAAATAGGAAAAATATCGCGTAAAACATAAAATAAAAACTCATATATAAAAAAAATTTATTAATACCACGATTTTAAATTAACGGTTGTATTTCATATTAAATAAACTTTATTTCAAACATTTAAATGACTTCAAACTTGAGCGGCATTAGGTATAAGGCTTAACACATTGCGCACGAAATGTGGTGATCCTTGCTTACGTGGAGGAGAGCACATGAGACGTGCACATTGGGGTGGGGAATGAATTTTAATTGTGCATGTGGGCAAGTGCATCAGACTATCCACAGTGGTCACCCCACTGAAAACCCTTCCCCACTGAAATTTCCTGCCACGTCATCACCCCACTGAAATCCTTTAACACCCACAATGGTCACCCCACTGAAAACCCTTCCCCACTATTCCACGTCATCAACAATTAAAATTAAATAAAAAAACATTACTCTAATTTAAAAATAATTCAATATTTTACAAAAAAAAAAACACATTACATTAAAAAAACAATAACATATTAAAAATATTCTAGACGGCTTAGATGCTACGAACGACAATATCGGTTCGAACCCTTTCGATATGTTCGACCAAATCGGCTTTTAACGACTCGTGAATGCTTTTGTTTCGCAACGCCAAAATTTGGTTATCTCTACGCGGGTCATCAATTTCAAAAGGAGAAGACGGTTCGTCTTCATCGGGAACAAACGGGCTAATCGACTTGCCCTCACATTCAAGTATCATATTGTGTATTATGATACATGCATACATAACGGATCTAATTTTTTTAGGATGCCATGCTCTAGCCGGATTTTTAATAATTTGAAATCTTTTTTTAAGAACACCAAACGCCCGTTCAATATCCTTCCTTGCACCCTCTTGTGCTACTTGAAACCTTTTCCGTTTAAAGGTTGTTGGACATGTTATTGTTTGCATAAAAACCGGCCATTCTGGGTAAATCCCGTCAGCAAGATAATAACCGTGAGCGTACTCGTTATCGTTACAAAAAAACGATGATTGTGGAAAAACACCGTTTTCCATATCATTGAGTAACGGCGACGAGTTTAGAACGTTTAGGTCGTTATTCGCACCAGGCATGCCAAAATATGCATGCCAGATCCATAAATCCTGTGAACAAACTGCTTCAAGAATAATTGAGGGGCATCCGTGATCGCCTCTCATAAATTGTCCTCTTCATGCAACCGGACAATTTTCCCAATCCCAGTGCATACAATCAATACTACCAAGCATACCGGGAAATCCATGATAATTTTCATGGTGTTCGTACAAATTCATAACATCATTATAATTTGGTTTGCGCAAATATTTAGGACCATAGAGTCGACGGATATTCTTACAGAAATTATAAAGGCACACTCTGGAAGTGCTGTCTGACATCTGTAAATAGTCGTCCATTAAGTCTGCCGTACTCCCGTAAGCCAATTGTCGAATAGCCGACGTACACTTTTGTAACGGTGTGAATCCTCGCCTGCCGCGAGCATCCCATCTCAGTTGAAAATAACTATCTGCAACCTCCAGATCGTTCACGATACGTTCAAATAGAGGTCGTTGCATCCGGAAACGCCTCTTGAACAACTTCTCATTATACAACGGTTCGGGCCCAAAATAATGACGCATCAACAGATCATGCCCAGCTTCCCTGTCTCGATTAATCTGAATTCTTCTAATTATAGGCCGAGGAATCTGAGAAGCGTTTTCTTGAGCCATGGTAGACAAAGCCGCGATAAAAAGATCAGTACCCTCGCTATCAGAAGATGAGAACACCGTAGAGGATGATGACATTTTTATAAAAAAATGTATAAAATTTAAGAGAGTTTTGGATGGAATTGAGTGTGTAAAAATGTTGGGTATTTATTTAGTTTAAGAAAGTTTTTTTTTTTTTTTTTTTTGGTTTTTACCGTTTAATAACGGTCAAGAGAGATGGACCAATCACATTCAAGTGATTTCAACGGGGAGCGGGGGCCGCTGGGCCGGTTTGAGCGGGCGCCGCTGGCAACGGTGGCGGTGTGCCCGCTGGACCCCGCGGCGGGATGGAAGCCGCTGGCAACGGCGGGGAGGGTATTGTGGCAAGTCTCAAAGGATGGAAGTATATGTGGGTCCCACAATAAAACTAGAGGTGTGATTATCTATATATATGGTAGAATGTGGGAAGAGAGAGAATACATGTGAAAATGATGTGTTGGAGTTAAAAAGAGGAGAGAGAATGCATGTGAAAAGAAAGGGTAAAATATTGATGTGACAGTGATGACTAGGACACATGTAGTAAATGCAGTCTTTAGCATTGCAGGTAGTCTAACAAACAACTAGTTTTATACACGTTTAGCGACCGTGAATAGTAATATGACAATATCATCACTTTCTTTTGAGGTGGTCCTTTATCAAAACAAACTAAAATTGAGCAATTGGAATTAAAATTGTCAAAATTGTCACTTTTAGAGATAGCCATTAGCGGATACAAAGGATTGGTACGTGGGGATAGCCCCGTATGATCTTACGATCGAATATTAGACGTATTGTTATTAAATAATTTTGTTTATTTTGAAACAAAAAGAGGGCATAAATCTGATTATAAGGGACACAAATCTAATTATAAAGGGCACAAATTTGATTATAAAAGGGCCCAATTGGAAATGGATGATAAAAATTGTGTTCTTTTAATAAATTTTATACGAATTTTAACTTGTAATGTAACTTTAAAATTGATTATTTAAACAATTGTTTTTTCTAAATACTTTTGATAGGTTTATTTTGTAGTTTCGATTAACCCGGACAGCTTTTTTCCCTAACTGATAGGTTTGTTTTATGGCTTCAACTAACTTGAACTGTTTTTTGCTAGCACTAATATGTTTGTTTTGTAGTTATAACTAAACTGACCTTTTTTTTCCCAGACCGTTTTTATTAACCCATTATTTGCCTCTCGTGAAAAAAAATTCTGAATTCATCACTCGAGATAGCATGATGATGGTTCGGGTAACGGCTTAAAACAAGTCTTTCTTTATTAGATAGCAAAACATTTCACCTTAACCAACTAAGGCTACTAAGCTTCATGTTCAATGGAGGGTCATTTTTAATATATGCAAAAAACAGGTCGTGTCAAATTAGACTGGTCCGCAAACATTTACTTTCCTGTTTTAATTAAATGTGTTTTAATTATTACCTAGTGAGTTTCCCAGCGCGTTGCGGAGGGAGTTCCGCCACGATAGAAAAAGGATATTGTTATATCATTGATCAAAGATTTCTCTAATCCGATCTTGATAGCGGTAACAACATTACGAATATCAAATCACATAGCAAATACCGACCACAATGACTGTTAGTCTATTTGTCGTACTTTATAATTAATATCTGGATTATATGATTGTTATTATCATTTAATTATTATTATTATTTTATCATAAATATTATCACTAAAATATATGTATCGTTCACCATTTTTTTGAAGAAAAGTTAAAATTTTAGTAATATTGTCCTCTCATGGTGATAACATCACAAATATCAAAATATAAAACAAAACCCAGTAACAAAACAAAACTAAAATAATAATAATGATAAAAATTATTATTATTATTATTATTATTATTATTATTATTATTAAATAAAAATAATAAATGGCAACTTAAAGAAGGAATGAAAAGCCTAGAAGGCACTTGAAGTCTTGAAACAACACGTGGGAGCAAAAAAACGTCCTGTGGTCGAAATGAAAAAAACCAAAATGGCACTATTTCCCTCCATCTCATTTAATAATAACTAGGTTTATACCCGCCACGCGTTGCGGCGGGTCATCACAGTACACTCCTGACAACGGGTATTATATGTCATTTGCAGAAACATAAGTTACATAGCAAAATCAAATCTATTATCATGAACTCTATACAAATTTCTTATAAAAACATAAAATCATACAAAATCCATACAAATATGTTACGAAAATAATTAAAAAAGCTGGCAATATCCTTCTCAGCTGCAACCAATTGGTTGAATTAAAAAAAACCCCAAATCCCTAAGCACACATCGATTTTCTATGAAAACAAACAAATAACAATTACTTTTTTCTAACACCACCAAAACCGCAGAAATAACCACATTTTTTCACTAATCACAGAGAAAAAACCCCTAAACCCTGTTTGGGTCGTCGATTTCGAATCTTGAAAATAAATACGTGGTTCACATTAACCCACATTAAAACTGCTTTGTTTATTCAAAACCAATTTTTTATTCATATTCAATGTGCACCACATATTTGTGTTCAAAATTCCAAATCAATGGTACAGATAAAATTTAAGTGACCCATTTTAATATTCCTCTTCATCTCTTTTAATAATATACCAGCATATATATAATATGTGGGAGTGGGTGTATATATATAATACGTGGGAGTGTGTGTAAGAGAAAGAAAAAAACAAAAAAAAAACATGATTTGTTTATTCAAAACCAATTTTTTATTCATATTCAATGCGCACCACATTTTTATTTTCAGAATTCAAAATCAATGGTACAGATAAAGTCTAGGTGACCCATTTTAATATTCTCCTTATCTCTTTTAAATACCAGTATATATAATATAATATATGGGAGTGGGGTGTATATATAATATGTGGGAGTGTGTGTAAGAGAAAAAAAAAAACAAAGGTGGGGCCCACATTACTATTCCTCCCACCTCATTTAATATAATAAATAACTAGGTTTAATCCCACCCGTGCGTTGCGGCGGGTTATCACAGTACACTTCCGATAACGGGTATTATATATCATTTGCAAAATCATAAGTTACATAGCAAAATCAAATATTTTATCACAAACTCTATAAAATTATATATATATATATATATATATATATATATATATATATATATAAACATAAAATTATACAAAATCAAAAAAACAAAATTTAAAAGTTTTAGTGGCAAAAATTAAATAAACAAAACTTTATATTATATAAAAGTTTTAGTAACCAAAATCGAAAAAACAAAACTTTACTATTAAGTTTTAGTGGCCATAATCAAAAAACAAAACTTTATATTATATAAAAGTTTTAGTGGCCAAAATAAAAAAAAAACTTTAAATAGTTTTAGTGGCCAAAATCGAAAAACATAACTTTATATTATATAAAAGTTTTAGTGACCAAAATCAAAAAAACAAAACTTTACTATTAAATTTTAGTTGCAAAAATCGAAAAAACAAAACTTTATATTATATAAAAGTT
This sequence comes from Mikania micrantha, assembly GCA_009363875.1. Classification (NCBI taxonomy): domain Eukaryota; kingdom Viridiplantae; phylum Streptophyta; class Magnoliopsida; order Asterales; family Asteraceae; genus Mikania; species Mikania micrantha. The sequence continues at coordinate 54,986,901 of CM018689.1, forward strand.
TTAGTGGCCAAAATCGAAAAAACAAAACTTTAAAAAGATTTAGTGGCCAAAATCGAAAAAAAATTATATTATATTTTATATTAAAGTTTTAGTGACAAAAATCGAAAAAACAAAACTTTAAAAGTTTTTGTGGCCGAAATCGAAAAAGCAAAACTTTATATTATTTAAAAGTTTTGGTGACCAAAATCGGAAAAACAAAAATTTACTTTTAGTGGCCAAAATCAAAAAAACTAAACTTTAGATTATATAAAAGTTTTAGTTGCCAAAATAGAAAAAACAAAACCTTAAAAAGTTTTAGTGGCAAAAATAGAAAAAACAAAACCTTATAATATATAAAAGTTTTAATGGTTAAAATCAAAAAAAAAAAAAAACTTTAAAAGTTTTAGTGACGAAAATCAAAAAAACAAAAACTTTATATTATATTAAAGTTTTGGTGATTAAAATCGAAAAAACAAAATTTTACTATTTCTTTTAGTTGGTTTTTAATATATATAATATAATAATTGAAATGAATGGTCGACTCAGATTAAAAAACAAAGAAAGAAGAAAAGAAAGATCCAAAACAAGTGTTAGTATAAGAAAAAACCCTATAGGTCGATATGTTAAGACCTGTTTATTTTCATGTCTAAACAGGTAAAAAGTTGTTAAGACTTGTTAAAATATGTTAAGACTCGTTAAGACCCATTATGATTTGTTTATAATTTAAAATTTAAAATATATAATATAATAAAATAGGTGTGTAACCGATTACCTTTTAAAATTTCTAATTTTCTAACCCTAGTTTCTTAACGAGTTCTTTAATTGATCAATTATAGTGTTAATTGTTAACAGTTTTCTTAACGGATCATTTCGTGTTTACGTGTTTTAAACGTGACATGTTCGTGTTTGAAAAACAGACACAATAATTTTTCATGTTATGTTCGTGTCTACTCATTTCACTTTTTTGCCTTAACGTGTCATGTCTGACCCTTTATACCATCCCTATGGGATGAGTATCGCAAAATTGACGTCTAGTGGTGATTTCACACATGTTGATAAAGTTGATGTTCTTGAACGTTCATTAGGTCAAATGTGTGACCATATACGTGACATTAGTCAAACAATACAAACTATCACCTTCGACTTGCCTCCTAGTAGGCTAGTATGTATGCGCCAACAAATAATGAACTACAACAACAATTATAAGAATTAAATGCACGTTGACAAGAACAACAACAAATCAATCTAAAGATACAACAACAAATCAACAAATTCATTTCAATGCAAACGAAGACGCCATCTCATCGTATCACCCTATGTAGAAGATGAAAGTGATTAACTCAAGTTGTTGGATTATGAAACTGATTAAACTTTATTGAAAGAATGTATTCGAACAAATGTACAATCATATCTATTTGGTTAGTTTTTTGCTGAACATTTGGTTGTTTACAGCATTAGTTTTTAGTATTAATCAGAGCAGGTTGTATGCAGTATTAACATGTTAATTGTTAAAAATTTTAAAATTTTTAAAAATAATAAAAAATATTTGACATATGACAATGACATGTCTTCACTATATCTTCGCTTATTATAAACTATAGCGACGATTGGGGTCATCCAACAAAAGTACAATCGTAAACTCTTAGGTAATGTATGGTATACATGAATGAATGATGAAATTGAATAAGTCATCACGTTAGAATGAAAAGAAACGTGTTTGGTTACTATGTAGGAATGAAATGTACTATTCTATAAGGAATGTGACCCGACCCATGTCTAAAATCATGACCCGACCCATAACCAAAACCATGATCCGACATTCCAACCCATGACCAAAACCATGACCCGACCCTTGACCTGATTCATGACCCGAACCATGTTGCAAACCATGACTTGAATCATGACCTGAACCCTGACGCTAATCATTATTTGAACTATGACCCGACCCATAACCAGACTTATGACCCAAACAACGAATCGAACCATGACTCAAACAATTACCTGATCCATGACTCAAACCATGATCTGAACTATGATCCGTCACATGAACTAAGATGACCCGAACCACAAACCAAACCATGACCCGATCGATCCATTAACTGCCTCATGACCCGACCCATGATCGAACCATAGCTAAACAATAATCGACCAATGAACCAATCGATGGCCCGAACCATGATTCGACCCATAATCCATGACCCGAACCCATGATTCGAACAATGATTACAACCACGACTCCATCCATAAATTGCATTCCAATCTTTTTTCTTCTCATGTCTACCAAATATGTTAATAAAATGGTAATGATTCATTTATTTTCTCTGTCTGTTACATTCCCCACCCATTCCATTCTAACGTTCATTTCATTCCTTCGTACCAAACATAGTCTTAAATTTTTTACTTTTTTTCTCTTTTATTCAAATTTTAAAACATCAATTAAACTTATTATTTTCGTTTATTTCTCTTTATTTCATTCTATTATAAAGCTGGAAAAAGATAGCGCAAAGCAATAATTTAAATAGAATAAAAACAATATAACCCAACAATCAATTTTTCAATTGATTTTATTATTTAATTTTAAATTATTCCAAATTTTACAATGTTCGGCTTCAATTCTCCTCCTTACATCCTACGAAACGATAGCTTATGCAAAATCAAACATAATTTCATGTAATTTACCAAAAAGTAGAAAAAAAAACAAAACAAATGGCAGAATGGATCTTATGACATGCTAATTACGTACAAACCAAAACACACACTCACACACACATATATTTATTATGGATGATTCGTTTTTATTAAAACATGAAATACAAAAACAACAAGCTACCAAGTGAAAATCCCATTTATAATGGGGTCTGAGGAAGATAAATACACATCTTACCCATATTAAAACAAGAAATAAAATCACATAAACAGAGCACACATATGACATAACACGTTACGTGACGATGAAAAAAAAGTTTAACATAATCAGTAAACAAAATTATTAGGCTGACCGCGAAGGCTACGAAAATAGCCGCTAGGGTTTCCTTCAAACGCACTCCTCGGTAACCACATCGAAGGTCTTCCGGGTGCTCTCATCATCCTTTCACCCGATCCACTTCCACAGCATAAACACCAAAGAATACACCCCAAAATCGAGCAGATTAAGTTATAGATTCCCTCGAAAATACATGAAATGCATGATAATAAGCAGCTCCCACAGCACAGACACACAATCAAGACGGCGGCGCCGATGAGGTACGGTGTGGCACCGTGAAGGAACCAAGGGATTTGTTCGTCACCTGTCTCCGGCGGGGAGTTTTGGTTGAACGATGAAATCAGATGCTGGGAGAAGTTGCTTACGGCGGAGAAGACGTTAGAGAAGATGTCTCCGACGGGATTGGTAAGATTCTCCGGTAAGTCTCCGGCTAAGAAGATTCCCCTGAGTTTTAGTTGCGGTGTGGTCGTCATTTTGGTTGTTTGGTTTATTGTTACCAACTCTAGACTGTTTATAAAAGAAACTTTAGAATACTTTACGAAAATGGGCCCTTTGTTATTATTCAAGTCTCATACTCAACCCCTGTGGTTTTGAATATGTATGTGTAGTCCTTCAAATACAATTCGCAAACACTTCAGACCCTATACATTATTGTATTAGAGAAATCATACAACCTATGGTTAAAAGTAAAGAAAAGTTTATTTTTTCGAAAAAATTCCCAAAATATCCGTTTGATCACAATTTTTTTTTAAAATGTTCATTTGGTTTTTCAATATCATAAAATGTCAATTGTCTGTATGGGCGTTGTTGCCACTATATGTACAGACAACGCTTTTATAACCAACGAATTAAAAAATATCATTTGTCATCTAAAGGCGTCCATCTCATACATATGTAGGCGCCACACGTACATATGTGTGCCCCGTTCGTACAAGTGTAACCGCAGTCCGTATATCTATAGGTGGCGTCCGTATACAAGAAAATTCAAAAAAAAAATCATATTAAAATAAAAAAAAATGTTTATGGGTGTTGCTGCCTATGACAACTGTGTCGGTGTGGGCCAGTGTCTATCGCAAATAGGCATGAGAACAATGACTTTTTTTGATTCGTTTGTTATATGGGTGCAGCTCGTGTGGGCGCCTACGCCCGTATAAGATTAAAGTCAATAGATATTTTGAGGAAATTATTGGTTAAATGGACATTTTAGGAACTTTCTCTCTTTTTTTTTGGTAAACTCAATTTGTGTTTTATATGGTTTGTTCTAAGTCAGGGGGTCTTAGAGCAAGTGCGTAAGGTGCGACCGCACATGACCCATTTTTTTAGGGGGCCCTAAATTTTTAAAAAAATTTGTATACTATATATTTATATAAATTTATTTTACAATGAATACTTATAATTTCCAATCCAATTTTTTAAATATATTTAACCTCGTCAAGAATTTTATAAAACCTGAAAGAAAAACTTGTTTCATAAACATTTGACCCAATAACTCATTACAATTTGAAATTTAGATCAAAAAAACAAATTAACTCGCTTCAAATTTTGTTACAAACGAATTACCATACACACATACATAAGGGCCCATTTTCTGTATTCGCGCAGGACACCTAAGCTCTATACGGCGCTAGTCTAAGTAATGTAATTCTACTCAAACTCTAAAATATCAACACCGTAATTTTAATTTTTTTCTACTATATATAATATTATTTTAATCATTTTAGCGATAATTACTAAGGGTGTAATCTTTGAAGCTTATACAATATTTTGAAAGGGAAAACTCTATAAAATTTCTGAATGAATATCAAAATAACTTAAACGTAGCGCCATCCGGCCCATCCCCTCCACTCACATTGAGGGCTCATAATTTCAGATATGAACACTTTAACATATTTCGTGTTTATCTTTAACATATTTCACATATAAAACAGGTTGATACGTTAATACATGTTAATTTTTGTGTCTAAAAAAGAAAAAAAACACATAAAGTCCTGTTTGTAATTTAAAATAAATAATATAATAAAATAGATGAGTAGCCGATCACCTTCTAAAATTTCTAATTCTCTAGCCCTAGTTCCTTAACGGATGCTTTAACGGGTCATTTATATTGTTGACTGTTAACATGTTTCTTAAGAGTCATTATGTGTATACGTGTTTTAAACGGTCCGTGTTCGTGTTTCAAAAAATAGACACGATAATTTTTCGTGCCGTGTTCGTATCTACCCGTTTTTTGTGTCGTGTCTTAAGGAGACATGTCTGGCCCGTTATGACAGCCCTACTTGCATTCATCCCTTCTCGCCATCGATCAGCATCGCTATCCACCACCATCTTCACTGTCATAGTCCACCACCACATCCACACCTTCCATTTTCCGTTTCATCATCATATCTCATCAATAACCCTAGGGCTCATGTATTGAAACTCAAACTCATAAAAAGCTCATATCTGAACACTACGCGCATAAAAATGCTAATCAAAGACTTGTCCTAATTCTAATATGAGAAACCCCAAATCGTGTCCTCCCCTTCGTTTTCAAGTTTGCCCCTCCGATCATGAACCCATTGTAGTAGCATATGTGTGTGTTAGTCGACGTATATATATGTGCGTCTGAATGCATGGGTAGACCTATCTATAATGGGTTGGGTCACACAATCCCAATAAATCTCAACTCATAAATAAAATGTATCGGGTGAAATTTTTTAAACTCAAGATAATTTTTGTTGTGTGACCCCATAAAAAGATGAACAAAGCAAGAAAATATATTGCATATTCATTGGTCTATGGTTTATTAAAGTTATTACTCGTTTTATCGGTTACAACTACAAGAGTTGATAGATGTTTTTTTGTTTAATGGAACGCATGAAGACAGCATTACAAGATTGAACTATTGATAATTATAAGAATGATTATTGCATCTGTTAGTTATACCAGGGACGACTCAAGTTTTTCGGAGATCCTAGGCAAATAAAAATTTGAGGCCCTTTTCGTAAAAAAAGTTTTGCTTGCGCTTAAGTTTCGTAGATTTTAAAAAGCATAAAAAAATATGTTAGTTAATTTGTCTCTACATATGTACATATGTTTACGCATAATTACAGTTAATCAATGATAACCATAAATCATATAAACAAAAATTTATTCCAACGTCAAGTAAGGATACCACAAAAACATAGAAGGTATAATTATTTGAAAACAGAGAACTTTAAACAAACTTTTTTTAATAATACAAGTCGACTCTCTAATTTTCTTGATTTAAAACAACAAAATAAATAACTTAGATGATAACCCAAACATAACCCCAATGTTTGGGGCCCAAAAATTTGGGGGCCCTTGTCAAGGATTTATAAAGTATGGCACGCCCTAAGTTATACTAAAAAAGAGTTTTTTGTGAATGTTTTGATCGAAAAGGTGATAGAAAGTTTCCAAAAGAAAAAATACTAGGAGAAATTGGCTTTAATATAATATTTTTTTTTTCATTGACGTTGTGTTTATATTTTTTTGTTTTAAATGACAACGTTTCGGTTATGACTATTTTATCCGACCCGAATTGCTAACACGAACATGATCTGAAAATTATTATGTCGAGTTGGTATAAATAAGAGCATCTGAACAATTAAACCTATATATCTCTTAATAATGATACTTATTTTGATTTATATATTGTTACTAATTGTAACTTAACAAGCCAGGCTTAAAAGTGGTTTAAAGTTAAAACTTAAAAAACCAATCAGATGATCTATATATTCTCTTTAGTCCAAAGTAATAATAATATTTTATTTTAATACAAATTGGTAAGGGATAATATTTCTTTGAAATGAATATTGACGAAGACTGTAAACACTTTACAACAAAAGCAAAAGCAAAAGTCAAACTTAGGTGTCCGGTGATGAAGACATACGTGTTATTTGTATTTTAAAAGGTAAAATGTCTACAATTTGCGAACCACATTTGTAAACATCTGTATAAGAAGAGGTGGACTAAATGTCTGCAGTCTGCAAAAAGAATAGTGTTTGTTTTTTAAGGTTTGTTGACTGTTAAAATAAATTTGTGTGTTGTTGTACGGACGATGTTGGTTGTGGTGGCCGACGGTGGCAGTGGTGGTGGGGTGGCGGACGATGGTGGCCGTCGGTGGTGGAGGGGGTGACCAATGGTGGTGGGGGACGACGGTTGCCGAAGTTGGTGGTTGCCGGTGGTGTCCGATGGTGGTAACGATGGTGGCCAATGATGGTGGACGGTGGTGGGCGGTCCTGCAGACCGTAGAAGATTTTAAAAGTGGCTGGGCCACATCTGTACCAAGAAGAGCATGCGCAGACGTTTTTTAATGAAACTTTTCGAAAAAAACAAACAGTCTGTAGAATTCAATGTCTGCGCGTGGTCTGCGTGACGCAGACAAAAGAGGACGTGCAGATGTTTTGAAGAAAAACAAACGAACACCTTAATTAACCTATGCACATTTACAAACGGAAGAAACAATAATATTATCAAAAAATAAAATTATTATCGTTTTTAACACTTATTTATTTTTTTTGAACAGCTAAACAAGTCCTCCGACTCAACAACCCACGCGCTGCGACCACAGACCGCTACCAACCCCCAGAAACATTTAAAGCCGGGCGTTGGCGAGTGCCGAATCGAGGAACCGCCACACCATCTAGGAGGAAACTCACACTGAGAAAACCCCCTAACTCACCCAGAACATTTTTTGCTCTAGGCGATACTCGAACCCAATAATGATATTACTTAAATTAAAGCCAATCTTAATATTTTTTTACTTTTTTGTTATATATAAATTTCTTAGAGCGAGTCTGAGAAAATAATCCTTTTGATATGAGATCCAACTAATAAATTAAGGTTATGCATGATTCCCCTTGTTCGAATCCCACTAAGTTTTTTTTTTCTTTTACATTCCATGTCTTTCCATGCAAGAGAGTCAAATAACTATCAACAATTATTAATTTAAATAATGATAATAATTAAGAAAATAACAATATCAATTTATAAAAAATAAATAACAATACAAATTAAGAAAATAAGGATTTACAAGTAGGCTATGTGTTATATAGTGAGGTTTGATTAAGGCTTGACATGTGCCACGCATACGTTAAGTGGGCGTGGTGCAAAAGGAATGTGGTTAGTGAGCGTGACTTGAAAATATTTTTAATGATAAGATGTAGTACGTGAGTGGAAAAAATGAAGGGTGATATGAGTGTTTTTTTATTGGTTTAAAAAAGATAAAAATAAAAAGATTGGTTGAGCCATGACAACGGTCATGTATATGATAAAAGAGCTTGGTCACGCCTCAAGGGTCACATGTATGGTGTTGATCGAGGGCGTGAGAACGTGATAAAGTGTGGTTAAACCCCTTCTAATCACGCCCATAATATGCAGATGTACGTACTTGAAAAAATAAAATTTTTCTTGTCTGCAACCTCATATAAATTTACCAAAATTCATTAAAATCAATTCAATTTTTTTATAATCATTATGCACATACAAATATTTCATTTTTTATTTGTACCTATAAATTAATTACATTCTATATATAATAAACTAACACGTAACTTTTGTTACCTACACATGTAAATTACATAAAAATGTTTGGCTATGATATTTTATAAATGACATTGTTTATACTATTTGTTTTAAATGACAATATTTCACTTATGATATTTTATATTATTAATTTATCCGATCTAACCTGATCTGTTGACCCGGGTAAGTTTTAAAAATTATTTTATTAAGTTAGTATAAATAAGAGCATAAGCAGAAGAAATAATACCTTAAAGAAACATAATCCAGGCTAAAAAATGGTTAAAACGTAAATCAGTCGTTTAGTCTGAAGTCGTCCGAATAAATCTAAAATCGAAAGTAATAATAATGTTTCCTTATTTTAATAAAAATTGATATGGTATTTTATTTTGAAATAAATATTGACGAAAGTCACGAAATAGGGGTCCCAAGAGGCCAATGAAGACCTAGTTCATTTAAACCTACTACTCTGGTAATGTAAATTTTCTACCTTGTAGACCCTCTCTTAGCCTATCTGTAATGACATGTGAGTGAGACATGACTCGTGAGTGGTGCTGGTCACGCTCTCTAGCTTGATGCCCTCCCCTAACAACATAGGAGCGTGAGGGTGGTCATGGGTGGCTCGACCATTGTATGAATAAAAAAATTCAAACATTACCGTTTGAATGTGACCGTTAGCCCAAAATAAAAATTCAAATTTTTACCTATCTAAACAACTCAACTTCAACAAAAAAAAATATTTACACTTTTCAATAAATATTAAACTCTTAAATCTCCAAAAAATCTTCTATACAATATAGATCCAAACAATATGTTTTTTTAACTCATTTATTAATTGTTATCGTCCTCAAGCCGATAGAAACAACCATCGAACCCCTGTTTTTAACATTTTCAAATCGATGCCCACAAAATCCTACCGGACCAACGCCATGTTTTCTGGAAATTGACGTGACTTACAACGTAAAGTCACAAAGTTTAACGGATTATGGATCAAACATCACGACAACAGCAAAAATGGTGCTCATCACAAGAGATGGTCATAAATGAGACGTTGATGACCTATAATGATTATTACATAAAAATGTAAATAATAATATTAAATATGTTTTTTATACATTTTATTACATTAAAATAAATTAATACATTAAAAATCTATTAACTTAAAAAACACATTTTTAAAAAGCAATTTATTATAAAATATACAGTTTTTTAAAAAAAATATTTTAAAACAAAATGTTTAGTGAAACAAATATTGAAGGAATTAGTGTTTAAGAAAATAATATAATTATTTTCATTGATAATCAACCAGTGTAATACACGAGATATTAACCTAGTATATATATAAATACGGGAGCTGCTTTTAAAATAACTAGATATTTGCTATGCGCGCGTTGCTTGCTACGGTCGTCTAAGACCGACTCATTGGTGATGAACCAAAAAAAAGTTTAAAGACATACATATACAAACCTAACAAAATTCACAAAACAAAAGTTACGTAAATGTTTCACGTCTGGACACAGGTCAGAAAAAACCAAGGAAAATAAGTATAAATAAAAATAATAAAATAAACTACAAATGAAAACGAAAACAAAAAAAAAGGGAGCAAGGGAGGCTTGAACCATTGTTGAAATGAAAACACAAAAAAAAAAAAGAAAAACAAAAGATGATCACTTCAATCACTACGACAAACCCCAATTAAGTTTACGGCTAAACTATACGAGTGTGTGTATGAACTAAATTCAGAAAAACACATGCAATTACTAAGATGGTGTTTGTTTTTTCAGAGGTAAAACATCTGCAGTTTGCGTACCACGTCTGCAAACCTCTTTTGTAGAAGAGGTGGACTAAACATCTGCAAGAATAGGGAAAAAGATGGTTTGTCTTTTAACATCTTCAAAACTCTTTCCCACTCCCTTCTCCTGTCCTAAACAGACAACAAAAAAAAACCCTAATCTTGAGCCACCACCGTCAAATACACCATCGTCACCATTAGTGATGCACAAAAAAAACCGTTTAACCGAACCGGTACCGGTTTGTAACCGGTTAGAAACTGGTTATTGAAATCAGTTTTAGGTTTTTGTAGGATCAGGTTGCTTAATCTAAACAACACTAAGCAAGTATTCCTTTCTATAATCTAACAGATGCGGAATGTTCTGTTAGATTAATCTATCAAACACTCAAAATGACAAAGTAATAATCTTTGAACAACAATAAGAACACGAGAATAACTTCAAGCTCAAGGATATATTTCTCTCAAAGTAGAAGTGTACAAGCCCACATCAGTGAACATACAATGGGAGGTTATACAGCCGGGGCTACAACCGTATACACTTAGGAATACAAGTTGTGTATACTAGATAAGTACATAAAGTAAAGCTTTTTCTAGTATGTTGAGTGTCTTAACATGCTATGACACTCAGTTATCATCATTACATTAATAGACATTGATTTTACAAAAGACTACTAAATACAAAAGACATTTAATGTTGTTGATCTTCAAGGCTTCAAATGATCTTTTGCATTTAATGCAGCATGGGAGAAGTAAGGCACTTTATCTGACTCATTACATGTTGTCTTTATCTTTCCTCAGAGCAGCATGTCTTGTGTCAGTACCTTTTGTACCATGAGAGTAATCTGCTACAGTCTTTGTCAGAGGATAAAACTCGGAAGTCTTTGTCTTTAGTGCAAAAGAAGATTCCTCGGAAGCTTTATGTCTTCGGAAGCTTTAAGTCTTCGGAAGCTTTAATACCTATCATTCTTCCGAAGCAGTTGTCTTGTAAAACCTTCGGCAGTAATAAGTTATCCTTCGGAAGCAATTCTGCTTCCGAAGAGTCACTTCTTCCTTCCGAAGGCTTTTGGTCATTTAAGCTTTTTCATTTAGACACAAAGAAAGTTTGGTAAGCATCAACCTTTATTAGTCTTTACAGTTTTCAAAAAAACCGGCGGTTTGGGACCGGTTTGAGGTTTCAAGAGACCAAACCGATTATTAACCGGTTTTTCAAACCGGTTAACCGGTCCTTCACATAAAAAAGTCGGTTATTTGGCGGTTAACCGGTTTGGTTAACCGGTTTCGGTTATATATCGGTTTCGGTTTTTGAGCTCGAAAAACCGGTTATTGGTTAAAACCGGTTTCTAGCCTGTGACCGGTTAACCGGTTCGGTTATTCCAAAACCGGTTTTTGACAAGTTAACCGATTTGTGCACCTCTAGTTACCATCACCATCGCAAGGATCAAACCGTCATATTCTAGTTAACCAAAGCCACGTGGTTTGATGCAATTTGGCATGCACACCCAATTTCCCCTCAATCCAAGGGTTTTCTTCTCGAATCAATCGAGCTCCATCACCTATGAGTAATCTTCTCCCTTTTATCTCTCAATTTCCCCTCAATCCAAGGGTTTTCTTCTCGTATATCACCCTAATTTCCCCCCCAACTCATCTCAAATCACATTGTTTATCACCCTATCTGCTTAAATTCCAGATCTTTGATCGTTTGCGATGGGGAAAGTTATTGTCGGAGCGGCGCTCATCGGTGGCGCTGCGGTATGCGTAGGATGTAAAACGCCGGCGGTGGTTGTAAATCGCGAAGAAGCAGCGGCTGTGGAGGTGGAAATCGCGAAGGATGAGCTACTATGGAGGGGTGAGACCACGTCTGCAGTGGTTTTCGGCGGTGGAGATGGTGGTTGTGGGAGGAGGAGCTCATGGTTGTCGGCGGTGGAGCTGGGGGAGAAGGGGGAGACAACTGAGAAGAGGTGAGAACCTCTAGAAGATGTAGTAAGAGATGAGAAGAGATGAGACCACGTCTGCGCCAAGAAGAGGACGCGCAGACGTTTTTTAATGAAATGTCTGAGAGAAAACAAACGGTCTATAGAGGTCCAACTTCTTCCCGTGTCTGCACGGCGCAGACACATGAGGTCACGCAGACCTTTTTGAAAAAAAAACAAACACCCCCTAATTGTACTCTAATGCAATATAAACACAAACTTACTATTCATAATTCAATTTGTTCAGATATTATTACTAGTTGTACTCTATGCAATATAAACATAAACTTACTATTTATAATTCAGTTTTGTTTATAATTAGATTACACTTTTTTCGCGCGTTACTACGCAGATTTAACATTTTCATTTTGTCTCAATAATGAAGCTAAGAGAAAATAAAAAAAAATACATTGACAGATAAATAAACGTTACCATAAAACAAATCTATTACGGGTTAAAAAAACAAATAATAAAATTAAAATAAAACTACTCTTGTGTTGCAACATTTTATTTAACACCCTCGTTTCATATTAGGGACAAACGTAAAGAAAAAATAGAAACACTAATAGATAAACATGATATAGTTTAAAGAAATCCTTATTTCAGAGAAAAACAAGAAAACTCATACAATAATTTTTTATTATAAGGTTTGAAAGATATAATAAAAAAGAAATTTTTAAAAAAATACATAAATCACGAAGTTACATATACGTAATCACTATGTGTAGCATACAAGTTACATATATGTAATAAACTAAAATACATATTTTTTAATTATTTTTTGACATTTCTTATCTTATAATAAAAGGAAATAAAAAAATTTGATTGGTTATGATTAGATGTGGCGATTTTTACCCATGTCAAAGGAAATAGATTGGTTTGGGTAAGCAATTGTATTATAATAGGTTGAAGTGGGTAACATCATAATATTAAATGGGTTGAGATGGGTAGCACTTAAACACAATGTGGGTCCAGACGGGTTACTAAAACAGCATGCAAATGCAATGATTTAAACATTAAGAATGATTAATAGAACATATTTGATAAGAAAATCACTAAAAATTATTCAAATAGACTATTTGTTTACTTTAAGTTAAACTAAATTGATTTTTTAAGAACAATCAATTTAGACCTAAACGGATTTTGATTAAAACTGTTCTAACCCGCACCCATCTTGACATGAACCCGTTCTGACCCGTTACCCAACCCGCCCATTTTGTCGGGCATAGTTATGATTGATAATAGTTTTCTTACTTTTCTCTAAAATGTGGTTTTTTTAGGAACTCTCCCCTAAATAAACATGATATAGTTTAAAGAAAAAAAATATCATTAACAAATAAACAGGATGATTCAAAAATATATGCAACCTAATAAGAAAAAAAGTCTAACAAAAAAATTAATGTAGACCTAGGAGTCGAACGTGAGACATGTGACAATGCAAGGAACTTTGAAAAAGGAGCTAGCGTTTAAGAGTTTGTGTAAATTCATAATCAAACAATCTAACTCTCAAACGGTGATGAATTTCTCAAACTTATAAAAGAACATAATGTTTTTGATGTATTACAATGATGTTAAAAAAAATCCAAAATTTGACTTTATCTTGGCAAAGTTATTCGAGTTATTGCAATAAAAGTAAGTTATTATTTGTTCACACTCCTACACTACTAGAAAAAATTTAATTTTCCGACACAAATTTCCGTCGCAAATGGGTCACAAATGACGATTTCCGACGAATTTGCGACAAAAACAGGAGGTAGGAAAATCCTTGGTCGGAAATGCAATTCCTACGAAATTCAGACGAAAATTGCGACAAATTTACGACGAAAAAGAACTTGCGACCTATTTCCGACAGATTTCGGTGCGACCCAATTCCGACAAACTTATCTGCGACCCAATTCCGACAACCTTATTTGCGACCCAATTCCAACAAAATATATTGCGACCCAATTCCGACTAAACCATTTGCGACCCAATTCTGACTAAACGTTCATAGTTGCGACGAAAATCCTACAAAACATTTATGTAAATTGCGACGCAAATCCGACGAAAAATATCTACTTTTGTGACGCAATTCCGACAAAACATACCTATTTTTGCGACGCAAATCCGACGAAACATTTATATTGCTTGCGACGCAATTCCGACGAAACATTTAACTGTTTGCGACGCAATTACGACGAAATTTCGACAAAATCTTCTTTTTTTTCTATTTTACAAAGAAGCAAAATTTACCTGCTAAAACCATTGCAAATGAATTTATAAAAGAGAACTACATAGTTAATACAAATCACATTTTGCTATTCCAATTCAAACACAATCAAGTAGGCATCCAAAAGTCTCCAAAAACTAACACAAGTTTTAAATAATATCCATACTAACATCTAACTATCCGGACGTTGCATAAATTTCATGAACTCTTTCATTTGTAGTTGCATTTGAAGTCGTTCCTGGTGCTCTTTTCGTATATCTTCTTCTAGCTTAAGCCTTGATCTCCTTTCAGCTTCAATATGAACCTCCAAATCATGAATCTACAAATTTAACAAAACATATATATTTGGTATTAGAATTAAACATGTAGGAGTATCATAACATTTGATTTAAAACAAAACCAAATAAATAGTTGATAATAACAACTATAATAGCTGGATGCTCATCATAGTGAGTATTGTTTTAAATTTTAGGACCGGCCTTTATTATCTATTAATATAAAATAGAATTAAACATGTAGGAGGCATTTGTCCGGAAAAAATATATAACACCAAAAAAATTATAAAACAAAGAGCCCAATGCCTTTTCACAAGCCTGCACCATATTAATGTCTAGGATATTATTGATCCCTATATTTGCCCCATCTATAGCAGCCTTCTTTCAACCAATTCCCGTAGTTGCACCTAGTTAATGAACTCACCAGGAATCAAAATCAAAACACCCATGGAAAGACCACCATAGGCTAAAACAAACCAAGCAGGCCTAAGACAACACTTCCAAACCCAAACTCATCACCATACTAGACCCATATTTTAAGGTCAAATACCTCCCAAAGAAACCCAAACCGAGCCAAACGCCCACTGCCCGATTGACACCCATATTTATCCCTATGTATGTTTAATTCCATGTAATCCAAAGTCATATTTTCATCACCCACTTGACCATAAATTGAAACAAACCAATATACCCACCTCAAGAAAATCAATCAATCAATCAACGTACTCAGTATATCCCGCCATTAGCATGCTAAGGCAGGGTCTGAGGAGGGTGAGATGTAGACAGCCTTACCCCTACCCCGTAGGGGTAGAGAGGCTGCTTCCAGTGAGACCCTCGGCTCATGATGCTTGATCAACCGTCCGAAACGATTTTAACGTTATTTTCACTAAATAAGTAAAATAACGTTAAAATTAGTGCAATTTTACTTTTGCCCTTCAAGAGCTGTCGACACATATATACATTATATGTGCGCACCGCTAACGGGGCAACAAGAAACATTAACCCAAAAAGTCAACAAATCGTTTTTATGCACATACAGATATCCCCACCAAAAAAATTCCAAACAAAATTATTAATACTCCAAACTCTCCAAGATATTTGGTTAATATCAAACAAATATTGTTGAATTTTTGCAGTTCAGTTCACCAGCAAAGGTTGGACAGTGGGACACATCCATACTTAGCCTAAATAAGCTACTAATCATGAGGATTAGAGGCTTCCAGTATGATGCAGCTTGTGCAGGTTATTGGGGCTGCAGTAAGGCCTAAATAGGTTGTAAACAACCCTAAACGAGCAACTAATCATGAGGTTTAGCAGCTTTTAAAACGGAACCAATTTGAGTGGTTTAATGTTGGATAACAAGGCCAAAGAGGGACTGAATAGTGGCTGCTAAAACCCTTATTTGGCATATATAATTGAGAAAAAAAGTGGGTAAATAAGGATAACTAGGGTCGTTTTCCATTCATAGACATTTTATAAATGCGTCAAAATGGTTAAACAACCTTATATGTGAAAAAACCATATTAAAAACATAGTTCTCATTACCAAAAATGCAAAAATGCAAAAAAAAAAAAAAAGTAAAGACCATGGACATAAATATAATTAAGTTACCTTCTTTTGTGATAGATGTTGAGTATCACTTTGTGTAACCCCCGAAGATGAGGATGCGATCCCAGTCACCACGTAACGAATATCCGAAGATCTTATCCTATAAACACGCCTCGTTCTTTTGAGATCTGGTTCAACAACACGACTCCACACGTACGTCAGGATCATCAACACTAAATTCCAAACCATTCTTCTTAATCATCTCCTCCAAATATGATGCCTATAATTCATCAAAACAATACAATCGTTGATGTACTAAAAATCCAAACGATAATTACATAAAATGATATATATATATATATATATATATATATAACTTACATATGCTTCTTTGGATCGATCATTACAAAAAAACATCCCATCCACACTATTAAGGTTAAGCTCCCCGGCCTACAATTTTTTTTATGCTTTGTCAAGATGAGTAAGAAGAAATATTTCCCTAAAATTGGGTTCTCTATCAAAGACCTTTCTCTACATAAATAACAAAATATAGTTAATGCAATAAGTATTGGGAGAAAAAATTATCAAAATTTACAAAAACGTGACTAGGTTACCATTCTTGCACGATACTCATCGTATCCTATTGATCCTCCCGTATGACGAGCAGCTTTGTCATTACCTTTGTCACGGTTACTTTTCGCGATCTTAGACTTTTTTCTCCAAGATTCAGAGTCCCAAAGCTGTAAAAATGAACAAGTGTTGAGTACTGTGAGTTTCAACCAATTGTGATGGTTTTCTTGCTAAAATTAACAAGTGTTGAGTACTTCCATTAGATAAGCCTATGTTTACCTGTATTAAAGAACACACATGGATGTGTTGGTTAGAGATTAAATAATAACAATCATTGTGATTTAATAGGCACTACTTACACGCTTTTCAAACCATTCAGCAAAGTGTTCATCTCTGAGATGCGAATCGTGTTCAGTTGGATACAATTTTTGCATTTCTGCATCAATCTGTATACAAAATTCTACATGTTTCAGAACTTGTTAAAAAAAAGAACAATGATGTTTTAGAATTTGCATTAAGGATTGATATTCAGTCTCTAATATAGAGAAAACATGTTACAAGAAACCAATTAAGATTCATTTCTTATTATTTAGGTAACAATTAGAACGTGATGCTATAAGTTCCCTTACTAGGTTAATAAAATTAATACTACATGAAAGATTGAAAATAATACGCATAGTCTTTTGTGGCAAATCCAACTAAACAAATTTTTTAGTCTATATGTTTATGAAGGGTGAGCAAAGGTGGGCAAATATTCTAACTGCAATGGCATTTAACAAGTCATTGGTTGATTTTTTTAATTTATATACACTAACTGCAATCAAAATTCGATTAGAATGTAACTATTTATAAAGTCAAAATCCCTTAAAATCATTTGTTGTTCCCCCAAATCACGGTTCACAATTTAATCAACAAATCAAAATATATGCAATACTTGATGAGTATTGATGATGCATACCAACCTTTAAGAACCCAACTCTTATCTAAAGATCAAATAGCTGAATTAAATTTAACTGCATCTCACCCTAATGGGTCTAAAGCTCACATAACACAGAATGGAAACTTAAATTTATCATATAATGTTATCCTAAAATATACAAAAAACAAGCCTTTAACTAAAAAAACTAACATCAAATGGGTTGAACTTTCTTAAAATCAAATTTTATTAGATTTGTTATACCTTGTGCTTAGATGGCGAACACGACTGAGGTGAAGAGGAATCGTTGAAGACCGCGATTGAAGACCGACAGATGAGTTGCGGTGGGAGGTGCGAGACGCGACAGACGAGAAGGGAGACTGGAGAGGCAGAGATCGAAGAGATCGGAGAAAGGAGACGAGAAGGGAGATCGTAGGTTGGAGACCCAAAATTAGGGTTTTTTTTTGAAGTGGGGATGGATACTGATATTAGCTCCGGATGTGGGCTTTTTTTTGGCAAAGTAAAGTATTTTTCTTTTATTATTGAATAAATTTAAATTTTAAATAATAAACAGTAATTAACATGTTAACGGTTTTTACCTATTTAGATATGAAAATTAACATGTTTTAAAATGTTAACCTATTTTAGACACGAAACATATTAAGGGTAAACACGAAACATATTAATGTCATGTCGTTTTTCACATTTTGAATTTATGATCTGAATGTTATAAAACACCAACCTCACCAGTGGTTTCAAATTTCAAGGTCATCCGTTTTTCAGACTCTAATTGAATTAATTTTGGATACGCTGGAACCATATCATTGAATTCTATGACCTTAACTTTTATGATTTAGAAATTAGGTTTTTTAATTTAGTTTAACAAGTAGCTTTTAGGGTTTAAATTTATCTTTCAGGTTTAAGCTTCGAGTTTATGGTTTCCTTTTAGAGGTTAACGTTTAGTATTACGGTTTATGGTTTAGATTTAAGATTTTGGATTATATATTTACAGTTTTGCTTTTGGCAATAACCTTAGGTTTACTTTTGGTATTAAGTTGTAGGGTTTATGTTAGAGATTACGGTTTGACGAGATGGTTCGAACACTTCAAAAATGAGTTTAATCAAAATACATTAAAATTGTCAAATGTCATTTTTAATTATTAATATTATCAGGCAAAATTTTGTTCTTATATATCTCACCCCAAAAATATTTTGTCACATATAGAATGATACACGGTATTGAGGATATCTCCACCATTTTGAAAAACATCCCTTCCACAATCATTCCAGTTCAGTACATCCCTACAGTGACTAATATGTTAAGGACAAATATAAACGTGAACATACTTCTATAATAATGCGTGGAGAAGCAAGAATCGGTTTATCATATCTCACTTAGATGCATGCTAACTAATATAATTAATAAGCATTCAATAATATAAATTTAATAATTGTAAATAATTTTTTGATTTAATATATGATCAACATTACATAGAAAATAAAAGGGTTATTGGATTTAAATACTCCCAACTTTGACCTATTGGCCGGCAATACTCCCAACTGAGAAAATGTTTACTGACACTCTCAACTTTCAAAACATTTTCCACTGACACTCCAAAACATGTGCCACGTCATCAAAAAAATCATGTTTTAAAGTGCTAGTGGAAAATGTTTTGAAAGTTGGGAGTGCCAGTAAACATTTTCTCAGTTGGGAGTATTGCCGGCCAATAGGTCAAAGTTGAGAGTATTTAAATCCAATAACCCAAAATAAAATAATAATATTGTATTTTAAAAAATTCCTTTTACAGAGTTTGGTTTTAAAACGTTTGGTTTTAAAACGTTTCATTTTAAAAAAGTTGATTTAAAAATTCATTTTATACAAAATTATAGAATTTATCTATTATTACACAAGTTGATAAAGAAAAATAAATTAATACTTAATAATAATGACTTATAAGTTATAAAAAGATTTTATAAGTTATAAATAATTGGATAATTTTCATGTTTTATAATAATTTGATTATTCGTGAGTGTGTTTTTTAATATTAAAATACTTTTTATTATATTAAGAAATCCTTTTTAATTATAAAAGGTATATATAATATAATATTTAATACTTTTATGTAATGTATTTTTTTAATATTAAAAAAAATTTTAATTGAAAACGGTATTAAGAATATATAATTATATAATTAGTGTTTAATAAAGTTGTGTATTTATTAGGAGAGAAGCAGAAAAATTTATGTGAATGTACTCTAGATTTTTGACTAGTGTGCCTCAATTATTTTGATTTACTAAGTATAATAGATAATAGATTATTTATTTGTGTCGTAAATTTGTAGCAAGAAGTGACACAATTGCGAAGAAATATATTACTAATTGAAATAAATTCTTTGTCGGAAATTTATAGCAAATTGCGACGCATTTGCTACGAAAATATTTTATTAATTAAAATAAGTTTTTTTGTCGGAAATTTGTAGCAAACTGCGTGAGAGGCCCCGTGCCCCTCGGTTGGCAAACATCAAACCCATACTCTTTAAAACATATTTATATTACCATAGCAGCGGAATTTAGGGTGACTGCATAAAATATTATACAAACCTAAACAAACATTAATACATAGCTCATATCTTTATTAGGTTTATAACATAGCCAGTCTATGCCAGGGGTAGTCTTCAACGTATGCCATGAGCTCTCCTGGTCTCCCTTCTCACACTTATTCAACCTGATATGCATGTAAAACAAGTCAGCTTTATGCTGGTGAGTTCTAAGTTCATTTCTTAGAAAAATCCTTATTCATTTATATCATCATATAACATAATCCAAATACATAACATACCTGTTCTCATATCATAGTTTCATAACATACATTGCATCGTAACATAATTACATAACATACATATCATCATAACATCATTCATACAGCGAAGGAACTTCACCGTCAACTGCTGACCCTGAAGTCAAACAGGTTTGTGCAGCACAAGGCTCTTAAACTATCAACTCGTAGCTGATAACTCATACATGTATAAGATTTCTTTAACACTATCAACGCGCAGCTGATAACTCAAGCATGCCTAAGATTTCTTTAGCTGAACTGGCGACACACAGTCGGCAGGCCTATGTTTCCACAGGACTCTTTAACCATCAACCGAAATTGACGGCTCATACCGGTACAAGACTTCTTTACATATATCATTCATACATAATATGGTTTAAATCATTTAAACCATCATCATCATAAACGGCTCCTTTCACCGTAGTGTTCAAGTTTTGCCCAACCGCAGCCAGCAAAACCTCATTTCCTACTCAACCTCAGTTGAGTCCTTTAAAATCATTTCTTTTTCAACCGCAGTTGAGACTTTAAAACATTCATCATATTTTAGCTGAGATTCTTAAAAATCATTTACTTCTCAATCATCATTGAGACTTAACATATTCATTACATCTCAGCTGAAATTCTTAAAATCATTTACTTCTCAATCATAGTTGAGACTTAAAACATTCTTTTCTTTAAAACATTCTTTATCTATAAACATTTTTTATCTGTAAACTTTCTTTATCTGTAAACATGTTTTACCTGACTATAATCAGGTTAAAATCACTTTCATACAATACTTTATACATACATACAATCATTTTCATAACAGAACTTTATAACATGCATATCAGCCCAAAATGATAAAACATTTAAAACAGGGCTATAAGAACTCACTTGATATCTTACGGTAGCAAGATTCCTTGTAAACTGGTACTAATGGTGTAATTCTGCATTAGTTTACACTTAATAAGTTATTTATGTTTTAACCCACTGATTAGATCTTTTTGAACGTTCAATGTCAAAGACATTGTCTTGAAAGTCATCAAATAGTTAATGTTGTTGATTATAATGCTAAAACAGTTTCTAAACAGATTAATGGCTTAGAAATGATCAATCCTTATCATTGATTGCCCAAATATCATGAAATATCACAATGTAGTCTTAGAATAGGTTTAATAACCATGTTTAACATACTAATCTGACAGTCATCATAAACATCAGATAATCGTTCCAATGAGTATGTTAATGATTGTGATTAGTTTGAAACACTTAGATTTAACCTTTGCATTTCAAAGATTAACCAAACTAATCACCTACATTGTCATAATTAAATGGATTAAACCATTATAACCGTAGTTGTGATTTCATGCAAATCGGGCATTACAACGGATCAAAACAAGGATTTAACCGTTAGAACATCGTGTTCTTCATTTCTAATCAATCCTAGCCATCATCTAGGCAATAATCAACAATCCTAACTATATCATTACATTCAAAATCAAGATCTAATCAATCAAAATCACACTAGAATGTTAAAAACTAATCATTACCTAATCTGACGGAGTTTTGACTGCAAAACAACAATCAGAACTTGTAGATACGATCCCTGGTATGATCGGTGACTTCTGATGGCTTCGAAATAGTGATTTGATGAGAAAAGTTCGTCTGATGTTCGTCTGGAGCGAATATGTTCGAGATATGAAATAAAATTAAATCTTCTGCGTGAATCTGATGAAAAAGATCAATCCACTGCACCGCCTCACTCGTCGCGTACCGCGACGAGGAGCCAAATACGGCTTCGCGTACCGCGAAGATTTTCGGAGGATTTCAGATATTTTTGGTCCATCGCGTACCGCGAAGGATCCTCAACCACTTCGTCGCGTACCGCGACAAGTCCAAAATTCCAAACTTTGAAATTTTCCTTCGTTTCGCGATTCCGGACAATCCGTAACTCCGTTTCGCGCACGGTTTTCGCCTACGTTCATCATTTCTCGCATACTATCATCCTGTAATAATTTCGATTGTTAATTCAAAGTAGATTTTAGACACGATCAAATGTGCTAATTATTCGGTTGTTACAAATCTACCCTCCTTACAATAGGTTTCGTCCTCGAAACCTGTTACGTTTCAAACAAATGTGGGTAGAGTCGTTTCATCTCGTCTTCAGTCTCCCATGTCGCCTCAGATCCTTTTCGATGTTTCCATTGAACCTTAACTTGTCTAATCGTCTTGTTACGTAATCGTTTTTCTTTCGTGTCAACAATTGCAACTGGTTCTTCTATGTAATTTAACCGTTCATCAACTTCAATGTCATTTAACGGCACATATGCTACATCATCTACTAAACATTTTCTCAAATGTGAAACGTGAAATGTAGGATGAATTCCACTCAGTTCATCTGGCAAATCTAATCGGTAAGCTACCTTACCAACCCGTGCCATTACTCGAAAAGGTCCAATAAATCTCGGACTCAACTTTCCTCTTTTCCTGAATCGAATGACTCCCTTCCATGGTGAAACTTTTAACAATACTTGATCATCTACTTCAAACTCTATTGGTCTCCGTCTTTTATCAGCATAGGACTTCTGTCGATCCTGTGCAGCTTTCATTCGAGCTTTAACTAGTTGAAGCTTTTCCATCAAATCTAATATTGCAGCTTTGCTTCCTACTTCTTTCTGTCCTACTCCTCCCCAACACACAGGTGTCCTACAACGTCGTCCGTACAACGCCTCGTATGGTGGCATTCCAATACTAGCATGGTAGCTATTGTTGTATGAGAATTCCACCAATGGTAAATGATCATCCCAACTACCGCCAAAATCAATAATACAGGCTCTGAGCATGTCCTCTAGAGTTTGGATAGTCCTTTCAGACTGTCCATCTGTTTGAGGATGATATGCAGTGCTGATATTGAGCCTTGTACCCATCGATTCATGAAACCGTTTCCAGAATCTTGAAACAAATCGTGTGTCACGATCAGACACTATAGAAACTGGAACTCCATGTCTTGTAATGATCTCTTTCACAAATAACTCAGACAGTTTCTCTGACGTATAAGTCTCACGTATAGGCAAGAAATGAGCACTTTTCGTTAACCGGTCTACAATCACCCAAATAGCATCATGACGTTTCGCCGTAAGAGGCAACTTGGTAATAAAATCCATAGTGATGTGTTCCCATTTCCATTCCGGGACTTCTAAAGGTTGCACATAACCATAGGGTTTCTGATGTTCAGCTTTCACTTGTGCACATGTCAAACATTTGTTTACGTACTGCATTACATTAAACTTCATACCTGGCCACCAATAGTCCTTTCGAAGGTCTTGATACAT
This sequence comes from Mikania micrantha, assembly GCA_009363875.1. Taxonomy (NCBI): domain Eukaryota; kingdom Viridiplantae; phylum Streptophyta; class Magnoliopsida; order Asterales; family Asteraceae; genus Mikania; species Mikania micrantha. Next base: position 55,010,816 of record CM018689.1, read on the forward strand.
TTTCGTTGCACCAGGATGAATAGAGTAGCGTGACTTATGTGCTTCGTCTAGAATCCTTGACCTGATGTCCCCATTTCGTGGAACCCACATTCGACCAAATCGGATCTTAATACCAAATTCATTTTCTTCTAGACTTTTAACTTGACCAAAGATTCTTTCGAATCCAACATTTTCTTCCTTTAGTCCTTCCTTCTGTGCATCCTTGAGCTCATTCAGGAAATCTGGTGTTATCACCAAACTATAAGACTTAACTCGTATAGCGGAGTGTTCTGTCTTACGACTTAGAGCATCAGCCACCACATTGGCCTTGCCCGGGTGATACAAAATTTCACAGTCATAATCTTTGAGTAACTCAAGCCATCTTCTTTGTCTCATATTCAAGTCTTTCTGTTCAAAGAAGTATTTTAGGCTTTTATGATCTGTGTAGATTGTACATTTAACTCCATATAGATAATGCCTCCAAATTTTTAAAGCAAATACCACCGCAGCCAATTCCAAATCATGTGTTGGATAATTAGCCTCGTGGGTTTTCAATTGTCTTGAGGCATATGCTATTACCTTTCCCATTTGCATAAGTACACAACCAAGCCCAAATAAGACGCATCTGAGTATACAACCATGTCTTCATTGCCATCTGGCAGTGCTAAAATAGGAGCTTCAGTTAATCTCTTTTTCAATTCATCAAAAGCTTGGACCTGAGTTGGACCCCAGTCATATTTTACTTCCTTCCTTGTCAATTTTGTCAACGGTGTAGCAATCCTAGAAAAATCCTGAATAAATCTTCTGTAGTAACCTGCTAACCCGAGAAAGCTACGAACTTCCATTGGTATTTTCGAAGGATTCCATTTCATTACTGCCTCTACTTTAGCTGGGTCCACCATTATGCCTTCTGGACTAATAACATGACCTAGGAACTGCACTTCTCGTAACCAAAAGACACATTTGGAGAACTTAGCATAAAGCTTTTCTCTTCTTAGCACTTCAAGAACTTCCCGGATATGACACGCATGATCACCTTCACTCCTTGAGTATATTAATATATCGTCAATAAACACAATCACTGATCGGTCTAACATAGGTCTGCACACCCGATTCATCAAATCCATAAATGCCGCAGGTGCGTTTGTTAATCCGAAAGACATCACAAGAAACTCATAGTGTCCATAACGTGTGCGAAATGCTGTCTTCGGAATATCTTGTTGTCTCACCTTTAATTGATGATACCCTGATCTGAGATCTATTTTAGAAAACCAACTTGCCCCTTGCAATTGGTCGAATAGATCATCAATCCTTGGTAGCGGATACTTATTCTTTATTGTGAGCTTATTCAATTCCCTATAATCAATACACATTCTCATACTTCCATCCTTTTTCTTTACAAATAACACTGGTGCACCCCAAGGTGACACACTCGGTCGTATAAAACCTTTGTCTAGAAGGTCTTGTAGTTGGGTCATTAATTCTTTCATTTCCGTTGGAGCCAGACGGTATGGTGCCTTGGCGATAGGTTGAGCTCCTGGCACAACATCAATTTGGAATTCGATTTCCCGATCAGGTGGAATTCCTGGCAAATCCTCAGGAAATACATCAGAAAAGTTACACACCACGGGTACGTCTTCCAATTCTTTTACCTTAATTTCTTTGTCAATAACATAAGCCAGATAAGCCCCACACCCTCGCCTCATAAATTCACTCGCCTTAATCATTGTAATGACTTTAGGCGCGTTGAACACTTTATCCCCGTAAACCGTTACTGAACTCCCATTAAGGGCCGTTAAGAAAATCATATTTCGTCGACAGACAATGTTAGCCTCATGTTTGGCCAACCAATCCATGCCCAAGACTACATCAAAACCTCCTAACGTAATTACAAACAACTTAACAGGGAATCTATGACCTTCTATATCAATGTAACAATCATCATCAATGACCTCCGTTACTCTAGTGGATTTACCAAGAGCAGTTTCTATGTTAAAGGCATTTTCTATCTTTTTAACATTAGCACGCAGTTTATCACAAAAAGTAATAGCCACAAAACTCGTACTTGCACCAGAGTCAAATAGCACTAAAGCAGGGATATCGTTAATCAAGAATGTACCTGTCACCACATCTGGGTCTTTATCTGCTTGATCCTTAGTCATAGTAAAGGCACGAGCTTTTGCCTTTTGCTTATCACCTCCCTTACTACTTTCAGGTTTACTGACTTCAGTAGGAATTGTCTTTGGTTTAAAACAATTCTTGCTCACATGGCCGATTCCACCACAATTGTAACATTTTAGTATATTTGGACAATTATACGAGAGATGTCCAGTTTTTCCACAACGGTAGCACAAAGTAGTCCCCATCCTACATTCTCCCCCATGTTTCCTTCCACACTTAGGACATGTTTCAACTCCTTCCATTTTAAACCTTTTCATAAGGGGCCCTAGTTTGTCATTTCGGTTTCTTTTAAATCTAGATGACCACTTTTGCTTAGGTTCCTCCTTTACTGGTTCAGCTTCCAACACATCATCCCAGACAATACCGCTAATTTCTACAGCCGATTCAAAAGTTCTGGGAGCATGCGCCTTCACATGTGTTCGGACTCTAGGTGGTAGTCCTTCCACATATAACTTCATCCTACGTTCCTCCGTGTTTACCAAATGAGGAACCAGTCTTGACATTTCATTAAATTTTGACGTATATTGCCGATGAGTCATACGTCCAGCTTCCAAAATCAGGAATTCCCGCTCGATTTTATCAATTTCATTCTTCGGACAAAAGTGTTTCATAACTAATTCCTTTAAGTTTTCCCATCTCATGCTCTCCACATCAGTAGTGGTCTTTGACTGCTTGACCGTGTTCCACCAGTGTAAAGCTTCTTCAGTAAATGAATGAGCTGCAAATTTCACAGCTTGATCAACCCGACATTCACTAATTTCAATAACTGCCTCCATAGCCGAAACCCAATGGCAGGTAGCCACCGCATCCTTCTTACCATCAAATGGTGGAGGATTGCATCCTTTAAAAGCTTTATAATGACATTCTTTGAGTTCCTTTGTACCCGAACCCTTACCTTTAGCATTGATGATCAATACCTCATCTTCATCGTGCTCTATGTTAGAGCTGTTAGCTCTCTCACCTTCCTCAGTAGCTCCTTCTTTAGTAGTTTCCTTTTTGGCTTTGGTTCTATCTGAAGGTAATAGATCTTTTAAAATTTTACGAACTTCATTAGATATTGCCTTTACCACCACCGGTTCAAGCCTAATTTCTTCCTCTTCATTTTCATCTTCAGTGTTGACTTCAGTTTCCGCATTATTCACTGGTACTTCCTCAGCTTGCTTCTTGTTTTTAGGTGGTCGACCTCGACCTTTACCACTTCCACCTTCTCTCTTTTCGCCTGCAATTTTAGTTTTCTATACATATTGCAAACAACCATGTGTCAATCAAGGTAATAATTCAGGACGTAATAAGCATTGTAAATTGTTAATGACGTTGATCAAGTGTAATTAACTATTTACCTCACTTATAAGTTCTAAACATTCCCAATCATGAACACATTATCATTTGCAACATCATGCTAATTTAATCTATATCTTAAACATAACAAGCTCTAAGGTCATATGCTCATGGCATCAAACTACCCTTGACTGGCATTCATTCTGTCCCATTTTCAGTCTAAGTCCAGCCATTAGGGATGACCGGATCTCTCAAACTATGGCTCTGATACCAACTTGAGAGGCCCCGTGCCCCTCGGTTGGCAAACATCAAACTGTCACACCCCGAGCCGGCGGGATAGGATCGGTTGTCCCGTCGGGCGGAAGGTTCCCGGGGCGCGATATCGTGAGTGATAATCGTGATGATCAGATTGTTTACATTGCACATGATACAAATGAGAAATGCTAAATATAATAGAATTACAAAGTTAAATTACATCAGTATTGTTTATAATTTAACAATGTAAATCTATCATCAACATCATAAATTTCTATCTTGTATTTACTCAGGATATACAAAATAAATTGTATAATGATGTCTTCAAAAATATGCAGGTCCAAAATACTAAGTCTTCTATCTGAAATCCTAGTCCAAAAGGAATAACTCCTTAGTTGACCTGTTCGTCACCTGAGAAGTCATGCAAAAATCAAGTCAACACATGGTTGGTGAGTTCATATAGTTTTATGATTTGAAAATGATTTGCAAACCTCTCTTGGTAAAGACCCTAACCTCATTAACTCCACATGTAATATCCACATCGGTATGCTTATATATAGGGAATCACGAAAGGGTCAAGCCCAGACGCTATCCCACCACATACTAATATGCATATGACACTGTTGTTAATGATAATTAAGCATTTTTACCCAACACCTCTGTATTTGATTATGATTTTGAAATCTGATTTGCCTTTGATCCTCTTGATTTTGATCGTAGATATAGGATTTCCCAAAAGTCAGTGATAATAGTAAAATGTCAAATATTTAATTAAATAATTAAATAAAACATTTAAGTACAACTAAGACATGATGATTGGGCATTATTTGACCCAATCAATTAGACTTAGTTGTGGGTGGTTGTCCAAGTTGTAACCTCTCACACGTGACCCATGTCAGGCATAACTCACAAGGAGTACACCTGAACTGAGCGGGATTTTAATGTTTTGCCCGTTACAGTCTGACCCAATGGTCTTCTGCATCTGAGTGGGACTTTAATGTTTTGCCCGTTACAGCCTGACCCAATGGTCTTCTGCATCTGAGTGGGACTTTAAGGATATCCTATGATTCTTGATCTCTTGATTCTCATGATTTTGACTTTGATATTGATTCCATTTGATCGTTCATGTTATTGCCCGTTACAGCCTGACCCAATGGTCTTCTGCATCTGAGTGGGACTTTATATGTGTGTTACACGTGGTCTTGATTCCTTATACAACTGACATCCACCTTAAGTTGAAGATTAATGATTTCATTAGATCATAATGATTTCATTATTAACATGATTCACACACATTTATGATATCTGATTTCTTGAGTCTCTTGATCTTGATCTTTTGACTTTCCCATGATTCACAATGATAATTGATTTGATATTGATTCTTGGATCTCAGATCTCACACTGAGCTATGATTTCTTTGAATGTGATCTTTTGATTTTGATCATTTGATTCCACTTTGAGTTTAGATTCTTGAGTTTGGAGATTTATGGACTAATGGTTGATTTAAAGTTTAAATTAAAGTATTACTCATAAGAGTACTTTAATTAATTTGGTAATTTGATCTATTTAATAATTTCCTAGACAGGAGTCTAGGAGTATCAACAAACATATATATGTAAAACATATAATAAATAAAAGCATTTAAATAAACAGTTTAAATAAAACAGTTTACGCATGCTTCTCAGCCCCGCGTTTAAAACAAAATGTTAGAAAAGGGGCAATGAACTCACCTGTGTTGCTCTGTACTGAATTACCACAAAATGCGCGCTCGTTGTTGTAGCCTAAGTATCTTCGGCTCCTGATTTGTTTTAAAAGAATTCGCATACAATGAGTATCTATAATAAACATCGAGTCTAGGATTTGGTCTCGGTGGTGCAACTAAGTGTCCTACGTTACTAATGTGTTTCTAAGATTCCATCTATCTAGTCTAAACTAATTACCCATTAGTAACCCTTTATTCCCCCAATTCATTATTACATGATCTTAATTAAACCGTATTTTGAATCTTTTCATTCTAGGTTAACTATTTAGAAAACATTATTTAATATGATTTAATAAAGTTTATATATTATTTTCTTTTTATTAACACGTATGTGATTTAAAGAGTTTGAACTTTTACATGTTGGGCCTTGATTTAGCCCAATGGGCCAACTTCGGGCCCAGCAATAGACTTTGTGGTTTCAAATTGAATTTTTCCAGGGTTCCGGTGTTAATGAATAAATTAACATTCTCACCCTAGATTTAGATAACATCATGACTTTTCAAAGGTTTTAACTTCCAAAGTATTGCTAACCTTCATTATTTGATCGCATGATTTAAGAAAAATATTCATTAACGACAATGAGTTTAGATCTCAACTTTAACTCTTACGATTAGTTGAATGAACTTTAGTTTAACCCTCGTTGTTACTATGATCGTTACTTGGTTTACTAACCCATGATGAGACCATTTCAACTACATTTATATTACATGAAAATGGGAAAACCCTAGTATTCTCCCATGCATACACATTATACATGCATGCAAAGGTGGCACTTGATTGTGCATGGATGGTTGGGGTGTGGTTCAGCCCAAGGAGTAAAGTGACCCGACCATATCCCAGCCGAATAGGTTGAGTCGAATGACTCTGGCCGAAAGGATCATGGCCGATCGAATGGAGTCTGCCGAATGAGGTTCAGTCGAACGAAGCTTGATTCGGCGAATGGGTGGTGTGGTTTGTCTGAAGACATTCGGCGAATGAGGATGTGGCCGAATGAGATGTTGCCGATTGAGCTGGTTCCGAATGGCGATAGTGGCGACTGAACTTGGTCGAATGGGGTCCTTCGGCATAGCCATTCGGCGAATAGGTTGTGGGCATGATGGGGAGTCATTCGGCGCATAGGGTGGCGAAAGAGGCCTGGCCATTCGGCCTACACACACCCATTCGACCACCTGCTGTGGTCATTCGGCCGTTCGAAGGCCTCTAGGGCAGTCCTTCGATTTCGATCAACCAGCTAATCTAACCCAATCCCACTTGGTCCTACTCACTTCTAGTGTGTTTGTGAGTGATTTCCCTAAGGTTCAAGTGGTTTTAACCGAGAATGGGTGAGGGTTCGGATTAGGGTTTTTAAAACCCTAAATCGCGACCTTAATCGGGATTTTACCTCAAATCAGTTGGTCTTGAGTTCCAGATCGTTGTACTTTCCCGATCTACAAAGAAAGGTGGTGATTTTGACACCAAAAACCCTTGATTTCGTGGAGAAATGGTGGTGAAATCTTAGAGAGAGAGTGGGTGTTTTAGAGAGAGAGAGCTTGAGGAGAGAGGTGAACGAAAATGGAGTTGTGGCTGGTAGATGGTGGTTGTTGTGGCATTAAATGCCACAATAAATGTGGGGGAAATACCCAGTTTCGTTCGGGTTCGTTCGGTTTCGCGTAAAAACGCCGGTTTCTCGCCGTTTTCATTACGAAACGACTCGGTTTTAAAATAGAAATCATAAAATTATTTTAGGTTGTGATTCCTAATAAATTAACTAAATATCTTTTAAATTTTTCATTTACAAAATATTTATTCAACGTTTAAATCGAATCGCGCGGTCATCGCGCGTATTTGTTCGAATCGTCACCCGATCAAACACGACGATAACTACACTTTTCAATATTGTTTTCTAATTATTGAATATCATTCAGAACGTTAAACTTTCAGATTTATTCGTACAGATCGTCACCTATACGAAAAATCCGTCGGTTTAGCATTCACGTAACAATATTCATGCTGTTTTGTTCTGTAAAGGCTCACATACGTTTATACATAATAAAATCCTAACAAATAAATCACATGATGGTTCTGTGTTGCCAAATAATTATCTGAGTCAAGAACCATTGTTCTGAATTGATTTCTCTGAAATGACTGTGAATTCACTGTTTCGATGATATGAAATGATACTGAGGTTTGATATGAACATAAAATACACTAAATAACATGAAAATTGTACCTGATTACTGTTCACGCACTGTTACGATCACTGTTCCGGTGACGGTTCCGGCACTGATGTTCCAGTCTCCCCTTGTTAAAGAAATTTCGTCCCGAAATTTAAGAATTGTTATCGGGTACGGCTTCCTCTTCAAACAGCTGGGGATACTTTAACTTCATGTGATCTTCACGTTCCCAAGTAAACTCGGGCCCGTGTCTTGAATTCCAACGAACCTTTACTATCGGAATACGGCTTCGCCTCAGTTGCTTGACTTTGCGATCCATAATCTCTAAAGGTTCTTCGATAAAGTGCAACTGATCATCAACTTGAATCTCTTCGAGTGGAATGACGAGTGATTCGTCAGCAAGACATTGCTTTAAATTTGAGACATGAAACACGTCATGCACACCACTGAGTTCATCTGGTAATCTCAGTCGATAAGCTACAGGACCGATACGTTCGATGATTTCAAACGGTCCCACATATCGTGGTGCTAACTTGCCTTTTGTTCCAAAGCGTACTACACCTTTCCAAGGAGAAACCTTCAACATGACACGGTCTCCCACTTGGAATTCCAACGGTTTACGCCGTTTGTCAGCGTAGCTTTTCTGTCTGCTTCTTGTAGCTTGCAATCTTCTCTGAATCTGAGCAATCTTGTCAGTGGTTTCCTGAATCAGTTCTGGCCCAGTTATGCGATTATCTCCAACTTCAGTCCAACAGATCGGTGATCGACATTTCCGACCATAAAGAGCCTCGAATGGGGCACAACCGATGCTGCTGTGATAACTGTTGTTGTAGGAGAACTCAATTAGTGGCAAATGAGAATCCCAATTACCACCAAAATCTAGAACACAAGTTCTTAACATGTCCTCTAGGGTTTCAATTGTACGTTCGCTTTGACCGTCCGTTTGTGGATGGTAAGCTGTACTCAAATTTAACTGTGTCCCTAGAGATTTCTGCAGTGATTGCCAGAACCTTGAAGTAAATCTGCTGTCTCTATCAGAAATAATTGATAATGGCACACCATGGCGTACCACTATCTCATTGATGTACAATCTTGTCAGTTTATCCATCGTGAAGGTTTCACGCATCGGCAAGAAGTGAGCAGATTTTGTTAAACGATCAATGATCACCCAAATCGTATCATGACCACTGGAAGTGCGGGGTAGCTTGGTAATGAAATCCATAGCTATTTGTTCCCACTTCCAGAGCGGAATCTCAGGCTGTTCCAGTAAACCAGACGGTCTCTGGTGTTCCGCCTTTACCTTCGCACACGTCAGACACCGATCGACGTACTCGGCTATGTCTTTCTTCATTCCCGGCCACCAATAAAATCCACGCAAGTCTTGATACATTTTATCAGCGCCTGGGTGTACAGAATATTTTGTCTTGTGTGCTTCATCGAAGATAAGTCTTCCCAATTCATCTACCGCAGGAATCCATATACGATCCTGATAGTAGATCATTCCATCAATCTTAGTCTCTAAATGTTTCTCTGCTCCACAGTCAAGTTCTTTCTTCAAGTTTCTCTTATCAACTGATTCCTGTTGGGCTTGAATGATCCTGTCTTGTAAACTGGTCTGCACAGTCATCCCCATAGCTCTAACGCGTAAGGGTTTGACCCGTTCCTTCCGGCTCAAGGCATCAGCTGCAACATTCGCCTTTCCCGGATGGTACTTAATCACACAATCATAATCATTCAGGAGTTCAACCCAACGGCGTTGTCGCATGTTGAGTTCCTTCTGATCAAAGATATGCTGCAGACTCTTGTGGTCAGTAAATATGGTACACTTGGTGCCATATAAGTAATGTCTCCAAATCTTCAATGCGAAGATTACTGCTCCCAGTTCAAGATCATGAGTAGTGTAATTCTTCTCATGAACTTTTAACTGTCTTGATGCGTAGGCGATAACTTTGTCCCGTTGCATCAGTACGCAACCAAGTCCCTGATGGGATGCATCACAGTAAACGACAAAGTCATCACATCCTTCCGGGAGTGATAGGATTGGAGCATTACATAACTTCTGCTTCAATGTCTGAAAAGCATCTTCTTGTTTCTGCTCCCAGACAAACGGTTCACTCTTCTGAGTTAATTTAGTGAGAGGCAAAGCTATCTTAGAAAAGTTCGAGATGAATCTCCTGTAATAACCTGCCAATCCCAGAAAAGACCGTATCTCCGTTGATGTCTTCGGAGTGTCCCAGTTCTTTATTGCTTCAATCTTGGCGGGATCTACGTGTATTCCCTCGCTGTTGACTACATGTCCCAGAAATTGAACTTCTCTTAGCCAAAATTCACATTTAGAGAACTTGGCATAAAGCTTTTGTTCCGTCAACAGTTCCAAGATCTTTCTGAGATGTTGCTCATGCTCTGCTTTGCTCTTGGAATAGATCAGTATGTCGTCTATGAAGACAATGACAAACTGATCTAAATACGGCTTGCACACTCGGTTCATGAGATCCATGAAAACTGCTGGTGCATTCGTCAATCCGAAAGGCATCACTAGGAATTCGTAATGCCCGTATCTGGTTCGGAAAGCCGTCTTCGGTATGTCTTCATCTTGAACTCTAAGCTGATGATAGCCAGACCGCAAGTCAATCTTAGAGAAGTACTGAGCTCCTTGCAGTTGGTCAAACAAATCATCAATCCTCGGCAATGGATACCGATTCTTGATGGTTAGTTTGTTCAGCTCTCTGTAATCTATGCACATTCTGAACGATCCGTCCTTCTTCTTTACGAACAAGACTGGAGCTCCCCAAGGCGAGTAACTCGGTCTAATGAATCCTTTGTCCAATAACTCCTGCAACTGGTTTGATAATTCTCGCATCTCCGAAGGTGCTAGCCGATAAGGAGATTTAGCGACAGGAGTTGCTCCAGGAACTAAATCGATTCGAAACTCTACCGGTCGCACCGGAGGCAAACCTGGTAGATCTTCAGGGAATACTTCTGGATATTCTCTTACTACTGGTACGTCTTGTATCTTCTTCCTGTCTTTCTCTTTTTCCACTACATGAGCCAAGAACGCTACACACTTCTTCTGTAAACACTTACGCGCCTTTATGCAGGAAATGATTTTGACACTTCGTTTTGCTTGATCCCCTCTGACTTCCAATACACGATCATCGGGCAATGGAACTCGAAGCAGCTTCTCAGAACAGACAACTTCCACTCGGTTAGAGGAAAGCCAATCCATTCCAACAATGATGTCGAAACTACCCAACTCCATCGGTATCAAATCGATAGATAATGTATGACCGTTAAGTGTCAATGGGCAATTCCTGTGAACTGTACTAACTGTGATCTGTTTTCCGTTAGCTACTTCTATAATGTAAGGGGAGTCTAACTGTTCTTCTATGGAATCTAGTTGGCATGCAAAATCGGCAGAGATAAAACTCTGATCCGCACCAGTGTCAAATAGAACAGATACATAAAAGTCATGTAAGAGAAACGTACCAGTGACCACATTTGGGTCCTGGCGTGCAGCTGGTGCTCCAATGACAAAAGCTCTTCCACGAGGAGCTTGAACTGCTTGTTGTGCCTTCTTAGGACAGTCCTTTGCAAAGTGGCCTTGTTCGCCACAGTTGAAGCATCCTCTGTTATTTTGGTTAGCAGGTGGAGGGAGAGCTTGAGCAGCATTGTTGACTGCTTGGTTTGGTGTTGCCCGGCAGTGTTGGACCCAATGGCCCTTTCTTCCACATCCCGTGCATTGTTTGCAGGGAGTGTTAGCAATATGATGATACTGACACTTGGTACACAAAGAATGTGGGCCAGTATACTGTTTCTTAGGCACATTTTGATGTGCCATTGCTACTTGATTCAGGGGAGTAGCCATAGTGTAGTTCTTGATAAATTTCTGTTTCTTCTTCTGGTGTTGCTGCTGCTGTGGTTTCTTTGAAGACTCTTCCTTACGCTTACCGGTGTCAGCCTCTTTCTTCAGAACTCCAGAGGCAACCATCAGATCCGTGAGTTTTCCAGACAGTCTCACTGCAGATTCAACAGTAGTAGGGTTGGCTGAAACAACCAATCCCTGGATGCAGGCGGGAAGTCCACCCACATATCTGTCTATTCTCTTCTCCAAGGTTGGTACCATGTCAGGTACCAAAGCAACCAACTCATGATAACGAGTTGTATACCCCATGTGATCAGCCCCCTTCATCACATGGTTGGATAATTCAACCTCCAGTTTCTGCAGCTCATTCTTGGGACAGAACTCTGTTCGCAGCAGTGTCTTGAAATCCTCCCATGGCATGGCCATGGCTTCTTCTCTTCCTCAGGCGTTGATCTGACCATTCCACCAGGTCAGAGCCCGCTTGTTGAATGTTCCGGCAGAGTAGCGGACTTTATGGTGCTCTGGACAGCTGCAGAGATCCAAAGTAGCCTCAATCTTTTCAATCCATTGGATTAATCCAACGGCTCCTTCAGATCCGCTAAAACTAGGCGGTTTACATCCTACGAATGACTTGTAGGAGTAGTGAGAGGTACCACCAGTATTCCCACTGGCTTCTCCTGATGAATTTCCAGTGTTGTTGATCTCGTTACGGAGAAGGTTGAACATCTCCGGTATCGCCTCTTTCATCTGGTTAGTCATCTGACTGCTCAGTAGAGTCACCAAAGCGATGGTGGTAGGATCCAGTATAGGAGTTGTTCCTGAACCTGATGCCTCGGTGATCAGTGGAGGAGGAGGTGGAGGCGGTGGAGGAGGTGGCGGTGGTGAATCGGCTGGAGATGGTGTCGAAGAATGTGGAGCCAAGTCTAGAGGTGGTAACGAGGGAGTCTGTCTTCGCGGCGGCATTCTGATCATAACCAAAATAATATTTGTTAGTGCAATGATCGAATGCAGAAGACATAATGCAACAAAGTCTTAAATCTTAGATTCTCTACATGCAGGGTCCCTAGGTTATAGTCTAGGCCAAACCGTTTAAATAAATGACCTATATTTCTCTATAACCATGGCTCTGATACCAATCTGTCACACCCCGAGCCGGCGGGATAGGATCGGTTGTCCCGTCGGGCGGAAGGTTCCCGGGGCGCGATATCGTGAGTGATAATCGTGATGATCAGATTGTTTACATTGCACATGATACAAATGAGAAATGCTAAATATAATAGAATTACAAAGTTAAATTACATCAGTATTGTTTATAATTTAACAATGTAAATCTATCATCAACATCATAAATTTCTATCTTGTATTTACTCAGGATATACAAAATAAATTGTATAATGATGTCTTCAAAAATATGCAGGTCCAAAATACTAAGTCTTCTATCTGAAGTCCTAGTCCAAAAGGAATAACTCCTTAGTTGACCTGTTCGTCACCTGAGAAGTCATGCAAAAATCAAGTCAACACATGGTTGGTGAGTTCATATAGTTTTATGATTTGAAAATGATTTGCAAACCTCTCTTGGTAAAGACCCTAACCTCATTAACTCCACATGTAATATCCACATCGGTATGCTTATATATAGGGAATCACGAAAGGGTCAAGCCCAGACGCTATCCCACCACATACTAATATGCATATGACACTGTTGTTAATGATAATTAAGCATTTTTACCCAACACCTCTGTATTTGATTATGATTTTGAAATCTGATTTGCCTTTGATCCTCTTGATTTTGATCGTAGATATAGGATTTCCCAAAAGTCAGTGATAATAGTAAAATGTCAAATATTTAATTAAATAATTAAATAAAACATTTAAGTACAACTAAGACATGATGATTGGGCATTATTTGACCCAATCAATTAGACTTAGTTGTGGGTGGTTGTCCAAGTTGTAACCTCTCACACGTGACCCATGTCAGGCATAACTCACAAGGAGTACACCTGAACTGAGCGGGATTTTAATGTTTTGCCCGTTACAGTCTGACCCAATGGTCTTCTGCATCTGAGTGGGACTTTAATGTTTTGCCCGTTACAGCCTGACCCAATGGTCTTCTGCATCTGAGTGGGACTTTAAGGATATCCTATGATTCTTGATCTCTTGATTCTCATGATTTTGACTTTGATATTGATTCCATTTGATCGTTCATGTTATTGCCCGTTACAGCCTGACCCAATGGTCTTCTGCATCTGAGTGGGACTTTATATGTGTGTTACACGTGGTCTTGATTCCTTATACAACTGACATCCACCTTAAGTTGAAGATTAATGATTTCATTAGATCATAATGATTTCATTATTAACATGATTCACACACATTTATGATATATGATTTCTTGAGTCTCTTGATCTTGATCTTTTGAATTTCCCATGATTCACAATGATAATTGATTTGATATTGATTCTTGGATCTCAGATCTCACACTGAGCTATGATTTCTTTGAATGTGATCTTTTGATTTTGATCATTTGATTCCACTTTGAGTTTAGATTCTTGAGTTTGGAGATTTATGGACTAATGGTTGATTTAAAGTTTAAATTAAAGTATTACTCATAAGAGTACTTTAATTAATTTGGTAATTTGATCTATTTAATAATTTCCTAGACAGGAGTCTAGGAGTATCAACAAACATATATATGTAAAACATATAATAAATAAAAGCATTTAAATAAACAGTTTAAATAAAACAGTTTACGCATGCTTCTCAGCCCCGCGTTTAAAACAAAATGTTAGAAAAGGGGCAATGAACTCACCTGTGTTGCTCTGTACTGAATTACCACAAAATGCGCGCTCGTTGTTGTAGCCTAAGTATCTTCGGCTCCTGATTTGTTTTAAAAGAATTCGCATACAATGAGTATCTATAATAAACATCGGGTCTAGGATTTGGTCTCGGTGGTGCAACTAAGTGTCCTACGTTACTAATGTGTTTCTAAGATTCCATCTATCTAGTCTAAACTAATTACCCATTAGTAACCCTTTATTCCCCCAATTCATTATTACATGATCTTAATTAAACCGTATTTTGAATCTTTTCATTCTAGGTTAACTATTTAGAAAACATTATTTAATATGATTTAATAAAGTTTATATATTATTTTCTTTTTATTAACACGTATGTGATTTAAAGAGTTTGAACTTTTACATGTTGGGCCTTTATTTAGCCCAATGGGCCAACTTCGGGCCCAGCAATAGACTTTGTGGTTTCAAATTGAATTTTTCCAGGGTTCCGGTGTTAATGAATAAATTAACATTCTCACCCTAGATTTAGATAACATCATGACTTTTCAAAGGTTTTAACTTCCAAAGTATTGCTAACCTTCATTATTTGATCGCATGATTTAAGAAAAATATTCATTAACGACAATGAGTTTAGATCTCAACTTTAACTCTTACGATTAGTTGAATGAACTTTAGTTTAACCCTCGTTGTTACTATGATCGTTACTTGGTTTACTAACCCATGATGAGACCATTTCAACTACATTTATATTACATGAAAATGGGAAAACCCTAGTATTCTCCCATGCATACACATTATACATGCATGCAAAGGTGGCACTTGATTGTGCATGGATGGTTGGGGTGTGGTTCAGCCCAAGGAGTAAAGTGACCCGACCATATCCCAGCCGAATAGGTTGAGTCGAATGACTCTGGCCGAAAGGATCATGGCCGATCGAATGGAGTCTGCCGAATGAGGTTCAGTCGAACGAAGCTTGATTCGGCGAATGGGTGGTGTGGTTTGTCTGAAGACATTCGGCGAATGAGGATGTGGCCGAATGAGATGTTGCCGATTGAGCTGGTTCCGAATGGCGATAGTGGCGACTGAACTTGGTCGAATGGGGTCCTTCGGCATAGCCATTCGGCGAATAGGTTGTGGGCATGATGGGGAGTCATTCGGCGCATAGGGTGGCGAAAGAGGCCTGGCCATTCGGCCTACACACACCCATTCGACCACCTGCTGTGGTCATTCGGCCGTTCGAAGGCCTCTAGGGCAGTCCTTCGATTTCGATCAACCAGCTAATCTAACCCAATCCCACTTGGTCCTACTCCCTTCTAGTGTGTTTGTGAGTGATTTCCCTAAGGTTCAAGTGGTTTTAACCGAGAATGGGTGAGGGTTCGGATTAGGGTTTTTAAAACCCTAAATCGCGACCTTAATCGGGATTTTACCTCAAATCAGTTGGTCTTGAGTTCCAGATCGTTGTACTTTCCCGATCTACAAAGAAAGGTGGTGATTTTGACACCAAAAACCCTTGATTTCGTGGAGAAATGGTGGTGAAATCTTAGAGAGAGAGTGGGTGTTTTAGAGAGAGAGAGCTTGAGGAGAGAGGTGAACGAAAATGGAGTTGTGGCTGGTAGATGGTGGTTGTTGTGGCATTAAATGCCACAATAAATGTGGGGGAAATACCCAGTTTCGTTCGGGTTCGTTCGGTTTCGCGTAAAAACGCCGGTTTCTCGCCGTTTTCATTACGAAACGACTCGGTTTTAAAATAGAAATCATAAAATTATTTTAGGTTGTGATTCCTAATAAATTAACTAAATATCTTTTAAATTTTTCATTTACAAAATATTTATTCAACGTTTAAATCGAATCGCGCGGTCATCGCGCGTATTTGTTCGAATCGTCACCCGATCAAACACGACGATAACTACACTTTTCAATATTGTTTTCTAATTATTGAATATCATTCAGAACGTTAAACTTTCAGATTTATTCGTACAGATCGTCACCTATACGAAAAATCCGTCGGTTTAGCATTCACGTAACAATATTCATGCTGTTTTGTTCTGTAAAGGCTCACATACGTTTATACATAATAAAATCCTAACAAATAAATCACATGATGGTTCTGTGTTGCCAAATAATTATCTGACTCAAGAACCATTGTTCTGAATTGATTTCTCTAAAATGACTGTGAATTCACTGTTTCGATGATATGAAATGATACTGAGGTTTGATATGAACATAAAATACACTAAATAACATGAAAATTGTACCTGATTACTGTTCACGCACTGTTACGATCACTGTTCCGGTGACGGTTCCGGCACTGATGTTACACAAACCCATACTCTTTAAAACATATTTATATTACCATAGCAGCGGAATTTAGGGTGACTGCATAAAATATTATACAAACCTAAACAAACATTAATACATAGCTCATATCTTTATTAGGTTTATAACATAGCCAGTCTATGCCAGGGGTAGTCTTCAACGTATGCCATGAGCTCTCCTGGTCTCCCTTCTCACACTTATTCAACCTGATATGCATGTAAAACAAGTCAGCTTTATGCTGGTGAGTTCTAAGTTCATTTCTTAGAAAAATCCTTATTCATTTATATCATCATATAACATAATCCAAATACATAACATACCTGTTCTCATATCATAGTTTCATAACATACATTGCATCGTAACATAATTACATAACATACATATCATCATAACATCATTCATACAGCGAAGGAACTTCACCGTCAACTGCTGACCCTGAAGTCAAACAGGTTTGTGCAGCACAAGGCTCTTAAACTATCAACTCGTAGCTGATAACTCATACATGTATAAGATTTCTTTAACACTATCAACGCGCAGCTGATAACTCAAGCATGCCTAAGATTTCTTTAGCTGAACTGGCGACACACAGTCGGCAGGCCTATGTTTCCACAGGACTCTTTAACCATCAACCGAAATTGACGGCTCATACCGGTACAAGACTTCTTTACATATATCATTCATACATAATATGGTTTAAATCATTTAAACCATCATCATCATAAACGGCTCCTTTCACCGTAGTGTTCAAGTTTTGCCCAACCGCAGCCAGCAAAACCTCATTTCCTACTCAACCTCAGTTGAGTCCTTTAAAATCATTTCTTTTTCAACCGCAGTTGAGACTTTAAAACATTCATCATATTTTAGCTGAGATTCTTAAAAATCATTTACTTCTCAATCATCATTGAGACTTAACATATTCATTACATCTCAGCTGAAATTCTTAAAATCATTTACTTCTCAATCATAGTTGAGACTTAAAACATTCTTTTCTTTAAAACATTCTTTATCTATAAACATTTTTTATCTGTAAACTTTCTTTATCTGTAAACATGTTTTACCTGACTATAATCAGGTTAAAATCACTTTCATACAATACTTTATACATACATACAATCATTTTCATAACAGAACTTTATAACATGCATATCAGCCCAAAATGATAAAACATTTAAAACAGGGCTATAAGAACTCACTTGATATCTTACGGTAGCAAGATTCCTTGTAAACTGGTACTAATGGTGTAATTCTGCATTAGTTTACACTTAATAAGTTATTTATGTTTTAACCCACTGATTAGATCTTTTTGAACGTTCAATGTCAAAGACATTGTCTTGAAAGTCATCAAATAGTTAATGTTGTTGATTATAATGCTAAAACAGTTTCTAAACAGATTAATGGCTTAGAAATGATCAATCCTTATCATTGATTGCCCAAATATCATGAAATATCACAATGTAGTCTTAGAATAGGTTTAATAACCATGTTTAACATACTAATCTGACAGTCATCATAAACATCAGATAATCGTTCCAATGAGTATGTTAATGATTGTGATTAGTTTGAAACACTTAGATTTAACCTTTGCATTTCAAAGATTAACCAAACTAATCACCTACATTGTCATAATTAAATGGATTAAACCATTATAACCGTAGTTGTGATTTCATGCAAATCGGGCATTACAACGGATCAAAACAAGGATTTAACCGTTAGAACATCGTGTTCTTCATTTCTAATCAATCCTAGCCATCATCTAGGCAATAATCAACAATCCTAACTATATCATTACATTCAAAATCAAGATCTAATCAATCAAAATCACACTAGAATGTTAAAAACTAATCATTACCTAATCTGACGGAGTTTTGACTGCAAAACAACAATCAGAACTTGTAGATACGATCCCTGGTATGATCGGTGACTTCTGATGGCTTCGAAATAGTGATTTGATGAGAAAAGTTCGTCTGATGTTCGTCTGGAGCGAATATGTTCGAGATATGAAATAAAATTAAATCTTCTGCGTGAATCTGATGAAAAAGATCAATCCACTGCACCGCCTCACTCGTCGCGTACCGCGACGAGGAGCCAAATACGGCTTCGCGTACCGCGAAGATTTTCGAAGGATTTCAGATATTTTTGGTCCATCGCGTACCGCGAAGGATCCTCAACCACTTCGTCGCGTACCGCGACAAGTCCAAAATTCCAAACTTTGAAATTTTCCTTCGTTTCGCGATTCCGGACAATCCGTAACTCCGTTTCGCGCACGGTTTTCGCCTACGTTCATCATTTCTCGCATACTATCATCCTGTAATAATTTCGATTGTTAATTCAACGTAGATTTTATACACGATCAAATGTGCTAATTATTCGGTTGTTACACTGCGACACATTTGCGACGCAAAATTTATTAATCACTTTTTTTTGTCGGAAATTTCTAGCAAAGAATGACACATTTGCGACGAACTATATAATTAATTAAAATAATTTGCTTGTCTGAAATTTGTAGCAAATTGCGACGCATTTGCGACAAAATAATTTAATACCTTCTTTTTTGTCGGAAATTTGTAGTAAGTTGCGATACATTTGCGACGAAATATTTTTCTAATTAAATTGAGTTTTTTTTGTCGGAAATTCCTCGCAATTTGCGACGAAATAATTTATTTATTTATTTTTGTCATAAATTTGTAGTAATTTACAACACATTTGCGACGGAATATTTTATTAATCTTTTTTGTCAGAAATTTGTTGCTATTTGCAACGCAATTGTGACAATACACAGGTTTTTTTCAGTCTTTTTTTTCGTGGGTATTTTGTCGCAAGTGTATCGTATTTTGAGACAGAAAAATTTGCGTCGCAAATTTTCGTCGGAAAAATGTATATTTTCTAGTAGTGTATATACATATATGTATATACGTATACACATATATACACACACGTAGGGAGAGGATCAAATGTTAACACATGTTTATTGCGTTAACCAAATAACTACATCTTATTACTTTGGGGCTCACATTAAAGTAACTGTACAGATATATGTTGTTTTTTCTTTTTTAATTAATGTAGGACCCACTTATATTAATAAAAAAAAGAACAAACCTATACATTTAGTTTAATGTAACCCCAAATTAATAAGATTTAGTTATTCGGTTAACGCAATAAGAAAGAGTTAACATTCAAACTATCCTCTATATACATACACACACACACACAGATATATATATATATATATATATATATATATATGTATGTACAGGGTATGGTTAAAATTAAAAACACATCTCAATGAGAAAACCGCAAAAACTATGCAAAAATCACGTAAAAAGAACGTATTTTTTTTGAATTTTTTTACATGTTTGTAACAATATTGGACACATTTTTTATTAAAAAAATCAAAAAAAAACGGCGACCAAATATTTTAAAATTTTTTTTTCATAAATCCACGTAAAACCTACGTAACAAAAAAAAATTACGTTTTGCTACGTAGGTTTTACGTGGGTTTATAAAATATTTTTTTTAAATATTTGGTCAGTGTTTTTTTGATTTTTTTTATAAAAATGTGTCAAACAGTGTTACAAATATGTAAAAAAAATTAAAAAAAATACGTTGTTTTTACATGATTTTTGCATGATTTTTGCGGTTTTCTCATTGAGATGTGGTTTCCATTTTATCATTTCCTTATATATACATTAATAATGAAATGGTTAAATACATAAAAAAAAGATTGTATCAAGTGATTGTGTACTCGTAACTTTAACAGTATTACACCATTGTTCATAAATGAAAATTGTATAGATATATAATTCAATTTTGTTTAGATACTACTAGTTGTCCTCTATGCAATATAAACACAAACTATTGGTAATTTAATTTTTAGATAAGTAATAATGAAGATTTTAAAACATTTTAAAAGGCAAAAAAGCAAAAGCCAAAGTTGGTGCTCCATTTCATTATGTTTACACAAGTCGTACTTAATAAACAATATTAATCAAGGGGGAATCAAATAAAGATCGACATGACCCGATCCATCCATGATCTATCTTATAACACGACCCATGATCGAACTATGAGCTAAACAATAACCGACCAATGAATCGATCGATAGTCTGAACCAGGATTCGACCTATGACATACGACTAGATCCACAATTCAAACAATGATTAGAACCACGCCTCGACCCATTGCTGTGAAAACTTTGGGTGGTTTTGCTTGGTCAAGTGGCTGGTTAAATGACTGCAGGTTCTTGGCTATTTTACAAGGGCGCAAGGGCTGGGTCTGGACTAGAAATTCTATGTTCTGTATTTGGGCCAAGGTTTATCATCAGGTGGGGTATGGTTGTGGGAACAGGGCTGAACAATGGCTTTGTAAAAAGTTCAGGCTTCCTGGTTGGGGTACTCCTGTGTGGATTGAATTTGATGAGGACTCGTATAAAAGGTGCAGCAGCTACATTTCTATGTGGCAGGCTATGCTTTCTCTAAATCTCCATAAGAGGTGGTGCAACTGGCTGGTGTTGTAAGAATCTGTATGAATCGTTAACGATGAAATACATATCGATGGTTTGTGATACTTACTTGTTGGGAATTAAATCTTGGATGAAGAAGATGAAGTCATGAAGATATTGATTCCTGTTATGATGTTGAAAAGGGATGGATCCAACACAGTAAGAACTGTCACTCCCCGAGCCGGCGGGGTAGGATCGGGTTTCCCCGTCGGGCGGAAGGTTTCCCCGTCGGGCGGAAGGTTTCCGAAGCGCGATATCGTGAATGATAATCGTGATGATCAGATTGTTTCCATTGCACATGACATAAATGAGAAATGCTAAATATAATAGAATTACAGAGTTATATTACATTAGTATTGTTTATAATTTAACAATGTAAATCTACTATCAACATCATAAATTTCTATCTTGTATTTACACAAGATATACAAAATAATCTGTATAATGATGTCTTCAAAAGTATGCAGGTCCAAAAATGCTAAGTCTTCTAAATGAAGTCCTAGTCCAAAAGTATAAGCTTCTTAGTTAACCTGTTCGTCGCCTGAGAAGTCATGCAAAAATAAAGTCAACACATGGTTGGTGAGTTCATGTAGTTTAGTAATTGAAAATGATTTGTAAACCTTTTTCGGTAAAGACCCTAACCTCATTAACATCACATGTAATATTCACATCGGTATGCTTATATATAGGGCATACCCCTGAGTCGAGACTACGAACCGCCCAGACGTTGTCTCACCACATACTAATACGCTTATGACACTGTTGTTAATGATAGTTAAGCATTTTTACCCATCATACACTTCCATTTCACTATAGTTCTAATGTACCCTCGAAACATTTGTTAAACCCTCGGGTAACAACCTTAATCTCATTAACATCACATGTATCATCCAGATCGGTATGCTTATATATAGGCCATACCCCTGAGTCGAGCCTACGACCCGCCCAGACGTCGTTCCACCACATACTAATCCACATAGGATATTGGTGTTAATGATAATTAAGATTTTTACCCCAACCAATAACCCATTAGTTCTTCAGTTCTTTGTTCCTGTAAATACAATTATTTGAAATCTCTATTGATTCCCACAGTTCATCACACAAATATGATCAACCATAACAATTGTAGAGACAATTATAAATGTTTAATTAAATCAATAAATAAACATTTAATAAAATCTAAGTCCTATTGATTGAGCCTTGGTCAACTCGAGTAGACTAGTATGACAATCAGGTACTTAGTAGTAAAGGAGATCTGTAAACCTCATCAAACATGTGACCTATATTCAATCAGTCTAGCTAGGACATCTTTCGATATATAGGCTTTTATAGTTCTTTAGACCGTCCATAGTTCGTATAGTTCTTTAGTTCTTTGACACATGTTATCTTTGAGCATTTCCCAGATGTTCCTCAAAACCGTTAGGGGATACTGTAAATATCATCAAACATGCGTCTCATATTCGATCAGTCTAGCTAGGACATCTTTCAAACCTAAGATTGGCACATGCTATCTTTGATATTTTCCAGTTAGACCCTTGAAATAGTTCTTTGTAATTAGTTCTTTGAAATTAGTTCGTTAGTTCTTTGACAACACACCCTTGAAATAGTTTTTTGAAAATAAATCGTTAGCTTAGATCTTTATTCTTTGAAAATAGTTCTTTGATTTATATCTTTAGTTCTTCGAAAATAGTTCTTTGATTTGGATCTTTAGTTCTTTGAAAATAGTTCTTTGATTTTAAATAGTTCACCTAGACGGGAGTCTAGAATAACAGTTATACATGTAAAACATATACAAAGTAAAAGCATTTAAGTAAACAATTTAAATAAAACAGTTTACGTATGCTTCTCAGCCTCGCGTTTTAAAACAAAAATGTTAGAAAAGGGGCTATGAACTCACATGTGTTGTTGTGCAATTGAATCACAAAAGAGAATGCGCGCTATTTGACTGTTGCTTATGTATCTTTAGCACCTGAGTTGTTTTAAGAGATTTGAATACAATAAATCGTTATAATTGACGATAAATAGGGTTTCGGTCTTGGTGTGCAACTACGTCTCCTAGATTACTAATATGTTTCTAAGATTTCATCTATCTAAATTATCTTATTACCCATTGATAACCCATACCCCGAGTTTGTTCATCACACTCTTTAATTAAAATGTTATCGATTTATTTCATTTTAGACTACCAGTTTAGAAAACATCATTTATTGCAACTTAATAAGTTTATAAATCATTTCTTTTATTAAAACCTCATTTTGTTAATAAAAGCGTAAAATTTAGCAGTGACGGGACTAGGTTAAGCCCATTGGGCCAACTTTGGCCCAATCTTAGCCTTTGATCTCCCATGACTCTTTGGCCGATTATGTGTATGATACCCCCTTTAAATAGTTCAACTAAACCATCTAGGGTAGATTTACTTTCTTTTAGAAACATTTAGGTATTAGGTGTTAATGGTTAAATCCACACCATAACCTTGGACCTTGATCTTTGGTTCATAATGGATTCCCTTGAGTGTTAGACTATATTGATATCAACATACGTATTTAGATTATGATATGACTTATGAATGCCCTAGTTAGTGAAAACCCTAAAATCTCCCATGCATACACGTATACATGCATGGGTTTTACGTAGCTATTTATGCACCCTATGACATCTAAAGTTTGTTGTTTGTGGTTGTTGGTACTAGTCCACCCTTTGCCAACTTAGTCTTGGCCGAATGAAAATGATGGCCGACTGACCCAGTGTGGCCGAATAAGTCGGGTCGAATGTAGCTGGCCGAATGATGGTTGGCGACAGAAGGGGTTGGTCGAATAAGGACCGATCGAATGGGACTAGTGGCGAATGGGGACCAAGCCGAAAGTGGAGAACCCGATTGAATGATGCTATCCCGAATGAGGGCCGGTTGAGGGTGCATGGCCGAATAGGATAGGGGCGTATGAGCCAACTCGAATGAGGGGTCACCGATCGAATGAAGGCTGCTTCGGCCTTAGCTCATTCGGTGAATGGAGGTAGGTGACCCTTCGGCCGAATGAGGTGGAAGCCTCATTCGTCGAGCTGATAGTGGGCTATTCGACCGAATCGAGCTCCTCAAGTGCAGCCATGGTTTTCAAGCTAGATGGCCGGGGAATGAAGTGAGACTTGTTCCTACACTTTTGTATGGTGATGTGGTGTGAATCCTAAGCATAGAGTTAGTTTGAAACCGGTTTAAAGGATGGGTTCGAGATTAGGGTTTTCAAAACCCTAAATCGTGACAAAATCATGATTTTTACCTCGAATTCGTCGGATAACAGCCCAGATCGATTGTACTTTCGTGTTCTACCAGTTGAGAGGGTTGTTTAGACACCAAAATCACCGCAAATGGTTGAGATTTGAGCAAGAAATCTTAGAGAGAAGATGGTGATTCTAGAGAGAGTGAGATGAATGTAAATGAGGGTGTTGGCTGGCTGGTGGTGGTGGTGGTTGTGGCTGTAAATGCCACAATAAATGGCATGGAAATACATGGGTTCGTTCGGGTTCGTTCGGTTTCACATGATTTCGCGTAAAAACATCAGTTTCTTGCCGTTTTCGAAATGAAACGACTCGGTTTTTAAAATAGGATTTATAAAATTATTCTAGATTGTGATTCCTAATAAATTAACTAAATATCTTTTGTTTATTTTAAATTTACGAGAATAATTAATTTACAGTTTAAAATCGAATCGTACAGTTGTCGCGCGTATTTGTTCGAATCGTCACCCGTACGAACACGGCGATAACTGTACTTTTCGATATTGTTTTCTAATTACTGGATATCATTTAGAACGTTAAACTTCCAGATTTATTCGTACAGATCGTCACCTATACGAATAATCTGTGGTTTTATCATTCACCTAACGACATCCGTGTTGTTTTGTTCTGTAAAGCCTCACATACGTTTATACATAATAAAATCCTAACACATAATCACATGGTTCTGTGATGCCAGATAATTATCTTACTGATGAACCATAGTTCCGAGTTCTGTTTTTCTGAATTGATTCTGAAATTACGTTATGATAACATGTACTGACAATGATTTACAATTGATAACTGAAATGTGTACCTGAATACTGTTCACGTTACTGTTCAGATCACTATTCCGGTGACGTTTCCGGCACTGATGTTACAAGAACCAATTGAATAATGGTGTTTGTTGGTTCTTCTCTCTGTTCACGTAATGAGAAAATGTGTATATGTCAACATCTAAAAGGAAATCCCTCTTATATATTTATATTGTACTTCCATCAAATACAATTAGATAAACTTTAGGGACTAATTATGTCATTATGTGATAGTTTATAAATGGGTAGGCCATATTAATATTAAAGGGTTATAACATTCTCCCACTTGGCCGTAAACCATTTATGATAAGCATTCGTTAAGTTTTGGCCAAATTGAACACTTGCTAAAACTCATATTAAAACTATAAGCAGAAAGTTACAATCATTGAATTAATAATCAATTCAAGACCCCCAACAATCATACTCAAGTCTTAACATAAATTACATAAGCACATATAACAAGATTTGTTAATTATACATGATCTAAGATGTATGCAGATACGTCTATGAATAATAAGTGCATGCAATGTTAATCATAGACAAATAAGTTATTCAGTGAAATTAATAATACACACTATATGCTGTTTTGTACATAACTTCTATACAAAACTCATTCTAGATATAAGATCTTGAAACACTTTGGGTGGTAGACCTTTAGTCAACGGATCCGCATGCATATCCTTCATGTTAATGTATTCGATACAAAGATTACTTTCTTCTACTCGTTCACGAACGAACAAGTACTTTGTATCAAGATATAATCCAGCACCAGTTGAACTGTTACTGTTCGAAGCGCCAGTTGAACTGTTACTGTTCGAAAAACTCACAGCTGCTGAATTATCACAATAAATCTTCAATGGTCGTGAAATGGAGTTTATAACTTTGAGTCCACCAATTAGATTTCTCAACAGCATTTCATGACAAGTTGCATTATAAACAGCAACATATTCTGCCATCATAGCAGATGTTGTTGTTAACTGTTGTTTATGACTTTTCCATGAAATAGGTCCTCCTCCAAACATAAAGATGTATGACTTTTTATCATCTTTGCATTTTGCAAAGTCAGAGTCTGAATAACCTATCACTTCAAGATTGTCACTTCTTCTGTATGTTAATTTATAATCCTTTGTTCCTTGAAGATAGCGTAATACTTTCTTTAATGCTTTCCAATGATCTAGGCCAAGATTAGATTGGTAACGGCCTAGCATTCCAGCAATATACGTTATGTCAGGACGAGTACATACATTAGCATACATTATACTCCCAACAACAGACGCATAAGGAATCAATCTCATCTGTTCCTTTTCTACCTCGGTCTTTGGACACTGAAATGTACCAAAAACATCTCCTTTGACTACTGGAACAACTGATGGTGAGCAATGTTGCATGTTATAGCGAGTTAGAACACGGTTCATATAAGCTTTCTTAGACAGACCTAGTGTTCCACTTGCTCTATCTCGATGTATTTCAATACCTATAACATAAGAAGCTTCACCGAGATCTTTCATATCCAGATTAGACGATAATAATCGTTTTGACTCATGCAACATATATAGACTATTACTTGCTAGTAGAATATCATCTACATATAGGACAAGTATAGCAAAATTGCTCCCACTCATTTTGAGGTAGGTGCATTGATCAACTTGGTTTTTAACAAAACCATGCTTTTTCATAACTTCATCAAATTTTAAGTACCATAGACGAGATGCCTGTTTTAACCCATATATAGACTTCTTTAGTTTGCAAACTAGATGTTCTTTACCTTTTGGCTTAAAGCCTTCAGGTTGAGTCATGTAAACATCTTCATATAGTTCACCATTAAGGAAAGCAGTTTTAACATTCATCTGATGTAGCTATAAATCAAAGTGAGCTATTAAGGCCATTACGATTCTTAAGGAATCTTTTCGGGAAACATGCGAAAATGTTTCCTGATAATCAATCCCTTCCTTTTGAGTATAACCTTTTGCAACCAATCACGCTTTAAAACGCTCAACGTTTCCATTTGGGTCTAATTTGGTTTTATAAACCCATTTGCATCCTACGGGTTTAACCCCGTTTGGTAATTCAACCAATTCCCAAAATGTTGTTCTTATCCATTGATTCAAGTTCATCAATCATAGCATTATGCCATTCAGAAGATTGGTCACTTGTAATGGCTTCATTATAGGAAGTTGGATCATTATGCTTTCCTATGTCTATATCAACTTCACTAAGGTAAAGTTACATAATCATCAAAATTAGTGGGTCGTCTAGACCTTGATGACCTCCTTGGTTGATTATCGGGTTGAGTAGTCGCAGTGGTATGGTGCAGTGTCATGTACAAGAGGTGTTAATGGTGGTAAGGATAAAGAACTCATCCCCCCCCACCTCTTGTATTTCGTGAAGGTTATAATCATGACATGAACTGCTCCCACTAATGTTAGAGTTCTCAAGGAATTCAGCATTATGAGTTTCTACAATACGTGTGGTGTGAGAAGGACAACAAAATCTATATCCTTTTCATCTTTCAGGATAACCAACAAAGAAACAACTGACAGTTTTCATGTCAAGCTTCTTTTTTTGAGGATTATAGAGTTTTGCTTCAGCAGGACAACCCCATACTTTCATATAACGTAAACTAGGTTTCCTTCCTGTCCAAATCTCAAGGAGTTTTAGGAACAGATTTAGAAGGAACTCTATTTACAATATGAACAGTTGTCTTTAAGGCCTTAGTCCAAAGAAATTTAGGCAATCCTGAATTCGCTAACATACTTCGTACCATGTCCATAAGTGTCATGTTCCTTCTCTCAGCTACCCCATTTTGCTAAGGGGTACTAGGCATGGTATATTGGTTTATGATCCCGTGTTCTCCACAAAAATTAGAAAATGGAACGGAAACTTGACCAATATCAGTATGTCGATCATAATATTCACCGCCTATATCTGAACGCACTACTTTGATTTTACAATTCAACTGATTTTCAACTTCAGCTTTGAAAACTTTATTCATATCAAGTGCTTCAGATTTTTCTTTAATCAAGTATAAGTACATATAACGTGAATGATCATCAATAAAAGTAATAAATGATTTGTGTTCAGTTATTCCTTCAGGAAATGGTCCACAAATATCAGTATGTATAAGTTCTAGAAGACTAGAACTTCTTGTGGCACCTCGTTTATTTCCTTTTGTCATTTTACCCTTAATATACTTAACATAAGTTTCAAAATCACTGAAATCAAGACTTGGTAATACTTCATCCTTCACTAGTCTTTGCAATCTATCTTGCGAAATATGGCCTAAACGTTGATGCAATAACATGGATGAAGTTTCCAAATCTCTCTTTCTTTTCTTAGTAACGTCATTAACATTATATGACATTAAGGATTTTGAAATTTGGTTAGCTAGTTCTAGTTTGTACAAATCTCCATCCAGATGACCACGACAAATAAGTTGGGAATTTTTAGTGATTGTGACTGTTGAACATTCATGATGAATTACATAACCATCAAGGTCTAATTTACGTACAGATACTAAATTCCGAGTAATTCTTGGTACATACAGAGTATCATATAAGTACAAATAATGACCAATTTTAGTTACAAGTTTCATAGTTCCAAGAGCTTCTACTACATGTTCAACACCATCACCAACTTTAACTGTCCTTTGGCCCTTTCTTAGGTTCTGGATTGTATGGAATTCCTGCATAGTATTAGAAATATGCACCATAGAACCAGAATCAATCCACCAAGTGTTAGAAGGAACATTAATATTAACAGAATCAAAAATCATAAACAGATGATCACCTTTCTTAGCTAGACAGTCCTTGAATTTCGGCCAGTCTCGTTGCCATTGCCCTTTCTTACGGCAGAATTTGCAATGAGGCTTCTCCATGGACATGCTTGAATTATGATTAGTACTTAATTTTGACTTTTGGACTTTAGAACTTTCTCCTTTCATGAAATTACCCTTTCTTTTATGTGGTGTGGATGTGGTTAGATGAACAGATTCTGGTTTCTCCAATTTCAGACGTTCTTCTTCCTGTACACACATAGCTATCAACTCACTCATAGACCATTTGTCTTTCTGAGTGTTATAGTTGATTTTAAAAGCATCAAATCGTGTAGGAAGTGAAGTCATAATGAAATGGACTAAGAAACCATCAGATATTTCCATGTTCATGCCCTTCAGCTTATGGGCCATGTCGCTCATCATCATAATGTGCTCACGCACACCACTTTCTCCAACGTATTTCGTCGTAAGCATCTTAAGAATTAGTATGCTTGCATGTGCTTTTGAAGATCCTTTGAATTGTTCTTCAACTGAATCCAGGTAAGTCTTTGCATTGTCAGAATCAGGAATAGCTCCTCTGATTGCAACTGAGATGGAGTTCTTGATTATCATTAATGACATTCTATTCGACCTCTCCCACTTATCATACTCTAACTTCTGCTCAGCAGTACTTGAAGAAGTTAGAGCAGCAGGAGCTTCATGTCGAAGAGCATAATCAAGATCCATCATGCCAAGAGTTAACTTAATGGAATCTTTCCATGAAGCAAAGTTTGCTCCAGTTAGTAGATCAATGCCATAATTAGAACTTATGGGAGATGCTAAACAATCATAAGTAAAGAAAAGAAATGAATTAGATTTCTGGATAATCGAACAAGATAAGAAGAATAAAAACATTGAAGATTGAATCTATTATAACACCCATATAATAGACTAATGTTTATGATTCTACTTTGAACATTAGCTTCACTTTGGTTACAACCAACATTCAAGTATTAGGAATCCTAATTAGAACATACGACACGCATAATTGTAACATATCACCTTTGAGTAGAAATGAAAAAAACTATGCATTCTAAGCCAATAAAATTAATCATAATGTATCATTAAATAATTAGCCTTTGGGTTCATTATCTAATAAATACATATGATTAATTAAGTGGGTCTAATCATTGGTTTCAATGAGTAAATGAAATATTAAACCGTTGGGTCTAATAAAACATAAACTAGGGAAATGAATCCAATAATTTTAGTATGTGAATAAATCACATGTAACTTAAAATTT
The DNA here is from genome assembly GCA_009363875.1 of Mikania micrantha. NCBI lineage: Eukaryota > Viridiplantae > Streptophyta > Magnoliopsida > Asterales > Asteraceae > Mikania > Mikania micrantha. Next base: position 55,041,031 of record CM018689.1, read on the forward strand.
TATCACTTTTATGCAGTTCAAAATTAAAACCCATATTATTATAAAAATTAGGATCTATTTATATATAGGATTTGATTTAAAGGAATTTTAAAGGTTAATAAATCCCATATTATTAGAACAATAATCTTTTTAAATTATTATTATTATTAACAAATAATATTAGACGTCATTGTAACATCAGTGCCGGAATCGTCACCGGAACAGTGATCTCTACAGTACATGAACAGTAAAACATGTACGAATCATATACATTTCAGTACGTTTCAGATTCATATCATTTATTATTGTCATTTTGTGTTATCATAGAACAAATTCAGAAACATTTAACAGAAACAAGTTCAGAAACAATGGTTCTTGAGTCAGATAATTATCTGACAATACAGAGCCATTATGTGATTTATTTTTAGGATTTATTATGTATAAACGTATGTGAGGCTTTAAAGAACAAAACACGCGAATATTGTTACGTGAATGCTAAATTGACAGTTTATTCGTATAGGTGACGATCTGTACGGATACATATGAAAGTTTAACGTTCTGAATGATATTCTATAATTAGAAAACAAGATTGAAAGGTATAGTTATCGCCGTGTTTGTACGAGTGACGATTCGAACAAATACGCGCGATAACCGTACATTTCGATTTAAACAGTAAAGTAATATTTTAAATTTAATAAATAAGAAGATATTAGTTAATTTATTAGGAATCATAACCTAAAATAATTAAATTAATTATAACTTATGAATCGTGTCGTTTCGTCTCGAAAACTACGTGAACCGGCACTTTACGCGAAACCGAACGAGACCAAACGACCGGGTATTTTTCCCACATTTAATGTGGCATTAAATTGCCATAACCAACCCCACCAACCCTTCTCTCTCTTCATCCCGTCTCTCTTCCCTCTCTCTAAAAATCCTCTCAAGAACGAAACTTCTCTCTACGATTGGGAGCTCGATTCAAGTCGGATTCAAACAATCTAGGTGTCAAGACGTTTATCTCAGCACGTAGATCACGAAAGTACAAGGAGTTTAGGCATTCATCCACTGAAATTGAGGTAATGTTTGTGTAAATTCGGTTAGGATGTGTGTGTCACGATTCCAATGGGTTTTGTAGTATTAAATCGATTTTAGACACTTAAATCACTTAGGTTAAGGTGTTATAAGCAGTTGGTTGTTATTAGAAGTGGATCTATAACAGGTTTAGCTCGTTAAGACGAGGATGGGAACGCCAAAACCTTTACAGGTTCGTGGGATCTATTGGCCGAACCAAGCAGCAGTCGGCTGAACCCAAGGGTTTGTTAAGCGAACCCTGTGCCGAACCCTCCTTTTCTCGAACAAACCCTGCTGGTCACATGCACCGAACCTGTTATCTCTGACCACCAACTGCAACGAACCTTGTGACCACATGCAACGAACCTGTCATTGTTCTGAGTCACGAACCCTTTAAAGTCATCGAACCATAGTGCAGACGAACCCTAACGGTTCGTTGATAAGGAGATGCAAGTCGAACCTTAAGCCACTACGACGAACCCTCATGACAGCCAAACCTTTGGTGGCTGGCGAACCTGAGAGACCCTTGGACCGAACTTTTGCACTAGGTGACCACGAACCAGAGGGTTTACTAGCCGAACCTTAATCAGGAAGTCACGAACTCAGGTGCACCACCCTAGTTACCTTACTGCCGAACCCTTTCATGTATGCATGTGGCGAACCTCTCTATTTACATGGCCGAACCTTATCCTATTTGGCTAAAGGTTCGCTGGATAGGATGTAGGAAATGTAACATCTTACAAATATGGTGGTGTTTAGGGTTGTAAGTTTATGAAAACCAACTAAGGGATGCGGGGGTATGCATGCATGGGATCTATTACGTGAGGGTGTGCATGGACTATTAAGTGGGGTTACTAAGATGTGTGAATCTTCATGAAACATAATAACACATCAATATAAATATTACCGCCCTTTTTAAATTAATCTAACACATGTGAAGGAAATTTCCAAGGATTCATATGGATTACAATCAAAGTTGGATAACCAATTGAGAATCAAAGATCTTCATTTGGGCTTGAATAGGCCCAACCGGACTTGATTAAGTCCATCAAATGTTAAGCGTTTAATTAAAAATTAAATAGTGATGCTACATAAAATAAAGGTGTTATAGATTGTAAAAGTTGATTTAATAATTTATAAAGTTTTGTTTAACTTGAAATGGGAATTATAAATGACATTGTTTTCTTTTTAGTTTAATTTTGTTATAAAAGATTAGTTGTTTTAGCAATGATTGGGATTTGTTATTAAATAGGCAATGTATTTGTCTGGAATTGTTCTAAAAACAAAGGAAACCCTGTCAAAATTTCTTAAAAATTTAAAAGTAAGTTATTACAATAAACCTAGGATTTGGGGGACATAAAAGGGTAACTAAGTTAGAATAGATCCTAGGTACACTAGGTACTAAGACACTTAGTTGCACACACAACAAGACTCAAACCTTAGGCACAACGACTAATACGTGTACTTATTATATTTGAATTCTTATAAAATAACTCAGAAACTGAAGATACTTAGCTTCCAAACAAGAGCGTGTATTCAGTGATAGTACATTAGACAGCAACACAAGTGAGTTCATTACCCCTTTTTCTAACCATGCTTTTAAATTTATATGTTTTACATATATATAAATGTTATCCTAGACCATGTTTAGGAAGATTTTATGCAGGTTTACTAACTGATTTACTTATAAATTAAGTGAATAATCAAGTTAAACTAAACATTTCAACAAATCAAAACACTTCAAACGAAACAAACTAGACATTTTGATAAAACAAGTGTGTGAGTTCAAGGGATCAAACGAAACATTTGGACGGATCAAATGGGTGGTTTCAATGAATCAAATGGAACATTTTTGACAAATCAAGTGGGTGAGTTTAACGAATCATACGAAACATTTTGACGAAACAAGTGTGGGATTTCAAACGAATCAAACGAAACAATCTTTGCAAAGATAAAATTCAATGTTCTACAAATCAAGTGTTTGTTGAACAATGAATCAAGTGTACAATTGATCAATGAATCTAGTATTCTATGATCAACGAATCAAGTACATCTTGTAACAGAATCAGACGAATCAATAAATCATTTTCAAGGGAAAGCCTGGGAAATATCAGAGATAACATATGTCAAAACAGACGAAACAAAAACCCTACATTTCAAGAAGTCCTAACTAGACCGTTTGATTTGTAGGTCATATGTTTGAGGATATTTACAGATTCCCTAACTACTAAGTACCTAGATTGACAGACTAGTCTACTCGAGTATGACCAAAGGCCCCAATCATAAGGACTTAGATTTTATTAAATGTTTACTTATTTATTTAATTAAGCATTTATAACTGTTTATACAATTGCGTGGTTGATCATATTGTGTGATGAACTTATGAAATCAACAGGGGTTTCAAATGATTGTAAAGACAGGGACAATAAACAGAAGAACTTATGGGATTGTGTTAAGGGTAAAAATGCTTAACTATCATTAACAGCAGTGTCATATGCATATTAGTATGTGGTGGGATGTTGGCTAGGGCTTGTCCCTTACATATGCCCTATATATAAGCATACCGATGTGGATATTACATGTGGTGTTGATGAGGTTAGGGTCTTTACCAAAGGAGGTTTTCAAATCATTTTCAATTACTAAAACTATATGAACTCACCAATCATGTGTTGACTTTTATTTTTGCATGACTTCTCAGGTGACGAACAGGTTAAGTAAGAAGTCATTTCCTTTGGACTAGGACTTTATATAGAAGACTAGTATTTTGGACCTGCATACTTTTGAAGACATCATTATACAAATTATTTTGTATATCTTGTGTAAATACAAGATAGTCATTTATTGATGTTTACAATAGATTTACATTGTTAAATTATAAATGATACAGCTGTAATTTAACTTTGTAATTCTATTATATTTAGAATTTCTTATTTATATCATGTGTCATGTAAACAATCTGATCACTTTGATTATCACTCACGATATCGCGCCCCGGAAATATTCTGTCCGTCGGGGAAACCCGATCCTACCCCGCCGGCTCGGGGTGTGACAGTCATGAACATAATAAATAATAAATCAAATGACTTTTATTATTATTATTATTATTATTATTATTATTATAAGGAATCAATTTCCCATATTGAAGAAAACCCTACAGCCCCCTGTCCCTTTTTTGAATCCCAACTTTCAGGCGTGAATCCCATCTTCCAGCCGCATGGGTTTAGTATTGGCGGAGAAGCAGTGAACAGTGGTGGTCCACGGTGGTGCATGATAGGAAGATGGGTTAGGATTAGCCACAAGGGAGGCACACGGCGGTTAAGGATTTCTTAGTCGCACTCAAAACCGATGAGCCCCAACAATCTTTGAATCGCAAAGATCTCATTCTTAAAGGATTCGGTTAAAGAGGCTCTTTAGTTTAATCATGAATTTTGAGTTTCATACGATGGAGGTCAGCCGGTAAGCATAGGAATGATGAAGAACACAAAATTGTGTGTTTCACAGTCAAGAGGCGGTTAAGAAACCATGGAGAATTAATCAAAATTGGATATTCCAAACTTCAAAATTTGTAATCAGGTTTGTATGTTATCATTATAACAAATTTTGAAATCCCCAAAGAAAAAACGTGATTGAGAAACAATCGATCATTTTATCAAAATTAGATTTCAAAGATTTTGATTGAAATACAATCAATCAGTTATCAAAATTAGATTTCAAAATCAGGGCATATCGAAAACATCCTATTAAAAAAATCTATCAGTTATTATATTTCAAATCATCCGATTCAATTAAACAACATCACGCTCTGATGCCACATGTTGTAAGAATCTGTATGAATCGTTAACGATGAAATACATATCGATGGTTTGTGATACTTACTTGTTGGGAATGAATTCTTGGATGAAGAAGATGAAGTCATGAAGATATTGATTCCCGTTATGATGTTGAAAAGGGATGGATCCAACAAAGTAAGAACTAGGGGTGTTCAAAAAAACCGTAAACCGTTTAAAACCGTAACCCGAACCGAATCCGTAACTGAAAAAAACCGAATCGAATTGTGAATTCGGTTTACGGTTCGGTTTTAAACCGTAACCGTTTTACCAATTCGGGTTTCGGTTCAGTTGGCGGTTTAGGTTTTTTTTAGAATTCGGGTTAATCGGTTTATTCGGGTTAAACCGTTTAAACCGTTTAATATTTAAAAATACATTTTTTATTTTATATATTGTGTGTTATAGGCTTGTCACTTATTATGCCCTAATTCTGTCGACCTCATCAGTCATCCCCTCAAAAATATTGTGTGTTCTACCAGCCGCTCTCCAATCTCCATTCTCCACCTTCAAGGCTTCCAGTTCCAGCCAAAGACAAAGAGGACGCCGATCTGCACAGATCCCGCTCTCCTGCAACCGATCGATCTCCACCTTCCGCAGTCCGCGCATCCCGTCGATCTGCACAGATCCCGTCGATCTGCACGACTCCACACAGGTACGATTAAGTTTGATAATCATCAGATGTTATTCGATGGAGTTGGTTATCTTGGTCTTCGAATGCTTCTTCCCAAGCAATATCTTGTTAACTGCTTTAGATGTTAACATCTTTATCTCTGATATAAGATGGTGATGTTGGAAAAAGGGTTTTCGACTGGAATGTAACGACACGAGTACTGGAAAGCGTTTTGGCATTTGATCTTAAAAGATAAATGGCATGTCACTTTTACATTTTTTTTTTCACAGTTATAAACTGATGTTGGGTTTCAGACTTTCAGTGGTTGCTTTATCACTTAATAAAAGTATTAATCTTTTCTGTATATAAATTTGGTATTTGTGTTGAAAAGATAACAGCTCAAGATGAGCAATATGAGGTGCCTTCTTGTATGGTATATATCTCTTGATAAGCTTGATAATTCCTTACAAAGAGATTGAGAAATCCATCACAAGGGACTTCATTTGCACAGACAAAAAGGCTTTAACTTCCAAAATGTTTTCACTCCTAAGCTTTTTAACATATTGCCCTACTGCTTTTCTTATTGCGTTTATTACTTTTAGGTCATAAAAATCAGTTAATGTAAACCGGGATTATGTCTTATCTAGTATGTGCTTTTGTGTTCATCACACATTTAATCTTCTCTTTTGTTTCAACCGGTTCCACATTCGAACTCCTTTTTTTCTTAAATTAAGTCATACATGATGATGGACATGTTTTTTTGTTAAATAACTTCTACTTTGATTTTAAATAAATCATGTTTTCTTTTAATCATCTGATTCAAGTGAGTGAACAATATATGTTGATACAATTTTTTATTTGTGTGTTATGCAGATTGTTCAATATTTGATTATGTCAATGGAAGATGTTTGTTGACTTTTGTTTGAACTTTGAACTTTTTTTGTATGTTGGTTTATGTTTGAACTTTGAACCTATTGTGTATGTTAGGATATGTTTAATTTTGTGTTTTTTGAAGTGTTTTGGAACATAGACAATTCTCGTAAAGGAAACACGGATCAAAAATATAGAAAAAGGTATTTTGACTGAATACGGTTTAATACGGTTTGTTTGGTTCTAAACCGAATCCGAACCGAATTGAAAACGGTTGAATTCGGTTCGGTTTGGCTTATTTCTAATACGGTTCGGTTCGGTTTACGGTTGGTCTAAAAAAAATTTCAAAACCGTTTAAACCGAACCGAATAAACCGTTTAACCCGAAACCCGAACCGTTGAACACCCCTAGTAAGAACCAATTGAGAAAATGAAGATAATTGTGTTTGTTGGTTCTTCTCTCTATTCACGTAATGAGAAAATGTGTATATGTCAAATTCTAAAAGGAAATCCCTCTTATATATTCATATTGTACTTCCATCAAATAGAATTAGATAAACTTTAGGGACTAATTATGTCATTATGTGATAGTTAATAAATGGGTAGGCCATATTAATATTAAAGGGTTCTAACACCTGGTCTATAGAAACTATACATGGGTTTCCCTGGTTTTGTTGATTATGTGGATTAGGGAGTGTAAGGTTCGTGGTTTTTGTACACATTCAGATTGCTAGAAGGGCTACTTTCTGCTCAATCTTTTGGGGATAATGTGTTGGGTTCCTCTTCATCAAGCAGTGGCACAGACCACTGTACACAATGATCGCATTTCCTGTTACACCTGCGGGGAACCAGGACATTATGCGAAAGACTGTCCAAAGAGGGTGCTACCAAGAGGGCAAGCACCGAGGGGACGTGCATTTCAAATTGGAGCTGCTGCAGCACGCCAAGACACTGACACCAACACTAACAATGGTACAATTCTCATTTAAAAATCTTTGCAGTTGTATATTTTATACTAGCAGGGATTATCATTGACCTCATTAGAGTTAGTTCATAACTTACTCGCAATTGGGGCAACACTTGGATATCTCTTACACTGAATGACATGAATTTAGTGTTCACTTACCTTAGTGAACAAACACATGCCATAAAATTCAAAATGACGGACACGAGCGGTGTCAATACCATCATTGGAATTGATGCTTTGTCCTTGATAGTGACGGAGTTATCTAATTCCATAAAACATTTTCATGTCATTACAATGAACGACAGTGATGCATTCATAAGACTCAGTATTGGGTTCGTCAGTGTTGTCTTATCTGGCAATATACGAATCCATCTTAACAAGGGAAGAAACGAAAGGCTTCTCTTGACATGAATAACACACGAGCATGAGAGTCATAGTGATCATTATAGGTCATAAAACTATGTAACACCAGGAGATACCGTTATGGGAGTGTATACGAACAGCTAGGGAACATGATGCCAAGCTACCTTACACTTCCAATAGACTTGATGTTCTTGGATTGATAAGGACAATGAAATCAAGTCTGCTCATGTTATGACCACACACAAAATCCTAGGCTCCTAAAGAGGACTAGGTCACATACGAACAATATTTTACAAAGAACATAAACATTTCGGATCGTACGGTCGAGAGACTGAAAACGAATCCGTAGCACATGGAACAGACTCGGGAAACTCTAAATGCAACTTCGCATAAACATGAGGACATGAGAAACACGTGATATCAAAACATCTCCATCTATGCAAAGAAAAAGTAGTACCCGATAACTACGCTTAAATTTCGGGACGAAATTTCTTTAACAAGGGGAGACTGTGACAACTAGTACCAAACCGTTCGGCAAGTCCGTACGGTGTGTGTACTTTCACCATGTACTGTGTGTAAATACAGTGCGTAAACAGTCGTGTGATAACAGAACTCAGAAAACAAACCACAGTTGTATGTGTTTAAGTGAAAACTTAAATACAGTAGATACAACAACACAAGAGAAACAACAGTATTCAAACGAATAACAATAACAAATCGGTTGCGATCTGATATCCATAGATGACAGGAATCAGATGACCGACAATCCAATACGAAAACCAAGTGATAACAGGATGTCCATTTGAGTCCGACAGTGAGGAAACACAATTCAAATCAAATCTGTAGTGTCGTTTCAGAATAATAAACTAACAGCGTGTTTGCGTGGGTGACGATTCACACAAACATATCTGTGAGTTTAACATTCTGAACGATAACTGATAATTAGAAAACCAAATCAGAAAGTGAAACGTACGATCGTGTTCGTACAGTTAGCGCTCTGTACGAAGACGCGCGTAAGTGACGCGATCTGACGAAACGAAAACGAAACCCGACACGAACGATAATAAATTTAATAAAATAAAATAATAAACATCTTTACAATTTTGAAACTCATCAAATTAATTAAAATAGCATTTTTATTTATTTAATTTAAAATACGCGTGATTTCCGGATACGCGACCGAATTACGAACCGAGCAACCAAAATGAACCCGAACACCCCGTGGAGTATAAAAACTTTAAAATGAAAGTTTTCTTTCATTTTTTAATCTTTCTCACCTCTCTCCTACACCCATTTCCGGCTACCCCCATTTTTAGGGTTTCTCATCTTTAATCCCTCATAACTCCCTCATTTCTTGGCCAAATGTGACACCTCGTAATTTCCAGGTCAACAACTCTATTATTTCATTAATAATGTGTATTATTATTTCATACGTGGCACTAGAATAATTGTATTTAAGGTGACACGTGGCACAACAGTTCGAACACACCGATAATTGGAGGAATTATCGCACAATACTCGCACGTGTCTTGAATGACGGACGTTGGTGAACTGATCAAACCACAGAACACTTTCACTACACATTAGGTTCCGGGGACACCTAAGTTAGTAGAACGATGGCCATATGTCGAGAAACGATGCTCGTAATCGAAAAATACGCGAAGAATGGGTCAAAACATGAAAATGGGCCAAATTGGGCCGGATCTAGGGTCCAGGCGGTACGCCTGACCCGAAGATCCCCACTCAGGCGGTACGCGCGGATGAGGAAGGAGCGCCTCTCATCCGGCTGCCTCGCGCGTAACGCCTGACCTCGATGACACTCGTCAGGAAATACGCCTGGGGTGTCTGACAACTAAAAATCTTGTAAATCTCATGATTACTTTACTATACTCATTTTATACAAACCAATACGTAAACTCTCCTATTTATACCCCCATAACGTCTGATTCTAGTCCCACAACACCATAATTACCTTCAAAAAACCCTTGGAAGCCATGGTTGCATCTTGGGAAGCTTGCTCTTGAAGATCTTGAAGGTTTGAGGCACAAAGGAGCTCCAAGAACACCATACTCCATTCTTTCTCATGATCAAAGCTAGCTTAGCCACATTTTGAAGCATTATAAGGTAGTTCTAGCACCCTTGTATAGTGGTGCACAAAAAAACCGGTTTTTGTAACCGAACCGGTTTGGGAACCGGTTTTTGGTACCGGTTTGGTCGAGATCGAAAAACCGGCGGTTCGAGACCGGTTAGTAGTTTTTTGGGGTAAACCGGGTAGGAACCGGTTAAAGTAAAACCGGTTTTTGTGACCGGTTATAAACCGGTTAACCGGTTTGTAGTTTAAAAAAATAGCCGTTGGTGCACAAAATATAGCCGTTAAGACCGGTTAACCGGGTATTAACCGGTTAACCGGTTAACCGATCGAGTGAAAAAAAAAAGAGCCGTTATATAGCCATTTCTAGCCGTTTTAAACATTTTTTTGGACTTTTTTGCCCCTAAACGTTAGTATAAATAGATGAGGATTGTTTTGGTTTGATCACACAACATCTCTTCTTCTTAAACGCTCAAAAACGATCAAAAACGCTCAAAAAACGATCACCTACTTCTTCTCGATTCAATCTCTTATTCTTTTACGTTCGTAATTCATAATTCAATCTTTATTTCATATATGGCAAGCTCACGAAGTGCTCATAGTTCCGTTGGTGTTGGTGCATCCACTTCAACCGAACCAACCGTTGTTAGAATAAAAACTACAACGAGGAACAAAGAGATATTTCAACATTTCGACTTATGCGAAATGTCGAACGGTGTCGATAAGGCACGGCGCAAAGGTTGCGGTACTTTTCTTAAACCGGAATCTAATTCCACTTTAAGAAGCCATTTGACGAAGCATTGTGTTGCCGTCAAAAATAATCCCGCAAGCGATCAAGCACAAATGTCTCAAGAGTGCGGGGTTTGGAATTTCGATCCCGACATGGTTCGTGAAATGATGGGGAACTTGGTAATTCAAGAAAGTTTGCCATTCAATCATTTTGACAACCCACGCTTGACGAAGATGATTCAAAAGGCGCTACAACCACGTTATCATCAAGTAAGTCGAACTACTATTAGACGTGATTGTTTGAAACGTTGGCGTCAAGCCAAACAAGAATTAATTTTAGGTTTTCAAAACTTAAATACCGGTGTTAACCTAACAACGGACGTTTGGTCGGCGCCTCACGGTTTGCTCGAATCGTACCTTTGCGTTACCGCGCATTGGATTGATCCCGATTCATGGCAAATGATGAAACGTACGATTGCGTTCGAAATGTTTCCGTATCCTCACACGAGGGATAATTTGTTTTACATGTTAGATGGAATAATACAAACATTCCATCTACAAAATAAAATACTTTCTATAAGTTTTGATAACGCTTCAAATAATACGAATGCGGTTCAAAAATTAAAACTTAAATATAAACCGATATGTAACGGTGCATTTTTTCATACAAGATGCGTTGCTCACATTATTAACTTGGTTGTGAGTGATGCTCTTGCGTTTGACGGAATGAATAAGTTAAAAGAAAAATTTAAACAAATGTTAAAGGATGTTTTTATGAAAAGCCGTAGAAGATATTTGGAATATCAAAAATTATGTGAGGATACGGACTCCCTCTTTTTAGGTCCGTCTTGGGACGTACCAACAAGATGGAATTCGACTTGGCGTATGTTTAACAGCGCCTTACGCCAAAGGGAAACCTTGGAAGTATTTCATAACAATTTAGTGGAAGAACGTAAGGCTAAAAGATTTAATCGCCTATGTTGGGACGCCATAGGAGAATTTACTAGTTTATTTGGAGTTTTTAAAAATGCAACAACAATTTTATCGGGAGTTTATTATCTCACTTCTTGTTTGGTTCTTCAACAATTATTTATAATGACAAGAAAAATTAACGATTTTCCATCGACAGGTGAAGATAATGAGATACGGTCGGGAATGTTAATTCCAATGAAATTAAAATTATTGAAATACTTTCAAGAATTGCCGCCCGTATTTACTTGTGCGACGGCATTAAACCCATGTTTCAATGGTGCGGGCGTTGAAACATTAATTGATGAAATAGTTGGTGCTTTGGGTTTGGATTTGGAAGACCCAAACTTTGCAACAAACGCTAAAAATAACTTTAACATATATTTTCAAAATATGTTTGATCATTATTTACAAAAATATGGTGAAACATCTAACATACAACAAACAATGTATGCGGCTTCTAGTTCGAGTAGAAGCCAAGATGTTAACTTTGATTTATTTAACACATTAAGACAAAATGTAACTAAACGAGCCCGAGGTACTAGCGCAAGTAGCGAACTTGGAAGGTACCTAGGGACAGATTGGATTTCCGGTCTTACGCCGGAAGAATTTGAAAACTTTGATATTTTGGCCTGGTGGAAACAAAAGGAAACCTACTTTCCGATTCTATCTGCCATGGCTCGTGATTTACTAAGCGTCCAAGCTTCTACGGTAGCTTCGGAGTCTGCTTTTTCTCTTAGTGGCAGGATTTTATCAATACGAAGGACGAGGCTTACTCCTGCATCATTGGAGATGTGCATTTGCTTGAAAGACCATTTGGACGCAATGGAACGTGTACAAGACCACGCATTACTTGAAGGCGAGCTTGAGGTAGAAGTGGCAATACACGATGTTGAAGTTGAGGAAGGAATGACGTTCCCACTTTCCGACGAAGAACAGGCAATGGATGAATGGATGCGGAACAATAGTCCGGAACTACAATCCGAAGCACCAAGCGAAGACTAATTTGTATTTTCAATTTTGTATTTAATTTTGTAACTTTAAATCTTGTGTAATTAATTTATTTTAATGAAATATGATATTTGAAATTCTTACTAAGTTACTAATAAAGTTCATTTAATATTATTTACTAAACCCTAATAAAACCTTAAACTAATCAAACTAATATTAATCTAATAACTAATAAACCTTAAAATAATCAACTAATAATTACTAAACCCTAATAAAACCTTAAACTAATCAAACTAATATTAATCTAATAACTAATAAACCTTAAAATAATCAACTAATAATTACTAAACCCTAATAAAACCTTAAACCAATCAAACTAATATTAATCTAATAACTAATAAACCTTAAAATAATCAACTAATAATTACTAAACCCTAATAAAACCTTAAACCAATCAAACTAATATTAATCTAATAACTAATAAACCTTAAAATAATCAACTAATAATTACTAAACCCTAATAAAACCTTAAACCAATCAAACTAATATTAATCTAATAACTAATAAACCTTAAAATAATCAACTAATAATTACTAAACCCTAATAAAACCTTAAACTAATATTAGTTATTAGTTTAATATTAGTTTGATTAGTTTAAGGTTTTATTAGGGTTTAGTAATTATTAGTTTAAGATTTTAAGGTTTATTATTTATTAGTTTAATATTAGTTTGATAGTTTAAGGTTTTATTAGGGTTTAGTAATTATAAGTTTAAGGTTTAAGGTTTATTAGTTATTAGTTTAATATTAGTTTGATTAGTTTAAGGTTTTATTAGGGTTTAGTAATTATTAGTTTAAGGTTTTAAGGTTTATTAGTTATTAGTTTAATATTAGTTTGATTAGTTTAAGGTTTTATTAGGGTTTAGTAATTATTAGTTTAAGGTTTTAAGGTTTATTATTTATTAGTTTAATATTAGTTTGATTTTGTTAAGTTTTTTATTATGATTTTTTTTTATTATGATTTTATTAATTTAATTTTAAGGTTGAAAACGTTTACAAAAAGAAAACGGTTCAATACGGTTACGGACCTACGGATTAACGAAACGAAAAAAAAAAGGTTAAAAACCGGTTTTTGAACCGGTTTGGCCGGTTAACCGGTCCGGTTATAAACCGGTTCGGTTTCATAGGTTAGGGATTTTGTGTAAAATTAACCGGTTATTAACCGAACCGGTTTTTTTGGAAAACCGGTAAACCCTAAATACCGGTTAACCGGTTCGGGTATTTCAGGAACCGGTTTCCACCGGTTAACCGATTTGTGCACCCCTACCCTTGTAGCATAAAAACACCATTACACACACCTACAAGCTCACACACACACATACAAGTGCATGAGCTTCACATACACGAATTTCTATCACTTTGAATCTGGGTTTGTTGATTTGAGTATGAATATTGATGATCTATGATGTTAGTATGATGCATTTTTACATTTCATAAGGATGTTGTTATGATAGAATGGTCATAGTAGACCAAATGATGGTGCTAGCAACATGTATGTATGATCTAGGTGGAGATTCATGAAGTTTGATATTGAAATGTTATTGGATATGATTTATGAGATTTAGAAGTGTTATGAATAGCAATATATGTCAAAATGTGATTTTTACAAATTGTGGTAACTTTAATATCATGAAATGTTGATTTATGATGAAATGACTTAACGCATGTGGTTAGATCTATAAGTTATGTTCAAAATGATGTTTAGAAACTAAACGGATGATTATTGATGTGTTAAAATTGTTAAAATCATCAAATATATGATTTTTATGAATAGTACTATAAATAGTAACTTTATTTCACAAAATCTATAAATGATGACATATTTGTTGTAATAAATACGAGAACTAGGATGACGATATTAAGATGAGATGGTTAGTTAGACTTGGTGACACATACTTATTTTGTAACTTTCTAATTATAGAAACTTTTACGCGCAAACTATGCTAAAACAGTTATGTGTAACTATGTGCTATGTGATAACATGCTCATTTAGGATAAATATGCATGTTAGAATAATCGGAATATGAATTCTTGCATGACTTGCCTAATGTGAAAACTATTCTGAAATAGAAACTTACTATAAAGTAAGTTTCCTCACAAAAATGACTACCGGTATCCGTACACTACACACGACACAAAATCGCACATTACACGAACACTTGATCCAAAACCGTCACCAACGGGTCGTTAGGTCAAACACGGTCAACGCGACCCACAAAACAACTCGGAGTTGTTGAACTCGAACACGGTCCTGTGAGACCCACATATATGAACACAAACTTATAACACCTATATGATATAGGTAACTACTAGCCGGCGAGCTACACGGTTCTTAGTACAAACACTCTGCTAAACTCAGGTGAGTTTACGGCCCCACTTTTACTCTTTAACTGATTTGCTAAACTATTGGGGTGAGAATAATATGCAACTGTTTAGATGTATGACTGGTATGTTGTAAAACTATTTTCGAGTGTAACTTTTATCGCATAAAGTCCTCACTTATCATTACCGTCAATTGTATGACAAACGAGTCGTTATTACGTAGTACTACTGGGTTTGACTAGCCCCACTCGGCAACAACGTTGACTGGAGGTCATAACGAGTGTAATATCGATGTGAATTGCGAGTTCAGCGATGACTCGCGGAGGCAAACGGGAACAGTCTAGTTTCGGTAAGATGACATGACACACTCCACGGATCGTAGTATCCAACAAACAACTTAACATACCCAGTATATATCTGTTTACTATTTTGTGTCTGTCTAAACCTGTGAACTCACCAACTTTATAGTTGACGCTTTTTCGCATGTATTCTCAGGTAACTAATGGAGCACACGCTAGGACGCTCACTAGGACACACTAAGGAGTCAAGCTTACATTTAGACTCATGTCCTAGGCTTGTGTGCATTTATTATGTTTTGAAAACAATTTAACTTTGTAGTGTCTGTTAAACAGTTTACTTTCCGCTGCAAACTTATGTACATATTTAACATTTCCGCTGCATACTATGAGAACTAGTATTGTTTTACAAACTGTGTGATTGTGTAACTCATATAGAGTCGTTCTATATGACCATGAGCTGTGATCCTGGCCACGTCACACCCACGTGGACTGACACCACGAGTGGGAATTTGGGGGTGTGACACCAAATCACCTCATCTTTGGACCTACACGAAGGTATTGATCTTTTCAACATGAAAGTACAACCTATTGGAGCCAAAATCCTCTAAAAATCGAGGTAACCTGCTGTGAATATTGCGAAAATTAGGGTTTTATATCCTTGTGTTGAGCCACCACTTTCAAACGGTTAACAACCTCACACCTTACACCCAACATACACGAGAACACTTGAGGGGAGGTGGGGAAGGGGTGCGGTTGTGGTTGCTGGGTCATCGAACTCGACAAGAAGGGAGTGGGGCTAATGAAGACCACCGGTCGAATGACCCTCCATACCTCCGACCGAATGAGTCAAGAGCCGACTGAACATTCACCTTCGACTAGTCACATCATCATTCGGCCACCATGTTACTCAGTCGCCACCCAGCAGCCATTCGGCCGAACCACTAGTTCCTTCGACCATCCCTTTCGCCACCCTCCTCATTCGGACCTTAGACATTCGACATACACCATTAGCCACCCATTCGTCGGCCACGCATAGGTCCATTCGGCCAGTTAGTGGAGTATTTTCACACGTTTGGGCCTGCTCCATCAATTTAAGTCCACCAGTCCGACCCCCCCCCCCCCCATGATCGGCTTAACTGTGGGAACAGATGGCTCATGGTGGTTGACAGGCCACAGCACACATTCGGCCATCCCACTTCTTGGGCCCAACGAATTAACTGAATATCATAGCATGGCCCAACATGTTCTATCGGCCCAAGTCCATTAATTCGGCCTATGGGGCTAGTTAGGCCCAACATCAGCACACAAGAGACCATGTGATTGGCCCAAATGAGTTGTTTAGTCCACACTTCACGGATGAAAGCCCAAATCAACTGACATGGCCCATTGAGAGTGATTTGGGCCCAAGACACGTTACCTTGCCCCAATATCATTGGTTTGGCCCATCCATTTGGCCAAGCCCACTTTATTCGGCCCACATTGAGTAATAGCCACAAACACAATAAACCAATATTTCAAAGGAATAACATGCATGAATTTTCTAAAATACTACAAAGGTGGTGATGATTGGGGTATAACATGTTTCACAAAACTCAAGACAACAAGTTTACAAGGACTTTTATCTAGTTGCTTGTTAATTAAGTAATAATAAATTCAAAGTGGCAAAGATCCTATAAATACAAGTAATTAAGGTAGTATGATGTGGATTGGATTACCAGAATTGAGTTAAGACAAACAAAAGTCCGAAACAAAATTTTGCATAAAGCATAAAAAAGGATATACAAAACTCAATCTAATTTGATTGCGTGTTACTAAATTCAATCACAAGTAAACAGGGCCGAATAACGACCGAGACTTACGTGTATTAGCCAACTTCAGGGCTAACACAAACACACACACAAACACACATTCAAAGACTTATACTTAATCAATACAGGAATGTGAATACACAACGATTACAATCAAGAGCGCGTGGAATTTGTTTAAGATAAGTCAACCACTACAATTACTACAAGGTGAGTTCATATGCCCCTTTTCTTAAATCTTTACTGATTTCAAAACTCGGGGCTGAGAAACATGCTTAACTTTTATTTATTTAAAAGTTTCTAATAACATGTTGCTTATTTCATGATTTAGATAATAATTGTTACCTTTATTATCGTTATCATTACATGCTTGCTTGTTTGACATTATCATACCTGAAATAACTAGGATGCTACATGCTAACCTAGAATTATAACACAGTACCACATAGGATAATGTGAGTTGTTAAGAACATATCTTACAACTGCGCATATTTCTTACACGATAGAACAACGGGAAAGTCATGGGATAACAAGCCAATAATAACTACTAATGACAAGAATGATCATCATGATAATGTAATTTCATGATAACAGGATCATTCACAGATCACTAACATCGGGTATAAGACATGTTCTTATGACACTTTGTTAAGATCGCTAGAACACGCAAACTTGAAATAACAGTTGAAATACTCATTTGTGATATCGAGGAGGATATTACATGCACACGCTTTTGGGATGGCATATCACATACATATCATCATTTCTTACCAAGACTCTATTTAGAGCACATTCCATAACCGTCATAGGGTGGCGGTTACACAATCGTAGATCAGTTGGGTAAATCACTAAAACCAATAACCGGGGCTTGGGGAAATCAAATGAAATCACGCTAGGCACGAGAGGTGCTATCTATCATTTAGAAAACATTCATAAAATCTAGGAAACATATTCATTCCAATAGATATCGTGGGAGGATATCTTACACACCGGGCTGATTAGAATTGACAGCTACTAAGACTACTATGTCTCTAACTAGGAATCATGAGTTGGACACTTTACACGCCGGGCTGAACAAGGGAAACAGCTACTGGAACTATTATGTTCCTATCTAGATATCGAGTATGATATCTTACACACCGGACTGGTTAGTACTGACAGTTACAGAAACTACTAAGTTTCGCTCTAGATATCGAGTATGATGTCTTACATGCCGGGCCAATCCGTAAGGAACGGCTAACAGAGACTATTATGTTTCTTTATTCAATTATTGGGTATTCTACATGCCGGACTAATCATTAATGATTAGTTACAGAAACTATTAAGTTTCGTTCTAGATATCGAGTATGATATCTTACATGCCGGGCTAATCCGTAAGGAATAGCTAACAGAAACGAATTCGTTTCTTATTTGTTCAATTGGGTTATATTACATGCCGGGCTAATCCGTAAGGATTTAGCTAACAGAGATTATGTCTCTTTATTCAATTATGGTCTATATTACATGCCGGGCTAATTCGTAAGGATTTAGCTAACAGAGATTATATCTCTTTATTCAATTAGGTTTTATTTTACACACCGGCTAATTCGTAAGGATTAGTTAACAGAGAGGATTTCATCTCTTACTTTATTCATTGAGTTATGTTATATGCCGACTATTCTATAAGGAATGGTTAACAGAGACGATTACGTCTCTTTCCTTTTTACTTAGTGAATAAACATACCGGGAAATCATGGGTGAAAGGAAATGGGTATCCATCGTTGTATTACGGGTAATGTTGAGTGCAGTTAAGCATGTGGTGGGGTGGCGTCTGGGCTTGACCCTTTCGTATGCCCCTATATATAAGCATGCTTGACTGGATGAGACATTATCTGTACATCCAACCATGGAGAGGACATTGTGTGAAACATGGGAGTTAATCATCAATTCAATTTGTGTGATACACTATGAACATGACTGACATAAATTCAATGGTTTTCAAATACTAAATTTATGAACTCACCAACCTAGTGTTGACTTGTTTAAATGCATGTTTTCTCAGGTGACGGACATGTCTAGATAACCAGCATCAGTGATTAAGCTAGAGGACTCTTAGAAGACCTAGCTTACTTTTGGATGCATACATTTTGATGACATTGTGAATCTATTTTGCATATCTTGTACAGTTACAAGATAGAAACTACACGATTCTTTTGGAATAGATTTACTTAGTTAAATTATGAACACATACTGTGTAATTTAACTTTGTAATTCTATATTATATGTCATATTAGCATTTCTCGTTATTTATCATGTGCCAAGTAAACAATCTGATCATTCCGATTATCATTCAAGATATCGCGCCCCGGGAACCTTCCGCCCGACGGGAAAACACGATCCGTTCCCGCCGGCCCGGGGTGTGACAGGAACAAATGGCATCATCTTATTATTTGTGCTTGTTTTGTGTCTTTGTTTCATTCAATGTATTTGTAATGTTTGTAGGTGGTTTAGTATTTGTAATAGGGATATTAGATATACCCCTTTTTTGTATAGTTGGAGAGACGGGTTCAAGTTTATCCCATCTGTTTTTTGAATGCCCAAGCGTTGTTTGTGTGTGTGGCCTTCTTGCAAGGGTATGCCCTCTTGAGCTTGTATATGGTTTTCTTGGTTGATATATATTTTTCCAGACAAAAGCCCTTTATACAAAAAATAAATAAATCATGTAAGTTATGAATAATTTCATAACAAAGGTAACCAAATAGATCAATAGAAAGATAATGATTCATTTATTAATTTCTTTGTCCATTACATTCCATCACCCATTCTATTCTAACGTTCATTTCATTCCTTCATATCAAACATACACTTAAATTTTTTATTTTTTTACTCTTTTATTCAAATTTTAAAACACCAATTAAACTTATTATTTTCGTTTATTTCTATTTATTTCTTTCTATTATAAGACTGGAAAAAGATAGTGCAAAGCAATAATTTAAGTAGAATAAAAGCAATATAACGCATCAATCAATTTTTCAATTGATTTTATTATTAGTTCTAAATTATTCCAAATTCTACATTGTTTGGCTTCAATTCTCCTCCCTAGTCCCTCCCTAGTCCCTACATCAATCGAAACGATAACTTATGCAAAATCAAACATAAATTCATGTAATTTACCAAAAGTAAAAAAATAAATAAATAGCAGAATGGATTTTATGACATGCTAATTACAAACCAAAAAAAAACACACACACATATATATATATATAGGGGAAAGATCAAATAAGAAGGGATTTTTACCTAAGAAGAGTAAGAACCAATAGAAGTTTGACACATTGCATGCCTAAGAAGAGATTTTTGTACTGATTTTTTTTGTTCTGTATATTTTTGTACTGTATTTTTTTGTACTGGATTTTTTATGTTTTTTGTACTGTATTTTTGTTTTTTGGACTGTTTTTTTGTACTGCATTTTTGTTTTTTGTACTGTATTTTTGTTTTTTGTACTGCATTTTTTATTTTTTGTACTATATTATTTTGTTTTTTTGTACTGAATTTTTTTTGTACTGTATTTTGTTTTTCGTACTGGATTTTTGTTTTAATGTTTTTAACATGCCACGTGTTAAATTCTTAATGGTTTTTACTCTTTTTAGGCAAAAATCTCTTCTCACTGGATCCAACCCCTGTATGTATATATATATATATTACGGATGCTTAAAACAAGAAATAAAATCACATAAACAGACCATAGCTAACACGTTAGGTGATAAACTCATCATTCGTAACACATGGTTTTAATGAAAAGACGTTAACCTAATCAGTAAACAAAATTATTAGGCAGACCACGAAGGCTAAGGAAATACCCCCTAGGGTTTCCTTCAAACGCACTCCTCAGTAACCACATCGAAGGTCTCCCGGGTGCTTTCATCATCCTTACACCCCATCTTCTTCCACAGCATAAACAACAAACCAAACACCCCCAAATCCAGCGGACCACGGTATAGATTCCGGAGAAAATACACCAGAAAAACCAGTAAACGAGCTTATAAATTCCCACGAAAATACAGTAAACGAGGTTATAAATTCCCACGAAAAACCAGTAAACGAGGTTATAAATTCCCACGAAAATACATGAAATGCATGGTAATATGCAGATCCAACAGCACAGACACACAATCAAGACGGCGGCGCCGATTAGGTACGGTGTGGCACCGTGAAGCAACCAATGGATTTGCTCGTCACGTTTCTCCGGCGGGAAGTTTTGGTTGAACAATGAAATCAGATGCTGGAAGAAGTTGCTTACGGCGGAGACGACGTTAGAGAAGATGTCGCCGACGGGATTGGTGAGATTCTCCGGTAAGTCTCCGGCTAAGAAGATTCCCCTGAGTTTTAGTTGCGGTGTGGTCGTCATTTTGGTTGTTTGGTTTATTGTTTACCCACTCTAGACTGTTAATAAAGAAACTTTAGAGTAATTTACGAAAATAGACCCTTTGTTATTATTCAAAATAGACCCTTTGTTAAATAGACCCTTTGTTATTATTCAAAATAGACCCTTTGTCCTTTAAATCTAAATCGCAAACATTTCATATCCTTGCCACTTACCAACTTTGGACGTTCTCCCTTCTACTTTACATTATTGTATTAGACAAATCATACTACCAATGGTTAAACTAAATAAAAGTTTATTATTTCAGAAAATTCTTAAAATCTCAATTTGATCACAAACTTTTCTCAAAATGTTCATTTACAAAACGTTCATTTAACTTTTCAATGACATAAAATATCGTTTGTCTATAACAAACGAATTAAAAAATGTTATTTGTCTTTTAAGGACGCCCATCTTATACATCTGTGTGTGTCGTCCGTATATCTGTAGGCATCACTTGTACATGTTTGGCCTATGGGTAGCACTCGTATACAGGAAAATTAAAAAAAAGTATCATATTAAAATAAAAATAAAAAATATTTACCGGTATCGCCGCCCATGACAATCGTGTCAGTTTGGGCCCGATGTCTGTGGCAAATAGGCGTGAGGACAAATGACATTTTTTGATTCATTGGTTATACGAGTGTCGCCCATATATGTAGGGCGCAGGCGTCCGTACAACGTAAAAGTTAATGGACATTTTGAGAAAATTATCTGCTTAAATGGATGTTTTGGGAACTTTGCCTATTTTTTTGGTAAGCTTCGTTTGTGTTTTATATGGTTTGGTCTAAGTATTGTAATTCTCCTCAAACGCTAAAATACCAATACCCAAATTATTTTATTTTTCTACCAAACAGAATAGTATTTTAATCATTTTAGTGAAAAGTACTAAGTACTAATGGTGTAATCTTTCATGCTTATACAATATTTTGGAAGGGAAAATTCTATAAAATTTATGAATGAATATCAAAATAATTAAACCCTAGAGCCATCATCTCCCCTCACATGTAAGGCTGCCAATTTCCGATATGAATACGTTAACACGACACGACATGCCTTTATCATATTTCGTGCTTACCCTTAACATGTTTCGTGTCTAAAACAGATCAATACGTTAATAATTGTTTATTCCCGTGTCTAAAAAGAAAAGAACACGTTAAGACATGTTTAACATTTAAAATTTAAAATCTTTTATAATAAATTAAGGTTTTTATGGACACTTGTTATGTTTATAGAGCACCTCACTTTTGTTTCTCTCATCTCTCTCCTGTTAAATACATGTTTTGAATTAACAAAAAAGATTTTTTAATACATTAAAAATATATTATTATCAAAAACACATTTTTAGAAAAAACAAATTATTATAAAATATTGAATTTTCAAAAAGAAAATTTAAACAAAAAAATTAAAGAAACAAAATTTGAAAAAATTATAGTGTTTAAAATAATAATATAATTATTTTATAATAAAAAATCGTCTTATATTGTTTAAATTTTTATTGATAATTATTAATTATATTTGTTCTATTCATCCCGTGTAACACACGGGGCACTAACCTAGTAAATAATATAATTAAATAGGTGGGTAACCTTCTAAAAATTGTAATTCTCCAACCCTATCTACATAACGGATTCCTTAACAGATTCTCTAACATGTGTTTTAACGGGTCATTTATAGTGTTAACTATTAACTGGTTTCTTAACGGGTCACTTTTATTTACGTGTTTTAAACAAGTTATATTCGTGTTTACCCATTTCGTGTTTCATGTTTTAAGGGGTCATCTCTAACCATCCTCCCATTCATCCCTTCCCACCATCAGCATCGCTATCCACCACCATCTTCACTGTCATAGTCCACCACAATCTTGAGGGGTGGCCTGACAGGCTTAGAGGGTAAAGTTGCTTGGGGCCCCCAAAACCTTAAGGCCTCATTTCTTAGCATATTTTCTATATACGTTGGATTTTTGTCGAATTGATCAAAAGTGAAAGAATCAGAGTGAAAAAAAATATAACAATTTATGATACGGTATTTTTGAGTTTTTTGTGTAAAAGTTTAATCATGTATTCATCAATTTTCCACTCATTTAAAAATTAAACTTTTAGAGTAATTTTGATTCTTACATTCTTTTTTTTTTTTTGCTTTTTCATCTTAATTAATATGATTTATATTTTTTTTTATTGTAGTCATCAATTGAATTTTCTAGGTGTTTCTATATCTTAATTTTGTTTATTTTTGTTGTTATCCATTTATATATTTGATATTTTATTATCAATATTTATTTGATTTTTAAATTCTTCACCTTTATTGAAGACTAATTTTATGTTTTCAACATTTATTATATACAGGCTTCTAAAATTGTTTATAGCTATATGTTTTGTTAAAATCTTAAATGTTTAGTTGATATAATAATAATACATCATCCCTTTTTAATTGTACCTTTTGATGTGTGTTCAATACAATTTTGTTGATTCTGTTTGCCATTAGCTAATTATATTTGTTATGTTATTATCAAAATAATATTATGTTAAGTGCATTATCAACATTTATTAGCATTAAAATCAAAATATTTATTTACTAAAAAGACCTAATTTATTAGTTGCTTTGGGCCACAAAAATGCTTAGGCCGACCCTGACAATCTTACAAACCTTCCATATTCCGTTTTATCATCATATCTCATCATTAATCTAGGGCTCATGTACTTACACTCAAACTCATAAAAAGCTCATATATGAACACTACAAGCATAAAAATTTTAGTCAAAGACCTCGCCCGATTCTAACTAATTTTATACCCGTCTGATGGTCAGGTATTTACATTTCATAATAACATAAGTATTTTTATGAGGAATTTGGAGTGGAAGGAGGAGTAACTGTGTTTGTGTGTCCAAGAGAAATGAGGAGATGGTGGAGTGGAAGGACATGACTACACTAACCGCTTGTAACCTCTCTAAAATCAAGCTAACTGTCTATTTTAACGGACATGATCAAATATTAGTGATTTTATATGGCTAAGATTTATTCTTAGGACGGTTCAAATCACCGGCAAGGCCGGCCATGGGGAGGGGCGGGGTGGGCGACCGCCCTGTGCTTGACAATTTAGGAGCCCCAAAATTGTTATATATATATATATATATTATACAAAAAAATATATAAGAAATATGTAACATCAATGTTTAAAAGGGTGATGAGCGGTCGGAAAGGTGAATAAACCGATCTCTGTCCCAGGTCCAATTTTTTTAGAAGGTACAAAATTTCGATATCCAAAAACCTAATCGAATTTGAGATTCGGTTCGGTTACGGTTAAAACCAAAAAAACCGATTAAAAATCAAATAAACCGGTTAAAATCAAATCACCAATCCGAATAAACCGAATTCAATCGAATAAACCGAATAAAAACAAAACAAACCGGTTAAAAACCGAATAAACCGAATTCAAGCTTATATATTATTAATAAGATAATAGATTTAAATCTGAATTTGGTTTAATGTGTTAACTAAACAAATCAAAATTTAGATACGGTTATAAACCGAACCGAAAACCAAATTTGGAATTTAGAGTGAGGAACCAAACCAAAAACCGAATTCAAAATTCGGTTCGGGTTTTTCAATTACGAATGCGGTTCGGTTTTATCAGTTACGAATGCAGTTCGGTTTTTTTCAGTTACGAATACGGTTCGTTTTTCGGTTTTTTGAACACCCATAAATTTATATTCGAATTTACTAGAGGGGCCGGCTCTAATCACCGGCCTCTAAAGGTGTCCATTTTTTCTTGAACACCCATAATTAATTTCAGTTACGAATACGCCTCTGAAAGTGTACATTTTTTTCCTCGTCCCAGGCCTCATAATTTTTTTGATTCTCGAGACTCGCTCTAATCATCAACCCATTGTAGTAGCATATGTGTGTCTTAGTCGATGTATGTGCGTCTGAATTTATGTGTTGACCTATCTATAATGGGTTGGGTCACACAATCCTAATAAATCTCTAACTCATAAATAAAATTTATGGAGTGAAAATTTTGAACATCAAGATAATTTTTTTGTGTGACCTCATAAAAAGATGAACAAAGCAAGGAAATATACTGCATATTTATTGGTTTATGGTTTATTAAAGTTACTTGTTTAATTTGTCGGTTACAACTATAAGAGTTGAGATTTTTTTTTATTTAACAAAACATGTGAAAACAAAATTAGATAATTGAATTATTGATGATTATAAGAATGATTATTGCATTTGTTAGTGATACTAAAAAAGAGTTTTTTGCGAATGTTTTTGTCGAAAAGGTGATAGAAAGTTTCTAAAGAAAAAAACTAGTAGAAATTGGCTTTAAAATATATTTTTTTTTCTTGACATTGTGTTTATATTATTTGTTTTAAATGACAATAATGTTTCGGTCATGATTATATAATCCGATCGACTTGCTGACACGAACATTATCCGTAATTTTTTATAACGAGTTGGTATAAATAAGAGCATCTTAAAAAACACTTTATCTCTTTAATAATGATTCTTATTTTGATTTATATATAGTACCTAATTGTAACTTTAACAAGCTACGCTTAAAAGTGGTTAAAAGTTAAAACTTAAAAAACCAATCACATGATGTATATATTTTCTTTAGTCCAAAAAAATAATGATTCCTTATTTTAATACAAATTGGTACGGGATTTTATTTTGAAATGAATGTTGACGAAGACTATAAACGCAAAAGTAAAAGTCTTACTTGGTGTCCTGTAATGAAGACATAATTCATTTTAAACCTATCAGGCTATGTGTTTTAATGGAGTTTGATAAGGGCTTGACATGTGTCACGCAGACGTCAAGTAGGCGCCATGCAAAAGAATGCGGTTAGTGAGTGTGATTTGAAAATATTTGTAATGATAAAATGTAGTTGTTGAAAAATAAAGGGTAAAGAGTGTTTTTTATTGGTTTAATATATGATGAAAGAGGCTGGTCACTCCCCAAGGGCCACATGTACGGTTTTGAGGGCATGAGGACTTGATGGAGATGGTTAAGTCCTTACGCCCTATAACACACAGTCTTACTATGTTGATGTACTTAAAAAATATAATTTTTCTTGGCTGCAATCCGTATAAATTTACAAAAATTCATTAAAATCAATTCAATTTTTTTTTGTTTTTTATAATCATTATGTATATATAAAATTTTCATCTTTTATCTGTACCTGTAAAATTAACGTTCTATATATAATAAACTAACACATAATTGCTGTCACTTACACATGTAAACTACATAAAAATGTTTTTGTTATGATATTTTATACATGACATTGCATTTATATTATTTGTTTTAAATGACAATTTCAGTTATAATATTTTACCTAACCAAACATTGTATTCATAAGAAGAAAAATAATACCTTAAAGAAAAAAAACCTAGATCTCTTACGCTTTGTGTTTCCAAGTTTATTAAATGTGAGAATAGAAAGGAAAAAAAATGATAGGAAATGTAAAAAAAAGAATGTAACAACCGAAAATTTAGCAATTTAATAATAAATGTGCGAGATTTCGGTAACTGTTGATGTTCGAAAAATTGCGTTATCAAAGAAATAAACACATTTGATCGTGCTTGAAATCCATGATGATAGGTGTGACAACTCAAAATTCTCAGGTTAGAATCATAACTCAAAAATGAAGAGAATGAGTGTAAGCGAAATCGTGAAACGAGGCTCCGATTTCAAAATAAACTAAATCGAATATAGCAATAGATTAGAGGTCAAATATTTTGAACTCTTTAAGTCTTGAGATTATAACCATTGGAAAGAGCTCGAAAAATCGTGAACGTAGGCGAAAACCGTGCGTAAAACGGAGTTCGTATGCTCCCGGAATCGCGAAACGAAGATAAGATCAAGATCTGGCCGCCATGGACCCGCGTGGTACGCCCCAGATTGATGTCCCGAGTGGGGCGATGCGCCTGACGTCATCCGGACGCAAAAGTGGCTTAAAAAGTCAATTTTTCATCAGAAAGCTTCATTTTCTTCTTATGTTCGACGATTCCAGCCACAAACCACGAAAAACCCACTTCCAAATCATCAGATCTTCAAATTTTAAGGCTTCTCAAGGTTTAGATCGGACCAGGGAACGTTTCTGCAAGTCCGGATCATCTTTTTAACCGCAGAATCCGTCTAAAGAGGTAACGGTTCATTCTAACATTCTAGACTGATAATGAATGATTAAATATTTTTCTGAACGTGATGATATAGTTAGGGTTGTTGATTATTGCCTAGATGATGGCTAGGATTGATTTTAAGTGAAGAACTCGAACTGTTAACGGGTAAATCCTTGTTTTGAGCCGTTGTAATGCTCGATTTGCATGGAATCATAACAATGGTTATAGTGGTTTAAACCATTTGATTATGACAAGGTAGGGGATTAGTTTGATTAATATTTGGACACACAAGGTTAATTCCAAGTGTTTCAAACTAATCACAATCATTAACATACTCATTAGAAGGATTATCTGATGTTTATGATAACAGACAGATCAATATGTTAAATATGGTTATTAAACTTATTCTAATGTTACATTGTGATATTCTATGATATCTGAGTAATCAATAACAAGGATTGATCAGTTCTAAGCCATTAACCTGTCTAGGAACCTGTTTTAGCATGATAATCAACAACATTAACTATTTGATGGCTATTAAGGCAAGGTCTTTGACATTAGACGTTCAGAAAGATTTAATCAGGAAGTTAATATGTAAATAACGTATTAAACGTAAACCAATGCAGATTTATATCATTAGCACAAATTACGAGGAATCTTTCTACCGTAAGATATCAAGTGAGTTCTATGAGCCATGTTTAAATGCTTTGGGCTGATATGCATGTTATAAAGTTATTTTATGAAAATGATTGTATGTATGTGTAAAGTTATTGTATGAAAGTGATTTAAACCTAATTATGGTCAGGTAAAGCATGTTTTTAGGAAAACTATGTTTTCAGATAAAGAAATGATTATTATTTTTTTTATGTAAGACACTCGACTGAGGTCGAGGAGGAACATAAGACACTCGACCGAGGTCGAGGAGGAAATGTGGTTTTGCCAACTGCGGTTGGGCAAAACTTGAGCACAGCGGTGAAAGGAGCCGCTTTTGCTTATGATGATTAAGAAGTCCTGTGTAAGAACAGGCCTGCCGATTGTGTGTCGCCAGTTGATGGTTGAATAGTTTGAGAGAGGAGACCAGGAGGGCTCATGGCATACATTGAAGACTACCCCTGGCATAGACTGACTGTATTATATGACTATTAGAAGAGTGGGTTATGTTTTAATGTGTGTTTAATATGTGTGTTTTACTTATGTAATCACCTTAAATTCCGCTGCTATAGTAATGTAATTAAGGTTTAAGGACTATGGGTATTATGATTTGCCAACCGAGGGGCTCGGGGCCTCTCAAGTAATGAAACTTTTTCCTTTCATTTCCTTACAAATCAAAAGGAAAGAAAAATCAAATAAAGTTGCCTACTTTTTTTTCATTTCCCTCGCTTTTCCTCCTTAATTGAAACTCGGAAACACAATTTATGTTATTTTCCTTTCTCTTTTTTTATGAAATGAAACTCTGGAACACAAACATGCTTATTCTTTCCTTACATTTCCTTCCATATTCACACTCTACGTATTATCTTAAATCCAAAGTAATAATGTTTTCTTATTTTAATAAAATTGGTACGGGATATTATTTTGAAATAAATATTGACCAAATAGGTGTCTCATGATGAAGACCTAATTCATTTAAACTTACTACTCTGTTGATGTACTTAGAAAACATATAATTTCTAGCTTGTGAACCCTCGTTTTGTTGGAAAATCTTGATGATTCGGGTTCGGTTCGTGTCAAGTCGGGTCGATGGTACGGGTCAAAATAAAGACATGTGATTAATATGAGCACATGCAAGTTTGATTGAGTCCTCCGATATTGAAGGATGAAAACTTGAACGTTGGAGGATGTTACCGAATCTCAAGAGATCGTGAAGTGAACGTTAGTTTGTGGGTGTTGACTCAATTGTACGTAGGTAGCTTTGAATTTCCAGTAGGTTTGTTTTAAACCTATTTAAAGGCATGTTTATTTTGCATGAAATATGACCGAAGAAGAAAACGTAGTTTAGATCGTAATTTTTCTGTAGCATATTCACATAAATATTTTCAGTGTGTAAGTGTGTGTGAAGGGGCCTGAACCAACACTTTTACGGTATAAATTTACAAAATTTAATAAAATCAATTAATATTTTTATAATCATTATACATATATAAATCTTTCGTCTTTTATTTTGTATGTATAAATTAAAGTACTTTAATAACTAACGCGTAATTTTTATAACTAAAACATATGTAATTTGTAAATACAAAAGGTGTCAATTATACATGTAAATTTACACATTCATACAAAAAATAAATAAGTCTTATACACAAAAAAAATAAAAAAATAAATAATAATAATAATAATAAACAAAGATTTCCAAATGTCAACAATAATTCTTCTCGATCTTTAATAATTAAAATTTATTTAGTTAAAATTACGTTACTCACACAGAAACACATATATGGTAGCCTACAAATATAGAAGATTGAGGATAATTTTTTGTTAGAACGGGCCGGTAGATATTTGATATAGTAAAGTAATTATATGTAAAGAAAATATATTTTCGTAGTTTTGATACAAGTGATTATTATGCACATTAAAATGATCGATACATATTTTTTTTGGTTAAACATAAATAATAAAAAATAAAAAATAAAAAACTAAATTTTGTTTTCCGATTAATGATCTTGAAGTAATTTTGAAAAAATAAATTTTGAATTTCATTAGAAGTACCGATTAAAGCAAAATTAAGAAAGTATTTGAAAACGAAAATACAGCATTGTGGTAGCATATGTGTGTGTTAATCGATGTATGTGCTCTCAATTCTTTGAAAAATATAAATTAGATTAAGAAGACAAATATTTGTTAGTTGCATACTTAACTTGTTGCATATATGCGGATAACTTATAATGATTAGTACATAAAAATATAAATTTTAAAGTTTAATATATATGATAGATAATACATAATAATAGCCTATAACGTTAAACATTCATTCTATGTCGTGATGAGCATGGGCAGTCCTATCTATATTGGACCAGGTCACACGACTCCAGTAAATCTCAACTCGTAAATATAATGCATGTGATGAGATTTTTAGAGCATAAAGTTTTTATTTTTGTGTGAACTCCATAAAAAGATGGTCAAATCAAGGAAATATATTGCATATTTGTTGGTTTATAGTTTATTAAAATTGTTACTCTTTATACCGGTTGTAACTTTAAGAATTGAGATATGTTTTTTTTAATAAAATATGAGAAGACATAATTACATAGAATTAGTGATGATTATACGAATGATTAATGCATTTGTTAGTTATACTGAAAAAGAGTTATTTGCTAATGTTTTGATAGAAGATGTAATAGAAAGTTTCCAAAAGATAAAAGACTTATAGAGATTAGCTTGAATATATAAGTTTTCTTTTTCTTTTTTTCATTAAAACTGTGTTTATATTATTTGTTTTAAATGACAATGTTTTAGTATGATCTTTTATATGATTATTTTATCCAAACGGCTAATTCGAAATCGGTCCAAAAATTGTTATATCGAGTTGGTATAAATAAAAGTATCCGGAAAAAAATAGCCTTCTATAAGAAAAAATCTTAGATCTCTTAATGATGATTCTTAATTTAATTTATATATAGTGGCTAATTATAACTTTAACATGCCAAGCTTAAAATTGGTTAAAACACCAATCACATGATCTATATATTCTCTTTAATCCAAAAGAAATAATGTTTTCTTAGTTTAATACAAATTTGTACGGGATTTTATTTTGAGATTGAATATTGACGAAGACTATAAATTCCACTTTAAAAAGCAAAAGCTATACTTTTTTTTAACAGAAAGAAAGCAAAAGCTATACTTGGTGTCCTATGATGAAGACCTAATTCATTTTAAATCTAGATTATTGATACTGATACACCGTTATGGCGGCATACCAATAACATCATTTTTTCATACTTTTTTATATTAAAAAATATGTATAAATCAAAATTATATAAGTATGATGTGATTGATTTAACCTAAGTATAATGTATAAATGATAGGGTGGTGTATGAATATTAAGACCCATCTATTACTATGTTGATGTACTTGGAAAAATAAATTTTTTTGGGGCATATAACGTATGTGATGAAATTTTTTGACCTCAAGTTTGTTTGGTGTGGCCCCCTAAAAAGATGGTCAAATCAAGAAAATATATTGCATATTCGTATGTTTATAGTTTATTAAAATTGTTACTCTTTATACCGGTTGTAACTTTAAGAATTGAGAGATGTTTTTTTTAATGAAACATGAGAGGATACAATTACATAATTGAATTAGTGATGATTATATGAATGATTAATGTATTTGTTAGTTATACTGAAAAAGAGTTATTTGTGAATGTTTTGATAGAAGATGTAATAGAAAGTTTCCAAAAGATACAGACTCATAGAGAATAACTTTAATATACAAGTTTTCTTTTCTTTTTTTTTTCATTAAAACTGTGTTTATATTATTGTTATATTGAGTTGGTATAAATAAAAGTATCTGAAAAAAAAATCCTAGATCTCTTAATGATGATTCTTAAATTAATTTATATGTAGTGGCTAATTATAACTTTAACATGCCAAGCTTAAAATTGGTTAAAACACCAATCAAATGATCTATAAATTCTCTTTAATCCAAAAAAATAATGTTTTCTTAGTTTAATACAAATTGGTACGGAATTTTATTTTGAGATTGAATACTGACGAAGACTATAAATTGCACTTTAAAAAGCAAAAGCTATACTTGGTGTCCTATGATGAAGATCAAATTCATTTTAAATCTCCGTTATTGATACTGATACACCGATATATCATCATTTTTCGTATTTTTTAATATTAAGAAAATAATTAAAAATATGTATACGTAAAATTATGTAAGTATAATGTGATTAATTTTACTTAAATATAATGTATAGATGAAAGAATGATGTATAAATATTAGGACCCATTTATTACTATGTTGATGTACTTTGAAAAAAAAATATAATTTTTTTTGTCTCAACCCCTCTTTTACAACCCCTCTTTTACAGCATAAATTTACGAAAATTCATTGAACACAATTTATTTAATTTGTTTTTATTATAATCATTATACATATATAAATCTTTTGTCTTTTATTTGCACGTATAGATTAACATGCTATAAAAATGTATCTTTTATAACTAATACACAGGACCGGCCCCGAGAATAAAAAAGCATTCCGGGTCCAGGGCGAGAAGAAAAAATCGTCCTCTTTTAAAAAATTAACTTAGTAATTTATATATATATAATTAGTAATATGATTATATCTGTTAAAAAATTAACAAAACCAAAGTATTGTAACATAAAAATATATTTTATACAGCTAAGCAAACGGTGAGGCTATCCGAGCATTATTTGAAGCAAAAGTCTCGATCATCAATTCGGTATTCATATTTTCTAAGATGATGTTCTTAATAACAATCATTGACAATCCGTTAAAGCGGCCTTATGACATTGACGATCGTAAATAAGACTTCAACAACTTCAACTTAGAAAAGTTTCTTTCTACCAATGCCACAATTACCAGATAGTCAACAAAACTCTCTATGCAATTAATGCATTCGGAAAAACCCAAGCATGTTCAATTTGTTTATACTTTATAACATTAAAAAGGTGATAATTTTATAACATAAAAATGTCTCAAACAATTTCAACTCCAAATAAAGTTTATCTGCATCAATATCTGATTGTTCTTCATATTTCAATGTGTGGCTCGTTGGAGACTGCAACCGAGGTTAAGTTTGATGGCTCGTGGTTGTGCAATTGAAACAGAGGAGGATGCAAGGACCCACTTTGTTGAATTTGAAAGGTGGGAATGGAGGGGTGGAGTTGGACGCTGGTCTGGCTGCTGGATCAAGTCTGGAAATTGAAAGAGTGGAAAGTAAAACTAATTTGGGGGAAGTCAATAAAAACCTATTATATTTTTAAATATTTGGGGATTTTTTAGGGGTAATTTATAACCAATTAAATTATTTTCATTTTATCAATCTTTACAGGGCCCTAAGTTTTATAAAAAAAATTATAATATATATATTTACAGTGTAAGTTTGCGTTACACTGACGTAAGAGCTCAACGGTGATGAATTTGCATAAACACATAAAATAACATATTTCTCGTATATGTATAATAAAGATTATGAAAACGAAAAACAAAAAATTGGCTTTATCTTGTCGGAATTAATCGTTTTTCTTCAATTAAGGTGTGTTCTTATTTGAGTTCAATCCTACATATGTAATTTGCAAATACAAATTAAAAGGTGACGTTTACACTTGTAAAATAACTTGAAAATGTTTCTATTATAATATTTTACACATGACATTCTGTTTACATTAATTTTGTTAAATGTTAATGTTTCAGTTATGATATTTATACTGTTATTTTATCTGACACAATCTAACCTATTGATCTAAACACGATCCAAAAATTGTTGTATATGGACTATGGTTACTAATTATAACTTTAACATGACATGCTTTAAAATGGTTATAAGACTAGGATTATTTTCAACTAAATAGTCATCTTATTCAAAAAAAGGCTTAAAATGAATATTTGACCATTAGATCATAAAATCAAATTTAAGATGGAAAATTTAAATTTTTAGAGGAAAATGTTGTTCCAAGGGTAACTTTTACATACGATATTATTTTTTTATAAAAATATATATCACAAAAACAACTTTTTATCTTTAAAACGAATATAACTTTGGTATAAAAATGAAAAAAAGAATTTCAGCTCATTGTGTTAATTATCGTCATTGTGTCTTTCTTAAACGTTTGTGTATATCTTTTTGTGTTTTTCTTACATGTATGTAATAGCATCTTTTTTTTACAAGTAATTGCCTTTTTAATAAAAATAATTGTGTTATTTATACTTGTTATTGTGTTATTCTTGCTTAATAATTTATATATATTACAAAATCATTTTGTGTAAAATTGTTTAGGAAAACACAACATTGATAAAAGACACAATGACACCCTTCGTTGTGTCTTTTTTACAATTAATTGTGTTTTTTTCAAAGGTCATTGTGTTATTTATACTCGTCATTGTATCATCATTGCATGACGTTATATATTTTACAATATCATTGCGTCTTAAATTTTTCACGAAAACACAACATTGAGCAGAAACACAAAAGATACAATGACATATACAAAAGACACAATATTATATACAAAAGACAAGAAATGTACAAAAGACACAATAACCTGTACAAAAGACACATTGAACTAAAAAAATTCTATAGCAATATTATACTAATTTGAAAGATAAAAAAATGTTCGTTTTTATGGTATATATTTTTTTTAAAAAATAATTTCGTATGTAAAAGTTATGAACGTTTAAACAAGATGGAGGAACATTATAAAAAGTCAACAAAAGGAGCTATTACGATAATACCCTCCAATAACTTAATTTAATCATATTCATTGATCAATGATCTAATTACTTAATATCATTTTTAGGCTTTTAGGTTAAAAGTTTTATTTAGTTTAACTTAAGGGTTGTTTGTTTGCATCTGAATGACATTAAGATGTTACATCTGAATTGTTTATAACATCTTACCATTCAGACGCATGGTTACCTCTTAACCATTCAGAAGTTATGAACTATTACCAACATCTTAACCAATCAGACTTAATAATAATTTTAACCAATTATATACTATGAACCATTAAGATGTAGCCTATAAATGAAACTAAAGGCTACGCCTTAACCTTAAAAGATTGATCACCATCTATATATTCTCTTTAATCCAAAGTAATATTGCTTTTATTTTATTTTAATACAAATTGGTACGGGATTTTATTTTGACATGAATATTGACGAAGACTTTTGGCGTCCCATGATAAGACAAAATTTATTAGTTTTATGCTTCTAAATTTCTAATATGCAAATATAAAAAATTAAATAACTTTAAATTTATTTAATGCATAAAAAATGACAATAATAATAGTATATTCATACTAAAAATAATAAAATTATCTATTTTATGATATAATATTTATAAATAATTCAACATGTAATAAATATTTAATTTTTAAAGAGTAAGTGAAAGAGAGAGAAAATTGTTTAAAATATTCGAAACTCAAAAAAATACGAATTAGATTTTATAAGTAATTTCCAAATTATATATATAAACACAAAATTATTCAAAATTAATGTACTTTTGAGTATAATTCAAACACTATCAAATTAATTCCTGATTCATGAGATAATCAGTAAAATCTTCTTTTTCTCATCTTTTAAAAAACTTTCGGTTCTCAAAACCCAATTAAAAAAAAAAGCCCAATATACGTTTCCTTACAAGCTGATTCTTTTATTAGGCTATAAGAACATCCACAAAGGTCGCTTAACTGAAATTTTTTTCCATCGAAATTTTTGTCATATCATCACCTTACTGAAAACCTTAAAATCTCAAGATGGTAATCCCATCGAAAAATCTTTCCCACTATGAGAAGAGAATAAACAGTGTGTGAGAGAAGAATAAACGAAGAGCGGGGACCATGGAAGGTCTCATGTGAGTTGCCGGTGGAGGAGGGAGCGGTGTTCCCGCCGACCCCCGCCCAAACAACTCATCCCGTGGAACCAATCGCCCAACCATTGCGGACAGTCTAAGGGTTAGCCATTCCATCCAAAGTTAGTCACCACTGCCTGATGCAATCTTGTCATCGCAGGCGCAACCCTCAAGCATGAACACCCACACTTTTTTAAGTTGGTTAATTTTTGAACCTTACCATTTCATTATGTATGCTTGATACATCAAACAAAACATTAACTAATGTAAAGTTGATAAAAAAAAAAATGCATGTGATGACCACGAAACATAAGTAGCACAATCTTATTAGATGACAATTACAAACAACTAAAACAATTCAAAGATGTTGAATTGTTTTCTTAAAACAGGATATTAAAACACACAAACGAACCCGGCCACCTAGCTCTATAACTAACAAACAAACAAACAACATAAGGTTAATTAGAATGACCGCGGAGGCTACTGAAATAACCTTTAGGGTTCTTTTGAAAAGCGGCCCTTGATATCCTCATCGAAGGATTACCGGGTGCTTTCATCGTCTTTCCTCTTTTTCGACAACGCATATACGACATGATCAAGATGGCTGCGATTATGAGATACGGTGTGGCACCGTCGAACAAGCGATGAATTTGCGGTGTGGTTGTCATTTTAGTCGTTGGATGTGCTGCAACAAGCCAACCCTAAACGTTTTATAAGGCAACTTTAGAATACTTTACAAAAATTCACCATTTGTTAGTCAAGTCTCATATTCTGTCCCTGCTATTTTTAATTTGCATTTGTGGTCCTTTGAATCTAATTAGACGAACACTTCAAACCCTTCTCACTTACTAACATTATTCATTTATTTGTTAGGAAAATTGGTATGACTGGTCCCTAAGTTAATTGACAACTGTCGTTTTCAAATAATTCGAAGCCGACATGATAATACATATACTTGATATTCAACTTTGCCCTTTATCTTTGAATTATGAACACAATGAGGGGCACGATAGTAGAGGTGCTCAAACCGGTTTGGGTGAAACCGGTTCGGTTTGAAAACCAGTTTGAGAGGTTGAGGATGTCAAACCTATAGAACCGGTTTGGATAGGTTTGAAACCGGTTCAGAGGGGTTGAAACTGGTTTGAGAGATGAGGATGTTAAACATATCCCAAACATACGGTTCGGACCGGTTTGGAAACCGATTTTTTCAAACCGAACAGGTTTGGTTGTGCAACTCTACACGATAGTCATAATGACAACGAACAGGAAAGACATAGTGATGACAAAAAAAAGGCACAATAAGCTGGAAACACATATTTATAGCATAAAAGCTAAACCTAAATCTATTCCCAAAAACTAAACCCAAAAGTTAAACTAAAAAACTAAAATTGTAAAAATCGACAAGTCGATTTGGAGGACCGTTGAAATAGGTTCATTTGGACCGGTTTAGTGTTAATATTAATATTAACATTAATATTATTTAATGTTAAATTTTAATGATTCTTTATTATTGAAACTAATCATATATGCTTTAAAACTTATAATTACTTAAAACTCTTCAAAATTATACGAAATTAACTTTTTGTCATTTATGTATTTACAAAAAAGATGTACTCTCACACGACGATTAGTAGTTTTATAGTTAGCGAAAATAAATAACTTGGTTTAGTCATCAAAGATGCAACAAAGGAAAAACCTTTTAAATAATATATTGATTTCTCGGTTTGTATAATATTTATATTATATACATGTATACAAAAAGGCAAATGTAATGATTCTCTGTGTATAGATAAAGGGATTTACTTTAAAATGAAAACATGCATGAATGCATCAATTCCTTAGTGGTTAAGGCTTATGTATATCAGGCAACATTTCAATTTTTTGCCCTTTATAATTAAAGTAGGTGATTATAATAATTTAATAATAGTAAAAATTAAATAACAATAAAAACTAAAAAATAATACTAAAATCTATATCTATATCTATACTATATAATAAAAAAATAACAATACGCCACGTGGCGTCAATCTAGCGTATCCACATTACAACATTGCCATGTGGCCTTTTTCTTACATATCAACATGGCATATTTGACAATTTTAAAAATTAATTTCATTTATTACAATTATTAAGTGAACCATTTTTATTTAACAACTTTAGTTGTTTAAATAGAATCAAATTCAAATGATATTTGTTAAAATATTTATAAATATAACAATAATGTTACTAATTTTTTATAATTGCTTTTAAAAAAAATTAACATTCAATATGATTGGATTATTTGAATGATAAAAATATATTATAGTGAAATATAAAAAGTAAGTAATTTTAAAAAATTCAAGTTATATATATTAATATAAATTTAGTTAAAGGTAATTTAATGTGTTAAAAGGAGTATAAATATACTTTAACTAAATTATTTAAGAATTACATTACATAAAAATATTAACACATTGTTAAAAAAATTAAAATTAAAACATAATTTTTAGTTATTACATCAAATTTTTTAAACATATTTTGAAGACTTTATGGATTAACAAACTATATCATATTTTATTCAACCTTTGTAAACATAAATTTAGTAAAACTTTGCAATGTACTATCTTTTTAATTATATAATTTTTTGTTAATAGATTTGTATATATAACATATTATTTTTTTCCAACCCGTGTAACACACGGAATTTTAACCTAGTAATATATATAATAAGACATTTTTTCTCCGTTTTATTTGTTTACCACATTCTTTTGGGATGATTTGGTTTATTGTTTTATGTCGGATTGATATCAATTGCAAACGGTTTTTGGATGTACGTTGTCACACCTTGACCGACGGCGGAAAACGTCGGAGCGCAAGACTAGACTGTTCATTAGCTCATGGTGCTATAAATAAGCTTGAAGATTTAATGACATTCATTAATAACATTAAACTAATACATTCATTTCAAACATTCAAGTAAATACAATGTAAAACATTACAATAGAAAATCTAGCATTAATTAAAATTAACTAAGTCCTTTAAGCTTATCATATGTCTTCATCATAATATGCACCTTTTCCTGTTACATATGTAAAATAAATTTGGGTCAACTTATAAGTTACCCATACAGTTATATATATATAAGAATATGTTAAAAGTTTAAATGCAAACAAAGTCCAAATTGAACAGACCTAAAGCAAGTATACTACAAGTTTAACATGATTCTTTGGCCCTTTCACCCTTACTAGCTTACGACACAAGTCATTAAATAAAGGCTGCTAGTTACAACAATTGAATTTAAGCTCTTTCATATTTGCATTTTTTTTTCAATAACCAAAGTTATTGTACAAAGACTACTAGTCACATTGATTTTTGACTTTATTTTGATCTTATGTTTGTTTCTTTCTTGATACTAGATTTTACAACCAACTAAAACCCTTTTTCATATATTAGTAACGGTCATGTTTTCAACGACACCTTAGGGTTTTAGGATAAAAATAATAATAATCTTACTATCTTAATAAACAAAAATATTGTTTGACACTTCTCAAAATTTTAGGCCAATAGTGTCACTTGGCATCTTCATATTCTCACTCTTATTAAATAAATATATTAACTCCATATTCAATAATTATAATATTAATGATATTATTGAACTTTTTAAAGTTAAAAAGTTTTATGATCAATTAAAAATAATATTTTAACAAAAGAAACTTTAAAAAAATTGTAAGATATAATTTTTTAGAAATAAAAAAATTTTAAATCGGTATTTATTAGAATTTTTTTTTTCTAAAAATCATGTATTCTAAAAAAATTAAAAAAAATAAAATAGATTTTAATACATAGATTTTAAAGAATAGTTTTTTATAAACAAATGAAATTTTTTAGTATTAAATTTTTAAAAAAATAATTTCTTTTAAAAATAAAGTGTTTATCATTGTTTTATTACTTAAAGTACTTATTAATATGTATTTTAAACATTTTATATTAAAACTTTATTTTATAATTTATAAATTTTTATTGTTAAGTATTTAATATTTTATATTAAATCCGTGCAACACACAGGGTATACTCTAGTTATATAATAATTGATTAACTAATAGTTAAAACGTTTTTGGAAAATTTGATTTATTGTTTTTAGCATAGATTAATAGTCATTACGACGAATTTTGGTCCGTGTTTTAATATTCGTGATGTTGTCACTGTGATAAGACGTTATGGCTTAAACTTTAATATTTAATCAAAACATGTGGCAAGTGTTGCATTGACGAATAAATTGGCAGTTGTTGTGGTCGGTTTTTGGGATGTGTTTTGATGTTCATGATGTTATCAATGTTGCTGCTATCAAATACCTATATTGACATAATGATATCACTTAACTTTTTTATGTGTAATTTTAATTGAATAGCATTATATGAGGCAGATTTTAGATTATTTATATTTTTTATCTATTATTGAATTATGACATGTGAATAGTAATATTATTTAAATAATATTAGTAATAATAATAATTTTTTTATTTGTTTTATATGTTCATCTTATATTCATGTTTATTGCAAGCATAATTTTTGTGTTATGATAACAATATACTTTACAGTTTTAATGACAACCGTTGTGTCATGTTTTATATCTGCATTCTTAAATACGTGATCGTTTATGCGTTCTGACATTCAAAAACGTTGCAGAAATCACGCGCGGGTAACATACTAATATATATGCAATTTACAATATTTTTTTATTATTATGATGTTAAATAAATAACGGTGTCAGCATTGTTTGGGTTGATTAAATGGCAAACATTCGTTCAAGTAGGTCTCCTCCTTTTCGTGGCCCGTGTTCGACTCTCGCTGGCCCCAATTATTATTATTATTTCTGTTTGTTTCATGAATTTTCAACTATAGGAACAAAAATAGTAACAATTCAAAACCTTCTCAGGGAGAAATTTTATGAATGTATCCGTTTTCCTTTTATCTGGAAGATATAGTCTCACGGTGGTTCGCTATGGTAAGATCTCCAGACGTTAAAACATAAGTAATATTAAAAATTCTAATTTCATGATGCTAATTAAAAATAATAATAACTAAACATTTGTTTATTTTATGTTTTGCATTTATATTTGGGTTCATACTTTTGTGATTAACACTTGCTTTCGCGACAGTTCAATTTATTGTTTTAGAACGGGTTAGCACATGTTATGACAAGTTTTTGGATTTG
Organism: Mikania micrantha; assembly: GCA_009363875.1. NCBI lineage: Eukaryota > Viridiplantae > Streptophyta > Magnoliopsida > Asterales > Asteraceae > Mikania > Mikania micrantha. The sequence continues at coordinate 55,082,197 of CM018689.1, forward strand.
TGTTTAATATTCATGATGTTGTTACCGCTATCGTGATAAGATACCCAAATTAACAGAGTGGTATGATCCAAATAAGTTGTCCTAGTGGTATAAGACCCACCTTCTAATGTGGAGGTCATGTGTTCAACTCCCACTTGAGGCCCTTTTTTTAAATTCGGGTCGTTTTATTAACGGTTACTAATAAAAGGCATCTTTTTTTATAAGAACCACTAGCATTTATTAGCATTGTTGTAAAAATCCTCGACTAGGCCGATTAATCGTTAGTCCTCTAAGGCCGACTAGGCTCGACTATTCGATTTGTTGGCTGATTAATCCCTAGCCCCACCCCACCGACCGACTAGCGACTAGCGATTTCTACAACATTGCATATTCAACGACGTTACACTTGGTTGTTGCTATTAAAACTAAAATAGAGTGGTATGACTCAATTTTTTTGTGCATTCGGAGAGCTAGATTTGCCTCAATTGTTTGTCTCTTTCCTTTTCATGTCCAACCCTCCTTCTCTTGACGAAGGCACCTCACATCTTGTATTTCTTTACTTCGTGCCATGTTTTTTTTTTTAACAGTTTCAGGCCGAACGACTGATTTAAACCCAAATGTGCACACATCCAAAAGGCCAGACCTAATTTTCACCACTCAAGTACTCAACCCACCAGATAAGTGGGAACCGAATAAATACGTAAACCCTCTCTACTGCTTAGGTTTGAACCACTGACCTCAATAAAGTGTAGTTTCTCCCCTTCATCGCAATACCACTAGGCTAGAAGCCCTCTGAATAATTCTGCCATGTAAAACACATAGAAATACAAAACCTAGAGTATATACACACATATACAATCATTTTATTCAAATACAAAAAATATTATCATTATAAATGCATAACCAGTTTCGTAAGGAAAAAAAACACCATCATTAATATTTTATTCCGGTATGTAACTTAAATTAAAATTTTTTTTATTTATTATACCACAGGTTGTGAGTTAACTAACAGAAATATGAGTATCATAATATTTTTTAAATTTAAGAAAAAATTCCTTCATTAAATTAATCTTTAAAATATAAATTAAATATTGTGTTTCAAGATTTTAACTGCTTACCGAAGGTTATTGATTTAGAGATCAACGTAGTAATTAAATTTAAAAAAAAATAATCAGTTTGAAATAATTGCTCCGTTTAAACAGGAATTATCATACTTATAATTAGATTCCCTCTACAAATTCTTCGTCTAAATAATGCTTTCGTCTTCAGGGTTTTGCTTCAAGAAAGTAAACCCTTAAAAAAATTAACTGCAGGTTCGATTTTCTTTAAAAAATTTGGTCTTTTTTTAATCGAATATATTTCCCCAAATTTTAATTCATTATAAATTATCAGTTTTCAAGATTTATATATTTCTGATTTGTTTAAACTTCCAGACAAATCAAGCTTCGTAAATCTATGGGAATCTTGTTGTGTTGCTTTCGTGGTCCGATAGCTGATGAAGAAGATGAAGTCACAAATAGGGTATGTGAAAGAATATGAACTTTGACTTTTGAGAGTCAACACTTTTCATATTAGTAAATTAACGTTCGTAATTTGTAACTCAAAAGTTTCTTGTTCTTTCTTTCGATAGATGAAAGATTTTGTTAACATTGAAAACATAATATTTAGGATACAAATTGATATTGAGTTTAAAGATTAACTTGTTTTGTTTGACTCTCAAAAGTCAAAACTACATCAATCTTTTGACTAGTTCGTAATTTCAAAATGATAATTTTTTTATGTAGCGTAACAACCATTCTGGAAGAGGAGTTACACCAAAAGCTATCAAAGATTCTACAAATCATGAACAAAAAGAACCAGAACTTGGGCTCGGGCCCAAGGACCCCAAGCCTAGGCCTAAACCTGACCAACCCGAGCCCATTATTAACAGGTTGATCACTCCTAAATCTATGTTATATGGGGATGGTATGTTTTCAAGAGACAATGAATGTCCTATATGCTTTGAAGGTAAAATGGTTCTTAAATTGGTTTAACATAATGGTAATTTAATAACTAACAAATTACTTGTTAATATTAATTAATCCATGAAAATATGTTGTCATTTTGGTTGCAGGATATACCAACGAAAACCCGAAAATCACAACTGAATGCTCACACCATTTTCATCTTGGTTGTATTTTTGACTGGCAAGAGAGAAGTGGACTATGTCCTAATTGTTTAGGGGTAAAAGCAATGTTTTCATAATCGGACCAGACGTCGAACCGGTCGGATTGGTCGGACCGGATTTAAGAACCGGATGATTTTATATTCATTTTATAAATATATATATATGGTAAAAGTGTAAAACCTTTTGTTCATCACTTGTTACAACTATAAACATATTTTGACTTTTATGGTCAAATGGTTCATATTTCAATCCCAAACTACATAAAATTCGTTTATTTCTAGATTCGAAACTACTCCTCATTCCGTTTAATATTAATTTATTTAGTGCCTTCACTTTCTACTTTAATACTCCTCAAAACCAACTTCTTTGACTAAAAAAGTCAAACTGATCAATCATGACTATATAAACATCAAAACTGCTAAGTGTTGCTTTTGATTGACTGTTGTAGGTGATGAAGTTCCAGGAGATGGATTGATCGTGATGTTTCTTCTCTGGTTGACTATTTAGTCAATCCTATTTTGACCAAGAAATCCTGACATGCGTATGCAAATTGGTCATAAGACGAGTGTGACAAAGTAAAGATTGTTTTTGTTTTTCTTCATTTTTTATTTGTGAAGTAAAGCTTACACATAATGAACATTTATTATCCAAGAAATTCTAAAAGTTATTATGTTTACGACATTAAATAATCAGTAGCGAAGCTTGATTAATTTTGAAGAGATTAATGCATGTTCAATGTTTCGCATGCTCGTGTGCACACATATCTCGTATCAAGTTTTGTGAAAAGGGTTGTTATTTTTCTTGTAAAAATAATAAAAAAAATTACTCACAATCAACTCAAACGAACTCAAAACTGAACTTATTTTAGTGGCAATGGAATCGACCCATCAAATTAACTCTATGATTTTAGTTTTAAGTAACAAAGGAGGTTGTTATCATTGTTTCTTTTCCGGCTTTATGCTTTTTGTATCTTTCTATTCATCATCATTATATTTTTATTGGTTGTTATCATTGTTTCTTTGCGGTTTTTTGTTGTGTTTTAAGGTTTACCTATAAGTTTTTGGAATATATGTTTTTAAGCTTATTGGGTGTTGCACGTTCATATATTTTCTATCTAATATAAGTGGAAACCCCTTGTACACGTGTTTAGTTTTTTAACTCAAGAAAACCGACTTTGTTGTGATTCTAAAAAGAAGCATTAACTTCAAGAAAATCATGTTACATCTTAAGGAGGATGTAAGGATTAGTCTTGATTGGGATTCATGGATATACTATAGAACCACCCTTGAATTATGAAACAATATATTTAAATCAGAAACAAAAGACAGAACGGCAAAACTCCAATAGAGTGGTGTAGTCGTTAACATTCTTGATAGGTAACTTTTTTTCAAACTTAGGTCCCGTTTAGGATTGATTATTTAACTACAAAAGGATTTTTTGTTAAAATTACTTATTAACTAATGACTTTTTAAAATTAAATTTTTAAAATTGTGTTTGTATTAGCTTCGGTTAGATGATTAGAACAGCCTGAGTCCATAATCTAGTCATCCAACTAGCTTTTCTAAACTTCGATTGCATTCTAGGACTTCTCCATTTGTGTTGCAAAATCCTCGACATCCCAACGATCTTCATGTTAGAAAGGATTCAAATTGCCTTCTTCATTGAATTTCACTTGACAATTCTTTGTTATATGGCCCTTATTATCACAATGACAACACTTAAATGGAAATATTTTTCAATTATTATGATGCTTTTCAACATCAATGTTTAATGTTTTTCTACTCAATGTGATCAACTTGATTGTTCTTGCCACTATACTAGCTTAGAATATGGTACCTGTTACCTTGACTGAATTTCCTCTAGTCTTCTTGGCATAAAGGGCTTGGTCATCTGCCCTTGAAACTTTAGTAACAGACAGATTCCTCAATTGCTAGGGTAAAGCATCTTATCTATATATCCAATGGGTTTACAAATAATTAACCCAAGGAATGTTGTGTATGTATGAACACCGTTCACAATATAAACAAATAATTACTCGAATTACAATTTAGATAAATACAAAATATAAAATAAAGTATTACAAAAAATATAAAAGTGCTAAAATTTAAATTACAGGAAAGAAGTATAGAACAAGATTAAACGAATTAAAATGTGTTCGGTGGCTGAGGATTTCTGTTCAACAGAGGTTCCTTAAAACGGATTTCAGTCCATCCAGGAGAACACGATTGTTTCCTAGGGTACGACAACCGAAGCAGTATGTATTGCCAGCTGTTAACCTAAAACCCGAAACTTTACTTGAATCAAGAGTGTTTAGCAATGTAGCACGAGGAATCGATCGTTGTCGATTGTTGAAAACTTAACAAAGTATATGCTTGTGTTGTTAACCTTTGAAGCTTTTATATGTGTTTCTAATGTGTAGAGACTTCTCAAAATTCTAGCATCTACAACAAAAGACCAAATCTCTCTAGACTTACATATAGCCATGATATTTCAAATGTTGCCATCGTATTCATTAGCAAGCCTATTCATGACTTAGTTAATAACCAATTCAAGACAATTGAATTGATAGATGAAATGTTTTATATTATATTTTTGCCTTTTCTTTTAACATTTTACATAACAAAATTTCGAGCATTGATATCTTATTCATCTTAGCTCCGTTTTGTACCCAATTTTGTTCGTTGTGATTCTCTCATGCCATAGAACAAAAACATAATTTGTAATAAATAATAATCATATTTGTAACATATACAAGTAATTATTGTGATCCAAAATTAATAATAAAACCTATTTATTATTAAAAAATTCCAACAGTGTAGGCCTATTTTTGCACAACAATGGGTTTACAAATAATGAGATCTTTTTGTGTCATGAACAACTTATTTTCTGGCAATTGAAGGTGAGCATCATTCTTCATTGAGATAACTAAAGATAATATATCACAATTCACAAGCCTCTTTAGGATTTGAACAATCCTTGATGTGTTCAAGGAGTTGTGTTTTAAATATAGCATAGGTTTTCCTGTCTTAATTCTCCATCTTCAAGTGGATTTAGGGTTAAGGGGTAATTAGGGTATTAGATAACCTTTTCAGTTGTTCACGAAGTTAGAGTTGTTACTTATCTATGAGCACCAAGTTATGGGTTTATAATACTAGATCTATTTACAATTTTATATGTGTTTGTTCTTAGGGTGTTCAAAATATTCGAAACTCGAAAAAATTCAAAATCCGAATCGTATTCGAAACCCGAAAAAACCTTATCCGAAATCTATTTCGGGTTTTTCGGATCGGATAATATTGTTTTAGATTCGGGTCGGGTCGGGTTTTGGATATGCGAGAATTAGTTTTTCCGGATCGGATATCCGAATAACCCGAAAAAACAGGGTTGTTCGGGTGCACGAATTTGGGTTTTTTTGGTCGGATAATATATTTTAAATTTCGGGTCGGATTTCGGATAGACCAAAACAATTTCAAACCCGAATAACTCGTTATCCGACCCAATGAACACCCTTGGATATGAAAATAACACGAAAATTCACATTGTTTCTTTAAACTCTACTAAGAATAAGATTATAATTAGATACAAAGTACAAGTAGAAAACGTCAAAATTATTATGCATACTTACAATTTACAAATACAACTGGAGAAACCAAAGAAACAAAAAGAATGATAATAAAAAAAAGAAAAGAAAAGGAAACGCGTGGTTTCAACTTTTTATCAACTAAATTGATTATTGAAAATTAAAAATAAAATCTTAAAAGTTATAACTTTTTGTATGATTGCACAATTTTTGACTTGTAATATAAAATATTTTGAATAACGAGTTGCTAGAAGAAATATAACAGAAATAAAAATAAAGATAATTATGATTAAATGATGGGCTTAATCCCAAAAAAAATCATAAACTTTTCCTTTGTAAAATGTGAAGTTCCTTCTTTGTAAGTGAATGATGATTATCAAAACTTTTGAGGGTCAAAGCCCTTTAGAAAAAAGTTTTGTTTTCTAAGTAACCAAGAGTACGTACTCACTACCCATCAATATTATTAACTGTCACCTCCTTAAATATTACAACTTTTGATAACTAAAGGGTTTATTTCACAAGTGTTTATTTGTTAGTTAATTGTCAACAGAATTAAAATATAGACGCTAACATTCATTATAATTAGTATTTGTTAATAACTATAATAATAATAAAAAAATCATCGGATTTATTAACCGGATTGTGAAACTCCCATCCCATAAATTCACGATGGACAATGCGGTTCTCATAGAACCTCACAGAACCAATGTGTAAGATCAGTGAGCTAGCCACCCAAGATATGTATCATAGGTGGATTTGAAGTAGGGTGTAAACAAAATAAAGCTATCTCGTGAGCTACTCAAGATCTAATCGGTAAAAAGCTCGAGCAAGCTTAGCCTAAATGGGATATCAAGCTATAGCCCTTAAATATAGCTCATGTAGTTATCGAGCTCTAGGTTTAAATATCAAGCTCGATCCGACTCGCGAGCCTAAACGAGTTTTATGGATAATTAAATAAGTTTTTATTTATATAAATAATTATTATAATATATAAAATTATGAAAAATATAACTATAGATATATTTACAATTAATAATAAAATTAAATTAATTATTTAATTAAATATTAAATGAGCAGAGCCGAGCTCAAGATTTAGAAATAAAAATGTACACGAAATCATTCGTATATCCGAAATTTTCGGATATTTCCTATATCTGAAATTATTTATTTATTTTTCACATTTTTTTCAATAAATTAAATAATTACTATTTTCTCTAAATTCAAATAACCATTTGGATATTTGAATCCGAAATTTAAAATACACATTTTGTTAATTAAATTTAATGTCTGAAATTTAAATATCTAAAACTCTAGATAACCGAATTTGAACACTCTTAACTTTTGCCTTGACCTCACCCATATGTGAGTAAGTGTGACTGTGTGAGTGTTGATGTGATCAATATGTGACAAGGCTTACACTCACTCGTAGATTTCTTTAGACAACAAATTTATATTATTTTTACTTATAAACTATTTCAAACTAAGTACTCTTACTTGAGTTTGAACATGTAATTTCTAACATAAGAATTAACAAACAAAATATTTATCAAATAAGCTAGTCTTAAATTTACACTGAATTAACTAACCTACACCTTCTTTTAATTACAAAAATAACCCCTCAACTCCTATATTTTTGTTATTTAGACTCAATGTATACCCCTCAACTCCTATGTTTTTGTTATTTAGACTCAACAAATACATTATACCTAAAAATGCACTAAAAGGTTATTGAGATTATTTAAATGCATCATCATGAATTATTTCCGGGTCAGTTAATAATTTCGATTCGAAAGAATTCCTCACAATTAGCCCGAAAAAAGGGAATACGTCAAAACACAAATGAAGATAGATTGATAGAAGGCATTTTGTGTCTGCCAGTTAACCAAATAATATTAAAGAAATGCTCCCAAAATTTGATTAATAAAAATTATAAGTACTATTAAAATAAATATAAATATACCATTTTGTTTCTTTTAAATAAATAATATTAAGACATCGATGTCTTAATAAATACTTGCAGTGTAATTTCAGTAGAAGAGATAACGAATTTTCTTGTACTTTTTAGATATTTATGCATGCAAGATTGTAAGTGATAAATAATCGAAAATTTAAACGACAAAAATATAAATCTTATTAGGAAAATAAATTATATATAAAAAAACTTATATAAAAGGCATGAAAATTACAGAAGTAGCTAGTTCTAAACTATATAAGAAAAAAAAAATTAAAAAAAAGTAAAAGCAAATAAAACAAATGACAGGTTTGGAGGTTGAAGATAGACCAGGATGCCCTTTAACAGTGACGGAACTTGAAAAAACTACAAAAAGGCTGAATAATTTTACAAGGAAAAATAAAAAAAACCAAACTCAATACCTATAATTTTTTTTTGATAAAATACTACAAAATTGATCATTTAAACAAAACCCGAGGGCCGGGTCCCCTCAATGCCATTGGTAAAATTCATCAATGGTATCCGGTATCGACACTACAAAATAAGAATAATTATTGTTTTCCGATTATCAAGGACACGAAAAATCATAATAAAAGCAAGTGGAGATTTGAAATACTATTACCTAAATATGCCAAAGATGCTCACTAGTACAGTCGGTAGGCCAACTTAACACTATTTTGGGACGATAGATAATTGATGGAAATTCTTTTAAAAGAAAGTTTTTTACATCTATTTACATTAAACAAAAGTAAAAAAATAGTGTTAATTGGTGGAAATGGTCACCCAAAAAGTAAAATTCCTTATCATGTGAGTAGGGTTGGATAGAATTTGTACTAAAGTAAGTATTACTTGTAAAAAGGAAGGCATACTTTACCTACAACGGTTTGTGAATATCATATTGGTTGCTCACTTACTCTATGGATAGTTTGAAACTCAAGGAAATTCAAGGTCTTCAACAACATAAAATAGAGTGATCACACCTTTAGAAGAGATATAGACGCATTTATTTATTTGGATAATAAATAGGACGAAAATTTATTTGATAGATTGGGACGTGTGGTGTATTTCGAGATAGACATGTAAGTTGTGACTATTTCGTATGGGGTTGACATGGATGATATACTGCTGTTTTGTTTTTCAAAAATAAAAAATAAAATAAAATAAAATAAAAATAAATAAAAGAATTTTCTATCTTCTATATTTAATAAATAAAAATAAATAAAACACATGTCACTATTTTATATTATCTTTATAAAAATCTCCCGTCTATCTCTTCTATTAAATGCATATCATATTAAATTTTGAATATACTTTTATGCATTTTGTAAATTAAAAAATGTTTACAAGACATTAAAAATATGAATTATAAAAAATTATATATTTTTTTCAAAACCCAAATTAATAGAAATATGAATTATTCAAATACAATTTTCAAAAACAAAATTTAGAGAAAAAAAACTTTGAAAAATTATTGTTTAAATATATATGATTATTTTATTACTTAAAATATTAAATTGTATGAAATTTTAATGATATTTTACGTTAAAAAATTGTCTTATATCCTTTAAGTTTTTATTGATAACTATTTATTATTTTTATATTAAATTATTTTTTTTATATTAATCCATGAAATACACGATGCATTAACCTAGCTGGTTAAACTAATATAAATAAAAAAAGGAGATATTTCAAAAGTTAACAAATATTAATTAATGTATATTAAAAGATTAGGTAAATAGTCAACATAATTGTGATCGAGCATGAACTAGCAAAGCGTGAATTGGTGTCTTTATCATCATGTGTTTATGATTTGGAGCATGTGATTCCTCTTAATCCCACTATATTAGTTTGACTATCCCTTTTATGAATTTAAGTCTAATTTGTTAGTTAGGGAACAATCACACTTTCTCATATCAAATCCTACTTTTTAACCATAATTATTTATGTTTAATCTTAATCCTTTTTGTCACTTTCTCCTAATTATTATTATATTATATTTATTATAATACCATACTTTTTCAATGAATTATACTTTTAATTAATCATTGTCTCATCTTTATAAACTATCTGATATTTTAATAGTTAAAATAAATAAAGAAATAAAGATTAAACTCTTTATTTCACCATTGATAAGGATAAACCGACCATAAATATCAAACTTTGGGGTATGTCTAAATTAAAATAGAATTTATAATTTTAGTCGGTGTGAGTTTTGACTTTTGATGGTGGGCGATATATACATATATATTAAATGGGTATTAAAATTTAAAGGGTTTCAAATATAAAAGACAAAATCAAATATAACTAATTAAAAACCAGATAACTAAAAACCTCTGAGTTATACTTTCATTATCTATAAATTATAAAAAGATAACTAAACCGTCATGTGACCATATGTTAAAAACCAAAATAACTTCAGAAACTGCCGTAAAACCATTGGAAACCACCACACAACCGGCGTAACTGTCAGAAACCACCATGTAACCGTTTTAACTGTTTCAAACCGAGCAGGGCCGGCTCAACTAATTTAAGGGCCCTATGCGACATTAAAATATGGGGCCCTTTATCCTTTTGAGAACTTACATTCTTTCTCAACGTCCTTTTGATTTGTTCGTACCCTGTAAGCTTAGACGGCCCTTTATTGGGGTGTTTGTGGTCCGGTTTTTAGGTAAAACCGTGAATAATGTTTTATGAATAACTAAAACCAAAACTGAACTTTTTAAAATAAAACCAAACCAAACCGTTATTAATGGTTTCCTATTTGGTTTACAATTTCAGCTTTCTGTGTATCTACTTTTTGTTTTTGGGGTCTTTGATACCCTTAAAAATTAAATCTAACCATTTAACGGTTTGAGACGGGCTAATTATATTACAATCACAAATATATTTTTTTTTGTTAAATAACACCAAATCATCAATCATATACATACATATATACATAATACATACATAGATACACACATATATATATGTATGTATGAAAACATGCATGCATAAACACGCATGGTCCGGTCCTGCTTTTAGTGAAAACCGTTAACTACGGTTTAAAACTTTTAAAAATGATCGACCAAAAGTTTGGGGAAAAACCAACCGTTAAACCGAACCATATAGGGCCCTTAAAAGTATGGGACCCTAGGCAATTGCCTAGTTTTCTAACAAAAGGGGCCGGCTCTGAAACCGAGCAACTGTCTAAAATCGTCACGTAACCATTAGAAACTGTTATGTAACACCTAAAACCTATTTTAAACTGTCAAATATATCGTTTTGATTTGACGGTAAAAATTAATCCTAACGTTGGTTACAAATACCGGTCTCAAAACATATATAATAATAAGCACCAATTTGTGACATAGAATGTTGATTCTTAAAGCGATAGCAACGTTGCCAGGAGGCGAAGCCTGCCGCCTTTGCTTTTTATTTCCACTCTTTATCCCATCTCCACTTTGTTTATATGATACTTTGCTTCAACTACACAATTACTGTTTTTTTTTTCTTTTTTTTTTTTATTAAGAAGACAATGATGAACATTTATTGAACCCAACGGAATGAAAAAGTTTTTTTAATTATAATATTAATATAAGTTGAATTGTTAATTTCGATTTAATTGTTCTTTCGGCGACAATTGAAACATTTAAATTCGAGAAAAAATAGCTACATTTGACACCTTTATTAATAGAAAAATTGGTAGGCTTAACTGCTTAAGAGCCAACATATCTCGTCTAGTTCAGTTTATTCTTTATTGGTTTTGCATTTAGATAAATACAAAAAATATAATATAATCAGTATGAGATTTTTTGTTTGTATATATTTGTAAGATTTGATTTCTAAGACCTAATTCAAGTACATATACATAAATTAATATACACATGCGTAAATTATTTAATATTAGGTATTTTTTATGGATTTAAATTATGCTTTTAAATACAAATATGAAAGATTATATTCGCATGTGTAAAATATATATAATGTATAATGTATATAATATATACATTTGTAAACAATATGTCCTTATATCTTTAGTAAAAATTAAAAGATCAAATTAAATAAAAAAATTCAAATTTAATTAATTTGGATTTAATAAAAGAAAACCCAAAATATACCTAGTAACATTTCGTTATTAAATTGGGTCTAGTGGTGAGACAAAAGCCAAGTTGCCCATATCCTAATAAAAAAGAGACTGAATAGAGTCTCCATTTATTAAAAAAAAAATAGGTTACAACAAGATTGAAGATTTAATAAAATATAGGAAAGTCAAATTACCATTTTAACCCTTTAGTTAATTTAGATCATATATTTTTTTCTTTAATATGAATTAAAAATTCAAATTTAATTTCCATCACATAAAATTATTAATTATTTTAATATATACATCAAAATGACTTTGAAAATTACCATTTTAACCCTTTAGTTAATTTAGATATATATATATATATATATATATATATATATAAATATATATTCTTATTGGTTTATCTTTATTATATAACTAGGTTTACTCTCCCCGCGCGTTGCAGCGGGTTAGCACAGTACACTCTCGATAAATGGTGCTATACATCATTTGCAGAAGTATAAGTTACATAAGAAAATCAAATCTTTCATCACAAACCAAATCCTAACCTTCAAGGAAGCGGTGTACTGGTTAAAGTGGAAAAGAGACAACCTAAAGATCTCAAGTTCAATCCCCACTTAAAACAATTTTCTTTGTAGGTCACCGACCCGGTTGCTTACGGCTGTGCTTTACTTGTTCCTATCAGTTAGTCAGGTATTGCGGGGAGTCGGGGGTTTACCACACAAGTGAGTTCTCATGGTTATCAAAAAAAAAACCTAAATCCTAAACCAAAAGAAACCTAAATCTTTAAGTAAATCTCTCAAATTTAATACACTCATTACTTCATATTACTATGCATTATATATATATACTATCTAATATTATATTAAATTTAATTCAATATAATATACATATTTTTACTATTCCTTTCATACATTTTAATATATATAATAATATTAGCAATTGTTATAAAAATTTGTAGTATATAGTATTATCATTGTTTTACTATTTAAAATATTTATTTACAGTTTTACACACATTTACAATTATATTTAATCTAAAAAATCTTTATATAATCATATATATATATATATATATATAGGGGATGGTTCGATTGTTAACCATTCCTTATTGTGATAACCGAATAACTACATCTTATTACTTTGGGTCCTACATTAAAGTAAATCTAAAAGTGTGTAGGTTTTTTCTTATTTTTTTAATGTAAGTGGGTCATACGTTAATTAAATAAAAGAAAAAACTTACACATTTATATTTACTTTAGTGTAGACACCAAAATAATAAGATGTAGTTATTCGGTTAACGCAATAAATATAGGTTAACATTTGATCCTCTCTATATATATATATAAATCAAACATTATTTTTCAATTCGTGCAACACAAATGTAGTAATCTAGTTTATTAAATACTATACAATTATTAATTCAAAACATATATTAATAAATAAATAATTATGGTATGGTTAATTAGGATGGAAGGAATCCTTTTCGATAAGAGTTGTGATAAAGATCTATTTGAAAGAAAAACTATGAAAAACAAGAGATTAAACCAGGAACATCGTTTCGTTCCCCTTTATGAGGCATAAACACCACTTCCATCTCCTCTTTTCTACTGAAAATCCACAATTGTGGGTCCAAGCCCTCTTCCTTTTTAACATAACTTACTTTTCATCTTTTTATAATGGTGTAATATGTAGAGTGGTTTAGGTAGTTAGTTGTATGATTGAACTTAGAAGCATACTATGGTTTAGGAAGTTAGTTTAAAACGGACCTCAAAATCCTGACTTAAAACAATATAAATGAGATGGTTTTAAGGACATGAATAAAAAGAAATTAAAGAAAACTAAATATTATTTGTGTTCATAAGTTTTTTACAAAAAGAATGAAGGAAGGTGGAAAGAAGTTTTATAATAATCATAACCTCTAACTTTTCTATCAAAATCGAAGGAAGTGTAAGGAAATAAAAGAAAGACAAATATAAATTTTACCATTTACTGTCTTACTTTTATTGTTAACTTATAATAAACCTATTTACTATCTTACTTTTATACTTAATTTATAATTAGAGCATAAATGTAAATTTGTATATTTTTCTCTCTTTATTTCAACTCAGGAACATATAATTTCTTTTTGATAATAAATATTGTTAAAGAAATAAACTTTAAAGCGATGATAATAAATTTTGTTAAGTTAATTCTTAAATATATTGTATTTAACTATGTATTAACGTTTTGATGTAATTGATAAATATTAACTTTATTAAAATATAAATTATCATATAAATATTTTTGTTATCGTATTTAAATGAACTTAAATTACAATTAAATTTAATACATATAAAAAACTAAGAATGAATGCTTAGATATTTTGAAGAAAATAAATTACTATAATAATTGGTCAAATTTGTTAATTATTACTATTAATAAACGAATGTTAACAAACAAATTAATGCTCTAAATTTAAGGCGAGAAAATTAACCAAAACACGCCTCATTGCATATATGTGGCAAAAAAAACCTTCATTTATTATATATGATAGATTGAAGGTTATGAAGAGTAAGATTAAATTATTATTTTACATTTTTTATTATAATAAAATAATATTAGATATGTTTATTTATACACAATATGTGAAGTGTTACTTTATTTGTAGTTTTTGTGCTTTATCTATCTATCTGTCTATTTATTTTTTTATATTTTTTAATATTTAGTTTAAATTTTTTTGTTAATGTCATCTTTATAATAATGTTGAACATGCGTTTATGTTTTTTTGGTCTTACAATGTCTCCTTTTATAAAGAGATACATTTTAAAATTTATTACGTTAAAGTGGCATTTTATTCTTGTCTTTATATATGTGTTTTGATATTTATGATCATATCTATATAACTATATTTTAACACTATAGTTCATAAAACAGAATTACAGCCATAACACGCGAGCATACGCAAGTTATTTTAAGAGGGAAAAAACAGAAAAAGGAGGGTAACAAAAAGGATCTCGAACCCCTTTAGCGATATAAAACGGAACAAAATACGTTATTTTCCAATATTTACAATTTTACACGACAAGAGCACGCTCGCACAATTATAGTGAGAGAAAACACTTGAAAAATCTTGCTACATTCAGACGATTGCAGGTTTAAATGGACGCCATTAACAAACCTTCAGCACATTCTACACACTTTCTCTCTCATAACTGCACACACTTCTCCATCTAGATTCCTATTCTGTACTTCTATTTCAGATTTCATAAACCCTACACGATAACCGCTTTGATTTGGAACTGATTGATGCGTGAATCGTGAAGTATTGATTGAGTTCAGATCCGAGTCATGGAGGAGGCATCCAGTGAAGGTGATGTGATGAGAATGACCGACTCGCCGGAGATGTTGTACGGCGGAGAGTATAACGGCGGCAATGTACGGCCTCTGAATGGTGATACAACGCCGGGATCTTGTAAGGACGGGGGAGGTGGAGGAGGAAGAGGTTCGGGTACTGCTAGCCGTCGGAGGGCTACGGTGAGGCCGAACTTAGACGCCGACGATCTTATAAATCTGCTCCACGGGTCGGATCCGGTGAAGGTAGAGCTTAATCGATTGGAAAATGAAGTTAGAGGTGATTATGCGAAATGATCTGATGGATTGATTGAATCGTTTTGGTTGTTTGAATGTTGAGTGATATTGTTTGTTCTGTAGATAAGGATCGAGAATTGAGCGAATCACAAGCTGAGATCAAAGCGCTCAGACTGTCTGAAAGACTGAGAGAAAAAGCTGTTGAGGAGGTATTGATTTCTAAAACTTTTTACATTCTATATGTTCATCAATCAATGTGTGCTTATCAGGAATCATAACTAGATGTTTTAGTTTATCTTCAAAATTAGTAGTTTTGAATTCATATATATTGATGCCATGTTTGAAGCATTGCATATTCAACCTGTCATTTCATTGGATAATTGGATGGGGTGATGTTAACATTTAATAGGTATTTTGTTTTTTTGTTTCATGTGAAAGATGTGTGTTTTGTACACCATAATTGTAAGCTAGATTTTGATTTCTTATTTCAGTATACCATTTGAAGAACATAACTAATGCTTGTGTGATGATATGTTTTTTTTTCATGTTGATATTGCCATTGAGAAAAAAGGGAGCAATGTTGTTTTACTGTTTTTCTATTTAGTGTTTCTGGAATATTAGTATGTATTTGTTCACACGTGTTATATCCACTTATCATTTCCTTTTTCTAGTTCATTACAAGGAGAGATGGTTAAGAAATGTAACTGATAAGGTTGTGTAACACACGACCATACGATATTATTTTGTTTATCTTTTTCTTTATTTCAGTACTTGATAGAAGGAATTGACTAATTATACCATTTCAGCATTGTAAAAATTGACAATCAAGATTCAAAAATGCAACTACATATAAGTTCATCTATGTATGTTGGTAGTTGATACAAAAGAACCATGTAATCTTGCTCATTTTCCTATTACATTCATTAAATTGATGGCTTTTTTTTCATTACACTTTGTATCTATTATGTGGTTTGTTGAGTTTGTATTTTGTGTTATTACTGACATTTGCCTGTATTTTGAATTAATGCACCTTAGCTTACTGAAGAGTTGTCAAAAGTGGACGAAAAGTTAAAGCTGACCGAATCTCTTCTTGAAAGCAAGGTATTCACTGAATCAAGTCTATCCTTACCAGTGAATCATTTGCGGTTATGTGCTGATCTTTACCTGTTTGACCCACTAAATATGGGCAAATTTCAGTCCATTCTACCTTTCATTTTAAGCTATTTTCTGATCTTTACCTGTTTGACCCACTAAATATGGAACATAACTCAAACTTATATATACATGAGTAAATGGGTTAAAATTTACTCTTTCCATTACAACATGGATATATTCATGTACTTTTTTTTGGCTGTTTAGAATCTTGAAATCAAGAAAATCAACGATGAGAAGAAAGCATCAATGGCAGCTCAGTTTGCAGCAGAAGCTACTCTAAGAAGGGTTCATGCAGCTCAGAAAGATGATGATATGCCTCCAATAGAAGCCATTCTTGCACCTTTAGAAGCTGAGCTCAAGCTAGCAAGACAAGAGGTTTGACTTCAATCCTTTGACTAGTCAATGCAGGTGGTGATAAATTATTTGAAAAATATCTTCTTACGGTTTTTGGATTTCAGATTGCGAAGCTGCAAGATGACAACAAAGCATTAGACCGTTTGACCAAGTCAAAAGAGGCTGCTCTACTTGAAGCTGAGAAAACTGTGCAGGTTGCATTGGCCAAGGCATCTATGGTGGATGATCTTATGAATAAGAATCAGGAGTTGATGAAGCAGATAGAAATATGCCAGGCAAAACATTGAATTACGAGTGCCTTTAATTGGTCATTCTAATTTTATTATATGTCAATTTACGTCTCCTTTGCTGAGTTTTCTTTCTTTTTTTGCAGGAGGAAAATAAAATATTGGATAAAATGCATCGTCAAAAGGTTGCTGAGGTGGAAAAACTTACCCAAACAGTACGCGAACTTGAAGAGGCTGTCCTTGCAGGCGGGGCTGCTGCAAATGCTGTGAGGGACTATCAACGAAAAGTTCAAGAAATGAATGTAAAACATAATATATTTCCATTCATTATTTGGTTAAAGTTCATTCATATTTTAAAGTTGCCGTTTTGCCAAGTTCGACCTGTTTACTTGTGAATGGGTCAATTTGGGTCTGGTTTTATCTCAAATAGTTAATGTAAAAAAATCTGCTTTGATGGAGAAAATGTCATAATTGAACCGGTGAAACTTGACCAGAGTTCATAAATAGTGCATACAACCTTATATTTTTTTACACCTTGATTATTTTTGTAATCATTCTTAATGTCAATTGCTTTATTTGAAAAGGGTTGTTTTTAGGTCAAAATTAACTCGGCCTGAGCTGTTTGATCCATATTAAAATACAACCAGTTTCTTGGCTCACTCATCTTGGCACCTTTACACATTTTGTAGGATACATCTTGGTCAACTGTCATAACTAACAAATTAAACTACTTTATATTAATAGGAAGAAAGAAAGACACTAGACAGAGAGCTAGCTCGTGCAAAAGTTACAGCCAATAGAGTGGCAACAGTTGTTGCTAATGAATGGAAAGATGCTAATGACAAGGTGATGCCAGTTAAGCAATGGCTTGAAGAAAGAAGGTTCTTGCAGGTATCATAAACTTTTTTTTAATCTCAATAAATAATTTGTTATTTAATTATTGACTTGCCAGTGAACCCTTTTGTTAACAGGGCGAGATGCAACAATTGCGTGACAAGTTAGCTATAACTGATCGTGCTGCAAAATCTGAAGCACAATTAAAAGTAATATTGCTTTAATTATTTCTCAAAAATTGTCCATTATTTGTATATTTCCCATGACCTTAAGTTTTAATTAGATTTAAAAAATGTAGGAAAAGTATTTACTACGACTCAAGGTACTAGAAGATACTTTGAGATCACCGAACACTGTTTGTTCTTCACGCCGTCAATCTTTAGGTGGAACTGACAACTTTGCCAAATTGCCCTCAAATGGATTTTTACCCAAAAGATCTCCATCTTTCCAGATAAGATCAACACTTCCATCTGGTTCAAGTTCAGTTTTAAGGCATGCTAAAGGTACATCAAAGTCGTTTGATGGTGGAACCCGATTGCTTGACAGAGGGAAACTTCTCTCCAGTGGTGATAATAGTCCTACTTTTAATACGGAGCAATCTTGTGATGGAAATAAGGATGGTGAAACCTGTGATGGTTCATGGGAAGATAATCCACATGAAAAACCTGAAAAAGAGGATACTGTCCCAGGATTGTTGTATGATTTGCTGCAAAAAGAAGTTATTGCTTTGAGGAAATCTTGTCATGAAAAGGATCAGAGCCTTAAAGATAAGGATGACGCCATTGAGGTTTATCATCTTTTTTCTTTTATGCTTCTTATTCTTCTTTTCTCTTTTCAGTAAGTAGTAGTGGCAATTTTGACCCGTTGATTTGTAAATGGGCTGGTTTGGTAGAAATATGGATTGGTGGGTTAATTTGGCTGTAAACGGGTTGGTTAGGTCAAAGGGTTGTAAATGGGTTGCTCAGGTCAAAGGATTTTGATTGTATTAAAAAGGTGGTAAGGTAAACATGAACCCAACCTGGTCATTAAACGGGTTTGTCATGTCAACCCACACTTAACCCCCCAGTCCCCAACCCTAAGCCATTTGTTGTTTGGTTTCTATCACATTGCTTATTGATGCTCCTACAATTTAAGTTATGCTTAATGTTCAAAGGGTCAAACATATAACATTGAAAAAACTTACTTAGAAAGGAAATGGGTTGAAAGTTGACTAAAGTGTGTTTGAAGTATATAAAACACTACAAATCATATTTTCATACATAAAAATAAGCTGTTATCCATTTTGGAGGAAAAATGATTTGTGTCAAACATTATCAGGTTTTCATCTGTAATAAGAAGCTAATAGTCATTGTTTGGATTGTTCTATTGATATGGTTTTCAGATGTTAGCAAAGAAAGTAGATACTTTAACAAAGGCAATGGAGGTTGAAGCAAAAAAGATGAGAAGGGAAGTGACTGTTTTGGAGAAAGAGGTAGCTGCTATGCGTGTCGATAAGGAACAAGACAATCGTGCTAAACGGGCTGGGAACTCAAAGGGCCATGTGAACACGCCTCAGCCACTTCCAGTCAGGTATCTTATGTCCTGTTTGAATTCAGGGTTTTGCAACGGAAATGTTCTCTTTACCTCTAAAGTTTTGGTATAAACAAGCCGAGTCCATTTTACCTAAGCTCAAGCTTGGGTTGTTTATAATCTTTCAAGCTGGAGCTCAACTAGTTTAATTAGCTCGAGCTCAAACTAGGTTCGTTTTAAGCTCTGTGTCTTAAGCATGAGTTTGGTTCTTGTATAACTTTTAAGCTCGAACTCGATCTCAACTCTTTAAATTTACTGTCTTGAGCTGGGCTCCATTCGAGCTCTACGTCTAGAGCTTGGGCTGATGATTAATTTTAATATTTAACTAATTTAAAACATTAATACACACACACACACTTTCTTTTTCATATACAAGAAAATAGAAATTATTTAGTTACGCTTATCATAATATTAGATATAATTGAAAATGATTATTTTTATATAAATAATTGGCTCATTTAGGCTTTGGAGCTAGTTAAGCTTAATATGTGAAGCTCGGGCTACGGCTTGTTGAGTTTTTACCAGCTGATTTTTGAATAGTACATGAGCGGCTGGCTCTTTTACACTCCAACTTAAATGGGTTGAGTTGGGTATGGAGTTTGATTTCCATTCCCATTCCCATTCATCAACAAGTGTATGTTAATGTATGTATGCAGGAATGTAGCACGAGGGGGATTAACCTGAAACACCGAATAACAAAAAAGGAGGGATGATTATTATGCTTGTTTTAGTTGATTATATGATGGTGAAACCGGCATACCCATGGAAATAAAATGGGTGGGGTGGGTTGGGTATGCTTTTAACTGTGTGTAGAAGATATCAGCAGGTGGGTCTGAAGCTGAGCTAACTTTTTTTTCTTTTTTTCTTTTTAATATATTTATTATTTTATTTTTTATTTTATGAGAGTTGATTTGAGGATGTGTATAGGAAGAATAGCTGGTTTTTAGTGTGTTTAGTGTGATTGTGTCATGAAAACAAGGCTTTCTTATGAATTAGTATCGATTTGCTTGTGCTCTGCCGTGATTGATTTTACGTCACTCAATCATACAAGATTTCATGGATACAAAATTTACCAACTTTAAATGGGCTGAAAGAATTAGTTGGTTTTTGTCACCACCACCACCCCCGTTAGTTAAAACAGTGGGGGTCAATAGTTATGCAATGATTGTAACCTAAGAATGTGAAATGAGTCAAATAACATATAGCTTGGATCGTAAAAAAGAACTGGTGAACACTACCATTAGACGCCCCTTACCGCCCGGTCTCACGGCCAACATGAGAGAAGAAAATCGCGTGACCCAGAGAAAATTGGGTTAGCTTGGATCGTAAGAAGGGAATAAAGTCGTTTCATTAAGATTCGCTTAAGATTGGTTATATTATCACTCGTGAAGAACTCAGCCTCTATTTGTTGAGGTAAGCTGTATCATCTAGTGGATGATAGTATGCTACTCTAGATATATCATATATGCAACAATGAACGTATTGGAAATGAACATAATGCTAGGGAGTTAACTAAAGAGTAAAGACTACCATTATCATCGATTTCTGTAGAATATTGCATGCATCTTACTTTCACGGGACCATTACATTGTTCCTAACCGTTACGGCCACCTTACACCTGGTGTTAAGTTTGATGGTGTTGCATGTCTTGTATTCATATTCTGGACATTATGTCTTGGTGCATGCTTATAGACTACCTAGAAAGGTGGGGCACTGGGGCTCATGTTGAACTCTAGATCACATTGTTGCAGGGAAATTTCGCTTCACTACTTGGCCTACATTAGCACTAAACTATTTTAGTTTTGTAGCTCAAGGTCGCCTGGGATGATGAAGCTTCAAATGTTTTGTAGTTAACTTATAATAAACAACCTTTTCAAATAAAAGTTTAGCCACATGGAGTATCAATGTCTTTTTTCCTAAGATGAAGTAAGAGATTGTTTAATAGCATCTTAATTTAAGATTTTATGAAAATATTAATAGAATCAGTTGGAGGCTGAAACTATTTGTTTCATCAAAAAAATACATCTAAATGAGTCAGCTAGTCTCTTAACATTAAGTTTTAAGTAGAGTCTGAGTGATTAAGGTGGTGTTTGTTTTTTTAGAGGCAAAACATCTGCAGTCTGCGGACCTCTTTTGTAGAAGAGGTGGACAAAACCTCTTTTGTCTTTTAAAAAAAGATTGTTTGATTTTGAACCTCTGCAACCCTTCTCTTTTTCAAACCCTAATCCATCGTGAAATCATTTATGAAGGTTAATCGATGGAAAGCCTTTAATCTCTGCAACAATCAGATGCAAAACATCGTGAAATCAAACACCAATCAAATGTAAAGAAAGAAGATCAAACTCAGATCAACAACAATCATGAACAAAAAACGCATCAACAACAACCCTGCAACTCGCATGGCCATCGTTCTTCCGACCACCTCTGCCGCCATGGCAACCCTTTAATCTCTGCGATTTAGCTCGTCGGAGTCCACCTCTGCCGCCATGGCCACCGTTCTTCTGACCTTCTTTCTCGCGCTTCCCAGCAACTCGCATCAACAGCAACCCTTCTCCGATCGGCAAAAAATGACTGTTTGATAGAGGAGGCGGTGTAGCAGAGCCGCGATAGAAGAGGTGGTGTAGGAGAGCGGCAGTGTAGGAGGGCGGCGGTGGAGGTGCTGGGCTGGTGGGGCGCCGATCAGGAAGGAGAGTCGGTGGAGGTGGTGGGACGCGATCGGGAAGGAGAGGGTTTTTTTAACCTAACAAGAGAAGAAGAGGCAAGAAGGGGTGAGAAGTGCTTGGTTCACGTCTGCGCCAAGAAGAGGTCGGGCAGACCTTTTTTAATGAAATGTCTGCGAGAAAACAAACAGTCTGTAGACCTAGAACATCTTCCCGTGTCTGCGTGGCGCAAACATAAGAGGCAAGAAGAGACATAAGAGGCAAGAAGATGTTTTTTTAAAAAAGCAAACACCCCCTAAGACATCTTACTGAGTCGACGCTTAATAAACCAAACAACCCCTAAATCTCTTATGTTACTCTACAAGACATTTTTTACATGCATTACTAGAAATGGAGGAATTTTCCTTGCATAATTTCCAAAAAAAAAACATAATTTCCTACATAATTACGATAAAATACCGCAAAATTAAAAACCTTCTCTCTCCAAAAACGTGGATAAAATACCAAAATAGACGAGTTTCCTTGTAATACTTCCCAAATTTCCAACCAAATTTACTTTAAAGGAACATTCATATTAAACTTTCAAGCATCCTTGTAAATAAATTGGGATTTCCAATCATCTTTTATTTATTTTTTAATATTTTCTATTAATATGAATATTAAAACAAAATCCGTGTTTGTGTGAAGCTCTCAGAATAAACCCATCTCACGTTGAGTGTGGACTAGAGTCTAGAGGTGCACAAATACACCAATCTTTCTTTCTTTTTTTTTTTGCATAACTGGGTTTAGGTAGGAATCGGTTTTTATTGCCATTGGGGATACACAAAATAATTTTTGGTCAGTAACCGAGCAGGAACCAAAACTGATTCTGGGTTTCGAGTTTCGACTTCCCTATCTGCTAGAACTAGTCAGGGTATGGTAAATTCCAAATCGGGTCTATTAACATTCAAAATCTGGTTTGATGATTTTCATCAAATTTCAGAATCTAGAATAAACTTGATGAAATAAAATATAATGATTTAGGAACCCCATGTTGACTGTTGTAGCATATATAGCACTAGAAGATCAAACGAGACATGCGGCTCCATTTTTTTATTTTTATTTTTTCTTATTTTTTGAATAGCAATTATTCCATTAAAAGCTAGCAGAGAGCTAACCCACATGGGGATAAAAATATTATTATATCTTAATCAATCCATTATTGGGGAATCTACATCATTTCTTTAAATCCTGCATGAGATCCTTCCTCTGTTTGTGACCCAGTTGAAAGCTAACATTGATGTTATACCTCACAATTTTGATCCAAAGCAAGAGAAATGGGTTGGTTTGGGATAATAAGTATTGTATTTTAGGTTGAAATAGGTAGCATCATAGCATATAACATGTTGAAATGTGTAACTTAATACGGGTCAAGATAAGTAACTTAAAAACTTATTAAATAGAATGGATTCAAATGAATAATAATTATTAATAATACGTTTGATTTAAAAATTACTAGAGATTATTTAAATATAATATTTGTTTAGTTACAACTCATTTTAACTTCAACTAAATTAAAGTTTTTGAAAAAACGACTAATTTAGACCCAAACTGATTTTGCTTAAAACTCATCCTGACCCGCATGCATTTATCATGACCCGAATCTATTAAGACATGTTACCTAACCTGAATCAACCCGTATATTTTGTCAGGCTTAGTTGATGTCATTAGGTTACAACGCATATGCTACATAAATTGTCTAAAAATGATTTGAAAGTGAACAATATAGTTAAATAAGACGTTAAAAGTTTTAAATCTTGACCCAATCTTAATTAATGAATAAACTCCAAGAATTAGTGCACACCGCCAAAAACTGAAGAATTTATTCATTTCTATAATCTTCGAAAAGAAAGAAATAAGCTGATTAATTAATTAATTTGAATAATTAAGTTGATTAATTTAATTAGAGTCATTACATGAATCGTCATTATATTAACTTATTTTATAGATGACTTCTTTATTAGAAATAAATATCAAATTCATCCTAAAAATGAAAATTCACAATGAACTTCATCTTTTTTTTTTTTAATATAAATGACGATTTATGTAATTTATTAAAAGATGATTTATGTAATTTTAAGGTTGACATCCATTAGAAATTTTCATTTTAATGATGTTTTCTGCAACTTTTCTAATGAATGTCATCATAAAATGAACGAATATAAATGATGATTTATTTTCTTGATTAAGTAATTTAAATTTTAAATAAATTCATTAAAAAAAGAAAAAAGAAAATCACTAATTAAGTCCTTTAGCAACTAATATTACAGATTTTGTCATTCAAGCAATGGAGTCATTTCATTCTTAAGTTTAACAGAAAAATTAACACTAATGAGTCATAAAGACATAAAACGTGGAATATTATATAAATAAACTAGGTTAAAACCCATGTATTACATGGGTTTAACATATATAGTTTGTTAAAAATGTTAATTTTTCTCTCCTATTATATGGGTTAAATAAATATAAGTTTTTAAGTTCCTATTTACATATTTTATTATTATTTTACTTTAATTTAATTTTTTTTAATTTTGATTATTTTTTTATTTTAACTTTAGTTTTTATTTATTTAAGTAGACAAATTTTATTATTTTAAACATAATTATTCATTATTCATTATTTAATAAGAGAATAACATTAATTGAAGAGAAAGATGCGGGAAAATCTCAAGTTGACTTCACCAAAAAATAACATATGCATGAAGAAAACCTTTATTTATTATAATACATAGATTAAAACGATCTAAGTAATAACTAAAACTAAAGAACAAAACTAATAACATAATATAATTATAAAGTAAATAATTTGTAATTGCTCTATGATATAATATAAAACTGGCTACAATATAGATATAAGTGTATCCAATATTTTTCATATAAATATTTGAATTTAACATAAATATAAATAACATACTTTAATACTTTAGATAAAAAGCACATTATTTTGTGACAAAAAGCTTTATTATTCTATTAGTTAGTTTTGAGGTAGCACCTTCCATGCCTCTATATATAGACTCAAATTAACCCCCATCATGATTCATATCATATCATATCAATTGCATTTTATAAACTCAAAAGATGGCCACAAGTCAAGAAGTCAAACTCACTCAAATGAGAGAACAAATTCAGAAGCTCGGATCTTCCGCCGAGGTATCTAAGCATTTCATTCATATATTATCGCTCTAATACATCTTAATCAATTCAATCAGGTTTTGAGTTGGCTAACATAAACAAACAGGTGGGAAAAAAAACCCCGAAATCGGAACCAGAACGGGTCATACCCGAACGGTGGGTACAGACGGTTCTGGATTCTCAGACAAATCGAAACCGGAAATGGAAAAAGCGGAACCGGTTCCGCTTTTACCCGGCAAACCCGAACTGGAACCAGTCAAAAACCAAAACCGATTATTGACTTTGTTGACCGAAATCGAAATTGTTTGGAACCGAAACCGGTTCCAAGAAAATCCGTTTGCCCACCTATACATAAACCTTTTATTAAATGAGTCAAACTCATTAAATATTCGAGACTGTTTGGATTGAATTATTAAGCCCATCAAATTGGAATCTATCAACAAATTAACCCAACATGGTTGAACACATGATCCTTACCATTTGAGTGACTATATAATATATATATCATTATTTTACAAATGATCCGTGAAATCCAACGCCAAAACAAAGCACAAAAATTCAAATAAGTCATAAATTAGTAAGGCTTGATCAACCATTTTAAAGTGTCTAAGCGAAATTTAAATTCGGGTCGTTTTACTAACGGTTACTAATAAAAGACATCTTTTTTTATAAGAACCACTAGCATCTATTAGCATGGTTGTAAAAATCCCCGACTAGGCTGATTAATCGTTAGTTCCCTAAGGCCGATTAATCGTTAGTCCCCTAAGACCGACTAGGCCCGACTATCCGATTAGCGTTTCAGCTCCACTGATGGACTCTATCTGAATCCAAATGTTGCAGACCCCTTTTTGGGACATTTGAACGATCAAAATTCAAGTTATGATGATTCCGATTTGTAACATTGCACAATTATTATTTCTCTTGTGTCTTTTCTACTTTTTATTCTTCATAACTTGATCAAATTCATAGACCAAAACTAAAAAACTGGATTACGATCTACAAAAATATGTAAAACTAACCACCCCTAAATTTATAGTGAGTTCAAGAAGCCAATTAAACAAATTTATACAGTTTCTTCAATGCATTACAAATTGAAGATCACACATTGCGTTTTTCAAATTGTGAAATCATGAAATCAAAATAATAAAACAGTAAAACATGATTGTGATATGTGTGTGAAAGCACAAAGCCCTTCGGTTTCTTCATCATTTGCATATATTGAGCATTAGAAAACCCTAGACAAAAACGTTGTCTTGATATTTGGATCTTGAATGGCCAAATCCCCATTCCTAAATTACATTTTTAGTTTTCATTAGCCATTAAATAAGCTCATTTACATAAACTCACTACTTGAGGGTGAACTTTAAAACAACTTGTAAGGTTGCTGTTTTATGACCTTAAACTTATGGGTTCGTCTTACACAAATGTGTAGGATAAAGCTGGTTGAACACATCAAACCGTGATCTGGTCCCTCCCCAAACCCGACGTAACGTAGAAGTTAAATCAAACAACATATACGTCCTACATAAACCCACTACTTATAGATATATGGACTTATTCTATTAAGAATCATTAAATATGAAGCAACCAAATAAACTAATTTTGAACCACATTTTTTAGGGGTATAAAAGTAATTTTCCCTTAAATTAGGGGAAATTACTATTATACCCTTTAAACTTGTGGCTAGAAATGGTTCCTTTAATTCTCAAGTTGCAATAGTTCTCATATGAACATCTCATATATATATATATGGTATCGATAATTTGAGAACCACTTCTTAGTGTGAAAACCATGAAAACCATGTAAAACATGCGTAACAAAACGTAAACGTATTTCGTCAGATCTGACGCAGCGTTACGTATGTTTTACAACGTAAAAAAAATTATAAAATATTTTTTTAAAAAATATTTTATCGGAGCTTTTTTATTTTTTTTATAAAAATGTGCCCAATAATGTTACAAACCTGTAAAAAAAATTCAAAAAAAATACGTTTTTTTACATGATTTTTGCCTACTTTTCAATGTTTTCACACCAAAATAAGGTTTTCATTTTATTAATTATATATATATATATATATATATATATATATATATATAACAAAGCCCATCCATTTAATTAAAGCCAATTACTTAAAAAATATTTTTTAAATATCATTATTATTATTATTTGATAAGAGACATAATGACATGTGTCCTTTTATTTAGCACGAGAAAGAGACGGAAAAACAAAACTGATAAGACACCATAAAGCAACACATGTGCTATTTATTCTCAGCAATTCTTTTGTTATACTAAATTATTTGTTAAATTAACTTTTTTTTAGTAGAATTAACACTATTAATTCTAAATTTCTTTGAAGATAAAAAATATTTATGTTTGTTTTGAGAAGCAGGTAGAAGTTTAATTATAAATGAAGGGTTAAATTTGAATTGGTTTTAATTGTAGAAATATGGAGATCCAACACTAGAGAGGTTCTTGATAGAAAAATCAATGGATCCAAACAAAGCTGCAAAGATGTTTGTAACATGGAAAGAATGGAGAGCTTCATTTGTGCCACAAGGCTTCATTCCTGATTCTGAAGTTGTTGAACACTTGAAACCTCAAAAGGTGTTTCTTCAAGGTTTATCCAAAACTGGCTTTCCTGTGATGCTTTTACTTGCTGCCAAGCATTATCCTGCTAAGGATCAACAACTTTACAAGAGTAATTCATTAATAACCCTTTAATTTCTAGTTTCTCTCTAGTCTCCGCGATGGTAGTCTAGTGGTAAGGGGATAAGAATCTATGATGGAGGTGTAGGGTTCAAAGCCCTGCACCACCCAATTTTCCCTGTGTCACGCGATTTACCTCCCTCATGTTGGCCGTAGGACCGGTCGATGAGGGACACATAATGGTGGCGTTCACCATTTTTTTTTCTAGCTTCTCTCTTCCAGAGTTCCAACATATATTATAATTATTTATACAAAACTACTAAATGGTCCTCGGTTCGAATTCCCTTGGGGGTTTTCTCAAAGTATGAAGTTTCCTTCATAACTGGTGACTTGGTGGTGAATATGAGATACTGCTGGTGGCATAATGATATTCTAGTGATCCTAAAATTTAGCTTTTCAAAAAAAAAATATTATAATTATACATAAACTAAACATATATGGTAGCAAAAAAATATGACTAAAAGACTCAAGGAACAAATATACATATACAAAACTACTAAAAATGATAATTGTAGAATACCGCTAGTACTCATAAAATCTCTAAAATAATTATTTAACATAGTTTTTTAATGCGTGAAAGAGACGGTAAATAAAAGTGAGACGTCAACATATACTAACATGTGTTTAAATACTACTATAAATATATACAAAATATTTTTTTACTACATTTTCAAGTTAAATGTTACGTTTTGTTTAATGGACTTTCACGTCAAATTAAATCAAAGAATCGAGTATTTTTTGTGTTCAACTGTTACTGTTCTCTCGTTAGTTTTTGCTTTCGATATTCGAGGCCGATAACCAACATATTCTGTGCAACCCAATAAAAGCATGCTGCATGGGATATATATATATATCATTATTTACCTACAAATCTACAATTAACTCTCAATTTAGCTCAAAAAAACCAAAAAACGAATTGTATCCATATCCGAAATAACCGAACTGAATTCTAAATTCGGTTTTCAGTTCATTTCCTAGCTGTATCCGAATTCCAAATTCGGTTTTCGGTTCGCTTATCCATTCTATTTTTTTTTTAATTTGGTTAAATGTTTCACCAAATTTAGATTTAAATTTATTATTTATATTAATAATATATAAGGTTGAATTAGGTTTATTCGGTTTTTAACCGGTTTATTTGGTTTTTAATTGATTTATTCGGTTGAATTCGGTTTGATCGAAACCGAACCGAATTCAGATAACCACTTTTCGAGATCGGTTAGGTTTTCGGATAGAGAAAAAATTTGAAAACCAAACAAACAATTAAAAAACCGAGGAGCACCCCTACTAAAGACGACCCTAAATACTTAAACTTAGTTGTTTACTAACTACTAAGTAATACTAGTTTAGGAATCCTTATAGTTTGCACCACTAAAGTTATTGTAAAATGTTCTTCGTTTTATGGCAACTTTTTTACGTTTTAAGTCAACTCGACTTTCCTAAAACTTCTTATTTAGGATTGGTTAATCTTTGTTACTATACCTGAGGCGACCCTGAAAATTGACTTGCCTAAGACGAGCCAGAAGAAAAAGGTTTCTTAGCGAATTCAAATATTAAAATAGGGGTATTCAAAAAACCTAATACAGTTTAATACCGAAAACCTAACCGTATTTGTAACTAAAAAACCAAACCATATTCTAAATCCGGTTTGTTTCCTAACTGTATTCGAATTCCGAATTCGGTTTCTGGTTTCGTTCCTAACTTTATCCAATTTTCGATTTTTGTTTCCAAATTTTTTTTGATCTCGCTTTGTTCGATTAAACAATTAAACTGAATTCAGATTTGAATTTATTGTCTCACTAACAATATATTAGGTTGAATTTGGTTTATTCGGATCGGTTTATTCGGATCAGTTTATTTGGTTTTTAGCTAGTTTATTTGGTTTTTAATCGGTTTAGATTAAATTCGGTTTATTCGATTGTTAACTGGTTTATTTGGTTTTCAATCGGTTTTTTGGTTTGTATGGTTTTAACCGAAACCGAACCACTTCTCGAATTCAGTTCGATTTTCGGATAACAAAAAAAAATTGAAAACCGATTTAATCAAATAAATTGTTAACCGAACTGATGAACACCTCGAGTTTAAAGGTAATGAAAGAAAATTCCTATAGTTTAAAGGGAATTAATTTTTGTACCCTTAAATTAGGTGTTTATAAATGGATTTTTAAGTTTATGCAAACTTGTTGGTACTAATTTAAATGAATACACACACATATGTATTTCTCTTTAAAAAATAGACCCGTGAGAGAGGTCGGGTATACCACTCCCCAAACTGCCCATGTTTGTTATTAACACAATATTATATGCAAAAATCATAATTCAAAGATATTACCTTATAATTCAAATTAGACAATGCATCTAATGCAAGTTTCATAAATAAACTCCACCTAGATTTGTAATATAGGTTTTTATTAATTTAATTTGTATTTAATTAAATTATTCGTCAAACGAATGTAAATACTTTTCCCTTCGTAATGCAGAATTTTTTGTCCATATCTTTGAAAAAGCTCTTGCCAGGTACGCAATATTATTTATTGTCATTTTTGTTTTAATAATGTTAAGTTCCTAATTTAGAAGAATATCGAGTACAATTGGTTATTATTAGTCCTTTTGAATTAAAAAAATTTACATTAATTTAAAACTATAAGCAATGTTATCAATCTAGTAAAAATCAGAATTTGAAAAGTATAAGGTGATAGCCCATTTGATAAAAAAAGCATTAACACTTAAACGGGAGGTTATATGTTTAAATCTCGGATAAGAGACATGTTAGTTAAAAGTCATTTATTCGTATTAATATAGGGTTTATTTGCCATAAAAAAAGTTAATAAACGTATAAAAATGTTGAGAAAAAAAAATCAAATAAGAACAGATTTTTGTATAAAAATAATAAGAACTAATATAATTTCGACATGTGTCATGATAATTTAGATATAATATATTATTTTTGTACTAAATTTTTATTTTCTTTGTATTATATTCTTTTTTGTACTGGATTTTTGTGTTTTTGTACTGTATTTTTGTTTTTGTACTACAATTTCATTTTTTTTTTTGCTAGATTTTTAGTATTATGTACTAGATTTTTATTATTCTGTACTAAATTTTTTGATTTTTGCACTGTAATTTTTTTTTACTAGATTTTTGATTTTTTTCTGTACTGGAATTGTTTTTTGTCTTAGATTTTTGTTTTTATTATTTTTAACATGTCACATGTCAAATTTTTATTGTTTTTTACTCCTTTTAGTCAAAAATCTCTTATTAACTGATCCAACCCCTTAAAATGTTTAATGGATTGTAATACTTTGTAGTGGAATCAAAGGCAAAGAAATTGGAAATGAGAAGGTAGTTGCGATCTTGGATCTCAATCACCTAGCCTACAAGAATGTTGATACTAAAGGATTTATCACTCTATTTCAAACCTTGCAGGTAAATCTATATATCAAAGGGTTATTTATATTGATGTAAACAAATCAAGTTGTATGTGAGTTACTCAACATCCATTTATTAAAACCTTGAATTTAGCCTGCCAAAAACGACTCAAAACTTTTATATCAAAGCTCGTTTATTAAATAAGATTGAGTCCAAGCATTAGATATTGAGTTTGGTAGGTTTTTGAGTCTTAATAAATTTATTATTTATGTAAATTATTATGCAACTTAATCTCAACTATTAATTAAAGATCTAATGAACTTAAATTATTCCTATACTTTTATACAAAAAATCGTTTTTATAATAATTTCACCGTATATGTGTATTAGATTATAGAAACCCATGTATTACATGACTTGAATAAATCAAATGTGTTATAAACAACTTTTTCTATAAAGATTTGAATATTTTATAACATTAATTGTTGATAAATACTAAACAATGATTGCTTAAAACAATAAATTACAAATAATAAAAATTTAGGAATTGTAAAATTACATTTTAAGATATTATATAATTGAAATTTCTTATAGGAGCAATTATTTAAAATCATTAAGATTTAATTTATTTAATATAAAAGAAAATTAGCATTTAATATGACAGATAGGCGGAAAAAAAATTCTAAAATTAATGAGATGGTGACATGTGTCAAGTGTACCAATTCTTTTATTATAATAAGACGTACCTTCAATTGGTAAATTTTCGTAACGCATGAAGGTGTTATTTTTGTATATGTTAATCGTGTTTGTGGTTATTCTCACGTAGGCCTACTACCCAAACCGGTTAGAAAAATTGTACATGATAAACGCGCCGTGGTTTTTCTCAAGTGTTTGGAAGCTAATTTCTCCTATTCTAGAGAAATCAACATCGGAGAAGGTATATAAATATGAGGTTAAATTAAACTAAATAAACCTTTTAACCTAAAAAATCTAAGAAATATATTGAACTATTAGATCATGAATGAATGTCTATGATTAAATCAAGTTGTTGGAGTGTATTTTAGTAATGCCTACTTTTGTTGACTTTTTTATCGAGTGTCTCAACATTCTTTAAATATTCATAACTTTTACATACGAAATTATTTTTTGAAATAAAATATACTATAAAAACGAACATTTTTTATCTTCAAAATTAGTATAGTGTTATAGAAATTTTTTGTTTTTTAGTTCATTATGTCTTTTGTACATGTCATTGTGTCTTTTGTACATGGTATTGTGTCTTTTATACATGTCATTGTGTCTTTTGTTTTCTAATCAATGTTGTGTTTTCATTAAAAATTTAAGATACAATGATGTTACAAAATATATAATGTTAAGCAAGAATGACACAATAACGAGTATGAATAAAACAATGGTATTTAAAAAAGGCACATTCACCTGTAAAAAAGACACAATGACAAGTACGAACAATTTTGTACAGGTCATTGTATCTTTTGTGTTTCTGTTCAATGTTGTGTTTTTCTAAACTACTTAAGACACAGACATGTTGCAAAATACATAATTTTAAGCAATGATGACAAAATGACGTGTATAAATAATACAATGATTTGTAAAAAAGACACAATTACCTGTAAGAAAAACAAAAAAAAGACAATTATACACAAACGTTTCAGAAAGACACAATGACGTTAGTTAGACACGATGGCCTGAAAATTTCTCATTTTTATAGCAAAATTATATTCATTTTAAAGATAAAAAAATGCTCGTTTTTATGAAATATTTTTTAATAAAATAATATCATATGCGAAAGTTATAAACGTTTAAAAAATGTGGGGAAGTGGTTATGACTAAACTACCATCTAACAACTTTTTTATCTAAAATTTTAAATTTTCTCTTTTAAATTTGATCATATGATCTAATAGTTAATACTCTTTTTTACACTTTTTTGGATAAGGAGAATATTTGTTTGAACCTAATCTTATAAATATGTTCACCAAATAAATTAAGTTTCTTTAACTACATTATTCCAAAAACACATCCTTTTTTGTATCTTGAAACCTGACGCAATTAATTATTATATGCAAAAATTGGATTTAAAATTTTTCTTTATATGCAAACTAATACACACACATATATGTATGTATGTATGTTTGTATATGCATATGGGAAGGTTCCTAAAAAACATCATTTTTGAGAAAATAAAAAACTAATCACAATTATTACCAATTTTTTTTCATTATTTCTTATTATTATATAATAAGAAATGTACAAAAAAGAAAAAAATGTGTTTAATGTTATCATATATATATAAAAGTTGTATGCTACACATGATAGTTACGCATATGCAACTTTCTGAGTTACATGCGAAACCTTTTAAATTACATATACGTAACTTCGTGATATACATACATTTATTAGAATTTTATTTCTCATTAAAACATTTTTAAAACGAAGAGTTTTCTTATAAATTATCTCTCTCTCTATATATATATATTGTGTTTTGAGTCTTTTGACCGATATATTTGTAAATGATGATATATATAGATTGTGATGACAAGCAATGAGAAAGGAATAAAACAACTAATAGAAGAAGTTGGGACAGAGGTGTTGCCTAAAGAGCTTGGTGGGAATGCACAACTTGTGCCAATTCAAGATGTCCAAGTCCCCCCACTTCAGTGTTGATCCATCATATCATAAGAATAAATTATCCTTAATTAATTAATAAATTAATTAAGTCCATCTGACTTATTAGATGTTTAACGTCTAAAGTATGTTGGCTAATTATGATGCTTGAACATTGCATGTCTCTTTAACTTTTTATTTTAATTGCTAAATCGTTTTAATTTTGTCTTTAACTCACTTTAACGTTGTTGCTGACAACAACCTAACAATGACCATCATCTGATAACCCGTCCTTATCGTGTGTTTGACACATGATGTTAAGACCGGTTCGAGCTTTTTGATGGCTGAAAGCGAATGGTAAAATTAAAACCCTTTACCTAACTAAGTTACGAAACTAACACAACCATATTAACACATGTAAGCAAACAAGGAGTTAGCCACCAAGCCAAATAACCTAGTTCTTAGAGTTTATTTTCCGTTGCTATCTTAATTGTTGGCAGAATTAAGTTGGGAGGTTGTATCTTAAGTAGACATGGGCAAAAAAACAGGTTCGGATTCCCAAGCCGGTTTATAAACCGGTAGTTGACACCCATCAAACCGGTTTCACCCAAACCGGTCCGAACCGCCCGTTTGTAATAGGTTTGACATCTTCATCTTCCAAACCAGTTTTAACCCCTCCAAACAGGTTTCATACCGGTTCAAACCAGTTCCTATAGGTTTGACATTCTCATCTTCCAAACCGGTTTCCAAATCGAACCGGTTTTCATCTGAACTGGTTTTGACCATTCGTTGATCAAACCAGACTGGTTTGAAAACCGAACCAGTTTGAAAAAAAACCGGTTTAAGCACCTCTAATCTTAAGTTCATTATTAGGAATTTGCCCATCGAAAGGGTGGAGTGGTGTCGACTGTATCCCAACTATTTTGTTGATAATCGTCGAAAGGCAATTTCGTGTTAGTTGATCCAATAACTGAGTGGCTTTCTATCGAAACGAAATCCAAATATCCAATCGAACCAATCGACGACTATCAGGCTATGTAAACAATAAGCATTAAAGAGTAAAGTTGTAAACAACCTGATCGGAGACTCGAACAGTTGAACTGAACCACCGTTGCCCGTCAGTCATGTTCAGTGTTCTCCGAGTCTTCGACAGTAAACAGTTTGACCACACGGTCCATGCTAACAATTATTTCAACTGTTCGTCTCCTTCGTCAGCTCGTCTTTTTCAACTGCTCATCTCTTCGCCAATCATCATTCACTGATTTTGTTCCTTCCTGGACGCTAATTCGAACAAGAGGAAACACTAGATGGGAGTCGGGAGTGTTAATGTTTTCAGAACCGGACCGGACGTCGAACCGGTCTCCTTACCGGTCAGAGGTCCGACCGGTCGGACCGGATTTAATAACCGGATAACATCATAACTATTATATAAGCTATATATATGTATTATATGTATATATATGTATATGTGCAGTTATAAACCATTATCCATGTGTTAAAAGTAGAATTTGTTAAACAGCTTATAATTTTTCTTGCATTCTAATGCTTATCCTTGTCCCACATCATCTATCCCACATCAATTTATAAGCAGCTTAGAATTTGTTAAGCTGCTTCTGATGTTTTCTTCATCCTACATCGCCAGGAGTGAAATCTTTAGCTTTCAATCTCCTCTATATTAAGTGAAAGGGACACTTCTAATATTTTCTTCATCCCACATCGCCAGCAGGGAAGATATTTGCTTTCTGTCTTTCCTATATAAGGTGAAAGGAACAGGGGATTAAATAGTTTTTAAAAACGGTTTAACCGTTTG
Source organism: Mikania micrantha (assembly GCA_009363875.1). Classification (NCBI taxonomy): domain Eukaryota; kingdom Viridiplantae; phylum Streptophyta; class Magnoliopsida; order Asterales; family Asteraceae; genus Mikania; species Mikania micrantha. Next base: position 55,117,986 of record CM018689.1, read on the forward strand.
TTTCGGTTCCCGGTTAGAACATGAACCGTCCGGTTTGCAAAATAGTAGTTTACAAGCCAATTTTGAACCGGTTGACTCTCCAATTCACGGCCAGATCGGTTCAACCGGCCGGTCTGGTCCTGTCATTTAAACACTTACTATTAAGCGATCAACATGCATGATTGCATGATTTGGTCGTCGTTAATATCATATTTTAATGGGCTGGACTTTGAATAATGAGACCTCAATAAAAATATGAGGTCTAAAGACAAGGCGTAATAAATGACATAATGGGTCGGCCCAACATGAGATTTGTATGGATTGAAATGCTATTATAGTCAAATAATCTTAACATTGTTGAAAACTAGTGGACTCTCCCGCACGTTGCGGCGAGAACTCCGTCACGATTTCGAATATCATAGCGCATATACGATCACGTATATCAAAATAGATATATAAAAACATGTCACGACAGTTGTCTCTCTCACGTAAAACTTTACAAAGTACGGTGTAAACGTGTCCGATGTATTTGATCACAACAACGATTATGTGATCAAGGCTTTTAAGTCGTTTGTACATTATATTATTACTAATAATATATTTTAATATTATAATATTATTAATATTATATTATTGTTATTATTTAAATATATAATTACTGTTCATCAACTTATAAAATGTCTTTAAAATGATATTATAGTTGATAATTTTCACACTACCAAACTTTATAATTTTCTAGTTTGAAACTTTTGCATAATTCATAATTCTTTAATAAAGGAATAAATTAGCAACTGTATTAAAACCGCTCCTACCTTATTTTTCCAAAATATACAATAAAATTTATCAATATTTTGTCACAGCGAGATACTTGGTGGTCGTATATGGACTCAAACCAACCGGTTCAACCTCCGTCAGAATGAACCAGCCAGAAACTGAAATATGAAATTATGAATAAGGTGAAAACGGGACCTAGGACTAGAATGTGTTTTAAAGAAGCCAGTCCGACCATTTGGTACAATTAGACATCAACTATAGGGGTGTAACGAATCAAGGCAGATCGTGAAGTACTCGGGATCGGATCGTTAAAAAGCTCGAACGAGCCGAGCCTTAACGAGCCCGAGCTCGAGCTCAAAAATGTGGCTCGTTTAGTTATCGAGCCCGAGCTCGAGCTTTACATATCGAGATCGAGCCGGCTCGCGAGCCTTAACGAGCTTTTTCATTTTATAACTTTTATTTATTATATTAAGTATTTATTTATAAAATTAATTATTTTTATATATAAAATTATGATAAATATATTTAAATAAAATGTTTTATGTTAAATTTGGAAAATATAATTAAATTATTAATTAAAGTAAATAAATTAAATAATTAAAATCTAAACGAGACGAGCCGAGCTCGAGCCTGAAATTTTTTTAACGAGCCGAGCTCGAGCCTCGTAAATAAAACCCTTAACGAGCCGAGCTCGAGCTCGAGACCTATTTAGTCTAAACGAGCCGAGCTCGAGCCTTAATGAGCTCGAGCCTTAACGAGCTCGGGATCGGCTCGGCTCGTTTACACCCCTGTTCAACTACATAGAATGATTTAAATGAAGACAAAACGTGTGGACCCAAAAAACGACCATAACCAGTTGTTTAGATACCGGTTCGATTTTCACAAGCCAGAAATTATATATATCAATAGAGGTTGACTGAACGTCTGAACCCTTGTCTAGATTAATCACAACTCATCATCATCGTACTCAGTATATCTCACTATTAGTAAAGCTAAGGTAGGGTATGAGGAGAGTAAGATGTAGACAACCTTACCTCTATTCATACGAAGGGTATTTCCAATGAGAACCCCGGCTTGGACTAATCACATGTATCAAATGAAAATCAAACAAACCAATCACAACTAGAGATGGGCAGAAAAAACGATTCCGTTCCAAAAACGGTTACCAAATCAAAATAGAACAGACCAATCACAACTAAAGATGGGCAAACAAATCGGTTCTGTTATGGAACCGGTTACCCAAACTGGAGCTGGAACCGGTCCTACCCGAACCAGCGGGTATAAGTTGTTCTGGTTTTTCAGAGAAAACGGAACCATAATTACCGGAACTAGTTCCACCTTTACACGGTCAAAACCAGAATAAGATCGGCCAAAGATTAAAACCGGAATCAGTTATTGACTTTTTTTAAAAAACCTAAACCGGTTTGCCCACCTCTAATCACACCAACAATTTTGATCGAATTTTTTAGGTGACGACTTCCGTAGTCCTCAATTTGTAGCTACAAATTTAAGTCGGTTATCACAAGTTTGATCCATCCATTACAATACTATTGTCTACATATATTTTTGGATTTTCTATTGTTGATTTACTCAAAGATTTATAAAATAATTGATTGTAGAAAGTCCATTACATGCATTACATTACTATTTTGCTTCGTTTTTAATTGTAAATTAGGCAACAACCTAACATACTAAATACTCAATCTGTCAACAAATTAGTCTATTTACAACAATTGTCGTTTATTTTTAATCAGGTATGAGTCTCCTATTTTTAATTGACGTTGATTCGTTGAGTAATTAGGCGCAAATTAGTTAGCAACTAATGTTAAATTGTAATTACCCAACAAATTAATTTTTAATTATTAGTCTTAATTTGTCAGTTTCTTTGATTCTAGATTCATTAGGGTATTAGTTCTAGATTGTCAGATTTTGTTACATAATTTAGCAAGACACCAACACAATCTATATACAAAAATTAGGGTTTAGAAATTATGTTTTATAATTTAGCTTAGAGTTTGGCTTTTAGGGTTTGGGTTTAGATTTAGCTTTTTGAGTTTAACTTTCCGGGTTTAAAGTTTCCTTATATGGTTTAAAGTTTAGAGTTTAAATTTAGGTTTAGGACTGTAGTTTAGCTTTTAGCATTAGGGTTTAAGTTTAGCTTTAAAGTTTAACTTTCGTTATTAAGTTTAGAGTTTACGTTTAGTTTTGGATTTAGGGGTTTAGGGTTTAGCTTTAAAGTTTAGAGATAGTGTTTAAGTTTCGACAAGATGGTTCCAATGCATTCTAAACAAGTTCAATCAGAGTTCGTTAGAATTATCAACTGACATTTTTAAATTGTTTTGATTAATTTTAGCCAAAATATTGTTTTCAATGAATCTCATCTCTAAGATTACATTTATGAGCACATTTGGTTGACATATGTTACATTTTAAATTTGTTGTTAACACGTTTGTGGCATCTAACCTAGGTACCAAAAACTACATTCTAGAGGGCACATTTCATGTTAAATGTTACCCGAAATTGTACTTTAAGATCTTCAAGTGGTAAATTTGTGCAATATGAGGAAACAAGACAAAGGAGTTTGGTTGAATTTATTCAAAAGAACCATGATGCTATTTATGATCCAACTTCAGAATCATTCAAAGACGACCTTTAAAGAGAACTTGAGTTTTGAAAAAGAAATATTGTTTTTCTTTAAATTGCATAAAAAATATTAAAGATATTATAAAAGTGTGTGTAAGACTATGTGTACTTATCAAGAGCCCATATCACTCTACGTAGGCGTCACATAAACAACCAACACTATCACCTCCTTATCACTCACCGTAGGCACCACATGTGTTATCATCACATTCTCATCATTCAATCACCCCCTCCTCTTTTCACTTTCCTCTTCCTCTCACACTGTGACCACGGTCACATGAGACCGGTCATGACCCAGTCACATAGCTTGTGTAATGGGGATGAGGGCGTGAAAGAGGCTTGAAACCTGTCACTTGATTGGGTCACGCCTCACTACAGATCGCCTAAGAATAAAACATCATGTCGTTGAGATTAGGATCTATGAATAGGGCCTATATTTGTTGAATAGTAAAAGAAATAAGTTACAAAATTGGTCCATGTCATAAGTGTTGGCTGTATTCAATAACTTGTATATTCGTATAACTACTTTTAGGTGACTTCAAATAAATTTTCATTTAATTATTTGGCTCTCAAATTAATTTCCATTAATTTTCTTTAAACAAGCCGACATATAACACCACCGGAGATGGTACTTAGACCACACATTTCATAACCATCACAATCTATCTTCTTTATATAAGTCCAACAACCAAACTAGACTATGTTAATCTTAATTTGTAAGTATTAAAAAAAAGTTAAAATCAATTTTAAAAAAATAAACTATACCAGTTATCGGTTGATAATCAAAAATAAAGAAATTACCTCCATCAACTATACGAGTAACATTCTTTTAAGAACACTTGATATTGTTTCATGTGACTATGTGAGGATGGTAGACGGATGAGCTAGAAGGAATTATTAACTTTCCAACAAATATTTTAAACTTGAAGAAATAAATAACATGAGGTAGCTTAATTAATGACTCTAAACTGTAAAAGTTGTTTGCTCATTAGCTAGGTTGATATTATTAATCCACCCTTAAGGAGTGAAGGTTTTCCTATTCCATTCTTTACATATAATATTTTCATAACCAAAACGAACATTAAACAACTGGTTGATTTATCGTTTATATAACTTTATGAAAAATATAAGTAAAATTAGACAAGTATAATGTAGTTTATATTTGAATTTAGTAAGAGTTTTTCATATATATATGGAAACTCACTTGAATTGAGAACTCCGTGAAAACCCGGATTAAAATTCTATATTTTTTCTTTTTGTGTATTTTAGATACATAATATATGTTATTATAATAAAATAAAAAATAAAAAGTAAAAAATAGGTGTTACACAGATATTACAGAATGATATTTTTATGTTGTGTAACAGTACAAACCAAATATGTAACATATGTAACAAACACATATAACTATTTTTATTTATAATTTATTTATATTTTCTTGTAACAATATATTAATTAAATACAAAAAAGAATTTTTTTTAATGTTACACTAGATTTTTACAGTTTTTCTCAATTCAAGTGAGTTTTCATTTAAACGTTCGGTTTGTATAGAACCTTAATTACCTGAGTTGTAAGCACCAAATGACGGATACTTGCTTCCAATGCAAACATCAACAGCTAATCTACATAAAGTCAAGATGAATCACACTAAATGAAACAACCTTTAGAACAAGAAAATGAGAACTGAGAAGCTACTCTGATCGTGCAATTCAATTAGCGGACCATCGTCTCGGATATGTTCGAGATCCAGGTACAACTAAAAGTTTAGTCTAACAGATGCTGCATGCTTTGAATACTGAATTCAATGGTTTGTTTCCAACATTGAAAGTGTTGGGATTTAAACGTCATTAGAAACAATATCTTTCATATGTTTAAAGTATAACCTAAAACGGTAAAACGAGCTCAAACTAAGTACGAGTTTGGCTCACTTTGAATTGAAAGAGACTGAATTCCAGCACGGCTCGTTTAGAATTTTATTTATAAAACTCGAGCTCGTTTATATTAATTATATAATTTATTTCTTCTTATTATTAAGTTTATATATATTTATAAATATATTTTTCATATATTACATATTCTATTATATTTATCATCATTGCATAGGTAAAAACAGTTACTTATATAAAAAAGTCTTTTATACAAAGCTTGAACGTGAACTCAATAACTAATAAAGCCATATTTCAAGGCTCGAGCTTGTTTTAAGTTTGGCTCATTGAAGATTTTACCAATCTGATCTCTAGTTTCTCAAGAGCCAATGTTATTTGTTTACACCCAACTTTTAGTATAATCCCATCAAGATCCATGTGTAATAGATAAAACTTACAAAAACAACCATAGGTGCTCATATATAGAAACATCAACCTTTGAATGAAAAATGGTTGCTACTTTTTGATAAAGATGAAAGAACCCAAATGTGTTCTTCTTCAAGAGTATCCACAATAAGCAAGATGTATTCTCATGATAGCTTTCAATCTTTGTCAAGATCACTTCTTAAGTCTTCTTTAAAAGCGATTAAAATGGTTCTTGCATATTGAAACCAAAACTCTCAAAGAACAAAATCAAACTACAGAAGTTAGCTTAATTAGTAGTTTGCTTAAGTTTCCAAGTGTTTTATCCATCAAGAACCTCCTCCTTCATCAACTTGAATATTCAAGACATTTTAGTGAAGAAAAAGAAAAGAGAAATTTTTAATAATTTTCACGTGTCTTTCAAAATAATCAAAAGTTCAGTTTTAAGGAAAGATGTGGTAGAGAATATGTATAACAGACCTTACTTTCTTACACTTTTATCTTACTTTGCAAAAAGCATGGGGCCACCCCATTCTACTAGATGTCATGAATTGAGGCTAAAAGGAGATGATGGATTATGGTTTAAGTAATATAAGATATTAAATTAGATATTACAACTCTAGATATTTTAAGTATTCTTTTATAAACATCTACACTTATTTGCATGTATTCTTAAATTTGATTATAATTTATCCATACCATGTTAATTTACATGTTCCTATATCATCTACCACAACTATCATACCCTCTCTCTTGTCAGCTACCCTATTAATATTTTGTGGCACCACCATATCGAACTCTTCCAACACGTCATATAGGATGCAAATTAAACGTTCAAAAAACAGTTCGTGAGAAATTCGTTTATGCAATCCAAAATTTTAACAACTAATATTTTAAACTAATATTATTAATATTATGATGATGAAACGACAAAAAAGTTATGCCTTTCAAGTTACATGAAGATGAAGTTTGTTAAAATGGAGACATTTTATTAAAAGTGTTTTATAAGTTTGTGTGGCTTCATCATCAAGTAATGATAATAACAATGTAACTTTATTTTACTAAGATAACATTTATAAAATGTGCAAATTATATTTTAATACAATATTGGGAGACGGGGCCCTCCTAAAGTTTTATGTTTGTACAACCTATAATATAGCTGTTAATCTATTTAGTTTTATGATATAATGTATATAAGGTCCTTAATTTAATGTAATTTATATAAATAATCGTTTAATAGTTATATAGTTTGGGAAATGTTCTAAGTGTCGTCAGAAATGAAGCTGAAATGAATATGTAATTGTAACGTTTCTTTCTTTTTTCTATTATTTTTATTTCTTTCTAGAAGATATTATAAAGATTAAACAAAATGGTTTGACTATAGTTTTTTTTATCAATTATTATTATACTTAACAAAATAGGCGAGTTGAGTTGGGTTGGGCAACGTGTCAGAATGAGTGCGTGTCAAAATGAGTTTTAACGAAATCATTTTTGACCTAAACGAGTCACTTTTAAAACAGATTAATTTAGTTAAATTTAAAATGAGTTGTCAATATACAAATAAATTATTAAAATAATTTTTATTGATTTTCACATTAAATATATCATTGATCATTCTTATTTAATAAAATTCATTATTTTACATATTTTTTAAATTCTTCATCTTGACTCGTATTTGTTAAGGTGTTTCATCTTAACTTGTTTTATGTCATAATTTACCTATTTCAACTCATAATATAATAATTATTTATTTAAATTTACCTATTTATCTTGAAAAGAGTCGCTATGTTTTTTTTTTTAATTATTATTATTATTATTATTATTATTATTATTATTATTCAATTCTTTCCTCTTTTGAATTATAATTTGTCTCTTCCACTCATTTTTTTCGTTAATTAGTCATCGCCACATGCTCAAATTTCCTCTCTGACCTTTCCATCTTTATAATTCATCTGCCAAACTGTTCATCCCCAAACTCCCAGAAACAGATGGCCCAAAATCAAGAACTCAAAATCACCCAGATGAAGAATTATGTTCGAAAGCTTGGTTCTTCCGCAGAGGTAAGTGACCAATCTTAAAGTTGGTAAATCTTGATCATGTACTTTATGAGCATTCTGATCTTTTAAGACAATGCATTTCAGAAGTACGGAGACCTAACACTGGAGAGGTTCTTGATTGCAAGATCTATGGATCCAAACAAAGCTGCAAAGATGTTTGTTTCATGGCAGAAATGGAGGGCTTCGTTTGTTCCATTAGGGTTCATCCCTGATTCACAAGTAACTGACCAATTGGATGCTAAAAAGATCTATTTGCAAGGTTTATCAAAAGATGGGTACCCTGTTATGATTATCAAAGCTAGCAAGCATTATCCTGCTGAAGATCAGCCACAGTTTAAGAGTAATTTCTTGTTTAATTTGCTTGTTGTTTTTCCTTGATTATTTTAATTAGATTTTTGGTGTTTATATGTGAGTTTTCAAAGGATTATTTTCAGAAAATTCAGAATCATGTCTTCTGGTAAGTAGATTACTTGATTATAGTTGCTTGAAGATTAGGAGTTAGGACAGTTTGGTAAACTATGTTTATATCAATAATCATTTTCATTTAAGCAACTCTTTCTTTTCTTTTTTAAAAGTTACTTTTTTTTAATATTTTAATTCCTAAATAATCTAGAGCATAATGTGGTTTTGGCTTTTGGAAGCAAACAGTTTAAACGCTGTACTTTGATCATTCAGATCCATTTTTAACTATGATTTATTTCCAATTTATTTAATTGGGACACTTTCTAAAAGTGATTTCTTTGTTGTTATTTGTCTCAGTTAATTGTTTTTTTTTTTATTTGATTGGGACAATTTGAAGTTTAAAATACTCATATCCTTAGCAATATTCCTGATTTTGTTTAATTCTGTTATGTTTTTTTAATGGCTAATTCCATATCTCATCTAATAGCAATTTGTTTTTAATTCAAATCAACAAATAAAATTGATTCTTTGAAAGATGCTGGTGGCATGCTTTCTTTGGTGTCTTACATTTTCTGTAAGGTGTATGTGTTATGTGTATAACCTAACCAAATAATGGAGTATTTAATTTAGCAATGAGTTTGTTGGATTAGATGATCATTTGGGTGTCATTTCTAAAAGAATGGATTTAAGCTTAAGAACTTCTAAGTTGACTCTCTTGAGTTGACTTTTGTTAAAACAATTTTTACTTCTTTATCATCTAGACACCATTTGCTACGTCCCTTTTTAAAGCACACGCAATTTTCGCTTTCGAGTGTCAAGTACGAAAATTTTCGTTTTATAAACAGTCTTAAATGTATGTATTTTGGAATATATAAACTAAACCAAAAATTTAGTGCTACAAGTAAGAATCTTTGATGTTAAAACTTTTAACTATTTTTTTACAATTTATAATTGTAAAAACAAGATTTATGATTTTTCAAACAGGATATAGACATGTGAATAGATTCCTATGATTTTTTAGTTATTTTAATGCATATAGTTTAAGAGATATAGCATTAAGTGAGTTAATACCAGTGACTGTTGACCTTTTAATCCATTACTCATTTTAGGTTATAAAAATTCTAAAATTTTTAATAACAAATGTACCACTGAATTTGTTAGATATCTTTGTATGGTTAATGCAAACCTAATACTTCTTTTTTGTCTGTCCTAAATACAGAATTTGTGGTTCATCTGCTTGACAAAGTAATTGCAAGGTATGCTCTTTATAAAAATGAGTAATTATTGAAATGTGATTTTTATTTTTTCGTTTTGGTATCGAACGAAAAAGAAGAAAAAAACCCAAAAACATTTGAGATGATTGACATTCTCTTTATCAAATTTTTCTTTGGCTTGTCCTCTTGTACCAGATTGATCAAATGTTAGTTAATCTGAATAAAACCGACCTAAATGACATGTTTGATCTGATTGTAAGAGTATATACATTTGCTTGATGAATCCTTTTGTTATAGAAAAAAAATGAAACAACAGTTATATTTTTATTATTATTGTTTTTTTTCATTAGAAGTGACTTTCAGGAATACGATTAGTATACGACCATCGGGTCTAAGTTTGTTTTGCTTATTACAGTGGCTTCAAAGGAAGAGAAATAGGAAACGAGAAGATAATTGGTGTTCTTGATTTAAGTCAAATCGGATACAAAAACATTGATGCCCGTGGATTAATCACTGGATTTCAGTTTTTACAGGTAAGTTTTTATCTTCATTTTCCTATTTTCCTATTTTCCTTCAAGACATTGCCATAATATATATGTTATTGCCACAACATTAATGTAAAAATGAATTTCCTAAAAAATATAAGTGCAAAGGGGGGTTTATCTACTGAGATTTGATCATATTTCTTTTATCAAATTATCATTACTCATATAAAAATCATGTTTTATCTATTTTCTGATATCTTGGCTTCACTTATTGCAGGCATACTACCCTGAGAGGTTAAAAAGGTGTTACATTTTAAATATGCCATGGTTTTTTGTGAGTGTTTGGAAGATGGTTTCTCGGTTCTTGGAGAAAGCAACTTTAGAGAAGGTATATTTATATGTTCTACTACCCTTTGTATGTGTTTTGTAATTACAAATGATATCAGCCAACACCAATCTTGGTTATAAAAAACTGCACGCGTGAGGGGTAGGAGGTGCCAGCCAAAGCGCCTCAGGGTCTAGTGGTCGCGAATCCTCCACATTTAGGTCAAAAGCAGGGGCGGATCTATGCCTTCCTCAGAGGGTGGGAAGGCCCCCACTGGGAATATGCTGGCAAAGGAAAAAAATAATGTTAATTTTAAAGAAAAAACAATTTGCCCCCTGACATTTTTCTTGTAGGCACCTAACGTTAAAAGCAAAAGTTTTATCAAGCCTTAGTCTTACTCCGACATACACGCTGAGAACCACAATGAAGCCTTAACACTATACATTTTGTCTCTTTGAACCTGAGATCTGCATGGCTTCATGAGTTCACCTAATGTACGGGATTATTGATCACTAATTATTTACAAAACTGGTTACTCATTTTGAACATAAAACCAAGTTATGCTATAGGAAGTTTATTTGGTTTTACGAAAAAAGAATTTTCCGTATGAGTTACACATTCATGTATGAGTTAATTTTAATGGGTTAGTAAAATTGTGTATTTTAAAAAAAAAAACTATTATTATACGTAAAACATAATTTAGTTATCCGTTTTGACCCATTTTAACACGCCAAACCGTTTTAATTAACTCGTCATTTTGCCCCCACTGACCAATATTTCTGAATCCGTCACTGGTCAAAAGTGTGACCGTTGCTATGGAATTTTCGAATCTAGACCCTTAGGATGCTGATATAGAAAAAAATAGCCAAAAGAACAAAGATATTATGAACGGTTTACCTAACGAATATGCAAAAGGGATGATAGAGATACAGCCTTTAATTGTACATAAAGCAACCCGCGAAGTACATCCCTGTGCCTTGCACACATTTTTTAATTTATTTTGAAACCGAGACAAATTCCATGAATAATTTAAAATGATAACGACGTTTAAAAAAACTCTAATTTACAAAAAGAAATGTTACAGTTTTCATTGAACTAAGGTACTGATCATTTAAATATGGCAAAACACAAATGCAAATAAAAATTTGGTAACTTGACAGAGTATGTGATTGACAGTTTTTTTTTTTTTTTTTTTGGGTATGGAAGTGATAACAATAATATTTGATTGCTTTAATCTTTTACAATTTTGTTCTTTTTGAGGAATTAAAAAAGTTGGTTTTTGGTTGTTAATGCAGATTGTAATAGTTAGCAATGAGGAAGAGAAAGAACAGCTTATCAGAGAAGTTGGGGAAGATGTGTTGCCTGAAGAATTTGGCGGCCATGCGAAATTTGTCGCTATTCAGGATGTTGTACTGCCCCCTTTGGAGGATTAACTAAAACTGTAACTGTAACTATAACTATAACTATAACTAAACTATTGATTACTCTCAATAATCTCCAACTGCATCATGTAACTCGTTCTCAATATCAAAACGCCTAAAAGAACATCGCAGCGGTATATTCTGAAATCATGAAAAAGTCACTATGTTTAGCTTCAAGAAACCACGGTTCCGGTTCCGGGTACGTTGGCCACCTCTAACAAGACCTGTCTAAAAAGGAAATAAAAATATTATCTATTTGAGCCAACTCATGTTTGAATAAAAGTATGTGTATATGTGAACCAAATTCATGTCAATTAAAATGTGACAAACAAAAATAAGCATGTTATATGTATAAATGTAATAGAGGTGAACAAACTAGTTTTTTTTTTATTCTTTTTTTTTTTTTGTGAACTGGAATTGGTTCTCAAAATCCGTTTTGATTCTAAAGCAGTTTTAGTTGAGTTCAGGTTTTTATCGGTTCCAGTTTTGGTTGCAGGTATTGGTGGAACCTGTTTAGGTCATTTTGGTTTTGGCTTCGGTTATGATTTCTTTGAAAAACCAGAACTACATGTACTTGCTGGTTCAGGTAGGGCCGGTTCTGGTTTGAGAGTTGGGTTTGGTTCTGGCTCTGATTTTTTGCCCACCTATAACCTGTTATAAATAAAAAACAAAATATTAATATTCGTAATAAGATTAGGCAAAAAGTAAAATAACATCATAATAATAATCATTAAAAGGAATAAACAAAAACGAAAGACGAACTACGGTTTGAAACATTATAACACCACGCCACACGCAAAATGTGGTGAAAATTGTGTATTTTTTATGTATAAAACAAAATAATAATAATAGTAATAATATTGCAGCATAACTATAATAAGACCATGAGGTGTGCCTCATGGTTGGAGCCACTCCACCTAGATGCCCTCTAAGCACCATCATAACCATCCACTCAACCACTTGATGGTTGGAAATACCAAGTGGTTGGGATCATGTCATGATGATGTCATTTTCTGTTTAATTTTAATTTTTGAAATTAGAATAACTACTTTAATATTTGCATATTGTTAAAAAGAAGTTGCTAAAATTCAAATTAAAACATGGAAAATTTCGTAAAATATATAAAATAAGATAATTAAATCACAAGTTAAATAATTAAACCCGTGTGCTTGTTGACTCGAAACGTATTTAGCAAAAGTGTAGAACCTTTGTTGTGAATGTGATTCAAAATGCGGACGATAACAATTTGAGTCAAAAAAAGGATTCATCATAGGTATTGGTTGGTGTTTGATTGGTATCCATCGAAAAGCTTTTTTTTTTTTTATAAAAAATAGAAGAAGAAGAAGATTGATTGTGAATGTTTGTGTTAAAATGAATTGTTTAAATAGGAAAAAAAAGGTTTTTTTTATTATTATTATTATTTTGGAAGCCATTGGAAGCCGACGGTAAAAAAATTAAATGTTTCAAACGGGAAAGAAGCGTGGCCATAGCCACGCCCAACACAATAACGCCCAAGGGGGCGGTGTTCCACGCCTAGCCACGCCCAAAAATGTCCTCAATCACGGGGCATACCGTATCGTCTAATACAAGAATTTAACGAAATAAGATTTAATGGGGTCTCGTGACCCCATTGAAATATACAATTCTTCCCATGTATAACAAAGGCTTACCCATCACACTATGCAGCAACAACTTTGAACCTTTTTGTTTTTCTTGTTTTTACCTGAATGTTTTTTTCCAAAATTGAGTTTGGTGAATGGTCGAGGTTATAGAAAACTAAAATACTAAATTTTACAAAAATTGCGGTATTTAAACGTTTTGTTTGAACATTACATTATGATATATCCAATGTAGTCCCAACGACACATTTGAAATTTAAACAATATATCGTATTAATATATACCAATGTAGGCTTGTACATTCAAAATTTTAAAACACGCTATACTTTTAAAAGTATGGTGATTCTAATTGCATCAGCTCTATTTTATAACTACACCAACCTACTATATTAATTACTTACTTTGACTTAATCACCCAATTATTTTTCTTCATTAGTTTTTTTCTATCATTAATTATCAATTATCATTAAAACTAACTTAATCATTTTATTTAAACATTATTTTTTTAATTTTTTATATTATTACATATAAATAAATAAATAACCATTGGTATATCTAAAGTTTGCTAATAAAAAATAAAATTTAATAATTAATAAAAAAAAGCAATCTACAATTTCACAGTTAGCTGGTTTTGTTATTTAATACTTATAAAGTTTTTTGACATTCAAATGTCAAACTGTTAATCTGTCTTTTTATATCATTTCTTCACTTTTTTGTTTTTCTGAATGAAACATTTACCTCGTTCGTTGAAAATTTTGATGTACTAATTATTTTCTATTGCTTCTACCTTCAATTAAACTTGTAAATAAAGAAAAAAAACTTACAAATAAAAATAAATAAAACATATCAAGAATAAAGAAAAATGTTATAAAAAATATAATAGAAGAATTTTTTTTTACGTTACCGTTAATGAAATAACTAAATAAGAGTTTATTTTAATTAAAATAAGGTATTTAATTAAGTGTTATTCAACTATCGTTTAGTTTTACATCTGCTAACTAATTCCTTGTATAAAAAAGTTGAGAGAAAAAAACAAAAAAAAACATATACCTTATGTGTGGTACTTGTTATCAATGATATTTATATTTATATATATATATATATATATATATATATATATATAAAGATGTATTATTCTAATTTTAATATGTAGGCAATAAATTTGATGTATAATAAATAATAAATGATTATGTTAATCATTAAGGAGATCAATCATATCATTAAATAGGTAGGTGCACCATAATTAATGTAGATAATGGTGCAAATAGCACAACACTTAAAAGTAATATATACCAAAGTTGTTTTTGATCAACTAAAATATCATAGGACATGTGAAAACAACTTCACTGCTTGCTAGCCGTTTCCTCCCACATCCATCAAACACAAATCATCCTTTGAAGGAGCTTTTAAATGATGGTAATCAATGCCAAAACATGAACACAATTCACAATAAAATGATACATCAGGCCATATCAGTTTTCTAATTCGAGGCGTCTTTCGTGAATAAATGATACTCATAAGTCACCCATCTATTTTGTCGTGAGATTGGTCTCTTCATCAATCTTCACCTTATCCAGATCTTTGAAAGATGTGTAACCGGTCATTAAGGCATTTTGGTGCGCCCATTGTGTCATGGTCCGTAATAAAGCTATGTGTAGTGATCACATACTCATTACTCCGTAGGCGCCACGTAAACAACCAACATCATCACCCCCTCATCAATACATGTCATCACAACATGTACCCCCTCATCAAGCCCTCATCACTGTTTCTTTTTTCGCCTTTCTTCCTCTTCACGCCGTGAATGTGGTCATGAATTTAAAACAATGAAACCACAGGGTGGTCACGCCCCTTTGTGTAGTGGTATTGTGAGGGGTGAGGGCGTGATGGAGAGTGGTCAAGCCCTTCTCACGTCTCACGTCTCACATGCTATAAGGGATCTGGCATTGTCCCTTTTGATGCAAAAAGAAATGCATGAAAACTGAAATTAGCAATAACAATAATAATAATTAGGCAAGAGTCTCAATTGGCTTCTTCCTCCTTTCCTTTCAAGATGTCACATACATGCATAACCAGCATAATGTATACATAACTCTTTAAAAAAACATTAATACAATAAATATGGTATATACATAATAATTAGAATCAGATGCTCGAACTGTTTGTTTCACTAAAGAAATTTATAAATTAATCAAAATAATTTAAACCTAAGCAGCCCCAACCAAAGTAACACTTACAATCTCATGAATTGGAAGTTGAAAAGGCTCCCTCTGATCAGAAGCACTTAGAAGCTGACAATCATCTTCCTCCTCTTCGAAATGCTAATGATCAAAACCAAAGCAGGTACACATTTTAAGATAGAATGATATCGCATACGACACGTTCCAGTGCATAAATATCTTGTAGGATAACCCTAATGAAAATAAGCACCATCACCATCTTTTTCTTGCGACGAACCATGGTGAGAAACAACCCTAATGAAGCTCTCGTAATTTGGGGTGTGCATTTTCAGATATCCGGTGTTTCGGATATCCGAAAATCAGAAAAAAATAAAAAAATTTAAAAATATATATATTTCGGATACCCAAATATCCGAATATCCGAAAAAATATCCGAAAAATAAAACTAATTCGGATATCAGATATCCGAACTATCTAAAAATTTTCAAAATAAGTATCCGAATCCGAATCAGAATTTTCGGATATCCGAACTTCTGGATATCTGATTTTTTCGGATATTTCGGATTCGGATTTCGGATACTTCGGACTCAGATACGGATTTTTTTAAACACCCTTACTCGTAATTAAGATCCAAGAATATGAACATGTTTACTAGATAGAATATATAATTCTTAAATTTGCAGAAATTTTGGTTTTATTTGTATTTGTTTATATTTATATGAATTTTTATTAGGTTAAAGAAAAAAAAATAAAAACTCTTTTATGAATATTTTATAAAAAAAAATTATTGATATAGTGGAACGGTTTGATGATACCGTAAGAACTTGGATGGTCAAATGTCATTACACGTGAATTAAAGTATAATTTTAGTTGGTTTTTCAAATATAGAGAGTTGCAAGAGCTAGAGGGAGTTGACCTAAGCGTTTAAGAGATATCAAAAGAGTTTTCTTATATATACGGTCTAGAATCCATCAAAGTTTGTATACTGGTTAAGGTTTGGTCATTTCTTCTTAAATACAAGGGTTCAAGTATCATTTGTGACACTTTAATGGATAACAGGTGAGAGGAGGAATCTTGAGCTTAATCTTAGATTCTGAACCAATGGAAAACGAGAGTTTACCTATTCCACAGGGTTCCCGCGCATCCAGAGGCACTGTCTCACAGTCGGCGATTGAGAAGTCAATCTTAGCTACTTAATCATCAGGATACCTGAATGTAGCACGACAAAACCTTATTGTGTTTGAAAGAATATATATATGGTCTAGAAATGTCGTTTCAGAACATTATAAAAATATGAACATGCACCGAACGTTGGTTTTAAGTTGACTTTAGACTGGCCGGGTGTTTTCTGTGCATGATATATAAAGATTCTATGACTCTGTCAGGAGTGCCCCAACATGTAATTGTTTGTTAATTAAATTGATTAGTTTCTTGATACTAAAAATAACAATAGAGAACCTGTACATTCATAATTAAATGCATAAATAAGTGAATTAGAGTTTTAGAATTTTTTTTCCTGATATATTTAAAATAACTTATTTACTCTATTAGTTTAAATCTAATTATTTTCTTTTTATGATTTCTTTTAAGGCTTGTTGTTTTACTAAAATTATGTTGTGTCTGTTTTTACGATAAAGTAATGCACGACTCAGCTTCATCTAGTTGTAACGTACAATGTGTTAAATTAAAACTCGTATGATTGCAAGTGTTACTTTACATAACTTGAGGATGTACGTACAATAGTTTTTTCAAAATAAAACATAAATCAAACGATACAATTGTAATTAAAGAGTATATGATCAAATTAAACGAGTTAAATCTTAAGGTAATCAGAAGTTAAGGGCTTGAACATTTGGCTGGCATGTGACTCGATGTAAGTCATGTGTTTCATTGGCAAATGCATGTAGACAATCCAATCATTGTTGTTGGTTGGACTTGGTAATGTCATCACATAACAGTCTTCCCGACCAGATGGAACATGGCACGAACCAAACACCACCTTACCCCACCCGAAATCCATCTTGTCCATGATGTGAAATCTGGTTCCTGATGATATCATCACCGACGTTTCTTTGCTTGCAAATGCTATTGCTACTAGCGGTTTTGAGCGGCGTTCTTCCACCCAGTCTATTAGGTCCAAGAAATGGTCTTTTGTGGTTGCAGTCTGCAAGAACTCATGTACTTCTGTAGCTATATTGCTCAATGACATCTCCTTCAAATCCTAGTATATTAAGTGTTGGATTGATCAATAAACAAAACATCCAATTTAGATGAACTCTCGTATTATTAAAATAATAAAAAAAAAGTAAATTACCGATATGGTACATATGGTTTGCTAGTATTTCAATCTTGGTTAGGTTTCATAATTATACTCATATGGTTCTAAGCTTTAAAAACATTTGTAATATATATAATACTTAGGTCATCAAATTACCTTCATATAGCTTAACCACATTACAAATGTTACAAACTTTAGTCTATATGTGTTACAAATATTTAAAGTTTAGGACCATATGAATAATTTATAAAACCTAGGGACCAAGAATAAAATACTACCAAGCCACAATGATTATCTCGGTAATTTACTCTAAAAAACTACTCAAAAGTTAGTTAATTACGTTGATCATACCTCATACAAAAGCCCTAATGATGGCTTTGTATTTATAAGGTTAACTTAACAAGGAATATCAGACATAATTAAACCCTAATTGCAAACCATAAACCCATTAACAACATTTAATGAATTCCACATGTCCCATTTCACCTACTATTAAATTAAGGGCCTAATGAGCCGGATGATTACCAATATAGCAAACAAGTTTTTATAAAAGCAATAGTAAACAAGTTTGACAATTCTAATTAAGTTTAGTTTTATTTTAATCTTTATCTTTTATATGAAAAAAAAATTAACATTGTAATGTTACACATATGTTGACATAAGATGTCTTTGATATATAGGCATTACATAGGTTATTTAAAATAATTTCCCTATATTTTAGAAAAAGTTAAAACTTGAAAGGTTAAAACTTGAAAGGTTAAAACTTAAGTAACAACAATAAAAATCGATCCATTTCACTAATTGTTATACAAATGAATTAAAATTAACCCTAATTAACAAAAAATTATTATACCTGTGATATTTTGGACCCAGATGGCATTGATAAAACATTGCCAAAATGAGAAGCCATAAGTTTTTCTTTCTCTTCTCCATCTCCCTCACTCAATCTACTCCTTCCATCAACTGCTAGAGCCACATTACACAATTTGTTGCGATCTCCCCCGTCATCCATGCTTAATGCAACTATCTTCCACAAGAAAGAGGTGAATGACTCTAGCTTTGACCTTCTTGAACCATTTTCACTAGCCAACAATTGTATTTTGTTAAGCTGCTCGCCCTCAATGTAATATACACGGTTAATGAGTGCATTATCGCCATCGTTATTGTTTTGATCAAGATCAGGCTTTGTTGGTGGTTCAAATAAAGCAAACACATCGTCGATTGATGATGTATAAGTGGTTGGGCACCTAGGATTGAGGATGGACCTTTGAAAAGAGGGTAACATAGATGGGGTTTCGGCTCGAGCTATGTCTGCCCATGATGAGATAAACATGTTGGCCGAGTACCCGTCAGCGGCCCGGTGATCAAACATGCAGCCTATTACTATGCCTCCACATCTTAACTTCGTAACCTGCATTTTATTATACAAATAATGCTATATATTACATGTTAAACATAATTGTTAAACCAAGGTTGAGAAAGTTAAAGGTTAATGTAAATAGGTTAAAGTTGTGTTTATGTGTAAATATGTAATATGTATATATTAGAAGGGTTAAGATGTAATATGTAAAATAGATTTAGGGTTATATATACCACATGTATGTGCCTGCAAAACATAATTTTAGAATACGATCGTTTAACGCTTGGGTCATCAGAAGATTCATACGTTCATATTCAAGTTATACCATTGTTTGTTCATTGAGATCTTGGGCATCATTACATTCCGTTGATTTGATTCATGTAAATATAATCTTTTTAAAGCAATTGCATGCAGTTACATGGTATAAATTAAATGTTGAGTTCAAAAACATTTAATATTTTAATTAATGATTATATGAAGCACGTTTAACGTCACTATATATATTAGGTGTATTGTCATGAAGTCATGAACACATAGCCGGCTCTCTATCAAAAAAAAAATCCCTATCTTAATGCTTCCATAATGGTAAAATCTTTTTTAGTTAGTAATGGATTTTAATTGAGGTAAAAATTATTGTTGTTTTAAATAATTAATATTCATAATTCATTTAGTTTTCTCCTTTATGATAATTTATACTTATGTGTCTAATAGTGTTTTTAGAACCGAACAGAACTGGCTGATCGGATCGGGAACCGAAGGATCGACAGGTCCAAAGTGAGAATGCGAACCGGATTTAAGGGAACCGGTCGATTGAGCAGGTTCACTTGTCGGACCGGTTTTCAGTTTTTTTTTTAACTAAAATCCAAAGGATATAAAACATTAAAGCCAAACCCTAATACTTTTTTAACATGATTATGTTAGTTTAAACATCAATTATGTTTGTTTAAATGTGTTAATAATTCTATTATTTTTTAGAATATTTTAAATATTTATTATGTCATTCGGTTCTTAAATCCGATTCGGCCAGTCCTACCAATAACCAATACGAAGTCTGGTTCGAGTCTGAAAACATTGGTGTCTCAAACTTGAAAAGAATTGTTATTAGAGTTAATTGCATAAATGGTTAATGTGGTTCGATCATATTACAGATTTGATACACAAGCTTTAATAATTGCAAATTTAGTTCAAATATATATTTATGAGAAATTTACATATGTAGTCCATGTGGTTTGGTGAGATTGCATGCTTGGTCCCCAATATTGAGATATTGCATATTTAGTCCAAGTAATTATGAGAAAATCGCATAAATGGTACTATGATTTGATTTATTACAGATTTAGTCCCAATATCTAATTACGATTATATTTCAAATGTTAAACCTAATTATTTAAGATTGATTAATTTAACTAATCCATAAATTCAAACTAATTCATGAACTCATATTTTTATATTAAAATTTTGTCGGATTTATAATATTCAATGAATCAGCATCGAACATATATTAATCAGTTATCATATAGATTAGATAGAGAATGATACTTAAATTAAATAAGGTAACATATAATATATATATATATATAAAAATTTTTTGTTCTACAGCAGTAAAATTAAGATTGTTAAAATTAGCTAGAAATGAGTTACATACCTCACCCCATGCAGCTTCTTGGGTACTAACTTCCCCTCAATGCTGATGGTGTTAGAACACAATCAAAATAGCACAAAAGTAATCAAAGGAACTTGCTTTTCATTGAATACAAAAGTGATTACAATACTGAAAGAGCTACTGAAGTTAAATACGTAAAAGAAATAACTAACCATGATCACATGATCATGCAAACATGGAAGAAAACAAACTGCCTACTCAACCACAAACGTAAACGTGCAGAAACAGAAAAACAAGCATGTGAGAATCACATGCAGACTAAGCAAGTTCCAAATAAGCCCCTCGAGTTTGAATGAATCTTCAACATCCCCCCTTGATTCAAACTCCATCACACCCATAAGGTGTCTGAAAAACACAAACTTGTCTCTAGCAAGCCCTTTAGTTAAGACATCAGCTACTTGATGATGAGTGTCACAATATTCCAACTTGATTTGTTCTTGAGCAACCAAATCCGTGATGAAATGATACTTTAATTCAGTGTGTTTTGATCTGCTATGCATAACTGGATTTTTAGATAGATTGATTGTGGAATTGTTGTCACAGTAAATGATAGTAGCAGCATCTTGCTTAAAGCCCAAATCTTCCAGAATTCTTCTTATCCAGACTCCTTGACACACAGCACCTGCACTTGCTATGTACTCCGCCTCCGTGCTTGATAAAGCCACCGTGGGTTGTTTTTTAGAGCACCATGACACAACTCCACTTCCAAGCATGAACACATAAGCAGAAATAGATTTTCGATCATCAATATTACTAGCCCAATCACTATCACTATAACCAGTCAAGGTGATAGGATCATCCCTCTTGTACCAAACACCAAACTTTGTAGTTCTAGCAACATACCTGAGAATCCTTCTTGCAGCACCAAAATGAATCTTGGAAGGGCGATGCATGAACCTAGACACAAGACTTACATCATAGGCCAAATCCGGTCTAGTATGTGTAAGATAAATCAGTCCACCCACCAAGCTTCTATACACCTCTTCACTGACTTTGTCTTGACCATCCTCCAATTGCATCTTTTCTAATGCATTTATAGGGGTAGTTTCAATGTTGCAATTCCTCATTCCAAACTTCTCCAACAAACTTATAGCATAACCATTCTGACCTAGAAAGATACCCTTGTTGTTTTGGATAACTTCAAGGCCTAGATAGTATTTGAGGAAACCCATATCAGTCATTTCAAAAGCTGTCTTCATACCATGCTTAAATTCTGCAATCAGAAATGGTGTAGAAGCAGTGCAGATAATATCATCAACATATAAGCAAACATAGATAATTGAATCAGTTGCAAGCTGCTTAATGTATAATGTGGGCTAATTAGCACTTTTACGAAAGCCATGGTCAGAAAAATACCCATCTATCTTAGCATACCAAGCACGTGGAGACTTCTTTAATCCATATAGGGCCTTGTGCAACTTGTAAACCATTTGCTCTTTGCCTTTAACGAGAAAGCCCTCAGGTTGTTCAACATATATTTCTTCAGACAAATCACCATTCAAGAAGGCTGATTTGACATCTAACTGATGAATTGGCCAACCCATCTGAGCAGCTATAGCAACAACTACTCGGATGGTTTCAAATCGAGCCATAGGAGCAAATTTTTCCAGAAAGTCAACACCATACTGCTGAGAGTAACCCTTAGCCACTAGCCTGGCCTTATATTTAATTATTTCACCATCTGGACCCACTTTAGTCTTGTACAACCATTTTAATCCTACTAGATTCTTGCCTACTGGAAGATTGGTCAAGACCCATGTTTGGTTTTTCTCAATAGAAGCTAGTTCCTCTTGCATTGCAGCTTGCCAGGCTGGAAGTTTACAGGCTTCGGTATAGGTTGTAGGGTCAGAAATGTTAAGAGCAAATTGGCAGGTATGGGTATTTGAGTAAAGATCCGGGAGGGAACTGGTCTTGCGCACAAATGAGGATGATGGGGACTGATCATTGGTTATAGGCATGGTAGGAGCATTATTTGGTGAATTAGGTACCATGTTGGAGGAACTGGGTATGTCAGAAGGTAGAGTAGGTGAAAAAGTGTGGTCATCAGGAAATGAGTCAGCATAACCACATGGGAATGGGTCAATGAAAGTATACTTTTGGTCTGTAGTGTCTTCCCATTTCCACATTTGACCTTCATGAAAGACAACATTTCTTGTTGTTGTCAGCCTTTTTGAGATAGGATTGTACAACCTTTAAGCACTACTCTCTGTAGAGTAGCCAATAAAAATATTCTTTTGACCTATGGCATCCAATTTTCTTCTCTGCTGAGATGAGGTCAGGCCATAAGCAATACACCCAAAAACTTTTAAATTCTCAACCTTTGGTTTTCGGTCATAACAGGCTTCGAATTGGGTCATATCTGCAACAGCCTTTGTGGGTGAAATATTAATTACATGTACGGCAGTGGCTGCAGCCTCAGCCCAGAAAAAATTAGGCACCATTCTAGCATTCAACATACTTCTAGACATGCCCCTAATGGTCCTATTTTTTCTTTCCACAACACCATTGTGTTCAGGTGTGTAAGGAGGAGTGAGTTCTCTTTTAATACCATTTAAGACACAAAAATTAGAGAACTCTTTGGAGCAAAATTCACCTCCTTGATCAGACCTTAACACCTTAATAACACAGTTACTCTCCTTTTCTACCATGGCTTTAAAACATTGAAACTTATTAAAATCTTGGGATTTACTATGTAAAAAGTAAATCCAACACATACGGGTCATATCATTAACAAATAATAAGTAGTAGAGATTCTTACCCAAACTGGGTACCTGCATTGGGCCACATAGATCAGTGTGGATCAGTTGAAGTTTATGGTTAGCCCTCCATGAGGATAAAGAAAATGCAGCTTTAGTTTGCTTGCCCACCAGCTGACAACTTTCACACCCAGTTGCACTAAGTTTTGGAAGCCCATGAACCATGCCTTTATCGTGTAGTTGCTTTAGGCCATCAAAGTGAAGGTGCCCATATCGATAATGCCATAAGAGAGATGTTTCATTCACACTTGCTGCACCATTATTAGAATCAGTACTGGCCTTGACAACATCTAGTACAAATATATTGTTTGCTGCTACAGGAACAATCATCACTTCTTTCTTCGTTCCTTTATGAGTGATTACACAGTTGTCATTGTCAAACAGAAGTGCATAACCCTTCTTGATTAGCTGGCCTACACTTAGCAAGTTGTATTCAAGTTGAGGAGCATAGTACACATCATCATGAAGCTTAGATGTGGTACTGTTAACTTGAATACTTACTGTACCCTTGCCTTCCACTTGTAACTTCTTCTTGTCCCCCAACAGAACATCCAATTTAAAATCTTCATCCAACCTTGTGAAGCTATTTCTTGACCCAGTTATAACCAAGGAACCAAAGATGATTAGCGGTACCAACTTGATTTACATGGGTCATAAGGCTGAGCACCTCCTCCTGGGCCGTGGCTGCCAAGAATAAATGTTGTTGATTGCCATTTTCCTCCTTCGGATGATCTTCATTCTCAGCTACATTAGCAAGGTTATCTTCATTATACCAGCACTCTCTTTTGATATGGCCATGACGACCACATACATAACACTGTGGTCCACGGTTAATTCGACCACGTACACGACCCCGACTACCATCCCTTCCTCGTCCACGGGAAATCCCGGATTGAGGAATGTATCTATTTTCTTGCACTACTTGAAGAACATGCTCTTCAGTCTTCTTTGGTCGCTCAGATGAACGACTCCTGATTCTTTCTTCGTGTGATTGAAGAGTTCCCATGAGTCGCACAGGAGACAACAGTGAGACACCATATGAAACTTCAATTGAAGGAATCACATAATCGAACTTGGTCGTGAGGCCGCGTAGAATCTTTTCTACAATAGTCTTGTGACAATCCGGCATTCCGGATTAACTCCGTTAATCCAAAAATTAACAGAAATGATAATTAATCGCATAATATCAAACTAGAGGGATTAAACTTGAACAAAATAAGCTCATAAAACATTTTGATTATAACAAGTAATGTTAAAAATTATAAAATGTTAAATTTTGACTTTTTAAAGTCAAAATTCGTAGAGTTTATCAAATTAAAAACGAAATTCACATAAATTCGAGTTGTAACTGAATGTTAACCAACTTTAATCATCACATTAATGATGATTATCAATGATCAACAGTTATGGTGCGATTAACGTTCGAATTGAAGCTAATTAACACCCAATATGTTCAAACCGAAGTCGTGGCCTATAAAATCCACACTATTCGATCGAACTTTGCACAATTGAATCCTCATACACACAAATCGGCATCATTAGAGGGTATTGCACAACACAATTCGATTCCAGAAGTCTCGGATTGAAGAATTCGCTCAAAGGAGGTCGAAACTCAACCTAAAAGTCGAACTACTTCAATTGCATATCAAATCAGGTAAAAATCTACTTCAACAGAACCTAAATATGCCGAATAAGCAAATCCCTAACACAATTTTGTCAAACAATATCGAATTACGCGAATTCGAGTTCTAGGGCTCATCATATGGAACGGTTTGGGGGTTTTAGTGCAAACGGGATCAAAAATCAAATTAAACTATGCTACAAGTTTCAGAACATGCCAATTAACAAAACCCATATATCAATTTCATCACATTATAACGAATTGATTAAGTTCAAGTTTCTAGGGTTCTTAGAAAAACCGATTTGGGGGTTTCCATCTTAATGAGCATAAAACTCGAATTAAAACTAACAGATAGTTTCGAAATCTTCCTTTTAAGGAAAAGGCTATGATGATTGGATCGAATAATATCGAATTGTAGAATTTTGGTTTCTAGGGTTTTGTTGAAAAACCGAATTGGGGGTTTTTGATGAAATTGAATCTGAAAATCAAATTAATTACCACAGTGAGTTTCTAAATCCTTGTATTAATGAAAACCCCATGAAATCCTAGTTCATAACCAACGAATTTAACAAGATTAGATGATGGGTTTGATGGTTCACGTTCGAAACCGATTATGACACAATTGGGGGTTCTAAATTGATGATTTTCTCGAATTAAAACTAGGGTGGGACTCGGTTTGATTATTGAAACAAAACCCCTATGGTTTTGGAACAAATTGGGTTCGAATTCATGGTCAATTGAGTGGCTAATGGTTCGGTTAGTTAAACAAGGGGGAACCCACGGTTAAAGGTTTAAAAGAATTCATTCCTAAACAATAATGCAAATGTGAAGTTGGATCAGATGGTTTGGGCGCGCGTATGTGATCCATGAGGTCGCGGGTTTGAATCCGGCCCAACCGGTTTTTGTAATTAAAAACCAATTTTGGTTTTTTATCCGTAACTTCTTCGTTTTAACTCCGATTTGATCCGTTCGAGTTGCGTTGGAACCGTAATGAGAATACGAACAACTTGAAATAATAAAATTTATATTTCAACCCGAAAACTTAATCGCGTATAATTACACTTATTTAAATAAAATCGTATACGGTTATATGATTTAATTAAACGATTTTAAAGTCACCCGTACTTATAAATGCATATTTCTAAGACTCTAACATACGTGTGTTGACACGTATGTGAGTTCAAACACAAAACGACATCCCGAATAACACAACGTTATTGTCTAAACACAGATTCTTCGTAGAGGATTATCTACGCGAGTTCACGTGTGTTTGATCATTCTGCTACATTTAAAGGTGCGTACATGGCCCCTTTTCCTATTTTACTGTTTTGGGGGAGAAAACATGTGCAAGCAAAGCTTTTAGATACATATCACTTGCATGAGTTAGCTATTTACGATAAGTGAGAACATAGCATTACAAGTCCTTACATATGGAACCGTTTAGTTTGCCGTAGTGCAAAGCATGGTAGTTGGAAATAGATCTATTAGGTTTGACAAACCTCACCTGGTAGATGGGATCTACGCAAGTGTTTGACTAGCCAATTCACATTACAATTGTTTGTGCTAGACAATAGTGGAAAGGCAACCAACATTCAAACAGTCAGCTTCGGTGTCGACCGCTTATATAAATAGTACAAATGACTAGCTATCATGACTATGCATGTGTGATTATGTTATCTTCAAACATTTCATTTCAAATAGTTGTTTCAAACATTTGTGAAAACTTAAACCTGTGTATGCACCAACCTTTGTGTTGACTTGATTTACATGTTTTCTCAGGACTCTAAGGTACAAGAACAGATGAGCATGGACTAGGAGATCGAGTCTCATGCATATTTTACATTACAGTTACTTTGAATTTGAACATTTGAAACTTTATCGTTGTAATTTACATTTTGCAAACATTGAACTGTTTTACTTTTTACAAACGCTTCCGCAATGTTTTAAACTCTGAATTTTTCAATTAAGACCAAAGTTATGTTTGAAAAGCATATAGAGGTCTTCGTTATGTCTAATGATCTGAGATCCTGGTTTGTCATGTCCCAAACGGTATGATTCCGTTAGTTGAAATTTGGGGTGTGACACTGATCAGCAATCTTCTCTCCAAAGGCCCGTTGTTGACTCACAATGGTCATCACACGGGCAAAGTACTCGCCAATGAGTTCCGTCTCCTTCATCGTCAGATTCTCGAAATCACGGCGCAACCCTTGCAGCCGAATAGCCTTAACTTGTGAATCACCCTGAAATTCTAGTTGCAAGATCTCCTAGGTCTCCTTTGCTGAAGTAGCTGCTGCTATGCGAGAGAACAAGGTATCATGAACTGCTTGCTGAATAATTGCCATAGCATGTGCATCCTTTTTCTTTGCTGCTCGTACATGGTTGAGGTCGGTATCCTGATCATTCAAACCAGGTTCAACCAATTCCCAAAGGTCTCGGGATTTAAGGATAGTACGCATTCGAATGCTCCAATGCTCGTATCCTTTGCCTTTGAAAATAGGAATTGGTGTTGGCTGGGTGGGTGGGTGGGTGGGAAGAACATTAATCTGATCGGCCATGATGAAATGAAAGAAGAGAACGCAGGGAAGAACAACTTATGCTCTGATACCACTGATGGTGTCAAAACACAATCAAAATAGCACAAAAGTAATCAAAGGAACTTGCTTTTCATTGAATTCAAAAGCGATTACAATACTGAAAAAGCTACTGACGTTAAACACGTAAAAGAAATAACTAACCATGATCACATGATCATGCAAACATGGAAGAAAACAAATCGCCTACTCAACCACAAATGTAAACGTGCAGAAACAGAAAAACATGCATGTGAGAATCACATGCAGACTAAGCAAGTTCCAAATAAGCCCCTCGAGTTTGAATTAATCTTCAACAAATGCTCTCATCAGGATTGTACTGATTGAGTTCCTTGAGCTCAATATCCGCAACAGCTTCAGTGAACTCGATACCGCGGTTATTGCAGCGGATTTGATTCTCCCCGACGGCTGCATTCCACATGATCTCGCCTGCAAGCGAGTAGTAAAGCGAAAGAGCTCGAGACAGGGAAGCTTTGAGGGTGTTTAGATTGTCAGCAAAACTAGCACGCAAGGGTTTCTTGTAGCAAAAGAAAGAGCCAACATCAAAAGGTGGCACAAGCAAGTCTAGGTTTGTAAAGGGTAACCAATGGTTAGTCCATGGTTCTTCTGCATGAACCACCACTTTTTTTGTCACATTCACGATGAAACAATTAGCCCCAATCCCCATTTCTTGAATATGAAGTAATATTTCGATCCATATATGGTATATAAAGATTAGAAAGAAGTGGTGCAGATTGGCATTAACGCATAGTAGGAATATATAGTAGTGATAAGTTTGATGGCATTTGACTTCATATTTCAATCTGGAATTGAAGGTCAACTTGATAATAAATTTAGAATCCCTCTGCATGTCGTTATGTACACTGTTTTGAAAACCGGACCGGACCGGCCGGACCGGGAACTGGTGGGTGGACCGGTCCGGTTAAGGGTCTTGAACCGTTTTTGGGTGAACCGGCCGGTCGGACCGGTGAACCGGAAAACCGGTGGTCGGACCGGTGGTTGAACCGGTTTTTTGATTTTTTGATTTATTTTTTGATTTTTTATATATATATATATTTATAAAATGTTTATAAAATCATCCGGTTCGACCGGTCCGACCTCTGACCGGTAGCGAGACCGGTTCGACGTCCGGTCCGGTTACGAAAACATTGGTTATGTATGTATATCAATTATTATGATAAGCATGATCATACTAGCATGTAGCTAGCTACTTGTAATATAGCTCTTTTTGCATTTATAGTTTGAAATACTTTTTGATTCTTTACTAAGACCATGGGGTATGCCCCATGGTTCACTCATTCCACCTATGCGTCACGTAGGCACCCACAACAACCACTCACTTATCAAAAGTTATGGAAATGCCCCTTTGTCCACTCACTCCACGTCATCATTCCTTTTTTTAAACTTAAATAATGAAATATAATTAATCATAAATTAAAAAATTACATAAAATTATAAATAAACATTACAATTTAATTAAAAAAAAGCTAATTATTAATAATTGTATAAAATATTTTAAAAAAACATAAAAATAAATATAATTAAAATTTAAGATTAAACTTGGTCTTGGATGGTCGCCTCGTTGGAATTGATCTCGCCATGCTGTTGGACAATTGTCCCATTCCCAATGGGTGCAGTCGAGACTACCTAATATACCGGGGAAACCATGAACCTTTTCATGAAACGTGTAAATTTGCTGGACGTCATGGGAATTTGGTTTACTCAAGTATTATTTCGCGTACAATCTAATTACGCCTTTACAAAATTTGTAAATGCATTCCCGCCCCATTCTCTCATACATCTGTAAATACTCATCAAACGAATCACTGCTAGTGCCGTAGGCTAATTGGCGTATTGCAGAAGTACATTTCCGAAGACCGGAAAACCCGATCTTACCTCTTCCATCACACCTTTGTTGAAAAAAAATCATAGTTTTGTTCCAAATCATCACACACTCGCGAAAAAAGATTCCAACTCATACGAAAGCGACGCCGAAATAAATGTTCGGGGTACTTCGGATTATCTGAAAAATAATCTTCAACAAGACGTGCGAGAGCTCCAAAACGATCTCGATTAATTCGTGCTCTTCTAGTTAGAACATGTCTTTCAACTTGTTGTTTGATGATGTCGAGAGTAAGTTGTGCGGCTTCGATTAAAAAATCTTCGCCTTCGCTAAAATCGTCATCTTCCAGTAAAAACTGCATTTTTGTAAAAATACTAATTTTTTGTTTGATGTTTTTTTGTGTGATGTGAAGAAAAACGAGTGTGTGATGTGAAGGAAAAAAAGTGTGTCATGGTTGTATATATAGGTTTTTTTTTAAATAATTTTTTTTAAATAGGTAACAGTCAAATTGGAGTTCAACGGGTGTGAGAGCCGTTGCCCCACTCACGTCTTGCATGCCACGCCCACTCACGCCCACCCGGGGGCGGTATGCCACGCCCATCCACGCCCCTTCCACGCCCAATACCGTGGCATACCCCTCGGTCTAATATAGTTCAATGATAATAGACGTGACATTTCATGCCCCTTAACTTCTTGACAGGTTTTAGGAAAAAAAAAACAAAGAAATTATTAGAGTTATTAACTTAATGCTCAAAGTGAAAAGATATATTTATTTGAGAATGCTTCAAGACTTATGTATAGATATCAATGCCTCTAAATATACAAGCGTCTTGCTATCAACATGACCAATAAATAATGTTACATTACTTAATTATACAAGCACTGACGCTTGTATAGTCTTGTAAAAAGCCTACGTACACTTTAATCATGGGATGCTCGTGTAAATATGGTCATGTGCTCGTAAAGTATGATCATGCGCCCATGTAAGTATGATCGGACACATGCGTAAGTACAGTCGAATGAAAGTAAAAGTATATCGACATCCAAAAAATACATACGGTCGTATGTGTAAGTATAAGCGCTGACGCTGATACACATATTGGCATTTTAAGGCAAAAAAAATAGTTTAATGGATATTTTATTTTATTTAACTTTTAAATTGCTTATTTTAGAAATTTTATAAATTTGAATATTATTATTTTTAATTTTGAAAAACTAAGAAGTTGTCTAGTTGCTAAAGCCGCTTGTTGTGGCTTCTCGAGTAGACATGGTAATCTTAAACTATAATAAGATAAATAAGTTAATTTGGATAAATTATTGTATGATGGATTGAAATAAGTAGCATTATAATATAAAACAAGTCGAGATAAATAACATCTTAACGACTTAACAAAATATAAGGCAAGATAAACAACTTAAAAATTATGTAAATAAAATGAATTCAAATGAGTAAAAATAAACAATAATATATTTAATGAGAAAATTATTAAAAATTATTCAAATAATATTTTTGTTTAGTTACATTTTATTTTTAACTTAAACTAATTTAATATTTTTTTTCTAAAAAAATCAATTTAAACCCAAACGTATTTTGCTTAATACGCATCTTAATTTGCACTCATCATGAACTAAACTTATTATGACATGTTACCCAATCTGACCTAACTTGCACATTTTGTCGGGTTTTTTCTCGAGGCTTATTGGTTCATAGTATGAACCGGGAGTTCGTTTGCCTACTCGCCGATTTAATATTTGCAAGGGAAGTATGAAGGTTTCAATTGAGTGTATCAAATAAACCCCATGTAAACAATGCAAGAACCAACGTTAATTTTAATCTTGTCAGAACCGGTTCCTGTTTCCCGTCGGACCACCGGCCATCGGTCGAATTGACCGGTTCCCTTCAAAACGATTATAAGCATATAACCGGACCACCTGAGTTGCCGAATCTCGGTCCAACCGGCCTGTCCGGCCTAGTTTTTAAAAACACTAATGTATTTGAATATATTTAGGCTGGACTTATTGTACATCCAAGTAAACAAATGCGACCTTTTAACAACCATAGCGTAAATAGACTTTTTTTTTTTTTTGTATATTCTTTAGTGGCATTCGGCATTCCATGCCTCTACCACCCACTCTACCAATACGTCATGCTATTTTATTTTTTTCCTCTTTCCTCTCACTTTCCCCCTCTCCTATTAACTTCTTCAATTTTCCCTGCATCACGTGATTTACCTTCCTAATGTTGGCCGTAGTACCGGTCGGTAAGGGACGCGTAATGATGGCGTTCACCATTTTTTTCTTCAAAAATTTTATGTTCGGACAAAACTCCTAACTCAAACCCATAAATACTTAATTAGTAAGGAATCGGTAGTTAGATGGAAAAGTGTCCCTAATCTTGTATTCATGCTCCATTGCCAATGTGTTGTGAAATGAAGAAACTTAGCCTGATAATTGAAAGTCCATTAGTTGCTAATCCAACAATATAAATTTAGAGGTGAACAAAAAAACCGGTTTGGGTTCTCAAACCGGTTTCACCCAAACCGGTTTTCAAACCGGTCTGAACCGTCGGTTTGTAATAAGTTTGACATCCTCATCTTCCAAACCGGTTTCAACCCATCCAAACCGGTTTCAAACCGGTCCAAACCGGTTCTATAGGTTTGACATCCCTCATCTTCCAAACCGGTTTCCAAACCGAACCGGTTTTCACCCAAACCGGTTTTGACCATCCATTGACCAAACCGGACCGGTTTGAAAACCGAACCGGTTTAAGCAAAAAAATCGGTTTGAGCACCTCTAAATATAATCATTTCCGTTTCAATATTCATTTGATTCATTAAGTGAGAGCCTTAAAATAACTAGTAAGGATGTTGTTTTGTGATCTTAAGATCATGAGTTGTACGTTGTGGGAAATAAACTCTTTCACAAATGTGTAGAGTACTTACGATGTGTATATCATATTTCAAAGTGATCTGGAATTCTGGCCCCTTCTTGTACTATGATCAAAACAAGATTAAGTTAAGCACCGAATACGTTATTGAATACTTGATTTCTTGCTTACATTATTGAATCCGTCGCTAATTATACGGTCTTTAAAGTTTGTGGTTGGTTGTTACAATGATTTTTTTTTTTTTTTTTTTTTTTTAACTTCTTGATTTTTGTTTGCATTTTGAATCAAAAGGAAAGCTTGCCCAGTCGATAAGAACTCAGACCTAAAGAAGGGAGCTCAATACAAGTGGATTTTTTTTTTAATTGCGAATGAAAGAAATAAAAAAAAAATATTTATGTTTATTGTTAGGGACTTAGAGTCAGGGTCCTAACTTGGGACCCGAATCGGTTTGGTCAACGTGTGGTCAAAACCGGTTTGGTGGAAACCGGTTCGGTTTGGAAACCGGTTTGGAAGATTGAAGATGTCAAACCTTTGGATCGGTTTGAAACCGGTTTGGACCGGGTTGGACCGGTTTGGAGGGGTTGAAACCGGTTTGAAAACCGGTTTGGGAGATGAGGATGTCAAACCTATTCCGAACCATCGGTTTGGACCGGTTTGGAAACCGGTTTGGGTGAAACAGGTTTGAGATCCGGTTTGGACCGGTTTGGAAACCGGTTTGAGATCCGAAACCGGTTTTTTTGTTCACCTCTAGTCCTAAGTCCTAACTAGCCCAAATTCAGCCCAAAAAATTATTTATGTTTCTTTTTTTAGAATCACGGCCCCAACTAACCCAATTTCAGCCCAAAAAAGGACGTAAAATTTAGTGTTTTTAATTTAAAGCTGCTTAATCACATTTAAACAAATTAAAATTAAACTTTAAGAGTACAATTTCTATTTTTGTTTTCTAGAAACTTTATAAATTCATTTAGCTTTAACATTTAATTTGATGAGTCACAAACTGACAATCTCAGTGAAGTGTGATTTTTTAAAGCACAAAGAGAATTTAACGTGTTTATTTTCATTAACGTCGTGAACTCGTGAAGGGCATCTTTTTAGGTCTGAACTTTTTGTTAAAAGTGCTTATTAACTTATGACGTTTTGAAATAAAGTTTTTAAAAATATATTTTGATTAACTTTTCCAAAAAGAATTTTTAAAATGACAAAAAATGACATTTTTTATTGACATCATTTTAAGGTTATTGGATAAAGTGTAAAGAGTGAGAGTTTTTAGCTTTTGAAAAACAATAACCGAACAAAAATTCTTGTTTGTGTTCGTTCGCTAAGGAATTTAACTTTTTCACGAACGGTTTACGAACGCAAATTAACACATATTATTTAAATAATAAAAATCAATATTCTTAATCTCAAGTATTAGAGATCATCCTTTATACAAATATAAAGTTAAATATTATATTATTAAACTAAAACTAACTTAAATATTTTGTTATTAAACTAAAAATAAAAAATTTAAGAATAGACAACACAATTAATGAATAAAGAAACATAACCGAACATAAATGAACATAAACGAACATGTGACCGAACGTTCACGAACACAAATAAACGAGCACGACCTCTGTTCATGTTGTGTTCGTTCATTTAAACTAAACGAACAAAATTTTTTGTTCGTGTTCATTTCTTATCAAACGAACGAATATAAACGAACTTTCCGCGAAACTGTTTACGAATTATTCGCAGAACGTTCGGTTCGTTTACATCTATACTTTTGTTCCAAGTTTCATACTTGATAGTAAGTATACAATATTAAATCAAGCAACTGGCTTTGGTGTTTTGAAATTATATCGATAGAATCCTTGTATCTAGCATGAGTTTTAATATATGTTCTAATATATTTAGTTTTTTAATTCATAATTAATTGTTTAAGTTATAAAATTCTTGAAGTTAAGTTTTATAAACAACATAATAATTGAGTCCTTTTCTTTATTTTTCATTGTTGTTGGAGTGCTTTTGTTGTTTTTCTTGTGTTATTCCTTTCGTTCCTTCAACAATTAAAAATCGTTTTTGCATAAAATCTAAATAAAAAAATTATATCATTATTACATTAAAATACCCGGATACAGAATGAGTCTAAAACTAGTTTTTAAATTTTTTAAATCAGATTTTAAACAACACACGTAATTTTAAAAAAACAACTTAGAGAACAAAACTTTTATGATAAGCTACTAAAAAACTAAAAATATATTTACTAAAACGTAAAGAAAAAAAAAAACCCATTTGGATGATAGTATTTATTTTAACAAAAGACCAGGTAAAAATTCCGTAAGTTATATGAATTAAATAAATAAATTTTATATACTTAATAATAAAAGATGTATTTCTTTTAAAAATTTATCTTAAATTACTTGAATAAACCTATGAATTACACATGTTAAACAAAATATAATATAATCTATTAACACACAGTTATCAAAATATGTTTTTAAAGAAATAAATAAAATATGGTTTTAAAGAAATAAATTTTGATGTGACAATTATAAATTTTCTTAAGCTAATTTTTAAAACATTTTTAAAAAGGTACTAAATTTTTATCTAATTGATAAATGATATTAGTATTAACCATTGATGTAAAAGTCGCTAGGCACTAGTCGGGCGACGAGGTATCGCCTAAGGATTAATCGGGATTAATTAGCGCTAGGCGGATTGAATTTTTATATGTAATTTTACAAATATATATTATACACACATCAACATCAATTATTTAATATAATACTTCAAATAATTTAAAAAATAAACTTAAACTTACTAAGTCAAATACTTTTAAATTCAAACTTAAACACTGATTTTAAAGTTTAGATATGGTCTAATGTTTAATGGCTAGATTCGATGTTTCAGATGTTGAATTCAATGTTTTAAAGACATATTAAGAATTTTAGGTTGAAAAATGTCTCGAATAATTGTCACAACCCCAAATTTTCACTTGCGGTGTCAGACAGCTGGGTGTGACGTGGCCAGAATCATAGCCCTCAGTCATATAAAACGACTCTATATGCGTTTGAAAAATGCGTTTGGAATAACAATATTAACCAAACTAATTAATTAAACATGTTGCGGAATATCACAAATAGTCAAAACCATTGAAAATAAGTGTCTAAGCAGCGGAAATTATAAGTTGTTCAAATGCTGTGGAAAGTAAATACGATAGACACTACATTGTTTGTAAAGACATAGTGAAATAAATATTGTTTGTTCAAAATGACATGGTATGAATGCATGTAAGTCGTGTGCTCTTTTCCTTAGGTGCATTCCTGTTTCGTGCAAGCCAGTTAGTTACCTGAGAATACATGTTAAGAAAGTTGTCAACACATAGGTTGGTGAGTTCATAGGTTTTGATATCAATACATAAGTATAAAATGTTTGTCACATGTCATGCTCTTTATTAAATGTTTGTTCCGAGTCCTAGGCCCCAAGTGTCAGTTACGTCTCTACCGAACTAGACATGTTTGCTCTAGCCTCCACCATGCCTATCGTAATGACATGGACGATGGGTTAAGATTACACGCGTCCTGACCTCCAGTAAGTATTGGCACCATGTGGGGTTCGTCACGCCCAATAGTACTATCTAAGCTCACCTCGTTGTGAATACATTAACGGTAAGATTGTACGAGAACTTTTTTATGATACAATACTTAATTTTTGTCCAATAAAGCAGCATACACAGTATGTTCGTACAAATATATAAAGTTTGACTCACAACATGTATTCTCCCCTAGTTTAAAAGATGTAAAACAGTTTGAAAGAGGGGCCGTAAACTCACCTGAGTAATAATAAACGTGTAAACTCCTAATTCGTTCGGCGCGTCTGAAACAGGTTACCTGTATCACATAGGATTTATAAGTCTGTGTTTGTGTGTGTGTTCGTGTTCGTACCAAAAAACCCACGGTTGTTATGTTTGTCCATATTCGACCATGCTTGTTCATGTTTGACCATTGTTGACCGTGTTTGACCGTGTCGAGTCAACGACCCGTTGGTGAACAGTGTGCTTATTATAGTTCGTGTGATATCCGTTATTGTTCACGTATTGTATGAAAACACGTAAGTCATGTTAATGGGACCTTACTATTTATAGTAAGTTTCCATTTTTAGTAAGTTTGCATAAAATTTATTTTAATAATTCTAGCATGTTTGTTAAGCGTCAGTGATCATATTAACACTTAGCACATTGTTACATACAATCAAATAACACATAAGTCCATTTTTAGAAATTAAAGTTACTAAAAATAGAAGGTTTCCTACATTCGACATTTTTAGCATAGCAAATCATACAACGCATCACATAGCATCAGCTTATAGCATTTTAAGTCATTTATCACTATCAAAACGAGACCAATGATTCTATTTCATGAAAACCTCAAATAAAGTTTCTATAAATAGAAAGTTGCATATAGATCACAATTTTAAACAAGCTAAATCATGACATTGATTATTGATCTCATTACTAACCATAAACCATTATTTTGTTTCATCTATTTCACCAAAATCATCATGTAACATAACTATGCACAAATAAAGTTACTAAAAATAGTAACTATCCCAAATATCAACATTTTAACAACAATAATAAATCTCTTATACAAATATCATCATCATTTACCTCAAATCATCATTTAAAGTTACATGATGGTTTTATTTCATCATCTAGCATAGTTATGTATTAAAGGTTACTATATATAGTAACTATACCCCAAATCAATATTAATGACCAATTTTAACAGCATAGTTTATGTATTAAAAGTTACTATATATAGTAACTACACCCTAAATCAATATTAATGACCAATTTTAACCATGATTTCACCATAATAGCTCCCAAATTTCATCAATAACACATATGAATATTCAAATTATCATGGATCATGGTAGATCATACATGCATGCCAACAAAAGTCATCATCACTAACAAAAATCACACATAATACAACAATGGCTCCAATATTCTCAATAGATCATTATCATAACTCAAATAGATCATCTAGATGATAAAACACAGGTTTGTATAAGCAAGAATTCGTGCATGTGGTGTTTAAAAGCTTGCATGTGGGTTTTATGGTTTGCATGTGTGTGTATTGGTGTTGAATGTGTGTATAAACCCGTAAGGCTACCTCAAAGAAGCTCAAATCACGTATGTGAAGACTAAATGATGGTTCAGCAACTCCACAACCTCCTGATGAAGGTTTCTCAGCAGCTACAAGTTGAAGATGGTGACGGGTGATCCTCCAAGCTTGGTCTTCTTAGGTTCCAAGTCTTGAATCTTCAAAGAAAATGGTGATGTAAGGCTTCCAGGGTTGTTAGCAGGAGTTTTTAGAAAGGCAGGTTGAGTGGTTGCTTTAGAACTCGGATAAAATGAGTGAGATAGAGTAGAAAAGATTTTTGAGTGGTTTTATAAGATTTTTCTACAATTTGGCGGCCTCGCGTACCGCCAAGACTTCCCATTTGGAATCTTGGCGTACCGCGATGAATATTTTAATCGGGTTGCTTCCTCAAACACGCCGCGTACTGCCATGCCTTGAGTTGATCGGTCTTCGCGTATCGCAAATGATTTCAGGTAATTCAAATTCTCCCACTCATCCCTCGCGTACTGCCAAGGCCCAAACCAGGGTCCTTGGCGTACTGCGAAAACTGCCAATTGGCCCAATTTCATCCGTTTGGTTCGATTTTCGTTCGTTTCTCATTTAGCTCATCGTTTATCGATGTTTGAACTATATTTGTTCAATGTTTGATCAATTGTGTACTAATTAATCTTTAGTTAATTGTTTTGTCCAACTTTCACCAACATTCGTGAATTATCCAACTTTCACCAATTGTGTACTAATTAATCGTGACACTATAACTAGTTTAAAGTGTGTTTTTTACTTTTAATGTATTAAAAATCTTATTTAATCTAAAAATATATAAAAAAGTATATTTAATAGTATTATCATTTGATTTTTTTTTGAACGGCCAACTAATCAACTGCCGGGTACTCCGTAAACGGGCCCCCATTGGCTAAAGGATGCCCAAGCTGGCCACTATTCCAGACGGACGGAGCCCCTAGCCCATCAGCCACCAATTCCCGGAGAAAACCCGACCCAAGCACCCGCCCAAAAGCACGACGATGAAAGGCCGGTAAAATCGGGTGGGATCAAGAATCGAACCCATGACCTGGGTCTTCTATCACTTCCCCTATACCTCCATCTTACCACGAGGATAAGACATCATTGGTTATTATCATTTTTTTTTGAACGGCAATACTATCCTACTCCTACTCCTAAATTACACCAAATTTCCCCCTGCTTGGATTTGAACTCAATACCTCATTTCTAAGAGGCAATGCCTCTACCAGGTGGGCTATATGAAATATATTTTGTAGGAGCTCGAGAGCCGAAAAGTCAAAGCTAAGGTGTTAAAACTTTATAATAACATGACATATGTTTTTGAAATTTTTATCTTTTATAAGTGTTAATAATGAAACAAGATAAAGAGATGAACAAACAAAAAATAATAATAATCCAAAATATTAATCATTCGATATCTTTAATCAATTAGCTAGATTAGTTAGCATGTTATCTCCAAATTAAATAATAGTGTTTTCATTTAAGATGCCAAATTCGTCGAAGCATTAGATGCCGCTAACCTTATGTTCTCCTTCTAAATAACCTATAAACAATGTTTTCAGAACCGGACCGGACATTGAACCGGTCTCCTTATCGGTCTGAGGTCTAACCGTTCGGACCGGATTTAAGAACTGGATGATTTTATAAACATTTTATAGATATATATATATATATAATAAAAAAAACTAAAAAAACGGTTCAACCACCAGTCCGACCGCCGATCACGAGTTCGTTAAGGTTCGAGCTCGGCTCGTTAAGGGTTTTATTTACGAGGCTAAAAAAATTTTAGGCTTGGCTGGTTTAGATTTTAATCAGGGGCGTACCTATTAAGGAGCCATGGGGTTCGACCGACCCCCATGAACTTTTAATTTTCAATGTTATATATATGATCCGATCTCGACCGACCCCCAAGAAATTTTGTCTCCGACCCCCATTAAAATTTGACGAACTAGGCAAAGCTCAATTTAAAATTATTTTAAAGTCAACAATTAAAAAAATGATACACATATAACGCAATATCTATTACTAATGTTGAAGCTCAATTAACAATTAATAATTTAATTAAATATTTAATCAGCCACAGTTCATTTAAAAAGGTAATAAGACCCAATTTATATATTAAATGATTAAATTTAATGTTCAGAATTCATGTTCGGTTTGCTCCTAAAAATATATTAAGGTAATCATTACTAATATACATTGTTTTCCTCCACATCACAATTGCAATTTATATATTGAGTGATTATTGTGTAAGTTGAAACTTATTAACATAATGAGCAAATTAGTTGATTTGTATATAATTTGTTTATTTAGGTAATATGAAACAATTTTTAAAAGAAAATTTAAACATTCACCTAATTATTATTTTTAATTTAAAAATTTAAATAGTATTCTTTTGAATCATGTCGAAAAAAATCAATTTTATCATATCATCCTAATAAATGAGATATTAATTTAACGTGTTTTTATTATGTATTTATGATTTAGCTTAGTTTTATCATTTTTTTGGTGGTCCGACCCGATTTCATTTGAATTTGTCAAAAAAATAAAATAATTAACAACAAATAATTATTCAAAAAAAATTCCCGACCCCCATAAAAAGATTTCTAGGTCCGCCACTGATTTTAATTATTTAATTTATTTACTTTAATTACTAATTTAATTAGATTTATAATTATATTTTCCAAATTTACCATAAAATATTTTATTTAAATATATTTATCATAATTTTATATATAAAAATAATTAATTTTATAAATAAATACTTAATATAATAAATAAAAGTAATATAAAAAAAAGTTCGTTAAGGCTCGCGAACCGGCTCGAGCTCGATATGTAAAGCTCGAGCTCGATAACTAAACGAGCCACATTTTTGGGCTCGAGCTCGGGCTCGTTAA
Source organism: Mikania micrantha (assembly GCA_009363875.1). NCBI lineage: Eukaryota > Viridiplantae > Streptophyta > Magnoliopsida > Asterales > Asteraceae > Mikania > Mikania micrantha. The sequence continues at coordinate 55,158,419 of CM018689.1, forward strand.
GGCTCGACTCGTTCGAGCTTTTTATTGATCCGATCCCGAGTATTTCACGAGCTGCCTTGGTTTGTTTACACCCTATTCGGCCGGTTCGCCCAAAACGACCCAGAACCCCTAACTGGACCGGTTCACCCACCGGATTTATACTTTTAGACAGCTGATATCGACTTTTGATGTATGTTCCTAAACATATTTGTTAGAAACTGTAAAAATTAATTCGTTAACTTTACACCTAGTCTTATAAAAATTAATAAAAGATGTTAAATTGAGAATTATTGCATGAATATAACAAAATTTATATGATTATCATGTTTTATTTTCAGTTTAAAAAGATGCCAGTTTCCCTTGTAAAATTGTATTTTATACAAGTTTTAGAACATACATAATAATTCAATTCATTTTTATAAAGAGAAGCTCTTATCAGGTCAAGATCCCCACAAGGAACCGTTTCAATTATTTTCTCCTATCCATATATATAACATTTAGTTTACAACCTTTTAATTTATAATTAAAGTCAATTTAAGAATATTAACATGTACCAAACATTGGAATAAACATTTCGAATACATGTTACTTCTTCAAGACGACTTTTGAAGATGCCTTTTGATCCCGTGTTTTCAGCGACGGAGCAACGATTTTCTTGAATATTTGACACAGATAAATAAATAACTAAATAAAAAACAATTAAAAGTGCCCCAACTTGTAGCAAGGGCCAATTGTTTGATATCTGGCCGGTTAATATATTTATACTAAAATAAATTCATAGAATGCATTTATAAATTATTGTATGCATAAATGCATGCGGATTACCGATGCAGACGTGTTCTCATAATTAATTATTATCTATACAATTTCAAATTATGAACAGTGTTTCTCACGAGATATTGATTTCTCGCGAGAAATTCATGTTTCACACGATATATTCATTTTTCACTCGAGAAATTCATTTTCGCACGAGATATTCATTTTTTCGCGAGATAAATTCATTTTTCGTGTTCATTTTCTCACAAGATATTCGTTTTTTCGCAAGATAAAATCATTTTCCGTGAGAAATTCATTTTTTCCTTTATTTTTTCGTGAGAAATTCATTTTTCGTGAGAAATTCGTTTAGATAACCCATTAGAATTTCACGAGAAATTAATTTTTACACGAGATATTAATTTTTTTCGCTAGATAAATTCATTTTCCGTGTTCATTTTCTCACGAGATATTCATTTTTTCGTAAGATAAATTCATTTTCCGTGAGAAATTCATTTTTTCTTTATTTTTTCATGAGAAATTCATTTTTTTTAAATTCTTTTAGATAACTCATTACAATTTCTCATAACACGAGAGTTTGAGATGTTTTTCCAAAGGTTCTATTTAGTTTTATTTTTCTTTTGTTTTACTTCCTGGCTCATAATAGGTTTGTTTATAGTCATGACTCTTTACCCGTTGATGGTTTTTTTTCTTTTGAGTTCGTTCCCGAGTCAAAACGAATGTGTTAAATTTGCGCGGCAACGCGCGCCAAGCACCATCTAGTTAAAACCATTAACATATCAAAAGTCATAATAGCCTCCTTTTTTTTTGAACGGCGAATTTCATTAAAACCACCAAAAGCGAGCTAGCAAGAAGCTACAACTCGAAAACCTCCAAGTACATATACTTCCACCAATCCGGAGAATTGCCTCAACTGGTAAAGGCTCACCCTCTCAATGTGGAGGTCATCGTTCAAACCTTGTTGGGAGCAATTTAATGGATATCCAGGTGAAGGAACGAATCAGGGCTTTAATCCCAGGTTCGAACCTAATGGGGGCGAGGGTTTACGGATTCCATCCGGTTCCCGCGCATCTGGGGGCACACGTGTCTCAGGTCGGAGATCGAGGAATCGATCTTAGCTATCAATCGCCAGGATAACTGAAGGTAGCACGACGAGACAGTTTAACTGCCGTTCAAAAAAAACATATACTTCCACCAAAACATAATAGCCTACTTGATAGAGGTTTTGTCTCTTAGGCTATGTGTTATCATCAAGCCTCCCTCACTTCACGTAGACGCCACGTAGGCGTCACATAATCAACCAACACCATCACCCCCTCATCACTATACATCATCTTTTCCTATGTTATCCATCACGCCCCCATCACTCCACGTCATCACCACCTTTATTCAATATTCTATTATTTGATTTTTATTATTTTTAATTGAAAATAAAATTCAAAAAAGAGATAATATAATTAAAAAAAATATAAAATTACAAAATAAAACTAAAAAAAATTACATAATAAAAAAAATATAAAAAAAATTAATCCATATTATATTTTTTCATTATCCGCTCCTTCGTCTTCTCGGCCATTTCACGAGCGCGACCAGTTAAGTGATCGGTTGGAGTCCACAACAATTTCATATTATTGTTGTATTGTTTTTGCTCCTGTAAGTCGACAAATTTTTGTAACGACTCGGAGATTGTATCCAACGTTTCTTTATAATTAGTTGAAGACGAGGCTTGTGGTCATTTACCCTTGTTGTTTCGACCGGGCGGACGTTGAGGAGAGTTTGGCGGGGGCATGTCCATTTCGACCTCCTCATCCGACTCGTTTAAGTTAACAAAACATCGACCGTTTGAGTCAGATTGAGTGGTCGTGTACTTGCCAGACGATGACGTCTTCGTCCGTTTCGAAGTTTGTAACTTTGGGACGGGATGCCATTTGGTTGATTTTCTCATAACTTGCCACGCCACGATATGAGTAAATGGCCCGTTTTCTCGAGCATAGGTCATCAACGCCTCGTTCATGACCGATTCGTCGTTCTCACCACTTTTACGGTTGTTGTGGTGTTAAACCCATACGCCGTTAAATTTCGCGACTTTACGTTGTAAGTCGCGCCATTTGCCGGAAATCATGTCGTTCGTTCGGTGGGAGTCACGACCCATTGCCGAAAAAAACTGGGCTCTCACGCGTTTCCAAAATTCCGAGCTCGTTTGGTTGTTACCAACGAACGGGTCTTCAGAAACGTCAATGTAGGCACGGGCTAGTGCCACCTCCTCAGATTCCGACCACCGAGTGATGCTCGGTTTTGTTGTTTTTTCCGGCACCTCCTTTCGTCGGTGCCTGCGACGCGATGTAGCCGGTTGAGCGTCGGGTTGTGTTTCCGGAACCGCGTCAACATCAGGTTCCGGTTGATTCTCAGATACGTTGTCAAAGGCGGGTGAGTTTTGGTTGAAAAAAGGTTGTTGTGGGTACCAATTTGAGAAGGTTAAAAACGGGTTTGGATTGTTTGGATCGAGTTGAGGTCGGTAACAATTCATAAACGGGTTAAAGTATGGGTTGTTTGGGTTGTTTGGATCCATGATAGTATAGAAAGTTTTGAAGATTAGAAGATTTTTTGAGAGAGTTTAAATAATTTTTGAGAATTTTGGAAGAAATTTATGTGGGTTGAATGAGTTTATATAGGGTTTAATTTAATTTTTTTTTTGTTTCAAACGATCACATAGCCGTTAGGTTTTTTTTTCCCTCAAACGCTCGTTACCCCGTGACTCAGCTCACGCCTCCATCCTTCACGCCCCACTCACGCCGGATGTAGTGGGGGGAGGGCGCCACCGGGGCGTGACCGGCCCCTCTCATGCCCCACTCACCTCCCATAACACATACCCTTAGAGCACAAGGAGTCATACCACATTTCCCCACTTTTCCTCATTGCCACATCAGCGCCACATCAGCTTTCCCCACTTTTCCCCATTTTGCACGGTGTCGTCCCACTTTTCCACATTTTCAAATATTATTTTTAATTAATTATTTTAACAATAAATAATAATAATAATAATAATATTAATAAAAAAAAGATTCTTTAAATTTAAAATGAAAAAAATAATACAACCAAAAAAAAGAAGAAGAATACAACCTAAAAAATTAAATTAAAAAACCTAGAAAGGACAATGTCATCCCCAACGAGCAGCAATTTCTCGTTTACGATCGATAATCAGTTGTAGCATTGATTCTTGATAAATTGTGTGGTCTTTCATCATGAACTCTAAAGCCTGTCGTTGTCGGTGCACTAATGCGATGCGTGCGTCTTTCTCCTCTTGCAAAACACGGAGTTTTTCTTATCGAAGGCGGAATCTTTGTTGGGATTCCTCTTTGTTGAACGAGTTGAATTCTGCCATTTGTTGAATTAACTCGTCATGCGACGAGGAGGACGCGGCCGATCTTTTGCCCTTTCTTGTTGGCCTATTCGGTTCATAGTAAATGCGTGGGCCATCACGATCAAGGGTTGATGTTGATGTCTTCGTCATCATCAAGGTTGATGTTGATGTGGGCGTTCGTACTACCCATTGACTCGTCTGGCTTTGGCCTTTTTGTTGTAGATTGTGACTCACAACCTACTGATGGAATGTCGCACCATAAAGGGTTATCGCGAACCATCTCCCACGCTTGGATGTGAGCGAATCCCTTTGACTTAACCATGATTTTGTAGTCTTTCATGGCTTTTTTCAAAATTTGTTCATCCCCTTCACCGCTTGTGCGATTCATTGAAGCATGTTGGTAAAAACCATTCCATTTCTTCATGGAGGAGTTCATATCGTTCCATTTGGAATAGATTTGATCAACAGTCCTCGACCTGTCCTTCATGAGATGGTGAAAATGTTCGGTTACCTACATATAAACAACATAAATTTAAGCATCAACCGTGACTTTTTTTGTTAACTTAAACAATGTTAAAAATACCTTTCTATAAAAACCATCACGTTTTTGCGCATTACCAACATCGGGATTTTCAGAATTAGTTAGCCAAGATCTGGCCAACGCAACCTCCTCTTCATCGGACCAACGCTTGGCCGGTTCTTTCTTTCCTATTGGTTTCTTTCCCGTTCGCCTAACCGGTTCTTCTTCTTCTTCCGACTCAACTTGAACACTTTTATTATGTTCGCTTGAATCTGAGTCATCTTGATTATGGTCTCGATAGTCTAAACATAAAAATAAACGTATAAAAATAAAATATAAAAATAAACGTATAAAAAATACCTTGAAATGGAGATTGTTGTTGAAAAGTTTGTTGATCAAATTGTTGGTAACTTTGTTGATCTTGTTGATACGATTGCTCCCACCGATTGAATTGTTGTTAAGTGCCCGGTGAATATTGCAAATATGGAGGCGGGTTCATTGGATCGTAGTAAAATGTTAGTTGATTCGGAGATGACATTTGTGGATGATACCCGAGTGTGTTAAACGGGTTCATTTGAGCCGTTTGAACATTTTTTTGTCGTGGTTTTCTAAATTTTTTGGTTAACAACCCACCACGTGATGAACCTCTTTCCATTTTACTTGAAAATTTTATAAATTTAGTGTATAGATTGTAGAAGATGAGAGAAAAATGTGAGATTTGTGGTTGTTTTGGAGTTGTTTAAATAGGAAAAAAATTGTTTTTTTTTTAAAAAAAACCCCAACGGTCGAATCCCGCCCCCAACGGTCGAATCCCCTCTCCTTCCCAGCTCGGCTACAATCGGTGAGGACATCTCGAAACACCCCACCCCGAAACTGGGGGGGCGGTATTCCCTTCCATTCCCAAACCGGGGTGGAGCTCCCCCTCCTTCCCGATACCCACTCCGAGTGCCCTTATAATAGAAGGTCATGGATTCTAACCCATGCAATGGTGTAATTAGTTTGTAGTAGTTTAGGGGAGATAATCTTTGCCGTTCAAAAAAAAATCAAAAATCATAATAGCCGTATTATATTTGATTAAAATTACCTATAATTCATGCACGTAACTTTTCATATGTTTAAGATTTTGCATTAAAAAAATATATGATATTTATATTTTTTTGTTAAAATGCATATATACACCTATCAAAGTAAAGGTAGTAAATAAACAAGTTTATTAATTTTACCATTTTAATTAAAGTGTTTTCAACATATTGATATATGTTAGTATCGGAAAGTAGTGAAAAAACTTTAACTTTACTAAAGACAATTAATGCTTCCATATATTCTCAACAATATTAACTGTTTTCTTGTGTTGTCATCTACCATTTGCACATCCAATTAGAGGCAATTATGGTATGTTGCATGATGAATGCTTGTGGCTCACCACTTCTCCATAACCCTAGAACAAACAATTTGGATTGTTTGTTTAAACTATAAAGTTGGTCAATGATATTGTGAGATCTATGTTACATGCTTCCATACTTGCATTTGTAACTTGCAACCTGTGAGTGAAATATGCAAATAACTTAAAGTATCATGTTCTTACTTATTTTGCGGTTTCTATGTTTGAAGCAATTAATTAATAGAAGTTACGGTTGTTTCAAGTCTTTTGATGGCCTGAAGAGAGGATAAAAATTAAGTCTCTTTTTTACAATATATAAAAATTCTTCTCCGTATCGAGTATATATAGATAATTATGTAAGTTCATTACAAATATTAAAAAAAAAAAACAAACAGTTTGCTCCAATCGATAAACCTAATTTACTCCAAAATAATAAACCTAGTTTATCATTTAATAATCCTACAACTATAATCCTCAACATGAGATCTACGAACCTCAATTACGTTTTGAAGATAAACATTTTCAACATGCGATTATTAATTTTTTTATGTCGATTTAAAATACACTTTACGTTACACTTATTCTCAAAATCATCACACATATATTTAACAGGACATAAATTCACAACCATTTGGTTGATGGATACAACATCCTATCACCATGATGTATGACGACGCCAAAAAGAAAAAAAAAACTGGATTATCCAAAATTTTTGTTTAAAATTATTTCATCATTTTATTTTGAAATAAAATAAAATGTGAATTCAATTACTTTTTCGTCAACATTAGGAAATTGATTTTTAAAAATTTCAAGTTGTCTGTTCTTTGAAATGCACAATGTTTTTGTTAATAGTTCATAAAAAAACAAAAAGAAAAAAGATAAGATAAGAAAGAAAATAAGTAAAAAAAACCTGGCAACGTTGGTAAACGTTGACTTGGTAAGTTAATACTTAAATCAGTATAATGATTCTTTCTTTTGAAATAGCATTTTCAAACCTAATCTCTAACTCGTATTTTAACCCGTCAGAAAGCCGGAACTAAAAAATTCTGAGTGGTTATTTTTTAAGTTATTGCTAATTTACAAGTGTTTAAAAATTAAAACAAGTGCAAGTTTACGTTACACTACAGATACATATTTACTGTTACGGCATTTACACTGATGTAATATCCTAAACGGTGATAAAATAGCAAAAACATAAAAAAGAAACATACCCCCTATTTATGTATAATAAATGTCATGAAAAATAATTTCAAAGATTTGGTTGATTTTGCCAAGGTTAATGGGTTACCGTAATTAACGTGGGTTTGAAATTACACTGATGTAATATCCTAAACGGTGATAAAATAGCAAAAACATAAAAAAGAAACATACCCCCTATTTATGTATAATAAATGTCATGAAAAATAATTTTAAAGATTTGGTTGATTTTGCCAAGGTTAATGGGTTACCGTAATTAACGTGGGTTATTATATGATCTCAATTATATATATATATATATATATATATATATATATATATATACGTATACATTTCAAATCTTAGAAGAAAAATGTAAAGAAGTAGCATTACAAGAACAATTAAAAAGAAATGCATACGCATTTTGTAAAACAGCGATATATACACCACAAGCTTACGGGTATTATGATAAAAAGAAAAAACTAAGAAAAAGTAACACATATAAAAAAGAAAATAGACCGTATTATAAAAACAAATACAAATATGTTAATAAACCAAAAACAAGAAAATGTAAATGTTTTATATGTGGGGATGAAAAACATCTGGCAAATAAATGTCCAAATAAAAATAAAAATACAGAAAGAAGTACTTTAATAGAACAATTGAATGAATATGAAATAGAAACATTAAGAACAGATAATTCAGAGAATGAATCTATATACAGTATATATAGTGAAGAAGATAAACCAATAACAAAAATAACATATACTTATATGAATAAGGAAGAAGAATGCGAACATAATTGGAATCATAAAAAGGGGAATAATTATTTAAAATGTTTTAATTGTGGATATTTTCCCAGTATAGAAAAAAGATCCCAATGTAATATATGTTTTAGAGAAATATGTTGTTTATGTATAAAAGAACTATATAATATAGAAAGTGACAAAGAAACACAAGAAATAAAAGATAAAAATATAGAAAATAAAGAATTGAAAAAAATAGAATTAATAATTGTAAAGACTAATAAAGGCTGATGCTCACCAAACTTCTTGTTTTGTCTAAGTATAGGAGTCTCTTTGAATAAACACCTTCGGAAGGAAGAAGTGATTCTTCGGAAGCAACATTGCTTCCGAAGGATAACTGGTTCCTGCCGAAGGTTGTACAAGACAACTGCTTCCGAGGAATCCTCTAATGCTCGGAAGACAAAGACTTCCGAGGAATCTTCTTATGCACACAAGACAAAGACTTCCGAGGTTTATCCTCTGACAAAGACTGTAGCAGCTTACTCTCATAGTACAAAAGGTACTGACACAAGACATGCTGGTCTGAGTAAAGACAAAGACAACATGTAATGAGTCAGATAAAGCGCCTTACCTCTCCCATGCTGCATTAAATGCAAAAGATCATCTGAAGCCTTGAAGATCAACAACATTAAATGTCTTTTGTATTTAATAGTCCTTTGTAAAGTCAATGTCTATTAATGTAATGATCATGACTGAGTGTCTTAGCCTGTTAAGACACTCAACATACTAGAATAAGCTTTACTTTATGTACTTGTCTAGTATACCCAACTTGTATTCCTAAGTGTATACGGTTGTAGCCTCGGCTATATAACCTCCCAATGTATTGTTGCTTGAAGTGTGCTTGCTTGTATACTTCCACTTTGAGAGAAATATATCCTTGAGCTTGAATTATTCTTGTGTTCTTAATATTGTTCAAAGATTATTATTGTGTCACTTTGAGTGAAATTGTGAGATCATTCTAACAGAACATTCCGCATCTGTTAGAATTAAGTAAGAAATACTTGTGAAGTGTTGTTTAGAGATAACAACCCGATCCTACAAGTGGTATCAGAGCTTTGGCTCTTGAACTTGACTGACTAATCATCATCAAGTTACCAGTTCTATTTCTTATAAACCCTCATAGTATTAACACTCATATTTTCTGTGTCTGTCCAAGATGGCTGCTCTAAACAAACATGATACAGAAAATGGCACTCTCAACAAGCCACCAATGTTCACACCTGAAGACTTCGATACCTGGAAAGTCAGAATGGAAGGGTTCATCAGGAACCAAGACTTCAAACTTTGGAAGTCTGTTCTTGAAGGTCCCTACATTCCTACAGTTGCTGCTGTCGGTGCTGGAGTTGCTGCAGTACCAAAAGATCCATCTATGTACTCAGACGAAGATTACAAGAAGATGGAAGTTGATTCTAAAGCTCTTTGGCTAATTCAGATGTCAATACCGAACTCCATTATACATGGATTCAAGAAATGCAAGTCTGCTCAAGAACTGTGGAATTCCTTGAAGCAGATGTATGAAGGGTCAGAAGATGTCAAAGAAAACAAGAAGGATATGCTGAAACAGAAGTTTGAAAACTTTTGTCAACAAAACAATGAGAATATGTCTTCTCAGTACCTAAGGTATGTCCAACTTGTGGATGAATTAACTACTGCAGGTGTAACTCTTGATAATCAAGATGTGCTCAGAAAATTTCTGAGGTCTCTTCCAAAGGCATGGAATATCTATTCTGTAACAATCAGAAGAACAGAAAACCTGAAAACTCTAACTTTAGGAGAATTGTTTGGTATTCTCAGTGCCTATCAGATGGAATTAGATGCCCAAGAATCTAAAGTTTCTCACTCACCATCTGGTTCAGCTGCTCTTTATGCACCCATCAATAATCCTCCATACCAAAGCTATCAACCCCTCTACCATTCTACCTCCACACCCACTGTCACTTTTCCTGAAACTCCAAATTCATCAAACCTTGTATCTAACCCAACCCCACTACTAACCTCTGGGCAAGGAGCTTTTATGGCTGAGGAGACAAATTACTTTCATCTGTGTCAAGAAGACTTGGATGGTATTCCTGCAGATGATCTTGAGGAGATGGATATAAACTATCAAATGGCTATGATTTCATACAGGGCAAAGAAGTTCTACCAAAGAACCGGCAGACAGTTCAAAAAGCACAATATGAAGACTGGGTTTGGACTTGACAAATCTAAACTCAAATGCTTTAACTGTCAACAGTTAGGCCACTTTGCCAGAGAATGCAAGTCCACAGGAACTCAGCAGACAACTTCTGGGCAACCACAACAAAGACCATCAAGCTCATCTAACAATGCAAACATTGCTGAACAAGATTTTGCAGACTGGAGCTTTCAAGCTGAGGACCCCTCCATCTCCAACAGTGCTTTGATGGCAAATGACTCATCTTCCTCAAGCAAGGTAACTGATAGCATGTGCTCACCTGAATGCTTAGAAACATTAACTATTTATAAGAAAATAAATTCTCAACTCTGTAATGAACTTGAGTCTCTACAAGTAGTCAAGGCAAATTTCTTTGAGGTTGAAAGAAATTACAAAGAAAAGATTGAAGAAATGGAAAAGACCATTTCAAGTTTAAAACATGAAGATACTAACAAACAGTGTCAGATTAAAAATCTTTTAGAAAGACTAACCACTGCCAAGACTGAACTTGTATTGGCTGAGTCTTACAAAGACAAATTTCTAAGCCAAGGTGAAAAATATGAAAAACTTTTTAGAATGAGCAGCACAACTGAACTTGTGAATAAAAGGGGAGCTGGTTTGGGATATAACACAGTGGAACCTCCATCTGCTTATACTTCCATAACAGATGTTAGGTGTAAATCACTGGTTGACCTTGTGTATAATGAGGAGTTGGATATACACAAGGTAGTTCAAAAGGATAATCTCTCTGATCCAAGTACCTCAACATGCTCAGATGAGGATGATGTTCCTATTAAATCAGTAAAAGGAAAACAAGCTTTGAAATTTAAGAATCAAAATAAGAAAACTAAGAAACATTCAACAGTTTTTATCAAAGCTAAAACCACAGAAAATATCTCCTCAGATGAGTATGTGACTTGCCCATCTGACAAGTCAAAACGAGGTAGATCAATGGAGAGAAAAATCAATTCTCCAGGAAAACAGGCAAAGTCTAAGACTAACAAGTATGCTGGAACATCCAAACCATCATTCTCTGAGGATCAAAGATCAGACTTCGTTAAAAGGGATAAGCAGCAACACTCTCCCAACATTCAAACTCTATGTCTGATGTGCGGTGAAAAGAATCATTTTGCTGCTGATTGCTTCTATAATCCAAGAAGCAGAATTTCCTCAATCAAGGGAAGAGGAAGAAAGAATAGTTGGAGTCAGTCATCTACTTCTTCGGAAGAACAGAGAAGAAATTTGGTCAAGAGGGCATCGGAAGCAAGTACCTCCAGTAATAGGAAGAAACAAAATAAAAATGCTTCTGAAAAGAAAGCATCGGAAGCAAAGAAAAAGGAAGCTTCCGAAAGAAAAGGAACCTCGGAAGCTCATCAAAGGAATGCTTTCAACAAACAAAAGAGGTCATCTGTCTTCGGAAGAAGATCATCGGAAGGAAAAAGAAAAACAGCTTCCGATGACCATCAAAAGAAACCAAGTCTTCCGACAACTCAAAAGGCACAAGTATGGAAGAAGAAGGAATCAACTGATAAGCCATCACCCACATCAGAAGCATCCACATCATCTGTCCCACCTAGAATGATGTCAAAGAAATTTACTTACAATGATGCAAATGGTAAACCCAAGACCACATGGGCTTGGGTTCCCATCAGAAACTAACTCACTTCTGGTCATGTGCAGGAACAGCAGGAATCAAAAGGCAACTTGTGGATAGTTGACAGTGGCTGCTCCAGGCACATGACAGGCAACAAGACCCTCTTGCACAAATATGAACCATTCTTTGGCGGGTCTGTTGCTTTTGGAAGTGATCCAGTAGGAGGATACATAACAGGTAGAGGCACAATCACAAATGGTAAGGTAAGCTTTGAGAATGTACATTTTGTAAAAGAACTTAACTACAATTTACTAAGTGTATCACAGGTGTGTGATCAAAAGCATAACATGTTGTTTACTGAGCATGAGTGCATTGTTCTGAAACCAGGATTTGTGATACCAAATGATCAAATTCTACTCAGAGCTCCAAGAAGAAGTAACATGTATATGCTAGATATGAGCACAGCTGCACCTCTTAGTAATATAAGCTGCTTTGTCTCAAAAGCTTCACTTGATGAATCATCACTTTGGCATAGAAGACTTTGTCATGTAAACCTCAAAAATATGAATAAATTGGTCAAAAATAATTTAGTAACTGGTTTACCAACAAAAGAATTCATATGTGTTGATAAATGTGTTGCATGCTTAAAGGGTAAGCAACACAAGTCATCTCATTATGCCAAAGAGATAAATTCTATTACCACAGTCCTTCATTTACTACATATGGACTTGTTTGGCCCCACAAGTGTTAAAAGTCTTGGTAGAAAATCATACTGTTTGGTGGTTACTGATGATTTCTCTCGGTATACCTGGGTGTTTTTCTTAAATACCAAGGATGAAACTGCCGAAATCCTAAAGTCATTTAAACTCAGGGTGGAGAATGAAAGTGACCATCATGTAAAAATAATCAGATCAGATCAAGGAACAGAATTCAAGAATCATGTTTTAAATTCTTTTTGTGAATCTAAAGGTATCACAAGACAATTTAGTGCTCCTAGAACTCCACAACAAAATGGTGTAGCTGAAAGAAGGAATAGGACACTAATTGAAGCTGCAAGAACCATGTTGTCTGATGCCAAACTTCCAATAACTTTTTGGGCAGAAGCAGTCAACACTGCCTGTTATGTCCAAAATAGAATATTGGTAGTTAAGTCACATGGCATGACTCCTTATGAAATTTGGCATAAGAGAAAGCCATTCATTGGATTTCTCAAACCATTTGGATGTCATTGCACCATCTTGAATACTAAAGATTACTTAGCCAAGTTTGCTGAGAAATCAGCAGAGGGCTACTTTGTTGGGTACTCTTCAAATGCTAAAGCGTATAGAGTATACATCAAAGCATCCAGAGTTATTGAAGAGTCTGCAAATGTTCAGTTCAATGAACATACTCTCAATAAATCTGGAACCGGCCCTGATTGGTTGTTTGATCTTGATAGTTTTACATCTGCATTTAATCTGGTGAAAGAGTATGTTCCAGTTTCACAGTCAGCTACCACAGACACCTCCAAAGGCTCAAGAGAAGATGACTTTCGTGTTGAACTGCCAATAGCTTCAAGACAAAACTTGGCAGAATCCACTTCAACACAAAATGATGTATCACAGTCTGAGACAATCAACACATCTCAGGCAGGTCCCTCAATTGAAGCTGCTTCTAATTCACAACATCAAGAAGAAGTAGGAAGTCCTTCAGCAGAGGAAAATTCTCTGGAAATCACTACTCCCAGAGAAAACCAACCCACAACAGTTCAAACGTTGAATCCACGTGATCTGCCAGAAATCCAACTTGAGGTAGTTCTTCCTAACCTTGAGTCACTCAACGTGGATGAATCTTCTCAACTGGATGTGATTCCAAGGACTCGAATTCACAGCACTCATCCAGTTGAAAACATCATTGGCAATGTAAAAGAAGGTGTCAGAACTAGAAGCTCTATGCATGAAGCAAATGTTTGCTTGTTTTCTTGCTTTCTATCCCAAATAGAACCTAAGAAGGTTGCAGAGGCTTTAAAAGATAACAGTTGGGTAGAAGCTATGCAAGAAGAGCTTCTTCAGTTTCAAAGACAAGGAGTTTGGAAAACTTGTCCTTTGCCTAAAGGAAAGTATGCCATTGGAACCAAATGGGTGTTCAGAAACAAGAAAGATGACAAAGGTGTTGTCATCAAAAACAAAGCAAGATTGGTTGTTCAGGGATACACTCAAGAGGAAGGCATTGACTATGATGAAGTCTTTGCACCTGTTGCCAGAATTGAAGCTATTAGAATATTTTTGGCATTTGCAGCTGCAAAAGATTTCAAAGTGTTTCAGATGGATGTTAAAAGTGCCTTTCTTTATGGAAAAATTGATGAAGAAGTTTATGTGTGCCAACCTCCAGGATTTGAAGATCCAAAGTTTCCTGATCATGTCTGTAAGCTTGATAAGGCTCTTTATGGGTTGCATCAAGCTCCCAGAAAATGGTATGAAACTTTATCTTCTTTTCTGTTGGCAAACAAATTCAAGAGAGGAACAATTGATAAAACTCTCTTTTTCAAGAAGTCAAATCAACATATCATGCTAGTTCAAATCTATGTTGATGACATTATCTTTGGTTCTACTAATGAATCTCTCTGCAAGGAGTTTGAATCACTAATGAAATCCAAATTTGAGATGAGTTCAATGGGAGAACTCACCTTCTTTCTTGGATTACAAGTGAAACAAACTCCTACAGGGATTTTCATTAGTCAATCAAAATATGTCAAGGACATTCTTGAAAGATTCAAGCTTTCTGATTGCAAAGCTCTGGGAACTCCTATGTCCAAAACAACATCACTTAGCCCTGATCTTGAGGGGGAGGATGTTGATCAGCACCAGTACAGAGCAATGATAGGCTCTTTGATGTATCTCACAGCAAGCAGGCCAGATATCATGTTTGCAACTTGTGTATGTGCAAGATTTCAGGCCAATCCCAAAGTCTCTCATATGCTGGCTGTAAAAAGAATCTTTAGATACCTCAAAGGAGCACCAAGTCTAGGATTATGGTATCCTAGAAATGAAGACTTCCAATTCATGGCTTATACAGACAGTGATTATGGGGGTTGCAACATCAGCAAGAAATCCACATCAGGGGGATGTCAATTTCTTGGATCCAGGATTGTGTCTTGGCAATGCAAGAAACAGTCATGTGTTTCTACTTCTACTGCAGAGGCTGAATATATAGCTGCTTCTAGCTGCTGTGCACAAGTCATCTGGATCCAAAATCAGATGAAGGATTATGGAGTAGATCTGTTCAATACTCCTATTCAGATAGACAATTCCAGTGCAATCTCCATCACCAATAATCCTGTCAAGCATTCCAAGACCAAGCACATCGACATCAGATACCATTTCATCAGAGATTGTGCAGAAAAGAAGTTGATTCATTTGGTCAAAGTTGATTCAGAAAACAATTTGGCAGATCTCTTCACAAAGGCATTTGATGAAGGAAGATTCAGGTACTTAATAACATCCATTGGGATGATCAACTTTGAATAAATGAATAAATAATTCCTCGGAAGATAAACTTAACTTATCTTCCGATGAGTATCTACTCAGCAGAAGATAGGTTAAGTCTTCGGAAGCATTATTTCTTCCTTAGTCGGAAGATCTCACACTTCAGAAGCTAACTTACCTTCTGAAGTAATATTCTTCCGATACATTATTTTCGGAAGCATAGGCTTCTCAAGGTACTCTTCAGAAGAAAGTGTCTTCCGAAGAACATTTTGCCTAATGAATTTTCTAACACTTCAGAAGCAGTGCTTCCGACAGTATAAATTTTATACTTCGGAAGCACATCCCTTCTGAACTCTCTTGGTCTAATAAATACCCTGCTTCCGAAAGTCACTTCTTCGGAAGCACCTCAGTCAGAGAAAATTAATTGTGAAACCAGCTGTCATCGGAAGACCTTTTTCTGACATCCGGATCTCAAATTTAATGTGTCTATATAATTAAATGCTGAAATCCGAATGTATATAAAGGTCTCCCGCTCATTCAAATTCTCACAAACTGTTTCACTTTGAACTCTTCTTCTCTTTGATCTCTCCAATTGTGCCCTAAAATCACCAACTTTCATGGCTCTTCTTGCTTTCAAACCTGCTCACAACGTACCAGCGGAGTTATCAGCAGAACATGATGCTGACTTCGCCCCAATAATCTCCTTTCTTCAAAGGAGCAGGTATTTCTTTGCATTAACTGTTCAGCCCTTGGTGTATGAATCTCATCACCAACAGTTTTGGGCATCTTGTTCTGTTTCCTCGTCTTCCAATGGTCGGTCTCTTGTAGCCACCATTGATGCTCATCCTATTGCTATTTCTGTGGAGACCATCTGTCGGCATCTTAAACTGAATGATGCCGGTGGAAAGGTTTCATTCACAAAGGATGAGGTAGCATTGACATTTCAGTCAATGGGGTACGAAGGTCCTCTCCCTTCAACAACCTATTTGAAGGGTCGAGTGTCCTATAATTACAAGTACCTCATACATGTGTTTTTACATTGTCTTTCAAATAAATCTGGTGGTTGGGACCAAGTTCCATCTGATTTAGCTTCGGCTATTCATGGCTTGGTTTCCAATCAACTGTTTAATTTTTCTGCTTTTATTTTCAATAATTTGGTTGACAACATCATGTCACCAAAGAAGTTTTGTATGTATCCCAGGTTTTTGCAACACCTTTTTAATGAAGAGTTGGGAGCTTCCCTTTCTCTAACTGGGAATACTTACAAAATGCCCTTGGTCTCTTCCAAGATTTTTGTGCAACTCAAGAAGAAGAGTGCTCAGTTCTCTGGGACATTCACTCCTCTTCTTTCCTCTATGGAGTCCCCTGCTCCAGAAGGTGACAGCTCTGTTAACCCCACAGATGCTGAACCCACACCTTCCACTTCTGTTCCTCACCCCATAAAAATCACTTACAAACGCAAACGAAACCCTGTGCAACTTTCTACAGTTGTTCAGGCCCCTTCTACTGAACCAAAACAGAAAAAGGTTAAAAGAACTGCTCAGGGCACAGTTCTACCTAAGGTGAAAGCCACACCCCTTGTTTCTCCACAGGTTCTTCCTTTGAAACCTGTGGTTGCCCTTAACCAGCCTGAAAGCCCTCAGCTTATGTCACAAAACATATCTGAGAATATTCAAAGGGATGCACCCATCATTGAGTTTGCTTCTCATGAAGCAACTTCATTAGATAAGAGACTGTCTCCCAAGTCTCCAGGTTCATATCATCCAGAAATGCCCCCCACCCATACTATCACCCAGGCTCAAGGAACCCCTGCTCTAGCTGTGGAGGAACCACTCTCTCCAACTACCCAAACTTTAATGAGAGTGGTGACACAGTTAAAAGCTCGGTTCCCTGACCCAGAGCCTATTCAATCAGAGGTTGGCCCCAGTAGTTCTGAAGGGGTCAATGCAGGTGAGGCTGCCACTACTGTTGATCTTAATAAAGATCCACAGGACAGTGGTACAGGCAATAGGACCTCACCTGCGGCAACCTATATTGGGGAGGACTTCTTTGAGGTTCTTCTCAATGAAGGGAATCCAGGGTGCCAAGAAACCACATCTGGTGGTGGAGGTGCAGGAGCTAGGCTCAGGACTCCATCGCCCCATGATTCTACTCCGGTAGAGGAGGGCACATCCACACAGGAATTGACGGCTACAATAACTTCCCTCCAAGCCAGGGTAGCTCAGTTAGAAGCTGAGGTGGCTACCCTGCGGCTTGAGGTCCAAACCAAAGATGCCACTATTCTGGACCTCAGGAGGCGTCCCCCGGTCACTCTATATCCATTTCACCCTGATCCTGCTACTACCACTTTCACCTCCCCTGATGCTACCAAAAAGGGGGAGAATATACCATCTGCAGGGTCAGGATCAGAAGCAAGAGAAGAGGAGGGTGCACAGGAAGTTACTCCATCCTTAGTCACTTTGACTGCTGAATGGGATGACTTCTTGGGTACTTATTTTCAAGATTCTTCTTCTACTTCCTCTTCTTCTGCTTCTGAGGATACAAGGGAGGTTGCCAAAGAGACTGAACAGCAAACATCAAATGTCTCTTTGGAACCTCAGTCCCCTCTTGGGACTAAGTCTCCTTCTGAGACTGCAGCTCAGGTTGGCATGGAAGACACAGCACAAGAAGAATCAATTTCCATGAAATCTGTGTCCCCTTCTGGGACTGAAGCTGCTGAAGCTCTCTCTTCCTCTCCTGAGCCCTTTGTGGAATCCAATAAGGAATCATCTAAGGGGATTGGTCAACTGGAGGAGCCAGTGAATGCTGAGGTTAACTCCGAAGCTGCAGCTGCCTCCGAAGGCCCAGTCATCCTGGATGTTTCCTCCACAGAGGAGCTACATGCCAATGAACCAGCTGGTGAGGCAACAGAAGAAATCTCCTCTGGGGCAAAAATAACTGCTGATGACAAAGGAAAACGTAAGCTAACCCCAGAGGAGGAAGCAGAACAGGAGGAGATGAGACCAAAGAAAACAAAGGGCCGACCAAACACTTCTCTAGATGAAGAGCGAGCTAGACTCTCTGCTTTGCTAGAAGAAAAAGGTTATGACTTTGATGAAGTCATCAACTGGTCGGTACCTAGAATGGCTGCCGAGCTGGACAAGGTGCAGCAGCAAGAACAAGCTGTTGCTGCATCAAAGGCCCTGAGTGTACTTACAAAGGAGCAAAAAGAGAAGGCCTACAGAGACAAGAACAAGGCCTTTCTCTTGGAATATGGCTTCCATGCTCGACAGCTAGGCCCAATGAAGAACTCAACCATGGATATGCATATCAGAGATATAAAAGCCAAAGTTGCAAGAGGTGAGTTACCTTCAATTGAACAAATCAGGGCAAGAAAGGAAAGCCTAATGAGAGGCTTAGGTTTAGGGGGAGGAGCTACAATAGAATTTCCCCTCTCTGGTGCAGGGATCAGAGAGGGAGAAGAAGTCATGTGTGGGGCAGCAACAAAAGCAATGTTCCCCAAAATGTTCCCCCTAAATCCAAAAGAAGAACCAATATCTCCTCCTTCAAGTCCAAGTATGGATAACATGCCTATCTCCTCAGTCTACAAAAAGGGTAAGAAGACTACAAGGAAACAATCAATACCAAACCCTGATCCTGAGAGACATACACAGGCTGAAGAGAGGAGAACAGAACCCTCAAGGGATGAGGATATTGGGCCACAGCCTACTGCAACAACAGGTGCAGCAGTAGAATCAACTGTGGAAGCCCAACAGGCCAGAGTTCTGAGGAGTCAAGCCACTGCTCAAGACAAACCAAGATTCACAAGAAGAAAGAGCATGGCTAAAAGGAAAAAGGAAACAAAAACTATCCCCTTAGACTCTGAGCCTGATACAACACTCTCAGTACTTGTAGCCACATCTGAAGCAACTCCCAAAACTACACAAACCCCAGAAGACATGAGGGATATCAGCAGATTAATGCATGAGCATTCATACATCCCTTTGGTAAATTGGAGCTTCAATGCACAAGAAAGGATATTCATCCTCACCGACTACAATGGAGAAATAAAACTGGTGGATCTTTTGCATCTGATGACGTTGGCAAAACCCTATATATTTGATCTAGATATGCTCCCTCTCAATAATCCTGACAATGGAGCAGATGGGAGGTCAGCTATCAGATTAATTAGAAAAAGGGCACAGGTACTGAGGGGTACATGGAAGCCAAGGTTTATGCCTTAGAAGTTTTGGTAGCATCAGCCTAGGGGGAGACTGTAAAGACTAATAAAGGCTGATGCTCACCAAACTTCTTGTTTTGTCTAAGTATAGGAGTCTCTTTGAATAAACACCTTCGGAAGGAAGAAGTGATTCTTCGGAAGCAACATTGCTTCCGAAGGATAACTGGTTCCTGCCGAAGGTTGTACAAGACAACTGTTTCCGAGGAATCCTCTAATGCTCGGAAGACAAAGACTTCCGAGGAATCTTCTTATGCACACAAGACAAAGACTTCCGAGGTTTATCCTCTGACAAAGACTGTAGCAGCTTACTCTCATAGTACAAAAGGTACTGACACAAGACATGCTGGTCTGAGTAAAGACAAAGACAACATGTAATGAGTCAGATAAAGCGCCTTACCTCTCCCATGCTGCATTAAATGCAAAAGATCATCTGAAGCCTTGAAAATCAACAACATTAAATGTCTTTTGTATTTAATAGTCCTTTGTAAAGTCAATGTCTATTAATGTAATGATCATGACTGAGTGTCTTAGCCTGTTAAGACACTCAACATACTAGAATAAGCTTTACTTTATGTACTTGTCTAGTATACCCAACTTGTATTCCTAAGTGTATACGGTTGTAGCCTCGGCTATATAACCTCCCAATGTATTGTTGCTTGAAGTGTGCTTGCTTGTATACTTCCACTTTGAGAGAAATATATCCTTGAGCTTGAATTATTCTTGTGTTCTTAATATTGTTCAAAGATTATTATTGTGTCACTTTGAGTGAAATTGTGAGATCATTCTAACAGAACATTCCGCATCTGTTAGAATTAAGTAAGAAATACTTGTGAAGTGTTGTTTAGAGATAACAACCCGATCCTACAATAATAAAATTACATAAAATCCAAATACAAGAAGCGGAAAATAAAATAGAAAACCTAGAGGTAAAAACAAAAGCATTAGAAAATAAGATCAACAATATTGAAGATATAGTATTCAAGAAAAAAGAAATAGAAATAAGTAAAATGTTAATAGAAAATGAAATGGAAAAAGAAATAACATATATTCAAACACAAGTACAGACACAAGGATCAATTAATATGATAAATTTACAATGTAGATTATGGTTGGATACAAATAAGTTTATAGATTTAAATGCGTTAGTAGACACAGGGGCAACAAAAAGTTTAATATCATATAGTTTAGCACCCATAGAATACCATAGAAAATTGACATATAAACTTATAACAATAACCGCAGAAGATAGATTAATAAATATAACACATTATTTGGAACCAACAGGAATACAATTTTTAGATTTTTCAGGTAACTATAGTATAAAATATGATATCCCACAAATAAATAAAAATCCACAACATATTAAATCAAAAGACTTTGTTATTGGATTAAATTTTATTTTAGGATTAAATGGAGCAATGACAATAACAAAAAATTTTATAACAATAAGTAAACAAATATATAGTTTTCCAACATCAAGATATACAAAAACATCTACATTTGCTGAAAAAAGAGGGGAAAAAGGGAGATTGAAATTTTTAAAAACAGATAAAAGACAAGAAACATTACAAAATAAAACAATAAAATTATTAACAGATTTCTTAAGTAATGAATTAGAAAAAGGACAAGATATAAAGAAAAGTATAAATCACCCAATAATTTTACATCTAGAAAAAATAGGATTAATAGGAGAAGATATAAAACAATCCAAGGTTACTTATATTTGTAAATTTAAAATAAAAAATCCAGATATAACAATAAGAACAGCAAATATAGAATATAATCCCTTAGATAAGGAAGAATTTAAAAAACAAATACCAGAGATGATGGAACAGGGATTAATTAGAAAATCAGAAAGTCCACATAGATCAGCAGCGTTTATAGTAAGAAATCATTGAGAAATAAAACGAGGGAAAGCAAGAATAGTATATAATTATAAGAGGTTAAATGACAACACAGAAGATGATGGTTACAATATACCTAACAAAGATAATTTAATACAATTAATACAAAAGAAAAGGATATTTTCAAAGTTTGATTTAAAATCAGGATATAATCAATTAAAATTAGAAGAAGATTTTAAAAAATGGACAGCTTTTACATGTTCAGAAGGACAATTAGAATGGAATGTTCTTAGTTTTGGGCTAAAGAATGCTCCTTCGATATTTCAAAGATTTATGGATAATATTTTCTTGAAATATGATTTTTGTCTTGTATACATTGATGATATTTTAGTTGCAAGTGAAAATATACAGGAACATGAGAAACATCTGAAACAGGTATTTGAGGAGATAAAAAGAAATGGTATAGTAATATCAAAAAGAAAAATGGAATTATTTAAAAAGAAAATTTCTTTTTTAGGGTTAGAAATTGGAAATGGAAAAATCGAATTACAATCACATATTTCTACAAAGATTTTAAAATTCCCAGAAAAATTTGAAAATTTGAAACAAATACAAGCCTTTTTAGGACTAGTAAATTATGCTAGAAAATTTATACCTAATTTGTCAAAACTAGTAGGACCCTTATATAGTAAAACTACAAAAAATGGTCAGAGATTTTTTAATAAGGAAGATATAAAAATAATACAAACAATTAAGGAAAAAATAAAGGATATAAAACCTTTAGAATTATCATTAGTAACGGATTATATTATAATCGAAACAGACGGATGCAAAGATGGATGGGGAGCAGTATTGCTTAGTAAGCCTAATAAATACAGTGTTAAATCAGAAGAAAAAGTTTGTGCTTATACCAGTGGAAACTTTAAATCAAAAAATAACTGGACAAGCATAGATTTTGAAATACAAGCCTTAATAAATTCTTTAGAAAAATTCAAAATATTTTTACACAAGGAATTTACAGTTAGGACAGATTGTGAAGCTATAGTAAAATTTATAAAAAATGACCAAAGTAAAAAAGTAAATAGAACCCGATGGGTAAATTTACAAAATATTATTCAAGGACAAGGGTATACAATAAATTTTGAACATATTAAAGGAAAAAATAATGGGATAGCAGACATGTTATCTAGAAATATAAACAAACTCTTTTGTGTAGATGGACAGGAGACATAAAGGAAAAGGTAAGCTTATACAGGCTAAAAGAAGCTCATCTCCAATGGAGATATCATCTGAAGACGAACAAAAACAGTTTGTACAAAGTCATAGAAGGTTACCAGTATCCATAACTGGACAACCAATTACACAGCCAAAGGTTACAAATTTCACGGGACAGAGTTCGAAACCACAGATTACACATACTCTTTTAAGACCCAGTGATTTTATACCTAGTATACAGAATAATACAATTTCCTTTGGAAATTATATTCTACAAAGATGCGATGAACATCATAAGAAATTCCGTCCAATGGAAAGTATAAAATTAACAGAAAAACAACAATGCCTATTAGATAACCTATGGCATATACAAACATTTCCACAGGCTACAAAGTTCAAAATACAAATCCTAAATGCTCTTAGTATATATTTCTCGGAGCAAACAAGGATAATCCCTGAAAAAATGCAAAATAAACCTAAATATACACATTATGTGATATTTAGGGGTACACAGCTTGGTGTCTATAATAAATGGGAAACAGTAGCTAAATATATACAATGTTTACATCCACTCTATAAAGGTTTTTGTTCTTTCGATGAAGCTTTAAGAGTAGCAAGAGAAAGTTTGGGTTTAAAATTTTACATAGAGCCCGAAATAGTACAAACGTTCTCGGATAAAGCAAAAATTGATCCAGAACAAGTTATACAAAGTCAGCAGGAGGAGATTGCCAAATTAAAAGAAGAATTATTGGCAAGAAAAGATGATACACAGTATACACATTTGGCTATACAAAATACAGTGTTAAAACAAAATATAAAAATTTTAGAAGCAAAAAATGTACAGATTATACAAAAATATGAGAAGAAAAATATAGAATCCCGAAATTGGTATTCTCGTGATTTTCAATCTTTGCGGTGTAGAATGATTGATACACCCTGGAAATCAATATTAAAGCCTTTAACAGAAAAATTCCCAGAATTTGAGAATCTGGTTTCTCAAAAAATTTGTATGGAATATCCATTGATTCTATTCAAATTACAACAAAAGTTATTAGATATTGCTTTTATGCCAGACAGAGACAATTTTGGTGTAAAAATAATAGAAAGATTGGATGAAGAAGGAAATCCTACAGGTTTATTATTAGCACAAATTTCTCATCCAACAAAACTGACAGATAATGAGATCATGGAATTATATCATAATGGTATGATTGATTATCTCGAAATAAAGTTTAATCGAAGAACAGAAAGTTTAATGCAAAGATTTGGAGATAAATTTATTGAGATTATTGGAAACATCTCTACTCATTCAAAGGATCCAATAATTGGATGCAAAATATTCTCATCCTTTCCATATATGGATGATAATACTTATATACCTGCTAAAAAGAGAATCTTTGTATCACATAGAATATATTTACACAATTATCTACAAGACTTAGCAATTAATATTGAGATCGATTATGGAAACCTCCCATGGGTGAATAGTTTATTCATGAAAGAAGAACCCTATTATGAAGAAAGTTTAAAGAAGTTCACAGAATTTTACAGGAAGCACAGAAGTACTCCTAAATTGCCAGAAAGGTTTAGATGGCAAAATTATGTCTTATTAGGAGAAGGTCATTATATACAGATCTATGCACACGAAAATTGGAAGATGCTTCTACCATTTATTGGGGATGAAGATGATGAAATCGAATTAGAACACATTATAAACAGAGAAGATGATAACAGTTCACCACACTCACCACAATCAGCTGATAGTATTCCAGAAACTCACAAAGCTTTCTAGAAGAAATCATCATGGCTGACGATTACACAGAAAAAGACAATACACAGCAGATGGCCGACAGAATATTTCTTCTTTTACTTTTTTGAATAATGCGCCTAATGCGCTTTGTACTTTTTAATCTTAGCCGTTCTTTTAGAGATTAAATCTAGATCGTTAATTGTAAATGATTAGGTTACTTTGTACGCCTATTTAAGGCATTTACTTGTTCAGTTGTAAACACACCGAAAATTTCAATAAACTGTCTTTGAAATCTTCACATCTAATGGCACACTAAAATTATCTCTCCCATTTTCCAATCCAACTTCCAAAAACACTTCCCTATTCCGTTCTTCATATTATATCTTGATCATATAAAAAAAAAGGATTTATGCTGCAAATACTCATCAAGAAATTCTTCCGCTTCTCAAACACTCTGATTCCACGTAAGTTTTATATTAAATTTTTATCGCTTTAATGCTCAACCAAAAAATATTGGTATATATATATATAGGGGGCCGGTTATTGTACAAAGAAAATTAACGTGAGAAGCGTAGGAAGCCACCTAAATACGCCACCTGTAATCTGGGTAAGGGGTATAATGGTCCGTGTAAAATCACGGACCGCGTTATATAAAATCACGGCCCATCGTTTAACAGGCATGATCAAGGACCAACTGAATAATCACGGACTACTAATCACGGACCATATGTAACAAATCACGGACCACGTATAAAAATCAAAATAATTAAGGGCAAACTGAATAATCACGGACCAATTATCACGTAACTAATGTAAAAATCACGGACCAACTTATAATCACGGACCAATAATCACGGACAACGTAAAAAAAACGAAAGAAAACCGTAACAATATTATACTCAAATTAAAGATAATAAAATTCTCTATTTTATGGTGTATTTTTTTTTTAAAACGAATAACCATTTAAAACTTATTCGATTTATAAAAAAATGGTGGAACTTGATTTACTCACAAAAAAAGTCAACAAATGTAGGCTATTACTTTTTTGCCCTTCAAACTTTAAGTCACGCAAGTTTTAAACGAAAAGTGGGGACCACCAGATCTTAACCGTTAATTAATTTCATCAAGGGCTAGAATTACTTCCTATCCTTCTCACGTTAAACCCCCTATGTATTGGATCTGCCTCCTATATATATATAGGATTGGGTTTCAATAAATAGTCTTCTTATCCTAAAAAGTCTAAGAAAGATTATTATTAACCATTAAATCATGAAATCAAATTTAAGATGAAAAATTTAAAATTTTAGAGTGAAAAGTTGTTAGAGAGTAATTTAGTCATAACCACTTTCCCCCTTATTTTTTAAACGTTCATAACTTTTACAGACGAAATTATTTTAAGAAAATATATATCATAAAAACGAACATTTTTTTATCTTTAAAATGATTATAATTTGGTTATAAAAAATAAAAAATTTTCAGCTCATTGTGTCTAATTATCGTCATTGTGTCTTTTTTAAATGTTTGTGCATAATTATCTTTTTGTGTTTTTCTTACAGGTAATTGTGTCTATTTTACAGGTAATTGTGTTTTTTTAAAAGATAATTGTGTTATTTATAGTCGTCATTATGTTATTCTTGCTTAACATTATGTATTCTGCAACATTATTGTGTTTTAAATTGTTCATAAAAACACAATATTGAGAAGAAACACAAAAGACACGATGATCTATATAAAAGACACAATGACATATACAAAAGTCACACAATAACCTATACAAAAGACACAATGACCTGTACAAAATTGTTATACTCATCATTGTGTATTTTTTACAGGTAATTGTGTCTTTATTTAAATATCATTATGTTATTAATACTCGTCATTGTGTCATTATTGCTTAAAATTATATATTATGCAACATCATTGTGTCTTAAATTGTTTTGGAAAACACAACATTGAAAAGAAACATAAAAGACACAATGACCTGTACAAAAGACACAATAACCTATGTAAAGACTAATAAAGGCTGATGCTCACCAAACTTCTTGTTTTGTCCAAGTATAGGAGCCTCTTTGAATAAACACCTTCGGAAGGAAGAAGTGATCCTTCGGAAGCAGCATTGCTTCCGAAGGATAACTGGTTCCTGCCGAAGGTTATACAAGACAACTGCTTCCGAGGAATCCTCTTATGCACTGAAGACAAAGACTTCCGAGGTTTATCCTCTGACAAAGACTGTAGCAGATTACTCTTATGGTACAAAAGGTACTGACACAAGACATGTTGGTCTGAATAAAGATAGAGACAACATGTAATGAGTCAGATAAAGCACCTTACCTCTCCCATGCTACATTAAATGCAAAAGATCATCTGAAGCCTTGAAGATCAATAACATTAAATGTCTTTTGTATTTAGTAGTCTTTTGTAAAGTCAATGTCTGTTAATGTAATGATTATGAAAGAGTGTCTTAGCCTGTTAAGACACTCAACATACTAGAATAAGCTTTACTTTATGTACTTGTCTAGTATACCCAACTTGTATTCCTAAGTGTATACGGTTGTAGCCTCGGCTATATAACCTCCCAATGTATGGTTGCTTGAAGTGTGCTTGCTTGTATACTTCCACTTTGAGAGAAATATATCCTTGAGCTTGAATTATTCTTGTGTTCTTATTATTGTTCAAAGATTATTACTGTGTCATTTTGAGTGTAATTGTGAGATCATTCTAACAGAACATTCCGCATCTGTTAGAGTTAAGTAAGAAATACTTGTGAAGTGTTGTTTAGACTTAACAACCCGATCCTACAAGTGGTATCAGAGCTTGGCTCTTGAACTTGACTGACTAATTATCATCAAGTTACCAGTTCTATTTCTTATAAACTCTCATAGTCTTAACACTCATATTTTCTGTGTCTGTCTAAGATGGCTGCTCTAAACAAACATGATACAGAAAATGGCACTCTCAACAAGCCACCGATGTTCACACCTGAAGATTTTGACACCTGGAAAGTCAGAATGGAAGGATTCATCAGGAATCAAGACTTTAAGCTTTGGAAATCTGTTCTTGACGGTCCTTATGTTCCCACAATTGCTACGGCTGGAGCTGGAGGACCTGCAGTACCAAAAGATCCATCTATGTATTCAGACGAAGATTACAAGAAGATGGAAGTTGACTCTAAAGCTCTCTGGCTCATTCAGATGTCAATACCTAACTCTATTATACATGCATTCAAAAAATGCAAGTCTGCTCAAGAACTGTGGAACTACTTGAAGCAGATGTATGAAGGTTCAGATGATGTCAAAGAGAACAAGAAAGATATGCTGAAACAAAAGTTTGAAAACTTTTGTCAACAAAACAATGAAAATATGTCTTCACAGTACCTAAGGTATGTCCAACTTGTGAATGATTTGGCATCTGCAGGTGTAACTCTAGATAATCAAGACGTGCTCAGAAAATTTCTGAGATCTCTTCCAAAGGCATGGAACATTTACTCGGTAACAATCAGAAGAACAGAAAATCTGAAGACTCTAACTCTGGGAGAGTTGTTCGGTATTCTCAGTGCCTATCAGATGGAACTGGATGCCCAAGAATCTAAAGTCTTCCATTCACCATCAGGTTCAGCTGCTCTTCATGCACCCATCAACAATCCTCCATACCAGAATCATCAATCCATCAATCATCCTACCTTCACACCTGCTGTCACTTACACTGAAACCTCAACTTCATCAAACACATACACAAATCCTCTCACTAATCCAATTCCACTACTAGCCTCTGGTCAAGGAGCTTTTATGGCTGAAGAAACCAACTACTTCCATCTGTGTCAAGAAGACTTAGATGGCATTCCTGCAGATGATTTAGAGGAAATGGACATCAATTATCAGATGGCCATGATCTCCTATCGAGCAAAGAAGTTCTATCAGAGAACTGGAAGACAGTTTAAGAAGCACAATATGAAAACTGGGTTTGGTCTAGACAAGTCCAAGCTTAAATGCTTTAATTGCCAACAGTTAGGACATTTTGCTAGAGAATGCAAGTCCACAGGAATTCAGCCAACAACATCTGCGCAACCACTGCAAAGATCATCAAACTCAACAAACAATGCAAACATTGCAGAACAAGACTTTGCAGATTGGAGCTTTCAAGCTGAGGATACCTCCACTTCCAACAGTGCTTTGATGGCAGATGACTCATCTTCCTCAAACAAGGTAAATAATAAAATGTGCTCACCTGAATGCTCAGAAACATTAACTATTTATAAAAAGATAAATTCTCAACTCTGTAATGAGCTTGAGTCTTTACAAGTTGTCAAGGCAAATTTCTTTGAGGTTGAAAGAAATTACAAAGAAAAGGTTGATGAAATGGAGAAAACTATTTCAAGTTTAAAACATGAAGACACTAATAAACAGTGTCAGATTAAAAATCTTTTAGAAAGACTAACCACTGCCAAGACTGAACTTGTATTGGCTGAGTCTTACAGAGACAAATTTCTAAGCCAAGGTGAAAAATATGAAAAACTTTTCAGGATGAGCAGCACAACTGAATTGGTAAATAAACATATGGCTGGTTTGGGATATAACAAAGTAGAACCTCCATCTGCTTATACTTCCATAGCAGATGTTAGGTGTAAACCACTAGTTGATCTTGTGTATAATGAGGTATTGGATATACACAAGGTGGTTCAAACGGATAATCTTTCTAATCCAAGTACCTCAACATGCTCAGATGAGGATGATATTTCTATTAAACCAGTAAAAGAAAAACAAGCTTTGAAAATTAAGAAACAAAATAAGAAAACTAAGAAACATTCAACAGTTTTTATCAAAGCTAAGACCACAGAAAATATCTCCTCAGATGAGTATGTGACTTGCCCGTCTGACAAGTCAAAAAGAGGTAGATCAATGGAGAGAAAGATCAATTCTCCAGGGAAACAGGCAAAGTCTAAGACTAACAAGTATGTTGGAACATCCAAATCATCACTCTCTGAGGATCAAAGCTCAGACTTCGTTAAAGGGAATAAGAAGCCAAACTCTCCAAACAGTCAAATTATATGTCTGATGTGCGGTGAAAAGAATCATTTTGCTGCTGATTGCTTCTATAATCCAAGAAGCAGAATTTCCTCAAAATCACAGGGAAGAGGAAGAAAGATTAGTTGGAGTAAGTCATCTACTTCCTCGGAAGAACAGAGAAGAAATCCAGTCAAGAAGGTATCGGAAGCAAGTACATCCAATAACAGGAAGAAACAAAACAAAAGGGCTTCCGAAAAGAATGCTTTTGAAGCAAAGAAAAAGGAAGCTTCCGAAAGAAAAGGAACCTCGGAAGCTCATCAAAGGAATGCTTTCAACAAACAAAAGAAATCATCTTTCTTCGGAAGAAGAGCATCGGAAGCAAAGAAAAGGGAAGCTTCCGATAGAAAAGGAAAAGTAGCTTCCGATGACTATCAAAAGAAACAAAGTCTTCCGACAACTCAAAAGACAAAACAAGCATGGATGAAGAAGGAATCAACTGATAAGCCATCACCCACATCAGAAGCAGCCACATCATCTGTCCCACCTAGGATGATGTCAAAGAAATTTACTTACAATGATGCAAATGGTAAACCCAAGACCACATGGGCTTGGGTTCCCATCAGAAACTAACTCACTTCTGGTCATGTGCAGGGACAGCAGGAATCAAAAGGCAACTTGTGGATAGTTGACAGTGGCTGCTCCAGGCACATGACAGGCAACAAGACCCTCTTGCACAAATATGAACCATTCTTTGGCGGGTCTGTTGCTTTTGGAAGTGATCCAGTAGGAGGTTACATAACAGGTAGAGGCACAATCACAAATGGTAAGGTAAGCTTTGAGAATGTACATTTTGTAAAAGAACTTAACTACAATTTACTAAGTGTATCACAGGTGTGTGATCAAAAGCATAACATGTTGTTTACTGAGCATGAATGCATTGTCCTGAAACCAGGATTTGTGATACCAAATGATCAAATTCTACTCAGAGCTCCAAGAAGAAATAACATGTATATGCTAGATATGAGCACAGCTGCACCTCTTAGTAATATAAGCTGCTTTGTCTCAAAAGCTTCACTTGATGAATCATCACTTTGGCATAGAAGACTTTGTCATGTAAACCTCAAAAATATGAATAAACTGGTCAAAAATAATTTAGTAACTGGTTTACCAACAAAAGAATTCATATGTGTTGATAAATGTGTTGCATGCTTAAAGGGTAAGCAGCACAAGTCATCTCATTATGCCAAAGAGATAAATTCAATTACCACAGTCCTTCATTTACTACATATGGACTTGTTTGGTCCCACAAGTGTTAAAAGTCTTGGTAGAAAATCATACTGCTTGGTGGTTACTGATGATTTCTCTCGGTATACCTGGGTGTTTTTCTTAAATACCAAGGATGAAACTGCCGAAATCCTAAAGTCATTTATACTCAGGGTGGAGAATGAAAGTGACCATCATGTAAAAATAATCAGGTCAGATCAAGGAACAGAATTCAAGAATCATGTTTTAAATTCTTTTTGTGAATCTAAAGGTATCACAAGACAATTTAGTGCTCCTAGAACTCCACAACAAAATGGTGTCGCTGAGAGAAGGAATAGGACACTAATTGAGGCTGCAAGAACCATGTTGTCTGATGCCAAACTTCCAATAACTTTTTGGGCAGAAGCAGTCAACACTGCCTGTTATGTCCAAAATAGAATATTGGTAGTTAAGTCACATGGCATGACTCCTTATGAAATTTGGCATAAGAGAAAGCCATTCATTGGATTTCTCAAACCATTTGGATGTCAATGCACCATCTTGAATACTAAAGATTACTTAGCCAAGTTTGCTGAGAAATCAGCAGAGGGCTACTTTGTTGGGTACTCTTCAAATGCTAAAGCGTATAGAGTATACATCAAAGCATCCAGAGTTATTGAAGAGTCTGCAAATGTTCAGTTCAATGAACATACTCTCAATAAACCTGGAACCGGCCCTGATTGGTTGTTTGATCTTGATAGTTTTACATCTGCATTTAATCTGGTGAAAGAGTATGTTCCAGTTTCACAGTCAGCTACCACAGACACCTCCAAAGGCTCAAGAGAAGATGACTTTCGTGTTGAATTGCCAATAGCTTCAAGACAAAACTTGGCAGAATCCACTTCAACACAAAATGATGTGTCACAGTCTGAGACAATCAACACATCTCAGGCAGGTCCCTCAATTGAAGTTGCTTCTAATTCACAACATCAAGAAGAAGTAGGAAGTCCTTCAGCAGAGGAAAATTCTCTGGAAACCACTACTCCCAGAAAAAACCAACCCACAACAGTCCAAACTTTGAATCCACATGATCTGCCAGAAATCCAGCTTGAGGTAGTTCTTCCTAACCTTGAGTCACTCAACGTGGATGAATCTTCTCAACTGGATGTGATTCCAAGGACTCGAATTCACAACACTCATCCAGTTGAAAACATCATTGGCAATGTAGAAGAAGGTGTCAGAACTAGAAGCTCTATGCATGAAGCAAATGTTTGCTTGTTTTCTTGCTTTCTATCCCAAATAGAGCCTAAGAAGGTTGCAGAGGCTTTAAAAGATAACAGTTGGGTAGAAGCTATGCAAGAAGAGCTTCTTCAGTTTCAAAGACAAGGAGTTTGGAAAACTTGCCCTTTGCCTAAAGGAAAGTATGCCATTGGAACCAAATGGGTGTTCAGAAACAAGAAAGATGACAAAGGTGTTGTCATCAAGAACAAAGCAAGATTGGTTGTTCAGGGATACACTCAAGAGGAAGGCATTGACTATGATGAAGTCTTTGCACCTGTTGCCAGAATTGAAGCTATTAGAATATTTTTGGCATTTGCAGCTGCAAAAGATTTCAAAGTGTTTCAGATGGATGTTAAAAGTGCCTTTCTTTATGGAAAAATTGATGAAGAAGTATATGTGTGCCAACCTCCAGGATTTGAAGATCCAAAGTTTCCTGATCATGTCTGTAAGCTTGATAAGGCTCTTTATGGGTTGCATCAAGCTCCCAGAAAATGGTATGAAACTTTATCTTCTTTTCTGTTGGCAAACAAATTCAAGAGAGGAACAATTGATAAAACTCTCTTTTTCAAGAAGTCTAATCAACATATCATGCTAGTTCAAATCTATGTTGATGACATTATCTTTGGTTCTACTAATGAATCTCTCTGCAAGGAGTTTGAATCACTAATGAAATCCAAATTTGAGATGAGTTCAATGGGAGAACTCACCTTCTTTCTTGGATTACAAGTGAAACAAACTCCTACAGGGATTTTCATTAGTCAATCAAAATATGTCAAGGACATTCTTGAAAGATTCAAGCTTTCTGATTGCAAAGCTCTGGGAACTCCTATGTCCAAAACAACATCACTTAGCCCTGATCTTGAGGGGGAGGATGTTGATCAGCACCAGTACAGAGCAATGATAGGCTCTTTGATGTATCTCACAGCAAGCAGGCCAGATATCATGTTTGCAACTTGTGTGTGTGCAAGATTTCAGGCTAATCCCAAAGTCTCTCATATGCTGTCTGTAAAAAGAATCTTTAGATACCTCAAAGGAGCACCAAGTCTAGGATTATGGTATCCTAGAAATGAAGACTTCCAGTTCATGGCTTATACAGACAGTGATTATGGGGGTTGCAACATCAGCAAGAAATCCACATCAGGAGGATGTCAATTTCTTGGATCCAGGATTGTGTCTTGGCAATGCAAGAAACAGTCATGTGTTTCTACTTCTACTGCAGAGGCTGAATATATAGCTGCTTCTAGCTGCTGTGCACAAGTCATCTGGATCCAGAATCAGATGAAGGATTATGGAGTAGATCTGTTCAATACTCCTATTCAGATAGACAATTCCAGTGCAATCTCCATCACCAATAATCCTGTCAAGCATTCCAAGACCAAGCACATTGACATCAGATACCATTTCATCAGAGATTGTGCAGAAAAGAAGTTGATTCATTTGGTCAAAGTTGATTCAGAAAACAATTTGGCAGATCTCTTCACAAAGGCGTTTGATGAAGGAAGATTCAGGTACTTAATAACATCCATTGGGATGATCAACTTTGAATAAATGTACTGACAAGGAATAAATAATTCTTCGGAAGATAAACTTAACTTATCTTCCGATGAGTAACTACTCAGCAGAAGATAGGTTAAGTCTTCGGAAGCATTATTTCTTCCTTAGTTGGAAGATCTCACACTTCAGAAGCTAAATTACCTTCTGAAGTAATACTTTTCCGATACATTATCTTCGGAAGCATAGGCTTCTCAAGGTACTCTTCAGAAGAAAGTGTCTTCCGAAGAACATTTTGCCTAATGAATTATTTAACATTTCAGAAGCAGTGCTTCCGACAGTATAAATTTTATACTTCGGAAGCACATCTCTTCTGAACACTTTTGGTCTAATAAACTCCACTTTTGGTCTAATAAGCTGCTTCCGAAAGTCACTTCTTCGGAAGCAACTCAGTCAGAGAAAATTAATTGTGAAACCAGCTGTCTTCGGAAGACCTTTTTCTGACATCCGGATCTCAAATTTAATGTGTCTATATATTAAATGCTGAAATCCGAAGGTATATAAAGGTCTCCCGCTCATTCGCATTCTCACAAACCGTTTCACTTTGAAATCTTCCTTTCTTTGAACTCCCAATTTGTGCCCTAAAATCACAAACTGCCATGGATCTTCATGCTTTCAAACCTGCTCACAATGTACCTGCGGAGTTATCAGCAGAGCATGATATCGACTTCGCACCGATCATCTCCTTTCTTCAAAGGAGCAGGTATTTCTTTGCGCTAACCATTCAGCCCCTGGTGTATGAATCTCATCACCAACAGTTCTGGGCATCTTGTTCTGTCTCTTCGTCTCCCAATGGTCGGTCTCTTGAAGCCACCATTGATGCTCATCCCATTGCTATCACTGTGGAAACCATCTGTCGGCATCTTAAATTCAATGATGCCGGTGGAAGGGTCTCTTTCACTAAGGATGAGGTAGCATCGACATTTAAGTCGATGGGGTACGAAGGTCCTCTCCCTTCAACAACCTATTTGAAGGGTAGAGTGTCCTATAATTACAAGTACCTCATACATGTGTTTTTACATTGTCTTTCAAATAAATCTGGTGGTTGGGACCAAGTTCCATCTGATTTAGCTTCGGCTATTCATGGCTTGGTTTCTAATCAACTGTTTAATTTTTCTGCTTTTATTTTTAATAATTTGGTTGACAACATCACGTCACCAAAGAAGTTTTGTATGTATCCCAGGTTTTTGCAACACCTTTTTAATGAAGAGTTGGGAGCTTCCCTTTCTCTAACTGGGAATACTTACAAAATGCCCTTGGTCTCTTCCAAGATTTTTGTGCAACTCAAGAAGAAGAGTGCTCAGTTCTCTGGGACATTCACTCCTCTTCTTTCCTCTATGGAGTCCCCTGCTCCAGAAGGTGACAGCTCTGTTAACCCCACAGATGCTGAACCCACACCTTCCACTTGTGTTCCTCACCCCATAAAAGTCACTTACAAACGCAAAAGAAACCCTGTGCAACTTTCTACAGTTGTTCAGGCTCCTTCTCCTGAACCCAAACAGAAAAAGGTTAAAAGAACTGCTCAGGGCACAGTTCTACCTAAGTTGAAAGCCACACCCCTTGTTTATCCACAGGTTCTTCCTTTGAAACCTGTGGTTGCCCTTAACCAGCCTGAAAGCCCTCAGCTTATGTCACAAAACATAACTGAGAATATTCAAAGGGATGCACCCATCATTGAGTTTGCTTCTCATGAAGCAACTTCATTAGATCAGAGACTGTCTCCCAAGTCTCCAGGTTCGTATCATCCAGAAATGCCCCCCTCCCATACCATCACCCAGGCTCAAGGAACCTCTGCTCTAGCTGTGGAGGAACCACTCTCTCCCACTACCCAAACTTTAATGAGAGTGGTGACACAGTTACAAGCTCGGTTCCCTGACCCAGAGCCTATTCAATCAGAGGTTGGCCCCAGTAGTTCTGAAGGGGTCAATGCAGGTGAGGCT
This sequence comes from Mikania micrantha, assembly GCA_009363875.1. Classification (NCBI taxonomy): domain Eukaryota; kingdom Viridiplantae; phylum Streptophyta; class Magnoliopsida; order Asterales; family Asteraceae; genus Mikania; species Mikania micrantha. The sequence goes on from CM018689.1 coordinate 55,193,692, forward strand.
GCCACTACTGTTGATCTTAATAAAGATCCACAGGACAGTGGTACAGGCAATAGGACCTCACCTGCGGCAACCTATGTTGGGGAGGACTTCTTTGAGGTTCTTCTCAATGAAGGGAATCCAGGGTGCCAAGAACCCACATCTGGTGGTGGAGGTGCAGGAGCTCGGCTCAGGACTCCATCGCCCCATGATTCTACTCCGGTAGAGGAGGGCACATCCACACAGGAATTGACGGCTACAATAACTTCCCTCCAAGCCAGGGTAGCTCAGTTGGAAGCTGAGGTGGCTACCCTGCGGTTTGAGATTCAGACCAAAGAAGCAACCATTCTGGATCTCAGGAGGCGTCCACCTGTTCTTCTGCATCCGTTTCATCCTGATCCTGCTACTACCACTCTTACCTCCCCTGATGCTACCAAAAAGGGGGAGAATATACCAACTGCAGAGTCAGGATCAGAAGCAAGAGAAGAGGAGGGTGCACAGGAAGTTAATCCATCCTTAGTCACTTTGACTGCTGAATGGGATGACTTCTTGGGTACTTATTTTCAAGATTCTTCTTCTACTTCCTCTTCTTCTGCTTCTGAGGATACAAGGGAGGTTGCCAAAGAGACTGAACAGCAAACATCAAATGTCTCTTTGGAACCTCAGTCCCCTCTTGGGACTAAGTCTCCTTCTGAGACTGCAGCTCAGGTTGCCATGGAAGACACCACACAAGAAGAACCAATTTCCATGAAATCTGTGTCCCCTTCTGGGACAGAAGCTGCTGAAGCTCTCTCTTCCTCTCCTGAGCCCTTTGTGGAATCTAATAAGGAATCATCTAAGGGGATTGGTCAACTGGAGGAGACAGTGAATGCTGAGGTTAATTCCAAAGCTGCAGCTGCCTCCGAAGGCCCAGTCATCCTGGATGTTTCCTCCACAGAGGAGCTACATGCCGATGAACCAGTTGGTGAGGATACAGAAGAAATCTCCTCTGGGGCAAAAATAACTGCTGATGACAAAGGAAAAAGAAAGCTAACCCCAGAGGAGGAAGCAGAACAGGAGAAGAGAAGGCCAAAGAAAATAAAGGGCCGGCCAAATACCTCTCTAGATGAAGAGCGAGCTAGACTCTCTGCTTTGCTCGAAGAAAGAGGTTATGACTTTGATGAAGTCATCAACTGGTCGGTACCTAGAATGGCTGCCGAGCTGGACAAGGTGCAGCAGCAAGAACAAGCTGTTGCTGCATCAAAGGCTCTGAGTGTACTTACAAAGAAGCAAAAAGAAAAGGCCTACAGAGACAAGAACAAGGCCTTTCTCTTGGAATATGGCTTCCATGCTCGGCAGCTAGGCCCAATGAAGAACTCAACCATGGACATGCATATCAGAGATATAAAAGCTAAAGTTGCCAGAGGTGAGTTACCTTCAATTGAACAAATAAGGGCAAGAAAGGAAAGCCTAATGAGAGGCTTAGGTTTAGGGGGAGGAGCTACAATAGAATTTCCCCTCTCTGGTGCAGGGATCAGAGAGGGAGAAGAAGTAATGTGTGGGAAAGTAACAAAAGCAATGTTCCCCAACATGTTCCCCCTAAATCCTAAAGAAGAACCAATATCTCCTCCATCAAGTCCAAGTATGGATAACATGCCAATCTCCTCAGTTTTCAAAAAGGGTAAGAAGACTACAGGGAAACATTCAACACCAAACCCTGATCCTGAGAGACATACACAGGCTGATGAGAGGAGAACAGAACCCTCAAGTGCTGAGGATATTGGGTCACAGCCTACTGCAACAACAGGTGCAGCAGTAGGATCAACTGGGGAAGCCCAACAAGCCAGAGATCAGAAGAGACAAGCCACTGCTCAAGACAAACCAAGATTCATAAGAAGGAAGAGCATGGCTAGAAGGAAAAAGACAACAAAAACCATCTCCACTGACTCTGAGCCTGATGCAGCACTCTCAGTACTTGAAGCCACATCTGAAGCAGCTCCCGAAACTACACGAACCAGAGAAGACATGAGGGATATTCGTAGACTAATGCATGAGCATTCATACATCCCCTTGGTAAATTGGAGCTTCAATGCACAAGAAAGGATATTCATCCTCACCGACTACAATGGAGAAATAAAACTGGTGGATCTTTTGCATCTGACGATGTTGGCAAAACCCTATATATTTGATCTAGATAAACTCCCTCTCAATAATCCTGACAATGGAGCAGATGGGAGGTCAGCCATAAGATTGATTAGAAAAAGGGCACAGGTACTGAGGGGTACATGGAAGCCAAGGTTTATTCCTTAGAAGTTTTGGTAGCATCAGCCTAGGGGGAGACTGTAAAGACTAATAAAGGCTGATGCTCACCAAACTTCTTGTTTTGTCCAAGTATAGGAGCCTCTTTGAATAAACACCTTCGGAAGGAAGAAGTGATTCTTCGGAAGCAGCATTGCTTCCGAAGGATAACTGGTTCCTGCCGAAGGTTATACAAGACAACTGCTTCCGAGGAATCCTCTTATGCACTGAAGACAAAGACTTCCGAGGTTTATCCTCTGACAAAGACTGTAGCAGATTACTCTTATGGTACAAAAGGTACTGACACAAGACATGTTGGTCTGAATAAAGATAGAGACAACATGTAATGAGTCAGATAAAGCACCTTACCTCTCCCATGCTACATTAAATGCAAAAGATCATCTGAAGCCTTGAAGATCAATAACATTAAATGTCTTTTGTATTTAGTAGTCTTTTGTAAAGTCAATGTCTATTAATGTAATGATTATGAAAGAGTGTCTTAGCCTGTTAAGACACTCAACATACTAGAATAAGCTTTACTTTATGTACTTGTCTAGTATACCCAACTTGTATTCCTAAGTGTATACGGTTGTAGCCTCGGCTATATAACCTCCCAATGTATGGTTGCTTGAAGTGTGCTTGCTTGTATACTTCCACTTTGAGAGAAATATATCCTTGAGCTTGAATTATTCTTGTGTTCTTATTATTGTTCAAAGATTATTACTGTGTCATTTTGAGTGTAATTGTGAGATCATTCTAATAGAACATTCCGCATCTGTTAGAGTTAAGTAAGAAATACTTGTGAAGTGTTGTTTAGACTTAACAACCCGATCCTACAACCTAAACAAAAGACACAATGACATGTACAAAATTGTTCATAATCGTCTTTGTGTCTTTATTATAGGTAATTGTATCTTTTTAAAGATCATTGTGTTATTCATACTCTTTATTGTTTCATCCTTGTTTGACATCGTGTATTATGTGACATTATTGTGTCGTAAAATGTTTAGGAAAACACAAGAGCAACAACAAAAAAGAAACAATAACTTGTACAAAAGACACAATTAACTGCACAAAAGACACAATGATTTAAAAAACAAACTTTTTTCTATAGCAATACACTACTAATTTTGAAGATAAAAAAATGCTCGTTTTTTTGGTATATTTTTTTCAAAAAATAATTTCGTATGTAGAAGTTACGAACGTTTAAAGAAAGTGGGGGAACTTTATAAAAAGTCAACAAAAGTAGTCATTATAAAATACCCTCTAACAACTTGATTTAATCATAGCTATTGATTAATGATCTAATGACTCAAGATCCTTCTTAGACTTTTTAGATTAAGAGGCTTATTTAGTTTAACTTAACTATATATATATATATATATATATATATATATATAGGGAGAGGTTCAAATGTTAACCCTCCCTTATAGCGTTAACCGCTTAACCCTAGCGTTTTTTCCCGAATCTTAAATTTTTTTTTCATGGTTTTTATTATGCAAAAATAGGGGGAGTTTCTTTTTTGTGTTTTTGCTAATTCATCACCGTTTAGAAGTTATTGTAAGTGTAAGTTACTTACACTTACTTACATTTACTGCATCAGATACAGATTGTAAGTAAGTGTAAGTAACTTACACTTACAATAACTTCTAAACGGTGATGAATTAGCAAAAACACAAAAAAGAAACCCCCCTATTTATGCATAATAAAAACCATGAAAAAAAAAATTTAAGATTCGGGCAAAAAACGCTAGGGTTAAGCGGTTAACGCTATAAGGGAGGGTTAACAATGGAATCTTCCCCTATATATATATATATATATATAGGGGACGGTTAACGTATAAAGTAAATTAATATGCTAAGCGTAGGAAACCACATGAACGCGACATGTGTCATCTGGGTAAAGGGTATTATCGTTCATATAAAATTACAGACCATGCTTTATAAAATTACAGACTAACATTAACACACATAATCAAAGATCACCAGGATAATCACGAACCAGTAGTTACGGACCGCATTATATAACAATCACAGACCGGAATTTAACAAACATAATCAAGGATTAATTGTATAATCACATACCAATAATCACGGACCACATTATATGAAAACTTCGAACCATCATTTAACATGCATGACCAAAGAACCAGTTGTATAATCACGTATTAAGCATTAAAAAATCACAGACAATGTAAAAATTAAAAAAAAAAACTATAACAATAATATACTCAAATTAAAGATAATAAAATTCTCTATTTTATGGTGTAATTTTTTTTAAAAAATGATTAAGCGTTTAAAAGTTATTCGATTTTTAAAAAAATTGTGTAACTTGATTTACCCATAAAAAAAGTTAACAAATGTAGGTAATTCCTTTTTTTCTTTCAGCTTTAATTCATGCAAATTTTAAATAAAATGCGAGGACCATTAAATCTTAAACTTTTATTTATTTGATCAAGGGCCCAGATTCCTTCCTATCCTTCTTGGGTTAGCGCAATATAGAGGGTTATGTATACTTTCATCCCCTATATATATGTATATATATTATGTATGTAGTTATTAACTAAAAAATTTGAACAATTTATGGAAAATTCTTTTTTTCAGCCGTGGCCCGTGAGTCTCTCACGAAACAGCCTATTTACCACATCAGGGTATGTGTAATGTTTGTCTTCATCACTCTCTTAAACCTCACAAAGGGAGATTACATTGTTCACGTGTTTTTGTACGTAGTTATTAAATGGTGTGTGACAACCAATATAACAGTTTAAAAGTCACAAAAGAGTGTGTGACTCGGGTATGACTGCAGCTAATTAAGCATGACTCGTTTATATTCTTTTGTAAAACTTGAATGATGATAATAATCATGTGTATTTGCTTGTAGAACTCACAATTTGGTTGTTTATGGTAGATGGTTTAAAAATGTTTTTGTTTGTCTATGATGATGCAACTCGAATGGAATGAGGCATGATCGACTTGGTACGGTTAAACAATTGAAAAGGGACGGGTTATTCACACACCCACCTTTTTTTAATTTAACACCCTCACCGACCCTATACGTCTCGTATAGGTCTCAATTATTGGCACTGACACCCAATGATTGGTGTGACATCCAATATTTTTATGAAAGATGACTCGTAATGGTTAGGTACTAAACTTGATTTATTTAATGCGTTAACAGTTTAATAATGATTATTAAATTAATGTTGATTAAAAAGTCTAGCACAAAGTGTTGTTTAAATGCATGGATTTTCATTTAGTGAATTTTTGAGATTGCGGAACCGTTCGACAGTGTTTTAGCGAACGTTGGTGACGACTCGATTAACGAATTTAGTAGATATACTTGGTTTAGCATAAAATGATAAATCATAAATGGATAAATTAAGTTAACGATGAAAACCGTGAATTTTGGTGTTAACTGTTAATTTTACTGACAACCGACTTTATCTGCGTTTTAGCCAGGTAAAATGAAATTAATTATCCAAATAATATTTAAGGTCATTTTTTTTGACAAAAAATTGATCGTTTTAGTACGATTAAATATTTTATTAATTTCAGAATAAAAATAAGATTTTTATCAAATTTCCGGGACGATATTTATACACCGTATGACTCAGAATATACCTGTTTTGTTTAGATTGAGTAGAAATGTGACAAGTATGTACACATGTCACATGAAGGCTACACAAGATTTCTTTAAATCTTCCAAAATCCCAAACACAATGATTATATTCCTTTCACAAGAACACTTTCTCCAACTTTCTCCATGTCTCATCTCTCTCTCTCTCGTCCATCTCTCTTTACACTATTTCACCAATTTCTTTGATTCAAACCTCCATCTTTCTCAATTTCTAAAGATTTCTTGGTGATTGTTTTTGATTTGGAAGATTGTTGATCAATAGAAACAACCTATTCTATCATCACAACTAAGGTAACAAACTCACATTTTATGGGTTTTTATATAAGTTGTTCACCCAAAGAATGGGTTTAAATCAAGTGGGTTTTGTATAAAAGATGATATTGTGTGTGTATATATGTGGGTGTTTATGTTCTTTCAAAATATACATACATACATTGATGATTTTGCTTGGATGCTGATTTTAATCACATGCCTGTACATATACATGCATACACATGTATGTGTATGTGATAAAAGTTGCATGCATGAACTCATATGTATGTATAAGTGGGTTTTGTTGACATGCATATATATATATATATATATATATATATATATAGGGAGGCTCCTAAGAAAACTAGGCAAATTGAGAAAACTAATAAAACCATGATCTAACCGTTAATTAGAGAAATCAATGGACTAGATGGATAATGACATTATTGTAATTACTATTTAATTAGAAATTATTAAAATAAATGCAGAAGGGTAGTATGGGTAATATTTGTATGAGTGGTTTTAGAAACGTTTAATTTAATTACGTGCATTAATGTGATAGGCTTCACAATTTTGGAAACTTCCATAAAAATGATAACTGAATCCCCGTGCATTAATGTGATAGTTTTCACAATTTTTAATATTAGCTTTATACTGCTTACACATATGTAATCAAAATGTATACATCCTTTATTATGATCACATATGTTTGTATAATGTTTTATTGCATGTGTGTGATCATATATGTAAAAAATCAAGGAAAAATATACACACACACACACATATATATATATATATATATATATTTAAGTATTCAAGAAAAAACCTTCTGATTACATATATGTAATCAACCAAACTATATACATCTGAATTTTTTGATGCAAAAAATCTGATTTTTTTCAACATAACCATCTAATTACATATATGTAAAGATACAATTGTATTAGTTTCGATCAAGTTACATACATGTAAACATGCTTACATATATATAATCATATAAATAAACTTGATTACATATATGTAAGTATTCAATAAAAAAGATATATGTAAGCATTTTTTTATAAAAAATAACAATGAACAATATTATGATTATTTCAACATGTTTACATATATGTAAGAATTAACGAAAAAAAATTAAAAAGGCAAATGTATATATTACATATATGTAATATAATAAAAATAAAAAATAAAACCGAAAAAACTAAATTGATCGATGTGAAATTTGTTGCTAACTTCATATATTTTAAACAATCCAAAATGGCTAGTGATACATATCAGCTTTGAGGTTGAAACTAACCAAAATGACATCTTTTAAAATGGATGGAAATTCCATTTCACAAGGCTATTTTACAAGTTGTAACAAGACGTTAGATTGAACGGCGCAACTAGGAGGATCGTAATTATATAAAGCAACCACGCCTATGTAAATCTTGAACGATGGAATATAGAACAAACGTCGTTCGAGAGCAATAATAACAGCCCGACGGAATGCATCTTTGCTGATAGTGAAACCGTTAGAATCACTAGAAATAGAAGCTTTCAGTTCATTCTCGTTGTACATCTTCTCGATGTTGAAGGACTTTAATTGATGAATGGTGTTGCCACGAGCATCGATTGTAGATTGTTTGTTACCAAAGAGTTCGTCAGAGTAAATCCTCAACGGTGGTGGCCTTTTTTATTGATTAGGAAGAAAATAAGTTGTCTTCACAAATTGAATATGAAAGAATTAACAAAGGTAGAGATTACAGGAGCAAAAAAATGGAAAGAAATTAAGAGTAGATAAATTCTATAAATAAAAATACGTGTTTTACAAATATACCCTTTTGAATAAAAATAAAAAGATATAAATGAAATTATCTGATTGGTTAATGAAAGTTTTTTAAGTTTTCTTCAAAATTGATGGTTTTCTTATGATCCTTCCCCTATATATATATATATGTATGTAATCATGGTGCATATATATATGTATGATTATTTCAAGTATACACATGCATGAGGATAATGTATATACACATAAGTATATATATGGTAGAAAACATGACATGCATGCATGATTGTATATGGATGCATGCATGGATATAAGTATTTAAATTATTATTGAGTTTTGGATAATAATAAGAAAATTATAAAATCTGATTTTTAAAGATAAAATACTTAAAAATATAAATGTTTTGTTGTAAATTTACAAGGAATAGTTAGACAAAGAACTATAAATTTTGACAAGTTAAAAATGAGTGTTTTAGTAACTTAAAAACAATAAAAATAAAGTTTTCTATAAAAATAATTTGGAACAGGTTGTGTAACTATAAAAATAAATTTTATAACATATTTAAAGTATAAAATCAAGTGATTTTAAAATTGTAATGACATAACGGTTATTGAGGACCAAAAATACGCTTTTTTCGACTATTTTTAACATATAGAAAGAGTCATTTTATGAATCTGATTTTGATCAAAAAATTTATAAGTTTTTATGATAAAGATTTGTAAATTATAATGTATTAAGTTTTGTAAGAAAAGTATAAAATGAAATATTTGAAAACTATGTCTAAAAACAACTTAAAAACGTCGTTTTAACGCAAAATCTTGACATAATTTCATGGCTGATTTTAATCAGAAAATTTGATATAAAAATAAGTATAAAATACTTATTTTGAAGTATTAGAAGTCACTTAGGTCATAATGCATGTTGATGTGTTTGCGTGTTATGTTGTCGGTTTTGTCGGTAAAATACGAATAAATTGTCAAACTTGACAAATAATTATAAATAATTAAGTTTGGAGTTAAAATGGATTTTTAACAAAGATAACTTAGTTATTTTGAAATTTTATGACTTAAAAACGTTAACTTATGATTTATGATAAATAACTAAATTCGAGTCACCAACGGGTCGTTTGTGTAAAATATGTTTCCTTTAGTGGAATGTGTTTTAGTCTAGTTAAGTTGGGTGAACAACTTACATGATGGACTTTTATTTAGACTGTTAATGTGTCCCTTGGGTTTTAGGGCGCTAGTGAGAACAGTCGGGTTATTTGGAAATCTTTGTTGCTAGCAGGAACGTATTGAGGTGAGTTTCACGGCCCCTTTTTAATAATGTTTTTGGTTTTTGATAAACCGGGGGATAAACATACTGGGAAAAGAAAGATTTAAATTGTAATGTATGGTTTGGAGTGATATGTGACTTAGATAGCTCTTGAGTAAGTGCAGCCATTTATATATGTGTTCTCTGTGTATTCGCTCCAGAGGGGATTCGCTCCCGCAATCATAATCATTAGTCTCGGGGGAGGGACCGCATGATATATTGGTAGATCTATCGGGTTTGACAACCCACTCCCCGACCAGCTGTCATGATCCGTGAGTAACGGGAGCAATATATGTTGAGGGGTGTTCGCACCTTGGTTTTGGTTTGATTATGGGCTCATGGTGTCTATCGTATCGTAGTACCTAGCTAGTTTACGATGAGTTCTCTATCACGATGTTTTTGTACATTACGTTATTTTCCTTTGCTTAAATGTTTTTATATGAAAACTTGTGAACTCACCAACCCGTTTGGTTGACACTTGCTTTTAAATTTGGTATGTTCCTCAGGTAAGTAGCATGATGATAGGAAAGGAAAGGAAACCGGTTCTAGTTAGCGAGCGTGCTTTGGGATATTTATCTGGGACCGATTATCTAGATGTTAAAACTGATGTTTGTTAAACTTGTAATGTTTTAACAATTATTGATAACTTTTTACCTAAATATCATTGTTTTATTTAAATCGTTTGCTTAACTTATGCTTTTGTTAATTACTATCGACACTAAGACTCTGTTAAGACTTTCGCTGCGGGTCGGGGTGTGACAATTGGTCACGTATAGAGCCGCGTATACGCCTCGTATAGGTCCCTAATTATTGGCACTGACAAATTCTGACACTCAGTGATTGTCCCTATACGTCTCGTATAGACCTATACGAGGCGTATAGAGGGTGTGGGGTGCGTGGGTGTGTGAATAACACAACCCATTGAAAAAGACCAACATATATATGTTATAGGGGGCATACGTAGCCTATGTCACTCTTGGCCTCTTGGGCAGATTCCACAAGACGATCTATTCTTCAGTTTGGGTTTTCTCGTTTATTTGAAGTCGGTTAGGGTATTTAACGGCTTGATTACTTAGGTGGTGTTTGTATTTTAAAAAACTCTTCATGAAATCTTTTATCTACGCCGTGCAGACTACGGTATTTAACGGCTTGCTTACTTAGGTGGTGTTTGTTTTTTAAAAAACTCTTCATGAAATCTTTTATCTACGCCGTGCAGACTACGGGCAAAGGCTGGAACTGATTTAAACAGAAATTATTCTGGGTATAAACGAATCATTTATATAAACAACAATTTGATTCAAGTAAAAATGATTATAAATGAACAAATAGTGAAATTGTTTATTTCCATTGACTCAAATATTTTGTTTTCCAAAAGCAAAATAAAAGTTTGGAGTCATTTACAAATGATTACATTAAAAATCCTTCTCTTTTATCCGGACTTATACTAGTAGGGTCGTAAATGAACCGAACGTTCAGCGAACAGTTCGTGAACCGTTCGGCGGGAAGTTCGTTTATGTTCGTTCGTTTAATAAATGAACGAACACGAACAAGAAATTTCGTTCGTTTAGTTAAATGAACGAACACGAACAGAAGTCGTGTTCGTTCATTTGTGTTCGTGAACGTTCGGTAACATGTTCGTTTACGTTTGTTTATGTTTGGTTAAGTTCATTTATTATATTTATTAATTAAATGTGTCGTATATTTTCAATTTTTTGTTTTTAGTTTATTAACATAATATTTAATTTATTTTTAGTTTAATATTACAATATTTTGATTTATATTTTTATAAATGATTATCTCCAATGCTTGAAATTAAGAATGTTGATTTTTATTGTTTTAATAATATGTGTTCGTTAGCGTTCGTGAACCGATCGAGAACAAACTAAATTCCTTAATGAACGAACACGAACAAGAATTTCTGTTCGGTTAGCGTTCGTGAACCGTTCGTGAACAAGTTAAAAGTTAAACGAACGAACAGGAAGAAGGGCTCGTTCGTGTTCGTTTGGTTCGTTTACAACCCTTAGTTATAACCGACAATAATAAACTAAATTTTTTTTCATTGATTTATGCACTACAAACCTTCCATAAATATTAAAAAAGATCTTTATTTGGGCATTTCATGTATTTTTATTTCAAGAGCCTAAAAACTAAAAAGAAGCCCAAATGTCAAAAGACTAACTACATAGTCTACGTATAATTTTTATAAAAAATTGGAGGTAATATATATTTGAAGGCCTTGAACGATTGTTTAGGTTCCTTGATCTATTGGGCCAACCCTATTTATTTGTATAATCTTTAATGATATTTATTATAAAATATATTATTGATTATTTTAGAATTCATTAATCTTAACCCAAATAAGGGTTTAAAACCCCAAGGTGTAGGCAATAATTTTGTTTGTAAGACCGGCCGCAGCCGTTACCCCGCCCACCTCCGCGGGGTGCCGCCCTTCCGCGGCCCAAGCGGGAACACCGCCACCCCTGCCGCGGCCCCCACCAGAACCCTCTCCTTGGCCCCGCTCCCCGTTCTACCCCTCTCACACACACACTTCTCCTCCCTCACAATAGATAAGGTTTTCCGGTGGGGTGACCACTGTTGGGTTTTAAGGTTTTCAGTGGGTGATGACGTGGCAGGAAATTTCGGTAAGAAGGGATTTTCAGTGAAGTGCCCGCTGTGGATAGTCTAATCCATCAATAATTTCCGTTGGTGGTCTGACGTTATTTCTAACGGATAATTACTGCTGTATTACCAAAGGGGCTTTGCCCTAATGGTACCCTCATGGCTTTCCAAATGGAAGGTCATGGGTTCAAATCCCTCTCAAGACGAAATAGGGGTTCTTGAGAGGTCATGGGGTTTTCCGGTGCGGTTTCCTCCTGGGGTGGTGGTGGGGTCTCAACGGAGGTTATGGTAACTAGACCTTAGTGACATGGCCTGGAAATCAGTGGTTCACACGTTGAGATCAAATGTCGTTAAAAAAAAAATTACCGCCGTATTAGCAGCATGGCCTATTTCACACCCTCCCTTGGTAAAACACAATTTGCTAGCTTTTCTTCCTTTCCTTACTTTCTCACTTCAAATGATATCCTATTAATATGAATATATTATCATGATTATAACCTTATCATGAAGGTGCTCAAATTTACGATTACCTCTCGAAACTTCGGCATGTCGTAACTTTCATTCGGAGCTTTGTTTCAAAATTTCGCTTACACTCATTTTGACCATCTTTATCTCTACATTCTTGTTATGCTTAAAAATTACTTATTTGCTCAGCTTAGATAAGCGTATTCTCTTATTTAATTAATTTGTCTTAGGGCGTTGCTAAACTTACTGTATAATAACATGGGTTTAAGGCAACGAAAGCATATGCATCTTATATCCTTATAAATCTCAAGAAAACTTGATCATTATCTAGATGTAATTGGCTCCAATGGAATCAAGTTCATGTTGATCTTACAAAACCAAAACTCTATCTAAACATGATGTTAGTCTTTTTAATCAATCAAGACTAAACTAACACGAGATGAAAATCATGAACACATACCTTAACGATTGATCTATTCTTCTTGATGTTCTTCTCTGCTCGTACGAAGCATACGTCGGTTAAAAGATTTCCAAATGAAACTTGAGAATGCGATCTTGTAATATGTACTCAAAATTCCATAACAAACTGATGTGGTTACAGTCAATCCACTTGAATTTCTTTGTGGATTACGTATAGAATTATGGAGCACATGAAACACCAAATACATACAGCAAGTTAATTTACCGGCCACTTTTTGAATTAATTTGAATTTACACTTAGGGCCCTTGAACTTTGAGGTTTTATTTTTAAAACCCCCTTCTACTTTGCTCAATTAATCTATTTACTTTAATTACTAATTTAATTATATTTATAATTATATTTTCAAATTTTAACATAAAATATTTGATTTAAATATATTCATCATAATTTTATTATAAAAATAATTAATTTTATAAATAAACACTTAATATAATAAATAAAAACTGTATACTCAAAAAGCTCATTAAGGCTTGCGAGCCGACTCGAGCTCGGGGCTCGATAATTAAACGAGTCACACTTTTGGGCTCGAGCTCGGGCTCATTAAGACCCGACTCGTTCGATCTCATTAAGTGTTTGTTTTCTGCTATAATTAAGCATGGATTATTCATTATTGGTTTCCCTTAACTATTTGTTTTGTTTAATTGTTTTCTTATCGTAAATATTGTTTACCAACCTCTCCTTGGAAATTAGTTCCTGGAACTCTGGAAGGCCAAGTCAACAGCTTTGGTTGCAGCTGGTTTCTAAGACCGCATGAAGAAAAAGACAAAAACAAATTAAAATTCAAATACATAATACTATCAAGAATTGATTTTTATTTTAACAAATACAATTATCATTATCATATATATATTTAGAAGAGAAATGAATAGTAATATTAGTTGTTTATCACTTTTATTTATAGGTTTCATATTAAAGTTGTCAAAATATACAAATGTTAATTTTAATTTAGAGGAGTTGGTTAAACACGTGCTCTTTGTTTGATGGGTCAATTAAAGGTTCTACACCTTGTTATTATTCAAATTCTTATTGTATCTTTAAATTAATAAATAAAAATAAATTCAGATGGGTGTCACTAATATAGAGCATTTTTACATTAATTTTTCTATATTTCTCTTTAATTAAATCCATCTCTCATATCAAATTAAAAAAAATATTTCTTAATATATTATAAAATATTTTAATGTTGGAAAAAACAAAATTTTCAAAAAAAAAGTTTAAAATATAAAATTTTAAAAAAAGAAATGTTTAAAAAAATATATATATATATCTTACTATTTAAGCTTTAACTTATACTTATTAGCAAAATCAGTCATATTTTATATTAAAAAATCGGTTTACAATTTATAATTTCTTTACTAATTATTTATTATATTTTATTAACTCGTTTACTATACGAGATACTAACGAAGTATATAATAATTAGTGATTCGTGAGCTTATTTGTTTTGAGATGTATTTGCAATTTGAATAATTGGATTTATGGGAACTTTTTTAAAATATGTGTTTGAATTGTAAGCTTAAGATAGGTTTATACTTGTAAAATTTAAACTCTTAAATTGATTTTTATTTTTTTGTGAGTGTCAAAATTTCATTTGTGTCGGGGGTTAAAGTTTTGTGAGATCAGAATCAAAATTATAAGAGGATAAGTCAGAATAATATCATATGCTTGCTAAAACAATAACAAAATCATGAGGTACGAGCGACCAATATATCCCCCACATAGGAAAGCCCTAGGGTGTGCGCACTCTAAGTTTTTACGGGTTTTAAGTGAAACCGTAAAGCAAACTGTGTTAACGGTTTTTGAATAATGAAAACAAAAACCGAACCGTTCAAAATAAAAACCAAACCAAACCAAACCATTACGATTTGGGCTTTTAATCATATTAAAAATAAAATCGAATCAAACCAAACCTTTATAGTTTAAGACGGACTAATTACACCGAGTCCAAATATTTTTTTTTTAAATGACGAATAAATCATGAACTCAATCCATACACACACATTTATAGACATATATATATATGTATATATATATATATATGTACTAGCTTTGGACTTGTGTAACACACGGGATGTATTAGAAGTTGATTTATAATTTTTTGTTAATTTAATTTTTATTAAAACTAATAACATTAATATATATAATTAATTTACATTAATAGAAGCATTGTATATATATGGGTAAGGAGCAAATAAGAACCCACCTTAATTTTTTTTTTTTTTTTGCGATTTGAACGTTTTTTGCCAGGGTTAATGGGTTACCTTAATTAAGGTGGGTTCTTATTTGAGCCCAATCCGTATATATATATATATATATATATATATATATATATATATATAATATTTTTAAATATAGTGGGCATACACACATACGGTTCGATCCCGTTTACGACCGTTTTTTTATGAAATTCGTTAACCAAAGCATTTATTACGTCTTTAAATTTTTGAAATTAACCAGCCAAATAATTGAATAAAAAACCAATCGTGTAACAAAACCAATGACTGGTTTAGACAGTTTCACTGTTTGAAACTGAACCGTGAACACTCCTAGTAAGCCCGGGTAGAGACAGAAATTTATTAACTTTAATTATCTATTGTGTCATTATGCTATGAAACTGCTCGACCAACGTAAAGGTATAAATTTAGTTATAAGTGTCATAACTCATAATAGTTCATTTATATTAAGGAATACACAGCATCGTCTGATAAAGGGACTTATACATACATTGATTACAAAAACAGTTTTCGGAAACCATACGTAAATATACAAATATCAAAGGCTCAATCGGTCACTAATTAACCTCATAGTTTTTTTTTTGTTTTTTTTTTTATAATAAATCATCGATTAGACGAGCTTCGTCTAAAACAATTTATTTCGGTTTAAGCTAGTGGGTTTTCCGGTTGTGGGTTTCCTTTTAGGCGACCACGTTATTGTTATTCAGTATGAAATAATGATCTATTTGTCAGAATGATCTCAGTTGTCGAGACTTAACTGTTAAAAAACATAAATACACAAACACACACGTATACACACGAACCCTTAATGAGTTCTCTATGGGAGACCTTGCTTTCAAATCCGGGTCGGGACATATTTGCTAAGTTAGGTCACGTGTTTATCCAGTTGTAGGGTTCATCCTGAGGTGCGCTCAGTAGGTCCTAGAGCGTTAAATTCATAAGGACGGTTAAAATATCGTACTGATGTCATCCTATCATTAAAATATATATATCATGTATGTTAGAGTAACTTACTAACTTGCCATTAAATGTTTATTTATGTGTACATGGTCAACTCGACAACTCCTAGGTTGATTGTATCACAATAAAGCTTCTATTCTTTATTTGTTCCCATATCAAGTTGTTCTTAAATACAAAAGTTTCATGAGCGACTTTCTAAAGCCCTTGGTTTTATTTTATTACATGCTTCATAATTTTAATAAAATATAATGCATATGAAGATTCATATAATGTTGCATTATATATATAAGGTTCTTTAAGAAAACCACCATTTTGAAGAAAACTAAGAAAACTAATCATGATTGTTATCAATCAATTTCCTTTTTCTTTTTTGTTTTACATTTTGTTTATTAAAATGTTATATTGGTTAACAAAAAGAAATAAAATAAAAAATAAATTTAATTCATATTATTACGTATATGTAACTCAAAACGATATAATCAGTATTTTATAAAGGTTACATATATGAGTTACATATATGCAATTTATAGGTTACATATACGTAACTTCGTGATATATATCTTTTTATTAAAATTTTTCTTTTTGTTTATAACATTTCTAAGCTAATAATAAAAAATTATGAATTTTTTTTAAAAAAATTGATTGGTTAGTGGGAGTTTTCTTAGTTTTTTTCAAAAGTGAGGAGTTTTCTTTTGAACCCTTCTATATATATAATATATATATATACAGAGGGAGGGTTACTAAGAAAACCATCATTTTGGAGAAAACTAATCACGATCATTAATAATTAATTTTTTTTTTCATTTTTTCCTTTTTATTTCCTTTTATTATAAGATAAGAAGTGTAAAAAAAATTAAAAAAAAATATACGTAACTTTATAAGTTACATACGCAACGTTTTGAGTTACATATACGTAAATTTGTAATATAGATATTTTTTCAATTTTTTTATATTATATCGTTTCTAACCTTATAACAAAAAATTATCAAAAAAAATTTTTAAAAATTTATTGGTTACTATGAGTTTTCTTGGTTTTTCTCTAAAATAAGGAGTTTTCTCATAAACCTTCCTATATATATATATATATATATATATATATATATATATATATATAAAATCAAAGTTTGAATCGTTAAAACTTTGAGTCGTCGGTTGAACCACAAATAAAGCGTTTTCTTAGGTAAATAAATAAAATAAATGTAGTAGTCGGTCGATGGTGACTCAGGAATGATTTGAGGCCGAAGCAATGTGAATCAATATGGTTCTTTTTTCAATATATTATTATTGTTAAAATTAATAATTGTGGATATACATATTAAAAAATGAAGGTGTTCGGTAGAGCGTTAAGTTACAATCAAAATTTATTTATAATAATTTCAAACTTAACATAAAAGGTTTAAGAGAAGGGAGCTCGGCGGGCCACCACATCGATCAGCCTCGGTCAGAAAAATGTCACACGGACCACATAATGCAAAGTTTAGATATGGTAAAATGAGAACCCACAAATCAGCGACGGATTCAGGAATTTACGTAAGTTGGGTCAAAAATAGGAATGAAAAAGATAGGTCGTGTCAGATAAAACATAGAAAACTTGCGACATACAGTAATAGAAATGTTGATAAGTATATTGTATTTTTGAAACAACTCTATTGAATGAAGTAAAAAGTAGATAGACAAACCTTTAAAGACATGTTTCACTCAAACCAAATCAACGATCAAAGGCCTACTCAACTAAAATAAACAGCCAAAGTTGTTGAAAACTATATTTGTGAAGCCTTTAAATAACAATCAATAAAGAGTATTGATATAGGGAAATTCCAAAAAACAAACAAACAATTGTAAGCAATTAAATTTATATAGTGAAAATCAAACATTGAAACCTTCAAATTGTGATTTGCTGCAATATTTATAACATTCAAACCTTCAATTTTACTCAAAAAATTAAACTTCTAGCATAGCAAAATCGACCTAATATTCAAACATTCAAATTTGGTACATGATTTTCATGGTATCTTAAGGAATAAGATGGTAGATGGGGAATAATCAGAACATGAATGGTTGTTATTATTGACAGAATGTGAACCGAGATTAAAAATGACATATATATTATATATGGGGCCTTCAATTGGGTTCAAAAATTGTTTTTGGGGCCTTAAAAAGAAGCTGAAAGGGGACATATTAGTTTTGGGTTTATTTTGAATCAAAATCAACTAGTTAATTAGGAGGTAGAGAGTGTTAAGTGGGGACGTCTCCCCCTGAAGATCACATGAATCCGCCCCTGCTACTAATAGACTATTAAACTTGTTTAACAAAAAATATACTATTTTATTTTAAACTTTTTAAGATAATAAAAATTTGGATGCTAGGTTTTATCATATCTTTTTTTTTATATACAAAAAAACATATAATTATCATCTTTAAATCAACAAGTCAAGTGTTAAACAAGTCCGTTTAATGCTTTATATTTGCATTAATCACTGTCTATAACTTGTAAAACACGATAAGACATGTTTTACATGTCGTAGTGCTCACTAAGCATCAACCGGGAAAGCACTCAAGGAATTTGGGGCCCAAGGGGAAACTGCATCGGGTGTTTTGGGTACCGACGAAAAAGACATTAAACTTATCATCTTGTAAACAGGTCAAAATGGGTAAACAACCTTATATGAGTAAAAACCATCTTAAAAACACAATTCTCATTACCAAAGAAATGCATGCTTATAAATATAATTAAGATACCTTTTTTTTGTGAGAGTTGTTGAGTATCATATTGTGTGACCCTCGAAGATGAGGATGCTATCCCAGACACCAGGTAATTAATATCCGAAGATCCTATCCCATAAACACGTCTCGTCCTTTTGAGATTTGGTTCTACAACACAACTCCAAACTTCGGGATCATCAACAGTAAAATCCAAGTCATTCTTCTCAATCATCTCCTCCAAATACGATGTCTATCATTCATCAAAACAATCCAATTGATAGTGTAATAAAGACTTAAATAATAATTATAAAAAAATATGAATATAACTTACATAAGCATTTTTGGAACGATCATTACAAAAATTCAACGGTTACTGTCACACCCCGGGCCGGCGGGGTTGGATCGGAGTCCCCGTCGGGCGGAAGGTTCCCGGGGCGCGATATCGGGTGTGATAATCGGGTTGATCAGATTGTTTACATAGCATCAATGTTAAGAATAACTAAAGCACAATAAAGCATTTAACTAGGATTACAAAGTTAAATTACAATGTCAATGTTCGATAATTTAACTTGGTAAACCTAACAAAAGAATCAATGTATTCTATCTTGTAATCTGTACAAGACATCCAAGAATGATTCGTGTGATTAACAAAATATGTGCTTCCCAAAATCACTAGGTCCTCTATTTAGGCCGCCTACCATGCAATCCAAAAGGTTAAGTTAAACCTGTGCATCACCTGAGAAAGCATGTAAGAAAACAAAGTCAACACAATGGTTGGTGAGTTCATGTGGTTTGTAAGTTTAAATAGTTTTAGCAAAACTCCTTTAGGTAAAACCTTAACCTCATTAACTCCACATGTAATATCCAAATCGGTATGCTTATATATAGGGAATCCTGAAAGGGTCAAGCCCAGACGCTATCCCACCACATACTAATATGCATATGACACTGTTATTAATAATAATTAAGCCTTTTACCTACCCATCCGTATAGTTTCCCCCAATCACCGATAGTATACTCGAGTTTAGTCTGATAGATACCGGTATGAATAACCAGATGCCCGAAGGAATCCTATGTTAATCCAAGCCGGCCCCAGGTGTGATTAGCAACTCAGGGGGAGATAGAGGGTTTCCAGGTCGACACAGAGTCAACTATGGATCACCATATCGTCCTAGTTACTGATAACCCAGGTAAATAGATATGGGAAACACTGCATGGCAAGCACTGAGAGGCCATCAGTCAATTTCCTCGATAATACTGTGAAGAACACATGAAGGCAAGCACTGAGAGACCAACTATTGTTCTTCAAGTCCCGGCTAGGAAGAACACCTGAAGGCAAGCACTGAGAGACCAACTATTGTTCTTCCGTAGCCTATAGTTTTAGCAAACAAAGAGTCCAGCATTTACGTAACTTGTGCACAAGAACTAGCTTTACAACCGGTAAGGCAAGCACTGAGAGGCCAAACCGTTGTTTGAGCATGGCAATCACATAGCATTCAAGAGTTTATAGTATCCATAGATTCAAGTATCCAATGTATATGTATGTATGTATGCATTTAGTATCCCTGTAGCCTTATAGTACACTTAGCATTTAGAGTTTACATTAGTCTTTAGCATTTAAAACCCATAGCATTAACCCGTAGTATTAGCATTTAGTTTAACCCGTAACCTTAGTATTAGCATAACTCATAGTATAAGCTTGAACATGATTTCATAGAATTAGCATCCACAATAGCATCATCAAATAGTAAATACCTTTAGCACTTGGTATTATCACTTAGCTTTAGTATTATCAAGTAGCTTATGCCTTTAGCACTTGGCATAATCAAATAGCATTGAGTTTGTATAGAGTCTTATGCCTTTAGCACTTGGCATAATCAAATAGCATTTAGTTTAAATAGAGTCTTATGCCTTTAGCACTTGGCATAATCGAATAGCATTTAGTTTAAATAGAGTCTTATGCCTTTAGCACTTGGCATAATCAAATAGCATTTAGTTTAAATAGAGTCTTATGCCTTTAGCACTTGGCATAATCAAATAGCATTGAGTTTAAATAGAGTCTTATGCCTTTAGCACTTGGCATAATCAAATAACATTGAGTTTAAATAGATTCTTATGCCTTTAGCACTTGGCATAATCAATAGTATAAAAGCATTTTGTTAAATTTAAAACATTTTGTTTTAAAATGTATAACATGCTTCTCAGTTCCGAGTTAAAACCAAAATAGTTTGAAAAGGGACAATGAACTCACCTTGTAGTTGTGGTAGTTGACTTAGTCTTAAACAAGAATGCACGCGCTCTTTGTTGTAGCTAATATTGTTTTCACGATCCTGTATTGATTTCAAGTTGTTTATAACTGGTAAGTATAAGTTGTATGTGTTTGAGCGTGTGTGTGTGTGTGTTAGCCTTAAAAGTGGCTAACACTTTAAAAGTCTTGGTCATAGTTCTTCATTTGGCCTTGATTCCATTGTTGTAAGTTATACTAACACTTATCCCATCCAAATTGAGTTCAGCATGTCTTGCTATTGCTTTTTAGTTTCCATTTAACTTAGCCAATTTAAATTGTGTAAGTTTGAAACTAAAATGGTTTCTAAACAACATTCTTAGGTCTATGTATAAAAACCTTGCATGTAATTATTGTAATCACTTACATTATCCATTATTTCTTAGCATTTTGATTACAAAACCCTTGATATTAAGTATTTGTTTAACAAAGTTTCCCACCACCTTTGTAGTAATCTAGTTTAACCTTTCATGCATATTGTAAAGCATCTAGTTGGTTTCAAGTGTGGTTTCACATTCTTGATTATGTGGGCCGATGGAATCACATGGATTTACCCAAACCACTTGGGCCGAATGTTTTGCATGGGCCAATTGAATTTGAGTGGCTGTAGGACATTCTTGGGCCAGAACAGTGGGCTCTAGGCCTCACAGCTCACGGGCCACTATTGGGCCTCACAATATGTGGGCTGCACCAGTGTGTTGTGGGCCAAACTACAATTATGTTGGGCCTAATGAACTAGGTTTGAGCCACCATAGGCCTTGGGCCAAATCAGTGTAGTAGGGTGTTGGGCCAGCAGTTGGGCCAACTTCATTGTACTGGGCCACTCATGGGCCTTAGCCGGTTGGGCTGGCCAAATGAAATGGGAAATGTCTACACTGTAGGGTTCCGGATGAGTGGTGTTGTTGGCCGAATAGGAGGCCTGACCGAATGAGATGGTGCAGGCGACTGAAATGGCTCACAAATGGCTGGGTCGACTGAGTCTTGGCGAATGAAGCGGCTCACGAATGGGGAAGTTCGAATGTCTAAAGCTCGAATGAGGTCACCACAACCGAATGAGAGTGATGGCGACTGAAGGCTGGCGAATGAGGCTTGGACCAACGAATAGAGCAGGTCGAATGAGGGAGGTTCGAATGAGGGGGTGGCTGGCCGAATCACCTGGTTCGAATGAGTATGGCCGACTGAGGTTTTGGTCGAAAGAGCTTAGTGGCCGAAGGAGTGGCTCAGGTCGAATGACCACTGGCCATTCGGCCGAATGTGCCTATTCGACCATCTGAGTAGTTCAGATCAACTAGGGTGGTTTCCAACCAACTCTTAGCCCTCCCCAAAGTGTTTCGTGGTGTACTAAGGTCGGTGTTAGAAGGTGTAGGTCGAGGAAAAAGATCATGAGCCGGTTAGAGGGTTTTTGCACAAAAAGCTTTATAGAAAACCCTATTTTTCGGAATCTTCACAGCATTATACCTCGAAATTTAGCGGAGTTTAGCTTAGATCGGTTGTACTTTCAGGTAGAGGAGGTTTAGATCTTCGTTTGGGTTCAAGAACCACTCGATTTCATCAAGAATTGAGGGAGATATGACGATTTAAAGTTCAAAAATGGTGAGGAGGAAGAAAAACCGGGATTAGGGTTTTCAAGTGGGGAAGGAGGAAGAGAAATGAGTTAAGTTGACTCATTAAGGGTATTTATACCCCGAGTGAGTTCGGATTCGTTTTCGTTGCTCGGTTTGAGTCTTCGTTACGTTTCCGGAATTTACGCGCGCGTTCTTCGTAATTAATATAAAAGAATTATTTTGTAACTTTTAATACACGAATATATTCCGAAATATCACGGTATTTATTTATTTACTCAAGATTAATTTATGTATCGCGTAAATAATTTATTTAACGAAATTTAACATTTTTACGCATTAATTTATTTGTTTGCGATTTATTACAACAGTTTTATTTATTTGGTTTTATGATGAGTTTCAAAATTGTAAAATAAGAATTATCTTATTTCTTTGAATTTATGGTCGTTCGTGTCTTTTATCGTTTTCGTTTTCGTTTTGTCAGAACGCGTCACCATCGCGCGTATTCATTCGAATCGTCATTCGAACGAACACAACGATGGTTTTGCTTTCCGACTTTTGTCTTCTACTTTTCAGTTATTATTTCAGAACGTTAAACTATCAGAATCATTCGCACAGATCGTCACCTATACGAATAACTCATCGGTTTAGCATTCCGTAACAACAACTGTTATTGTTTTGTTTTGTTTAACCTCGCATGCGTTTACATATAATAGCACATCAATAAGCATTAGTATCACTGTTCCATGTTGTCTGATGTGTTTCTGACTGTTAAACTGTAAAGTTCAATCAGATTTCAGAAACAATAGCATAATAGTTTATTGTTAAGCATTACGTTGTTGACAGTACAACAGTAGTTTGCATAGTTTGTACCTGAGTTTCTGTGCCGTTACTGTTCCGTTCACTGTTCCAGCGACGTTTCCGACACAGTTGTTACAGTTACTTTTAACTTTGACCCATGAAAAATATTAAAAATCAAATATTATATTTACTCTTTCTGTATTTCCAAAAAATAAAAATCATCATTCTTCTCTCTAAAACTTTTCACAATCCACTAAAAAAGTTGGGAGGAAGAAACGAGGTCGATGTCATTTGATTCGGATGAAGAAACATTTTATGTTTTTACATGTCGTTGAAGCAACAGTAACAACCGTTTAAGCAAACATTGAAGAAAATTTTACGAAAGTGTTGCGGAAAAATAAAAAAAACGATGGTCATAAAGTTGTTAACAAATGTCTTGTTGAAGATTATTTATAAAAAAATTCAACTTAAAACGACAAACAATTTAAATATCATTCTCGAATGAGTCACAACTAAAAAGAAATGATGCATGTAGCTTAATCCATGTTCAAATACTATACCAGATATATATGTACAGTATTTTAAAAATACATATTAAATTAGTTGAAAAAATCTATTTTATTTTTAGCATTTTATAGTCCTTTAAAATAAATAACAAAAATTATAAAACAAAAAAAAATACATTACAAAAATGTAGTGTAGAATAATATAACAAGTAAAATTAAAATACAACATAAAAATACATAAAGCAAATTAACGTACTAAATTTTTTTTAAATATGTTATTATTACATTGAAATTAGAAAGGAAAAAAATGTTAGATTTTATGGTTTGAATATTAAAAAAATCGTATTAAAAAATCATAAACATTTAAAAAGGGGAATTCTAAAAAAAATATAAATTTTTTTATATTATTATACTATTTTTCTCATTTTTTCCAAATTTTTAATCTTTACTATTGACATAAAATGAAAACACGAATATCTCTTCTTGCACTTTTTAGTAAAAAATATATATACTATGTCTTCTAATCTTGTCTCTCTTCTTCCTTGTCAAATATTTGTCACCCTCTTATCCTTTTTAATCCGTGACATGGACGTTGTTACATCTCTCTCTCTCTCTCCCTCCCTCCATTTACATAATCTCTTATTCTGGTTTACGGGTCACAATGTATGCGAGTTATAATCAGTTTTAAGCAAAATCAGTTTAGGTTTAAATAAGTCGTTCTAAAAATAAAAGGTCATCTCTCTGAAAAATTATGTAAACATAAAGGATTAAAAATAAAGATTACCCAATAGTTTATTTAGATAACCATCAGTAATTTTATCATCAAATATATTATAGATATTTTTTACTCATTTTGAATCTTTTATATTATAATTTTTTTTTATTTTACCCATCTTGACAACATTGTATTAAGTTGTTACTCATCTCAACACTTTTATGTTATGATCGATAATACCCATTTTAACTTAAAATATAATAATAGTTCATTCAAAACAACTTATAGATTGTAAAGACTAATAAAGGCTGGTGCTCACCAAACTTCTTATTTTGTCTAAGTATAGGAACCTCTTTGAATAAAAACCTTCGGAAGGAAGAAGTGATTCTTCGGAAGCAGCATTGCTTCCGAAGGATAACTGGTTCCTGCCGAAGGTTATACAAGACAACTGCTTCCGAGGAATCCTCACATGCATTGAAGACAAAGACTTCCGAGGAATCCTCACATGCATTGAAGACAAGGACTTCCGAGGAATCCTCTCTTGCATTGAAGAGAAAGACTTCCGAGGTTTATCCTCTGACAAAGACTGTAGCAGCTTACTCTCATAGTACAAAAGGTACTGACACAAGACATGCTGGTCTGAGTAAAGACAAAGACAACATGTAATGAGTCAGATAAAGCGCCTTACCTCTCCCATGCTGCATTAAATGCAAAAGATCATCTGAAGCCTTGAAGATCAACAACATTAAATGTCTTTTGTATTTAATAGTCTTTTGTAAAGTCAATGTCTATTAATGTAATGATCATGACTGAGTGTCTTAGCCTGTTAAGACACTCAACATACTAGAATAAGCTTTACTTTATGTACTTGTCTAGTATACCCAACTTGTATTCCTAAGTGTATACGGTTGTAGCCTCGGCTATATAACCTCCCATTGTATGTTTGCTTAGAAGTGCTTGTACGCTTCTTACTTTGAGAGAAATATATCCTTGAGCTTGAAATTATTCGTGTGTTCCTATTAGTGTTCAAGGATTATTACTTTGTCATTTTGAGTGTTTGTGAGATTATTCTAACAGAACATTCCGCATCTGTTAGATTGTTTAAGAAATACTTGTGAAGTGTTGTTTAGATTAAGCAACCCGATCCAACATAGATCTTGTTTTAAGTCAAGATTGTCACGTCTACTTTTTAATAATATATACGTATATTTTAGTATACGATATAAAAATATAATATATTAAATGTATAATTTATACTTAAATATTAGTGATTAAAAATTAATAATTAAATTACAATTAAATATTAAATAATTTATGCTATCGTGAATCATAAATTTTTATCACTTAATGAATATGGATAGATTTCAACTAAATAGTCTCTTTATTTTAAAAAGGCTAAAAATAATTATTAACCATTTGATCATGAGATTAAATTTAAGATGAAAAATTTATAATTATAAAGTGAAAAGTTGTTAGAGGGTAATTTAAAAATGCCCGCTACATTTTTTAAAATTCATAACTTTTACATATAGTATTATTTTTTAAAAAATATCTATAAAAAATGAGCATTTTTTTATCTTTAAAATGAGTATAATTTTGTTATAAAAAATGAGATGTTTTCATCTCATTGTTTCTAATTATCGTCATTGTGTATTTTTTAAACGTTTGTGTATAATTATCTTTTTATATTTTCTTACACGTAATTGTGTCTTTTTTACAGGTAATTGTGTATATTTTAAAAATCATTGTGTTATTTATACTCGTCATTATGTCATTCTTGCTTAACATTATGTATTCTGCAACATTATTGTTTCTTAAATTATTCATGAAAACACAACATTGAGCATAAACACAAAAACACAATGACATATACAAAAGACACAATGACATATACAAAATACAAAATAACGTGTATAAAATTGTTATACTCATCATTGTGTCTTTTTTACAGTGAATTGTGCCTTTATTTATTTAAAGATAATTATGTCATTCATACTCGTCATTGTGTCATCCTTGCTTAACATTATGTATTATGCAACATCATTGTATATTAAATTGTTCAGGAGAACACAAAATTGAAAAGAAACACAAAAGACAAAATGAACATGTATAAAGACACAATGACCTAAACAAAATATACAATGGTCTGTACAAAATTGTTCATACTTGAGTTTGTGTCTTTATTATAGATAATTGTGTTATTCATATTTTTCATTGTGACATCCTTGCTTCATCCTTGCTTGACATCATATATTATACAACATCATTGTGTCTTAGAATGTTCAGAAAAACACAACATTGAGCAAAAACAAAAAAGACACAATGATATGTACAAAAGACATAATGACCCGCATAAAAGACATAATGAACTAAAAAAATAAAATTTTTCTATAGTAATACACTACTAATTTGAAGATAAAAAAATGCTCGTTTTTTATGTTATATTTTTTTTTAAAAAATAATTTCGTATGTAAAAGTTATGAAAGTTTAAAGAAAGCGTGCGAACTTGATAAAAAGTCAACAAAAGTAGTAATTACTAAATACACTACAACAATTTGATTTAATCATAGTTATTAATTAATGATCTAATGTCTTAAGATCCTTATTAGGCTTTTTAAGTAAGAGGCTTATTTAGATTAATTTAACCCTAATGAATATAGAAAAATAAAATGCTCTAAATATCATTATTGGAACGTTAAATAAAATACACTACAAAATATTAGTCTTGGGATGTTTCAAAAAAAGGGAGATTGAAATTTGTTAAAACTATAATGTTGACGTAGTATTCTTAGATCTTGTCATCAAATATATTATTGATCATTTTTATCCATTTGAATCAATTATATTCACATAGTTTTTAAGTTACACATCTTATCTCACATTGTGTTAAAGTGTTACTCATCTCGACCTAGTTATCGATATGCTAATTCTATCAATTTCAACCCAAAGTAAAATAATTGCTTACCAAAATCTACTATTTATCTTGCTATATATCAAGATTGCCAAGTCTAGGTTAAAGTCTTTATAATTTTCCTTTGTTGTATATGAATGAAAACGGTGTTACAGCCATAAGAATGATTGAGTTCTCTACAAAGTTATTTATTCTTTCTTGAGTGCCTTAATTAGGCTTTGTGAATATATTGTTTTAATCAAGAATACCATTTCAACGGTAGATTAGGTGGTGTAGTGTAGGAATTGTTAAAAAAACAAAAAGAAAAAAAGATTAAAATACATGTATTGAAGCAATCAAGTGTTATCAAATACATCCAAACGTAACTAGAAAACAACACACATGTTCCCTCACGACTATTTTGAACAGAGAATGATTTATATAGAGAACTTAGTAACACACTTTTTCAAATTAGAATCATCACCATATGCTAAGTAAATTTGAAGGATTGATTATACATATGGTTAATTGGTATCAAATATTGAGATAATCGGCATTTAAGGGCTTGATGATTTGGCTAGCGTGCTTCTCAATGTAGTTCATGTGTTTCATTGGCATATGCGTGTAAACAACCCAATCCTCATTGTTTCTAGGACTCCCCATTGTCATCACAAAACAATCCTTCCTTTCAGACGGGACATGACATGATCCAAATTTCAGCTTACCCCAACCAAAATCAATCTCGTCCATGGTCTCAAATCTTTGTCCGGCTGACACTGTGAATGACATGTCGTTACCTGCAAAAGCCTTTGATATTAATGGTCGTGGCTTTTGATCTTCAACCCAGTCAATGATGTCCAAGAAATGCTCTTTCGTAGTGGCAGTTTGCAAGAACTTTTGAACCTCTATTGCTATATCGCTTAGTGACTTCTCCTTAAATTCCTAAAAAGATAAAAACGAGAAACATATATGTTTTTGGTTAGATTATCTTTTGATTGAAGTCAATGTGAACATAGTTGTAAAATTGGTTGTAGATAGATTATACAACAAGTATTGATTTTCCAAACCTGAATAACTATAATATATAGAGTAAATTACTGAAATCTTGAGGATAATTTAATCAAGTATGTTAGGTTAATTTGAAAACTTAAAAACTATATGTGTTATAAATGTATAAAATTTGAGACTATATGAGTAATTTATAAAACATAGTGATCAAGAGTGAAATTTTAGCAAATCATAAGTTTCATATCAATAATTTACTCTAATATATAATTTAGCAAATTATATACGTACTTGTGGTTTTTTAGACCCATATGGCATCGACAACACATTTCCAAAGTGCGAAGCCATTAGCTTTTCTTTCTCTTCCCCTTCTCCCTCGCTCAACCTTCTTCGTCCATCAACAGCAACAACCACATTACATGCTTCATTATGTTTTCCCGAGTCCTCCATGCTCAATGCTACTTCCTTCCACAAGAAAGAAGTGAACGCCACTAGCTTCGACGTCCTACGTCCATTTTCGCTTGCTAGCAATTGTAGCCTTTTAATTTCCTCACCTTTAATGTAGTATATGCGATTAACAAGTTTATACGACCCATCTTCTTCTTCCCATAAGTTACTATTGGGGTTTGATGGTGGTACAATTGGAGCAAACTCATTATCGAGTAAGGGAGAGTAAACAGTTGGGGATCTTGGTTGAAGGCAGGACCTTCCAAATGAGGGGATCATAGATGGAGTTTTAGATCGAGTCATATCCGCCCATGATTGGATAAACATGTTAGCCGAGTAACCGTCTACTATGCGGTGATCAACCAAGACGCCTATTACTATTCCTTCACATTTTAACTTTGTAACCTGCGTAGTATCAAAAGAAATATTAATTATTAATCAAACCATTTGTTTTGACAATTTCAACGTGGGGATATATATTTCGCATATATCACAAACCCTCCACAAGAACAACTTGATCATTGACCGATATATAATTTATGAAAAAATTGTTGAATATATAGTATAATATTTCATTTTTAACGTACAGGATCCCCGTACGTACTAACAAAGTAAGCCAACGGTACCTCAAATTAAAGGAATATTGTAATACATGCATGCAATTTAACGCGTGCATGCATTAAGCTTTAATTAAACTTCCAACATGATAAAGATTACAAAAAGAAAAAAAAATGCATGCACTACATTTTAATTAACACTAGGAGTGTCAATTTAGTGTTTACGGTCAAAGATTTTCACACATCAACTATAAACCAAACCGTTAATAAAGATTTTGGAATAATAAAACCAAATATAACCATTAAAAATAAAAACAAAACCAAACCAAACCGATCAATCATCAACAGTGTGGTTCATGTTTGGTTTTATGGTTCGCGATTTTTGAGTTTGGCCTCTTTGGACCCACTAAAAATAAAATCCAAACCAAATCGAAATGTTTATGGTTTGAATTACACTGCACGTCTAAAGGTATCTTTTTTGTTGAATGTCACCCAAACTGTGTACACACACATACACATACGCTTATATGATGCGAAAATTCGATCTTAAGATAAAATCATTAAACAATATATGTGTATTTCATTTAAAATCTTGAAAATAAATGTGGTCAACATTAAAATTGACTTTTTATTCAACTCTTTTTTTTTTTTTTTTGTTCAGCTTTAATGTGAGCTATAAATATATTTTCAAGATTTTAAATGTAGAGCCCATATATGGTTTAAGTGTTTACTTTTGAAGATCAAGTTTTCATAGAATACAATCACACACACATATATACACATACATGCATACATACAAACATATATTTACACACACGGTTCGGTCGATCTAGTATTTTACGGTTTCGTAAACACCCAAAAAACCAAAGGTGTTCAAAAAATCCGTATCCAAATCCGAATTATCCGAATCCGAAATATCCGAAAAAATCGGATATCCGGAAGTTCGGATTCGGATACCTATTTTGAAAAATTTCGGATAGTTCGAATATCCGATATTCGATATTCAAAATAGTTTTTTTCGGATATTCGGATACTGTTTACTGATATTTCTGATATTTTTCGGATATTTTTTGTATATCCTTATATCGGATATCCGAAATATATTTTTTATAAATTTTTTTTCTTCTGATTTCGGATATCCGAATTCGAAATTTTGGATTCGGATATTGAAAACCACTATCCGAAATATTCGGATATCCGAAAACGAACACCTTACAGTTTCAAAATACCAATCAACCAAATGTTTGAAGACAAAACCAATCATAAAACCGAAATGATGACCATTTTTAACGGTTTCGTGTTTTGAAACAAAACCGTGAACACCCTTACGTACTTAATTCCAACTTCAAGCCAAAAATAAAAACCGTAATAAGCTTAAATAATTAATAATTACCTGGACAGCAAGAACCCCACGTAGTAGTTTTTTGGGCATTAGTTTACCCTCAATGCACTCATCTGCATTGTACAAATTCAGTTCCTTGAGCTCTACATCTACAACAGCTTCAATGAAGTCGATCCCATGGTTGTTGCAGTGAATCTGATTCTCTCCTGCATCTCCATTCCATGCTATCTCTCCAGCCATTGGAGGGTATAGTGAAAGAACTCTTGATAAAGAAGCTTTGAGGGTTTTTAAAATGATGGGAAAATTTTCATCAGAGGGTTTACTGTAGAAGAAGGTGGAACCAACATCAAAAGGTGGCACAATCAGATCAAAGTTGGTAAAGGGTAACCAATGCTCAACACATGGTTCTTCTGCATGCACCACTACTTTGTTAATAACCTTCATTGTGAATTAATGTGTTATTGATCTAGCAGGTGGAAGTGTGCATTAGCAAAATGATCGATAACACATATATATAGCCATAAATTCTCTTGTTGATTGCTAATATATATTAGCAAATTGATCTTTTTTAAGATATAAATGTTGAAAGGTTAAAATCATAAATGCTAGCTGGGTCAAAATCTATAGAAAAACAACAAATCAATTTTATTAAATATTCTAGTTAAATTGCTAGCAAATTGTCGATATATATTCGAATCTTCACAGCAAATAGATCTTATCTTAATTCACAGTTGACTTTATTAACAGAACCATTCAGGTTATGCTATTCACGATCGGTGACAGGGCAACCTCAAGGACCCAACAACCCATATAATAGATTAGGGCTTCTAATCTTTTTTAAAAAAAATTATATGTACGTAGTTAAGTTTCTTTGTTTTTTCTTGCTTGTGGGACTTTTTCTAGTTTGTGAAATCTGGAGGGTATAAGAATACACAGAAAACCCAAATAAAAGCCCCTTCTTTTATAATATTCACGGATAGTTTGATGGAAGGGGCTACGACTACGTGAAAAGCCAGCTGAATGACGAAACCTAGCGAACGAGTCCAGCGGGAAAGCCATAACCTAGCGAGCGTGGAGCGAGATACGTACGGGGTGTTAGGGAGAGGCGCATGAGATGATGAAGCGCTAACAACTCCCAAATAAATTAACTTAACTTCATAACTGTAGTTTGTAACTTGATTTAGTTTACTATTATAACTTTATAAGTCCCAAGCTCGGATACGGGAAGGGGTTTTCAACGTAACTGTTAGTAAAGCGTCGCGGATTTTAATTTCGTTAGAGCCTCCGAAACAATTGAACCAACCCTAATCGCTGATCACTTTATAAAAGACTTAATTTACATGTTGAATTCATAAGCCTAACTTATAATTCAACTAACATGTTCATAATTAATTTATAATTAGGGGCATGTTCGTATTTTTGTGTTTTGTTTAGCTTTACTGCAAAAGTGGCTTGACAGTTAGGGGTGTTAAAAAAATCACTGTCCAAATTCGAAAATCCGGACCCAAAATTTCCAAAAATTTCAGATATTCGGAAATTTGGGTAAATATATCTATTTTGAAAATTTTCGGATATTTCGTATAATTTTTCAGATATTTAGGATATTTTTTGTATATTTTGGATATTTTTTATTTATTTTGGATATACAGATATCCGAAACAACAAATCAATTTTATTAAATATTTTGGATATAATTTTTCAGTTGGATATTTGAATATGTATCCAAAATTATGGATATCCGAATCACCAAACATCCAAAAATTAACGACCTGATCGATAGGAGGGTTTCTTGTGGAAGAAGGTTGAATCTGCATCAACTCAAAATTTGTGATGGTCAAAGAGTTGTCATTCATGATTCCCTGCTTAATTTTCTCCTCCTACCACTACTTTAATCACCTTTACATCACCTTCAAAGAGAAAATGTAATTTTCAAATACTAAATAATAGTAAAACTGATGATAAGAAAATAGAAATATAGTAGGTTAGTGTAGTGTCTGCAATTCATTATCTATTAATTTTAAGGGTAGCACGAATACAATAATTTAAATCACACTCAAATAATGAAGTTCTAGAAATTATTTAAACCCTTCATATATATGATGTAGAAATTCTGTATTATGTGGCTTGTATTATAATTTGGATAATCAAATTTAATTATAAAGATCATAAGTACTTGTTAAATGGAGATGCTATAAGATAGTCTTTAATTACATCTAATTACTTAAATTAGTTTAGTTTACTAAAGGATACTTAACGCATATAAAGGATTAAACATGGATTTGATTTCATGTGTATTGTGCTACATAAATCTAAATGCTATTATGCCAGTCAAAAAACCTCAGTACAACGGTTAGGGCTCCCACCTTCCATAGTGGAGGTCAGGGGTTCGAATCTAACTTGGTGCAAGTTTGAAGTATACGTTGCGAAGGGTCAGCTTGTGGTTTATTACGGGTACGATCCCAATAGGAGGCGAGTGTTTATCTATTCTATGGATTCCCGCGTATCATGAGGCTTATGTCTTACCTGTACCTGATAGGCCTCTTTAAGACAATATACATATTACATAAGAACATCGTCGTTCTAACCTAGATATTGAGTATATTAATCTGGAGGGAATTTAAGAATATTAAATTTACCGTTTAATAATAAACAAATAAATAAATAATTGTCACTACTACATATACAAAGAAAAACTGAAATATTAATAGTAACAAGATAAATATGTGTTATTTAAAAAAATAAACATATGTTCTGGAGGTTGCTGGTCAGGCACTATGTACTTATACTCATGGAGCAAAGAGCCAAGGGTTCGATTCTCAAATGTAGCAATTTTTTGTTTTTTTGTTTTTTTTGTTTTTTTCCTTTTGTTTTTTGGCTGGACAGTTATTGCGGCATATTTTTGGGCATGGGTGGCCCAAGGAAGGGCAAACCCAACCTCCGTCCCAGGCCCATTTTTTAGGTGGCACATAATTTTTGTTATATACGCGTATATATGGGTTCGTTTAAATGAGAACCAATAAGTTATATAATTAAAAAGAAAAGTTTATAAACACATGATTTAAAAGATAAAAAATATAATTTATTTTCATGTAAAAGAAGTTAGTTTCATGCCCTTAAAATAAGGGGTGATTATATGTTCGGTTAACAGTTTATTTGGTAAAATCGGTTTTTAGTTTCTACCTTATCTGAAAACCGAGCAGAATTTGAGATGTGGTTCGGTTTGGTTTTGGTTAAATCAAACAAACTGAATAAACCGATTAAAAACCAAATAAACTGATTAAAATCCGAATAAACCGATCTGAATAAACCAAATTCAACTGAATAAACGGAATAAAAACTAAGGTGCTGTTTGTTTTTGAAGAGTAAAACATTTGCAGTCTGCGGACCACATCTGCAAACCTCTTTTGCAGACGAGGTGGACCAAACCTTTGCAAGAAGAGGTTTTGAGGGTGTTTGTTTTTCAAAAACCTCTTCAAACAAGAAAACCTCTTCATATGAAAACCCAACCCACCGTCCCCCAACCCCACCGTCTGCTCCGATCACCAGCCATCACCTCCGATCGTCCACTACTGTCACCATCACCTCCGATCGTCCCCATCCACCGACCGTCGACCGTCGATGAGGCAGCTCCGACCGCAGAAGGCCAGCTCCGATCGAGGAGGGCGAACCCTAGAACCCTAGATCGAGAGGATGAACTGTCGAGGAGGGCGAACCCTAGAACGAACCGGTGGGGGCGACGGCGGTGGGAGGCGCGACTGAAAAGGGGCGAACCCTAGATCGAACCGGTGGGGGCGACGGCGGTGGGAGACTGGGAGGCGCGACTGAAAAGGGGCGAACCCTAGATCGAACCGGTGGGGGCGATGGCGGTGGGAGGCGACGGCGGTGGGGGAGCCGGCTGTGGAGGAGACCGGCGGTGGGAGGCGACAGCGGTGGGGGGCTGCCGGTGGTGAGCAGGAGATGAGGGGCGATCGGTGAGCATGAGATGGGGGTGAGAAACTGAGAAGAGGTTTGAAGATGTTTGAAGATGTTGGTCCATGTCTTCTCCAAGAAGAGGTCTCGCAGACGTTTTTTAATGAAATGTCTGCGAGAAAACAAACACCCTACATCTTTCCTAGGTATGCGAGGTGCAGACAAAAGAGCTTTCGCAGACCTTCGCAGACGTTTTTTCAAAAAACAAACACCCTCTAAATAAACCGGTTAAAGCCCGAATAAACTGACACGAATAAACATAATTTAACTTAATTTATTATGTACAAGATAATCAATTTAAATTTGAATTCGGTTTAATCGGTTATCCGAATAAAGTGGATTAAAAAAATTGAAATTGATAACTGAACCGAAAGCCGAAATTCGGCTACGGTTAGGATCCGAATCGAAAACCTCAATTTGGAATTATTATAAAATTATGAACCAAACCGAAAATGTATTCAGAACTCGTTTGGTTTTTTCAATTACGAATACAGTTCGGTTTTGGGTTTTTTGGACACCCCAATTTTAATATTTGAATTTTCTAAGGACCTTTTTTTCTCGACTCGTCCTGTGCACCTCAATTTTCAGGGCCGCCCCTGTTTTTAGGTATACATTTTGATCATTGTGGTGTGGTTACCAATGTCGTGACTGAGTACATATATCGGCCAAGAGGTATACCTCAAGTTTCTTTTAATTGGGTCGAATTGTGTGCTTTACCCGTGGTATTCTGATTTTATACAATGGTTCGTTGTGAAGACATGATTTTTAGTCGCGGTTTCTTCGAGTTTTTGACGCTATTCTTTGGGAAGACAAAAGCTTGCTCCACCTCTACAAATCCTAAAGTTTCTAAACCAAAAGCTTCAAGGCGTCTTACAAGCCCCACCAGTAGCTGTGGAAGCCGGATTGGACCAGAATCTACTACTGCTGAGCCACCACCAAAGATACGTCGCTTAAGTCAAGGCGCACGATTACCTCCACCACGTGAAGGACGTGTTTATGCTAGGAAGCTTGCTCACACAATTGGATCGTGTTCTTGGGGAACTCACGAGGAGTCTGAGGATTAGCAGACGTTATTGTTCCTTTCTTTTCTTTTCTTTCATTTTTTATGTACTAGACATCAAGTATGCATACCAAATATGTATGCTTATGTCTACACTTTTGATTAAATGTTCGTTTCCAAAATTTGAATAACAATAATAAACATATTATTTATTTCAATTCGTAACAACTAAAAATGTTATAAAATGCGTCATCTTCGTGACATATGATTGAGTGAACTTGCAACCTTTATCGCACAACACTTAGCTAAACTAGAGTTAAACCTCTTGACTCTTTCCTTACCTTTTGCAAAAGGATCGCCACTACAAAGACTGCTCTTACACTGTTAAGTCTAATTTAATATTTGAATCTCGTCAATAGTCTTTAGACTCACATTAGTGAGTAGGAAACACATACAATCTGGAAGGGGGAATACCTGTACTTTGGGGAGTTCTGTCTAGGAAAGCATTTCGTATAAATCCAAATATACCGATGGACCTGTTATGCTTTCCTGGGAACCCTTAGAGTGAGTATGAACCTATAGGCTAAAGTATGTCTTTCTGAAAGCTAATATGGACTTAAACACTTTAATATGTCAAAAGTGTTCCTTAGGGAATGCAATCTGTGTATTGATTTGAGCTTGAATCCTCATTTGAACTATCAACTTCTTATTTTTGAACTCTTTATGATTCTTTTTCATCTTGAACTCTTGTAGAATCATGCCTCCTCGTCGCAATGGTGCTAACAACGTCAACAATGCCAACAATACGAATGCTAACAACAATGGAAATAACACCACAAACCCCAACTTACAAGAACTGGCTGCTGTCATTACTCAGCAAATGGCAGTAGTTCTACCTGGACTTGTGAACCAGCTCACTCAAGCCAATGGGGTTCAAAACAACAGAAATGGTGAGGGTAAAAACCAAACTTGCACCTTCAAGCATTTCAATTCTTGCCACCCTGCCAAGTTCCTTGGTTCTGAAGGGGCCACTGGACTGCTTCAGTGGTTCGAAAGTATGGAGAGTACCTTCCTCCATTCAAATTGCCCTGAGAACCTTAAGGTTCGTTATGCCACCAGTGTCCTTCAGAAAAGGGCACTTACTTGGTGGAATACCGAGAAACGAACTAGGGGTGCAGAAACCGCAATGGCCTTAACTTGGGATGAGGTCAAACGACTGATGACAGAAGAATTTTGCCCTCGCAACGAAATGATGAAACTGGAGTCGGAATTCTGGAATCTTAAACAGGATAGTGGGGAAAATCTGGCTTACACGAACCGTCACCACGAACTTAGTTTGTTGGTGCCACACATGGTCACTCCACTTTCTCGTGCTATTGAGAAGTATATTAGTGGCCTACCCATGCAAATCCAAGATACCTGTTATGGGAGCAAACCGGCTACACTGGAAAATGCCATTCGTTTGGCTGCTACTTTAACTGACAACCATGTAAGAGCTGGTACTTTAATAAGAAAGGGAGTTAAAAAGGTGGAAGCTACCAATGATATGTCTTCTAAGGAGGTCAAAGCTGAATCTTCCAATGGTCCAAAGTTCAATAATCGCAAGAGAAAGGCTAACAATTTTGCCATGACAACCTCTGCTATCCCTGCTGTACCTGTGAATTTACAACCTCCACCCAAACAAACCAACAAACCATATGTGGGGGAGCATCCACTTTGCACTACTTGTGGATACCACCATGCAACAAACCGACCTTGCCGAGTTTGCACAAACTGCAAAAGGTATGGTCA
The DNA here is from genome assembly GCA_009363875.1 of Mikania micrantha. Taxonomy (NCBI): domain Eukaryota; kingdom Viridiplantae; phylum Streptophyta; class Magnoliopsida; order Asterales; family Asteraceae; genus Mikania; species Mikania micrantha. The sequence goes on from CM018689.1 coordinate 55,231,246, forward strand.
TTTGGCAAACTATTGTAGGAATGGACAGATGGTGCAACAAAGTCAAACTGCTCCACAATTGAATCAATTACCGGCTGCACCTATTCCTGCCTTAACTCATGGAAGAGCTTGCTATGAGTGTGGTGATCCTAATCACTTTAGAAACAAATGCCCAAAGCTTGTGGGCAACGATCAAAGGGGTACAAGGGCACAGACTTTTCAGCTTAATGTTCAAGCCCCTCAAGTTAATCAAGACATGGAGAACGATACATTGTTGATTAAGGACTGATAGGCTCCAGTGCTATTATGATTCTAAGACTTAAATTTTATATTTCTTCGTAGTTTGAGGTTTTATTTGGTTGAACGCAAAACTAGAATTTAACTATTATTTAATGTTTAAGTGTTTGATGATATTTCTATCAACATTTATTATATTATATTTGTTTGCATTATGAACATTAGTGATCTTGTATCCACCCAGTTGTGCCAAAAATTAGCAAGTAGGGCAAACATGCAAGGCAAATTTTCGTTACGGGTGCACACGGAACGATAATTTGCGATACATGTAGATCCTACGAATGCGAGATAAAGGACACAACGGTTGAAAACTTTGGGACGATTAATTTAAACTCAATTGGTTGAAAACTATTAACCATACTTATATGGCCAGCAACAGGTAAACTTGTTTTAAACTTTTATCGCGTGAAACATTTTATGTTGTGTAGTGTTGGTAGGTGATTGGTATGCTTTCAAAGTATTGTTGGTGTGGTGGGTTGGCTGCGGTATACCCTATATATAAGCACCAACAATATTTTGGGAGTAGCACCGAAAGCTTGACCAATGTTAGGTTTCATAAATTCAAGTGTGTCAATAAGATAATCATAGACAAAGCTTGTAGTTGAATCAATAAACTCTAGGTATGTATCCTATAAAAGCCTTAGTCACTATTCGCATATCGAAACAACTAGAAACGCGGATACGTAATCTAATCATCAATAGTAATTCGTGACTAGGAGTTTTGATCTAGTCACCAGTTGAGGTTTTATATGTGGTATAAGATTTCATTATCCTTTCAAATGATCACAAATAACACAACACTCACATTAAGAATCACAACTTAATCCTCGATTACTATCACCCAATTACATAAATTCATGAATACAAACCTTAGATAATTAAAAATAACGTCTACCTTAAATAAATAAAAAATAACGTCTCTACAAGTTCTGACTGGTAAAAAAAAAAACTATCAAATATTGACAACGTGATGGGTTGGTGGCTGAGTTCGCCCTACATATACCCTATACACAAACATTGTTAATAAATGGTAGATTACTCTAGCCAGAATGCAATGGAAATTAATAATGAAAGTAGAAGAAAGTATCTTTTAAGGATACCAGATTCAACGAACATAATCAAAAATAAACATTAATATTCTCAACATTTATCACAATACACTGCAATTTAAACATCACGTATTCCCTATAGACTCTTCTAAATTTCGGGACGAAATTTCAAAAAGTAGGGGAGACTGTAACATCCACTTAAATTATGTAATATCAAAAAAAAAAAAAATTTAATTCGAACGTTTGTTCTTGTTACAATTCAAATACAAATAAAAATAACCAACAATAATAATAATGACAATTTCAAGGTTAGAGATTTATAAAATTTTTTTATAGAATACTAATTAATAGTACTTACATAATAGTAAGGATTTATCAAAAAGGTATAAATATTTTTACAAATAATGATGTTTTAATAAATTATAAATGTAAATTGTATTCAATAAATAAGTAAATAACTTTATAAATTTAGTTAAAATTATTAGGGATTTTATAAACTTGATATAAACATTTATTAAAAACTATGGGGACTAAATCTGTTAAAAATCAAAGCTGAAATAATAAAGAAAAGGAGAGGGACCAAAATTGCCATAAACCTATAGTTGCTTCCTTCTTCCTCACCCAAACTCCTATGGATCGACCCATGGCCTTCTTCCCGACCCAACTCCATTTAAACAGCGAATCAGTTGATAAAACTAATAAAAAATTCGAAATTTAAACGAGTATGAACAATTAGGGATCGATATCTATCGGTAATTCGAAGTTTAAAAATCAAATTTTGACGAATTTCTTGCCTACAAACTCGTACTCGATCGGGAATCTAAAATCTATATAAACACGCATAAAACTCAAATTAAATTCACCCACACACGCAGCTAAACTCGACGAAGCTTTCTGAGTAATCGAAACATATCCAGAAGCTTTCAAAATTTCGAAATCAAGATCCCAAGGTCTCGACTCAGCCGGTTCTAAGTTCTTGATCGAAAACCTCCTAATCGAAATCAAAGGTACATGTTTTATACATCCTTTTACTCGTTTTTCATTAAGGAACAATAACCCTATGTTTCTAAAATCAATCGGGTTCTATATCAATCGAATTTGAGCGAGACTCGATCTAGGGCTCGGTTTGAGTTTTAAAGAAATGGGGAAACAATTAAATGTTATGTTAAGTTAATTTAAAACGAGAATTAACCGCGGCCAAGTGCCTAGATCAGCCGCTTAACGTGCAAGGATTCGATGGTAATGGTCGTGGGTTCGAGCCAGGGCTAGGCCAGGTTTTTAGGCTATTCAACCATTTTTTTATAACTTTTTAATTACTTATTATTTTTAAAATCTGATTTCACCTAAATTTTTATAAACTTAAAAACTATTAATTTAATAAAGAAAACATATATTATTCAGTTTAATTAATTTATTTAAATTAATTAATAATTTATTTCTTTAATTAAATATATAAAAAGCTATATTTAGTTATGTATTATTTATTTAATTACTTATTTCTTTGAAAATATATAATTAGTGTAATTATTTTAGTTAATATTATTATAAATTAATATCTTATTATGGTTATTATAGTTAATATTATTATTAATTATTATTACCATTATCAAAGATATTAATATTACTATTACTAATATTATTAATAGTATAATTGTTATTGTGAACACTAATATTTTTATTATTATGATCATAGTGTTAACAAAATTATTATTATTATTATTATTATTATTATTATTATTATTATTATTATTATTATTATTATTATTATTATTATTATTATTATTAGTATTAATACAAATATTATTATTACAATTATTATTGATGTTATTAAAAATATCATTATTACTATTATTCTTATTAATATTATTATTATTATTATTATTATTATTATTACTAGTATTATTTTTAACATTAGTATTATTAGTATTATTACTTTTATCACTATTATCATTATTAATATAATTATTTTGATAGTATTTTTCAACATTAATAAATATTTTAAATTTTAAACAATAACGCGACTTGAAACAATTTTTATAAAATCATATTTATGGATTGGTTATAAACATAAGGAACACAAATACATTATGGAATTCTATGCAAAGTCATAGTTACATTCATTGCGCGCGATTGAATTATAGGTTAAGCTAAATCGAGTTGGATATTATTTGGACTACATATTTGTCATTTAATTGCAACGATTAGCTCATCAATCAAGGTGAGTCTTCATATCCCCTTTTTACGCTTTTATTTTTGGGGTGAAACATGTTTACAACTATTACACTATACTTTAAACTATTAATCATGTGAACTTGGGTTAATGGTCTTGATGTAGTGAACTTTAGTCATGAATTTGCATTGATCATAAACTTAAACTTTCTGGTAAACAATGATAGATCTATTGGCCCGGCCAGACCCACCGTTGTTTGATTTACCCTTCGGGGGAAGCCCGCGGTGATTGTTTGCTACTTCAGCATTGTTAGGAATGCTAAACTTGGTCAAACATTACTTGATGACATTATTTGGTATGCTTTGACATGCTTTGTTCATTATCCTAGTTCATTATGCTTTGTGTTCACATGTGACAACTATGTATCTATATTATATCAACTATTTTTGGTGTGTGTGCTTTTAAACCTGTGAAGCTCACCAACTTTTTAGTTGACCTTTTCTTTTAAACATGTTTCAGGTGAAACTGCAAACTAAGCTTGATTGATTATCATATTAGAGCTTGGACCTAGTCACTTAGTTAGATTTGTTGATTTATAACTTTTGTAATAATGTTGAATGTAAGCATTTTACAATTTAGTACCTTGTGCTTTTGAACAATCTACGCTTCGTGTACGCCCCGATGATTCCGCCGTTGGTCGGGGTGTTACACATTAGTCATTAGAACAAATGTCATTTTGTTGCCTTCGTAAACTAATTAAACATTAGCAATCTTATATTTCCATCATATTTAAAATGTCATTTTGTTGCCTTTGTTAACTAATCTTATATTTCCATCATATTTAAAATTGGTAGCAATTTAAAACAATACATATTATGCTCATGTTTTTATTATTTTTAACTTTACTTACAAACGTGTTTGTTATTATTTACATAAAAAATCACTTAAAAAATAATATGTTCATATGTTTTCTTTTTATTGTTGTAAACATTTACCATAGAAAACTTTAAACATAATATTTTCCTATGATTTTTTTTTTAAACATTTATATACAGAGATGTTAAAATAGAACCAATATTAATTATTAAAAACTAAAATAAATTATTTATAATTACATGTTTAAAAGTCATAAAAGTGATTTTGTGCTACTTTAAAGGCAAATTAATTTTATATTCTTAAATCATATGATTATAAATAATTATTTTTGATTTTTTATAATTTATTCGTTCTCTTTTGATATTCCCTTTTACCAATGTGTGTCAAATAAATTAATGATGTTGATTGTCTCTCACGGGTTCTCTCATAATGTATGTGTTATCATTTAATCTTTGTATTTTACTATATATGTATAAGGTTAAGTTAAACTAAATAATCCTGTTAACCTAAAAAGTCTAAGAAAGATCTTGAGTCATTAGATCATTAATCAATGATTATGATTAAATCAAGTCAATTGTTGGAGGGTATTGTAATAAATGACTACTTTTTTTGACTTTTTATCAAATTTCCCCACTTTCTTTAAACGTTCATAACTTTTACATATGAAATTATTTTTTGAAAAAAAATATACCATAAAAACGAACATTTTTTTTATCTTCAAAATTAGTAGTGTATTGCTATACAAAAAATTGTTTTTTAGTTCATTTTGTATTTGTCACACCCCCCCAAATTCCCACATGCAGTGTCAGCCCGTTAGGTGTGACGTGGCTATGATCATAGCTCTCGATCATATATAACGACTCTATATGAGTTACACAAACACACAGTTTTGTAAAATAAATCCAAATTTCAACAATTAATAAGCGGAATAGTTTAATATTTACGCAGCGGAAATAAAAAGTGCTTGCAGCGGAAAGTAAATATATCAGACCCTACAATAGATTATAAATGTGTCTAAATCAATGAATGAAACATCAGCCTAGGATGGAAGTCTAAATGAATGCAAGTCTTCCTGTTGGACTTCATGTGCATCCTAGCTCGTGTTGTTTAGTTGCCTGAGAATACATGCGAAAATGTGTCAACATAAAGTTGGTGAGTTCACAGATTTAAGTATTTAAAAACAGTAACAGACATATACTGGGTATGTTAGGTTTTGTTGGATCTACGATCCCTAGTATGTTAGTTCATCCTATCGAAACTCGAATGTTCCTTTGCCTCCCCGGGTCATCGCTGAACCCAGCATTAACATCGATATTATACTCGTCGTGACCTCCAGTCACAGTTTTTGTCGAGTGGGGCTAGTCAAACCTAGTAGTACTACGTAATAACGACTCGTTTGTTACACAACTAATGGTAAGGGTAGTGAGGACTTTGTTGCGATAATAGTTACACTCGAAAATGGTTTTACAACATACCAGTCATATATCTAAAAACAATGCATAGTATTCACACCCCAAGAGTTTAACAAAAACAGTTAAAGAATAAAAGTGGGGATGTAAACTCACCTGAGTTTATAGTACTGTTGTTCTCGAAAATGGTTTTACAACAAACCAGTCATATTTCTACAACTATGATCCTCAACTTGAGATCTACGAACCTCAATTACGTTCTAACATAAAAATTTTCAACATGCGATTATTAATTTTTTTGTGTCGATTTAAAATACACTTTACGTTACACTTATTCTCAAAATCATCACACAGATATTTAACTGGACATAAATTCACAACCATTTGGTTGATGGATACAACATCTTATCACCATCTTATCTTATCTTACTATACTAATAAACAAAAATTTTCTTTGATACTTTTCATTAACACCATGCTTTAATTATATTTATTAAGTACTGTTAAATTAAGTTTTTAAATTTAAATGACTTGGACTTAAAATTATTTAAATTTTCAAATAAATTAATCTTTCTAGGATTGATTTAAACTTTTAAATTAACTCATTCAATAATTATTAGTTTTAATATTTAGTTATTAACAATTAATTTCAATAATTAGCTCAATTAACAGTTAATCAAAATTTTAATATATAATTACGTATAAATGTATCACATTAAAAACTTATATATTACATATATTAAATAAATGAATTGTAAAATTATTTAGTTTTGTAATTTATAAAAATTTAGATAATAACTTATATTACAATTGTATTATTTACCAAATTTAATAAAATCATTAATATTTGATATAAGGAAAATGAGAAAATTTTAAATCTAAAAAAATGTTTACGATATTTAAAACGAAAGAGAAGCGAGAAAACAAAATTTTTGATTACCTATAAAACCGACACGTGTCCATTGAAAATATTTATTTATTATATAAACTAGGTAGAAACTCATGTATTACATATGTTTAATGAATCTAGCATGTTGTAAACAACAATTTTTGATAAAGATTTATATTTTTGATATTATACATTATTGATAAAATAATAACTAATGATTTTTAAAAAAATATATATTACAATTAAGGATCAAGAATTATAAATTATATTTTAAGATATTATGATAAGAAGATCAATATATTTTATATTTAATTGTATAATTTAATTATTTAAAATTATTTATTATTAGTATTTAATATAAAAGATAATTAGTATTTAATGGAGAGATATGCGGGAAAAATTTTCTACAATTCATGAGAAAGTGATATATGTATAATTAAGCTAACTATTTTTTTAGAACAAAGATATAGATGGATATATACATTTACTAGGTTAATGCACCGTCTATTACATTGATTAAATAAAAATATAATAAATACTTATCAATGAAAATTTAGTATTAAGTGATTTTTAATATCAAATTTGAATAAAATTTCATATAATTAATACTTTAATTAATGAAATAATAATATAATTTTTTAACACTAAATTTTTCAAAGATTATTCTATTGTAACTTTATTTTTTTGCTTATTGTATGTAACAATATGTGCCAAAAAGAAAAAAGAAAAAAAAACTGGATTATCCAAAATTTTTGGTTTAAAAAATTTCATCATTTTATTTTGAAATAATATAAAATGTGAATTAAATTACTTTTTCGTCAACATTAGGAAATTGATTTTTAAAAATTTCAAGTTGTCTGTTCTTTGTAATGCACAATGGTTTTGTTCATACTTTATAGTTCATAAAAAAAAAAGAAAAAAGAAAAAAAAGAAAAAAAAAAGATAAGAAAGAAAGTAATTAAGTAAAAAAAAAACTGGCGACGTTGGTAAACGTTGACTTGGTAAGTTAATACTTAATCAGTAGAATGATTCTTTCTTTAGAAATAGCATTTTCAAACCTAATCTCGTATTTTAACCCGTCAGATTTCGAAATCGGCTCGTTAGAATTTTCGAAAGCTCGAAATCGAGCTCGGCTCGAATCGAGCCTGAGTATGTAGGATCGAGCTCGGCTCGTGTATGTAAGTTAAAGCTCGAGATCGGCTCGGTTAGATTCGAGATCATTTGGTGGTGTTGTCATGAGCCAAAGCTCGGCTCGAGCTCGTTTTCAGATGAGGTTAAACGAGCCAAAGCTCGGCTCGAGCTCGTTTTCTGAAGAGGTTAAACGAGCCAAAGCTCGGCTCGAGCTCGTTTTCTGAAAAGGTTAAAAGAGCCTAAGCTCGACTCGTTAGGAACAACAAAAATCACACAGCTTACATTCTCAAAAAAATGAACCTTTAAAACCCAAATAAAAATGAAGAACAACCGTCTTAAAGCATACGAACATACAAAGTTTCAATTCCAACACAAAAAATACTTAAACCGAGTTACAATACCAAAGCAACATTATAAGAAAATTAGCTAGATATCCAATGTCTATAAACGAAATGCACTGTCTTCTCAAAATTGCATACTCATATTCCACAAAAGCATGTGTTCCTCTTTTTCAACCTGAACAAGAAGTTAAATTGTTATACCAAAACACATATAAAAAAGTAACAACCAAGTTATGACACAAAAAAGTAACAAAAAATATACCATTAAGAACAAAAGCAGGCTGGTCTCATAACTTGCTACCTAACTCCCTTGATCTCCTATATAGAAAACATGATTAGAACATAGAATATTTAATTTCACAAATGATGCCAGTTATGATATTATACGAAAAATGCCTGAATTGGGTTTGATCTATTTGTCAAACAAGTCAAATGGATAAACTTTTGACACACATAAAGTCACCAGGTTACCAATTTGTATTCAAATGCTAACACACATAAACTTTTCAACTCCTTCTTGCCTTGGATTTGAAGTTGAGCCTTGCATTGGGCTAATTGGATTTGTCACACTTGTTTTTTTTCATAAATGTGAAGTTATGAACCTAAAACAAATGAAACTAAAAAATATACACTCATTAGAATCAAGAGAATAAACATTAAGTTTACATAACAATCAAGTATGTAGTACACAACAACAACAACAACAACAACCAAATTATTCTTATATATCAAACAATTTATTGTTTATTTGAGTTGAAGCATATAAAAGCAAGATAAATTAGAACAAAACGAAAGCAATAAAAACAATACAAGGGTATGTAATTTGACTTCCAAGGCAACAACCTGTGTTTTGATTTGGGTATTTTATAAATTTTGTTTGTGGTTATATGTCTGCTACACTTCAAGATTTGGGGTAAAATATTGGAACAAAATCTAGATTTTATTCTTGGTTGATTGCGTTTTCCTACTTCCTGGTTTGTTTTGTGCAAGAAATGTGATATGTTAGAAGTGAAAGAATTTCAAGTGCAATATCAAGTTTCTCACGAATCAGTGTGATACTATTATTGAATAATAGATGCCTTTAAATAGGCTTACAAGCAAAAACAAAATTAACGTAACATTCACCATAACAACAGGAAACAAACTAGATCTAATCAACTAAAATAAGCAACAAATAAGGAACAAGAGTCGGTCAACAAATGACCATTATTAACAAAATAGACCCAACAAGAAGGGTTAATGATGTGTGTTGGAAGCCATTCATTAAGATTGACAGTAGCAAAAAGTGTTGCTGTTGGCGTTAAGCCATTCATTTATTTGTTAAACAAGATGTCTCAACCCAAGCATAAAACCTAACCCTAGATAAAACTGAAAACATATGTATGGTAGAAGAATCAACAATAAACGATTAAGAAAACAAGAATTGCTGATGAAACGATTACCGGAAGTGAAGAACAGTAGTAATCGAACGATCAATGAAGTATCACGAGTAATGACTCACGAAAACCCTATCTGGGACCTTCACGCACGATCGATGAAGAACGATAACAGGTCCGGAACTCTCAACAAAGCGAGAATCATGATGAACCATTGATTGGGATTTGGGTGTTCGATTGGTGGTATGTGGCCTCTTGCTTCTTTAGGGTTTCATAAAGATGAAAATTTGAAACACGTTCTGTACTTTTTGTGAGGGTGGATCGCGCCTGGAGCCAAAATCCCAATTAACACAATATAGGAAATTAATAAACTTATAATATACTAATTATTTATTATAAATAAAGTTAGGCTCGTTAAGGCTCGCGAGCCTAAACGAGCTTTTAACGCAAGGCTCGGGCTCGGGCTCGATAAGTAAACGAGCCGTGTTTCTAGACTCGGGCTCGGGCTCGGGCTCGGGCTCGGGCTCGTTCGAGCTTTTTAACGATCCGATCTCGAGTATTTCACGAGCTGCCTTGGTTCGTTTACACCCCTAGTCAGAAAGCCGAAATTAAAAAATGACAATGGTTTATTTTCTTTGTTTTTGCTAATTTACAAACGTTTATAAATTAAAACAATTGTAACTTTGCGTTACACTGCAAATACATATTTACTCTTACAGCAATTACACTGACATAAGATCATAAACGGTGATTAAATAACCCAAATATAAAAAAGAAACCATATATTTATGCATAATAAAGGCTGACATTTAACACCAATAATCAAGGATCACCGGGATAATCACGAACTAATAATTACGGACCGCATTATATAACAATCACTGTCTGTAATTTAACACGTATAATCAAGGATTAAATGTATAATCACATACCAATAATCACGGACCACATTATATGAAAATTTCGGACCGTCATTTAACATGCATGATCAAAGGATCAGTTATATAATCACATACCAATAATCACGTCTTAAGCATAAAAAATCAAGGACCACGTAATTTTTTTAAAAGAAAACTATAACAATATTATACTTAAATTAAAGATAATACAATTCTCTATTTTATGGTGTATTTTAAAAAAAAAATGATTAAGGGTTTAAAAGTTATTCGATTTTTAAAAAAATGGTGTAACTTGATTTACCCATAAAAAAGTCAACAAATGTGGAGACTATTGAATCTTAACCTTTCATTTTTTTGATCAAGTGCACCGATTCCTTCATATCCTTCTTGGGTTAGCGCAATAAAGAGGGTTATGTATACTTTTAATCCCTATATATATATATATATATTATGTACGTAGTTATTAACTAAAAAATTTGAAAAATTTTCGAATATTTTTTCCAGACGTGGCCTTTGGGTCTCTCACGAAACAACCTATCTACCACATCAGGGTATGGGTAATGTTTGTCTTCATCTCTACCTCAGAACTTACAAAGTGGGATTACACTGTTCACGTATTTTTGTATGTAGTTATTAAATGGTGTGTGACAACCAATATAACGGTTTAAAAGTCACCAAAAGGGTGTGTGACTCGGTATGACTGTAGCTAATTAAGCATGACTCGTTTATGTTCTTTTGTAAAACTTGAATGCTTATAATAATCATGTGTATTTGCTTGTAGAACTCACAATTAGGTTGTTTATGGTAGATGGTTTACAAATGTTTTTGTTTGTCTATGATGTTGCTAATCGAATGGAATGAGGCGTGATCGACTTGGTACGGTTAAACAATTGAAAAAGACCAACATATATATGTTGTAGGGGGCATACGTAGCCTATGTCACTCTGGGCAAATTCCACAAGACGATCTCTTCTTTAGTTTGGGTTTTCTCGTTTATTTGAAGTCGGTTAGAGGTACTTAACCACTTACTCACTTAGGTGGTGTTTGTTGTTTTAAAAAACTCTTCATGAACTTTTTTATCTATGTTGTGTAGACTACGGGCAGAGATTGGAACGGATTTAAACAAAAATTAGTTTGGGTTTAAATGAATCATTTATATAAACAAAAATTTGATTTAAGTAAAAATGGTTATCAATGAACAAATAGTGAAATAGTTTATTGCTGGGGTCGACTTAAATATTTTGTTAGCCATAAGCAGAATAAAAATTTGTATTCATTCACTATGAATTACTTAAAACTCCTTCTCTTTTATCCGGACTTATAACCGACAATAATAAACTAAAAATTTTTGATTGATTTATGAACTACAAAACTTCAATAAATATCAAAAAAAAAAAAAAGAAAAAGAAAAAAACAAAGAGACTGAGAGAGATCTTTATTGGGTATTTCATGTATTATTATTTCGAAAGCCCAAAAACTAAAACGAAGCCCAAATGTCAAAAGACTAACTTACATTTTTTTTTCCCTTAAAATTGAAGAGGTACCATATATTTGGAGCCTTGGAGGCCTTAAGTCCTTATTTAGGTTGCTTGATCTATTAGGCTAATCCTATTTATTTGTATAATTTTTAATAATTTTTATTATAAAATATATTATTGGTTATTTTACTTGTTTGAATTCACTAATCTTAACCCAAATAAGGGTTTAAAACCAATGTTTTAAAAACCGGTTCGAACCGGCCGGTTCAACCGGTTCGACCACTTACCGGTTAGTAATCCGGTACGAAACCCTCCGGTATTATGTAGGTTCTTTCGATCGATCGTGTCGGCGGTTTAATCCGGTTTTTTCGGTATTTCCGGTTTCAAAAAAATCACAAAATTTCGGCTTTTAAGCGATTTTCGGCTTTTAAGCGATTTTCGGCTTTTAAACGATCGTGAACTTGATGCGTTTATCGCGTCAATGTCATAATCCTATTATGCATTTTTATTTAAAAAAATTATTATAATTTGAATACTTTTAGATTGTTTTGGATGAATTTGAGTACTTTTTGAATTGATTTTGGATGAATTTGAGTACTTTTTGAATTGATTTTGGATAAATTTGTATACTTTTTCGAAACATATTTGAGTATAAGTTGTATTTCTATAGAATTCTATGGTTAGTTAGTGTGTCCGGTTGAACCGGTTGAACCATTTTTTAGACAAATCCGATACACCTAAAATACCGGTTTTTAAAACATTGTTTAAAACCCCTAAGGTGTTGACAATAATTTCGTTTGTAATTTATCAATAATTTACGTTAGTGGTCTGACGTTATTTCTAACGGATTATTACTGCTCTATTAGCAGCATGGCCAACTTCACACCCTCCCTTGATAAAAGTCTTTTGTTTTATAATACGTCTGTCATATACTACATGAATTAAATATAAAATATTAAATAATTAATAATAAAACTTATAAAATTATAGATAATTATTTTAATATAAATTGTTTAAATTACCTATTAATAAGTTTTATTAAGTAATAAAACAATAGTTAAAATTTTTAATAACTAATGAAATGATAATTGACCTTTTGATTTGTAACAATAATGATTTTTAAACTAACTGATGTTAAGAATTTTTGTTACTTTTTTTATCTAAAACTAATTGTTACAAATCAAGAAAATAATGTCCAATTTATAAATTATTAAAGTAAAATGACTCAATGTGAAAATATCGTTAAGCGTAAATAACCAAAAATGTAATTTTTCCAGTCATTTTTATTACTTTTGATTTTAAAATAATTTATTTTAAACATTTCGTTATAAGAAACATCAATTGTTCCAAAAAAATCCCATTATTTAAAAACTAGGAATTATAGTTTATCTTATTATTATTATAAATTTTTATTTGATTAAAATAGTTTTTTATAAACTTTTTCTTTACTTAAAATACCAATTTAAAATACTTCTTATTTATAAAAAATTGATTTTAGAAAATTTCATATTTTATAAACATATTTTAAAGTTTGTTTTTTAATAAAAATATTTGATTTTAATTTATCAAAATATTTTCTAGCATGAAAAAAGCTTATAATAATATTACTCATTAATATCATAATTATTTAATTGGAAAGATAATATAGTTAATTAATAAGAGAGAGAATTTGGTTTTTTTTTAACAGACATACTATTATACTCTTACACTACACCCAATAATCCACTCTTGTTTGTATTTGAACCCAAGATCTCATTTTTAAGAGACGATACATCTACCAAGTGGGCTAGTCCCACAATGCCAAAAGAAAGAATTAGGTATGATGATAAAAAAAAGCAACAAGTAAATATAAAAACATGAAAATGTGACAAGTGACAAAAAATTGATTTTTGTTTATTATAATAGAAAAGATTATAAAAAACTTAAAAGTGTACATGTAATTTCATGGTATCAATCAACACCAAGTTAGTTTACTTCAAGTCAAAGGGGGGGGGGGGGGGTTGGGGGGGGACATGTTTAGAAATTACGAGCGTTGCCGACACGTATGAAAAAAAATATATATTAGTTTTATTTATGATATAATCTCAACCGATGTTTAAGAATTTAACATCAACCCAATAAAATTTTGACAACCACAATAAATCCTAAATTAAAACCAAAACTAATACCAAAATAACTCAACATGCATTATTCCTGATAAAACTCATCCACCTATCACTTATTTGTTAGATAATCAAATTTTATATGATTTAATCATTTTGGTATAATTTTAAAAGTTAAAACTTGTTATCATGATAAGAAACTTAATTGATTTGGGTATAATTTATTAATTTGTATACTTAGGTAAAAAATGTAACAATTTTTTTAAACAAAACTTGGACTATCACCTTTTTTAAATCTTGAATTTGTTGATTTAAAAATTCTTGCTACGAAATCTTTCAAAGATAACAAATTTTATCATTTTATTTTAGCGAATGAGAATAACGATTTAGCGTACTTTTATTACGTATTTATGATTTGATTTAAGTTAATCGTTTTTTGGGTGACCCAATCTAACCCTGAGAAAAGTTCTTGGGTATGCCACTACTTACTTAGAAAAAGTGACTTAGTGAGCCAGCGGTTCAGGTACAAGATACTATCATTACCGCCTGGACAATTAGACATCCAACCCGTAATCGCAACGACCAGGAGGTCAAACTAAGATTGTTGTTCCAGTTCTAGTTCGTGTTTCAGTCAAATTCGATCGAAGAAGTTCCGAATCACGCTCAAGACGCTCCCCAAAAAGGAATTGATCTATAGTCGATTTTATAACAATTTATGGTTATACATCGTAAAAAAAGACTTTCTGTCGTTTTCTGCCACTCATTTTTCACAATATTCTTCAGAAAATTCCCTCAATTATTTTATCCCTGTAGAAGTATAGCACAAGACAGTATCTTCATGCTTGATGAATACAGTTTTTTAAAACACGGATCGGATATAAATTAGATACATATTTAGAAGCTATCAGCTCCTGTTAATTCATTTAAACCATACACAAAGGGAAATTATCGTATCTGTAGATCTTCATGACCATCAAGAACAAAGAACATTTATTGGAGTGAAGAATCAAAACGTACCCAAAGCTGCATAAGTTTCAAATCAGTGTCACAAGGGGTATTAAATGTTTAGGTAATTGGCATTGAGGGGCTTGAAGATATGACCAGCATGGGCCTCGATGTAGTTCATGTGTTTTCTTGGCATATGTGTGTAAACAATCCAATCCTCATTGTTTATTGGACTCCCCATTGGCATCACAAAACAGTCCTTCCTTTCGGATGGGATGTGACATGATCCGAATGTCACCTTACCCCATCCAAAATCTATCTCTTCCATGGTCTCGAATCTTTGTCCTGCTGACACCGAGAATGACATTTCTCCACCCACAAAAGCCTTTGATATTAATGGTCGTGGCTTTTGTTCCTCCACCCAATCTATTATGTCCAAGAAATGCTCTTTTGTCATGGCAGTCTGCAAGAATCCTTGAACTTCTGTAGCAACATTGCAAAGTGACATTTCCTTCAATTCCTATGGGTTTAATTAGCATTTACATTAGACAAATTTTCAAGAAATAGAAAACAATATATGCACATAAAGATATGTTTTTCATGGGTTTCTTTTGGTTAAAATGTGGCTATGTAAATATTTAGTAAATTTGGTTAATTATTAATTACATTACAATATTAAAGCATTTAATTGCTTAGATAAGAATGTTACCTGTGATTTTTTAGACCCGTATGGCATTGATAAAACATTTCCAAAGTGAGAAGCCATTAGCTTTTCTTTCTCTTCTCCTTCTCCCTCGCCCAACCTTCTTCGTCCGTCCACACTAACAACCACATTGCAGGCTTCGTGGTGTTTTCCCGAGTCTTCCATGCTCAATGCTACTTCCTTCCACAAGAAAGATGTGAAAGACACTAGCTTCGACCTCCTACACCCGTTTTGGCTTGCTAACAATTGTAGGTTTTTAAGTTGCTCGCCCTTAATGTAGTATATGCGATTAACAAGTTTATATGCGTCTTCTTCTTCTTCTTTTTCTTCACTTAAACGACTATCAGGGTTGGAGGATGGTTCAAAGACAGCAAATACATTGTGGATTAAGGGAGAGTAAACAGTTGGGGACCTTGGTTGAAGGTAGGACCTTCCAAATGAGGGAATCATTGATGGGGTTATGGATCGTGTAATGTCCGCCCATGATGAAATAAACATGTTAGCTGAGTAACCATCTACTACACGATGATCACTCATGACACCAATCACTATTCCTTCACATTTTAACTTTGTAACCTGCATTATATTGAGGGAATAGTAATAAAATCAGGCAATTAAAAGGTTATAAGAACCAAAGAAAACACCTTTTGATCCTTTACAAATTTATCCACATAGAAAACTTCTAAAATAGTTAAAATTATTTAACCATCTTGAAAATTTTCTAATTATTTGAGAGATTCTTATTACTTCAGATTAAATTATTTTTACAAAATTTCAATTAAGATAAAGTTTTGATAAAGTAGCACTGGAGCAGAAAACAACAGTGGCCAGTGGCGACAGCTTTTAAGCCTTGGTGCATTTATGTAAGTAAATTTTGATATAATTTATGCAAGTAAATTTTGATGTATTTTTTAGATAGTTTTCATTGCTAAGTTAACTAATTGAATGCAGATGTTGCCACTATGTAAGTAAATTTTGATATATTTTTTAGATAGTTTTCATTACTAAGTTAACTATGGTGGTGGCATGATCGCGAACACTAAAATGTAAATAAAAACCAAGTTAAAACGACCGTCAAGTCGCATCAAAACCCAAGAAAATTTTATGTCGTAAAAGTGAGTGTCACTTTGACGTAAACTCAAAAACATACTCTGTTATAATATACCGTCAAAAGTGTACTGTTTTATAAAAATGAGAATGTAATCATAGACGCAACATCAAACGTACAAAGACTATACTCCTTATAAAAGAAAAAAACAAGAACACTGCTTGTAAATGTAGACACAATGGTAACTTAAACCAAAAAAATCACAAAACAGAAAAAAATCTACAAAAGGTAAAAGGATATTGTGCTTCATTTGATATAACTAAATCATTGGTTTCTAATAAGCCTCCAAAATGATCGGATCGGGTAATAGATCAGAACAGTTAAGTTCGAGTTAGAGATAGTCCTTTGTCTCTAGAAATTTCAAAACCAATTGATCGTTTTTAAAAAACATTACTTTAGTTTAAGTCAAATTTTACTTTTAGTCATTTATGTTTACATAAATTTTTAGAGATAGTCCTTTGTCTCTAAAAATTTCAAAATCGTCCTTTAAGTTTCAAACATTACAAACTCATTTTTTCTTTGTTAATTTTTTTAAGTATATATTTACATAATAGGAGAAGCATAAATGTTAGAAAAATGATATATCAAAAATCAGTCCATGATAAATCAAGCCACAGTTTTAACAGATTTTTTACGTTATGTTAGATTTATTCGTTAAAACCTCACGAAGCTCGACAATTTTCGAGTGGTGTAGGAGGCGAGTGGCAGAGATCTCTCATTGGATCTACTCAACCATGGCTTGATCTTTTCTTTGATCCTTTTTTTTTGACATTTATTACCTCCTATTCTGTTAATACATAACAAAGTTAACTGAGAAATGACCGTGTTTGCAACGTTTGAAAACTTAAAGGACAAATTTTGAAATTTCTAAAAATAAAAGATCATCTCTGAAAAATTATGTAAACATAAAGGATTAAAAGTAAAGATTACCCAATAGTTTATTTACATAAACTTTAGTAATTTTATCATCAAATATATTATAGATATTTTTTATTCGTTTAATCTATTATATTATTATTTTATTTTATTTATCTTGACATGTATTGTATTAAGTTGTTACTCATCTCAACCTTTTTTATGTTATGATTAATAATACCCATTTTATCTTAAATAATAATTGTTCACTTAAAACAACTTATTTATCTTGTTTTAAGTCAAGATTGTCGTGTCTAGTTTTTAATAATAAATACGTATACTTTTTAGTATACGGTATAAAAATATAATATATTAAATGTATAATTTATACTTAAATATTAGTGATTAAAAATTTATAATTAAATTACAATTAAAAATTAAATCATTTATGCTATCATGAATCATAATATTTTTATCACTTAATGAATATAGTAAAATAAAATTCTCTAAATATCATTATTGGATCGTTAAATAAAATACACTACAAAATATTAGTCTTGGAATGTTTCAAAAAAAGGAGATAGTGAAATTGCGTGATTTAGAGAAATTTGTTAAACTATTAAGTTGACGTAGTGTTCTTAGATCTTGTCATCATAGTTATGCTCTTGTGCCTCTTACCATTATAACATCGCTTAGGTATGTATCCATTCTTTGGTTCTATATATGGCCCGATATGAGTGTTCAAAATATCCGAAACTCAACAAAATTCGAAATTCGAATTGTATCTAAAACCCAAAAAATCTCATCCGAAATCTAGTTCAGGTTGTTCGATCGAATAATATGATTTTTGATTCGGGTCGGGTTTTGGGTATGCAAAAAGTAACTTTTCCGGGTTGTTCGAGTTATTCGAATGTAAGAATTCGGGTTTTTCAGGTTGTTTGACTTTTCGGGTCCGATAATATATTTTGAGATTCGGGGCGATTCGGGTTTCGAATAGACCAAAAAATTTCAAATCCGAAAACCCGAATAACTCGTTATCCGACCCGATGAACACCACCAGTGCTATAGAGTTTTTTTAGCTTATAAGTTTTGTGTATTCTTATTCTTATTTATGTCAAGATTCTATATTTTTCTACTAATATATATATATATATATATATATATATTCACTAGCTTATTAACCTGTCTATTAAAAAGAATTGTATAAAAATAAGTATTACAAAGCAATCACTGATAAAAAATAAATATACAAATAAAGTAAAATTTATTACATTTTAAAAAAGAAAAGAAATTAAAGTACGCTTTATAAATTTTTAAACATTTTTTAAATAATACAAATGAGATTTGAGAATTTTGAATTTTCAAAATTAGTAATTGAAAATGAAACTCAAATGATTAAATTTTCATTAATATCTAAAAATACAAATATTGATTTTTATTTTAAATTTAGAAGTTTAATTTAATTGTATTAAATAAAGATAATATTACTAAAGGTATTACAGCCTAGCGGTATATTAATGGTGAGATAATGATCGAGAATTAAATGGTACCGGGTTCGAATCCAACAAGAGGGTTTTTCTCAAAATATTGAGTTTCGTCCGTGATAGATATGATCGGGTGACACTGCTAGTGACACGATGATACTTCAATGATCCGTCAATGATTCAAAAACTAGCCGTTCAAAAAAATAAAGATAAACTTTAAATTTGTCAAGTATGACATTTGGATGACCTAGAAAGACACGACATACAAAATATCATATGAATTATTATATAGTATATGGATAGATAAAACTGTTTTTCAGCGTAATCCAAGCATTCCTTCCGCTCTGACTACGAGGAAAGTGTTAGTAAAAGTATAATAATCAGAGTTTATTGTTATAATCTTTACTAATAATTATGTATTTGACGATATATATCATTCCATAAGGTTTCATTTATAACATTATCTATCGATGCAAACGTATAGATACTTGATCAATATATAACATATAACAATTAATTATACGATTTTAAGGCATGCATACGTACGCAACCTATAATACGCTAAAATTAATTGATAATTACCTGGATAACAAGAACCCCACGTACAACCTTTTTGGGCATTAGCTTACCGTCAATGCACTCATCTGGATTGTACAAATTCAGTTCCTTGAGCTCAACGTCAGCAACAGCTTCAATGAACTCAACCCCATGGTTATTGCAGTGAATTTGATTCTCTCCAGCATCTTTATTCCATGCTATCTGACCTGCAAGCGGTTCGAAGAGTGCGAGAACTCGAGGTAAGGAAGCTTTAAGGGTGCTTACAGTGGTCTGGAAACTCCCATGAGAGGGTTTCTTGTAAAAAAAGGTTGAGCCAGCATCAAAAGGTGGCACCAGCAAATCAAAGTTCGTAAAGGGTAGCCAGTGGTCAGTCCATGGTTCGTCAGCATGCACAACTACTTTGTTTATAACCTTAACTGTGAAACTATCAACCCCATTAATGTCCATCTATGATTCTCTTCGATCAAGATGAGAGAAATAATGAGTTTGATTATATGGTGACTGGTGTATGTGTGATATGTGTATATATAGAAGCAGAATGGTTTACAATGTCACGCGATCGATCTCATAATAATTTATGTTAGAAATTGGAATGTTGATGTCACTTTTAGATGTGTACTACATAAAGAATTTCTTTATTACGTTGATCAAATCACAAAAAGTGTCATCATGTTGTTGTTATGAATATGACCGACGGAACTTGAATGTTTTGAAATGGGGGCGAAAATTTACGTGAACCAAAATACATGTTAATTTTTTGAAACGATGGAACCAAACCAATAATTAAAATGAAAAATAATTAACACTAAAGACGGAAAAAAGAGAGCTCTCGTAAGGTTTGTCAATGTTTGTCCTTCCTTGAAAAAAAAATTAACAAAATTTTTATAGTTATTATATATGATCTTTTCACGGTCATATCTTTCTGTTGATCTTCTTGTATAAAACTGAATCGTTAAAGATATGTTCTTATTTAAGACATACGTTTCCTTCCTCCAATTATTTGGGTATTAAAATATCTTAAAAGAAACCAACAATGAAAGTATTGTAAATAAGTATAACACTAAAAACGCAGTTCAACGATTTTGGAGGGATAAATGAACTAAAAATTAATTTGTGTCCTTATCGTTAGCCCTATGATTTCTTTAATGTATAATTTTACACAAATATAATCAACTTTTCAAACTCTACCAATTAAGTCATCGGAGTTTTTTTTATCCTAATTAGGTCATTCAACTTAATATAAATGTTCTAATCATATATAAAAAATCTGAATCACAGGGTATTGCTAATTTTTTACATAATTTACTTATTTAATATGTTAAATGGTGTTATAATCATTTTATTAAGCAAATAATCAATTAAAAAATATTTAAAATCATCGAAATTTACGCATTATATTTGAAAAAAATTAAGTCTTTCAAACAATGTGTGTCAATATATAACATTTGAAAAACTTTTTTTCCAAATATTATGCGTAAATATGAATAATTTTTAATTTATTATTTGCATTATAAAATGATTATATCACAACTTAACATATTAAATAAATTAAATATGTAAAAAATTAGCAATACTGTAAAGATTAATAAAGGCTGATGCTCACCAAACTTCTTGTTTTGTCTAAGTATAGGAGTCTCTTTGAATAAACACCTTCGGAAGGAAGAAGTGATTCTTCGGAAGCAGCATTGCTTCCGAAGGATAACTGGTTCCTGCCGAAGGTTATACAAGACAACTGCTTCCGAGGAATCCTCTTATGCACTGAAGACAAAGACTTCCGAGGTTTATCCTCTGACAAAGACTGTAGCAGATTACTCTTATGGTACAAAAGGTACTGACACAAGACATGTTGGTCTGACTAAAGACAAAGACAACATGTAATGAGTCAGATAAAAGCACCTTACCTCTCCCATGCTACATTAAATGCAAAAGATCATCTGAAGCCTTGAAGATCAACAACATTAAATGTCTTTTGTATTTAGTAGTCTTTTGTAAAGTCAATGTCTATAAATATAATGATTACAACTGAGTGTCTTAGCCTGTTAAGACACTCAACATACTAGAATAAGCTTTACTTTATGTACTTGTCTAGTATACCCAACTTGTATTCCTAAGTGTATACGGTTGTAGCCTCGGCTATATAACCTCCCATTGTATGGTTGTTTGAAGTGTGCTTGCTTGTATACTTCCACTTTGAGAGAAATATATCCTTGAGCTTGAATTATTCTTGTGTTCTTATTATTGTTCAAAGATTATTACTGTGTCATTTTGAGTGTAATTGTGAGATCATTCTAACAGAACATTCCGCATCTGTTAGAGTTAAGTAAGAAATACTTGTGAAGTGTTGTTTAGACTTAACAACCCGATCCTACAAGTGGTATCAGAGCTTGGCTCTTGAACTTGACTGACTAATTATCATCAAGTTACCAGTTCTATTTCTTATAAAATCTCATAGTCTTAACACTCATATTTTCTGTGTCTGTCTAAGATGGCTGCTCTAAACAAACATGATACAGAAAATGGCACTCTCAACAAGCCACCGATGTTCACACCTGAAGATTTTGACACCTGGAAAGTCAGAATGGAAGGATTCATCAGGAATCAAGACTTTAAGCTTTGGAAATCTGTTCTTGACGGTCCTTATGTTCCCACAATTGCTACGGCTGGAGCTGGAGGACCTGCAGCACCAAAAGATCCATCTATGTATTCAGACGAAGATTACAAGAAGATGGAAGTTGACTCTAAAGCTCTCTGGCTCATTCAGATGTCAATACCTAACTCTATTATACATGCATTCAAAAAATGCAAGTCTGCTCAAGAACTGTGGAACTACTTGAAACAGATGTATGAAGGTTCAGATGATGTCAAAGAGAACAAGAAAGATATGCTGAAACAAAAGTTTGAAAACTTTTGTCAACAAAACAATGAAAATATGTCTTCACAGTACCTAAGGTATGTCCAACTTGTGAATGATTTGGCATCTGCAGGTGTAACTCTGGATAATCAAGACGTGCTCAGAAAATTTCTGAGATCTCTTCCAAAGGCATGGAACATTTACTCGGTAACAATCAGAAGAACAGAAAATCTGAAGACTCTAACTCTGGGAGAGTTGTTCGGTATTCTCAGTGCCTATCAGATGGAACTGGATGCCCAAGAATCTAAAGTCTTCCATTCACCATCAGGTTCAGCTGCTCTTCATGCACCCATCAACAATCCTCCATATCAGAATCATCAATCCATCAATCATCCTACCTTCACACCTGCTGTCACTTACACTGAAACCTCAACTTCATCAAACACATACACAAATCCTCTCACTAATCCAATTCCACTACTAGCCTCTGGTCAAGGAGCTTTTATGGCTGAAGAAACCAACTACTTCCATCTGTGTCAAGAAGACTTAGATGGCATTCCTGCAGATGATTTAGAGGAAATGGACATCAATTATCAGATGGCCATGATCTCCTATCGAGCAAAGAAGTTCTATCAGAGAACTGGAAGACAGTTTAAGAAGCACAATATGAAAACTGGGTTTGGTCTAGACAAGTCCAAGCTTAAATGCTTTAATTGCCAACAGTTAAGACATTTTGCTAGAGAATGCAAGTCCACAGGAATTCAGCCAACAACATCTGGGCAACCACTGCAAAGATCATCAAACTCAACAAACAATGCAAACATTGCAGAACAAGACTTTACAGATTGGAGCTTTCAAGCTGAGGATACCTCCATTTCCAACAGTGCTTTGATGGCAGATGACTCATCTTCCTCAAACAAGGTAAATAATAAAATGTGCTCACCTGAATGCTCAGAAACATTAACTATTTATAAAAAGATAAATTCTCAACTCTGTAATGAGCTTGAGTCTTTACAAGTTGTCAAGGCAAATTTCGTTGAGGTTGAAAGAAATTACAAAGAAAAGGTTGATGAAATGGAGAAAACTATTTCAAGTTTAAAACATGAAGACACTAATAAATAGTGTCAGATTAAAAATCTTTTAGAAAGACTAACCACTGCCAAGACTGAACTTGTATTGGCTGAGTCTTACAGAGACAAATTTCTAAGCCAAGGTGAAAAATATGAAAAACTTTTCAGGATGAGCAGCACAACTGAATTGGTAAATAAACATATGGCTGGTTTGGGATATAACAAAGTAGAACCTCCATCTGCTTATACTTCCATAGCAGATGTTAGGTGTAAACCACTAGTTGATCTTGTGTATAATGAGGTATTGGATATACACAAGGTGGTTCAAACGGATAATCTTTCTAATCCAAGTACCTCAACATGCTCAGATGAGGATGATATTTCTATTAAACCAGTAAAAGAAAAAAAGCTTTGAAAATTAAGAAACAAAATAAGAAAACTAAGAAACATTCAACAGTTTTTATCAAAGCTAAGACCACAGAAAATATCTCCTCAGATGAGTATGTGACTTGCCCGTCTGACAAGTCAAAAAGAGGTAGATTAATGGAGAGAAAGATCAATTCTCCAGGGAAACAGGCAAAGTCTAAGACTAACAAGTATGTTGGAACATCCAAATCATCACTCTCTGAGGATCAAAGCTCAGACTTCGTTAAAGGGAATAAGAAGCCAAACTCTCCAAACAGTCAAATTATATGTCTGATGTGCGGTGAAAAGAATCATTTTGCTGCTGATTGCTTCTATAATCCAAGAAGCAGAATTTCCTCAAAATCACAGGGAAGAGGAAGAAAGAATAGTTGGAGTAAGTCATCTACTTCCTCGTAAGAACAGAGAAGAAATCCAGTCAAGAAGGTATCGGAAGCAAGTACATCCAATAACAGGAAGAAACAAAACAAAAGGGCTTCCGAAAAGAATGCTTTTGAAGCAAAGAAAAAGGAAGCTTCCGAAAGAAAAGGAACCTCGGAAGCTCATCAAAGGAATGCTTTCAACAAACAAAAGAAATCATCTTTCTTCGGAAGAAGAGCATCGGAAGCAAAGAAAAGGGAAGCTTCCGATAGAAAAGGAAAAGTAGCTTCCGATGACTATCAAAAGAAACAAAGTCTTCCGACAACTCAAAAGACAAAACAAGCATGGATGAAGAAGGAATCAACTGATAAGCCATCACCCACATCAGAAGCAGCCACATCATCTGTCCCACCTAGGATGATGTCAAAGAAATTTACTTACAATGATGCAAATGGTAAACCCAAGACCACATGGGCTTGGGTTCCCATCAGAAACTAACTCACTTCTGGTCATGTGCAGGGACAGCAGGAATCAAAAGGCAACTTGTGGATAGTTGACAGTGGCTGCTCCAGGCACATGACAGGCAACAAGACCCTCTTGCACAAATATGAACCATTCTTTGGCGGGTCTGTTGCTTTTGGAAGTGATCCAGTAGGAGGTTACATAACAGGTAGAGGCACAATCACAAATGGTAAGGTAAGCTTTGAGAATGTACATTTTGTAAAAGAACTTAACTACAATTTACTAAGTGTATCACAGGTGTGTGATCAAAAGCATAACATGTTGTTTACTGAGCATGAATGCATTGTCTTGAAACCAGGATTTGTGATACCAAATGATCAAATTCTACTCAGAGCTCCAAGAAGAAATAACATGTATATGCTAGATATGAGCACAGCTGCACCTCTTAGTAATATAAGCTGCTTTGTCTCAAAAGCTTCACTTGATGAATCATCACTTTGGCATAGAAGACTTTGTCATGTAAACCTCAAAAATATGAATAAACTGGTCAAAAATAATTTAGTAACTGGTTTACCAACAAAAGAATTCATATGTGTTGATAAATGTGTTGCATGCTTAAAGGGTAAGCAGCACAAGTCATCTCATTATGCCAAAGAGATAAATTCAATTACCACAGTCCTTCATTTACTACATATGGACTTGTTTGGTCCCACAAGTGTTAAAAGTCTTGGTAGAAAATCATACTGCTTGGTGGTTACTGATGATTTCTCTCGGTATACCTGGGTGTTTTTCTTAAATACCAAGGATGAAACTGCCGAAATCCTAAAGTCATTTATACTCAGGGTGGAGAATGAAAGTGACCATCATGTAAAAATAATCAGGTCAGATCAAGGAACAGAATTCAAGAATCATGTTTTAAATTCTTTTTGTGAATCTAAAGGTATCACAAGACAATTTAGTGCTCCTAGAACTCCACAACAAAATGGTGTCGCTGAGAGAAGGAATAGGACACTAATTGAGGCTGCAAGAACCATGTTGTCTGATGCCAAACTTCCAATAACTTTTTGGGCAGAAGCAGTCAACACTGCCTGTTATGTCCAAAATAGAATATTGGTAGTTAAGTCACATGGCATGACTCCTTATGAAATTTGGCATAAGAGAAAGCCATTCATTGGATTTCTCAAACCATTTGGATGTCAATGCACCATTTTGAATACTAAAGATTACTTAGCCAAGTTTGCTGAGAAATCAGCAGAGGGCTACTTTGTTGGGTACTCTTCAAATGCTAAAGCGTATAGAGTATACATCAAAGCATCCAGAGTTATTGAAGAGTCTGCAAATGTTCAGTTCAATGAACATACTCTCAATAAACCTGGAACCGGCCCTGATTGGTTGTTTGATCTTGATAGTTTTACATCTGCATTTAATCTGGTGAAAGAGTATGTTCCAGTTTCACAGTCAGCTACCACAGACACCTCCAAAGGCTCAAGAGAAGATGACTTTCGTGTTGAACTGCCAATAGCTTCAAGACAAAACTTGGCAGAATCCACTTCAACACAAAATGATGTGTCACAGTCTGAGACAATCAACACATCTCAGGCAGGTCCCTCAATTGAAGTTGCTTCTAATTCACAACATCAAGAAGAAGTAGGAAGTCCTTCAGCAGAGGAAAATTCTCTGGAAACCACTACTCCCAGAGAAAACCAACCCACAACAGTCCAAACTTTGAATCCACATGATCTGCCAGAAATCCAGCTTGAGGTAGTTCTTCCTAACCTTGAGTCACTCAACGTGGATGAATCTTCTCAACTGGATGTGATTCTAAGGACTCGAATTCACAACACTCATCCAGTTGAAAACATCATTGGCAATGTAGAAGAAGGTGTCAGAACTAGAAGCTCTATGCATGAAGCAAATGTTTGCTTGTTTTCTTGCTTTCTATCCCAAATAGAGCCTAAGAAGGTTGCAGAGGCTTTAAAAGATAACAGTTGGGTAGAAGCTATGCAAGAAGAGCTTCTTCAGTTTCAAAGACAAGGAGTTTGGAAAACTTGCCCTTTGCCTAAAGGAAAGTATGCCATTGGAACCAAATGGGTGTTCAGAAACAAGAAAGATGACAAAGGTGTTGTCATCAAGAACAAAGCAAGATTGGTTGTTCAGGGATACACTCAAGAGGAAGGCATTGACTATGATGAAGTCTTTGCACCTGTTGCCAGAATTGAAGCTATTAGAATATTTTTGGCATTTGCAGCTGCAAAAGATTTCAAAGTGTTTCAGATGGATGTTAAAAGTGCCTTTCTTTATGGAAAAATTGATGAAGAAGTATATGTGTGCCAACCTCCAGGATTTGAAGATCCTAAGTTTCCTGATCATGTCTGTAAGCTTGATAAGGCTCTTTATGGGTTGCATCAAGCTCCCAGAAAATGGTATGAAACTTTATCTTCTTTTCTGTTGGCAAACAAATTCAAGAGAGGAACAATTGATAAAACTCTCTTTTTCAAGAAGTCTAATCAACATATCATGCTAGTTCAAATCTATGTTGATGACATTATCTTTGGTTCTACTAATGAATCTCTCTGCAAGGAGTTTGAATCACTAATGAAATCCAAATTTGAGATGAGTTCAATGGGAGAACTCACCTTCTTTCTTGGATTACAAGTGAAACAAACTCCTACAGGGATTTTCATTAGTCAATCAAAATATGTCAAGGACATTCTTGAAAGATTCAAGCTTTCTGATTGCAAAGCTCTGGGAACTCCTATGTCCAAAACAACATCACTTAGCCCTGATCTTGAGGGGGAGGATGTTGATCAGCACCAGTACAGAGCAATGATAGGCTCTTTGATGTATCTCACAGCAAGCAGGCCAGATATCATGTTTGCAACTTGTGTGTGTGCAAGATTTCAGGCTAATCCCAAAGTCTCTCATATGCTGTCTGTAAAAAGAATCTTTAGATACCTCAAAGGAGCACCAAGTCTAGGATTATGGTATCCTAGAAATGAAGACTTCCAGTTCATGGCTTATACAGACAGTGATTATGGGGGTTGCAACATCAGCAAGAAATCCACATCAGGAGGATGTCAATTTCTTGGATCCAGGATTGTGTCTTGGCAATGCAAGAAACAGTCATGTGTTTCTACTTCTACTGCAGAGGCTGAATATATAGCTGCTTCTAGCTGCTGTGCACAAGTCATCTGGATCCAGAATCAGATGAAGGATTATGGAGTAGATCTGTTCAATACTCCTATTCAGATAGACAATTCCAGTGCAATCTCCATCACCAATAATCCTGTCAAGCATTCCAAGACCAAGCACATTGACATCAGATACCATTTCATCAGAGATTGTGCAGAAAAGAAGTTGATTCATTTGGTCAAAGTTGATTCAGAAAACAATTTGGCAGATCTCTTCACAAAGGCGTTTGATGAAGGAAGATTCAGGTACTTAATAACATCCATTGGGATGATCAACTTTGAATAAATGTACTGACAAGGAATAAATAATTCTTCGGAAGATAAACTTAACTTATCTTCCGATGAGTAACTACTCAGCAGAAGATAGGTTAAGTCTTCGGAAGCATTATTTCTTCCTTAGTCGGAAGATCTCACACTTCAGAAGCTAAATTACCTTCTGAAGTAATACTCTTCCGATACATTATCTTCGGAAGCATAGGCTTCTCAAGGTACTCTTCAGAAGAAAGTGTCTTCCAAAGAACATTTTGCCTAATGAATTATCTAACATTTCAGAAGCAGTGCTTCCGACAGTATAAAATTTTATACTTCGGAAGCACATCTCTTCTGAACACTTTTGGTCTAATAAACTCCACTTTTGGTCTAATAAGCTGCTTCCGAAAGTCACTTCTTCGGAAGCAACTCAGTCAGAGAAAATTAATTGTGAAACCAGCTGTCTTCGGAAGACCTTTTTCTGACATCCGGATCTAAAATTTAATGTGTCTATATATTAAATGCTGAAATCCGAAGGTATATAAAGGTCTCCCGCTCATTCGCATTCTCACAAACCGTTTCACTTTGAAATCTTCCTTTCTTTGAACTCCCAATTTGTGCCCTAAAATCACAAACTGCCATGGATCTTCATGCTTTCAAACCTGCTCACAATGTACCTGCGGAGTTATCAGCAGAGCATGATATCGACTTCGCACCGATCATCTCCTTTCTTCAAAGGAGCAGGTATTTCTTTGCGCTAACCATTCAGCCCCTGGTGTATGAATCTCATCACCAACAGTTCTGGGCATCTTGTTCTGTCTCTTCGTCTCCCAATGGTCGGTCTCTTGAAGCCACCATTGATGCTCATCTCATTGCTATCACTGTGGAAACCATCTGTCGGCATCTTAAATTCAATGATGCCGGTGGAAGGGTCTCTTTCACTAAGGATGAGGTAGCATCGACATTTAAGTCGATGGGGTACGAAGGTCCTCTCCCTTCAACAACCTATTTGAAGGGTAGAGTGTCCTATAATTACAAGTACCTCATACATGTGTTTTTACATTGTCTTTCAAATAAATCTGGTGGTTGGGACCAAGTTCCATCTGATTTAGCTTCGGCTATTCATGGCTTGGTTTCTAATCAACTGTTTAATTTCTCTGCTTTTATTTTTAATAATTTGGTTGACAACATCACGTCACCAAAGAAGTTTTGTATGTATCCCAGGTTTTTGCAACACCTTTTTAATGAAGAGTTGGGAGCTTCCCTTTCTCTAACTGGGAATACTTACAAAATGCCCTTGGTCTCTTCCAAGACTTTTGTGCAACTGAAGAAGAAGAGTGCTCAGTTCTCTGGGACATTCACTCCTCTTCTTTCCTCTATGGAGTCCCCTGCTCCAGAAGGTGACAGCTCTGTTAACCCCACAGATGCTGAACCCACACCTTCCACTTGTGTTCCTCACCCCATAAAAGTCACTTACAAACGCAAAAGAAACCCTGTGCAACTTTCTACAGTTGTTCAGGCTCCTTCTCCTGAACCCAAACAGAAAAAGGTTAAAAGAACTGCTCAGGGCACAGTTCTACCTAAGGTGAAAGCCACACCCCTTGTTTATCCACAGGTTCTTCCTTTGAAACCTGTGGTTGCCCTTAACCAGCCTGAAAGCCCTCAGCTTATGTCACAAAACATAGAATATTCAAAGGGATGCACCCATCATTGAGTTTGCTTCTCATGAAGCAACTTCATTAGATCAGAGACTGTCTCCCAAGTCTCCAGGTTCGTATCATCCAGAAATGCCCCCCTCCCATACCATCACCCAGGCTCAAGGAACCTCTGCTCTAGCTGTGGAGGAACCACTCTCTCCCACTACCCAAACTTTAATGAGAGTGGTGACACAGTTACAAGCTCGGTTCCCTGACCCAGAGCCTATTCAATCAAAGGTTGGCCCCAGTAGTTCTGAAGGGGTCAATGCAGGTGAGGCTGCCACTACTGTTGATCTTAATAAAGATCCACAGGACAGTGGTACAGGCAATAGGACCTCACCTGCGGCAACCTATGTTGGGGAGGACTTCTTTGAAGTTCTTCTCAATGAAGGGAATCCAGGGTGCCAAGAACCCACATCTGGTGGTGGAGGTGCAGGAGCTCGGCTCAGGACTCCATCGCCCCATGATTCTACTCCGGTAGAGGAGGGCACATCCACACAGGAATTGACGGCTACAATAACTTCCCTCCAAGCCAGGGTAGCTCAGTTGGAAGCTGAGGTGGCTACCCTGCGGTTTGAGATTCAGACCAAAGAAGCAACCATTCTGGATCTCAGGAGGCGTCCACCTGTTCTTCTGCATCCGTTTCATCCTGATCCTGCTACTACCACTCTTACCTCCCCTGATGCTACCAAAAAGGGGGAGAATATACCAACTGCAGAGTCAGGATCAGAAGCAAGAGAAGAGGAGGGTGCACAGGAAGTTAATCCATCCTTAGTCACTTTGACTGCTGAATGGGATGACTTCTTGGGTACTTATTTTCAAGATTCTTCTTCTACTTCCTCTTCTTCTGCTTCTGAGGATACAAGGGAGGTTGCCAAAGAGACTGAACAGCAAACATCAAATGTCCCTTTGGAACCTCAGTCCCCTCTTGGGACTAAGTCTCCTTCTGAGACTGCAGCTCAGGTTGCCATGGAAGACACCACACAAGAAGAACCAATTTCCATGAAATCTGTGTCCCCTTCTGGGACAGAAGCTGCTGAAGCTCTCTCTTCCTCTCCTGAGCCCTTTGTGGAATCTAATAAGGAATCATCTAAGGGGATTGGTCAACTGGAGGAGACAGTGAATGCTGAGGTTAATTCCAAAGCTGCAGCTGCCTCCGAAGGCCCAGTCATCCTGGATGTTTCCTCCACAGAGGAGCTACATGCCGATGAACCAGTTGGTGAGGATACAGGAGAAATCTCCTCTGGGACAAAACTGACTGCTGATGATAAAGGAAAAAGGAAATTAACCCCAGAGGAGGTAGCTGAACAAGAAGAGAGGATCACAAAGAAAAAGAAGGGCCGACCAGACACTTCAATGGATGATGAACTCATCAGATTATCTGCCCTTCTTCAGGAAAAGGGGTATGATATTGATGAAGTACTAAGCTGGTCGGTACCTAGAATGGTTGCCGAGCTGGACATGGTGCAGCAGCAAGAACAGGATGCTGCTACATCCAAGGTCCAGATTGTACTTACAAAGAAGCAAAAGGAGAAGGCCTACAGAGACAAGTCAAAGGCCTTTCTCCTGGAATACGGCTTCCATGCTCGGCAGCTAGGCCCTATGAAGAACTCGACCATGGATATGCACATCCGAGATATCAAGGCTAAAATTGCCAAAGGTGAGTTACTTCCAATTGAACAGATAAGGGCTCAAAAGGCAAGCCTAATGAGAGGCTTAGGTTTAGGGGGAGGAGCAAGAATAGAATTTCCCCTCTCTAATGCAGGGCTCAGAGAGGGAGAAGAAGTAATGTGTGGGGAAGTAACAAAAGCAATGTTCCCCAACATGTTCCCCCTAAATCCTAAAGAAGAACCAATATCTCCTCTATCAAGTCCAAGTATGGATAACGTGCCAATCTCCTCAGTTTTCAAAAAGGGTAAGAAGACTACAAGGAAACATTCAACACCAAACTCTGATCCTGAGAGACATACACAGGCTGATGAGAGGAGAACAGAACCCTCAAGTGCTGAGGATATTGGGTCACAGCCTACTGCAACAACAGGTGCAGCAGTAGGATCAACTGGGGAAGCCCAACAAGCCAGAGATCAGAAGAGACAAGCCACTGCTCAAGACAAACCAAGATTCATAAGAAGGAAGAGCATGGCTAGAAGGAAAAAGACAACAAAAACCATCTCCACTGACTCTGAGCCTGATGCAGCACTCTCAGTACTTGAAGCCACATCTGAAGCAGCTCCCGAAGCTACACGAACCAGAGAAGACATGAGGGATATTCGTAGACTAATGCATGAGCATTCATACATCCCCTTGGTAAATTGGAGCTTCAATGCACAAGAAAGGATATTCATCCTCACCGACTACAATGGAGAAATAAAACTGGTGGATCTTTTGCATCTGACGATGTTGGCAAAACCCTATATATTTGATCTAGATAAACTCCCTCTCAATAATCCTGACAATGGAGCAGATGGGAGGTCAGCCATAAGATTGATTAGAAAAAGGGCACAGGTACTGAGGGGTACATGGAAGCCAAGGTTTATTCCTTAGAAGTTTTGGTAGCATCAGCCTAGGGGGAGACTGTAAAGATTAATAAAGGCTGATGCTCACCAAACTTCTTGTTTTGTCCAAGTATAGGAGTCTCTTTGAATAAACACCTTCGGAAGGAAGAAGTGATTCTTCGGAAGCAGCATTGCTTCCGAAGGATAACTGGTTCCTGCCGAAGGTTATACAAGACAACTGCTTCCGAGGAATCCTCTTATGCACTGAAGACAAAGACTTCCGAGGTTTATCCTCTGACAAAGACTGTAGCAGATTACTCTTATGGTACAAAAGGTACTGACACAAGACATGTTGGTCTGACTAAAGACAAAGACAACATGTAATGAGTCAGATAAAAGCACCTTACCTCTCCCATGCTACATTAAATGCAAAAGATCATCTGAAGCCTTGAAGATCAACAACATTAAATGTCTTTTGTATTTAGTAGTCTTTTGTAAAGTCAATGTCTATAAATATAATGATTACAACTGAGTGTCTTAGCCTGTTAAGACACTCAACATACTAGAATAAGCTTTACTTTATGTACTTGTCTAGTATACACAACTTGTATTCCTAAGTGTATACGGTTGTAGCCTCGGCTATATAACCTCCCATTGTATGGTTGTTTGAAGTGTGCTTGCTTGTATACTTCCACTTTGAGAGAAATATATCCTTGAGCTTGAATTATTCTTGTGTTCTTATTATTGTTCAAAGATTATTACTGTGTCATTTTGAGTGTAATTGTGAGATCATTCTAACAGAACATTCCGCATCTGTTAGAGTTAAGTAAGAAATACTTGTGAAGTGTTGTTTAGACTTAACAACCCGATCCTACAAATACCCTGTGATCCCGATTTTTTATATAGGATTAGAACATGTATATTAAGTTGAATGACTTAATTGGGATAAAAAAAATTCCAGTGACTTAATTGATACAGTTAGAAAAATTGGTTATATTTGTGTAGATTTAATCCTTTATTTAACACACAAATACACTAAGACAATGTTTACACTTCAATCATATCTTTACCTACTTGTTTATCACTTTACCTAAGATTGTAAAAATTTAAGGCAACTCTCAATAGCATTCTTGCAATTAGTCATTTATGAGCTAATTATCATTCATGCAAAAAAAAGGAAGTCCATCAGTTTATTTCATCTAAAAAACAACAAATAACAATTAGGCAATCAACAATGAAATTTAATGCAATAACGTACTATTAATATATCAACTCGATCTATGGAACAGTTAGAGAGGATTTAATGAAGATTTGAGAAAATACGTTCAATATATATTATTGAAGAATGAATATGTGTATCAAAATTGTTTTTACAATTGTATGTAAATTGTAAACAATAAACTTCTCAGAACTTAGTATATTTGTCAATTGTGAATCATAAATCATGAATCGTCGTTCCTCCTTTAATCCTTCTTGCACTAGCCCTATGTGACGACTATCAACGAGAATTGAAAAACAACAATTTATCCTTGAAGAGTAAGAGAGACTGAGAATTCGAGCAGAAAGATAGCTAGTAACTAGTAAGATAGTGGAGTACCTTTGAGTGTTCGGGTAAGATTCTTTCTCTCTTAAACTAATCGACCGTCAAGGCATTGACGATTCAACTCCCAACACGCTACAAGAAAAAGGTCTAGGACGACTACACCTATAGGTGAAATTAATAAAAAAAAAATTTATTTTTAAACTATCAAGTGAATAAAAATTATTCATAACAAAACAAAAAAAAAAAGAATTAATCATCTATAGCGACGACCTATATAGCGATGATTATTTTGGGTTCTATCGACTAAGCTATAAAAACGATCAGGTAGCGACTACATGTCATCGCTAGCCTATATATAGAGACGATTTGATGGCCCGGCAATTTTCGTTGTCGCGCTAAAGGTTGTTTTCCTTTGTAGTGACAACAGTCGTGCTGACAACCAATAAAGATCGATAGTGAGTCAGGGACCAACAACTCTTCAATTCCCTTACTATAAATCAGGCTCCTCGACCATCAGCTCCTCATAAATTCATATACATAATAAATATTTCTAGAGTTTTTAATAAAGTGATTGGTTCTATATATACAAGAGATTCATTTTACAAATATTAGAAGTTAAAATGCATTTTGTAAAGTTTTCAATTTATAATAGGTGCATTTTATAAAATAAACAAAAAATAATAAAGTGATAAGTGATTAATTATATATTTATATATGTGAAAGAAGCATTTTATAAATATTAGAAATTGGAATGTGTATTTTTAAACATTACAAGTTAAAGGATGCATTTTATAACATACAAACAAAGATTTGGTAAAAGTGAGGTTCATGGTCTTGAACCCACGTCATCACCAAGAAAGTAAGCCCCTCAAGACATTTGTAAACATCCTGGAAATCAATAGTATATATACAAAACCCGAATAGAACCACCGATTTTTATATTTTATATAAAAAACTACCCTTTAAAAATATATATTTGGATCACATTTTAATTATTATATCTAAAAAATCCTAATACCTAAATAATATAATCCTAATCATTAAAAAAAAAAGCCTTATACCTAAATGTTTGCAAGTATAAAATTATATTTATAGCATATGCTACTTTTCGCACAAAACAATCTCATACGTTACTTAATTATTATATTTAAATAGTTACACTAATAAAAGTCAAAAATTTACAACGATGTAAACTATTAAACGGTGATTAATGTACATATTTATGCACACTTCAATATAAGATTTTTTTAGTATTATCTCTTTATTATATTTATTTATTTATTAAATTTAATAACTACTATTTTCCAATCATATAAAAATATGATCAGAAAATTGAACCTTGATTAAAAAATGTTTTCTATTATAAAGTTGTATTAGTCTTTTAATACGGCTTCTTCAAGAAAAAAATATTTAATATTTTCTTAATTCAGATAATACTCTTTTCAAGACGTAGAAGCTCCCAACAAATGAGTCATTTCATTTTATTTTGAAATATAAAAAATAAATTTACAATATATATCCTTTACATTACAAACTTCTATAAATTGATTCTACTTTAAAAATTATCAACAGTGCCAATTTCAAAACATATAGCTTTACAAATCTAGAGATAACATTTGACTTCTCTTATAATTATATTCTCGCTTAAAACAAATATTGTTTTAAGTTACACTAGTACAATAAACCACTTTTAGGGCGGTTAAAATGCACATATGGGGCGGTTATTGAACCGCCTTATATGTATGCGCCCCAAAAAATAAAATCTCTTTTAGGGCAGTTCTATATTTAGCCTCAAAAAATGAAAAAAACCGCCTCATTAGTGTTTGAAATGGGTCCTGATTCTGCTATTTTTTAGGACGATTCAATGTTTTAGGGCGGTTGTTTTATATTATTTGGGGCGGTTATTCCCCTTAACTCCCCATGTGGTAATCCACAAACTCGAAAGAGCGAGGAGAAACATCAACCAATTTTTTCCCTTAAATGTCAACTCATTAACATATATACATATCCTAAATGTGATAAAATTTTCAAAAAGCAATTTCAATCGGGGACTATCTGAATTTTATCTAATAAAATTCAGACGGGTATATATATTCTAAGGATTATTACAAACATCCATAAACATGCAAAATAAAAAAAATTTTTGTATATGTATAAAATTTTGAAAGTAACAAATTGTAAATTTTTATGAAATACAAACAAACGAAATATTTATGCATGCATATATCAAAGTTACATAATATAAGTTAGAGATAGATGATTCATACCATTGAGAAGCTAAATTTGGAGGTTTCAGTATTATAAGATGAAAGAAGAAGTTAAATGGCGAATTAATATCTTCAAAACCTACAAATAATCAAATAAAGGTTAAAAAAATGATTAAACATAATATAAATATGTAAAAATGAGTTGAAATAAAATGTTAAATACATGATTAAACAAATAAACGTACGCAGAACTCTATTTAAAGGCTCTGTTGAAGAGAAATAAATTGAAGATAAAAAAACTTAGACACGTAGGTAACAGAGTTCTATAGCTAAATTGAGAGTGTAAATGTCAATATGGAGAAGACGATGAACGTTAAGGATACTAAATATTCCAAACTGCCCTATAAAACCAAACAGTGTCCGCCTAGCTTTCTCAAAAAAAAACCGCCCCATAAACTATTAAAACCGCCACAAAAAATAAATAACCGCTCCAAACCGGTAACTGCCCCAAATAACCAAGAACCATCCCATAAAAAATATAAACCGTCCCAAATGTTAACCGCCCCAAGTAAAACGAAAGAGATTTATTTAAAACTGCCTAAAAAAACGCTTCAAAAAATACCTTTAGAATAGTTTCCTTTTAATGGGGCGGTTAATGTACTAAACCGCCTTAGAAAAAAATTCAACCGCCTCAAATATATATATATATATTTGTACTAGTGTTATATAGAGCGTTTTCCTAGTTCGGGTTTTAACTGGGCAAGTGGGTCAGATCATCACGCTCTATTCGTAAGATGAAAGGTATAATGTTTGTCAGATTGATTCCAAATGATCCCAAGCTTGCTATTAAAAACATTGGCACAAAACTTAAGTATGTATTTGAAGATGACTTTGGGTTGAGTGTTTGTTTTCTGCTATAATCAAGTATGGATCATTGGTTTCCCTAAACTCTTTGTTTTGTTTCGTATATTGTTTTCTTATCGTAAATATTGTTTACCAACCTCACCTTGGAAATTAGTTCGTGGAACTCTGGAAGTCCAAGTCAACAGCTTTGGTTGCAGCTGGTTTCTACTTTCTAGGACCGCATGAAGAAAAAGACAAAAACAAATTAAAATTCAAATACTTAATACTATAAAGAATTGATTTTTATTTTAACAAATACAATTATCATTATCATATATATATTTAGAATGTTTATAACATTTAGTTGTAGGTTTCATATTAAGATTGTCAAAATAATACAATTGTTAATTTTAGAGGAGTTGGTAAAACACATGCTCTTTGTTTGATGAGTCAAAGGTTCTACACCTTATTATTATTCAAATTCTTATAGTATCTTTAAATTAATAAATAAAAATAAATTCAGATGAGTGTCAATAATATAGAGCATTTTTACATTAATTTTTCAATATTTCTCTTCAATTAAATCCATCTCTCATATTAAATTAAAAAATATATATATCTCTTAATATATTATAAAATATTTTAATGTTGGAAAAAAAATTCAAAAAAAGAAAGTTTAAAAAATAAAATTTATAAAAAGAAATGTTTAAAAATATATATAAATATCTTACTACTCAAGCTTTAACTTATTAGCAAAATCAATCATATTTTATATTAAAAAATCGGTTTACAATTTATAATTTATTTACTAATTATTATATATATTAAAATCTATTAGAAAGGAATAGTAAATATATTAATATTATATTGAATAGTAAATTTAATTTATTTATATATATAATATTGAGTTAATATATATATATATATATATATATATATATATGTATATGAAATTTAATCCTATTAAACTCAATTTTAAAAAGAAAATTCTTAAACTCTATGTGAGTCATTGATATGGAATTTTATAAATAAATATATGGTCCACACTAACCCACATTAAAAATGATTTGTTTATTCAAAACCCAATTTTTTATTTAGGTTTAATTTGAATCACATATTTATTTTCAAGATTTCAAATCAATTGCTTACATAAGGTTTAAAAGTTTTTTCTTTAAGATTGAGTTTCATTGGATTCAATCTCTCTCTCTCTCTCTCTATATATATATATATATATATATATAAAATGAGTGGGCCTCAATGCTTATATTATATGTATTATTATATATTATAATTAAATTATTTAGGTGTTTGATACATGTGTTAACGTTTTCAAAATTTAGACTTTAACCATTAGAAGATTTTTAACTTTAAAAAGTAGTAAACAAATATAAAAAGTATTAAATTTGAAAATTTTCGCTTAAAGATTTGAGTTTTTTTTTTTAATTTGAGAGATTTGAGTTTTTGTTTAATTTAAACGATTGGTTGCCGGTGAGACGGATTTTGTAAGTAGTTTTTCATTATTATTTTTATAACATATTTTGTGAGGTTTTTGTATGATATTATGAAATATTGTATATAGTTCGTGATGAGATCGATGTTTGATTTTGGTTTGTAACTTATGTTTTTGCATATGATATTTATAATACCCGCACTCAAAAGTGTACTGTGATAACCCTCCGCAACGCGCAGGAGAATAAACCTAGCTATTTATTATATTTTATTAACTCATTTGCTACACGAGATACTAACGAAACAAAGTATATAATAACTAGTGATTCGTGAGCTTATTTGTGTAGAGATGTATTTGCAATTTGAATAATTGGATTTATGGGAACTTTTTTAAAATATGTGTTTGTAAGCTTAAGATAGATTTATGTTTGTAAACCAAACTGTGTTAACAACGGTTTTTGAATAACGACAGCAAAAACTCAACCATTAAAAATAAAAATCAAACCGAACCAGACCATTCTGATTTGTGTTTTAAATCATATTAAAAATAAAATCGAATCGAACCAAACCAAACCTTTATAGTTAAAGATGGACTAATTACAATTAGTCCAAATGTATTTTTTTAATGACGAATAAATCATGAACTAAATTTATACACACACGTATATAGGCATCTATTTATACTAATAAATCAAAATAATTGTGAACACTTGTCATAATTCTAGATCACTTATATTTTGGTTTTTCTGCTTCTCTATCCTATTTAATTATCTATATTTATTATTTAGTTAGGATTAGGAATTAAGGATTATAATAATTAATACACTATGAATTAATTATATTTAAAATAAAATCAATTATGATTTTTTAAGTGAACCTTTTATTTATTTAACAACTTTAGTTTTTTATTTATAATCAAATTCAAATGATATTTCTTAAAATATTTATAAATATAAAAATCATGTTACTAATTTTTTACAATTACTTATAAAAATTTTATAACATTCAATATGATTGGATTATTTGAATGATAAAAATATATTATACTGAAGTATAAAAATTAATAAATTTTTAAAAATCCAAGTATATACATTAATATAAATTTTAGTTAAAGTTAATTAATGTGTTAAAAGGAGAATAAATATACTTTAATTAAATTATTTATGAATTGCATTACATAAAAATATTAACACATTGTTAAAAAAAAATTAAAATTAAAGCATAATTTTTAATTATTACATCAAATATTTTAAACATATTTTGAAGACTTTATACATTAACAAATTATATTATATTTTATTCAACGTTTGTAAACATGAATTTAGTAAACTTTGCAATGTACATTCTTTTTAATTACATAACCTTTTGTCAATAGATTTGTATATATAACATAATATTTTTTTAACCCGTGTAATACACGGGATTTTAACCTAGTATATATGTATGTGTGTGTATATACATATACCTATATTTATATATACGCGCACCCACACATACAGTTCGGTCCCGTTTACGACCGGTTTTTTATGAAAATCGTTAACCAAACCATTTATTACGTCTTTAAACTTTTGAAACCAATCGGCCAAATACTTGAATAAAAAACCAATCGTGTAACTGAACCAATGACCGGTTTAGACAGTTTTACTGTTTGGAACTGGACCATGAACACCCCTAGTAAGCCCGAGTAGAGACGGAAATTTATCAACTTTAATTATCTATTGTGTCATTATGCTATAAAACTACCCGACCAATGTAAAGGTATAAAATTAGTTACAAGTGAGAACTAATAATAGTTAATTTATATTAAGGAAAACACAGCATCGTCTGATAAAGGGACTTATACATACATTGATAATAAAAATAGTTTTCGGAAACCATACATAAATATACAAATATCAAAGGCTCAATCGGTCACTAATTAACCTCATAATTTTTTTATAATAAACCACGTTATTGTTATTCAATATGAAATAATGATCTATTTGTTAAAGTGATCTCAGTTGTCTAGGTGTAAGTGTTAAAATACATAAATACACACACATACACGTACACACGCCCTTAATGAATTCTCTATGGGAGACCTTGCCTTCAAATCCGAGTCCGGGCATATTTGCTAAGTCAGGTCATGGGTTTATCCAGTTGTAATACGTCCCAGAGCGTTAAATTCATGAGGACGATTAAAATATCGTACTGGGTGTCATCATATCATAAAAAAAATATATATGTATATATATATAGGGAAGGGATCATATAATAACCCTCATTAATTGAGGTAACCGTTAACCTTGGCAAAAAACGCTCAAATCGCAAAAAAAAAAATTTCATGGTTTTTTTTATGCAAAAATAGGGGGGCTCCTTTTTTAAGCGTTCGCTAATTCACAAGCGTTAAAAAGTTAAACGAAATGTAAGTTTGCGTTACACTGCGACACTCAAATAAATGTTCGCAGTGTAACGCAAACTTACATTTCGTTTAGTTTTTTAACGCTTGTGAATTAACGAACACTTAAAAAAGGAGCCCCCCTATTCTTGCATAAAAAAACCATGAAAATTTTTTTTTTGCGATTTGAGCGTTTTTTGCCAGGGTTAATGGGTTACCTCAATTAAGGTGGGTTATTATTCACTCCTTACCCTATATATATATCATGTATGCTAGAG
This sequence comes from Mikania micrantha, assembly GCA_009363875.1. Taxonomy (NCBI): domain Eukaryota; kingdom Viridiplantae; phylum Streptophyta; class Magnoliopsida; order Asterales; family Asteraceae; genus Mikania; species Mikania micrantha. The sequence continues at coordinate 55,272,390 of CM018689.1, forward strand.
TAACTTGCCATTAAATGTTTATTTATGTGTACATGGTCAACTCTTAAGTTAGATTGTATCACAAGCTTCTATTCTTTATTTGTTCCCATATCAAGTTGTTCTTGATTACAAAAGTTTCGTGAGCGACTTTCTAAAGCCATTGGTTTTATTTTATTACATGCTTCATAATTTTAATAAAATATAATACATATGAAGATTCATATAATGTTGCATTATATGTATATAATCAAAGTTTGAATCGTTAAAACTTCGAGTCGTCGGTTGAACCACAAATAAAGCGTTTTTTTAGGTAAATAAATAAAATAAATGTAGTAGTCGGTCGATGGTGACTCAGGAATGATTGAGGCCGAAGCAATGTGAATCAATTTGGTTCTTTTTTCAATATATTATAATTGTTAATATTAATAATTATGGATATACATATTAAAAAATGAAGGTGTTCGGTAGGGCGTTACAATCAAAATTTATTTATAATAATTTCAAACTTAACATAAAAGGTTTAAGAGAAGGGAGCTCAGCGGGCCACCACATCGATCAGCCTCGGCCAGAAAACTGCCACACGGATAGTGCATAGTTTAGAGCCGATAAAACAGATACCTGCGTATACACGATTGAACCTGTTTAACAAGAAAAATACATAACTTATTTTAAGTTTTTTTTAAATAATAAAAATTTGGAGGCTAGGCTTCATAAGTTCGATTTTTTATACATGAAACATAGAACTGTCATGTTTAAATCACCAAGTCAAGAGTTAAACAAGTCGATTTCATGTTTTCTATTTGCATTAATCGCGTTGTTTATAACATGTTAAACACGATAAAGCATGTTTTATCAGCCCTATTGTATATTAAGCGTCAACCGGGAAATTTGGGGCCCAAGGAGAAACAGTACCGGGTGTTCTGGCCTTTTGGGACCGACGAAAAATACATTAAATTGGTTTTGCTTTTATTTTTGGATTTATCGTTTTGAACCACTCATAGTCAAATTCAACACGTGACGATCGAGCGAGTTGGGAAAACAAAGAAAAACAAAACAAAAAAAAGTGTTTTTATCATTATTAGGAAGAGAAACTTGCAAATACGATGATGATTTGACTTGAAAAAAATGAAAAGATAAGGATCACCTCGTGTCTTATGTTACAATCTGCGACATCTTGGATATTCGGATATTTAAATAGATTTGGATTGGATAACCATTTTTCTTATTCGGATCATATATCATATATGCAAAATCTTGTTTATACGAATCGGATATCCGAATTCAATCCGAATAACCACAACAAAACGTGTTTATTCATGTTATTCGGATTATTATGTTGTAAATATAAGTTTATTCAGGTTTTTTGAGTTATTCATAAAAATTCGGATTAGATTAGCATATTTCTAATTCGGTTCATGTTTCGAATAGGTCTTAAAATTTCAAATACGAATAATCCGATCCGAATAACTCGAACAAGCCATTATACGACTCGATATACAACCCGACTCCAAATAGTTGCTTGTTTCTCTCTCTCCTTTTCCTATAACAAATAAGTTATCCTCTAAGGGTATCAATATGTTACACACCTAAACGTGACAAACAAAGGGTGAGGGTGGTTACGGGAGGAACAAGAGTGAAGATTACCAAAAGTTGGATAAAAACTCAACGGTTACTTTTAACTTTGACCAATAAATTTTTTTTAAAAAAATCAAATATTACAAGTATTCTTTATGTGTTTAGAAAAAAAAAAACATCATTCTTATCTCAAAAACTTTTCACAATCCACTAAATAAGTTGGGAGAAAGAATTAACGAGGTCGTTATCATCCAATTTGGATAAAGAAACATTTATATTTTTACGTCGTTAAAGCAAAAGTAACAACCGTTTGAGCTAATATATATTGAAGAAAATTTTACAAAAGTGTTGCGACGAAATAAAACAAATCATGGTTGTAAAATTGTTAACAAATGTCTTGTTGAAGACTATTTTAATAATTTTAATAAAACTTCAACTTAAAATGACAAACAATTCAAACATCGTTTTCAAATGAGCATAAGAAGCGGCAAGAAAGGTAAAACTCGAGTGAGTTAAAGGAAATTACTTAAAAAAAACAATTTAACATTAACAACTTAAACGAAATTACTTTAAAAAACCCCAAAGAAAAGAAGAAAGGATGTTAAACGGGCATTCGGTAAATAAAAAGAAATGATACAATGATACATGGTGCTTAACCCTTGTTTAAATACTATACTAGATTTTTTATATATGTACCGAATTTTAAAAATATATATTAAGTTATTTGAAAAAATAAATAGCAAAAATTATAAAACAAAATAAAATACATTACAAATATGTAGTGTAAAAAAATATTACAAGTAAAAATAAAATACCAAAAAAATACAGAAAGCAAATTAACGGGCTAATTTTTTTTAAAAAAAAATATATTATCACTATATTGAAATCAAAAAGGAAAAATGTTTGATTCTATGGTGTGCATATTAAAAAAATCGTATTAAAAAATTATAAACATATAAAAAAGTCAGGGAATTCTAAAAAAATATAATTTTTTGATATTATTATACTTTTTTTTTTATTTTTTTTCCAAATTTATAATATTTAATATTGACATAAAATTAAAAAACAATCTCTCTTTTACCCTTTTTAGTAAAAAAAAAATTTCTTTTTGAAGGAAATTAAACCCATACGTCTTCTAATCCTGTCTCTCTCCTACCTTGTCAAATATTTATCACCCTCCTTCCTTATTATGGAAAAAAAACTTAACGAAACAAAATCTCATATTCTGGTTTACAATAAATAATTCTGTTAGTCTAATTTAATTGGTAGTTATTCTCTTGAGATGAAAGATCAAGTTGTCGTGTATATTTACAAATGGGTGGGTTGCATTAGGTTGTATAACAGGACAAAAGAGATGCGGGTCATAATGTGTGCGAGTAGTTTTAAGCAAAATCAGTTTGGATTTAAATGAGTAATATTTTTTTTAAAAAAAAAAAGACATTAATTTATTTGAGAGTTAAATGCCAAAATTGTAGGAGATGGGTTCACGTTTTTATTATAAAACAATAATAAAATATACATAATAACGATACACTCGTTATTCGTAAGAAATAATTTAGTACATTACCGGTTACGAGACTAAAATAAAAGAATATATAAATTACTAATTTATATATGAAACATGTTTTGATGCATGTCTTCGTTGGTACTCCAAATAGCGAGTCTTCAATCAACCATCTTGACGAGCCGGTTACAAATACTTCAATACGCTTATGTCTTCCACCTATTCTTCATTGACATAAAATAAACATGTTGATGATTATGGTTGAGGCACATATTCAATACGCTTCCCTTAAAACAGATTTCGCGCCTCTTCTCAAGACGAACGCGTCTGTCTCCCAGGGTACAACAACCGAAACAGTATGTGTACTGTCGGGATTAACCTTGCACCTGAAAAAGATTTCTTAAGCGAGAGCTTGAAGAGTTAAGAAGGCTGGAAATTCTTCAAAGTTTGTGTGAGATGTTATGTAGTATTCTTTTCAACCCCAAAACAAGACACCAATTGTCTTGTATTTATACAACAAGTTGGTGATTCGAAGAGTCTTGTCATAATACATATAATCAATATATGTAATTTGAAGAGTCTTGTCATAATACATATAATCAATACATGTAATTTGAAGAGTCTTGATTTAATTTAGTAAGAAGAGGAGTCTTGATTTTAATTCAAATTAAATTTGATAATTAATCAAATTTATCAAATTTCTAACAATCCCCCACATGAATAAAATCAACTCATACACTCAAGTGTTAAGACACAATTTCAGCGGTTGAGTATTGCAGGAGAAGTAGGTATTCCCTTTGAACTTTCCTTTGTGAAGTATACTTGGTCTCCTAGTGGTTAGTAGACGCGATGTCCTTGAACTAAACCCCTTTTTGCGTAGACGTTATTACACTTCACACAATACTCTTCCTGGTCTGGTTAACCCCTCATTGTCGTGTCCGTTATGGTCATGGAACACTATCCTGGTTCTGCGAGAGCTCTAGGAATTATGCCCATAATTCCATTCGAAGCGACCACACTTCTCTCTAACATAGGTGACTTGTCTACAATCATTAAAAGCATTTTGGTTATCATGATTTACACAGATCATTAACCATATATTATGCTTAACCTTACACAACAATGTCACTGATTGTTATAGGAATGGACTAGGATGTATTTAAACACCCTTTTACAGTTTAGGAGGATATATATCAACATATATATATTAGCTTATACATCCATTGTATAACTATGACCCCACAGTGACCACCTTAGATATATGAATTAGTTGTCCTATTAAACCTAGATCATGGGATCTCCAATCAACGAGGTTAGGTTTCCTTCAAATATCTCTTTACATGGGCTTTAGCCACATTCCTCAACTTAATCTCTCATGTTATTAGATCCAAAATATTATCTTTGACTTCACCAAGTCAATAAAGATAATTTGCAACTGAGATAAGTTGTTCTAACGTGTTCTTGACTCACAAGTCATACTAGCCCTTTTCTCAATTTAAAAGACTATAACCAGTGATCTCAACTTTGATCAAGTTATATAACCATGTCTTTAGAATGATTTGAAACTCATTTCAAGGCTAAACACGTTTCACCATGCCTTTGGTAAGCTTTTCCAAATATCTAACTACAATTTGAACTTTACCAATTGACTCCGTATAACCATCATGTACCCCCACTTGGCCATGAATTTGCAATATTTATTTGGATTACTAAAATCCTTATTACAAAATCTATCACATACTTGTATTAAGTGCAAGCAACCCCCACATTTGAGTCTTATTAGATAACTATTTTCCAATTATTTAAATCGTGTTGTGAAAAGTTCTCCTTTTTCACAAGAGATTGAGAAACTTCTCAAATACTATCTCTTACAAACTCTAGAAGGTTGTTTCGTAAATGACACATTCCCCCACATTGCTTGCACTTTGATTAAGTTTGAGCAATTTATCTTTTGATGACTTTGACACATGTGATAAGATATCAAACATATATACATCATTGTGTCACTAAGTTCATCCATACATATTACTCCATGAGTTCTCCTCATATGAACCGAAACTCATTCTCATGTCATCACATATATTTAATGTATAAAGTTAATTTAATCTCCGCAGAGCATCTAAATTAACATGTATTAGTCTAGTATGCTTTAGACTAAAATATTAGCACGTGAACAGAAGATGCATCATTCTGATCAATCACAGCTCCTAGAAATAACACATTATCTCTACAAACATTCATACCTTACTTTAGACAAGAATGATGAGAATCTTTTTTAAATCCTTAGTTTAAGGAAAACTCATAACCATATTTAACTTCATCCATTATGTAGGATCATAACTCATTTGCCTTTAATCTCTAAGGCTTAACCATTTAATCATAAGAACATAAAAATATGTCTTAACTCAAGTCACTTTGGTGAACACATTCATCAACATATGATGAAAGCTATTTGTATAAAATCACTAGACTCTTGAGATATAGTCAACAAGATTGATACTCAACAATATGACATCCCATGTGAGACCCCGATCCCGGCCGACCCCACGTACGTTGGTCTCGTCATAACACATAGCCCTTAAACTAAAAACTTTCATAATCATGCAGTGGAAATTTAAAACATAGTTTGTCAAACATGAAATCATGTCTTAATTAAAACATAATTGATTGCCAATGCCACCGAACTCTCTTTATCTGGATGCCTGAGCTCTATGCCTCCTCTGACTAAAGCTTAACCTGACATACATGCTAAATCAAGTCAGCTTACGCTGGTGAGTTCTAGTTTTTGTAAAACATCATAAACGTCTTGTTAAGTTAAAATATACTTAACATAAAACATCATCACATACATAACTGTCACACCCCGAGCCGGCGGGATAGGATCGGTTGTCCCGTCGGGCGGAAGGTTCCCGGAGTGCGATATCGTGAGTGATAATCGGATTGATCAGATTGTTTACATAGCATCAATGTTAAGAATATCTAAAGCACAATAAAGCATAATGATAGGATTACAAAGTTAAATTACAGCGTTGATGTTTGATAATTTAACCAAGTAAACCTATTCAACTGAATCAAATGTTTCTATCTTGTATCTGTACAAGATATCAAAATGGATTCGTATTAGCTACAAAAGATGTGCTCTTCCAAAGTCTGCTGGGTTCTCTAGTTGGACTACCTAGCATGCAAAATCCATAGTCTTAGCTTATACCTGTGCGTCACCTGAGAAAGCATGTAAGAAAACAAGGTCAACACAATGGTTGGTGAGTTCATGTAGTTTTAGTATGTGAAAAATAGCTTTTGTTTATTGATTCAAGTTTCCAAGTCTATGTTATCAGTATGTATTAGTTTCAACACGAGTTTAACCAGCATTTGCGTTTAGTAGTTTATGGTAATCCCCCAAAAGCATTCTAGTATCCCCTAGGTAACAACCCTAATCTCATTAACACCACCTGTATCATCCAACTCGGTATGCTTATATATAGGGCATACCCCTGGGTCAAGCCTACAACCCGCCCAGACGACGTCCCACCACATACTAAGTCGCATAGGACATTGTTGTTAATGATAATTAAGCGTCTTACCTAACATTCCACCTGCACAAAGTAGTATATGAGTATCGAGTTTGAGAGGCACCATTATGGACAGCTTAATACCCTAGGGAATTTAGCATCCATCCATAACGGTCCTAATGATTAAATCAAGAAGATAACTGAATGACTAGGAGGGCTTGACCACTGTCAAGGCGCGGTGGTCAATCAGTCTATCTTACCTAATTTCAACACCGAAGAGCACTGATAACTAGAAGGGGTTGACACCTAGGTCAACACGCGGCGGTCAACAGTCGGTCTTACGATGTACGACAAGGAGGAACACCGATGACTAGTAGGGGTTGACACCTAAGTCAACACGCGGCGGTCAACAGTCTGTCCTACAATGTCTGACAAAGAGGAACACTGATGACTAGTAAGGGTTGACAACTAGGTCAACACGCGGCGGTCAGCAGTCTGTCCTACAATGTCCCAAAGTTTTAGCATGCAAGTTTAACACATCCACATAGTTTTACTGATGACTAGAAGGGCTTGACAAATGTCAAGACGCGTCGGTCAATCAGTCTGTTGTCTGAGCCTTCCCAAGTATATCAAGCATTCACATTAGTATCATCAAATAGTATATACCCTTAGCACTTGGTATTAACACATAGCTTTAGTATTAACAAGTAGCTTATGCCCTTAGCACTTGGTATTAACACATAGCTTTAGTATAAACAAGTAGCTTATGCCCTTAGCACTTGGCATAATCAAATAGCGTTTTGCTAAGTTTAAAACATGTGTTTCAAACATTCTTAGTATAGTAAGTATTTATGAGTATCAAGCCTTCAACTGTTCGAGCCTTCTAGTGTTACAAGCATTTAAGTGCTTTAAGAATTCTAAGCCTACAAGTCTTCGTGAGTTAAGTTTCCAAGTTTAAGTTTAAGCAAGTAAGTGTAAGTGACAAACTGATTTGGCACTTAGATTAAGAGTGTAAGAAATTAACCTTTAAAATATTGATATACAGTATTAGGGTTTAGAATATGTGTTCATAGTATTAGTTTTCGAAACGAGTGTAACAAGTGTTAGCATTTAGCATAAATGATTCAAAGCCTTAGCATTGAGTATGTTGTCTAAGTCTCGCGTGTTTAGCATAACATCAAGCGTATAGTTTAAGAGTCTAGCCTTTAGAATAGGCATTTAGCCTAAAGTTTGAGAATAAGGTGTATAGCACAATCATCAAGCGTATAGTTCAAGCACATAGCCTCTGGCATAGTCGTTTAGACTTTAGCCTATAGTTTAAGAATAAAGTTTACAGCACCCTCATCAAGTGTAAAGTTTAAGCCTAAAGTTTCATAGCATAGATATCAACCATAGAGTTAAGTATACACAACAACACATAAGTGTCAAGCATACAGTATGAGCACCAAGTATAAGTGTAAAAGCATTTCTTTAAGACATTTCATTGTTTATTTAGAATGTTTAACATGCTTCTCAGTCCCGAGGTAAAAACAAATATGTTTGAAAAGGGACAATGAACTCACCTTGTAGTAGTTAGGGTTGACTTAGCTTAAACAAAATGCATGCGCTCTTGATTGTTGTGGTTGTGTATTCACGTTCCTGTATTGATTTCACGTTGTTGTAACTTATAAGTATAAGTCTTTAAATGTGTGTTTGTGTGTGTGTTTGTGTTAGCCCTTTAGTTGGCTAACATTCGCGAGTCTTGGTCATGATCCTTGTTCGGTCCCGTATTTTTGATTAATCCTTGAAATTTGCACATCTAGTCATTAGTCATAGACCATTTGCTTTGATAAAGGCTTAGTGTTATATTCCAATTCCACGTTGTTGATCTTGTAAATTTTGAACATTTATTGCATAATTATGAATTAATTAACAAACATTCTTTTGACCTATAGTGTCTTGATATTGTGAAATGTATTAAACCCATGTGGGCCTAAAATAGAGTGTGGACCGAACAATATGACCAAGTTACTTGTTGGGCCTCCGTGTAACAAGTTGGGCCTTGGGCCCAAACCTATGGGCCTTGAAATAATCTTGAACGATTGAGGGTTGTGAGGCCTATTGGAATGTGTGGGCCAAGGATATAGGCTGCTGGAAAGAAATGGCCCGATCAAGTGTTACAAGGCCTAGAAATCAAAGGGCCTTGTGGGCCTCCATTGGGCCCCGAGGGTATTGTTGGGCTAGATGTGGGCCCAATAAGAAATGTTGGGCCTGAATTGGAATTGAGTTGTAAGAAACCTTATTTGAGTCAAAAGTAACTGCCGACCAAGTTGCTTGCATCATGGCCCCAAAAGTTAGGCCATGGGCCTTAGGAGTAGGTCATGGATCAAGTTTTGTGGGCCACGAGCTGAATTTGCTGGGCCCCAAGGAATTTCATTCAGGCCCGATGTATGATATGTATTGGGCCAAGCTGGGCCAGGTTTAGTTGGGCCAAAAACAGTTGTGGGCCCAAATCAAGGAAATGAGGGCCATTTGTGTGCGTGCGAGTTAACTCCAAAGGCCAATTTAATCCCAATCAAGCTAAATGGTCAGATTATCTCATATTGGGTCATGTTAGATTGAAATTGAGATTGGGCCTGTAATGGACCAAGGGATAAGACCTTGGGCCGGCTATGTGAACATAGCCACTTATGGGCCTAAACCGTGGGATTTAAGCCTCAACAGCATCTTGGCCACTATTGGGCCTCATAATAAATGGGCTGCACCGGATGCGCTGTGGGCCAAACAGTGTGCTGGGCCGAGCCCATGCACCATGGGCCTAGGCCAAAACTCTACGTTCAACAGATGGATTGAGAAGCATCATGTAGGTCGAATGGTGTGGGGTTGGTTGGCCACCAAATGAGGCTTAGATGGCGAATAAGGAAGCTGCAAATGAAGGTGACCGAACGAGAGGAGGGTCCAGCGAATGAGCATGGTCGAATGAGAAAGTGTGAGCCCACGAATGAGAGCCGCATGTCCTGGCCGGCGAATGATGGTGGTCTGGACGATTGTAAGCTGGTCGAATGAGGAGAGTGGCGAAAGTGATGGTCGAATGAGCTGGTGGTTCGGCCGAATGGCTAGATGGCGAATGGCAGCTACCCCAGCCGAGAGACATTCGGCCTTGGGCCATTCGAGCCTTTGGCCATTCGAGCCTAGGCCTTTCGGCCACCTGCACCTGTGGTTCGGCCGTAGCAGCGCCGCCTCCCCATGGCGTGGTCCAGTGGTGTTTCGAGGGTGGTAGCATGTTAGAACCAGTGTTCGTGGGTGTAGGGTTCAAGAAGAAGGGTGTGAGCCGGCTAGGGTTAAGAGACAAGAACAAAGGGTGAAAACCCTAAAAATCGCCCTCTTTGAGCTCAGATTACCTGAGATATAGTGGATGTTAGGACGGATCCTTTGTACTTTCGTGTAGAGGATGTCAAGGGCTACGCGTGGACACCAAGAACACCCATTTTCGTTGAGAAATGGCCAAGATATGGAGGAGAGAAGGTGGTTTTTGGTGGTGGTGTGGTGGTGGCCGGATTTAGGGTTTGTGGAGGAGAAAGAAGAAGAGAAAATGAGGGAAAATGCCCTCATTTAAGTATTTATACCCCGAGGGTATTCGGGTTCGTTTTCGTTGCTCGGTTCACGGTTTCGTTACGTTTCCGGAACGTAAATCGCGTATAACTACGGAATTTATTAAAAGAATTTATTTTAAATATTTGGTAAGTAATTATTTTATAAATATGTTAAATATTATTATTCTTAAATGATTTAACGTAATTTCTTATTTTTTAACGCGTTTCTTTAATTTTTCACGTATTTTGTTTTACGCGTCTGCAAGTGAAATAGTTTTGTTTTAGTTTTATTTCTGATGAGTTTCAAAATTGTAAAACAGGAAATATTCTATTTCCTTAACATTGTTATCGTTCGAATCGTCTTCGTTTTCGTTTCGTCAGAAAACGTCACTTACGCGCGTCTTCGTACAGAGCGCTAACTGTACGAACACAATCGTACGTTTCACTTTCTGATCTTGTTTCTACTTTACAGTCATCATTTCAGATCATTAAACCTTCAGATTTATTCGTACAGATCGTCACCTATACGAATAATTCGTCTGTTTAACATTCTGTAACAACAACTGTTATGGTTTTGTTCTGTTTATCCTCGCATACGTTCATACATTTTAGCATCAAATCAAACATATGTGTACTTATTCATTGTTATCCGATGTGTTCCTGACTATTAAACCCTAAGGTTTTAAATCAGATTTCAGAAAACCGCATAATAGTTTAGTGTTAATCCTCTTGTGTACATAGTATTAACATAACCTCGCGTAGCGTGTACCTGAGTTACTGTGCACTTCACTGTGCCAATTACTGTTCCGGTGACGGTTCCGGCACAGATGTTACAATAACATCACATGACATAGCTTAAACACATAACGTGCCTTTCCTCATAGCATACCTACATAACATATATATATATCCTCATAACATCATTCATACGGTGAAGGGATTTCACCGTCAACCGCTGACCTAAAGTCAGACAGGCTTGTGTAGCACAAGACTCTATAACTATCAACCCGCAACTGATAACTCATGCATGCATAAGATTTCTTTAGCTGTCAACCGAAGTTGACATCTCGTACCGTTACAAGACTTCTTTACATAAATCATTCATACATCACATATACATACTCATAACATGCATTCATTTACATCATTAGGACTGTTGTCCTCATCATATCCACTGTTTTTAACAGTGGGCTTATACCGGCATAAGACTCCATACCCAGTTATAGTCCTGGTTGACTCTCATACCCAGTTATAGTCCTGGTTGACTCTCATACCCAGTTATAGTCCTGGTTGACTCTTATACCCAGTTATAGTCCTGGTTGACTCTCATACCCAGTTATAGTCCTGGTTGACTCTCATACCCAGTTATAGTCCTGGTTGACTCTTATACCCAGTTATAGTCCTGGTTGACTCTCATACCCAGTTATAGTCCTGGTTGACTCTCATACCTTCATCTTCCTATAAGACGTATAGGAACATCATTCCTTCATCATTCATGACACACTAGCGTCATATGATCATTCATCATATTCATCATAACATCATAACATTTCATGCCAGTCTCTTATCATCATGACATCATCACATTGTCCTAATATCTTAGGAATCATCATATTAAGTCATGCCAGTATCATTTCGTCATACTAACATCCTAGCAATGAATATACATCATGCTATCATCATATCATCAGATCATACATTCTGGCATTCATGAACTTTTCATACTAGTATATTATCATCATAGCATTCTGCCCTAGCAGCAATGGCACATATCATATCATAATATCTCATGCTAGCATCTTTATCATCATATCATCACTTACATGTTGCAATAGAACCTATTCCTCGTATCCCACATCATACCTTCATCCTAGCAGCCTAGGATTTCATCATAGCTTAACATCTATAATTATCCTCATAGCGTGTCATCATACCTCTCATCATCATGTCTTACTAATATGAACACATCATACTTAGCTTATCATCATGTACAAATCATATTAACAAATTAACACGCATACATATTCATGGCATATCATTATTCATTTATCGTCATCTTAAGAACATAACATCATGAACATAACGTTAAGCATGTATGTCAGCCCAAAACGTTAAACATAAAAACAGGGCGTCTAGAACTCACCTGATGTCTCACGGTCGCGAGATCACTCACAACTGGTGCTAATGGTATAACTCTGCATTGGTTTACGTTTAATATGTTATTTACATATTAACTTCCTGATTAAATCTTTTCTAAACGTTCAATGTCAAAGACCTTGCCTTAATAGCCATCAAATAGTTAATGTTGTTGATTATCAAGCTAAAACAGTCTCTATACATTTTAATGGCCTAGGAATGATCAATCCTTGTTTTTGATTGTGATTAGTTTGAAACACTTGGATTTAACCTTGCATATCAAAATTAATCAAACTAATCACCTACCTTGTCATAATCAAATGGTTTAAACCATTATAACCATTGTTATGATTCCCTGCAAATCGGGCATTACAACGGCTCAAAACAAGGATTTTCCCATTAACAATTCGAGTTCTTCACTTATAATCAATCCTAGCCATCATCTAGGCAATAATCAACAACCCTAACTATATTCTCACGTTCAGAAACAAGATTTAATCAATCATAATCAATCTAGAAGGTTAGGATGAACCGTTACCTATCCGGCGAAGTTCTGCGGGTAAAAAGACGATCCGGGCTTGCAGAAACGTTCCCTGGTTCGATCTAAACCTTGAGAAGCCTTAAAAATTGAAGTTTTGATGGATTGGATGTTGATTTTGTGTGCGGGTGGCCGAGATCGTCGAAGGGGTGAGAAAAATATGAATTCTAGAAGAAAAATCGACTTTTTAAGCAACTTTTGCGTCCGGATGACGTCAGGCGCATCACCCCACCCCAGACGATGGTCTGGGGCGTACCGCGCGGGTCTAAGGCGGCCAGATTTCGATCATATCTTCATTTCGCAATTCCGGGAGCATACGAACTCCGTTTTGCGCATGGTTTTCGCCTACGTTCACGATTTTCCGAGCTCTTTCCAATGGTTATAATCTCAAGACCTAAAGAGTTCTAAATATTTGACCTATAATCCATTGCTATATTCGACTCAGTGTATCTTGAAATCGGAGCCTCGTTTCACGATTTCGCTTACACTCATTCTCTTCATTTTCGAGTTATGATTCTAACCTGAGAATTTTGAGTTGTCACACATATCATCGTGGATTTCAAGTACGATCAAATGTGTTTATTTCTTTGATAACGCAATTCTTCGAACATCAACAGTTACCGAAATCTCGCACGTTTATCATTAAGCTGCTAAATTTTTCGGCTGTTGCATCCAATTTGTCTAAAGTGATTTATACATTTATATTGTTGTTTCAATGAAACCATGTATTATGATACTCTCCCAAATTGAAGAATAAATCCTCCACATAATTTCAATAACGTTAATGGCTGTAGCATAATTTACAAGACCATCACTATTGTAAGTATCTTTAATAAATGTGCAAAATTTATTAAGATTATTTACAATAATAACATATATTTCTTTCATATGTTATAGTAATCAAAACACACTTATGAATTTCCATGTTGATGCTCTCAACATTAGACGACATCTTTCGTTTTTGTGTATTTCATCTTAATGCACTCACCACATTACATTTGATGTTTAATTTGCGACTTGCAACATAAGTTATGATCACAACTCCCCCGTTGTATTCATGTAAATCACTACTTGTACTTTCTATTAAAATATGTATTTTTATTTAAAATTAAAATCCTTCAACATTTAAATATCATTTTATTATCTTTAAATCAACTTGTTTATTTTTAGAAATAAATAAACTCATGTCATAGTTGAACATAATAAAATATAACAAATAACATATTTTAAACGGATACAAGTATGATATATACACACCAAGTCTCAAAGTGTTATTTCTTCAACACTGTCATCATTTATCAAAATTATCGTAAGTGACCTCGTCACATGGTATGTTTTGAGGTCCTCCCTCAATAAAACACATACACTCATTATTACAAATTAAATTCAAATGTTCATTTGTTACACATAATCTCATACTATTTATTTAGGATGCTCTTTTTAATTAGTAGACACATAATCCACAAAATTTCAAACACAATGAAAGAAATAGAAGCATCTATATGTCATCATCACTTTATAATAAATCCCACATAATTTATTTATATAGTTAACTATAACATATATCTCTTTCATATGTTATAGTGATTATTGTGCATAAACGCATGTGTTATCTTAAGATATTGAACACAACCAACGCACCAAAACAAATGTTTATTTGTAATATTTTAAAAAGACATATAGATGACTTCTAAACATCAAGTCATATAATGTTACTATCTTGAACACTTTCGGTATCTGAAATTTTAATGTCATCTAGATTATAAGATGCATACATGGTTGCACCTGTCATGAAGAACCATCCTCAATATGCAATGACACGTGTCCTTTGGGATAAACCAAAAATTTCCCCAATAACATCTTCATTATTTTGTTGTTTCATCTTGAAACTTTAAATCAAACAGTTACAAATCTGTTCAAAATAAAACGATTACACAAATCGTATCTAACTTTCATGTAAGATAATTAAATTGTTTACACAAAACAATTTTCTAATAATCATATTAAAATTTAGTCGATTATAAAAATCGTATCTAACGTTCACGTTAGAGAATTGAAAAATGCTTACATAAAGCAATCTTATAACATAATGCGTGACTAACACGCACATGAATAAAATGTTTACTTAAACATTTTTATCATACTTCTATCTCGTCTTGAAACTAACCGGTTAACAATTAACATTTTTTATGACAAACCAGTTTCTACTGTGCTCGTTTGAAAATAAACAACAAAATTTTCAAAGTTTTTTATGTTTATATAACAAACCGGTTCTAACACTTCTGTTGGAAACGAAACAATTATACAAATCTTTTCTAAAGCCTTTCAAATTATAAAATAATTTGGTTCTACCACGCTTGTTAGAAATAAACGATTTCCCGAACCGTTAGAAAGCCTTTTTTTTTTTATTAAATAAACTGGTTTTAACACTTTGTTAAAAAAAATAACCGATTACCAAAATCGTTATAAATCTTAGTATGTTTATACAAAATAAACTGATTCTAACATATTTGCTAGAAAAAACACGATTACCAAAATCGTTATAAAGCACATTATGGTTATACCAAATAAACTAATTCTAACACACTTGTTAGAAAATAAACGATTACCAAAATCGTTATAAAACTTATTATGTTTATACCAAATAAACTAATTCTAAAACACTTGTAAGAAAATAAACGATTACAAAAATCGTTATAAACTTATTACTTTGCAAATAATCTTTTATAACACGCTTGTTATAAAATAAATAAAGTATTACACAAACACTCTCGATTCTAACATGTCATTTTAAAAACTTAAATTGTTCAAACCAATATTGTTTACCAAAAACAATAATTACATCTAACATGCTTGTTAGAAAATGTAAAGGTTTCGTAACCAGTATTATTTTTAAAAATAATAATAATAAACTTCTAACACGCACGTTAAAAAAATTGTTTACAAACATTTTATATCTGTTTCAAAACCACCTTTTTTCTAATAAGATTATTAGAAAATGAATTTTCAAAAACATATTTTGAAGCTAACCAAAAATTGCTCATGGTTAAATTTACAATCAAAAACCCATGAACTCAAAAAATGAATCAAACATATGTCTAGTAACACGGTATTCGGATTAAATATTGTACTCCAATAACAAAATCCGACCAACTTGTACTAAATATTTCTCAAAAATATTTACTAGATTTTATCAAAAATCTTAGTTTATATTTAACTTTCATGAACCCAAAATCCTTATTTATAAGGTTTTTCACGAAAGTCTGTTTTAAGATTGTAGAAGATGAGTTCACGTTTTTATTATAAAACAATAATAAAATATACATAATAACGATACACTCGTTATTCGTAAGAAATAATTTAGTACATTACCGGTTACGAGACTAAAATAAAAGAATATATAAATTACTAATTTATATATGAAACATGTTTTGATGCATGTCTTCGTTGATACTCCAAATAGCGAGTCTTCAATCAACCATCTTGACGAGCCGGTCACAAATACTTCAATACGCTTATGTCTTCCACCTATTCTTCATTGACATAGAATAAACATGTTGATGATTATGGTTGAGGCACATATTCAATACGCTTCCCTTAAAACAGATTTCGCGCCTCTTCTCAAGACGAACGCGTCTGTCTCCCAGGGTACAACAACCGAAACAGTATGTGTACTGTCGGGATTAACCTTGCACCTGAAAAAGATTTCTTAAGCGAGAGCTTGAAGAGTTAAGAAGGTTGGAAATTCTTCAAAGTTTGTGTGAGATGTTATGTAGTATTCTTTTCAACCCCAAAACAAGACACCAATTGTCTTGTATTTATACAACAAGTTGGTGATTCGAAGAGTCTTGTCATAATACATATAATCAATATATGTAATTTGAAGAGTCTTGTCATAATACATATAATCAATACATGTAATTTGAAGAGTCTTGATTTAACTTAGTAAGATGAAGAGTCTTGATTTTAATTCAAATTAAATTTGATAATTAATCAAATTTATCAAATTTCCAACAAAAATGGTCTCTGAGTTTATATCAAAAATGTCATTTTATTCCTTATATAAAATTTGTTGTCATCTTAGTCCTTGTTTTTTAATTTAGTTGCCGATATAGTCCTTTGTCTAAATTTTTGTTGCCATTTTAATCTTTGTGTTTGAAATTTAATTGCCAGTATAGTCCTTAAAATGGCAACGAGAAGGACTAAAATGGCAACTAAATTAAAACACAAAGACTAAAATGGCAATAAATTTTATTTACGGACTAAAATGACATTTTTGATATAAATACATGAACCATTTTAGCATTTAACTCTTTATTTGAAGTTAAAATAAGATGTAACAAAAAAATAGTTTATTTTAATAATTTTTAATTATTTTATCATCAAATATATTATTGATCATTTTTATCCGTTTGAATTATTATATTCACATAGTTTTTAAATTATTTATCTTATCCCACATTGTATTAAAGCGATACTCATTTCAAACTTTCTATCGATATCCTAATTCTGTCAATTTCAACTCAAAGTAAAATAATTGTTTACCAAAATCTACCCATTTATCTTGACATTGATCAACATTGTCAAGTGTAGTTTAAAGTCTTTGTAATTTTCCTTTGTTGTATATGAATGAAAACGGTGTCACAGCCAGAAAGAATGATTGAGTTCTCTACAAAGTTATTCATTCTTTATTGTGTGCCTTAATTCGGCTTTGTGAGTATATTGTTTTAAATCAAGAATACCATTTCAACGGTTAGATTAGGTGGTGTAGTGTAGGAATTGTTAAAAAACAAAAAGAAAAAAAAGATTAAAATACATGTATTGAAGCAATCAAGTAGTATTAAATACATCCAAACATAACTAGAAAACAACATACATGTTCTCTCACGACTATTTTGAACATAGAATGATTTATATAGAGAACTTAGTAACACACATTTTCAAATTAGAATCATATCATCACCATATGCTGTGTAAATTTGAAGGATTAGCTATATATATGATTGGTATTAAATATTGAGATAATCAGCATTTAAGGGCTTGATGACTTGACTAGCATGCTTCTCAATGTAGTTCATGTGTTTCATTGGCATATGCGCGTAAACAACCCAATCCTCATTGTTTATTGGACTCCCCATTGTCATCACAAAACAATCCTTCCTTTCAGACGGGACATGACACGATCCAAATGTCAGCTTTCCCCAACCAAAATCAATCTCGTCCATGGTCTCAAATCTTTGTCCGGCTGACACTGAGAAAGACATGTCGTTACCAGCAAAAGCCTTTGATATTAATGGTCGTGGCTTTTGATCTTCAACCCAGTCAATGATGTCCAAGAAATGCTCTTTCGTAGTGGCAGTTTGCAAGAACTTTTGAACCTCTATTGCTATATCGCTTAGTGACTTCTCCTTAAATTCCTAAAAAGACAAAAACGAGAAATATATATATGTTTTTGGTTAGATTATCTTTTGATTGAAGTCAATGTGAACATTGTTGTAAAATTGGTTGTAGATAAATTATATAAAAGTATTGATTTTCAAACTTGAATAACTATAATATATAGAGTAAATTACTGAAATGGTTACTGTGTTTTCTTAGTATTTTACTATTGGCCCCTAAGTTTCATAAATTACACATATAATCCCAAACTTTAAACATATGTAACACATATAATCCTTATGTGAGGGTAATTTGGTCAAGTATAGACTATATGTGTGACAAATATATAAAGTTTGAGACTATGAGTAATTTATGAAACCCAGAAATCAAGAGTGTAAATCACAACTACCATATCGGTAATTTACTCTCAAATAAACGCACCTGTGGTTTTTTAGACCCGTATGGCATCGACAAAACATTTCCAAAGTGCGAAGCCATTAGCTTTTCTTTCTCTTCCCCTTCTCCCTCACTCAACCTTCTTCGTCCATCAACAGTAACAACCACATTACATGCTTCATTATGTTTTCCCGAGTCCTCCATGCTCAATGCTACTTCCTTCCACAAGAAAGAAGTGAACGCCACTAGCTTCGACGTCCTACGTCCATTTTCGCTTGCTAGCAATTGTAGCCTTTTAATTTCCTCACCCTTAATGTAGTATATGCGATTAACAAGTTTATACGACACATCTTCTTCTTCACATAAATTACCATTGGGGTTTGATGGTGGTACAAATGGAGCAAACACATTATCGATTAAGGGAGAGTAAACAGTTGGGGATCTTGGTTGAAGGTAGGACCTTCCAAATGAGGGGATTATAGATGGAGTTTTAGATCGAGTCATATCCGCCCATGATTGGATAAACATGTTAGCCGAGTAACCGTCTACTATACGGTGATCAACCATGACTCCTATTACTATTCCTTCACATTTTAACTTTGTAACCTGCGTAGTATATCAAAAGAAAAATTAATTCATAATTAAACCAAATTGGTAGCAGGATGATGTATGTCACCTATTAAAAGCAAAGGGATTACATCATAATTTTTGTTTTGACAATTAACGTGGGGATCGATATATATATATTTCGCATATATCACAAACCCTCCACAAGAACAACTTGATCATTGACCGATATATAATTTTTGTAAAAAATTGATGAATATATAGTATAATATTTCATTTTTAACGTACAAGTTTCCGTACTAACAAAGTAATTAAGCCAACGCTACCTCAAATTAAAGTAATATTGTATTACATGCATGCAATTTAACGCGTGCATGCATTAAGGTTTAAATTAACTTCCAACATGAAAAAGATTAAAAAAAGAAAATCCATGCCCTACGTTTTAAACATCAATAACTGAACATGTTGAATACTAGGAGTGTTTATTGTTACGGATTTTTGATGTAACTATAAACCAAACCGTTAATAACGATTTAATTTAATAATTAAACCAAATATGAACCGTTAAATTTAAAACAAAACAAAACCAAAACGAATCATTATCAACAGTGTGATTCATGTTTGGTTTTACGTTTTGCGATCTTCGAGTTTGGTCTTTTTGGACCCATTAAAAATAAAAGCCAAACCAAATCGAAATATTTGTGGTTTGTAATGAAATAATTGCACTACACGCCTAAAGGTGTCTTTTTTGTTGAATATCACCCAAACTATATATATATATATAGGTATATATATAGGTATATACACGTATAATATAATGTGAAAATTCGATCTTTAAGATAAAATCATTAAACAATATATGTGTTTTTCATTTAAAATCATGAAAATAAATGTAATCACCATTAAAATTGACTTTTTTTTAACTCTTAATTTTTTTTATTCAACTTTAATGTGAACTATATATTTATTTTCAAGATTCTAAATGTAGAGCCGATATATGATTTGTGTTTATTTTTGAAATCGAATTTTCATAAAATACAATCTCTCTCTCTCTCACACGTGCGCGCACACACACACATATATATATATACATACATACATACAAACATATATTTACACACACGGTTCGGTCGATCTAGTATTTTACGGTTTTGTAAACGCCCAAAAAACCAAACTGTATATTACAGTTTCAAAATACTAACCAACCAAATGTACGTTTGAAGAAAAACGAACCATGAAACCGAAATGATGACTGTTTTTAATGGTTTCGTGGTTTGAAACCGAACCATGAACACCCTTACTTACTTAATACCAACTTCAAGCCAAAAATAAAAACCGTAATAAGCTTAAATAACTAATAATTACCTGGACAGCAAGAACCCCACGTAGTAGTTTTTTGGGCATTAGTTTACCCTCAATGCACTCATCTGGGTTGTACAAATTCAATTCCTTGAGCTCTACATCTGCAACAGCTTCAATGAAGTCGATCCCATGGTTGTTGCAGTGAATCTGATTCTCTCCTGCATCTCCATTCCATGCTATCTCTCCAGCCATTGGAGGGTAGAGTGAAAGAACTCTTGATAAAGAAGCTTTTAGGGTTTTTAAAATGGTGGAAAAATCTGCATCAGAGGGTTTATTGTAGAAGAAGGTGGAACCAACATCAAAAGGTGGCACAAGCAGATCAAAGTTGGTAAAGGGTAACCAATGCTCAACACATGGTTCTTCTGCATGCACCACTACTTTGTTAATAACCTTCATTGTGAATTAATGTGTTATTGAATTGGTGGAAGTGTGCATTTGCAAAATGATCGATAACATATATATATTGTTATCAAGTTTCTTGTTAATATATTGTTAATTTATATATTGGCAAAATGATCTTGTTTAAGATATAAATGTTGAAAGGTTAAAAACTTAAAATAATAAATGTTAGCTGGGTCAAAATCTCTAGAAAAACAAATCAATTATATTAAATATTGCTGGCAAATTGTAGATATATATACGAATCTTCACTGCAGATAGATCTTATCTTAATTTAAAGTTGACTTTATTAACAGAAACTTTCAGGTTATGCTATTCACGATCGGTGACAGGGCAACCTCAAGGACCCAGCAACCCAAATAAAAGATCAGGGCTTCTAAATTTTTTTAAAAAATGTATATGTAGTTCGGGTTTTTTTTTTTTTTTTGCTTGTGGGCCTTTTTCTAGTTTCTGGAATCCGGAGGGAATAAGAATACACGAAAAACCCAAATAAAAGTTCCTTGTTTAATAACATTTACGTAGAGTTTGAGGGAAGGGATCCGATTACGTGGAAAGCCTAAACGACGAAACTTAGCGAGAAAGTCCAATGAGAAAGCCATAACCTAGCAAGCGTGGAGCGAAAGCCGGGGTGTCAGGGAGAGGCGGATGAGATGATGAAGCACCAACAATTCCCAAATAACTTAACTTAGCTTAACTTCATAACTGTAGATTGTAACTTGATTTAGTTTACTATTGTCATTCCCAAGCTGTCATAAAGGAAGGGGTTTTCAAAGTAACCGTTAGTGAAGTGTAACAATTAAGCCGGCCCTGATCGCTGATCACTTTATAAAAACCTTAATTTACATGTTGAAGTGATAAACATAACTTATATTTCAACTAAATGTTCATAATTAATTTATATTTAGGGGCATGTTCATATTTTAGTGCTTCATTTAGTTTTACTTCAAAAGTGGCTTGATAGTTAGGGGTGTTAAAAAAATTAGTATCCAAATCCGAAAATCTGAACCCTAAATATCAGAAAATTTTGGATATCCGAAAATTCGGATTCAGATGCCTATTTTGAAAATTTTTGGATAGTTCAGATATCCAAAAAATGTTTTTTTAATTTTAAATTATTTTCCGATTTCAGACCTTCGTTTAAATATCCAAATCACCAGACATCTGAAAATGAACAGCCCAATCGATAGGAGGGTTTCTTGTAGAAGAAGGTAGAATCTACATCAATTCAAAATTGGTGTTGGGCAAAGAGTTGTCATTCCCTGCTTAATTTTCTCCACCTACCACGACTTTAATCACCTTTACATCACCTTCACAGAGAAAATGTAATTTTCAAATCCTAAATAATAGTAAAACTAATGATAAGAAAATAGAAATATAGTAGGTTAGTGTAGTGTCTGCAATTCATTATCTACTAATTTTAAGGGTAATACGAATATAATAATTTAAAATCACACTCAAATAATGAAGTTTTAGAAATTATTTAAACCTTTCATATATATGATGTAAAAATTCTTAAACAATCATGTAACTTATATTATAATTTGAATAATCAATTTTAATTATAAAGATAATAAGTACCAATGTTGTAGAAATCGCTAGGCGCTAGTCGGGCGGTGGGGTGGGGACTAGGGATTAATCGGGATTATTCTGGATTAATCGGCCAACTAATCGGCCTAATCGGATAGTCGGGCCTAATCGGTTTTAGGGGACTAGCGATTAATCGGCCTAGTCGGGGATTTTTGCAACCATGATAAGTACTTGTTAACTATCCTGCAAATTCAGCCTACTGGTTAGGGTTTCACCTTGTGACCAAGAGATCGTGGGTTCAAGCCCTGCCAAGAGCAGTTTAAAAGACATCCAGGTGAGGGAAGAAATCTTGAGCTTAATCTCGGGTTCTGCACCAATGGGGGCGAGGGTTTACCCATTCCAGAGGGTTCCCATGCATCTGGTGTGACCACGTCTTACCTCTGCCAAGTGAGCCCTGCTAAGACAACATACGTGATATGTAGGATCGTCATCGTTCAAAAAAAAAGTAATTGTTAACTAGAACTTAAATACAATAAGATAGTCATTACATCTAATTACTTAAATTAGTTTAGTCTACTAAAGGATACTTAACGGATATAAAGGGTTAAACATGGATTTGATTTCATGTGTACCATCAATCTAAATGCTATTATGCCAATTAATGCGGTTGACTCTCAGTTCTCCTTTGAACATTGTCTCTCACATGAAAGATTATAAGTTTAAACCTAGATAATGAGTATATTAATTTGAAGGTAATTTAAGAATGTGACAAATCATAAATTTACCGTTTAAAAATAAATAAATAAATGTCTTTATCGTCAATTTATATATCCATATGTTATTAATTATAAAAAAAATTTGTTGCTGCCACATTTTTGTTCGGAAACTCCGTGTCGACATCATCATCACCAAAAGGCTGATGAAGCATTTGGGATGACACCATCAGTATCGCCATTTGAGCCATCATCAAATTAATTGGGCTTAGTTCTTCTGTGTTTAGTTGACGATTACGTACTAACGTCACAACAATGTTTTGGGAATGGTTGATTTATATGTCGAACACGCGCATGGAAGATGTTAAAACGCTCTCTTATTTTTGGGTGAAGAATCGAAAAAAGTGGGGTGGTTTGGATTGGGTTTCTTGGATGTCTTTTAATGTTGGATAGTTTTATTTCCTTTCTCTTTTTGCATGTTAACTTTATGGTTGTACTTTGGTGTTCTTTTTTTGGGTTCTAGACTCTTGCTAGCCCTCGGTGAAATAAATTTAGCTGTTCAAAAAAAATATGTCGAACACGTGTCATTTCACGTTATACATGATTAGCTATACGCGTGTATCCTTCATTTTATTACATTTTGAAAGATTCAACTTTAATTTGGGTATATTCTGATATATTACGACCTATTTAAAGGCTGTATTTGATAACGTTAAGTCAAATTTCTGTGTTGATTACCCAACTTCAGGTTTCATATTTCAGTTAACACATTTGGCATTGACATTATTTTAACCATATATTAGATTCTGAACTTTATTCATGTTACTGTTGTTTATTTGTTACTAAGCATTCTTAACTTATCCATATTTTGTTTTGTCGTGTTTTCATATTATTTTTAGAGAAAATCATGAGAATGAAACTGAGAACTAAAAAAGAGAGATATTAAAGAGAACTACAAGATTTGTTCGTATTGTAACTGATATAATGAATATTTTATTAGACATAGTATTTATACTATTGGTTTAAAACATTTAATTTAAGATTATGATTACGTTTTAATACATTATGGTTGTGTACGATAATTATGATTTTGTATAAGTAACATGTCAGTCGTATCTGGGTTAGATTTTACAGAATACGTCACCCCAACGTCTATGTGATCTCCGACCATTAGCAAATTATGTTTATCTGTATACATTCAAAAGTATAACACGATTTTGGTGTTAGTTGTTTATAAGGTAATGGGTCACAAGTCTTTGTTGGATCTGCATGAAATAAATTATAGGTTCAAGGGTTCACGTGAATATGCATGTTGGAAACTTGGAATTAATTAGCATTTAAGATTTATATATTTTGATTTATTTAAATGTTTATTGGGTAGAAAAGGTACTCTAGTTTGACCGAATTATGTGAATCAAAACATAACCAAGGGCTTCTAGCCTAATGGTTACCCCTTTGGCTTTCCTGTGAGAGGTCACGGGTTCAAATCCCTCCCAAGGCGAAATAGGGGTCCTTGGGAGGTCATGGGGTTTTCCGGTGCGGTTTCCTCTTGGGGTGGTGGTGGGGTCTCAACGGAGGTCATGGTATTTAGACCTTGGTGACGTGGTCTGGAAATCAGTGGTTCACACCTTGAGATCAAATGCCGTTCAAAAAAAAATGTGAATCAATACTTTGTGCAACAACGTGTGCCGAGTCCCTAGATAGAAAAAAGCTGTTAGGTGCCATTATGTTTGCTATTTTCTTTTGCTCTATGTAATGGTGTAAGGCCATTCCTTATTATAAATGTTTCGGACGGTTGATCAAGCATCATGAGCCGAGGGTCTCACTGGAAGCAGCCTCTCTACCCCTATGGGGTAGGGGTAAGGCTGTCTACATCTCACCCTCCTCAGACCCTGCCTTAGCATGCTAATGACGGGATATACTGAGTACGTTGATTGATTGATATATTCAATAGCAAGAGGTTTTATTTTTATCGTAAATTTCGTGTGTTGAAACCAGACTTTAACTAACACACACTCATGTGTTAATGTTATTTTTAGACGTCTACACTATAAGGAAAGCCACCTATAGCGACAAAAAAAGTTGTCGCAATAGCCCAGAAAAATCGTCGCTATAGGTTGTAGCGACGACAGGTCGTCGCAATATGTTAGTCGCTATTGCCAAGGAAAGTCATCGCTACACGTGTCATCTCTATTGGTTACTCTATAGCGACGACATTAAAGAGTTCTGACACATTTCCTTTTTTAATTTATTTTTATTATGTCTATTAATTAAAAAAAAAACTTTTCGAAATTACCTATAGCGACCACATTTGGTCTCTATAAACAATGGTCAAAAAGTCAAAGATAAGGCTATAGTAGCCCTACAAAAATTTTTCAATTTTTTTTTGTTTTCTGAATTTTCCCGTTTTTAACCTGTTTAAACAACCAATACCAATTTTAACCTGCTGCAAATAAGACTTTATCATCTCATACATCAAAATACATTCACATTCATATGTTTACATCCAAATCTAAAAGTTAACCAAACAGCCAAGCATAAACAAGTTTAAGTTTGTTTATCAACCAACCAACCAACCAAGCATAACAAAGTTATAAGTGTTTTAAAGTCCACAACTTCATCTATTCACTTTCATCTTTATCTTCATCTTCATCTTCATCTTCCTCTTCCTCTTCCTCTTGATCTTGATCTTTTTCTTGATTTGTTTTAAATCCGGGATAGTAGAAAGAGCTAGAGCTTTGGCCTCCTTGCATTGACATCAACTTGTTGATTTGTTGTTATATCATCTCGTTGATGCGTTGTTGCTCTGCCCAACGAGCATTTGCTTCAGCAAGTTGTTGTTAAAGCTCGTTTGCTGCAAGTGCATACATGTGTGGAGGCAGATCTAGGGTTATACTTTTAACTGTTCTTCCAACACCCTTTACATGCCCACGCCGCTGACCCAGTGAGCGCTCCAGCACTTTTACTTCATCCATCGGTGTGCCATCTCCACCGGATGTTGATTTTGCTTTGTTTAACTCATCAGTAATATTCTCCTACATTAAAAACACAAGACAAACATATGTTAAATGTTTTACAAAAATCCGTCAGCATAACTGTAACATCAGTGCCGGAAACGTCACCTGAACAGTGATTGGAACAGTAACGTGAACAGTAATCAGGTATAAACTCTATGTAATTCAGTGTATTTCATATTCACATCAAGCATCATTATCATTTTATGTTCTCACAACGCAAGTTCAGGATCATTTCAGAGAAACGAAACTCAGAACAATGATTCATCTGTCAGATAATTATCTGGCATTACAGAACCATCATGTGATTATGTGTTTGGATTTTACTAAGTATAAACGTATGCGAGGCTTACAGAACAAAACAACATGGATGTCGTTACGTGAATGATAAACCGACGGATTATTCGTATAGGTGACGATCTGTACGAATAAATATGAAAGTTTAACATTCTGAATGATGTCTAATAATTAGAAAACCATATCGAAAAGTGGAATTATCGTCGTATTTGATCGGGTGACGATTCGAACAAATACGCGCGATGATCGCGCGATTCGATTTAAACGTTAATTAAATATTTTTAAAAATAAATAAATAAAAGATATTTAGTTAATTTATGAGAAAATTACAACCTAAAATAATTTTAGGAATCCTATTTTTAAAACCGAGTCGTTTTGTAACGAAAACGACGAGAAACTGGCGTTTTTACGCGAAACCACGTGAAACCGAATGAACCCGAACGAACTCGGGTATTTACCCCTCATTTAATGAGGCAATTAACCCTCATCTACCACCACCAAACCAGCTCCAACACCTCATTCACGTTTATCTCCATCCTCTCTCTACTCTCTCTCTAAAACCCACAACATCTCTCTAAGATTTCTCTCTAGTTTCTTCAAGAAATCTTGCTATCTTGGTGTCAAAATCACCACCATCACTTGTAGATCGTGGAAGTACAACGGATCTAAGGGTTTATCCAGCCAATTTGAGGTAAAACTCGATTTTCAGTCCGGTTTAGGGTTTTGAAAACCCTAATTTCGACCCATCTCTCTTTCCGGTTAAACCCACACAAATCTTAGGGCAAATCACACCACAACACCACAACATGATGTAGGAACCAACCCTCCTTGAGCTCTTGATCGAATCCCTTGAAAATCGTGGTTGTTTATGAGGGCCTCGATCGGCCGAATGACACACCCACAGGTGGTCGAATGGCTCCAGCCGAACCATCTACCTTCATTCGGCGAATGAGCCGAGAAATCCATTCGGCGAATAGGGCCAAACCTCATTCGCCAGCTCAGTCATTCGATCGGTCCAAGGCTCATTCGATCGGCTCAAGTTCTTTCAGTCGGCAGTTATCATTCGCACCAACTCATTCGGCACATCCTCATTCGATCGGCCATCTTCTTCTGTCGGCCCAAGGCCTTATTCGGCTAAACTCACAGCCATTCGACCACGAGAGCCATTCGATCGGGCTTGGGTTGATTGCCTACACCCCCAATCGGTACAATGTTGGTGGAGTATGGGTTTGAGCCGGTGTATGTCATTTCATAAGTGGGATTAATAAAAATGTGTTCATGCATGGGGGTATCATGTGTGTGTGCATGGGATGAGATTAGGGTTTCTATTTCCATGCAATATGAGTTGAGTGGATATAGTTTCACCATAGGACATTAAACCAAGTAAGGATCATAGTAACAATGGGAGTTAAACTAAAGTTCTTTTAAATAATCGTGTGAATCCGAAAACAATAAGTTAAGGTTGTGAAGTGTTGATGTGACCATTAACACCTACACCTTAGGAAATCTATTAAGGACATGAAACTAACCTAAGTGATTCACTAGAAATATCAAGAAACCGTTCAAAGATCAAAGTCAAGTATTGGGCCGAGGTTGGCCCAATGGGCTTCACCTAAGCTCATCATGTTATTTATATTCATCTTTTAAATAATTATGTTTTAGTAAAGGAAATGATTTATAAACTTTGTTAAACTACAATAAATTATGTTTTCTAAACCCTTAATATAGAATAACTTAAGGAGGTTTTAATTAGAGATTTTAAATGAATAATCATGGTATAAGGGTATTCCTGGGTAATAAGTTAGATTAAATTAGATGAGGTCTTAGAAACACATTAGTAATTTAGGACACTTAGTTGCACACCGAGACCAAACCCTAGACCCAACGTCTATTATAAATACTTATCGTATTCGAATCTCTTAAAACAACCCAGGTGCTAAAGATACATAAGCAACATTCAAGGAGCGTGCATTAACTTTTGTGATTCATTGCACAGCAACACAGGTGAGTTCATTGCCCCTTTTCTAACATTTTTGTTTTAAAACGCGGGGCTGAGAAGCATGCGTAAACTGTTTTTATTTAAACTGTTTATTTAAATGCTTTTATTATTATATGTTTTTACATATATATGTTTGTTGATACTCCTAGACTCCTGTCTAGGAAATTATTAAACAGATCAAATTATCAAATTAATTAAAGTACTCTTATGAGTAATACTTTAATTCTAAACTCTAAACAAACCCCTAGTCCATTCAGTTCAAATTCAATAATCTAAATTCAAAGTGAAATCATATGAACTAAAACAAAGGGTCATATTCAAAGGAAATCTAATTCAGTGTGGGATCTGAGAACAAGGAATCATAATCAAGAATCAATTATCATTATGAATCATGGAAATTCAAAAGATCAAGATCAAGAGGCTCAAGGAATCAGATATCATAAATGTGTGTGAATCATTGAAATAATGAAATCATTACAATCTAATGAAGTCATTAATATTTGAGTTAAGGTGGATGTCAGTTGTATAGGGAATCAAGACCACGTGTAACACACATATAAAGTTCCATTCAGGTATAGAAGACTCTTGTAGTCAGGCTATACGGGCAATAACATGAACTATCAAAGGAAATCATTATCAAAGTCATATCAAGAGAATCAAAGAGATCAAGAATCACTGGATATCCTTAAAGTCCCCGCATGTACAGAAGACCATTAGGTCAAGCTGTAAGGGCAAAACATTAAAATCCCGCTCAGTTCAGGTGTACTCCTTGTGAGTTATGCCTGACATGGGTCACGTGTGAGAGGTTACAACTTGGACAACCACCAACAACTAAATCTAATTGATTGAGTCAAATAAGGCCCAATCATCATGTCTTAGCTGTATTTAAATGTTTATTTATTTATTTAGTTAAATATTTAACATTTTATTTCTATCACCGACTTTTGGGAAATCATGTATCTATAATGAACTCAAGAGAATCAAGGGTAAATCAAGTTTTGGAAAGCATAATCTAAATCAGAGGTATAGGGTAAAAATGCTTAATTATCATTAACAATAGTGTAATATGCATATTAGTATGTGGTGGGATGTTGGCTAGGGCTTGTCCCTTACATATGCCCTATATATAAGCATACCGATGTGGATAATACATGTGGTGTTAATGAGGTTAGGGTCTTTACCGAAAGAGGTTTTCAAATCATTTTCCATTATTAAAACAATATGAACTCACCAACCATGTGTTGACTTTATTTTTGCATGACTTCTCAGGTGACGAACAGGTCAACTGAAGAGTTGTTTCTTTTGGACTAGGTTACAGATAGAGGACCTAGCTTTTTGGACCTGCATATTTTTGGACATCATACACCATTATTTTGTATATCTTGTGCAGATACAAGATTGAAGATTTATGATGTTATAGTAGATTTACATTGTTAAATTATAAACTTAACTGATGTAATTTAACTTTGTAATTCTATTTTATTTTAGCAAGTTTCTCGTTTATATATCATGTGCAATGTAAACAATCTGATCATTCCGATTATCACTATTGATATCGCGCCCCGGGAACCTTCCGCCCATCGGGGAAATCCGATCCTACCCCGCCGGCTCGGGGTGTGACAATAACTGCTGTAAAATGACTACCCAAAATGTATAATAAATGGCAACAAATCCTAATTCAAAAACAAATCTCAATTATATCAACAATTCCCAATTATATCAAGAATTCCCAATTCAATCAACAAATATCTAACAATTCATGGTCACACATCCTATATATCAAAGGGCAACTTTCAAATCAAGTTTAATTGAGTAAAACATAATACTAGTGAACATCTATTACTTACCCAATGTTGCTCGGCTAATTGATTGTACCATCCCGAGCTTCCCTTAAAATGCATGTCTCTCCAACATTCCACATGCTGAGGCACACCACCCTCCTTGACCTTTAAACAATAACAAATATTATTATTAAGATATCAAATAAGAATTAATACATATTTTGATAACACTAAATTATAACCTCATCATAACGTCTCTGAGCGTATGATTGGGTCCCGTGATAACTTCCATACAGCTGTTTTGATCTGTTAGATGTATTTTTCAAAGATATGTTTTTGTATGTAGAAGTTGTAAACAGCCCATCAATAACCTGCACCCAAGTTTCCGGGTCCATGCCCTTAGGAGGATTCTGCTTGGCTCTTGCTGTGTTGTCATATCCTCCTTCTTTGTCAAAGTGTTTCTTTAGCTTTGTTTTCCGGTCTTTGTACCGGTTCGCACAGTCAGCTTGAATACCAAGCTTTATTCCATCCCAGTATTCGGTATTGTGATATTGTGCCAGATCAAAGTAATGCTATAAAAGTTGATATGATTAGAAAATAATCAAAAATATGAAACCAATATACAAGGAACATTAGTAAGTGTACTAACATGGAGAGTGGTCAGAATAGACATCTTGTCATCTCCCGGAACCTCCCGGAACCCCTGCCAGCTCCGATAATGGAATGGGGCATGTCTGTCAACTTCATTAGATATCTAACATACACACATAACATAAACATAAATATACAACATACGCAAACAAATGTGTTTCATCAACAAAAAGTTGAAAATTCAAAACACAAAACATTTCAAAACAATAAAAATACATAAACACACATTAAAATTGAAAATTCAACATACCTATGTTGAATAAGTTCCAAGAAAGCTTCAACACGAAATCAACTTCATATCATCACATACATTGCAAAAAAATATGAAAAAAAATAAGAAATCTCTTAATAAATACATTAATACAAAAAAAAAATTACACAAAAAACCATACCTACGAAAAAATGAGAAGGATCCAACAATCTTCAAGCACCAAATCAAACCTAAAATCATACAAATTCATAAATACTTGCAAATCAATGAATAAACAACAAAAAATGAATGATTTAACAAAAAACCACATACCTATACAAATGAGAAGATTTCAATCACCCCTTAGCCGTGAAATCGCCTCTAGAGACTCATAAAAAACCCAAAATCGCCGCTTAGGATGGTGAAGAACAAGAGAAATGAAGAATTCTGCGAAAATGGGTTCTGCGCGAAATTTTGGGTATATAAACCCTGTAGCGGCGACAGGTTGTCGTTATAGGGAAACATCGAAACCGCTGCGCGCATTAAATGCACTGATGAAAAATACATTTGTTCTCTTCCTCACCTATAGCGACGACACGTCGTCGCAATAAGTAATTCATTTTTTTTATTTTTTAACCGTCTTCCATCTAATAAAAAGAAATAAAAAAAATAAAAAATTTGATAATTGTGAGCTATAGCGACGACCGTTAGTCGCTATAGGTTTTTCCAGAACCGCCAATATTTCGGTCAAACCCGTCCTTTTTCGTCATGAGCTATAGCGACGACAGGTGGTCGCTATAGCTTAAAAAGCCTGAAAAAGTGCTTTTAAACTATAGCGACGACATGTCGTCGCTATAGCTCAACCTATAGGAACGAAAACGTGGCGTCGCTACAGCCTTTGTCCCATTAGTTGCCTTTTCTTGTAGTGCTAATTGGCAATTAAATACTTTCATTAGGTTGTGCAAATCCCTAAAAAAATTGCAAAACCATTTTTTAACATTTTAAGTTGCAGGCTAACATGTTGATGCATGTTTGTTGATTGTTTGTTGCTACGATCCTTCCTAGCAAGAAAATCACATCGTTGACTTCATTAACATGTTGATGCATGTTTGTTGATTGTTTGTTGCTACGATCCAGTCTTGAGAATGAAAAAAAAATCTGAAGCATGGGGTAAGAAAGAAAAATTGGACCCTTCTAAAAACTAACTTAGTAATTTATATATAAAAAATTAGTAAAATATATAAAAAAAAACTTTAAAAAATTTCATGCCCTTAAAAAGTCAGGCCCAAGGCTATCGCCCGCTTTACCCCTCCGATGGGCCGACACTGGCTTTTTTATTTACTATAAGACTTGAACTATTAACATATAGAAATAAAACACCTTAACATTATCTTAGTAACATGAGAACAAATGTCCGACATTTTGTTGCCTTCGTTAACTAATTAAACATTAGTAATCTTATATTTCCTTCATATTTAAAATGTCATTTTGTTGCCTTTGTTAACTAATCTTATATTTCCATCATATTTAAAAGTAGTAACAATTTAAAACAATACGGCTCATGTTTTTATTATTTTTAACTTTTACATACAAACGTGTTTGTTATTATTTACACAAAAAAAACTTAAAAAATAATATGTTCATATGTTTTCTTTTTATTATTGTAAACATTTACCATAGAAAACTTTAAACATAATATTTTCCTATGATTTCCTTTTTAATTTTAAACATTTATATATAGAGATGTTCATTGAGAACCAATATTAATAATTAAAAACTAAACTACATTATTTATAATTACATGTTTAAAAGTCATGAAATTTGCTCTGCTTTAAAGGCGAATTAATTTTATATTCAATCATATGATTATAAATAATTTTTTTGATTTTTTATAATTTATTAGTTCTCTTCTGATATTTCCTCTTACCAATATATGTTAATAATAGAACCTATATTGTAGAAACGTCGTATTTTAGTGTTAATACTAGTATGTCAAATAAATTAATGATGTTGATTGCTTCTCACGGGTTCTCTCATAATGTATGTGTTATCATTTAATCTTCGTGTTAAATACTATATATGTATAGGGTAAGGATCAAATAAAAAGTCTATTTTGCCTAAGAAGGCTAAAAAGTATTTTTAAAATCTCAAAAACCGACCCAAACGAACTCCGATTGAACTCATTTTGATGGCGTTGGAACCGTCTCATCGAACCCTATAATATTTGCTTTTTGGTTTTAGCTTTAACAACTAGTTTAGAGTTTGGATTTTAATGCATGTTTTTTTAGCTTTTAGATTTTACCTTTAAGTTTAGGGTTTGTTTTTATAATTTTGGTTTTATTATTAGGGTTTATTGTCTATGATTTAAGGTTTAGGTTTTAGGGAATTACAAGCCGGTTCCAATGATATAAAAATGAATTCAATAGGAGTTTGTTTGGGTCGGTTTTCAAGTTTTTAAAAATCCTTCTTAGCCTTCTTAGGCAAAAAAGACTTTTTAGGTGAGCATTCCCCTGTATGTATATAGACACGTTATTTTCAATTTTATGAATATATTGAGAATTACTAGAAACCACTTTAAATCTTACATTTTTCATATAAATTGACTAAAATCCATATAATTTCAATCCAGACGATGTTATTTTTTTCCAGAAAATGAGAGCAATCTTTGCAGTTGTGAACGTGACAAATTAGTAAAAACTATAATAGTACCAAAATGGTTTTGGATAAAATACTCTCACGGAGTTGAAAGCACGCAGGGAGTATACAATTTGGGCATATTGACATATATATGTAATTTGGATAGTTGCATATTGCGCTTCATGGCCGGATGGCCAAAAAATTCTTAACGGAACAAGTCAATTTTAAAAATTTCAAATGAACCTTACATTTCGTGCCGGAGATAAACCAATTTTTAGAAAAGTTTGAACAAATTAGTAAACATAGTTATAAACAAACCTAAAATCTCCTTGCATGATAAAAGTGAAATACATCAAAGAAAACAAAAAATCGTAGGAAAACGATTCAAATCTTAGTTGAAAAGTAGAGAACTAAGTGTCAACACTGATCACTACACTACCAATTACATATTTTTATATTTTCATTTAAAATCCTACATATATTACTTGAGTAATAAAACTTAGAAAAGCATTAAAATTGTATGAAAAGGGGCAGGAATTTACGAAACCCAAAATACATGTTAATTTTTTGAAACAAAAAAGGACGAAACCAATATTATAAACTAAAAATAACATTTCACCGCCCAGCCCTCAAAAAGCTTTGCTAATTATCTTACTATTCATATTCATATAAGCCTTTTGTGTATATAACAATACCTTAAAATTACTCGAGTCGGTTTTTGTATGGTATATATTAATATATTATATTATAATGTCTGGTAAATTGGCTTGAAGTTCTTCATAAACCCTTGTAAAAAGTCTTTAGACAATACATGTTATGTATTTTATTTTCTTTAATAGTGAGACCACATTGCATAAACCCTTATAAAATCCTAATTTGCTGGAAATTCCTAAAAATGCATATCTAATAACTTCATATCTACACCAATTATACATAAAATTGGATAAATTCTTAATGAAAAAAAAAATCAATGAATAGTAAAGTTTAATGAAGTCACCATCACCAGTAATCTCCACAACTACAAACACCATCTTTGAAATGATGAAATCTTTTAGCATCTCTAACAACGATTTCTCTGTATGCGATTCGAGATATAAACTTGATAACATTATGGCAGTCAACACACACCCGTAGGTTCTTCATCACCCTCAACACATCACCATTTGAGGTGCTTAAAATCCCAAATGCTATAGCCAATCTCTCACTATGATAAAATAGCATTTCTTCCTTAGTTTCCTCATCAACCTTTTCAAACACAACATCTAATTCAGGTACATAACCTTCAACTCTCATCTTTTCTTTTATATCCTCCAGATACTTGTAAATCTCTTTTGACATTTTATGTGATTGATCAAATGCAAGAAACGTGTGAATTTGGCCTGTAACTTCAATCAAGCTCCACCCCGGTTGTTTCTCCAACTTTTTTTCTTTCATATTGCGTCTCATTTTGGCGACTTGATCCCATTTTCCAGAAGTTGCATAGATGTTTGCCATGAGTACATGCCATCCAGCATTAGTTGGATCAAGTTTTAGAATCTCCGGGACAACTCTTTCAGCCATTTTGAAATTTTTATGAATCTTGCACGCGTTTAACAGCCCACCCCATATCTTGGAATCAGGTTTTACATACATTTTTCTTATGAGTTCTTCTGCTTGTTTTAACTGCCCTGCCCTACCAAGCATGTCAACCATGCAACTATAATGTTCTAAGGCTGGTTTTACACCAAACTCATCACGCATTTTATGGAAATAACACCACCCTTTTTCAACCAAGCCATTGTGACTAAAACCTGTTAAAACTCCAACAAACGTAACAGCATCGGGTCTTAACCCGTTGCTTATCATTTGAAGGAAAAGAGATTCTGAAAAATGGGCAAGACCATGCATTCCATAGCCACAGATAATTGCAGTCCAAGTGACAATATCTTTTCGAGGCGTTTTATCAAACACTTGGCGCGCCTCTTCTATGCTACCACATCTAGCATACATGTTGATAAGAGCTGCACCTAGGTACAAGTTTATCCCCATTCGGGTCCTGATAATGTGATCATGCGCCCATCTTCCCTGTTGCAAAGCACCTAAAGAAGCACATGATTGCAGTACACTAACCATTGTCATTGTATCACCCTTGATTCCCAAATTATTCATTTCATTAAAAAGGGATAAAGCCCCATCAAACTTGTCAGCTAACACCAAACCCGCCATTAACGCATTACAGCTCGCGGTTTTCTTCACAGGCATTTCATCGAATAGTTGGCGTGCGACACCCAATTCACCACACTTTCCATAAAGATCAATCAATGCAGTAATTACAAACTCATTACACTCACAACCGAACAACAAAACATCATCATGAACTCGCCGTCCATCTGCAACCGACTTCAACCCGGCACAAGCCGGCAACACAAAAGTAAACGTGAAGGCATTGGGTTTGTACCCACTACGAAGCATATCATAATAAAGATCGATTGATTCTCTGTAACAACCCTTTCTTGCATAGCATTTGATCGTCTCATTCCAAAGGAATAAAGGTGGGTTTTTTATAATGCTGATGATGAATCTTTGTCCAACAGTTGGGCAACCGAATTTGAGGTAAGCGTGTGCTAGACGGGTCAACAGAAAAACGCTGTTGGAAAAGTAGGAATTGAGGATTTGAGCATGAAGTTGATGAAGATGATCGACGGAGATACATGTTTGGAGACTGGAGATGTAAAAGTTGAGTGGCTTTGTCATTGTGGACAAGTTGTGTTCAGCCATGGAAGCATTTTGGTGAAGATGGAGTTGATCAATGATGGTGTACGATTGCTTTGGAGGTAAACAGTGTAATATAGCCAGGTCTCCATCATCTCGTCATTCCTGCAAAATCTTAAGTTTACTAGTTTAAAGCTCGAATCGGTTATCGCCTATCGGTAGGTGTTTGAGTTCCGGTTTTTACGGTTTTTAGGTGAAACCGTAAACCAAACCATTAAAAACGGTTTTTGAATAATGAAAACCAAAACCAAACCATTCAAAATAAAAACCAAACCGTTATCAACGTACGGTTTGAGGTTTTGATCCCATTAAAAGTAAATATTGAATCAAAACAAACCTTTTATATTATAAGATGAACTAATTACGTTAAGTCCTAATGTATTTTTTTTGAATGACAGATAAATCATGAACTCATTCTATACAAACACATATATAGACATGTGTGTGTATGAATATATGCATATTTCTATATTAGTATATACTCAAACACGTACGGTCCAGTCTGGTTTTAAACGATCGTTTTTTGACGAAAATCATAAACCAAACCGTTTATTACGGTTTTGAACTTTTGAAACCGACCGACCAAATGTTTGAAAAAAAAAACCGATCGTGAAACCAAACCGATGAACGGTTTGGACGGTTTCACGGTTTGGAACCGGACCGTGAACACCCCTACCTATCGGTCTCAGAAGCTAAAGTTTTTGTTTGTTACGTGTAGTGGTCACTGGTCGCATTATCACTTCACATAAGTGTCACGTAGGCTTCACATAAACAACCAACATCGTAATTCCTCATCACTGCATATTATCATCACATGTGTTATAATCACCTTTTCATCAAGCCCTCATTATCCCTTCTTTTTTCCCATCTCTTCTCCTTTCACTCGGTGACCCGGCTCACGCCGTCTTCACGCCAGTGATGTAATGAGGGTAAGGACGTGACAGGCTTGAAGCTTATCACACGATGGGGGTCACAACTCATTACGGATAGCTTTATTATTACATCTCTATTTTATATATTTATTTATTTATAATTTTTTAAGGTATTCTTCTTTTCTTTTGGTTTGGGTAGTCTAGTTGGTATTGTATATTTTTATCGTTGACACTTCATCTTATGGCAATTGTACTTTTGTATTTTACAATAAAGTGATAAATGATTTTGAGACGGATTTAAATTTAAAGTTTTATAATGAATTATAGGTTGTTGGGAGTTCTTTTATCTATAGCGACAAAGCACAATAAAAGATATGTGACCTGACTTTTTGTTTCTTTATTTTTAATTTGGTAGCAATACCTGAAACAATTTTTTTTGTTGGTTTATTTTCTGTTATGAATTATAATGTTTGCTTAATTTCTTTTTATTTTATTTTTTAAAAAAATTGTGTTCTATGCTTAAAGTAGTTAACTATGATAGAATCAGGGCCGGCTCTAGATTTGTGCACGCGCAAAGCGAAAAACAAAATTGTGGACTTGTGTGCGGGGGGGAAATCACATTAAGTCACTTCTCTAAATGTTGCTAGTTGACAAATTTTGGAGAGCTAAACAAACAAAGAAGGGAATACGTTTGAGTATACAACTCAATTAACTCCCAATTTTAAAACAACCTACTTCTGTAAAAAAAAAAATGAAGTAAAGAACTGAAAATACAGTAGCTGACACATTGTAAAAAATTACAGATAAACATATTCAAACAGAATAGAATGAAGAAACCCTAAAATTTGGGTTTATGTAAACGCAATACAGTGGGGAGAGATATGTTATCAGTCTAATGTGGCATTAATCCTTAGGTGATTACTGGGAATTTAGACAATTTCAAGAATTTAAAGTTCTGATTTCATAATTAACCTTACCAAAACACCAGAGGTTAACAGTCAATCGGGGAGCGTCGAAGGGTCGAACTGAACGAAGAGACTGAGATTGATAGTCTGAGAGAGTCAATCGGAGCTTGAAATCGTTTAATTGTCTGTCTCCTCATTTCTCCAATCATGCCAATCGCCATCTGCCCATCTCCATGTTTCCCTTCAGTCATTTGCAATTTGCCCTAATTTATTTTTCTGTCCCGACTCCATGTGAGGCAGAATGGCAGATAAGACCCACATAGCAGATCGGCTGATCCACGGCTCCACGCCCCATGCAATATGCTGTCCTATTTTTTTTTCTTTTTGCAGGCCGAATTCTGCCAGAAAGCCCATATATTTATAAGCCCAAAGGCCCAAAACGTATAAAAATGAATGTCATTGTTAGTTTGGAGGCGATAGCCGATAAGCTCTAGATTAGAGGCTTTTTTAGAATAACAGTTTTATCTGTGTTTTAATATTTAGAATTGTGTTAAAAGTTGTTAAAAGTTAAAAGTGTCACGCCACTTCAAGTCTTCAACTGGTACATCATATTTTTTATATCAATTCTTAAATAAAACTCATTTTCAGTTTACTTTTTCGAACACCCTTCAAAATAATAAACTTAACTAGAATATATAAATATATATATATATATAAAGAAAATGTCCCTCTAAAAAGTACATTTGGTCTAAAAAGAATAAAAAAGATTTATAAAACTACAAACCGATCTAAACAAACTTCAAAAACGAACTTATTTTTGCGTCATTGAAATCGGCTTGTTGAACTTTAAACCCCATATGTTAAACCCCAAACTATTAACCATTATGCAAAACCCTAAATTTTAAAACCAAACCTTAAAGCATAAAGATAAAACCAATGTTTTCAGAACCAGACCGGACGTCGAACCGGTCTCCTTACTGGTCAGAGATCCGACTAGTCGGACCGGATTTAAGAACCGGTCTCCTTATTGGTTAGAGGTCTGACCGATCGGACCGGATTTAAGAACCGGGTGATTTTATAAGCATTTTATAAATATATATATAAAAATAAAAAAAAACGGTTCGACCGGCCGGTTCACCCACCGGTTCCCCTTTCGGTTGGTCTGGTTTTCAAAACATTGGATAAAACCTAAAATTTAATAACCAAACTATAAAACCTAAACTTTTATAGGTAAATGTTAAAGCTAAAACTTGAATGCTAATATTGTAAAGTTCGATGATACTTTTGCAACAACGTCAGAATGAGTCCAATCGGTATTTGTTTGAGCCGATTTTGGATGTTTTAAAAAGAGGTATTTTGTAAAAACATAATTAAGTTTTAACTTTATTTAAATCAAGTCACTCAAACTTTATTTTGTTTCAATTTGGTAACTTAAGTTTATTTTTATGTTTTAATCTTAGATATGACATATATAACTTGTAACTAGAATTTTTTTTATTGTATGATGACATGAAAATAACTTGGATTTTGAAAATAAAAATTCAAAATTTTTTTCAAATTGCCAAAATTTAAAAAAAATAAAAATGAAAAAATTTGAGAAAATCTAAATAATTGTAAATATATTTAGTTGATTACAAAAAGAAACACAAAACGCCCAAACGGATCTAAAACACGTCTAAAACCTTCAAACGGATCTTAAATTCATCTAAAAATTCACTAATAAATACTAAACGGACCAAAATTACCTGTTATTCATGTTTTTTTCTCTAATATTAGAACATAAATCAAATTTAACTTATCTAATTGAAAAAAAATACAAAGTTCTATGATTTAATTGGAACAAAATCAAAATTGAATTATGTTTTTGTAACATTTTCCTATTTAAAATACTTTTTAACCTTAGACAAAATAAACTTTTTAATTGATCATTCTCATACATACACACACATATATAGTATGAAAGATCTTTTAGATGCACATATCCCTCCGAGAGGGCGATTGGGTTTTTTTTTTCTCTAGAAAATATTATCTAGGAGACCTAAATTATTAATACACGGTAAAAAATGGACCGCGGATCTATGAATAGAAAATGTTTGCTGTTATATAAAGGACCTAAATTATCAATAGACGATAAAAAATGGAGGAAGGTAGGAGTTTTGCTTCAAAATCTGAAGTTATTGAACTTTTGTTTGCGTAAAATGTTTCAGAAAATTTAAAAAGCCAATGATTTTTTTTCGTGTTCCATACTTCCATCCCATGAAATTTAGACAGCGAGGCAAGAGTTTTTGTTTTTTTTTCATATAATGATGTGAGAGGGAGAGTCCACTAACTTGATGTATATGGATGCTTCCAGATTTTTCAGATAAGAATCAAACGTCCATTTTCATCTCCACCAACCTACGAAGGTCGTTTGTGTGGGCCTAACTCACGTTTGCTACGAGGTGTCACTTAGTGATTGTTTATACTAGTTTTCATCATAAAAACAAGTCTAGATCATACTTTATCGGTTGTCTTAGTCAATGTAGGTTTACATGTATTTCAACACACTCACATCATCTCCTTCTAAAATCTACACCACTTTAGCCTATTATAAACATCAATCCAACACATTGGCCACACACTTTGACTTGAAAGCATTGTTTGTTTATTTTTTTTTGAACAACATAGGGTCTCGTCGTGCTACCTTCAGCTATCATGTCGGTTGGTAATAAAGATCGATTCCTCAATCACCGACCGTGAGACTGTACCACCCTGATGTACAGGAACTCCGTGGAATAGGTAAACCCTCGCCCACCATTGGTTCAGAACCCGATATTAGGCTTAAGACTCATCCTCTCTTCTGGTATCCATTAAAATGTCATTAGTGAAACTTGAACACTGGTCTCTAAAAAAAAGAGCCAAGCCTTAACCTCTAGGCTAATTTTGCTGGATAAAAGCATTGTTTATAAAAAGTATTACAGACCTAGGATTTTTTTTCATGTGGTATTTTTTTTTTTTATAATCTTACTTTTACTAATTTAATGTTAAAATATTTGGATCTATGTACATGTTACTAGGTCAGGTCTGGTATAATAAAATAATAACATAAAATTCAAATACATTGTCATTTAAAAACGAAAAATAAAAATACAATGTCCATAGAAATGACAAAACTATAATCTTACATTTTAAAACAAACATGTATAGATTAATCTTGATTAATTACATCGTTATATTTTTTTTGTGATTTTTTGTGAAAATTATTATTATCACCAATATGACTATTAAATCTTTCTTATTCGTTCAATCGTTCCAACCACTAAAGCCATTGATCACAAATGTTTCTTTTTATTCAACGTTTCTAAACAAGTTACAAACCAAACACTATGTTTTATTTGTCTTTACATTATATTCTAACCACTTTTTTATTTCTTAAACCATTTTAGGCATAAACACTTTAATTTACCACTAAACAATTGTTGTGAAAAACCAAGGTTGGTCAATTGATATAGTCCTTTTGATTTGAGTGATAAGAAGTAATTGTTTTTTATTAGAAGGATCTCATGAAAAGATCATCTAATTTAAACTAGAGGTATACCCGTCCGGTGGCCGGGTATCTTGATATCATAATGAAATCACTATGCTAAATCTCATTTAAAAAAATGTTTTCTTTAATAACAAAGTACAAATTTATTTATACAAAACAACAGAAAAGTAGCTAACTGATAAGATACGTGTAATGGTTTGTTAACTATTGATGTTAGTCACACATAAAACACTTTGGAATCTAAACCATTCTCAAAAATCTTATGTTTGTTTTTTGTTGGTCTCTCTTGTATTGGACATTTGATGACATCAACATTGTTACATTCGGAATAATTAATTATTAAATTCGGAAGTACATAAACGAAAGCAAAAAAATGACAAGAAGTAGTTGTTAAACAATTTAGACATAACAACATAAACATATACATAGATTGAACATGTCACCTAGTGTGCACTAAAGCACTAGCAAAAATCATATGATTGTTACATCACTTTTAATGGGAACTATCTACCTTTGGAAATTTCATACTGCATAAGCCATGATCATGTTAAGCAGATTATGTGTAACACCTCTTGTAATAATAGACTAACAGGGCAGATTTCAATAGCTTTTAACAATTTGATTACCAACTCAACCTGTAATTATTCCTAACATACCAAACATAAAGCAAATATAAGAGAAAATAGTAAGGCCAACAAAAAATCATAAGATCAAACTGTTGCATCCAAAATTATCAGGATCACATATTCATCAATGTTTAAATAATGTTGTATTGGTTGCCAAACCCTTTCTTTGATCATAAACCATTTGTCTTTAAATTTTCAAATTGTATCATAAATAAATTTACAACTTTTGCAGGGAGAATGAATTGATGCAAAAAATCAACAAAATTAATTTCTATATTAACAAATGATTATAATGCAATTTTACTGTTAACTTATTTCAAAGCGTAGTTTAACTTGCACATCAAGTTAAAGGGCATCCTTCTTCTTCTTAAGTTTGCAAATAATCTGATATCCATCAAATTGCATTATAAGTTCTTTATATTTATTACAAAAACATGGTTCATACAATCATACGTGGCAACTATCTCTGATTGCTTTATCAGATTTATGAAATATTAGTTTATTAGATTTATGAAATATTAGTAAATTAACATCTTGAGTTAAAAGCCATCAAAATCATAATAAACATTTACTTTTCTTATTGTTTCAATATTAAATATGAACCTTAATGTAGTCAATTATTTGATAGTAATTTTGAATTTCCAAATTATATAAAAACATTACTTGTAAATTGCTCAAGGATTACAAGTAGAGAGATATGACAGAGATTGCACATCATAAATTTCTTGGACTCCAATCTACCAAAGATCTTTGTGTTCAAATTCTATCAAACAAAAAGTATAGCAATTCAGGGTAAACCAGTTAAACACTCACGTTTCACTGCTCATAAAATTAAAACTATATGAAACGTTACAAGAACCGCTGCTTAAAAAAGTAACAAATTCAGTGAAGTGTGCACTATTTTAAGGCATCTTATTTATCCGATGTCAAAACGTAACAGATGAATTTTTGTTGAAAGGGACATATGAGGTGTTGAATTATTAAGCATACCTTTGAGAATGAAACATCCTTTCAATTTTCTTCATCCGACACATTTCGACAACAAACCGTACATCCTTTTGATTTCATCCATTATCTTAATCTGCAAGATTTAATACAAAAATCGAGGGTGCCTCATAAGCACTGATCAATAAAATTCCAGGAGATCCCAAATCAAGAAACAAAAATTGTTTCTAAGTTAAAAATCAATGGATAAAAAGACATAAGTAGGAACTATCTGAGTAGATAAACCAATTGATCAAAAGATGAGGATGAAAAAGGGTTTATATACCTTCAATGGAGAAAATCTAGGGGAGATTTGAAGACATGGATGATGGTGATGCACATGAAATTGAAGCTTCAAAAGTATGAATAATCAAACGAAAGAATTCAAAGAAATATTAGGGTTTTACCTTCAGGAATATGGAAGTATGATTAGAGATGCAAAATCTGACATATGTTGAAGATGGAGTTATTTTGTGGTAGATACTTTGGGGCTTCACTTCAACATGTGATTGATGAGGAAGAGAACCTTGCTGCAAAAATTAGAAAGTGGAAAAGCGTACTGCGTGCCGGACAAGCGCAATTAAATAAAGAGAAAATGCATGAAGCGAA
Organism: Mikania micrantha; assembly: GCA_009363875.1. NCBI lineage: Eukaryota > Viridiplantae > Streptophyta > Magnoliopsida > Asterales > Asteraceae > Mikania > Mikania micrantha. The sequence continues at coordinate 55,316,388 of CM018689.1, forward strand.
CGTGGGGGGAGTTACCGACGAAAATGAAGGAAACCGACTCAAACTGTCGCACATAGGAGAGAGAATGTTCAACCACTCTCAACCGCCGCTTCTAGAAGCTTTTTAATGACTTATTACGGCTGAGATTTAATATTAGATTGATCCTACGGTGGAGATTAGGCAGTTTGGAGGTTAAATTAACGGTGTCATATTAATATATAATTTCTTTTGAATACTACTTGAGGCAAAGATGTGATAACTTTCATTTCAAAACTTGGTTTATAAATTCTAAATATCAAGCTTTAACAATAAGAATTGATTCTTAAATTGCTATATTCAAAGTTTACTGTCCACATGTTTAATTCGTATTAGGGTTGAGATATGAGGTTAATTCCGTAATTATAAAATGGTAATAGTTTTAGAACAAAAATAATCAACCCTTAGGTTCAAACCATAAACATATTTTCAGAAGAAAACACAAGATTTTCCTAATTATCATTCAACCAACTTCAATTTTAATGTACAAAATCCTACTCAATTATACTTATGAAGTAAGGTTAAAAAAATCTTGTATAACAACGTAATATTAACGAGTTAAGATTTAATGAAATCATGTGATCCAGACTCGATTTGGATATCCCTGACGAAAAGCAAATCATGACGCAAACGGCCACTCTTAGGCCATTGCTAATCTTGAGAATCAAATTCTTCAAATGGTGGATCAAATGACCATCAGCACACCCAATGTAATATACACACACATATTGCCAACATGGTTTCAACTCTTATCAACAAAGTTAAGTGCAAATCACCATTGTCCCATCCAAAATACAAGCCAAACCACAAACCAAAGTAATATGTACACTCTTGCTAAATGTGTAAACGCTAACCCGAATCACTCGAAAGCAAAAACATTGACCGATTGTTCAGACACCGAAGCCAATCCTTGCATCAACCTACCAATCTCTACCGTGTCATCAAGATAATACTTCGCCTTACTCGGTTTATTCCCAACCGTACACGCAAAAACCTCAGCTTTTGGAGATATCAATTCCCCTGAAGCTACAGAACCTGTAATCACCTCAAACATGTCTTCATCCGACCTGTCATCCCCGATACACAACACAAAGTCAGGAGTCATTCCTTGCGCTTGCATCGTAGTCAATAGTCGTTTGGCCACCAAACCCTTGCTTACACCCTGCATGGACAAATAGCATATAGTATTGTACTTGATCAAAACAAAATACTATATGTGTTGACTAAAAGTATTCAACTCGTACCTGCGGTTTGACCTCAACACAACTCTGCCCTCTTTTCACTGTAACAGGCTCGTTTGCAAGCACACTTTCAAGATGGTCTAGAAGCTCTTTGGCTTGACAAGATCCAAAATCAGGGTCAGCATCTTCATAAGACCAGACCATTGCGGTTTCTTTATCTTCAATGGTTGACCCGTCAGTGGTCTCGGTATAAAGGGTCATAACAGGGCGGGCATTCTGTTTCCACCCACATTCTTCTATTTGTACACAAGTTTGCCATTCATCGTCACGCTTCAGCCTAAATTCATGACGCATAATGTAATGAGTCAGGTTGGGTTGGCCCGTTTATAAACAGATTGACCCGTTAAACCATTTTCAGCTTCAAATTTTTTTTTCTTTTCTAAAAACATATATTTAATTATTTTACTTTAACTATTTACCATATTTAACTGATTGGTTAACAAAGTTTAATTTTTTCATTTACATAGATAACTTTATTTTATTTTCAGTTAACATTACAAATAAATTTTATTTTACATTTCGTACTTTATCGTTTTCATTTAAGTGATAGAGGGTTAGTATAATAATATTATTTTTGTTAAATCAACATGTTAAACTATTTTTGTCTCTCATAGAGACCTTTTAAACATGTTATTATGAAAATGCTTTCAAGCCAACAATCAATTTAGAACTCGTAAACTCGTTTGATTAATTTAGAAAAATACGTTAAACATGTCATGTTTGATTTGACCCAAATTTATGACTATCCGGGTTAGGGTTGAAAATTTTCACACAGATAGATATATGAATCAGGTTCAGGTTGCAAATTTTAACTCACCAATCCACAACTATGTTAACCTGTTAACCTAATAACCCGGCTTGATTGACACCTTTAAATTGAAGCCCACTTCAAGGGGTACCCAAACAAGTTTTTTCAACCTAAATTCTTTTTGACATGTTTTCCGACCCAACAACATTTTAAGCCCATATCCTTCTACCTACATGACAAATGATAATACACAAAAAATGCAAGTACCTAAGGAAACACCCATGCTCAGCTGCAAGCCCAAGTTTATCGCAATCATCGAACCATTCCACAAGCGTTTCTCGGCTCTTTGCACTCACGACGAAAACCATATTGTTTTTATCTCGACACAAAGTGTTGAGCATCTCTATTGTTCTAGAAGTCGGGCTTTTATCAATTGAAGACTGAGGCATTAAAGTACCATCATAGTCCAAAAGAATAGCCCGTGTTGTAGTCCGTTTATAGGCCGAAACTATATGTTCCATCGATAGCTTCCTAAAGTTCAAATCCAAAGCAACCACTCTAAAACTCAACCCGAACCCAATCCCCCAACACCTTCGTCTCGCGTGATCCTTACACGTTCGTTCTAAATCTTGAAAAAAACTATTAGCCCAATACCCAACATCATGGGTACTCACGTATTTATAATGTTTTTCGTGTCTCAGCTGCTTTTCGGGCTCGCTTAACTCCAATGCGCAATCCATGGCGTCTGCAACCGCATCAATGTTCCATGGATTGACCCGAATGGCGCCACTTAAAGAAGGTGAACAACCTATAAACTCAGATACAACCAACATGCTTTTCTTAGGTGTACAAGGATCTAACCCTAGAACCTTATCAAGCCGCTCATTTCCTTGACGGCTGATAACATATTCATAAGGTATAAGATTCATTCCGTCTCTAACCGCTGTCACTAAACAACACTCTGCAGCCACGTAATATGCGACCCGTTCGTAAAACTTAAGTGGCTCATCTATCAAGATAACCGGATCATATCCGGGTCGACCAAACGTCTCGTTGATCCGTTTAATCGTCGAGTAACTCTCGGTTTTGACTTCTTTAACGTCTCGGCCCGTTCCTCGAGCAGGATTTGCTATTTGTACCAACACAACCCGTCCTAGCCACTCAGGGTGCTGGATCAGCAGCTGCTCCATGGCTAGAAGCTTCAAGCTGATACCTTTAAATATGTCCAAATCATCCACACCTAGCAGCATTGTCTTTCCCTGATCTTGGAACTGTTCAATAAGCTCAGCTACTTTAGATTCTGTTTCAGGAAGATTTAAAACTGATTGAAGCTGGTTCATATGAATCCCAACTGGGAGAATTTTGATGGTAACAGTTCGCCCGTAGTATTCTAAGCTTATATACCCGCGTTTAGATTCATACGAAATCCCCAACAATCTACTACAACAAGACAGAAAATGACGGGCGTAATCAAATGTATGGAACCCGATAAGATCCGAATTCAAAAGAGCTCGAAGCAGCTCATCCCGAACTGGTAAAGTTTTGTAAATTTCAGACGATGGGAACGGGCTGTGCAGGAAAAACCCAAGCTTGACCCGATTGAACCGTTTTCTCAAGAAGGTTGGTAACACCATAAGATGATAATCATGGATCCAAACAAAATCGTCTTCTGGGTTAATCACTTCCATGATTCTATCAGCAAAGATTTTGTTAACAGACACATATGCTTGCCATAAAGACCGGTTGAACCGGCCACCAAGATCAGGTGATAACGGTAACATGTAATGAAACAGAGGCCATAGATGTTGCTTACAGAACCCATGGTAGAATCTTGTAAACAGCTCCGGTGGTAAGAAAGTGGGCACACATTTGAATGATTCTAAAAGGGTTTGAGAGACTTCATCTTGCTCGTTTGGATGAATTTCTTCTTTCAAACAACCGACATAGATAACATCGATGTCTTCATCTCCTAATCCGTCTTTTAGTTGCAAAAGAAGTGAGTTTTTATCCCAAGTGAAAGTGTAACCTTTAGAACCATCGGTTTTCCGTTGAGCTTTGATTGGAAGCTGGTTAGCTACGATGATTAACCGGTCATGTTGGACTGATGAAGATGATAAATCGGAGCATACACTCTCTGATCGGTCATCGTCGATGTCGGAGATTATGCCGGCGACAGTCATAATACGGGGCATTTGTCGGGTCATACGAGTGAAAGACGGCGAAGGGAGGTCGCCGGCGGCGAGATCTAGCAGGTTTGAGTATGATCTTGACACCATTTTGGGCTAAATCAAACGCTATGTAATCAGAACAAAAAACCACATCAAATTAAGTTGTAATAAGCAGAAAACCCATCAGAATAATCAAGATTTCAACAAAACTTCCCCCTATCATTTACAGTTAAGGAATTAAAAGGGTGTACAAGAAAGTACCTGAAATTGAAGATGAACAGCAGGAAATATGGATAAATTGTGAAAAAAGATGGGTGATTAGGCGCAGAAAGTGAAGGAATTTATGAAAATGAAACCCTAGAGTGGTTTCTAGATCAGCAAAAGCATCAAACTAGCCTACCCACATGGTGAATTTGGGAGAAAGATGAAATTTCATTTTGGGTGTCATTAATTGCAGATTAAAGTGAAGACATGTGAGGAATTTGGAGGAGAAGATGGGAGAAATTTACCAGATTTTTTTCTTGTTTTGTTTTGACTCGTTTTGAATTCAAGATAAAAAGGGGAAAATAAAGACCGAAGCTCATTAAAAGTGGATCTATGAAAGTGTTGCTTTTTGGTGCTTTTGCATAGTGGGATTCTAAAAATACCAATTGCTTCCTGAATCTCCATAAATTATAACCTAAAGTTTAGTGAAAGTAATTAATTTTTTTAACAACAATTTTTTTTTTACTATTTTACTTAATTATTAAAATATTTTAAATATTAAAAATTTTAACGATTATAATAAATGCCATTTGGTAAAAAATAATTACTTATACATGTGTTTCATATCTCTTTCATATTTATATTCCTTGTCGGCCTAGCTAAGGGTATAAGTATAACTATGAATATTTATGTAATACATACTAAATAAAAGTAATAGTTTATTTACAAATATATAACATTTATGTTTCATTGAATTTGTTCTTTTGTGTATTGGATTTATGTATTTTTGTGGTAAAATGTTTTTTATTTTATTCAAAAATATAGCAAAAAGTATAAATTAGTTAAAAAAACAGGTTTTTTTTTGTTTTTATAAATATAATATATAACCTAAAAATATATAAACACATATTTTGTATTGAATTTGTTTTACTTTTATATTAAATTTATGTTTTTGGTATTGTATTTTATTTTTTTTATAGTAATTAAAAATGCAAAAAAAAAAACAAATATAAAAATACAATGCAAAAAAATATTAATACAACACAAAATAAATTCAATTGTTGAAATCGTTTGCCAACAAATAAAACATTTGATGGAAAAAAACATATTTATTTATTTGTATTATTTAATTATTATTATTATTATTATTATTTTATTATTATTACAATTATTCAATCTAACAAACAAACATACTCAGTTATATCCAACTTTTAAATAGGGTATAGGAAGAGATGAAAACAAATCTTACACTACCGCAAAAGTGATAGGTATGATGCTTCTGAAGAACTCTCAGTTCAAGATATTGGCCATTTTTTTCTTTTCAATAACAACTTCATGTGAAAACAAAAACAATCTACTAAAGTTTATTCAAAGTTTTTGAATGTATACATAGCAATCAATAATTATAATATATTATTAGAATGTAATTCGTGTATTTAATTTTTTTTATTTGATGTATTATTATTCTTTATATAGATCATTATTTAATTGGTTTATTGAAAGCTGGCTTGTATTTTGGTCATATAAAGTCAAAGTAACCACACTAGAGAATCTAAACTATATTTCGAAATCAAATGGTCATTTCTGAACAACAGAAGCATTAAATTCTGTTCTGAACGGCAAGAAAAATTTATTATCAAGTAACAATTATAGCAAGATGCTAAAAAACCATGGTAAAGTTGAGTTTTTTTTTTTTTTTTTTCAAATAGATGTTCTTAGAAAAATTATTTATCAAAATAGATGTTTTGAAAAATATTTACTAAAGTTTTTTATTTATTTCTTTTGATCCTTAGGTTTCATAAATTACTCATATGGTCCAAAACTTTACACATTTGTAACACATATAGTCCTTATGTGAGGGTAATTTGGTCAATTATGTAAGGTTAATTTGGAAATCTGAAAAGTTTGGTACTATATAGGTAATTTATAAAAGTTACGGATCAAAAGTGAAATACTAGCAAACTAAAGGGACCATCTCGGTAATTTACTCAAAAAACTATAATAAATTAGTTTAAAATAAAAAAAAAATTAATAAGAAACACCCATTTTGATAAATATTTCAAATTATTTATTTTAGAAAATAATTTTCAACCAACCAGGGGCGGTGCTTATTGAGGGCCCGAGGGGGCCCCGGCCCCCCTGTTTTTCCGGCCATAAGAGTTGATTTAGTAGTATTTTGTCGAAAAATCATTCGGTTCCTCTCTTTTCCTTTCTAAAAATCCTTCGGCCCCCTCCGAGCTTTTTTTCAAGCTCCGCCACTGCAACCAACACTGTCTTAGAAGAAGAAGAAAAAAAAAACTCTGGTAAAGTTACATGAAAACATCAAAAACATACCAATCTTTTCAATCTTATAGTAAGTGAAGTCTTGTTTTATTTTTCAACCGTATAAACAAACTTGTTTTAATTTCTTCAAGTATTTCCTCCGGTTTTCATTTTTATTGTTGAAAACATAATAAAACTTTGACCCAATTTCTAATTCGCTTCCCATGGTTTTTTTTTTATAAAACTTTGACCCAATGTCTAAATCGTTTCCCATGGTTTTTTTCTTTAAATTGGTGTCTAGTTCTTAATATCGATACCTAACACTACCCAATGATCGAACAACCTTCCAAGTGGCAGCTGCAACTTGGCATCTAATAAGTTAATGGTCATTTGACCCTAATTCGAGTCCATAATGATCGCAAATTGTTGAGGAGACGTAGGGTCATTTGGTTGGATCTGAACCATTAAGTGCTGAATGGTTAAGATGTCTGAATGATTAAGAGGGTCTGAATGATTAAGTGTTGAACCGGTTAAGATTGTTTGGTAACATGTCTGAATGAAAATACCCATTTAATTAGAAAAACCCTAGAAAATCAAAATAAACCCACATCGATCTCACCTCCCGTCGCCGTCTCCCCTCTGCCGCAGCTCCAGCAGTCGATCTCACCACGGTCGTCGACCTCACCACCGTCGTCACCATCGCCATCGCCTTCGTAAGCCTCGGTGGTTGTGGGAGCGGCGGCTGAACCAGGGTTGTGGAGCTGATCACCTTCGTAAGTCTTTGTAAGCCGGTGAAGGGTTCAAGCGATGACGAAGCAGGCGGCTAAACCAAGGTTGTGGAGCCGATCACCATCGACATCGGTGGTTGAATCGGCTGAAGCAGGCGGCAAATGGTTCAAGCGGCAACGAAGGGTGCGAACATAGAGCTCCGGCGGCGACGAGAGCTGTGGGGAGGGCGACCGGGAGCAAGGGGAGACGACAGGGAGGATTGGAAAATATCCGACGGGAGCAATGGGGGAAACGACCCCTCTCTATTTTCTCATTCAGACATGCTTTAAGGTCTGAAATTCAAATGTTGACTTCCATTCAGACATTCATTCAGATGTTAAAACAAACGGTCTGAATCTGAACCATTCAGATTCAGACCCATTCAGATCCATTCAGACCCAAACAAACAGCCACGTAGACATTTCTTTTTAGGAAAGTTGTTTTGATCATTATATTCTTCTATTTATCTTCCATCTCTTAACTGAAAAACTTAATTTCCTTGATAAAAATTTTGATTGTTTATGTTAAAAACTTAAAATCTTATGTATTTTATGTCCGAACTTCAAAATCAAAATAATTGAGTACGATGGTTTTGATAACTTTATACGCAAATATGTAACAAATTTTTTTGTGTTTTTGTTTGTTTGTTTGTTTCTATTAAGTATATAAGTTTTGGGTTGTAGATTGGAATTGTCAAAAGGTTTAATTTAAAGATAGAATGTAACCTTGATACAGAGATAATTGCATTAATAGACCAACGATGCAGTGTCTCAGCGTTATCTCAGGATTCTTCCAAATGGAAGTTCTCGGGTTCGAAACCCTTCCGTGGCAAAAAAAGGGTCTGTGGAAGGTCAGGGGTTTTTCTGTGAGATTTCCTTATAGGGTGGCTGTGGGGTTCATGAAAGGTTCAGCTAACTAGACCTTGGTGACATAGCCTGAAAATAGTGGGGACACACGATTGAAACCTTCGTTGATCAATAAAAAAAAGATAATTGCATTAATAAACTTCAAACTTTAATGGTATAAAACATAAAAATTAAAGTTGACTGTGATTGCTAGTTATTACACATTTAAAAGTCTGTGCGTGTAACTAACCGAAACAAGGATACTTCCAATATTTGCATTGAAAAAAGTACTTGTACTTCATTTTCATAATAGGATTAGTATGTTAGTTGACATTACGTCTTGTTATTTTATTTTAACTAGGTTTAATCTCACTCGCGCGTTACGGCGGGTTATCACAGTATACTTCCGATAACAGGTTTTATATATCATTTGCAAAATTATAAGTTACATAGCAAAATCAAATCTTTCACCACAAAATCTATACAATTATATATATATATATATATATAGGATTTGGTTCAAATAAGAACCCACCATTTTTGTGGTAACCTATTAACCCATTTGAGCCAATCAGATTCATACACATCATAGATTCCTTTTTGATTTTATGAGGGCATTATGGACATTTTATTAACACATTTAAGCCAATCAGATTTCACCCACATCATAAATATAATATCTATTTTCTTTTTTTTAAATCAAAGTTTCCCCCTTGATTTTTATATACTTATAACTTTTTTATACTATGTTATTTTTTTATAAAAATTACATCATTAAACTCGTTATATTTTTCTCGTTAATTCCATAATAGTCATGCCAATTTTTTTTTTGAATTTTTTTCGAGCGTTTGTATTACACCAACATAACGAACAATAAATATAATAATTTTCTCTCGTTTTTTCAAAATCTTTTCATCTTTAAAATGTTTTCGAGCGTTCGTAATTTTCTCTTATTTTTTCGTTTAACATGTTTTTTCGAGCGTTCGTAATTTTATCTCATTTTTTCGTTTAAAATGTTTCAAAATCTCGTTTAACATGTTTAACATCTTTAAAATGTTTTCGAGCGTTCGTAATTTTCTCTCATTTTTTCGTTTAACATGTTTTTTCGAGCGTTCTTAATTTTATCTCATTTTTTCGTTTTAAAATGTTTCAAAATCAGTGTAAAAAATGCATTTCGTTACATCAGTGTAAAACATCGTTGCATCAGTGTAAAATGTCGCTGCATCAGTGCAAATTACGAAAATTTTAAAAAATTATACTTGAATTAAAGATAAAAAAGTGACAAATTTAATGGTGAAATTTTTATACAAAAATAATAATGCATATAAAAGTTATGAGTGTTTAAAAAATTGTGGGGTAAACTTTTTTTAAAAAAGAAATCAAGTACACCCATCAAATCAGTGTAAAAAAATTCATTTCGTTACATCAGTGTAAAACATTGTTGCATCAGTGTAAAATGTCGCTACATCAGTGCAAATTACGAAAATTTTAAAAAAAATTGAAAAAATTATACTTGAATTAAAGATAAAAAAGTGACAAATTTAATGGTGAAATTTTTATAAAAAAATATTAATGCATATAAAAGTTATGAGTGTTTAAAAAATTGTGGGGTAAACTTTTTTTAAAAAAGAAATCAAGTACACCCATCAAATCAGTGTAAAAAAATGCATTTCGTTACATCAGTGTAAAACATCGTTGCATCAGTGTAAAATGTCGCTACATCAGTGAAAATTACGAAAATTTTAAAAAAATTTGAAAAAATTATACTTGAATTAAAGATAAAAAAGTGACAAATTTAATGGTGAAATTTTTATAAAAATATAATAATGTATATAAAAGTTATGAGTGTTTAAAAAATTGGGGGGTAAACTTTTTTTTAAAAAGGAATCAAGTACAACCTCACCAAATGTCTAAAATGCCCTTAAACAAATCTCATCCACATATTTTTTTGACTTTTTCAGATTGAATATGGACCACACATTTCAAAAAGCTTTTTTTTAACAACCAATCAAAATGAGTTAATAGGTTTACACACTTGGAGTGGGTTACCATTTGAACCTTTCCCTATATATATATATATATATATAGGGCAAGGTATAAAAAATAACCCTCATCTTTTGCTACAACTACATAACTCATTTCAACCAATCATAAACTTACACATAATCATTTCATTAAAATATTAAAAAGGGCATCATAGTCATTTTTCCTTTATAAGTTTCCCCCTCTTTTTTTAAACATTAATAACTTATTTATAATATATTATTTTTTTAAAAAAATTACACCATTATATTCGTCTCATTTTTCTCTTTAATTCCGTTATAGTCTCGACTAATTTTTTTTACTTTTTTTAGATACCCTATATTTACATCATTGTAACGAGCTTAAATATAACAAATTTATTTGAAATTTTTTTAAAAATGATAAATTACAGTGATGTAATTTACATTGACGTAATTTATCGTGATGTAATTTACATTGACGTAAAATTCGGTTTCGGTTTTTTCGGTTAATTTGGTTCCGGTTCGGGTTTTTCGGTTAATTCGGTTTCGGTTCGGTTTTTTTTGACTTTTTGCTCATCCCTAATTTGTAACGAGCCTAAATACAACAAATTAGTTTGAATTTTTTTCGAACAATGATAAATTACATCACTATAATCATCATTGTTAGAGAAAAAAATAAAAATAATTTGTTATTTTACATCATTGTAATTATCATTGTTAGAGAAAAAATAAAATAATGTGTTATATTACATCACTGTAATTTATCATTGTTAGAAAAAAAATTCAAAATAATATGTTATATTTATGCTCGTTATATCGATGTAATTTACCATTGTTAAAAAAAATTTCTAATTAATTTGTTATCCTTAAGCTCGTTACAATGATGTAAATACATGACATCAAAAATATAAAAACTAGTCGAGACTATAACGAAACTAAAGAGAAAAATGAGACGAGTATAATGATGCAATTTTTTTTAAAAAATAATATAGTATAAAAAAGTTATGAATGTTTAAAAAAAAGGGGGTAAACTTTACATAAATGACAAATGTCCTAAATGCCCTTCATACTAAAGACAAAGGAATTGACACGTGGCACGATCCTACACACTTACCTTTTTCAAGTAACCATTGGATGATGGTTAATGGGTTGTAGCAAAAGATGAGGGTTATTAAAAATGTCATCCCCTATATATATATATATATATATATATATATATATATATATATATATATATATAAACATATAATTATACAAAATCGAAAAAACAAAATTTAAAAGTTTTAGTGGCCAAAACTAAATAAACAAAACATTATATTATATAAAAGTTTTAGTGACCAAAATCGAAAAAACAAACGTAAACTATTAAGTTTTAGGGGCAATAATCAAAAAACAAAACTTTATATTATATAAAAGTTTTAGTGGCCAAAATAAAAAAAAAAACTTTAAAAAGTTTTAGTGGTCAAAATCGAAAAACAAAACTTTATATTATATAAAAGTTTTAGTGACCAAAATAGAAAAAACAAAACTTTACTATTAAGTTTTAGTGGCCAATATCGAAAAAACAAAACTTTATATTATATAAAAGTTTTAGTGGCCAAAATCAAAAAAACAAAACTTTAAAAAGTTTTAGTGGCCAAAATAGAAAAAACAAAACTTTATATTATATTAAAGTTTTAGTGGTAAAAATCGAAAAAACAAAACTTTAAAAGTTTTTGTGACCAAAATCGAAAAAACAAAACTTTAAAAGCTTTTGTGGCCAAAATCGAAAAAACAAAACTTTAAAAGTTTTTGTGGCCAAAATCAAAAAAACAAAACTTTATATTATATAAAAGTTTAAGTGACCAAAATCGAAAAAACAAAACTTTGTTTTTAGTGGCCAAAATCGAAAAAACAAAACTTTAAAAAGTTTTAGTAAATCGAAAAAACAAAACTTTATATTATATAAAAGTTTTAGTGACCAAAATCGAAAAAACAAAACTTTACTTTTAGTGAAAAAAAATAAAAAAAACAATACTTTATATTATATAAAAGTTTTAGTGGCCAAAATCGAAAAAACAAAACTTTAAAAAGTTTTAGTGGGCAAAATCGAAAAAACAAAATCTTATAATATATAAAAATATTAGTGGCCAAAATCGAAAAACAAAACTTTATATTATATAAAAGTTTTGGTGACCAAAATCTAAAAAACAAGACTTTACTATTCGTTTTAGTTGGTTTTTAATATATATAATAATTAGTTTAATGTTTTATTGAAAATAATTATAGTTGGATTCATACAAATCATTAGATACAAAGTTTATGTTTGTTTGATTTCATAATATTATGATTTAAGGTATTCGGTAACCACTTTATCTCTTATTGTTCAGGGTTTCACGTAAGCAACACCTCTTTACAAGGGTCCAAAAAGAACAGCATTAGAAAGGAATCTAAAGAACAACAAACCCTAGCGGGATATAAGAGGCATAGCCCCTATTTTGAATACATTTTCTTCCAGTTTTGTCATTTAGAAAAACATTGGTTCTCTCATGATCATACTCAAATTTTATATTTTGTTCTTAATAAATTACCAATTTCTTTTTTATTTAGAAGTTAGGAGAAACGAATGAACTGTTTAAATTTGAAAATAAAACTACGACTTTCTGATTAATCAAGGCTACAATACAAATTTCTAATGATGTAAATTTAAAATAAGTCTCAAGTTCGTGCCTTAACAAATTATAAATCTATTTACTAGAAGTATATAAATAAGAAAAATATTTGTTCATCCAAAAACTACTTGGTGCTATGCAAATTTCAATGTTTGTTATAGGGTAATGGAATTTACAGGGTAATATAATGAATAAAGAAATAAAATAGAGCATTCATCTTCTATTAATCCGAATGGGTGGTGAATTGAAGAAAAAAAAAAGTAAAAAGTAAAAAGTAAAAAGAAAAAAGAAGCTGAGATGAAAATATGAAATAAAGTTTATATGTTTTGTAAGGAAATAAATGAACATGATAATGGGTGATTTCATTCCGTTGTCGTATTAAAATTTTTCACATTAAGAAATTATTTATAACGGTTTGTTTTTTATTTTCTTATGATGGTTTATTTCATTCAAATTGACATTATCTTATTTATTTTCATATTAATAAATTTTAAAACATATTTTTCATTTTTTAATGATACAAATTTAACTTATATTATTCATTAATAAATTATTTTTTCAACTAAAAGACAAAAAATATATAATTTATCCGACACTTGAATGATTGATCAACAAATTTGCGCGACACGCGTCACCCTTTATTATTTATTTATTTACACCACTTGCTGAAAAACAATTAAAATCGAGTATATGTTTACGTTATTACGAATGCATAGTGGGACGTAAATTAGATTATTGCAAGAAAATTTTGAAACGCAAACAAAAGTTTAATAGAAAATAAAAGCATTTATTTAACGATTAAAAAAATGAATAATAAAAATAAGTGTTAAAAGCATCTAGACATCTAGTTATAAGTATTCTTAAATGTTAGTTTTTATGTTTTATGTTAACCATTAAGTTATTACTCCAGAAAAAAGAATTTAAATTATTGAAAGATAAGAATTCGAAAACACTTTATTATATATATAACAGAAAAAAGAATTTAAATTATTAGATAAGAATGTTAGTATTTAATGAGATCTTACAATGAATTTCATTTTATATGTATCTATCCTAAAAAAAATAATAATATATGGACAATAGATTACTTAGGTACATGGTCCTATTATCCTATGTATTACATTTGTGAAAAAATATATTAAAAAATCAATTTTAAAATATTTTGTATTTTTTAAAATGTTTGTGTATGAAATGGGTTCACGTTTTTATAATAAAACAATAATCAAATATAAATAATAACGATTATGTCGTTATTAGTAAGAAATAATATAGTACATTACCGGTTAGAATAATAAAATAAAAGAATATAAATTACTAATTTATATATCAAACATGTTTTGATCCATGTCTTCGTTGGGTACTTCGAATAGCTTCCTTTAGTAGAGCATGAAATGTCAAGTATTCAATTAAGCATCTTGATGATTTTTTCCACCCAGTGTGTCTTTCACTGATTATTCACTGCAACATGGATTAAACGTGTTGACGATTGTGGTTGAGGCACGTATACAATACGCTTCCCTTGAAACAGATTCTGCGCCTCTTCTCAAGACGAACGCGTCTGTCTTCAAGGGTACAACAACCGAAACAGTTTGTGTACTGTCGGGATTAACCTAGCACCTGAAAAACATATCTTAAACAAGAGCTTGAAGAGTTGAGAAAGTTGGAAATTTTTCAAAATTTATGTGTGATGGTATTTAGTATTCTTTTCAACCAAAAAACAAGACACCAATTGTCTTGTATTTATACTACAAGATGGTGATTCTAATAATCTTGACATAATACATATAATCAACACATGTAATTTGAAGAGTCTTTATATAATTAAGTAATATGAATAATATTGATTTGAATTCATATTATATTTGATAATTACTCAAGTAATTCAAATTTCCAACAATCCCCCACATGGATACAAATCAACTCATACGCTCAAGTGTTAAGAAGACACAATTTCAGCGGTTGAGTATTGCAAGAGAAGTATGTGTTTCCTTTAAAATTTTCTTTGTGAAGTATACTTTGTCTCCTAACGGTTAGTAGACTCGATGTCCTTAAACTAAACCCATTTTTACGTAGACGTTATTACACTTCACACAATACTCTTCCTGGTATGTTTAACCCCCCCCCCCCATTTTCGTGTCCGTTATGGTCATGGAACACTATCCTGGTTGTGCGAGAGCTCTAGGAATTATGCCCCACAATTCCATTCGAAGCAACCCCTCTTCTCTCTAACATAGGTGATTTGTCCACAAATCATCAAAAGCATTTTGGTTATCATGATTTACACTAATCATTAACCATATTCTATGCTTAGCCTCTCACAAAAGTGTCACTGATTGTTATAGGAATGGACTAAGACGTATTTAAACACATTTTTATAGTTTAGAGGATATATATTAGCTTATAAATATATTTTACAACTATGCTCCCACAGTGACCATCCTAGATATATGAATTAGTTGTCCTATTGAATCTAGATCATGGGATCTCCAATTAACAAGGTTAGGTTTTCTTCAAATATCTCTTTACACGAACTGTAGTCACATTTCTCAACTTAATATCTCATGTTATTGGATTCAAAACATTATCTTTGACTTCACCAAGTCAATAAAGATAATTTGCAACTGAGATAAGTTGTTCTAACGTGTTATTGACTCACAAGTCATAGTAGCCCTTTTGTTAATTTAAAAGACTATAACTAGTAATCTAAACTTGGATCTAGTTATATAACTATGTCTTTATAATGATTTGAAACTTATTTTAAGGCTAAACACGTTTTCACCATGCCTTTGGTAAGCTCTTTCAAATATCTAAATATAATTTGAATTTTACCAATTTACATTTGAGTTCAATCAACTTGATTGACTCTCGTGTTACCCCACTTGGTCACGAATTTGCAATATTTATTTGTATTACTAAAATCCTTATTTCAAAATCTTTTAGATACTCGTATTCATTGCAAGTAACCCCTACATTTGAGTCTTATTAAATAACTGTTTTTCAATTATCAAGACGATGTTGTGAAAAGTTCTTTTTTTTCATAAGAGGTTGAGAAACTTTTCAAATACTATCTCTTACAAACTATAGAGAGTTGTTTCGTAAATGACACAATCCCCCACATTGCTTGCACTTTGATTAATTTTGAGCAATTTATCTTTTGATGACTTTGACACCTATGATAAGATATCAAACATATATACATCATTGTGTCACTAAGTTCATCCATACATATTACTTCATGAGTTCTCCTCATATGAACCGAATAGAAGCATCATCTATTTAGGTGGTCCTCTAAAGTTATTTTTTTTAAGTGAATGAAGTTATGTTCATAAACTATAAACTTGCAACTCATTTTCACGTCATCACATATATTGAATGTTTAAAGTTAACTTAATCTACGCAGAGCATCTAAATTAACATGTATTAGTCTAGCATGCTTTATACTAAAATCTTACTATACTAATAAACAAAGATGTATTTTGCCACTTGTCATGTTTTTACACTACTTTTGCCACATGTCAATTTTTAATCAAATTCATTTAATTCTATCATATTAAATAATTATATTCTCTTTCTTATTAAATAATTATAATATGAATAACTAATAATATTATTTATGTTTTAAGTTTTTTAAAATCAAAGTTAACTAAAAAAAGTTTTCTTTAAAAACGATTTTTTTATAAAAAATAAAATAAACAATAAACTGATGTTTTAAACAATAAGAGTTTTATAAAAACAATGACTTTTTTAAATTTATTTTAAAAACCAAAGTAAAAAATGATATAAAAAGTTACACTTTTGGTCCTTATATTTAACGTTATATTTAAATTGAGTCGTTAAAATTAAATAACTACATAAATTATATTTTTTACCTTATTGATTTATAAAAGTTAGTCTTTGATAGCTAACAAACTGAAGCTTTATTATCAATTAGTTTAAAAATAATAATTGTTACAAATCAGAAATATCACATATTATTCGTATAGTTATATATTAAAAGTTTTTTATTGTTGTTTTATTACTTGAAGTATTCATTTGTATGTAAATTAATTATTTTATCTTAAAATATTGTTTTATAATTTTTAAATTTTTATTACTAAATATTTAATATTTTATATTAAACCCGTGTAATACACGGGGTAAGAATCTAGTATTAGCATGTTTACAAACATCTTTAGTTTATACACAAATTTAGATTATTACTAAAATAAAAATAATACTGTATTATTTTGTTCATAATTATCATATTTTAATTTTTACAAGAAAAATTATGAAATGAGCAAAAGAATATGTTGTGTTAGGCCAGTCCGTTGTCTCGTTATTCAACTCTCAATCATATCACCTCTTAAAAAACAATGGCTTGTGTGACTAATTATTCTCTCCAAATGTGCCCAAGAAACTAATTTAATACTTATACATTCATTGCATCTGTCATCATGAGAGATCATATCGACCACTATCTCCATAACCATCTACTCTTTATAGCAATTATGTGTAGCAAAACGACACAAATATTGAAATCATATTAAACATACAACTTAGGGATATAATTTTTCGCAGTCTCTTAATGAGTAAGATATTAAAACTGTTTGTTTTATTAAAAAATACGTTTGAATCAGTTAGTAAGTTAATCTCTTAATCATTAAGTTTTAAACAAAGTCTTAATGATTTAAATCTCCTACTAACTCAAGACTTAATAAATTAACTTTTTTTTTGAACAACCAACTAAAAAGCTGTCAGGTACTCCGTACACGGCCCCCGTGGCTAAAGGATTCCCAAGCTGGCCACTAGTCCAGACGGACGGAGCCTCTAGCTCACCAGCCACCAATTCTCGGGGGAAAACCTGACTCAAGCACCCGTTCAAATGCACGACGGTAGAAGGTCGGTAAAACCGGGTGGGATCAAAAATTGAACCCAGGACATGGGTCTTCTATCACTTCTCACATACCCCCATCTTACCACTAGGACAAGACATAATTGATGAATTCATTAACAGATGCGAAATTAATTATAGTTCATGTCTTCTCACCCATTCATCAATCAATTTTCCCATTAACTAGAAAGCTTACATCTCTTATTTATCTACCATCTATGCTAATATAAATGATTATACAAATTTCAAACATTTTTACATGGAAGACATAAAAACTTCAAAAATTATTAAACAAATTAACCTTTTTGAATTTTGCCCCATTAATATGGACGGCCAAGAAGATGAGGCAGCACTAAATCCTCAAAACAATTTTTGTGGATTAAACAATTATATATAGGGGTTGGATCTATTTTGTCTAAGAAGAGTAGAAATCAATATGAGTTTTACATGTGACGTGTTAAATACTTAAAAACAGAAATTCAATAAAAAAATCATGGATGAAAGACAAAATATAGTATAAAAAACACAAAAAACCAGTACAAAAAATAAAAATACAATAAAAAACATAAATTTAGCATAAAAAAATATTGTAAAAAATATACAACAAAAAAAGTTTAATGCAAAAAAATTAAAATGTAATAAAAAAATAAGATATTATATATAAATTATTATTCATTCATTTTTTAGCTTGTAGCATGTTAAGCTTCTATTTATTCATATTTTTTTCGAAAAAATCTCTTTTCATATTTGATCCTTTCCAATTATATATAATAAATTTTACAACTCCTGGTCTACAGGAACTTCTAAGAATCTATACTTTGACCACATAAATTTCAGACTTTAGATATTAAGGGGTAGTTTGGTTGAGTCTGAATCTTTAAATGCTAAATGTTTAAGATATCTGAATGGTTAAGAGGGTCTGAACCATTAAGTGGTGTTGTTTGTTTTAGCATCTGAAAGAAATACCTTTAATTTGAAAAACCCTAAAAAATCCTCACATGTCGTCGAGTCTTCCCGTCCTCGAGTCTCCCGTCGTCGCTAGTCTTCCCGGTCGCCGATGGACCTCCTCTTCCGGCCTTCCCGTCGCCGAGTCTCCCATCGTCGCCTCCGCCTCTTTCGGGATTTTGATTAGTCGATGACGGCTCAATTGATTATTTCGTCCAACGGTGGGAAGGAATCCGACAGGAAGGAACGGGGGACCTGCGTTTTTCTCTATTCAGAGCCATTCAGACTTGGTTCAAGGTCTACACCATTTAGACCCTGATTCAGATGTTTTTTTTTCATTCAGACGTCTCAAACAAACGGTCTGAATCTAAATGGTTCAGATTTAGACTCATTCAGACCCTACCAAACAACCCTTAACCCTTTACGAGTAGTTACAATTTTTAAAGAATTTTTTTCCTTATGCTTTGCTCGTCTCTCTTTTGAGGTCTCTCTTTTTTTTTTTTATGCATGTGGTCACGTGTGGTTTTGTTAGTGGAATATAAATTGTAGCCTTGGTTGCTATTTTTTTTTTTTCTTTTGGAATTATTCTTTCATATGCTAGACTGCTAGAGTGATGATTTCTATGGTAGGTTGTCAAAATCATAATATTTTTTAATAACATGAAAATGAATAAAAAAAAGGAAACTAACAAAAAAATATTACAAAATACAGTATGGGTAACACCCATTACTCCATTAGCATAAATTACATAATTATAATACTTTATTTTGTAGTTATGTTTATTTTTTGTTTCCATTAGCATAAATTATATAATTATAGTACTTTATTTCATATTTATGTTTAGTTTGTTTGGTTTTTATATTCTTGAGTTACATGTTAATGTGTGATACTCAATTTTTTAATTGTTAAGATATGGTTTTAATTTGCAGTCGTGTTTCTTCATAGTGACAACCCACATTTTGATTTTGAAACTCCTAACGGTGCGGTTTCCTCCTGGGGTGGTGGTGGGGTCTCAACGGAGGTCATGGTAACTAGACCTTGGTGACGTGGCCTGGAAATCAGTTGTTTACACGTTGAGATCAAATGCCGTTAAAAAAAAAATTATTATTATTAAATTTGAATTTGCATTAACATCATGTGATTTTGAAAACATGGGATTACATGACACCATCCATTGTTTATTCTCTCTTTTCATATATGAAAACTAGAAATGAAAATGCCACAAGAGTAGCAATAGAAAGCAAATGGCATTTGTAGACAAAATTTGATTGATGACTCACCTTTGTATTGCAAATGAGGATAGAGCACATGTATACTTCAAAGGCATTAACCCTATTTTATATAACTACAAATCGATTGTTTGGCTTCTTTCATTATTTAGTTGCCATTTATGTATCCTTTGAAAGTGAAGGGGAATATTATGTGATAATATTGAATCCGGTTTTAGGGTTCACTTATTATTTTGTAATGTTTTGGACTAAATTACATGCTTTGTTCATTATTGTTTACTAGACGGTATCACCTTTGTCCATTTCATCAATAGACATAACAAAATTTTATTTTATTTTATAATTATTACCTAACATATTTTGACTTTTTTGACTTAATCATTGTAAATGTTTAGATTTAAAAAATGTTAAATTTAAAAAGGTGATACATTTACATCTACATATGAATGAAAAAATTGTTCTGCTTGTGGTATAATGATTTTCGACAAAAAAAAACCAAGATTTGAATTGATTTTGGCGGAGATATTTGGTTAGTACAATAAAAGTGAGTTATATTTTATTCTCAATCTTTATATATATATATATATATATATATTAGGGTGTCAATCACGTCAGGTTACTGGGTTGAGAGATAAATAGGTTGCAGGTTGACAGTTTGATGGGTTGACTTTTGCATTCCTAAAATACCTAAAACAAATGCAAACAAAACACGTACTAAATGTAAGCTAGCATGGCTTTGATCCGTGGCTATTTGCATCTTGAATTTGAAAACAAAAATAAAAAGAATGTTGCAACAATTGTCATTTTTTCGTAAATCTTTAAAGTAAGCTTTGTTATAAAGATGAGCATCACTCCACCATAAAAATCATACATTGTTAAAAAAAGTGATTGTTAAAAATCCAAAAGCATATCATGTTGTAATAACAAGCGTCAAAAATTTCGAACACAAGTACAACAATAAACATAATATTACTTCATGTAAAATCTAAAACTAAAATACCAGGGAAAAAATTGTAATAATCACTACTACAAAATCAGCCTAAGGCAAAATCAGTCTAAGGCAAAATCAGTCTAATGCTTTGGACTATGCAAACTTTATATTAAAAAAAGTTGCATTACTTGAAGTTGCATTAGATCTAATGCAACTTTTTTCCCTAATGCAACTTTTTAAATGCAACTATATAAAAAAAGTTTCATTATGTAATAAAAATGATAGTATTAGGCTAATGTAACTTTAGATAATGCAATGTATTTGTAACCTTTTGTGACATAAAAGGTTGCATTAGACTGATTTTGTAGTTGTAAATTTTGTGCTCCTTTATTTAAAAACTTAGTTTTTTTACCCTCCAAATATATCGTTGGAACTTATAATGTGATTATTTTTAACTATATTTGAGTATGAATTTTCTTTATAATCAATTTTGTTTACGTTTCAAAGCAGATTTTATTCAAAATCAAGTTGGTTCAAATATAATATTTTTTACTTTTTTTTACATGCTCTCAACATTTATTTTTAAAACATTCTTTCAAAATCAAGTTGTCGTGTATTCACATGCTTCTCTTAACACACTTAACAACGTTAGTGTTTCCATTGCAATGTACGACTTGTATTCACTTTGTAATTTTTTTAATATATTTTAGAAACAAAATTTTTCGTGATTTTCGCATATGTATAGTAAATTTTTCTTATTCGTATTTTGATGACATTAACCAAGTCATCTAAGTTCCTAACAAGTAAATATAACCCTAGTTTTACCTAAAAACAGTTTTGCCTATTATGATAACCCAATTAGTGACAAAAAGGTGCAAAATATCCCTGATTTATGCATTTCACTCATTTGGCCCACAATCATTAAAGATTCAAACTATTCCCAATTTATGAATTCTTGGAATCTTGGTGCATGACCTTGTAGAGGCTCATAAAACCCTCCTTGTCGGCTCAACCAAAGAAGATTGGCGCAACAGGTGATTAGAGTAACCTGTTGGTGCAATTGGTAAGAGAGTGAGAATCTGTAATAGAGGTCTAGGGTTCAAAGATCGGCACCACCCAATTTTCCCTGAGTCACGTGATTTACCTCCCTCATGTTGGCCGTAGGATCGGTCGGTGAGGACGCCTAATGGTGGCGTTCACCAATTTTTTTTGTTGGTGCAACTGGTGGACTAAAAACAATATAATTTTATAACAAAAGATGGTTCATGAGCCTTTGAAGTCATTAAATTATTAAAACTTTGGAGGTTTTTTCTATTTAACGGCGTTTCTAACATCTTCTTATTTCTCAAGTTTTAATCTAATGAAAGTTAAACTATGTCCAAAAAAAGTGGCTAAATAAATACAATAACCATAAAAGCTTATAAAAAAAATTGAACGGTTAAAAGCTTATAAAAAAGTAAGATAAACTAAACACCACTCTTAGAATGGAAGGCCATGGGTTCTAACACATGCAATGATGTAATTAGTTTGGAGCAGATTATGAGGAGATAACCTTTGTCGTTCAAAAAAAAAAACTAAACACCCTGAAACTTATACAGCCATTATCAACCATTTAATGTGAAATCAAAGTTTCTTAAAACAATAAAAATACAGTTAATACATTTTTTTTGAACGGCAAATATCATTAAACCACCAAAAAATACATCAATAGAGCCAGCAAGGTGCTAAGCTCCCACACCACCAAATACATTAAAATTTACAGTGATCAAAATGAAAAAGAAAAAGAACACCACTACTCCCAATTTAGCATCCGCCATTTTGCTTTGTGTTTAACCCAAAGGTAACTTAGCATTTTCACCTCTTCTAGTAACCGTTGGTACGAACACCTCCTCCTGTTGAAGACGACATCATTTCTTTCTTTCCAAATGCACTATATGGTTGTTAATACAATGGCATGTATTAACTTCCTTCTCTTACCACTACCATTACCATACTTAGATAACTCCAACAAATCCTTCATAGAAAAGGCAAAAATGGGTTGTAACTTACACCATGTGGCTATGCCCATCCATACCATCGAAGCGATGTAACATGAAGAAAACAGATGGATCACCGATTCATTGTAATCCCCACAAAGCGGACAAAGTTCCCCTTCAATGCGTACACCTCTTCGGACCAAAGCATCCAGAGTTGACAACCTCTCTAACAAAGATTTCCAAGCCAATAATTTTACTTTTATAGGCACGTATTTACTCCAGGATAGCACATGCCTAGGCACTAACTCTCTTTCCTTAGCACAAATTGAACGAAAGAAGCTTACAGAGAATAAGCCATTCTTATCACCATCCCATAGCCATCTATCTTCACATGCATTAAAATTAGTTTGCAAAATCATTTGATAAAAAAGGGTAAGATTCTGTTGTTCAGCAACATTAAAACTCCTCCTTTTCCAATTCCAATTTAATTGGATGCCTCCTCCTTGCCTCAACACTCGTTCCGAAATGAAGCACAACTTATCTCATTCCAGCACATATAATGCAGGAAATACTTCAGCCAATGGTCTATCCCCACCCAAACATCTCCCCAAAATTCCACTTTATTACCATTTCCAATGACCCCTTTGATTAATCTTTGAATATTAATATTACAATCCCTTAGATAGGAATCGATTCTTGTGATATTCTTCCAAGTACCTGATCGTATATTTTTGCATGGGAGAAAACCCGGAACCCGTATTGATGAATGCAAAGCATTGATAACCCTCTGCCATAGCTTATCCGGCTCCGTTTTTGTGACACCCCGTAATTTCCAGGTCAGCATCTTATTTATTTAAATGTTTATTTAAATGCACTATGTACACGTGGCACTAGAATTAGATTAATTTAGTGTGACACGTGGCACGACAGTACGAACACTGACACATGACTAGATAATTCGTAGAATTATCGGCAAACAGCACACACGTGTCAAAACACACGAACGTTGGTGAACGTCAAGCACATTGTGTAGCACAACACTCGAAACCTCACGAAACACTCACACATTGAACTATGAAGTTCAAACAAGGCCAAACGATAGTTCGGAAGCGTGAAAACGGTGACGAACGGATCAAACCCATTGAAATAGGCTTATTGGGCTCTCTGAGAGCCCACCGCGGTACGCGGTGGCCCAACAGGAGGCCCACCCGCGTTACGCGACCAACATCGCGGGGGTTTGACCTCCGAAATCCGCCGCGGTACGCGGAGGATCTTTTTGACCCATCTCCGCGGTACGCGACGGGTGTCAGACGGCAAAATCTTTATAAAACCAAGACACCATCATATCTTGGCCACTCTACACACTCCTCCCGAGCTCTAGCTTCATAATTCGGTCCTTATCCGCCATTTTCACCTGCAAACTCCCTTAGAAGCCATTATTGTGTGATTGAAGCTCAAGACTTGAGTTCTTGAACACCCAAGAAGACCGAGGAGGACCTTCACACGACGACAACCACTTGTACCTGCTGTGAAGCCATCTCCTACCATTCCAGGAGCACCTAGGGACTGACAAGAGACCATCTCGAGCTTCTAGAGCTTCCTAAGGTAGTTTCTATGGCTAGAATACTCTTTTACACATCAATACACACACATGCATGGGTAAAACCCACATGCAAGCACTCATGGTCCACATGCACGAGATTAGTATCTGGGTTTGATGGTTTGAATGTATTTCTTGATGATCTATGATGATATTTGAGTGTTTGATGATGATTTATAATGTTGGATGTTGTTGAAGTCATGACTTGTATATGTAATGTTGAAATATTGCCATGCATGCATGATCCATGGTTGTTGGAATGATCTTAAGTATGTTAATATGCTTATTGGTAGTATTAGAAGAGTTATACATGGTTAGATTGGATTGAAATGACTTAAAAACATGATTTTGTTGAGCCTTTCTATTTATAGAAACTTTTTCTTTAAGAAATGGTGTTATGGTTAAAATGGTAACCATGCATGTAAGTGAAAATGATTTTAGGATGTTAGAATGATGATTTGAATGCTTGATAATGATTTTTAGTGATAAAAATGGTCATATGTGATGAGTTACTATTTTTAGTAACTTTATTAGTTGAAATAATGTTAAGTGATGATTTTGGTTATGTTGGTATGCCTAAGTGATATTAGATTGATTATTATGATGATTAGTGACATGAAAATAGGATTAGAAACGTTAAATGGTCATTTTTATGCAAAAACCATAAAGTTACTATTTTTAGTAACTTTATTTTTACAAAAACCGATTTGTCAACGTATTGGATGATTTGAGCATGCTAAACGACTTATAATGCTATAACATGATGATTAGATGCTAAGTTAGATGGTTTCCGATGTTATGTATGCTAAAAATGGAAACTTTCCGTTTTAGGAAACTTTTATGTGCTAATATGTTGTAAACGACTTATATGACCTTGTATGATAATGTGCTATGTGTTAACATGACCCCATAGGACTATTGAGCATACTAGAACTTTAAAACCGATGTGCTTTGTGAACTTTCCATAAATGGAAACTTACTATAAATAGTAAGTTGTCCATGAACGCGATCTACGCGTTTTGCACACGACAAACACTTACACGATTGCTACACGATTCACAAACCGTCACACGGTTCACCAACGGGTCGTTGATTTGACACGGTCAACTTCGGTCAAACACGGTCAAACATGGTCAAACACGGTCAATATGGACCAACACGAGCAAACACGGTCATTGTGGACCGACACGGGCAAACATGAACAACCAAGGGTTGTTGAGCACAAACACGAGCACTAACACTAGCACGGTCACTTATGCGAACTCACGTACGGTACACGATATAGGTTGCCGGTGACCGACGTGCTACACGACAACTCAGGAGCTTACGCTTACGTACAATCATATCACTAAGGTGAGTTTACGGCCCCTCTTTACTCTTTTTCAAACGTTTTCAAATAGGGGGAGAATACTAGTTACATCGAGTCAAACAGTTATTACTGTACAAACATATTTGGTGTATGCTGGTTTATTGGACAAACATTAAGTGTTGAACTCGTATTAAGCCCTCACAAAGTCTTACCGTTAATGTACGAACAACGTGGTAGATTTGGATGGATCCATTAGGGAATGACTAACCCCACGGGGCACTATGTTGACTGGATGTCATAACCCGTGCAAATTCTGACCTAACTTGCTATGCATACGAGGCATAGCGGAGGCAAGGACAAACAAGTCTAGTTCGGTAGTGACGCACTGACACTTTGGGCCTAGGGCTCGGTACTAACATTGATAAACAGCATGACACACTTTTATTACTATATGTATATCAAAACCTGTGAACTCACCAACCATTGTGTTGACACTTTTCTAACTTGTATTCTCAGGAAACTAGCGTGGCTAGCAAGTGGACAGGAATGCACAAACTAAGGAACGAGCATTAGGAACTCGCATGCATCTTGTCTTGTCATTTTGAAAACAATTTACTTGCATTATGTTAAACAATGTTGTTTTGATCTGACAATTTACATTTCCGCTGCATGTATTCAAATATATTGTTTCCGCTGCTATGAAATACTTTTCCGCTGCAAACTATTTTGTTATGTGTATGTGTCAAACTTGGATTTGTAAACGCATATAGAGGTGTTCTATATGACTTTGAGCTGTGATTCTGGACACGTCACATCCACGTGGACATACGCCACGAGTGGGAATTTGGGGGTGTGACAGTTTTATACCTCCACCACCACTTAGCCAATAAAGCCAAATTAGCATCTCTGAGATTTCCAACCCCTAATCCACCATTTCTTTTTGATATTTGAACTGTCTTCCAATTAACCCAATGTATTTTTTTCTTCTCCGAATCCCCGAACCCGCATCCACCCCATAGAAAATTTCTTCTCATTTTGTCAAGGGATTCAATGACTCCAACCGGAGCCCTAAAAAGGGAGAAAAAATATAATGGCAATGAGCTAAGCACCGATTTAATCAACGTAAGCCTCCCTCCCATGAACAAAGTAGAGACCTTCCACTGAGAGAGTTTCTTTTCAAACACATCCAGTACCGGTTTCCATATCTATATCCGGTTCATGTTTGCACCTACAGGAACCCCCAAATACGTGAATGGGATTTGACCCTTTTTACAGTGTAGGTAATCAGCCAAGGATGCCACAACCCCATCAGCCATATTGAATCCAAATAAGCTGCATTTACCAAGATTAACCTTTAACCCGGAAGCCAGATAAAAACATATGAGAATCCTTGCCAAATTAACAATATTAAATCTTGAACACACACCCAACAGAATAACGTCATCTGCATACATTAAGTGAGATATAACAGGACCACCATTAGGTAATTGAATCCCCCGATAATCCCCAACTTCAGCCGCTTTATTTATTACGCAATTAAAAGCTTCCATCGCAATAATAAGTAAGAACGGTGACAATGGATCGCCCTGTCGTACCCCCTATAACATTTGAACTCCCACGTTGGAAAGCCATTTACCAAAACTGAGGTTTTTGAGCTTTCTAAACAGCCCCTCACCTATGACCTCCACCTCATATTAAAATTCATTTGAGAAAGAATGGAATCAAGAAACTCCGAGTTTATAAATAATCAATTTATAAAACGTAAATTACAGCCCCTCACCCATTTCTAAACAGCCCCTCAACCGTTTCACACAAGTATTTCGAATTCAAATAATAATCAATTTATAAAACGTAAATTACATAGTGTGCTTATTATCAATAATAAATAATTATTAATCTTTAATTCACAACAACAAACAATATGATTTTTAAATAGCCATAACTTTTATATGTTAATATTTTTTAAAATTATACAATAAAAATGCATGTATTACTATTTTTAAAATTTAAGTATGGTATTAGTATTTGTTTAACATAAAAAAAAATATCAACATATTGTGTGTATTATGTGATCACGTGTTTTACTAGTGTTTATGTTACCATGTTGTGTTCTTCTCCATATCATACAGTTGCCCCTCTAATACATTAATTATTAATTTAAAAAAAATCATGTCTAGTAAAATACTTTTTTGAAAAATAGCAAAATTAACGAGCCATCACATTGTCAAATTTACTTGGCCGCCACCACCTTCGTTCATATTAGGCTATACATAATGGGTGACCAAGGCATGAGTGTCATTGGTCGCGTCCCCCTCACTACTGATTACCACTACATAGCCGATGTGACCAGGGCATGATCGGTCTATTATGACCGTGTTCATAGGGAAGCCCGCGTGATGGTGCATTGTTGTCTTCTCCAACGTCGATCATGGATGCTTCGGAAGCTGAAGAATTCAAGATGATGGTGGTTTAGGTCACCGACTCTAGCATCACATGTCATGATATTTTTCATGACTACTTTAAAGCCCTAAATGTCATTGAATCAGGTGCATTGTCAGATTGGTTTGAGTTTTGATCATTCAACGGTGGAAGTCGACTGTTGGGAACTTACAGTCAGGTGTTGTATTGATAGAGTGTGTGGGGATGTAATAATTTAAAATTAAAATAAATACGGTCAAGCTATCTTCAAACCTCATGGGTAACACCTAAATGACGCTTACGTGACAGTGGTCAAGCCTCTTGAGGCCTTCATTACACAATAGCCTCAATATATTAGTCATCATAATGGCAAACACAGTTAAACTCACTATATCTCAAATCATTTAAACCCGAATGCATTGGTCTTGTTTTAAATGACAAAACTAAAATTTTTTACTCAAACGCAAACATAAATTTGGCATTACACAACCTACTAATTTTTCACCGTATAAGATCTCAAAAACTCTATAATGAACGGAATCGGAGAGCAACATTTTTATTGTAATTGACGCTATATGTATAATCACTTGACCACATTGTTAAGTTTTTTATTGTAATTGTTTTGTGCTATTTTTTATCTACTATTAATTATTAAAGAGAAATAACTTAATATTATCTTGATATTATTACAATAGATACCCTTTTGGACCACATTTTTAAGTAACTATATATTTATTATTTATTAGTCGATAATTTTGTGAAGAAGTTTCTAGATGAATTCTATATGACCATACAAAAAGTGTAAAACAATCAGCTAATCAGCCAGTCTATGATTTAGCATGTTCATAGGAATTATCTAACCCAAATAAGTTTTCTAAAATAAAACCAAAACTCCAAAAGTATTAACGACACTGGACAGTTCTAAGGCTTATTGGGCCGTCCCGGGTATTACCAAAAACTTGAAATGAATCAAAACTTCATATAAAATATAGCTCACTTTCACTGTGCCACACTTCCACCACCAAAAAGTAATCAAGTTTCTGATTAAGTTATCAAAAGTTTTTTTCTTTCTTTTTAAAGTCATTGAATTTTCACTAAATGTTCTAATCATGTTTAATTTTTTTATAAATATTTAAAATTAATGGAGGTAAATAAAACATATATGAATAGTTAACTTAAAATAAGATGTAATCATGAATAAACAAATTTATGAATTAATAACAAAATTTCAAAATTGTTAAAATAAGTGAAATTGAGAAAATACTAATAATTAAATGTTTATAAATAGTCATATATATTTTACTAGGTTAGTACCCCGTGTATTACACGAGATGAATAAAAAAGATATAATAAATAATTATCAATAAAAATTTAAACAATATAAGACAATTTTTTAATATAAAATAATTATATTATTTTTTTAAACACTATAATTTTTTCAAATTTTGTTTCTTTGATATTTTTTATTTTCTTTTTAAAAATTCAATATTTTATAATAATTTGTTTTTTTTAAAGTGTGTTTTTTGTTATTAATATATTTTTAATGTATTAAAAAATCTTTTTTTCTTAATTCAAAACATGTATTTAATAAGAGGGAGATGAGGGAAAAACAAAATTGAGATGGTCTAAAAAAATGACAAGTGTCTCTAAAAACCTTTATTTATTAGAATAGATAGATAGATTTGTCTTGATCAATTTTTTTAAAAAAATAAATATTTTTGAAAAATTATACATTATTGAACTATTTAGTGAATGTTGAGCAACTTTAAAGAGACAAAAATGAGCATGCAAATTAAACATAAAAATAATTCCTGATACAGTATTATCATATTAGTTAACACAAATAAAAATCACTTTTAAAACATATTTAATTTTTTACGCAAAATTAACGTCAGCTTAATTTCTTATGCATACTGCATAGAGGAAATTGACTGCTAGAAAAACCAGAATAAAAAAAAAAAGTCAGAAAAACAAGGTCCTTAAAATCATGATAAATCTTCGATTTATAGCAATACATATTACATATAATGATAGTCATAGATGTGCAAGAACTTCAAAATTTTATCAACATCAGTTAACAATTTTAAGTCCACACAAATGGTAACTGTCCCAATTTTTTCAAGAATCACTTAAACTTTTCCAATCATAGGACGTCTTTTGTTAAACCATTACAAGAACAGTCAAGTGCTGCTGGCCCCCCTTCTTTGAACCGGTTTATAAAGTACAACATTCACGTATTTGGCCCGAAACCGATGAGAAAACCCAAGTGCCACTACTGACCGTGGGGCTTCTCGGTTTTCAATGTACAAATGGTTCAGCACGACATGTTGAGGGTCGGGTAATGGTGCAGAAGGTCCCCTGTTAGCAGGATAGCTCAGTACAGTGTGTTGCAGGTGTTGAGGAACTACAGGTGGGTCTCGCCCGTCATCTTCACTTGCAGTGTAGATATTGTTGTAACTTGCATCGGGTGACCTCGGGACTTCAAATCCAGCTACAACAGGCGTTTCCTATGACAGGGTTTAAGTAAAGGGTCATTTTTTAGGTAAAACACACCCTAAATCTTTAATTAATATGATTAAGAGGTCATATGCAATAAAGATACAAGATTTCATCATATTTCAACTTATTTAACCTGTTTCCATTTTAGTTATAGAAAATCTTTGAACTTATTTGTAAAAAAGAAGACCCATTCTTCAGAATAGGGCAGAAACCATCAAATTCGGCAACTATACCATGTAAAACATGTTTTGGATGGAGGCTTACTTGATCTTGACCACGAGAATTGTTCATATTGAAGGAGAAGTGTGGATTAAATTATAATTCCAAATCATTAAAAAGGAATACCCACTGAATCGTTCAACCTGAAAAACAACAGATGACTCGATCTTAATTAGAGGTGGCAATTTTTACCCATATCAAAGGAAATGGGTTGATTTGGGTAAACAATTTTAGTATAATGGGTTGAAATGGGTAGCATCATACTATTGAATGGGTTGAGATGGGTAGCACTTAAACATAATGCGGGTCAAGATGGGTAACCAAAAAACTATGTAAATGCAATGGATTCAAACATTTAAGAATGATTAATAACATATTTGATAGGAAAATCACTAAAAATTATCTAAATGGACTATTTGTTTACTTATAACACATCTTAAGTAAATTAAATTGATGTTTTTTACGAACAATCCATTTAGACCCGATCTAATTTTGCTTAAAACCCGTCCTGACCCGCACCCATCCTGACCCGAACCCGTTCTAACCCGTTACCCAACCCGACCCGACCCGCCCATTTTGCCAGGCATAATCTTAATATAAGACGTTATCAATTAAGAAAGCAGAATTAGAATTTAGCATGATACACTTTGTCAGATGAGCCACCATCATGCAATAAAAAACGGTGGGAAACTTGCTATGATTCTGAACAGGTTCAGTAATTTGTACCTAAGTGCCTTGGTTTTAAAAAGTGTGCCTAGATACCAGGCAAGCTTAGGTGCAAGGCTTCTTGCTTTAAATGCGTCTAAAGAGTCAACGCACACTATGTACAAAAGGCCCACAAAAAGCTTAAAACCTATTTAAATGTGTCTCACGAGTCAACGCACACTATGTACAAAAGGCCCACAAAAACATTAAAACCTATGGGATATATTAAAAAAATTATATAAACACTTTGTGCCTTTGCGCTTCGGTTTTAGACCTTGTCACTTTTGTGCACTTGGCATTTTTTTAAAACCAAGCTTAGGGCATCGTTAAAAAGAGAGAAATTTAAACTATTATGATGGCTTAAAGATGGTAAAATATTTGGAGGTGAAGAAGAAAACATGTTAATAGGATACTAGGGTATGCACTTGACATACAGTATACACAGTGTTTGCCACATTTGGTACACCTCTTCCATTTCCCACCTAAAATATATGCTACACAACTACAATATAGTATAGAGAACTTTCAAAAAAAACAAGGCAACGTCAGAAATAGGATTTAGAACAGTAATATATTTTAAGGTAAAGAAGCAAATATATGTATCATGCTTGGTTTTAAATTGCAAAATGCACTCCTATGCATTTGGTCCCAAATTCCGATGCGTGATGCAAGCGCCACATGATGCGTTTACTATTAAAAAAAAATACTAAAAACTTATTTATGCCTTTATGGATCATATTTTAACCAATAAACATGTAAACACTAAAAAAACATACTATGTTAAAATAAATAAATACAAAAGAAAGCTATAATACCATCAAAGAAGCTTTGTGTACAACCAAAATAACATTAGGAAGAATATTAGTAATATTAGCAAGAATATTAGAAAAATTAGTATTCTATACGTAATTACGTATAGGAATGTTAGCAATTTTATTTAGCTTAGGATTTGTGTTATCAATTTATCATATAAATAGAAAAGAATGTTTGGGTTATGTTTACTGAAGGTACCAGCCCCTAAATCGAATGTTCCCAGCCCCTGTCTCTCTTGATGATTTAACCAAAAAAACACACAGAACCGGATGATAGAGACTTGCGATTATGAACAAGAAATCATAAAACTTTTATCGAATAATAGCTGGTACAAAGAAAAACCAATAACCTATACCCCTATTTATAATAAACCAAAAGATAAAACACAATTAAATTCTATCCCTAAAAATCTGCTTAAAACAATCTTAATTTAAACAAAACTAATCTAATCTTTAAAACTCAAATAAAAAAAAAAAACCAAACTTTCTAACTTTTAACCCCTTGGACTATTGGGTATTTACAAGATTAGTCCAACAATCACCCCCCTAATCTTGTAATACTCATTCCATTATCACAATAGTGCAGGCCCAAAACCATCATCCTGAGTCAAATTGACCTCTTCCTCCTTCGGTTTTGACTTTGGACATTCATAGGCATAGTGACCAAGTTCTTCACATCTATAGCACTTGACCCGAGACTTGTCACGTTGTCCCCTTTGATCTCTTCCTTGTTGACCTTCACGACCCACTTCAGCCCCAATATTTCTACCTTTCCCATGGTTTTGTTGGCAACAATCACAGCCACCACACCTTCCCTTCTTCTCTTTAACTTGTTTATCATTATGAACAAGTAAGAGTTTTTCACGCACATCTCTAGCCAAGTCTTCTTGGGGTTTCACACGCTCCTCATAAGCCTTCAAACGACCCACCACTTCTTCGAATGCCATATTCTCAATCTCGGAATATTGCTCAATTGAAGCCACAATAGGTAAGTATTTTGGAGGCATAGAGTTTAGGAACTTCCTTACCATTACTTCTTCTTCAAGGGAGGACCCAAGACTCCTATATTTAGATTGTATCCCACTCAATCTTCCCACGAACTCATCCACGGTCTCGGTCTCCAACATCCTCATTCCTTCCAACTCACTCCTAAGTGTTTGTAGGCGAGCCTTTTGAACCCTCTCGGCTCCTAAGAATCTGACCCGTATAGCATCCCACACATCCTTTGGCTCTTGGTACTTAGAAACTTGAAGAAGAACATCTTCGGATATTGATTGAAAGATCAAAGCTTTGGCCATATTCTTCCTTCTTGCATCTAGTCCTCCTCCTGTCACAGGATTTATGGCTTCCTGCAACCCATGTGCTGCCAAAACAGTCTCCATCATGATGGACCAGGCTGTGTAATTGGTTGTGGTCAGCTTTGGACAAAGCAAACTCACATTGCCGGGCTCACGAACTGGTCCAACAACCCCACCAGCAGGTATGGCCATCAGTTCAACAAAATTACCTTATCAAAATCAGAATAAAAACAGTAGCACCCACCAGATCAATCTGTCACAGATTGATTTTTACCCCTCAATTCCTGAATCACTCAAGATTGAGGCCAACTGGAACCTTCACAGCCCCCCTCCTTCGTTCAAACCTATCACAAGTAAGATTAAAACCAGTTGAAGCCTTCACAGCTCCTTCCAGCTCCTGAATCGCACAGGATTGAGACCAATTGATGCTTTCACAGCTCTCGGTCAGACTATCCAGCCCTCACAGCCTCCAACAGAAAACCGATTGAAGCTCTCACAGCCTTCAACCCAAAATCGAACCCAAAATTCAGTGTACTAACATGCGTCGCACAAGATTACTATCCAAACCCTTGATTTTTCTATCGGCTTCTTGATCGACTCACACAATCAGGTCTTCTGCTTCACAGTCGCCTCACACGACCCAAGCTTTCACCGCGATGATCAATTCTTCACAACTTCGACCTTAAACTTGATTGCCTCACGCAATCGGTCTTCTCCTTCTCTGATCACCCTTCTGAATCGAGCCTTCAACCGGCTCTGATACCAATTGAAGGTACCAGCCCCTAAATCGAATGTTCCCAGCCCCTGTCTCTCTCGATGATTTAACCAAAAAAACACACAGAACCGGATGATAGAGACTTGCGATTATGAACAAGAAATCATAAAACTTTTATCGAATAATAGCTGGTACAAAGAAAAACCAATAACCTATACCCCTATTTATAATAAACCAAAAGATAAAACACAATTAAATTCTATCCCTAAAAATCTGCTTAAAACAATCTTAATTTAAACAAAACTAATCTAATCTTTAAAACTCAAATAAAAAAAAAACCGAACTTTCTAACTTTTAACCCCTTTGACTATTGGGTATTTACAAGATTAGTCCAACATTTACGATTCTCCATCAGTCACTCCTCCTTATGCATCTCCAGCTCTCCATGTTGACTTCTCCCCAACCTTCTCCTTCAATTCCTCGGCTTCTCCAACTCTTTATTGACTTCTCCACAACCTTTTCCCTCAACGCAGGTGATTTCCGACCTTCTTCCCTCCCTTGACCTTCTCTTCTCCTTCTATTGTCAATTTTACTCAAATGATGTTTGATTTTAGAACTACGTGCATCAATTCGCATCTTGCGAGAAACAACATAACATCCTCGCATCATGTAAACACATCACAATTCTTTTATAGCAGTTTATGCTTTGGCATTTAGTACTCGATATAAGGTTCACAAGGTTGCTGAAAGCAGGTATATGATAGTGATACCAAAAAGTTTCCACTCAGTTAACCCCCCCTTTTTCTCTTAAAATCCCTTACTTGGCTTTTGGGTCATGCGTGTAAGCCTTCAAACGAAAACCAACTTGTTTTCATCTCACAACAAAAAAACTCATCACACTTAAATTCCACTCATCCAAGCACTCATCCCTAAAATTAGGTCAAATCTCCACCACACCTATGCACTGAGCCACGGCCATTTTTCAGGTCAATCCATATATCAATATCCATGGTTGGAGAAATTGCTAGTCGCTAGTCGGTCGGCGAGGTAGGGACTAGGGATTAATCGTGATCAATTGGGATTAATCGGATTGGAATTTTTATATAGAATTTTTCAAATTTTATATATATACATATAAATACACACATCAATATAAAATAATACTTCAAAATTCAAATATTTTTCTAATAAACTTAAAGACAGTATACAAAGTACTTAAAAATTCAAACATTAATATAAGCATACTTAGGAGTCGACTGAGACCGATCATGCACAGCTGCTTTTTGACCGATCGATCGTTATTTTGGGAATTGACTGAGACAGGGAAGAAGAAAACCCATAATTTCTTTGGGATTGGACCAAAATTTTTGGCTTATACATAAAATTATTGGCCTATTGACCAATTTTTTGCCCTTGGACCGATTAATCCGACTTGGACCGACTAGCGTCGATTAGCGATTTTTGAACCGACTAGGCGAAAATTAATCGGCTTAGGTCCGACTAGCGATTAATCCCGATTAATCCCGATTTTTAGAACACTGTCAATATCTTTTGATTAATTTGTGATTTCAAACTTTGTTTACAATTATGTGAGGTGCAAGGCATCCGGGCCCAAAACACGAGGAGTGAGGTGGGTGGCACATGGGGAAAGCTTCACGTATGAGAGGCATATCTCTATGTAAAACCATAAAGTTCTATATGCAACCACTAGTTGCATATGCCTCATCTGTTTTACATATTGGCCATTTTATCACTTAAACAATTCTTAATCTCTTCATCCCTTTATTGGTTTTTACATATCCTAAGTTTGACCAATTAAGATCCAGATGTGCATGAAGCACAGCATCAAGGTCCTAAAGCACTTTCCTGGTCTCCTCACGCATCAGGCTCACTTTTTAAACCACAAATCAAACAAACTTGGCCGTCAATTGTACACATTGCAGGCATATAATCACACTTTACTATCTGTCCTGAAAAAAGAGCAATTTCTATACAATTACAGTACTATCCCCATTTCCCACCAGTTACAAACATTAGTTTGCAATATCACCTCATATCTTAGGGTTAGTACAAATTGACGTCCTGCAAAATCCGAACCACTCATCAACTAATTAAAAATCCACACCTAAAAACTTAGTTTTTTAATGTATCAACAAAATTCGAACTCCAAAATCATTGCCACTTAGGAAGGAGGTCTTGGGTTCAAATCCAAGCAAGTTGTATTTGGGTGTAATTTAGGAGTAGGACTATTGCTGTTAAAAAAAACATACCTCTACAGTCTACACCGATCAATCTTTCCAAATTTTCATAGCGTATACAAGATCCAAGCAAAAAACATCTACCTTAGCAATTCTAAATGTATATAATTCGAAAGTAGATCAAATTAACAACAATATAGAACGAAAAAATACAGAAGAAATTAAACGAGTGGGATATATCCAAACCTGTTGCAGCAATAATCGATCGATCAGAATTCAACAGTAAAATTGTTTCGATTCCGTGAAATTTCACTAACGTAATCAACAAATTTGTAAGCGATTACCGGAACCCTAAAAATCGATTAGAAAATAAAGGGCAGAAGAAGAAAACGAAATATAACGAATTGGGGGAGAACAAAGAAGGCTAGCTGGATGGGCATTTATTGGTTAAAGAATTACCCATAAGACCATATTTGATCTTGGGCCTTATTTGAAGACAACATCAGGCCCACAGATCCTTGGCCATTTTGATTTTGAAGATTCCATGTCAAATTTCACGTTTTTAGCAATGTATAGATAGACTCATGTTTTCCTAGGGATTGTAGCTTAATGGTAATACTTATGACTGTTTTATGTGAGGTCTTGGGTTAAATACAAGACAACACGTATTTGCTAAGACAGTGTCAAATGGTTTACTCAGTTTTAGGTTTCATCATAGGATGAGCTCGGATGTACGCCCCAAAATGTTAAATCCAAGAGAACGATTGAAATTGCATCTTTGGTGCTGTCGTACCAAGTCATTCAATAAAAAAGACACATATTTACAGTTAATTATTTATTTTTATGAACACCGCTTTTTGAAATTTCTTTTATTAATCAGTGTTAAATACTTTTTTTCTTAATAATTTTGCTCTAACTGAAACAGGGAACCTTCAAAAGGCTCTTGAGCTAACCACAGGTAAATTCAGTAATGTTTACCCTGGCAAATAGATCACCCTTCCGTCTGAATAACAGAGCGTGGTTACCTGACCCACCTGTAAGATTAAATATTTACAATATGGCCCTCATGATTATTTAACTAAATAGATCAATTACTTAATTACCCCTAACAGATAGATAATTATTTGATGGACGTAATTATCCTTATTTATCCTAATTAGGGTTTCCCCTTGGGTGTATATAAATATGGGACTTATGGCTACTAATCAGGGTTACTCACTTTTAACATCATAACACACACACACGATTCTCCTCATTCTCAAGAGAACTCGTGATCCCCACATAACCGAGCCTTCTCATCTCATCTCCATCCTCACCATACACCCTAAACGGGAACCCGAGCGGATCGTCATCTCAGGAACGATGTCTGGAATCAACAATGCATTCACTGGATTCACAGGTTTCATCTAATCTCTATTTCATCATTGTTTTTTTTAATGTTCATGTTTAAATCTAAACCAAAGGAATCGATCCAACATGTGGCATCAGAGAAATATGTTGTTTAATTGATTCCTAATCACGAAATTGATTCAAAATCCAAAAACGTTTTACAAAAACGAGTATGAACAGTGGGTCGTTTTTCGAAAAACCTTAAAACTGGTTCGTTTTTCGTAAAAACGTGAATCTGGTGCGTTTTTCGTAAACCTAAAAATTTTCGGACTTAATCGTATTCGAAATTAATGTACACGTTTTTATGAGTACTCGAAATTTGGTGTACTCGAATTTGATGTACTCGAAATTTTGAGTATACGAAATTTATTATACTCGAAAATTTGAGTATTCGAAATTTAACTTACTCGAAATTACCTTTTAACTTAGTGTACTCGAAATTTTGGAGTTCACGAATTTTTTTTAGTGTACTCGAAATTATAAGTTCACGAAATCATAGTGTACTCGAAAATTCTAATTGTACTCGAAAATCTTAGTGTACTCGAAAATCTAAGAGTACTCGAAACACATAACTATTTTCGAATACATAATCATTTTCGAGAACATAACCATTTTCGAATACGTAACTATTTTCGAGAACATTACTAACCTCGTGAACAGTAAATTTCGTGTACGAACACTTAACCAAAAAACTAAATAGTTTTGTTAAAACCTTAAACTATCATGTTTTACAAAACCTTAAAATTCAAAATCAGCTTTAACTCAGTAACAAGTGTTTTGTCACACCCCGGGCCGGCGGGAACGGATCGGGTTTTCCCGTCGGGCGGAAGGTTCCTGGGGCGCGATATCTTTGAGTGATAATCAAATGATCAGATTGTTACATAGCACATGATAATCAAAATGAGAAATGCTAATACATCAATGATATAGAATTACAAGATTAAATTACAATGTATCGTTCATAATTTAATCAAGTAAATCTACCAAAAGAATCAATATAACTATATCTTGTATATGTACAAGATATACAAAAGATGATTCAATGTTTAGGCACCAAAAGCATGCAACACAAAATAAGCTAGGTCTTCTAAAAGTCCTCTAGCTTAAACCTTGCATGTAAGTCTCTACACCTGTTCGTCACCTGAGAAAACATGTATTTAAACAAAGTCAACACTAGGTTGGTGAGTTCATAAGTAAGTTAGTTGAAAACTTTGATTCAATCACATGCATTGTCCCAATGTTTTGTTATGTTGCTTGTATATTGTGTATCATCTGTCACCCAATGGCTTCTCCCTAGTTGTATGTGCAAATGTTGTGATCCCTGATCAAACATGCTTATATATAGGGAATCACATAAGGGTCAAGCCCAGACGCTATCCCACCACATGCTCAAACAAAGTTCACACTACTTGCAATACAACTATGGATTTCCATTCTCATGTTTACTCGTTTCTTGATCATCTGTGTTTCCATGAATAGAATAATATAATGATAGCGTTGTAGTTATCAAACCGAAGTATTGACAACCATTTGTATAGTAAGGATATTAGATTTAATAAATCTGTTCCTTGTATTATTCTATTATCTGTGTGTTAACTGTTATGTTACACTTTTAATTAATTAAAAGTGTTAGTTAACTGTTCATCATATGTCTCAAATGCAGTGTATAGGATCCGAATGGAATCCATTTTAATCCTCACATAATCAGATTAAAATGCATTCCATTCTCTCCTATCCCACCGTGTGATCCCAAGGCCTTTACGGGGATTGTCTCATGTAATTAACAAAGTCGAATAAGAACTAGTCTTATTACGTTATGTTAATTAAGTGTGATTGGCAGTGATAGGCATGAAGTTACGTTATCATGGTCGCCGTTCACAGTAACCCATATGTTCACCATGTAATCCTTAAGCCGTAGTAAGAACAAGTCTTAGTACCCTTAAGTGACGCAGGTGGTGGATAATCAATGCGATCATACTACCTAGTAGTATGTTTTTAGGGTGTTGATCAAATGTTATAAGAAATTGACTTATCACACTTGATTGTTTATGATGTGGAATGATATTCAGAAGATATTTTATCTTCTGATCATCCATGTGCTGTGATGTGTCATCATGTTTCACTGTAATAGTTCTCATTGTTTATCTGTATATGAATTGTCTCAATGTTCATTCATGTATGAATAACTAAGTGTTATAAGATAAATCTTACAACGGAGTTATTCCAATGTTTTGATGATTGTGAAAGTACATTATCACAATCTTTTGAGTTTCCCTGTTATCTCATGATCATACAAGCATGCATACAATGATAAACGATAATAAACAGATTAATATTATCAAAATCAAAGTATAAATAACATGTTAAGCAAAACTTTTAAATAAATAAAAGTAAACATGTTTCTCAGCCCCGAGAGTTAAAATCAGTTAAGATTAAAGTAAAAGGGGCATATGAACTCACCTTACTGTTGTAGGGTTGACTTAGCTTATATAGAGATAATGCGCACGCTCTTGTCTGTTCTTGTAATTGTTCACGTTCCTGTATTGAATTCACATTGTATGTAACTTATAAAGTGTTGAGTGTAATTGTTTCTTGTGCACGTATGCGTGTTAGCCTTAACTTGGCTAACACCCGTGAGTCTCGGTAATGACTCGGCCCTTATTTATTGTTTGTTGATTCATTTTGACTTCGCATTACTTGAATTCATTTATTGAAACATTCTATCATGTCGATCTAAATTTATGGTTCTTAAGTCCATAACTTTGTCATTCAACCTAAGGGTGATTTCAGGTTTA
This sequence comes from Mikania micrantha, assembly GCA_009363875.1. Classification (NCBI taxonomy): domain Eukaryota; kingdom Viridiplantae; phylum Streptophyta; class Magnoliopsida; order Asterales; family Asteraceae; genus Mikania; species Mikania micrantha. The sequence continues at coordinate 55,357,201 of CM018689.1, forward strand.
TGTCTCAATATTTCCCATGTTGATTTTTGTTAACCCATAACAAGTTATTACCTAGCCCATTAATGATCTTTTATTCTTGATTTGTGTTTAGAAAACTAGTGGGCCGAATGTTAACCGCGTGAGTCTCGTGTTTAACCCGTGAGCCACAATATCATGGGGATGGGCCAATTATGGGCCTTGGGTCATGTAGCTGCACATGGGCCGGAAGAATTGGCTGTTGGGCTGCCGTAATGGGCCTCAAAAATCTGTTGAAATCAAATTGGACTGAGTTAAATTCGATGTGGGCCCAGGAGAATGAATTGGGCCTGTTGGTCGTCTAGCATACAATTGTTGTTGGGCCTAGTGGAAAAATTCGTGGGTTGTAACAATGGTGACCATAACCTAAACGTGGTTCAATAGTTTTGGGCCTGAAATTAATTAGTTGGGCCAAGGAATTTAATAAACTGATGGACTTTAGTGATCATGTAAGGCTTGTTCCAATTTTCTCACTGTTAACCGACATCATCACCACGTTCATGGTCCCAAATAAATCCGGTGATAATGGTTCGTTGTTCCCCACTATTTTCAGCATCACAGGTTCGTTGGCTGTTGAAGGTTGTAGGCTCGTGAAACAGGTGAGGGTTGGCATAAGGTTCGTGCGCATGCTGAGGTTCGTCTACTGTTGCAGCAAGGTTCGTCATGAGCTCAGCTCCCAGACAGCGTAGGGTTCGTCGGCATGCAAAGGTTCGTAACTGGTCACTGGTTCGTTGCTAGTTAACCGAGGGTTCGTTCAAATGGGGTGGGGTTCGTGGCTGCTCACTGGTTCGCACCTGGTTCGTGAGTCATGAAGATGGTTCGGCCTCGTGGGTTCGTGAGCACCCGCAGATTCGTGAGATCCGTAAGGGTTCGCCGGTTCACATGGTGTTGCAGGTTTGGTGACTATCTCCGACGAACCTGTTTCAGCTCATCACCTCCTCAAGTCACGATCGGTTATGGTGTTATTCCCAGGTAGATGGTGTACCCAAGAGGTTGACGAGGGTGTGTTGGTCATGGGGTGGTTTAGAATGATGAAAATTCAGCCGGTCAAGTGTGTGTATAATAAATCCCACGTGAAAACCCTACTTTTCAGCATTTTAACACGTTGTTACCTTCGATTTGGCTGGTTATCTCCTTAGATCTGTTGTACTTTTGTGTAGAGGGCTTCAAGAGCTACGCGTGGACGCGAAAATCACCCAAATCGGTCCACAAACGAGGAAGATATCAAGGATTGAAGGTGTGAAAATGGTGGTTGTGTTCTTGGCCGGAAATATAGAGAGAGAATGAGATGTGTGAGTGAAAAATGAGGTGAAAGACTCATTTTTGGGTTTTTATATTACGCGGGGTGTTCGGGTCCATTTCGGTTGCTCGGTTCGTTAATTCGTCGCGTATCCGGAAAGTTACACGAAATTAATAATAAATAGATAAAATTGTAAATTTAATTAATTTAATGAGTTTCAAAATTGTAAAAATGTTTATTATTTTATTTAATTAAATTTAAATTCGTTTCGTGTCGTTTTTCGCTTTCGTTACGTCGAATCGCGTCACCATCGCGCGTATTCGTTCGAATCGTCATTCGAACGAACACGAAGATGGTTTTGCTTTCCGACTTTTGTTTTCTACTTTCCAGTCATCATTTCAGAACGTTAAACTCACAGATATGTTTGTGTGAATCGTCACCCACGCAAACACACTGTCAGTTCGTTATTCTGAAACGACACTGCAGTTTATGTTTTAATTGTGTTTCCTCACTGTCGGACTCAACTAAACATCCTGTTTTCATCTTGTTTTCACATTGAATTGTCGGCCATCTGATTCCTGTCATTTATGGACATCAGATCGCAACCGATTTGTTTCTGATAATTGTTTGAACACCGTTGTTTCTCATGATTTGTTGTGTTAACTGTAATTAAGTTTTCACTTAATAAACACAACTAACGTTTCAAATGTACGTTGTACTTAATGTATTTAAGTTTACACGAAAATACGTACAACTGTTCTTGTATTTAGAATTCTGTTAATACAAAAACTGTTCACGAATACGTATGTACACATAGTTACTGTATGCAAGTACACATACCGTACGGACTTGCCGGGCGGCCGGGTACTAGTTGTCACATGTTTCACTTCTGCCCAAAGGTGATGTGTTACATCTTATTATTTGAGTCTTATTAAGCATCGTCAATTACTTGTGTATATCCTTAAACATTAGATATTCACATGACATCATTTTGCCTTAAAGCATGTATGTTTCACTTCTGCCCAAAGGTGATGTGTTACATATATGTTTGCAAACTTAACATGTGCATAATGCTTACAATGTCTCACTTCTGCCCAAAGGTGATGTGTTACATTCCTAATGCACATTTTATTTTCTAATTAAGTTGTTCCTAATGCTTAAATGAATGGTTATTAACCAAAGTGAAACCCATTTGTTTAAGTAGAACCTAATCTAGTCTATTAATTTGATGTTATAGTAGACTCTTTATCACAGCTTCATTACTATAATGGTCCTTATATATGCCTGCCTTAGATCTAAGTTACCCCATAGATCACTCTAAGTTCTTCTATAGCCTTAGTATATTACTATTTCTCATCTAATACGATTCACAACTCCCAATATGGGAATTGAGACCCTCACTGGTGCGAACTACTCTGCTTGGAAAGATTCGCTGATGCTCACTCTTGGGATTACTGAGTTCGACTACGCCCTGAGAGAACCTGCACCTCCTGCTCTTAATGACAAGAGCACTGCTGAAGCTAAGCTGCTCTATGAGAAATGGGAGAAGGCTAATAGGATGGCGCTAATGTTTATCAAGAACTCCATCAGCCCAATCATCAGAGGTGCAATTCCTGATTTGGCTAATGCTAAAGCTTACCTTACTGCTGTGGAGGAGCAATTCAAAGGAACCTCTAAGGCGCATGCTAGCACCCTGATTATGAAACTGGTGTCTACAAAATATGACGGAGTCAGTGGCATTCGTGAGCACATCATGATGATGAACGACATGGCCCGTAAACTTAAGGGATTAGACATGGAGATCAGTGATGGTTTCTTAGTCCACTTCATCATGACTTCTCTTCCTGCATCTTATGAGGCTTTCAAGATCAACTACAACACTCAGAAAGAGAAGTGGTTGATGAATTAGTTGATTGCCATGTGCGTACAAGAGGAAGAGCGTCAGAAGCTGGAAAAACCTGATGTTGCTTACCTGATGGCTACTGGTTCGAAGAAAAGGAAGAACAATACTCATAAAGATGCTTCTAAAGTCCCTAAGTCCAATGCAGGTGCTTCCTCCAGCTCTAACAATTCCAATGGCAATCCTTACTGCAGGTTCTGCCGAAAGGCAGGACATAAGCAAAAAGATTGCCCTAACTTCAAGGAATGGCTGGTTAAGAGAGGTAATCATCTTAATATGATAATTGAGTCCTTTAATTTAAATGTTCCAACTAATACTTGGTGGTTTGACTCTGGTTCTATGGTTCATGTGACCAATTCTACTCAGGGATTCCTTACAATCCGGAGGCTGGAAAGAAACCAAAGAACGCTTAAGCTTGGGGATGGAAAGGAACTATCTGTTGCTGCCGTGGGAACCTTAGAATTAATAATGAAAACCGGTCTATGTATTAAACTTTATGATACCTTATATATTCCTGAAATTTCTAGGAATCTTGTATCAGGACCAAAGTTAGACATGGATGGTTTTTATGTTTCTCATGGTAATGGCAGACTTACTATTAGTTCTAATTCTCAAGTATTTGGTACTGGTCTTTTGGATGGTGGTCTCTATAAGTTAGAACTAGATGATGATTTCTCTAAGTCTTTGTTGTCATATAACATTAATGAGAACTCAACAAAGACTAAAAGAAAAAGAGACTTAGAAACTTCATCCATGTTGTGGCATCAACGTTTAGGCCACATCTCACGGGATCGCTTATCTCGACTTGTGAAGGATGAAGTTTTACCTTCTCTTGATTTCACTGATTTTGGAACATGTGTCAAATGCCTTAAAGGCAAAATGACAACAGCAACTAAGAAAGGTGCTACTCGGAGTTCTAATTTATTAGAAATAATTCACACCGATATTAGTGGCCCTTACACCATTGCTGGAATAACTGGACAAACTTCTTTTATCACTTTCATTGATGATTATTCTCGTTACATGTACTTGTATCTAATCAAGGACAAATCTGAATCACTTACAACTTTTAAAGATTATAAAACTGAAGTTGAAAATCAACTAAATCTTAAAATAAAAGTTGTGAGATCAGATAGAGGAGGTGAATATTACGGTAGACAATACTGATGTGGGTCAAGCTCCTGGTCCATTTTATGAGTTTTGTAAAGGCCAGGGGATTGTGAACCAATACACCATGCCCGGTACTCCTCAACAAAATGGTGTTGCTGAAAGGAGAAATAGAACCCTAATGAACATGGTGCGTAGTATGTTAGCCAACTCAGATTTACCCTCATTCCTCTGGACCGAGGCCTTAAAGACAGCAGTTCACATACTCAATAGAGTTCCTTCGAAATCTGTCCCTAAAACTCCTTATGAACTTTGGACAGGAAGGAAACCGAGTCTTAGATATATGAAAGTATGGGGTTGTCTTGCCGAAGCTAAACTCTATAATCCCTTCTTAAAGAAGCTTGACATGAAAACTGTTACATGTTACTTCATCGGGTATCCCGATCACTCAAAGGGTTATAGATTCTATTGTCCTACCCATGTCACTCGAATTGTAGAAACAAAGCATGCTCATTTCCTTGAGGATTCAAAGGTCAGTGGGAGCAGCGAAAATCCTGACTCTGATTTGCAAGAAGTACAAGACGCGGGGGGGAGACACTCGTCGACTAACTTACCTCCGATTACTCCTCTTGTACACCATGCTACTCCGAACTTCACTGCACCTACTCTGACACAATCAGGACTCGCTACTGCTCCAAACGTTACCGAGAATGAAGGCACCTCATCTGACCAACATCAACACAATACCAGCCATGTTGAACCCACTAATCAGCTCAGGAGGTCATCTAGGCCTAAAGTGCCTACTAACTTTGATGATTATGTTACCTACCTGACTGAAGCTGAAATGGATGCCGGAAAGTTTACTGATCCTACCTCTTTTCATGATGCCATTACTAGTGATCAGTCTTCTGAATGGAAGATAGCTATGACTGATGAGCTTGATTCCATGAAGAAAAACGATGTTTGGGATTTGGTAGAATTACCCAACGGAGTAAAACCCGTAGGATGTAAATGGGTGTTCAAAACAAAACTGGATCCGAATGGGAACATTGAACGCTTCAAAGCAAGATTGGTTGCAAAAGGTTTCACTCAGAAAGAGGGAATTGACTATCAAGAGACCTTCTCTCCTGTCTCTCGTAAAGATTCCTTAAGGATCGTGATGGCCCTCGTAGCTCATTTTGATTTAGAGCTGCATCAGATGGACGTCAAAACTGCTTTCCTAAACGGCGACTTGTATGAAGACGTGCTCATGAAACAGCCTGAGGGCTTCATGCCTGAAGGTCAAGAGCATTTAGTCTGCAAGCTAAAGAAATCCATTTACGGGTTGAAGCAAGCCTCACATCAATGGTATCTAAAGTTTGATGAAGTGATGAAAAAGCACGGTTTCCTGAAGAATCAAGTGGATCAATGCACCTACCTCAAGATGAGTGGGAGCAACTTTACTATACTTGTCCTTTATGTCGATGACATTCTTTTGGCAAGTAATAGCTTAGATATGTTGCATGAGTCGAAGCGCTTACTTTCGCATAATTTCGACATGAAGGATCTCGGAGAGGCCTCTTACGTTATTGACATCGAAATACACCGAGATAGAGTCAATGGACTTTTGGGTTTATCTCAGAAGGCTTACATTGATCGGGTCCTCACACGCTACAACATGCAACACTGCTCTCCCTCTGTAGCTCCAGTAGTTAAAGGAGATGTCTTCGGTTCATTTCAATGTCCGAAGACTGAGGCTGAAAAGGCGCTAATGAGAATGATACCTTATGCATCAGTAGTCGGGAGCCTTATGTATGCTCAAGTCTGTACTCGTCCTGATATCGCTTACATTGCTGGAATGCTTGGCCGTTATCAGACTAATCCTGGCCTTGATCACTGGAAAGCAGCTAAGAAAGTGCTTCGATATCTCCAAGGGACAAAAGACTTCAAGCTGACTTATAGAAGAAGTGATAATTTGGAAGTGGTTGGTTACTCTGATTCTGACTTTGCTAAATGCAAAGATGACAAGAAATCCACTTCGGGGTATATCTTTATGTTAGCAGGCGGACCGATCTCATGGAAGAGTCATAAGCAGCAGTTGACAACAACCTCAACTATGATGGCTGAATATGTTGCAGTGTACAATGCAACCTGTCATGGAATGTTGTTGAGAAACCTTATCGCTGGACTCAAAGTCGTTAGCTCTATCTCTAGACCATTGAAGCTTTACTGTGATAACTCAGCAGCCGTTAACTTCTCGAACAGTAACAGTTCGACCGGTGCTGGTTTATATCTTGATACAAAGTACTTGTTCGTTCGCGAGCGAGTTGAGGAAAATAACCTTTGTATTGAGTATATAAGTACTAAAGTTATGCTTGCGGATCCGATGACTAAAGGTCTCCCACCTAAAATATTCGAAGAACATGTTTCGAAGATGGGCTTATGTAAAGACCTTATTGCATAATGTACTTACTTATGATTAATGAAATTTCCTCACTTATTTGATTTGTTTGTCTCTAAATATATGTTTATGCATGCCTAATGACATATAGACACTAATAACACAAATCATTCGTTAAAGGGCTTACTCGTTAATTGATCCTAACTTAAGTTTTAAGTTTGTATTGTAGTATGATTAATAGGGGTCTTGAATTAAATAACTGATTCAATGACTGTATTTCTCTGCTATGATTACAATTTAGAACTAAAATGAGTATTATCAATCTGCAGACTTACTTAATGCTCATAATAAATAATCACTTGGCCAAGTGGGAGAATGTAAGATTAAATATTTACAATATGGCCCTCATGATTATTTAACTAAATAGATCAATTACTTAATTACCCCTAACAGATAGATAATTATTTGATGGACGTAATTATCCTTATTTATCCTAATTAGGGTTTCCCCTTGGATGTATATAAATATGGGACTTATGGCTACTAATCAGGGTTACTCACTTTTAACATCATAACACACACACACGATTCTCCTCATTCTCAAGAGAACTCGTGATCCCCACATAACCGAGCCTTCTCATCTCATCTCCATCCTCACCATACACCCTAAACGGGAACCCGAGCGGATCGTCATCTCAGGAACGATGTCTGGAATCAACAATGCATTCACTGGATTCACAGGTTTCATCTAATCTCTATTTCATCATTGTTTTTTTTAATGTTCATGTTTAAATCTAAACCAAAGGAATCGATCCAACACCACCTGCCCAGAAGGAAACCTACAACTAGGAAAACCCCATGACTCAACCCAGATCAATATTTGCTCATGATGAGACTGCAACCCATGACTCAACCCAGATCAATATTAGCCATTACCTATTTCTACTTTAATTTGGTTGGATAGGGAGATATTGGAGCTTCAAGTTTTATAATGTCGAGACACGTGTTACACTATGCCTTGTTAGAATCGGCTAACACTTTCTGCTAACACTTTCTGTGACAAAAGTAAAAAGCAGCAAAAAATAATCTCTCTTCTTCATAAACTATTAGTATCCTTCGTTTGTATTGCTACCACCCTTTGGCTAATAATCCGTAATTTATATCTTTAAGTTGTCCAATTCTTAACTCTTTAGGTGCGGTAATACGTCTCAAGCCACCCGAACACGAATATATAAAATATGATTATCTATACTATATAATAAATAAATATTTTATAAAAGCACATGTTTATTTTCTAAAACATCTAAAGAAATAATTGTTTCTCGTCTCTTTCTTTATTAAATATTTATATATCATCTTTTTATCTACCTTTGAATTTTTCACACTCTATCTTTTAGTAAATATGAATTATTTTATTAAATTTGGTAAATAATACGATTAGATTATAAATTAATTCTTTAATTATTTTATAAATGTTTTTGAAAATATATATTATGTTAGTTAAAACAAATAATTTTAAAATTCATATATTTAACATGTGTTAGACACAAGTTCTAACATGTTTATATAATATACATTACAATTATAAAGTTACAGGTTTCATGTGTTATGTATTACATGTATTATAAATTACTTATGTGACCAATAGAGGTCTAAACATGTTCATACGCTTAATTATTTATATACTACAGCATGTGACACTGTTCTTTTTTTTTTCAGCTTCTTTTTTTACCATATGTACATCTGAAAGGGATTCAAGGCCATAGTGGGTAGATATGTTGAAAAGAGAATGGTTGTTGCTAGATTTCTGATTTTAATTATATATATAGAAATCAAACGAACAAATGAGAACTTACGGTTTTTGGGAGAGCTATGAAAACTTTTTATTACACATGTTTACAAATGTATAAACGAGCCCTCATAATTCTAACAAAAAAAAATGACTTTTAGTTTTGTGAAAATTAATTATTGTTTACACATATTTTTATACGAGTGTGTGTGTATATATTTAAAAAAGTAGTTCTCATATTTCTCTTGATATTTAAAAATCTCAAATCAATCTTCTGGTACACACACGCTCACACATATTTACGCACATACTAATTTTTTTTTATCATGGTTTTAAATCTTGTTCAAGTGTTGATTGATAAAATGACCTGTTTGCCGTGAGGTCTGGTTCTAAAATCTGACAGAAACCATGGAGGCCCAACTGAATTGTCTTGAGTCAAAAACCAACATATTTGACTTTAAAAGTCAAAACACAATAGAACAACAGAAGTAATAACAAAGCAACAATTGACTAGCCCTGCACGGCCTTAGCCATGCCAAAAGCGGCTGCAGATGCTATGGCTCCAATTAGGGCCGTTTGCAGGGCACTCCAAACTGGTTTGTTCCCAGTGAAGTAACCTTTGGCGAACCCAAAGATCAACAGGGCTAATATGGTCACAATAACAGACGCAACCACAGCTTTTAGGGCCACCGGGATGAACACGTAAGGCAGAAGTGGGACCGATCCACCCAACACATACGCAATTGCTATTGTTAGTGCGCTTTGAAGTGCTCTTTTTGGATTGGGCTTTTCAAGTCCAAGTTCAAATCTGTAAAATAAATAAAAAAGGAATTGTTATAATCACTGGAGGCCATAAACACAATATCCATAAAGGTGGTCTTAAAAATAATAATCCTAATGGCATGTATTAAAATTACACTACAGAGAGTGTTCAACTTGTTGACCAGTTTACTCTTAAGCTCCTTTTGTTTTACCCATTTGACCCGTTAAAGATAAAACATAACTTATACTGCCCCTCTTAGATGTAACTAGGTAAGAATGGACACGTCTACGCAGCAAATAGATCATTAATCCTGAGAAAATGCAACTAACTATAGATTGCAAGCATGAGCATTTTAAACAAAAAGGTTTCAACTTTCTAGTCAATGGTTTCTTGTAAGAATTTACAAGCGATCCAATATTGTTCATTTATAGTTTTGTACATAACCTCAATGGATAATCAATTCAAGTGGTGTTACTGTACAAATCACATTCTTAAAAAAAATAAAAATAAAAAAAGACAACATGCATAGAGGCCTCAGATTTGCTTTTGCAGTATTCCCTTGTAACTTTTTTGGCTGAAACACGTCATGATGAAAATTTTGTCATAAATAAGCTTAATTTATTTCAACCTCCATAAAGTGTGGCTAACATGCTAAAACAGCCAAATTTTACATCTAAAAGAGCAACTTATGAATCTTATGATCAATTTTAAATACCCAAAACTCTAAACAACATCCAGAATTGTTTGTAATTGTTCTGATTTAATGTCAGTTTCTGGTTTGCAAGACACCACATGCATAAACATTTTTAATTGGTAAAACTTATAAGACAAAACATGCTTAAGAAAGACGTATGAAAAGACAACGATCAACTTCTCAATGTCTAGCTTACATATATTACTTCAAGAAAAATTTCAAAGTTTTCTAGCCATTTTTCAAAAAGATTCCATTTGTCAAAAATAAGAAAATAAGAGGCAATTGGCAATTACGCTAATAACCCTCTAAAGTTCATTTAGTTCAAAAAATTTGGTATTAGAAACAATTTGGCATGACTGGATTTAAGATTAATTGGAAGAAATGAAGTAACACTTACTTCATCATGAAATCAAGCCATGCTTGTGGGTTCTTCCTAAGAGCATTCACTACAGGCGCATACTCATGTGGCTCGACTCCATACTCAGCCAGTATCTCCGCCACTTCAGCCGCCTCTACGGTTTTTATTTAAAATCAAATCACCAAGTATATATGTGGTTCTTAAGTTCTGTCAAATATGCATCTAACTTTTAAATGAAACTAATAATTAACCTGTATCAGGTATGGTATCAATTTCTTCTTGTTCTCTGCGTAGCTCTCTATGGTAATGATCAGCTTCACTTTTTGCAGCCAAATACCTGCTCATAGAAAGCCCGTTTCATTAAGCAAACCACACTGAACATAATCAAAGTTATATAATTTGCCATATATCATTTGATTTATAAATAAGAGTTTCATAAGAAAATCAAATCAAATTAACTTATTTGTGTTAAAATTTTCATAAGTTCATATCACACGATAGGAATCGAGGACAGTAGTTTTGGCATCGAAAGCTGATATCTATAACCTTACAACACACGCATGCAATTTGCTACGAGGAATTCTAATGATTGTAGACTTTTAATTCTATCCAAAATTCGGATCCATATGATGATTACGCCAAAAACATGCATATTCTAATAACGTGATTACGATATATGCTAATAGAATCATCAATCAACCAATTAAACCTAAAATTACTGAAATTAAGCAAACTGGTTTACCCTCCGAGGCCCATAGAAATAGCACCGGCTGCAACCTCCGCTATGCCGGCGGTGAGAATAATAGACGACGAAGCATTGGCGCCAGAAAGACCTGCGGCAAGAGCGAAGGGGACGGTGAGGCCATCGGAGACGCCGATGATGATATCACGAACAACTTCACCGGCGGTGAAGTGGTTCTCCTTATGCCGATTCAGTAAATACATGTCTGATTCACCAACGCTGCCCATTGTTGATTATGATGATCAGATTTACAGGTGAAATTGAATCTAATGTGTGTGTGTGTTCTTGGTGAGCTGGTAATGGAATATAAAGGCAGCGCGGATTGTATGGGCGATAGGAGCAACTCGAAAACCTTTTTCTGTAAGCGGTCCATACAAATGGAAAAAGTTGGCACGGGGGAACAAGAGGTCCGCAAAAAACCTGGAACCGGTATCAGAACCGAGAACCCGAATCGGAAGCGGAACCGGTTGTATACAAACCTGTGGGTACAGACGGTTTTGGATTCTCATAGAAATCAGACCTAGGACCAAGAAAAGGAAACCGGTTCATCTTTACATGACAAAACCCGAACTGAAACTGGTTGTTAACTTTGTTGATCAGAACCGTTTGAAACCTGAATCGGTTGTTGACTTTGTTAATAAGAACCGGATAAAAAAAACCTGTTTGTTCACCTCTACCGGAACCGGCATGTATAAAGTTTCACTAGCACCCCTTCAAGTTTAGTAAATGGCACTTAGAGATGATACGCAACATTTGAAGAATAATCCTCACTTATAACTAAATAGTGGAGTCCAGTTAACAAAATTATTGGAGTTACAATATTAATACGGTTTTGCTTCTCATAATATGACAGGTTTAAGTTTTGTTGAGGACACATTTGATGTAATTTAAGTTTTTAGAAAAATTTACTTAAACTAAAGAAAGTTTCTACATTTGTTACAAAACAAATTAAGATAACTAACATGTTTATGTAATTATATATATTCTAACTCTAGGTTAAAACCTTGTGTATTACACATGTTAATTAGATAAATTTTTGTTTTAAATAACATAATATATATTTTTAAAGATGTTTTCTAAAAATATAAATAATAGGGCTTATAATCTTAGTATATTATTTATTAAATTGATCGAATAAAATCATTAATAATTACCAGAAGAAAGAGGAAAAAATTAAAATTTAAAAAAAGTTTCAAATAAATATTTAATAAGAAAAAGATGCGATCGGAAACTTTTAAAAACATTTATTTATTATAATGCATAAATCAATATTAAAATACAATATTGTAATATTGTATGAATAAATTTTTTAATAATATGTATAACTTTATTTATATTTATATATTAACATATTGACAAAAAAAAAATTTCAGGAGCATCACAAGTGATAATGGTAAAGTCCATATTTATGTTAAACTTTTTTTAGAGAAGTTTTTTTTTTATATAATAGAGGCATACACACACATACCTGTTATATGTATTCGTACACATTATTTTTTCAACATAAAGGTAATAACTTTGAGTCTTACTTTGAACATTTAGATGGGTCAAAGCTTTTATCACATTTGTGATGAAGTTCAACATCAATTATGTTTATTTCTTTTATTATTAAATTATGTCTAGATGTAGTAATGTCACATGAGTGTGTTTTGCATGTGCATGGTAGTTTAATATTTACGTTGGTTTGTTTCCAAGTAGTGGGTAGTTGTTCCACTAAGTGATAGTGGGTAGTGGAGTAGTTTGTTCTTTTGTTCTTTCCGATTATGTACTGTAGTCGCATGACATTTTCATTAATACTACTTGAGATTGTTGAGTACATTCAAGTGTGTAATCTTAGTAATCTTCTAGTTCGTTGTTTGTGTAATCCTTTCTCTGGTTCAACAAGTGGTATCAGAGCCACTCTCCAGAATGACGGATCTTCAAGTCGTTGGCGGTGTAAAGAAACTCAACACTCAGAATTATAACTACTGGTCGACCTGCATTAGTTCGTATCTGCAGGGACAAGATTTATGGGAAGTAGTTAACGGTGGCGAGACAATACAACCGGTGGCTGAAGACGCGAACGGAGTACTAAGGAAGTGGAGGATCAAGGCAGGTAAGGCGCTGTTTGTTTTAAAAACAACAGTGGAAGACGAGATACTTGATCATATACGAGAGTTGCATACGCCAAAGGAGGCATGGGATGCACTCTTAGTGTTGTTTTCAAAGAAAAACGACACAAGACTACAACTGCTGGAGAACGAGTTGATGTCTGTCGTTCAAAAGGAGATGACGATCCCTCAGTATTTTCACAAGGTGAAAACCTTGTGCCGAGAAATCGGCGAACTGGATCCTCAAGCAAGGATAGGCGATGCGAGGATGAAGCGGATTCTGATTCATGGGTTGAAACCTGAATTCAGAAGTTTTGTAGCAGCGGTTCAAGGGTGGCCGACGCAACCATCTCTTGGTGAGTTTGAAAACCTTCTTGCAAGTCAAGAAGCCTTAGCCAAGCAGATGGGTGATCTATCAACTGGTACGTCAACCAAATCTGAGGCGGAGGCTCTATACGCTGTAAAGGGAAAAGGAAAGTTCCGGCAAAATTCTTTCCATCCACCAAGCAAAAGTCATCAGAAAACAAAACCTCAATGGCACACAGATAAGAGAAATCGTGATCAAGAGAAAGGTGAGTCTTCAGGGTTTTCGGGTGATCGAAAACCAAGACATGGGAAGCGTTTTCCTTTCCGGTGCTATACATGTGGTCAAAAAGGTCATGTTGCACGTGATTGTCGAGTGAAAATGACAGAAGAAGGAAATGCGGCTACTGTTCAACCCGAAGACGCATGGGACGCAGAAGCTTTTGTTGCGCAAATTGAAGATGAAGGGGAAGTATGGGCTTTCTCAGCTACGGTGGAAGGAAAAGGTAATACATTTGATGAGTGGATTGTAGACTCGGGTTGCTCAAACCACATGACCGGTGACAAGGATCGTTTAACAAATTCAATCAGGTATGGTGGTAGTAAAGTAGTAGTCATAGCTGATAATTCGAAGCATCAAATTGCCAATATTGGTGATGTGGTGCTTCAGTCTGGTGATCAGTCACATCAGCTAACCCTAAAGGGTGTATACCACGTACCAGGGATGAAGAAAAATTTGATTTCAGTGTCTCAGCTCACTGAGAATAATCAGTATGTTTTGTTTGGCCCAAGAGATGTTCAAATTTATCAATCTTTAGAGACAAACTCTGTTCCTATAATGCAAGGACAGAGGAACAAATCTGTCTATGTGTTGTCAGCAGAATCGGCATATATTGATAAGACTAAGAGCAATCAAAATGCAGATTTATGGCACCATCGCTTGGGCCATGTTGGGTTTGATAAGCTGGGTCTTATGATGAATAAGAGTTTGGTAAGAGGGTTGCCAACTCTAAAGATTAATCGTGATACAGTGTGTGCTGGATGTCAGTATGGGAAGGCAACTCAGTTACCTTTCACGAGCTCAAACCACCGATCAACAGTTCCACTTGCCCTTGTGCACTCAGACGTTTTTGGGCCTGTGAAGCAGCCATCCATTAGAGGTATGCAGTATATGGTAACCTTTATTGATGATTGTTCACGGTATGTGTGGGTCTATTTCATGAAGGCAAAGTCAGAAGTGTTTGAAAAATTCAAGGAGTTCAAGTTGGAGGCAGAACGAATGACGGGCCAAAAGGTTTTGTGTCTGCGATCAGACAATGGTGGCGAATACACGGCATCTGAGTTCGACAGTTACTTGAAGCAACAGAAAATCAGTCGGCAGTTCTCTTGCCCGAATACACCGCAACAAAATGGTGTTTCGGAGCGAAAGAACCGTCACTTGGCTGAGGTTACAAGAAGTGTGCTGCACGATAAGAACATGCCTGGTCGGTTTTGGGCTGAAGCAATGTACACAGCTACTTATGTGATTAACAGGCTTCCATCACAAACACTCAAGTATGCCTCTCCATTTGAAATTCTGTTTAAATCAAAACCGAGTGTACATTATTTCCGTGTGTTTGGATGTGTATGTTATGTTTTCGTTCCAAATCACTTACGACATAAAATGGAGAAAAAGGCAATCCGTTGTGTGTTTGTAGGCTATGATTCGGAACGAAAAGGTTGGAGGTGCTGTGAACCGAACACGGGAAAAATCCATACATCAAGGAATGTTATTTTTGATGAAAATTCCTCATGGTGGGGAGCTGATAGCAGTGTGTTAGCTGACTCAAGTCATTTAACTAGAGAGCTTCAAAGTTCTAGTGTGAATCTTGAGTTTACAGATGACAAGAATGGAACTGAAGAAGGTGTTGGTCCAACTTTGGAAAATGAGAATTCAATACAAGGAGATGAGTCAGTGTTACGTAGGTCTCAAAGAATTCGAAAGCCAAATCCCAAGTATGCAAATTTAGCTGTGGTTGAAGATCAGTTAATTGAACCTGAGTCATTTGAGGAAGCTTGGGTTAAGGAGGAATGGCAGCTCGCAATGAAAGAAGAAATGGAGGCGCTATTGAGAAATCAGACATGGGAATTAGTACCAAAACCGTATAATGTAAGTTCAATTTCTTGTAAATGGGTGTACAAGATAAAGCAACGTACAGATGGATCAGTAGAGCGGTTTAAAGCGAGATTGGTGGCACGAGGTTTCTCTCAACAATTTGGTATAGATTATGATGACACATTTAGTCCTGTTGCAAAACAGACTACAATTCGTGTTGTTCTTGCACTTGCTGTTAGTAAGAAGTGGGCGTTATGGCAGATGGATGTACATAATGCTTTTCTCTATGGAGACCTTGATCATGATATTCACATGGTTCAGCCAATGGGGTTTGAGAGTTCACAACATCCAGATTATGTATGCAAGTTGAAGAAAGCCATTTATGGCTTAAAACAGTCACCGAGGGCTTGGTTCGGGAAGATCGCTGAATTTCTGGTGCAAAATGGATATCACCTTACGTCTGCTGATGCAAGTTTGTTTGTTAAGAATATTGGAGGTAAGGTGGTTTGTGTTCTAGTATACGTAGATGACTTGATATTAACTGGTGATGTACAAGAAGAGATTGAGCAGTTGAAGGTAAATTTGAGCACTAGGTTTAAGATGAAAGACCTAGGTAAACTCAAACATTTTCTTGGTTTGGAGTTGTCCTACGTTGGAAATGAAATCATTTTGCATCAAGGAAAGTATTCTTCTGATTTGTTGCATCGTTTTGATATGTTGATGTGCAAACCTGCTTCAACACCAATGGATCGATGTACAAAATTATATGTAGCTGAAGGAAGAAAGATAGATGACGTGTCAATGTATCGGAAGATGGTGGGTAGCTTAATCTATCTCACAATTACCAGACCTGACATTGCATTTACTGTTGGAGTTCTAAGCAGGTTTATGCAAGATCCAAGGAAGCCACATTTGATTGCTATGAAACGGTTACTGCGGTATATTCAAACTACTGTTGGAAGAGGAATAGTGTTCAAGGGGGAGAAAGAACCAAAGTTGATGGGGTATTGTGATGCAGACTATGCAGGAGATTTGAATGAAAGGAGATCCACGACTGGTTATGTTTTCTTATATGGGTCGTGCACTATTTCGTGGTGTAGCAAAAGGCAACCTACTGTGTCTCTTTCTACAACAGAAGCTGAGTACCGTGCAGCAGCTATGGCTGCTCAGGAGTGTGTTTGGTTAGTTGAATTGTTGAAAGGTTTGAACCAGGTGATAGATTATCCAGTGCGTTTGTTATGTGATAATGATTCAGCTATTAAATTAGCACGTAATCCTGTGTTCCATGCAAGAACCAAGCATATTGAAGTTCATTATCATTTCATCAGGGAGAAGGTTTTAATGGGTGAAATTGATTTGGAAGAAGTGGATACTGAAGATCAGGTTGCAGAGTGGATACTGAAGATCAGGTTGCAGATGCTTTCACTAAAAGTCTTTCAAGTCCAAAGCTGCTGAAGCATTGTAATCAGATGGGGCTGTCCAATCTTGATGTTGAGGGGGAGTGATGAAGTTCAACATCAATTATGTTTATTTCTTTTATTATTAAATTATGTCTAGATGTAGTAATGTCACATGAGTGTGTTTTGCATGTGCATGGTAGTTTAATATTTACGTTGGTTTGTTTCCAAGTAGTGGGTAGTTGTTCCACTAAGTGATAGTGGGTAGTGGAGTAGTTTGTTCTTTTGTTCTTTCCGATTATGTACTGTAGTCGCATGACATTTTCATTAATACTACTTGAGATTGTTGAGTACATTCAAGTGTGTAATCTTAGTAATCTTCTAGTTCGTTGTTTGTGTAATCCTTTCTCTGGTTCAACAATTTGTTCTTTGAATGGTACAATGATTGGCGAGCTGCGTCACCAACGTTATTTACATTTTGCGAGCGTGGATGGTCTTTTACCATTGGTTTTACCCGGGCTTAAATGTATTTGTTTGCCGTTAAAAAGTTAAATAATTTAATATTAATTCTTATACACATTTCATTTAATCTTTTAATAATAAAGATATAATGTTTTTGAGTAGTTGTTTAGAATTTCTTTTTATATATATTTTGTTTTCTGTAAAGAATCATTTTTTCTACTTACCATGAATGCGTACATACGATTGCAGTTCTTAACAAATGATTTGAAGGAATAACTATTAGCTTCTTATTCTTTTTTGTTCTTTAACTTGTATATATTTACCAATCGTTTGTGTATGTTCCTCTCCTAGTGACTAAAAGAACTTTCTGCACGTGTTAGTCACAAAACAAAGATCTTTTTCTCATTATATTATTTCTAACCCAACAACGTTGTATAACTCATCTTAGAAAAGAGTTTTCAGCATAAGCTTTTTTTTTAATAACAAAAAAGGCTTAAACTCCTATACAACATATACTAAAATAAAGTAAAAAAGTAAATTTCTTACGAGACACAAATCTAACATGAAACTCATATAGGAGTATTCAAACACCGAAAACCGTCTAAAACTGAAATCAAAACCGTATTCGTAACAGAAAAAACCGAACCGAATTCTGAATTCAGTTCCTAACCGTATCCGAATTCTGAATTTGACTTCCAGTTCCAATTTTTTTTTTTGAATTTGGTTTATTTGTTTAACCGATTAAACCGAACTGAACAAACCGTTAACCGAACCGATAAACAACCCTAAACTCATAGGTTCATGTTAAGTTTAAACATGGTAGTCATCGGGGTTGAATTCTTAAATTACATTTAGCGAAATAAATCATGTTTAGGTCAACCAAAAAGGTTCTTTGACTTCTTCTAATTGTCAAATTTTGACAGTTAGAATAGAAATTTATGTTAAATTTTATAATTAAAAATAAGAGTTTTATACACCCTTGTATTTTAAGTTGTATATAAATTATAAATTTTTAACGTAATAAAATACTAAAAATTAGAGTTAAATTGTTACATTGGTTTTAATCCGTGAATATTCTTGTCATTTTGTGTTCATATGTCTCATATGATTTTAAAATCTTGTTAACTTAATATTTGTATTACATTAGACTTACAAAAATATGCATTTAGCAACCATACGTGGAAGTGTAAAGGGGTTGATCATGTAAATTTCAATTTCAAATAACAATCTGCTTGTTACCTTATGACCGAGAGGTCATGGGTTCGAGCCCTGTCAAAAGAAATTTAAAGGATATTCAGGTGAGGAAAAAAATCTTGAGCTTAATCTCGAGTTCTGGACCAATGTGGGGCAAGGGTTTACCTATTCCAGTGGGTTTTCGCGCATTTGGCATGGCCGTGTCTTACCTCTGCCCATCGTGCTCTGTTAAAATAACGTACGTGGTATGTAGGATCGTCGCTGTTCAAAAAATAATAATAATAACAATCTGCTTACTTGCAGATGTTTTATGATGAATTCTAGACGTTAGACACGTGGGAAAAGAATTACATTAAAAAAGAATAACATTTAAAAATAATATAAGAATCAGAATCAAAAGAAGCCATCAAAAAACACAATTTTGTTAAGCAACTGTCACCATGCATTGGCTAAAAAACCTCGTCTCAGAACCTGGCAGACCTTGGCTTATTTGTGATCACTTTACAGATAAAAGTTACTTTCACTTGTATTTTATGGAAAAAGAACCTATAAATTATAAAAATTTCTCTTTAATTGCTTCCATCCTTATATTGAGTTGACCGTTGCTTATATTGGTTCAATGACCTTAATTTTGCTCGCTTAGTGTTTCTTTTATTCGGTTCAAGTGTCACTTAGGTTAAATTGAAGTGGTTGTAAAAATAAGCAAGCTAGGCAGAGTTTAAATAAATAATGGTAGTGTAAAATAATACTGGATAACTTGTCAAAATCTGATTGCGTTATGATAAAAATGTTAAGGGTTGTTAAGGATTGTGACCTCTTAATCCTAAAAACTTAAACCATACTTGCTTAACATAATTTCGCGTTCTTCTTATCAATATTAGCAGCTTTATCTTTCTTTTCTTTTTTTTAACAGCAAAAGTAACCACCTACTATTACTTACTCCCAAATAATCTCCTCTTGGTTTGTCCCACGTTGGCTATTAGCATTTTTATCTTTTATCCAAATTTAATATAATCAAAACTCGAAGTGAATTACTATCTTTATTATTGCGTGCCTTGAGGCATTTGACATCTGTTTTACTTTAATTTAATGTTATTAAACTTTTTAACATCAAAGTTTCTCTTGCATTATACTCGACTCAACTATTTGAAAACAATTTCACAAATACACATAATCTCATCTTTGAAGAGGTAGAGGGAGATAAGACTCTTTCCCTAATTTTACAAACATAGACCTGCCGATATTACAAGTATATAACGTACTCTGGAGTCTGGATATTCATCTCCATTCAATAATCTTTTAGAACCGCTAACAAACAAACAAACTTATCTAGAAATTCATATTAAAAAAGTTCTCACTCATCTATAACTAAATTGCTTACAGATATACTCAAAGTCAAGATTTTTCATAAGAAAAGATAGAAAGCTTTAAGTTGGTTAGATATATACCAACATCATAATTCATATCTGATCTATTTCTTTTGTAATTAGATAGCGTATTGATGAAATGCAAATATAAAAAGATAAAAATAATAATATATGAATTAAAATTAAAGAAATAATAAGAAAACACCCATGTTGGTAAAAGTTTTACAAATCATTCATTATAATAAATATTTTTTCCAACATCTTTTTTCTCGCATCAGAGTTCACATAATTTTTTTTTTTTTTAATTTCCCTAATTTGGGAATACACTCTCCAAATTCCCAGTTTTTTTCCAATTAATTAATGAATTAAATTTATTTTTTATTTACATGATACAGCTTTTTTTTTTTAATTTTAAAACTGTATATTTTAATTATTAAATTAATTTTAGAAATAAAATACAATAAAACTTTTAATTAATTTAAATAAAATACAACTAAGTGGTCTTAATTTTTTGATATGCTTCGTATGATCCGCTTAGAGGCTGTTGTGAATTTCTTGTGACTATAACTTTAGAATAATATCTTTATCTATATATTCATCATCCAGAAAAATATGCATATGTATCCATGATCTCTATTTACATGAATTCTTGACTCTTTAGTATAGTCAACTTAACAAAAAAGGAAACCATGAATGAGTGCATACATACACACATACAGACAATTTTAGTAACAATCAAAACAATAATCGAGCCAGTCTCTGTAAAAAACATATATTAAAAAGAGAAAATCACCAAAATGTCTACTTTCACCACATTTTTTAGGTCCGGCGCCCGTATGTACAAAGGCGGACGTCTGTACAATTACCAAACAAAGCTTGCCACATATCCTATATGGGCGCCGACGCCCTAAAACGGGCACCTATATAGGACACGTGGCAAGCTTTTTTTGGTTGACTATGTGGGCGGACACATGTATACTTACGGTTGCCGACGCCCGTAAATGCTATGGACATTTTGATGCATGAAAAAGTCAAATAGAAATTTTAGGGAAAAAAATCCGGTCAAATAGACATTTTGGTAATTTTCTCTATTAAAAATTAGAATATCTTTGCTGGTATAACATATTAGAAAAACAATGGTTCCAACTATAAGATTCATTAAAGATAATATGTAACATTTGATGTGGAATAAACAAAAACAAGAATGATCGTCATTTATGGATATGAAATACGTTAAAAGCAGAAACTGTCTTAACCAATTGTTCACAAAACCATGCATATCGGATGGGCTTATAGTGAAAACGGTTTATGTTCATTTTATAAAAATATTTTTATAGATCATCTAGGTGTGTCCTGTTGAAAGCACTTCAAACTGATGTGGTAGTTGTGTCAACTGTCAAGTTTGTTGAGTTAGTTGGTAGTCTGTTAGTTGTTACGTGTTGGAGTGTATAAATAGAGTCTTATTCTTGTAATTGTAGATGATGATACAATTGATGAGATCTGAATAACACTTAACTCCGTCACCACTTTTTTCTCTTTTTAAACCCATTAGTGGTATCAGAGCCACATCATCATCACCATCGAACAGGCCTCAAGCTCGGCAATGGCAGAACCCACCGGCGCCATACCTATGCAACCCACTCCGATACCTATCTTCAAAGGCGAAGGATACGACTTCTGGTCTATAAGGATGAAGACCATTCTCCGCTCACGAGACCTATGGGATCTCGTCGAAACAGGAGTCGATCCCAGAGAGACAGACCAGACGCGCCTGAAGACTGCTCAGAAGAAGGACGCCCATGCCATGGCCATCATCCAACAAGCCGTTCATGACCAGCTGTTCTCCCGAATTGCCGCAGCCAACTCAGCTAAAGAGACTTGGGAGATTCTGAAAATGGAGTATCAAGGAGACGAACAAGTCAAGGCCATCAAACTACAGGGTCTCCGGAGAGAGTTTGAAAACCTAGCCATGAAAGAAGAGGAGGCAGTCGGCGACTATTTCTCCCGAGTCATGACGATAGTGAGCCAAAGAAGAGCCTACGGTGAGCCAGTAACCGAGCTGACAATAGTGGAGAAGATACTAAGGAGCCTCACACCAAGATTCGACTATATAGTACCGTCCATTGAAGTCTCCAACGACCTAACCAGGCTTACTCCGGTGAAACTCATGGGATCATTGCAGTCACAAGAGGCAAGACTCAACAGCAGATCCGGTAGCCAGCCAGAGAGAACCGAAGAACAGGCCTTGCAAGTAATTCAAGAAACCTCAAGAAGCAACCCAGGGAATCAGTTTAGGGGTCGGGGGCGTTTCCAGGGCCGGGGAAGAGGCCGAGGACGCATCCCAGACAGGAACTGCGGCCCTCAATGCCACATCTGCAACAAGCATGGGCACCTGAAAAAGGACTGCTGGTATAACGAGGAGAACCAGGCTCTGGTGGCAACTGATGAGACGGCAACCGAAACAGCCCTGATGGAGGAACCACACCTCTTCTTTCACCACACACCCAAGACCAGTGATAACTATACACTGGTAGCCAGTACCAGCAACGACAGAAACAAAGCCCATCTCTGGTTTCTGGACTCGGGGTGCTCCAACCACATGACCGAGGCAAAGGAAAGCTTCACCAATCTAGACAATTCGTTCAAACTCGAAGTGAACCTGGGTGACAAGAAAAGGTTGAAAGTAGAAGGCAAGGGCACGGTAAAGATAATGATGAACGGTGACAGATACAAACTCCTGGACGACGTTTACTACGCACCCAAGCTCGAGTACAATCTGCTGAGCGTAGGCCAACTGATAAGGAAGGGATACTCCTTGACCTTCGATGATGGGGAATGCATCATAAGAAACAAAACCACCGGGATCAACCTGATGGCCATAAGTGTCTCCAACAACAACATGTTCCTACTGGACGCATCCCTAGACACTGGGGATCAGTCCAACAACCAGCAACTCATCGACGATCAGTCACGCCTGTGGCATCTCAGGTATGGCCACCTAAACTTCCAGGGGCTTAAACTCCTCTCCGAAAAGAACATGGTAAGCGGGCTCCCCCCCTATAACACCCATGAGCGTATTTGAAGGCTGTATTATGGGCAAGCAACACAAACAACCCTTCAACTCCACATCCTGGAGGGCCTCTACACCGCTAGGCCTGGTCCATGCAGACCTATGCGGTCCCATGCAAGTCCCAAGCTTAGGGGGAAGCAGGTACTACCTACTGCTCATTGATGATCTCACCAGGATGAACTAGGTGTATTTCTTGAAAACCAAAGGAGAGGCATTCGAACACTTCAAGAAGTTCAAGGCCCTGGTGGAAAAAGATTCAAGCCGCACCATCAAGGTTCTCAGAAGCGACAGAGGGGGAGAATTCTGCTCAATAGAGTTCAATAAATACTGCGAAACACTCGGCTTCAAAAGGGAACTAACCATTCCACACACCCCGGAACACAACGGGGTGGTCGAGAGAAAGAATCGAACTGTGATGGGATTAACTAGAAGTATGCTGAAGCAAAAAGGCATGCCAAACAACTTTTGGGCTAAGGGAGTAGCAACCGCGGTGTACTTACTCAACCGGGCCCCCACCAAGGCGAGACCAAACAAAACTCCCATAGAGGAGTGGGGAGGTACAAAACCCTCAGTGCATCACCTGCGGGTGTTTGGATGCATAGCCTACAGCCTCACTCATCCACAAGGTAGACAAAAGCTAGACAACAGGTCAGAGAAGTGTCTTTTTGTGGGGTACTCACCAACAAGCTATGGCTATAGGCTGTACAATCCCATCACAAAAAGCTTTGTCGTACAAAAGCATGTTGTTTTCCACGAAGATGGAGTATGGCAGTGGAATATTGAAGGTAGAAAGGAACAGGGCCACGAGGCTGTACAATTCGGTGACCCTTTCCCAACTGACGTAGTAGGTACCGATGGTGACCCACCATCACCAAACCCTGGTCCTGAAACCTCAAATCAAATCAACAATTCCCCTCGGGAACCCAATTCACTAAGCCAAACCTCAAGAGGTAAGGAGCTCATGCCTGATGCCGAACCTGGCCCTTCAAAAAGGACAACCAGGCCGCCCACCTGGCTGAAAGACTATCACACGGGAGAGATATCCACGAATGAAGAAACACAACCCTTTGCCCTTAATGTAAGTGATCCAACAACGTATCAGGAGGCAGCCTCAAAACCAGAGTGGGTACAGGCCATGACTGAAGAGATCATGGCTCTGGAAAAAAAAATACGTGGCATCTGACCAGTCTACCAGAAGGGAAGAATATTGTCGGTGTCAAGTGGACTTACAAGACCAAAATGGGGCCAAACGGTGAAGTATCGAGGTACAAGGCAAGGCTAGTAGCCAAAGGATACTCACAAGTAGAGGGGGTCGACTACACAGAAACCTTCGCGCCAGTAGCAAGGTTTGAAATAATAAGAGTGGTAATAGCAGTAGCAGCCCATCATGGGTGGGAACTCCATCAACTTGATGTGAAGACCGCCTTCCTGAATGGGGAACTCACAAAGGAAATTTACATTCAACAGCCTGAAGGGTTTGTCGCCAAAGGCAAGGAGGATAAAGTCTACCGATTGAAGAAGGCTCTGTATGGGCTAAAGCAGGCTCACAGGGCCTGGTATTCCAAAATTGATGATTACTTCGGTAGACATGGGTTTGTAAGAAGCTACAGTGAACCTACACTTTATGTGAAGAAGGTGCTGAATAAAGAGGTTATATATGTGTGTTTGTATGTAGATGACATGGTGTGCACCAGTTCAAGTGTGAATCTAATCATGGAATTTAAGGAATGTATGCAGTCTGAATTTGAAATGTCAGACATGGGATTACTCAAGTACTTCTTGGGGTTGGAAGTGCATCAAACTGTGAATGGTGTATTTGTAACTCAATCCAGGTATGCAAGAAATTTGCTATGCAAGTTTGGAATGGCACAATCAAAGTCTGAAATCACACCAATGAATGTTAGTGAGAAGCTTCAAGTGGATGATGAAGCTGGAAGAACAAATGAGTCAACCTACAGAAGCATGGTAGGAGGACTTATCTATCTTACACATACTAGACCAGACCTGGCCTATTCGGTAAGTCTTGTGTCTAGATTTATGCAAAAGCCATCAAGAATCCATCTGGGAGCTGTCAGAAGAATTCTAAGGTACTTGGTGGGCACATGTAATCTCGGTCTGTGGTACGACAGAAGGAGTGGTTTAAACCTTGTTAGTTATACTGATAGTGACTAGGCTGGATGCATTGATGATAGGAAAAGTGTATCAGCCAATGTATTTTTACTTGGTAAGAGTGCAGTGTCATGGAGCTCTAGAAAGCAATCAACAGTTGCTCTTTCAAGTTCTGAAGCCGAATATGTAGCTGCCACTGCTGCTGCCTGTCAGGGAGTATGGCTGAGAAGAATCCTTGGTGATTTGGGGGTTACTCAAAATGAGCCTACTGTGATTATGTGTGATAACCAGTCTGCAATTAACCTGTCAAAGAATCATGTCATGCATAGCAGGTCTAAGCACATTGAGTTGAAACATCATTTCATCAGAGATTTGGTGAACCAGGAGCTAGTCAGACTTGATTTCTGTGGGACTGAAGAACAGCTTGCTGATATGTTGACAAAAGCAGTAACAAAGGAAAAGTTTATGCATTTTCGTTACCAAGTTGGTATACGAGAGTTTGAAGTAGGGGGGTGTTGAAAGCACTTCAAACTGATGTGGTAGTTGTGTCAATTGTCAAGTTTGTTGAGTTAGATGGTAGTCTGTTAGTTGTTATATTGGAGTGTATAAATAGAGACTTATTCTTGTAATTGTAGATGATGATACAATTGATGAGATCTGAATAACACTTAACTCCTTCACCACTTTTTTCTCTTTTTAACCCCATTATGTCCTAGTTGATACCGGCAATTTTATGTTGGTCTTGAAAGATGAGCCTATGGTTTAAAAAAAATGATAAAATAAACCTTATATTTAATATATTATAGTAACATAAATAATAATCTACACATAAAAATAGCAATTATATTTTAATTATGACATATATTGTTAAATTCATGATTTTTCAGGTTTCTTTTATCTTTTGATCTGAATTTGTTTAAAGATTTATTAAAGAGACTGTATTATGCGAAAACTCAATCATAGACGACTCTCTTAAAAACGATTTGGGTTCTTTATTTATAATTTTGAAAACAAATATGTGATTCACATTAAAACATTAAAATTGACTTTTTATTCAAAACTCATTTTTTTTATTAAACTTTAATGTGGATTACATATTTATTTTCAAGATTTCAAATTGAGAGCCTATATAAGGTTTAAGGATTTTTTTCTCAAACATCGAGTTTCACATGATACAATCCATTCGATTGAATATATAAATCATATGAATATAGTTATTATTAATAATAGGGTTATTGGATTTAAATACTCCCAACTTTGACCTATTGGCCGGCAATACTCCCAACTGAGAAAATGTTTACCGGCACTCCTAACTTTCAAAACATTTTCCACTGGCACTCTAAAACATGATTTTTTTGATGACGTGGCACCTGTTTTGGAGTGCTAGTGGAAAATGTTTTGAAAGTTGGGAGTGCCAGTAAACATTTTCTCAGTTGGGAGTATTGCCGGCCAATAGGTCAAAGTTGGGAGTATTTAAATCCAATAACCCTTAATAATATAAGAACTCATTTACATGATAAACTCTTGAATCCCTCCAATTCCGGATTAATAAAGGGAAACATGTAAAGCACAACTATAAGAAACCAATTTGGTGGCCTTTAAGAAAAACAAATCTTACTGAAGATTGAATTTGACACATATAATGCACTCAAACTACTAAACAACCACTTTACAACTTTCTTATATATTTAAAAAAAATCAATATATATTTGCTAACTTGTAAAATCATTTTATTTGAATACAAATCTTAGCATGACATCAACGACAACAACAACCTTACCTCTATCCCAATTGGGATAGAGAGGCTGCTCCGAAAGAGTCCCCGGCTCAAAGTTATCGTTTGAAGTTGATCATCCCAATGCTTTTAACGTTATTTTCACTAAATCTTAGCATGACATCAACGACAACAACAACCTTACCTCTATCCCAATTGGGATAGAGAGGCTGCTCCAAAAGAGTCCCCGGCTCAAAGTTATCGTTTGAAGTTGATCATCCCAATGCTTTTAACGTTATTTTCACTAAATAATTGAAATGACGTTAAAATTTATGCACTTTTACTTTTACCTTTAAGAGCCTACACACATATACATTATATGCATAACATCAAAACTCATTATTCCTTCAATTAAAAACTGTATTTAATATATTTTTATCGTGATCACTGATGTGTTGTAAAACACATCTATTTTTCCATTTGTTTTTGTTAAGTTTCAGTACTATTTTATTCAGTTTTAGAGTCGATTTAAGCTGGTGCTTCACATTTCTGTAATTTGATGCTTGCAGGTAATAAACACGTTTATTTGGTGCTAAAGTACAAAGAAACGAGCTCACGGTTGGGTAAGGACGGACCCAGAAACAAGAAAAGAAGAAAACTGAATTCTGGATTCCCTCGCGCTACGCGACAACCACAGCAAACCCTGTCGCGCTACGCTAGAGGTGGAAAAGACCAAAATACCCTTTTAAATCTCTCGCGCTACGCCACAGACTTAAAATCGCAGAAAATCAGTTTTAAGCCAAAAAGTCGAAAACCCTAGGAGGAGACGTTTTTGAACGGCTAGAGGCGACTAGGAGGACGAAGAAAAGTTATTCTAGGGTGATTCAAAGGTTGGGAAAGCATTGGATTGAAGATTGAAGGCCTAGGATCAAGGAATTCGGGTGTTCTTCATTCGGTTTTCTTTGTTTCTTTGTTTTCTTTGATTTCTATGTTTCTCATTCACTTTAAGCAGATTATGGATTGTATTCGTATGATGTTTCTTGGCTAATCTTTTAGAACTACCTAGGTTTTGATGATTGCACATGTTTAACATTGGTTTTTATTGGTTTTGGATTATGTTTATGTGATGAACTCATGATGTAACAAACTTGGATTGGATTATTGGATGTTTATGTGTGTCTATGATTGTTTATGGATTGATGATTTACTCCTTGTGTGCCTTGGTGAATGTCTTTCATGTAATAGGTGCATGCTAGGTCAATTACTGTGTGTTTTTGATTATTGGATGGTTTACTACGTACGAGTTTATCATAGGAGTTATTATCTTGATATGGATATATTAGATGTGCAACCAATCTTGATAGCCGTGAGGTGAGAGATTGTCGGTTTGTCTAGGGTGTTAGATTTGCTAGTTTAGAAGCTTTGTGAGAAGATCTTTCTAGTTCATCTTATATCTTTGTTTACCGAATCCAATAGGAAAACCCAAGTCATCCCTAGCATTTAAGAAAACTGTGACTTTCGCGCTGTGAGGTAGATTGTTCAACAGTTACTTCTTAGGTGTTTTGAGATTATCGTGCCGTGAGGTAGATTGTCTAGCGGATACATTTTGAGTATAATTGGATGACCTGTGAGGGAAATCCATTTAACCGGTGGTTTAACGGCTTCTAGGACTCTTAGTTGACAATCCTTGAGAAGGGTCGAGGGTGCTCTAGGTTTCCTTTGAGTTTAGTACTTTAAGATCCCGGTATCACATTTTTTTCCCATTACCGATAGATTCTTTGTTGAACATGTGTAGGATTCATGCCTAGGTAGTGTTCTGTCTTCGTCTGATCTTCGTTTCTATCTTCGTTCATTTTGGGTGTCTTCTCTTTAGTCTTCATTTAAGTTATTTTTAGTTTTGTTAGAAAACCCCCTCCTTAATATTATTTTATTTAAGTACAAATTTTGTATAGATAAGTCCCAGAGTCTGGTTAGTACAGTCTGTAGAAGTCTGTGGGTTCGATATCCGGACTTGCTTTGCTCTGCTACATACGATAGGTACACTTGCCTGTCGGTAGCTTAGGTTTTAGAGAGTCTAGATTTATTACTTTGTGTCTATTTTAGAGTCGGTTTTTTAGTTAGTTTATTAGCTAAGCTCCGTCGACATCAATCACAATAAACCAATCACAATCGTAGTACTTTTAATACAAAAATTGGTGAACATTAACCGTTTTCATTAAAACCGTTTTGACGTGAAAACAATAACACTTAGTGGACCCACGAGCCGTTCTTCTTCACCCGCAAAACCCCCATGGCGAACGTCTCAACTGTTTTCATATCACACACGACTCACACGTACTCTATGGGTATGATCAAAGCTTTAAAACACTTCAATGGGATCAATTTTCATGAAATTCAGATTTAGCACTTGAATTTAGTCGTGTTTAATAGTGTTCGCCATGAAGAAGTTCAGATCAAAGCTACCTCGTCGCAGGCGTTCGAAATATTCTCCGGCTTGTCTATCTTATGCTGCGGTAAAACTCGGTTCTACTTCGGTCATTGATTCTGCTTCGAATTTGACACGAGATGTTGCGTTTTCGTGTGATTCGTTCTGTGTGTCGACTAACACCAAATCTGTGAAGAAGAGGAGTTTTGTCGATGGAAATGGCGCCGGAGCTGGTGAGTTTCGGAGGATTACTAGGTCGTATAGCAAGGGAATGGATGTTGAGTTTTCGGAATCGTCTTCGTGTGTGGAATTGTGTGACTCGAGCGCTAAGAATGTGATTCGAAAAAGACCTGCAGTGTTTAGATTTGTTGAAGCAGAGAATTATGATGAAACTTCAGTCGCGATTTGCGGAATTGAGAATTCGGAAATCACAACGCGATCCGAATGTTCAGTTTTTCCGAAAGAGGTGACGGATGGAATAGATGATCTGCAAGGAAACGAAGAAATTGATGTCGTTTCCGTTTTCTCTAGACGAGAGTCTCCTCAAGCAAAATTATCAGATACACCGACCAACGAAGGTCAATCAGCCTATTCAAACGAAAAGGAGTATGCAGATTCAGTAGCTTCTTGTCTACAATCTCGTCCTACGCCAAAATCCGGAGAAATCACTTCGTACATCAATAATTCATTTACGAATAATATAGTCACCGACGATCAAGCCGAGAACTATGTGGAGTCAAAGCTGATTTCAGCTGACTTGGATTTGACATGTTCAGAGCATTTCTCCTGCGGAGATGAAGAGAGTAATTACTCATCGACCGGGTGTACGGATGCCAATACGGATAGTTATGAGTTTGATTTTTCATCCGGCTATACTACATCGTCGTTGTGCGATTCCGGCAGTCAATTTTCTGAACGATCGGTTGGTGATCCAATTCCGTCACCCACATTCCAACTGTTCCTCATATACAGTAAAAAATTTTGCAAATCCGAGTTTTCTACAAGAGTCTTTTCAGAACACAATTACAACGAACATCCGAATCGGATTATTGTAAGTGATTATACCTCAGCATCAATTAGATTGCCTAATTTTGTATGTTAACGTTACTAGTTTCTTCATTAATTATTACTTTTATTTGGAAAATGGAAGAGTAGTTTGTTGCTATGTGGAGATGTATATTGACATTCAGAAGTTGTACTCTTTTGATATAATCCTAGTTTTATATTTAGTATTATCAACTACATGGGTCGTACATATGTAGCTGTTTTGAATAGACAATAAGCATAGTACTCCATTGAGATCTTTAATATGCTTTGCCAGTTTACTCAATTACTTACTATTAGACTTGTAGATATAATCTGGTTTAATTTACCGTGTTTAGAAATTGTTAATACCTGAAGATGAAGAACATGAAGAAACCTACCAGATGTTGAAGAAAAGGGAGAGGAGGCAAGTGTATCTACATGACTATGCTGAGAAATACTGTGTCACGACCGAATATGGCGATCTGGTTGTCCAGCAAAGGTTGCAGATGGTGCATTGGATAATGGAGGTTTGTTTTAACTGCATTATGATACAAAATATTCTCTTACAATTTTGTTGTCCTTGCTTTCCCACACTTACATGACTTCATATTAACGTATTAATTCCAGAATTTTCTTAGGTTTCTGTCAGACCATTAACTATTAGCTGCATCATGCACTCTGTGTTTGCTTTTAATCCTAAAAATTAGCTAAATGCTCAAATTACTAGATGTTCTATATGCTGCACAAGCTGGAACATCTTCCTTACAATACGTTCCCTTGAAAAATTGCACTACCAATTTGAGACTATCGATTATATGGCTTAAATACAACTCAAACAGTATACCTACAGTTTTATTAAGCTAGGTCTTTGTTAACCAAGTTAACTCATACTTTTTAAACAGCAGTCGGCTAACAAGGGTCTCCAGGAGGAGACCATGTTCCTAGGTGTGAACCTTTTGGACCGATTTTTGAGCAAAGGATACTTTAGAAGTAAAACGGAGCTTGAAATTGCTGGCATTGCTTGTCTCACACTTGCAACAAGGATCGAAGAAAACCAGCCCTACAACAGGTCCGATGTTTGCTTTATTGTTTTCCTGCTCTATAATGAATTGAAATTAACTTTTGCAAGCTTTCGGCCTACAGTAATAAAATTTGATATTAATTCCTGTACTCGTAAATCATATCAACATTTTATCCATCATTTTCCCCTGAATAGAATTTTGTTGTATTTTATTCACTGCAGCATTCAGCAGAAATTATTCAATGTAGGAAGCAATGAATACACCAGATCTGAAGTTGTTGCCATGGAGTGGCTGGTCCAAGAAGTCCTCAACTTCCAGTGCTACTTACCAACCATCTACAATTTCTTATGGTAAAAAATATTCTCAACCCATAGCAACCTTATCTTCACATGATTTTTATCTATCGATATTTATTGCAAAAATATTAATCGATTCTAAAAAATGAAAAAAAAGGTTCTATCTCAAAGCTGTAAGATCTGATGAAGATGTAGAGAAGACTGCCAAATATCTTGCAGTGCTTGCATTACTCGGCCATGAACAATTGTGCTACTGGCCTTCAACCGTAGCAGCCAGCTTAGTCACCTTAGCATGTCTAGCAGAAAATGAGCAATCTTCTTTACAACAAATCACAAGGGTATTAAACTTAATTGTTGACATACAAGCAACGGAAGCAATCCATCTGTTATTAATCCAACTTTCTGTATTTTGTAATTATAGATTCACAACAGGTCGGATGTTAAGGATCTGCCTGACTGCATAAAGGTAACAAATTACAAACCAAACTAAAGAACTTCAATTTGGCTAAATTTATTCACTAGAACGGGACACAGCTCTTTCAATCATAAAACTAATACATTATTAATTGTATCATGACAGTCACTAGAGTGGTTGGTTCAGTACATATCCTAATACATAGCAGAAATGGAAGATACTTGTCGTTCATAAAAGTGATCGCACTTTTCAAACTGGCAAAAACACATACATCGGTTATGAATAAATGGAACAGGGTTCCAAAAGGTATATATTGTTAACATAGTTACAGCAAATATCCATTTTTTCATAAGAAAAGTAGATATTACAGTATATACATCTGTTATAAACTTCCTATAGTAAAAGTGTATATGCAAATATAATTTGACTTCTAGATTTCAACATGACCTGTTTCTTTATCACATCCAATTATATGGACCGAATCTTCAGTGATTTGGAAGTTAGTTGTTTTCATTGGATGATTTGACAGGGATAATAGGAGAGTCTTTATTTGAACCCTCAGCTTCCTGAACCTTCTCTTTAGTTTTGGACCCCTCTTTTTCCTCTTCAGCTTTCTCAATCTGCTCTTTAGTTTTGAACCCCTCTTTTTCCTCTTCAGGTTTGTCAACCTTCACTTTAGTATCGGACCCCTCTTTTTCCTCTACAGCTTTGTCAACCTTCTCTATAGTCTTGGGCCCCTCTTTTTCCTCTACAGCTTTGTCAACCTTCTCTTTAGTCTTGGAACCCTCTTTTCCCTCTTCAGCTTCATGAACTTTCTCTTTTGTCTTGGACCCGATACCTTCAGCCGCCTTTGTAACAGCAGCGAAAGCACCCGCGATCCACACAGCTCCACTAGATACATACTTGTTGCTCATGAGAGCAGAACCGGCATTACTTGCCTTCTGCTCAGCTGTAGTAATGGCGGATTTTGTTGTTTCAGATACTTGATAGCGTTCGTCCACTTCTTTCATCTTTTCATTCACTACAGCAGTCCCTGTATTTATCTTCTCGGTCAAACCCATCTTACGGTCAATTGAAGCAACAGTAGCAGACGCATTCGATGTGATCTGGTGTCTCTCATCAAATGACTTGGCCTTTTGAAGTGCATCTTTTCCTAGAATATACCCCTTTGCAAGCATGGTGCTTACTACCTCTTCTGCCTTTTGTGCAACTTCAAGCGCCATATCTGTATTTGTAGATGGTGTCTCCGCCTGCTTCAGAATTCAAAGTCGTTAATCAAATTATATACATCTGAAAAATAATAATATAGCAGGCTGTTCATTCGTTCAATACAAAACCAATGTTAAGTAGAAGACCATGCCTCAACCACATAAACACTTGCTGCAATATACATAAGCCGGTTATGTTACCTCAACTAGGTACTTATGCGGTTCTCGTGGTTCACTTCTTAACATTGTTTTGGTCATGTAATGAACGCACTCTAACGATATATTCATGAACAAAAGTAGAGGTGGCAATTTTTACCCATATCAAAGGAAATGGGTTGGTTTGGGTTAACAATTGTAGTATTATGGATTGAAATTAGTAGCATCATAATATTGAATATGTTGAGATGGGTAGCACTTAAACACAATGCGGGTCAAGATGGGTAACAAAAAACTATGTAAATGCAATGGATTCAAAGATTTAAGAATGATTAATAACATATTTGATGAGAAAATCATTAAAATTTATCCAAATAGACTATTTGCTTACTTATAACACATCTTTAAGTTAAACTAAATTGATGTTTTTTAAGAACAATCTATTTAGACCCTAACAAATTTTGCTTAAAACCTGTTCTGGCCCGTACCCATCCTGACCCGAACTCGTTCTAACCCATTACCCAACCCCATGTTGCCAAGCATAAACAAAAGTACTGACCGTTGTCAAAGGAGGAGCCCTTGCTGGCAGCTGGTAGTTTTCAACAGGGCTTAGTGAAACAGATAGATTCCCAATCGTGGCACCCTGTAAAATTTTATCTCAAAATATTAAGATGTGACCATAACAAAACTAGTCAAAATTTAACTTACAGTCAAAAGAAGAGCCGTGTTTGCTCCCCTTGATTCCTTGAAGGTAACGAAAGCGTGTTGGGTGGTTTCACTTTCACTGCAGAGGTAACCATCTAAAGCTATTTAGACAGTTGCATATTGAAAAGTTAAGTGAATATTATTGTCACTCAAACCTTTTCATTTCAATATAATGAATATTTCCTGAAAATGAGAAGAATTCCCAGATATCCTTCTCAGTGACAGCCATCGAGACATTACCCACTTCCACTGTTTTTGTCTGTTAATTTGAAATCGTGATATCATTATTATTTACAAGTAATAATGATAAAAGGAAGTTATTTTCAGTTCTCACTTCTGAAACATTGACTGTTGACGGAGGACCATCTGTTTCAGTTTTTGTTTCTGGATCTTTGACGGTTGTCTGTGGAACATCTGACTCGGTAGCAGCCATGGAAACCTGAAATTTTCATATGTTGAGTCAAGTATTCTAAAAACATTTTCACATAACCAAAACAATGTTTCGTTTTCTTTAATATTTAAGCTGGTGTCACTTCTCTTAATGAGGTTTTAGTTCGAGTTTTTTTGGAAGTAATCGTCAGCCGGAGGTGTTCGATTAAAAAAACGAGAAAGTTTCGGGTCATGTTTCTTAGCCAACATCTCGTGGCGAGACGAATCTATTGGAATCAGGTATACTCGGAAATGTTCTTGACACGTGTTGTTCCTCCTTACGCCTCAACGACTAAGAATATACATATGCGGATATGACTGAAGCGTGTACGATAAGACCGTGAGGTATGCTTCTTGGTTAGGCGTGAGTGGGGCAACCACAGGCGTGGAACACCGCCCCCATTGGGGTGGGCGGGAGTGGGAGGGTTGGGCGTGAGGGTTGGGGAATGAGCATTCAAGCCGTTGTGGTTGGGCGTGAGTGAGGCAAGGGGCATTTCCACCACAAGTTTTTGAGTGGGTGGTTGTGATGGGTGCGTACGTGACGCCTACATGGAGTGGTTGGAACAAGGAGCATACCCCATGGTCTAATTGGCACCTGATTGATTAGGCATTGTGGCTACTCTCCTAATGAGTCAAATAGTCAAAAACAAGATGAAATAGTGATTAGGGCTATAAACGAACTGAATAAAAAGTGAACAGCTCATTAGCCGTTCGGCAGAAAGTTTGTTTATGTTTCTTTGTTAAATAAATAAACAAACATGAACAAGAAATTTTGTTCGTTTAGTTAAATGAACGAACATGAACATAGATCATGTTAATGAACGTTCGGTAATATGTTTATTTACGTTCATATATTATATTTATTTGTTAGTTGTATTTTATATTGTTATTACTGTTGCTTTAGTTTAATATTATCCATCTAAACTAAAAATATAGTCATTTGAATTTGTATCTTACCAAAAACATAGTAATATAAAAATGGTTAGGGTAATTTAAATTATGATAATTATTTATAACTTTTGTTTTGTTATATGATATTTATTTTTTGATTTTTATATCAATTGTTTAACTTTATATTTAAGAAAAATGGTTATATCTACTGTTTGAAATTGAGAATGTTGATTTTTCTTATTTTAATAATATATCTTTATTTGTTTTCGCAAACTATTCATTAATAAGTTCAATTCCTTAATGAACGAATACAAAAACTCAGTGTTTGAGAACCGTTCATGAAAATGTAATAAGTCAAACAAGCGAACATGAGTAAAGGTTCGTTTATGTTTATTTGCTTCGTTTACAACCCTAAAGGTTATCAGGATTATATGGCTTGTCATTGGCGATTCAACGACGCAATGAGTCTGTGACAAATGATTTCAAAGGTCAAAATATCTACTGACAAGAATTGTATTTTTGGTTTTTTGACAAGACGTAATCTTAGCCAGATAACATAACAATCGGAACAACAATTCAAATTTAATAGGCCAATTAAGAATTTGATTTGATGAAATAAAAAACAAGGGATATCAGGATGGGTGTTATACGTACCGGAATTAGCAGAAACCGATCGGTGTAGAAGAAAGAAGACGGAGGTGTTCCCTGGTGACCGGTGGGATATGATAAAGAACTAAAGATAAACCATCAAAAATGGTTCTCGCTAGAACTTCGGGTGCCCCCATCAATATCATCCTCTCCCAATTCAGTGATTAGAAAAATTGTGCAATAACACGTCGGATTATTGATTATTTTTATACTTAATATAAAAGTTTTATGTTTTATATTATAACCTTTTATTCGAAAAATATAATAAAGAATGCGATTAGAGGGCATACCTCTCGGATTGCAAGTTAGACAAATAAAGTGCTACCTAAGCTTATATATAACGGAGGTTTGATGAGGGATTGACCATGTGTCACGTAAACGGTTAAGAAAAAAAAAGAAA
Organism: Mikania micrantha; assembly: GCA_009363875.1. NCBI lineage: Eukaryota > Viridiplantae > Streptophyta > Magnoliopsida > Asterales > Asteraceae > Mikania > Mikania micrantha. The sequence goes on from CM018689.1 coordinate 55,393,610, forward strand.
AAAATTGATTGGGCAAGATTTGGTGTTCATTCTGTGACCAAGGTGACTTGCAGCCCATCGTTCTTCGGGCATGCCAATATGTAACAGGGAGAAGTGTGCGACACGAGCATGACCAAATGGTATTACGCCTGGGTCACCCTTAATTACTGGTAACTTGACTATACGAGTATGCCAACCCAAACCAACTTTGTAACTATGATTCACTATACAATCAAGAGTCAATAATAATAAAACACAATTTCACAACGGTCTTTTAAAGGTTTTTCTTTTGGAAATAGTTGTTACAAAAAATGATGATGTCTCAAACAGTACTTATGTCAACTTACAACAAACATAGCCAAACAGTTTTTTTGGTTTAGTTGGTAAACCTTTTCTCAAACATCCATGAGGTTTCAAAATGGATACTCTTCAATGCATTTTTAATCTTTATTATCGTCACTTAAGCTCTCAGTTCTGTAGTCCCACACCGCCCAAATGCAAACAACTCCCAACTCCCTTAATCCAATTGAAAGAGTCTTAACTAGTTCAACCTGCTTCCCGGTCAAGCTTAATTCTAATCAAAACCGCCAGGTCACCACCTACCGAACTAGATCTGAAAATGCTCAAATTTCAGGCCCGTATTCAAAACATTGCCTAATCTAACTAAGCGGTTTCCAACCAGTAACTAGGTTGACTGACGCCAATAAGCTTGTAGCTAAACTGACACTCCATGATTCTCATAAAGCTTAGGCTTTGTGAGTTTATGGGTTCAAATCCTGGCTAAAGCGGTCAGTAAGGGGTTTTACCACATAGTGGGTTTCTTACTGAGGAGCAGGTGGATTTGCTCGATTCAGCGCTCGCCAACATCTGGGCTTTGGATATCGGGTAGTTGGCAGCAGACTGTGGTCGTAACTTGTGGGTTGTTGGGTCCGAGGGTCTATTTAGGCTATGAAAAGGAATGCCGCTAAACCATTGTTAGCTGTTAAAAAAAACGAGTTGACTGACCAGTCTATTTGAGGGTGGTTAGAACACACTCTTTTGAACCGGTTAAAATTTTACAGCTTATAATTCGCGTTTTGTCAAGTCAATTTCTTTATAGCAATGTCATCTAATGATGAACTTCACCCTCGCTTCATGTATTGAGATTGACTAGCTTCAAAGGTCTAGTAATCAAAAGCTTTTTGCCTTTTTTTATTTAACATGCTAAATATATTTACATAATTATAATTATTATATATATTGATGACTAAATAATATATTATTTAAATTTTAGTCATATTTGACACTAAAGTATGCCTAATATATAACTTTTTGAGGTTATATGTTACAAAAATTCTTGCAACTGTCTAAATGTTATACCGTATTTTTTTTACTCATTCGATACCCCAATAAATAGGTAACTCTCTAAATATATTTTATTTATTTAACATTCTACTCTATTATTTTCATTGGTTTCTCTGTTTATTATTACGAACATTTTAATAAATATGTGTGTGTGTTTTAAGGATACACATTCATTACATTAAACGTTACAAATTCTATGAAATAAAAACAAGATGAGTAATTCATGTTACATGCTTTTAACTACTAGCCTTCTTTAAGGTAAAAAGAAGTGGTTGGTCAACAAGAGCAAGCCATTTTCTTCCATTTTCCTCAGAAACTCCAATATCCCCACAGACCACTTTACAAGTGCTACATACACTTGGACAAAACACAAATTTGTAACCATCTCCACCCATCTCGATCCTAAACCAATTCCTCACCGTGCCCACCCCCGGCCGCCCTACTATGCCGCCACTCCTCACATAATACCTCCGTCCTGCCACCATATCACCACCACCACCACCATCTCCAACACTATTACTGAGCCTCCATACAGTAGACTGTACGCATGTCGTTGCGGCATTGAACACAATATTGAGATCACTAGATAGATTAATGGTGTTTTGTTTGTTGTCAAGTGGTAAGAACCGAAGGGTGAGGCCCTTTGAGAGTTGGTTGTTTTCTTGAATGACAAAAGGAGGGCAAAAACCGTCACGTGTGAGAAGAGAGAGGCCTCCACCGCTGTCGTTGGATTGAATTGGGGCTATGTAATACTTTAGACCCGGTTGGACCTCATGACCGTCGGAGTCAAAAGGCGTTGTGGCGGTCGTGCTGGCTGTGATGGTGGTTTGTGGATCAGATTGGGTAGATGTTATATAAAAGAAGCTTAAAAGCATGGATAAGAGAGTGGGAGCTAGAAGGTTAAATTTCATGTTTGTATTTGTAGTGTTAGAAGAATACAGGATAGGTAGACACTATATATAGGAAAAAGAAAAAGTTCATTTGTTAACTTAGTCTTATTATGTTAACCTGTATATCATAACTATTATGCGTTGACGTGCAATCATATTAGATAGTTAAAGTGTTTAGATTGAAGGCTAATGAATGTTCATTGATGTAATGAGTTGTATGACTTAAAAATCTTGGTCTCTAATAGTTTGTGAACCCAATGCACATGCCTAAAAAATATTAAGTAAAGCCGGCATTGTATATACCATGTAATAAGTTTAAGTAAACATGTATATACCAATGATCCTCAGCTGCAGGTAGCCTGTGTCTTCAATATTGGGGAGGTCACGGGTTTAAGTGCTGGCATGGACAAAATAGGGGTTTAATGCTGGGCTATGGAGTTTTCTCTCTCACTTTTGGTGTGTTTCCTCCTATTGGGTGTGGATATGATCGGTTGGGCCTATGACCCGTCGTGATCCAAATTGTCGTTCAAAAAAAAAGCAAACATGTATATTATCAAATCTTATGCCCATCTTACATCTGTCATTGAAAAAATCAAAAGTAATCTGATGCATGTAGGGCTGTAAACGAACCGAACGTTCAGCAAACAGTTCGTGAACCGTTCGGCGGGAAGTTCGTTTATGTTTGTTCGTTTAACAAAAGAACGAACACGAAAAGAAATTCCTTTCGTTTAGTTAATGAACGAATATGAAAAGAGGTCGTGTTCGTTCATTTGTGTTCGTGAACGTTCGGTAACATGTTCGTTTACGTTCGTTTAAGTTCATTTATTATATTTATTCATTAAATGTGTTGTGAATTTTTCATTTTTTTATTTTTAATTTAATACAAAATATTTAAGCTATTTTTGGTTTATACTATAATACTAGGTTAGTAACCCGTGTAACACACGGGCTGACATATAGTTACGATGCAATTCACAAAAAAGTTTAATAAAATGATATAATTACAATTGACGTAAAACATTATAAAATCAATTATTAACTATTTTTTCCTTTATTGCTATCATATCTCCATAGCTTTGCATGACATAGTAAAAGAGAAATGATAATCAATAAGGATAAATTTAAGAAATGATAAAAAATAAGTTGCTTATTATATTATTTCATATTTGAAATTTAGAATTTTAAAAGTTTTTTAATTTATTGTGCATGTTAGTTTTTTAAATTGTTATAATGAATTATATGTAATTTAAATAATAGAAAACCTTAAAAATAATTATATGTAAAAATAATATGATATGTAGATTTAGTATTATATGAAATTTTATTCATTGCAAATATGAGGTCATTTTACTAAAAAAATTCGTTAAAGTTTTTTAAATTTTATAAAAACATAAAGCAGATGGATTTGTTATCACGTTTCTTTTATATTTTAAGGAATGTAAAATTGAAAAAAAAATTTTAATAATAAATTAATAAAACTTTGAATAATTTAGTTGTTATACTTATTATCTTTAATAAATTAATAATCTATTATTGTTTTTTTTTTAAATTTAAAATAATAGTAACTTATGATACAATTAATGCTAATAAATTTGTGTTTTATGATAATGAGAATTTTCAACTTTTATTGTGATGATGACATTTGTACATTAGTCTTATGTGTCAATACTTTTAGAGTGACATGTGTCATTTAGTGATGTGTACATGCTAGTAAAATGACATGTGACATTGGATTTACTCTTTTATTAGGATTAGAAGATATTAATTTATATATTTGTAAATGATTATCTTCAATGCTTGAGATTAAGAATGTTGATTTTTATTGTTTAAATAATATGTGTTCGTTAGCGTTCGTAAACCGTTCGTGAACAAGCTAAATTCATTAATTAACGAAAACGAACAAGAATTTTCGTTCGATTAGCGTTCGTGAACCGTTCATTAACAAGTTAAAAGTTAAACGAACGAACACGGACAAGGCTCGTTCGTGTTTGTTCAATCGTTCGGTTCGTTTACAGCCCTAGATGCCTGTCTCGTATCCAATTAACCAACCCTATACCTATCTCAAATATTTTAGGCTTAAGAAGGATCAAATGATCAATTTTGTTATATTCGAGTATAGAGCAAACTATATTTACTGAAATTGTTGTTAAAATAAATAATAACAATAATAATAATAATAATATTATGTGGTTGATTGTGAGACTTGTGATGTGGCGTATTGTGATTTACTGAAAGTTCACGAGGGCATGAAAGAGTCGGCAAGTCCGTGTGTATTTTTTGTATTTACGTTCTTGTAACTTTCTCTCGCTACTCGCTATAATATAATGTCATTTATAGTTGAAGCATAAAACAACTTGTTGGTGTTATAAATTACTTGCACATTGTGATTAACGACCAATACGTTCTTTTTATTATATATATATATATATATATATATATATATATATATATTCACTGAATGTGAGATTGTTAATCATGCATTTTTAGTGTATATAAAAGCTAAATTACGAGTGAGTCTTGTTTGTACGTATGTGGCTCCCATGTACATGTCGAATGGTTTCAGTATTGGTATTTGATGGCTCGATATGTTAAACAATATAACGTTAAAAATTGCATTAATGTATATATGTGTGGACCTTCAATAGTCTAAAGTAAAATTGCACAAATCTTAATGTTATTTTACTTATTTTGTGAAAGTAACGTTAAAAATGTTGGGATGATTAACTTCAAACGATAACTTTGAGTCATGTACTCCTTCGAAGCAGCCTCTCTATCCAATTGGATAGGGGTAAGGTTTGTGTCTATCTTCCCCTCAGACCCTACAGAAAAGTGGAAATATACTGGATAAGTTTGTTTGTTTGTTTATATGTTAAAAAAATATGTATAAAAGTGTCTATCTGGAATTACGTACAATTCTTCACTTAAAAATTTTTAATTTATTATTATATGTTTTTCTACTTTAGTTGTTCTTGTAAATAATATATTTTTCTCAAATGATCATGATACTTCCAACCATTTAAGCGTGTTTAGTTAACATGTTTCCTCTTTTCATTAAAAGCATATGGGGCAAATGGAATATTTTCAGGAAAAAAAACCTACTCCATTTGTTTTTATGGGCCCATACCAAAGACTCCGTCTAATGCGCACGTTGTGAGGGGGCACTTGGCCACATCGAAGTGACACTTCAGAAGGATGCACTGGAGTGTAGTGACTAAGCGATTGTACTTCGAGGATTGCACTTAGAGTCCATGTGGGCCCTTTTTTCCAAAATCAACATAAATATGTATAAAATAAAATGGTAATGTGAAAGAAAGATGATTCATATGGAAAGAATGTGTTAAAGTTAAAAAGAGGATAAATAATACATGTAGCAAGAATATGTAAAAAACTGATGTTACAGTGATGACTATGATGCATTTACTAAATGAATGATATGTTGAAAGAATTACCTCAATGATATATGTAAAACGTCTTATCTATGGGATAATTATTATAGTGGCCAAAAGACCTATGAGCTATTAGTACCAAAGTGTGTATTTAGATGTTTATTTTCTGAGGCTATAGATCAAGTCTATATACAAGTAAATTTTGAAAGTAGAATTAGATTTTAGATGATGCTTGAGTTAGTTGGTCTAAAAAAACTAATTATTATTGGTCTAAAAAGATAAATTGCACATAGTTATAAATCTATATAAAATAAATACAAAGAAAATACTGTAAAACAAAATATACATCGAGTAAAATAACAAGGTTTAGTCATATTTATCATAAATTAAAATTTAGATTAGTCTTGTTGTATAGTTCAAGCTCAGTTGTATATATGAGCTAGGGTCTAGAAACTATATTTGTCTTGTGTAATGAGGCATGGACCCTTAAGTGGCCAACCCATTTGGCAGTCATCACCCCACTGTCACGCCCACACTCTCATTACAGAGACAACGTGAGCCGGTTGTGATAGCCATCATGTGAATGTGGCACAACTTAACAATGCTTTTTTGGTAAATAGACAAAAAAAACACACACATTAACCTCCACCTCTTCACCCACTACATCTTACAATTACAAATATTTTTTACTCACACTTACTAATCATCCCTCATCTTATGTTTCGTGTGACACACTATCAAGCTCCATCAAATATCTCATTACACATAGCTTTATACAAGTGATACAAAAGATTATACTTGACACAAGCTAGGCCCAACTATAGAATTATTTTAGAATATTAATATAAAATAAACACATATTCTAAATTTCTAATCTATGTAACAAATTATAATGTATCCAAGTCATGAATCAGTTTAATCAACCAGCAACATTTTGTTAATGTGTTGCAATTTCCAAAATCAATTTCTTAATGAACGAACACGAACAAGATTTTTCGTTCAGCAAGTGTTCATAAACATTCGTGAACAAGTTAGATGTTAAAAAAAAGGACATGAACAATGGCTCGTTCATGTTTGTTCGATTTGTTTACGGCTCTACTCAAAGCTTATTAGTATTTTATGAGGTTTAAAAAGCCCCAACTCATTTGTGCCTATACAACTATACTGCTATACAAGGGGTTGTCTCATGGGTTTTTTTTCGGCCCAAGCCTACAGACTTGGACTCCGGGCCTGACTTGCTTTTCTAGTGTTTCATGAATTCATGTTATAATTAAACAAAAAAAGATTATACTCAAAAAAAATGTATAGTTAGTGTAATCTACATTAATTGTCAATACGAAGGCATAACATATGATGTGACAAAGAAATTGATAGGGGAAAATTACAAACATTGTTTGGTTCAAAAGCCAAATCGTCCATCTCTCAATCGAGATTGTGATCTTCCAAATACAATGAGTTGCCACATATCTTAAATCATGATATAAAGTAAATTTATGCGTATATTTTGAAAAGAATATTGCAACCTTAAAAGTTGTTTTTTCGAAGGAAAACGAAGATAAATTGATACGAGACACATCACTTTATATTATAGACAGTGATACTAAGTTAGAAATTTAAATATTACACATACTGAATCATTAATTGATTAATTAGTAATGTACTTGTAGGGTTAAGTTCAACTAAATAAGCCCCTTAACCTAAAAAGCCTAAGAAGGATTTTGAGCCATTAGATTATTAATCAATGATTATGATTAAATCAAGTTGTTGGAGGGTATTTTAGTCATGCCTACTTTTGTTGACTTTTTATCAAATTCCACCATATTCTTTAAACGTTCATCACTTTTACATGCGAAATTATTTTTTGAAAAAAAAAAACCATAAAAACAAGCATTTTTTTATCTTCAAATTAATATAATTTTTTCTATAGAAAATTTTTGTTTTTTTAGTTCATTGTGTCTTTTGTACAGGTTATTGTGTCTTTTGTACATGTCATTGTGTCTTTTGTGTAGGTAATTGTATCTTTTATGTTTCTACTTAATGCTGTGTTTTCATGAATAATTTAAGACATAATGATGTTCCATAATACATAATGTCAAGCAAAAATGACACAATGACAAGTATAAATAACACAATAATCTTGAAAAAAGACACAATTACATGTAAAAAAGACACAATGACGAGTCATTGTGTCTTTTGTATAGGCATTGTGTCTTTTGAATAGACATTGTGTATTTTGAATATACATTGTGTCTTTTGTGTTTCTCCTCAATATTGTTTTCTGCATATACATTGTGTGTTTTGTACAGGTCATTGTGTCTTTTATTTAGACATTGTGTCTTTTGTACATAATTGTATCTTTTGTGTTTCTGCTCAATCTTGTGTTTTCCTAAACAATTTAAGACACAATGATGTTGCATAATACATAATGTTAAGCAAGGATGACACAACGACGAGTATAAATAACACATTGATATTTAAAAAAGACACAATTACTTAGTAAAAAAGACACAATTATCTTTAAGAAAAACACAAAAGGATAATTATACACAAAAGTTTAAAAAGATACAATGATAATAATTAGACACAATGAGCTGAAAAAAATTAATTTTTTGTAGAAATATTATACTCATTTTAAAGATAAAAAAATGCTTGTTTTTATGATATATATTTTTTTTTTGAAAAAATAATATCGTATGTAAAAGTTATGAATGTTTAAAAAATGTGGGGGAAATGTGGTTGTGACTAAATTACCCTCTAACAACTTTTCCCTCTAAAATTTTAAATTTTTCCTTTTAAATTTGATCTCATAGTCTAATGATAAATAATCCTTCTTAGGCTTTTTAGGATAAAGAGACTATTTAGTTGATCTTAATCCTGTACTTATATACTTTTTATAACACAAATTGAAAGTTAGTTGGGTTAAAGAATAAGTTATTATTAAAGAAATAAGAATCAAATATTATTTTGAAAATAAAAAACATATTAAGGAGTAAAAAAAAAAGGTAAAACAAAATTTGAATTTGTAATTTGATGAAAGAATATTTACAAATTGACTTAAATATAAAGCAAACTTTGAATTTTTTATTTTATTGTGAATATATAAAATATCTTTTGTGTTGAAAGGTTATGTATAAAGGTAGTTTATTATCTTCTTCGTTTTTTTGTATCATAAAAGCACCATACTTTTATTGTTGAAATAAAAATGTGTAACAAGCGGTATGTATATTAAGATATCAATGAAACATATTTTGGATATCATGACCAGGCTTGGTTTTGATAGAGTTTTGGATGTCTGTACTTTTATTAATTGATATTTGACCATCATGATTACAAAGTGGAGCTTTATGAATGTCTAAAACTAATTCACCTTTCAACTAAGATATTGTCAAACTATTTAATCACAATTAATAATAATAATAACAGCAACAACAATAACAACAACATATCACTTACGAACAATACTGGTTATTGTTTTATTATCTTCTATCTTAAACTAGAAATTAGCCAGCCACCAGTGCTTCCTAATGATGACTGGTCCGTTTTTAAAAATCGTATAACCAAAGGATGAGACATTGAAAACCATCATCTACTTTCTAAAATTAATTCTTTAGATAACACATAAACTCTATAAAAAGTTTAAAAAACCTTAGGTAAACAAATTAAAAAAAAGAAGCAATTTGCAGTTTTAGCCCATCTTGTTTAAGTTTTAACTTTTAAACTCATAATTTATCTTATATAATAAATCAATGTTTTTGTTTGCCACATGTCATGCAATGGAGCATTTTCATTTTTATTTCCCTCCTAAAACTTGGAGCATTAAATCATTTATTAACACAACTTCATTAATAGTGATAATTAATAAATTTGACAAATTATTACTTTAACTTATTTTCTTATATTTAATAAATTATACATACAAATAAATAATTAAGCCATGAATATCTTACACTTTCAATGCAAAAATTTCATAATATGTTTATAGAGTATATTGAAAAAAGCAAATAACTAAACAAAACAAAACAAAACAAAACAAAATAAAATAGATACATTATAAAACAAATTGTAAACTATACAAATAATGATTTTTTAAAAATGAGAATATTAAAAACCTGAATTATTCCATGTATATTCATATTTTATTTATAACAAAATAAAATAAAATAGATATATTAAAAAAAATTGTAAACTATACAAATAATGATTTTATTAATAATAAGAATACTAAAAACCTAAATTATTTCATGTATATTCATATATTTTTATATTTTAACTCACTATTTCATTAAATAATATCAAACTTTTAAATCTTTTCATTTTTTAGGTAAGTTACAAAAATTAAGGTCTTATTTATATATTTTTCAAATTAAGGTATAATTATAATTCATAAAAGTTAATTCTTTTTATGTATAGTAATATTAAAAAATGTTAGTATATAAATATTTTTTACTTATTCAGCTAATTATATAATAAAATACAAAAATTAACTTTAATATTCATATATTTTATTTGTTTTTTTGACAACAACTTATTTAAAATTTTTATTATCTGTTTATAACTCATAATTTAAAAAATATAAATAATTGGTAACATTTATTATCATTGTAGTCATTTAATTTTTGTTTTTCAATGTGTATCTATTATTTAATTATTCATATACATTATTTAATCATGTATTGTGAATTATAGATATGAAAAATAATTAATATATTATCAAGCAAATGAATTTAATATGCAATTAGTTATAAAGTTATTATTTAAACTTATTTTCTTTTCTTATCTAAACTTCTATTTAGGTCTCTAACTATCATTAGCTTCAAATTATGTTCATTAAAATATTCAATATAATAATAATAATAATAATTATTATTATTATTATTATTATTATTTTCTATGAATTATTTTTAAATATTTTAAAAAATTTAGCTTGATAGGATGATTTGAATGTTAAAATACAATATGTATAATTATAAAAAAAAATTCAAGGGTAATTCTTACTTATTTTATAGACATAACTTTTTTATTCAAAAGTATATAACATTTTGTATATTAAACACGTGTAACACACGAGATTTAACCTATTAAAATATTATATCAATGTAGTCCCTGTGATTTAAAGAACTAACGGTTGACAGATCAAAACCGTAAGTTGTTTAAACCATAGGAGGTTGTTTTAATATAAGTTTCTATTTTAGGTTGAAAAAGTTAAAACACTTAAATCACATGGGCAAAACCCGTAATTACTCTAAAATAATCCAAGTAACTTATAAAGTAAAAAAAATCTAATATTAGAAAATACTAAAATTTTGCAAAGAAAAGAAAATATTTAGATTAAAGAACTAAAACAAAATGTTCAGAAAGTTAGAATTTTAAAAGATAAGGAAGGTTAAAGAAAAATAAAAACCATAAAAGAAAAAAGAAAAAAAAAATAAACAAGGGCACTCATAGAAGATCTTATTATTACACGAAAATAATGTCTAATACAAGCAGTTTCTCCCAAGGAACATTAATTGGTATATTTTAAAAGGGTGTGGCTAAATGTACCACTCTTTTAAACTTGTCATACCCCCTCTCCTAAAATATTAAATATAAATTTGTTAAAATCAACCCTTTAACTATATAACACAACCAAAATACACCAAATATTATTTTTACTTTAAATTCTACTAAATGTATCCCTCTTACTTGTCATGCCCTATATAAAATATAATATTAAATTCATCCAAAATCAAATTTAATTGTATGAACCCTAGTTCCTCTTTGTTCAAATTCGATTGAACTGAGGCCCGATTGTTGTTACAAACATAGGGCTTTCATTCCTCGAATAAAAATGAGTGTAATTGTATATGAAACACCTACCTTAGCTAACTAATTAATGTTCGTTGCTTGATGAACCGAATTCGAACCGCCGGGTTCTTACATGCCTTTTTCTTGATTTGTTTAAGATTGTGAATAGCTTTTGTTTACGCAGAGAGTTTCGCAGAGGTTAAAAGATTGTTTGGGTTCAATTAATTTTGAGTTTTATGCTCGTTTTAATAGACTTTGAGTTTGAGTTCGACTATGGTTATTTAGGCTTAGATTTCGTATTTATTTGATTTTTAAACGATGAATTAATGATGATAATGATTCCGTGATGTTTGAGTTTTGTAAAAACAGTCCCTCACGTTTTTGTTTAAATGTTTATGGATCTTTTTAGTTAATTAAAAACATAAGGTTTACTTGTATATATTTAAAAAACTTAAGCAGGGGTACGACAAGTAAAAAAAATACAAAGGGGGTATATTTAGCATAACTCATTTTAAAAACTTTCTTATTAACCTTGACTTTATCATGTTTTGACTTGTTTAATAGTAATTCACAAAACTAAATAAGAAGATAGTACATGTTTTTTTAAAACTATCCCCATCAACAACTCAAATTAACCCAATCTTTTTTTATTAGAATTTTTTTTTTTTAAACCACATACAACTCAACCAAACTTTATTTTCTATTTATCCAAAAATCAACTCAATTATTTTTTTTACAATCATGATTTATTATTAGTAAACTATTCACGTGTTTAAAAAAAATCTTGTGACCCTACGTTGATGGACCAACCATGTTATAGCTTTTGATTGACATCCAATAATATTTTTTCTTATTTTAATCCAACTTTAATGCTGAATTTTATTCCAAATCAACTTTCATTTGTGTCAACTAAATATGATCTCTAATGAAAATATTTCCACTTTTAATTTTAATCCCATGTATCCCATATCTTACGAACAAAACAAGGCCTTTAATTTCATGTTAGGAATTTACAAGGCAGATTAAACTTAATCGTAGAAATTGTTAGATACTGTTAGGTTGATCGACTGAGAAGTAATAAATACTCAGCCTTGTAAACGAGTACTCGAAAATTACTTGTCGATTACCCGGCATAGATAGAAAATATTCGTAAAGTACATCGGGAGTACTCGTTTAATATTCAATAGAACTGAAAAGTTTTACTACCCCAAAATTTGTAGTGGCTGCACAGGGGAGCGTAATAGAATGAATTTTGGATGTGTGAAATTTTATCTGTTAAATCAAATAATACTCTTATCTACTTTAGAGAATAAATATTGTTTTATTATAGTCACAGACTCACAATAACTAACTATTTATCTTGCTTTAATCACATCAAGTAGCTTTTGATTTCACTTTATTCACATCATATCCTTTTAAATTGAAGTTATTGATAAAGCCATTTTATTTTATTAACATTAAATAACAAAGCACGAAATAAATTTTAAAAACTAAATAAATCTAAGATATCAAAAGACAAAATAGCTGATTTGACAATAGTAAAAAAATATATTAAAAAAATGTATAATTAGATTAAAGGAAAGTTATTAAAGTTAGTTAGACTTTTAACAAGTTTTAACGGAAACGTCCATTTAGAAAAAAGAAAGTAATAATAAAAATTACGTTGAATAAACACAAGTGTTTATCAGGTTGTTTATATATCAAATCAAATTTCCGGTTATTTGAGTTTATCGAATTGAAGTTTATGAATTTTGAATTAAATAAAGTTGAATTAAAATTCAATTTTAGTTCGAAATATATTTAATTTAATCAATTACAATTATGTCAAAATCAAAATTCAATTCGTATTAATCACAGGAGTTGAATTCCTTTATATTTAAAGTTAATTCGATTAAAATTTAGCCAGAAAAACAATAACTTATTTTAATTATATTTTTAAAAGTTCATGCAAACTTAAGATATGTAAACATAAATAACCTAAATAAAAACGATAATTTCAAATATTAAAATTCAAATAAAGTGATAAGTGGCAAATTTCAAAGTATACAATGTGTCAAATGAGTAATCTGTTAGGGTTCCGATCCATACATGCAAACACAATCCCATAACCTTAACAAGTGACGGCGATTGAATCATATAATACTATAATTTGACATTTAAGGGAATAAGTATTTTGTGATTTTGAGTAATTTGTTAATACATTAAATGTTTTCATATTGGATGTTAAGATATTTAAAGTAATAAGCAATTGTAAATTATAAAAGCCCAAATGTTAGAAGCCATATATAATTAAGCAAATTCGAATTTAAACTGAATCAATCTAAAAATTTCGAATTCAGTATGTGAATTTGACGATTTAAATTCGAAGTTCAAAAGAAGTTTAATTTAGAATCGAATTTTGTGTTTTTGAAGTCTGATTCAACTACTAAATATTTCTAAGACGAGTCTGTAAAAACATAAAAAAATAAATAGAAACGGGAAAATTAAATAATTATAGAAAAATAATAATTACACTTTGCTTAATGTCATGATAGAGATTCTTTTGTAAATGAAATTTAAAATCTGTTTAAAAAAAAAAAAGAGATTCTTTTCGCAAAAAAGTACACATAAGTTATCTAGTTACTTGTAATTTTCTTTTAAGTGTCCTGTTAGTTAAGATAAAACATGTGAGCTTGTGTATTTTGTTTATGAGGCCACATACTTTACCCAACGATGGTAATTATTTTATCTCGTGTTGGCAATTGTTTGGAAATATAATATAGGGTAAGGTTCTCCTAAAAAGTCTATTTTGCCTAAGAAGGCTAAGAAGGATTTTCAAATACTCGAAAACCAACTCAAACAAAACCCGATTGAATTTATTTTTGCATCATTGGAACCGGCTTGTCGAGCCCTAAAACCCAAACCTTAAATCATAAACAATAAACCTTAATACTAAAACCAAAACTTTAAAAACAAATCTTTAACAAAAAGATAAAACTTTAAAGCTAAAAATCAAGTCCTAAAACCTAAAACCTAAATCTAGTTGTTAAAACGAAAACTTAAAAGCTAATATTGTAGGGTTCGATAAGACGGTTCCAATGCCATCGAAATGAGTTCAATCGAGGTTCGTTTGGGTCGGTTTTGGAGATTTTAAAAATCCTTCTTAGCCTTCTTAGGCAAAATAGACTTTTTATTTGATCTTTTCCCATATAATATATATTGTACAAAACGTATAAATAAAACTTGAATTTGATAAAAATTTGGTGTACGGTATGTTAAACGCATGACGAATCGACACAAGTATTTGGAAGACATTCATACTGAAAGTATACACGAATTGTAAGTGTCTTCATGCAAATCTAAAAAAGATATCAATGTTGATTTTCAACACATATGGTATATATATACTTAAAGCCAATGTGAGATTAGCCTACTTAATAAAGACATCGTCTCTTAGAAAAAAGATTTTGGATTCAAATCTAATAAAAAAAGAATATTGAAATGTAATTTAAGAATATGAGTAGGACATTATGGTTGTTCAAAAAAATATATATGCTTACAAAAATTGAGACGCAATTGTTATTTTGTTTATTACAGATACTTTAATACAAACACAACGTTACCATTTTAACATCCCATAATACATCATGTTATACACACATCGCATCCCATATGAGTAAGATTTATCTAACTTATCTAATATTAGGCTAAAATTTTTGTTTGAAATAATCGTCCAACAATCCGACGAACTTGAAACTCCTTAGTTATTTTTATTTCTTTTAACCATCAACTCATAATTCAGGATATCCAAACCGGCCTGAACGTGCTGTGAAATAACATAACCATTATTATCATTTTAATTTTTAAATACAACAATAAGACATGTATATGTTTGAAATCAATATGGATCCAATTACAATAGAAAGGCAGGTAAGCGAGCAACAAGCTGCGCTGCCACCTCCTTCTGAAAAACTTACAAGGGTTCTTAGAAAACAATTTTCACCAAACCCAAGAAAGATATCTTGAAATTTTCTATTACGCATAAGTATCAAATAATAAATTGTACAAAAAGGGGCATCTATTAGGGGTGTTCATCGGGTTGGAAAATTTTTTTGGTCTATCCGAAACCCGACCCGAAAAATCCGAATAACCCGAAAAACCCGAATTCGTTCATCCGAATAACCATGTGTTTTTCGGATATCCGACCCGAAAAAACCAATTTTTGCATATCCGAAACCCGACCCGACCCGAATCTAAAATCATATTATCCGACCCGAATAACCCGAAAAACCCGAAATAGGTTTCGGATACGGTTTTTTCAGGTTTCGGATACGATTCGGATTTCGAATTTTTTCGATTTCGGATATTTTGAACACCCCTAGCATCTATGTCATGTACGTTATAGAAGAACTAGTACACATTTAGATACCAGTTTCGACTAGTTTTGAGGGTTCTAAACATGGTTATCTATTAGTGTCTAGATTTTTATTTTTTGAACAGCGAAAGTCTCAATCGTGTGAGCCCACTGTTTCCAGGCCATGTCACCAAGGTCTAGTTATCTGAACCTCTCATGAACCCCCACAGCCGCCCCAAGAGGAAACCTCACAGGAAAACCCTCTGACCCCCCCCCGCCCCAAGACCCATTTTTCGCTGTGGGGGGGGGTTTCGAACCCGAGATCTCTCATTTGAAAGAATCTGGGGGTACTGCTAAGGCACTGCCTCGTTGGTTATTAGTGTCTAAATGTCACTAGCTATGAATTATGCATTTGAAGATGACACATCTTTACACCTTCTATTTCTCATTCTACTTTCGTTTTTGTTGGGCATCATCTTAAAATCTTTAGATACATTGTTGTCATTGTAAACGAAAGTATATAATTGTGAAATGAGGAAATAAATTAACATTTCATATCGAGGAATAATATGTTGAGTAACAAATAAGGAAACATACTTAGTAATATCATACTAATTAATCAATAGGGTGTGCGATTGATGTGACAAATACAAACCTTACCGTTATCATAGTGGAATACATCGAGTTAAATTATTAAAAGGCATGCAACTAGCAAATCGAATCCTATAACATAATTTTCAAGAAAATTAGCTAAAACTAAAGAACGTATGACATGTATTGCTTTCAGCATCATGTAATATTTTAGTATATAGGGTTGTACGTACATTGTATTACAGCCGTAGGTTTTAACGTTGTTAAAAAACTTATGAATATGTGCATGTTTGGGATTGCTTAATTAAGTTTAAAAGGGATTTTTGACACACGTACTTATTAACTTATGAGTTTTTAAAATGAGGTTTTTAAAAAAATGTTTGAATTAGTTTTTGATGTGTGAATATTCAAAAAGTCAATAAGTTGTTTGGATTAGTTTTTAAAAAAAGTGTTGCGAGTAGTTTTTAGCTTATTTTATCAAAAAGTTAAAAACTTATTCTAAAAGTTACAAATTATAGCTTTTTAAAAACAAATTTTTAACCTTACTCAAAAAGTTAATACAAAAAGTCTTTTTGACATTAACAAACATCATTTTAACTTATGAACTTTTCATAAAGCCAATAAGTTAATAAGTTAGTTTCAAATGAAATTCCAAACATGGACTACAAGCTTATTAAATTGACTTATGTGACATCTTCTCGACTTTTGTCGTTTGAATATAACGGTTTATTACAAAGTTTCAAAAGGATCCAAATTTCCTGCGAGTTTATAAGAAAAGTAATGTGAGTGCTCTTAATCAATTTAAAGATAGGATTATATTATTCTAAATAATAATAAAAAGAAGCTATATTAATTTGTTTAATTTCGTTTCTCAAATTTTTCGTATTATATTTTCCACCGAAAGAAGTTAGATCAAAAGTCCCGATAATACTTTTGAAAACATGCATAAAATATTGAATTAAAATCCAAAATAAAGAGCGTTAAGTTTTAATTTTGTACTTTTTCAAATAAAGTTTCCTTTTTTATATATAACTATTTATTATTACAAATCAAAGCTCAATATTAATATAAGTCACACCTTTACATTTGTACTATATCCGCAATGCACGTTCAAAACATAAGTAATTTCAGATTATAAATACTAAAATCAACTTGTACCCTTTTTATACACTTGTATCTCATACTTGCAATCAATATTTTCAGAACCGGACCGGACATCTCACTGGTAACTGGTCGGACATGATTCAAGAACCAGATGATATAATATATATTTACAAAAATCCAAAAAATTTATAAATTATAAACACATTTAAACAAACATAATTAATGATCAAACAATCATATTCGTGTAAAAAAAAAAGATAATATTTGATTTTAATGTTTAATTCATTAGATTTAAAAAATATTGAAATCTGGTCCAACCAGTGAACCGGTTTCCTTAAGGGAGGTTCACATGTGATTTTTGGGCTGGTATTGCTTGGTATATATAATGCGAGTTATTAGAAGAGTATGGTATGCATTTAATAGCTATCATATGTATAACAATCTATCTATTCTAATAAACAAAAACCTACATTTGCCACTTGTCATATTCTAATGTCATAATGTCACTTGTCATTTTTTTATAAAATCATTTAAGTATCTCTTATTAAATACATTATATCATCTCTCCTATTAAATAAATTACATTATCTATCTTATTATATAATTATAATAATAATAACTAATGATATTATTTTTATTTTACAAATTTAAAATAGTTTTTATATATTTAAATCGAATAATTTTATTATAAAATATATTTTAAAAAGTTTATAAAATATATTTTTTCATAAATATTAATTTTTTTTAAAAAATAAGAAATATTTCAATTTGTTTTAGAAAATAATAGTTTCACAAAAAATTTCTTTAAAAACAATTTTTTTCAAAAAAATAAAATATAAGCAGAAAAATATGTAAATGATGATAAAAGTTGCATTTTTTTTGTTTTATATGTTTAACGATAATTTCAAATTAGGTTCTTTAACTTTAATTACAAAAATATTACCTATCATCTCACTTTAAAATAGTTAGTTTTTGATAGAAAACTAACTAATAAGATCTTTAGCTTTAGTAAGTTCAAATATTTCTGTTATTACAAATCAAGAATGTTAAAGATATTACTATTTTTATTAAAAAATTTTGATTATTGTTTTATTATCTAAAGTAATTATTAATACATAATTTAATCATTTTATATAAAAATATCATCATTTATAATTTTTAAATTTTTATTATTAATTGTTTAGTATTTATATTTAATCCGTGTGTTCACACGGGTAATAGACTAGTTTAAACAATATACAAACACTTGCAAAGTTAATTTAAAATTAGTTTTGCACTTAGTGTATATAGATTTTTTTTAAATATAATGTAATAGTTTCATAGTCACATAAGACTAATTTTTATGTTAGTGCGAATGTTAGACAAGTGATACATGTAGAATCTTTCTATTCTTATAACAAAAATTAAATTTGTCACATGTCATATTCTCATATTTTCTTACCGATTTCATTTTTCTATAATTTTATTCAATTCTCTATCTTAATTATTAATTAAATACGTTCTTTCATATTAAATACTTATAATATTAATGAGTAATAATATTATTTGTTATTTTACATGCAACAAAATAGTTTTTAATATATTAAAATCAAATATTTTTATTAAAAAGCACACTTCAAAAAGAAGTTTATAAAATATGAAACTTTCTAAAAAACAATTTTTTTAAAAGTTAGTATTTTTAGAAAATAAAAGTTTAATAAAAAAACAATTTTTTTAAAAAAATAAAATACCCTATAAATCATAGTTTTCAAATACTGGTATTTTTATAAACAAATGATGTTTCTTAAAACAAATTGCTTAAAATAATTGTGTTCAACCAAAAGTTATAAAAATGATAGGAAAAATTAAACTTTACTTATTTATGTTAAATGATATTATCAAATTAAGTTATTTAACTTTAATAATTATATAAATTATACATTATTTTCTTGATTTGTAACAATTAGTTTTTAATTGAAAAGTAAATGAATTTGCAACATCAATTAGTTCAAGAATTTTTATTCTTTCAAAACAAGTAGATCAAGTATTATTTCTTTAGTTACTAAAAATTTTAATTATTATTTTATTACTTAAAATACTCATTAATACGTAATCTACTTAATTGATAAAAAAATGTTTATTTTTAAAAAATTTTATTACTAATTATTTAATGTTTATATTTAATCCGTTTAACACGGTTAATAATCTAGTAACGTAATACACAAACAATCGTTAAATAATTACTTCCTACCATATAATGATAATTGAACTTAAAAAGATAAAAATTTGCCTCCCCTTTTTTACTTAATACTTTTCCAATCATTTGAACTTTCGTAGAGATTTTATTATAGAAATAGAAAATCTTTAAACCATAATCAAAATGCATTACGTAAAATAACAACCAAAGCACTTAATTGTGTAATTACATCAATTACCAAAATAAAACAAAAGCATTATGCAACCAAAATATATTATTATATAATCTTGTTTGTAATTCACTTTATTTTCAACACTTTTCATATAGAGAAATAATATGTTGATAATTATATAATCAGAATATATGTATATTAAAATTTAACGATAAATCATACCAAGAAAACACAATATATGTTTTAGTCTAAATAAATGGGTCAATTCACCAACCTGATATGTTTGACTGAACCTAACACATTTATATGGTTAGCTGGTTCGATCTGAAATGAAACCAAACTTGTTTACCTAAAACCCTAACCCATGAAATTCGTGTTCAGTTTGTATCATGTTCTCGTATCGAGGCGAAAATTCACTACTCTAATAATATGCTTCAAACATTGTTTGTAAAAAATATTTAATTAAGTAATTTAACAAGTTATTAAAAGATATAAAACTGTCCCGTAACTACGCCGTAAGTATTAATTTAACAAAGTTAAAATTTTCTTTTCTCTTAAAGGCGTATTTAAGTTAATGAAACGGCACTTTTATTACTTTTGGCATGGAATTTACTCATTTTGGGGAGCCAAAACGGCGCCGCCGCAAAGTGCGCAATCTACGGCCCAAATTTTTTCTTTGATTTGTCCTTACAAATCTGGTTGGTTCGGCACATCTCCACGTGTCCCTGCATCCAATCAAATTCCACTTTATAATTTTTATCCAACCTTTTTGACTTCCATAACATATGAATTTTGTATTTAAGTTAATGGCATAATTTAAATATACTTGCTTTTTTATTTTGTTACTATATGAACAAGACTATTTTCCTCAATCAAATTTTTCTATAAATTTTGCATTTAAATTTATTAAATTTTCTTTGTTATCATAAAAGTTCAGAAATATAAATGATGATGTTCACCATAAAATAAAAATGCTTTTTATTTTAAAAATTAAGTTTTGTAAATATTTTATTTCTCTTGAATTTTAGGCATTTTTTTGGTCCCTATGAGTGACGATACTTTAAAAATTCTGTCTAAACATCTGTTTGTCCACGATGAAAATATCATTGTATAGAATTTATATCGCTAAATCTTAGCAGTTTTTTGTTTATATTTGAAAAGCGAAAATTATTACAACCTATTGTCTGTAACGTATTTAAAAACTAAAATTTTGTAATACTTAGTTTTTTTGAATCTTTAAAACTTAAACTTTTCATAGGTAAAATAATATAATTTGGAAATACAAGGGTTGTTTATGTTATTTGTTGTTTGAATACTCACTTGGCTTTAAAGGTGTTTATATTCGGATATTCAAAAATTTCTGATATCAAATTTTAATATATGAATCTATATCTAAAATTTCAATATCAGAACGTGAATTTTCAAATATTCGAATTATTTGATATTTTAGGTTTGACATCTACCTATACTAATAAATAAAGATTTTGGTGACACATGATATGTTTATAAAGTATATCAAATTTTATTTCCTGCCTCTCTTTTCTATTAAATACATCTAATAATAAATATATACTTTTTATACATTTTTAAAATAAAAAAAAATTAATACATTAAAATATATTAATAATAAAAACACGATTTTTTATAAAACAAATTATTATAAATTATAAAGTTTTCAAAAGCAATTATTTGAAACACAATTTTTAAAGAAAACAAACTATAAAATAAGTTAGTATTTAAAGAAATAATATTATTCTTTTAATACTTAAAATATTAAATAATATGAAAGTGTAATTGTTTATATTAAAAATTTTATTATAGTTTCTAAATTTTAATTGATCATTATTCGTTATATTTTTATTTATTTAATCTGTCTAATACATGGTACACTAACCTAGTTTCAGATATACGAGGCTAGGTTTGATGTGGAATATATATTTTTTTGAAAGCTTATATTGATAGTCTTGCTTTTTTTAACGGCATTTGATCTCAACGTGTGAACCACTGATTTTCAGGTCACGTCACCAAGGTTTAGTTACAATGATCTCCGTTGAGACCCCACCACCATCCTAGGAGGAAACCGCACCGAAAAACCCCCTGACCTCTCAAAGAACCCTATTTCGACGTGGGTGAGATTTGAATCCGTGACCTCCCCTATTGATAGTCTTGCTAGTATATTACTAAGTCAACAATAAAAATAATTGCCAACGACTAATTTTATTGACCAAAGGCCGAAATGCTAATTCCAATCAAATATATTTTTGTTGATTTTCACATAAGTTAAATTGAAGTTATGGGTCTAAAAACACTATAACCTTCTTCGATGAAGAATTAAATGCTACTAACAAAAAGATACACTATAATATTTGTAATTTTTAATTACAGCAATGATTTATTACTTAAAAATGGTTATTTAGAATTATATTTAACAAAATTATAATTTGCACTTTTGTCTATTTCCATGAATACATGAGTAAAACCCATCCCTTAAAAGCTGATAACTCCACTCGCTCGTCTCCTTTTTCCCTCATAAAACACACACATTTGTGTTTCATTTCATACTTGCAACAAAAAACCAAACTTAATTCAATGGTTTGTAGGAATCTTCATCATAACCTCCATTGATTCTATATCAATTCTTGATCATAACAGTTTCAAATAGTTTTGAATTATACATACATATCTATATTTTTTGATGATGATGATGATACAACAGCTAAAGTTGAAGAAGGAAGTTGAAGACTGCAAATGGATCTTGAATCTGCTTGAAAGCAAGTTTTTTGGGGCGTGCATCGATCACTGGAACATGAGGAAGAATGAAAAGAATGTGTTTTGCATTGACTGCAATCTTTGTTTTTGCAAACATTGTGTTACCGGTTTTAAACCACCGTGCCGCCACCACCACCGTCGTCTGCAAATTTGCCGATATGTTTACCATGATGTTGTTCGTCTTCAAGATATTCAGAAGCATCTTGATTGCTCCGATATTCAAGTCAGTCCTTTTTTTTCTTTTTTCCTAATCAATTAGTATTACTATTATTATTACTATTATTATTAATATTATAATTGTTATAAAAATAAATTTGATTTGTTGTGATGAATATGAACATCAATATTGGATACATGAACCTAAATTAATTTCAACCTGTTAGTTTCTTGAATTTTATTTAAAGTTACAATTGAATTTCTTAATCCATTTAAGGTGTAATGTTATTACTCGTCCCAATCATATCTCAGGTTAATTTATCTTTACTTATTTTGTCCTCCTTTTATATATAGTGACTTGCTAGAGTCTAAGATGTTAATTCAAAGAATTTGGAATTGTCAAATATAGGTAAATTTTACAATAATATTCATTCTTCAAGTGTTTTACCATATAGGATGCTAGTAATTCTATTTGAATTATATTTTGAGGAAGTTTATTAGCTAATGAAAAAGCATAAATTAAAGATCGTTCTATTTTTGGTAAATTGATTCGCTGGATTTGATCACTAATTTTGAAATTTAAATTTAATGTTTTTTGAGCGTGTGTATAAAATGAATTGAACTTTTGATCTAATCTTTCATACACAGACGTACAAAATTAATGGTGAAAAAGCGGTGCATTTGAATCGTCGGCCTCAACAACATAAAGACTCGAAACAATCAAAATTAAAAATTTGTGGGACGTATTGTGAAGCTTGTGGAAGGCATATTCAAGATATCCCAAACCGGTTTTGTTCTATTGCTTGCAAGGTGAGTGTTTGAGTGTTTATTCCAATTACAAACACTATACTCACACACAGACACACAGATAGATTGTATCATGTAAAAACTCGAAATTAAAGAGAAAACCTTTAAATTATATATTTTTTTTGAACGGCGAGGAAATTTTATTAAACATATGAAAAACCACCAAGCAAGATACTTGGAGGCCAAACCCCAAATTACTTATAAATTATATATGAGTCATTGATTTGGAACATTGAAAATAAACATATAATTCAAATTAAATTGAATAGATTCGAATAAAAAAATATGGTTTAATGTGTACCACATGTTTATTTTCAACTAATCCAAATCAATGGCTCATATATGGTTTAAGAGTTTCTCTTTAAAATATGGTTTTCAAAGAATACAATCCCTATACATAAATATATATAGTGGAGGGTTCAAAAGAAAACTCCTCACTTTGTAGAAAACTAAGAAAATACTACTAACCAATTAATTTTTAAAAAATTTTTTCATGATTTTTTTATTATTAGCTTAGAAATATTATGAACAATTTCTTTTTAATAAAAATATGTAGATAACGAAGTTATGTATATGTAACATATAAAGTTACGTATATGTAATAACATAAGTTACATATATTTTTCTAATTTTTTTTCTTTTTATTAACAAATCTAACCTTATAATAAAACAAAAAATGAAAAACAAAATTGATTAATAATGATTGTGATTGGTTTTTTAAATTTTTTATCTGAAATAAAAGTTTTCATTGAAACCCTCGCTTATATATATATATATATATCTATATATATGTGTGTGTGTGTGTGTGTATATGTATGACTACATGAGTTGGTGATTTTTCATTGTTTTAAGTTACAAATTGTATGAAAATTTCAGGCATCGGTTGTGGTGGTTGAAGATTTAAAAAAGCAACAACATAAGAAAATGGCGTCATATTCTTTAAGTGAAGAAGATTATGATTTTGAAGGAGGAGTAATTAATAATGGAAATGAATCATCATTCTCTTCATCACTTGAGTCGGTGGAAGAAAGTATTCAACAAAACCCATGGTTGATTTCTACTCTAAAGGTTAAAAAGAGTGTAGCACATAAGAGGAAGGGTGTTCCTCAAAGAGCACCGTTTTGTTGATTTAATTTATATATTTTCTTTAATTTCTATAAGAAAATATAAATATATATCTCTCTTTCACTTAATACTACAACAAAACGTTACATTTCATTGATTTTATGGGTTTTTATTTTGTTTTGAAGAAATAATTGTATTAAAAAAATTATTGTTGATAAGGAAAGATGAAATTTTGGCTTTATAAACCATCTTTTTTCTAGGGATTGATGTAGAATTAGTTGGGAAGGAACCCCACATATCTAAGCTTTTGATTTTGTGTTTGAAATTAGTTGCACATAAGTGTTTTGTTATTATCATAGGATATTTATAATTGTTAATTAATTAATTAATTATAATTATTTTTATATAATGAATAGTATTAGGGTATAAGGATGTATCTAATCTTACTATCTTTAATCCACTTGATCAATCAATCACATTTTGCACCTCAAATGATCTCACATTATAAAATTAAACCCGCTAAAGGCTAGGCATTGAACCCATTGAACTCCCCCCCTCCTATGCCAATAAACTTTTCTTAAATTTATAATTAAA
This sequence comes from Mikania micrantha, assembly GCA_009363875.1. NCBI lineage: Eukaryota > Viridiplantae > Streptophyta > Magnoliopsida > Asterales > Asteraceae > Mikania > Mikania micrantha. The sequence continues at coordinate 55,418,760 of CM018689.1, forward strand.
AAAACCAAATGATTTGATTAATTGAAAATAAAATAAAATAGAAAATACTTTAATTAAAGGTAAAAAAACTAAATAAAAAATTAATAAATAAATATTAAATTAAACCGATGAACCGGTTTCTTCTTGCCATGCAATAGATTACTCTTTGATTTCGAGAAGAAGATGGCTTCTTCATACTTCATCTTCTTCTCTAACTTAAAACATCATCATGATTAATCATCTCGATGAGCTTCTCTATAAGTGAATTATTTGCAGTCTTTATCTCATATCATGCCCCACCATAATCAAACAAAATTCTAATTGTCACAATCGTGGCTTCACTTTCGGTTTCACCAGCCCAATTTAGAAGCCGGTTTGGAACCTAGGTTGGGTGCGTCGGTGTTTCCGCCCAACCCGCTAAACCTTTCCAAACCGGTGGCGCCATCTCTTATTACCGGGTACTCTTCCTACCCTTATCACCTTATGCACTTGTCAGTCTAACTGGACAACTTGATAGAAACTTTACCTCTTGAATGAGAATGTCAATGTGAAGCTAGACAACTTGATAAAAACTTATATGATGAAAATTTCACAAGTTAAAACTATGTAATTTAAATTTGATAGATTTGCTGTTCAAAAATAATGTGTGTTTGTGGGCTAAGTTTAGTAGTTTATTTAAAGATATGAATTAACTAACAAATAAAAATATAAAAAGATAAAGATAAGAGTTCATTCGATCAATAAAATAACGTTGCGTCAAACAATTAATTTAATTTAATTTAATTTAATTTTAAAACATATATAGAACTTGTGTCAATTTATACTCGTGGGATTAGAGTTAATACATGTTTAATTAGCGTTAATTTATCAGAATATAGTCACGTAATCAACATTTGATCAGCCAATTTACATAAACTCAACACTCCCTATCACTACGAGTTTTTTAAACATCTGCCGAAGGTACGATCAACACGTACACCAACCAATTAAGTGTTTATTTTCATTAAAAATGAGAATCAATGTTCAAAAGCCATCATGAACTTTAAAAAAAGTTTCATTTTAAATAATACTGACCATGCCGATGAACACCTTTTGCATTTAATCATGATCAAGAATGATGGTAACTTATTATATTTTATTATATATAATAATAATAATAAAAAAGAAAGGAAATTTTTATGATATAACTCAGGTGTTCTTGTCATTATTTTACTCATTAATTATAATGGCATGGGTTGCACGACAAAATTAGTGTGAGGTTCTATAAATTTTTATTTTTATTTTTTTAAAAAAAGGGGGTATCGACTAAAGGAAATACGTGTGAAGGGGGAACATAATATAAAGATTTAGTTAATAGTTACTGCGTGTCTCATGGGTGGTTGGACTTAAGTTGAGGTTTCATGCAATATTGTCGGGTCGCTAATGGCGTCTAGTTTTGTCTTGGTTACCTTTTTAGGAAAATAATTGTAAAAACTTATTACTAATTTATAAATAAATTATTATACATGTATGTATATTAAAAGGGGACTTATTCTAATAAAAACCAACAAATTGTAAAAAACTAAAATAACCACATTTATAGCCACAAGTTTTGAAGGATATAAAAGTAATTTTCGTTAAAAATTGGAGAAGTTACCTTTATACCCTTTAAACTTGTTGTTAGAAATGAGTCTTTTAGTTCTTAACCTACATTTAGGGGTGTTCAGAATAACCGAAAACCGTTTAAAACCGATAACCGAACCGTATCCGTAACCGAAAAAACCGAACCAAATTCTGAATTCGGTTTTCGGTTCGGTTCCTAACCGTATCCGAATTCCGAATTCGGTTTTCGGTTCGGTTAACGGTTATAGATATTTTTTGAATTCGGTTTGTTCGGTTTATTCGGTTAACTGATTAAACCGAATTTGTAATTAAATTTATTATTTTTATTAATAATATAAGGTTGAATTCGGTTTTTTCGGTTAAATTCGGTTTATTCGGTTTGGTTTATTCGGTTTTTAACCGGTTTATTTAGTTTTTAATCGGTTTGTTCGGTTGAATTCGGTTTGTTCGGTTATAACCGAAACCGAACCGAATTGAATTTGGTTGAATTCGGTTCGGATAACCGTATACCGAATTCGGTTCGGTTCGGTTAACGGTTAGGAGGAAAAAAATTTTAAAAACCGAATAAACCGAACCGAACAAACCGTTAACCGAACCGATGAACACCCCTACCTACATTGGTTCACAATTGAACATTCCCCTATTAAATGGTATTTAACTTACAAAATTTTTTAATAAAAATCTTTAGTTTAAGTTTAAGACGATTAAATGTTTTCTTAATTAACGCTAAAAAAACTCATTGAGATAGACATATGATTAATAATTTGATTAACATAGACACAATTATTTAGATAACTTAAATATAATAGTAAGGTTTATGTTCAAGTAAAAAGTATTATCTTTGTGAGAATGTGAGAAGTAATCTTGACCTTTGGATTAAACATGATATTAATATTTAAGGAAGGGTATATTTGGAAGAAATTTTATTTTAAAAGGTATATATATTCTTTACTTCTTTTACGTATATTTACTTCTTTTACGTATCTTTTTACGATCAAGCGTGTATGATTACATAAAGGACTAAATTTGGAACAATTAGAAGAACGTAGATTAGACTAATTTGTTATATACTTATATATATATCTGTGTGTGTGTTATTTGCTTCCAATTTATGTATAATGCATGATTTTTGTGTCTATTGATTATAACGACTAATGAACTTATTCACAACAAACATGATTGTTGTGTATTACGTATCATTTGTGTCTATTGTGTTATGTTATGCAATACGTGTATCACAGCTGATAACAGATATGACACAATAGACATTATGCTTAGACACAATGACCCAAAACACAGTGATGTTTATAACCATTGTTTCTAAAAATTTTGACCTAACATAACCATTATGTTATGCGTGCATCACAGATGACAACAAATATGACACAATGACACTATGATCCAAAACACAATGATGTCTATAACCAGTTTCTAAAAAATTTGACCTAACATAACCATTGTGTTATACGTACATCACAGATGACAACATATATGACACAATGACACTATGTTTAGACACAATGACCCAAAACACAGTTATCTTTATAACTATTGTTTCTAAAAATTTTGACCTAACCTAACCATTGTGTAATACGTGCATCATAGATGACAACAAATATGATACAATGACACTATGTTTAGACAACAATTATTGTGTAATATATTTATCATTGTATTTTATCTTCAAAACATTGTGTAAAATATACAATCATTGTGTCTTACGTTCAAGTCATTGTGTAATATACTCATAGTTGTGTTTTACGTTTAGATATGACACAACGATGAACAAAAAACAATCACAAACAAAATGACACAATGACGCATTACAAATATAAAAGATGGAGGAAAACATATTTTTTCTTATTTTTTATATGACAATACTATACTCGTTTTAAAGATAAAAAAATGCTCGTTTGTTTGGTTTAGTTTTTTTAAAAAATAATATCGTATATAAAAGTTATGGCCGTTTAAAAATTGGGGAGAATATAATAAAAAGTCAACAAAAGTGTCTATGGCTAAAATAACATTCCACTAACTTTTTAATATAACTTTGATCTCAACCATTAAATTATATATCTAATGACCTACAATCCTTCTCACACTTCTCACCAATTCAAGCCTTTTTAGTATAACCCTACCCATAATAGTAATTAGTGAATAATAGGTAGTTTGTAAATGTTTTTTTTTTTTTTTTTGGTAAATTATCATTATAAATGCATTAAGGATTTTTATAGAGACCCGTATGAATATTTGTATATGTTGGTTTAACACGATGCACAATGCTTTTATATAAACTAGAATTTCATGTTGCGTCATGAATTTTGCTAGGATCCTAAATATCAAGAAACGTGAACATTTGTCATTCTGATGCAGAACCCTAAGATGTCAAGAAACTCAATTGTAAAGTTAGATCACAACAACATCTACACTTTCAAAATACCTATATTGGAAAAAAAAATCCCAAACCAGTCTGAGCTAGTTGTAGGCTTGAACTTGGTTATTGGTGGTGTCAATATTCGTAATTCCAGACTAAAAATAAAAAGGTACGTCACACCATTAGTTAATCATCCATTAGACCTTAAAGTGTATCATGTCGTAAAAATCTTTCATAAAACCCTAAAGTGTAATGTATTGTAAAAAGGATCATCACTCAGATGCTAAAAAAGAAAGTGTACGCCGTTATAAAGTGAGTGTCGAAAAACCAAAATACAAATGCAAACACAACAGTAAAAATAATGTCAAAAAGGAAAAATCCTAACACTGAGTATGTTAAAATGTGAACTTCTCCTCTCGTTCCTAGTCTTATTACGATCAAATGCGTTGATGATATTTGAGAAAGTACAATCTTTATTACATAATATCTCTCATATGGATAAAACCAAACAATGATTCTAAGCCTAAAAGTTTGTTTCGTATTGAATACCCAATATACAAATGAAAGTTAATTACAAAAACACGGTTATTATTTAAAAATAAACATATCTATTATGTATAAGTTATAAATCTTTAAAAAAATATATTTAAAATTGATTCTATTTTTAATAACATGCTCTCGTATTTTATGCAATTTAGAGCTCTAAAAGTGTAGAAAATCACACATGGGGCTCATTCCAAGCATCATGTTTCGTCCTTTTCATATTCAAAAGTCACTTGTTTTTGTTTGTAAGCGGATTATTAAGGGTATGGTGGCAGACAAAATTGCCACCAAAAAAGTTTGATTAATTATTAACCGTATTGTACCAAAGTTTTCTTTATTTTATGTTGTCACGTTTATATTTAATATGATCAACTCCTTACAACTCTATTCATGAAATCAAATGATGACCAAATTTGATCCATAACTATATGTTTCAAGTGGGATTCTCAACATTGATGAAAAATATCAAATTGAGCAAGGTTTTTAATACCAATTTAGTGATGGTCAGTCTTCTAATGTTGTTATTCAACTTATAGTATTTAAAATATGTTTAATAGGGTTGAAAATTCCGCTGATATTTCAATAATTTGATGTGAAATGTAACAACTTTTTCTTTCCGATTATTGAATTTGTTGACTAGGCATAATCAATTAGTCAAATGAGGTTACGAATTGATGGCAATGTTGTTTGAAAGAGCCCAATTCGATATCGTAAAACAAGCCCAAAGAGGTCCATTAGGCCCAAATCAGATTCCAGTACATTGTTTCCTTTGGTTTTTGTAAAATTCTCTCTTTTTTTTGGGGGTTTAAAACAATAGCAAATATAATTGCACGTCATAACATGTAGGGATGAGGTGATTGTTCAACTGTACAAGAGTTTGGCGCAGAAGTTTTGTTGAGTCGCATCCAATGTCCATCAAATCAATATACAACAACAACCTTACCCAGTATATTTCCACTTTTCAGTAGGGTCTGGGGGAAGAATATATACAAACCTTACCACTATCTCAATTGGGATAGAGAGGCTGCTCCGAAAGAGTCACCGGCTCAAAGTTATCGTTTGAATTGATAATCCAATGATTTTAACGTTATTTTTACAAAATAATTGAAATAACGTTAAAATTAGTTCACTTTTACTTTTGCCCCTTAAGGACCCACACATATATACATGTCTACCAAATCAATATAATTAACTTTATTATTAGAAAAATAATATAAAACTTAATGGACCATCGAGAAAACAAACAATGGTAGAGAAAATGACACAAAACGATGAAAATGTATAATGGTAATGTTTGTGTAATATATAAAACAATATTTAATTAACAACCTAAAAAATTATTTATAGTCATATTATTATTTAAATGATATAAAACTAACTTTCTTAAAGTAGAAAGAAATTATTTTTATATCATTTGAATCAAGTGATTATAAATGATTTTTTTTTCTTAAACAACTTGCTTATTGTTAGAATGCATCCATAAATACATATAAATTATAAAAAACCAACTTTAATATGAATCACACATTTTTTTTCAAGATTTAAAATAGTAGCCAGAAATAAGTTTAAGATATAGGATACAATATATTTTTGTGTGTTTATGTAAAATGATTGTATCATGCGAAAAAAAAAAACTCAATCTTAGAAAACAAACTCTTAAACTATATCTGGGCTTCAATTTGAAATCTTGAAAATAAACATATGATTCAAATTAAATATTGAGTTTTCACATGATACAATTCATATATGTGTGTGTGAAAACAGTCAACCGAGAGTCCGAAAGTCTTCTCCGTTATAAGCTTATTTCTTTAATTATATATGACATATCATAGCAGCAGAAAGCATTATCAAACATTACATTAAATCATCCAAAAGTGTATTCATGAACTAAAATAGTTCAATCATGTTCATAGATAGGGTTCTTTGAGTCAATATGATTGCTATCTTAGATAAGGTTAGTTTTCAATCCTTGCCACGAGTAATCACATCATCATTATCATAATATCTTCAAACTCACATATTAAAACAAGTTAGTTTATGCTGGTAGGTTCTAGTATAGTTTTATAGAAAACACCATAAGTAATCGGTAAGATAACACCATTTAATAGTCATCATAAACTATACTTTATCATACATTAAGCACATTAAATTAATCACAGGCATTCATCTAATCTACTATAATCACAAAATCAACAAACTTATCTTGGCTCAAGACTCTATTTATGCCCGACATCCTGAACCCTGACTGTAATATCCAAAAATTTTATAATATTATTAATAATGATAAAATATATTATATTTGACCCTAATCCGTTTTTAACGAAACTTAGACCGAAACGTAGAGAAAAATGAGCAGGTCTTACCCGTATATGCATAATTTTATAAAACATGATATTTTGAAAGTTACAAGAGAAAAACAAATTTGAACCAAATTAATTAATAATAATAATTATAAAATAAAAATCTTAACTAAATTAATTAATTATAATAATTATATTAAGAATAATAATAACAATCCTAAAAATCTAGATGTGGTGCACGTGTGAAAGTGAGTAATCAAAACATAAACATTAGTCACCAAAACAAATACCAATGTATGCATCTTCAAGATTAGGAAGAACAATTGAAATATATATAAATAAACCGACGTACAACAAAATTTCGGTAAAACCAAATATATATACGTTTTCTCAACTGAGATTTCAGACTTTTCAACATTTTCTTGATTAAAGCTTGTGTAGTGATTCCAAATCTACAACTAAGGTACGGATAGTCTAATCTCTTTCTTTTGATATGTGCCAACTGGCCTTCGGACATCTGATTCTTATTAATGTTTCGTATTAAGTTTTGTTATTATGATTTTATTTTATTTCAAATTATGTTATGTTTTATGTTTCGTATGAAGTTATATTATAAAAATATGTTTAAAAGTTATAAACGTAAAATAAAATATATATTTTATATATTCTGAAAATGGTTTATGAAATTGTTATTTATATGCTCGTGAGTTTACATGTTTGTGAGTTGCTTGTTTATGAGTTTATAAGTTTACGAGTTAGCGTGTTTACGGGATTGCATGCTTACGAGTTTACAAGTTTACTTATTTACAAGTCTACAAACTTACATGTTTATAAGTGACAAGTTTCGTTAGTTTATGAATAAATATTTTGATTATTCTCAAGTTATAAATTTGGATTAAATTGATATGATATTTTGGTATAAATATATGTTATGTTATTTAAAAATCCGGTACCCAAGTCTGTCACCACCTGAGGAGTTGACCCCAGGTACATCATTGTGGCATAAAATGATGTAGTACTAACCGTGACAGTATGTTGAGTTCACGGCGTCTCAATCTGGCTCAATGAACATTCTGGTACATTTTGTACATTCTGGAGGCGTATGGATCGATCCTAGGAAAAATCAATATATCTGTTATCTGGTGAATGATCAGTGTGATTTGCCCACACTCCATTTGCGTCTGAATGTATGGGCTAGCTACCCTGCATTAACCTTAAAAATTAAATGAACCTTCTGGGACTTTGGGTGCATTATGATTATATATACATACATACATACATATATATATGTGTGTGTGTGTTTATACATTAATATTTTACATTTTTGATTTATGAAAACTCGATAAATTTATTAAAAATAGAAGAAGCCATTTTATTTTCCTCTATCCGCTCACTGGGCAAGATAAATTATTTTGCTCAGACGTACGTTTTGTGTTTTCCTTCTTGTACCCAGGTTATCAAGACAATAAGGGATGGGATAGTGAAGAGTGCTTGAGAATATAAAAGATATTTGTACAAATAAATGTAGATGATTAGATCTTGTGTATATTGGTAGTAAGTTGTTAAAATTTATAATATTTAAGGATTTATGGAATTATGTTTTTGATCTGACTCTGTAAAGATGACATGTCAGCCTAGTGGGTTGGGGTGGTACAGTTATGGTATCAGAGCAAAGGCTCTTTCCTGTAGAAAACTTAAACATAATTTAAACATTAAAGTTAATGGGTAGATAATGGGTTAGGAAATATAATCCTCTACCATTTTCATCATCCTTATTGTGTGATTTTTTTTTCTAGATGCCTCCTCTAAGATCCTTTCGTCAAAAATCAAGATCTTCTTCGAAACGTCGTAAGTTCAGTGATGCGGTCCAACGGGAAGTTAAAAGATTACTTCCTACTATCATACAAACTGTTAATCAACATAACATGCAAAACCACACGCCACATCCATCTCCATCTCCGATGACTCCATGTTCCCCCTCTCCTCCTCCATTTCATTCACCTTTGAGGTCCTCACCCAGAAATGAGGAAGGGGTTTACATGAATAATAATAAAAGCGTTGATGTTTACACTTGGCTTGCAAGATTCCAAAAGCAGAAGCCACGATCATTCAGCTCTGCAGCTACCCCGGTAGATGCACAAAACTGGATCACTCATATCGAAAAGATTTTTGAAGTTATGGGAGTCGGTGATGAATTTAAAGCAAGATTGGCAACATATAAGTTAGAGGATGATGCACAAGGATGGTGGGGTACTATAAAACACGCAAGAGGAGGAGAATTGTTTGTTGCCACACTTTCCTGGAATGATTTCAAAGCTTTGTTCTATCGACAATATTTTTCGTCTGCTTGTAGAGGAGAATATGAGCGAGAGTATGCATCTCTTAAGCAGAGAGATGATGAACCTTGGTCAGAGTTCATGACAAGATTTTGTAGATTGGCTAGCTTTCTAGGTCCAGCTGCAGGAGAACCATTGGCGCAAGCAAATAAATTAAAATGGGCTGTATGTGAAAAGCTCAAATGGTTGATTGTAAACCAGGAATTCAAGGATATCGCAGAGGTGTCAAACGCGGTACAAAACTTGGAGATAGCAAGCAAGGGCATGACGTTACAATATGACGAAATCTTTAAAAAGAACCAAACCTCATCCTCTGAAAATCATAAGGCCTATTCGAATATAACAAATAACACCCAGCACCGGAGTTTGCAACAATCACGTCAAAACCCTAATACCTCCCATCATTCTGATTCATCCACCCAGAAAATGCTACCTCAAAACCAAACCAAACCCTTATGCAACACTTGTGGTAAACGTCATCATGGCATATGTTTTAGGGCCACAGGTAAGTGTTTTAGATGCGGAGAAGCTGACCACACGATTAAAGATTGTCCAAAACCGAATGGGAATGTTGTCAGCAATGCTTCTAGATTGTCTAGTGTTGTACCACCCACCACTGGCGGGAGAGTATTTGCTTTAAGCATAGGCAAAGCAACAACGGAAGCTGAACTTGCAAAGAAACGTCTAAAGCATCATGAATTACTTGGTTAAACTCTATTAGGAATATGAAGTTTTTACTCCGCTAATTTTGGAAGAAGAAAAAAAAAAAAAGAATAAATTTCATCCTTGTAAATAAACGAATCATATGAAGACTACATGGGTAGCGGAGATAAATATATTATATAATCATGTGTATCTATAAATAAGAGTATCTCGTTCAAGATTTTGCTTAAATTGTGCCTTCATAAACATATGTAATATAAGACAATCCTACTAAGAATGTGATGTTTTAAGTCTTCCTTTTATGTTAATTTAAATTAATTTTAAATTTCGAGGACGAAATTTTTTAAGGAGGGTAGAATTGTAATATCCAAAAATTTTATAATATTATTAATAATGATAAAATATATTATATTTGACCCTAATCCGTTTTTAACGAAACTTAGACCGAAACGTAGAGAAAAATGAGCAGGTCTTACCCGTATATGCATAATTTTATAAAACATGATATTTTGAAAGTTACAAGAGAAAAACAAATTTGAACCAAATTAATTAATAATAATAATTATAAAATAAAAATCTTAACTAAATTAATTAATTATAATAATTATATTAAGAATAATAATAACAATCCTAAAAATCTAGATGTGGTGCACGTGTGAAAGTGAGTAATCAAAACATAAACATTAGTCACCAAAACAAATACCAATGTATGCATCTTCAAGATTAGGAAGAACAATTGAAATATATATAAATAAACCGACGTACAACAAAATTTCGGTAAAACCAAATATATATACGTTTTCTCAACTGAGATTTCAGACTTTTCAACATTTTCTTGATTAAAGCTTGTGTAGTGATTCCAAATCTACAACTAAGGTACGGATAGTCTAATCTCTTTCTTTTGATATGTGCCAACTGGCCTTCGGACATCTGATTCTTATTAATGTTTCGTATTAAGTTTTGTTATTATGATTTTATTTTATTTCAAATTATGTTATGTTTTATGTTTCGTATGAAGTTATATTATAAAAATATGTTTAAAAGTTATAAACGTAAAATAAAATATATATTTTATATATTCTGAAAATGGTTTATGAAATTGTTATTTATATGCTCGTGAGTTTACATGTTTGTGAGTTGCTTGTTTATGAGTTTATAAGTTTACGAGTTAGCGTGTTTACGGGATTGCATGCTTACGAGTTTACAAGTTTACTTATTTACAAGTCTACAAACTTACATGTTTATAAGTGACAAGTTTCGTTAGTTTATGAATAAATATTTTGATTATTCTCAAGTTATAAATTTGGATTAAATTGATATGATATTTTGGTATAAATATATGTTATGTTATTTAAAAATCCGGTACCCAAGTCTGTCACCACCTGAGGAGTTGACCCCAGGTACATCATTGTGGCATAAAATGATGTAGTACTAACCGTGACAGTATGTTGAGTTCACGGCGTCTCAATCTGGCTCAATGAACATTCTGGTACATTTTGTACATTCTGGAGGCGTATGGATCGATCCTAGGAAAAATCAATATATCTGTTATCTGGTGAATGATCAGTGTGATTTGCCCACACTCCATTTGCGTCTGAATGTATGGGCTAGCTACCCTGCATTAACCTTAAAAATTAAATGAACCTTCTGGGACTTTGGGTGCATTATGATTATATATACATACATACATACATATATATATATGTGTGTGTGTTTATACATTAATATTTTACATTTTTGATTTATGAAAACTCGATAAATTTATTAAAAATAGAAGAAGCCATTTTATTTTCCTCTATCCGCTCACTGGGCAAGATAAATTATTTTGCTCAGACGTACGTTTTGTGTTTTCCTTCTTGTACCCAGGTTATCAAGACAATAAGGGATGGGATAGTGAAGAGTGCTTGAGAATATAAAAGATATTTGTACAAATAAATGTAGATGATTAGATCTTGTGTATATTGGTAGTAAGTTGTTAAAATTTATAATATTTAAGGATTTATGGAATTATGTTTTTGATCTGACTCTGTAAAGATGACATGTCAGCCTAGTGGGTTGGGGTGGTACACTGACGTGATCTACAAACGATAACCATTTCATCGAGCAATTTATGCTAGGACAGCCGAATTGTGAAGTATACATCTAATAGATAGACTTTTGTTATTTATAATCAGTTTTGTTGATCGTTTTATGTTAATTACCATCACATAACCACTTTTATATAATATCAATGCTGATAGGTTATGATTCATCTAAATTCTAAACCAAACAAACACATCAAATGTGTTACGCCTCCATTATTCATTTGGGTGGTTTAGACCCGAACCCATTTGATCTGCTTTTGTTTCAAGCCCAATTTGAGCCTAACTCCTTTTGTTATACAACTCACATGGTACTTTCAAAGACATCCACATACCCTAAGTCAACCCACGTGGGAAATAACAGTTAGTAAAGTATCATATTGCCATCCATATAAGTTTACTAGTGGTAGAAGACCCACCTTTTAATGTGAAGGTCATGAGTCGACTCCCACTTGAGTCACTTTGAAGGACAATAGGCAAGAGGAGGAATCTTAAGTATAACGACCTTGGGTTCTGAACCAATAGAGGCGCAGTTTTTACAGCAAATAAGCTGGTTTCTGCGCATCAGGTGCAGCTCTTCCGAGGGTTTCGCCCGGTGAAACGGTCTATCGCTCCCTTGATGAAGGGGTCTTCCGAAGCCTGCTGGCGTAATGCATATTCCACGACGTTACGCTCGGTTATTGTTGTTAAAAAAAATACCATATTGCCCACTTCAATCGGGTGAATGTTACCAGGTTGCTACTCGTGGGAGTGTTTGTTTTCCGTTATTGTACTTGAACTAGTAATGTTGAGCTTAACCTCATCACCATCTTTGGGATGATATATAAGACTAACACTAGGATTTTGTATTTTTGTATAAACATTCTTGGATCTTGAAGGATTTCATACTTTAATCAACTTGCATTACATTCAAATGACAGAATATGAAGGCTATTTATATTCCATAAAATTCTGTGTATTTTTCTAGTTACTTATGGTATCTATTACCAGATTTTGAAGCTTCGGTGTTCCATGGGATTGGTAGCTGACATGACACTTGTGACAAGTAATTAACTAATATAATCACATGCAATTGCGCTATAACATAATATGATAATAATACAAATTGCATACTAACTTGATTTAAACTAACAATCTAACTTAGGATAAAATATTAAATAATGATTATGATTCCCTGACTAAATTCTAATACCCTACAACTTATGTAGATGTCACGGATGAATCACCATACTTGGATAAATATATCCACTAGCCTATTATTAATAAAAAGATATCTACAAATTGTGATTTTAAAAAATTAAATGCATGTTTGGGATTTTATTTGAAACTAACTTATTAACTTATTGGTTTTATAAAGAAGTAAATAATCTCAAAAATAGTTTGACAATATCAAAATGACATTTTGTTTCAACTTTTTGTGTAAGGTTAAAAAGTTGATTTTAAGAAAATATAATTTGTAGCTATTAGAAAGGTTTTCGAGGTTTCAAGTCTTGCACCAGACAATAGTGTCATATTAGAAGTAGATTAGATAAGTGTTTAAAAATCAATCAAAACCCATTAACATTTGTTTGAAAGAAAAGAAGTAAGCTATTTCCTTTTCAAAGGAAGGACAACAATAAGACCTACAGAAATCCCAAAAACAAGCATCAACAATCCTATAAAGTTGATCACAAGGGCTTCGTGATCTCTATGCAACTTGTGAAAAATAAAAACCTCCATTAATCCGGTTTCAGCGGTCAGGATTGCCATAAAAAAGATAACTACACCTGTAAAAATATGAAATGGGGCGAACCTAGCCCGCGTTGCTGACTTGGCACCCGGGAACAAGAAAGTGACAAATCCGAGTAACAACTAGCAGTAATAAGATTGTGTTAGTAAGATAACAACATGTTGGTAGATGATTAATGAATGGTTTTTGGGATTTAAGTTTAGAAAGATTACCTGAAGACCAAATAAGCATATGGTAGATATACCGATCCAGGAATGTAGAGTGTACAAATGTGTGATTTTGAGGTCGTTATGAAACTTAAAGACTGCATAAATGCCCAATATTCCAGCAAAAAGTGCAATCAAGTGCAACATTAGGTGAATTAGTTTGAGGGTTTTTCTAGTTGTAGGAATCCAGTTGTATGATATAATTGCTGGTCGAAATAAACGATATGCATGCATTAGCTGGCTCACAAGTTAGCATTCTAACCGCTATACTAATAATAAACTTTATAACAAAGTTAACTATTGCTATATATTTATTCTTAATTTACCTTCTCCTGAGAAAATAATAAATCCAAGTGCCATAAGAAGTGGATGGAGCTGTGAATCAATTAGAGAAATAAATTATTAGAATGTTTTATGATACTTATTTTTATTATTTTCTTGTCAATAACAGTTTCGGACCCAGGAAATTTTTTATGGTGTCGGAATCTTTTTAGACGATTGTCTGTCGTTTAATATTTTATTTTTTGGAACACTATAAATCGATTTGTGTAGGGTCACCCAAATAAATGATATAACTAAATTCAATCACAAATATATATAATAAAAATCGTATATTATTGATTAGGATGATATGATAAATGGTTTTCTTCTGGCATGATTCATAAGAAAATTATTCAAATCAATAAATTTGAGAGTCAAAGATAGTGAAGATTCAAGTTTTCTTTTAAAATTTGTTGCATATAAGCTAATATAAAAATTATATCCAAATCAACCAAGTTTCGCATCATATTAACAAGTTTCGAGACCACGTTGGCATACAAAATTGCTTTAAAAAAAAAGAGGAAAATGTCATTTTAGTTCAATAGTTTAAATTTTGTCATTTTGGTCATTATGGTTTCATATTATTGTCATTTTCGTCCCTATAGTTTGGTAACTTTTGTCATTTTAATCCAAAAGTTTAAATTTAACTAGACTAAAATGGCAATAAAATAGAAACCATAATGACAAAAATGACAATAAAATGAAACCATAATGATCAAAATTGCAAAATTTAAACTATTTGACTAAAATGACAAAAGTTGTCAAACCATAGGGACTAAAATGACATTTTACTCAAAAGAAAAAAAATCTAACCTGTATGCAATCACAATACATAAATTATGACCATAATCTAACAAAATAAAAACAAAGTCAAATTCAATTGGTAATCAAATTTTATCACGGGTAATGTATATTGAGTTATTTGAATATTAACTTATTAGTTTCCGTTTTAAAAAAGTTTAAAATTGAGTTTCATTTGTATTGTCAAAATTTCATGAGTCGGTTACAAATTCTTTGAGGATCCGGGATCAAATCTTAATGAAATCAAGTAATCAACCCATTTATTAAGTAATAAAATAATTGATGAAATCAAGTAACCAACCCATTTATTTAGAATAGATCATGACTGGCGTAATGAATCAGCAAAGAAATAAATCCATATTAAGGGGTTAAAGATGTGAAAACTTGCATTGAAAATCTGAATTTTCACATGTGAAGTGAAAGCAACACCTTCCTTGAGCTTCATGAGCCAATACAGCACAAGGGTGGCAATAGATGCCACTAACAAATGTGAGAATATAGTCACCGGAAAAGCCGATCTCCGATGATTCGAACTGCCGGTTGCCATGGCACAAATTGAATAATATAGATTTGTGAGATGTAGATGATCTTCAAAAACAAGTATTGAAAACACCTATATACAAGCCTTGAATGATAAATGTGATATACTATATTATGCATTACATAAATATTGCATATATCATTTGATATTACATTGTATTGTGTTAATATAATTATTTACATAACTTTTTTTAGAATGCCCAAATCATTTAATTTTATTTTTTTAAACATTTTAAAGAAATTTTGAGATAAATGATTGTAATCAATAACCTTTGTATAGAAACACCAACCTAATCTAATAAAAAATTATGGTTAATCAGTTTATGACTGAATATGAATTATGATTTTGGCTTGGTTTTGAACTAATTGAATACAGTTGTATTCACTTTCTTTTATCTTTTAAAAGGATCTGTTGGTTTTTAGGTGCAATGTTCCAGGAGTTACGAAGGAAGCTTCGAGCTCATATTGGTCATGGGTTGAGAACGAGAATGGAACTCTATGAGACCGCATCTCCCGTTGTTCATGGTTTCCCACCTCAACCACATTATGTCATACTTGCTCGAAAATGTCTGTCAAGCAAATTTTATGCAACCATAACACAACCACCATACGGTCCATACTTGATAAATCACACTGCAGCAAAATTATATATAGGATTTAAACGCTATATTAACACAGTATCAGATTAAAGGCGTTATCAATGTTGTTGCTGAATCAAAATGACTTCACAATCTTGTTCTTGAATTAGATTATGCTCTCTTCTTGAGAGCAATTATAACTATTTTATTATGTTTGTACAATTTGCCTGTCACAAATTGCAAAACAAAGAATACAAACGATGAAGAAAACAATCATATCATGTGATACCTGTGCACTAGTCAAACAACCAACAGCATAACATAACCAGAAAAAAAAAACAACCATCTTAATAAATGCACAAAAACCAATCACAACAACACATATGATGGAAAATCTATCAACTGATGAATTTATAAAAAGGGAACTTGTAATATTTACAAAGAACTTTATAGCCAAAGTCTAAACCATACTATTCTTGGGGAAAACAACCAATGTGAAAAGCAGGTATATCATTTATGCTCTGATCTTTAGCTGATGAATTATGTGAAAAATGTTTACTCACAAAGAAATTACGGTATGGACGTTGAACAGGTGGTAAAAGCAAAGCTGATTCTTTGTCCATTGAAAGCAGTTTCCCACATTCACTGCAATATATTATAAATATAATAAAAACAATATAAATCCCTCATATGTGTATGTTTTACTACTGAATGAAGATAGTGTCCGGGTATACCTGCAAACTTTAGTGAATAGTGTTTGATAATTGCAGATCCAAAGCTGCAAAAAAGAAAAAAAATGTATATATATACATTGAATGTATGTGTTTGCATCTGTGTATAAACATATTATATAACTTAACTGAAGATCATACCAGTAATTTATATAGTGCTGTTTCAGCATTAACACCAATAAAATGTTGTGGAGCCATTGCAGCATGTTCCTGCAATTACAAAGAATACATAAAAAAGAAGGAAAATAAAATAGTGTTGCTGCATTCAAATTGCAAGTGGGTAGTATCTTTTTACCGTGATGTTTCTAAATACGTTGAAAGTTGAAACTCCTCTTGCGTGCACATAACTGCCACCCTGTGAAGGCAGTTTATAACGAAATCAGCAGCAATGGTTTAATGTAAGAGTAATTAATGTAATTGATATTATGATTTATACCTCATCTGGTGAAAAGAAAGCAACTGCATCAGGATGAAGTGAACCAGTTGGATGCAATGATATTACAGCTCTAAATACAGAAGGTATTAACAACTCAATGATACCAATCTGATCAGCATTAATTGCACCTCTTGATTCTGATATGATATTTCGGGAACTTTGAAAATTATTATGATCTTTTGGTGAATCATCGAAAGTATCATTAGGAAGTAATGAGGTTCGTTTTGACCAATTCAGTCGTTCATAAGTTGAAGTTTTGACTTCTGGAATCTCTTTCTCAAGTTCAGTTAATACATCTGATACTGTTTTTAAGTCACTAAACTCTTCTTGTTGACTCGCAGTTGAGGTGTGGGTCCCACGTTGTTTTTTTGAGATTGGCCCTTCTACAGATTTGTCATCAAGATGAGGAAAAAATCGTCTTTTTTGATCAGTAAATGCTTTCAAAGCCAACCTATATAAATTGCAACCTTTTTTATCATCGGAAACTAAAAAATTAGGAAAAGATTAGGAGATAATCAAGACGTTCAGGTGCACCTGGTCCTATCAACAGCAGATGCTCCAGCTTGACCAGCAAGTTGGCGTTTCCAAGCATATGCAACAACTGCACCATCTGGACAAACTAAAGGCATGTGAAGGCCCCAGGAATTACTTCTTGATTTAAGTGATTCATTCAGAACTCCAGAATCTTCCAATTGTCTTCCTAAGAAAAGCAATGAAATCAAATTAACGTTCAAACTGGCCCCTAACAATAGTACATGGTTTCCGTTTCATGTATATTTTTCAAGTTTAAGGTAACTGAACATGTTAAAATGTGCCATAAAAGCGGTTGAATTACACAATCAACACTGACATCTGTTAATTACAAACCAAATCCCATTTCACCCAAATAATTCGGATAGATAATAACCTATAACTATCAATCTCACTGGTCCGAACTTAGAATACACTAAACACAAATTCAAAACCCTAAGTCAATACTTGATTTAACAATGTATACACATTTGCCATAATCTAAGGGCATCACAACAGCAAAGGATCACTGGTAGAAATTTCAAGGCCCCTAAGTACGAAATTTTACATAATATTGTATCTAAATCAGTCACTCAAATCATAAAACCCTAGAAGATTAAAAATTTCAAAATTAGACAGATTACCAATAGTTCGAAGATCCTGGAGGTACTGACGCATAGAAGCTCCCTCTTGAACAATTAAATTCAACGGTTTGTTAAATCCGTACTGGTGAGGATGTTGTCCGGCAATGAATACGGCTTCAAGGAGGCGGTCGGCACCGAGTCTGATATCGGCGATTAGTCGCGCAGCGTTGGCCAAACGATCCATTGCTAAAGCTACCTGTTTCGGAGGAGCCTCTGAAGAAGAATTTTGCGACTCCGGTAGAGATGCAATTAGGTTTCCGGCGGTTTGCAGCGGCGGTTGTGAGTGTTGGTGGTACATCTTGGTGGTGGTGTGTTATTTCTGATGTGCTTAATTTTAGCTGCCACGTGCACTAGTCAGTAGTCGCTCAAAATTAAGCAAATAACAATCGATCGTGTTTACTTATTTTACACATTAGCCCCTGTTCAATTTTCTTCTGGCTATTTGCTCTCTTTTTTTTGGCTTTTACATATTTCTTCCTCTAAACTTGTAAAATTACATATTTTCTCAAACCATGTTTTAAGAATTAAGATCATTGTATATTATACATTGAAAATTTGTACCTTGGGAAAATATGTAATTTTTAAGTTAGGAAAGAGAAATATGTAATAATCTTTTTTTCCTCTTATTACACGTGAAGATAAAACAAGATAGTTTGAAATTAAAACATCTAGCTTGATAACGTTATCAAAAATTATATAACGAGTTACGACAAGAAATTAAATGTGTATATAAAGTGTATAAAGTTACTACACCTTAGATTATGATAATTAAAACATTGATTGACGGGGGCCCGCACAAGCGGTGGAGCATGTGGTTTAATTCGATGCAAAGCGAAGAACCTTACCAGGGCTTAACATGCCGCGAATCCTCTTGAAAGAGAGGGGTGCCTTCGGGCACGTCGCAATGAATATTTGAACTAACTAATTAAGGAAAAGTTATTCCATTGTACAATTTGATCTTAAGAAAACATGAAACTGAAAGTGTATTTAAGAAGGAAAAAGTCAATGTGAGACTAGTCCACTTGGTAGAGGCTTGCCTCTTAGAAAAAGAGGTCATGGGTTCAATCCCATGCAAAGATGTAATATTGGTGTAATTTAGGTGGAGAGAAATGTTAGCCGTTCAAAAAAAATTTAAGAAGGAAAAAATCAGTTTTGAATAAAATTTACATCGAAATGCAAACCAACTCAGTTTTGTCAAAGCGTTTACCTTCTTAGTTTTGAACGAAATTTTTAATTATATATGGATAAAAATAAAGATGTCATAATTTTATATAATTGGAGTGTATGAAAATGTTATTTTTTTAAGCTACGAGAGAAAATAAAAAATACAACATCAAATATAAAAACTAAAAAACCAACCACTAAAATAAAACATCTTAACACTATAGTGAAACTGGCGGGGAAAAAAATCTAGAAAAGAGGCTTAGAGTATAAAATGTGTCAACAAATTACTAAAGCAAGAAACTCACTCCTTGATCTAAGGGTCTACGAAGTGAAGATCAGGGAACACTCTCCTTGAGTTATACAACTCAAGCCTTTCTCGGGTGAGAAAGTTACTTTTGTATAACTGTAAATGAACCGAACGTTCAGTGAACAGTGAACGGTGAGCAGTTCATGAACCGTTTGACGAAAAGTTAATTTATGTTCGTTCGTTTAATAAATGAGTAACCACGAACAAAAAATTCTGTTCGTTTAATTAAATGAATGGACATAAGCATATGTCATGCATTTTCAATTTCAAATATTAGACATAATCATCTTAAACTTAAACACTTAATATAAAAATTTAAAATAAATTTCTTTAAAATATTAACAATTAAAAATAATAATCGTAATTAAAATTAATTTAAACAAATATTTCAAAGAACTAAGTTTCAAATTACTATATTTTTAACAAGGTATAAATTTCAAATGACTAGATTTTTAATTTAAATGTTATAGTATTAAACTAAAAATAAAAAAATTAAGAATATAAAACATATTTAACAAATAAACATAATAAATGAACATAAACGAACACTTTACCGAACGTTCACAAACATAAATGAACAGATTTTTCGTTCTGTAAGTGTTCATTAACCGTTCGTGAACAAGTTAAATGTTGAACGAACGAACACCAGCATGGGCTCGTTCGGTTCGTTTACAGCTCTACCCTTTTGGTTTGGAAGCTTTTTTTTTTTTTGAGGGGGGGGGATCTGTAAATGTTTGATACAATTACTTAAATAAGCAAATCTAAACACCCACTTAGTCGAAATTAAAGGTAATAATAGTGAAAAGCGTATTATAAAGGTGTTCGTGGAACAAAACGAAGCCAAACCAACAAAAGATCGATCTAAACCACTTTGACATGTCTGAATTCTGATATTTAAATTAGAACTGCCTGACCCAAAATAGAGTACTAAGCCCATTACATATAATTGGTATGAGGTATTATTTATTTATTTATTTTTATCATAAGTTTGTATAAAACTTTTGTTATTATCTAGTTATATAGTAATGCTATCAATAGTAGGTTTTTTTTTGAATCAAGCTTAGTATATAAAATTCAGGTCCGTTTAACAATTAAACTTTGATAGTATGGAAAGCATTTTTGAAAAATTTTCTAGTAACTCATGTAACATGTTGATTGGTTTACACAACATATTCATTGAATTATAAAGTCAATTTGGAAAGAAAAAAAAAAAAGATTTGTGGTAAAGGTTCATAATCTATTCTTTTGAATGTCACATTATTAATTGACATCAATCTTCACATGTTATAGCGTTTTCCAACAAAGCTAAAGTTTAACCACAAACGGCTTTCACCCTCACTTTATCCATGTTTTGGCTTTTGGCATTTGCCTTCTTGTGACTAATTAACTATGCATGCAACTTGGAAGGGTACAATAGTAATTTCATTTTACAAATCCCAAATGTGTGGTTTAATTTTAATTAATATATATGTCTAGGATAACATTTATGTATCTTGTTTGAACAGGGTGTGCTACCAAACAACCAATCAAAGTTTTCATATATTGGTCGGGTCGATCGTTTGTATTATAATTATGACTTGTTAGACATTATCATTTTTTGTTGTTTTTAAGTTGTTGTTTTGTTTCACCTTTTAATATTCTTTTTTAAAAATTATTTAAATTGGGAACAAAATAATCAACAAACACCTTTGTATGATTATATTCTTAAAACATATGCTTTTGTTGATAAAACTTTAACAAAATATTTAAAGAAATTAAATATTGTTGATTAGCATCGTATGATGTTTATGTTTAACTATAGACCGCCCGGTAGAAGTCATTTCATTACAAATTTGATATCCCTAAATGTTTCAATGACTTGTTCAATTACTATATGTTTGGTTACTTTATAAAAAAAATAATGTGACAAGTCCCATTAGACGTGTATATTTGTATCACCATATAGCTTTCTTGCCAAAAAAGAAGCTAATCATGAACCTTGCTATTCATTTGTGGCTTTGAATTTGATCTTGTGACCCGATATCATCTCCTTGTGGGACCCCTGCCCCAACTCCCATAGCACCTTTCCGGATAAAGTAAACTAGCCTTTATTGTACTTTGATTCTAATTAATGGAAATTTAGCTTCTTAATTAACATCGTATTGTCCTGCAAATTCAGTCTGCTGGTTGGGGTTTAATCTTATGATCGAGAGGACATGGATTCAAGCCCGGACAAGAGCAATTTAAAGGACATCCAGGTGAGGGAATGAATCTTAAGCTTAATCTCGGGTTCTGAACCAACGGGGGCGTGGGTTTGCTCGTTTCAGAGGGTTCCCGTGCATCTGGTGTGGTCGCAGCTTACCTTTGCCCAGTGAGACATGTTAAGACAACATACGTGGTATGTAGGATCGTCGTCGTTAAAAAAAAGTAACATCCTATTAAAAATTAGAGGAAAGAAAATTAGGATCCTTATATAAAAATATTTTGGAGTTATTATTATTCTGAATTATTTTTTTTTTTGAAATAAAAGTAGAATATGATGATTGAGTAGAGAAGATACTACTTGTTTATTGAAAGCTTTATATAAGAAATTTAATATTAAGTATGACTAACCAGCTTTCTCGATCATTGAAGGGTCGGGTTCAATTGATTAAAAAACTGTTTAGCCTTTGTTGCAACATGGATCTTTCAAGCTTGAGATCTAGCTCGTCTTAGTAGCTATGAGGATAGCCACGACAAAGAAGCTTGTTTGAAGGGGTAAGAGACATTTACTACGCTTCAACGCTCATGTCAGTATCAGATGATATACATGTGAGGGCCTTTACCCGTTGATTTAGAAGCATATCTAATATCGGGAACATATGAGCTATGCTACTCATAAGCATCTATGTGTTAGACACAAGACCATTTGGCCGGACCTAGGTAGTTTAATGGTATACTCTACATTCTCATTTTAAAATATTGATAAGCGATTGCTTAACATCGGCATTTGGTAACAAGAAGTACATAACAATCTACGGTTAATAATAAAAAGTCATGCGTATGTAGAAAACTTTATTTCGTTATGTTGTTATGTAAATGCAAACAAGCAGGGCCGGCCCATCTATATAAAAATATAAGCCCTAGCTTTGGGCCACACTTTTAAAAGGGCCTCAAATTTTTCAAAAAATTTACTGGCCCAGCAGGTCATAATTGTAGACTTAAGAGTCTGTCACTCTGTCTTGGAGGCGATGAAGACAACAGACATGAAAGCGTGAATTTGTGAAGTTAGGGCAACCAACTATTATGGTTCAGATGGAGACGAAAGGTTGCGATTCACGAAGAACTATTGATCGGAGATGAAAACGAAGGGTCGATTTGATGAAGACGAATCGATGACGAGCACTACAACACCGTTTGTGATTGAGAATACACGTCCTCAATCAACCATCGACCATCGTCTCAGTCTCTCAATCGACCATCATCTCAGTCTCTCAATCTCAGATAGTCAGATTCTTGTTCTCCCGAGTGCTGCACAAGGGCTCTGCGCCTTTGCCCAAGGGCTGCCAAGTCTCTGAATCATCCTCTGCGTGGTTGCGCCTCTTCTTAGCAGCTTTGCTCGCCTCCACTGGCTGATCAAGGGCTCACGGGTACACTTCAAAATGTTAATATTTTAATCTGTTCTGCCTTTGCATTTCTTAGTTTTGATAAATGCCTAATTGCCTATATTTGTAATATGATCAGATTGTCAATTTGTTTATGGTTAATTGGTATATCTGTAATCTGATCATATTGTTAATTGGTTTATTTGATCAGGTTGTTCTCAATTTCTGTATTTAACTAGTTACATTTATTAAATTTGTTTTGGTTGATTGGTTTTTTGTTAATTGGTAGTTCGGTACATCATAGTTAATAGGTATATTTAGTCAGGTAGTTTTGTAGTTACATTTATTAATTCTGTTTTAATTGGCACGAAAAAAGTTATTGATGAACATGTACCAAATGACCTACCAGATGATGAACAAACACCAAATGATGAATCATATTGCCAAAAACACAATCAAATAATGAAATATCACCAAAATACAATCAAATGACAAACATTAAGGCCCCATTTTTATTATTCGCTTTGGGCCACCAAATAGCTTGAGCCGGCCCTGCAAACAAGGATGCCTTGAATTTAAACAACATTATTAATTTAAGCCATTTATATTCAAAAATTATCCGATATAGAGTGCATATATGTGTGTGTGATTGTGTGTATATACACATGCATTGTATATTTATTGTAGTTATGTGGTCTATATTGTTTTATGAAAAAATAAATAAATAAATAAACAAACAAATAAGAAAATAGAGTTTACGCCTACTGCATGTGGGGAACAAGTGAAATCAGTCAAACCATGAATATACTAATACTTTAGTTTATTGATATTCTTGACATGGTCGTTACCATTATTTAGTCATTTCAACAATTACTATATAATAAATAATAATGATATTGTTGCGTCCAATTTTTTTGTTTTTTAATTCCACGAACTAAAATGCAATGCACTTTGATCGATTGCTTTTGATTCATCATCATTCATTAGGCATGCCAAATTTGTCTAGATGTGATGAAACTCTATAAGACAATAACGTTACACATTACATTATATGATTGTGTTATTTTAGTCATGATGATGTTTACATTAAATATATTATTAATTTACATACTTCATATTGTAAATAAAATAATTATTATTTTCATATACTTCGTATATGAAGAATTTGTTCAAGCTCGTTTATACTCTCAGCTTGTTTCGAAATTTTTTTACGAGTTATATCATAAAACTCAAAGATATTTATTATGATTATTATGTGAAAAACATGTTTGGGCTCATTTATGTCTGGTTCTTAGAGAGTCAATCTCGAGCATCTTGTAGATAAAACACTATTTTTTTTTTTGAACGGCCAATTTTGGATCGTCACACATATAATGTATTTATGTGTGGGACCTCAAGGGACCAAAGTAAAATTGCACTAATTTTAACTTTATTTTACTTATTTTGTGAAAATAACGTTAAGAATGTTGGGATGATCAACTTCAAACGATAACTTTGAGCCGGAGACTCCTTTGGAGCAGCCTCTCTATCCCAACTGGGATACGGGTATGGTTTGTGTCTATCCTTCCCCCCATACCCTACTGAAAAGTGGGTCTATACTGGGTAAGTTTGTTTGATTGTTTGTTTAACGGATTACTGAAGTATCATCATGTCACCAGCAGTATCATACGATCATATCCACCACCAAGTCATCAGTTATGAAAGAAACTCAATATTTTAAGAAAACCCCTTGTAAGATTCGAATCCAAGACCATTTAGTTGTGGATAACACTATTAGGGAAACTGTTGTTGCTGCTGCTGCTGCAGCTGTTGTTGTTGTATAGAAGTTATAAAAGAATTGAGGAAAGGGTGAAGTTGACTCAAGACCCTAGCCATGGGGGGTATAAAGTGAACAGGGATGTTCCCATGTGTTGGAGTTTGGAATTCATGTGCATGCATTATGCATCATAGAAGTATAGTTTATGGTACAACCCCAAATGAAATAGCTTTAGCAGGATACACGGGCACCTCTTTCCTAGGGATCTAAATTTGGATCTCTTTGTCTCCAAATAATTCTTCATTATTACCGTTATTTCCATATCCTGTCGTCTGTATGTAGCATCCGATTATAATATTGATATTTAGACGTAAAATCTACTACATACAAGATTTTGTCTAAAATCAGTTTAAAAATGAAATTTGATAACTTTAACAAACTCTGATTAAACTTATTTTAAATCACATTTCCTTATTTTATATATGATTTCTTTGATTTTGGACACAGAAAACAACTCTATTGGTCTTCTTGTAATCATCAAAATTACCAATGACTATTTCTTAATCGCTTGAGTTTTATGCGATTAAAAAGTTTGAATTGAACATTTGAACAATTGAATTGGTTCATTTTCATAGTAAAATCAGGGCTATCATATTATCTAAGTTTTCAACTCATACTAATTTCTAAAATATCATAAATTAGTATGTTTAAAGTTACACTGGTGCCTTCTCAATATTATATAAAAATAATAATTTTGGGCTTTGAAATTTAATAGTTTTGATTAAGTCTTGTTACATATTGAAACACGTTTAGATCACAACAAGTCGTGTTAGAAAAATATCTCTTTGAAATAGAATGTGAACACCCAATACAACTTGTTTTGACGTCTGCTAGTGTCATGAGTGAAGGGAGTGACGGCGGTTACAATGGTGATGTCGGATGCGATGATACTTATGTTAGCAACATCACATAGGTTGGTGGCGAGAGCCATTGTGGTGCATAGCCCAATCAAGTCCTAACAAAAAAAAAAACTACTTAAATCATTTTATTTAAAACAAAATACATCAACATTGCTAGATATAACTTTAAAATATAAACATAAACAACTTTGATATTTCAAAATATTCTTAATAGGTTTTCTAAATAAAAGTAAAATAATTTACCAAGGCAAGGTCAATCATGCCCAAGAGTTTCAAATATAGGGAAATTTTGAAATATCATCTTAATGTATGCGTTTCAAGTCATTAAAAAATAAATAAATAAAAGGAAATAGTAAATAGTAAAGCAAGCAACATGGGAACACTTGGAGTTAAATATTGTTCACAAGTATCTATTTATCACATGCATGCTCTAGCTTTTCAAGGCATCCCCACGCTAAGATGTTAGATGTACATTCGGCGCTGTACGTTTGCCTTTATCATGTCTAAAATAAAAAAAATTGCAAGTTTAGACGTATTTAAATATTATAAAGGCTAAAAAAAAACGTTAATTATTCAAGCTATTATATTATATTGGTTTTCTTTGATGATTTAGTAGAGGAGCTTGGGTGTATTGTAAGGAGGGGCAAAAATTTACGTAACTCATAATATATGTTAATTTTTTTGACGCAAGGGTGGCGAAACTACTATTTTTAACTAACATTTTGACAGAAAAATTAACACTATGGATGGAAAAAGAGGGGGACGATCGCCCCCTTCCCCTAATAAAGCTACGTCCCTGGCCACATGAGCATGGAAATAGTTTTTGGAGACACGTTGGTAACTTCTTTTCTTTGTATTTGAATCCAGATTGAAAATTTTGGTGTGATATCAATTTTCAACATTTTGTTTGTAGTATCTGCTTAGTTATTTGTTAAAGTTTCATTTATTCAATTATCAGAATTAGATTCTAGGTCTTTCTTTCAGTTTCATTCCCTCTTATAACTTAATGTTTAAACCTATTAATGATCTATTAACAATCTCTTTAAACATGATCCTGTGTTTATTAAAATTTTTATGAACTTTGATACGATGGGTGATTTATCAAGATGTTATTTTCTTACCTTCGATGACTTGCCCATTCACAACAACTCACGGGTTTTTTTTTTCACCTCATACATTAATCAGTCGGGCAAAGTGCCTCTTGGTAGATAATGTATCCATCCTCTTATAATGAACACTTTACTTTGCCCTCAATCTTTGTGAGACTTACATCTCCAACCTCTCATTGAGTCCAGTGTCCTTGCAGAGACACAGTTTGACCCATGATCATGATATCAATTAGAACAGTTCAAGCAAACTATGATAAGATATTATTTGTTTTCTGATTAGTTGCCCATTTTTTTACTCAACGACTTGCTCATATAGAAAAAAATTATTTTGATATAGAAGGTAATTAGCCTTGTAAGAAAATTTTTAACCAACGTGAGATTTACGATATTAGATATACTATTAGGTGTGTTTTTGACGGACGTTAAGTTTATTTCCTGATAAGGCAAAGAGAAGACGGAGAGGTTTTCGACGGCGTTAAGGGGGTTCGTATCGCGTAAATCGCGGATAATATAAAACATTAAAGTGAAAGATATGGGACCCATGGGACTAACGGCTAGTGGTGCCAGACCTGCTCACTTAACGTTAATAAAATGGCCAAATATGGAGTCTTGTGATGTCACCAACCCAATCAACACTTTATCCATCTTAATTATTACAAATATTATTTTGAAGGTTGTTAAACTCAAAATCAATAATAACTCGTAAGCCATCAATCTATTTGCTAATGTTTCTTTAACGACCAACTAATCAACCGTCGGATAATATGTATGCAGCCTTCAATAGCTAAAGAATGTCCGAGTTGGTCATTAGTCCAGACGGACAGAGTCCCTAGCCCACCAACCACCAATTCCCAAAGAAGCCCTACCCAAGCACCCTCCAAAGGTACAACGGTAGAAGACCGGTAAAATCAGGTGGGATCAAGGATCAAACCTAAGGCCTGAGTCTCCTATCACTCTTCTAATACTTCCATCTTACTACTAAATGACGAACACCACCATTAGACGCCCCTCACCGACCAGTCTCATGTTCAATCATCTTAGACTCGCCACAATGGGCATCCCGTTGGGCCAGCGGTGGCCTTCCCCGCCGCGGTGTCCAGCGGGAACACCGCCCCCTATGCCCGCGGCTCCCGCTAAAATGCCAAGAACGGCTCCCGCTCCCCGTTGGTTTTGAAGCTTTGTGATTGGTCGGTATTTTTGACCGTTATTCAACGGAAAAAAAGAAAAAAAAAATTTTAAAACTAAATAAATACCCAACCTTTTTTACCCAAAAAACCACCCAAATCTCTTCATCTTTCATCTTTCTCTCTATATTTTTTTAAAAAAAAATCACAAACATGAATCCAAGGCCTAACAATCCCAATCCCGAATTCAACCCGTTCTCATACGATCCCGAATCGCTTAGAAATTTATTGGTTCAACTACAACAAAACCCAAACATCCAACACTTTCAACAACATCCACCAAACTTCCAATCTCCTTCAAACTTTCAACCCGGTTTTGCTCCCTTCTCTCAACCTAGGTTCGAATCTGATTTTGTGTCACCGAGTCAACATGATAACGAGGTCGTGCCGGAGACACAAGACACTCAAAAACGCAAAAAAGTTAAGAAAAACAAACAGCCGGCTGGAACAGGGCCGAGTAGTGGTCCAATGGCACCGAAGCAATGGACTCACGATGAAGAAATCGCTCTCGGAAGATGTTACATGGACGAATCCGAGAACAAAACCAAAGGTAAAAAGTTGATTACTTAGTTTTGTTATATATTATTTTAAAGGGTTTAATTTTTTAACTTATTTTTGAAAAAAATTTTTGTAGGTAACTCGCAAAAACGGGAAAATTTTTGGAAAAATGTAACCGTTAGTTGGCACAATGTGATGGGATTCAATGCCGAATACCGCACATATCATCAACTAAATTCAAAGTGGAAGGATATGTGCACCAAGTTAACAAAGTTTAGTGGGATCTATAGCAACTGCGCAAACAACCGAAAAAGCGGGATGAGCGACGAGAACGTGTTGAAATGGGCCGAAAAGGAATACCAACTAAAGAGTAACGGCCAAACGTTTAACCACTACCACGTTTGGGTGGCGATAAAAGACTCGCCAAAATTCCGTGTTCTTTGGCAAGAAGGTAACGAGGTCCAAGGTTCTTCAAAAAGAACCAAAAATTCCGAATCGAACGAGTATTCGCCGGGGGGTTCGACCGCACATACAAATTACGCGGTTAACCTAGAGGATGACGAAGAAGAAGCCGAGTTCGACACCCCACCGGAACCGGTTAGACCGACGGGTCGAGATACAACAAAACGGGCGTCCTCTTCGAGTCGTCAAACCGTCTCCTCTAACACGTCAACAACCGAACTCGCTGATCAACTCCAAGCTTTCACAACTTTTCAAAAACAAAAACACGAAGAAAGGAAAAAAATGCACGAAGAGAAAACTCTCCGATCCGACCTCAGAGCACTTGAGTCTTTGCCTCCCGACATGCTCGACGACGAAGATCGTGAAATAATGAAAAAAATGAAAAAGAAACTCTTGGATAAATATCGTTAAATTTTATTTGAATTGTTAGTTTTTTTTGTATGGTTTTTTTTTATTTAAATTTGCAATGTAATTTTTATTTTATTTGTATCTTTATTTGAATGGTTTAAATAAATTCTAAGTTTGTTATTTTTTGTTTGCAAAAAAAAAAATTAAATAAATCAATTAAATTTAAAGAATGTTGATGACGTGGAATAGTGGGGAAGGGTTTTCAGTGGAGTGACCATTGTGGGTGATTAAGGTTTTCAGTGGGGTGATGACGTGGCATGAAATTTCAGTGGGGAAGGGTTTTCAGTAGGGTGACCGCTGTGGGTAGTCTTATGACTAGGGCAAAACATCATCGGTTATTGGCTAATGTTTTAAATGAGATACTAAGATTCATTGGTGGCCGAGCCGAGCCGAGCCGAGTCGAGTCGGGATCATCTTGTGCTTGGTTTTGTTATAAACAAGTTGATCTCGATTTGTTTAAAAAAAAGACTGGTATGTGCAAAACCGATTTATAATGTAATTAACTTGATGCTATTTAGAGTGCCATGTGCTGTCCATGAAACGGTTATATAAACTTGTTTTTTGTCTTCCACGCTACTAATTTAAGGTATTATATTCAAGATTCCAAAGGAAAATTATATGTTATTAAACATATGTCAAATTTTGCAAAGCCAAATCTGATTAAAAAATGGTGAGTAACAAAGTACTTTATCACTTTTTATTTAATTGTGTGTTTATTAATATTTAATTTTTAAAAATAAATAAAATGCATATATTATAAGGAAAGGTAGGGTTCTTTTTGGACAGAAAAGTTTTAATGTAATCATTAATTTCACCTTATGGATCTATGATTAACGCTTTTCAGTCTTTCCTATCCAAAATATACTTTATCTGCCCTCTAATTTTCTATTCCTTTTAAAATTTTATTATGATTTTGTAGTATTTTTTTTAACGGCAGTGATCTTACGTACCACATATGTTGTTTTAACAAGGGATGTAAGACATACGCCCATATATGTGCGGGAAACACAGGTAATAAGTAAACTCTCGCCCCCCATTGGAATCGAACCCAAGCTTAAAGCTCAGATTCAATCCCTAATATGGATATCCAAGAAAATGCCCCAAGTGGGGTTCCAACCCTTGTCTTTTACGAGACTTGAGTCCTCCCTTGCCACCGAGACAAGATTCCTTAGATAATTTTTTTATTATCTAACCTCGATTATCTATTAATTAGTTAAACTTTATTAAGTATCTTTGTTTGTAATGTCATTCAAATTTTAGTGTAAATTTAATGGACTGTTCTTCTTAATTGTGTTTAAATATGTACTTTTAATTGCATTTTTTGTCGGCAAATATTTAGTAATCAAAACATCTTTTGTTGTACGCCAATATAGGGGGCACGATCAATGGGTGTTAATGTGTGTGTTTATGAAATATATGAACTTTTTGAGATAATAATATTATAATAATATTACGTTTAGTTGATCTTTATAAACCTTTAAATCAAAACTAAACTAATTAAGCATATATAATAATAAATTAACATATAAAAATATATTATATGCCCTCTTAAAAACAAACTACCATGAATAGTTTTTTTATGCGTGAATTTTTTATTTTCTTTTTATTTTTCATCTTTTTAATTGTTACGTGGGTTTTTATTATTTTTTAATGTTTTAAATTTGTTTTTTTTTTATAAACTGTCATAACATTTATGTTTACAATTGAGTTTTGTGACGGAGTTTAACTTACCTTTTATTAAAATGTACTTTAGGATTTTATAACAAAGTGATCGGTGTTATAACTTATTTCTTAATTGTATTTTGATACTAAGACCATTCGCAGCGGTTCAGCCGCCCATTCCACGGCCTTGCACCCTTCGGCGACCAACAAGGGGAACACCGCCCCCCTTTAGCGGCCCCCGCCAATTGCAGACCCACGGCCCCCGCTCCCAGCTTGGCTTCTCGCTTTGTGATTGGTCCGCTTGGCTTCTCGCTTTCTGATTGGTCCACATGAATTGTTAGTTTTTTTAATGGTTTATTTTAAATATTGTTGATGATGTGGAATAGTGAGTAAGGGTTTTTAGTGGGGTGACCACTGTGGGGGTTTAAGGTTTTCAGTGGGGTGATGACGTGACATGAAATTTCGGTGGAGAAGGATTTCCAGTTGGGTGACCGCTGTGGATAACCTAAGCATCGTGTCTTCTTCGGCGCAGCACTTGTATTCCAAGATTGTTGTCAAGAAAAAGTAAAAAACTAATATAATTAATGAGAGAATAAATATTCTTTTTATCTGGTCAAGATTGCCCTGCTTTTCGTTTAAACTTTAAAGATATAACATACAATTTATCACATCAATTTGGATTTCTTGGCATTGTTCTCCGTAACTTTTATATAAAACAAGTAGTTTTTGTTTCAATTTAAAATAAATAATAATTGTAATCCAATATATATAGGATTAAGTTAAACTAATAAGGCTTTTAACCTAAAAAGCCTAAGAATGATCTTAAGTCATTAGATAATTAATCAATGACTATGATTAAATCAAGTTGAAGGATATATTAGCAATGACTACTTTTGTTGGCTTTTTATCAGGCTCTTCACTTTCTTTAAACGTTCATAACTTTTACATACGAAATTATTTTTAAAAAAAAAATATACCATAAAAACTAGCATTTTTTTATCTTCAAAATTAGTAGTGTATTGATATAGAAAAAATTTTGTTTTTTAATCTATTGTGTCTTTTGTGCAATCTATTGTGTCTTTTTGTTTTTGCTCAATGTTGTGTTTTCCTTAACATTTGAAGACACAATGATGTCGCATAATACATGATGTCAAGTAAGGATGACACAATGAAGAGTATGAATAACACAATGATATTTAAAAAGACACAATTACCTATAATAAAGACACAAAGACGAATATTAAAAATTTTGTACAGGTCATTGTGTCTTTTGTTTAGGTTATTGTGTCTTTTGTAAATGTTCATTGTGTCTTTTGTGTTTCTTTTCAATGTTGTGTTTTCCTGAACAATTTAAGACACAATGATATTGCATAATACATAATGTTAAGCAAGGATGACACAATGACGAGTATGAATAACACAATAATTTTTAAATAAAGACATAATTACCTGTAAAAAAGAAACAATGATTAATATAATAATTTTGTGTAGCTCATTGTGTGTTTTGTGTTTTTGCTCAATATTGTATTTTCATGAACAATTTAAGACACAATAATGTTGCATAATACATAATGTTAAGCAAGAATGACATAATGACGAGTATGAATAACACAATGACCTTTAAAAAAGATACAGTCATCTGTAAAAAAGACACAATGACAATAACTAGACACAATGAGCTGGAAAATTTTCATTTTTATAACAAAATTATACTCATTTTAAAGAGAAAAAAATGCTTGTTTTTATGATATATTTATATATATTTAAAAATAATATTGTGTGTAAAAGTTATTAACGTTTAACAAATGTGGAGAGGGGGAGTGGTTATGACTAAATTATCCTCTAACAATTTTTCCCTCTAAAATTTAAAATTTTCCATATTAAATTTGATCTCATGATCTAATAGTCAATAATCCTATTAACCTTTTTAGGATAAGGAGACTATTTAGTTGAACTCAATCCTATATACATATATATATATATATGTATGTATGTATGTTTATATATTTTCTTCTTATATGGAAAAAAAAAAGACACAATGTTGTCAAAAAAATTGAAACATTAAAACACAGGAGACGAAATATAATGAAGCTAGTTCATATTTTTGACGAGTCAGAAACTAAGCCAGTATTAGCTAAACTCAGCTCAATAAGTTAAGACTCTTTTCGTAAACTTGATGATTTTATGCGTTTATTTTTGTAAAAGCATTAAATAACAAGCAAAGACCAATCTTAAATACTACAAGTATTTCTAAAATATTAAATTATTAAAGTAATTTATATGGCTAATGAGCGAGTTACTTATACTAAATTAACACGATTCTACGAGCAAAGTAAACTACATTTGACAATTTGACATTTATACGAGCCAACTAACATGACCAAAATATATTCAAAGTTTTAATTAAATAGCATTTACGAATGAATTAGCAAAAACTATTATCTATTTGCATGACCTTTGTCGAGACTTGAATAAGTGAGATAAAATTTTATATAGATATCGTTTAAACATGCGAGAACCAAGATTTATTATTATCTCCCTTTAGTTTGGGCATCTTTTATGCTTCTCTTGTCTATTAATTAGCGTTTATTATATGTTTGGTCCTCGACACAATTACACGTCATAAGTTCTTTTTCTATACAGTTGGTATATATGGTTGAAAGGTGAAACTCATTTTTATCTTAAAAGAACTCTTAAATTTTTATAACAAAAATCTTACAAGTTATAGTGACAGAAGTATTAGCTGCTTGCCGATCTTCAAACCACGGTAAGTTAGTTCTCTTAATGTTTTAAACATTTAAACTATAATTATTTAAGTAAAGTGAAGATACTTCAAAGAATTGTTGAATGCAAGTTTGTATCAAGATATTTCATATTAAATGATTAATATCGTGAAGTATATGTACACCCTTGAATAAAAAACAATAAGAAAAAACCATTATTTAGCTTTAAATACAGTGAATAACAACATTTAATAATTTCTATTATGATCATCTCATTCAACAATGAGTAGTAACTTGCATGAAGGAAACCTATCATAAAACTATTAATGACCAGGAAATAGCTCTTGTTTTATCTTATATGCTTTATACTATTCTCATTCTTTATAATATTCTTCATACATGTCACGGAATCTAGAGGTACGATTACTCTATTAGATATTAAAAGAAATAATAACCAAGAACAAAAAAAATGAATATATATATTCATATTATAGCTACAAATTCTAGTGGATCATGTTTTGTAGTCGATTTAATTTGTCTTGTTCTAATCGCTATCAAACTTAAACTATCGCTTTGGACTTGACACACATTAGGCCTATTAGCCCATAATTGCAAAAGTTGCTATAAGCTAATAGGTCGATATAATCGACGAATACTTGGAAATTATGAGGCGAGTATTTGAACAAAACAAAAGGCACTAGGAAAGTACTTGCCTAGTAGGTGGGAGTATTTGGGAGTGTTACAACAATGATTTAGGTTGGTCACTTTAGATGAAGCTCCTTGTTAAAGTAAACGTTATTGCTTTGGATTGATTGACATGGTCAATGCAACGTGCACTTAGTTCCATATTAACATCACACTTTGACAAACTTAGCATAATGTGACAAACTTAGCATAATGTTAAGGCAAATTCTTTCAAAAAATTTTAAAAATGCTCAAATTTCACCACCTTGTTTCAAGATTCTAGTCACCTAATTCATAATTCTTTTCCTAAATAGGAATGCAAGTCCCTCCCTCCCTCCCGAATTGAACAGGGTGATGAAGTAGGATCAAAAAGCCAAAACAAGATCGATGAAAGATTTAAAAATTATAAACAAACGAACATCAATACATGTTTTATTCATTTATTTCCTTTCGTTTATATTCGTTCATTTATTTTGTTCATTTATGTTAGTTGGTGTTTTAACTATTGAGATTTTGTTTTGTTTAATTTTGAAGATGCTTTAGATTATGCTTGCATTTGGATGTGTTTATTAAGTTTTTAATTAGTGTTAGTTTAATTTTGGCCGCCTATGCTCACTTATGTTCATTTATGCTTGTTAATTATATCTATTTACGTTTGTAAATTGTTTGTTTATACTATCAACAAATGAACATGAAAAAACACTAACACAATTAGTTTTGTAATGTACAAACACAAACCAGACCTTGTTAGTTTAGATGTTCATGTTTGATCATTTATTTGATTACAGTAAACAAACGAACACATTCGTGTTAGTTTGGTTTGTTTACAAACCTAATAAAAGATTTCTACAAAATTCCAATATTTCTGTATCAATCATAAATCTTTTTAATATTAAATTAATTTTTTTATTAAAAAAAAAAGATAAAGGTTGAAGATAAAATACTCAAGATTCACTTCCTAATCTTGATAATAATCCGACACACAAATCATTAACTCCGACTTTACAAAAATAAAGAAGTTATTAACATTAAAAAAATAAAAATAAAAAATAAGTGAGATGTGTCCAAATGATAAACAGCTCACACCGTTCACCAGTCAGTCACCACCGATAAAACCCCCCACTGCTATGCTCTCTCTCTCTCTCTCTTTCTCTGCAATTTTTGAATTTGGGTTTCTTGCAAACAATTATATGCATTAGTGGGTTGTACCTTGTGCTTCAAAATAGCAACACCCAAGAACAACAATGGAGAATTTTCCTCTGATATTTGTTCTGCTATGCTCTGTTCTTGTTTTCGCTCATGGGTTTTCAAGAAATCTCCCAATTTTATCGTTTGATGAAGGGTATTCGCAGTTATTTGGGGACGATAATCTAATCGTATTAAAAGATGGAAAATCTGTTCACTTGTCTCTTGATGAACGAACAGGTTCATTCATAAATCAAGAATCGCAATATCATATATCTTACAAATTATATACACACATAAACACACACACACACGCATATATGTACGTATATATGTATATATATGCGTGTTTTTGTATTTGATATTATTGATTTATGTGTAATGCTGCTTGCAGGTTCTGGATTTGTGTCACAAGACCTTTATCTTCATGGATTCTTCAGTGCCTCCATTAAGCTTCCTGCTGATTATACAGCCGGTGTTGTTGTTGCTTTTTATGTGAGTTTTTATTTAAATATTTTGAAAATTAGTTTTGGTTTTATTAAATTTGTTTAGTTTTTGTCATCAAATTAAACCTATTTGAAATATTTATCTTGATTTTCCGATTCAGTTTGTCTTTATAAATTGTCAACTTTATAACGCGAGTGAATTCAGCAATCACTAAATTTACGCAAGAAAATTTGTATATATTATTAAATTAGTTTCACATTCAGAATAGTATTTTTGTTATTTAATTTGATTTATTTTAATATTGAGAAATGAGTCAATAATTCAGCAATTTTATTATATTGTGTTACAATTTTTGATTGTCGACTTGATTTTTTTTTTAACTGTGACAAATTTATAATTAAGTTTATTAATTGACTGATGGAAACTTTTATAAATTTATTTTTAATTATTTTCAAGACCAGAATTGGAAAACCAAAAAGGAAATATGTATTTTTTTCCCTACACTATAATGATTTGATTAAGTTTTTTTTCTATCAAAAGATAAAATTTTGCATCTTTTCCAAGATTATATTTCAAGATAATCTTCTAATTAAGATTAAAAACAAAATGGGATTGCTTGCATCTTGGACTATTGTTTTGCCTTTTTTCATTGGAGTTTGATCAAAGGTTATAAAAATGGATTTAATATTGTTCCTCATTTCTTGATAATTGTTCCTTTTTCTTTTTTCACATTCAATATTAATAAATACTTGGTCCTAAAATCACTACTTTTAACGATGTATGCTTTCATTTTTAATTATAATCTTGTCCACATGTTTTTGCTTTCTATATATCAAATTTGGAATTGTGCATAAAATTGGATTCCCTCTTGTCTGCTTTAAGCTGATTATTATTGTTTGTATTGTAGTTCATATCCATGATTATGAGTATGGTGTTCATTGTCAACAGCCTGTAAACTAACAATATGATGATTTTGATCATGCTTGTTTTGTAACTAAAAGCATCATTACTTGATTTGTTAAATAGCTTTGATTTTTGTCCCCAATTTTTTCTTATTTTGTTTCATCCTCATAAACACACACGTATCGGAATTCAATCGATAAAGATTTTAATTTAGCTTTTACTTAAGTCCATACCTTGAAATTTTTGCAAAAGTAAATTTGATTTTGGTTCATGTTTTCTATTAAAAATATTGACTTTATGATGGGGCATTTAATTTTGCAAAGAAATTATCAACGTTATAAATCGTATATGTTGACCCTGTCCACGTAACATTTCATTATTTTCTGTCCATTGGAAATGCATTACAGTTGCTACAATTTTGTCAAACATTAAAGTTTCCTTGTTGAATTGTGATGATATAATGTAACTGTTCACACAATAAAAATCCAGTTCTTTAAAATCTATAAAAAATTGACATTGGTGGATCAAGTCTTCGCAAGCATGACTCAATTTAGTAAAGTCTTAGAATGCAATCGTTTACTCATTTCATCGTATAAATCAAGATTCTTACGCCTTTTGTTCATAATACTTTTTTGCAGATGTCAAATGGAGATATTTTTGAGAAGAATCATGATGAAATTGATTTTGAATTTTTGGGTAACATCAGAGGAAAAGAATGGAGGATTCAAACAAATATTTATGGAAATGAAAGCACAAAAGTTGGCAGGGAAGAGAGATACGGCCTTTGGTTCGATCCTACCGAAAATTTTCATCAATATAGCATCCTATGGACTAACACCCACATCATGTAAGTTAATTACCACAATCAAGGGTCATTTTGTTCATTAAATCTAGAGTTGTTTTGATGGACCCCAAGCTATCAAGAATCATAAATAGTTATACTTGATTAACATAAAACAATATCATAGTTATGTGAACTGATGGTATATGATGACTATGTGAATATAAAGGTGAATTTAGCTAATTTTTACTTCTGAAAAAGTGCAGAAAATGTAACTATGTTTCTGGCTATCTTACATTCTTTCTGCAAAAGTTTTTTTCACATTTCTCAAGTTGTCATCTCCTTACTTTAGTAAAGAACTTACAAAAGATGTTGATATGACATCACTTGCTATGTTGTGATAATTATTATATATTTTTTTGACATTTTATTTTTACAACCAGCTATTTTTTACCAATGTATGCAAACGCTTTTAGAACGTGAAATGTTGTTGGTATGGTATACTAATCTATATACACGGAATAACACGGTACACAATTTTGCAATATATGAAACATGTATAAGATACAACTATGCATATGTAACAAACTAATTATGTATGTTTAAAACTTACTTCAGTAGAACTAATGTGTTTGGATGATGAAGCATGATATCATAATATGTTTAGAACATTTCATGATAATAATGATGGTGCATGTGATGTGGTATTTAGGGCTGCAATTGAGCCAAGGAAACCCAGAGTTGGCTCAAACTCAAACTCAAGCTCGTGAATTTCCGAGCAAAGCCGAAATTTGTTTCGAGTCAAAAATTTAATTCGAGCTTGTTAAAAATCTGGAGGCTCCAGCCAGCTCGTTTTTTAAAAAATATTTTTTTACACATATATTTAATATATAATATGTGTATTTAATATATATAATAAAAATTGAGCCGCATCAACACTATCTCGGGCTCGGGTTGTTTAAATTGAGCTTTTTTCGATTCAAGCGAGGCACAAGTAATGAGTTTTTTCCATAACCCTAAGTGGTATTTCATGGTACCTCAAGTACTTTATGGGTTGATATGGAACCTGTAGTCTGTAGAAATACCCAAATGGTCCATACCATAATATGAAATTTTTTTTACCATTTAAAGCTGCAGGTATAATTGTTTTACTGGTACATTGTATGTAGTAATAGAAACAGTGGTTAGCTTTTTTTGTATCAACAGTGACATCTCCCTGCCTTACTTCAATCATAACATCACCTGCATGATCTGCCACCCTTCATTTTTTATAATTTCTCCTAAAAAAGGAGGGTAATTTGGTAATTTTCTTTTGTTTTTGTTTTTTTCTTTCAAGTTTTATAAAGATGCTTGTACTGGTATTTGTTTAGGGTATAAAAGTTTTAACCTTTTTGTGCAATTTGCCATGTTTTCTTTTTTAAATTTGTTTTGAGGAAAGAATGGTATATGTTTAGATAATATAATATAAAAAAAATTATATAATTTTTATGACTTATTTATTGTTATGATGTTTTAATTTTTTATTCAGATTTTATGTTGATGACATTGCAATAAGAGAGATCAAAAGAACAGAATCAATGGGTGGAGACTTCCCTTCAAAACCAATGACTTTATATGCTACAATATGGGATGCTTCTGAGTGGGCTACAAATGGTGGCAAATACAAGGTTAATTACAAATACGCCCCTTACATTGCTGAGTTTTCCAACTTTGTCCTCCATGGATGCACCGTTGACCCTGTTGACCTCACGTCGTTAAAATGCGAAGACACGTCAAGCGCCAGCTCAATCACGACAGGTATCTCGCCCTCTCAAAGGGCAAAAATGGAAAGCTTTAGAAAGAAACACATGCAATATTCATATTGTTATGACAAAATAAGGTACAAAACACCACCTTCCGAATGTGTGATTAACCCGAAAGAAGCGGAGAGGTTGAAGAAGTTTGATCCAGTTACGTTTGGTGGCGGCCGTGGCCATCACCATGCGAGGAAGAGACACCGCCAGAGCCAGGCGGTGGCGATCTAAGGACAGTGGTTGTTTATCTATGTTACTATCATTTTCTTTCCTTTTTTAATATTTGGTATTTTGTTGATCATCTTTGATCTTTTTTTGGTTGATTTATATGTGAATAGATGGTAAAGCATATAATTTGTTTGTGATGATGATTATGTGGAAAGAATATGAGATTTTGGCTGATGTTTTTGATGGTTTCTGATCAAAATGTTGCTGAAAGGGGATTTGTTATGCAGATTAACCATATGAAGCAGTTATGGTGGTGGTGTGACTAAAAATACTATATATGTTGTGATATAAAAATTTTAAAAAGTAATTTAAGAGAAAAATATGACAAAAGTCAAGTCAACTTACAACCATGCATT
The DNA here is from genome assembly GCA_009363875.1 of Mikania micrantha. Taxonomy (NCBI): domain Eukaryota; kingdom Viridiplantae; phylum Streptophyta; class Magnoliopsida; order Asterales; family Asteraceae; genus Mikania; species Mikania micrantha. The sequence continues at coordinate 55,459,267 of CM018689.1, forward strand.
AACCAACTCTTTCAGACGTAACCTTGTATTCTAACAAAATTAAAAAAAAAACGTTTTACACCTAAAAAATTGGATAAAAGGAGATGGCATATGAAATGATAGTATAACTATTAACGAACTAAAATTAATTGATAAATACACTATTAGGTATAAAAAGTATATTATATATATAGTACTAAGTTAAAACATTAAAAACTAAAGATAATAAAAGAAAAAAAAAGAAAAATAAATAAATAAAACCTGTCACATGAATTAAACATGTGATCAGCTCGATAACATGCAAGGCTTAAAACCACTAAAACTGATGGCCTCTTCGACTTGTAAACAAAAATATTTATTAATAACAAGAGAAAGAAAGATAGAGGACTAAAATTCAATAAAAAGGAAAAAATAAAAATAAAAACTTAAAGAAAAATGAAACTAATTTTAATGAATATAGTATAATTAATAAAAAGTTGGAAAAAAGTAATCGTATATATAAGAATAGAAGAAATAGGTGTGATAAAAGGCACCAAACAGGTCCAACACTTTTAATTGTGCATGTATATAATATGCTATTTAATTAGTTTATGCATTTTTAATATATATATTTTCTGAACAGGGTCCTATCGTGCTATCTTCAGTTATTCTGACAATTGGTAACCAACGACTGTGAGACCATGCCCCCTGATGCGTGGGATCCCGTTGAAATAGATAAAGTCTCGCCCTTTATTAGTTCAAAACCCGATATTAAGTTCAAGATTCCTCCCTCACATGATATCCATTAAAATGTCATCAGTGAGTGAGACTTGAACCCTGATCTTTAAGGAGAAAGAGTCAAGTATTAACCAATATGCTAACTTTGCTAGATATCTTTTAGCCTTATAATATATATTTTCTATTTCTAAACATCACCTAATCCTGCATGATATAGGGGTCCCATTACGTAGCAAGATAAGATTCTCTCAATAGGCCCCTTCCAGTAACTAGAATGTATATTTGGAATTATTCCTTCATAAGAAAGGAAGTGCTTTGGGTATCAGATTCGGTGTTTTCGATAGCTCCCTAATTTCAGGAGACACATATGGATGCTTCAACATATCATAATCAACTCTTTACTATGGCCTGGTTGCCCATATAAAATGAGATATGATTTGCAACTTCATATGTGCATAAATACCAGTTTTTATTGTGAGAAACAATCATCCATACATACCTTCAATTTAAAGTATAATAAGGCCAATCAATGGCATGCCCTTAAAGAACTAAATACTATGAGATGAATTTTTTTACCCAAAACCATTTTTTTTTATATATATAGTGAGATTCTTTTTCCATAAATACTAGGGGCAATGGATTATGGTAAATACTACTTTTTAATAATATTTATTATTAATTTATTATTACATCCTTTGTTGTATAACTCCAATACAAAAAATTAAAAAACTCATAATCATTCTTGACAATACCTTCTAAAACAGAAAAATTCCCAGCTTCCACATAAAACATATGAAAGGTCTGAACGTCCAATGCTACATACCAATAATGATCACCATCTAGTTTTAAAAAATCAACTTACATTACCCATCAAAACTTTCCAAATAAACAAACAAAACAAGAAAAAGATCAACTGTAACATCCTTCCAAGAAGAAATAACTAGTCTTGACCGTCTTGACTCTCGTCTTTTGCAAGCTTGATCATGTCATCAATTCGAAGAATAGTTATAGCTGCTTCAGTTGCAAACTGTGATAAAAGAATCAATTTATTCAAGCCATGTGGAATTATATTATATAAGAATTTATGTACATAAAACTTAAAAGTAACTTAATAACTTACTTGTAGAATCTTGACTTTGCTCATTGCCGGTTCAATCACACCAGCTTCTAAGTTGTTGCGAACCGTACCATTTACCAGGTCCAAACCCATGCTGCAAAAGTTAAAAAAATAAAAAAAATAAAAAAAAGCAAAAACAAAAATTAAAACATAATTAAATGGAAATTAGTTATTAGCTACAAATAGCTAATAAATAAGAAACTAAAAATAATTATACCTTGATAAATGTTTCTTATCTGCTTTAGTTTGTGCCGTGTGGTGATAAGCACGCAGTTTGGCTACCAAGTCAGTTGCATCCTTTGCAGCATTGACAGCAAGAACCTGAGTATATAAAGGTGTTATAATTTATAATCAGTATCATAGAGAATAAACTAATTTAAATAATTTGAAATTTGACTATATGTAAGTCAAAACCTTTGGAATGATCAACAGGGATTCAGCAAATTCTGCAATTGCCAGCTGTTCACGAGATCCTAAAGTTGTAGCAAGGTACTCCAAATACACAGACAAAGCAGCCTCAACAGCGCCACCACCAGCCACCACCTGATCGAACATTCCACCACTCATCAATATATGTATATATAAATGTATGTATATATTTTTTATATCATTAAAAATTGGTGGGGTATTACAGAATTCGATTCCAAGGTCCTCTTGACTATAGATAAAGCATCATGCAAAGCTCTATCCATCTCATCAAGCATGAAGTCATTAGCACCTCTGAGGATTACAGAAACCTGTTGGAAGCATCCCAAACATAAACATATAGAAATATTATATTTCACACGTAGAAATAATTTTTCTTATAAAATATAAATGAGTTAAAAAAACATACTGCACTTGTTGTTTTAGTTCCTTTGATCAGTATGACATCATCATCAGCAATGCGTTCCTCCACTACTTCATCTGCAAATCCAAGGAACGACGAATCAAAAGTTTCTTCTCCTTCCATATCAGCAAACGTTGATACCTGTAAATAATAATACGCTTAATTAATTTCAAAATCAATGTGTTTGTCTAGAAAACATAAAAATATAAATACTTCCGTGCATATTACCGCGGTTGCACCTGTTGCTTTGGCAACATGGCGTAAATCTTCTTTACGAACTCGTCTCACAGCAATTGCACCAGCTTCCACGAAATACTGAGTCAATATCAAAATTGTTAGAATTAAATATATTATACAATTATATTATTGAAACATAAAGCAGATTCACCTTAAGTGCCATGTCATCAATTCCCTTTGTAGTTAAAACAACATTAGCACCAGCCTTTAGAATCTTTTCAATACGTTCTTTTGTCATATCAGCTTCTCTGTAAATTTAATGCATCATTCACATATTATTATTTTAACAAATATGACATTTAAGTGAATGCATAAAATAATTAGTTTGGTACCTTTGACGTATTTTCTCCAACTCGCGTGGGTCAGTGACTAAAACCTGAACACCTAACTGCATTTTTGTTTTTTGAAGATTAAAGTCAAGACATGCAATCCTAGCAGGACAAATTTTCATTGGCATCCCTTGTGCTGCACGTCCAGTATTAAGAGCATAACCTTTTAATAAGTAGCTTTCTTTAGCACTTTTTCCATGAGCTTTAAGAATATTTATTCCCTAAAAATATTAACAACATATCAGGAATTGGCAGGTGCAGTTTATCAAATGTGTGACACTGATTTACAACAAACATGAAAAAAAATAACGATGTTATTATGAACAAACCTTGATTGGATACTTGATTTCACCACGTGCATTGGTCATTTTAACAGCTTGTACTGCATCAACCACCTAAAGATGTAACCAGTTCATGTAATTTCTAAGGTTTTAACAAAGTTAAAAAGAAAAAAGAAAAAAAAAAAAAAAAAAAAAGAAGCCGCGCAAGTTCACAAGAAAAATAATAATCATCATTACAAGCATGAAAGGGTAAACCAAAAAAACTAAAATACAATAAAAGCATACCAAATTGGCAAAAAAATCAGAGTCACCAGATAGCAATTTGGAAGACATGCTTGTCTTTGCACAATTCACAAGAGAATCCTTTCCAAGCTTGTCAACCTAAACCAAAGGGAAAAAACACTTTAGAAAATAGATAGGGTGCATAGAATCTAAAGCATCTTGAAATAAATGTACGGAAATCCAATTCTATTTACTTTTGGCATTTTCACATCTCACTTTATAAAATCATTACCTTGATTGCGAGTTTTTCTTCAACATATTTACATGCTTCTCTCATAGCAAGCTGCCAGCATAAAAATTAAACGTAACCATGAGCAAACAAACAAACTTACCAGTTGGGATAGAGAGGCTGCTCTGAAGAAACATAAATATTATAAAGAAGCCGAATAATTGATTAACACTCACTCTATATCCACTAATTACAGATGTTGGGTGAATCTTGTTTTTCACAAGATCATTTGCTCTCTGCAGATGACAATATATTAATAAGCTTTTTAAAACAGGAGTCAATTGTTCTTATAGTTAAATTATCAATATAAAGATTTCTGTACTGGTCTACTAGAAGGTGAATATTAATACCTTAAGTAACTCAGCAGCTACAATGACTACAGAAGTAGTGCCATCTCCTACTTCTCTATCTTGAAGCTCAGCCAATTCAACAAGAACCTAGACAATTTTAAGTTACAAAAAAACTATTACAATATACAAAAGGCAACAAGCAAATAAGTAAAGCAAAAAAAACTACAATTAATTTTTATGTCTAGTCTAACCTTGGCAGCTGGATGCTCAACATCCAACATCTTGAGAATTGTAGCACCATCATTTGTGATGGTTACATCTCCAATGTCATCAACCAACATCTGAGACACAAACTCACATTAATTATATCAAAAGGTTTAATATAATTGTAAAATAAAATATTTAAAAAAGAAAAACAAGAGAGAATTATTTGTAATAGCCAAAGTACTAAAAATAACAATCCTATAACGAGTTGACACTCGACAATGCTTTATTTACCAGCACATCAAATTAAAATATTCCTAAGAGGCAAATTTTATAAGAATAGAAAATGGATGACATGTGCAATACATAAGGACAATAGTGATTGTAAATTAAGATCTGGTCAACCCCTCAACTTCAATTTAACACATCACTAATTCTTAAGGAAAAATAATTTAATTCCCTATGCATTGTCTCTGTACCAGAATATGTTTTAAATACATAGGCAATGGTAAATGTTATCACTCAGCTTATATAAAGGACACATATACTTTGAAATATGTCTACCTGCTCAGCGTCTAGATCTAAATTCAAAATATAATTTTTTTGCCAGAAACCACAAGACAAGACTTGCACACCAGAGCCAGAAACCACAAGATCAGACTTGCACACCAGAGACTATCTGTTCTTTCATAACATAACCCTTTCTAGCTATGCTGTCAAAAGCCTTTCGGCTAAGATTCCGCAAAATCCTGTAAATTCCGGCCAACCTTGCTTGAAACTTTAAAAAATGGCCTAGATTTCCTACTAGCCTAAATTAGCCCTAAACAAGCCTAAAACATGTCTAAAGCCTGGAAAATGTTTATGCCATAAGCCTTGCTTATCTTGGGTCCTTGCTTTCTAAGTGCCTTGCTCCCAGTCCCAAGGTGCACCCTTTCCACCTTGAGTGCACCTTGCACCTTCAACAACTATGCTTTCTAGTACCTAAGTTTTATTTCAAAGTAGTAACTACATATTCTATCAACAATTCATAATCTTTAGACAATGTCAATCAGCTGCATAAAGACAGACTTTATCCCTTGATTTTTGGTAGGAAAACAATTATTATACTGTCCACCATGCTTTCTGAAAGCCATTTATCAAATATTATCAAGATATCAATTCAAATTAGTTTATTAGATCTGCCATCCCATAATCAGCATCTTGAAATGAGAATATGATGATATTAAAGTAGCAATAACTACACCCTAACCTTCAAGAAGGTAATGTGTGTACTTGACTACTTGTTGAGACATATAACCGATGTAAAATTACAAATCACATCTCCTTGAATTAGGGGTTAGCCTGTAAGAACTTCGTGCATACATAATCCATCCAACTAAAAATTCATCTTTAACCACCTTACAATCCATCTTCATATCACAAATAACATCGATCTAGGGTTTGCGAACCGCAAAAATCTAAAATTGTTAAAACACTAAAGAAAATGACTGAATCATCAAACACAAATACCTTGTCGAGTCCAACCGGACCAAGGGAAGTCTTCACTATATTCGAAACAGATTGGCAAGCAGTAACTGCACCAAAAATTGATAAATCGCTCGATTATCGGTTTGCCTATCTGTTCAATCAAAGCATTAGGGTTTATAGAAGTTAAAAACTTACTATTTTGGGTGCGAACATCTTGACCAGATTGACGATCCCCGAGAATATCAAGCGGTTGTGAGCTGAGCGCCATTGTTGATTTTGATTCTTGAGGTTTCTGAAGCAAACAAATAATATTTATCGAAGAACCCTAATACCAGTCTACTGGTAACATGCACTTTTGCTGTCTGCTAGACTGCTAGTTATGCCTTACGAAGGGTTTTGCTAACTCGGTTTATTTATCAAACGACTGCTTATGTCAACCGGGCGAGTTCGAACATTCAATAAGTTTTTGTTGATACGTTATTTAAACCAATGTTTTAAAAACTCGAACCGGCCGGTTCAACCGTTTGCCGGTTAGTAAACCGGTACGAAACCCTCCGGTATTATGCAGGTTCTTTCGATCGATCGTGCCGGCGGTTTAATCCGGTTTTTCCGGTTTAAAAAAAATCACAAAATTTCGGTTTTAAGCGATTGTGAACTTGATGTGTTTATCACGCCAATGTCATAATCCTATTATGCATTTTTATTTAAAAAAATTATTATAATTTGAATACTTTTATATTATTTTGAATGAATTTGAGTGCTTTTTGAATTGATTTTGGATGAATTTGAGTACTTTTTGAATTGATTTTGGATAAATTTGTATACTTTTTTGAAACTTATTTGAGTATAAGATGTATTTCTATAAAATTCTATGGTTAGTTAGTGTGTCCGGTTGAACCATCCGGTACAACCCGGTTGAACCATTTTTAGCTAAATCCGGTACACCTAAAATACTGGTTTTTAAAACATTGATTTAAACTAGGGATGTGCAAATGTCGGTTCGCTTATTAGGTTTCACCGAAACTGAAATTGGCGGTTTGGATATTAGAATTTGGCAATCAAAACCAAAACTGAGCATTGGTTTCGGTAATTTCGGTTATAGAGGTTGGTTTCGCTTATTTTCGTGGTGATTATTTTGAAGATATAAATTTTGTTATCGAACTCGTTTTTATTGTTTTGAATCTCTTTCAATCATATATATATACATGATAATTACTTCAAATACATGAAAAATACAAGAAAATATGATTCAAACACATGAAAATATGGATTAAATACATGAAAAAGATATGAAAAATACATGAAAATATATATTGGTTCGGTTTTGGTTATTTCGCTTATATGGAGATGGGTAAACCGGAACCTTAACCAAATGGTTCGGTTTTTGCCTTATCTCAACCGTAACAGATCGGATACATTGGTTTCATTTTTTTTTTTTTGTTATCGATTTTGTATGATCACCCCTTATTTAAACATATACTATTTATTGCGTATAATTATATATATTAGCAGAATAATGAAATTTTGTTTTTACGAGTTTCCATTTTTTGAATAATATCTTAAACAACGACTAGTGAGACTATCCTAATTAACCTTTTGTCCACAAAACAAATAAAAACTATTGCTTAATCAATGTTTATGATTTAATCAAGTTGTTGGAACTATTATAGTAATAGCTACTTTTGTTGACTTTTTATCAAGTTCTCCCATCTTGTTTAAACGTTCATAACTTTTACATACGAAATTATATTTTGAAAAAATATACCATAAAAACGAGCATTTTTTTATCTTCCAAATTAGTATAATATTGCTATATAAATTTTTTTTATTTTTTATAGTTCAATGTGTCTTTTGTACATGTCATTGTGTCTTTTGTACATTGATTGTTTTTCGTATATTATATTGTGTATTTTGTACAGGTCATTGTGTCTTTTGTGTTTCTGCTCAATGGTGTGTTTTCGTGAACAATTTAAGACACAATGATGTTGTAAAATACATAATGTCAAGCAAGGATGACACAACGACGAGTATAAATAACACAATGATTTTCAAAAATAGAAACAATTAACTGTAAAAAAGACACAATGACGAGTATGAACAATTTTGTACACGTTATTGTGTATTTTGTATAGTCATTGTGTCTTCGTATAGTCATTGTGTCTTTTGTACATGTCATTGTGTCTTTTGTACTGGTCATTGTGTCTTTTGTGCATGTCATTGTGTCTTTTGTATTTGCTCAATGTTGTGTTTATTAAACAATTTTAGACACAATGATTTTGTAAAATATATAATGTTAAGCAATGATAACACAATAACGAGCATAAATAACACAATTATTTCTAAAAAAGACACAATTACCTGTAAAAAAGACAAAATTACATGTAAGAAAAACACAAAAAGATAATTATACACAAACATTTTAGAAAGGCACAATGACGATAATTAGAAACAATGAGTTAAAAATTTTCATTTTTTATAGCAAAATTATACTAATTTTAGAGATAAAAAATTGATTTTTTATGATATATTTTTTTAAAAAAAAAATAATATCATATGTAAAAGTTATGAACATTTAAAAAATACGAGGGGAAAGTAGTTATGACTAAATTACACTCTAACAACTTTTCCCTCTAAAATTTTAAATTTTTCATCTTAAATTTAATCTCATTATCCAATGATCAATAATTCTTCTTAGCCTTTTTAAGATTAGAGGACTACTTCGTTGAACCTAATCCATATAAACTAAAAAGGTTTTCATCAACGTCACCTTTAAGACGAATACGCCACAAACATGGATGCATGTATACTTTTTCTACGTCTATATGTATGTGCATGGGCTTTAGAATTTTTCCAATCCACTATGTAATCAAACACTTTATTAAAACTAGCATGTTTTCAATATTAGTTTAACTGTTTTTGAAATAAAGAGCTTTTGCTTGGAAAAATATTATACCAAGTTTACCAACGACAAAAAAAAATTATAACCAGACATGGGGCATACCCCCAAACAGACCCTACCCCAACAGACATGAGGGGGCACCAAAAAATCCTACACCACTATACAAACCCAACTAACAAGCTATCAGGAAACAAAACATACACAACAAATAGAAGGCGGGCAAAAAAAACAAAAACCGGTGGGTACAGACGGTTCCAGTTTTTTAAAGAAATTAGAACCAAAACCAGGGAAACCGGAACTGGTTCCACTTTACCCGGCAAAAACCCGAATCGGCCAAAATCCGAACCAGAACCGGCCAAAAACTGAAACCGGTTGTTGATTTTGTTGACCATGACCGGAACCGGTTCTAAAAAAACCTAATTTGCGGATTTGCCCACCTCAAACAAAAAATACTCAAACAATCCCCAGCAAAATGGCAAACTAAACAAAAGAGGCGCCAAACAAAAAACCAAGGCCCAAAAAAAAAGAGCATAGAGGCAACAAAAGGCCACAAGTCCACAACAAGGCAGCAAGAAAACCGAATCGAAGCCACCCAGAAGGCCAAAATCAACTAAAAGCCCAACGGGCCCACCATGCCACTCCAAGTCTCCAACAGAAAAGGCAAGAAGTGAAAAACACCATGATAAGGAAACCGAGTGTCTCTTAAGTCTTAACCATGATTAATGAAATAAAATTGATATGATTTGAAAAGAAAAAAAAAACATACTTTCAATTTTTATTTTGATATAATTCAGATTCTTTTTAATAAATTTTATTTTTAAATAAAGAAAAATACAAAAAAAAGTTATGTATTTTGATATAAATACTGTTAAAAATTAATTTATATTAAACATAAGAAAAATTATGGTCCTGAAACAAAGTTTTTATATTGTTTAAAATTAGATATTTTAGTGAATTTTATATATAAACTAGATGGCGCAGCATCGCTCGTTGCACCCAAATTTAACATACTTGTTTCGTCTTGATAACGAACGACGTTACTATAAAACAAACCTATTAAGGATCAAGAAAAAATGAAGAATAAAAAAAAATAAAACGGCGTAAATTTAACATGCTTGTTTCATCTTAATTAACAAACGACATGACCGTAAAACCAACCTATTAAGGATCAAGAAAAAAGATTAACAAAATCAAATTAAAACTACTCGCGAGTTGTCGTATTTATCTAACACCCTTATTTTACATGATATTGTTCGAGGAACAAAACAGTAAAAAATACAAAATTAATATCGGCAAAATTAAAAGTATTAAAAATATAAATTAAAAAACAAACAAATAAAGGAGATATTGTTCAACGAACAAAACATAAGAAACATCTTTTGTTTTTGAACCCTTGTTTCAAGATATAGAAAAAACAAACTAAAAAAACCAAAATATAATGCCTCAAGTGTGAATGAACCTTGGATACTAAGGTAAAGAGACTTAAGTGGTATTGGAGAAGCAACCATGCCAAAACCTCAATTGGTTTAGATTTTTTTGCAAACAAATATAATAACTGCTATAATTATGAATATATGCATCAATTGCTTGTACTTCATGTTTGAAATTTATAATGTATTATTCATAATTTGGTTTTCTTATACTTAGTAATTATGACAGTTTTTAAGAATGTTATTTGATATAAAAAGAGTCTTTATAATGTTTGCTAGCTTTCTCATATTCGTAACATCAAAGGACACGAGGTTATTTATATTATATTATTATACCTATCATGTAACCAATACATTACGAAGAATTCTTTATGTCAATTTGTTTAAAGATAAATGATTATAAAGACTAGATTTCTTTATTTAAGTTATTTCATATTTACAACGACTGAAACTTTATAAGATGTTTTTAGAAATTAACATATATAGGACCTGGATGTAACTTTGACTGCATGTTAAGGTGACATAATAAACCCACATTTTCTAATGGAACTCCGGAATAAGCTTGACAAAATGCGAATCGGTTCGGGTAACAGGTCAGAACATGTTTGAGTCATGATGAGCTTTAAGGAAAGTCAGTTTGTGTCTAAATGAGTCACTTAAAAAAACATCAATTTAGTTTAAATTAAAATAAGTTGTCAATAAACAAATAATTAATTTGCATAATATTTAGTAATTTTATCATCAAATATATTATTTATAATACAAACCTGTTTGACACGATTATATTTGCATAGTTTTTAAGTTACTCATTTTGACCCGCATGTCATTTAATTTCAAGTATTTAAATGTTATGATGTTACACATTTTTCAACCCAAAATACTATAATTTCTTACTCAAACTAACATATTTATCTTATTTTGATTTAAGGTGTCAGGTATATACTAGGATGAAAATTAGGACAAGACATAAGAAATAATCGTAGGAGTAGCTCAATTAGACGAGCAGATTTGTCCTTCTCGAACAAACCTAAGCAAATTGATCAACCCAGCCCTTTAATAAAATTAAAAATGTGTATAGTACTGTTGCAAAATTAAATTAATCAATAAAAAATTATTTTTTGAGCTGCAATATATAACAATCAATATAAAATATAAGATTAGGTTCAAGTAAAAAGGGTGAGATTGGTGAGAAGTGTGAGAATGATTGTGGATTTGACAAGTGGCATTACTCTAATTTTATAAAAAGGGTATTTTGGTCATTGTGTATATTGCTTCAAGTTATTGTGTTTAATGTCTCATGCCATTGTGTTTAATATTTTTATTATTTTGTTTTATTTTTTATATCATATTGTGTTATTTTGTTATTGTTTTTTATGCATTAAATAAATTGTTCTTATTTATTTTTTATGTTTTATGTATTAAAAGTACATAATTGTGTTATTTTACCATTATGTTTATAAAACTTATAATTTTAAAAAACATAAATTGTTTTTATTTTTTGAAAAATACATTTTCGTCATTGTATATATGTTTATGTCATTGTGTAATATATTCACCATTATGTTTTATCGTCAGAACATTGTGTAATATAATTATCATTGTGTGTTATGTTTAAGTCATTGTGTAATATATTCATTATTGTTTTTTATCTTTAGATGATTGTGTAATATAGCATCATTATGTCTTACGTTCAGGTCATTGTGTAATAGTCATTATTTTGTTTTACGTTAAAGTCATTGTGTAATCTACGCGTCATTGTGTAATATACACATTGTGTGTTATGTTCAGGTCATTGTGTAATATATTTATCATTGTTTTTATCTTCAGATTATTGTGTAATATAGCATCATTGTGTTTTACGTTCAGGTCATTGTGTAATAGTCATTATTTTGTTTTATGTTAAGGTCATTGTGTAATCTACGCGTCATTGTGTTTTACGTTCAGGTCATTGTGTAATACACACATTGTTGTATTAAATGAATTTGTTTTGTTTTATCATTATGATTTACATATAAAAAGTATATGATTTTGTTGTTTCACCAATATTATTTTTAAAGCTCATGAATTTATAAAAAAAAATAGTTATACACTACGACGACAAAAAGAAACATTTACAAACAAAAAGAAACACTTACAAACAAAAAGACACAATAATAGACAATTAGACACAATGACGCATTACAAATATAAAAGGTAGAGGAAAACCTTTTTTTTTAATTTTTTATATAACAATACTATACTCGTTTTAAAGATAAAAAAATGCTCGTTTTTTTGGTGTAATTTTTTTAAAAAAATAATATTGTATGTAAAGTTATGACCGTTTAAAAAAATAGGGTGGGTGAACATGATAAAAAGTCAACAAAAGTGTCTATGACTAAAATACCCTTCCACTAACTTTTTTAATACAACTTTGATCTTAACCATTAAATTATATATCTAATGGCCCACAATCCTTCTCACACTTGTCACCAATCTAAGCCTTTTTACTATAACCCCACCCAATTTTAAAAATAGGTTATTATTGCAAATGAATCCTAAACAAACGTCCAGGACAATAATTTAAAAGGTAATTACAAAACCTAAAATCAGAAAAATTACTGTTAATCAATAACCAATATTTATTAGATAAGTGATCAAAGTACAAATTTTTCTGCGAACAGTACAAACCATATGGAATGGATTACTGGATTGCATTTCTTTACCCTTAAAAAGAAAATTAAAATAAATGAATCAAGATACAATTACAAAATAATTTGATCGAAATTAAAAAAGAATTAGAGACATTCATAACAACACTAGGGAAGGGCACCACAAATCCTTCGAATAACTCCTTCTTGACCCGTTAATGGCCTTATTTCACTCATCTTCACCATCGCAGCTGCAAAATCGGACTTGAACTTTGAAGGATTGTTGCTATACTCCCTAACAATGCTGTCTGTTGACCCACCACTGAACAACACTTGATCCGACTCAAGAAGACCCTTCTTTTGTATCAAATTCTTGAAATAATTGTTATCAAACGAATTAGGTGTCACCAAATCAAGAGGTGCGAGGTTTCCGTCACCTCCGTTTGCAGGGCAACCACGTCTGCGGGTGCTTGCAAATCCTGCATCAATGTCCGATCCATTGTTGTATATTCTATCACGAAACAAGAAGCATTGTGATTGTCCGATGGTATGGGCTCCTGCATTTTGCTTATCAATGTTAGCATACATTTTGCTTTGAAACATCCATATTATATATATATATATATGCAATTATTGATCAAGAAGGTGTTCATTAACAAAATTATCAAGCTAGTACCTGATAATGCAACCATGTCTCGGGCATTAAGTCCGTTATTATCAAAAGTGGAAATCAGTGTGTCTAGAGGTGCTTTAAAACTAGGAAGACTGCCGGTTTCTGCTAGAACTAAGCTCGCCGTGGTTGAGTCTCTTCTACCAAGCTTCACCGTCCATGTTGGACCACCAACCATTTCAGACGCATCACGTGCAGCCAAGGTCAATATATCAGCACACGAGACAACACCAGGACATATTTCCTCAACCTCAGATTTTGCAGCCTCAATAACTTCATAACCTCTTACCGAACCCTTATTAGGCAGGGCGTTCTTTTCACTTACAATCGAAGGACCATCGTCTAGCAAAATTGATGCGTCACAACCCTACATATATAAATAGAATGTTATAAAAACCGTTAAAAAATGATTGTTTTGGGTTGAAAGATATGGTGATCATAAATGTGATTGGTTAGTTTGGTACCTGAACAAAGCAGTCATGGAAGTGGAGACGAATGATGGAGGCCGCCATGCGACGCTCGCGAGATATGGCTGTTCTGATGGTGGTCCTGATTGTACGCAATGCATTAGGACATGAACCATCATAGAACGTAGAAGACAATTGTGCTTCACAAGGTGTATTGTTAGTAGCAAAAAGAACTAGATACAAGAAGAAGAAGATTGATGTAATAGTATTTGGAATGGTAGCCATTTAAATATTAAATATTAATTTAGAAATAGTTTTAATTGTGAAAATAATTGAGAGATGGAGTGGAAATATGAAGGATGGGTTAGATTTATAGGGTTTGAATAAACGCGTAGTGAAGGTGTCTTTGTTTGATTGGCTGACTTTGTTTTTATGTTGGCTCGCTTGCTTGCTGATGCAGGGAAGCTCAAGCAAAATGTCATTTGACTTTTTCTCAAGTCAACAAAGTTAACTTCCTATTAAAAAATAAACGTTTATCCATCCCTCTTTTTTCTTTTCCTTTTTTTTTTCAATCAAGTTGATTTTATATAAAGAGTAAATGATCAAGATGGTACTTATGATTTTGCTAGTATTTCACTTTTGGTTTATAAGTTTCCTAAATTATCCATATAGTCTCAAAGTTTGCACATGTGTAACACATATGATATATATGTGAGGGTAATTTGGTCAATTATGTTATGGTAATTTTGTGATTTAAGGGTTATATGTGTTATAAATGTATAAAGTTTGGGCATATAATAGGTGTAATTTATGAAACCTAAAGGTTAAGAGTAAAATAATAGCAAAACACAATACTCATATCGGTAATTTACTCTATATAAAAAAGTATCAATCCATGCTTCATATAATAAACAGTATAAATATAAGACTTAAAATTATTATTTTTTTACATGCTTCGTTACGTTTGTCTCGCAACTCAACAAAACAAGTTGAATTAGTCTCACAAACATCATGAGCATAGAACGAAATAGCTTTAATATTTTTTTTGAACTTCTCTTTTAAATTATGGTATGAATAAATAGGCTAACCTTTTTTTTTTTACTATATGACCAATGCGCCCCTTAAGAGGAAGCTTTCTGATATTATTTTAGTAATATGTATTGGTCTGGATTCAAATTCAAAACCTATATGGTATAAAAAATTCAAAATTGCATAACTAGACTACAAACTCGTATTTATAGATTATTGCAAATGATATCAATGATTGACATTTTTGAATACGAGATGATAAAACATTTAAATCATAAATGAGTATATAAAAAATGAAATGCTAAAAACATCACGAATGAGTTTAGACATCCGAAATCGTCTTTCTATATAGTGCGTGCATGCAACCGGCAAAAATATTAAATAATAAGAAAAGAAAATAGTAATCATGAACTATAAATGTTTTAAATTAAATATAGCTACAAATAATAATAATTTATAGTTTTAAATATTCAAATTTAAATAAAAAAGGAATGATAATATTTAAAAAGAGAAATGTTAAAAACACCAAACTTAAGTTTAAACTATTCGAATGATCTTTATTAGTAGTTCTTAATAGAACATGCATTTATACATTACTATGTTAGTATCCCGTGTATTACACGAGATTAATAAAAAATATTATTAATTAATAGTTACTAATAAAAATTTAAACTATGTAAGATGATTTTTTTAATATAAAATATGATTCAATATAATTTCAAAGATTAAATAATAAAATAATTATATTATTTTTTAAACATTAATTTTTTCAAAGTTTGTTTTTTAAATATTTCATTTTGCAAAACTATTTTTAAAAATTATATATTTCATAATTATTTTTTATTAAAGAAAATGTGTGTTTTTAATATTAAAATATTTTTAATGTTTTCAAAAGGTCTTATTTTTAATTTTAAAATGTGTTAAAAGTATATTTAATATTTAATATATGATATATTTATAGGAAAGAGATGCGGGAAAAAGAACATCAAAGTGTTCTAGAAATGTGTCAAGTGTCCTTAGAAAACCTTTATTTATTAGTTAAGTAAGAAATAAAACAAGATGTGTTAGGCAGGAAAAAGAAGAGCAAGGTGCTCTAGGGATGCGCCATGTGTCCCTAGAAAACCTTGATTTATTAAAGAACTAAGATTAACATTGCCTGGTTAGAGTTTATTAGGAGTTCTTAATAGAACATACTCAAATTGTTCAAGTATATACACATTATTTATTTGAACGACAATTCTATTCTACTCATAAATTATCTCAAACTGATATATTTTTTATCTGGATTTAAACTAATAACATCTCTTTTAAAAACAATGAATCTTTCAAGTTAGCTAGTCGATCAACTCGTACATTGGCGTCAAGTATGTAGTTAGGTTTGGTACATTGATTGGTGTAGAAGTGATATCACAATTAATATTGTATGCAGAGTGTTCAAAAAATTTGAACTATTAAAAAATCGTATCCAAAATCTGAAAATTCGATTCGAATCGTAATTCGAGTTATTCAGGTTAGATATATCCGAACTCGAAATATGATCATTTCGGATATTTAGGTCGGATTCGAAATTTTGGTTATCCAAGTATCCAATTAAATTGTTTAAATATTAATAAGCTAGTGAATATTGGATCAACCCAATTCAGCAAACATATTTAAAAACTTGTTTTAGGTTTATTTGGGTTTATCCGAAATCGAACCGAATCTTATTTTGGTTGTTCGGGTCGGATGCCATTTGACCCAATTTGGGTCATGTAGGTTTCGGGTCAAGACTGAATATTTTCATATCTGAGTAACCCGCTTCAAATAAAATTGAATAATTCGTAATCTGATCCGATAAACACCTCTAATATGTACGTATTACATGTAAGAGGGTGTGTATATATTATTTTAATTCTCTTTGAATCTAGATGCATAATAACGTTTAGACAATATATATAAATAAATATATAAAAATTGTTTTCTTTTATCTCGTATTTTTAGCTCAGGTGTAAACGGAATAATTCTAGGAGTTGAAACTAAAAAACCACGGATGCAACAAATTAAATAAATAAATAGTTTGGTTTCTTGATTTTGTAATCTTGACATAATTAGCTCATGTTTTATGATTTTTTTTAATGACAATTTGGATCACCGACGGGTCATAGACCCACCCGATCATATCCACACCTAATAGAAAGAAACCTACTATAGGTGAGGGAAAACCCCCTAACCTAGTATGAAACCTTATTTTGTTCATGCCAGGAAGAAACTTGACCATTATTAAAAGGAAAATAAAGATTAAATTATCCTAAAATTTATAATTTTACATACAACTTATCTTGAACATTTGAATAGTTATTAAATATTCAATAAAATTTGTCAAATGCAGATTATATATACTAATTAAATGCTAGCTAGCATGCAGTGCAAATGTGCAATAAAACCAAACAGCAATTAAAGAATCGGCAAGAAAGCGTACTGCGTATACTTTGAACGCAGTCTTGCGACCCGGACAAAATCAAACCACAAATTAACTTTGTGTTTCCATGGAGACATTCGTAATTAACGAGTTGAGATCAACCCACATATAAAACTAATTATAGAGGTTTTATATCTGGTTTATTATCAAAATGCTTTTATATAACAAGCGTGTAAATTAGAAAAGGTGTTCTTTTATCTATATCACTATAATTACGTTATACATTTTCTATATTTATATTTTCTAACAATAATATCATTTTCATTAACCAAAGTTAACATTTTTTTTTTGTTAAATTTTAATGATTACTTTATCCTTTTACTTATAAAAGATGAAATATCTAATTATATATGAAAACTCAGCCTGATGGTTAGTGTTATCACCTTTCATAGTGATGGTCAGGGGTTGGAATCCTTCTTGGAGCAAGTTTGGAAGACACCAAGTGAAGGGTTAGCTTGGGTTTATCCTACGTTTAATTCCGAGTGGGTGAAGGTTTACCCATTCAATGTGGTTTCATCACATCGAATGACCTTCCTTACAGGCTGTGAAAATGAGGGATAAACGTGAGAATAAACGGTGTTAAAAAAAAAAAACTAAAAGTCGTATTATGTAATTTGCTCTGTCTTTTATTTGGATTTTTTTTTCTTTTTCTTTTCTTTTTTTAGCAATTTTTATTTATAAATCTTTCGTAACTTAGTAATTAATTAATCAATTCATTTATCTTATATATAAATAAAATTTATTTATATGTATTTTTGTTTTGTTATATATTTATTTTCATTTGTTTAGATTATTTTTTTTTTACTCGTATCATTTATCATTGTTGATTAAATTTGAGTATATTAAAAGAGAAGTGTAAGATCAAAAATACTCGCGTTTACCAAAACATATGAAGTATTGACAACTCACAACTCCTGCAAGTTCAAATAAACACCGGAAAGATGGGAACCTCTAGTCTTCCGAAGGTACACTTAATCTTTGGAAGACTGAAAGCTTCCGCATAATAGACTCTTTCAATGACAAGACTGAGGACAAATCTTCCAAAGACGTACACCAAAGCATCGGAAGACATCAAGACTTCTGTAGACCTTTTCTCTCCATCATAAATAAACTCTTTTTCCGTTGAAAAGACAATAGAAGATGCCAGGCTTTTGAAGATAGCAACACATCATAAGACATTCGAGCGTCAATGATCAATATCTCACATATGTTTTTCTAAAGATAATGAGACTTCTGATGGATAAATTCCGAATATAAAAAATTCCTACCAACATTATCTCCCGATGTTGAAACATATTTGAAGATGGTTGGTTGACTCCTGATGTCTGAGCAAGATCCAAAGACTTCCGGTGTTAGTCAGAAAAGAATCTTACAACTCCCAAAGAAGTAGTCATTACAAAAGATCTCTTGATGTATTGAAGATCAAAATAAGTACTCTTCTGAATCATAGATGTTACTACAACCAAATCTAGGTCGGGTCTTGTTGGTGGATTGTACCGGGCCTAGCTATCCCGAGCATGGATCCTAGTTGCAACAACATAGAAAATCTACGTTAGAGGGCCCGGGGGAAGATCCCCGAGGGAACTCCGACGCTCAAGTCAGTAATCTATATAAAATGATAAGATGAATAATTATTAACAAGTAATTATGAAAGATAAGAGGTTAAAGAGTTGTGGTTGCCAAGGTTGGCAAGGAGGAATGTATGGTAGTGTTATTCTGATAGTTCCAAGGCCAAAACCTTGCTAAGATCTGTCCGAGGAGCTCAAGTTCATACGAAAGAACATAGCCAAGAAAGAGAGATATAGAACTATGTGAAGAGAGAGAGAGAGAGAGAGAGTGTGTGTGTGAGAGAGAGAGAGAGAGAGTGTGTGTGTGTGTTAAGATGCTAAGTATGTTTTGCTTGCAAATGAGATGGATAAGAGTGTGGGAGTACATCTCTATTTATAGAGGGGGACAAACTTTACTTTACCTGGCTCAAGCAAGTCTCTTAAACCTTGCTAAGGTTGTCAAGGTTAATCTTTACGTATAGAAGGTAGAAAGGCAAGGCTAGTCATGCTTACTAAGGTTGGCAAGGCCAACTTGCTCTGGCATACCTACCTCATCAGCCCCAGTCTAGTGTGATATAGTTTTAACTACATTATACTAGACTTAAACTCGTACTTTTCATTGCCTTAGTGTTTTTGACATTTTTTTTACGTAGCCTCAACTTTATTAGGTTTTAAAAGGATAAAATCCATCCTTGAAAACTTCGATTTATCAAATATAAACTTTCTGTGTTTTTTGACTGATCAATTTTTCCATGATTGACTTCAGCAAGATTAATTCTATCTTCTTTATTTCTTTAAAAAAGTTGTAACTTGGTCCTTGGCTCTAAGGATACATAGGGCCTTGAGCCTTTTTATTGTGCTTAAACGAGTCCTCAAGGTAATATCAGGTGGCTCGGGTGAGGCTAGGCAAGGCTATTTGATAAGCCAAGGCTTTCTATATAAGGTTAGGCAAAGCCACCTAATGAGCCAAGGCATTTCCAGATAATTTTTATTGATAAGACCGGGTTCCTTGGGTAAAACCAAGCAAAGTCGCCTTACGAGACGAGGCTTCTTTGAAGGTGTCTCGGGTGGAACTATGTAAAGCTGCCGAGTGGGAACGTGCAAGGCCACCAGGCTGAGGCAAGGCTTCCTTAGTAAGGGAAGCCATGTTGCTTGATTGAGGCCCTGATTAACGTGAGGTTAGCTAAGTGAGTTTTAACAAGGCTTCCCAAAGTATACACATGGCTGCAAGTGCTACATACAATGTTAGATTGAGTACACGATTTTGCTCAAATGGTTTCCTAAGTATTCTTCTTCGAAATATAAAACCAGATATAAAGTTTATCTGTACTTATTATTAATCACTTGATCAAGTACTATGCCTGAATTAGAAGGCATTCAATGCTCATATTATAAGCACTTTTATTGTAAGGCCTTGGCCTCAGAGGTGGAATATTGTACTACTAGATGAACAAGTTGATCTCAACTTTGTATTTTTACATTAAGTAGAAAGACTTTCTTAGTTGATATGAATTGCAAGTCTTGTGATACTAGGCCATGTTTTTTTTACCCCTCAGTAAAGATGAAGTTTGGCGACACTTCATTATACATCATACGGTGGAGCTTTTGGCTTTTCATAGTTTGTCTCTTGTTTTAGGACCGGTTTGTTCTTAGAAAGGTTTGGTTGAACCTAATATGTTCATAATAGTTTAGCCAAGACAATTTTGGCCATGACAAGTTCCATGAGGACATGTTTGGTTGATTCGTATATATGTGTTTAATCATTTGTACTATAATACATGTAGTAACCATTGAAATAACAATGCTTAAAGTAATGACTTAAGGGTTTTTTTACCAGAAGCCAATGTTTGACTTAGTGGCCACATTTTGTTTGAAAACCGAATGATAAGGAGTAGATTTTTAAAGCAATGTGAATAAAGTAGTTTGATAAAACCTCCCACATCATAGGGATTTCTTGATATGCAAAGTAAAACTTCTTTGATGTAATTAATAATATGAATATTTATTAATAATAAGTGATTTTTTTCTAATTAAATTGAAATAAGATGTAATTGTGAAGAAAACAAATTTACGAATTAATAACAAAGTTTAAAAATTGTTAACTTTATGTGAAATTGAGACAAAATAATAATTAAATACTAATAAATATTCATATATGTTTCATTTGCCTCAATTAATTTCAAAAATTTTTAATATTTTTAAAAAAATTACACATGATTGGAACACTTGAGAAACTTGGTTGCTATTCTATAAAGTTACCCCTTTTTTTATATTATATTATTATACCTATCATGTAACCAATATGTTACTAAGAATTCTTTATGCCAATTTGTTTAATGATAAATGATTATAAAGACTATATTTCTTTATTTAAGTTATTTCATATACATTTAAATGAACAGTAAAATTAATATAATAATAATATAATTTAATATTATTATAACAATATTATTATAAAATAATATTATAAAAATAATAAAATTAAAATATCATATTATTTTAATAAAAATAAAAATATTATAAGAATAGTATAATAATAATATTATTATAATATTATAATATAATTTATTTTTATGATTTTTAATTGTTTGAGTTTCTTTAAAATATTACGAATAAATGAGACTTATATATAATTATGTGATGCAAGTTTAGGCAGTTTTTATGTTCATATTCCAGTAAATATGAGTTTACCGCTGCAACATGCGGAGCAACCCAAGTTATACCTATATACAATTTGAAGTTTTATGACCAGTAATAATAATTTAATAATAATTTAATAACAATAATAATACTTTAATATTAATAATAATATAATATTAATGATATTATAATACTAAAGTATATAATAATAATAATAATATTATTATTATTATTATAATATAATAATAATAGTAATTTATAATATTATAATAGTAATAGTAATTTATAATATATTAAAATAATAATATTATAATATTATAATAATAATAATATTATAATTATAATCTTATAATGATAATATTATAATATAATAATATTAAAATATATTATTATTATAATAATTAAAATATAATCATATAATAATATTAGAATATATTATAATTATAATAATTATGTATTATAAAAATTATTATAATAATATAATATGAATATATTAAAACATGTTATTATTATAATAAAAATATTATACATTATTATTATACTAAAAATATATTATTATTATAATAGAAAAAATATAACAAACTTATTAGATTAATATTAATAATATTATGACAAATATATTATAAAATTATTATATTAAAAATACTATAAAATTATTATTATAATATATTATTGACATAAAATTATCATGTAAAATAACGGGTACCGCCACAACGCGCGTTAGGTTACCACTAGTTTACAACTGAAACGTTATAAGACGTTTTTAGAGATTAACACACACATATATATACATACACATATATATAGGACCTGTATGTAACTTTTTTTGATGACCGGGGAACCATTTGCGTGTTACTCCCAGGCCTCCTTAATATCCGACTAACCGGAAGGAACAGGTAAACCGCGGACGCAAGCACCCGGGTCGATGGTCTTGCGAAGAAAATGTCACCCCATGACTAGAATATATGATCTCAAGGTTGAGGCCCAACACTGTATGTAAATTTGACTGTATGTTAAGGTGACATAAACCCACATTTTCTACGATGCGGGTAACGGGTCATAACATGTTTGGGTCATGATGAGTTTTAAGTAAAATCAGTTTGCGTTTAAATGAGTTATTTAAAAAAACATCAATTTAGTTTAAATTAAAATAAGTTGTAAACATGTTTGGGTCATGATGAGTTTTAAGTAAAATCAGTTTGCGTTTAAATGAGTCATTTAAAAAAAACATCAATTTAGTTTAAATTAAAATAAGTTGTAAATAAACAAATATTTTTTTGTATAATATTTAGTAATTCTATCGTCAAATATATTATTTATAATTCACACCTATTTCACATGATTATATTTTCATAGTTTTTAGGTTACACATATTGACCCGTATTGTGTTAAATTGTTACTCGTTTAAATTTGTTATATGTTATAATTTTACTGGGCTCGCTTGTTGTTGTTGTTGTATGTTACATATTTCAACCCAAAATACAATAATTGTTTACTCAAACTAACATATTTATCTTATTTTGATTTAAGGTGTCAGGTATATAATAGGATGAAAATTAGAAAAAGACACAAGACCATCCGTAATACCCACCTCAATGAAATCCCTTCCCACCGAAATTTTCTGTCACGTCATCACCTCAATGAAAACCTTAAAACCCCATAGTAGTTACCCCACTGAAAACGTGATAGAGGAGCTTCAACGAAGAGTGGTGGCCGCTGGCTTCCAAAATTTAACCCTGCCTGGGGCAGTGGCGGTGTGCCCGACTGCCCGCTGGGTGCCGCCGTAGCATGCAACCCCGCCCGGCCAGCCGGGGATGCATTACCAATGGTCTAAGAAATAAACGTAGGAGTAGCTCAATTAGACGAGCAGACGACCGAAACGATTTGTACTCAAGGACGGAGGATCATTGGGGCCCGGGACCACTGTTTTTTCGCTCATAAGGTCGATATAATAGTATTTCGTCGGAAAATCCTTCGGTTCCTTTTGTTTTCTTCCTAAAAATCTTTCGGCCCTTCCGTTTATATATCCTAAAAATCCTTCGGCCCCTTCCGTTTTCATCCTAAAAATCCTTCGGCCCCCTCCGAGTTTTTTTTCAAGCTCCGTCACTGTTTGTACTTCTCGAACAAACCTAAGCAAATTGATCAACCCGGCCCTTTAATAAAATGAAAAATGTGTATAGTACTGTTGCAAAATTAAATTAATTAATCAATTAAAATTTATTTTTTGAGCTGCAATATAACAATCGATGATAAATAATTTTAAAAATACGTTATTAATGCAAATGAATCCTAAACAAACGTCCAAGACAAGAATTTAAAAGGGTAATTACAAAACCAAAAATCAGTACAAACCATATGTAATGGATTATTGGATTGCATTTCCTTACCCTTGAAATGAAAATTAAAAATAAATGAATCAAAGATACAATTACAAATAGGGGTAACTTTATACAAATGTAACCAACTTTTTATTTTGTTCCAATTAGGTCACTCAAACTTTTTTTTTGTCCCAATTAAGTCATTCAAATTATTTTTTTGTTTGAATTCTATGTTTTTAGCATGAATTGTAGGTAATATATGTTGATATAAGTTTGAGTGAATAATTTTATTTTTATATAAATGACTGAATTGAATAAGTAATTATTAATTATTAATTTTTTTGTTCTTTGTCAGATATTAGTTAAAATTAATAATTACTTATTCAATTCAGTCATTTTTTTAAAAAAAATTATTCACTCAAACTTATATCAACATGTATTACCTACAATTCAAGTTAAAAACATTGAATTCAAACAAAAAGTAACTTAATTGACTTAATTGGGACAAAAAAAGGTTTGAGTGACTTGATTGAACAAAATGAAAAGTTGGTAACATTTCTATGAAGTTTTCCCTTACAAATAATTTGATCGAAAGAATAGAAAAAAGAATTAGAGATTGCAATAAAAACAACACTAGGGAAGGGCTCCGCAAATCCTTCGAATAACTCCTTCTTGACCCGTTAGTGGCCTGATTTCACTCATCTTCACCATGGCAGTTGCAAAATCTGACTTGAACTTTGAAGGATTGTTGCTATACTCCCTAACAATGCTGTCTGCTGATCCACCACTGAATAACACTTGGTCCGACTCTAGAAGACCCTTCTTTTGTATCAAATTCTTGAAATAGTTGTTATCAAACGAATTAGGTGTCACCAAATCAAGAGGTGCAAGGTTTCCGTCACCTCCGTTTGTAGGGCAACCGCGTCTGCGGGTGCTTGCAAATCCTGCATCAATGTCGGATCCATTGTTGTATATTCTATCACGAAACAAGAAGCATTGTGATTGTCCGATCGTATGAGCTCCTGCATTTTGCTTACCAATGTTAGCATACATTTTGCTTTGAAACAACAATATTATATATACGCAGTTATCAAGAAGCTAGGTGTTCATTAATTAAATTATCAAGTACCTGATAATGCAACCATGTCTCGGGCATTAAGTCCGTTATTATCAAAAGTGGAAATCAGTGTGTCTAGAGGTGCTTTAAAACTCGGAAGACTGCCGGTTTCTGCTAGAACAAGGCTAGCCGTGGTTGAGTCTCTTCTACCAAGCTTCACCGTCCATGACGGACCACCAACCATTTCAGATGCATCACGTGCAGCCAAGGTCAATATATCAGCGCACGAGACAACACCAGGACATATTTCCTCAACCTCAGATTTTGCAGCCTCGATAACTTCATAACCTCTTACCGAACCCTTATTAGGCAGGGCGTTCTTTTCACTTACAATCGAAGGACCATCGTCTAGCAAAATTGATGCGTCACAACCCTACATATATACATAGAATGTTATAAAAACCGTTAAAAAATGATTGTTTTGGGTTGAAAGATATGGTGATCATAAATGTGGTTGGTTAGTTTGGTACCTGAACAAAGCAGTCATGGAAGTGGAGACGAATGATGGAGGCCGCCATGCGACGCTCGCGAGATATGGCTGCTCTGATGGTGGTCCTGATTGTACGCAATGCATTAGGACATGAACCATCATAGAATGTAGAAGACAATTGTGCTTCACATGGTGTATTGTTAGTAACAAAAACAACTATAAACAAGAAGAAGATGATTGATGTAATAGTATTTGGGGTGGTAGCCATTTAAATATTAAATATTAAATATTAATTTAGCTAGAGATGGTTTTAATTATTGTGAAAGTAATTGAGAGATGGAGTGGAAATATGAAGGATTGGTTAGATTTATAGGGTTTGAGTAAACGCGTAGTGAAGGTGTCTTTGTTTGATTAATATGATTGGCTCATGACTTTGTTTTTATGTTTGCACGCTTGCTTGCTGATGCATGGAAGCTCAAGCCAAATGTTATTTAACTTTTTCTCCAAGTCAATAAAGTTAACTCCCTATTAAAATATAAACGTTTATACACCCCTTATTTTTCTCTTTCTTTTTCTTTTTCAATCAAGTTGATTATATATAAAAGAGTAAATGACCGAGATGGTATTTGTGATCTGATAGTATTTCACTTTTGGTTCACATGTTTCATAAATTACCCATATGATCCCAAATTTTGTACATTTGTAACAGATATGATCCTTATGTGAGGATAATTTGGTCAATTATGTGATGGTAATTTGTTGATTTAAAGACTATATGTATTACAAATGTATACAGTTTGGGATTATATGAGTAATTTATGAAACGTGGAGGCTAAGAGTAAAATAATAGCAAATTACATGGATCATGACTGTAATTTACTCTATATATAAAAAGTATCATTAATGCTTCATATAATAAACAGATTATAAATATAAGACTTAAAATTATTATTTTTTTACAAGCTTCGTTACGTTTGTCTTGCAACTCAACAAAACAAGTTGAATTAGTCTTCACAAACATCATGAGCATAGAACGAACTAGCTTTAATATTTTTTTGAAATTTTCTTTTATAGGCTAACTTTTTTTTTTTACTATATGGCCAATGCCCACAAGAGGAAGCTTAGGTATATCTTCTGATATTATTTTAGTAATATATATCGGTCTGGATTAAATTTAAAACCTATATATTATAAAAAAATTCAAAATTGTGTAACCAGACTACAAACCCGTATTTATAAATTATTACAAATGATATTAATGATTGACATTTTTGAATATGAGATGATAAAACATTTAAATCATAAATGAGTATAAAAAGAGAGAAATGCTAAAAACATCACGAATGAGTTTTAAGACATCCGAATCGTCTATCTATATAGTGCAACCGGAAAAAATATCAAATAACAAAAAATGAAAATAGTAATTATGAACTCTAAAGTTTTTAAATTAAATATAGCTACAAATAATAATAATTTATAGTTTTAAAAATTCAGATTTAAATAAAAAAGGAATGACAATCTTTAAAAAGAGAAATGTTAAAAACACCAAACTTAAGTTTAAACTATCCGAACGATCTTTATTAGTATTTCTTAATAGAAGATGCTTATATACATTATTAACATTGCCTGGTTAGAGTTTATTTCTTAATAGAACATACTCAATATGTTCAAGTATATAATTGTTTATTTATTTATTTATTTGAACGACAAATCTATTATATTCTTAAATTATCTCCAACTAATATATTTTTTATCTGGATTTAAGCAAATAACCTCTCATTTAAAAACAATGCATCTTTCGAGTATCCGATTAAATCATTTAAACATTAATAAACTGGTGAACATTGGATCAACCCAATTCACCAGACATATTTCATAACTCTGTTTTAGGTTTACTCAAGTTTGTCTGAAATCCAAACCATATTGAATCTTATTCTGGTTGTTGGGGTCAGATGACACTCGACTCATTTCGGGTCAGGTAAGGTTTCTTGTAAAGACAGAAAAATTTTCAAATCTTAGTAACCCGATTCAAATAAAACTGAATAACTCGTAATCCGATCCGATCAGCACCTCAAATTGTATGTACGTATTGCATGTAAGAGGGTGTGTATTTATTATCTTAACTCTGTTTGAATAGATGCATAATAACGTTTAGATAATATATCTAAATAAATAAATAAAAATTGTGTTTTTTAACTCGTATTTTTAGCTGAGGTGTAAACGGAATAATTCTAAGAGTTCAAACTAAAAAACCACGGATGCAACAAAAAAGCAAAACAACTCTCGTCATGAGTCAGACTTACAAAATAAATAAATAAATAAATAAATAGTTTGGTTTCTTGATTTTGTAACCTTGACATAATTAGCTCATGGTTTATGATATACAGGAAGAAACTTGCCCATTATTAAAAGGAAAATAAATATTAAATTATCCTAAACTTTATTTTACGTACAACTTATCTTGAACATATGAATAGTTATTAAATATTCAATAAAATTTGTCAAATATAGATTATACTAATTAAATGCCAGCTAGCATGCAGTGAAATAAAACCAAACAGCAATTAAAGACTCGGCAAGCAAGCGTACTGCGTATACTTTGAATGCAGTCTTGTGACCTGGACAAAATCAAACCACAAATTTGTGTTTCCATGGAGACATACGGGTTGAGATCAACCCACATATAAAACTATGCCAGGCAAAATAAGCAGGTTGGGTCGGGCTGGGTAACGGGTCAGAACGGGTTCGGGTCAGGATGGGTGCGGGTTAGAACGAGTTTTAAGCAAAATCAGTATGGGTCTAAATGGATTGTTCATAAAAAAACCTCTATTTAGTTTAACTTAAAATGTGTTATAAGTAAACAAATAGTCCATTTGGATAATTTTTATTGATTTTATTATCAAATATGTTATTATTCATTCTTAAATGTTTGAATCCATTGCATTTACATACTTTTTTTGTTACCCGTCTTGACCCACATTGTGTTTAAGTGCTACCCATCTCAACCCATTCAATATTATATGTTACTTATTTCAACCTATTATACTACAATTATTTACCCAAACCAACCCATTTCCTTTGACATGGGTACAAATTGCCACCTCTATATAAAACTAATTATAGAGGTTTTACATTTGATTAATTAACAAAATGCATTTATATAACAATTGTGTAAATTATAAAAGGTGTTCTTATATATATATATATATATATCACTATAACTAGTAGAAAAAATTTATTAATGTGTAACAAATTTAAATGACTAAAATTACATATTGTTACATACAATAAGCAACAATATAAAATTACAACAAAAGTTCACAAAATGTTTAAATCTTTTTTTGTATACAATATTTGTTTTTATATTCATAACCTTACTATCTTAGCATAAAATTATAGTAATTTCAAACATTTTCTACTTATTAAATTATTAAAGCATTATAAAAAAATAAAATTAATGAAAAATTAACATAAAATATGTAAACATACCCAAGAGTAGTGAGAGGCCCCGATTCCCGGGAGTCCCATCAAACCCATAATACTTAAACCATAATCACATTATCCTGGCAGCGGAATGTAGAGTGACAACATAAAATATTACGTAGATCTAAACAAACTTTTACACATAACCCACTTCACTATAGTTCTATACACAACCAGTTTATGCCAGGGTAGTCTTCAATGTATGCCTCGAGCCTTCCTGTTATTTCTCTTCAATATCATTCAACCTGACATGCATGCTAAAACAAGTCAGCTTTCGCTGGTGAGTTCTAAGTTAATCTTTCTATAAACATAAAATCTTTATTATTCAGAAAAACGTTAGCATTCACTGTTGACCGAAGTCAACAGTCTCAAAACTTTATAGAACATAATATAATTCACATGTATAACATACATGTCACCATAACATAAATACATTTCATACTGTACATAAAACCTTAGCCTTTGCCGCCGCCCGAAGTCAGCAGGCTTGTGCAGCACAAGACGCTTTAACTATCAACTCGCAGCTGATAACTCATATATGTATAAGATTTTTTTAACACCATCAACGCGCAGATGATAACTCAAGCATGCCTAAGATTTCTTTAACTGAACTGGCGACACACAGTCGACAGGCCTGTTCTTTCACATGACTTCTGCCTGTTCTTTCACAGGACTTCTGCCTGTTCTTTCACAGGACTTCTTAAACCATCAACCGAAATTGACGGCTCATACCGGTACAAGACTTCTTAACATACATCATTCATACATAACATGGTTTAAATCATTTAAACCATCATATCATACACGGTCCTTCGCACCGCAGTGCTCAGGTCTTGCCCAACCGCAGCCGGGACTTCAATATCACATTTCCTTCTCGACCTCGGTAGATGTCTTTTAAAAAAAATCATTTCCTTCTCAACCACAGTTGAGACTTAAAACATTATTTACGTTAAAACATTCCTTGCCTGAAAACATTACTTATCTGATCACAATCAGGTTGAAATCACTTTCATACAATAACTTTATAATAGGCATAAAACGTTCTTTACTGTAACATATTCTTTTATCCGACCGTAGTCAGTTAAAACAATCATTTTCATAAAATAAGTTTTATAACATGCATATCAGCCCAAAATGATAAAACATTTAAAATAGGGCAACAAAGAACTCACCTGCTCTATGCTTCCATCGTACAATTTTTGGCTCCTCAATTCTTATCTTACGTAACCGCCAATTTCCTAATAATATCAGTACCATAATGGGATTACTTAGCGTATCTTTATATTTTCAGGTATTGACTCGAGTCTTTAATTGGACAGCATAACAGCTTATGCTTTTCGGTTTTCTTAAAAATACTTGGGCAAAATTTCGGCTTATAAAACTTTATTTTAGAGTTTTAAATTGGACAGAACCTCGTCTTATAAATATATATTTTTATAAAATATTTGGGCAGCATCTCGGCATACTCCGTGTTTTACAAAAATATTGAAAATAGCCTCCACGCATAATATTAGTGAGGTTTTAAACAAACAATATCTCGACCATACTAATTAAATAATTATTTTAAAATAAGAGTATAATAGGTGGTTACCTCATAGTAGCTCGTACCAATGCTCGCTTAACAATCTTTGAATGAAATTTTAGTAACTACCGTACCCGCTCAAGGGTTTTAGGAGGGTATTTTGACAGAGTTTTGTTACTTAAGAAAAATGAAAATTTGATCATCGACATTCATCTATTTATAGACGAAGATTCCTTCGTTATTAAGAAAGAAAAATATATATATATATATGGTTCAAATTGTTCGACGTATTACTTTCGAATTTTGACACATGTTGAATTGATTATTTTAATATTTTTTATGATTTTATTATTATTATTATTATTATTATTATTATTATTATTATATTATTATTATAATTAATTTAGCTTAAATCTTGTTTTTCTCTTATAACTTTTTGCATCTGATGTTTTAAAAACTTTCGAATATACCGTTGAAATCTACTAATTATTCTCTACATTTCTACCAAAGTTTCGTCGAAAACGGAGCAGGGTCAAAAATAATATATTTTAATATTCACGAGATTATATCTTGTTCATACTTTATTGTATAACGGTCCGGCTTATATTAATGTGATCGTAATTACTTCAGGATTGTACATAAAAATTTCGAACCCAAACGGTCACAGAAATTCTGCACGTTATTAATAGGCTTTATAACGTGTCCATACATTATTCAATACTTTTAACGTTTATATCCTTTGGATCGTAATTACTTTACGACCGTTTATATAAATTTTGAACATAAACGGTTACTGAAATTTTTGCTCGTTTATTATTATGTTGCCAAATTTCCGGTTGTTACAAATCTACCCTCCTTACAATAGGTTTCGTCTTCGAAACCTGTTACGTTTCAAACAAATGTGGGTAGAGTCGTTTCATCTCTTCTTCAGTCTCCCATGTAGCCTCAGATCCTTTTCGGTGCTTCCATTGAACCTTAACTTGTCTAATCGTCTTGTTACGTAATTGTTTTTCTTTTGTGTCAAGAATTGCCACAGATTCTTCTATGTAGTTTAGCTTTTCATCAACTTCGATATCATTTAACGGCACATATGCTACATCATCTGCTAGACATTTTCTCAAGTGTGAAACGTGAAATGTCGGATGAATTCCACTTAATTCATCTGGAAGATCTAATCGGTAGGCTACCTTACCGACCCGTGCCATTATTCGAAAAGGTCCAATAAATCTCGGACTCAGCTTTCCTCTTTTCCTGAATCTAATAATTCCTCTTCATAGTGAAGCCTTAAACAATACCTGATCGCCTTTCTCGACTCTATTGGTCTTTGTCTTCGGATAGCATAGGACTTTTATCAATCCTGTGCAACTTTCCTCCGTACTTTAACTAGTTGAAACTTTTCAATTAATCTTACTATTACCACTAATGGTAAATGATCCTTTAAAGGAACATGTGCCTGCTCGTCTGCCATACACTTCCTAATCATCATACAACCACTACTACCAAGCGTAATCATGGGCTTATGCTAAAATCCTTACACTTAGTCTCTACAGCAGTTATCTCTCTTGGCATTAACCCATTTATAGAGCACTCGTGGGAAATTGGTCCTTGATAAATTTTCTTAACATAACTTAAATACATATCTTAACACATAAGGTTGTCAATGCATAAGGCCAACCAAATTTTTCATTACATGCAACAGATCAACCCAAGTCTTGGGGTTGTTACAAGATTTCATTAGTCACCTTATAATAAGAACTTTCTTGTTTCCCCTCAATAAGAAGGCTTCATCATTCACCTTATCATTTGCCTCATTATGAGAACTTCATCTTTTTCCCTTGTTAAGAGAACTTTATCATTGGCCTCCACAAGGGCTACATCATTCGATCCACTTTATGCATGACAATCTTATCATAAAGCTTTCTTTGATTAACATACGTAGGCACACTATCACATAACAATACCATGAGTTTTCTTATACATAAGACAGTGGCAATTATTCTTTATCATTAAACTTGTACTAATACAAAGTTCCTTAAGTAATTTCTTGCAACTAATGCAAGATTGCCTTAACACCTGTAACCGTATTAAACCCACATCTTATAATCTATACTTTAAGCTCTATGCATATTCTATGCATGTTAACATCTATTATCTCGTAAAGACAACATAGTTCCTTAAACGATAACAATGTGGCAACACTTATGTATCCTCTTATAACTTAAATAACTTCTAGTTAGAGTTATTAAAATCGTTTCTAACATCTTTAGCATACCAGTTCTTGGTCTGGTCTACCTTCATGTCACTACTTGTCAAAAGCATATCATATCATTTCGACCTCTTGTGCCCTACAACTTTCTTGATGGTTTAACATTTCTTTTCATGTGCATTTGACATAAGACTCACTCTATACATTGCATTCACTTATACCTACTGCTAAGCATGCATTCATTTATCTTTGCTTACCAATCTCTGATCACACCTTTATCACACATATTCGTATAGTCGACTTTTCTATCTCACTTTCACGTTTAGTAAACACAGGTTTCGTTCTCAATTCCCAATGTCAACATGTGTTCCTCAACCTAGTGAGACCTTGTCAGTATTTATGATACTAACAAAACATTATTATTCATAAAACAGAGAATAATCTCATCAAATCTAGGTCAAATTTTAACTCACATTAATCAAGAATGTACCTGTCACCACACCAGGGTCTTTGTCTACCTGATCTTTCGTCATGGTAAAGGCATGAGCTTTTGCCTTGTGCTTCTCAACCCCCTTGCTACCTTCAAGTTTGGTAGATTTAGTAGTCTTTGTCTTCGGTTTTAAGCAATTCTTGCTGACGTGACCGAATCCACCACAATTATAACATTGGTGCACGCTTGAACAATTATACGAGAAATGTCCAGATTGTCCACAACGGTAGCACAAGGTAGTCCCCAGACGACATTTTCCTCAATGTTTCTTTCCGCACTTAATGCATGTTTCAACTTCTTCTACCTTAAGTCTCTTCATAAAGAGTCCCGGGTTATCATCTCTATTGCTTTTTAATCCAGATGACCACTTTTGCTTCGACTCTTCCTTGGTGCTCTCCTTATTCCCTTCAGACTTGTCTTTCAAAGTATCCTTCAGTGCCTTTGCAATCAAGGCTGGTAACTTTTCCTCCATGATTTTGCAGACCTCATCAGAAATAGGCTTCGCTACCCTAGGCTCTAGAGTAAGCTCGTCTTCATTCTCCGGTTGCTCGTTGTGCTCGTGGTCATCTTCGTTGACGAGTTCTTCATTCTCGATACGTGGTTCTTCATGTTCCTGTGGTTGCTTACGTAGTCTACCCTTTTGTTTCGCCATCTAACTACCTACAGGATGCAACAATTGATGAGTCAGTACAGGATCAGTTTAGCACGAAATAAGCTTCGTAAATAGTTAATGACGTTGATCAGGTGTTATTAACCATTTACCCAACTCATAGGCTCTAAACGTTTCCCATCCCGTCACCCCAACGTGCATGACTTTAACTACCTTTCTAACCTAACACCTACGTCTTAACTCATACATAACATTCAGCTCGTGGCATCAAACTACCCTTGACTGGCATTCTTATCATTCTGTCCCGTTTTCAGTTTAAGTCCAGTCATTAGGGATGACCGGATCTCTAAAACTATGGCTCTGATACCAACTTGAGAGGCCCCGATTCCCGGGAGTCCCCTTGGTTGGCAAAGCATCAAACCCATAGTACTTAAACCATAATCACATTATCCTGGCAGCGGAATGTAGAGTGAGAACATAAAATATTACATAGATCTAAACAAACTTTTACACATAACCCACTTCACTATAGTTCTATACACAACCAGTTTATGCCAGGGTAGTCTTCAATGTATGCCTCGAGCCTTCCTGTTATTTCTCTTCAATATCATTCAACCAGACATGCATGCTAAAACAAGTCAGCTTTCGCTGGTGAGTTCTAAGTTAATCTTTCTATAAACATAAAAACTTTATTATTCATAAAAACGTTAGCATTCACTGTTGACCGAAGTCAACATTTCAAAACTTTATAGAACATAATATAATTCACATGTATAACATACATGTCACCATAACATAAATACATTTCATACTGTACATAAATACATTTCAAAACTTTATAGAACATAATATAATTCACATGTATAACATACAAGACTTCTAAACATACATCATTCATACATAACATGGTTTAAATCATTTAAACCATCATATCATACACGGTCCTTCGCACCGCAGTGCTCAGGTCTTGCCCAACCGCAGCCGGGACTTCAATATCACATTTCCTTCTCGACCTCGGTCGATGTCTTTTAAAAAAAAATCATTTCCTTCTCAACCACAGTTGAGACTTAAAACATTATTTACTTTAAAACATTCCTTGCCTGAAAACGTTCCTTATTTGATCACAATCAGGTTGAAATCATTTTCATACAATAACTTTATAATAGGCATAAAACGTTCTTTACTGTAACATATTCTTTTATCCGACCGTAGTCAGTTAAAACAATCATTTTCATAAATAACT
The DNA here is from genome assembly GCA_009363875.1 of Mikania micrantha. Classification (NCBI taxonomy): domain Eukaryota; kingdom Viridiplantae; phylum Streptophyta; class Magnoliopsida; order Asterales; family Asteraceae; genus Mikania; species Mikania micrantha. The sequence goes on from CM018689.1 coordinate 55,494,354, forward strand.
TTTATAACATGCATATCAGCCCAAAATGATAAAACATTTAAAATAGGGCAACAAAGAACTCACCTGCTCTTTGCTTCCATCGTACAATTTTTGGCTCCTCAATTCTTATCTTACGTAACCGCCAATTTCCTAATAATATCAGTACCATAATAAGATTACTTAGCGTATCTTTATATTTTCAGGTATTGACTCGAGTCTTTAATTGGACAGCATAACAGCTTATGCTTTTCGGTTTTCTTAAAAATACTTGGGCAGAATTTCGGCTTATAAAACTTTATTTTAGAGTTTTAAATTGGACAGAACCTCGTCTTATAAATATATATTTTTATAAAATATTTGGGCAGCATCTCGGCATAATCCGTGTTTTACAAAAATATTGAAAATAGCCTCCACACATAATATTAGTGAGGTTTTAAACAAACAATATCTCGACCATACTAATTAATAATTATTTTAAAATAAGAGTATAATAGGTGGTTACATCAAAGTAGCTCGTACCAATGGTCGCTTAACAATCTTTGAACAAAATTCTAGTAACTACCGTACCCGCTCAAGGGTTTTAGGAGTGTATTGACAGAGTTTTGTTACTTAAGAAAAATGAAAATTTGATCATCGACATTCATCTATTTATAGACGAAGATTCCTTCGTTATTAAGAAAGAAAAATATATATATATATATATGGTTCAAATTGTTCGACGTATTACTTTCGAATTTTGACACATGTTGAATTGATTATTTTATTATTTTTTATTATTTTATTATTATTATTATATTATTATAATTAATTTAGCTTAAATCTTGTTTTTCTCTTATAACTTTTTGCATCTGATGTTTTAAAAACTTTCGAATATACCGTTGAAATCTACTAATTATTCTCTACATTTCTAATAAAGTTTCGTTGAAAACGGAGGAGGGTCAAAAATAATATATTTTAATATTCACGAGCTTATATCTTGTTCATACTTTAGTGTATAACGGTCCGGCTTATATTAATGTGATCGTAATTACTTCAGGATTGTACATAAAAATTTCGAACCCAAACGGTCACAGAAATTCTGCACGTTATTAATAGGCTTTATAACGTGTCCATACATTATTCAATACTTTTAACGTTTATATTCTTTGGATCGTAATTACTTTACGACCGTTTATATATATTTTGAACATAAACGGTTACTGAAATTTTTGCTCGTTTATTATTAGGTTGCCAAATTTCCGGTTGTTACAAGTAGTATGTACAGATATCAATATTTTAGATTGCTCTTACAATAATTTTCAAACTTCTCTCTTTTTTAAATTATTGTATATTTAATAATACCATTAAATATTAAATATAGTTGTAACAATTGTAAAGTAAAAAAATATATTTTTTATGGTATTAAAAGATATATTAATATTAAAATTCACTCTTTATAAAAATACCAAATTATTATAAATATGAAATAGACAAAATACTTTTATAAACGAAATCTTTAAAAAAACTAATCTTTGAAAAAATTGGTGTTTAAAAAATTAAATTATTATTTTATTAATTAAAGTATTAATTATATGAAATTTTAATAAAATTTTTATATTAAAAATTACCTTATACTAAATTTTTATTGGTAACTATATATTATATTTTTAATTAACCGATGAAATAGACGGTGCATTAAGCTAGTAAATGTATATATCTATCTGTATTTGTTTCGTGCATCTTTTTTACTTTAATCGTAAGCACTTTTTTTATTTATTTTTTACTCATTTAATTTCCTTCAATCAAATATTAATGATTATATTCAATTTGGTAAATAATATAATTACAATATAAGTTATTATATAAATTTTTATAAAGTAGTGAATGAGTTAATTTTAAATTTTAAATCAATTCTATAAAGATTAATTTATTTGAAAATTTAAATAATTTTAAGTCTCATTCAATTAAATTTTAAAAATTTAATTTAATATTTAATAGTACTTAATAAATGTAGTTAATTCATAGTTGGTTTATTCATTAACATGTGACAATTGAAATTTGTGGTAATGACACGTGACAAAAGAAGATTTTTGTTTATTACGTTATACATTTTCTATATTTATATTTTCTAACAATAATATCATTTTCATTGACGAAAGTTAACTTTTTTTTGTTAAATTTTAATGATTACTTTATCCTTTTACTTATAAAAGATGAAATATCTAATTACTTTATCATTGTCCGCTAGTCTTTTTGATCACTAATTTATAAAAATTTATCTAATTTTTATAAATTAGTGATCAAAATTTTTATAAAGTAATTAGATATTTCATCTTTTATAAGTAAAAGGATAAAGTAATCATTAAAATTTAACAAAAAAAGTTAACTTTCGTCAATGAAAATGATATTATTGTTAGAAAATACAAATATACAAAATGTATAATGTAATCTTACTATACTAATAAACAAAATTCTTCTTTTGTCATTACCACACATATCAGCCTAGTGGTTAGTGTTGTCACCTTTCACAGTGGGGGTCAGGGGTTGGAATCCTTCTTAATTGGAGCAAGTTTGGAAGACATCAAGTGAAAAGTTAGCTTGGGTTTATCCTAGGTTTAATTTCGAGGGGGTGTAGGTTTACCCATTAAATAGGGTTTCATCACATCGAATAACCTTCCTTACAACAGGCTGTGAAAATGAGGCATAAACGGCGTCAAAAAAAAAAAACTAAAATTCGTTTAATGTAATTTTGCTCCGTCTTATATTTGGATTTTGTTTTCTTTTTCTTTTCTTTTTTAGAATTTTTTTATTTATAAATCTTTCGTAACTTAGTAATTAATTAACCAATTCATTTATCTTATATATAAATAAAATTTATTTATATATATATTTGTTTTGTTATATATTTATTTTCATTTGTTTAGATTATTTTTTTACTCTTCTCATTTATCATTGTTGTTCAAACCAATTATTTATATATTGTTATTATTTTTTTTTCTAACTATAATATTCTATTAATTGGCCACCATGATTAAACTTGAGTATATTAAAAGAAAAGTGTATGATCAAAAAGACTCGCGTTTACCGAAACATATGAAGTATTGACAACTCACAACTCCTACAAGTTCAAATAAACATCGGAAAGATGGGACCCTTTAGTCTTAGGAAGGTACACTTAATCTTCGGAAGACTGAAAGCTTCCGCATAATAGCCTCTTTCAATGACAAGACTGAGGACAAATCTTCCAAAGACGTACACCAAAGCATCGGAAGACATCAAGACTTTTGTAGGCCTTTTCTCTCCATTATAAGTAAACTCTTTTTCCGTTGAAAAGACAACAGAAGATGCAAGGCTTTTGAAGATAGCAACACATCATAAAACATTCGAGCGACAATGATCAATCTCTCACAAATGTTTTTCTGAAGATAATGAGACTTCTGATGAACAAATTCCGAATATAAAAAAATTCCTACCAATATTATCTTCCGATGTTGAAACATACTTGAAGAAGGTTGGTTGACTCCAGATGTTTGAGCAAGATAAAAAGACTTCCGGTGTTAGTCAGAAAAGAATCTTACAACTCCCAAAGAAATAGTCATTACAAAAGATCTCTTGATGTATTGAAGATCAAAACAAGTACTCTTCTGAATCATAGACATCATAGACATTTAATATAAAAATCAATGTATTTATTCATATTAATTAATTGTAATTATTGTAGTTTGGCCTTTCAAGTCATATTATGATACTAAAGAATAATCTTTAATGTGTTTATAGTAGAAGTAGAACATTTTATTTTGACGAAGATACATATGTAGCTTTGTCGATAACATGTCAACTGCATGCCAACCGCTAAGATTATGCATGTGTCTAAGATTGCAATAGTTGGGAGAAATATACTAAGGTTGACAAAACATATTTTATCGTGTATTTAAATTTGATATTTCTATGTTTTATGTAACAAAAAAGAAAAATGATAAAATATAGTCTTTTATTTTTTATTAATTTAAAAAATGCATAAAACTAAATAGTGTATTTATTGTTAAAAGGTCTTATTGTGTTTTATAAGGTATCTATTTTACCAGCTATAAAATATAAAATAAGCTTTCTTTATGTTTTTTTGTTTTATCATACTTTGCAAAAGTGATTGTGAGATCACGTTAAAAGAATTTTCTCATCAGTTAACTTGTATTCTAAAAACAAGTGTCAAGCGTTGTTCAAGCAAACGACCCGATCCAATATATAAGTATCTAAACTTGCTTAAAATAAAAGGATACTGCGCTATAATGATTTTAAACCTAATTTATCACTTTCATCATTAATACCTTACTTCGTAAAACCCCTAATCGGTTTATGTTTAATTTACGCAATCTTTTTTCTCACATGACACTGGTTTGACCAGTATTTATATTTTTTTAGATCATAATATACATAACTTAATAATTAATTAAAATATTTCAAAGCAATGTTGTTAATCGACTAGTTATCTATATTTGTAGTACTTATAATTATTTTAGTTAGAAACAAATAATAATAAAATAGATAAAAGAAATAATGCAGGATTTTTCGATTTTTTCTATTCTCTCGTATAAGTTATTTCTTATATTTGTTGATTAAGACTTTTTCTAAGTAAAATATATTATTTATAAATACTAAAAATATAAATAACAATGTTGATGTCTTGACGATCCAAGTGTTTGAGGATATATATGACTTAGGGTGTGGAAATATCAGTTCGGTTCGGTTATTAGGTTCCATTGAAACCTAAACAACAGTTCGGTTATTAGAATTAAGGCAACCAAAACCGAAACCGTGCACCGGCAGGGGCGGACCCATGTAGAAGGCTGGGGGGCAGCCACCCCCCTTGAATTTTTTTTTTTTATAGTAGTATATATATGTGTAAATCCTGACCGACCCCCTTAATATTTTATAACCGCCCCTCTTAAATTTGTATAATCAGACTTGTGATGAGAATTTAAGTGATACTTATACAAGGGCTATTCACGAACCGAACCAAACGAGGGTATTCTCGTGCTCAGCTCGTTTACAAACCAAGCAGCTCGGCTTGGTTCGGATTTTCAAAATCGAGTCAAATGTTGTTTAGTTACAATTCATTTTAATTTGAACGAAATTGATGTTTTATAAAAATGAGTCCTTTAAACCCAAATTTATTTTCCTTAAAACTCATCCTGATCTACATGGTTGCACTCATCTTAACCCCACTCGTTCTAACCTATTACCCAACCCGCCCATTTTTCCAGACATAAGAACAACTTTAGTTGTATTGTATTTTTATTATGATTTTATATGTGAAATTTAATTTAATTGTATTTTTTTAACATGACCCGACCCGATTAGAGCTAACCCGATCTGAACAGGTTAAAAAAAATTAATATATACCGAGCTTTAAAAAAATTTCGCCCCCCATGAAAAAAATTTCTGGGTCCGCCACTGTGCACCGGTTACAGTTGTTTCGGTTTTAAGTGTCGGTTTCAGTTATTTTCACGCTAATTATTTTGAAGATATTAATTTGGTTATCGAACTCGTTTTTATTGTTTTAAAGTGTTTTGAATTTCTTTTAATCATACATATACATGAAAATGATATCAATTACATGAAAAATACAAAAAAATATGGTTCAAGCACATAAAAATATGGTTTAAATACATGAAAATACATGTAAAACATATGAAAAATACGTAAAAATATAGATAAAAATATGTTTTAAATACATGAAAATACATGTAAAACATATGAAATATACGTAAAAATATAGATATTGGTTTGGTTTCGGTTATTTCAGTTATTGGAGACGGGCAAACTGAAACCGTAACAAAATGGTTCGGTTTTTGCCCTTTCTTAACTGTAACTTATCAGTTAAGTTGGTTTCGGTCATTTCGGTTCGGTTTCGGTTTTTTTTTGTTATCGGTTTTATGTGCTCACCCCTGAATTATATGTAACACATAATCGTCGTTAATGAACTAGTAACATTTCTGGTTATCTTTGGTTAATCACAAAAAGATTAATTAAAGCTTAAACATTAGTTTTCCAACACTTTTCAATTTTTCATACTTCCATAACTTCATCAACCACAAGTCCACAACTTAAAAATTGATCAACATTTTGATTAATTTCTATTAACTTGAAATATAATCAAACTAGTATTTATTCGAAAATTAGTCCACAACAATTTCTCTTAACACGACTTTATAAATATAAACTATACAAAAGTTTTAATTCTTTACAATTTAAAAGAAAATAACAAAAGAAATGAATCAGGATTATCACAAGTGTAATTTCTGCAGAATCAGAAAAAGAACTAGAGACATTCATAACAACCCTAGGGAAGAGCTCCACAAATCCTTCGAATAACTCCTTCTTGACCCGTCAATGGCCTGATTTCACTCATCTTAACCATCGCAGCTGCAAAATCGGACTTGAACTTTGAAGGATTGTTGCTATACTCCCTAACAATGTTGTCTGTTGATCCACCACTGAATAACACTTGATCCGACTCAAGAAGACCCTTCTTTTGTATCAAATTCTTGAAATAATTGTTATCAAACGAATTAGGTGTCACCAAATCAAGAGGTGCAAGGTTTCCGTCACCTCCGTTTGCAGGGCAACGACGTCTGCGGGTGCTTGCGAATCCTGCATCAATGTCGGATCCATTGTTGTATATTCTATCACGAAACAAGAAGCATTGTGATTGTCCGATGGTATGGGCTCCTGCATTTTGCTTACCAATGTTAGCATACATTTTGCTTTGAAACATCCATGTTATATATATATGCAATTATTGATCAAGAAGGTGTTCATTAACAAAATTATCAAGCTATTACCTGATAATGCAACCATGTCTCGGGCACTAAGTCCGTTATTATCAAAAGTGGAAATCAGTGAGTCTAGAGGTGCTTTAAAACTAGGAAGACCGCCGGTTTCTGCTAGAACAAGGTTAGCCGTGGTTGAGTCTCTTCTACCAAGCTTCACCGTCCATGATGGACCACCAACCATTTCAGATGCATCACGTGCAGCCACAGTCAATATATCAGCACACGAGACAACACCAGGACATATTTCCTCAACCTCAGATTTTGCAGCGTCTATAACTTCATAACCTCTTACCGAACCTTTATTAGGCAAGGCGTTCTTTTCACTTACGATCGAAGGACCATCATCTAGCAAAATTGATGCGTCACAACCCTACATATATACATAGAATGTTATAAAAACCGTTAAAAATGATTGTTTTGGGTTGAAAGATATGGTGATCATAAATGTGGTTGGTTAGTTTGGGACCTGAACAAAGCAGTCATGGAAGTGGAGACGAATGATGGAAGCCGCCATGCGACGCTCGCGAGATATGGCTGTTCTGATGGTGGTTCTGATTGTACGCAGTGCATTGGGACATGTACGATCATAGAATGTAGAAGACAATTGTGCTTCACATTGTGTATTAAAAGTAACAAAAACAACTAGAAACAACAATAAGAAGATTGATGTAATAGTATTTGGGGTGGTAGCCATTTAAATATTAAATATCAAATATTAAATATTAATTTAGCTAGAGATGGTTTTGATTAATTGTGAAAATACTTGAGAGATGGAGTGGAGATATGATGGTCATGGGTGTGTTAGATTTATAGGGTTTGAGCAAACGCGTAGTGAAGGTGTCTTTGTTTGATTGGCTGACTTTGTTTTTATTTTGTCTCGCTTGCTTGCTGATGCAGGGAAGCTCAAGCAAAATGTTATTTGACCTTTTCCACCAAGTCAATAAAGTTAACTCCCAATTAAAATATTACCATATATCCATCCACCTTTTTTTTTTTTTCAATTATATATGTTGATTAGATATTTAAAAAGTATCATTCATGATTCATATATATAACAACCAAATTATAAATTTAAGACGATTTTTTTTTCAAGCTTCGGTACTTTTGTCTCGCAACTCTAGAAAACAAGTTGAATTAATCTGACAAACATCGTACTATCGTAGATGATGTTAGGACGGTCAAAAGAGCTCGAACTTCGGATTCGACTCGTAGTTTGTTCGGAAAAAGTTCGGGTAAATCTCGTCTCAGATAAAGCTCATTTGTAACCAAGTCGAACTGAGCCAGCTTGTTTTGTAACCGAGCCGAGTCCGAGACAAGCCTGACTTGGCTAGTAGCTCGCTCGTTGCTCAGCTCATGGCTCGGCTCATGGCTCAACTCGTTTGTAAAACATGCTATGATAAAATATAAAACTATAGGGTTACTTTCAGTTATAAATATATTTTGGTGTTAATTATGTTAAAAAAAGAAAAAGAAAGTAAAAGAAAAGAGGACAGAAATACATAATGTATCTCAATTATCACATGCTCGATTGATACCTCATTCCTAAATCATATTCTTAATTCTCAATTCCACATATTCACGTCTCTTTAGTCTTTACTTCTCAAACCATAATTTTCAATTACGTTGGAGCCGTAGTCCTCACACCAGACGTTTCTTGCGCGGTCATGACCACACGCAGGTCGAATCTAACGCGGTCACAGCCAAGCGTTGATTGGTCACAGACAGCTAGACATCTTTCGCATGTGACCTTTGTAGAAGTTAGACTCAATAGAGAAAACAAGTCGAGTTGATGTGAATGCAATTCAATTACTAAATTTCTTGTGTAAAAATCGAGCCAAAACCGAGCTGATCCGAGCCAGCTCAGTTAAAAACAAGCTAAGTCCGAGCCGGGATTTTAAGCTCGGTTTACAATCCGAGGAGAGCCTAGTCCGAGCTGACCCCTAGCTCGGTTCGGTTCGGCTCGTGAACACCCTTAGACGATGCATGAACTATCTTTATTTTATTTTTTTCTTAAATCTATTTTAAAGTATGGTATGAATATATAGTAGATGTGTGCATGGGTCGGTTTTTTGCTTAATCCAAACTAAAACCGAAATTTTGGTTTTTTTGGTTTTTAAACTTGTTTGGGTTCGGTTTTTATCTTTTTAAAACCATTGGGTCCGGTTTGGATTTCGGATTTTTCGGTTTTTCTTCTTAAGCCTAAAATTATACCTATAAAAAACCAATATATTGTATTTATACTAAAAATATTTTACACTACTTAACATTTAAAATTATATATAAATCTTTAAATTTGTAAAAATCAAACGCGTTTTTGGTATAATAATCCTAAAAAATAATAAAATTTACGATTTTTATATGAGTTTTGATTTGAAGAACCAAGAAAAAAATAAAAATAGATGGTTTATAAATTATTGAAATTTTTGAGAGTTAATATATGTATACATACATACGCATACATTTGATTTTTTATAGCATCGCCTATATTTGGATTCAGTTATTTCGTTTTGAATTTTTTAGTTTTTGGTTTTAGGTCGGTTTTTTCGGTTTCATGCACCATCCCTAATATATAGGCTATTTTTTCCTATACGGTGAATACCCATCTCATGAGGATCATTACAAATTAATCTCTTCATATTACTTTACTAATATGCATCGGTAACCTTGTGTAGATAGCCTAGTGGTAAGAATGTTGAGATATTTTCTACTTATGAGGGTGACAATTTCTTCACAAGGCCACCGACACGGGTGATTGCGCCGTGGTTTACTCTTCCCCCGGTTAGTCGGGTATTGGGGACCCAGGGTTTATCACACAAATGAGTTCCCCGGTCATAAAAAAATATATATATGCATCGGTAATTTGAACCTAAAACCTTGTATACAAAAGTCAAAATTGTACTGCTAGACGACAAACTCATATTTATTCATTATTGCAAATGATATGTATGATAGAATTAGGTTCAACTATTGTTGTACAAGTCGCTAAACGCTTTTCGGGCGCCGAGATACAGCTTATAAATTAATCGGGATTAATCGATGCTAATGGGATTAGAATTTTTATATGTAATTTTACAAATATATATTATATACACACATGAATATCAATAATTTAATATAATACTTCAAATAATTTAAAAAATAAACTTAAAAATACTAAGTCAAGTACTTCAAAGTTCAAACTTAAACACCAAGCTCAAAGTTTAAAAATAAATTTCAATGTTAAGTGGCTTGATTCGATGTTTCAGAGATATATTGAGGATTTTGGGTTAAGAAATGTCTAAATAATCATGAAGTCATGAAGTTGGTCGTCTTTTACCAGAAAAAAGTCAAAAAAATCAAAAAAATCAAAAAAATAAAAAATAAAAAATATGACTAAGCCGCTTAGGCCCCGACTAGGCCGCCTAGTGCCTAGGCCAAAATCGACACTGTAAAGCGCCTCCTAGTGCCTAGGCGGCCGTTTAAGCCGATTTTTACAATAGTGGGTTTAACTAAATAATTTATTTATCTTAAAAAGCATAAGAATGATTATTGATTATTAGATAATGAGAGTGGAACCCATATATCTAACATGGGACAACAGAGCGTGTGTACTAACAATTTAACAAGCCATATATATCCAAACGTATATTATATAGCAATATTATTTGTATTTAGACCGTCCACAGCGGTTCCCCCGCCCCTCTCGCGGGGTTGTCCATTTCAGCGGCCAAGAGAGGGAACACCGTCCCCCCTCTTCAACGGCTCCCACCCAAAGCCCTTCCACGGCCCCCGCTCCCCGCTCACTTTCTCTCTTTCTTGCTTTCTGATTGGTCCAATGGAATAGTGGGGAAGGGTTTTCAGTGGGGTGAACACTGTGGGGTTTAAGGTTTTCATTGGGGTGACGTGGCAGGAAATTTCAGTGGGTGATGGCGTGGCAGAAAATTTCAGTGGGGAAGGATTTTCATTTGGATAACCGCTGTGGATAGCCTTAAAGTTGTATTTACCATTTTACCTTAATTATTGATACATCGATGCATCAATAACATAACATCTTTGTACTTTTTAATGCTAAAAAATATTTCAAAATTATGTATAAATAAAAGTTATATGAGTATGATGGGATTTGTTTGATCTAAGTGTGGTGCATGCATAATGAAGATGGTGTATAAATATTAGGACCCTAATTAAATCGTATAAAAAAGTTGCATGTTATTAGCTGTCATGTGACTCTTCATAAAATCAAATTAGCTACTAAAAGATCTACCAAAGGGCATTTGTCCCAATGGTACTAAGGTGTGGTTAAAATGTCATCCCTAAAATAGGTTGAGGGTTCTAGTCCCATAGTGAACAAATGGTGGAAAAAATTTGTTGTTCAAAAAAAAAAGCTACTAACAGATCTATACAGTAGATTTTAATTGGTAATTGTATTATATAATAATAATTATTTTTTAACAAGTCTATAAATGCATGATTAACATTCTTATTTTCACACGTTTTTTAATATTCTTAAGAGTATTCACTTCTCATTCTCTTTTTTTATTCTTATAATTTAACTATAAATCATAAATCCTTAATATATATCTTACTTTTAAAAACATCACACATCTCATTCTTATCTTTATGTTTGTCTAAAATAAATAAAGATATGTGATAATTTTGAGTTGATATATTTAATTTTAATTATTTTTCTGCGTATAATTTTAAAGAATAATATATATAACACTACAAGAGATGAGACCTTTAGTACGAAATAACCTTAACTATTGAAGTTACATAATTTTTAACGATTGGATTGATAATAAGAAGGATCCACGTATTTAATTGATGGTTGTGTCGCCGCTAATGTCGTCGTTACTATTGATATGTTTTCTTCTAGTGATACCTTAACTTATTTTTGTTAAAAAATTTTAAGAATATATTGCATATATTAAATCACATGTAAATATACTATAAGACAACAAATGAATTTGTAAAACAATTATTCTGATAGGTTAGGTTAAAGTAAATAAATCTGTTAACCTAAAGAGCTTAAAAATGATCTTTAGCCATTAGATAATTTATCAATGACTATAATTAAATCAAGTTGTTTGAGGGTTTTTTAATAATGACTATTTTTGTTAACTTTTTATAAAGCTTCCTCACCTTCTTTAAACATTCATAATTTTATAAATGACATTATTTTTTGAATATATAATAAAAACGAACATTTTTTTATCTTCAAAATTAGTATAGTGTTGCTATAGAAAAAAAATTGTTTTTTAGTTCATTGTGTATTTTGTATAAATCATTGTGTCTTTTGTACATGATATTTTGTCTTTTGTACATGTCATTGTTTCTTTTGTTTTTCTACTTAACGTTATATTTTCGTGAACAATTTAAGAAAGAATAATGTTGCAGAATGTATAATGTCAAGCAAGGATGACATATTGACGAGTATGAATAACACAATAATCTTTAAAAAGGAAACAATTACCTGTAAAAAAGACACAACGACAAGTATAAACAATTTTGTACATGACATTTTGTCTTTTAATAGGCATCGTGTTTTTCGTACAGGTCAATGTGTCTTTCGTAATGCCAATGTGTCTTTCGTACAAGCATGGTGTTTTTGTATATGTGTATTATGTCTTTTGTGTTTCTGTTGAACGTTGTGTTTTCATAAACAATCTAATACACATAGATGTAGCAGAATAAATAATGTTAAGCAATGATTACACAAATGACAAGTATAAATAACAAAATGATTTTTAAAAAAGACACAATTACCTATAAAAAAGACAGAAATACCTGTAAAAAAACATAAAAAGATAATAATAAACAAACGTTTAATAAATAATCAATGATAACAATGCTAAATAATATACTTCTTACACTTTTTAGGATAATAAGATTATTTAATTGAATATATAATCTATATTCTGACATATCATGAACATAGAATAATTAACGTATTATGAAAAAGATGACATACGAGATAATTAAACATTAATAAGGTCACAAATGAATCTATAATCTATTAATACATAATAAATAATAAATAAACATCTAATGTTTTAAAGAAATTAGCATGACTTTTAGCTCTTTTTAGGTGGAAAACGAATCTATGCTCATACAAAATTTATATTTGATATAAAAAACGCGGATGTTATAATATAAACAACCATGTGATATCCACGAAGATCGAAATTTAACCATAATGAATTTTAATTTTTCCTAAAGTATTCTACAAATCAACTTGGATATTCGAATAACTATAAAGTATTAAAGATTCGTCAAGTTTGAGACTTCACACTAATCAAAATCAGCTATTAGTGTATTAAAACAAAGCCGCGTGGCTTTATTTTTAGTTGTGATTTGTTTATTGAATTCTTTAATCGTTAATATTAGACTATTAGTCGTGGTTTTGCTTGATTTTTGGATGCGGTTTCAATAGAACAAAAATAAATAAATAATAATAATAATAAAATCGCCAATAAATAACTAATAAAGTAAATTTCTGATTGTGTCTTTTAAAAATATAGCAATTTGCTGGTTTCGTTCTTTAAATTCAAAAATTACTAGAGGTGTCTCTATTTTGAAAATTTTTCACTGGTAATGTCCTTTATCACTAAGCCTAGAGGTGCACAAATCGGTTAACCGGTCGAAAACTGGTTGTAGAATAACCGAACCGGTTAATCGGTCAAAGACTAGCAACCGGTTTTTACCAATAACCGGTTTTTCGAGCTCAAAAACCGAAACTGATATATAACAGAAACCGGTTAACCGCCAAATAACTGATTTTTTAATGAGAAGGACCGGTTAATAACCGGTTTGGTCTCTTGAAACCTCAAACCGGTCCCAAACCGCCGGTTTTTTTTGAAAACCTAAAACCGATTTGAATAACCGGTTTAAAAACCGGTTACGTACCGGTACCAGTTTGGTTAACCGGTTTTTTTGTGCATCTCTAACTAACCACGTTAAGTTATTTCATTAAAACTCCCATGCGCTAGTCACATGAGGGGTAAAATGGTCAAATCCTCATCTTCTACTTCCAAATCTAGGGTTTCATCGTCTAGCAAAAGCTATCTCCGGTGACATTCCTCGCCGGCGGTATCTCAAAATGCCACAACCGCCCGGCACCATCTTTCAAATACTTCCGGCACAAAAACTCCTCCGCATAACTCTTCTCCACCCTCCGATCAACATCGTGCAAAAACGCATGCGTCACACCAGATTTTTTCCTATTTCTAGACATCACCGCCGCCGAGTAAATCGCACCCATCCTCCCCGGCGCCTCGGCGAAATAACCCTTCGGCGCGTAAATCATTATCATTTCCTATTGCTAACTTGCACTCCGTGTTGCCTTTAATATACGCTTTCTTCGGAGCACATTTCGGCTCTGATCGGTACGTGTTCATAAGCTCGTCCTCTTGTTGAAGCTGCGTCCGGTAGTTGACGAGAAATGCTTTGAGATCGGGTGCGTCTTTTAGAACCTTGGACCCATTTCGGGTCCTCTTCGAGGAATAAGGTTTCACCGCCGGGGTTAAACATGGCCCACATGAGGGAATCGTTGAAGGAGATCGAGATCTCGGCTAGAGATTGTTGGGGGACAATTTTAGAGGTGGCGTAGTGAGGATTGCCTGGAGTTGCATCGGAACCATTGTGGATCAGAAGTTGTTGGAGTCACCGGTGCAGACAAGTTAATTTGGCGGTGCCGTCGCCGATGAATGAGAAGACGATGAGGCTGCCGACGATGAGAGCTAGGAGGGAGAAGGCGATGGAGATTTTCCGGTCACGCAACGATGGAGTGGGGAAGATGATGGTGAAGATTTTACTATTTTACCCCTCATGTGACTGGGAAATGAGATTTTTAACGGAATAACTTAACGGAGAAGTAACAAAGGACATAACCAGTGCAAAATTTTCAAAATAGAGACACCCTTAGTAATTTTTGAATTTAAAGGACTAATCCGGCAAATTAATATATTTTTAAAGGACACAATCAGTAATTTACTCTAACTGATATGAAAAATCCAGAATTATGTTATTACTGAAATACAGTACATAACCAAAACTGCTTAATTAATTCATTTTAACATGAAAAATCCAGTTTACTAAAATACGTAAACTAGATGACTTGCAAATGTGTTGTATTACATAACCAACAAATCCTTCAAAAATCACATGCCAAATCATCAAAAATCAGAGAATCTACTAAATCGTATTAATCATAAAATTTTACATTATTAACTTGTCAAAATCTACTAAGATACAAACAAATACTTTATTCAACTCGTTAAAATGAAATCCTTTACTAGAATCTATTTGAATACTCTATTCAATAAAATGATATCCTTTACAAAATCTAATTGAATTCTCTAGTCAATAGCTAGATCCCATGCATGCTTGTTAAAAGTTATAATACCGTGTTATTCACTAAGATGTTGATATCCATTTTTGTAGCAACACTTGTGTTTTCCCACATCTAAATAAAGAGATAAAACTCTAAAAAATCACAGTTAATAAAATATAAAATATTTACAAGGTTAGGGAATTTTTCTTAACATCTATAGACGTGCATACTTTAAAGGTGATCCTAGATAACATCAAGCAACAAAGTTGTGTTTTAATGGAAACGTGCGTCTGTACACACGATCCAATATTAGATTATCAACAATAACAAATGGCATGATCATCTGGTACGTATTACAAGCCTATCTAATCTTGGAACCAATTTAGCTAATGTTAGATATAATCTTCTGGAATCATTCAATTTAACAAGTAAACAGAAATCAAACCTGGATTGAATCTTCACGAACACAACTTACTTGAATCTTCTTAAACACAACTTGGATTAATCTCTGAATCGTGAATCACTATCAGATAAACCTATTTGTGGGTTACACACAATGATTTATCGGATAAGACAGAGATCTTCTGTTGTTGTAATTGGATTTTGATGTTTCTGTGAATCTTCTTCGTAACCGTAAGAATCTTGAATATGATCGAGAGAAAGAAGAACCATATGTTCTTTCTATATTAAGGAATTAACCATACATATTTTCTTTTTCTTCTGTGTTCTTTTTGAACCAACCCCCAAAAGGAGAACGAATGAAAATATAATAAAAACCAAGTCTCTTTCTTGCCTTCTTTATATACGGTAATCAAGGCCCAAATTATAAGTCCATAATTAATTAACATTAAGACCCAGTTCAAATAATATTGGTGTTAGTCGAGCCCACACCCTTGTATCACCTAAGTCGACTAATCACTAATATTATTATCTCGATCAACAAGTTAATTCAATATCCTAAAATTGTTGATAACACTAAAATTACCAACATTCCTCCCCCATTTTAGTGATATCCATGATTAACTTTACCATCCTCACAGAATTACAAACTCATGCATAAATGAAAATGTCCTATGGATTGAATTTTCATCTTAGTAAATTACACGTTTCAAATGCTCGAATATCGGGGTATCTCTATGGATTGAACCCTTGCTATCCATGGTGAACACTTGAAGGCAAAATACACATAAGTTTACGAAATCCAAATTCCACTGACACAATGTTTTACTAGCCTGTGTCCTAATCCTTCAAAGAATATATCAAAGCTCAAGTCTAAAGCTTCTTGAAGCGGCTAAACTTCATATTCTTATAGGTAGTTTATTACTCTTGCACCTGCACTGCAATTTATCAATGAACTATTAAGAAGTTATACTTCAACCTCCTTTAACTTGCAGTCTGAACACATACCTTGGGATGATTATGTTAATGTGTTCCAATATCTTTCTGACAAGCTTACCTCATTGAATTCAGCATCTAACGTTGTATTAGATGGGAATTGGGCGTCTTGACATAAGATATTAAAGTATATGGACTTTAAACCCATCCCTATGACTGACTTATTCATGAGATCTCTTCCTAACACTTAAGTTAGTTAATCAGCCAAAATCATTAAGATCTTACAAATTCAACAGATACCACAATATGCGTAACGAGCTCATTAATTATCATATGTATAAAACATAACTGTCTAGACTTTCCATTATACACCTGACCATAATCCTTAGTCAGCACTATCTCACTTGATAGATATTTGTGATATCAGTTTTGACCACAATGGAACCTTAAATATCAAATTCCTTAGCCATTGAGCTTCTTTACCAGCTGCTGCTAAAGCCACAAATTCAGATTCCATTATTGAATTGGCAATGCAAGTTTGTTTCTTTGATGTCTATGCAATTGCACGACCACCAAGTAGGAATAATTACCCACTTGTAGAAGAGTGATCTTCCATATGTGTTATCTAACTTGCATTAGAATATCCTTCAATGACTGAAGGAAAACCAGAATAAAACAAACCATAGTTCATGGTTCCTATCAAATATTTAAACAACATATTCACAGCTTGCTAATGATATGTCCTTGGATTACTAGTATAATTAGTTTTCCTACCATCATAAGCAACATCATGTCATGTGCCAATCATAGCATACTTCAGACATCCAATAGATATAGAATACTCCAATTGTGAAATTGGGTTACCTTGATTTGGTAGAATCTATAAAGGTACTAAGAAGAGAACAATTAAAATAATTGAATTTCCTCAAAACTTTCTTAATGTATTGAGACTAAGTCATGACTATACCATTGTTACTTCTTTTAAACCTAATCTCAAGGATCATATGTACCTCCCCCATATACTTCATCTCAAAGTTATAAGACAATAATTTCTTTGTCTTATTAACCTGACCTTGATCCGTGCCAAATATTAACATGTCATCTATATATAGACAAATAATCACTCCCTTACTAGAAGAATTAAAGGACTTACCACTAGTCATCCTAATCAATAAAGTTGGAACCTTCAATTTTGATTATAATAATATATACCAAAGCAAGTATGTGTAGAGTGGCATCCTCATATTTTTATAAACCAAACTTGGAATTTAAAATTTGATTTAATATCAAAATCAATCATATGATCAAACTCAAGAAAGACTTAAAACCCCAAATTAATAACCGACATGTTTCAAAGTTGAATTTGAAACTTAACAGTGTGTTTCAAACAATATGTATCACTAAAACTCAAATCATTTTAACAGATTTAAATAGTCTTCAATTAATATAAAACAACGGGTTTATCAAAATCGACACATATTTTACTCAATATATGTACAACTCAAATACTTGTAGAATATTATAATTCTTGATAGTTGACCCAAATTTAAACTGCATAGAATTAAACATGTACAGTTTAAATACTTGCAGAACATTACAAGTCTTGTATTCAAAATTCCAAACTGTTGAATTATTATTAATTCCAGTAACCTAGTTTTAGTTTTGTTTATTGACTTGCATTCATGGTACTCAAAAGAACTTGCAGAGAATGAATTAAAATTCATTCTATCAAAGTTCCAATATATTCAATTAACACTAATTCTAGAAACCAAATGCAAGTTCCAGAATGTCCGGAATGTTAATTCCTTTCAAATCAAAATTCAGCTTTGTATTGTGATTTCCAGAAATTAAAATATTAACAGACCCATTATTTAGTTTCAAATAAGAACAAAATTAGGGAAATCAAATGAATCTTCACAAACAATTTATAATATATATCTAGAAATCAATTCAATCAAAATTATACAGTATCATGATCCTACAACAAAATAATTTGATTTTAATTCCAAACAACAATTCCAAATCACTTTAATATATAATTGCAGCAATTCATGTTAAATACTTCCAACCAACAACCATTTTCAATATGTTCAAATTTAAAATTGAGATCAAATGCAATATATCCATTTTAAGATCTCAAATTCCAATATCCTAAATTAAATTTACTAAATCATATTAAAACAAATCCAATATGTATAGAGAAGCATTTAAACGGAAGCATTTATATGTTCAAGCGTTCATTCTGTTTCTGGAATATGTGAAATCAAATATATTCCCATTTCTGAAATCGTACATAGTATGTGTATAAACCCAATTCCCATATATGCACAGAACCATAAATCCAGTTTCAATCATATGTATTTGTGATACTCTAAATCCAATTCTAGAATATGTTCCACGTAAGTAATTCAATACACATTTTGAATGTGAATTTCGATTAATTTCAAAATCCAATATATGGTGGTTGCCGAATTAGGGTTCTTAAAAACCCAATTGCAAACGTGAAGATCAATTAGTTTCACAAACAATGTGTAAACCATAAAATAGGTTTATCTTTGTTAGATATAATCTTCTGGAATCATTCAATTTAACAAGTAAACAGAAATCAAACCTGGATTGAATCTTCACGAACACAACTTACTTGAATCTTCTTAAACACAACTTGGATTAATCTCTGAATCGTGAATCACTATCAGATAAACCTATTTGTGGGTTACACACAATGATTTATCGGATAAGACAGAGATCTTCTGTTGTTGGAATTGGATTTTGATGTTTCTGTGAATCTTCTTCGTAACCGTAAGAATCTTGAATATGATCGAGAGAAAGAAGAACCATATGTTCTTTCTATATTAAGGAATTAACCATACATATTTTCTTTTTCTTCTGTGTTCTTTTTGAACCAACCCCCAAAAGGAGAACGAATGAAAATATAATAAAAACCAAGTCTCTTTCTTGCCTTCTTTATATACGGTAATCAAGGCCCAAATTATAAGTCCATAATTAATTAACATTAAGACCCAGTTCAAATAATATTGGTGTTAGTCGAGCCCACACCCTTGTATCACCTAAGTCGACTAATCACTAATATTATTATCTCGATCAACAAGTTAATTCAATATCCTAAAATTGTTGATAACACTAAAATTACCAACAGCTAATGTATTTGTCCCGAAGCATAGCCGATATATAAGGGTAAATTGGTTCATAAAAGTTAAAAATAACAATCAAATTGGCTCCTAAACTGTCATACGACGGCTTGAAAATGGCTAAAATCCGTGTTTTCAGAACTGGACAGGTCGGACCGGAACCGGGGGTCGACCGGCCCAAAAACAACATGCGAACCGTCCTCAAGGGAACCGATCGGTTGAGCCGGTTCACCGGTCAAACCGGATTTCAATTTTTTTTATAACTAAAATCCAAATAAGTAAATATTAAAATCAAATCTTTTATTTTTTTTAACATGATTATATTTGTTTGAACATTAATTATATTTTTTAAATGTGTTTATAATTCTATAATTCTTTTGGAACTTTTTATATATTTATTATGTCATTCTGTTTTTGAATTCGATCCGACCAGTAACCAGGAAGGCTTCCGGTGCAACGTTCGGTCCGGTTATGAAAAATTCGGCTAAACTAATCCCATTAGTAAGAACTAGTTTGGTAGAGTTGGTTTTTCACTAGAAAAGGGAAATTGGATTAATTTCTACCGGTTTGTCTTTTAGCTTTGGTAGGAACTGAACTGCTAGCTATCGCTTACTCGGTTAGGGTCACTTGAACCAGTTCTAGAAACTTTTTATTTATTTATTTATTTTTTTTTTGCAAGCATCTAGTTGTAAGTGTTGATCGATTCTTCGTTATACAATAGAAACACAAATAATTAAATATTAATCTAATAATTCCTCTTAATCCAATAATAAGAATGAAGAGGAAAAACATCATTGTTCTTATTTGGGTTCCGTTTTGAGCGTAAAAGTAAGATTAGATTAGTTGACTTAGAGTCAAAGAGGACACATTTTTTAAGGTTAGTAATCAATGATTAATAAGGCCACTCGGAGTGGTAATTGGGAATAGCTCACGGTAGAAGCCACCGAACCGGGACTGGCTGGGAACACCACGCCCCCGGTTTCGGCTCGGGGGAAAGTG
The DNA here is from genome assembly GCA_009363875.1 of Mikania micrantha. Lineage (NCBI taxonomy): Eukaryota > Viridiplantae > Streptophyta > Magnoliopsida > Asterales > Asteraceae > Mikania > Mikania micrantha. The sequence goes on from CM018689.1 coordinate 55,514,939, forward strand.
GGGTTGGGTAACCGATTGAGGCTGGACGTGGTAGAAGGATTCAAACGTTGGAAAAGTGGGGAAAAGTGTGGGGAAAATAAATCATTAAAAAATGTGGGGAAAAGTGGGGAAAAATGGGACGATATCTTGCAAAATGGGGAAAGTGATTTGGCGCTGATGTGGCAATGGGGAAAGTGGGACGACTCCGAGTGGTCTAATGACGTTCTATTTGTCTCTTTAGTAGCCTATGAGTACACACAAGGATAAATCCAAAGGCTATACATAATACAGGGTGATCAGTCATTGTGTCCTTTAGTCACGCCCTAATCAACCCCACCCACCGTTACACTCCCGTGTGACCTGGGCATAACATGCACGTCCTATGTGACCATGGTTACAGGTTTGAACCATTTTTTTCTGAATCAATAAAAACATTTATATTACTTTCATCATCTCACTAATTTCATCTTGCAATTAAATTGCGCTCATATTCATCACTGTAGGAATTGGGTCCGAATTAATGGATGCTACGAAAGGGAGTGACGATGGCATACGCAAAAGAGAAGACCATATAGCCAAGAGAAACCATGAACCAGAATAGAAGAGATTGCCCCACCCATGAGTAAATATTTCATAGTAGTCTCGATGTAGTTTATTTAACAATCATAGGATTCAAATTTAACATATTTGGTTCATGTTACAATTATGAAAATTTATCATGTTACTCTTTGTGGGTAACGACCCAGAGTTCTATTGTCATAATTCCAAGCAGGAACCTCCTGTTATATTTAATTAATTATATGACTTTTATTTATCATTTATACATGTTATATGATAAGAGTTCGTAGAGACGTATGATAAAAGCGAGTGAACCCTAGTTTGGTTAGGAGCATAGTTAGGTAGGCCTTTAGTCTTGGATGTTATATGTATAACATAATGCTGTGGATTTTAATGGTTGTGTGTGTTATTTGCTTGTTTACGTGGATTGTATGGTAGTACACTTTGGTTCCGTGTAACTTTAGTTGCTTTGGCTACATTACTACTACGATATGTTGGTTTACTCATGTTATTTGGATTTAATTCGATGTTGTTTATACGCCTCTATATGTAAAAAATATGTTTTTAAAAGAAAAAAAATTAATAATTGTTTTTCGAGCCGATGGTCTCTTACGAAGCAGCCTCTCTGTCTTATTGGGGTAGGGGTAAGGTTTGTTTTCATCCCTCCCCCCAGACCCTACAAAAAGTGAGATTACACTGGGTACGTGTTGTTGTGGTGTTATTTCAATCACGCGCACCCATTATTGTAGCATGAAGTATGAACCTTTTATTATTTACTATTATTTTAGAAAAAGGACTTAAAGTTATTATTGATATGATGGTACCATTGCCGATGTGATTTAGTGATTATAACGATAGATCGACCGATGACTAAATCTTTTTTTTTTTAACAGAATCTTAATTGGGTTGTATTGTTAGATGAGATTTTTTGGCCATTTTTATATTTTTATTATTATTCTTAATACCTTCGTGTTCAATTCATGCATGTTTTTTATTTAATATTTTTTGGTCTCTATCATTGTTGAAAGAAGACCCGCCAGACCGGCAACTCGTGAAGTATTCAGTCTAAAATAAAATGTCCAAAACACTCTTAATTAAACCGACGAACCGTACGGTAGTTGAACTGGGTTTTTTCCTCTTTAAAATATAAAGGGTAAAACATCAAGATCAAACTATATATTTTTAAGTATGATTATGTTTAATTAAACATTATTTATGTTTGTTTAAATGTTTTTATAATTGTATAATTCTGTCATTATTGTAACAGTTCTTGAATCCAATCCAACAGATCCGAGCATTAACTAGTAAAATATCTAGTTTAATATCTGCTCCGGTTAAGGAAAGATTAGTCTATGTTAGAGGTGGCAATTTTTACCCATGTCAAAGGAAGTGGGTCGGTTTGAGTAAATAATTGTAGTATAATGAGTTAAAATGGATAACATCATAATATTGAATGAGTTGAGAGAGCAGTGACGTACCCACCTTATAGGGTGGGGTGGCCGCCCTCCTTAATTTTTTTCGGTGGTATATCTATGTTAAAATCCTGACCGACCACCTTATGATTTTGCAATCGTCCCCCCTTAAATTTTCATAATCGGACTTGTGATGAGAATATAAGTTATAACTATACTTATTTTTTGAAGAAATAATTACTTAAAAAGGTCACCATAGATATTGTTTTGAATAGATTTTAAAACTCCATAGAAAACAAATAGGCCTAACAATCTTAACTCATAACAAGATAAATGTGTAGATTAGGAAACAATTATTGTATTTTAAGTTGAAATGAGTAACATTATGATATATAATAAGTTGAGATGTGTAACACCTTAACACAATGTGGGTCAAAATGGGCACGTAACTTAAAAATATGTGAACGTAAATGGAATCAAATAGATAAGAATAATAAATAACATATTTGATGAGAAATAACTAGAAATTATTCAAATTAACTATTTGTTTAGTTACAATTAATTTCAACTTGAACGAATTTGATGTTTTTTAAGGTGACTCATTTAAACCAAAACTGATTTTGCTTAAAACTCATCCTAAGCACTTGCACTTGTTCTGACCCGTTACACAACCCAACCCGTCTATTTTGACAGACATAAGAACAACTTTAGATGTATTATATTATTAGTATGTTTTTCTATATGAAATTCAGTTCGATTTTTTTTAACATGATCCGTCCCAATTCGATCTAACCCGATATGAATATAAGAGAAAAAATATTATATAGTGATCCTCAAATAACCTTAAAAAATTTCCGCCCCTCATGAAAAAAATTTCTAGGTCCATCACTGGAGATGGGTAGCACTTAAACACAATACGGGTCAAGACGGGTAACCCAAAAAGTATGTAAATGCAATGGATTCAAATATTTAAGGAAGAATAATAACATATTTGATAAGATTATCACTAAAATTACCTAAACGGACTATTTGTTTACTTATAACATCTCTTAAGTTAAACGAAATTGATGTTTTTAAGAACAATCAAAACTGATTTTACTTAAAACCCGTTCTGATCCGCACCCATCTTGACCTGAATCCGTTTTGACCCGTTATCCAATTCGCCCATTTTTCGAGGCATTGTCTATGTTTATAGTCTATGTTTGTGCATGTTGGAACACCTACACGTCTCATCATTTGCCTCCACATGTCAACCCAGTACACCACCAGCTTTGCATGCACCGTCATCTATACCTGATTCTGTGATTCAAAAGCACATGTGCTGTTTAATTAGCGTACAACTATGTGTAATTAAGCCAGTGCGATGGGGTTCCACAGCAGCAGCAAGAGGTGGTTATCTGAAGGTTACAAGAAGGTGGTGGGTGGTTTGGTGAACCCAAAACACAAGCGGTTCGGGATACTGGAAGAACACCCGGTGGGTCAGGACCATGCTCAAGCAGCCTTCGAGTCACATCGAACCCTAAAAGATAATATCAAAGCTCTTAAAAAAGAGTTCAAGATCTACAGATGGAATCCCGATCTTCCATCCTGGAAACCCTTTCTTGAATCATACTTTATTGATCTTACCACTTGCGGCCCCATGGTATGTAGTATGTACGTACACAATATCAATTTAGTCCCCGTGTTTTCACTTTTTTTCATTTTAGTCCAAAAATTTAAATTTCGTTATTTTTGTCTTTATAGTTTTATTTTTATTGTCATTTTCGTCTTTATAGTTTTATTTTATTGTCATTTTCGTCCATGTTTGTCACTTTTGTCCTTTTATTCTGAAAATTTAATTTTCACTAGGCTTAAATAAAAATAAAATGGAAACCAAGAAAATAGTACAATTTAAAATTTTGAACTAAAAATATAACATAATATTATTATATTTATTGTAAATTAACATTTTAGTAACTCCAAAGCCCAAACACCACATATATAGATGCTCTAATTAAATTTCAAATTTCAAAAATAATTTGAAATTCATCTATGTTCATAATTTAACCCATTAATTTATCTTCTATTTTTTACTAAATGTATGTCATAATTGAATTAGTTGTAATGAGTAAATTACGGTTTTAGTCTATGTGATTTAAGTGTTTTAACTATTTCGAACCAAAATATAATCTTATATCAATTCAGTCCATGTATTTTAAACAACCAACGGTTTTGGCCCCTCAAACATAGATATTATAACGTTTTTGGCCAAAAGTTATGGTTGAAGGTCAAAAACGTTATTTGTTTAAACCAAAGGGGCTGAATTGATATAAGATTATGTTTGTGTCACATCGGGCAAAAACGTAATTTACTTTTATTTTTAAATTAGAATCTTAATTAAATGGAAATAGACATGATTAAGATTTTATATAATTAGAAGGCCGGATTCGTGCCATAACACTTGAATATTCATGATAAATTGCAGATCCATAATTCTTGATTTGTTTCAGGTTCTGGATGCACTGCAAAAAATAAAATCAGAAGATGATTCAACATTGAGTTACAGACGATCATGCAGAGAAGGAATATGCGGGTCTTGTGCGATGAACATCGATGGGACTAACACAGTTGCATGTTTAAAGCCAATTGATACAGACACCAGTAAGGCTACATACATTACTCCATTGCCACACATGTATGTCATCAAAGATCTTGTTGTTGATCTCACAAATTTCTACCAACAATACAAGTACATACAATTCCATTTTTCATTTCTGTTTACTTTTACATCTTGATACATGAATGCTCATAAATGATGCTTCTGATTGTGTTTGTGATTGATGTTTGTAGGTCGATTGAGCCATGGTTGAAGACCAAGAAACCTCCACCAGATGGAAAAGAATACAGGCAAACACCTTCAGAAAGAAAGAAACTTGATGGTTTATATGAGTGCATCTTGTGTGCTTGTTGTACTACCTCTTGTCCGTCTTACTGGTGGAACCCGGAGGAGTTTGATGGGCCCGCAGCGTTGCTTCACGCGCATCGATGGATCTCTGACAGGTAGCATCCAAGTAGACTAGAGTTCAACTTGACCAAGAAATTCACCAATACATTTGACTTTTAGTATGATTTATTAGCCATAATTGTTCAATCCAATTTAATGGGTTAAATTTGTCATTAGTTTAAAGTATGTTTTTGAGTCTATTATATATATATATGTAATTAGTTTAGGGAAACTTGTTAATTGTGGTTAGGGTTATATAAACCCAAGATGTTGTCTGTAAACGTGATCGATCATATCTATCCTAAAAACATACCGTTCGTATTCTTTGATCTTGTTCTTGATATGATTTCTTGATTATGGGTTGCAAACATGTTTCCATGTGGTTCATCATGATTTTGGAGATTAGTCTGTGCTTACATGTTACATTTAACAGTTGACACATTTAGTTGGCCAGAAGTTAGACCCATATGCTTGTTTCATAGCCGGCGAGTCTAGAAACTAGTCTGCAGAACCAATCGAGGTCTATTTTGGTTATTTTTTTGGTCAAAATGTCTATTTTGATTATTTTTCCTAATTTAAAATGTTCTGTTCATGGACTATTGCAAAAAATTGCATCAAGATTACGTAGATTTGTATTAAATGATGTTTTATTTATTTATTTTTTTTTGCTTCGCAGCCGCGATGACTATGCAGAGGAGAGATTGCAGGCGCTTACGGATAATGACAAACGTATGTACCGATGCAGAATCATAAAGAATTGCACTGCCACATGTCCCAAAAGCTTAAATCCAGCGCGTGCTATTCGTCAAATGGAAGCTATGAAGTCTAGGAATCCATTGTCCGACAGTGTAGCGAAGACAACATGATCTTTGTGACATGGGTGACTCCGTGACTGTTTACTTCTGTCGCAGGAAGTGTACGTATTAGATAGTTAAAGTTATTGTATCATACAAGTTATGGGTCTGTTTCGTTCACTCGAGAAGCCCAGCCCATTATATGAGTTATATATGGTAGTTTGGGTCATGTTTTTGGGCTGATGCTGTGATGCAGGCTACAAATTGGTTTGGTGGGCAGGTGGGTAATGGGTTACGTGAGTTTACTTGTTTGGGCCATGAGGGTTTATGTTGTTTTGTTTCATTTTAATCAAAAAATTACGAGAATCTGATTTGAACTAAAGAACTGTTATAAGTTTCATGGAGGCCTAGTATGAGAGTAATTCATTATGAACAATTTTGGCACTTTATTTCCTTCCTAATATATAAATATTATGTGAAATAGTATTTACATCACATTAAGTTTTTTATAACATCATCCTAAACCTTTCTAAATTATGAAATTGATCCATTTTTCTCATCCTTACCATCCTTCTAACAATAAAGTAAGTGCAACCCTGCCAACCCAACTCTGTATCTGTTAGCTATTTCTATTTGCCAATTGCACACGTTGAGCAATAAAAAAAATAAAAATGGCGAACCCCATCATTAGGCGTCCTTCACCGACCGGTCCCACAATCAACGTGAGGGAGGTAAATCACGTGACCCAGGGAAAATTGGGGGTGTCATTCTTTGAACCATAGACCTCCATCACAGATTCTCACCCCTTACTACTAGGCCACCATCACGAGAACACGTTGAGCAATCAAGAGTATATGTTTGTGGGGTATTGAATGGATCCAACCTTATAACTATGCCTGGCAAATTAGGCGGGTTGTGTTGGGTAACGGGTCAGGTTGGGTAACGGGTCAGAAAGGGTGCGGGTTAGGATGAGTGCGGGTTAAGAGGGCTTTTAAACCAAATCCGTTTGAGTTTAAACGAGTCGTTTTGAAAAAAAAAATTCGCTAAGTTGAAATGAGTTGTAACTAAACAAATAATTTATTTAGATAATTTTTATGATTTTCTGATTAAATATATTATTAATCATTCTTACTCATTAAGATCCATTATGTTCATATAATTTTTAAATTACCCATCTTGACCCGCTTTGTGTTAAGGTGTTACTCATCTCAACCCATACTATGTAGTATTGTTATTCAATTCAACCCATTTATATTGCTATGGGTCAAGATTGCGAGGTATACTTATAACCGTGACAAATAACGCCGGAGGGGAGTTATGGGATAATGGGTAATATTAGCTACCCAGCGGTTAGTAGAATCAACTGCCGAAAACCGCTGGGTAGCTAATCTGATTTGTGTCTAATATTCTTATCTCATTTTTTTCTTAATATCAAAATAAACTAGTTTTATACCCGTAAGGTAGCTGGATAGTATGCTATAATCAAATTCAAAATATATTTCTTAAAATATTTAAAATTTAAAACAATAATTATACAATAATGACATGGGACATGTGTCAAAACATAAGGCATGTGTCAATGATCCATATGTAACCAAAAAATCGGTATAAACCGTCACAAAATTGATGATACCGCCTAATTTAAATGACCATGATTTAATCTTAATAAATTTTAACAGATGAGAATTTATATATAAATAAAATTTCTAATCACTTGAATTTCAATGTAGTTGAAAGCAATGATCTTATCTCATTTTCTTCTTACGAGTCTTTCATGTTATTTATAGTGCCCTCCTTATGATTGGAATAACATATATTTAGCAGAAATTTCTAATTGCATAATTGCTTGATTTAAAAGCAAAATTTATAAATTATCAAATTACTTTTACATCTCTACTTCATGATAGATTTTCTATGAACAAAAAAGAAATGATAATATTTGTTGGTGTGATTTCACTTTGAGATCTGGAAAATAGAGTTTAAATTCGTAGGTTGATGTTTGTTACGAGAGCAAAACATGTCATATTGTATCCGCAAAATGGCTAATGAGCTATACTTTAATTAATTAATTAACAAATAATGTTTTGTTTTAATATGTATTTCAAAAAAAATGACAACATTATATCATTAAACAACTCCGACACTGAATGGTTATAAAACTAGTTATTCTACAACTGCAAATCTTGTCATTAGTTTTGAGTTTGTTAGATCGGTCATGGCTCATGGGGCAGCTCCCCATTTGCAACAGGCGACTTAAGGGCTATGTGACCCTTGTGGTTGTGGCCTTCAGCCTTCTTAGGCCCAAACTCTCACCATGCCCAAATGTTGTATACAGTTCAATGAGCCCAACAAGAGAAAACTTTAAACTTACAGAATACAGAGTGCCGGCCTCAAAACTCGATTTAGCCATTTCACCGCAGCTATCAACTAGACGTCTAGACTTAGTAACTTAACAGGTCCCTTTGAACTTCAATAGTTTTAGTAATGGGCCTCTCACTATGGACTGGCTACAGAATTTTCAAATTGGTGGATTCAAATATTCAATAATTGGACTTCATTAATCTACATCCAGAGTCTAGAGATGCACAAATAAACCGGTTCGGGTCGTCAAACCGGTTTTTTTTGTCCACAAACTGGTTCCTCTCAAACCGGTTTCCAACCCGGTCCGACCGTAGGTTTGGGTTTTCGACCGTTGGAATAGGTTTGGAACAGACCCGAGCTGAACCGGTTCCCAAACTGGTTTAACGGCTATATTTCGAATTTGACCCTTGTTTTACAAAAAAAAGAGCCATTGGAGCCTCTTTGTGACCGTTTTTTTTTTTTGCATTCTAGACCCCACACTACTAGAAAACACGCCTTTTTCCGACTAAGGTTTTGGTCGGAAATTTGTCGGAAATTGATTTTTCCGACTAAATTCCAACAACATATTTTCGTCGGAAAATACCTGGTTGGAAAAATATTTCCGACAAACTTCCGAGGACATTTTGCGACAACTTTCCGACTACAATGTTTCCGACTATCTTTCGAGGAATTTTCTGACCAAAAAAAAAATTAACATTAAGTTTTATTTTTTGTTTATTCCTACTCATTTCCGACAACTTATTTTCCGACTAATTTCCGATCAGATTTTTCCAACGAATTTCCGACCACCAGCTTTATTTAATTCTTCATTTTTTTAATTGTATTTCCAACAAACTTCCGACAAAAACGTTTCAAACCAGTTTCCGACCAAAAAAAATGTTTCAAAAAATAAAATAATTGCAATAAACCCATATTTTTTCTGCTTTAAATGCCAAAAAATTCGATACAAATCATGTTCAACTACAAAATAACGTCATTGTTGAGTTTCAAGTTATACCACAAAAACTACCATCATCGAATTACAAGTTTTAGCTCAAAAGATTACAATCGTCAAATTACAAGTTCACCACAAAAGACTACCATCATCAAATTACAAGTTCGACAACAAAACACGAATATATAAGCCAAACTATCATGTTGGATTGCTGGGATTACCAAATTTTTTTATTAGCTCGGTTATTTGTCGTTACATCTCTTCCTTCATCTCTTCCCTCATTTGTTGTATTTCTTCCCTTATGTGATGTTGCACCTCTTCCCTCATTTTTTGTTGCACATCTTCGACTCGATTATGCAATTCTTCTACTTGGGATTGCAAGTCTCGCACCTGAAAAATTGTTAAAACTTACATGAATCAGCAACCAAACAAGATATAATTAGTAAAAATCTTCATTAATAAACAATGACATAAATACGAAAGTAAGTTGCATTCTGATGTAACTAACACAGAAAGTAAACACTAATGTAGTCATACATGTTATTAGATTTTTAAGCTAGTGAGCAAACTTTGTTCTGAAATGTGTTTTAAGTTATTCTTTCTCTTATCCCAGCCTCTTTCTTTTATCTTTTATGATGATGAATGCAGAAGCCGCTCACTTGCAACTGAACTCAAATGTTGTCAATGTGCTCAAACTGGTTTTCTACAGAATGGGACCTGACATGTTTTTTTACCTCGTCTACTTTTTAACCCAGTAAGAAATCTATAGCCCTTGTCTTTCTTCGGGTTCTCAGAAGAATGAATAGCAATCTTATTGTCAAAAATTGACAAAACAGATAAAAGATGAGCGGGGTAGATCACACATACATATCATATTGGGGAGTGAATAGGCACAAAATGTAGAAAGCTGCCAAAAAGCCAAAAACGCTCTCCAAACGCCAAAAACGCTCTCCAAACTCTCAAAACGCAAACCCGCTCACAAATGGCTTCATCAAGTGCTAACTCTTCGCTTGGTTGTGGTGCTTCAACAAACCTTGAAGTTGTTGAAGTTATTCCTACGAAGAGGAATCCCGAAATATGGAAAAACTACGATTTGTGTAGGATGTCGAGCGGTCCGAATTAGTTTATGATTTTGATTAGTTTAAGATTTAATTATTAGTTATGTTGATTAGTTTAAGGTTTTTTTAGGGTTTTTTGTAATTATTAGTTATAATTTGATTAGTTTAAGGTTTAATTATTAGTTATGTTGATTAGTTTAAGGTTTTTTTAGGGTTTTATTAATTATTAGTTATGATTTGATTAGTTTAAGGTTTTATTAATTATTAGTTTAAGGTTTTATTAGTATTAAGGTTTAGTTTTTATTAGTTTAAGGTTTTATTAGTATTAAGGTTTTATTAGTATTAAGGTTTTAGGCTTTATTAGTTTAAGTTTTTTTTAGCTTAAGTTTTTATTAAAGGTTAAGGTTTTTATGGTCTTGAAAAAAAAATTAAATCAAAAACCGGTTTCAAGAACCGGTTTGGGCCAAACCGGTTTTTTTAAAGTCAAATCGGTTTGTATAGGTTCGGGTTCTCATTGTATGAAACCGGTTGAGGAACCGAACCGGTTTGGGGAGGAACCGGTTTGAGCCATATATTGTGGAAATCGGTTAGGTTTGGGATAAAAAACCGATTTGAGCACCTCTATCTATATTATTATATAATAAAACTAGGATTATAAACCTAGGTATTACATGGGTTGACTAATTATAATATGTTATAATAATATTTTTTATAAAAATTTATATGTTAGATTAATCAACTATATTGATGAAATAAGAAATGCGAATATCTAAAAATTATAATACAAATAATAAATATATTCAATAATTATATAATTATATTTTAAGATAATAGATAATTTAAATCTTATTATAGTTTACCAAGTTTTACTAAAATAGTAAATTATTAGAATTAGAGTATATATATTTTTCAATTTCAATATATAATTATTAAAAAATATTAAATTAATTAGGAGAGAAAGACAGGAAAACAAATTACAGAAATCACCAAAATGTGACACGTGTCTCCTAAATATACTGCTTTATTAGAGTAGGTAGATAGTAAATATTTTACCACTTGTCACCCCTTATAACAATATTGCTACTTGTCATCTTCTTACATCATTATTGTCACTTGTTAAATATTTTTTTTCTTTTATTAAATAATTATATTTCTAAGAACTTATATATATATATATATTATTTATCTTTTTATTATAAAAAACAATTAAATTTTTTTTATAGAATACACAATTTTCTAAAACCAAAATTTTTTAAAGAAATATTAAAAATAAAATTTATTATAAATTAAGTTTTAAAAAATGAGATTTTTATAAACAAATAGCGTTTTTTAATTTAATAATTATAAATGGAAGTAATAAAAAAGATAGAGAAAGTTACACTTTCGATCCATTATGTTTAACAGTATTTTTAAATTGGGTCGTTTAACTTTAGTAATTATAAAAATTAAATTTTATATTACTTATTCATAAAACTTAGTTTTAATATAATACTAACTAAAGTTTTTAACATCAGTTATTTCAAATATATCAATTGTTAAACATTAAAGGTCATATCATTTGTATATGATTAAAGTTTTTAATTATTTTTTTATCACTTAAAATATTTATTAATATGTAAATTAATCATTTTATATCAAAATATTATTTTATAATTGCTAAATTTCCATTGCTAACTATTTAATATTTTATATTAAATCCGTGTAATACACGTGTTAATAACCTAGTATTTAGTATAGTCATAAGATAAGATACGGTAAGTGAAATATATTGTCATTAAAAAAAGAGAAAAAGAAACAATTTCAATAGAAATAATAAAGAAACTTACATCTTTTAAAAACGTTCTATCAATTGTTCAGACGGACATTCGCAAGCTTCTTTTCAATATAACAAATATAATAATCATTCAAAATTTAGGTAATAATGACGATCATTGTTTAATTGGTATAAGGATTGGGATTTGTGGGTAAATTCGTAGTTAAATGTATTAGAATTAAAAATATTCCCTCTTTAGGGGACTAGGAGTCGTCCCAAACCTCCCCACTTTTTCCCGTTGCCACATCAGCGGCACATCAGTTTTTCTCGCTTTTCCCCACTTTTCCCCATTTTTCCCCATTTTGCACGGTGTCGTCCCACTTTTCCCCATTTTCAAATCTTATTTTTAATTAATTATTTTAACAATAAATAATAATAATATTATTATTATTAAAATAAAAAAAGATTCATTAAATTTAAAATAAAAAAAAAGAATACAACCAAAAAAAAAAAAGAATACAACCAAAAAAAAAGAGTACAACCTAAAAAATTAAATTAAAAACCTAGAAAGGGCAATGCTATCCCCAACGAGCAGCAATTTCTCGTTTACGATCGAGAATCAGTTGTAGCATTGGTTCTTGATAAATTGTGTGGTCTTTCATCATAAACTCTAAATCTACAGCCTTTTACTGTTCGTCTAAAGCTTGTTGTTGTCGTCGCATTAACGCAACACGTGCGTCTTTCTCCTCTTGCAAAACACGGAGTTTTTCTTCTCGATGGCGGAATCTTTGTTGGGATTCCTCTTTGTTCAACGAGTTGAATTCCGCCATTTGTTGAATTAACTCGTCATGCGACGAGGAGGACGCGGCCGATCTTTTGCCCTTTCTTGTTGGCCTATCCGGTTCATAGTAAATGCGTGGGCCATCACGATCAAGGTTGATGTTGATGTCTTCGTCATCATCAAGGTTGATGTCGATGTGGGCGTTCGCACTACCCATTGACTCGTTTGGCTTCGGCCTTTTTGTTGTAGATTGTGACTCACAACCTACTGGTGGAATGTCGCACCATAAAGGGCTATCGCGGACCATCTCCCACGCTTGGATGTGATCGAATCCCTTTGACTTGACCAAGATTTTGTAGTTTTTCATGGCCGTTTTCAAAACTTGTTCATCTCCTTCACCGTTTTTGCGATTCATTGAAGACTGTTGGTAAAAACCATTCCATTTCTTCATGGAGGCGTTCATATCGTTCCATTTGGAATAGATTTGATCGACAGTCCTCGACTGGTCCTTCACGAGATGGTGAAAATGTTCGGTTACCTACATATAAAATTTGTTAAATTTAAACATCAACCGTGACTTTTTTTGTTAACTTAAACAATGTTTAAAAATACCTTTTTATAAAAACCATCCCGTTTTTGCGCATTACCAACATCGGGATTTTCAGAAATAGTTAGCCAAGCTCTGGCCAACGCAACCTCCTCTTCATCGGACTAACGCTTGGCCGATGCTTTCTTTCCAGTTGGTTTCTTCCCCGTTCGCCTAACCGGTTCTTCTTCTTCTTCCAACTCGACTTGAACACTTTTATTATGTTCGCTTGAATCCGAGTCGTCTTGATTATGGTCACGATAGTCTAAACATAAAAATAAACGTATAAAAATAGACGTAAAAAATAAACAAAAAAATAGACGTAAAAAAATAAATGTATAAAAATAAACATAAAAAAATAAACATATAAAAAATACCTTGAAATGGATATTGTTGTTGAAAAGTTTGTTGATCGAATTGTTGGTAACTTTGTTGATCTTGTTGATACGATTGCTCCCACCGATTGAATTGTTGTTGAGTGCCCGGTGAATATTGCAAATATGGAGGCGGGTTCATTGGATCGTAGTAAAATGTTGGTTGATTCGTAGATGACATTTGTGGATGATACCCGGGTGTGTTGAACGGGTTCATTTGAGGCGTTTGAATATTTTTTTGTCGTGGTTTTCTAAATTTCTTGGTTGACGACCCACCACGTGATGAACCTCCTTCCATTTTAGTTGAAAATTTTATAAATTTAGTGTATAGATTGTAGAAGATGAGAGAAAAAAGTGTGAGATTTTGGTTGTTTAAATATGAAAAAAATGGGATTTTTTTTTTTAAAACCAACCGTTTCACAACGGTTGTATTCAAACGGCTAGATTTTACATCCCACGCTCGGGCATATTCGGTGCCATCTCCCCGATTTACCCCACCACCTCACCGGGGGCCCGGTATTCCCGGCCGGCCCCGGGGCATCCCGCCTCTCTCCCGGCTCCCACTCCGACCCCCCTAATAATCATTGCATCAACACAATTCCAAATGTTCATAGTTTGTTTAGAATTGGATTTTATCTTTAAACCTAATTTAAAAAAAGAAACCATAATTCCCTTAATAATCATATTCACCAACAACACTTTTAATGTTTTAAATCCTATTCAACTATATTTATGGGGTCTTTCTAACAAATCTAGAAATTTCTTGACATACCTTCTGTTATCGAGTTTAGATTCAGTGGGGTCACATATAACCGAACTTTATAACATAGGACCGCCGCCCGCCCATGTTGTACCCAATTTCCTCATCATCTGGTCAGTACTATAGCGTGCGAGGCTGCGACCAGAAACAAAAATCCGTGATCATGTTCTCCTGCATGACATATTTGACTCCCTATAAGCAAACCCAATACCTTTTTTCCATGGACATGAAAATTGTCACATGCAGTCCACTCTAATCGTACTTGGACTTGGGTGCATGAGCACTTTACTTAAAATTGTTGGATTTACAATATTAACTATAGTTCTGAATTCTGATGGTATATCTCTTAATTGGTCTTTTAAGAACACGTGTCATTTTCTTATAACACTTCACTTTTAATTTCTTATTTCTTTCTCATATTAAATAATAATATTAAACATTAAACATATTTTTTATACATTTTTAAATTAAAAGAAGTTTTTTAATACATTAAAAATACATCAAAACACATTAAAAAAATAAAATTATTATAAAATATAAAATTTTAAAAACTATTTTTAAAAATATAACGTTTAAAGAACAAATTTTGAAAAACTTTAGTATTTAAAAGATATCATAATTTTTTTATTACTTAAAATATTAAATATATAAAACTTTAATCATGTATCATATTTAAAAATCATCTTATATTGTTTAAATTTTAATTAGTAAATATTTATTATTATTTTTATTTAACACGTGTAATACGCGGGGTATTAACCTGGTTATATAATAAATAAATGTTTTAATATGATACATGTTAACTTTCTATACCATTGAAAAATTGCTTTCTCATCTTTCTTCAAAAGTTCAAATATATATATATATATATATATATATATTTGTATGTCATCTCTTTTTATTAAATTTTGATATTTTGCAACTTACCCTTCTATTAAATACTAATGATTTTATTTAACTTGGTAAATAATATGATTAGAATATAAATCAATTCTTAATTTTTTATAAAACGTCTTTGAAAAATATACATATTATGTTATTTTAAACAAATAATTTTAAAATTCAAATAATTAATTTGTGTATTACACATGTTTTAACCTTGTTAATATTTATAAATCCCACCTTATGACTTCATCAGACTCAGGGTATTGACTTTTACTATATACAAAGACTTTTAGTAATATATGTTGTTAAACCACCATTATCCTTTTGGTTTTTATCTGTTGCCTTTCTTTCACAAAAACTTACCTTGGTTGTGTATGGTCGGCGAATGTGTTTGTTTTCGTCACATAATTAGACCAAAATCAATTTAACTATCAAATTCTTGAATTTATTAAACTTAATCAAGATTGACCCGACACCTGCTGTTTTCTGTTTAAATATTTTAAATGATATTTAAAATAAGATAAGATTCCTTAATAATTATAATAAAATTCATCGTGGTAATATAAATCCGATATAAATAATGTTTAGGTATAACCGTATAGCACTATAATTTGATTTTGGTGTGATATCGGAGTCATATAATTTGATTCCTTTTGGATCAATCATATACATATCTCAAAATTTTACTTTTAACTTTTTTTTTGATAAATCAAATCAAATCCAACCTCTTCGATTAATTACATAAGAATTTATCAACAAATTGACGGCTAGGTGGGCCAAGTTTTTGATTACTTAAAAGACCCTTTTTCTTTAGATTTTAAATTATCTACTTTATAAGATTTTGATTAATATAATAACGTCTCATGTCAATATTTTGGGGCTGAAGATAGTAAACATTGTACAGCAACGACCATTATTTTGTATGTTCCAACGTTAACTTCCACAGAGTACGAGGTCTTACCAAACCTCACTCCTGACCGTTAAATAAGTGGATCGAGGGGGCTTATGATACAACAACCGCCAACACTTGATCACATTTACTGACCAATTTTCGTTATATGTAAGTGTCGATCGATCTGTTGGTGATTATAAGTTGTTTTCTAGTGTTCGCTAACTCTAGAACATGACTTCTTGGTCGAATCTTTTGCCGGAGATTCTAAACGAGATCGCCGGAAAGTTGAACTTTTATGAAGATTTCATCAACTTTCTTTGTGTTTGTAGTTCGTGGAGGTCTTTGGTGACCACCACCGAAGACTTGATCCGACACCAACATGTCCTTCCGTCTCGGTTTCCCATGCTGATGCTTGCAGAAACCGATACGGAAGAAGATGAAGAACAAGATTGTCGGAGTCTCTTTCTTCTTTCAAGTGGCATGATGCGTAAGGTCAAGCTACCCGAGGCCCAATGGCAGCCATGCGTGTCGGCCCACGGGTGGCTGCTGATCACCGGAGAAGAAGAGTTCTCCGCGAAGCTACTTCATCCGCTTTCGCGTACTCAAATCCATCTACCACAACTTTACATGTTCCATGAATTGTACTTTGATCAACACGAGTGGATGTACTACCGGCATTTCATGAGACGGGTCGTTTTAACATCATCGGACCCGAAGGACCCCTCGTTTCGTGTTATTATCATTTGGGGTGTAACTTTAGGGTTTTGCAAGCTCGGAGACGTGTCTTGGACTCGTATAAACGGTTGTGAAGGAAATCTTTTTGATATAACGTATCATAATACTCGAAAACGCCTCTATGTAATGGCCACAATGGGAACAATCTACGAATTCGACATCTTAAACAACGATGTATCGCGCACATCAACTTTGCATCTGTTGACAACATTCCCAGGGAAAGATTTCGGTTGTTTGTGCCTCCCATCTGCTTATATACTCGAATGGGGATACGATTGTTTGTTAATGATCACACGCGAACGTAAGCATTACAAGAAACACGACGATGAGTATAACGATTACGGACCATATAGTACTAAGAGCTTCCAATGTTTCTTGTTGAGTTTAGATGATGGCAAGTGGTCCAAGATCACAAGTTTGGGGGACAAAGCGGTGTTTTTGGGGTTTAATTCATCTTTTGCTACTAATGCTGGTAGAGGAGTGAAACCTAATTGTATTTACTTCACGGATGATCATTATGAACCCTACCTTGATCTGCCTGATGGCGGTGGAGCGGATGTTGGTGTTTACCATATGGTTGATGGTAGCATAGAAGGCGTGTTCGATTCACAAGAATCGGTTTTTCGTGGTAGTCCTCCTTTGTGGCTTCAAACAACCAATGATCAAAGTACTTTGGTTGTTTGCAGTTGATCGCGCGATACAGATTTTATCGCGCGCGTGCGATTTATCTAGCGAAATTGTAACTCAGATAACAATCTTGAAACGTAGGATAAGCCGATACCGAGCTTATACTTTCAGCAGAGGATCAAATAAAAACAAGATTTTGTTTAGAAGTAAAAACAACTCTTTATAAAAACAATTATTTGTTACTTATTTTTAGAGATCCTATACTAGTATTATGATGTGCTCAAGGGTAAACTTTAGTATATTTGAAACCCTATTTCCAAGGCTTTTTTAAATTTCATTGTTGTTAATACCCAACTATTCATACCGAAAAATTACAAAAATTAAAATCGAGCTACCGAAATTGTTGCTTTTTATTATGGGTTGTTTGCTAAACAAACTCTTAGGATAGAAAAGTTTGAATGTTTTAGCATGTATTTTTAACTTAATTATTTATTATTAAGAGTTTGTTGACAAGTTTACAGGCATCTTATACCAAACAACTCAATCCCATATTGATTAAGGTAGTATTTTAATGAAATTGTTAAAATATATCAAATGGTCCCCAAAACTTGGGTTTGCAACTATCGTATGACGTAAATTATAATATATAGTTTTTTTTTTAAATAGGTGATGTACAAAAAAATCGGTTAACCAAACCGGTACCGTTCATAAGCGGTTTATGGAATCTGTTTTAGGTTTTTGAAAAAATCAGTGGCTTAGGACCGGTTTGTGGTTTCAAGATTAAACCGGTTAATAACTGGTTATCCGGTCCCACTCAGTAAAAAATCGGCTATTTGGTTGTTAACCAGTTTCGGTTATTATATCGGTTTCGGTTTTAGAACTTGAAAAAACGGTTATTAACCAACTGGTTATTGGTAAAAACCGGTTACTAGCCTTTGACCGGTTAACCGGTTTGGTTATTCCAAAGCCGGTTTTAAAAAAGTTAACCGGTTTGAGTACCTCTACCTCTAATACTCCTAAGACCGGCTCTGCGTAGATTATCCGACATGTATTCAATTATTTGATTGGCGTGCACGTTAAATTCGCTGTCCGCCCATGTAATATTCTGAAAGTAAATTTTATGTGTATCATCAGTATACATGATGAAATCTTCATGCCAATATTTGAACAGGCCTCTATCAACTATATTATTATTTATGTATATTAGCCAAAACTCACAATAATGTACATGTTGACTTATTGTTGACCAATAGAAAAGTCAAAATGTATATTTGATATTTAGCTCGTTAGCCGTTGTATAGCCAGGTAGAAGAGTGCCAATAGGTCGATTCTTGAGTCTTGACAAGCCCCCTTAACTGACTAGCTTGTGTATTTGGCTAAGATTTTAATTGGCTGGTAGTGGATAGAGTGAAAATGTTCATTTTGGCTTTTCCCATTATTAACATGTGATTTCTCTTGTATTTAATGTCTAAAATTACCAAAAAAGTTTTTGAACGGCTTCAGTCTAAACGACTGATTTAAGCCCAAACGGGCACACATCCAAGGGCAGGCTCAGTCGTCACTCCTTCACCCACCAGATAAGCGGGAACCGAATAAATCCGTAAACCCTCTCCCCTGCTCAGGTTTGAACCCCTGACCTCAATGAGGTGCAGCTTCTCCCATTCATTGCAATACCGTTAGGCTAGAAGCCTTTTGGTCTAAAATTACCAAATGGCTTATAGTTTTTGGTACCCTCTTAACTTTTTAAATACAATGTTTTGATTTCGAGTTTCACCTATATCAAAAAAATGTTTTAGCTAGGTTGAGCTGTGATACTTGTTTGTTAAAAAAAATTAAATTAATATATATAAATGTGGTTATAAGAAATTAGTTACCATCTTTTTTCAAATCTTTTGTTTGTTTATGAAAATTTCTAAAAACTTTTGATATTATGCAAGTTTAAAATCAAGTACAAATTTAAGCAAACAGAAAAAAGATTCATAGTGGTTATTATTTGTGTTAGCCGAGCCCTCTTACATCTATTTGATATCCATCAAGATTTTATAGTCACTACACTATAAAGCAAAAACAACATAAAATCAAGTATAAATGTGCTTTATGGTGTTTTTCAATATATTTTATTCGATAATACCATAAAACGAAACTTAAAAAACACCAGGTTTAAACTTAAGTGTTTATGGTGTTTTTTGCATTCAAAAACTTCATAAAATGCCATGTGGTGTTTTATGTTATGCTAGTAGTGTTCAAAAATACCATAAAAACGCAAGTTTCATGAACATCTAGTTTTGTTAATTTTTTTAATATAACAATATTATACTCGTTAAAAAGGTAAAAAAAACACTTGATTTTATGGTGTAATTTTTTTAAAAAAATGTTAACGTGTAAAATAGTTACGAACGTTTAAAAAAAATGGATAAAGTTGTATGTGACTTGCATGTGCAACCTCCTTTTTTATTTTGACATCTATACCCTTTAACATAATGTACACATGTCACTTCCTTGTTGCTTCTCACACTTCTCATGGTTTTTAGCATTCTTAAAATATCCCTCCCCTATATATATATATACACACACACACACATATAATCATCATCATCATCATCAATGGGGCCAATAACTATAAAATACTATTATATATACTATTCATTTTTATCACTTTTAATTATATATAGTAATGTGTTGCAATACGTTCAACTCTTATTTTATTTTTAACCATATTTGTATGTATATGATAAATTTTTAATCATAAAAAAATCAGCGTTATTTCATATGACTGTCATTTCAAAAGTAGAGAGCGACCAATGATGTGATTAGTATTTGCCAAAGGATTAAAGTTTAGCGGTATTACAATGAATAAGATAAGTAGCAACTTAATGAGGTCAGATGTTCAACCCTAATTAGAGGTGTGGGCTTATGAATTTATCCGCTTTTTGATTATCTGGTGGGTACAATCTCACAGCGGCTAGGATAACCAAACCTTGGTGGCGTTATCGGTTGTTAACATGTTGAGATCTTCTCTTGTTAAAAAAATATATATGATAAACATTTCCTCTTAATAACCTCATTTCTTCCATAGTGGAGGTCGGAAGTTTGAATCTATCTGGGGGACAAATTTAAAGAACATGGCGTTCATTTTAGCTTGAGATTTGTCACATGTATTATTCCGATGGAGGCAAATGTTTACAAATTCCACGGCGTTCATGTGCCTCGGGTGTCGACGGGAATTCTCACGTAGGTCAAGTAGTCGACCTTTCTTACAAGCCACGAAAATAAAGAAAAAACGTGAGATAAAACGTAGTTCAAACAAAAAACAACCCCACCTATGTAAGCCATTCTACCAAAGAGGCATTGCCTCAATGGTACCCCATGATTCTTTTAAATGAGAGGTCATGGGTTCAAATCCCTCCCGCAGCGAAAAAGGGGTCTGAGGGGGTCAGGGGGTTTTCCCAGTGGGGTTTCCTCCTGGGATGGTTGTGGTGGCTCATGGAAGGTCCAGGTAACTAGACCTTGGTGATATGGCCTGAAAACAGTGGGTTCACACGATTGAGACATTCGTCGTTCAAAAAAAATGTAAGCCATTCTATTTTGACTTTGCATTATTCCCCACAATGCTTTTGCCTCAATAATGTTTTTATTAAATGTTTCTTTTAATATGGCGTGTGGTTCTGTACAATGATTGATCAAATTAATGATGATGATACTTTACTTTGCGTGTTTGTGCTTGTGAAAGAGTGTTACATTTCCCTTTACCCACTAAAGGAGGCATTGCCTCAATGGTACCCATGATTCTTTCAAATGGAAGGTCATGGGTTTAAATCCCTTCCGCAACGAAAAAGGGGTTTGAGAGGGGTCATGAAGTTTTCTAATGGGGTTTCCTCCTAGATGGTTGTGGTGGCTCATGAGAGGTCAAGGTAACTAGACCTTGATGACATGGCCTAAAAACAGTGGGTTCACACGATTGAGACCTTCCCTGTTCAAAATTTTTTTCCCCTATAGCCCCTCATATCGTTGATTGGCTATAATTGAACATTTCATGGACTCTATGTTTGTTTTCCCTTAAAGTCAGACATCACCACCACTGTCGGCCAACCCCCACCATCGCCATTGGCCACCCCTAGCACCCACCATGACCAACAACACAACTACTATATTATATAGATTTGATACACCTCTATTTCTACAGATGTCTAAAAATATAATCCGTATACTGCATGTATTTTACCTCTTAAAAAACAAACACGGCCTTAAAAAACAAAATCGTATAACACTGAATAGTATGGGTTAGGTTAAACTAAATAAATCTTTCAACTTTAAAAGATTAAGAAGGATATTGAGTTGTTAGATCATTAAATCAAGTTATTGAACGTAATTTTAGTAATGACTATTTTTGTTAACTTTTTATCAAGTTTCCTCACTTTCTTTAAATGTACATAACTTTTACATACAGAATTATTTTTTGAAAAAAATATGTCATAAAAACGAGAATTTTTTTATCTTTAAAATTAGTAGTGTTGCTATAGAAAAAAAACATTTTTAGTTTATTATGTTTTTGTACATGTCATTGTGTATTTTGAATATGACATTGTGTCTTTTTATCTATTTGGTACACATATATAATCAAAGTAACTAGGCTTATAATCGAAACCTATGCGAAGCATAGTTACAATCCACTTTTAAACTTCTATAGGTCAGTTTGGATCGGTTTTACTTAATTCAAATCAAAAGCTAAAATTTTGATCTTTGTATTTCTATAACCCGCTTAGGTTTCATTTCAACTTTTTGATTTTTGTTTACCTACTCCTTAAATTTTTTTAGTCTATTAAAAGAAATACCAACATTTATATTTTGGGAAAAAAAGTTTAGCTACAACATTATTTAATCTAAAATTTATATGAAAATCTATTTACTAAAAATTATTTGAGCATTTGATATCACATGCCTAAAAAAATAAATTATATGGTTCTTCCATGTTGGTATCATGCATTCATAAATAAAACTAATATTGGTTTTTGTATAATGAACCTAAAAAAATAAAAAATAGGGTTGTCTCAATTCATCTGGTGGCCAAAAACGGATATAAGAATCAGACCTCTTTTGATTGTAAATAAAATCTCTCCTCAAGTTTGAAACACAAAGAGTATAGATTATCACAAACAAAAAAACTATAAAAAAATATAAATCACAAACAAAATTTGTATATTAATTAAATATACAAAAAGAAACAAAAAAATTATCCAATCAGAAACCATTTCAACTAAAAAGTCACTTCACCCCAAAAATTTGACAAAACTTGATTTTGTAAGCCTTCTAAGATAGGGATTTATTTTAATAGAGTCGACAATGAATAAAAATATACGATTTACACAGTATTGAAGTTTATAAACGTAATACACACACACATTGCGTTTTTATTTTAGATAAACCGAAATCAATGAAACTTTTGATTTTTTAAAAAAATATAACAAATTCGTTTGTTTATATCATGTACACCCTTAAATGTATATCATCATCTAACACATTTGACGGTAACCTATATTAAGTTGTGCCTTAATTGTAGACTTATTCATATATTTAATGGTTTGAGTTTTAGTTAATTTTATACAAACATATATCTCAAATCTCATAACTTGTAGTCTTGTAGTTTACACCCAACGAGTATGAGTTAATGGCTGGTAGAGATGGGCAAAAAGCCCGGAATTGGCAACCCGAACTGGTGGGTATATGTGGTTTCGGATTCTCAAAGAAATCAGAACCGAAACCGGAACTAGATCCACCTTTACCCGGAAAACCCGAGCCAAAACTGGAGCCAAAAACGGTTATTAAATTTGTTGACCGAAACTAAAACCGTTTGAAACCCGAACCGGTTAAAATAAAAACCTGATTTGTCCGTCTCTAATGACGGGCCTAATTCAGATTCTAAAACAAAGTAAAAGAATCTATGCAACCTAAGTGGACCCAAAATGCGTATCGGCCCATTCTTTCCATTTTGGGGCAAATCAACTCGCCGGAGGTAAACTTGTCTTCAATCGGTGCCGCCGGTGACACTTCTTCATTGATGCAGTAACGTCTGGTATCGTCGACGGGATAATAGCATCTTCTTTATCATTGTTTGCTTCATCATCATCATAATAACCACCAAACGCGGATATTCTCTAAAAATTGAAAACCCTAAATTAGACCCAACAGATCCCTTTTAAATTCAATTTAACAAATTGAAAATGACGGGTGTTCGTCACTGTAACAACCAGATCTACAGTTTATTGTTGATTTTTGTTTTGATAATTGGGTTTAATTTTGTACTGGGTTTCGGGCAACAATGTCAGCACTCTAGTCCGCCGGTTGTTCGTGAATCTCATGCTCATCATCACAACTGTGATCACCATCATGATGATCATTTTCATGATTTTGGGGTGAGGAAGCTGCCGGAAGAACTGGCGGAAGAGGAGGATCTGATGTTGGAATTCATGTCCCATCATGATGATCATGATCATGACCGTGGTCATTATCATGATTCAGATCTATCTAGTCTTGGTAATCTTTGTTTGATTATGAAATTCTTTAAATTTAATGATGATTGTTTGCATTTTTCTTCATTCTTAAAGCAACTTTTGTTAGTATTCTTTTAGGTCTTTGGATTCATGCAATGGGGTGCTCACTGTTGGTGAGCTTGGCTTCTCTGATTTGTCTGATTCTTCTGCCATTGATATTCTGTGAGTTGGTTAAGTGATTGGCTCTTAGTTTCGATTTGATTGCTTGTATTTTGGATTTGTTTATGACATATGCCTTAATTTCTTTAAATTCTTGCAGTTCAAGGGAAACCGTCTAAGGCGCTGGTTGATATACTGGCTGTATTTGGGGTTAGATTCTTGATTCTGTTCTTACTTGTGCTTGTGTTTTGGTCATGGTTGTAAAAATCGTTAGACGCTAGTTGGGCGGTGAGTACTGCCTAGAGATTAATCGGCGCTAGGCGGAATGGAATTTTTATATGTAATTTTACAAATATTTATTATACACACACATTAATATCAATAATTTAATATAATACTTCAAATATTTTAAAAAATAAACTTAAACATACTAAGTCAAGTACTTCAAAGTACAAACTTAAACACAAAATTCAAAGTTTATAGATGGATTTCGATGTTAAGTGACATGATTCAAAGTTTCAGATGTTATATTCGATGTTTAAGAGACATTAAGTATTTTGGGTTGAGAAATGTCTAGAATAATCGCTAATCTGGGTCTTTTTTACTCGAAAAAGCCAAAAAAAACAAAAAAAACCAAAAAAATCAAAAAAAATAAATAAATAAAAAATAAGCCGCCTGGGCCGCCTAGCGCGCAAAATCGACAAGGTTTCCGGGCGCTTAGCGCCTAGGCCGATTTTTACAACACTGGTTTTGGTTGCTATAGCTTGCTAAAGTTCAAGTCTTTATTGACATTTAGGCTGGAGCAATGCTTGGGGATGCTTTTCTTCATCAATTGCCACATGCATTTGGTATAATAAACTGTGAAATTGAAATCTGAAATGAAATAGATAGAATATATTTTATACTTGGTTGTTGAATGTATCGATCAGGTGGTGGACATTCTCATTCACATGGTAATCATGGTGATGATATTCATGAGCACATTGCTACTGGACATGATCATTCCCATTCCCATTCCCATTCGCATTCTATTGAAGATCTTTTGGTTGGATTGTCCATTTTGTGTAAGTGTTTATACATTTGAAATTACTGGTTGTTCAACTTTTATGCTAACTTTCATCATATCTTGTAATGCATTTGATTAACTCATAGTTTTTTTTTGTTTTTTTTTTGGTTTTATAATTTGTTGCAGTTGGAATTGTTGTTTTTCTTCTTGTGGAAAATGTTGTTAGGTATGTTGAAGAAAGGTCAAGAGGAGTTACTTCATGGGGTCTTGGTCACCATCACCACCACCATAAAAAGAATGAGCAGGATATCAACGGCGATGATGACAAAAAAATATCAGAAGCATCATCTGTTGAATCGGTAAAATCAGAAAAACAAAGTGAATCTTCACTTCTTCTCAAGGTATAACAATGTAAATTGTAACTACGCATCATAAAGTGTCAGATGCTCAAATTTGTGTCATCATCAGTTAATGATTTATCTATATCAACATCTACTTTGCAGAGAAACACTGTTAAAAATGAACCTGAAAGTATGAACTCCAAGATGGAGAAGGAACATGTACATTCATCAAGTTTGGTGTTTGGTTATCTTAATCTGATCTCGGATGGTGTTGTATGTGTTCCTTGACTTTATAATTCATTTCCCTACAGTGGACATATTTTTTTGCATTATATAATCTATTTTATGCTAATTACGGTTAAAAAATATGGACCACTTGCAGCATAATTTTACCGATGGCATGGCTTTAGGAAGTGCTTTCCTTTTATATGGATCTGTTGGTGGTTGGTCAAGGACACTTTTTCTACTTGCACATGAGCTTCCTCAAGAGGTATTTCTCCTTACATTCTTGCTCTTGTGTATTTTATAATGACAATGACGCTTAATGAATATAATAAAAAGGGTTAAAGAGTGGTTCAGTTTACATGGTTGGTTCCAAGTTCTAACCCATCGGCCAGACTGTTAAATCACCAAAACTGAACCGTGAACCAAATGGTATAAATCCCAAACTGGCGAACCAGGTGACCTGGTTCAGTTGGGTTGTTTAATTGGTTTCAACGGTTTATGAATGCTCCTACTCACTACAATTTTGACCCTTTTACTTGTGAATGATGCAATTTGGGTTACGTTCTTAAAAAAGAAACTATGTTAAATAAAAAAAAATTAGTTAAAAATTCAACGGGTTGAGTGACTGATACTTGCTCAAAGTCAAAACTTTAATCTATTCAACCTACCTAACTGTTTTAGTCAAAGATTTAGAATATAATTATAGTAATATTGTTTTCTAATTCACCATTAGACGCTAATTATTGCAGATTGGTGATTTTGGAATCTTGGTAAGATCTGGTTTCAGTGTATCAAAAGCCCTGTTCTTCAACTTCCTCTCTGCATTGGTGGCACTAGCAGGAACTGCGTTGGTTAGTTACATGCTCCTTCCCCTAAACTACGAAAATTTCTATATTTTTTATATTTTATTAGAATCATAAAAATAAAAAAATTGTAACTATGATCATGTACTAGGCATTATCATTGGGACAAGATCCAGGGCAATCATCTTTGATTGAGGTACAAGTTCTTTGATATGTTTTTATCAAATCCATCAACTTTTATCATCAGTAGCTGGTTATTGAGAGGCATGATTGAACCACTTTTAAGTAGAGTACTATGAAAACTACATAATACACTTGAACACAAAGATATAATTATGTAGTTTTTTTATTTATATATATATTTATTTATTTTTAACCTAAAATAGGTTTTGCATTGAACGCCCATTTGGATTTAAAAAAAAAGAAATTGTTAAATTTAATTGCTGGAATTGCACAGGGGTTTACAGCAGGTGGATTCATATACATTGCAGTAGGGGTGATGGCAGAAATGAATAATGGAAGTATATCAGTGAAAACTAGTGTGACAAAATTTACCTCATTGATGTTGGGTATGTCTGCTGCACTTTTTATATCTCTTAATGAATAGAACATTTTGAATTTTAGAAAAGGAATTATAACTTTTTTTTGGGGGTGTGTTATGGGAATTGAAATTCTAATGTTGTTTTATATTTACTTTTGGTTATTTAAAAGTATACAGTTAATTGTAAGAATCAGTAATATAACAACCATAAGTTGTTATCCTGTGAAAACACATTAGAACATAAAGTTTGTGAATCCATCACTACATGAATCATCTTTACACTTCAAAACGATTAACTGTCTTTTTAACTTGATCATAGACTTTAGTAAAAGAGATATTTCCTTGATTTTCTTTGTAGTAAAAGTAATTTGTTCAAGAGGTTAAAAGTAAAACTTATATTATACATGTTTTTTTCCCTATTAATTAATGTTACACAAAATAATCGTATTAATGTATATTTAGGTTATATATCTTCTAATTCTAATTAACAACTAAACTACAGTTTCATTTTTCTAATCAAATAATAATAAATAATAATACTAGTTATACAATTTTCATATTAGATAATATACTTTAATAAATATAAGATCAGTTTTTTTTAGCACTCTGAAAATACAAGCTTTGTTAGCACTCTAAATATATCTAAATAGGGTGAGGTTAAAGTACAGTGTGCTAGTTTTGTAAAAAGTGTAAAAAAAAGTTTTATTATAAATAACAAAGTGCTATTATAATATTAACACGGTGCTATTATAATATTAACATGGTGCTATTATAATATTTAACAGTTCCTTGTTAATAATAACACTTTGTTATTTATAATAGCACTTTGCTTTTTACACTTTTTACAAAACTATCAATTTGTATTTGATTGTAACACTATCTAAATATATCATTTCTTTCACCCAGAGCTTAGATTTGACAAAATAGGTGTCAAACGTATTTCTATACTCCTTTAAGGCTTCATATTTCAGTGGTGCTTAATTGTCATTACTACAACAAATTTTAATCTTCTCTTATAAATACCATAACACTCATTCACTTTTAAATGCATGTCACTTTATTTTAACGAGATTATTTTCGGGTTTCATTTATGAGGCTATTTTACCCATTTTTACATGAAAAATATTCACCAACTTTTAAATAAAAATAAAAATAATCAAAACAGTATTGAGAAACATAATAATCAACACCTTAGCAATAACATCTTACTCCCTTGAATGCCACTTCGTTACAAAAAAAAAAGTCATTTGTAGACAATAAGTTTGCATTTGTTGCATTAGTTGGGTTGGATGGGTTGAGGGGTGGGTAACATATGTTTGGATCAAAAAGGTTAAAATTTGATGTGTAGTTCTGGTCGTTTTGGATGAACGACATGTTGGTTGCAAGAGTTGATGGTTTGTAATTTTGTAGTATGAAAACAGGATTTATTTTTTTTTTAGAAAATCACTAGAGTTTGTAGTATAGAATTATTTGTTGTTTTTTTTCCCAATTAAAATCAACATTTAATAAAGGATTCATTGAACAAATCATCTAGTCTATTGTTGGGGTCACAAAATGAGCTATAACGCCTGAGTTTAGACTCCACCGTATGCCGGGTGAGGCGTGGAGGGGCGTGGCACACCGCCCCCCTAGGGGCGTGAGAACCTCCGCGTGAGTCGAGCAACGGGCGTGGGTGTGGGGAGACCGTTGGTTGTAGCCGTTGGGGAAGGAAAAGAAAAAAAAATTACCTATTTAAACAATTCACATATTAAACCCAAAAAAATATTTCTCATTTCAAACATTCATCACAAAAAAATACTCACTCTTCCCATTTCAAACTTTCTTAACCAAAAAAATAATTTTCATGGATCCCAACCAAAACCCAAATTACTATAACCCAAACACTCCACCTAACTGAAACCCTAACACGGCACCTCCGAATTGGGTCTTTACCCATTCTCCAATAAATCCTTTTTTTGATTCAAACTGTTATCGACCGAATTTTGATTCAAGCCCACAACAAGGGTTTAATACATTCGCCGATTATGGTTCGAGTCAACAACCGCACGGGTTTGGACAATTATCTCAGGATGAAGTTGTACCCGAGACCCAACCCACTACAAATGCCGGTCCAAGCACGCAACCAAAACAAAGGCGTAGACACAGAAGGAAACAAGCTGCGGATACCGAACCTGCTGTGGGAGGTTCATCCCGTATAGAAAAATGGACTACGGAGGAAGAGTTTCAACTTACAAAAGCTTGGATCGATGTGTCGGAAGATCCAATTGTTGGTCGTAACCAAAAAGGACCGGACTTTTGGAGTAAAATCCGAAATCAATTTTTTCAAGCCATAGGTCGTGGGGAATATCGTACAAACGATATGCTCTCTAGCAAATGGCGTGACATGAACCTAAAGGTTAGAAAGTTCAACGGGATTTATTCCCAGAAATGGCAAACTCGTCGGAGCGGCCAAAGCGACGCGATGATCGAGCTCGAAGCGGAAGATCAATACCGGGAAGAGTTTAACGCCCCCTTCTCGCTTCAACGGAGTTGGGAGCTTATGAGGAAATGTCCGAACTGGATTAGACTCGAGACTGTACAATCGTCGGCCTCAAAACGATCAAAAGCATCGTCAACCGATAGCCCCGGCACGTCGGATGCTCGAGTGAATATAAATCTAAACGATCTCGAAGAAGAAGAAGAAGACGACGACAACGAGATAGAGGATTTGACTCGTCCGACCGGGAGAGATCGCGCAAAAACCGACCGAGCAAGGGCGAGACGAGGCTCTTCATCTCAAACGACCCCGGATTATAACCAAGGAATAGAACACTTATCTCAACGAATCGGTGACTTTAACGAATTAAAACGGGAACGTCAACGGTTGGTAGAGTTACAACTTCTATTCACCAACACCGACCACTTAACCGGGCTCGACCGCGAAATTGCCGAGCGGGAGAAGGATAAAATTCGTAATAAATATAGAGATAATTAATTTGTATTTTTTTTATTAATTTGTAATTTTTTTTATTAATTTTTTTTATTAGTTTGTATTTTTTTATTAATTTTTTTTATTAGTTTGTATTTTTATTTTTTTAATTTGTAATTTGTTTTTATTAAATTATATTTCAATTTAATTTAAAAAGGAATGATGACGTGGAGTGAGTGGGTAATGGGGCATTTCCACCAAAATGGTGGGGTGAGTGGTTGTGATGAGTGCTTATGTGGCGCCTACGTGGCGCATACGTGAAGTGATTGGGTAACTTGGCACACCCAATAGTCTTAGAAGGGCCCAGTGTAGTGGCATGATGGGGGTGCCATGTAGGCGTGATCATATCCCACTATATATAACATAAGAATATTTGTTATGAGGGGGTGAACGAGACGTGAAAAGCCTTGGTCATGCCTGTGGCAAGATGGTGGTCACAAGTGAGGTGATTGTTGAAGAATTAAAAAAAAATGGTAATGGTAACATATTCGAAGAAAAAAATCAATTATTAAAATCCACTATAAATTAATTATTCAACTCTTTAAACTACCATTCTTCTCTTTTAAATAGCCATTCTTTTTTTCTAAAAACCCTATTACATACATGTGTGTTGCTAGTCAAATAAGAAAGAAGAAAAAAACCATATCTGTGTAATTTAAGGAAAATTTTGAGGCATTAATCACTCAATATCAAGTATCAATGGTGAAAGCCATCGACTCAACTCACCCTTTCAATTTTAAAAGCCTTTTTGAAACTTGCATTTTGATTTTATAAAATGTTAGTTTGGCTTTTTTGAATGTCTAAAGTTTAGATTTTAATCTTATAGTTTATACAATCTGTTTTTTTTTTCATTAATTTTTTTTCCATTAATAATATAACAACTAGATGGCGTTGCATCGCGTGTTGCCGCGTAAGTTTATCATGCTTGTTTCATCTTTATAACAAACCTAACAAGAAAATCATTAACAGATAGACATATGCAACTATAAAGCAAACTTATTAAGGATCAAGAAAAAAAATAAAACCAAAATATAACTACTCGCGGGTTGTTGTAACTATTTGACGCCCTTATTTCATATTGAGAACAAACCCAAAAGAAACAAAAATAACACTAACGAATAAACGGGATATTGTTTGAGGAACAAAATCATAGTAGAATAAATATTAGCAAAAATAAATATAAAAAATAAATTAAATGAAACAAAAAAAAAAACTCCAGCTGGAAAACCAGTTTACCATGCGACCAACTTGGTTATTCTTCTACAACTATCCTATATGTAAAACACTAAATGATAGCTTAAAAACTTGTAAATATGCTTAAACACAAAATAGTTGTTCATAATATAGATAAATAATTTGTTATATCGGCTTAAGGTAATGTTTTGTATAGTGAAGGCTAAAACTGAATCCGACTAAAGAATATCCGGGTTTTTATCTATATATCCGAGTCGTCATAAATTAATATGTTTCTTCTATGTACTTAAGCAATTAATGCCACCAACGTAATATAAGTAGCCCATAAACATGTTGCATTATATGATGTACTTTTAACATTTCTTTTTTTTTTTTTTTCTGTCATTTAACATATTAAGTAAAATAATGTCTTTTATTTAACTTTGCTTGTTAATTACATTTAACTGACTAATATAAGACTATCCTACTTTGTAAAAACATTGTTTGTTCAAAAAAAGGTCTTGGGTTTAATCCAAGCAATCTAAAAACAGTGGAGAGTAGTTTAAGTGTAGTATTATGATAGTTTGAGTGTTGGATAAAAAAAAGTACATTTGACTATATATGAAAGATTGAAAAACAAGTATAAATGCTCTAATCAAAATTAATTGTTGGATACTTAATAACGATAGTAAGCCTATACATACTACTAGTTGCCAATGAGCTACTAGTATACTTGGTAAGGCTTTGCCTCTTAAAATGAGAGGCGGAGAGTTCTTCCAATGCAAATGTGTAACTAATTTGATGTAATTTATAAGGTGAGCAAACTTAGCCGTTAAAAAAAAACTACAATTTAATAGCTATCTCACTTTTGAATAGAAAATAATAAGTTCATTCCCCAATATAAATTTGATTTGAGTTTTTTTTCTTAAAATGGATAGTGATAAAAAATTATTTATTGAATTGAATAATTTAAAAAACATTTATTAAAATAAGTGTTTTTACTTATTTTTAACTAATTTATTTTATTTTTTTTTTAATTCAATCAACATTATGGACTTTTTATTTTTTTCAATCAACGTATTTAGTTTTTTTTTTTTTTAAAACCACTTATTTTTGATAAATGATTTTAGTTCAAGCAACTTAATAATAAAATAAAACTAAAGACATTTACCATTTAAAAAAAAACTTTATAATGAAAAGATGAGAATTTGGGTTAAAAAAAAATTACCATTTAAAAAAAAGTATATGTATTAAAATAGTTCGTTGTACCATGCCGTTCAAAAAAAAAAAAATTAAAATAGTTCGTACACAAGTTTCAAACTTTCAATTGGGTTGAACCAGTGAGTCGGCTAAATCGTGTGAAAACCAATCAAGCACAAATTAACCTCAGT
Source organism: Mikania micrantha (assembly GCA_009363875.1). Taxonomy (NCBI): domain Eukaryota; kingdom Viridiplantae; phylum Streptophyta; class Magnoliopsida; order Asterales; family Asteraceae; genus Mikania; species Mikania micrantha. Next base: position 55,547,506 of record CM018689.1, read on the forward strand.
TTAGTGAACCGCACTACTTAAAACTTCTGGAACTTGAATCAGACTGTTTTCGGTTCATCTCCCCATTTTTGCAAGGTTTTGGTCCACCTTTTTGGGGCTCAATATTGTCACGGCAGCCCCACGACGACGGCAAAAGTTAAAGCAACAGTCCTCTGTCTCTCGCTTTCTTGGGCGGTGTATCTTCCGGCAGGTGAAATTGTACCGGCAGCTCATGTTATTTATTTATTATTTGTCAAATTGGGAAAGCTAAGAATCCTAAATTCAAAAGGCAACGAAAGCTGATAATGGTTTATATTTAATCTGGAAACGATTGTGTCTGTGGCTTTAATGATTTTGTGTACCTCTGCAAATCCAAGGAGATGCAAAAAGCATGAAATTGGTATCGATTTTCAAACTAAAATCCACTGTTGTTAAAGCAAATCTTTAAAAAAAGGTGGAAAAGTGAAAAAGCATCTCTCTTTGGTGTGTTTGGGATTGCCTTTGAAAGTTGCTGTTTGACACCAAATAGAGGGTGACTCAGTGAGTGTTTGGGTTATGGATTTAAAAATTTAAATAATAAAACCCTGATAAGCAGTTTGAAATTTATGAACATAATCACAGCTGTCTCCATCTAAACACTTGAAATTGTTTATTTGTTATTTCATTACACAATAAGCAGTTTTAATAGCCCATCCCAAACACATTTAAGTTAAAAATTGGTTGGATACACTGTTTGGATGTAGGTATGTTGTTTGTAGTTGTGGTGTGTTTTTATTTTAAGATTTGCAATGCCAAACTGCGAGAACCTTGGTCGATTCGAATAAAAAAAGATTTTAAACAAATAAGTTGTGGTAATTACATAAATATATATACTATGGCTTATGATGTCAAACAAGGCAGTCATGTGACAACATAACTGTCGATTAAATTGTAGATGGTACTACATAAAAGTGCTTATCCCACTGACATGGTTCTCGATTTTAATTGGTTTTGTATTGAACATTTGAACGTGCCAATTAAAAAAGCAATTGTAAACGCCCTTGTGATTAGTGTCCTCATCTCTTTGGCATTCTCATAGGGTGCACACGCACACAGGAAATGATAGGGACCCAAATAAAGAAATAAAGAAAGATTGGTCAGTAGCCAGCAGGGGACTGGAATGATGAGTGTGCTATCTTTTTTCCTCTTTTACTATTTCCTTAGCCTCCCCCCCCCCCCCCCCCCCCAAATAAATAAATAAAAAACCACACACATTTAGTCCTTTAGTGTTGTTTTTATGTGCTTATTTTAGGTAGTGTTTTTGGATCTATGTTATGATCTAAAATGTCAGTTTTCTACATGGGGTTTTCACTAGAGGATGACTCTGTAAGTCTCTTATTATCACATCTGCTTGCTTTCTAGCATCCCAATACCCTGCTGCGCTTTCACTGGCTTTATTTCACCCTTAATTGTGTGTTTTATGTGCCTTATATGATCTTTTTCATCTGTGTTGTCAATTAATTTCAATGGAGTTTTCATTTGAACTTGTGTGTGTTGTTTGATGTTTTGAGCTTGTGTTATGATCTAAAATGTCAATTCCTTAAAAGCTCTTATGGGTTCTTCTTTCTTGGCTCATCTTGTGAGTATTTGAGTACTAATTTTTGTGTTTGATCTGATCTTTTTTTTTTTTTTTTTTTTAATCTGTCTTGTTATTTATTGTCAACAGGGTTTTCATTCGAGGATGAACTTGTTTAGCATTCACATTCTGTTTCAATTTTCACATACATACACAGTTACCCACCATCTTTGAGACTTGTGTGTGTTGTCTGATGATTTGAGCTTGTGTTATGATCTAAAGTGTCAATTCTTGATTTGATTCTTCTTTCTTGGCTGATCCTTGTGAGTACTTTTTCTGTTTGTTTGCTTATGTTGAGCCATTTTCAGATGCTGTATGTTTGTGTTATGATCTCAAATGTTAAATCTTTGTTCTGAAATTATTCTGGTAATGACTTTCTTTTCTGTGCTTGTCCTCCCTCACACACAGAAACAGCATTTCTTGTGTGTGTCTCATTACCTTTGGTGCTTATGATGTTTTTGTGATGGATTAGCCTAATGAAATAGCAATGGGCCAGGTATGGGACTGGTTTTGATGATCCCAGTCCCATACATGGTCCCATTGATACTACCGGTTACTCATCACCCATTGGGTTTGCTGGTATACCTGCGGGTGTCTAGTATACCCCTTTGTGGTTTTATGTGGTTAAAAGATTACCCGTTGGGATGCCAATTACCTGAAACTTGATCTATAAGTCAGCTCAAAAATCAAGTTGAGTTATAAAATATTCAAACACAATTATAACAGTTACATAATTTTGATTATCTCATGTTTGTAGCAACTGTAACATGTTATTTTTTATATTTTCTAAGACCATATAATATCGTATTCCACCCAAAATATCATACCTGGCCAAGACCTGCGTACATTTTTTTTAAAACTAATTCCATGCCCGAATATTCAAACAAATGGAGTTTGACTTGTGTTCATGGGACTAGAAGGAAATGAAAGAAGAGGTGATGGTTCAATTGAAAGATGACAGCAGAGAGACTAGAAACAACTTGATTATCGAAAATGTGGGAGTCGACTGTTTTGAGTTAGAAACTGAGTTTGACTTTTGGCCGATTCAACACCCAACCGAACCATCCCATGAAGATAGACCCGTCCAGTGTCCTATGCCTCACTCTTCCCACCACATCAATGTAAGTCTTTCCCTCTTTTCTATTTGTTTAAGGTGGCGTTTGGATCTGCATTTTTAAGTTCATTATGTTACATTCCATAATCATAATCATAATCATAATCATAATCATAATCATAATCATAATCATAATCATAATCATATGGGTCGAAGAAAATAGATATTGGATGAGTGTTTCAAGTTGTAGTAATCAGATAATCATCTCCAAAATGCAAATCCAAGCACCCCCCCTTAATGTTTTAATATGTGTAGAATAAGAGTTCCAGATCTGCATACGACAAGGCATTTTATTTTTATCAACCCAAATTATCCGAACCTCTGGTGTCATAATTCCATTTATATACAGGATGAAAGAATGCAAGACAAACTATTTTCAGATCATAAGAAGTCAGAAGCAAAAACGTTTATTCACAAGGATAACAGTGCACTAGAAGCTACAGAACCCACCATCAGATCAGTCCGCAAGAGGCATTACGATCATACAAATACCATCATCCCATTGCTTCCAGTGTCGCCGTATCAAAAAACCATCTTCAGTAAGCTTGAGCAAGGTCACAAGTTTGAATCTTGACGGTTCTAAATCGATCTTTTAGTTGCTGATTTTAGCTTCAAACAGTTTCTGATGTTCATCAATGGTGTTGTCACCTAACCTAGAGTAAATGTGTTATTAGTTGTGGATTAGATGCTGTTTGGTGACACATATTTATATATGTATAATTCTGAGTTTTTTTAGTGATATCCAATCTTTTACTGTTGATTCCGTAGCTAAAAGCTTCATCACCATGGCATGCATCCGACCTTTAATTCAGTATCCAACAATTTTCATAATTACACGCATGGTTGTAGAAGTCGCTAAACGCTAGTCGGGCGGCGATGTACTGTCTAGGGATTAATCGGCGCTAGGTGGATTGGAATTTTTATATGTAATTTTACAAATATATATTATATACACACATCAATATCAATAATTTAATATAATACTTCAATTAATTTAAAAAATAAACTTAAATATACTAAATCAAGTACTTCAAAGTTCAAACTTAAACATCGAGTTCAAAGTTTAGAGATGGATTTCGATGTTAAGTGGCTGGATTCGATGTTTCAGAGACATTAAGGATTTTTAGTTGAGAAATGTTTAAATAAGGGAGGGGTTATCTACACACCCCAAAATATATTTTAACACCTCCTGTCAAGTATACGCCTCGTAGTGGTCACTACGGGGCGTATAAGGGTTCAATCAGTGACACTGACACCCAAATCATTGGTACAGACACCTATTGATTACCCCTCAATACTCCCCGTATTGACCAATAGTGGGCGTATTGGGGTGTGAGGTGTGACAGTGGGGTGTGTGGATAACACCACCCTTAAATAATCATGAAATTGGTCCCTTTTAATAAAAAAAAGTCAAAAAAAGTCAAAAAAGTCAAAAAAAAAGAAAATAAAAAACTGATTAGGCCGACTAGGCCCCGCCTAGGTCGCCTAGACCCTGCCTAGGCGCTGCCTAGGCCAAAATCGAGACAGTAGAGGGCAGTGGTGGATCCAGAAAAAATTTTCAATGGGTTCACTAGTTTTAGACACTTCAATTAGACAGAACCGGACAAAAAAATTTCCGGGTCGGTTTGACGGTTAGGGTCTTCTAATGCTTATCATATGATAACAGTGCCATAAATTAAGTCAATAATTAAAAAATATAGTCATTAAAGAGTTTTGGTGGTGCGAAGTTTACGCTCGTTTAAGATTTCTGAGGCCCGGACCAAGCGGGAGTCAAGGGCGGCCCCCTTGCGCGGTCCTAGGGGCAGCACCCCTGGTGGGGGTCCAAGGGGTAGAGCCCTTGGTGGTGGTTCGGACAAGGGTCAAGGAGGGAACACCCCGAAACCTAAACGAAATTTGGGAAGATATATTAATTTCGAAGAGCGATTTTAATACGATTCTATAGAAATTCATGCATTGATTAGCGAGAATTCTCTAACAAAGATCACTTAATCCATTTAAGTTGGCAAACTGTTGGAAAAAATTACATTAAGGATTCACCTATAAAATATCAATGGGTTCACCCTACCTTTTCAGGCTTTCGAAAACAAAAAAATCTTACTAAATCGTCGAAACACGGTGGGTTCCGGTGAACCCACCCCCACATATGTAGATCCGCCCTTGGTAGAGGGGCGCTTAGACCGATTTTTACAATATTGTGTATTTTTTGATAGCTTTCAAAATCAAATATATTTAATCATATACACAATCAAAGAGTTATATTCAATTATTTTATTTCAAAGAGCAAGTAAAATTTTCTAACAGTTATATGTTAATGTAATAAATCAAAATATTTTGCTTCAATATGAGGAACGAATCTCAACTATTCTGTATATACTTCTCTGCAATTCGATATAACTCCTTATTTAAGGGACACATAAAAGTGGGAATGAATTTCATCATGCACATAAGAACTAAGAAGATAATTAGAGAACATATCGATTGGATGATTAAATTTGGCCTTTTTAATCTTTCCTAAAGTCAAAGCTATGATGGATCGAGTGTATGTGGTAGGGGTGAGCAACTGAGCATAATATAACCAGTGACGGATCCAGGAATTTTTTTAAATGGGTTCACTATTTTCTGACGTTTTAATTAAATAGAACCGGACATAAAAAATTTGTGGGTCAGGTTGACGGTTTGGGTCTTGTAATGTTCTTTACGTAATAACAGTGTGATATATTAAGTCAATGATTAAAATTAAAAAGCGTGGTCATTAAAGAGTTCGTAGGTGCAGAGTGCATTTTCATTTAAGATTTCTGAGTTTCAGACCAAGAGGGAGTCAAGAGGGTCACACGCCCTTACCGGGTCTAGGGTGGTGGTCCTGTTGGCCATTAAACAAACATGGGTCAAGGGGGCAACGCCTTTTTTGTAAGGTTCGGGGCAACGCCCCGAAACCTAAACGAAATATGCAAAGTTTGTATGACCAAAATTAACTTGATCCGAAGGTTTAACCACTAATAACTATCATTTTGCTTGCTAAGTTTATATGCCCGAAAAGTACTTTTAACACGTTCATATACAAATCTAATTATTGATTATCGGGATTTTTCTGGCAAAGATCACTTGACTCAATCAAGTTAACAAATTCTTGTGTAAATTACATTAAGAATTCACTTTTAAAAATCTTAATGGATTCATCTCAAGATTCACCCCTAAAATATTAATAGGTTCACTCTATTGTTTAACCCTTTCGAATTTTTTTCCTACTAACGAGTCGAAGAGCGGTGGGTTCCCGTGAACCCATTGCCCTCTACCTACATCCGCCTATGAATATAACCATAACCGAAATTTAACCGATAACTGCCCTAACATGGGATCAGTATGGACAAGCCTATAGACTCATGAAAAAGATTAGCGCTAGATATAAAACTAACATGATAATTATCACAAGGCCATATAATAATTATAATAAATTACAAAAAACTAACAAAATAACTATTAACTACCCTTTTATATAAGATGCATATTGCATTGATTTGTAAGCTAGTGTTAGTCGTTTGATCATTTTCAAATTTCTTGAAAGCATGAATCTTGAGGTTTGGTTCAAAAAGAGGTCATGAAATTAATGATCTATCATGCATCCAAAATAGTCTGCTTGCTATCTATCCACCATTAATATCCTATTCAGCTTTCATGTATCTTCAAAGTCTTGCTATCAGCGGTCCTGAGAATTGAGGTGCCTAGGACGAGTCGGAAAAAAAAAACCCATAACGAATACAAATATTAATGCAGAGGTGTTCAAAAAATTCGAAAACAGAACCGTATATTGTGGCTATTCATATCAATACAATATATTCGTTTGGGACTTTGGGACTTTAGGTTGTACGGGCTTTTGGAATTGTTTAATGATGGCCCAAACATTGAAGTCCAGTAGTCCACTAGGGTGGTTTCTTCAAGATTTAAGCATGGATTATGGCCCATTTTGGTTAGAAAGATTTATTGAAGCTTGGAAGTGCATGAATGATTTCTATCAAAGTATATTCACAGCTCCACACTTTTTTAAACTAGAGTTGCAACACTATTGTCATACTGGCTGCGTGCGTGTGATCGTTTAGCACCACGGTGAAACAACTTTTAAATGGCCTAATTTCTTGTTGATGGTAAATCCAATTTAAAAAATATATATACTAAAAATGTATAAACACTTGGAAAAAGAAAATACATATACCAAGAATTGAACCTAAGATCAACTATGATAGGTTAAGCTTTTAGTGTACAATGTCTTCAGCTGTGCTAAAGCTCTATATAATTATGTTTCAAGTAAAAAAAAAACGTATATTAACATTCTAAATATTTTTTTATGCAGTCCAAGAGTCTAATATGTGACATACAACTATAGGAGGTTGCAAGTAGAGGTGCACAAATCTAGTTTTTTTTTACAATTGGTTCTAGGTACAAACAAATTTCGGTTTTGGTTAACAAAGTCACGAACTGGTTCCGGTTAGAGTCCGGATTTTGACCGATTTTTATCCTGTTTTGACCGGGTAACGGTGGAACATGTATGATAGATTAAGATAGTTTGAACATATGAATTAGAGTTTGATCTCAAGAAGAAATATGGAAACCCTCATAATAGGGAGGAGGAGAAATAGAGGCATACTCAACCTAACATTAGATAATCAGATTAGACCTGAGTTTATATAGTAATTATTTTGATTATATTAGTCATATTTTATGTTATATAGAGAACTCTATTGTATACTATACACTTAAATAAAAAAGCTATTTTTTTGGAGTGGGAAATCAATGAAATCAAACTCTCTATCTCTTAGAACAGATGAAAGATTGACAATTTAATGCGCCATGGGTTCAGCCTGTTACGATAGTTCACTCAACTTTTGATATATGTCTAGTCATTGTTAGTAACTAGTGGATTCCTCACACGTTGCGACGAGAATTCTGCCACGATTTTAAATATATAACAACATAATCGAACCTGTACATCAAAATGTAAATCTAAAAACATGTTAAAACAGTTGCTACTTTAATACAAAACTCTAAAATGTTAAAACAATTGCATCTTAGTAATTTATATAAAACAAATTCTTTATCAATACAAACGCATAAATGTTAAAATAAGCAAAAAAGTTGTGTTGAATATAGTGCAAGTCAACAATAGTCAATTGATTGATAGTTGTGATCAAGAGTCCTCTACTGAGGGTATTTTAGTCAATTTAATTGTTTACTTGGTTGTTAGAAGTAGTTAATCAAGTTTAGTCTGTTATTAGTCGTATAAAAGATTAGAAGCTTTGTTAGTTGGGTTATTCTTTTTTTGTAATCTTCATAATCAGTTTTCAATCAATGAGATCTACAACTTCTTGATTTTTTTTCTTTGGTGTTCTATTGTAACAATTGGTATCAGAGCCTGGTGGGGCTCGATTCAAAGAAAGGGAGGTGATAATTTGAATACCTAATCGGGAAGAAGAACATGGTCTCAACGAAGTTCGAGTTGGAGAAATTCGATGGAAAAAATGATTTCAGCCTGTGGCTGGTGAAGATGAAGGCGATGCTGGTGCATCAGGGAGTTTTTGATGCACTGGCCGGTGAGGCCAGGCTTCCGGCGACATTGTCAGAAAAGGAGAAAAAGGATGTTCTAAAAAAAGCACACAGTCTTATAATCTTGAGTCTGGGAGATAGGGTCCTCCGTGAAGTTTCAAAGGAGACCACGGCTGCTGGGATTTGGACAAAATTAGAAGGGTTGTATATGACGAAGTCATTGGCAAACCGATTGTATCTGAAGAAGAGACTGTACACTTTTCAGATGCAATCGGGAAGAACTGTTGAAGATCACACGGATGATTTCAACAAATTGATCCTGGATCTGGAAAATATTGATGTGAATCTAGATGAAGAGGATCAGGCGATCATATTTTTGTCCTCACTTCCTCACTCCTATGAACATTTTGTTGACACCTTAATGTTTGGGAGAGATACGCTAACGATGGAGGATGTTCTCGCAGCCATTAATTCCAAAGAATTGCAAAAGAAAAATGATGCAATTGAAGAAAATGGAAACATCAGTGGCCTGTATGTAAGAGGACGATCTGAACAACGGAACCCTAAGTCAAAACACTTCAGTAGATCAAAGTCGAAGTACAGACGAAGATGTTACGTGTGTAATTCAGAAAAACACCTAAAGAAAGATTGCCCGGAGAGAAAGATGAAAAGAATAGATCCTGGTTCTTCTAAACAACAAAGTATCATGTCCCCTGAAGGGTCGTGTGATGGATATGAGAGTTTAGAAGCTCTGATGGTGACAAAAGATGGGCTAGCACAGGATTGGATCATGGATTCAGGTTGCTCTTTTCATATGTCACCAATCAGAGAATACTTCACAGAGTTAAAACTGGAGGAACTTGGAGTTGTTTAGTTAGGGAATGACAAGCCCTGTAAAATAAAAGGAAGTGGAACTGTCAAGTTGAACCTAGAAGGTGGAGTTTCATTTTCTTTGACTAATGTGAGGTATATCCCTGAACTTGCAAGAAACTTAATTTCATTAGGCACTCTTGAAAGTAAAGGATATAATGTGAGTCTAAGGAATGGGAAGGCTCGGGTTACAAAAGGATCTATGGTAATGCTTTCTGGAACTAGAAAATTCAATAACATCTATGTGTTAGATGGGCATGTCATGCTGGGTTCAGTAAATGTGGCTGATGAACAAAATTCGAATTCTGCCATGTTATGGCACAATCGAATGGGTCACATTAGTCTACAAGGGCTTAATGAACTAAACAAGAAAGGTGTTTTTAAAGATTTGAAAGAGGTGAATCTTGATTTTTGTGAACACAGTGTCATGGGAAAGTCCAAAAGAGTAAGTTTTGGAAAAGGTGTGCATAGTTCTAAGGGCATATTAGACTATGTTCATGCGGATCTTTGGGGGCCGTCAAAGGTATCTTCGCTTGGTGGTGCCCGGTATTTCTTGAGCATTGTAGATGATTATTCAAGGAGAGTGTGGGTCCATATGTTAAAACATAAAGATGACACGTTTGACAAATTCAAGGAATGGAAAGCCCTAGTTGAGAAACAGACAGAGAGAAAGGTTAAAAAACTTAGGACTGATAATGGACTTGAGTTCTGCAGTAGCTGGTTTCATAAGTACTGCAGAGAACAAGGTATTGCAAGACACTTAACAGTTCCAGGTAATCCGCAGCAGAATGAGATTGTTGAAAGGATGAACCGAACTCTGTTAAACAAAGTAAGATGCATGTTGGTGAGTTCTGGAGTGCCTAAAAGTTTCTGGGCAGAGGCGGTTTCAACAGCAGCTTACTTGGTAAATTTGTCTCCATCCACAGCTCTTGAACTAAAGACTCCTATGGAGATGTGGACTGGAAGTGTACCAAAGTTTGATGATCTTAGAGTATTTGGTTCATTGTGTTATGCACATGTCAGTCAAGGTAAACTGGAACCCAGAGCAGAGAAATGTATTTTCTTGGGTTATCCTGAAGGTGTTAAGGGGTTTAGAGTTTGGAGATTGGAAGAAAGGGGGCCGAAAGTGAAAGTAAGCAGGGATATAGTAAAGTTCAGAGAGAACATTATGTACAAAGATGTAATCAGCAGTAATGATGAGAAGGGTAAAGCTGTTGTTAATGATGATAGTGTTCAGATTGAGGTGGAGAATGGAAAGCTATTTGATCAACAAGAAGGTTCTCATGGATCTTCTAGTATGCAGCAAGATGAACAAAGTATTGCTCAGGGTAGGACTAGAAGAGTGATAGTTCCTCCTATCAGATATAGAGACGTGGATAACATTTCTGCTTTTGTGTTTAATGTTGCAGAAATGGATGCAATTAATGAGCCAATTACATTCAAGGAAGCTGTTAATTCAGTGGATAGGGAATTCTGGATTAGAGCTATGGAGGATGAAATGGATTCCTTGTATAAGAATGAAACTTGGAAGTTAGTTAATAAACCTGAAGGTCAAAAACTTGTAGATTGCAAGTGGATATATAAGCTGAAGGAAGGAATAGTGGGAGTTGAGAAGCCTAGGTTTAAAGCCAGACTTGTTGCTAAAGGCTTTACTCAGAGAGCTGGCATTGATTACAACGAAGTTTTTTCGCCTGTGGTAAAACATACTTCAATTAGAGTTTTGTTGTCTATGACTGCAATTAATGATTTAGAGCTTGAACAACTAGATGTAAAGACTGCTTTTCTGCATGGTGTTCTTGAGGAAAGTATTTACATGCAGCAGCCATAAGGTTTTGTGATAAAAGGTCAAGAAGACATGGTGTGTTTGTTGCAAAAATCTTTGTATGGTCTGAAACAATCTCCTAGACAATGGTACAAGAGATTTGATGAACACATGATAGCATGTCGTTTTTCAAGGAGTGATTATGATAACTGTGTGTACTTTAAAGAGTATGAGCCTAGAGAATATGTGTATCTTCTATTATATGTAGATGATATGTTGATAGCTTGCAAAAGTAAGCTACAATTGAAGTTAATAAAGGATCTATTGATGAAAGAGTTTGATATGAAAGAGCTGGGTGATGCAAAAAGGATTTTGGGTATGGAGATACAAAGGGATAGGAATCTGAAAATTATAACATTAACTCAAAAGTCTTATGTCAGTAAGGTTTTGAGGAATTATAATATGATTGAATGTAAATATGTGGTGACTCCATTAGCTCAGCATTTCAAGATATCAAGTCAAGATTGTCCAGTAAGGCAGGAGGATTTATTAGAAATGGAAAGATTTCCTTATGCTAATGCAGTTGGAAGCCTTATGTATTTGATGGTGTGTACGCGTCCAGATATTGGTTATGCAGTGAGTTTGGTAAGTCGGTATTTGTCTAATCCTGGTAAAGCTCACTGGGAGGTTGTGAAATGGATACTTAGGTATCTAAATGGTACCAAGGATTATGGTCTGTTGTTTGGCAGAGGCTGTGATTATGAGTCAGTGGTCACAGGTTATGTGGATGCTGATTTTGCCAAGGATCCAGATAAAGGAAGATCTGTCACAGGGTATGCTTTTCAGGTGATGGGTAGTTTGGTCAGTTGGAAGTCTACTTTGCAACGAGTTGTAGCTCTGTCTTCAACTGAATCAGAATATATTGCATTAACCGAGGCTGTTAAGGAGGCGATATGGCTTAAAGGGTTTGTTTCTGAATTGGGAATTGCTGATGTTAAAGCTGTGGTTAAGTGTGATAGTCAAGGTGTTGTTCAGCTTTCTAAGAATCAGGTGTTCCATGAAAGAACTAAACATATCAATGTTAAGTTGCATTTTATTAGAGAAATAATACAGTCGAAGGAGGTGGAAATAATACAGATCAATACTACTCAAAATGGAGCTGATATGTTGACAAAGGCGTTGTCTGGTTCAGCTTTTATGAATTGTTTGGATGTTCTTAATATTGGAATTGGTTGACATACACTAAGGTGGAGATTGTTGAATATAGTGTAAGTCAACAATAGTCAATTGATTGATAGTTGTGATCAAGAGTCCTCTACTGAGGGTATTTTAGTCAATGTAATTGTTTACTTGGTTGTTAGAAGTAGTTAATCAAGTTTAGTCTGTTATTAGTCGTATAAAAGGTTAGAAGCTTTGTTAGTTGGGTTAATTCTTTTTCTGTAATCTTCATAATCAGTTTTCAATCAATGAGATCTACAACTTCTTGATTTTCTTTCTTTGGTGTTCTATTGTAACAAGTTGCTTAATTGGATCATTTTAATCAATATCACAACTATGACATGACATTTTAACGCATTTAAACAAAGAACCCAGGTTTAATTATGTACTTGCTTAACCTTTTACCTATTAATAATTATCGGACTTGATACAAACCACTATTATTTTTTAAGAGTGTCCAAAAAAATACTAGCTTTTGTGCTTTTATAAATTTATAATAATACTATATCCGTGTAAGTATTTAAAAACAACAAAACTTGCACACAAATTTATGAAAAAAAAAAATTATGTCTAGAGATAGGAAACAGAAGCACGGGGATTGGAATGTTTCAGGTCTTACAATTTTTTTTACGATTAAAATATTGAAATATTTATAATTTCAATAGTTTTCAGATGTAGAGATTGAAGTTGGTTTTTATAAAACCATTCGAGCTAAGTGTAAGGCTTTGGATTTAATTTCGGTTCAGTTTTATTAGTTGGTTTGATTTTATCAATTTTTTTTTGAACAGCAACAATCTTACATATCACGTATGTTAATTTGGATCACTAACGGGTCATAAACCCACCCGATCATCCTACACTCAATAGGAGGAAACCCACCATAGACGAGAGAAAATCTCTTAGCTTAGCATAAAACCCTATTTTGTCTATGTCAGGACTTGAACTCTTGAGGTTCCCAATGTTGAAGTCACATGGTACCTCTTCTCAACCAGTTAAACTAAGGATTTTGGTTGAGAGGCTATCATTTAACAGAAAAAAAGGTGGGAAAAAGTTTGAGTGAGTCGCTAGCTAAACAATTAACATATGTCAATTTTGCTACTCTTTTATTAGAATGGATATATAAGACCGTGTTTGCACTGTTATTAATTGTACGAGTTTGATACAGAAAATTACGGATTCATACTTGGAGCAAGGTCATGGAAGTTCGAAAAGTGATCCAACCTAATACGGGTTTAACTTTCCTTTATTTGCTTAGAGTAAAACGGTCTACAAGTAAGAATGGAAAAAAACCAACTCCAGAACCAGAATCCACTGCGCCTGTATCGCACAGTTAGGCTTCCGGCACGTGTTGAGGCCTAGCTGCAGGATCTTGATTCTCGATTCAGAGACCATGATCGTCAGCTTGCTTACCAGCACGACATCTTACGTGGGTTGGTCGATCGAGAATTGGAGTGGTCAAGGCAGGTTGGCGTTGACCCTCCACCCCTTCACCACCACCACCCTGACAGGATCCGTAATTTGTATTTCATTACTTTGTATTGTACAAACACTTATTATGTATATATTATGTGTTTTGTTTGTTTGGTTGTTTATATATGTAATATGTGTTGTATCATTTTGTAACTATTAAAACAAAATAATATTAACACTCTTAATTTAATAATAATAAATGAAAAATTTTATTAATTTGAATAACAAATATTGTTAATTTAAAATTTTTAACGACAAACGAAATAATAAACATTGACACACGTTATTAATTTAAAATTGTTAAAAGTTATAACATTTATAAATTTTTATCATTTTAAAATTCAAAAAAGTAGTTAATTTTTTAAAAACATACGTGGCGTATAGGTTTATAATACATTGTATCAGTCTACAATGTTGGGAAATCTAGAACTCATTTTCATTAAAATACATATACGCCACATATATTTATACGCCACGTAGAGTACTGTACGTGCCATATAACATGCACAACAACGAGATGGATACCTCTGTTGTACGTATGTGTCTTAGAGTACTATACGTCACGTACAAAGCCGGTAGGATGTTAAATTAAAAAGCTGGGTGTGTAAATAACCATTCTCAAATAATAACATAGCATTTTGAGAAAAAGTAATGTTATTAAAAAATGAGTGAAAATATGATGTGATAGAGATGTTTTTCTTTCTAACATCGTAGATGTAAAACTATAGGATATGAAAAATATGCATTCTTCTTATGAATATGGTAACTTCTGGTGAGTTCAAATCTGACCCAACAGTAAATCATAATCAATGAACTTTCACAAACAGATACTACTGCAATAACAGGGTCGTGTGATGCAGCTTTAGTTCCAATAAATTCTAGAAATTTTTTTTTTCAAAAGTAAATTCAAGAAACCACTTGGGTTAAGCTTTTTGCCACATTTACACCCATACAAATATCAGGTTATTATATATAATTAATAATATTACGGTGGTCATCAACTTGTTACAAAAATTCTTACGGGTTAATTAACTGTAGCATAATTATCGGCCTTTGCATGTGAACAGTGGCAGATCCAGAAATTTTTTTTATAGGGGGCGAAAATTTTTTATGATCATTTGAGGATCGCTATATAATAATTTTTTCCTCTTTATTCAGATCGGGTTGGGTTGAATCGGGTCGGACCATGTTAAAAAAAGCGAACAAACTTAATTTCATATATAAAAACATAATAAATATACAATATATCTAAAGTGAATTGTAACTAAACAAATTGTTTAATTGAATAATTTTTAGTGATTTTCTAATCAAATATAATACTGATCATTCTTATCCGTTTAAATCCATTATATTCACATAATTTTTAAGTTCTCCATCTTAACACGCGTTGTGTTAAGGTGTTAGTCATCTCAACCCATTTGAAGTTATGATTTTATATTATATGGTTACCCATTTCAACCCAAAATACAATAATTATTTACATAATTTTTGCATTTAAATTGCTATGAGTTAAAAATGTTAGGCATAGTTGTTCCTATTGAGTTTTATTTTTAAAAGTATATTCAAAACAACATTTATGGAGACTTTTTTAAGTATCTCTTTATAAAAAAACAAGTATAACTATCACTTAAATTCTCAACATAAGTCCAATTATTCAAAGTTAAGGGGGCAGTTGCAAAATATTAAGGGAGTCGATCTGGATTTTAACATATATATACTACTAAAAAAAAAAATTCAGGAAGGGCGGCTGCCCCCAAGGCTTGGGGTGGGTACGCCACTGCATGTGAATTATATTGGAGTAATTAATCGTAATATATATTTGCAATTTTTGCTACATTGAATCCATAAAATAATTATATTAACATAAATACTGTTTCACAAACTGACATCATTGAATAACTTTATATGTGGGGTTCTTTCCTTTGAGGATGTGAACCAAAAGTTGCCCACCAGTGCCACAGTAGATGCTGACCAGAAGAAAATATCAACCTTTTCTTTCTATTTTATTTAAAAAAAAAACATAAATTACATTTTTATTATACCTTTTCTAGTATGAACATGAAGAGAAAAAGATATAACTTTTAATTTAACTAGTTTTTGCAAAGGTTCGTTCATAACCAAATCAGTTGACATTGGTTGAAAATAGCATAAAAATGGTAACCACAAGTATAAACATCTACATGGTTCAGCCCAGTGATGGAGCTTGAGTGTCTAGGGGGAGACAGAAATTTACGTAACCCAGAATATGTGTTGATTTTTTAAAACGAAGGGGACAAAACCATTATTTTTAATTAAAAATAAAATTTCAGCCGAAAAATTAACAATACGGATGGAAAAATAGGGGGGCAGTCACCCCCTTGCCCTAATAAAGCGACGCCCCTGCTTCAGCCGATTTATTTATATTAATAATGTAGCTACAATTAATGATGATAATTAGATATATATATATATATATATATATATATATATATATATAAATCTAATCAAATCATATCTTATTACAATAATCTAATCCCTCATGCTGTAGAAGCGGGAGGAAATCAGATTCTTAAAATGAAGCAAAAAATAACAATGAATAAAGATGTTGAAAAACAGGAGACCATGAAAAAGAAGAAGAAAAACAAAATCATGACTTCAACAGTAGGAAAGTTCATGGTGACAAATGATTTTAAAGGGTCTAACACGCATAGTTGGGGCAATAAGATTCACGACTCTAGAGCTACGGTGACAAAAAACGACGATTACAACGATAGGTGCTACAATTATGGGGGCACAACACCGATAAGAGAAACGGCAATCCATGGTAGCAAGAGCTATGATTGCAGCGGTAGGAGTTTAGACAGTAGCCATACAAAAAAAGAACTTATAAAAAACTAATTAGATGTATGCATGCATGTACGTACACATGCATCATCCTCAGGACATGTTGAGAGGAAGATCGAAGATAACAAAAGTCGTCAAATAATTGGGACGACGAGAGAAGAGGGCCAACGATGGGCTAATATTTTACGGTAAAAAAGAAAGGGAAAGACGAGAAAAATATGGAAAGAATTGTATGGCTATAAATGATAATAAAAAGGCTCTAGCATATTGTGTATTAACATTAGATATCTACACGTTAGACTGCATTGATGAAAATTTCAAAGGAAACTTAATCAAATTATGTCATACAAATAACCGAGACTAATGAAATATTTCCAATATTATGGATGAATAATGGGATTCCCGGCTATATATGTTTCTTTGTGGCCAGGTTTAATTAAGGCTGACAAAACGGGTCTTGTTGTGTTTAACTGGTCAGAGACGACGTAAAAAACGCAAATATAAAACATGAAAATGACTTGTTTAACACTTTCTTGAGTGATTTTAGCATGACAGTTTAATTTTTTATATAACAAAAAATATTAATGATTAAGCATAATCTTATAATTTTTATTATTTAAAAAATGTATCAAATTACATAGTGTACTATTTGTTAAACATGTTTTATCGTTTCTTATCAATTACCTGTTTTATCAGCTCTAGGTTTAATTTTAATGAGAATATATACATGCATTTAAAATGATGACGAGATATGGTGATAAGGAAAGTTCATCATTCAAAAAATCGGTCATGAGTCTCGATCGGCCTCCATGTTCTACTTGTCAGTCCACTATCAAACAAAAATAAAAATCCAGCAAGTGTTCCAAATAAACCATTAGAAACAGACACCGTATATTCTCTAGTTTTCGTTTTTTTCTGTATATATGTGGATAAAGAGGACATATAATTATAAAATATTTGTTTGCTAGTCAAGTAGATTTTTCTTTTTACTTTTTCTTTTCTTTTAAACTTTAATGCAGAAATCTTTGTGCGTATCGACGCCTTTGAGAGATTTGACTCGCAATCTACGGGTTTAATTAGGGTTTTCGTAACAAAAGACACCTAGATAATTAGTCTATACAAGTACTAAAATGATATATATATCAATGGTTAATTTCCAACATGAGAACGTAACATTATGAGTACTAAGTTCAATCAATAGGAAGTCATACTAAAATAGTAAAATATTAACACGTTTTGGACATATTAACTGTATATATGAGAGAATTTATATACTCTTTAGTTAAGCATGTTTCAATAAAAACAATTCAAAAATGTTTGATCTCCCTTGTGAAGTTTACACTTATCCAATCAAAACAAACACGCAAGCAAATACTAAAATAATCATTTTTAATACATAAATATAATTTTCACCTAAACCCGGCCCAAAATCACATCTCCAAGCTGTATGTACGACGTAATACACAACCAATTGCGAGCGATTCGATCCTTTGATAATGCTAGATGTGGTGGATTCTAGTGTTTCACGTATGCTATTGGATTTTGTGGTTTTGAAGTATATAGATGTCAACAACATGAAGTAGTTGATGAGTCGCTCACACATATAGATGCCAACAAATATTAAAAACCAGACAAATGCCACAGCTATCAACTAGCTACAACTAAAAGGGGCCATCACTTTGCACTACACCCATCATGGAATTATTGAGGTGCACATGCAAAAAAATGTTTCTAATGTTTGTATCCCTCGCCTTTTTGTTCGTAAATCTTCGTTCTTTTCTGAAATGATTAAAGGAACTATAAAGAAAATAGACCCATAAAGAAAATAATTAACCTTTAAGCAATACCCATTGTTTCAAAAAGATAATTATTGCTTGGAACCATCTCTTGGATTTATAAAAGTTAATGGGTTGGCTTCATTCATTGATGCCTCTTTTACAGTTTGTGTCCCCCTCCTGTTTTCGAACATGCTTCGATTGCCCATTCTTACCAACTCCTTACGGAGAGGCATATATATCTTTAGGATAAGTTGAAAGATTGTCTCCTTTGCATTTAATAACATAAATTACATTGCTTTCTGAACTATGAAATCTTGGATAATGCAATTATGAGGTGTACTAATTACCATTAAAACCGAAAGCCACTTAAAACTAAAAACTAAACCGTATTCGTAACCGAAAAAAATCTAAATTTTGTATTCAGTTTCTGGTTCGGTTATCGGTTTCATATACCTTTTGAATTCAGTTTGACGTTTTATTCGGTTAACCAACTAAACCGAATTTAAATAAAATTTTGTTAATTCAATTAATAATATATAATGTTGAATTCGGCTTATTAGGTTGAATTCGGTTTATTCGGTTTTTACCGCTTTATTTGGTTTTTAATCAATTGAATTCTGTTTGTTCGGTTTTAACTGAAACTGAACAGAATTTAATTCAGATCGAATAACCTGATTCTAGGGGCGTAAACACATCAATTCGGCTTGTGAATTACACGGGTTTGGATCGGTAAAAAAAGGGATCGAGTCGAGCCTAAACGAGCTCGAGTCAAAAAATATTACTCGTTTATTTATCAAGCCCGAGCTTCACATATCGAGCTTAAGCTGTCTCACGAGCCTAGACAAGTGTTATATGTATATAATTTTTATTTATTATAATCTGTTAAGTGTATTTTATGTTAAATTTGGAAAGTATAATATAAATAAATGTTAAACTAGATATTAAAATAAATAAATTGGATAATTAAAATATATACTAGCCAAGCCGAGCAAGAGTTTGAAAATTTTCTAACAAGGAGCTCAAGCCCTATTTTGTCAAAAAGAGCCAAGTTCGATCCTTAAGAAACTTGGGCTCTGCTCGGCTCGTTTACATCCCTACATGATTTCCATTTGGGTTCCATTTGGTTTTCGGTTTAGCTAAAAAATTTCAAATTCGTTTAAACTGAGCTAAATAAATTGTTTAAACCGTTAGCCGAACCGTTGAACGCCCCACTTTTCCATAATGGATTCCCCTGGTTGAATATATTATGTTTTAGATTAACATCGTAAGCGAATTGCTAGATCAGTTCAATTATTCAATATAAATAATTCATAAAGATATACCATATATAATTTATAAAGATATACCATGATGGATGAAAAATCTTTGATGATAATGATAAAACTATAATCTTGTTGCTCTTTATCTACCCTTTGAATGCTTTTTATTTTGATGAATGATTTTTATGATAGACAAAATGTTTATATATTGTGTTCACTTTCTCTTGTTACTATCATGTAAGATATCAAAGGATAAAATCTTTTCTATTATGTTATTATACCTCTCATATACTGGCTACATTAATAAAAAGACTTTTCATATCATCTTGTTAACTTTAATAAATGATATTGAAAGTCACATTCATGTAAGAATATTTTCAATATTTTCTTACTTCGAGTAATTATTTATGATGAACAATTCTTAAGTTTGGATGAGTTAAAATACTCACTAAATTATAAATTAAAACTATAACAACAATATATTATATATAGTCATTAAGTTATTGTCGGTTAACTTAAGATCCTCATTAATCATACTATAATATAGCAAAATTCATAAGTGTACAATATTAACTTTTTCAAATTAGTTTGTGTTTTACCACATTAGGCACACATTACATTATTAGAGATAAAATAAACATTCAAGGTAATTATAAGAAATCATTCATAAGTACGAATGGACGATATACTAATATATAAGATATCATGTAAAACAAGTACTTCGTTACTACAAGTTGTTTTATAAATGAATTATTGAAAACAAGTAAACAACTACTAGAATTAACCTATTAATAAAGTCGGTTTTACAAAATCAGTGAAACCAGAATTTTAACATGACTGTCATAAAGTTGATTATATATAAAGATTATCATATACAGTTTGGTGTAGTTTGGTACTGGAAAAGTAATCTAATGAAAATTCCCACCTAATTTGCTTGTTGATTGAAAAGATTTTGCTATTGTGTCCCATGATTAGTTTAATATTATTTAATTGATCATTCAATTCATGATGAAGCTCCGACGAAGAATTTAATTTGATTAATTCATATTATGCTACTAGACCATGAAAGAATTGTATATTAAACTTTGATTAGAAAAATATGTTTTCTGTAATTAATTTTGTAAAGGACTTATTACTAAAGAATGATCATGTATTAATTATATATAAAAATTAATTATATAAAATACGAATTTTAGTTAATTGGTTCGAATCGAACTTGTATCATTTAAGTTTAATTTCGAAGACATAAATTGATTAGCAATCATAATATGCATGTACACTATTATGCATATTTTGACTAACTTTTTCATGTGTAAAGCATAATAAATAAAATTTTCATGCATCACTTTCTAAATTAAAGCGTTTTCTTTTTATTACTCTACACCCGGATGGAATTTGGATCAAGTTTGAATGCGGCCAATAAATTATGATTGATAGTGCAATGTGGAAAACATATAAATGCTTCTAGTCACACACACAGATATACATATATAACTGACAACTAATATTTTGTTAATTAAAACTAAAATAAGAATTTATAATATATAGTTTTTTTTAACAATAAAAATAATTAAAGACTTCTTAAATAATATGATTTATAATGGTTATTTATTTCGTAAAAATAATAATCTCTTTCTTAGTCCAATAATGGAACTTGACTTTCTACCATTTCATAAGGAAAGCAAAGGCAGTGGGCTATCAAGCAAAAACGAGGTCTCAAAACCCAGAATTCAATGACTGAAATCGAAGACTAAAGGTAAGAAGACAGAGAGAGGAGTCTCAGGGAAAAAGAATTTGTGATGATTTTACCCTTCGTGAACCGAATTCCTTCTCTTACCTATTCGGAGGTCGTAGAATAGAAGAAGATCTTATACGCTAACTAGAGGGATTCAGAGCATACGAAACTATGCTTAAGACATAGAAGATATGAATAGGAGGAAACTTTATAATGAATAAAAACATTGTTCCCACTCAGGACTACAAAACACGTGATTGAAAACCCAAAAGCACTTGCATCAGTCTGAAAACTTACTGGTAAGGACATGCGAAATTTCTTATTTTATATTAAGTCTAATTGCTTTACCCGAATGAACCCTTCTTCTAAAGAAAAATAGTGACTTCAGCATTTCTCTTCTGAGACAATGGCAGATATTTGAATACATCCGTCTCGTTATTCATTTTGGTTGTTAAAATTTCTTTTCCTGTAATTATAATTGGGAATCACCAAAATTAGTTGTCGGCAAAACAACTTGCCATTTATTCCATTTTTTTCTCATTTTAAATAAAAATGCTGACAAATT
Organism: Mikania micrantha; assembly: GCA_009363875.1. Classification (NCBI taxonomy): domain Eukaryota; kingdom Viridiplantae; phylum Streptophyta; class Magnoliopsida; order Asterales; family Asteraceae; genus Mikania; species Mikania micrantha. The sequence continues at coordinate 55,569,229 of CM018689.1, forward strand.
CATTTTGTGTGCAGACTTTCATCACTAAAACAAAAAAAAAATAAATCAACAATGGAAGTTAAATTTTGGCAAAATTAAAATCCCGCTTGGTTCAAACGAGTAACCGATAAAGAATGATACACGTTAATTAAGGATGAGAATTGCACCACCATTCATTGCTTTCATAACGGGTCAAACATGACCTGTTAAGACAAGATACGTTAAGATACAAAACACGAAGTGGGTAGACACGAGTAAACACGAAATAACCCGTTAAGAAACATGTTGACAGCTAACACTATAAATGACCTTAATGTGTCAACCTGTTTTAGACACGAAACATGTTAAGAGTAAACACGAAACATGTTAAAGTCGTGTCGTGTCGTGTTAACGTGTTTGTGTCTGAAATTGTCAGCCCTACCATTCATGACTTGAAGCTAGAATTAATTTAATCACTGCTGTTCCTAACCTATCATTACAAAAAAGCTTGGTACAGAATCGGAAATAAATACAAATTTCATATTTAGTAATTGTCAAATATTTTAGCATTCATGTTTTATGACACGTGATGAACATTTGACCCCAAAACCTGAAAAATTAATGCATTTCTTAATTCCATTCGTATGTCTTGGGAATAAATCAGGGCATAAGCTGCTAACATCCACTTGCATGTCTTAGTTTACGATGTTCATCATAATCCAGTCGTAAAAAACCGGACCAGATCATATGTTTGTGCACATGGATATATATGTATTAAGTTCATGATTTATGCATCATTTAATAAAAAATACATTTGAACTTGATGTAATTAGCTCTATCAAACCGTAAAATGGTTCGGTTTGGTTTGATTTGGTTTTATTGTTAACGGGCTCAGAAGCTTAAACCGTAAACCAAATCGGAATCAAACCGCTGATAATGGTTATGTTTGGTCCGGTTTTATATTTAATAGTTCGATTATATTTTTCGTTATTCGAAAACTGTTATTACAATTTGGTTTACGTTTCTACATAAAAACTAGACTGTGAACACCCCTATTAACGTTTACGGTTATTAAAAGTTATCGCATTGGTTTAATATGTTACTTTAAGATGATTAAAAAGAGGTGAAACCGGTGAAGTAGTTTAATGTGATTTCTAGAGTTCTAGTGCTAGTGATCATGCAGATTTTAAAATTAAATATTCAGATTTTAAAATTAAATATTCAGATTATAATTCGCTTCAATTCCTAAGAAATTAAAGATCGTGACACACGGCTTGAAATTATATGAAATTTGTATTATAGAGCCTACAATGGTTAATCTTGGAACCAATTGTTGGACATGACTAAACCATCAAAGTTTCTTTGCAAGTATGTCTAATAAATGTCCTCCAGACCTTTATTGATGCTTTGTCCTCGAGACCTTTATTGATGCTTGTTGCATCAAGAAAGAGTGATTTTTTTTTTTGATGTTTTTGAAATTATTTGCAAAATAAGGCCTAATATAATTAATGACTATATAATATTTGAATAAGTTACACATAATTAAAAACTCTAAAACTAACAATCAATAATAAGAAGAATTAGAACATGTCTAATGAGTCAAGCAACCTAAACAAAAGATTAGAACTATCAAAATCCTTGAGCTATTGGTTTCTGTAATAATTTTCATATGCATTCCACATTAACACACAAATAAAATAAAAAATATTGTTGGATAAAAGAGGAATGTTTATAAATTATTTTGAAAAATGGCCCTAAAATTATTTTAGTTTGCTCCTGTATGTTTTTTTTTTAAATTCCACTTATCAAAATTGATTGAATCGGTCCTATTAAACATGATCAAGCCAATGGTCAACCAACCCAAGCAAAGGATATAGAACGTCCAAAATCCTAGGACTCTAGAAGTCCGACTCGTGATCTATAAAAGTTGTATAGGCTTTAGTTATAAAATGTTCCTTGATGTGATCTATATAATGGATTTGGATGATTGTCTTCCACATTAACATTAAAACAGAATAAAAAAGATAGTGATGCATAAATGGGAATAGTTCATAAAAATACTTTTGAAAAAAGAATTCAAAAACCTTTTAGTTTATTTAGAGTCTCAAAAGCCGACCCTGTTAAACATGCCAAATCAGTCGAATTAATGTGACTTTCTAACTACAAGTAAATAATTAAAAAAAACAAAATCATAAGGAAAATTAAAAAATGATTTAAGAGATCAAGATGAAGTAAATTGTATACGATTGCACATGACAACAAAAAAACATGTTAAGAATTTAACATAGAATTCATGTGTTTAGATTTGGTCTATAAACGTCCGTGTTACTTGCAGGCTGAACCCACAAACACCTTTAGGTAAGAGGTCATTAACATGATGAGTCGTTTAATCTACAAAAGTTTATAATTTAGAAAAATGTGTTTTTAATTTATGTTCATCTATATCCGGGTTCATATAAAAAATTAGAATATGTCATGTTTTCAATCTATCAGTTAGTGGTGCTAAAAATCCATATTTGAATCTGAATCAAAAATATTCGAAAATCCGAATTCAAAATATTAGAAAAGTCAACTAGAAAAGTGAAATATTTCTTACAAAATAACAACAAACGAAGTTTCTTGTGAGTAAGCGACGAATTTCCTACAACAAATCGAACAAAAAACCCTAAATTTTTCTACATTTTTCCAACATAATAGTCATAAAAATTGTCGCTATTCCTTAGCAAAATTTAAGTATCTTCTAACAATGTTATTATCAATTTCCTACAAAAAAAATACAACTTTTTTTTTATGTTTTTTCATAAAATTATAGGAAAGTACCTATATTTCCTACAAATTTCCCATAACGCTAATTTTTATTCTTTAAATCGTTTATAAAATTTATGAATTAAGGTATCTTATTTAATTTTAATTTTTTTTACGTATTGTCGAAAAATTGTAGAAAAATATCAAAGTTTCCTACAAAACTAATTTTAATATTTTAATCAATTTATCTAGTTTATTAAAATAAGTAACTTTGAAATTTTTTTCAAGTTTGGTAGGATAATTATAGAAAAATATCTTGGTTTCAATCGAATTTTTTTAAAAAAAATAAAGTTTTTATGTTTTGTCAGAAAATGGTAGGTATATTCAACATTTAAAATAAAATGAAATTAATTTTTATCGGAAAGTTGTTGATATATATTAAATTGAAAATTAAACTTTGTAGGAAATTTATTGGTATATTTAACATATAAAATGAAATGAAATTAACTTTTATAGGAAAGTTGTCAGCATATATTAAAATTAAATGAAATTAAATATAACTTTTTAACGGTAAATTGTTGGCAAATTAAATACATAAAAAATAATGTTGTTTGAAGGTTTTCGGAATATAAAGTAATAAATAATAATATTACTTATTAATAAATATACAATTAAAAAATAAAAAAAAAATATTATGAGAAATTTTTCTCTATTTTGCAGGAAATTTTCAAAATTAGTTATGTAGAAAAGTTGTCAAAAATTAACGATCAAATTCTTTTGTAAGAAAATCGTAGAATTAATTGTAGGTATCACGTCGGAAAATATTTTGTAGCAGCGTTTTTTCTTATTAATCTTTTTTGTCAGAAATTTGTCACTCATGTGTATTTCGGACAAATTTCCTATGAATATCTTCGTAGGGAAATTTTTTTTGCTAGTGAGTTCGGATATTCGGAAAACCAGGTTTGGATTAGTACACCTGTTTTGAAAATTTGCAGATAGTTCGCATAGTTTGTATATTTGGATGATTTTTTGAATATTTCACAGATATTTTTTTGGATATTTTAGATAATTTTTTTGGATATTCGGACACTTTTTAAATATTCGTATATCCGAAATATATTTAAAAAAAATTATTTTTTTTCTGAGTTCTGATATCTGAACCAATGTGCTTATGATGTAGCATCAAACACACTATTAGCGAGCGTGTATCATCTTTACTAGAATAGTGTATGGTGTGGATCAACCAGAAGACGTATGCATAGTAGTCTTTGCCCCGAGGAGGGATCCTATAATTTCTTTTGTTTTTGGGGTTTGGAAATGTGTGGATTTTCAAGAACAAGAATTTATGATATGTTGGGAATCTCTTATGATAATCATCCACGTTTGAAACGTATCTTAATGCCTGAAAGTTGGATATGATGACCTATACGTAAGGATTATATTACTCCCAATTTTTATGAAATACAAGATGCTCATTGAATAATAAAAATACTTTTACAATTCTATAGATTCAACATTCTATTTTAGATAAAATTGAGTAATTTGTATAATGGTTTGTATTTTTATTATGGATAAAATAAAAAATATAATAATAGACGGGATTTATTGGGATGCTCAAATTTGGAAATACTTAATGAATATGTATTTATATCAATGAATTGGTAGAATAAAGAGTCATACAAATTAATTGTGTGTTAGGAACCAGATTTGAATGGGTGACACGAAGACTTTCAGTTCTCTGCTCTACCCACTGAGCTATCCCGACTATTCCTGATGTCTCATCCTCATTTTCATTTTACTGGATATCCGATCTTTGGGTGTTCAAAGTTATGGATATGGATTCGGATATTGATATTCAATATCCGAAATTTTTGGACATCCGAAAATGAACACACTTACCATCAACTCATAAACATAACCCGTTTAATACCCACAAAGTTGATTACCTTGAAATAAAGATGCACAAAAAAACTGGATATTCGAATCAGTTTTAGGTTTTTGAAAAAAACCGGCAGTTTATGATCGGTTTGAGGTTTCAAGAAACCAAACCGATTAATAACGGGTTAACCAGTCCAACTCAATAAAAAATCGGTTATTTGGCGGTTAACCGGTTTCGGTTGCTATATCGATTTCGGTTTTAGAGCTTGAAAAACCGGTTACTAACCGAATTCGTTATTGATAAAAGCCAGTTACTAGCCTTTGACCGGTTAACCGGTTTGTTTATTTCAAAATCGGTTTTCGAGCGGTTAACTGGTTTTAGCACCTCTCCCTTAAAATCAAGCCTGGCGGAAGCTTCTTGTGGTTATGTATAATCTTGTAGACCACAAAAATTTTCACAACTCGAAAGTTCGCATAATTCGTTTCTTTCTTCCTTGCCTCCTTTTCTTTCTTTCCTTGTCTATGTTGGAGTTCAAGTCCTTGAATCGCTCCATTTCGTGGCCCACGAACTGTTTGTGGGCCCTTCCCCGTTTCAAAATTTTGCCCAATTTAAAGTTAACGTCGACTTATATACGATCCTCGTTAATGTTAATATGTAGCTAGCCTACTTTGTAAAGTAGTAGAGGCATTATCTCTTATAATATGGGTTCTAACATATACAATAGTGTAATTAGTGCATGAGTAGTTAGTATGGAGTAGTTTACGAGGAAATAACCAACCTTTGTTGTTGAAAAAAACCTTATATACGAGCCTCGGTAATTTTCACCTCTCTTGTGGCGTATATACCAAGGAGAGGTGAGGTGAGGTGAGGTGGGAAGTTCCTTATCAGTTATTACACCGTAACTAGTAACTATTGAGGCAATGTCTCAATGGTATCTCAAGATTCTTTTAAATAGGAGGTTTTGGGTTCAAAACCCTCCCGCAGCGAAATAGGGGTCTGGGGGTCAGGGAGTTTTCATAGTGGGGTTTCCTACTAAGGTGGTTGTGGTGGCTCATGGGAGGTTCAAGTAGCTAAACATTGATGACATGATCTGAAAACAGTGGGCTCATACGATTGAGAAGTTTCTCGTTTAAAAAAAAATTACCACACCGTAAGTTTTAATGAGTTGAGTTGTTTATTTTGATTTTGTATTATCATTTGATATATTTTTTAATCAAGTATAATAACTTCTTTTTGATTAAAATATTTCACATGCGTATAAAATCTTTACATAGGGATCTTATCACAATCTTTAGGATGTTCAAGTTATAACTAATAAATAATTAACTAATTGAAATGTTTATTATTTTTAACTTTTTATTATTTTCTTTATTAATATTAACCATAAATATTTTGTTTATTTCTCTAATCATTATCGTTGTATTTTTCTTGACATTTTCATGTGTTTTTGGTTGTAACCATAAAATACAGAAATAAGAATAAATTATGAGATTCGAATCGAGGAAGAATTGGGAGTAATCATTGCACTCACTCTGCCCATGTCTGAATACATATATGATCTCACAATCCTTTTCTTTTTCTTACACAATCTCAATCTCTTTATATATTTATTTATAGGTCGATCAATTAAGGACAAAGCACAAAAAGACTGAAAAAGTCATCAAAGTTGATGCTATTTTACCCTAGTTAATTTTATCTGCAAATAAGAATAATATTTATATATTTTCAGTCATGTATTATTTTTCTTTGTATATAAGACTTTAATCTTATAAAATATAAGTGTATGTTATATGTTATTAAGATTCTTCATGTTGTACATAACCATAAGTTTCGCTGACGTATCATAAATTTATATACTAAAATCCATGGTTGTAAAAGTCGCTAGGCGCTAGTCGGACGGCGAGGTACCGCCTAGGGATTAATCGGGATTAATCGGGATTAATCGGCGCTAGGCGGATTGGAATTTTTATATGTAATCTTACAAATATATATTATATACACACATCAATATCAATAATTTAATATAATACTTCAAATAATTTTAAAAAATATACTTAAATATACTAAAAAAAGTACTTTAAAGTGCAAACTTAAACACTGAGTTCAAAGTTTAGAGATAAATTTCGATGTTAACTGCTTGAATTCGATGTTTCAGAGACATATTAAAGATTTTTGATTGAGAAATGTCTAAATAATCATGAAATGGGTCCCTTTTTACCATAAAAAAGTCAAAAAAAGCCAAAAAAAGTCAAAAAAGTGAAAAAAAAAATAAAAATCTGATCGGGCCGCCAAGGCCCCGCCTAGACCCCGCCTAGGCCAAAAATTACACAGAAGGTGGGCGCCTAGCGCCTAGGCCGATTTTTACAACACTGCTAAAATCTAAATCTTCCAGGCCGTTTAGATTTGTAGGACTTAATGTACTTTGTATTTTATCTATTGTTCATAAAATATACAAAAACTTATTGTTTAATTGGAAAGAAATGATAAATCAACTCAAAACAATAAAATTAATTTCATAAACACAACATTATGTTTTTTACAACTAAACATTTTGGTAACAAACTGAAATTTAATTAAAGTTTTCTTATCTTACAAATTGGAAAATCATAATATGAGTTCCTTTTTATCTTACAGATCATACATTATTTAGGTGTTAAAGGTGTTTTATTATTTTTTTTTCCAAAAAAAAAAGTTGAGTCTGCTTGTGGATTGAATATTTTTACAGTGAAGCTTGAACTTGACTTTTCTTTTGATAACAAATTCAAGCGAAGCAAGCTTTGTTTAATTTTCGAGCAATTCGAGCCAAACCTAACCTAACTCAGCTCATTTACATTCCTAATAAAAAGGCATGACAATTGCCAGTTATAAATATCAATAGATAACTATTACAAAATAGTTATATCATATCTAGTAAAGAAGTCACTACTGGTGTTACATTTTTGCTACCATCACTAATTTAACTTTGCTATTGATACTCAATTCACTATTGAAGTACCAATAGCTATCAAAGTATTAACTTGATATAAGGGTGTAATTAAAGTTGCTATATAGGTACGAAGCTGCTATTGATATTCAGAGTGATAATAAAGATCATTTTCATGCTAACCTAGCTCGTAGTGCAACCTCTTGAGAGGCTCTGCCCCTTAGACCTCGCATGGGGAATTGCCTCAATACCTTAGACCTTGTCATGATCGATGGCCCTGGATGTCCCATATGTGGCACAGGGGCTTCTCACAATATCTTAGTGATTTTTCACAAAAAGCTGAATAGTCAAAATCAGGACAAGGATTATGTTTGATTGTTCTATTGGGTATTTGATTGTTTGTCAATTATTAAAATCAAAAACAAAAATTCAATGAATTGTCATACACTGGAATAGTAATTATTCTTATGTTATTGTTTGATTGAGTTAATTGAAAGTTGAATTATTGTGTGCTCCATGTTCGTGCTTATCCACTATCACGTAAGCCATTTTTAAGCTTAGATTGTTCGACTTAAGAGCTGTTTGGTTGGGTCTGAATCATTAAGTGCTGAATGGTTAAGATATCTGAATGGTTAAAGGGGTCTGAACCATTAAGTGCTGAACCGATTAAGACCGTTTGGTTGCACAACTGAATGATGAATGGTAAGTGTGGTATTGGTGGTGAATGGTTAAGTGTGGTATTGGTGCTGAATGGGTTAAGTGTGGTATTGGTGCTGAATGGTTAAGTGTGGTATTGGTGCTGAATGGTTAAGTGCTGAACTTAATCATTAATAGTTTAATTTTTTCAAACCAAACACGCTGAATGGTTAAGTACTGAATGATTAATTGCTGAATGGTTCTATTAAGATGTAAATAAACAACCCCTTAGTCGTTTTGTTAAAATTAGAAGTATAAAATTTTGAAGTTAAGTTTTCAATTATGTGCAAGAGTAAAGGGTCAGTTTTATTTATTTTTTAGTTAAATTAACTAGGAGTATTGTTTATTGTTTGAATGTTTAATAATTTTCTATCTTGTTTAAGATAATTATAGGCTTGGTTATTTAGTTTAATTATTATCGTCTTAAATTGAGGAGTTTTCTCTCCGTAGATGAAATAGCTTGCCATATAACGTATTTAGGACCAAAGGGACTTTGTCCTAGTGGTACTCCATGATTTTCCAAAATGGAAGGTCATGGGTTCAAATCCCATCCAAGGCATAATGGGGCTGAGGGGGGTCAGGGGGTTTTCCTAAATGGTTTCCTCCTGGGGTGGGCTACCCTGGGTTCAGGTGTTGCCATATGATCCGGGTTCCGAGTCTTCGAGCTCGGTGATATCCTGGATCCAAGGTATTGCTGGTCAAAAAAAAAAAAAAAAATATAACGTATTTAGGGTTTTTTTTTCTATTTATTTATTTTTTTATAACGAAACGACAATCATCTAATATGTTGATCAAATAAAAGGGAAAGGTTTTTATTGCGGCAGGACGTGATCGATAGGCATCACTAAAGAAATAATAACTAGTTAGAAAACAGTTAACAAAAAAAAAAATTTCAATTATCGGTATGTAGAAACTAACAAAGGCTGATGCTTACCAAACTTCAATGTTGTCTAAGTATAAAGAACAAACAGCCTTCGGAAGGATATAATTCCTATTCGGAAGCAGATCAGCTTCCGAAGAGTAACTCATTCTGCTAAGGCTGTGCAAGACAAACACTTCGGAAGATTGATAAAGCCTAATCACTTCCGAAGACTGACAGCTTCCGAGGACTCTCCTTTGAATCAAGGATAAAGACAAAGACTTCCGAGGTTTATCCTCTGACAAAGACTGTAGCTGATTACTTTCTCAGTACAAAAGGGACTGACACAAGACATGATGGTCTGATTAAATACAAAAAGAACATACCGAAAGTCAGACAGCAGCATACTTCCCTTACTCGGCATTAAATGCAAAAGATTATCTGAAGCCTTGAAGATCATCAACATTAAATGTCTTTTGTATTTAGCTAGTCTTTGTAAAGTCAATGTCTATACTTGTAATGATTGTAAAGAAGTGTCTTAGCCTGTTAAGACACTCAATATACTAGAATAAGCTTTACTTTATGTATTGTCTAGTATACCCAACTTGTATTCCTACGTGTATACGGTTGTAGCCTTGGCTATATAACCTCTCATTGTAAAGTCTGTAAGTGTGCTTGTTCGTTTACACTTGTTATACTTTGAGAGAAATATATCTTTGAGCTTGAATTAACTCTTGTGTTCTTATTGCTTATTCAAAGATTATTTGTTCATCTTTTAAGTGTTTGTGAGATCCTTCTAATAGATATTCCGCGTCTATTAGATTGATTGTGAAAAGATCTTGTGTAAGTGTTGTTTAAATTAAACAAACCGATCCAACACAGTATTTTTTGAACAGCCAAACAGATAAATAACATGCCACTTATTAAGTATAACTAGTATTTGTGCCCGACATGTTGCCATCGGAAGCTATACTATATTCCAAACAACCCACCCATGATGAATCCTTCTATAAAATTTGACATTTTAATGACAAAAAGAGATATACTACAAAAGCACATACGTAGAAAGCATTATTCAATAGCAATAACTAATGCATCAACAATCAGGGACGGAGGATAGAAGGGGCCCGGGCCCCCTGTTTTTTCGCTCTAAAGTGTCGATATAATAGTATTTTGTCGGAAAATCCTTCAGTTCCCTTCGTTTTCTTCCGAAAAATTTTCGGCCCCCTCCATTTTCATCTTATAAATCCTTCGGCCCCGTCTGAGTTTTTTTTAAGATCCGTCACTATCAACAATTGCAATTCCTGAATGGAAGAGAGAGGGAGAAAGCATTGTATAATAGCAATAACTAATGTATCAAGAAATGCAATTCCTAAATGAAAGGAGGGGGGTTATCAAATTTCCACGAAGAAATATGTCTAAACTCCAAAGTCATTAAATAAATTTAAAAGCATTGCATAAAATTAGAGAAGAAATTGAAGATTTACTCAAAAGGAAAACCTGATCAATCTTGAAACTTGAAAGACACTTTATATCTCAATATCCCCCACTCCTCATCAAATTAACTATTGCTGCTTCCGACCATGGTACCAACATGAAGTTTATTGTTCATTAAACACATATACAAATACTTATAGGTATTTGAGCATTATTTGATTGATAAACATTTAAAAATTTTCAAATCCATATTCTAAAGAAAATTAAAAATTTTCTATTACTTCTCGGTTTTTGCATGCCTTTATGCCAAAAGCAATTTCATGGAAGAAACATTTGTTGTTTTGGTATTTTTAATGTTGTGACTAATAATAAATAGCTTAAGTCATGGATGGAACAAATTAGAAACGTATTTTGACAGAAAGTATTTTTATTTTATTAAATAGTTGATGCTACATTGCATAAACCCTTTTAAAATCTTGATTTGCTGAGAATTATTGAAAAATGCACATCTAATATCTTTATATCTGCACCAATTATGAAAACAATTTGATGAATACTTACCAAAAAAACTCCACGAATAATAAAGATGTAAAGTTCAATCAAGTCTCCAACACCATATTTAAAATGATGACGTCTTTTAGCATCTACAACAATAATTTCTCTTTATGTGACTGGCGATATAAACTTGATAACAATATGGCAATCGATTCAATTGCGTAAGTTTTTAACAGTACATTACCATTTGAGGTTCCAAATGCTATAGCCATTCTTTGACTATGATAAAATAGCATTCCCCCTTTATTTTCCTTTCCAACATTTGTAAATCTCTAAGAATTTATACAATCATAAATTTATTCAAAACATTCTATCACATATGTGTTTTTTAGGACGTCGTCAATAACAAATTGAATTGATGAAGTATGGTCAAATAACAAATCCAATTGATGAAAAATCAAAATTACATTAAAATGATTTGTGTTTGAATTCAGCAAAACTAAACAAAAGGTTTAACAATTCGTTTCCAAACAATTTCATCATACTAATGTATGTTCATTCTATAGTTTTATACATAAACATTTTAATAAACATGTGATAGGCATACATTCAAGCCAATGCGAATAGGGCAGTTGGGAAGAACAAAAAAAGTCCAAAACCAAATTATAAATCATTGAATCATGATATGAATTGAAGGTTGAATTTGTTACCTTGATCACTCGAGATGAAGAACTTGAACATCCGACTAAGTAATGGTTCATGTAGATTTGGTCATCTGTGATGATTCTATGAAATGCCGATCACGTTTTGTCGCGAGAATCGAAATCAAAATTCCAAATTTGAAATCATTTTGTCCCTTTCATTAATAAATAGACATGTTTATGTAAATATGTATAGAATATGTTTACCTTTCGTTATTGATTGAAAGAAGAAATAATCATTAACCCTGATATTATGTGTTCTAGATGTAGAACCTAAAAGATTGTGTTCTTGAATAATATAGAAGAAATCAGTCGGATAATGTTGAACGAACGAAAAGGGTGGCAGTTGATGAAAACGGTTGGGATGGCTGTTGACGGAGCGGTTTGTAAGACGGTGACAATGAGTTTAGAGAAAAGAAGGTAATGTTAAACGGAATATATTTAACGGAAAAAGGACGCTAATAAGGTTTAGATAATTTAGTGTTAAATGACTAAAATTTTATATTATTATTGTTATTGTTATTGTTGTTGTTGTTGTTGTTATTATTATTAGTATTATTATTATTAGTATTAATATTACTATTATTATAACTATTACTATTACAATCTAAATATGTTTATTTGTATAAAATTTAAACTTATGACATACTTTTTAACGATATGTCTTCTCTCTTAAACTTGGCATATTATATTTAATTTTTATCCTTTTAATGATTTGATCCAACATATATATAACACAACATACTTGTTTATATTAATTTATATCAAATTTAAGTCTGACGAAACAAGCTGGTTGGGTAACAGGTTAAAACGCGTTCGTGTCAAGATGAATTCAAGTCAGAATGAGTTTCAAACAAAATTTAATTTGGGTCTAAATGAGTTGTTTTTAAAAAAATTCAATTGAGTTCAAATTAAAATGAGTTGGATGCAAACAAATATTTTATGTAAGTATTTTTTAGTGATTTTTTCATCAAACCTATTATTAATAATTATTATCCATTTTAATCCATTATATTTACACATTTTTAATTTACTCATCTTGACATGCATTGTGTTAAGAAGCTACCTGTTTCAACCCGGCCGTTATATGTTATGTTAAGTTGCTACTCATTCAACCCAAAATACAATCATTATTTACCCAAACCAACTCATTTCACTTGCTCTGGGTTAAGATTACCGGGTCTAAATTCAAATTGTATGTTAGGATTTAACCCCGGCCACAATATTTATAAGAGCGTCCCTAGCATAAATGAACCTCATGGAGAAAATCAGCATCATCGTAAAAAGACTAATAATTTTAGTGATTTTAATTAGTAATGTTTGTCGCACGCTAGAGCAGAATTAAGGCACTAATATTACAAAGTGAAGATAACACTGAAAGAAACATATAAAGTTGTGATAAATCAATCATCGAAACAAAAGCGGTAATAAAAAAACATTATTATGTCCTCGTTTGCTCTAAAAACCATCTTGAAGAAGCTCAATTTTTTGTTTGAAAGCCGAAGTAAACACATTTATACTCAACTATCGAGTGAAAAGGAATGGAAAAAACAACCCGTGTCAGGTTTCGAACATAAAACCGCCAAAAACCAACTTAACATTGTAAACTATTACGTAACCGCCAAAATTAAAAACCTCCATGTAACCGTCATTAACCGTCAAAAACCGCCACATGACTGTCGTTAACCGTCAGAAACCGCCACGCAACACCGGAAACAGTCCCAACTATTAGAAACCGCCATGTAACATTCGAAAACTGACTTAACCTCGTAACCGTTGAAAACACCATAACCGTCGGAAACCGTCATGTAACCATCAGAAATTGCAGTCACAGTCGGAAACCAACGTAACCGTTGCAAACCGTCATGTAACCGCCTATTTTAAATGTTGCAGATCTCGTTTCAAAATGATTACAGCAAAGAATTATCATGATGTTAATTATAAATATCAATGTTACTATATGTAATAAAAGAAGTATATATATTTTGCAAAGTTTGGATGATTACATTGGCATGATAGTACTGTTTGTAATTAACGAGGACAATGACACTAGTCTATTCATAACGTTTATCTTTAACAAACGAATGTTACTTTTAAAAATGAGACAATCATCAAGGCCTCGATTGTTGTCAACAATTTGTTGAAGACCGACTAGATCGCATGTAGGATTTAACCTCACAAATATTGGCCACAAATTTTAGCCCAAATTACGTATCAAGGAAATTAAAAAAAAAAAAAAAAAAATCGGTTCTTGAGCTACTTAGTTATCATTTGAAACATTAGGATGGCTTGAAAAACGTGCCAAATAAATGTCCACTCTCAGCCTATGCATCATGTTTTCTAGTACTTTTTATGGCACTATGCTTTCTCCAAAATAAACACCATCTACTATTCGCTATTCATAATCATGTTTTTTTTACTTTGTAACAGTAGGTCGGATTACTTTTTGACGATGGAATCACCTTTTCATGACCATTTTTTTTTGAACTCTTTTTTAACTTTACAGTAGAGAAAAGGAGTAGGGCACGTGAGAGAAGCAGTAAGTCACGTGTAAGGGGTTTTTGGACACGTAAAAACTATAGATTTAGGAGACTCTTGTATCTATGAACTCGATCTACCCGTATATCGCAAAGTTGTGTCTAATATACGTATCTTTACCCTGCACACATGTAAAAGTTATAGATTTAGAGACGTATCTTTAGCTTACGTATTTATGAAATCTAAAAAAAACTGTTTTTTTTTTATTTACGGGCAATAATATTACCATTCTCCAAGGCTTAGCCCTTTTTCTAATACTAGTAAAAAGAAAATAAATGAAAGAAAGGTGAAAAAAAAGAAGAAATAATGCCAGTTTTGTTTGTATTTTCTTAAATGGTGGGGATGTTTTTTCTTCAGTGGGCTCAAGTTTCGATTTTTGATTGGGTTTAAGAAGCTCCATCTCTTTCATTCTCAGATTAAACCCCACACTACACTGTGTGTTTGTGTGTGTATTAATCTTTTCTCTTGATTCAACTGTTGCAGGCTTTATATACAAGAATTTATTCAATCTTACCTGCTCAAGGTGCAACTTCAATGAAAGAAAAGCAAAGAAATTTCATTGAAAAGGCCAAAATATTTTAAAGATTTTAAAGATTTATAAAGAAAGCTGTTTTTTTCACAAAGCAAACTGCTTTCTTTTACCTTGTCCATCTTCTTTACATCTCACCTGTTCATCTCAAGAACTCATAAAGCAGAAACAAACAACATCTGTACTGCAAAAATTAAAATTCTGATAGATTTTGGCTACTTAAATCCACCCATATGTTGGAAACCAACGACCACCCAATTCTTCTCCACACTTCTGCACCATCTTCTTCATCTGATCCGTTTCTTTCACCGGAAAATAGCCATTCAAGCAAAAGAAAACGACGTCCAGCTGGTACTCCAGGTACCCACTTATTAACCTTCACGATTCATCCATCAAATGATCAACGATCATGAACGATCGCAACGTTTTGAGTTTAAATAATGCATGTGTTTGAATTGAATTTGCAGATCCAGATGCAGAAGTGGTGTCTTTATCCCCTAAAACATTGCTGGAGTCAGATAGATACGTGTGTGAGATCTGTAACCAAGGGTTCCAACGAGATCAGAACCTGCAGATGCACCGGCGACGGCATAAAGTGCCATGGAAGCTGTTGAAACGAGAGTCACCGGAGGTCAAGAAACGGGTTTTCGTGTGCCCAGAACCGAGCTGCTTGCACCATGATCCGTGTCACGCACTCGGGGATCTTGTCGGGATCAAGAAACATTATAGGAGAAAACATAGTGATGATAAACAATGGGTTTGTGAGAAGTGTTCCAAGAGCTATGCTGTTCAATCTGATTTCAAAGCTCATCTCAAAACTTGTGGCACTCGTGGCCATTCTTGCGACTGTGGCAGAGTTTTTTCCAGGTTAAATTTCTTTTTTCTTTTTTTTTGAACGACTAATTTTTGGATGAATGGAGTATCTTCGTGTCACAAATAGTACCATCCGATCATATATACCTCCCAAGTCACCAGTTCTAAAGGAAACTCATACTTTGAGAAAACCCTCCCTTGGATTCGCAGCCAGGACCAAATGGTTCTAAGCCTTATCTCACCACTAAGATACCGTTAAACTGTGATGCCTTTTAAAAAATCTTTTTTCTTAAATAGTGATACTGAACGGTTTACTGAGATTTAATCGAATTTAATTTAGAATAAACACAGGTTAATTGTATATTTGATCAATTCTATGTATTTATAAAGGTTATAAATTAATGAATAAGATATCGATGAAATAAAGTTGATTTTTTAAGATTATCAAATCATTTTGTAAAAATGGGAAAGATTGGAAGTTATGACATTTTTCCTTCTTGGTGTATGCTTTTTCTGCTCATATTCACATGGATTTCAGCAACTACCGATAATAAGCAGAAATTCCTTAAAGATTTTATCTTTAAAATGTCGACTTGCGGATATTATGATCCATTTAACGTTAAATTCTCTTAAGATTTCTTGTAACGGATACAGTACATATTCTATAGTACTTTTGAGTGGATCAGATTCTACAGGAAACCACCATAAATGAATATCTAGCTAGGTTTATGATCTCATATTTCTTTTTTAAATTTGTATTATTAGCATTAATTAAGATGGATTTTATTAGAATATTGATTGATGTAGTCCAAAAAGTATGATTAAACTTTAAAAGGCAGGTGTAATTATCAACTGATTCTTGTTTAATTAATAAATTTTTCATGTTTGAAACATGCTTGTACTGCTAGATTTTCATCATAATATGTTGAAGCTCATCTGTCTCACATTGATATAATTAACAGTGATTTGTATGATTCCCTATATGAATATATAGACACCAACTCTATTACATGGTCACAAAAGAAAAAAAATGTAATAATACATTTTGTTAATCGATCTCTAAAATATCGAGTTTCTTTCTAGCATAACGTGTAACTTACGAAATATTCTAAACAACTTATTAAAATAAGACAAGTTCAAATTGCACATGAATATATAAGTTTTCTGGCTGGTAATTAACATTCTGACAACTAAAAAATATACATATATAATTAATTTGGATGTAATTTGGATTTTATTCATATAATTATCATTTTTTTCTAGTTGATCATTATCTTCCAAACTATCTATTTCTTCGAATTAATTTATACTTTTGTTTGCTTGTAGCTAGCCCTACACAAGAAAGCTTTGATTTCTCCATTTGATTAGATATTTTGTCTTGTAGCCATTGATCTTTGTCTCCATATAATCATCATTATGTTTATAAATTCTTGTGTCTATTTTTAATAATTATCGTACGTACATATATTGCTTTTTTCTTTTGACTCATTTACCTTTGTAGAGTCGAGAGTTTCATCGAACACCAAGATGCTTGCACGTTCCGGCGTGCCCAACCCAACCCAGTACCCACCTTCCAGCCCGTGTGTTCATCTAGGTCGGCTTCAAGCACGAGCCCATCAAGTGACACGAATATAAACACCATCCCAACATTATTGCAACGAGTACCACAAAAACCACATCTAGAAACACCATTTTCACAAGCTCAAAACACACAAAATAACTTGGAACTTCAACTTCGACCATCATCATCATTATATGATCAACACAACGATAATCAAACCGCTTTGAAGCTATCCATTGGAAGCCCTAAAGAAAAAGAAAAGATGAAGATGACAATGGATGAGAAGGAGTTTGAAGAAGAAGCAAGACAACAAGCAAAGAGGCAAATACAAATCGCGGAACTTGAGTTTGCAAACGCGAAGCAGATTAGGAAACAAGCACAAGCGGAGTTGGAACGTGCTAAATTGTTACGAGAACAAGCTACTAAAAAGATTAGCTCAACTATATCAGAGATTACTTGTCATTCTTGTAAGCAACTGTTTCAAGCCACAAGTAATAAGGGTATAGCGATTCCAACTGATGAGATATCGTCGGTTGTAACCGGAGAAGGCGATTAATAGTAGTATTTTCGGGAAACCAATTTGTTTTCTTTTGTTCTTTTGCATTTTCTTGTTCTAAGCGGCTGCATTTGTATTCTATGTGATATTGATCATGTCTTTTCTTTTTGCCTATGGAAAACAAAATATATATACACATTCACATGTATGTGTGTATGTGTTTGTATAAATTTTGGTAGTGCATGTAATATTACATTTGGAATACTATTTTGGCTTGATTTAATCATTTGTATGCTACAACATAAAAAGCAACACTAATACCTAGTAAATTTTACTTATAACATAATTATTAACAAGGTGTGAAAGATGTAGGTAAATTTCAGCATTCTATGTGTCTTGTATTTTAAATTTATAAAATCAGTTAATAATCATTTTTGATTATACTCGATAAAAAAACAAAAACACTGCAAATAAACATGATATAGTTATACTAACAATACGCCTCATTTGTGAAGCACACATATAATGTGTATATGTGTTGGCCCTCAAGGTGTCAAAGTAAAATTGCACTAATTTTAACGTTATTGTACCTGTTTTGTGAAAATAACGCTAAAAAAGTTGGGATGATCAACTTCAAATGATAACTTTGAGCCGGGGACTCACTCGGAACAGCCTCTCTATCACAACTGGGATAGAGGTAAGGTTTGTTTCTATCCTTCCCCCCATACCCTACTGAAAAGTGAGAATATACTGCGTAAGTTTGTTTGTTTGTATAGTTATACTAACAATGTTG
This sequence comes from Mikania micrantha, assembly GCA_009363875.1. Classification (NCBI taxonomy): domain Eukaryota; kingdom Viridiplantae; phylum Streptophyta; class Magnoliopsida; order Asterales; family Asteraceae; genus Mikania; species Mikania micrantha. Next base: position 55,587,652 of record CM018689.1, read on the forward strand.
TTTTAATACTCACATATTAAGTGAAAAATTTTACTTAACGAATTATATTTTCTTCTACTGAGATTCTATGAATTAATGAAATTATATATATGATAGTTTTCAGGGTTTTGGAATAATAATTATGAAATTTTGATATTAGACGGAATTTTAAATTTTTTGATGTTTATAAAATTAGTTATTAGTTTATTTAGAGACTTAACAAATGATATGTATGATAATTTTCAGGGTTTTGGAATAATAATTATGTATGAGACTTTGATATTATTAGGAATTTTAAATTTTTTGATGTTTATGAAATTAGTTTTAATTGTAATTTATTTAGAGACTTAACAAATGATATGGTAATACATATAATGACTTTATTCATATATGGAATCACATACCAAACCCATTATATTTTTTTTTCTTTTTTTTTTCTTGAGGGACAAAAAATTTATTGACCATGTGCTAGCAAGAAAGTAGCAATTGCAAAAGAAAGAGTACAATGCACTAAATTCAGTAAATTTTTATCAGCATTTGGATATCTAAGATTAGAACTCCAATCACCCAATTTAGGAAAACCTTTTAAATGTGTATAAATATTTAAATAATCTTCAAGAAAGTGATTTAATGGTTAAAGTAAGAGAAAGGCAACCTGAAATTCTCAAGTTCAATCTCCACTTAATGGGATTTTTCTTAAAGGTCACCGACTGACTAGGTTGCTCGCGGCCGAGCTTTATCTATTCTTCACGGTTAGTTGGGTATTAGAGGATGTGAGGGTTTACCACGTATAAGACTAACGAGGTTGCTTGAGTGTATATAATCAATTAAGGATCTTCACTACATTAATCTTTGCCAGGGTATATACTAACATGTCGAGCATCGCGTATGATAGAATAACTATATATTAATCCGATTTGATTTACAAATTTATGATATAAAAATAAGATGCATGATGATATATCATCTACTAAGCACCAGGCCCATCTACTACGTACCAACCAAAATAATATAACTATTCGATATGATTTTACATTTATATATACGAATATAAGTGTGCGTCACTATATATCATCTATGGATCACATGATTCTTGTGCAAATTAAAAGTGATTTTTACCTTCGAATTGAAGCATACTTGTAACACCCATTGGAGGCCCACATCTGTTGGTACAGTGGTAAGATACCTACATGAGAGGCCCCGAGTCCCGAGAGTCCCTCGGTTGACAAAACATCAAACCCATAGTCTTTAAACCATAATTACATTACTATAGCAGCGGAATTTAAGATAATGACATAAAATAATATACACATACTAAACAAACGTTAAAACATAGCCCATACTTCTAATAGTTATATAATATAGCCAGTCTATGCCAGTGTGGTCCTCAAGATATGTGACAACTAGTACCTGACCGGCCGGAAAGTCCGTACGGTGCGTCTACTATAAACAGTAACTATGTGTAATTCTATGTGTATAAACGTTACTTGTATTATCAGAATTCTAAATACAAGAAACAGTTGTACGTATTTTCGTGTAAACTTAAATACAGTAAGTACAACGTACATTCGAAACATTAGTTGTGTGTATTTAAGTGAAAATTTAAGTACAGTTAACACAACAGATCATAAGAAACAACAGTGTTCAAACAATTAACAGAAACAAATCGGTTGCGATCTGATATCCATAGATGACAGGAATCAGATGGCCGACAAGTCAGTGTGAAAACAATGTGAAAACATGATGTTTAGTTGAGTCCGACAGTGAGGAAACACAATTCAAACAATATTGCAGTGTCGTTTCAGAATAACGAACTGACAGTGTGTTTGCGTGAGTGACGATTCACACAAACATATCTGTGAGTTTAGCGTTATGAAATGATGACTGGAAAGTAGAAAACAAAAGTCGGAAATCAAAACCATGGTCGCGTTCTTTCGAATGACGATTCGAACGAATACGCGCGATGGTGACGCGATTCGACGAAACGAAAACGAAACACGACACGAACGATAATAAATTTAATAAAATTAAATAAATAACATTTTACACTTTTGAAACTCATCAAATTAATTAAAATAGTCTTCTCTTAATTATTAAAATTAATTACGCGTAATTTTCCGGATACATGACGAAATCTCGAACCGAGCAACCGAAATGAAACCGAACACCACACGTGATATAAATACTCTAAATGAGGTCAAGAAAGTTCACGAAAATAGGGTTTTTATGAGTGTGTGTTCGATCATGACCATTAGCCGTTCCAACCTTTTTCTGCTGAACCATACAACTTCGAAAACTGATGCTGGGGCACCACCGACATGGGAGTAGCTCCACAAACTCACTCAGCTCGACGAGGGATGTTACAGGTTCGCAGGTTGGTGAGGGATCGGCTGAACCTATTTGGTTCTTGTCGAACTACTACAAGTCACGAACCCTCGTGACTGGTCCACTTCCCCGACGAACCTTCGAGCCTATCGCGAACCTTTTGATCACCACAAACCATCCCTTATCGGCGAACCACTCTACTGCAACGAACCTTAGGTTCGCCACATCATCAACGAACCTTCGGTCTCATCAGGCGAACCCTACGTCTCTAAGCGAACCATGCATGCAATCTGACCACCAAACCTTGCTGCTGTGCTAACTCCAACGAACCATTTTCTCTTGGCCGAACCTTCATTGGAAACGAACCTTGTGTTCTAGAACCAACTACCGAACCCTTGGTTTCCCTTTCAGCCGAACCCCATGCAACGAACCTCATCAGCCGGCGAGCCTTTGATTTGCATGCAACTGCCGAACCCTCATGAAAATTCACCTTGGAGGTCAACAGGTTCGCTGGTCGAGGGTGATGATGCAACCGGTGTTGAACGAATCACCTCCTTCTCGGCCGAAAAACATATAACAGGCCCAATTCATCGGCCCGATTTGATATCTAGCCTATACTCTATTCGGCCCAGTAGCCATTAACCGGCCCACGTGATTGCTTAGCCCACGCCCTACCTTGGCCCACGAATCATAAACTTAGCCCAAATACCGGTTAAGCGGCCCAAACACACACACCTACGGCCCATCTAATTATCTTTCGGCCCAATTTAATGCATTGGGCCCAATCACACAAAAGCACATGGCCCAGTCACTCGGCCCATGTCTTAAACTATCGACCCAATAGATTCGGCCCAATGTTCGTACATACAGCCAGATGAGTCTAAATACAATCTAAATCATGAATTGAAATGGTTAAAGAATGACATTATGGGAAATAAGGTTGGAAATCATGACTATTTTCAAAGGTGTTGATTTTTGGATTAACACAATTAATGACATCTAGATCATTAAAACTATACAGGACTAAGTTAAAGACAACCGAAACTCACGAGTGTTAACCCATTTAGGGTTAACACATGCGCATGCACAAATTCGTATAACTTAAACTCATACAGGATCGTGAAACCAACAACAAGAACAACAAAGAGCGCGCTCATTCTTTCTTTTAAGCTAAGTCAACCCTACAACAACAAGGTGAGTTCATATGCCCCTTTTTTTAATCTTTATTGATTTTAAACTCTTGGGGCTGAGAAACATGTTTACTTTTATTTATTTAAAAGTCTTGCTTAACATGTTATTTATACTTTGATTTAGATAATATTAAAATTTTTTATTATCACTTATCATTGTATGTATGCTTGTATGATTATGAGATAACAGGGAAACTCAGATGAATATGATAATATAATTCCATATTCGTCAACACATTTGAATAACATAGTTGTAAGATTTTATCTTATAACTTAAAAACATACTATGCGATAGTATGAACGCATTGATCATCCACCACCTGCGTCGCTTAAGGGTACTAAGACTAGTTCTTACTACGGCTTAAGGATTACATGGTGAACATATGGAATTCATGAATGATAATCATGATAACGTAACTTCATGATAATCACATCATTCACACAATGATTAACATATCGTAATAAGACAAGTTCTTATTCAACTTTGTTAATAACATGAGAACATCCCACATTGAGAACAACAACAACATAGATGTACATCATCCATCGCTATCTGTGGACTAATAGACTGAGGAATTGATTTTCTATCATGTCATACTATTAGTAACAGTTTCGATGAAGGCTATGGGATCACACGGCGGGATAGAGGTGAATCGGGTGCATTGTAATCTGATTACGTAAGGATCACAATGGACTCCTTTTGGGCTCTATACGTTGCATTTGAGAATACATTACAAACAGTTAACTAACACTTTTAATATTCAAAAGTGAAACAACAGTTAACCCCACAATATAGAATAATACAGGGAACAGATTGTGAATCTAATATCCTTAACACATATATTGGTTATCAATACTTCGGTTTGATAACTACAACGCTATCATTATATTATTCTATACATGAGAACACAGGTGACTAATGAGGAGATAAACATGAGAAATGAGAATGGAAATCAATAGTTGTATTGCAAGTAGTGTGGAGTTCTAGTGGTGATGTGGTGGGATGTTGGCTAGGGCTTAGTTCCCTTACATATGCCCTATATATAAACATCACTACTAGGATGATATAATACTTGTAAATATAACTATTGAGGAGCCATTGTGTGAACATGTGAACATACAACATACAAGTAACATAATATATATTGTGATTGTGCATGTGAATGAATCAAGGTTTTCAATTAACATACTTATGAACTCACCAACCTCGTGTTGACTTTGTTTAAATACATGTTTCTCAGGTGATGAACAGGTGTAACTACTTACGTGCAAGGATTAAGCTAGTGGACTTTTAGAAGACCTAGCTTTATTTTGTGTTGCATGCTTTTGGTGACAAGAACAACGAATCATCTTTTGTATATCTTGTACAGATACAAGATATAGTTACATTGATTCTTTTTGGTAGATTTACTGGATTAAATTATGAACGATACATTGTAATTTAATCTTGTAATTTTATGTCATGGATGTGTTAGCATTTCTCATTTATTTATCATGTGTTATGTAAACAATCTGATCATTTGATTATCACTCAAGATATCGCGCCCCGAGAACCTTCCGCCCGACGGGAAAACACGATCCGTTCCCGCCGGCCCGGCGTGTTGACAGATTGGTATCGGAGCCATGGTTATAGAGAAATACAGGTCATATTACTTTAACGGTTTGGCCTACACTATAACCTAGGGACCCTCATATAGAGATCATGTGACTTAGGATTCTATTTGCATGTGTCTTCTGCTTCTGATCACTGCACTAACCGATTTTCTTTCGGCTATGATCAGAATGCCGCCAAGAAGACAACCACCTCTGTTACCACTCACTCAAGATTCAGCTCCGCACTCTTTGACACCGACACCGCCTGATTCTCCTCCACATCTACCACCTCCACCTCCACCTCCGCCACCACCGGCTTATCAGTTGGACCCTGCTACTGTGGCGTTGGCCACTCTTCTGACTAGCCAACTGAGGGATGTGATTCCCGAGATGATGAACTGCATCAATAACAACCGCAGCAACAACGTTGCTAACTCATCTGGAGAAGGCAGCAGTAACACTAGACAGAGTCAGGATTATGCCTACAAGAACTTTGTAGGTTGCAAGCCACCCAGTTTCAGTGGCAGTGAGGGTGCCGTTGGATTAATCCAATGGATTGAGAAGATGGAAACCACCTTTGACATCAGTGGTTGTCCTGAACAGAACAAAGTCAAGTATACAGCAAGTTCATTCCACAAGAGAGCATTGACTTGGTGGAACGCTCAGGTTTCGATCAGAGGCCGGGATGAGGCCCAGGCTATGCCGTGGAGTGAATTCAAGGCCATGCTGCGGGCAGAGTTTTGTCCAAGAAATGAACTAAAGAAGGTTGAGACTGAACTGCTCAATTTGGAGATGATTAGTGATGGGCATCTGGCCTACACCACACGATTTCATGAGTTAGCCACTTAGGCACCTGACGTGGTGCCAACACTTGAGAAGAGAATCGAGTGATATGTTGGTGGATTACCGCCCAGTATCCGAGGGCATGTGATTTCTGCCCATCCTACTACCATGGAGTTAGCTGTTACTCTGTCAGCATCGTTGAAAGACATGATGGTTGCCTCAGGGGCATTCAAGAAAGAGGCTGAAATAGCCAAGGCTGGAACTTCAAGGAAGTCGAACAAACGTCCGGCTAAGAAACAAAAGGTGGCTACAAACTTTGTTGCCGCTACTCAAGCCCCAATGCTCAACCAGCCTCCACCACTACAGATCAGGAAGCCATACATTGGCACTGCACCTTTGTGCAATTCATGCCAGTTTCATCACTTGCCAAACATCCCGTGCCGATACTGCACCAACTGTGGGAGATTTAGTCACTTGGTAGCCCACTGCAGGAGCCCAAGGGCTCAGAACAGAAACAACAATGTAGCTACTGCTGCCGCTGCTGATAACAGGTCCTGCTTCACTTGTGGTGAACGGGACACTTTTCTAGGGATTGTCCCAAGAAAGCTCAACCAATGGCTCAGGAAGCAAGGGGACGAGCCTTCCAGATAGGAGCTGCTGATGCACGACAGGACCCGAACGTAATCACGGGTACATTTCTCTTATCTGACTTCTATGCATCCATATTATTTGACACTGGTACGGATCAGAGTTTCATCTCTTCTGACTTTGCATGCCATCTTAATTATGATAAGGAATTGTTAGAGTCCCCTTACACTATTGAGATAGCAAACGGCAAACAGATCACAGTAGACACAATATTTAGGAATTGCCCACTAACACTTGGCGATCACACATTTTCCATCAATTTGATACCGATAGAGCTGGGCAGTTTCGACATCATCATCGGAATGGATTGGCTATCTCTTAACCACGTTGTGTTCATCTGTTCCGATAAACTACTACGCATTCCAGTGGAGAACAATGAGATTTTGGAGATTCGTGGAGACCAAGCGAAACGCAGTGTCAAGATAATATCGTGCATGAAGGCTCGCAAGTACTTACGAAAACAATGCGTTGCATTCCTAGCTCACGTGATCGAGAAAGACAAGAAGACAATCAAGATTTAAGATGTACCAGTTGTGAGAGACTATGCGGACGTGTTTCTGGATGACTTACCGGGACTGCCACCCGAGAGATCGGTGCATTTTCGAATCGATTTGATTCTGGGAGCGACCCCTGTAACTAAGTCTCCTTACAGACTTGCACCATCTGAGATGCAGGAGTTGTCCAATCAATTACAAGAGCTACTCGATAAAGGGTTCATCCGACCGAGTTTCTCCCCGTGGGGAGCTCCAGTTCTTTTTGTTAAGAAAAAGGATGGAACCTTCAGGATGTGCATTGATTACAGAGAGCTCAACAAACTCACCATCAAGAATCGGTACCCGTTACCGAGTATTGATGATTTGTTTGATCAATTACAGGGAGCACAATACTTTTCAAAGATAGACCTAAGATCAGGCTATCATCAGCTCCGGATTCAAGAGGAAGACATACCAAAAACGGCCTTTCGTACCCGATATGGTCACTACGAGTTCATGGTGATGCCATTCGGATTGACGAACGCACCGGCTGTGTTCATGGATTTGATGAACCGGGTGTGCAAGCCGTACTTAGATCAGTTTGTTATCGTATTTATTGATGATATACTGATTTATTCAAAGAATGAGAAGGAACACGAGCAACACCTCAAGACAATCTTGGAAATCCTAAAGGAAGAACGACTCTATGCCAAATTCTCCAAGTGTGAATTCTGGTTAAGAGAAGTTCAGTTCTTGGGTCACGTGATTAACAGTAATGGTATTCATGTGGATCCTGCCAAGATTGAAGCAATCAAGAACTGGGATGTGCCTACAACACCAACAGAGACCCGATCATTCTTGGGATTGGCAAGTTATTACAGGAGATTCATCTTGAATTTCTCTAAGATAGCCTTGCCCCTCACCAAGCTCACACAGAATTCTGAACCTTTTGTGTGGACTCAGAAACAAGAAGAGGCATTCCAAACACTGAAACAAAGATTGTGCAATGCTCCAATCTTAACACTCCCAGAAAGCAATGATGACTTTGTAGTTTACTATGATGCTTCCCATCAGGGAATCGGATGTGTTTTGATGCAACGAGACAAAGTCATTGCTTATGCCTCAAGACAGCTGAAGATACACGAGAAGAATTACACTACACACGATCTCGAACTGGGAGCTATTGTTTTTGCATTAAAGATTTGGAGACATTACCTGTATGGTACCAAATGCACTATCTTCACAGATCACAAGAGCTTACAAAAGATATTTGGTCAGAAGGAGCTTAACATGAGACAGAGACGTTGGGTTGAGCTCCTTAACGATTACGATTGTGTGATCAAATACCATCCGGGCAAAGCAAATGTTGTTGCAGATGCTTTGAGTCGGAAGGAAAGAGTCAAACCTTTACGCGTTCGCGCAATGGGGATGACTGTGCAAACAAGTCTGAGAGATCACATTTTACAAGCACAACAAGAAGCAGTGGCAAGAGACAACTTGAAACGCGAGCTCGATTGTGGAGCCAAGAAACATTTCAAGACAAAACAGGATGGAGTTATCTTCTCTCTGGATCGAGTTTGGATTCCAGCAGTAGATGAACTTCGAACACTCATACTTGCCGAGGCACACAAAACACGTTATTCAGTTCATCCTGGTGCTGATAAGATGTACCAAGATCTTAGGTCATTTTATTGGTGGCCGGGTATGAAGAAAGACATTGTCACTTATGTGGGCAAATGTATCACATGTGCCAAGGTCAAAGAAGAACACCAGAAACCTTCGGGTTTGCTGGAACAACCCGAGATTCCACAATGGAAGTGGGAACAAATAGCTATGGATTTCATTACCAAACTACCCCTCACTTCCAGCGGATATGATTCTATTTGGGTCATCATTGATAGATTGACCAAGTCCGCACATTTCTTGCCAATCCGAGAGACATACAAGATGGAGAAACTAGCGAGACTATACATTGATGAAATAGTAGTTAGGCATGGGGTGCCATTGTCTATTATTTCTGACCGGGACAGTCGATTTACTTCGCGGTTCTGGCAATCATTGCAACAATCCTTAGGGACAAGTTTTAACTTGAGCACTGCTTATCATCCACAAACGGATGGACAAAGCGAGCGCACCATTCAAACCCTAGAGGATATGTTGAGAACATGCATCCTAGACTTCGGTGGAAGTTGGGACACACACTTACCTCTCATTGAGTTCTCCTACAACAACAGCTACCACAGCAGCATTGGATGTGCTCCGTTTGAAGCACTCTATGGTAGAAAATGTCGATCTCCAATTTGTTGGACCGAAGTGGGAGACAACAGAATAACTGGGCCTAAACTTATTTAGGAAACGACCGATAAGATAGCCCAGATACAACAGAGACTTCAAGCAACACGTAGCTGCCAAAAGAGTTACGCCGACAAACGGCGCAAGCCTTTGGAATTCGATGTGGGTGACCGAGTCATGTTGAAAGTGTCCCCATGGAAAGGCGTAGTTCGTTTTGGGGCTAAGGGCAAGCTAGCACATAGGTATGTCGGACCGTTTGAGATTACTCAACGCATAGGTCCTGTGGCATACAGACTCAGACTTCCTGATGAGCTCAGCGGAGTACACGATGTGTTTCATGTATCAAATCTCAAAAGGTGTTTAGCAGACGAAACATTGATCATACCATTGGAGGAAATACGAATTAATGAATAATTACATTTCATTGAAGAACCTGTAGAGATTATGGAACGTGAAGTTAAGAAACTGAAACGTAGCCGTATCCCTATTGTAAAGGTTCGATGGAACTCCAAGCGTGGACCAGAATTTACTTGGGAGCGCGAGGACAACATGAAAGCAAAGTATCCCCATCTGTTCGAGAAGTAAAGCCCGACCTTTATGCTTAAATTTCGGGACGAAATTTCTTTAACAAGGGGAGACTGTGACAACTAGTACCTGACCAACCGGCAAGGCCGTACGGTGCGTGTACTATAAACAGTAACTATGTGTAATTCTATGTGTATAAACGTTACTTGTATTATCAGAATTCTAAATACAAGAAACAGTTGTACGTATTTTCGTGTAAACTTAGATACAGTAAGTACAACGTACATTCGAAACATTAGTTGTGTGTATTTAAGTGAAAATTTAAGTACAGTTAACACAACAGATCACAAGAAACAACAGTGTTCAAACAATTAACAGAAACAAATCGGTTGCGATCTGATATCCATAGATGACAGGAATCAGATGGCCGACAAATCAGTGTGAAAACAATGTGAAAACCAGGTGTTTAGTTGAGTCCGACAGTGAGGAAACACAATTCAAACAATATTGCAGTGTCGTTTCAGAATAACGAACTGACAGTGTGTTTGCGTGAGTGACGATTCACACAAACATATCTGTGAGTTTAACGTTATGAAATGATGACTGGAAAGTAGAAAACAAAAGTCGGAAATCAAAACCATGGTCGTGTTCTTTCGAATGACGATTCGAACGAATACGCGCGATGGTGACGCGATTCGACGAAACGAAAACGAAACACGACACGAACGATAATAAATTTAATAAAATTAAATAAATAACATTTTACACTTTTGAAACTCATCAAATTAATTAAAATAGTCTTCTCTTAATTATTAAAATTAATTACGCGTAATTTTCCGGATACGCGACGAAATCTCGAACCGAGCAACCGAAATGAAACCGAACACCACACGTGATATAAATACTCTAAATGAGAGTGTTTCTCTCATTTTCACACCCACATCTCTTTCTCTCTCTAAAATTCCGGCCACCACAAGTTACCACCATTTTCAACCTTCAATCCTCCATAACTTCTTTGTTTCTCAACCAATTTGGGTGATTCTTGAACCCACGCGAAGCTCTTGAAGTCCTCTACAAGAAAGTACAACAGATCGGAGCTGTTAACCACTAGAAATCGAGGTATGAGGTCAAGAAAGTTCACGAAAATAGGGTTTTTATGAGTGTGTGTTCGATCATGACCATTATCCGTTCCAACCTTTTTCTGCTGAACCATACAACTTCGAAAACTGATGCTGGGGCACCACCGACATGGGAGTAGCTCCACAAACTCACTCAGCTCGACGAGGGATGTTACAGGTTCGCAGGTTGGTGAGGGATCGGCCGAACCTATTTGGTTCTTGTTGAACTACTGCAAGTCACGAACCCTCGTGACTGGTCCACTTCCCCGACGAACCTTCGAGCCTATCGCGAACCTTTTGATCACCACAAACCATCCCTTATCGGCGAACCACTCTACTGCAACGAACCTTAGGTTCGCCACATCATCACCGAACCTTCGGTCTCATCAGGCGAACCCTACGTCTCTAAGCGAACCATGCATGAAATCTGACCACCGAACCTTGCTGCTGTGCTAACTCCAACGAACCATTTTCTCTTGGCCGAATCTTCATTGGAAACGAACCTTGTGTTCTAGAACCAACTACCGAACCCTTGGTTTCCCTTTCAGCCGAACCCCATGCAACGAACCTCATCAGCCGGCGAGCCTTTGATTTGCATGCAACTGCCGAACCCTCATGAAAATTCACCTTGGAGGTCAACAGGTTCGCTGGTCGAGGGTGATGATGCAACCGGTGTTGAACGAATCACCTCCTTCTCGGCCGAAAAACATATAACAGGCCCAATTCATCGGCCCGATTTGATATCTAGCCTATACTATATTCGGCCCAGTAGCCATTAACCGGCCCATGTGATTGTTTAGCCCACGCCCTACCTTGGCCCACGAATCATAAACTTAGCCCAAATACCGGTTAAGCGGCCCAAACACACACCTACGGCCCATCTAATTATCTTTCGGCCCAATTTAATGCATTGGGCCCAATCACACAAAAGCACATGGCCCAGTCACTCGGCCCATGTCTTAAACACGATCCGTTCCTGCCGGCCCGGGGTGTGACAAGATATGCCACGAGCCATCCTGTTATCCTTTCTCAAACTATTCAACCTAACATGCATGTAAAACAAGTCAGCTTTATGCTGGTGACCGTTCATATCATCACATAACATAATTCAATACATAACATAAATATCATCATAACATTAATCATACTATGCAGAAACTTTAGCCTGAACTGCTGACCGAAGTCAGCATGCTTGTGCAGCACAAGACTCTATGACTATCAACCCGAAGTTGACAACTCATACATGCATAAGATTTCCTCAACTGGCAACACAAAGTCGACAGGCTTGTGTTTCCACAAGACTCTTTAACTATCAACCGAAGTTGACAGCTCATACCGGTACAAGACTTCTTTACGTAACAATCATTCACATAACCTTACTTTACATATCTCATTCATTCATACATAACATGGTTTAAAACATTTAAACCATCATAATCATAAACAGTGATCTGCACCATAGTGCTCAACTTTTGCCCAACCGCAGCCGGGACTTCAAAATCATATTCTCTGCTCGACCTTGACCGAGACTTTGAAAAATCATTTACTTCTCAACCGTAGTTGAGATTTAAAACATTCTTTACTTTAACATATTCTTTTATCTGACCATAAACAGGTAAAACAATCATTTTCATAAAATAACTTTATAACATGCATAACAACCCAAAATGATAAAACATTTAAAATAGGGCTACAAAGAACTCACCTGAGCTTAGTAAAGCACAATTTGCTAGCATTTCTTCTTTCCTTACTTTTTACTTCAGAATGATATCCTATTAATATGAATATATTATCATGATTATAACCTTATCATGAAAATTTACGATGACCGCTCGAAACTTCGGCATGTCATGACTTTCATTCGGAGCTTTATTTCAAAATTTCGCTTACACTCATTTTGACCATTTTTATCTCTACAATCTTGTTGTGCTTAAAGATTATTTATTTGCTCGGCTTAGATAAGCGTATTCTCTTATTTTAATTAATTCGTCTTAGGGCGTTGCTAAACCTACTGTATAATAACATGGGTTTAAGGCAACCGGAAGAGTATACATATTATATCCTCATAAAACTCAAGAAAACCTGATCATTATCTAGATGTAGTTAGGCTCCAACCAAATCAAGTTCAAAACCAAAACTCAACCTAAACATGGTGTTGGTCTCTTTAATCAATTAAGACTAACTAACACGAGATGAGAATCATAAACACATACCTTAACGATGTGTGTAGTTAATATTAATCAGCCTGATCGATTCTTCTTTTTGTTTCTCTTCTCAGCTTATATAACTCGAACGTTGAACAGAAAGAACTTAAAATTCTCAATTGTTTGATACACTGATCGTACTTCAAATTCAATATATGGGAAACATAATTGACCATTCAAATTTTAACATAGATTACGAAAATGTTTTCTGACCACACAATTCAACCAACTTCATTTACATGAAGTTTTAAGGATTTACTTTCTATATTTACACTTTGACCCCTTGCACTTTAGGGTCCTATTTTTAAAATCCCCTTCTACTTTGCTCAGATATTTTTAATATTCACGAGCTTATATCTTGCTCATACTTTATCGTATAGCTGTCTCGCTTATATTAATGTGATCGTAATTACTTTGGGAACGTTCATAAAAATTACGAACTCAAACGGTCACCGAAATTTTTGTACGTTATTAATAGGCTTTATAACGTGTCCATACATTATCAGATATTTTTATCGTTTATATCATTTTGATCGTAATTACTTTATGGACGTTTATATAAATTTTGGACATAAACGGTTACCGAAATTTCGCACGTTTATTATTAGGTTACCAAATTTTCGGTTGTTACACTACACTATTTATTGGAGGTTGTGGATTCAATTGTCATTGTTGTCAAAATGTGTGAGACATGTCAATGACGCGAGACCGGGCTATCACCCGGCGTTGTGTCCGAGCCAAAAAGGTTTTACGTGGCATGTCAGGAGGGTTGGGTGGAGCCTCCGCTGCAATCGTAGCATGGGGGAGCCTCTCTAATGGCACTGAAAAATGCATCGCTATAATTGTAGCATGAGTGTATGGCTGAGGTTTCGATACTCATTCACTGCACTCTGTAAATAATATGTTACATCAATGTAAATTACGTCAATGTAAATTACATCACTGTAATTTATCATTGTTAGAAAAAATTTCAAATAAATTTGTTATCTTTAAGTTCGTTACAATGATTTAAATATAGGGTATCTAAAAAAAATAAAAAGAAAATATTCGAGACTATAACGGAATTAAAGAGAAAAATGAGACGAATATAATGGTGCAGTTTTTTTAAAAAAAATAATATATTATAAAAAAGTTATTAATGTTTAAAAAAGAGGGGGGTAAACTTACACAAGTAAAATGACTATCATACCCTTTTTAGTATTTTAATGAAAAGCTTATGTGTAAGTTTATTATTGGCTGAAATGATTTATGTAGTTATAGTAAAAAAAGAGGGTTATTTTTTATGCATTTCCCTATATATATATATATATATAAATGAAACTTTAATATTACATATTCACATTTATACATTGATGATTACACTACTTATATACAAATAGATTGTGATTACATTATGCATACAAGGTCGACTCAATGTGCCAAGCTACTTAAGTAAGGGTTTATGACCCTAAAAAATATAGGCCTTCAATTTAAAAAAAAAATGTATATAGTTGATTTTTTTTGGCATATGTTTTTTTTTCTTTTTCTTTTTTTAGTTTGTGGGATTTGAAAGGAATAAAAATAAAAAAAGACCCAAATAGAGTTCTTTTCTTTTCTTCTTCTAATGTTCATGAAAGGTATATATGTAATGAAAGACCCTGGAATTTTAATCCGCTTGGAGCCTTTGCAATGCATGCTAGCTAGAGTCGACCATTTATATATAACGACCATGCATAATTGTAAAGTGTCTCTATGTACACATCTTGACCTTCAATTCTAGGGATCTTAAGGACAATCCTATATATTCTATATTGTGAAACTGTGGGTGTTATTTTGTATCTTGCATTAACTTGTCTACAGATTTCTTATTTTGTCCATAAGATGTTACAATTTCTTTAGTACCTTCATGTTATTATTACTAATGCTTTACTATTCATTAGTCTTTTGCATTTTCCATTCATGCTTGCTTATGCCTATACCGATATATTAAGTGGGGTGTTCAAATAGTTGTAGATTTACTACTAATTCACAGGTTATATATAACTGTAGATTGGTCTATTGGGTGTTTGTTATTTAATCACCACACACTGGTTTGATGATATACACACCATAAGCTTCTCCTGTCTTTGGTTTGTCAATATATCTTAGCTCGACGAGTACTATTTGGCTTGTTTGTAGATATGTGAGAGTCAATTTTTAAGTTGGCTAAGTAGTTATAAGAAGTATCGCATTAATTCATACGGATTATGAAACACTACAAGAATTTTTATCTGATACGACGCCCTATCCCGACGACATGTCGTCGCCACCGCTTTCAACGCTATAGCTTCGTCGCTATAGGTTCTTTAGGTCATCGGGGAAAGGTTCGTCGGCATAGGACATTTTTCCCGACGACATGACGTCGCTAAAAGTTGTCGCAAGAAAGTAATTTTATTTAATTATTAAAAAATAAAAAAAAATAAATTCTCTATGCTGACGACATGTCGGCAACAAAAGTCATATTCAAAAAAAATTTCCTATTTTTTATATTTTCCAGTTTATAGAACAAAATATGTAATTGCTTCCCAAATAAACCTGTTATATTACATAAATATATACTAAAACCTAACCAAACACAAAAAACAAATAATCAAACAAAACATAAACCACCCAACAATGTTTACAAAGTATCAAATACACCCAAAAAGTTACATAATCTAACTAAATGTTTTCAAAACCATCATAATACAATATTTAATGTTTCCAAGTACATTAATCTTCATCCGAGTCGGTTGATGTGCCATGTTTCTTTGATTTAAGTGCATCAATCTCATCTTGCATTCGTTTCATGTTTTCATTCATGAGACGAATGGTTTCTTACATGTCAGACAATTGGGGCTGCGAGTTTGACACATAAGAAACATCAGGGACTACATTTCTAAGTCTCCTTCCAACACCCCTATTCCAACCATGTCTGTCACCTAAGACATGTGACAGACACTCTTCTTCATCAATTTGTTCTGTCCCAGATTCTTTCCACATCCAAGCAGCTTCTTCCTCAATTCTTTCATGTATTTAAATATTACAATAAATACAAATTAGTTTTAAAAAAACCGACAGCATAACTGCTATAAATTAGATAATCATCCTGTAAATCTACAACAAAATAGCATAAACAAATGTCAAGATAAGGGCCAAAATGAACCAAACAAGCTTTAATTCACTAAGTTCATCTTAATGTGTTCAAGTCATTTTGACACAATCGAAACAATAACTTGCATATACTTTATTTGACAAAACATATGCAAGAGTTTGTTTAAATGGGTCAAAATGATTCACTAAATCTAAAACAATACACATAGTTTCTAAATTCTCTATCTACTTGCACAAACATGTGGATTATAAGATACTTTAAATTTATCTATTTATTTGCAATATATTCTAATTGGTAACATAAAATCAATATATTTACCTAATCATCTTTTGTTGTTTCATTCACCCATCCACCTCCTTTCTTCGTGTGCATCATCTTCCAATCCTTAAGCATGCTTGAAATTTCAGTTTCTCGCATCTGTAAACAAGAAAAATATTTATCATTTCAATGAATTGTGAATAAATATGTGATAATACTAATTATTTTTCTTACATCATCATGTCGCATCTGAGCATACGAGCTACTTCCACCAGCAGTTGCGTAGAGTTGTTTTGATCTGTTTGATGCATTTTTTACATATCGTTTCCTAAAGTCAACGTTGAGGAACAATTCATCAATAATTTTCTCCCAAGCTTCTTGAATTTGTGTGTCAGGCGGGTGATTCTTTGCATTTTCAACATCATTGTAACCACCATAGGCATCAAAATACCTTTTTAATTCATTTTTTCTATCTTGATATCTTCGGGCACAATCCTCATTTATCCCTGCCCTTATTCCATCCCAGTCGTGAGTTCCCAGCCAGCTCTAAAGATCAAAGTAATGCTACAAAAACAAATAATTTGAAAATTTATATTAGTTGTGAAATATATATTTAAATAAAACATTACATTGTATATTTACATGCAACGTGCGATATATCCCAAGCTTATCATTGTAACACCCCGACCGACGGCGGAATCATCGGGATGCCACGAGGGATGTGTAGATTGTTCAAAAGCTCGTGGGCATCTAAATCAAATCATCATATATCATTTAATCAACCAAAATAATTACACAAAAATCATGTTCATCATGAATCAAGTACATTAGTTACACAAAAGAATTAGTTAAACTAACTAAACTCTAATCGCCAGAAATTTAGTTAATTAACTAAGTCCAAGGTCCTATATGATGATGTCCAAAATAGAAGAGATCCTCTCTTCATTCCTACTTGTCTCCATCACCTGAAACATGTAAGAAATCAAGTGTCAACTACAAAAGTAGTTGGTGAGTAATCATAAGTTTTTATATTTAAAAATGTTTTAGTAAAATGAGTTTGAAAGTTTATGCTTAAAATGGTTTTATAAAATGCTTTGTTTAAAACGAGTATAAAACTTATGATCTTCTTGAGAAAATCCATATGAATACCTGTATGAGATAATCCAACACACATCCATCAATTCAACAGCCAAACACATACACAATCACATAACCACATAACCAAATCAATCATAGCCAATCACAAATAATCATAATCAAATATAGATAATCAATCCACAAACTAATCAACCAATCTCATCAACCATATTCTCAAATAATGTTCGTGACTATACATGATCATTATGTAATTAACATAAGTTAAATACATGATTCATGGAGTGGTAGCTAACCACGTGACAATACATGAATCCAAAGCAATTAACCGAAGTCAAAAGCAATGATTCACGGATGTGGAACTCATCCACGTGACAATACATGAAGTCAAAGCAATTAACCGAAGTCAAAGGCAATGATTCACGGATGTGGAAATCATCCACGTGACAATACATGTAATCTTTGTTATTGACCGAAATCAATAACAGTATTTACACGGATGAATAATAATGACAATCAGTGATAATTCATAATATGAATATCATAATGATAAACAGGTATTATCCTTGTGTTATCAAAATAATATTTAAACTGGTATACATGTTTCACCTCCGAGTTTTTAAAACTAAAACAGTTTAAAGAAAGGGAGGTTATGAGAACTCACCTGAAGTCCTTAGTATAAATGTTCTTGTATTGTGCGCGCTCGCGTAAGTAACTCAAGTCAACTCAACAATCTGTGTTCATCATATGATCGTGTTCATAAGTTTAAGTATGACATTGTCATCAGATGCTTAAACTTATTTAGTTTTTAACTCCCAAGTATTCGTTAATTTAATTAACTCGATCTAAGTGAACATATTACACTTAAGATTT
Organism: Mikania micrantha; assembly: GCA_009363875.1. NCBI lineage: Eukaryota > Viridiplantae > Streptophyta > Magnoliopsida > Asterales > Asteraceae > Mikania > Mikania micrantha. The sequence goes on from CM018689.1 coordinate 55,606,120, forward strand.
TATTTTCTATTATTACATATGGATAGTTCAACCTTTTTATAAATGTTGATTATCTTATATTTACGATAGTCTTTCAAATCAATATGTCAAGGTTATATAATTTGTGAGGCTTTATCCTTATAACTTAGGTATATTCCTTCTTAGTGCATGCATGTATAATCATTCCCCTTCCCTCATGATTAGAATTGTAATTAAAACTTTATCTTAAGTTTAATACACAAATCTTGGGAAAATGTTCAATATTATGTTTTAAAAGGGTAACAACTATGTTCTCCTTATAAAATGTTTCAAGCCATGTGGATTCGTAACCAAATTTCTATTCTTATTATAAAAGGTGATGGCTTTAACTCATTACGCATGCATGGCTATATAAATGCGTGTATATATATATGTTCTTGCTTCCTATTGCCTCCAATCCTCTTAGATTATTAGGTGTTAGTTTGATTACCCACAGGGGCAGCGAACCTATAGAGGTTAGGGCCGAAGGTTCGGCTTCCACCATATAGGGTTGTGGCCCATGGTTCGGCCATGATGAGAGCTCGGTGACCAACAGGCTCGGCCAATCTCAAAGGAAGAGGGTTCGTGAGCTCCTATAAGTTCGGCTAATTCATCCTAAGGGTTCGTCGAGTGTAGGTTGGTCATGAAAGGTTCGTGAATCGTATGGGTTTCGTCCAACTTAGAGGGTTAGCTCCATATTAGGTTCGCTGGCTAGAGTTAGGGTTCGCCACCTCAAAAGGTTCGGCTAACCCCACGAATCCAGTGCTGGTTCGGGGATCCCATGCAGGTTCGCCCAATAGAGCTCGGATGTACAAGGTTCGTTAATCAGAGGAAAAGGTTCGGTATCCCTAGGGTTCGCCACCCTAGGGTTCGGCCCCCAAAGGAAACAGGTTCGCGAGCCCACAGGGTTCGCCCCTACCTGCTGTCGTGAGTCCAGATCCATCAACCTCGAGTTCCTGCATTTTCATGACCATCTATGGCTTCTCTACTGCTACTACTACACCGATTAACACATTTAAAGGTCCTAAAATCTGTTTAGTAGAATGGTGGCCAAGATCTACAAGTTTTCTAATCAAAACCGAAATATAAACTCTAATTTACCTCTATTCTTCGTTCAAATGTAAGGTTTCTTCGTATCCTCTTGTTCCCCTCGATCACACGAACTCGTGGGCGCCGAGATCTCCCGATTTCGTCAAGAAACGAGCCCGAAATGCTAGAGAGAAGTTAGAGAGAGAAAGTGAGCTCGTTTTTGGAGCTTAGAGAGAGAAAGAAAGAATTAAGAAATGAGAAAGATGAAGCTATGCTTCTTCCTTATATCGCGATCCATTTCCCCGTGCTCGGTCTCGTTTTTAACGCGATAAAATACAATAAATGGTCGGTTTTTAACGAAAACATATTTAACACGTAAAACATTAAAATAAATAGGTTTCGTATTAAATAGAATAGTTTTAAATAAATTGTTTCGTAAAACGATCCGTTTCATTTACGTTAATTTAATTGTTTAAATTATCCGGTTATTCGGAAATAAATTTTTAGTTGTGATTCCTAATAAACGTTTTAAATTTTCATTTATCAATTTAATATCGTTTGATATTATTTAATATCTCGTCGAAACGCGTTACTCGCGTACGTATTCATAAAGATCGTCACCTTTGCGAATCCGACGCTCGTATCGTATTTCGATTTGATTTATTATTTATGGAATATCGTTTTAGAACATTATTCTTAATAATCATATTCGTGTGAATCGTCACCCACGCGAATACATTATTAAGTTAATGTTTCTGAATCAATACTCGCGTTTAATTAATGTTCGTAACCTCACATCGCGTAATTAATTCCCATTATTTAATAACTTTAATATTATCATTTCCCCAAACCAGAACCCACTAAACCCTAGTCACTGACACATCCATGATAAACCGAAATATGCATATATATATAGGGCATATGTAAGGGTCAGTCGCAACTGCCCTAGCCACCGTCCCACCGCTATTTCGATAAACCATGACCATGGGTCCTTGACTACGTTTAGTAACCAGACTCAAACAAACTCCCAATTCCATCTCAATCCATTCTCAGACCAATAATCCATCATTATCAGTGATAAGTAACCGCGATAAACACTACGGGTCTGTTTAGTTGAATTACAACTAAACTTCCCGTGGTTTACACGTATAATAAATTATAATCATGTATACCAGTAACAGTGATAATATCAGTAATGTCAATCAATAATTTCATAATCATTCATAATAAATAAATCTCCAGTCGTAACAGTACAATCGTACGGATGTACGGACGTACGGACAACTGAAAGTACAGTGATGTTACAATCATGCTCGGGAACTCTGTACCAACTGAGATAATGAAATGGAACTCTAGCCACCTCATTATATACACATCTAATAAAAAGGCTAGCATTTTCTCCAACAAATTTATGCGTGCCCCCTTTGGGGTCAAGAACGAGTTCCAACGGCTTATTATTATTACTCGCAAATTTTTCTAATAAATTTTTATATTTTCCACGTCCTCTCACTTTTCTTGGTTGAGCTACATCAAATCATAAAAATGAAGATTGGTAAAATGATAAAGTATAAAACAATATATACAATTGGAGTTAGCCGCAAATCTTTCTAATAAATCACTTTTCTTACGTACAAGACTCGCAGTTAGCCGAAATTCTACTCAAGTTGCCATGAGGAGGTCGATCCCCATCTCCTCCATGTCGTCGAGCATATGTAGCCATACATTTAACAAAGATCGTTAATAATATATAAAAGAACCATTAATAACATATATATATATATCACATTTAATAAGAAATAAAATACCTAAGTACATTTATAATCAATCAGAATTATCACTAAGATAACATGGGCCTACAATATCAACATCACTGCCTTCCTTGTCATCATTTATTTCTTTTTCCTTATGTGAAGTGTTTGTATCTTCATCTTCTTCATCATCATCATCACTTAGATCTTCATCTTCTACGATCGCGGGTGTAAGTTTTGATTCACCACCTTCACTTGTCGTCTGCTCCATAGGCAAGTAGCCTAAGTCAATAAATAAGTTACCATGAAATAATTCAGTGTCATTTACGACCGGTATTGGGACAATTTGGGGGTTAAAGCTTGCATCAAGACCTTCCAAGCTTGAATTTACAATCAAGTTATAATCAGATGACTGAGTATCATGCAATACATCAATTTCGTTAACAATACTAGTACTTAGATAATCCCAAAGTTTTACCTTAAAATTCGGATTCTAGACGAGGAGTCGTCGAGGCAAACTTTTTATCTTCACAAAGTCTCCCAAAATTATCTACATACCATGGATTTAAGCCCTAATTAGCAAAAAAATGAAAACCCCCAAATTTTAAAGATTAACTTTACTTACATGGTGAAAAAGATGACTAGGATGTAGCAAATAGATTCATTGTCGCTTCTACCACTCCAAAATCAAGCAAATCGGATGAAATCGTGTTTTGGGGGTCATAGCTGCAAGTTTTGGGGAAGAAAATGGGTGATCTATGGTTTCTCTGAGCTGTAGAAGCTTTTCTGGGTCGACCTGACTTGTCCCGACGATAGGTCGTCAGCAAAGAGAACCCCAAAACGACATCGTTCGACTAAATGAGCAGCAAAAAAAAATTATTTTGTCTCTCCCGACGACGTGTCATCGCGATAGACTTAATCCAGATTTTTTTTCTTTTATTTAATGGCGAAATATTAATTTATTTTATTAATTAATTGTTTTTTATCCGACGACGTGTCGTCGCGACAGGTCTCCGAGAAGTAGGAAAATATTAGGCAAACGCGCGCTGCTATGTGAAAATCCCCCGGGTTTATCTGTCCTGAAGACAGGTCGTCGGGAAAAGTGGAAACCAGAAAAAAATAATAAATTCCAGCTTGTGCCGACGAGGTGTCGTCGTGTAATTTAGTCTATGCCGACGACAATAATGTCATCGGGAAAGCCTCGACGTATCAGAATAACTTTCTTGTATTGAAATGTCAAAATCTCTATAATTAAATAAGTTTATAATAATTTTTGATAGATAAAAAAAATAATATGCATAACTCAATATTATTTTTTTCTATTATTACTATGTTAGAAATTTATGTATTATACAAAATTGAAATATTTCACTTAATAATTGATTTATATGTTTTTTATTACTTTAATAGAAAATGAGCTTAAATAAAAAGTTGTAATTAGAGAAATAACAATAAGATATTATTACAAAAAAAATAACATATTAAAGAGTAAAAATATGCAGGAAAACAAAAATCGAAAGCATGATATATTAATACACTAGGTTAAAACCCATGTAATACATGAGTTTGATATATATGATTTGTTAAAATCGTTATTTTTTCTCCTATTATGTAGATTAAGTAAATATAAGTTTTTAAATTTCTAATTTTATATTTTATTATTTTTTTACTTTCGTTTAGTGTCTTTTTACTATTGATATTTTTATATTTTAACTTTAGTTTTAATTTATTTATAGGTAGACAATTTTATTATTGTAAACATAATTATTCATTTTCCATTATTTAATAAGAGGAAGACATTAATTTAAGACAGAGAGGCGGGAAATTCGCAAGTTGAGTTAACCAGCGGTTGACATGTGGCAGTATAAAAGTTTATTTATTATAATAGATAGATGTTTTAAATATTTCTAATTTATAATAGATAAGATTTTCACTATATATTCATTCAACACCTATATATTAACAAACATTCAATGTTTTCGGAACCGGATATAACGTCAAAATGGACGTCTTAGTGGTTACTAGCGAACCGGTCGGGCCGGATTTAAGAACCGAATAACATAGTAAATATATAAAATACTCCAAAAAAATCATATAATTACAAACACATTTAAACAAACATAATTAATGTTTAAACAAACATAATTATGTTAAAAAATATACGATTTGGTTTTAATATTTCATTCTTTGGATTTTAGTTAGAAAAAAAATCTGAAATATGTTCTGATGAGTAAACCGGTTCCCGTTCTGTCCGGTGAACCGGCTCAACAGTTTGTTGGAAGCCAGTTCTCAAGCTTATTTTGGATCGGCCGACCCTCTGGTTCCCGGACCGGCCGGCCGGTTCAGTCCAGTTCTGAAATCCATGCAAACATTACTGCCTTTTAAGATTCTTATTTTTTAACAAAATCATTGTACTTTTGTATAATGTGGTTTCATAGAACCAGTGATTTAATTTCTACTAATCTCAAATGACTATCTACTCCAACTTTTATCTCAGATTTATTAGTGGAACATTAATATTCCTAAAATAATTATTTTAAAAGTTAAATGAAAAGATATATTAATTTAACTAATCATCGTCTCAAAATGTTCCTTATGTATAGGCTTCAACTCCTATATATACACATGTGTCCGGCTATTAATATGACCAATCAATGAATGACATGTGAATTATATGGGTTTTGACGACTGTACACTCTTGCAACTCCTACACTTTAACCAATAGACGCTTGTGTAAATACGGGTGGTGACCATAAAGTACAATTGGGTGCCCGTATAATACGGTCGAGCACCCGTAAAGTACGATAAGACACTCATAAACAATTTACGGTCGGACACCTCTGTAAGTACAGTCAGACGCACATAAAGTATGTTCAAACAACTTAACCATAAAGTACGGATGGGTGCTCGTGGAAGGATGGTCGACGCCCGTGTAAGTACTATCAATACCTATAATGTACGGTCAACCACCGGTATAAGCATTTATGTTGACGCCTATACACATATGGACATTTTGAGGCAAAAAGTAGTCAAATGGATATTTTGTTTCATTTGACTATTAAAATGGTTAGTTTGAGAATTTTCACATTTGTTACTACTATACTAGTATATTTCTATGTCCTTAAATTGTTGCACATATGTATTTATAATTTCATATGCAAATTCATTTGTATCCTAAACTTTCTGTATCTATATATAAATATATGATATGTATATGGGTCAGTTATCACAAATACATTAAATATTTATCTAAAGTGTAAAGCAAAGTTATACTTGTTTTAAATCATAAACGCATGTGAATGTGTACATACATATAAAAAAGATAGTATTGTACACATATAAAATGAATATCACGAATAAAATTTAAAATTTGTGTTGATTTTGATATAGTTATCTGGGTTATCATAACTAGGGTGAGTTATTATTTGATCATAATCCTTATAAGGATTTTATTGTATGATAACCCAACCAATTAAAGTTAACTTTTAAATCTATTTCTAACCACCTACTTTAAATTATGAAAAAAAAAATTGCAATCTATATTATTAGCAAAAAAAATAAAAACTGTAAATAAATATAAACCACATATGTGTTTTCAAGAAAAATAGATACTTATTAAAGAAATGATTCGATTTGATTTTTTATATTACTCGAAGTCTTACGATCTGATTCATGATTTGAAAAAAATGTGAATAAAAAAAACTGTATTTGATACACGTGTTATTAACCTAGTGTGTTAACGTTTTATATATAAGTATATAACATTTGAGGGTAAAGATCCTATAATAACCCTCTCTTATTGCATAACCCGAAATAACCCTGCAAGATGAACCCGAATCTTTGGTTTTTTTTTCAAAATCTTAGTTTTACATGTACAAGAATATGTTCTTTTATGTGTTTGAGCAAATTCTTTTTCGTTTGTGATCCTACATCAATGTAATTTGCCTTACAGCACTGTAAATATTACATTGATGTAGGATCACAAACGAAAAAGAATTTGCTCAAACACATAAAAGAACATATTCTTGTACATGTAAAACTAAGATTTTGAAAAAAAAAACAAAGATTCGGGTTCATCTTGCAGGATTATTTCGGGTTATGCAATAAGAGAGGGTTATTATAGGATGCGGATCCTAACATTTGATGACCTATATATACATATATATATATATATACAAGACTTGTTTTTATGTTGAGTATCCCACAACAGTTATAGTATGATATAAGGAACCAAGAAGAAGAAAACAAAAAAATGGAGGCCAGATTGTGATCTTTCCTTTCACTTCTTGGAATTTTTGATTTGATACAATAAACGGATGCGAAAATCTATAAAATCATGTTTTTCAGTGCCAGGGTTAGATGCAGTCAGGCAGGCACTCGTCGCTCTCAAACAACACCTACACGACACAAATACTCCCTTTGACTATCTTTCAACGCATGTCACTTTCCTCATTTATCTTTTTCTCTATAAATGCTACGTCCAATTAGCACCAACATCGAGGAGCACTATGCATCCGGAAAAACATTATATTTTGATAATTTAAATTTTTAATCACAATTTTATCCATTAAACTCTCAAACTTTCCATTTTTGGAATAATCTTTGGTGATTTAGACTCGATTACACTTGTTAATTTCGCTTGTTTTTTCCTTGTTTAATTTAGTATTATTTTTTTGATGAAAATTAATGATTGTAAATCTTAAATGAACATGATGCTAGAATTTCACACGCCAACCAAAGTTTAATTAAAACTATCATTATTTAAACTGTTGGCATAAATTATTATCGGTTAATGTTTAATAATTTAAATTAGTAAATTCGGTTTGCCTTTTTTGACATAATTATGCAATTTTACTATTGCTACTGCTACTATTATTATTATCCGTTTGTTAAGACAATTGAATTAGAAATAAACCAGAAGAATATGCATTGTTTTAATTTTTATAATTAATCAAAACTAAAAACATAGATTTTCTATATATTCTCATCTAGAAGCGTTGGTGTCTTTAGCCATCGATCAAAACTCGATCTCTCTCAACCATATAAAATGTCTTTTTAAACTCTAAGTTTCTGAAGTTTAAAATTTATTTTTTATAGTATATATATGATATGTTTTTCCCTAATGGTTTTTCTTTCATTAATTTAAAAATAAACAATAATAATGTGAATTGTATTGATTAACGGTAGCGTACTATTAATGTGAAAAATGAGACCAATTCAATAAAATTAGTATTATAGAAAAAGGAGGTCTGATCATGTATAACATGTTAGAAATGACTCGATTAACACAAGTATCAAACATTAAAATAACTTATTTAACTACGTTTTATCTCATATGATTTTTAAATATTTGACGTACCAAGAAAATGATAAATGATAGAGTTAAGCCTCTTATTTTAATTTCCTATAAATTATAAAATAACATACTATACTTTTTATAAAACATTTTAATCATGTCATAAACATGTTACAAATTGGCATTCCTAATCTATGTTTTCGGTTTCTATAACCAATTCATCATATTTTTATATGTTTATTTGATGTACTTAACTTCGTTAATGTTATTGACACAACACATGCTATAAAGTTTGCAAAAACCCTACATCACGCTATGTCAATTTTACTTTCTCTTGTATTTTTTTGCAATAAATTACTTTCTAAAAATTTTTATACCACGACCGCGTTTCAATATGCATAATTACTTCATTTGTTTTAATTCCGGGCCGTCGCAATATGCGGGTTTTAATTGTTCCGACCGCCACAAAACAACACATGGTTTTAGTAATTTTGGTTTGTCGCAACATGCGGGTATATTTGTGTGTTGTGTAATTAATCTTTAAAACTTCAAAATTATAATCAACGATAATTATTTGTAACCCATCAAGGGAAATGCAATTTTGTGGTTACAAACTAGGTGATGGTGGTGGTGAAAAAATCCTTATTAAAAACGGTAGCTGAATTATCCGATATTCGAAACCCATAATACCCTAGAATTTGATTTCAAATTCGGGTACTCACTTTATAAAATTTCAGATATTTCAGACATACGAATTATCCAAAAAAAACTTATTCGGATAATTTTCGAATATTTCAGATAACTTTTATGAAATTTCAAATAATTTTCGGATAAAATTTTAGTATTTTTCGACTACTTTTGGAAATTTCAGATTAATATGTCAAATATCTAAAATTTATTTTTTAAATTTATTTTTTTCTACAAAATATTAATATTTAATATTTTTTAATTTGAATATTTGTTTGAATATCCAAATCCAAATTTCTGAATTTTCAAAGCTGTGTATATCCTAATTTGAATTGAACAGCCTTGCTGGTGGAGGCTAGAGCAGAAGTAGTAAAAGTATGAGTAGCAACAAGAGTAGAAATAACAGTAATGGTGACAACGTAATAGTAATAATACATCAATGATCCATGTAACATATTTTGTTGAACTTTTAGAAGTCACATATCAGATCAGCCCAAACTATTCTAAAAAGCCTATTTAAGATTTTAACCAACTGCAAGGCCCAATTTATATGTTTTAAGGCTCAGTTGTGACCAGAAGCCCAAACTAAACAATATGTTATAATGACGTTTCAATGAACCGATGTCTCAATCTAGTCAACGGTTGTTGTTTAACTATTTCAAGTAAAATTATAAGAGCACTTACAACGCACGTGCTCGATTCCAATATAGCAAAAGCGATGCGTAGGGCAAATATTTGTATGTAAATATAGATAGATATATACGTTAGGGCCTAGGGGAGGCGATATTCGTACGGTTTGTGCATTCAAATTTCCGGATGCCCCAAAAAGGGCTAGAATTTGAGGTGTTCACGGTATTGGTTCAATACCGGTATTTGTTACAAAATAATATTCGAAAATAGTATTGGTACCGTACGGGTATCGATACCGATACCAAATTTATGGAATAAAGGGTCCCGAACATTGTACTGAATCTATCAGTTCGATGCTGGTTTGATACGGTACCGATTCGGCTTTGGTACTTGGTACTAGGGGTGTGCATAAAACAAAAAAAAAACGACCCAAAACCCAAAAACCGAAAAATCCAACCCGAAAAACCCGAACCCAAATAGAAACCGACGGGTTTGGTGTAAGTTTTCTAAAAACCGAAAGTTTGGGTTTGGGTTTGGTTTTACCTTAAAGAAAAACCGAAAAAACCGAATACATGCATATATATATTACCTTTGAAAAATTTCAACAATTTATATACCGTCTATTTTTATTTTCTTAGTTCTTGATATCAAAAGTTAAATAAAAATCATATATTTTATTATTATTATTGGCTTAGGATACTAAAAACACGTATGATTTTTACCAAATTTAAATATTTTTGTATATATTTTTAAATATTAAGTAGTGTTGTACTTAAAATATTTTTAATACAAATATAATATTTTAGTTTATTTTTTTATAAGCATAATTTAAGGCTTAAGTATAAAAAACCGAAACCCAAACCAAACCCAAATGGGTTTTGAAAAGATAAAAACCGAAAAAAACGAACCCAAACGGGTTTAAAAACCGAAAAAACCGAAATTTCGGTTTTGGGTTTTGACTAAGCCAAAAACCGACCCAAACCGATTCATGCACACCCCTACTTGGTACCAAATGATCATCCTTATTCATGGTCTGGTTTCAAACCACGAAACCAATCAAATTGGTAATCGGTTTGGTTTCACGATCAATTTTTTACTCAAACATTTAGTCAGTCGGTTTCAACAATTAGAAATGTAGCAAGCGATTTGGTTTACAGATTTCATTAAAGAATCAGTTGAAAAAACCAGTGTGTGCTTATACATACATTTGTATGTATGTATGTGTGTGTAGGATTGATGATTTAGGTGTCCTGAGACGAAGGCAATTATACAAGGCACCAAGCTTAAAATTTATTAGTGACATAATATATGCATACATTATATTGCATAATATGATTGTCAGATGAAGAAAACGATATAACTGATTGGTCTGATGATAAGGATGATGAATTAAAATCAATAAATCACGATGAAATTGGCAAGGTTCAAAAATGTACTTAACAATGAAGCTCATCATGTCTATGTGTTGATTTTGTGGAGCCTGTTTGTTTTATGAATTTGTAGTTTATGTGCTTTAATTTGTAGTTTATGTTAATCTAGATTTCTAATTTGTGTAATTTTGTGTTTTCGCTTATGTAACCTTTTATTTTAATTTATAACTTTTGTTAGATTTTTAGTATATATTCTACAATTTTAATATTTTATTTATAATATTTAATTATAAAAATTAAATTCTTACAAAAAAAAAATATTTTGCTTTATAGAAGGAAAATGTAAAAGTTAGTGATAATGTGGAAATATAAGAGTGATAGAAAAAAGAATACAATGTTAGAGGAGAATGGATGGGCCTAGGTGAAAGCAAATAACCGAACAATAATCGAATTAGCCGATTTAACCGAACCAAACAGTTAACCGATGGTTCATTAACTAAAAATCGGGGTATAGTTACGGTTTTGGCGTTCGGCATAACCAAATTAATCAACCTGTCTTGAATCGACCATCCATTTGATTGTTTACAAATGCAATGTTCTTTAGGAGTGTCAATCGTGTCGGATTGATGGGTTAGCGGGTTAAGAGGTTGCGGATTGGAGGGTTGGTAGGCTAATTTTCAACCCTAACCCGAACATGACCCGTTTATCCTTTTTAAATAAATTAATTAATTTACATATTGTAAGCTGGTTGTTGGTTGAAAACACGTCTACAATAATGTGTTTAGCAAGTGTGTATGAGTAACAAAAAGTTAGTGTAATATTTAACAAAAAAATTAATATTATTACAACTAAACATATAATTATGTAAATCATAATTATAAAGTATAAAATTTAAAATAAACTCGTTTGTATAGTTAACTGGAAAAAAAATCATGTTGTAAGCAACAATTTTTATATAAAAATTTGTATGTTTGATATTATAGATTGTTATTAAAATACTAACTAAGGAATGCTTAAAAATAAAAAATTACAAATAAAGAAATTATAAAATTATATTTTAAGATTTTATATAATTGATGTTTCCTTATGTTTTATTAAATTTTAATTAATTTTTATGATAAGAAAATATATATGTTTATATTTAATTGTATAATTTAATTATTTAAAATTATTTATTATTATATTTAATATAAAAGATAATTAGCATTTAATAGGAGAGACAGGCGGGAAAAAAATTTTCTAGACTTAAGGAGAAGATGACATGTATCAAAGCTAGCTATTCTTTTATTAGACTATCCACAGCGGTCACCCCATTGAAAACCCTTCCCCACTGAAATTTCCTGCCACGTCATCACCCCACTGAAAACCTTTAACACCCACAATGGTCACCCCACTGAAAACCCTTCCCCACTATTCCACGTCATCAACAATTAAAATTAAATAAAAAAACATTACTCTAATTTAAAATAATTCAATATTTTACAAAAAAACACACATTATATTAAAAAAAACAATAACATTTTAAAAATATACTAGTCGGCTTAGATGCTACGAACGACAATATCGGTGCGAACCCTTTCGATATGTTCGACCAAATCGGCTTTTAACGACTCGTGAATGCTTTTGTTTCGCAACGCCAAAATTTGGTTATCTCTACGCGGGTCATTAATGTCAAAAGGAGATGGCGGTTCGTCTTCATCGGGAACAAACGGGCTAATCGACTTGCCCTCACATTCAAGTATCATATTGTGTATTATGATACATGCATACATAACGGATCTAATTTTTTTAGGATGCCATGCTCTAGCCGGGTTTTTTATAATATGAAATCTTTTTTTAAGAACACCAAAAGCCCGCTCAATATCCTTCCTTGCACCCTCTTGTGCTAATTGAAACCTTTTCCGTTTAAAGGTTGTTGGACATGTTATTGTTTGCATAAAAACCGGCCATTCTGGGTAAATCCCGTCAGCAAGATAGTAACCGTGAGCGTACTCGTTATCGTTACAAAAAAACGATGATTGTGGAAACACACCGTTTTCCATATCATTGAGTAACGGCGACGAGTTTAGAACGTTTAGGTCGTTATTCGCATCGGGCATGCCAAAATATGCATGCCAAATCCATAAATCATGTGAAGCAACTGCTTCAAGAATAATCAAGGGGCATCCGTGATCGCCTCTCATAAATTGTCCTCTCTATGCAACCGGACAATTTTCCCAATCCCAGTGCATACAATCAACACTACCAAGCATACCGGGAAACCCATGATAATTTTCATGGTGTTCATACAAATTCATAACATCATTATAATTTGGTTTGCGCAAATATTTAGGACCATAGAGTCGACGGATATTCTTACAGAAATTATAAAGGCACTCTCTGGAAGTGCTGTCTGACATCTGTAAATAGTCGTCCATTAAGTCTGCCGTACTCCCGTATGCCAATTGTCGAATAGCCGACGTACACTTTTGTAACGGTGTAAATCCTCGCTTGCCGCGAGCATCCCATCTCAATTGAAAATAAGTATCCGCAACCTCCAGATCGTTGACGATACGTTCAAATAGAGGTCGAGGAATTTGAGAAGCGTTTTCTTGAGCCATGGTAGACAAAGCCGAGATAAAAAGATCAATACCCTAGCTATCAGAAGATGAGAACACCGTAGAGGATGATGACATTTTTATAAAAAAAATGTATAAAAATTAAGAGAGTTTTGAATGAAAATGAGTGTGTAAAATGGTTGAAATGAGTGGTTTATATAAAGATTGATTTTATTATTATTATTATTATTTTTTTAATTTGTAGCCGTTAAAAAATAGGGGGCCCACAACATTTGAAACCAACCAATCAGGTTCAAGCATCATCCACGGGAAGCGGGGGCCGTGGGAGGCTCGTGGGCGGGGGCCGCTACGCAGGGGGGCAGTGTTCCCGCGTGAGGCCGCGGCGGGGAGCAGAGCCGCTGGCCCCGCGGCTTGACCGCTGCGTGTAGTCTTATATAAAGATAAGGATAGAAACTCTTTATTTTAATGTATCCAAAATATTTAGCAATCAATAAAATTCGTGAGTTTTTTCCCCTTAAACAAGTTAGCTAACATTCGAGAATCTTGGGATTTCAATTTACACATGATTGCTCTTTAGTAGATATTGTTTTCTAATTATATTTTGCTCATCATTTTTAGAAGTTAGAAATTGACTTGCATAGGAGTTCATTATCCAAGACAAAGTTAGTGATTGTTAAAACTTCGTTTTCTTCATATACTTCTTTCCATAATTCCATATGTAAAAGCTGAAAACATGTATATGTTTTGCAAAAATTAGAAACGGTCAAACATGTGTGGAATAACCAAAAACTTGGGTTTCGATGGAAACTTAGAAATGCACCAACCAAATCGTTCACATATATGGAAAAATTTAAAGAAATAATTTAAAATCAAATATGACAGTTGATGTGACATATTTAGTTGTGGTTTTAGTATACATCATTATAGATGTTCTATTGTACGGAGAAATCATAATAATATATGATACAAGTATGACTACTGACTAGTACGTGATAAAAATGAATGTTTAAAAAGATAATAGAGAGGAGGGTTTATAATTATCACCGCGTCACAAACGGTTAGCTTTGTAGCCTAATAATATTAGTAATCACAAATAACAAAAGTGGTATGCATTTAATTCCTTACAAAAACATATAATTAGATAAAGCTATATGTAAAAAATTACTTTTTATAAAAATAATAAAAAAATATCACCCCACTACAAGCATTATGATTTATGTTGCTTGGTTTGCCCTTTGAATATCGGTTTTGCTGGCAACCACATGAAAACTTTTTAGGAGTCACCATCTTAATATTCTCCTTTAAATTTTAATAACCACGACATCATTCTAATGAAATTATCATCATTTGTTGCCCAAAAATTAACATGCCATGCATGATAAGACGATGGAGGGTACGGATAAGATTTGTATTCATCCCTCCCTCCAGACCTACTTAAAAGTGAGATTTTATTGGGTAAGTTTTTTTTTTTCCTTGTACTTGGATCATAGGTTAGAATGAATTAAGATGTTATGATAAATAAATATGAATATTAAATAATAAATATTAATTGTCAGAGACATCCGATATCAAACCGAACAAAAACACGAGATCAATTTTTGTTGAGAGACTATGGTTTTTTTCTTGTTTTTATTAATGCTAAAACTTCAATGTTTACAAAGACTCAGGACCCATACTTTTAATGGTTTAAACAGTGGTAAAAATATAAACTATCTTATAGCGTATTGTTAATAAACCCCATATTATAGTGAATATTCCTAACATGTGTCACAACCCTCATTTGATATGATTTTAAACAGTATGGTAAAAATATATATAATTATCTAATAATTCCTTTAAATTAATTTTTGAACGATAACATGCCACTTTTTAATTTTGAGACAACATTGTCCTTGTTTTAGGTGGTAGGAGGAGGGGCATGCATTTGAGTGGCTGGTTTTTCGCTTTTTTCATCGTGCTATGACGTAAGAATGTAAAGAAAGGGGACCGCCGTCTAGTAATTTAATTTTTTTTAATGATTTGATTTCTTATTTTAATTTAATCTTAAATTATTATTACAACTTAACCTTAAAGTACCCTGAATTTTTTTAAATTGAATAAATATAAATAAAAATACATTCAAAAACTAAAATACAACCAAAAATAAAAATAAAACATAATAATGAAATATAGAATTTTAAATAAATAGAAATGCTAAACTATTCATGATTCGAAACGGTGGCGTTCAAGTTTGTTTCTGTGTTTTGTTAGGTTAAATTTAAGTGTAAAATGTGCATATTGATCTCTCAACTCTAAAATGATATCATCGTCAACACCTACATTGATCGAAGTACTCTAATGTACACTAATAACATGATATTTCTCTCTTCTTTTAAAATCATATTGTACAATATAATACATGTGCACATTTTCTTAACTTTTCGCACGTTATTGAACGTGTTGGTTTATTAATAACACCCTATTATCCTTTTAGCTTAGCAAAAACTCATTCGACGAACTTTCTTGCCGACATCTGCATGCGTCTTTTCAATTATTTTTCATAGGGTTGTTTGTATAAGATTAAGACTTCAAAGATGTTGACTTAGAAGAATACATCACATTGGTAAGTAATGAGCACACTTGTGTTGTTGACAATTAACTTGAAATGATCAAAATATCAAAAATGTTGACACATTCGACCCCTTCTTTTTCCGTCCGTAGTGTTAATTTTTCGTCTGAAATGTTACCTTTAGTTAAAAATAGTGGTTTTGTTTCCCCTCGCTTAAAAAAATTAACATTTATTATGGGTTTTAAAAATTTCCACCCATTTCACTTCGTCCAAGCTCCGTCACTGGTATAAAGCCTTCAGGCAATCATGATACATATACATTTTTTGAATAAGCATTACCTTCAACTCTTCAAGTTCGGTTGCAACATCATCGATCAACATGTGTGAGAAATTGTAACCGGCAAGATTTGGTATCGAAGCAACTTGAGGATGATGGAAAAAAATAAGGAGGCGTTTCATTTTTTGGAAAAAATTGTTGGTCAAAATTATGAGATAACAAAGAGAATGATGTAGTAATTAATGTAATTTATATCGTTTATATAGGTTATAAAAAAAATTAATCAATTTTTTTAAACTCCGATAGCTACTTTCATACCCCATGTTTTCATAACCGGACCGGACATCAAACCGAACGTCTTATTGGTTACTGGTCGAACCGGTTGGACCGGATTAAAGAACCGGATAACATGATAAATATATAAAATATTCTAAATAAATTATATAATTATAAACACATTTAAACAAACATAATCATGTTAAAAAAATATAGGATTTGGTTTTAATTTTCATTCTTTGGATTTTCTTTACAAAGGAAAAAAAAACTCAAATCCGGTTCGACCAATGAACCGGTTCTCGGTCCGACCAGTGACCGGCTCAACAGGCCGTTTGTTTAAAGCTGGGTCGCATGCTTATTTTGAGCCGGCCGACCCTCTAGTTCCCGATTCGGTTCTAAAAACTATGCTCATACCCACCCGGGCCACTGCTACGGCTAAATCTTCTTTCACCTTCTATTTGAATCACCCGACGTGTTGCACTGTTGCCATTGACCCATATCTACCCACAACTGTTACTTAGGGTCGTACAAAAGTCGGTTCGGTTCGGTTATTAGTCTCCACCGAAACCGACGGTTCCGTTAATGGAATTTTGGCAACCGAAACCGAGCATCGGTTTCGGTTATTTCGGTTATAAAGGTCTGTTTCGGTTATTTTCGTGATAATTATTTTGAAGCTATAAATTTGGCTATCAAACTCGTTTTTTTTTTTGAAGTGTTTTGAATCTCTTTCAAGTATACATACAAATGAAAATTATATCAAATGCATGAAAAATACATAAAAATATGTTCAATCACATAAAAATATGATTTGAATACATGAAAATACATGTACCCAATCCGCATGTCATTCCATAATAATCCCCCAAACAAAGGTCCACTATGATAAACATGTTAGCATCTTACTCACTTAGAATAATATTATATCAAATAGGGGTATTCAAAAAATCCAAAATCAGAATCGTATCTGAAACCTGAAAAAACGATCCGTATTATATATTCAAATATGGATCGGATATCCATTTTTCTAATTCGAATCGGATCTAATATCCGGATTCAATCCGAATAACCCAAATAAAAAGTTTTTATTCGGGTTGTCCAGATTATTCGAATGTAAAAATAAGTTTATTCGGGTTTTTCGAATAGATTTGGATCGGATTAACAAATTTGTAATTCGGATCAGGTCAGGTTTCGGATAGAGTCTTAAAATTTTTCAAATCTAAAAAACCGATCAGAACAACCTGAATAAATTAACCATTACCCGACCCGATGAAACCCCAAATACCAAATGAAATTAGAACCCATAATCTTTATATTGAAACTTGAAAGGTATGGGTTGTTTTCCTCCAAAACTAAGTTTATCTGGACTCATTAACATATGTGTGCACTTATATTTGTATTAAAGAATGTGCTAAAGGATACAAATCTAATAGAATTCCCGGTCATCCTTCTTCATCTTTTGCCCTTATTTTTATTTCATTTGTAGTATGCATCTACACGTACTAGTTTGTTTAATTTATTTTCTTTTCTTGTTATATTTGTTATTATTTTATTTTCCTAGGGTAACGTAGGGTTAGAATAAATGTGTGTAGGGTGTAAACAAATTAAACTAGCTTGTGAACTACTCGAGTTCGAATAGGTTAAAAGCTTGAACAAGTTGAGCCTAAATAAGCCCGAGCCATGAAATATTACTGATTTAGTTATCGAGCTCGAGCGAGATGGCTTATACTACTACAAAAATCACCCTAATGCAACCTTTATAGTAAAAATAAGGCTGCATTAGCTGAAGTTGCATTAGATCTAATGCAACGTTTTTGTTACATAATGCAACTTTCTTTTTCCTAATGCAACTTTTTTAAATGCAACTTTTTAAAAAAAGTTGCATTAGGTAAGAAAAATGTTGCATTAGGCTAATGCAACTTCACCTAATGCAACCTATTTGCAACCTTTTGTGTCAAAAAAAGGTTGCATTAGGCTTATTTTGTAACGAGCTTTTTATTTATAAAACTTTTATTTAGTTAAATTAGTGTATATTTATACAAATACTAATTATTATATATAAAATTATGATAAATATATATTTCTTCTAAGCCAGGCTCGTGATTTACAAATAAATATCTAAACGAGCCGAGCTTGGGCTCGGCTAGTTTACACCCTAGATATGAGGTTTATAGTAATCGGGGTTCTCAAATTTACATATTTGGAGTTTTAGGTATATGAATTTCAGATATCCATAGTTCGTATCCGAAATCTCGGATTCGAATTTCGATATCCCAACAGATTTTCGAATTCTAAAAATATAGTAATTATTTATTACAGTTTAGGAAAAAAAATAAGTTTGGAAAAATATATTTCTGTTATGAAAAGTATACGAATATTATCTGAAATATTCAAAATTAATATTTGAAATATCCAAATTTTAATTAAAACTATTTCTGGTCATTCGGGTTAGATTAATTTTTTTTTCCCAACCCTCCTAATAATACTACACGTGCAAGTAAAGTTAGAGGTGGCCAACTTACCCGGAACCAAAACCAACAAAAAACCGGTTGTAACCGGTTAAAAACCGAAACCGGAACCGGTTCTTTACTTTGTTGCCAGGAACCGGAACTGTTTGGGACCAGAACCGGTTCCGATTCCAAAAAACTCGGTTTGGCCGCCTCTAGGTAAAGTAATTAAATAATAGAGAAAAGAAGAAAGTAATTTGGGTAATGTGTTTTTGTTTTGAGAACGCCCCATTTGCGGTGCACACATATAATGTATATATGTGTGGGCCCTTAAGGGGCAAAAGTAAAAGTGCACTAATTTTAACGTTATTTTAATTATTTTGTGAAAGTAACGTTAAAATCATTGGGATGATCAACTTCAAACGATAACTTTGAGCCGGGGACTCTTTCGGAGCAGCCTCTCTATCCCAATTGGGATAGGGGTAAGGTTTGTATCTATCATTTCCCCCCAGACCCTACTAAAAGTGGAAATATACTGGGTAAGGTTGTTGTTGTTGTTGTTTTTGTTTTGAGATCTTTTTCTCTTGAAGCAACACTAGATGCAAGGTGTCATGTAGTTTTTTGTATTTTAGCTTTTTAGGACAAGTGTCACCTTTTGTGTTCTAAGAACTACCTATATATAAAACATATTTTGGTTTTTTTATATTTTTAGAACCTATTGATAATAGTTATAAAAGTTTTGTTTGATTTAATTAGTTATTAGAAAAGATGGTTCGATCATTTCTGTTAATCAATGGATGAAGTGCCCACTTTTGTTGAGAGTGGATTTAACCTAACTTTATTTAATATTTAAATTTAATTATATATCGGGTAAAAAATAACACCTAGAACACCTTGAATAATAAAGAAGTATTATCGAAGACATATATGGTGTAAATTGACATGATTAGTTGGTAGCAAGTTTAATAGAAGCTTTAAATAAACACTAGAAACATGGTACTATACCTTTTAGCGACTTGTCTAGAAACATGGTAAAAAACACCTCATTCTTTTAACAATTCAACTACATATTTAAAAAAATTCACCATTCGCATGGATAATTAATTTAGACATTACAAAATTTACCTCAATGTTTTCATATCAGATTGGACATTATACCAAACGATTTATTGGTTCACTCGTCATACATGTCTGACGTGATTTAAGAACCTTATGACATTATACATACCTAAAAATACCAAAATAATTATTGAATTATTAAAAATATTTAAACACACATAATTATTGTTTAAACAAAGATAATTATGCTTAAAAATATAGGGTTCGGTTTAATTGTTTATCCTTTGAATTTTACAGGAAAAAAAACTAATTTACTTTTTGTTTGGGTTTAAACATATGATCTTCAATATAAGAGACAAGTCTCTATCAACTAAATTAGCAGGTTTGTTCCGTAAATAATGACTGATATTATACTGGCTTTGTAAGAGATACATGCAAAGTTGCAAACATATATACATATTGAACATATATGCTTATATATGAACCTCAATTTTTGGTCCTAATAATGGTGATTGTGCCTCTCTCATGTGTTTGAATTCTTGTGAGAGCCACTACCATCTTCCCTGAGAGACCTGGTCTATCTAATGACACTAACGGCCTGCTCGCAAAGTCTCCGACCGGATGCCGGAGCGGCCTTGTTGGTGGCATTAGGATTCTTTCATTGATGTCTTTCAATGTCATGTCCCCTTTAAATCCTCCGGGCTTTACCAATGCAAATGGATACACCACTCTTGTTACCTTCTTCTTTCTCTCTTCAATTCCACCTATTATTATTATTATTGTTATCTCGAAAATGATTATTAATTACTTAAACTTTATGATATTATTGTATTTTAATTAAATTGAGTGGTTACAAATGAGTAGAAAAAACAATCTAAAAAATGTCATTGTCATAATAATTATATTTATTATTATTACCAAATCCGTTTACTTTTGTCCCAAAACAATTTGGCATCATTATTTTGGTTTTTCTATCTTTTGACTACTTTTTTCATGATTAAACAGTTACAATAAAATAAATTATTATTCCTTACTCCCTGTGGTTACAAAACTTTCTATAGAAAAATAAAAAATCTGTCTCCAAATAATTAACCTTTTTAGTGAGACATGTTATAGCTTATCTTCTTTAATAATAATTCCAAGATATTGCTTTTCTTGTTTGTTTTTTTTTTTTTTTTCATATTTGTTATATTAAATAATATACACACACATGTATTCACCAGGTTAAGAAATCGACCATGTATTATACAAATTAAATGAAAAATAGTAAATAGTAATTAGTAATGATAATTTAATATTATAAATAATCAAATAATTTAATTGATGATAAGCAAAATTTTAAGTGTAAAATATAATTTTTTTAATACAAATATTTAAATCTATATCAAATATCTAAAAATATATTTTTTAAATATTATTATTATTATTATTTAAAAAGAAATATAAGTAGTAACAATAAAGATAAAAAAACCAATGACGTTTTTAGTATTTTTTTTATTATTATTAAATCACAAGGTGATACGTGTTTTTATACTTAATTATTTATATAACTAAGAAAATATATATATAATTAAGAAAAATTAAGAAAAGCAATGACTTTTCTGTTCATTAAGTCAAACATGAAGCGGTCAAACAATTGTAAATTTTTGAACATACCAGTGATGTTGTCTGATGAACTTAGGGTTTCTTTATCAGAGAAGAAGTGGGTGCTGATTGAACACTTGCTACGTGTGGATGAACTTGAATTTTCCCCACTAACTGTAATAAAATACATACATATATATTAATAAATGCAAAAGTAATTCAAAATAAATCAATTAAAAAGGATTGAAAATCAATTGTGTTCATACCACTAAAAGCACCAAAATCCTCAAAATCTTGATTAGCTGGACAAAAATTCCACTGGCTCTGTAGAATTTGAGATAAAGATGCGAAATTTAGACCAAAAACACAATTAAAGATCACTATATAAAATATGAAATTCAGAAATTGAATATCAAGATTAATTTAAAAATGTTACAGGAAATGAGGAAGGAGATAAATTCTGGTTTCTGGGTTGATGGTGATCATCATGTGTCATCATCAAACGACGACGTTTTGGTCTGAATTCAAATAAAGCATCCTCTAGATAACCCGATGAAAGATCCGAATCCAACAATGACTGATCGTAGAATGGTGGAGTACTGTTGTTCATCTCCATACCTACACCATATATAACCGTTTTTTTATGTATCACAATCAAAACAGTATATACATACAACTGCATTATAAATGTTTTTATAAAAGTTCCAAAAAAACACGAGTAGAGTTATTGTACAAAATGTTAGTTTTATAAAAATAACGAGAAACGATCTAAACAACATATTAACAATCTTACAACAATTTATGAATTATTAAATCTACATTAAATTTAGTAAATTACCCTCAAATTATAATTATATTATAATACATGTCTCAATATATTATTGTTCGTGTCATTTTTACAAAACTCTTTATTTGTATATGAACCTACCTCTGTACAATATGCGTACACATACACGTTACACAAGCATATGAACAACTTACAGTGAGAGATATCTGAGTTTAGAAATGGGATATCCAAACTCATGGAAGAACAATTCATGTGATCAGCAGTGAAGTAAGCAATGGAGTGAAGATCACCCATTTTCTTGGACGAAAGTTCACCGATTTTGATGATGGCTGATGATATACAGATGATATATATATTATATATATGATGAATGATATGCAAATGTGTATATAATATATATATATATATATATATATATATATATATACATATATATATATATACATATATATATATATATATGTGTAGAGGTTAAGTTGTGTTGTTATTGAACTTGTACTTTGTGCTTGTTTAGGTGTGCGCCGATAGCACGATTTTTGAGAAGCACAAAGGCAAAGTGGGAGGGAATAAAGAGAATAAAATGACGAAGAATTGAAATTGTCAGTGGAAGAAGTATGAGAGGAGTAAAAAAGAAAAAAGTGTAGGGGGTTTATTGGGATAATCAAAATGTTGGAGGGCTACTTTTGATCGTTTGGGGAAGAGTGTGGGAGACTAAATAATTGCAGTGGTTATGATATGATGTTTGTTGAAGATGCATATATAATCCAATATATATACAAAGTGTAAAAAAGTAATGTTGACAACAGAACATGCTTACCAGACAAAATTCAAATTCTTATTCTACTTTTACACAATTGTTTTGTTATGTACAACTTATATACAAATAAAGAGAGAGACTTTAATTATTTACTTTTACTCGTGTAGTGTAGTGTACCTCGTTTCTTATCAATAATAACTTAATACATACATTTTCGTGATCCACTATCTATAAAAACTGTCAGCTTTGCATTTGTCATTTATGTGTGTCATTAAATTACAAGCCTTTGTGTTATGAGGCGTGAGGGTTTGAATAAGGGTGTAAACGAAACAATACAGCTCGTGAAATACTCGGTATCAAATTGGTAAAAAGCTTGAACGAGCCGAGCCTTAACGAGCTCGAGCTTTACATATCGAGCTTGAGCCGGCTCGCGAGCTTTAGTGAGTTTTTTGTTTATATAATTTTATTTATTATATTAAGTGTTTATTTATAAAATTAATTATTTATATATATAAAATATGATAAATATATTTAAATCAAATATTTTACGTTAAATTTAGAAAATATAATTATAAATATAATTAAACTAGTAATTAAAGTATATGAATTAAATAAATAAAATCTAAACGAGCCGAGTCGAGCTCGAACATGAAAATTTTCTAACGAGCCGAGCTCGAGCTTAGTAAATAAAGTTCTTAATGAGCCGAGCTCAAGCCCTAATTTATCTAAACGAGCCGAGCTCAAGCCTTAAGGAGCTCGGGATCAACTTGGCTCGTTTACACCCCTAGTCTTGACCACCCTTTATCACGCACTAAGGTGTGACCCATCCTTGTCTCTTGTGGCGTGAGGAGAGGCTTGGCCATCCTCCACTCTCCATCACGACCTGAGGTGTGACCCATCAGTGCCCCTTGGGGTGTGACCAAGCTTTTTTATCATATACATGACCAGTGCCCCTAGTCTTGACCACCCTTTATCACGCACTAAGGTGTGACCCATCCGTGTCTCTCGCTTACACACATTTATTAATTTATACTCACTAACCATATTCCTCTTGCATAGCATCTACGTGGCACCTGTGTGGTACTGGTCAAGCCTTCATCAAGGCACACCATAACACATAGCCTAACATTACAACATGCTACTACAAGATGCTTGATATCTATCATTTCATGTAATTGCTTCGTATTATTTGATATTTGTTGTTCTTAAACTACACATTATTCACGCGCTTGGTTTTCATCTTCAAAATTTTATCATTCTCAAAGCATACCGAAGCACAATTTTGCCTAAAATTATAAAAATGATATTCAATATAAAAGAACAAAAGTCGAATGAAAAACAAAAATATAGTACGGAAAAAAAATAATACAAAAAATAATCTAATAAAAAAAATTAAAATATTGTTCAAAAAATAGATGTTTTCATGTTTTTAGGTAAAATTATGTTTTTATATGATTTTACCACTAATCTTATAATAGACATTATACATCCAAACCATAGCATCCCACATTGTTTCTCTAAATTAGTTATATATGATGGTCTTGATCAAAGTTTATACTCATCAGACGTAATAAATAGTCTTAAAATTTCCGGTTTGCCTATGTTACTAAGAAATGTTCATCAAAAAAATGGTTTATGTAACATGACTCGTTTATAAATCATCTCACTTGAAAGTCGTGTTATTTAAGCAGAAGTAATTTCTGAAAGTCATATAGGTAATCAAACAATCATTTCTAGAATATCTCTAACACGTCAGATAAGAATATTATGTTTAAATTTTATAAAAGACGGTTTTCTATTGCAATATCTTTTACAATGACAAAAATTGTCAAAGCCAATCATTATCAAAAGTATGTTTGTTATTGAAAAAACCAGTTTTTTCACACGAACAATTATGTGTTGCTTTATCAAGAGTTAAAAGCAGTGATGGTTTAGAACTTCTATTTTTTTGACAAAGATTGTAATATTATCAACAGAAAGTTCAATGTTGTATACAAAGAAGTTTTAGAAATTTATATTTTATATTTGTAATTATAAAATTTATTAGTTTATAGTAGATTATGTAATTCATTATATATATATATATATATATATATATATATTAGTTGCATTATAATTTTTTATCTCGTTAATGCACCGGTTTTAACCTAGTTAGTTATATATGTAATCTTCTATTTTGATTGTGATATATAATAAACAGATAGAGTTTACAATAAAGTTCATATCAAGTAAAATTTAAATAAATTAGTCATATTTTAGGTAAATATAATTGTGATAGACGAAGTTAAATGAAGATAGTGGTTGATCAATTTTTGCTGGTCATGTTTCTCTATCACTAACAATTATATAAAGAAAGAAGACTGAGCTAATCAACAATTATTACTTTGACATTATATTCATTATTGGAATATATGTTATTTCCTCATCATCATCACAAAATTAAACTTGTTTAACTCTGTGGATATAAGAACGTTTTTTAACAAGGTAATTAAGTGATTATTTTCAGTCTTTAATATTAAAGGAATATTCCATCACGAAAGCATGTTGTCATAGTGTTGTTAAATTGACAACATGCATGTTATAAAGTCTGAACAATGCAGTAACTTTCTAAATTTACCCTAAGATAAAAATGTGTGAAAATCAACATGTTCAACATAATGTTGACTAAAGGTACCCTTGTTGGATTGGACTCATATAAGTGTTCTCTTGTGGTAAGTCAAGAAAGTGGTACCGGAAAGGAATGCAAGAGTCGAGTGAGACATACGACTACAATAATAAATGTTATAGCTAGGGGAAACAAGGTAACATTAATGTATTCAATTAATTAATATAAATTTTGAAGATTATTTTTAAGATGTGAAAGTCATGTATTTTGTAGTCATTGCTCTCGTTATATACAAGGCCGGTCTTTAGCTTCATGCGACTAATACTGTAAACGAAATAATTTTTAAAAAAAAGTTTGTGTATCACTAGGTGAAAAGTTCGTTTGCGTTTGTGCATTTCATAAATGACAAAACATAAACATAAATCATGTTCATTTTTTGTGTTTTTAAACATTGGTAGCGTATTCATTAATGTTTTTTTATCGCGTTCATTCTTTAAATTGTTTTTAATTTTTAAACTTTTAATATTTATTGAATTACATATAAAAAAACTAGTCATTTAATGTGTATATCTTGTCAAAAAAAAAATTAGTTATTTGAAACAAATATTTTTAAGAAATTATTTTGAGATGATTTTAGTGATGAATATTATTTTATATTATTTATTAAGTTGAAAAAACCTATGGGTTGAATATATAAAAGATTAAATAATAATTTGCAATATTTACTTAGTGATATAATGACTATCACCAAGTATTAAGAAATACATTTTTTTATATCTTTTTTTATATTATTATTTAAAAGGAGAGTGAAACAGTAAAAGGAAAATTAATCAGGAAGTGATATATGTACTCTTACTTAATAGGAGTGAGAAGCAAAAAAATAAGGTTCATGATATATGAGAGAGTGACACATATCTCCTCAATTACTTGCTTATTAACACTGTTGTAAAAATCGGCGATTAATAGCTAGTCGGCTAGGCATCGATTAATTTTTTGCTAGTTGGTCAAAAATCAGTAATCGGTCAAAGTTGGTCAAAATCGGGTCTAGTCGAAAAAATCGGCCGGCGACTTTTCAAATTCCGACAACTTTTTCCTGCGACTTTTCAAATTCCGGCTACCTTTTCCGACGAATTTTGAAATTCATGAGACTTTTGGAATTCTTGCGACTTTTGAATTGTGGCAAAAAAACCTGCGACTTTTTGAAGTTCGGGCTGTTTTTTGGTAAAATTCTATATATATGTATATAGAATTTAACATTTTTATAAAAATTGTATAGGAAATTTGGATGTGTATATATAATTTTGAAAAATTATATATAAATTTTCCAATCTGATTAATTTCGATTAATATCTATTCCCTACCCTGCCGCCCGATTGACGACTAGCGATCTCAACATTCATGGTTATTACTATATTTATTTAAATACTATATAGTCGTTTGCTTTCGTGAACAAGTTTAATTCTTTAATGAATGAAAATGAACAACAATTTTTATTTTGTTATGTATTCATGAATAAGTTAAGTGTTAAACAAATGAACACAAGGTCAAGCTGGACTATGAGTGATGAAGTGTAATCGACAATCAACTAGGTTAAAATTGCTAGATAAGCCTATAAAAGATAGGAATACTCAATGTTTTATAATTTAATTGGATTGATCAAGCTTTTCAAGAATATATTATTGGGTTATAAAATGTCTACTAATTCTGAAACATATATTAATGTTTATTAATTCTGAAACATATAATTATAACACTTTAATTTATAACTTTTTTATATATGTGTTAATCGACATCAAGTGCGTAAATGCAACAAAAAGAAGAAAAAGCTATGTCATTCACCCGCCTCACCCTCATGATAGGTCATGATAAATCTGGCAAGTCAAGAACAATTCATATGAACTTCATTCAACTGGTAAACTATTTACTTGAGGGGAACGATACACGTTTCATATAATAATATTGGACTTTGACATGACTAAATTGTGCATGATTTTTGTAGATAATTTCCAAAACACGAACACGATATAATCACCGGCTGAATTGAAAGTCGTGGATCACACTTTCAGATCAAACTAATTTGTGGTTTACTCAAATGTTTGATCGGATAAAATTCAATTTGAATAACAAACGAGTATGAAATTTTCTCTATGAATTCGTGAATGAACCAGTGTGTCGATTTTAATCGATCAATTTCTGGATATACGGAAGTTTGGAAACTGCCTCCAGGCAGTTTTCAACTTTTATTCTTCATAAATTTGCAACAAAATTTGTAAAATGAATTTTATGTCAAAATTCGTAAAATCAAATTTTCTATTGATTTTTCAACATAGCAACTTAGCTCGACCCCAGCCAGAGGCTGCCGCCCTTTGGACCCCGCTAACCGGGGGCGCTGCCCCCAGACCCCCGCCAATGGGGCGTTGCCCTCTTGGAACCCCCATTGAATCATAAAACTTAAACAAACGTGCACTCCACACCCAACTTGTTTAATAAATTTCATTGTTCACATTGATCGATAAAATTAATCCAATTACACTAAAATATCTAACAATTTTCATTCTTTGTAATCATTGGTGTTCGCTTGAAATAGACTAGTTATTCATCTTCATTTAACTTAATAACATATCTTGCATCCTTTGAGATGGCCAGAAAATCTCTAAAAATTATAATTTTATTGCATAGCTAGTAGAACAGTTAAATTATATTAGCATCAAACTAGAAACTATTATCTAATGACCATTAAGCAGTGCAACTTGTACCAAGCCGTTCAAAAAAAAAAAAACCAGTGCAACTTGTCTCACACTAGGGTGATAATTCATAAAATCAGACAAGTAGTTAACGGCTGATAATAAATAATAATAAATAAATAATGATATACAAATATATAAGTTTGACTGGTGATTTAGTGCATTTGACTAGTTTACTTTACTTTTTGATTGTTGAAGGTGAATGATTGGAGGGGGCTAGCCTGCTGGAACATTTTGTTCACCCTTTTGTATGAATGGGTAGTGTGGGCCTGTCTATTGTGGGCCCATATCATTGAGAACATATATTGTGTGGGGCCCATCCCATATACATGCTGGACTCGTGGAGAATTTTGGAAACAAAATCAAAATCCATGGTCTTCGGTTGGTGCATGTAGGGCCCAAGCCTTCTAATTCAAATTGAACTTTGGTGCTAATTACATCTTTAGGTCCTTAGGTTTCATTTATTATAAAATTTGGTAACATTGTTTCCAAAAACATTACAAAATTACCCTTGAACGACAACCATAATTTCAAAGAAAAATTTATTCATGGGTCTTGTATGAACAAATGCTATCGTAGTGAAGGACGATCAAGAAACCGATTTTCGCCAAGAAGTGCTTGTAACAAGCAGTAGTGACGTCATCCAAAGAAGAAACGGGTTCATGGTTTAGGAACAAACCCTATCCCACGGTGGTTCTCACTGGCAGACCTAAGGCTCAGGGGCACACGACCTAATTGTATATCAACTTGTTAATAGAGCTTATATGACGGAATTTTTTCGACCTAACACCGTAAAAAATATGGGAGCAAGGTAGAATATGTATTCCATTGATCTAATGTTTATTATGTTGTTTCCAAGTAGTATCAGTAAAATGTAAAGTGTATTATTCGTTAGTTCAACACATTACAAGAAGGCTTTATATAGCCGAAAGTAATATAGAGAATACAAACAAACTTTCAAACAAACTTCTAACTGACTTAACAAACTCAGTATTACTTATTTGATCCTACAAACTCCTCCCCTAAACTGAACAATCTTCATTCAGTTTATCTTCTTTATTCCAAGTGCTTCTCTGAACTTGATAAACGCTTCCAAGCTCACTGGTTTAGTCATGAGATCTGCTATTTGTTCTTCAGTTCTACAAAAAACCAATTTAATTTCCTCTTGATTGACTAATTCACGCAGGTAATGGAAACGTACATCTATATGCTTTGTTCTCTTGTGCAATACCGGATTGACCGATAGTTTTATCGTTGAAGTATTGTCACACCATATCTCAATGGCATCTTTATACACTTCACCCAAATCTTCTAGCAGTCCTCTTAACCACTTACAATGACATACACAACTAGTAGCAGCCACATATTCCGCTTCTGTTGATGATAGAGTGACTATCTCCTGTTTCTTTGAACTCCAACAGATAGCAGCTCCACTAAGCAAACATACATATCCCGATGTGCACTTTCTGTCATCCATATCCCTTGCATAGTCGCTATCAGAATACACTTCAAGCTTCATATCTGATTTTCGATTATAGACCAGCCCAAACTCACATGTTCCCTTTAAGTATCTTAAAACTCTTTTCCCCACTTGCAAATGTTCCACCTTTGGACTTTCCATGAATCTTGATAATAAACACACCACATACATCAAGTCTGGACGGCTTACTGTTATGTACATCAGACTTCCAATAAGTTTCTTGTAAGCCGATGCATCTACTTCCTCCCCTGCTCCTTTCTTTGTTAAAGTTGTACCTGGAACAATAGGATTGTTCACTGGTTTACAATTCCACATGCCAAACCTTTCCAAGACTTCCTTTATATATTTTCTTTGACAGATACTTATGCTTTCTTCAGTTTGCTTTATTTCTATTCCCAAAAAATAGCTCATCAAGCCTAGATCTGTCATCTCAAACTCCCTCTGCATAGACTCCTTAAAACTATCACATACCATCATGTTATTTCCCATAAAGATCAAATCATCAACATACAAACTGACAAGTAATACATTGTTCCAAACTTTCTTTATAAACAAAGTATGATCAAACTTACTTTGTTTAAAACCTTCCCTTTTGAAATAACCTTCTATTCTGTGAAACCAGGCTCTTGGTGCCTGTTTCAACCCGTACAATGCTCGATTCAATTTATACACTTTTGTTTCTTCTCCTTCTTTAACAAACCCAATAGGCTGCTCAATGTAAACTGTCTCTTTCAACTCACCATTTAAAAATGCACTCTTTACATCTAGTTGAAATATTTTCCAGTTTCTCTGAGCTGCTAAAGCAATCATAGATCTCACCGTATCCCATCGAGCTACTGGGGCGAAGACCTCATCATAATCCACTCCTTTCTTCTGTGAATAACCTTTTACCACCAGCCTGGCTTTGTACTTATCTATTTCTCCCTTTTCATTCAGTTTGGTTTTATATACCCACTTTACTCCAATAGGATTCACTCCCTTTGGCTTTTCCACAAGTTCCCATGTATTATTTTTCTCAATTGCTTCAAACTCGACCTCCATTGCCTTTTTCCATTTGGGCTTTTGAACCGCTTCATCAAATGAAGTAGGATCTCCAACAGAAGTGAACATGACAAATCCAACTTCCTCTTCTTCATCTGAATTTTCATCACCGGTCCTATAATCCTTCATCCAAACTGGTTTTTGTCTTCTTCTGGATGATGATTCAGCAATGTGGGTATTATCCAGAGGATTATGTTGATCACTCCGATTTAAATTTCTTTGTGCATCTTGATTACCATTTGTCTCATTCACGTCAACAGGTTCTTGTACTATTTCTGAATTTGCTTCATTTTGCACGTTACCTCCACTGTTGTGATTTGTGTTGTCATTGTCAAATAACTGTTCACCCTCATTATCCTTTTCTTCAAGAGGACCCTCAAGCCACAATTCATCTCCTTCTATTTTTAGTTCTTCTTCTTTATGTTCTGCATTCCATTTCCACTCTTTATCATCACGACTGATGATGATCTTTTCTTGTTCTGGATCATACAGTCTATAAGCTTTGGATTCCACACTTATTCCAAACAACACACACTTATGACTTCGTGCATCTAGTTTTGAACGAAGCTGTGAAGGAACATGAACATGAGCTATACATCCAAAAACTCGAAAGTAATCCACATTTGGCTTTTTACCAGACCACATTTCTTCAGGCACTTTATCATCTAGTGATCTCGTGATACATCTGTTCAATACATGGACTGCCCAGTTCGTGGCCTCCGTCCAAAAACACTTGGGAACCCCTTTTTCTGCCAACAAACATCTCACCATGTTCATGATGGTTCGATTTCTTCTTTCAGCTACCCCGTTTTGTTGCGGGGTATATGCGGCTGTTAGTTGACGTTTGATTCCATGTTGAATACAGAATTCATTAAATTCGTGGCTGTTGAATTCTCCTCCTCGATCACTTCGCAAGGCCTTTATCTTGCTTCCACATTCGTTTTCTACTGCCACTTTAAATCTTTTAAACATCTCAAAGCTTTCGTGCTTGAACTTAAGCAAGTATACCCAGGTTTTCCTTGTGAAGTCATCAATGAACACCAACACATATCTCTTTCCACTTTGGGAAGTAGGATTTATCGGCCCGCATAAATCTGTATGTATCAATTCCAGCTTCTCCTTTGATCTCCACCAACTTTTCTTTGGAATGGAGTCTCTATTTTGCTTGCCAATATTACATATCTCACATACCATCGTGTTACCGCTTACTTCCGGCAATTATCCTTTCACCATTTCCTTTTGTTGCATGGTTTTTATGGCTTTATGATTCACGTGCGCGAACCTACTGTGCCATATCCGAGTCTCATCATTGATTACATGCATACAGCACGTGGGAGTGGTCTTCTTGATTCCATGCACAATAAACATGCGGTTTCTGCTCATTTCCGACTTCATGATCACACCTCTTTGATCATGAATTACCCTACATTCCCCATTCTCAATTGTGATCTTAACTTTCTTTTCTTGCAATTGCCCAATTGAAATTAGATTTGAAGTTAGCTGAGGAACAAAGTATACTTTCGTGATTACTTGGATTGCTCCATTAACTTCAAATCTGATACTTCCAATTCCTTTTACACTCAACCGTACCCCATTTCCCAATTTGACAGTATGATTTATGTTCTCATCTAAATCAATGAACCATTCTTTCTTACCTGTCATATGGTTGGAGCATGCTGAGTCCAGGAACCAGTAGCCCTCGCATTCAAGCATTTGTTGATCTTCAGCCGCTGAGTGATCTGCCTTGTCATCTTGGGCCATCAGAACTAGTTCTTCAGTGTCATCAAACTCTGCGTAGTTTACACCTTTGTTCCACTGGGGACATTCGTACTGATAATGTCCCATTTGTTGACATTTATAACATTCTACAGACGTTTTATCGAAACCTCCTCTTCCACGTCCTCTTCCCCGACTTCTTCCTCTACCGAATGATCCGCGACCGCGTCCTCTTCCTCTTCCATAGTTTGAGTCATCAACTTCTTCAACAACATCTTTTCTGGTTAACTTCTGTTCATGAACCAGAAGAGAGCTTTGTAGTTCATCGATTGTTAACAGATCCAGGTCCTTGGACTCTTCAATCGAACACACCACGTAATTGAAGTTCGAGGTTAGTGTTCGAAGGACCTTTTCAACTATCTTGACATCCGGCATCTCGTCTCCACTGTTTCTCATCAGGTTTGCTGTCGCCATTACCCTGCCAACATATTCGTTTACTGATTCTCCGTTCTTCATCTCAAGCATTTCAAACTCACGCCTCAATCTTTGCAATTGTGCTCGTTTCACTCGAGCATTCCCCATATACTTCATCTTCATTGCATCCCACACCTGTTTTGCTGTGGACTTTTGTGCAATTGTCTTTATGATACTCTTGTCGATCGAGTAAAACAAGTAGTTTCTTGCTTTCAGATCTATAATCTTCATTTCTTCGAGTTCCTTCTTTCTTGCCTCCGACACCTGATCTGTTGGATCCGGCTCAACGTATCCCGTCTCCACTACCGGCCAGAACTTCAGTGATCTCAACAGGTTCTCCATGACCATGCTCCAATGGTCATAGTCCCCATCGAACTTAGGGACGATGAAGCTCTGCACTGCTGTGCTTTCTCCCATCTTGATCGTTCACCTCGCTCTGATACCACTTGTTGTTTCCAAGTAGTATCAGTAAAATGTAAAGTGTATTATTCGTTAGTTCAACACATTACAAGAAGGCTTTATATAGCCGAAAGTAATATAGAGAATACAAACAAACTTTCAAACAAACTTCTAACTGACTTAACAAACTCAGTATTACTTATTTGATCCTACATATTAAAGTTGCCACTTGTTTTAATGGTTACAACTGCCACTATTGTAATATGTTTTTTTTTTCAATAAAGCTTGTGATGACAACATTACATGGCCATATGAGTAATGGTTATTATATGAATGATTCTTGTACTTTCTGAAATTAGATACCATTTGTACAAACTAAAGAGGCTTTGTTCTAGCGGAACCCCTTTGCTTTCCAAATGGAAGGTCACGGATTCAAATCCCTCTCAAGGCGAAATAGGGGTCCTTGGGAGGTCAGCGGGTTTTCCGGTGTGGTTTCCTCCTGGGGTGGTGGTGGGGTCTCAACGGAGGTCATGGTAACTAGACCTTGGTGACATGGCCTGAAAAACAGTGGTTCACACGCTGAGATCCAATGCCGTTCAAAGAAAAGATACCATGTGTACAAAATTGACATATCACATGTTGAAACATTGTAATTAACTCGACGGCTTTTGGCATTTATAAACCAAACCAAACATTTATAATTAAAACCGAAATAAACCAAACATTTACCAACAATTTTAGCTTCAATTTTGTTTCCTTATTGAACTTATTTGACCTTTTTAATAAAAATGATTTAAATATAATAAAAATAAAAAGATGATAACGTTCCTAAAAATAGAGGCGCACAAAAAACCGGGTATGGACCCGGACCTGGACCAAAACACGGAAAGACACCCGGTTCCAACCTGGTCAAAGACGTGCCCGGTTCTAGCCCAAAAAAACACATTGATTCCTACCCGTTCCTACCCGACCCAAAAAAATCCGGACGTGGAACCCTTTTTTGCCACTAAATTGAAACGAGCCGTTGGATT
This sequence comes from Mikania micrantha, assembly GCA_009363875.1. Classification (NCBI taxonomy): domain Eukaryota; kingdom Viridiplantae; phylum Streptophyta; class Magnoliopsida; order Asterales; family Asteraceae; genus Mikania; species Mikania micrantha. The sequence continues at coordinate 55,640,657 of CM018689.1, forward strand.
TGAATTTTCTAGTCGTTTTATAACCTTTTTTTTTTTGAATTGTATGGACCATTTTACCCCTTTAAGTTAGTATAAATAGGTTATGGATGAATTGGTTGATTCACAACTTTCAAACGCAAACCCGAACACTCAAAATGCAGAAGCATATAAGATACTCATATTATTATTTGTAAACTCTCTTATTATTTTTTTATTCTCTTATTATGGCTCAATCATAATAATCTGTTTGGCATGAATGTTCTTCTATTTTCATACCAATCTTTATTCAACCAGTCGAGCTATAACGTTTTACGATGAGGGTTGGAAATATTTATTAGATCACCAATTTTCTTGAAGTTTTTAAAAACTCAACACAAAATTATCTGTGGTTTATTATCTCACTAATAGTTTGGTACTTTTAAAATTATATTTAATGGTTAATAATTTACAAAATTTTGAAAATAATAATGATTTGTTTACAAAAAATGTAGCACCAATGAAAGAAATTTTTATAAAATACTTTAAATCACTACACGTTTTTACTTGTGTCATGCTTTAAACCTTTTTTTTTAATGTTACAGGGATAGAAACTATAATTGTGGAAATAAATTCCGATTTATGTTTATATGAAGATGACTCAAATTATGCTACCAAAACAAAACTTGTTTTCCACCATAACCTTCAACAAATATATGAAATTTATTCAACAAGATATGGACATGATATTAACTCATTCGGGTCAATGGCATCGGGATCAAGTCGTAATACGAGTAAGAACCCGGTGGTTAATATGTTTAATACATTAAGAAATGAAAAGGCTAAACACCAAAAAGGTAACACTCAAATAGCAAGCTTGAGATATACAATATAATATTTTAGCTTGATGGAAAGAAAAGGAATCACAATTTTCTATTCTATCCGCCATGGCTTGTAATTTACTAACCGCCAAGCTTCTACGGTAGCTTCGAAATATCTTTTTCTTGTTAATGACAAGGTTTTATCACTAAAAAGACCAAACCAGTTATTAACTGGTTTTTCAAACTGGTTAATCGGTTCACCTAAGTAAAAATTGGTTATTTAGTGGTTAACCGGTTCCGGTTATTATACCAGTTTCAGTTTTAGAGCTTGAAAAACCGATTATTGGTAAAACCGGTGACCAAACTTTGACCGGTTAACCGGTTTCAGTTATTCTAAAATCGGTTTTTGATCGATTTAACCGGTTTGTACACCTCTATCTATAAGAACTCTTATCAAACACACTTGTATTTTTAGGTTTCACAATAAAAAACATATGAACTTTTATTTGTTTACTTACATACGTGTACTCAAAAACTTAAAACTCTAAAACTGAGAATTCAAACCCAAGTAAAACATGAAAACATAGTAAAAGTAACCCTATAACTTAACTCACAAACATTCAACTCCACCAAATCATATTAACTGTTAGGAGTGGAATCATCGATCAGTTAAGCTGATCAAGAAGCTGCCTTGGAGTTGTACACCTTGGCACACACGACGTAAACGAGCATGTTGAAGAAGCTAAGACCAGCCAAAAGCCAAAAAAAGTAATCAAGATGGCCTTCATTCAGATTATCAGGTATCCAGCCGGGCTTCCCGTTTCGAACAGTAAAATATGTAACCATGGTCATTATGAAAGAACTCAAGTAATTCCCCAATGCGGTTGTCAGCAACGAAAGCGCGCTGCACAAACTACGCATAGCATCAGGGGACTGTTCATAAAAAAACTCGAGTTGCCCGATGAAGAAAAACACTTCAGCAGCACCTAAAAAGAAATACTGAGGTGCTTGCCAGAAGACACTAATTGGCACAGCAACATTCTGGTGAACCAAATCAAGTGATTTTACAACATCAAGACGCTTCATTTCAACCAAAGCTGCTGCTGCCATGCAAAACACGGACAGAAAGAGACCCATACCCATTCGTTGCAGTTCAGAAAAACCTCGTCCCTGACCCATGAATTTCCTGGCTAACGGAACGATGATCCTGTCATAAACCGGGACCCATAAGATGACACTGATGACATCAAAACCTGCTAGAGAAGCTGCAGGCAGTGTGAATGACCCTATTGTGGTGTCCATTGCCATCCCTTGCTCTACAAACATAGTTGACATTTGTGCATAAACCGCAGAAAACACGATCCCTGTTGCCCAAATTGGAAACATTCGGATCAAGATTTTGAGTTCTTCTACTTGTGTTACCGTGCATAGTCTCCATGAACTCAAGCTGTTTCCATCTTCTTGTTCTATAGATGACACCACAGCAGCTTTATCAAGAAACCTATAAGATGAAAATTTGTAAAAAAAAAAATACTATACAAATTTGGATATATCAGCAAAAGCACCAAAAAAGTTGAGAGATAATTACTCGAACTCATCAGTATGAATGATTTTTCGACTACCGCCAATTGCAGACCGTTTCTCAGTGGTTTCAAACAAGAGAGAGCTATCAGCAGGGACCAGAAGATTTCTTTTGTGAAATGATGCAACCAAAACCTGGCATATTCTTGTAATTGGGCTTCCACCGGGTTTCTGAAATCTATAAAGAGGTGTTCCTATAAAGAAACTAAAAATAGCAAACCCCATGAATAATGCAGGAATTGCAAAACCTAAACCCCATCCTTTGTTTTCTTGAATCCAAACAATACAAGTACCCGATACAAAAGCCCCGATATTGATTGTAAAATAAAACCAATTGAAGAAAGATCCCTTTTTCACACGTTCGTTTGGATCTGTGTCATCAAACTGGTCAGCACCAAATGATGAAACACATGGTTTGATCCCACCACTTCCAAGTGCAATCAAGTAAAGCCCGGTAAATAAAAATGTGTATTGTAAAGGGGTAGCTGAAGGACATGCAGCATCTACACAAAACTCAACAGGTTTCAAAGAAGGGACTGAAGCTGAAAGAGTCAATGTGCACATTCCCTGTGAACAAAAAGTTTAATACTTTTCTTGGAAATTTAAAAAAAATTGAAGGAAAATGTTAAAGTTTAAAGATTTTGATCATTACAATGAAATATATAATAGAGAAGACTGCAATAGTCCAATATCTTCCCCAATATGCATCTGCCAAGACAGCACCAATAAGGGGAGTGAGGTAGCAAGTTCCTTGCCAAGTGGTGACATTTGTTGCAGCAGAAGCATTTCCTTGATGCAATGTTTTGGTGAGGTAACTGACTAGATTAATAGCTATCCCAAAATACGCTAGGCGCTCGCAACACTCGTTACCTGTATTCAATTCAAATTCATTGTGAAAAAACTGCATGAAACTGTTTTGTTATATATAAATGTTGTGAAATCAACAGATGAACAAACCAAGTATAAAGGGGCAAGCTTTCCAATTCCCAGTTTTGCTTTTCAAAACAGGTTGTCCCTTGATGTCAACTGACCCGTCACCTGTATACAGGCTGCTATCACTCTACAAAAAAAAAATATATATATGTAAAGCAAAAGTGCATTTGGACCTTCTCAAAGGACCTAGATCCAAATTTTTGGTAATCCTTGTTGGGATAATCTTGTAAATTTAATTAGGTTAAAGGGTTAAAGTTTTAATTTGTTTTGGTTTATCTATTGAGTTTAAATGTTTAGATTAGCTTTGTTTTTTCAGCAAATTTTTAGGGATAAGGTTTGACTTTTTGGTTTATGGTTTTATTATAAATAGGGGTTTAGGTTTAAGGTTTTCTTTGTACCAATCAATTTATCAATAAAAGTTTGTGTTTTTCCTTGATTCAATTTCGTTTTTGGTTCTGGGAATTTACATCAGCAGCTACAATTGGTATCAGAGCTTGGAAAAGCTCATACGTGCGACTGAAAATCAGAGATCGGTGTGATTAGGGCCTGATTAGCTTCGATCCGAGCCAGGAGAAGGAAGGAGAGTCCAATTCCCTTTGTAATCATCTCAGTCGTGAACAGCAAGCAAGGCTGTTTTGTGCGGCAGGTAGAGATCAACGTATCTGGGTGCAGAAAAACGAAATCGGCAGGGCTGAAGAAGTCGTTTGCAACCAGGGAGACAGGAAAGCAGGGGCTGGTCGTGTTGGTGATCAATAGCAAGGGCAGATTGATCAGGGAGGTGTTCACAAGAGAATTGGATTTCTTGGATCAAGCAGCAAGTGTTGAGGTATAAACAGATCTGATCGGGATTATGGCTCAACCAGAAAATCAAGCCCTGGTTACTGTTAAAGAAAACAATACCATGTCTCTTCAATGCCCAGTATTGTCTTCTACAAATTACACGGTATGGGCTATGAGGATGCGAGTGATTTTCAATGTTCATGGGGTGTGGGAGATGATAGAGCCTGGAACAAACTTAGATGCTAAGAAAAATAACATTGCAATAGCTCTTTTGTTCCAAGCCATGCCCGAAGAACAAATATTGCAAATAGGAAACCTTCAAACCGCGAAGGAGATGTGGGGAGTTCTTAAAAATCGTCACTTGGGAGCGGATCGGATTCGGGAGGCAAGGCTTCAAACTCTAATGAGAGAGTTTGAAAATCTAAAGATGAAGGATCAAGGTGTAATTGATGATTTCGCTAACAAGTTATCCGAATATGCATCTCGAGCCAACTCACTTGGCTCGGTTATAGAAGAAACAACCTTGGTTAAGAAGTTTCTTAACGGGTTGCCTAAATGTTTCATTCATATGGTGGCTTCTATAGAGCAAGTTGTAGACTTGAAGACCATCGGTTATGAATTATGATGATGTTGTGGGTCGACTTAAGGCTTATGAGGAGAGGATCAAGGATGAGGAGACCCAAACCGAGCAAAATCACCTATTATTCACAAGATCGGATGAAAAGGCAGCAGGAAAAGGGCACAAATGTGAGCATTGTGGATGTGAAAGCTCTAACCGGGATGACTTTGGACGTGGCCAAGGTAGGGGTCGGGGGTCCGGGAGAGGTCGAGGTGTTGGTGAGCAAGTTCCACGGGATAAAAGTCACATTAGGTGCTACAAATGTGGTGAGCTTGGGCATTACTTGTCGGAATGTCCTAGTTGGGAAGAAAAGAAAGAAAAGGTCAATTTGGCTCAAGTGGATGAGGATCATCTACCATTGCTTTGAAGACTAATGGATTACAAGATTAGGGGGTGATTGTTGGGATAATCTTGTAAATTTAATTAGGTTAAAGGGTTAAAGTTTTAATTTGTTTTGGTTTATCTATTGAGTTTAAATGTTTAGATTAGCTTTGTTTTTTCAGCAAGTTTTTAGGGATAAGGTTTGACTTTTTGGTTTATGGTTTTATTATAAATAGGGGTTTAGGTTTAAGGTTTTCTTTGTACCAATCAATTTATCAATAAAAGTTTGTGTTTTTCCTTGATTCAATTTCGTTTTTGGTTCTGGGAATTTACATCAGCAGCTACAATCCTTTGGTTCACATCAATGGTTAACTGGTGATGATTGATATCTTTCACATTTGACATGTCAAACTATTTAGAGATTAGCTTCTTTGGTCTATTTTATCTTATTTAATCTTGTTTTGTTTTGTATTAGCATGAAATACTATGTAAATCAGTGTTGCCCCTTACTGTTATACAGCATCACTACCTTTAATCAATAGTTTCCTTCTATTAGTATACCAAACCATTGTATTTGATATTTCTTTTCAAAACCAACATGCAATTGGTTATAAGCTTCTATTGAATTCATATTGCAAAATCCTTTGCTGCAAGTAATTGCATCAAGTCATCAACACAGAACTATTCTTTCGTTTTTAATTACCCTCCAAGCATATGTATAAGACCGATATTGAGTATATCATGTGTTAGACTAACATCATGAGCAGATCCTTAGATTAATTCTGTAACGCTCTGAATTTTAATAAACTATATATTTTTGAATACTTTCATGGAATAAGCGACGAAAGACATATATAAAGTTTAAACAAAGTACATAAGGTTCGAATAAATAAACATTTGCGGTGCATAAGCCCCATTTGCGGTGCGCATATAATGCATATATGTGTGGGCTCTCAAGGGACAAAAGTAAACTTGCACTAATTTTAACGTTATTTTACCTAACTTTTGTGAAAATAAAGTTAAAAGCGTTAGAATAATTAACTTTAAATGTTAACTTTGAGCCGGGCTCTCTATCACAACTGAGATAGGGATAAGTTTGTCTTCATCTTCCTCTCCGGGTCCTACTGAAAAGTATGAATATACTGGGTAAGTGTGTTTGTGTGTTTAGTTACGTTTTAGCTGTTCAATTTAGGTTCGAACATAAGCTCAAATGCATTGCAGGTGGTTTGAATGAATGATTACTTTCAACTATGTTCAAATGAGTTAAATACATTCAAGTGAAGAAAGAAAAATTAATTCCAAGTCCATTCGAAACAACTTGATGAATTTATGAACTAGTATCTATATACGAATGAAATAGAAGTTACGACCAAGCAATTGAAAAATTTTCAAACTATTAAAATTCAAATTAATTTCGCAAATTCATTCTTTATATAATGAATATTTATTCCATTTAATTGAATTAAAGCGCAAAATAGTGACTTAAGATTACTCATGTGAATTACATAAATTGAATGTATATATGTAACTTCATGTATATAACAAAATAACATTCAACCAATTAATCTATCTGGTTGTTTGAAAATTGATCGACAATTATGGTTTAGTTGATTTTCAATGTGTTAGCAACCATTCCATGCCCTGTATTTAAACATCCAACCAATTTCATCTCAAGTTTCGAGAATCAAACAAATAAGATAAATAACCAAAATCGACGCCTTCAGATCTAAAATAAATCGATCTAATCCGTCAATAACAAGGTTAATTAGATTGAATTGAAACTAAAAACTAACTGAGATTGATACTCACCTCGATCAATGCATCTTCTAAGAGCAATGCGTCTTCATCTTGACGACCCATCAGATCAAATACAGTGATCACAAATACAGTGAGACTGGTAGATATTATGGGATGCAAGGCATGTATACACACACATTGTTGAAGAATAAAAAGGGAATAAAAACAAAATTATGGTAGCTAAGTGTTTAAAATTTTAACGTCACAAGAACCTTTGTGGACTCGCGACTAATATCTTATTGGCTTGTTTACTTTGACTACAAGCATCGTCTCACTAAATAGTTTATTACTTTTCAAAATTTGGTATTTTTGATATAAATTAGGTTCAATTTTACTACTATACATTTAATAAAATAAGCAGTGTTAGAATGTCTACGGGCCCCTTATGCTCAGGATTTCCTGCGAGTCGTCCCTATTGACAGACTAGGGCAACATATCGGCTTTGGAATATCTGGCTATTCTGAAGTACCGGCTAATGATTTTTCTATTTCCAGCCGATGAGCCATGTCCAGTATGTCACAAAGTGTGCTTGGATTCTTTTGGTGAGCATGCGTTACATTGTAAGGAGTTACTGGGTTTTAAATACAGACACGATTTGGTTATAGATGTTTTGTGTGATGTTCTTAAACGGGCAAACATCTATGCTAAAAAGGAGGCACCCGTGAACTTCTTAACAGATCCGCTTGAGGAGAGGTCTACTCTACGGCCTGCGGATATTTTGGTGTTTGGATGGAAAGGGGGAAACATTCGTGTGTGAACCTTACAGGAGTGTCCCCTCTTGTTGGGCTGAGGGATACGGGGTTCGTGGCGGGTTAAACTGCGTTAAAGGCGGAGTCAGACAAGGTTGCTAAACATGAAAATGCTTGCTTGGAGAATCAACATGTGTCCCCTCTGCTTTTGATACATTTGGGTTCTTGGATCCGGAAGCTGTGAATTTTCTGAACCGAGTTCAGAGAGTTATTCATAACAACATCAGAGTTCTTAGGACCCAAAAAATTATTTTAGTAGGATTGGTTTTGCAATTCAAAATGGGGTTACGACGCAACTAATTGCCCACTTACCAGCCAGTTTATTGTAATCTTTCACTTTTGTTAATGAAAATTACATGTTAATTTAAAAAATAATAATAATAAAATAAAATAAAAAACTTTTAGGTTGGTTTGCGACGATGCTTTCTGACTATGATGTTCAACGAATCGAATAATTTTGAATTTTAAGTTTTTGAGTAAGATTTGTATTCGATTTTATTCTCATTCAAATTCAAATTCGAATCACATTCGAGTTGATTTAATTTTAATTTACTTAAATAATTGTTTAAACTTTTTTTTTGCAAAACTAATGCCAACTTTAATCAAAACTTAAACAAATAGTTGCATTATAATGTTCAATTTTTATATATATTATACTATATATATACACACATATATAATATTTTAAAATTCGAATCAAATTGAAAAATTACAAATTCGAAATTTGATTCTAAATTCAATATCAGATTTCGAATCGAATCGAATCGAATTCGAATGTGAAAGTTCGAACCGAAATTCAAATTGGTAATTTTCAAATCAAAATCAAATCGAATTTCGAGTTTTTCAATTCTAATTTAAAATCTGAACACCCCTATTTTAAACTTTTTAAATATGATACATTTTTAAAGAATAGTTGTTTAAAAGTTAAAGCATATATTACTTCAAACTCAAATTGAATTTGAATACAGCCACATTTATATATATATATATATAGGATTTAGTTCAAATTAGAACCCTGCTTAATTATGGTAACCCAAATAAGTCTGTAAAAAATGTCCGAAATTTTGATTTTTTTTCATGGTCTTTATTATACATATTTAGGGGTTTTTTTTTTGTGTTTTGGCAAATTCGTAATGCAAATCGGATTTGCATCAGTGTCAAAGTTTTGCACTTTTTTAAATGTTGCGAAATGCAAATCGAATTTACACCGATGCAAATTCGATTTGCCTTGCGAATTAGCCAAAACACAAAAAAGAAACCCCCCTAAATATGTATAATAAAGACCATGAAAAAAATCAAAGATTCGGTCATTTTTTGAAGGGTTATTTGGGTTACCACAATTACAGTGGGTTAATAACGGAATCTTCCACTATATACATAAAAAAATAAAAATATTTGCAGACATTTGCCACAATTTTAGAGCAACTATATTTTTTTCCCACTTCTATCTCTTCTATTTAATGATTTATATTTATAAAATTTAGTTAAAGATCAAATATAATGGACTATAATATGTATAATAATTAATATATTATTAATTAAATGAATTTAAAATGAAATTAATTATGAATCTTTTAAATAAACTTATTTTTAAATTTAACTGGTTCTACTAAATTTGTTTAAATATCATCAAATTCAAATTATATTTCTTCGAAATTTGTAAAAATAAAACAATAATGATATTACTTCTTTTTATGAGTGATTTTAAAGACTTTTAGACATTTAATATGACTAAATGATTTGAATATTAGAATAATAGAAAGTAAGTTATGTTCAAAGAAATTAGTATATTTTAATTAAATTAATATTCATTAATTACATTACATAAAAATGTTAACACATAGTTGAAAAAAATAAAACATAATTTATAATTATTATATCATTCTTTAAACATATTTTGGCGACTGTATACATTAACAAATTATATTATATTTTATTTAACTTATGTAAAATATAAGCCTATTTAAAGTTTTAAACTATGCAATTTGCATGTTTTTTTTTGTTAAATATTTTTTTTTACCATGCATATATACATAACATATTATTTTTTCAACTCGTGTAACACACGAGATTTTAACCTGGTATATATACATATATCAATCGGAATATATAATTCAAAAATTCAAGTTTGGATTTTGGTTTTTCCAGAGTCAAACTTGTAATATTATGTTGAGTTAGGAATTTATGAGTTTTAAACCGAATTGATTTTGATAAATTTGACCAGAATATTTGATGGGACTAAACCTTAAGGATGTATCACAAAACATGTAATATTATTGATTTTAAAGAGAATTATTCTAATAATTTGAGCTAATGTACTCTTTATTATAATGTCACGTTAGAAGCAATTTATATAACCATAACATAATATTAATAATTAGTTGTTTTCTTTAAAATTTCTTATACCAAGGAATCTAATATTGATGTCACATGTTATAAATTTTTATATTCATGTATGAATGATACTAAAATAGTTTCGTAATTGGTTCGTAGTTTAACTGAAAGTAATTTTGGAACATTAAAATTATTGAAATATATTACATTTTAAAATTGTTTTAGAGAAAGATATTATCAAATTATGTTAAAGTAGACTGCATTATAAATAAATAATGTAAGTAATTTCGAGCTTATTATAAGATTTAAGCGAGATTTATCTAAAATCTATTTTATGTAAATTAACTTTAAATTTTCTAGAGATTATTTAATACGTATTAGAAAAATAATCAGAGAAAATAAAAAATGAATAAGATGTTTAATCGAAATGAAATAGATGGAGCCCAATACTTAACAAACACAATACTTGTATAAATATTTGATAAAAACATAACAAGATGATATCACTCCTTGAAACCTTAAAAGACCGCTTCGTACACCTACGAAGGGAAACACCAAAACACAAACAGACTAAAGAAAAACACGCTGAAGGTAGAACACCAAAACACAAACAGACTGACTACAGACTACCAACTGTAGCTTTATTCAACACACAAACTAAAGAAAAAACACTGAAAAACAACGAAATGCTGCATTAGATTCACGCACAAACTCCTTTGCTAATCACTTTAGAAAAGGATGTTTGACTTGCATATCGGCACTTCGACCCCATCTCGAGATTGAAGATTTAAATAAAGAACATAGAGTCCTTGAGGTGCTGATCAAGATTGTATAGACGATGCTGATCAATCGGAGATACAAAGCTAGAACCATTAGCTTCCATTTCCTGAACTTCTTGAAACATCCGACCCCTGTAGGCTGCAAGATCTGCATAGTACACTGGTGTAACCAACGATACAGGTTTAGTGCATCGTGCAAAGATGAAGCACAAGTCGTAGCATAGCTTATGAATCTCGTTGGATGTGAACCCATTCTCATCCCAAATCACAGTGTAATGTGTGGCCTTACTTGTACCAATGCCTCCAAAATGACTACAAAGGTAGAAATCAAAATTTGATGGATGGACTATATTCGTATCCACAACCGTTCCCGGTTGCACATTCTCAAAGTCACCCCCGTTAATCAGAAATAAGCGGGTAGTGTGACGTTTTTGAGCCACAACAAATGTGACACATGGCCGGTAATGTTCGTTGTAGATAGCTTTCTTCATATCAATCATTTCTTTGTTCAGAACCATCTCAAACTGGTCATCACTCACACCGTCACGAAACACCACTATCTTGTTTGGTTTCACTCCGTTGACTTTAGCATAAGTGTTGATCAGGTCCAAACACAAACTTCCAAAATTAACAATCTCCTCTTTGCGATGCATTTGTTGGGACACACGAGCCGCATAACGAGTTGCCGCAGGCCAGTCCACCGAGCCAACAACAGCTGCAACCGATGGAGATGACGTGTTGGATGCAGCCGGGTGATTGACATCCGCCCCAATGAACATATAATGGTCATCTTTGCTGAAAAGTGGAAATTTTTCGACAAGTTCCACATTACTACCACCTAACTTTGCATTGATCTTCATTGCTAAATTGGCAAGAAACTGATCACTTGCTTTGTAGGTTTTGTTGGCATTCAGAGACAAACAACATTGAGTGGTCACACCAATTTCAATATCTCCCACCTTTTTAATAAACTTGTAGCCATCGTCTCTCTCCGGCATCACGCAAACAATCAATTGCAGCCGGCCCTTGTTTCTTTTTCTACACTCCTTCACAATCCAATCAAAAAGACCACGAACAGTGTCAACATCAGATAACTCTCTCATGTTGGTTTGATACACCCAAAGAGGCACTTCCATCTTTACACCTATTCGCTTACATCGGTCCATCAATTTTGGAATGAAAGAGTTGACATCAAGCTGGTCCTGATGCCCACCACTGAAATCTATCAGTGCCCACCTTTCTGCTGGTTTTCCAGAAATAAATGTTTTCCCATGAAGAAGATTATAGTGACATTTCTGCTCATCAACTGTTACAATGTTGGTTTTACCGTTTGAACCACCAAGCCTCAGTTTAGGTGGTTCGATTACACGTCCGTTAACTTCGGTCATGTTCATATCCACCCCAATTTCAAAATTATGAATGACATCCGCACTGCAAACATTAAAAAAACAACAATATTGAAATTAAACCGACATTTATCAACTCGCAACTTAAGAATGGATTGATTGGATTAATGTCTTATCTCTTAAAGGGAAAACGAGTTTATATGAGTCAAACATGTCAATCTGCTCAAGAGTCATGTTGTTTAAAACATGAAACCTAGTAATTTTATTCAATAAAATAAAATATTATACAAGTTAATTAAACTAGTAACTTTACATGCAACGCATTGCAACGGAATCAAAACGTATTGTAAAATATACTTTTGATTGAAAAGGTATTACATTTGACCCAACTCGTTTTCTAACAATACCTGTGTTGAAACATAGATTAACTGAAAATATAGATAAAATAACATTATGCAAAGCAAAAGAATAAATCTGCAAATTTAATAGTAAAACTTAAAAGTTTTTATATTTTCAAGAGTAGAAGTGGTTAGTAACATGTAGTCACCGACACTTCAAACAGATAAATCCCGAATGACATTTTACCAAGTTCGAGAATTAAACAGGTTTTAAGAGTTGAACAATTAAAAACACTACTAAAAGAGGAACTGAAGTTGTATAAAAAATATATATATATATAACAAAGAAAGAAAAGTGGAAGACTAAAGTGGAATAAAAAAAATAGTTAAAAGAAAAGAAGAGAAGAAAGATCGAACAATAAAAAGAAAAGTTTACTTAATTCCAATGACCTAAGTGCAACTAAAGAAAGTTAAAATAAAAAATAGACTAAGTCAATAGTGAAATAAAGATGAGGGGCTAAAGTGGAAAATTTTCACATTTTAACACAAACACTGAAACACAGCCTATTTGACCCTTAACATTTTTTTATATTTTTAGATACTAATTAATGCTTTGATATTGCAATTTTAAAACAAAAACCTCTATATAAAAATATGCCATTTTTATAATAAAATTTTATATTAGTATCTCTTAAGTTAAAAAATTCCTCTATAAAATAATACCCAACCATGTTAATTTAGGGCATAAAATAAGGTGTAAACAAGCCAAGTCAAACCCAAGCTTGCTAAGGATTGGCTTGGCTTATTTTGACTTAGGAGAGCTCGAACTCAGGCTCGCTTGTTTAAAGCTTTATCTCTAATGCTCAAGCGGCTCGTACAAAAAATTTCAATGAACACAATTCTGTTCATTTATTAATAATTAATTTATTTCCTTCATATTTTGATTTTAAACGTATTTATAAGTATACTTTTCACATATAACATATTATATATGACTTTATTAAATTTTATCACAATTTTATATATAAAAACAATTGTTTATAAATAAACATTTATTTAATTAATTAAAATTATAAAAATAAAAGTTTGTTTAAGCTCGAAAGTCGACTCAAGCTTGACATGTGAAACTCGAACTTAATAACTAAGCAAGTCATATTTCAATCCTCGAGTTTGGGTCCGGGCTCGTTTAAGATTGGCTTTTTCAACTTTTTTCCAATTTGATCTCGAGTTTTTCACATGTCGGCTTGATTCATTTACCCCTATAGCATAAAATATATTTTAAAAAAAATAAATATATTAACCGGATCAACCAGAAAACCTATTGGGTTGATACAAACACAACCTATTTAGCTAAACGAATTTCAACCCAAAACATGAAACTAAGCCAAGCTTGGTTTTACTAAACCCAAAAACACAAAATTCATGTTAGGTTCATAGTTTTCGTTTGATGGCAAAAATTCAAACCTAGAAAAGTATCTGATAAGTTAAAGGCAACAATGTATAAAATATGTACCAGGTGAACATTAGACATTAAAGAAAATCAAAAGAGTAGCTACATACCCATGACTGCCAGGTGCATACTCATCACGAACCATGTTGCATATCTCCCTCCTCCTGTTATTTGGTGGAAGAAGAGACAAATCTTTTAGCTTCCTGGCAGCTTCCTTACCCAATTGCTCCTTTGGAAACCTTCTATCTTCAGCCAAGACACAAAACTCCATAGGAACATAGTTTGGTTTTTTACCATTTCCCAACTTCAAACACGGGATACGCTTACACATTATTTCTTTATCCCATTTATCTCTAAAATAATCTGTAAGCATCACAACTTCAGGTACTTTCTTCCCTTCAAGATCTTCAAGCTCAAAGGATATGTCTTTTGTAAGTTTTTCAGACAATCCCGACACAATGTACTTCTGATTCGTACGACGATGAGTCACACTCACCATCAGTCCTTTCAATGCCATCATAACTTCGTTTCTACACTTGCTGATGTCATCAACTACTCTAATTTTCCGAATGTTTTCTTTAAGGAAATCAAGAACGGGCATTCTCTTACGGAATGGCATAACAGAATAATCTGTACACATCACCACCCCGTTGGAAGTGACCTTGAGGCTCTGCTGACATCCTCTGTGTGCAGCCACACCACAACGAAGGTCATCTTCCGGTTTGTACACCCGTGGGTACATGCCTCTACCAACCGAAACCTTTTCCCTGAAAAGATTCGCCTTCATTACCACATCTAGAGCCTGCAGGACCTCGCGTGGGATCTGCATAGCATTTCCATTCAAGAAATCTTGTAGCTTTGAAAGGTTTAGCTGGGTTCCATGCTTGATGGTGCACGTGTAAGAGCGACCAGATAATTGAACGGTGTAAATTCCCGGTTGCAATAAAACTGCACTGAAAATATTCTTTTCCCCATCATAAGCGGTCAGGAGTAAGGGAAACTGATCAGGATAATCAGAACAGAGTTTCTCTTGGATCTGTCGCAGGAATGATTTTGGGATTGATTTCTTCAAAACTCGAGTCGAAGACGATGCCTCTTGTTCAATCGCATGTTTAATGTCAACATCGTATCGTAGTATAGAGTTTGAAGGATCAAACTTGACAGGGAAATGGTTAACAAAAAGTTTCACTAATTTTGACCCCAGTGTACCAAGGTCCGGACGCTTTATTGGTACAATACCATTTGCTCCATCATCCTTCAAGTGTTCCGTAACATTAACAGATGACACAACTCGTGTCGCTAAATCCCTGACTTCCTGAGCCTGAAAATCTGAAAACAGAAAACAACACACTTTTATCAAATCCCTCGAAAACTTTGAGAGTATAACATAATTAAATCAATCTCTCAAATCAAAACTCACTAATCGAACAAACAAATTCAATTTATTTCAAGCAACAATAAAATAGAAACTGTAAATTTCTAAAAGATTTGAAATCAAACTGGAATTGATTTCAGTCATACCAGAACGGTTCTGAGTTAGGGTTTGCGTATGAGCATTAGATGGAAACCCAGCCGGTTGACCAGATACAGCACGACTCCAAGTGGTTACTTGATCCGGACCTAGATCCGAATTCTGCCTAGGGTTAGGCGGAGTCCGATAAGTCTGCTGACCACGGCCACTTGCAGGCCCACCGGAATCTCTACCTCTACCCCTGCCTCTACCGCCTCCGTGGTGTTCCTTGTACTGATCGTGATGTTGATTGCTGTGTTGCTGAGGGTAGTTTCGGTTTCGTCCACCATTAGAGTAACCGCCACTATCGGAACTACGACCTCCATTGTTCCGACCACCGCGATTGCCACCGTCATTACCGCCGCGATTGTAGTTGCTTCGCTCCATTAAATCCGATTAATTGCTTGTGAATTTCAGTTATTGGTGATGAAAGAGTGGGGGGTTGTAGGATACTTTTTTTTTTGAACGGCGGTTGTAGGATACTTATAAATGGATCGGATGAACGTGTAAATTACGATATTGCCCTTTTTGCTTGATCGCCAAGCGAAAGTAGGGACATCGTAGAATTCGAGAAGGTTCGGTGAAACCAAGTGGGTCGCTTTTACTTATTTTTTAGCGCATTTGTTTTTATTGATTTAATTTAATTACGAATCTAAATCCAAGAAAATTATAATTGTATGAGTAAATTAACGACATAGTTCTTGTGGTTTGATAATATTTCACTCTTAGTTTATATGTGTTACAAATGTTATAAAGTTTGTGACTATATAAGTAATTTATGAAACCTAAAAACTAAGAGTGAAATACAAGCATAACACATACACTATCTCGGTAATTTACTTTAATTGTTTAAAAGGGTTGGGATTAATTATAACAATAGATTTACCAAATCTCGTGATGCCGGGTAAATGTTACCATGGCTATTTGATACCTAAGTCACGTAAATAACTGATTCTTGATAACTAAAAATAAATCACGAAAAAAATGTAACAAAACTTGTGGGGAGGCTGGAGACCGTCATTAAGTTACATGATTATTTGTTTTATTCATGTAAAATGTATCTGTGTTAGCTTTGAAACGATTATTTGATCCTAGCACTATATTGAATCTTTGATCAATGGGTGTACAAGAATGAGTTTGAAATGAAAACCAAAAATGAGGTTGATTTGGCATGTTTTCATCAAAATGAGTATAATAATTATTTATAAAAATATGACATTCTTTAACGAAAAATAACATGCCTTATTTTGTTAAAATAAAATTTAGAGTAAATTATGATTTTAACATATGTAGTTTCAGTATTTTAACCTAAAATAAAATATTCTATCCATACAACTCTTGTGATTTAAAAATTAATGGTTTTGACCCAATCATATTTTGGTTTGGTGCAGGGGCGTACCCACTTTGTAGGGATGGGGGTCGATCGACCCCCATGAACTTTATATTTTTAACGTTATATATAGGATTCGGTCTCGACCCGACCCCCAAGAAAATTTTCTCTGAACCCCCATAAAAATTTGACAGCCCAATAAAGCTCATTCTAAAACCATTTTAAAAAACAAAACTTATAAAATGGTACCCAAATAACGCAATATGGAACAATTTTTCAAAATAAAGCTTAGTTGAATTTTGAATTTGTTGATTTAAATAATATTTATTCGAATTCTGCTGAAGGAAAACCAATTTTATCATATCATCAGCCATCCTAATTAACGGGATGATTTGGCGTATTTTTATTATGTATTTGTGATTTAATTTAGTTTCATCATTTTTGGGTGATCCGACCTCGTTCGAATTGGTTCAATAAAAAAAATTTAACGACAAATAATTATCTTGACAAAATTTCCGACCCCCATAAAAAAAATTCCTAGGTCCGTCACTGGTTTGGTGGCCAAAACCTCTAGAATAGTTAGATTTATAAACCAAAATCATTAATTATATAAAACAAATAGAATGGAATAAAAAACAGTTAATTTACTTTAAAATTTTGCTGATTTAATTTTATATTGTTATTTTTTTTATTAAATTTGAATATTAGATGATTGCGACTTGTAACAGAATGGAATAAAAAATTAATAAAGGACGTTTATAGTCTCAAAGCCACTCTTCAAAGGAAGCAACGAACAATATTAAAACAATGACTTCACTTTTCTGTTTTTAACTTTTAAGTCTTCAAGATTTTTTTTCTTCTTATAACTATCTGATACGTGCCATTAGAGGTGTAGAAACTCTAAAACTGGTTTAGAATATTCGAATCAGTTAATCGGTCAAAGTTTATTAACAGTTTTACTAATAACCGGTTTTCAAGTTCTAAAACCACATAATCGACTTTTTACTTTTTTTTGAATAGCAGTTAAACTGTCCCGTCGTGCTACCTTCAGTTATCCTGACGATTGATAGCTAAGATCGATTCCTCGATCTCCGACCTGAGACACGTGTGCCCCCAGATGCGCGGGAACCGGATGGAATCCGTAAACCCTCGCTCCCCATTAGGTTCGAGCCTGGGATTAAAGCCATGATTCGTTCCTTCACCTGGATATCCATTAAATCGACTTTTTACTTAGGTGGAACAATTAAGTCGTCTGGTTTCTTGAAATATGAAACCGATCTTAAACGGCTGTTTTTTTTTTAAACTTAAGACCGATTCAAAAAACGATTTCTAAAACCGGTTAAGCAGGTTTTTTGTGTATATCTATGTGCGGTATGGCGGTATGCCATCCCCTCCCCCGTAAGGTCAGTGTCACGTTCCACATCCATGCTCCAATGAGTGAGTTAGAGGTGTTGTTTGGGTTTCCTCGGGTTTCTGGTTGCTCGGGTTGGGTTATTAATATGAAATTGGAACCGAAAACCGAATAAAATAACTAAAGTTTAATTGGTTCCTAGGTTTCAGTTATCAGGGTTGAACGGGTTGTGTTAAACGGTTCTCGGGTTGTACTTGAATAACTAATTTTCTATTTTTCAAACAAATAAAATCCATACATGTGTTTAATAGGCAAAAAAGCATAACCTAAACAAATCTTTAATAATATTTCAATAAACCACAACAAAAAGATATTTAACAATCTCAAATGTTTAATCACAATATGTTTAACATTCTCAAATGTTTAATAAACAAAAAAGAAGTCTTCATTTGGGTTATTCGGGGTTATTCGGGTATACGCGAATTGCCCCCATAGATATCCAAAGACGGAACCAAATTTAGTAGGCGGGTTCGGGTTTAATACTTTCTCGGGTTGGGTATTTTTGTGTTTCGGTTTATTTGGGTTCAGGTAGAATTTTCCGGGTTGGTTCTTTGATTCGGGTAAAAAACACATTCCCAGTGAGAGTGGACGAGTGATATTACTAAATGCAATTCTTTCTTTTTTATTACTTGTGAGCTATATGATGACGACAAAAATAAAAAAAGATTTTTTTACTTATTTTCTTCCTTTGGTGTGTGTAAATATTGAAAGATTGTAGGGACTGCTTGGGAAGCAAAGGATGGAAGGGTTGGACAATGATTTGCATAATGACCTTCTATCCTACACAGTTGGCAATGAGGGGTTATGCGACCGCATCCACGGCCCCCGGAAGTTGGGGAGCAAAACTGGCCACCACGACCACCACATCCCCCACGAGTGGACCGAGAATTGAACGACACGATGGGTGTTTCGGTGGCATGTAAGGACTTAAGAAACAGCTCGTGTGACTCCGCTTGAACCAAAAGCTCACGAAACACAGTTGGTGGTTTAGCCGCACGCATAGCAGTGGAGAAACTCTCGATTGAAGTATTGCTAAAAGCAGTCTCCAAGGCTAGCCACATGGAGCGAGCTGATGATAAGCCAATGACCTCGGCAATGGCTTTTTCAGTAAGCGAGGCATTAAGTACCATAATAGCACGTTTGTCATTAGCAAGCCAGAGGGAATAAAGAGGATTGGGCACAGTTTTGGCGTCTTGCGGAATGGTGGGAGAGGGCGGATCTTTGGTCCCATCAACGTGAGAAATGAGGTTGTGAACGATGAGAAGGGGTTCCATTTGATTTTTCCAATAAAGATAATTGGTGGAGGATAATTTGATAGTAAGCATGTGAGAGATGGAACTCATGGAGATGGAGTCCGTTGATCCAGAAGAGCCAGCCATGGATGAGTGAAGGAGATGGAAGATGAAGGGAGAAGGGACGGAGGGGAAGAGGAAATGGCTCTATACCATGTGAATATTGAAAGATTGCATGCCTCACATACTGAGGAGCAAGCAATATATACATATAAAACAATAAATACAAGAGTGAGGTTAATGTATAAAGTGATAGTTTTGTAAAAACTGTAAAAAACAAAGTGTTATTATAAATAACACAATATTATTATAATATTTAACAGTTTTTTAATAATAATAACACTTTTTTGTTTAAAAATACACTTTACTTTTTTACATTTTTTTACAAAACTATCAATTTGTATTAAATACAAAGGAGATGAATTGATACAATAAATACAATATAAATACAGACAAATAAACTATTTATTAACAGGGTGCAGAAACTATACAATAGAATACGATAGAACAATTGAACGAGGCACTTTGGGCGACCACCCTATAGAAACTACTAATTTAAATAGTTCAACTTAACTGAGTTTTTAAAAAATTAAGTGATCGACCAACCAACAAGGCCAAAAGAATTTATAAAAAACAGAAAAAAAATATAACAAATATGATAAATTGCTTTTACAATCAAATAACTAATTTATAACTTATAATAGGAGTACCTAATCCGAAAATGGCTTCAAATAACCAATTTTAAACAAATCCTACGAAAGATTAATGATAACCCAAAATTTGTTTTTTAAACTAAAACACTCAACCAAAATTTTGTAATTATTTAATCTCCTTTTCATAGATAAGATAATCTATTAATTATTTCTTGTGGCATTATCCATCAATCTTGAATAACTTTTTATTTTATCTAGTTTAAAAAAATCTCAACATTTCTCAATGACCATATTATGTATGGAATGTTTTTTAAATATTAAAACTATAAGAGGAATATTTTTAAAAAAAATAAGTTGTTAATTTAATGTATTGTTTTGTTTTGAATAAATGTAATTTTAGGCAGTTTTCTTCATTTTTAAAGGTTAGATCATGGGGTATGCCCCATGATTCACTCACTCCACCTATGCACCATGTACGCGCCTACCACAACCACTCACTCCACCAAAAGTGATGGAAATGTCCCTTTGTCCACTCACTCCACGTCGTCATTTCGTTTTTTAAACATAATAATTAAATATAATTAATCATAAATTAAAAATTACATAAAATTATAAATAAAAATTACAATTTAATTAAAAAAGCTAATTATGAATAATTGCATAAATTATTTAAAAAAATATAACAATAAATATAATTAAAATTTAAGATTAAACTTCACAATTTTTCAATAAATGTTCAATCAAATCGATTTTTCCATATAATTAAAATTCAATTCGTGCTCTTTGATTAAAAGATCTTCGCCTTCGCTAAATCGTCATCTTCCCGTAAAAACTGTTTTTTTGTAAAAATACTAATTTTTTGTTTGATGTTTTTTGTGTGATGTGAAGAAAAAAGAGTGTGTGATGTGAAGAAAAAAAAGTGTGTGATGGTTGTATATATAGGTTTTTTTAAAATTAATTTTATAAAATATGTAACGGTCAAATTGGGGTTCAACGGGTGTGAGAACCGTTGCCCCACTCACGCCATGCTTGCCACGCCCACCTGAGGGCGGTGTGCCACGCCCCTTTCACGCCCAATCCAGTGGCACACCCGTCGGTCTTATATTGTTAAATAACAACTAATTCTCTTAGTATGATTATTGAACCTTGTAACCGAAACAAAACACATATTCCTCCAGACTTATAAGATGGAGTCTCTTACATTTAATTTTTACAAGTTAACTCATATACTTGATTTCCAACATATATGTGACATCTAACATATATTTTGACAAGTATAACACAATGTATAGGACATGAATTTATAAATAAATAAGATTGCCAAAATAGTTGTCATAGTCTTATATCTAAGGTCAATTTAAGTATCTATATAATGTTTTTAAAAAAATTAATTAAAAACTGTGTAATAATAATTTATCAAAATAAACGCGTTTCATAATCGATTAGTGAAAGGGTTATGCTAAATATACCCCCTTTGTATTTTTTTTACTTGTCGTACCCCCTTCTTAAGTTTTTTAAATATATACAAGTAAACCTTATGTTTTTAATTAACTAAAAAGATCCATAAACCTTTAAATAAAAACCCGGCGGTTCGACTTCGGTTCATCAAGCAACGAACATGAATTGGTTAGCTAAGGTATGTGTTTCATATACAATTACACTCGTTTTTGTTTGAGGAATGAAAGCCCTATGTTTGTAACAACAATCGGGCCTCAGTTCAATCGAATTTGAACAAAGAGGAACTAGGGTTCATACAATTAAATCTGATTTTGGATGAGTTTAATTTTATATTTTGTATAGGGTATGACAAGTAAGAGGGATACATTTAGTAGAATTTAAAGTAGAAATAATATTTGCTGTATTTTGGTTGTGTTATATAGTTGAATGGTTGATTTTAACAAATTTATATTTAATATTTTAGGGAAGGGGGTATGACAAGTTCAAAAGAGGGGTACATTTAGCCACACCCTTAGTGAAAAAAGCAGAATATATATATTTTCGGAGCATACAGCTCAAAATATAAACGAAATTTTTTTAAAAGAAATGTTGAATAGTCATAGTTATCTTAAAATAATCACTTTTATCTCATTTACTTTTGTCAATACTAAAAGGATGACTGGTAGATTGATAGACGAAGAAATTTTATATGGGTGGATACCTTCGATGAAACAAATTGTTCACCGATATCAAGAAGTATAGATGTATCAAAACGGCACCACAAACATAAACTCTTTTCGTGGGGAAGACGATCATTTAGTTACATGGATATTCGTTTTATTTATGTAAAATGTATGTGTGTTAGCTTTGAAACGATCATTAGATCCTAATACTTTAATGTGAGATCCATTGGTTATTATCAGACTATGTGTTATAGGGTGTGAGTGGGGCGTGAGAGGGGCCGGTCACGCCTCGATGGCGTGCTCCCCCACTACACCCGGGCGTGAGGGTTGGAGGCATGAGGGCTCTTACCCCATGATGACCGTCGGAAAACAAGGGGAAAAAATCAAAAAAACCTTGTTTGACTGTTGGAAGCAAAAAAAAATCAATTGTTGATTGTTGGGCAAAAAACAAAAAAATAAATTTTAAATCACTATAAATAAACCATTCATCTCATTAAACCAACATTCAACTCCTTATAATAATCACTCTCTCTCTAAAATAACCATTATTTTCTCTAAAATAACCAATTTAAAATAAAAAAAATAAGTTGGGAGGATGAAATGACGAAATCGTCATCATCTCATTTAGACGAATGAGCGTTCATGTTAGACCATGGGTATGCCCCATGGTTGGAACCACAACACCTAGGCGCCACGTAGGCATCACCACAACCACTTGTGGTGGAAATACCCAAGACTCCCACGCCCAAGACTACCACGAATATCTCAAACGGTAAAGTGGTAAAGGAAGTGTGGTTGTGGCCACGCCCAAGACTACCACGCCCAAGGGGGGCGGTGTTCCACATGCCAGCCACGCCCAAGGACGCCTCACCCACGGGGCACACCGTGTGGTCTTATTACACAACATTCAAGCAACATTAACATCCGGAAGAAAGAGTTGAAATACGTACCGAGATCATGTAATTTTTTTCTTCTATTTTGTAATATTAAATTTTTTTAATAATATTATGTTTTTTTTAATTTAATTTATAATTAAAATAAACAAAAATCAAATAATAAAATATTGAATAAAAGTGGTGATGACGTGGAGTGAGAGGAAAGTGATGGGGAAGTGATGATAACACATGTAATGATGATGTGTACTGATAAATAGGTGATGGTGTTAGTTGATTATTTGACGCCTACGTAGAGTGATGAGGTCTTGATGATAACCCATGGTCTCACTGATAAGACGTCGATTGAATCTTCGATCAATGGGTGTAGAAGAATGGGTTTGAGATGAAAGTATGAAACAGGTTAATTTGGGTATATTTTCGTTAAAATGAGTATAATGATGATTTATTAAAATTTAACATTTCTTTTACTAAAAATGACGTCACTTTTTTTTATTAAAATAAAATTAAACTATTTTAATGAATAAATGTGAATATTAGATGATTACGACTTGTAACAGAATAGAATAAAAAAATAATATAGTACGCTTAATAGTCGCAAAGCCAACCTTCAAAAGAAGCAACAAGATGAATATATGATAACATTGACTTCCTTTTTCAGCTTTTAAGTCTTCGAGATTATTCTCTCTCTCTTTTTTTTCAAGATTTTCTTTTCTCATAACTTTTTTTTTTTTGAACGGCAACTTTTTATAAAAAACCAACAAGAGAGCCAGTAAGATGCTTAAGAACTCACTTGGACATCAAATACAAAGCAACACACACCAACCCCATATACAAAATGACCCAAAATTTACAGTTACAAACAAAACGAAAACCCAAAATTACACCATTCTTCCCATGTCAAAGAACTCCATTTAGCACGGTATTTCACCCAAAAGAAACATAACGATTGTATCTCAATGAATAAACTTTGATACGACCGTCTTTTTCCTTTGAAGATCATCTCATTCCTGTTGCTCCAAATACACCAAATGGTTGTTAATATCACCGCATTCAACGCCTTTTTTTTCTTTTGACTCCAATAACCAAATCTGTGAATTTCCAATAAATCCTTCACAGAAAACGCATAGATTGATGATAAGCCACACCAAGTGGAGATGGCATGCCAAATCATAGCAGCCACATAGCAGGAAGAAAACAGATGAGTCACTGATTCATTACACTCCCCACATAAGACACACCATGGTAGCCCAATTGATAGCCCTCTATTGGCTAAAACATCTTTAGTAGGGAGACGGTCCAGTTGAGCCTTCCAAGCAAGTAAATTCACCTTGCCTGGAACCCATTTATTCCAATGATAAACAAAACGATCACCGACCTCAATATTACTTGTGCATAATGACCGCAACGATTTAACATTGAAAATACCATCTTGAGAGCCCCTCCATACCCAACGATCTCTCCCACCTCTGAAACGAATATGTCGTATAGCCTCAGTACACCGATCTAATTCTGATAATTCGGCATCAGATGCTGGCATTGTGGTCCAATTCCAGTTAACAACATATTCATGATTAACCAACTTCAATCTATCGGATACACGACAGGATTTATGTCGGTCTAATCCAAACAACAGCGGGAACATCTCCGCAAACGGCCTATCACCTGCCCAATTGTCCAGCCAAAAGGAAACCAAGAGACCATCCCCCACCTCACCTTTAATCAGGTTACGAAGATGGACATTACAACCCATAAAATGTTCATCGATCTTAACAATATTTTTCCAAGTGCCCGTTATCAAATTTCTACAAGGAATGAATTCAACAACCCTAATAGAAGAATGCAAGGCATCAATTACCTTCCTCCACAATCCACCTGGTTCTGTTTTATATCGCCACCACCATTTGGCTAATAATCCCAAATTCATATCTCTAAGATTCCCCACGTCCAGGCCCCCTTTTTCTTTATTCAAAACAACTACGTCCCATTTGACCCAATGAATCTTCCTTCTCTCAGAAGAGCTTCCCCAAAGGAAGGCCCTTCTAATTTTATCTAGGGCCTCAATAACTCCAATTGGTGCTTTAAACAAGGAGAAGAAATATAAGGGGATGCTATTTAAAGCTGACTTAATCAGCGTTAACCGTCCCCCCATAGATAAGGTAGCTGCCTTCCATAAAGATAATTTTTTTTCAAAAGCATCAATGACCGGCTTCCACATTATGATTCGATTCATGTTGGCTCCAACTGGGACACCAAGATATGTAAAAGGTATTGATCCCACCCCACAATGCATTAAATGAGCCATATTACCCACTTCTTCCTCGCTTAAATTGAACCCAAACAAATTGCATTTGCTCAGATTGATTTTTAGCCCAGACGCCAAATAAAAACACCTTAGTATCCTAGCAATAGATAAAACATTAAGTTCAGACCCTTCCCCCATCAATATTACATCATCTGCGTAGATGAGATGTGAAAGGTTCGGCCCACCATTCGGTAATTGTAGCCCATGAAAAACACCAGCAGAAACCGCTTTATTAAGGACACAGTTCAAGGCTTCGATTGCGATGATGAACAAAAAAGGGGATATCGGATCACCTTGACGAACTCCTCTAGAACATTGGAACTCCCAAGTCGGCGAACCATTTACCAAGACCGAAGCATGAGAGCTACGTAAACATCCCATCACCCAACTTCTCCATTTCAAAGAAAAATTCATTTGAGCAAGAATAGAATCAATGAAGTCCCATGACACCGAATCAAATGCTTTATTGAAATCAATTTTGAAAAACATAGCAACCTGCTTCGATTTTTTTATCCAAGAATGTAACTCATTCAAAATAAGCGGTCCATCCATTATATGTCGACCAGCAATAAACGCCATTTGAGTCTCCGAAATAACTGATTTAATTACAGTACGTAGCCTGTTTGCTAGTACTTTGGAAATCACTTTTGGAATGCACCCTATCAGACTTATTGGGCGAAATTCATTGAATGATTGGGGATCACGATTTTTTGGGATTAAATGAATAAAAGAGGAACCGCAGCTTCTATCAATAGACCCGGTTTCAAAAAAATCTGAAAATACCTTAACAATATCATCTTGAAGTAAATTCCAATAGTGCCGAATGAATGACAAGTTGAAACCATCCGGCCCAGGTGCCTTTTCTCCCCCTATATCCCACACAGCCCCTTTGATTTCGCCGACCGTAAATGGGGATGATATTGCTTCAGCCTCCCAAGGCTCTAATTTCTTTATCCCATAGCATGTAATGGTTGGTCTGTTGCTCATTGGTTCTTTAAACTTATTTTTGAAAAACTGCCAAGCTTTCCTTTTAATTACAGTTGGGTTCGAACACCATATGCCATCAATCCTCAAACCATTTATTCTGTTTGAAGCTTTGTTTGTAAGAATCACTCCATGGAAATATGAAGAATCTTCGTCACCATCCACTGCCCATCTAATCCTAGATTTTTGTTTCAAATCAAGAATTTTATTCTGTTCAAGGATTTTGAGATCGTTTTTATACAATGACCATCTTTCTTTCTCAAGATTTGTGAGAAAACCAAGTTCAGCAAGCACTTCGAATTTTTGGCATTCCTCGTTTAATTTAATGAGTTGAGCATTCTGTTGATCATTCCTTTCTTTAGACCACTCCTTCAATTTATTTTTGATATTTCTCAACTTTGATACTAGAACCACATCAGGTCTCCCATCATCAGAAGACTCCACTATTGCTTGAAGAACAACATTATCAATGCCATGAATTGATAACCACGAACTATAGAACTTGAAAGGGGTTGGGCCAAAATCCTCTGATGTAGTCTGAAGAGTAATGGGAGAATGATCAGACCACTTTCGCAGATGGGCCATTAGTTTCGCCCCTGGCCACCTTTGGTAAAACCGATGACAAACCAGAACTCTATCGATTTTACTGAATTTGGAACCATCTGAGGACATGTAAGTGTATTTCATACCTCCCATTCTATATTCCTGTAAACTTGCCCTATAAATAAAGTCATTGAAAATCCTTGCTCCACGATCATCAAAATCTGAATTCAATCGCTCAGCACTATGTCTAACCTCATTAAAATCCCCCAATAAAATCCACATACCATTATAATCCCCCATCAAATTCAATAAAGCCTCCCATAGAACCTGTC
This sequence comes from Mikania micrantha, assembly GCA_009363875.1. Lineage (NCBI taxonomy): Eukaryota > Viridiplantae > Streptophyta > Magnoliopsida > Asterales > Asteraceae > Mikania > Mikania micrantha. The sequence goes on from CM018689.1 coordinate 55,667,833, forward strand.
TACTAGAAGCAACTTGAGGAGCGTATACATTGACTACATTAAGAACATCATCCAGACCCACAACAGAACCAAAAAAATGGAGGAAGTTTGTACCTTTATTGACACCCAAATTTTTAAAAACACCTGGATCCCAGATTGAAAGGAGACCACCCGATCTTCCTTGTGCGTTAACATAGTCTGACTCCAGTTGTCTATAACCCCAAATTTGTTTAATTGGTAATCTAGAACAATCCGCCAACTGAGTTTCTTGGATACAAATAAAATGAATTTTATTCCTGATCTTAATTGATTTAATCCAATCAACCTTAGCAATGTTCCCCACACCCCTGATATTGATAGATTGAAAATCCATAAGAAGGATTAACAATCGCCTAATTATGGCCTCAATTTGCTCTCTGAAAGCATTAACATCAATTCCAACAGTATTACCGACTTCAATCGTTTTATCAACTTCTTCAGTAATCTGAGCTGCATGTGTATCAGGTGTCACATCTTCGTTTCCTATCCCAGGATCTGGTTGATGCAATTGACCCCCAAATCGGAAAACACCTGTGTTGCAAAATTCACCACCCATAGTTACAGGAAACGTGGAGGATCCCGCGTACCGCGATCTGAGCCGATCGTACCGAATCGCGGTACATCATCGTCCCAATCGCTCATGGTTCGCGATCCGGAACGTCAAAATTAAGCGATCCCGATTGAACACAAAATCGTCAAATTGGAACTGAAATCGCGTACCAGATCAACATAAATCGCGTTCCCAAACCACCAATTCGTCGAATTTGACCTAGAATCGCCGATTGAAGCTTCCTGGTGACTGTTGGTATCCGATCGACGTTCCGACTTCCGACTCCCGATTCTTTCACATTTTAAATTCATTCAATTTACTGCTAATAAATTCATCTATGAGTCTTCATTTCTACGCACATCTAATTTCAGAATTCATATACTACAAACGAAAATCATAATTTCAAATTAATGGCATTTGGAAAGAAAGTTTCAATTTCAAGCAGTACCCAACGTACTGAAGATCACAATTTTGGAAGCGATGATGATGTTGAAGAAATTCCCAACCCACAAACTGAAGAACCAGGCATGGAATCTACACAAGAAGAAGCTGTGACCGAAATTCAAAGTAAGCATAAGAATGATAAACCGTTGATGGCTGAAGTTGATTTTGTAAGCTCTGGAAATAGCAAGAATGCTGGAGGTTCAAAGGTCTGGATTTGCAAGCATTGCAAACGGAAATTTACAAGCTCTTATACGCGAATTCATGTTCATTTTTTTGGTGCTCCTGCGGGGAAGAAAGCTGAAATCAAGAGGTGTCCAGCCCTGCTACAAGATCGTGAGAAGTATGAAAGACTTATGAAGAAAGTTAAGGATGCAGAAAAAGAAGGGGTATCCCGTTCTTTAAAGAATTCAGTATTAAACTCCAAACAGAAGGTTTCTATTTCTTCTAAAAAACCAATTGAGCAAGCTTTTGGTGTTATGGAAAGAAACCAAGTTGATATGAAGATAATGAGAGGTTTATGTGCAAATGGAATTCCGGTTAATGTTTTGCGCAATCCACAATTTTTAGAGATGGTGAGTGCTATTAACAAAGCTCCACCAGGTTACAAACCCCCATCTAGTGAAAAAGCTAGAACCGTGTTGCTTGATGAATGTGTTAGAGAAGTTGAGAAAGAACTAACTCCTGTCAAGGACACATGGTATTCTCAAGGTGTTTCCATTGTTTCTGATGGCTGGTCTAACGTGAGGCACAAACCGTTGATCAATGTTCTTGCAGTGAATAGTAGAGGAGCAATGTTTATGTATGCTGAGGACTTTTCTGGTTTGGAAAAGACAGGGGCTGCAATTGCAAATTATTTGCTTACTGCCATTGAAGAGGTAGGACCAAGCAATGTCCAACAAGTAATCACCGACAATGCAGCGAATTGCAAGGCAGCCGGAAAGGAGATCGAAAAGGTACATGGCCACATTTTTTGGTCTCCTTGTTGTGTTCATACCTTAAATCTTGTTTTTAAAGATCTTGGAAAAGAATTTGATTGGTTGATGACCACGTATAGAAGAGGGAAAGTTATTGTCAAATACTTTCTTAATCATTCTCAAGTATTGTCAATTTTTAGAGATAACTCAAAGCTAGAGTTATTAAAAGTGGCAAAAACAAGATTTGCATCTCACTATATTCTGTTGAAAAGGCTTATGGATTGTAGAGAATCACTTGCAACAACCATTTCACTAAATTCATGGAGGGATTGGGTCAAACAAGGTGATGAAAACACAAGGGTCACAGGTGCAACAGTTTTTGACACAATTAGGAGTGAAGACTTTTGGGATGATGTTGAGAATATATTGTCTATTACTAAACCAATTTTCTTGATGATCAAGTTTTGTGATGGTGAAGGTTCAAAGATGGGAGAAATTTATGAAAAAATGGATAATATGTTAGGTGAAATCAAAGAAAAGATGTTGCGAAGTAAGTATGCAACTTATTACCCTCAAGTAGAATCCATTGTGCTTGCTAGGTGGGAGAAGATGACAATCCCTTTACATTGCTTGGGCTTTGCTTTGTCACCACGATTCTATGACTCAAATTACCTTCGTATGCTAGCTCCAGGAGGGATTCCTAGGAAAGCTCCAAACCATGACAAAGAAGTAGTGCTCGGGGTTATGGAGGCTTTTAAAAGAATAGCAGAAAGTCAAGATGAAGAACGGATGTTGCAAGAGCAGTTTGCAAGATTTCATATGAAGAAGGGGCTTTATTCAATGGAAGCAGCTCAAGTGGATGCGGTCACCATGGATGCAATTGACTGGTGGTCTAGCTACGGATCTGAAACACCAGAGTTGGCTGAAGTTGCTAAAAAGGTTCTTTCACAACCTACTAGTAGCTCATCAGCAGAACGAAACTGGAGCACTTACTCATATATTCATAGTCTAAAGAGAAATCGTTTGAATTCTAAGCGGGCTGACAAGTTAGTCTTTATACATTCAAACATCAGACTTCAATCGCGCTTCTCAGAAAGTTACAGTGTTGGGCCAACCAAAAAATGGGATATGAATCCCGAAAATGATTACTTAGAAGGGCCTAGTACCAGATTGGAAGATATGCAATGGGAAAACTTGGAAGGAGAAGACAATGAAGACCCAAAAGGAAAAAGACATAGGGTTAATTAAGTTTATGAATTATATGTCATGTATTTTGTTTTTATGAACTTATGTTATGAATTTTGGGTTATGAATGAATGAATGATGAATATGATTATCAAATGAATTCTATTATATGAATTTTATGTTATGAAACGATACGGCGTACCGAAACATGTGATACATCGTACCGCGTACCGAAATGGCGTTCCAAATGAACCTACCCCCCCCCCCCCCGTACCGAATTTTAGAAATGTACGAACCGCGTACCCGTTTTCGTACCACGTACCGGAACGTACCGCGTTCCGTGTGACTATGTCACCACCAGCTTCCACACAATTGACTGGTTTTGATGAGACCTTAATTCGCCTCCGTCTAGACATGGTAAATACTTCCAAAGGGGGGAAGGTTTAGATCTGGGGTTAACGATTGAATATCCAAACGAGTCATAATAGAAACCATTGGAACTGAGGAGAGATTAGGATCTTCACCATCATCAAGACGAGGTCTTTTTCTGTGCCTAATCGGATCAGGCCCACTATCAGGAATTACATTTAAAGGGCCCAAGGAAGGGCTCAGGATAGTAACGTTATTTGAGATTGGGTTTTCTAGGATGGAGTTTTCTGGGATGGGCCCAACCGATATATTATCCACCGAGTTAACGGCAGGATATTTCAAATTTGAAACCAAATTTTGGTCAAACCCTACGACTTCGGAATTTACACCCTCATGATTATGTTCGAAAATCTCGCCCTCTTCTCTATCCTCATTATGCCGACTGCTCCTGTTCCATGCACGGCCCCCAAGGTCAATATTACTTTCATCGTCTTCTTTGTGACCGCCTGACTTCTCCGGCGATATCTCCAGAAAGGATGGTGTCCAAGTAGCTTCACCCTCAATGACCTGAACATTGAATCTCTGGCCACGCCATTCGATGGATATTTTTTCATTTATGCGCCCCATTGATGATGTAAGGATAAGTAAATTTTCAAAAAGTAAATTGCAATCGTTGTAAGATGCAGATGATCCAAGAAGGACCTTGCCCAATCTTTCTCCAATTAAGTTAAAGAATTCCGGGTCCCATAACATGGCCGGAACACCAAAAATTTTGATGGCAGCGACACGTTCAAATTCATATGATTGACCATTCCATAATTCAATGACATTAAACCACCGAAGCAGTTCCACCTTCTTATCTAGGAACTTTTTAGCAAAAGCTGGACTGGAGAACGTAATTAAAATACTAAGACCACCGATGTACTTAATTATCCCTCCATTAAGGCCCGTTGAATCAATAATAGTAACAATCTCCTCCAGCATTGCGAGATCCTTTGTTTGTCCATAAATGGAATATTCTTTCCACCATTTGGGGATTACTGGTTCACGTTGAGGGAGCTTAAGAATACCAACATTGTTTGACCCTGTTAATGCCTCCATATAAGAACTTTTTGCAGCTGTCCTTCCTTTCACCTGCATTGTACAAGGACGCCCATGAGGAGTTGGAGCTGTATTAACATCAGAACATGCATGCCTCACCCCCTGCAATTCCTGCTTGTTTCCACCTTTATTATATTTAGCCACGTTAATAGATAACACCAACCCTTCAATCTTAACTGAGTTAAGTTGTGACTCCAATGAAAGTATGTCAACAACATTCCTGAATCGAACGAAACCAAAGATGTTGCCCCCTATCTCTTTTCCTGGCCAGATATGCATCCGCAAAATTGCCATATGAAGAGAAAAGCTCCTTGAACCGCTGCTCTGAAATTCCTTCAGGTAGATTTGTGACATAAAAGGTGATTACTCCTGGAATAGTTCCCCGATCGGTGACTTTCCTTGCCCCACCTTGTATGTTTCTACTGTGATGACGGACCTCCTTCCATCCCCCTTCGACTCTCATGATCTTTCTTCTACCGAAACCGGCTTTTAAGCCTTCTTTCATAACTAATTAATTATCTGACAGTTAAGAACGGCACAAACCGAAACGGGTTAATTAGTCAAAGTTTGGTCAACGGTTTAATAATAACTAGTTGGTTGATAACCAGTTTTTCAACATCTAAAAGTAAGACCGATATAATATAATAATATTATTATAATATTATTTTATATGAATATTATATTTAATATTATTTTAAAATATTAATTTTACTGTTTATGTAACCTCTAATTGTATATATAGTATGTAGGTAAAGTTTTCTAGCATCTCATCCTCTTGACTCTTTAGATCCAACCAATAGAATGGCCAAAAGATTTTATTAGATATGATTATATGTATCTTATGATTTTTAAAAGCCTATATTGATGTTAGTCAAAACAATCCTAAATATGAAGAAGGATGAGAAAGAAACTAAAAGTGTGTAAAAGAATCAAATTGAGTATATAAATAAGTATGTAATAACATGAGTTACATATATATTTTTTTTATTTTTTTCTTTTTGTTAACAAATCTAACCTTATAATAAAATAAAATGTAAAATAAAAAACGAAAAACGAAATTGATTGATAACAATTGTGATTAGTTTCCTAAGTTTTCTCTAAAATTGAGGTTTTTTATGGAACCCTCCCATATATATATATATATATATATATATATATATATATGGGGATTCATTCTACTAAGAACCAACAAATTGTAAAGAACTAAAAGAACTACATTTATAACCAATAGTTTTCAAGGGTATAAAAGTAATTTACCTTGAAAATAGGGGAAGTTACCTTTATACCCTTCAAATTTGTGGGTAGAAAATGGTTCTTTTAGTTCTTAACTTAAATTAGTTCTCATTTGAACATCTCCCTATATATATATATAAATATTTGTAGACACTTGTCACAATTTTAGAGTATCTATTTTTTTTCCCACTTCTATCTCTTGTATTTAATGATTTATATTTATAAAATTTAGTTAATGATCAAAGATAATGGACTATAAGACCATCCGTAAAACCCACCCCACTAAAATCTCACACCACCGAATTTTTCTGTCACATCATCCAACTAAAACCTTAAAACCCCGTAGTGGTCACCCTACTAAAAATGTGAGAGAGAGCTTCAACGGGGTTAGAGAGAGCTCCAACGGGGAGCGGGAGCCGCCTGGTGCCAAAATTTGACCCCACCGAGGAGGGGGCCAGTGTTCCCGTCGGATACCGCAGCCCCACTACACCCCACTCGTCCCACGGCTTCACCACTACGAGTTGTCTAATATGTATAATAATTAATATATTATTAATTAAATGAATTTAAAATGAAGTTAATTACGAATCTTTTAAATAAACTTATTATTTTATTTAGTTGGTTCTACTAAATTTGTTTAAATATCATCAAATTCAAATTATATTTCTTCGAAATTTGTAAAACTAAAACAATAATGATATTACTTGTTTTTATGAGTGATTTTTAAATTTTTTAGACATTTAATATGACTAAATGATTTGAATATCAGAATAATAAAAAATAAGTTATGTTCAAAATAATTAGTATATTTTAATTAAATTAACATTTATTATTTACATTACATAAAAATGTTAACACATAATTGAAAAAAATAAAACATAATTTATAATTATTATATCATTCTTTAAACATATTTTGACGACTATATACATTAACAAATTATATTATATTTTATTTAACTTATGTAAATTATGAGCCTATTTAAAGTTTTAAACTATACAATATGCATGATATTTAGTTAGGGGGTGTTTGTTTGCCTCTTAATGATTCCATTCAGAGGCTGCCTCTGAATCGGTAAGAGGCAAGTGTGTTTAGTTGGGTAAAATACAACATCTGAATGGTTCCATTCAGATCTGAATGGTTAAGCATAGGAAGGAGTCTGAATGAAACTTGAAGCCATTCCCACCCAGCCACCACCGACGACTCCATCCAGCCACCACCACCGACGACTCCATCCCGCCGCCACGATCGCGCCACCACCATCACGCCATCACCATCGCACCACCACTGCTGGGTTGCGAAACCCCAACGAACGATTCGATGGGTTGCGAATGATTCCGAAGGTGCGAAACCCTAAAATCGACGAAGATGTGACGCCTATGGGGCGGGTGTGAAGGCCGAAGGGGTAGGCGGCTTCACTATGGTGCTCGCGGTGGTGCTGCGGTGGTGCTCGCCGGTGGGGTCGGCTTCACAGTCGGCGCCTCTCGAAAACGACGGGAAGAAGACGGGGAAGGGTAGGGTTTTGAGGAAAAATGGGGAAATTTTTAGTTTTATTCAGATGTGTGAACCAAACACTCTTAATTGGTTCAGCAATTAATCATTCAGACCCTCTTAAGCATTCAGACATCTTAATCATTCAGCACCTAATAATTCAGATTCAACCAAACAGCCCCTTACATAATTTTTTGTTACCATGTATATATAGTCATATACATAACATATTATTTTTTCAACCCGAGTAACACACGAGATTTTAACCTAGTATATATACATATATCAATCGGAATATGTAATTCAAAAATTCAAGTTTGGATTTTGGTTTTTCCAGAGTCAAAATTGTAATATTATGTTGAGTTAGGAATTTATGAGTTTTAAACCGAATTGATTTTGATAAATTTGACCAGAATTGTTGATGAGACTAAACCTTAAGGATACATCATAAAACATGTAATATTATTGATTTTAAAAAGAATTATTCTAGTAGTGTAAACTAACGTACTCTATGATAATGTCACGTTAGAAGCAATTTATATAACTATAAGATAATATTAATAAATAGTTGTTTTCTTTTAAATTTCTTATACCAAGGAATCTAATATTGATGTCACATGTTATAAATTTTTATATTCATTTATGAATGATACTAAAATAGTTTCGTAATTGGTTCGTAGTTTAAGTGAAAGTAATTTTGGAACATTAAAATTATTGAAATATATTACATTTTAAAATTGTTTTAGAGAAAGATATTATCAAATTATGTTAAAGTAGACTGCATTATAAATAAATAATGTAAGTGCCAATGTGGGACTAGCCCACTTGGTAGATGCTTGTCTCTTAGAATGGGAGGTCATGGGTTCAATCCCATGCAAAGGTGTAATTATGGCGTAATTTAGGTGGAGAGTAAGTTTAGCCGTTCAAAAAAAATAATAATAATGTAAGTAATTTCGAACTTATTATAAGATTAAGTGAGATTTATTTAAAATCTTTTTTACGTAAATTAACTTTAAATTTTCTAGAGATTATTTAAAAAGTACTAAAAAAATAATCAGAGAAAATAAAAAACGAATAAGATGTTTAAGCGAAATGAAATGGATCGAGCCCAAGTTGTTCGACCCCATTATCTGTTGCGAGCGTGTAGAGTTGAAAGTTAACGTAACACCAATGCTTCACAAACACAATACTTATATAAATATTTAATAAAAACATAACAATATGATATCACTCATTACACAAGTTTGAAACCTTAAAAGACCGCTTCGTACACCCACGAAGGGGAAACACCAAAACATGACCACTGTAGGTTTATTCAACACACAACCTAAAGAAAAACACACTGAAGGTAAAACACCAAAACACAAACAGACAGACTACAGACGACCAACTGTAGCTTTATTCAACACACAAAATAGAGAAAAAAACGCACTGAAAAAGAACGAAATGCTGCATTAGATTCACGCACAAACTCCTTTGCTAATCCACTTTAGAAAAGGATGTTTGACATGCATATCGGCACTTCGACCCCATCTCGAGATTGTAGATTTAAATGAAGAACATAGAGTCCTTGAGGTGCTGATCAAGATTGTATAGACGCTGCTGATCAACCGGAGATACAAAGCTAGAACCATTAGCTTCCATTTCCTGAACTTCTTGAAACATCCGACCTCTGTAGGCCGCAAGATCCGCATAGTACACGGGTGTAACCAACGATACGGGTTTAGTGCAACGTGCAAAGATGAAGCACAAGTCGTAACATAGCTTCTGAATCTCGTTGGATGTGAACCCATTCTCATCCCAAATCACAGTGTAGTGTGTGGGCTTACTTGTACCCATGCCTCCAAAATGGCTACAAAGGTAGAAATCAAAATTTGATGGATGGACAATATTCGTATCCACAACCGTTCCCGGTTGCACATTCTCAAAGTCACCCCCATTGTTCAGAAATAAGCGAGTCGTGTGACGTTTCTGAGCCACAACAAATGTGACAAATGGACGATAGTATTCAGTGTAGATGGCTTTCTTCATATCAACCATTTCTTTGTTTAGAACCATCTCAAACTGGTCATCACTCACACCGTCACGAAACACCACAATCCTGTTTGGTTTCACTCCGTTGACTTTGGAGTAAGTGTTGATCAAATCCAAACACAAACTCCCAAAGTTAACAATTTCCTCTTTGCGGTGCATTTGCTGTGACACACGAGCTGCATAACGGGTCGCAGCAGGCCAATCCACCGAGCCAACAACGGCTGCAATCGAGGGAGATGATGTGTTGGATGCAGCCGGGTGATTGACATCTGCCCCAATGAACATATAATGATCATCTTTGCTGAAAAGTGGAAACTTTTCAACAAGTTCCATATTGCTACCACCTAACTTTGCATTGATCTTCATACCTAAATTGGCAAGAAACTGATCACTTGCTTTGTTGGCATTAGGAGACAAACAACACTGAGTGGTCACACCAATTTCAATTTCTCCAACCTTTTTAATATACTTGTAACCATCGTGTCTCTCGGGCATCACACAAACAATCAATTGCAAGCGGCCCTTGTCTATTTTCCTACACTCCTCCACAATCCATTTAAGAAGACCACGGACGGTATCAATATCAGATAACTCTCTCATGTTGGTTGGATACACCCAAAGAGGCTCTTCCATTTTTACTCCTGTACGCTTGCATCGCTCCATCAATTTTGGAATGAAAGAGTCGACATCGAGATGATCCCGATGCTTACCACTGAAATCTATCAGTGCCCACCTCTCCGCTGATTTTCCAGCAATAAAAGTTTTTCCATTAAGAAGATTATAGTGACATTTCTGTCGATCAACTGCTACAATGTTTGTTTTACCGTTTGAACCACCAAGTCTCAGTTTTGGTGGTTCAATCACACGCCCATTAACTTCTGTCATGTTCATATCCACTCCAATTTCAAAATTATGAATGACTTCCGCACTACAAACATTAAGCAACAATATTAGAAACTAGACTGGCCATTATAAACTCGCAACTTAAGAAAAAGGCTGATTAGATTAATGTCTTATCTCTTAAAAGGGAAAACGAATTTAAATGAGTCAATCATATCAATCAGCTCAAGAGTCGTGCTTTTTTAAACATGAAAATGTCTTTAAGAAATTAAAATATTATACAAGTTAGTAAGATTAGTAATTTTACCGGTCACGCATTGTGACGGAGTCGAAACGTATAGTATTTCAAATATATATTGTTTGATTGAAAAGATATTACATTTGACCCAACTCATTTTCTAACAAAATCTACGTTTAAACATAAACTAACTGCAAACATACATAAAATAAGTAAATAACATGATGCAATGTATACAGATAAAACTACGAATTTATGAGTGAAAATTAAAAGGATTGTAAGTAACAAGTTAGAAGTGGTCAGTGACCTGCTGTCACCGACACCCCAAAATTGAATCTAGGGATAAATCCTAAACTCTAAATGATATTTTACCAAGTTTAAAAATTAAACTTTTAAAGTTTTGAGTGATAGCAATAGAGTGACTTAAGTTGTATAAAAAACAAAATAAAACAAAGAAGAAAAGTGAAAGGCTAACGTGGAATAAAAAAAAATAATTAAAAGAAAATAAGGTAAGAAAGAAAAGATGGAACAATAAAAAAAAACTTTGCTCAATTCCCAGAGCGTAAATAAAAAAAGTTAGAAAAAACAAAAGAAATAAAAATGAGGGGTTAAAGCTTCTTAAGGCCTGTTTGGGATTGCTTATTTCTCTTCAAAAAGACTTTTTGCCAAAAATGTTTATTAACTTGTGATTTTTTTAAATAAAGTTTTTAAAAATGTGTTTGGATTATCTTTTCCAAAATTAATTTTCAAAATGACCAAAAAAGACATTTTTTATTGACACTATGTTAATGTTATTGTGTAAAGGATAAAGAGTAAGATAGATTTGTAATTTTATGTCTATAAGTTACAAGTCATTTTGAAAAGTTAGAATTTTTAACTTTTCAAAAACAACTTATCACTCTTTTACAAAAAGTTATTTTAAGTTTGACAAATAACTTATTGACTTATTAAAGAAAATCAATGTATAAAATATGCACCAGGTGAACATTAGACATTAAAGAAAATCAAAAGAGTAGCTACATACCCATGACTGCCAGGTGCATACTCATCACGAACCATGTTGCATATCTCCCTCCTCCTGTTATTTGGTGGAAGAAGAGACAAATCTTTTAGCTTCCTGGCAGCTTCCTTACCCAATTGCTCCTTTGGAAATCTTCTATCTTCAGCCAAGACACAAAACTCCATAGGAACATAGTTTGGTTTTTTACCATTTCCCAACTTCAAACACGGGATACGCTTACACATTATTTCTTTATCCCATTTATCTCTAAAATAATCTGTAAGCATCACAACTTCAGGTACTTTCTTCCCTTCAAGATCTTCAAGCTCAAAGGATATGTCTTTTGTAAGTTTTTCAGACAATCCCGACACAATGTACTTCTGATTCGTACGACGATGAGTCACACTCACCATCAGTCCTTTCAATGCCATCATAACTTCGTTTCTACACTTGCTGATGTCATCAACTACTCTAATTTTCCAAATGTTTTCTTTAAGGAAATCAAGAACGGGCATTCTCTTACGGAATGGCATAACAGAATAATCTGTACACATCACCACCCCGTTGGAAGTGACCTTTAGGCTCTGCTGACATCCTCTGTGTGCAGCCACACCACAACGAAGGTCATCTTCCGGTTTGTACACCCGTGGGTACATGCCTCTACCAACCGAAACCTTTTCCCTGAAAAGATTCGCCTTCATTACCACATCTAGAGCCTGCAGGACCTCGCGTGGGATCTGCATAGCATTTCCATTCAAGAAATCTTGTAGCTTTGAAAGGTTTAGCTGGGTTCCATGCTTGATGGTGCACGTGTAAGAGCGACCAGATAATTGAACTGTGTAAATTCCCGGTTGCAATGAAACTGCACTGAAAATATTCTTTTCCCCATCATAAGCGGTCAGGAGTAAGGGAAACTGATCAGGATAATCAGAACAGAGCTTCTCTTGGATCTGTCGCAGGAATGATTTTGGAATTGATTTCTTCAAAACTCGAGTCGAAGACGATGCCTCTTGTTCAATCGCATGTTTAATGTCAACATCGTATCGTAGTATAGAGTTTGAAGGATCAAACTTGACAGGGAAATGGTTAACAGAAAGTTTCACTAATTTTGACCCCAATGTACCAAGGTCCGGACGCTTTATTGGTACAATACCATTTGCTCCATCATCCTTCAAGTGTTCTGTAACATTAACAGATGACACAACTCGTGTCGCTAAATCCCTGACTTCCTGAGCCTGAAAATCTGAAACAGAAAACAACACACTTGTATCAAATCCCTCGAAAACTTTGAGAGTATAACATAATTAAATCAATCTCTCAAATCAAAACTCACTAATCGAACAAACAAATTCAATTTATTTCAAGCAACAATAAAATAGAAACTGTAAATTTCTAAAAAGATTGAAATCAAACTGAAATTGATGTCAGTCATACCAGAACGGTTCTGAGTTAGGGTTTGCGTATGAGCATTAGATGGAAACCCAGCCGGTTGACCAGATACAGCACGACTCCAAGTGGTTACTTGATCCGGACCTAGATCCGAATTCTGCCTAGGGTTAGGCGGAGTCCGATAAGTCTGCTGACCACGGCCACGGCCACTTGCAGGCCCGCCGGAATCTCTACCTCTACCCCTGCCTCTACCGCCACCGTGGTGTTCCTTGTACTGATCGTGATGTTGATTGCTGTGTTGCTGAGGGTAGTTTCGGTTTCGTCCACCATGAGAGTAACCGCCGCCATCGGAACTACGACCTCCATTGTTCCGACCACCGCGATTGCCACCGTCATTACCGCCGCGATTGTAGTTGCTTCGCTCCATTAAATCCGATTGATTGCTTGTGAATTTCAGTAATTGGTGATGAAAGAGTGGGTGGTTGCAGGATACTTATAAATGGATCGGATGAACGTGTAAATTACGATATTACCCTTTTTGCTTGATCGCCAAGCGAAAGTAGGGACATCGTAGAATTCGAGAAGGTTCGGTGAAACCAAGTGGGTCGCTTTTACTTATTTTTTAGCGAGTTTGTTTTTATTGATTTAATTTAATTAGGAATCTAAATCCAAGAAAATTAAAACTGTACGAGTAAATTACCGACATGGTCTATGTGATTTTATAGTGTTTCACTTTTGTTTCATAAATTACTCATATCGTGACATTTGTAACACATTTAGTCCTTAAGTCATCAAATTACCCTCATACAATTGACCAAAGTACTCTCATATAAGGATTATATTTGTTACAAATGTCTAAAGTTTGTGACTATATAAGTAATTTATGAAACCTAAAAACTAATAGTGAAATACAAGCATACCACAAGACCTTCTCGGTAATCTACTTTAATTGTATAAAAAGGGTTGGGATTAATTATAACCATAGATTTACCAAATCTCGTGATGCCGGGTAAATGTTACTATGGCTATTTGATACCTTAGTCACGTAAATAACTTATTCTTGATAACTAAAAATTAGGGGTATTCATAGTTCGGTTTCAAACCGTGAAACCGTCCAAACCGTTCATCGGTTTGGTTTCACAGTCGGTTTTTTTTCTCAAACATTTGGTCGGTCGGTTTCAAAAGTTTAAAACCGTAATAAACGGTTTGGTTTATTGTTTTCGTCAAAAACCGGTCGTTAAAAACCGGACCGGACCGTATGTGTTTGAGTATATACTAATATAGAAATATGTATATACATGTTTATATATGTGTTTTTATAGAATGAGTTTATGATTTATCTGTCAATAAAAAAAATACATCTGGGTTTAATGTAATTAGTTTGCCTTGTACTATAAAAGTTTTGTTTTGATTAAATTTTTACTTTTAAAAAGATCAAAACCTCAAACCGTAAACCAAACTGGAACCAAACCGTTGATAACGGTTTGGTTCGGTTTTTATTTTGAATGGTCCGGTTTTGGTTTTCATTATTCAAAAACCGTTGTTAATGGTTTGGTTTACGGTTCCACCTAAAAACTGTAAAAACCGGACCGCGAACAGCCTTACTAAAAATAAATCACGAAAAAAATGTAACAAAACTTGTGGCGGAGGGCGGAGACAGTCATTAACGATGTGTTCCCGAGTTCATTTCCCGAGAGAAAAGAAAGGAAATGGAAGGAAAGGAGAAACATTTTTGTGTTCACGAGTTTCATTTAACGAGGGAAGATGAGAGAAAATAACTATTGTGTTTCCAAGTTTCATTTAAGGAGAGAAAGGAAGGGAAGTGGAAGGAAAAAAGGCTAAATTACCTAGCTTTTCTTTCCTTTCCTCTCATTTCTTTTCGTTTATTTTTCTTTCTGTTCCCTCTATTAATAAACTCGGGAACATGGCGTAAATTACATGATTATTCGTTTTATTCATGTAAAATGTATCTGTGTTAGCTTTGAAACGATTATTAGATCCTAGCACTATATTGAATCTTCGATCAATGGGCGTAGAAGAATGATTTTGAAATGAAAACCAAAAACAAGGTTGATTTGGGCTTATTTTATAATAATGATTTATAAAAATTTGACATTCTTTAACGAAAACTGACATGCCTTATTTTATTAAAATAAAATATAGAGTAAATTATGATTTTAGTCTCTATGGTTTCAGTATTTTAACTATTTTAACGTAAAATAAAATATTATATAAATATAACTCTTGTTATTTAAAAACTAATGATTTTGACCCAATCATATTTTGGTTTGGTGGCCAAAACCTCTAGAATTGTTAGATTTAAAGTCAAAACCATTAATTGTTTAAATGAAATGAGTTGTATTAATAAAATAAAATAAAAAACAGTTGATTTACTCTAAAATTTAGCTGATTAAATTTTATATTGTTATTTATTTTATCAAATGTGAATATTAGATGATTGCGACTTGTAACAGAATGGAATAAAAAATTGATAAAGGAATTTATAGTCGCAAAGTCACTCTTCAAAGGAAGCAACGAACAATATTAAAACAATGACTTCACTACTCATAGTTATCTTAAAATAATCACTTTATCTCATTTACTTTTGTCATTACTAAAAGGATGACTAGTAGGTTGATAGACGAAGAAATTTTATATGGATGGATTCCTTCGATGAAACAAGTTGTTCACCGATATCAAGAAGAATACATGTATCAAAACGGCACCACAAACATAAATTCATTTCGTGGGGAAGACGATGAATATTCGTTTTATTTATGTAAAATGTATGTGTGTTATCTTTGAAACATCATTAGATCCTAATACTTTAATGTGAGATGCATTGGTTATTATCAAGCTATGTGTTATGGGGTGTGAGTGGGACGTGAGGTTTAGAGGCGTGAGGGCTCTCACCTCGTGATGATCGTTGGAAGCCAAGGAAAAAAAATCAAAAAAACCTTGTTTGATAGTTGAGAGCAAAAAAAAAAAAATCAATTGTTGACTGTTGGGCAAAAAAACAAAAAACAAACAAATTTTAAATCACTATAAATAAACCACTTATTTCGTTAAACCAACATTCAACTCCCTATAATAATGACCCCTCTTTAAAATAACCAATCTATATCTATATATATAATCTATATTAATAATATATAATAAATCAAGGTTTTTGTTTGTCACATGTTATGCAATGAAGCATGTTTCATTTTTTTCCCTCCTAAAACTTGGAGCATTAAATCATTTATTAACACTTCTTTATTAATAGTGATAATTAATAAATTTGACAAATTATCACTTTAACTTATTTTCTTATATTTAATAAATTATGTATACAAATAAATAATTAACTCATAAATATCTTACACTTTCAATGTAGAAATTTAATAATATGTTTAGCATATATTGAAAAAAACAAATAACTAAACAAAATAAAATAAGATAAGATAAATACATAATAAAACAATTTGTAAACTATACAAATAATTATTTAATTAAAAATGAGAATATTAAAAATCGAATTATTTCATGTATATTCATATATTTTTATAACAAAATAAAATAAAATAGATATATTATAAAACAAATCATAAACTATACACATAATGATTTTATTAATAATACGAATATTAAAAACTTAAATTATTTCATGTATATTCATATATTTTTTAATTTTAACTTACTATTTTCATCAAATAATATAAAACTTTTATAATCTTTTTCCTTTTTTAGGTAAGTTACAAAAATTAAGGACTTATTTATATATTTTACAAATTATGATATCATTATAATTCATAAAAGTAATATTATTAAATGTTAGTGTTTAAATATTTTTACTTATTCAGCTAATTATGTAATAAAATATGAAAATTAACTTTAATGTTCATATATTTTATTTCTTTTTTTTTACAACAACTTATTTTAAATTGTTATTATCTGTTTATAACTCTTAATTTAAAAAATTTGAATAATTGGTAACATTTATTATCATTGTGGTCATTTAGTTTTTGTTTTTCAATGTGTATCTATTATTTAATCATGCATTGTGAATTATAGATATGAAAAATAATTAATATGTATCTATTATTTAATCATCCAATTAGTTATAAAGTTTTTATTTAAACTTCTTTTCTTATCTAAACTTCTATTTGGGCTCTTACAATCATTAACTTCAAATTATGTTCATTAAAATATTCAACAACAACAATAATAGTAACTATTTTCACGAGTTATTTTTAAATATTTAAAATATTTAGCTTGATAGGATGACTTGAATGTTAAAATACATTATGTATAATTATAAAAAAATTCCAAGTGTAATTCATTTTTTTTATAGAAATAACCTTTTTTATTAAAAAGTATATAGCATTTTGTATATTAAACCCGTGTAACACACGGGATTTAACCTAGTTTATAATAAAAAAATGAGTTGGGATGAGGAAATAACGAAATCGTCACCATCTAATTCGGACGAATGAGCGTTCATGTTAGACCATGGGGTATGGCCTATGGTTGGAACCATTCCACCTAGGCGTCACGTAGGCATCACCATAACCACCCACTCAACCACTTGTGGTGGAAATGCCCAAGACTCCCACGCCCAAGACTACCACGAATGTCTCAAACGGTAAAGATGGTAAAGGAAGCGTGGCTGTGGCCACGCCCAAGACTACCTCGCCCAAGGGGGCGATGTTCCACATGCCAGCCACGCCCAAGGACGCCTCACCCACAGGGCACACCGTGTGGTCTTATTAGACAACATTCAAGCAACAATAACATCGGGGAAAAAGAGTTGAAATAGGCGCTGAGATCATGTAAATTTATTTTATTTTATTTTGTATTATTAATTTTTTTAATAATATTATGTCTTTTTTTAGTTTAATTTATAATTAAAATAAATAAAAATCAAATAATAAAATATTGAATAAAGGTGGTGATGACGTGAAGTGAGAGGAAAGTAACGGAGAAGTGATGACAACACATGTAATGATGATGTGTAGTGATAAAGAGGTAGTGGTGCTAGTTGATTATGTGACGCCTATATATAATGATGAGGGCTTGATGATAACTCATGGTCTTAGTGATAAGACATCAATTGTATCTTCGATCAACGGGTGTAGAAGAACGTGTTTGAGATGAAACAGGTTAATTTTGGCATATTTTCGTTAAAAAAAGTATAATGATGATTTATTAAAATTTAACATTTCTTTTACTAAAAATGACGTGACTTTTTCTTATTAAAATAAAACTAAGCTAATTTAATGAATAAATGTGAATATTAGATGATTACGACTTGTAACAGAATGGAATAAAAAAATAATATAGTACGCTTTATAGTCGCAAAGCCAACCTTCAAGGAAGCAACAATATGAATATATGATAACATTGACTTCCTTTTTCTGCTTTCAAGTCTTTGAGATTATTCTCTCTTTTTTTTTTCATTTTTTTTGAATAGCAAAGATCGTCTCGTTATAGACCATTTCAAACTAATTACACCATTGAATGAATTATAAGCCATAACCTCTCATTCTAAAAGACAAAACCTCTACCAAATATGTTAGTCCTACATTGACTCATAATTAATTAATTATTTGACAGTTGAGAAGGGCACAAACCGAAACCGGTTAATCAGTCAAAGTTTGGTCAACTGTTTAATAATAACTATTTGGTTGATAACCATTTTTTCAACATCTAAAACTAAAACCGATATAATATAATATTATATTTTAATATTATTTTAAAATATTAATTTTACTGTTCATTTAATCTCTAATTGTATATATAGTAATGTAGGTAAACTAGGGGATTACCCGCACGTTGCCGCGGGTATTCCGTCACGATTCCATGTATTAAAACATAAATATGTGTTGTTGCTATGACGTAAAGCCTTAAGGGATAACCATTGTAAATGTGTCCGCTATGCCGATATGAGTATTTGATTATGATAGCGTTAACAACAGAACATCTCTCTTAAGATTAAACAAATGTATCGAATTGAGTATGATTTTCTTCTCCTTTAGGATTAAACAATTCTATCGAATTGAGTATGATTATTAAAACCAAACCATAAAAAAATCATTTACATTTTCTAATAATAATTATTATTTTAATACTATTATTAGGTAAATATTATTGTTAAATCCAAATCATGTATGAGCTAATTAAGGTTAACATAATATATAAACGATACAAATATTCGATAATATACGGACAATTTATAGGCTTGTGAATCACGTACAAAATTTTTGTAACCGTTTGGGTTTAAAATTTGTATAAACATTTGTGAGGTCATTGCGATCAAATTAATATAATCATGATTGTTATCCGATAACTTAATGACGTGTTAAAATCATGTGAACATTTAAAATATGTGACTAAAGCGAGAGGGCGCTTTAAAAATAAGAGTTCAAAGTTTAGGGTTAAAAACAAAATATTCAAATTAATTCAAAACCTCTAGAATGAGTTACTGAAGCTTTTGTCGCGGTTTGCTTCTTTTTTTCACGATTCCATTTTTTTGTAACGGTTGTTTTTTTGCCGTGGTTTCGCCAGTTCAAACATATTTTTTTGTCGCATTTTTTCCT
Source organism: Mikania micrantha (assembly GCA_009363875.1). Lineage (NCBI taxonomy): Eukaryota > Viridiplantae > Streptophyta > Magnoliopsida > Asterales > Asteraceae > Mikania > Mikania micrantha. The sequence continues at coordinate 55,687,217 of CM018689.1, forward strand.
TATAAACAACAAAAAATTTTGAATAGAAAAGTATAATTACTATTCACCCGAAATGATTGCGGTTCGTAAATGTACATATAGCAATAATAAAATAAGATGGTGTTTCCTAAATACATACATATATATATATATACAATGTTACAATAGTTGTCATTCCGACACAAAACTTAAAATGTAGTTATTATTGTCATACTGCGATGATAGCATAACAAATATCAAAACGTGGAACAAAAATGATTGCAACACCTGTTAAGTCATCCTAAAACAATAAATCAAAACATCTGCAAAAGTTTTGACCAATAACAACAGCGGTGATATATCATGGACATAAAAAAATATAACCAAAAACCGACCGCAATAACTATTTATTTGTTCGTCGTATTTTTTTATTAATATTAATATTAGTATCATATAATTATTTCATTATTATTAGTTATTATTATTATTATTAAATTTTGTGTATCGTCTGCTACATTTTCTGATTAAAGGTTGAGTCATACCTTAATTATTTATTATTAATTAATTAATATTATTATATAATAATAATTTTTTTTGAACGGCTTGATACAACGACACCCAAGACGGGGTATGCCCGAGCCCACCCTAGGAGGAACCCTACAACTGGGTAAACCCCCTTGCCTTGTTTCAGCAAATATGCCTCAGCCCGGATTCGAACCCAAGACCTCTCATATGAAAGTTCATGGGGTAACCATTAGGCTAGAAACTATTGGTTTTAATAATAATTTATTATTTAACTATAAGATAATATTTAGTATTAATAAATATTATGCAGTAAATATTAATAATAATGATAATAAGTATTATTTAATTGTATTTATATTATATTATAATAATTATTATAGTTATTTCCGCCGCTACCTTTGACCATAATCACATATTTAATTAATTATGAATATTTAATTAGTATTAATAATATATAATAATCGTTATTTAATTATTATTAATATTTAATTATTATTACTATTCACTCGTAATGATGTCGTTTGTAAAATGTATATGTAGTAATTTCACCGTTACGATAAGCATCGTTGGATTATTATTTTCATTTAGTATGAATAGCAAGACGATTGTGACTTGTAATAAAATGAAACAACTACATGTTTATAGTCTTATTATCCAATTATTTTTTGTTATGATTTTGCAATATTGACAAGCCAATCTAGTCGAGGATTCTATATAAATGATTGATTCATGTTTCATCTGTGTCGAAATTAGTATGGTGCTTGTTTCTATATACTAATATTTTTCAATACTAGAAAAGATGAACTTTTCATAATAGTAGCAAAGTTTACAAATGTTCTACTTAAACAATTGAAAATTTTATTTGTTTGTCTCTAAAGTGACTTAAATTTCATAAAGTTATTATACATATAATATGTTTTTTTTATAAATTGTTCATAATTTAAGATTAATTAAGACAAACGAAATACATACGTACGTACGTAGTACGTAGTGCGTACGTACATACATAGAGAGATGAAGTATTGATGAGAAAACCTTTATTATAGTGAAAATCTTTCCAATTTAGTTACAATCATTAATAATCAAATTGTTTTTGTTTCTTTTTCTTTTTATTATAAGGTTAGAAATGTAATTATCTTATCTAATTTGTTTTTTTCCTCCTGTGATCATCTTTTATATATATACTAGATTATTACCCCGTATATTATACGGATTTAAAATAAAATATAAACCAATTAATAACAAAAATTTAGAAAATATGAAACAATATTTTACTATAAAAGGATTAATTGTATTAATAAGTACTTTAAGTAATAAAACAATAATTAAAATTTTTAGTAACAATGGTACCCAAGTTTCTTGATTTGTAACAATTGAAAATTTTAAAGTAACTAACATCAAAAATTTTATTTTATTTTTGTCAAAAAAAACTATTTGTTGCAAAATTAAGATGGTAATGTATAATATTTGTTGGAAATATCAAGAAATATAAATGATCAAAAGTATAATTTTTTCCGCAAAATAAGAAGATAATGTACAATTTTTTTTAATTACGTCATAATATGAAAATATCATTAAACATAAAGGGTCAAAAGTGTAATTTTCACTATCATTTTTATAACTTTGAGTTTTTAAAATATTTATTTTTAGACATTTCTTGTTAAAAACGGCATTTGTTTACAAAAATGTTGTTATCTAAAATCTCTATTCTATAATTTATTTCATTCTTTTAAAAAAAATTGTTTTTGAGAAAACTTGTCTTTTAGATAAAGAAAAATCTAAAAATAATGATTTAAAAATTTTTTGTCATTCAAAAATTTTGATTTTTAGAAAGCTTTCATAGTTTAGAACTTTTTCAAGTATGTTCTTCAATGAAATTTTTTTTTATTTTTATATTATTTAAAAACTATTTTTAATATTAAAAAGTATATGATGTCAATAGGATTATAATTAGTTAATTGGATAGCTAATTATGAAATTATTTAATATGAAAGAGAATTAAGTGAAATTATAAAAATATGACATGTGACTTTATTAGTCTAAAAATGTGACATGTGGCAAAAACATTTTTGTTTATTATAATAGTAAGATAAGATAAGATATATCAACATAAAGCAATCATTTATTGATTGGTAAGATATAAAACAAGTGATTAAATAAAAAATAATAATTTTTGTAAAGTAAACGTAACGTTTTACACAATTGTCTTCAACTTTAAGTATTCCATTATTCGATAATGACTAATTATTTTATTATGATCATTACACATTATTATATATATTAAAAACCAAAACTTCATTTGTGTGTAAAAGCTACTATTCATTTATGTATACGTTTTTATGCGTATGATACAACTTTCTCATGTATATATCTACTCTCTGTCTCCACCAGCATGGTATCACCACATCTCACATTCTCACCGCCTCTCTCTCTATCTTCGTAATCATTAAATATGAAGAGAAAAAAACTGACACACACAAACAAAACATAATTATAAAAGTAAAATAATAGGGTTTTTAGCAAAACAATATCCTTCTTCATGAATTTTATTATACACAATTTTAACCTCATGTTCTATTGGTTGTTTTTACGTCAATATATCAGATTCTGTCGCAACGCGCGGGTCCTAAAATTAATTGGCATCCGTCCATGTGACTTACCGGACGGAGTATCCAAGGATTAATTTTTTTTAGGCACTAAACTTTAGAATTTAGATAAAGATTTACATACAACACAATCTATGTGAACGGCAATAGTATATTAACAGTTCAATTTATTTTCTATGGCTGCATCAATTACACCCGATGAATGTACGGAATTTTCTACGCAAAAATTTTTAGTCTTGCAAACAACTTAAGGTTCTTATGACTTAATATAATAGATGAAAACAATCATGAAATAGATAAGAGAATGAGAAAACGAGTAAATAAAATGGATTATTGTCATTTTATTGTCATGTTTGGTTATAATGTTTGAGTGAAATACATTATTATTTCATGGTAAACAGGAAAAGAAAAATTAATAGAATATAATTAAAGAGTAGCTCTGCTCATGGTTTATTAGATGAGTCGAGTCATGGTTCAAGTCATGGTTCGAGTCATAATTTAGGCAATGTTGTAGAAGGCGCTAGTCGGGGGGTGAGGTACCGCGTATGGATTAATCAGCGTTAGGCGGATTGGAATTTTCATATGTAATTTTATAACTATATATTATATACACACATCGATATTAATAATTCAATATAATACTTCAAATACTTTAAACAATAAACAAACATACTAAGTGAAGTATTCAAAAGTTCAAACTTCAAGCGCTAAGCCAATAACATTTTATTTCAAACACTTTAAAACTTAAAACAACAAAGAAGATTGAAGTTGGAACAACAAAGAAGACCGAAGCATAGTTCAAAGTTTAAAGATGGATTTCGATGTTTAGTGGCTGGATTCGATGTTACAGAGACATATTAAGGATTTAATGTTGAGAAATGTCTCGAATACTCATGGATTTGATCCTTTTTTGACCCGAAAAAAGTCAAATAAAAAGTTGACCGAATAAATATGGTAGAACGCCTAGGCCAACTTCCTCTGACTTGGCCGCCTAGATACCGACTAGACCGACTAGCGATTTACCAGCCGACTAGAGCCAAATCGACAATGTACTTGAGCGACTAGCGCTTAGTCGTCGCCTAGGGCGCTTTTTACAACAGTTCAAATCAAGTGTCATGTTTTGGGTCATGACGCTGGTTATGGGTCAGAGCATGGTTCATGTATGAGTTGGGTCGTGGTTGTTGAGTCATGGGTCGGGTGATAGTTCAGGCCTTGGGGTAAATGGTCCTCGTGGTTCGGTCATGGGTTAAGTTGAGAAAAGGATCTGATCATTTCATTCCCTGAAAGAAAGAAAAAAATGAATTTTTTTCTCAAGAAATGAAAATTATTAGAAGTGTAGGAATCACCTTTATTATGTAATAGTTTATTCTAATCCTGTGTGGTTAAGAAACATCTTTCTTCATTCAAGCGTAGTAAGTAATTCAATTGCCTACTTTTTCATGCATACCCATCCTTCACAAATACGATGTCTCAAAACTACATGCTTCTAGGCTAGTGCTTAGTAGTTACCTCAACTTTTCTTTGCAGGTCTGGGTTTTAATTCGGGTTAAGCCAAGGTCAGAGGTTTACCCAGTTATATAGTTAGGGTGAGACCAGATGTATGCCCCAAAATGTCAAATCTGTGAGGATGGTTGAAATCTCGTTCTGAGTGTCGTTATTTCAAGTCGTTAAAAGAAACAATTGCATCTGTGTTGTCTCGAACTGATGAGTCGTTTAGTTTGCATTTTTTTGACAATTTAAAATCAATCATATGTGACAGAAAGGTCCTAAAAACACCACTAGCAAATGAAAAGATACAATATATTTGAATCATGATTTACTATTATTGAAAGATCACATCACAGAATTAACTTATACAATTGGTGATCCAAGAATCCAACATGCTTCACAGAAAATACAAAATTTTAATTAGCAGCACTGCATGTAGTTCTTATCATCCCATTTGAGCCAGTAAGTGGGTCAATTTCTCCCATTTTAACCATGGCTGCAGCAAAATCTGATGCAAATCTTGAAGGACTGTTGATGTACTCCAACACAATGCTATCACTTGACCCACCACTAAACAGTACCTGGTCTGATTGAAGCAGGCCTCTCCTCTGAACCAGATTCCTGAAGTAGTTGTTATCAAATGAATTTGGTGTCACCAAATCTAGTGGTGCCAAGTTTCCATCTCCATTTCCTCTATCTGCTGGGCAGTTGCGCCTACGGGTGCTTGCGAAATTGGCATCTATGTCTGACCCGTTGCCGTATATCCTGGCTCGAAATGCAACACATCGCGATTGACCAATAGTATGAGACCCTGATAAAAAAATGATCAATTATATGCTAAAAATAAACATTTAGCATACACATTTGGCAACAAAATGGTCTAAGTTCATAAATTTTTACCAGATAAAGCAACCATATCTCTTTCATTTAGACCCTTTGCCTCAAAATCTGTAATGAGTGATGCTAGATCTTGATCAGCTCTCGGAAGATCACTATCAGCTAGAGCGCGATTCGCAGCAGGAGAATCTCTTCTGCCAAGACCTACTGACCATGAAGGACCACCCACCTGCATATATTCAAATTATTCACAATTAATGAATACAAAAGACTCAAGATTCAGACTTCATATAAAATATAAAAATAATTGGAGTAGAACATTACTGCTACGGAAGCATCACGAGCTGCAACAGCAAGTATATCAGCACATGAAACTATCCCGGGACAAATGTTTTCAACTGCAGATTTTGCAGCATCTATAACTTCATAACCTCCAACCCCAGTATTAGACTGTGCTGTTCGTTCAGTTGTCGCAGGGTCGTTTAGTAAAATGGATGCGTCGCAGCCCTGCAAATTTTATATGTTATACATAAGTGCAAACAGTTCAGTATTATGTAAATGTTAACATCTTTAAAGATGATCTTTTAGACGTTTGTAAATGTGACTAACTAGAACAGAATGCACACATTGTTTAAAGGGTGTCACTATTCCTATACCATAGTCAAACAGTGTTTGACTTTTTTTAACGATCGTTTGACTTATAAAACCTTTGACTTTTCAACTATTTAATCTTTTTGAAACTTCGAAAAAGTCAAGGGTTTAAGTCAAATGACTGTTTTGTGCGATTTTAAACTCTTGTTTGCCTTAATGTAGAACTATATTATGGGTTGTGTAAGAATAACACGTTCCTTTCTAGTTTCAAAAACTACGTATAAAAAGGTGTGTTGCAATGGGAGGTGATGGTGAAACAACTTTAAGCGGAAAGGGAACAAATTAACTGAACCTGAACAAAACAATCATGAAAATGAAGGCGGATAAGAAGGGCCGCCATGCGACGTTGACGTGATATTGCGGTTCTAATAGATGTTCTAATGGTTGTGAGTGCATTTGGGCATGTGTTATCATAAAATGTAGGAGACAACTGAGCATTAATCTCTAGATTGTTTGATGAAAGAATTAAAATGATGATTGAAACAAAAATGGTTTGAATAGATTGATATTGAGCCATGTGGTTAAATGAAAACTTGTTTTGTATGATAAAAGTATTGATGACTTGAGGTATTTATATAGAACAATTGGTTCAGCTAAATTGTTAGGTCAAGTGGCTCAATTGGTAGTATGAGTAATAAATCTCATTTATTGTTATTTTATTTATTGAATTAGCCACTTAGACCAAGCCTCAACGTGTGGAGCCATGATATTTAAAACTTAGGTCACCTTTCTTGACGCCAAAGTTCAACTTTGCATTGACCAACTAATGCATTTAATGTGTTTAGTTTGAGTAGCTTGGATGTGATGCTAATGTGTGTTTTTTTCTTGAACGGCGACGATCCTACATACCACGTATGTTGTCTTAACAGGGCCCACCGGGCACAGGTAAGACAAGGTCACACCAGATGCGCGGGAACCCCCTGGAATGGGTAAACCCTCGCCTCCTATTGGTCCAGAACCCAAGATTAAGCTCAAGATTCTTGCCCTCGCCTGGATGGCTTGAACCTATGACCTCTCGGTCACAAGGTGAAACCCCAACCAGTAGGCTGAATTCGCAGGACGATGCTAATGCGTTTAGTATTAGTTTTTTTGAACAAAATTTTCCAACTTTATCCACTATAGGACTAGAACCCTAACCTATTTTAGTAAGGAAGACCTTAACACACCTTGGTAACATTGGGACAAACGCCATTTGGTTAAGTTTATTATTACTATAGCTTCTTTGATGGTGGGCTTTGCAATTCAAGGACAAATGAACTTAGTAGAAAATGAGTTGTTCTGTTTGTTTTTTTTAACTTTAACCAAACACATATAAATATTTAAATGATTAATATTTTTTTATTGGTGCGTTCTTGAAGAAAATAAATTTATTCATTTGCTCATGCTCATCCGTTAATATTATGAGTGAACGATAGAAAATAACTAAACATACATAAAAGAACATAAACGAACATAAATGAATAAACATAAATAAACATGAGTAAACAAATACAAATGAATGAACATCAACTAAAAACCTAAAAAATCGACTAAATGAGAATTGTAGTGTGAACGTGTTGATAGATGTATGCAACCTTCATTCAATAATTTTAAAGTTTAGCATCATCACCTGAAACACGAGTAGACTTAGAATGAGAATAAACTATGGTCACTTAAAGAAAAAGTTAAATAATCCATATAACTTGTTAAAGTTGCATAAAAGCGCAAAGCCTGAAAAAAATATATATATCACCAACAAAAATACCGACAAAAGGGGATATACCCTCTAAATACAAACATCGTTCCGAAAATCAAGTTTCGGAACCCAAAAAAATATCAGGAATAAACTTCATTTGATTAACCCATCTATACAATAAAAAAGTATCATATCTAATGTTCCATGATCCAATACCACTATTTAGATACCTATCGACAATAAAACACATACAACCAAACAAGTGAGAGATATACAGAACCCATTGATACAAAATGTTCCTAGAGGCCTCAGACTTGGAAACAAAGCAAGGAGCATGACACCTCAACTGCAAAATATTAAAAAGGGCACTCCAAATCGTAGGGGGTCTTCATAAAATCATATATTTGAAGGACCCAGAGCAATCCAATTAGGGGTGCTCATCGGATCGGTTAATTCAGGATAAAAGAAATTTCCCTAACCGTTAACCGAACCAAATTCGGGAAATTGTTAACCTAACCGAATTCAACCGAACAAACCAATTAAAAACCAAATAAACCGTTAAAGACCGAATAAACCAATCCGAATAAACCAAACCGAATTCAACCTTATATATTATTAATAAAATAAAAAATAAAAATGAATTTGTCGGTTAACCTAACAAACCGAATTCAAAAAATTTTGAAATTGTTAACTGAACCGAAAACCAAATTAAGAATTTGGATATGGTTAGGAATCGAAACGAACCGAACCGAAAACGGAATTCGGAATTCAATTCGGTTCTTTTCGGTTACGGATACGGTTCGGTTATCAGTTTTAAACGGTTTTCAGTTTTTCTGAATACCCCTCCAATCCGGCAGGCCCAAAGCAGCATAAACCCAGAATAAATCCTAGACGGCTAGACTTGTCCACCTCATGTCTCAAGTTTTGATCTGGCCCATCTAAGTTCCAATCTTGTACCCCAGTTTTAAAGTTATTGGGCCTTCTAGCAGCTCTAATATATTATATACGCTCCCCAAAATAAGGCAACAATACCGAGCACGCGAGCAGCCATTAAAGTCCAACCGGAACGTGATCCAAAAAACTGAGCTACACCAGAGCCCACAAACAGCCATAACAGCCCATCTAGGGTTCGATTATCCTAACCTCCCCACCTGATGACCCAGCCCCAAGCCCCCAATGGCCAATACCCCGTTGGCCCACTGTGAGCACAAACAGATCACACCGACCTTTATATTTATAAAAACGAAAACCCTGGCCCAGATTTTCTCATTTTCTTGAGCCCAACATACCCCTTCACCTGCTCGGCTGCTCCAAACCCGGAGGCCTAAAGCTGACTTCCGTAGTAGCCCAAAATCATCGAGCCTCTCCGTGGGTCGAACTTCATCACACCAACACAACAGCACAAAAATATATCAACCCAGCACCACCCTAAACATCCCGCCTCCTAAACTTTATGAACCATACGCCACCGGCCAGCACATAAAAAACCTTCTTCTGGACCACTCCTGATCCGAGAACCACCATACGCCCAAGTATGGGTAATGCTTGTCTCCATCCTTCTCCTCAGATCCTACTAAACAGTGAAAATATACTGAGTAAGTTTGTTTGTATGTTAGCTATACACACAACATATTATGTAACAATGTAAAAATTTTTATTTGTGTTTTGGATGCTATAATATGTTGTAACTTGCATCTCAATATTTTTGTATAGCTTAACCGAGGCATCTGGCCAAATGAAGCTGTTGCTCAAACAATCACTTCCAATTTCATCTTTTGGCAGGTTATGTTTTCTTTCTCATGTATGCCTGGTAAAATGGGCGGATCAGGTAACGGGTCATAACGAGTTTTAACGAAACATCACTCTATTTCAATTTAAAATGAGTTTTAACGAAACAAATAATTTATTTTAATAATTTTTAATGATTTTCTTATTAAATATATTATTAATCATTTTTACCCGTTTGAATCAATTATATTCACATAGTTTTTAAGTTACCCATGTTGATCCGCATGTTAAGGTGCTACCCATCTCAACCGAGTCTATGTCACATAATGCTACTCATTTTGATTCAAAGTACAATAATTGTTTAACCAAATCCATCAATTTATCTTGAAATGAGTTAAGATTGTCAGTCTACTTTAATGACAATTTGTTTAGGGAATTATTGTAAACCAGGAAGGTCGAGTAATTAATTTTAATAAAGCGAATGCAAAAAGGAATTTGGGCATCTGCATATATCTTTACCATGGACACACCTATATAAACTTGAACTAGAAAAAAAAAAAACAAATTTTATATCATTTTTGTATGAAACCCGAGAACATATAGTCCCCCCTTTTTTCTCAATTCTTTTATGTTTAATTTGATTTACTTTAAATTCTTTATTAGTTTCTTTTTATTTTCCTTGAAAACTTCCTGTTCCCATTTTTATTTTACTTCTAGTTTTTTTACTTATTACTGATGTCTATTTTTTTTAACTGTTACTCAATATTATGCTTACTAAACAAATGAATCTTCTTGGTTTGCAAAAGGTTTTGTATGACTCTTAATGCTGTCTACTGTTAGAATTGAGAATCACACAACCTGGTTCAACATGCATAACAAAGAGCTCTTTTGTCATATTGTCACACCCTCACCTCTCGTTACACAGAGATGATGTCATACGTTACCGTGAGAAGGTTGCGGAAGCATAGTGGTGATGTCTCAGAGATGAGGTGTGACTTACTTGAACCGATATCACAGCACACAGATTTCACTTAAACTAAATATATTACAAGGGTTTCGTTTGTTACATCGACTTAACAGCTAAATAGATTACACAAACTGATACATTTAAGTTCAGCTAAGTGAAGTGCATCCTCACCGTGTCGTCACCGTTGTCCTGCAAAAATGTTGAGTTTGAAACGTCAGCACAAAGCTGGTGAGTTCGACAGTTCAATTTAAAACAATATGATATGATAAGTAAGTTCTCAAAATGTTCAGTTCCGGATAACCATGGGACCCGTATCTAGTTCCTTTCGGACAGTTGTACGTTTCACGAAGATACTACCCGTCGGTAAATATCTTAATGCCTCATGATCTTAATGTCTATCACAAACATTAAGAAAGTTGTTATGGAAACAGGTACCAAACATTCACACCAGGGGAGATGCAATCCTCCCAGCGAATGGGTTGTCAGCCAATAGTACTATCAATGATTCATGTTCGGCCCCACATGGGTTCACTAGATACAGTTCAAGAGATGAGGACTTTTGATACTGTGATAAAGATGCTAACGGCAAAATCCCATGAAATCACACAAAAGTCACATGAAATCACACAGATATCAGTGAATGCATATCATATGTTCAGAAACAGTTTGCAGAGTTACCCCGATATTTATAAAACATTAAAAAGAAAAGGGGTTGTACGAAACTCACTTGATATCTCACAGCAATAGGAACACTCGCAACTGGTGCTAATGATAGGTTTAATAAATTATTCATGTTCCAACCTACTGATTAAATCCTTTTGAACGTCCAATGTCAAAGACACTGCCTTGAAAGTCATCAAACCGATATAAGATTATTAATTATTTATTTTAGTAGCATATCATACAATGTATGATAATGTAGGAACCTATACTGATTCAGGTTCCTAATACTAGGTTGATGACACTCTTGATTAGTCAGAATATTCCCAGATTAGTCAAATAGTTAATGTTATTGATTATTATGCTAAAGCAGTTCCTAGACAGGTTAATGGCTTAGGAATGATCAATCCTTGTTATTGATTTACCCAAATATCATGAAATATCACAATGTAGTATTAGATTAGGTTTAATAACCATGTTTAACATACTAATCTGACCGTTATCATGAACATCAGATAATTATTCCAATGAGTATGTTAATGATTGTGATTAGTTTGAAACACCCAACTTTCACGTTGCATGTCAAAGATTAATCAAACTAATCACCTACATTGTCACAATCAAATGGTTTAAACCATTATAACCATTGTTATGATTTCATGCAAACCGGGCATTACAACGGCTCAAAACAAGGATTTACCCGTTAACAATTCGAGTTTGTCATTTATAATCAATCCTAGCCATCATCTAGGCAATAATCAACAACCCTAACTATATCATTACGTTCAAAATTAAGATTTAATCATTCATAATCAAACCAGAATGTTTAAAATGAATCATTACCTATTCTGACGGATTCCAGCGGATGAAAAGATGATCCGAACTTGTTTTAACACTTCTGGATGCGATCTAAACGTCGTGAGGCCTTCAAATCTGAAGAAATGATGAATTGGATGAAGATTTTCGTGGGTGATGGTGCTGCCGTCGATAGGAAGGATAAAAATGAGGATAAGATGAAAAACTTGACTTTTTAACCAAGTTTCCGATAAGATCAGCCCCAGGCGCATCGCCCCACGCCCCATTGCCAACTGGGGCATACCGCGCGGACCATACCAGCCTTCCAGAAGCTTTCCACTCCCGCGCGCATCGCCTGGAACCATCACTTGGTCCGGGGCGTACCGCCCCAGGGCAATTTCGTCCGTCTTTCGACAGAAACTTCGTTTCGCGATTCCGGGCAATCCGTAACTCCATTTCGCGCACCGTTTTCGCCCACATTCATCATTTTTCGCATACTATCATCCCATATTAATTTTGATTGTTAACTCCACGTGGATTTTAAACACGATCAAATGTGCTCACTCTGTTGCTGACATAACTCTTTGTACGCAATTATCACACATATGACCCGACCCGTCCATTTTGCCACCATTGCTGACTTATGAGGGTGCAATGGTTGCCAATGAAACAAATGACGATGAAGACACACGACTGGAACGAGCTTTATCTACGGAGACTCAGACAATAATTTATATATCCACCATTTCCTAAAGAACAGAAGTATGAAAGGAATTTGGTTTGCAGGGTCGGGTCGGGTCCGCCTTCCAGACGGGACGCAGGCTTCAGAGGAACTTTTTACACTCTAATGTCCCATACAACTAACATTCTCTAAGCTTTGACTTTTGACCTTTGATCTTTGATTAATGAATGATTTGTGTTTTTCAGTTGTTATGGTCATTCTGCCATGAGTCCTTGAGTAGTGATGAAAAGCGCTTTACTCATGCAACTCCTGGTGCCGTGAAGGATTTGAACATTGACGAAAAGTCAACGTTTGACCAGTCAGGGCTAGCCAATTCCATGATTTCAGTCACTTGGGATTGAAGGTGATATGATCTTTACGCTGATTAGTTTTGGTTTAGAAGTCTAGATTCTCCTTCGACTTTTTTAGTCATCTCAAGGGAGCTTGTGTCTTGTTCATGTTGGAAGTAAATAATCAAGAAATTGAGTGTCAAAATTAGAAGTCGAATTGCAGAAAATTAAAGATGGTTAAAGTTAGTTATTTAACCACGAAAACATAGTTAATATTGTTGTTTGTGTAACCGCCACTTCATTGGTATAAATATCCTCATTTGTACGAACATTTTGTTGGTGGAATATATAGAACTTGTGTGTGCGTATGTTTCTGCAGAAAGGGTCTGCACATGTATATATGCAAAACCCATAACCCTTAATCCAACCTTCATCTTCTTTAATTCAATCTACTTAATATGATCCTCTAAATTATCAATCATGTGGTCAACAATTCATTGTTCCATCTATTCTGTGTTTATATATGGATGATTATCTGGTTATATATATATATATATATATATATATATATATATATATATATATAGGGCATGGAATTTTTGATAACCCTCATCTTTTGTTACAACCCATTAACCATCATCCAATGGTTACTTGAAAAAGGTAAATGTATAGGATCGTGCCACGTGTCAATTCCTTTGTCTTTAGTATGAAGGGCATTTAGGACATTTGTTATTTATATAAAGTTTACCCCTTTTTTTTTAAACATTCATAACTTTTTTATACTATATTATTTTTTTAAAAAAATTGCACCATTATACTCGTCTCATTTTTCTCTTTAATTTCGTTATAGTCTCGACTAGTTTTCTTTTTTTTTTTTTGATGTCATGTATTTACATCATTGTAATGAGCTTAACGATAGCAAATTAATTAGAAATTTTTTCTAACAATGGTAAATTACAGTAATGTAACACAAAATGAAGTAATGTAACACAAAATGAAGTAATTTACAATGACATAATTAACGGTGACGTAACACATTATTTACAGTGATGTAATTTTCTCTTTAATTCCCGTTATAATGTTGACTAGTTTTTTTTTAATTTTTTTTCTCATTGCCCATTATTAACATCGATATAACGAGCATAAATATAACACATTATTTTAAATTTTTTTCTAACAATTATAAATTACAGTGATGTAATTAATATAACACATTATTTTACTTTTTCTCTAACAATGATAATTACAATAATAAATTACAGTGATGTAATATAACACATTATTTTGATTTTTTTCTCTAACAATGATAATTATAGTGATGTAATTTATCATTGTTCGAAAACAATTCAAACTAATTTGTTGTATTTAGGCTCGTTACAAATTAGGGATGAGCAAAAAGCAAAAAAAAAACCGAACCGAAACCGAATTAACCGAAAAAACCGAACCGGAACCAAATTAACCGAAAAAACCGAAACCAAATTTTACGTCAATGTAAATTACATCACGATAAATTACGTCAATGTAAATTACATCACTGTAATTTATCATTTTTAAAAAAGTTTCAATTAAATTTGTTATATTTAAGCTCGTTACAATGATGTAAATATAGGGCATCTAAAAAAAGTAAAAAAAATTAGTCGAGACTATAACTGAATTAAAGAGAAAAATGAGACGAATATAATGGTGCAATTTTTTTTAAAAAATAATATATTATAAAAAAGTTATTAATGTTTAAAAAAGATGGGGGGAAAAACTTATAAAGGTAAAATGACTAGGATGCCCTTTTTAATATTTTAATGAAAAGCTTATGTGTAAATTTATGATTGGTTGAAATGGGTTATGTAGTTGTAGCAAAAGATGAGGGTTATTTTTTATACCCTTCCCTATATATATATATATATATATATATATATATATATATATATAGGGCAAGGTTCAAATGGTAACCCACTGTTATTGTGGTAACCCAGTGAACTTTGACCAAAAGTGCCCGAATCTTTGGTTTTTTTTTTCCATGGTCTTTATTATACATATTTAGGGGGGGTTTCTTCTTTGTGTTTTGGCTAATTCGCAGTGCAAATCGAATTTACATCGGTTACACCGATGTAAATTCAATTTGCATTGCGAATTAGCCAAAACACAAAAAAGAAACCCCCCCTAAATATGTATAATAAAGACCATGGAAAAAAAAACCAAAGATTCCGGCATTTCTTGTCAAAGTTCACTGGGTTACCGTAATTACACAGGGTTCTTATTTGAACCAAATCCTATATATATATATATCATCTTTTGATTCTTTTCTTGTTCATTATGTTGATAAATTTTTTGACATTTGTGATAACCACATGATTCTTAGTTGAATTCTAGTTATTTTTTTTAAACTTCAAGACATTATTTCATTTTATTAACACATCAAGTGATACTGTGAAATCGAAAATGATCTCTAATCATGTCTTTACTTTAGAAAATCTCTATTTTAATAAATACAATTTAAAAGAATAAAAAGTTAATAAATTTCTTTTATTTATATAGCACGAAAATACTGATTTGATTACATCATGTGTAAGACGACCACGTTTCATGTTTGCAATAACTTTCCTTGTGCCCACAAAATTTAGTGGAATTAGACTATCACACAATAACAATTGTCTGACAATTCTGCACCATGTATAAATTCCAATTTTAATTCTTTATAATGAGTGCTTCAAAAAGTAATTTATAAACAAATTTATAACCATAAAGCCGACACTTTAGAGTTTAAATTAATAATTGATTGAAACCATTATTTATTAAAAAACCTACGTTTTGTTTTATATAAGACCTTATGTTTGACTTGTGCTATTATTTATATAATAAAAAGTTTGTAGTATTGGTGTTTTGTTGTATCATCAAAATGAAATAAATAAGTATTTGACCCACGACTTATGTGTTGATGTTTGTGTGGATACGGGTTTAAGTCTTTATTAACCTTGACGGTTAAACAAACATTTTTTTTGAACGGCTAAGCTTACTCCACCTAAATTACACCATATTTACACCTTGCATGGGATAGAACCCATGACCTCCCATTCTAAGAGGCAAGCCTCTACTAAGTGGGCTAGTCCCACATTAGTTTAGATATATTAAGCCCAGGTAGTCTCTTGACTTCTCTTATTATTAGAGATCTCTTCTAAAGCAGAAATTGCTTTGGTACGTAGAGGGTTTTCTAGTTGTGTGTTTCCTTCTGTGTAGGTGAGTTAGGTCATCACGTTTAGGTCTTTGGACGGAAAGATGATCTATTTTCCAGAGTAATCCCGGGTGTTTGTTGTTAAAAAAATGCAATTCCTAAATATTTTCAATGAAAAACAGGGAGTTCAGTAAATCATTCCCTCATTTTACTCGATAATAAGCTTCGCTTTGTGTGCTCAACAGCATATTTATCAACTGTGAACGAAATATTTTGAGTGTATATAATGATCAAACTGGTGACTGTTACAATGCAGAATTAACAAAGTTTTGCTTTCATGCTGCAAATTTGGAAGAATGAACCGAAGAAAAAAAAATTTATCTTTGAACTTTAGATAATCCACATGTTACTTTATTACGAAAATTAAGCAGCTTGAATGCAACTTACCATTTGAATGAAGTGAGCATTAAGAATTCAAATGCCAAAATTAGAGAAAAGTGACATGAATTAAATACGGATGAAATGACTAAATCATTCAACAAGAGAAAAACCATAAATTTGTTTATACGAGACTGAAATCACAATCAACTAGTTTTATACCTGTATGTTGGTAAGAAATTGAATCAACAATCACTTTGAAAACCACCATCAAGTTAACACTTTACATGTTAAGAGAAATGGGACATGTGAGAATATAAATAATAATAATTATTTTATTATTATTAAAATTTATAAAACAATCAAGTCATTTAATTGATAATTAAAAAAATTTTGAATTTAAACTTTTGTTCTTTAAAGTAACAAAGTTGATTAATATGACACCATCTATAATATATACAAATTTGTTTTTTCTTGGTAATCAACGTACTAAATTATAACTATTCATAGCTAATTTCATATTAAAAACATTTATTAAAATATAATAAAAATTCATAATTATATTTATATTAAATATTTAAAAATATATTCCTTTAAAATTATTATGTAAGAACATAAAGAAGCTAGAAAATAAAACATAATAAACAACATGTATTTTCTTATTTATAAAGATTGAGAGACGATAAAGAAGATTGAGATGGAGGTGACACATGTTCTTTTAGTGATTTGTTTATTAGTATAGATACCGGTAATAATTAACTTGAATATAAGAGATTTGCTTAGATTACTAAGTCAAGCATACCTTAAACCGTAATTACTCTTTTCTCTTTAATGTGATTTCAACTTAAACAACGAACATAACACTTATTGGAGCCATCCTTTTCTACACGTTTCACTGAAATTAAAGAAAGCCCAAAAAGACAAGACAATGGTAGTCACTAACATTAATGGAATTTGAGATTCTTATCTTATAACCAATAAACAAATGTACAAGGCACCAATGTTTGTCTATGATCTCACCTACTTTGTATACATTATTGAAGTACATTACCCTTTTGAATTGGAACATGGATTATACATGCATTTGATAGATCTACAATTCTACATCCATCATTATAATAAACAACGGGGTTAAATTCGATGTCTTTACGGGTTGAACACCTGAACTTGATACGAACTTGAACATATCAAAGGTTCGTTAGACACATGAACCAAAACACAAAAAATACAGCATAAGTTTTTAATGATTGGACCGTTTAGCCTAAAACTTTATTTTTCACATACTAATTTATTGATTTTCAACATTGTATACATAATGATTACATTGGATATAGCTATTTTATGTTTTATGTTTTATGTTTTGTCAACCTAATTTTTGTTTAGTACCTTTAATTTATATCTATATCTATATCTATATCTACACTATATAATAAAAGAATAACAATACGCTACGTGGCGTCAATCTAGCGTATCCACATCACATTGACATGTGACCTTTTTCTAACCTATCAACATGACATATTTGACAATTTTAAGAATTTATTTCATTTATTACAATTAAGTCAAACTTTCAAATTTTTTTAAAGAAAAAAATCAATATTCATATTAATGACAATTAAATCATTTGAATGTCTACATTTTCAATAAATAAATTTTAAAATTCAAAATATTAAATGACATTTCTATTATTTAAAGAAATATTTAGATATTTATAAAATTTTATTTTCTTTTTTTAAAAACGTTAAAAACTATATGTTACTTGTATATCTTTTTTTATCCTTAATTGTTTTGTTTTTTTATACAATTCTGTGTAGTACACATGTTAATAGCCTAGTTAATTTATAAAGTAAATGGGCTAAAAGACAAAGACCACCCACTAGGTCGACCGTGCATGAACACAAGCTGTTTAGTTGCTCACTGCCCTTGTTTACACTTAAAAGCCAACCCACAAATTTTATGTCCACTTTAGTGTTAGGAATTCACAACCCTTGTTATACATGAAAAGACAGTTACACTTTGATTGGCGCGAATGTTTTGTGTGACATGTATAATCATATAAAAGATGGCTGCCTCTTTTTGTGCCCCAAGATTTGTTTTTTTGAAAAGATTGTTATGAAGTGTAATCAATGGTGCAATCTGCTGCAGGTAATTAGAAAAATAAACAAAAAGAAAAGCTTGCTTTTACAACCAAACTGGATTTGCACTTCTGATATGGTTTTGCATTAGATTGTTATAAAATATTGGTTTTAAAGACCAAAGGAAGGAAACCAATGTAAGGACAAATGGGCTTAAAAGTTAACTTTAGTTGTGACTATCTGAGATGGTGGGTTTAGGGTTGCATAAACTGGTTTTTTTCTCCAAACCGGTTCGGTTTGAGAACCGATTCGGTTTGGTTAACGGATGGTCAAAACCGGTTTGGGATATGAGGATGTCAAACCTATAGAACCGGTTTGAAAGATGAGGATGTCAAATCTATGCGAAACCGACGGTTCGAACCGGTTTGAGAACCATGAAATACCGGTTTGGAAACCGGTTTCCAAACCGGTTTTTTTGACAATGTCTAGGTGGGTTTGCAATTTGTAAGCAATGGGTATATTTGACAAAACTTATTGTAACTTTCTATCTTTGACTGCAAGAAATTTTAGATATGTAAGTTATATTAGATGCTTATCATTTGGTAGTGTTGAGTCAAATAAGATGGTTCTAATTTCCTGATTTGAGCCTAATAAACATTAATTAACTGTTGAGTTAATTGTATAAATGGTCTATGTGGTTTAATCAGATTGCAGATTTGGTCCCCAAACTTTAAAAATTGTAAATTTAGTCCAAACATTTATAAGAATGTTATATACATGATTCATGTGATTTTGTCATATTGGATGTTTGATTCCTAACATCGAAAATTTGTATGTTTGGTCCCCAAAATTGAAAATTTGCATGTTTGGTCCTAACATTTATGAAAAGATAACATAAATGGTTCATATAGTTTGATCAATTACAGATTTAGTCCTCATTTATATTGTGTGTTGTTCAATCCAATTTTTGTATGATAAGATTTGAGTTTACCTGCTATACAGGTTTTTTTTATCTATAATTAGAACATAAAACAAAGTTAAATTATATAATTGAAACAAAAAAAAAGTATAAGGGACGTAATTGAAGCAAATTTGAAAGTTGGTTATGTTTCTGTAACATTTTCCCTAATAAATATATAAAAAATTCCAAAAAAATTATAGAATTATAAACACATTTAAACAAACATAATTAATGTTTAAACCCACATAATCATGTCAAAAAATACAAGGTTTGATTTCAATGCTTATTTCTTTGGATTTTATTTAAAAAATTTTAAAAAAAACTTGAAATATGGTCCAACCAGTGAATCGTTTTCTGGTCTGATCGGTGAACCGGCTGGTTCCCTTGAGGACGGTTCGCATTTGTTTTTTGACCGGTCGACCTCACGGTTCCCAGTCCGGTTCGGTTCTCACAACACTGTACACTATATGCATGCACCCAGTGTTGTCAGAATTAGACCGGCCAGCTTGACCAGGAACCGGGGGTTGACCGGCCTAAAAATCACATGTGAATTGCCTTCAAGGGAACTGACCGGTTGAGCCGGTTCAATTGTCGGACCAGATTTCATTTTTTTTAACTAAAATCCAAATAATTAAACATTAAAAATCAAACTTGTATTTTTTAACATGATTTGTTTGTTTGAATATTAATTATGTTTATTTAAATGTGTTTATAATTCTATAATTTTTTTTGGAGTTATTTATATATATTATCATGTCTTTCGGTTCTTGAATCCGCTCCAACCTGGCCGACTAGTCCAACTAGTAACTACTAAGATGTCCGGTTTGGTTTTGTAAACATTGCATGCATCGCAAATGGGTTATTTATTTATTTTTGTGAAAATGACGTTAGAAACGTTGGGATGATTTAACTTCAAACGATAATTTTGAGCCGCTGACTCATTCAAAGCAGCCTCTCTATCTCAACTATGATAGGGGTAAGGTTTGTTTCCATCTTTTTCCAGACTCGACTGTAGAGTAGGAATATACTGGGAGTTTGTTTATCTGTTTCTTTTGCCATTTGTCGAAATTGTGTAGCAATTTGTGACACGAATATTTGCATCGCGAATTTCCATTGCAAACATGATGTAAAATATAATAATATCCATCAAACTATCAATCTTTGTTTGATAAGATGCATAAATTATAATTGAGATAAATTATTTATAATAATCATATAATGTGATGAATTAGGAGAGTATAAAAAAGTAATCGAGTCTTATTCATCTAAGAATACGTATAAATATAAGTCATCTAAATTCTAAATTAGTTGCAAGTTTCTAGTCTTTGCAATTTCTTTTATTTTATTATAAGTTTGACAAAAAGTACTTTAGAATCTTAGTCACATCTATGTGAAAACACCAGATTTATCATTGCTTACTAAAACACAATCTTCTCCCTTAAAGTAGTTGTCTATGCATCAAAATCTTTTACATCATTTCTACTTACAAAGAGTAAATTATGTATTTTAAGTGTTTTAACTATTTTAATCTAAAATAAAATCTTCTATCAATACAGTCCTCGTGGTTTAAACAACTAAAGATTTTGGTCCCCAAACCTACCTATTTTAACAGTTTTGGCCCTCAAACGTAACTATAATTAAGGTCAAAATCGTTAGTTGTTTAAACCATAGGGCTGGATTGATGAAAGATTAGATTGAAATAGTTAAAACACTTAAACCACAATAGCTAAAGTCATAATTTACTCATTTATAAATAAACAAAACCAAGATGGCATTTTGCTTGCTTAATTACCGACGACGTATGAGAAGCCTAATTCAACATCTATTATTTTTATCCACAAGATTTATTAGTGGCTAGAAATTATTTTTGTATAAACTTGCTTGCTTGAAGACCTAACAAACACTTGTAAATATTAAAAACATCTGACTTATGTCACATTTTATGAGAGAAGAATATATTTCTAAAATAACTAGAAAAGATAATCTTATTTAATTGGATTTAAGTCGCCAAGCCAATGAGAGAACGGTTGTCTTAGATCGTCCTTTCTCTACCTAATTAAAGGTTAACATGTCAATCCCATTTAGAAATTTCTATATTATAAAAAGTTTGTTAAAAAGTGACAAAATTAGCTTTAAAGTTGAAAATTGAAATCAACGTACTTGGCTGAGATAAACCCGTTGTTATTTATATAATTTAATTTAATAATCCAAAGTCATTTGATCGAACTAATTAACTAGAACGATAACCAAGGACTTCTAGTCTAATTATTACCCCCTTAACTTTTCTATAAGAGATCTTGGGTTCGAATCTGGGATGACACATATTTGCTAAGACAAGGTTAGGGGTTACTCAGTTGTGAGTTTTCTCCTGGGTTGGGCTAGGGCGTATATCTCAGAGCATCAAATCCAATATGACGGTTGCAATCCCGTTTTAGGTGTCATTGTATCAAGCCGTTCAAAAAAAATTAACTAGAATGAGGAGTGCATGTGTCTCTAGCATATTGGTCTCAACTAATGAACGGATGTGATTAAATTGGTACTTAATTAAGAACAAATATTGTTGAAGCTTGCTTAGAATAAACAATTAATGGACCATAAGCTGGAATTCCACGTATGTTTGTGTTACTGCAAGAAAAGTGTCACTAGTGTACGTGGGTTTTCCTTGCACCTATTTAAAAGAGTAGTAAATTGTTTTCCATCGTATTTATCAGTATTTTTTAATATTGTAAGTTTTGAGGGATACCTACAATTATAAATAGAATAATGCCACAAAGGGGTGTAACGGTAATTAGGTACCACACACAATTTAATAAAACAACAAACGTTAAAAAGCGACGATTTAGCATGGTTTGGTCGTGACCTACTTCCACAAACAATATGAACTAGCTAGTTTGAATTTTAAATTTTCGGATGAATTGTATGTTGTGTATGTGTATCATATATTTATATATTTTGGAAGCTAATTGGTAAACGCCAATTTTGCAACTTTTTTTTTAATAAATTAATCTTTGAGGCAGTTTAAAAACCGCTCAATAAACAATAAAAAAACCGCTTAAAAGAACAACAAAAACTGCCTTAAAAAACCATATGAACCGCCCAAATATAAATATAATTAAACCGCTCTAAATATAAAAACAAATATAAATTTAATATAAAAAATATTATACGAAGCTATCTACAAACCACTCATAGGCCATATTATACTAACCAAAATCGTGAAGGGTCGTAGTGTTGGTCTTCAAAGATTAATCACTGCATGCATCCCAAATTCACGTACGACAGAGGCGATTGATAGGATGGAAATTTGTTAGTACAATATTTCATGTGCCTAACTATTTAAACACCTCCAATCTATAACTTATCATCCCATCAACAATATACGATCCGTAGAGGTTAGCACGGATCGTATATATATAGCATAGACATTCATTCCACCAAAATGATATAATTTTCCGAGTATCAATTATTGTTGGAATTTCGATAATCAAATTTGAAAATCTGTCGGTTCGTGTATGAAATCACTATCCGAAATCAATATTTCTACCCTTTCCAGTTCAAGAAACTTGATTAAATTAAAGATAATTCAATAGAATCTTTTGTGGTATGAATTTTGAGAGAGATCTTCTGTGAATTATGTTTTCTCTAGGGTCTCAGCCCCTAGGACCCCGCAAGGAGCCGCGGCCCTTGACCACGTGCTTAGT
This sequence comes from Mikania micrantha, assembly GCA_009363875.1. Lineage (NCBI taxonomy): Eukaryota > Viridiplantae > Streptophyta > Magnoliopsida > Asterales > Asteraceae > Mikania > Mikania micrantha. Next base: position 55,710,399 of record CM018689.1, read on the forward strand.
CATGAGCTTATAAATATTGAACACGTGTGCACACCGCACCTACAACTTTTAATATTTCTTTACATCCAATTACACTAAAAAAACAACAATTATTGTATGATTCATATAGACCAGTACTTGAGGTTTAGTGTTTTTTTTAATTCTATGCAAAGCTGAAGAAATCCACTTATTGTTTGGAGTTATATGGCCGTATAGGCCGATACGGCTTGTATACAATTTTGTTTTACTATTTTACATTTAAGCTACCTATATTTTACGTCACGTCTTAATACTATAAACTAACAAACCTGAAAATAAATGTTTTATTTTCAAATAAAATATATATTTAGGTTTTACTTATAACCGCAATCAAATGCACATTTTATTGCAACGACTATATATTCACGTTGTGTTTAAAATTTGGAATGATATAAGTTCGTGACGTAATAATCTTAAATTAGTTTTTCTTTTTGAATGGTAAAGATTATCTCCTCCTAAGCTACTCCACATTAATTACATCATTGCATGAGTTAGAACACATGACCTCCCATTCTAAGAGGTAAATCTTCTACCAAATGGGCTAGTCCCACATTGGCAATAATCTTAACTAATAGTTAACCATGGTAATAATTTCAAATATTAATAGTACAAAAATAAATACGTAAGCTGCATACCGTCACATCATTCACTCTAACTCAGCCTTGATCGTCCACTAGATAAGATACTAATCCGATCCAACTATCCTTCCTGTGAGTCCAGCCGACAATCTTGAAGCCGGCTGATCACCTGAAAAAGCTCATCCCGTATACAAAAATATACGGGTCGTATAGACATGTACAACTGTATACTAACCAATCATTATACTATATTATCCGCTTTTGTCAGACACATAAAGTGATACGAACCGTACTGGCCAATATGGGTCGTATTGAATTACGAATGTCAGAGAATGTCGGATATGAGGACATATACAACCCGTACATGCTAGTAGTGTTGTATTGAGGGTGTAACTTCAAGTTTTAAGGGTGTAAGTACACTATAACCCTATTTCGTTTAAAATTTCTTGTTAATTTCTCCCTCCATTTTAATTATGTGTTAAGTATACTAAAAACAGAAATATGAGACTTCCCTACAATTCATACTCATGATGGCCCAGCCATTGGTTTATAATAATTATCCACCACCTAAGTGGAAGAAATGAGGTTGCATATTTTAGTGTAGGCACTGTGCACTACACATAGACTCACATATTGTCCTTCCTTTATATTCTAAAATACCCCACCCCCAACCACAATCAACTTAAGTTTCATAGCTCAATTAATGGATAACTGTATAATGGCTGAACATTGCAATAAAAACTCTACTGCAACATCTTGTTCTGCAGCCAAATGGTGGTCAGATGTTCATTCAAGCTCTATCTGTTCATGGACTGGTGATGTTTCTTATGCAACTAATCCTCCATGCAATGACTCACATAAACCTAATTCTAATTGCTCTAATGGTGAAGAAGATGTTTCTGTGTCTAGTTCTTTTATAACTAATGCTTCAAACAACTCTGGGCTTAGCATGGAGTCCTCTAGAAAACTGGTAGAGAAATCCTCCAACAACGATTCGTATGCAGAAGCGGTTTCTGATAATCATCATCTCTGGAATCAAGTGCTATTGTAAGTTTTTACATCAAAAGATTTGATATTTGATATTCAAACTTACATGTTACTATTGGGTTTTGATGTACAATAACTCTCACTTTTTAACTTTTGTTTTTGAATAATAATATAATGTCTTCACATAGTTACTATAGCAATCACTAACCATCTACTCACACACATATGCTACTTTTGACTCTCTCAATTAAAGGTGGTTAGAAGATAGTATGTATGTAGTTAAGGTCTATATATTAAAGAATTTGTTGAAAGCTAGACCAAAAAAAAGTTTCTGAATTTGAGCAAACTAACTACAATTCTTGGTGTTCTTCACGACAAAACAAGAAACAAAATACGTGTGTGTTTGTAGCTAGGAAGAACAGAAAATATTTCTTCACATATGAGGGCTATTTATACCCTTCTAATTTAAGTTATATGACAGTACGTTACATAACCAACTTAACTAACTTATATTTATAACTAATAACCTTCTGTTTTCACAATTTACATTTGTCTTTTGAAACCTTAATCATGTTTACTTCCAACAAGGCAACAATAACTACCTACTATTAACTAACATTAATATCGCTTTCAAATTTAATAAAACTTCCTATGAAGAAAACATATGATTTTATAGTTGTCAATGATTATCTACTTCTAATTTAATAAAAGTTTCTAAATATGAGCAAGTTACATCTAGTAATGATGAAGGTTTGATGAGAAGAAAAAGGGGATCCTCCTTTGAAAGGTTTTTGTAGTGGACACCTTTTGTTCTTCCACTTTACTATTATGTCTTTTAATTAGCTTAAACATATATGAATCATGTATAGATACTTTTATATAAATAATCCTTGTGCTAATAATGAAGGAACTATTTAATGCCTATGTAGAGACGTGGGAGCTACCGGGGAATTGCAAAACATCTCGACTCGTATGAACGAACCAGCCTGTGATTATTTGAAAAAAATAGACAGTGGATGGGAGTTTTCAAGCCCTGCAAATATCAATCAGTTTCAAAAGAATTTTAATGGGTTTAAAGACGTATTGTACCAAAACAAGATTCCATCTACAGTAAACAGTTGGTCTATTGCACCACAAGAAGATGAAATAAGTCCACAGTTTGATCATCAATACGATAATATTGGCCAGTTCACAACAATGAAGAATGAACAACAAGATAATAATATTGAATGTGACGGGTTATTTCGACGGAGATTAAGTGGTCACGCGATTGATTATGATGCAGGTATTCATCATCAAATGGTTGTTGGAGATAATTATAAGAATTTTTACAATGGCATGTCGGATATGGGAAGGGGTTTTGTTGATTTAGTTGCTTTAGGTAACTGCTTAAACAAACCATCATTAGAGAGTAACATGTCTAGTAAGTCTATGATGAATACTATGAATCTACCGGACCGATCAAGAAAGCCTGGCCTTCTTAACTCTTATCAGGTAAAATCATATCTCCATTACTGCTTAGATCCATGAAAGATTATGTTTAACAATTAATTAGCATCCACAAGAGAAAATACAAATGCATTTCGAGCCCAAGTAACTAGTTTTATACCCGTCTGGTGGTCGGGTACAATGGTATAATTGAATCAATTTAGTAAAATTCATTCTTCAAAAAATAATTATTGTTTAACTAGGATAAATGGGATAGTAGGGAAGTTGGGATAAACCGTTTTCATAACTACCTTATGAATAAAATTTACACGGTTAAGATTTATTCTCAGCCATTTTAAACGGCTCAAATCTTCTCTTACGGCAGTTGAATTGGTCAGAAACCATATATATACAATTACAAATTTTTATATAGATCACAAAAGTATATGATAACAATCAAGCTAGAAAATTAGACACATGCATGTATGATAATTTTTATGTTTCCCAACCAAATGAATAATCGTGTTTTCTTTTAATATAGGCTGCTTTCCAGTTGTTACTCATATATATATAACTGTCAACCCAAGTTAGAAGAGTAAATTGTGTATATTTTTTTAAAGTATGTTTTATATATATATACCAACGATGATGTAATATATCAAGTAGCAATCTTGATAACTCCAATTAGGGTTATATATATATACCAACGATGATATATGTAAAACAAGTTCGAACATATCATTAGAAAAACATATGTATTTTTCAATTGTTCTTGTTCTACTCTTTTGATTTCTTGATTATAAATGATAGTTAGTTTCCTGCATATCCTGCATGTGTATTCAATATCAATATCAATATCTTGTTGTAAAAACTTTTAGTAGATACTAGGTTATAGACCCGTGTATTACACGAGTTTGTAAATAAAAATTATTTAATTTTTTGATTATTTCTTTATAGATTTACATAATTAAAATAATTATATTAGTTATACATTTTTAATATTAAAAAATTTGAGAAATAAAAAAATAATAAAAAGTGTTCTTAATATGTGTGTGTGTAACATTAAACATAGATGATATTTATTATCATATTATTAACTATTAGTTTTATCTTATTTATGTAAACAATATATATAATTAATAACATTAATTGTGAGTTTAATATTTAGATTTCAAAATAAACATTTATTTTTGAAAAAAAATAAGATAATGACATGTGGCATTATTTGGAATCAATTATTAGTATAGGAAGATATGTGTTGTTAAATTAAAAATGTATATATGCGGATACATATATATAGAGGAAGGTTGATAAGAAAACTTCTCGATTTTGAAAAAACTAAGAAAACTCATACTTTACCAAAAAAATATAATATATACATGATACCTTAATTAACTAGTTTTATACCCTTTCGGTGGCCGTGTATAATGGTATAATCAAAGCAATTAAGTAAAATTCATTATACAAAAAATAATAATTATTTAACTGAGATAAATGGGTAGTAGAAGAGTGAGGATAAACCATTTTCATAACTACCTTCTAAATTGAATTTACATGGCTGAGATTTATTCTTAGTCATTTTAAACGGTCAAGATCTTCTCTCACTGAAGTTTAATTGACCGGTAACCATATATATATAATTAGCTAGGTTAATTTTAAAAGTTTTACATGTTTCAATATATACAGTCGATAAGACCTAGAGGCAGCACACTTGCGAAGATCAGTGGGAGGGGAAATGGAGTCGTTAATGAAGGGAAGAAAAAGAAATCAGGAGATCAATCTGGGCCACTTTTGAAGAAAATTAAGCTCGAAACCGCTACACTTTCATCAACCAAGGTATCCATCATATATATCTTAATTAAGCTGCATCAACATCAATGTTTTTCACGTTCGATCTCTTAATTGAATTTCAATGAAACTTTACCCTAGTCATTTAATTTCTTCCTAAAACTATGATTAATCATCTGCTTCTTACGTTCCGAAAATAGCTGGGACATTAAGGAATATCTTCTAACGCTAAATTATAATATATATTGTTCAGATTCCTAAAGCAAAGCTTGGGGATAAAATAGCAGCCCTTCAGCAAATAGTGTCACCATTCGGCAAGGTACTCGATCAAGAACACTTGAAACTTTACGTCTAGCATTTTTTTTTTTTTAATTTTATTTCAATTGGTATATGATTTTGGTTAATTTTTCAGACAGACACAGCTTCGGTATTATGGGAAGCAATTGGTTATATCAAGTGTTTACAAGAGCAAGTACAGGTAATTAAAAGTATCAATTAATTACATATGTGTTTTGGCATATATTTAGGGAAAACTTCGTATAAATGTCACAAACTTTTAATTTTGTTCCAATTAAATCACTTTAACATGTTTTTTGTATCAATTAAGTCATTCAAGTGATTTTGGTGTTCTAATCCTATGTTTTTAACCAGAATAGTATGTAATATATGTTGATATAAGTTTGAGTGAATATATATATTTTTTAAATAATTGACTTGAATCAATAATTGTTAATTTTAATTAATATCTAACAGAAAAATAATAATTAATAATTATTGATTCAAGTAAGTCATTTTTAAAAAAAAAAATTATTCACTCAGACATATATCAACAGGGGAAAGATCAAATAAAAAGTATATTTTGCCTAAGAAGGCTAAGAATGATTTTTAAAATCTCCAAAACCGACCCAAACGAACTCCGATTGAACTCATTTCGATGGCATTGGAACCGTCTCATCGAACCCTACAATATTAGATTTTAAGTTTTCGTTTTAACAACTAGATTTAGATTTTGGGTTTTAGGGCTTGGTTTTTAGCTTTTAAGTTGTATCTTTATGTTAAAGATTTGTTTTTAAAGTTTTGGTTTTAGTATTAGGGTTTATTGTTTACGATTTAAGGTTTGGGTTTTAGGGTTCGACAAGCCGGTTCCAATGATGTAAAAATTAATTCAATCGGGGTTTGTTTGAGTTGGTTTTAAAGTTTTTAAAATCCTTCTTAGCCTTCTTAGGCAAAATAGACTTTTTAGGGGAACCTTCCCCTATATCAACATGTATTACATGTTATTTAAGTTAAAAACATATGATTATAACACCCAAATAACTTGAATGACGGGACAAAAAAAACTTTGACTTGATTGGAACAAAATAAAAAATTGGTCACATTTATATGAAGCTATCTCTATATATTACTTCAACCCGGCCCAATAAGTAATGAAAATAGAAGTAAAGCTAGATAAAACATGTGATATAACACATATTATGTACCCTTTGCAGTTGTTGAGCAATCCATACTTGAAGACCAATATCATTAAGGTGAACCTCAGGATTATATACACAAAACACAAAATCTTAACTAGCAAATAAATTTAAAAATAGAAGCTGAACAAACATTTTTAATTTTGTATCTAAATCAGGAATCATGGGTGCGATTCGACACAAAAGATAGAGGAGATATGAACCATGATCTCAAGAGTAGAGGACTGTGTTTGGTCCCTGTGTCATGTACTCCTCAAGTGTACCATGAAAACAATGGATCAGATTACCACTGGACTCCAACATATAGAGGATGTTTTTATAGGTAAGAGTTATTTAATTGTATATCATTGTATAACTTTGAATAGATATTTTATAGTCACAAACTTATTAATTGCATGTAGTCTGAATCTTTAGTTAGTGAAAGTTGTGTAATCCAATTATATATATTGCAACGAAAAATATATGTATTGTTACAGTTGTTGTATCACTAGTATTTTTGTTATTTATCACGTTACTGTCCCATATTGAAAGATGAAACAAGATCAAATAAAAAAAGTTATTTAAAATAATATGAAAACACGTTTTTTTTATATTGTGCGTATTTGTCTTTTTTTTGTATTATCTTTTATTTTTTGTACTGTATTTAAAAATATATAAATTTATTAAAAAAATAACTGTTTTTAGATAGAAATTTGTTTTCAACGGATTTTTCCACATTACATTAAAGACTAGTTGAAGAACTATTATGATCATTATGAGATATTATCAAAAAGCAACGATTATTAAGGCCTTATATATGTAACTTATGACCATGTTTTTACTTACTCGTTTGCTAAGTCGTACACGTGAAAACATTAGTATCACTATGAGATATGATCAAAAAGTTTTAAGTTGTCCACATGGCCAGTGAAGGCACACTCTGGTTTAGGGGTATTGATAGGATTAACCTAATCGAGTTTCCGGTTGGTTGGGGTTTTTCTTAAAAGAATATTGACATGCAACAAGACCCTAATAACATTTGAGTCAGACGTGTTAATATTTATTTGTTACTATCTTGACCAAATTTGTAATTGTTACAAATAATTCATGTCCAAACATATAATTTAATGAAAAATATGCAAGACTAACTAACATTTTTTGACCCGAATAACCTAACCGTATTAAGCTTATTCGGGTCCAGGTATGGATCAGGTTAGCCAGGTTCCGGTATTTTCGACACCCTACTCGGGTTGGATGTTTTGACGACGTTGGCGAAAATATCATGCTTTTATGTGAAAGTTGAAATTTCATATATATGCTTATTTTGAAAGTTTTCTCGATCATGCGTAATTAGAGAATAAAATCTTTAGATGTGTATAAATTGAGAAGGTAAGAGCCCAAATGTCATGATACCAGTACATTAAAGCGTCAATATGTTGCAAAGGGTCGAACCCATAGTTTTCTAAGTATATTTATTTATCCTTAAATAAACTACATAACGGTTCCCTGGTTTAGTTTTTTCAAGCTTTAATCCCTTTTAATTTGGTCATTTTATGTTATGAACTTAGCCTTAGAATGTAAGGATGCTAATATGCTATAAATTAAAATAATGAGACCTAAACTCGTTAACAAAAATGTTAGCATTCAAACATAAGACATACGCTATAATGTTCATGCATTTGATGTAATTTTCATGTATTTTCATGCATTTATCTTAAAGAGGTTTAAAACACTTATAAATAATAAAAATGAACACTAACCAAATTTATAGCTTTAAAATAAGCACCCGAAAATAACCAAAAACGAACATAAACCAACTTGAAAAGTTTTGGTTGCTTGTATTCTAAATGGAACCATTAATATTGATTTCGATATTGGTGCATGAATTCTAATTAACAAAACCATTGGTTTCGGTTTTGATAAGGCATAAAAACCAAAAAGATCCGACGTTTAATTGCATACCTAATATAAAACCCAAGTCTCTCTCTTAAACATAGTTTATTCGTCCACAACAATAGATGCATCTATGGAAAACAATCATTAACATGCACTAATAAGTCATCTAGGGTCGACTTAACTTTTTTTTATTATAAAACAAAGGTTTTTATGAATTTTATTGTTATTAGTATTTTACTTTTATCTAGTTAAACTCCAAACAAAATTAACCAAAACAAACCAGATACTTAACCACATTAAACACAACTTTTTCCATTTTTAAAATGATAGCTAAAACCAAATTTTTAGCTTTATGCATCACATAATCATGATAAATGAGTTGATTTGTGTAAAAAATTATTATAATTTGGATTAAAATAAATAGCACTATAATATATAACGATTTGAGATAAATAACATCTTAACACAATGTGGATTAAGATACGTAATTTAAAACTTTGTGAATAGAATTGATTCAAACGATCATAAATGATTGTTAATATAATTGATTTGAAAATCATCAAAAATTATTTAAATAACTTATTTGTTTAGTTACAACTTATTCAAATTTATGTTTTCAAAAAAATCATTTAGAACCAAATTAATTTTACCTAAATCTTATCCAGACTCGTATCTATCGTGACTTAAAACTCATTCTGACACGTTACCACACGTGACCCAACTTTGTGATCTATATAGACGGAGTGTCGTTCGTTGTACACGCAAACTTCATAGAGAAGGTAGGTCACCAGTAACACAACCGACACAATCAACCATTCACTCGTAACATCCATGATATTGTACCCTAGGCTTATTGACTTGTACATCGATCTCTGCGCAATACGTATGTTCTTGTCCTATTATCGATAACCGTCCTCGATTTCCCTCTTCAAAATCGGTGGGATTTTGTCGATGAGACCGGAACCGCCGGATCGGAGGCGTCGGACACCAGCTATTCGCCTCAAAACATCACCGTCGGCAACGATTTCTGCCCGGTACCGCATTGTGTTCACCGGAGAAATGCTGCGTGGCTATTTGTCTGAAATTAAGCCACTCACCGTGCTCCACCGTGCTCGCACCGCCGCGCTCTTCTTGTTCGTATTTGGTTTTTCTTATCTTATTCTCAACAGAGCTTTGGATTCATGCCAGATCCGACTTCCGGACTATTTGCTCTCTACTGATGTGTTCTCTTCTGCTGTCTTCTTCAACTCGTCATCGGTTAGTCTCGTTTTCCAGTCATCTTTTTTGCATAATTTAGGCATTGTTGTGATAGTTGATAATCAGTAATTACTTAATTAGATGTAATGATTGTGATGATTTTATCGTGTGTATGTGAGCTAATTTTGATAATTGAAAAAACTACGGTGAGTAGTGCAATGCAGAGCTAATTTAAGTGTTCATCATTACTTTCCCGCTGAGACAGATTGCGTCTTTCCAATTTTGTTTATATTAATTTCAGTCGTTGTTCTCCCATCAAATTTATAGTGTATGCAGACTAGGCATACCAAACATGTAAAACAACATTCAAAATTCAATCAATTTATCCCCAATTTTTTGTAAACAACTATTTTAATTGAAATTTTAACAGATTACGTGTGAATGAAGTGATTTCTATACAACCAAGAAGCTTTATTTGCCACCAAAAATTACGTCTCTCTGTTTGTACTTTGTCTTACGTATCAACTTTTTTCATCAAGCAAATACTTCAAAATTATTCATCCCTTTAGATTTTTTTAAGTTTCAGCCTCCTTCAAATTCCTTAGAAGTACGTGAGGCACCACCTCAAGGCCCAGAGGCTCTTTCCTGATAGCCTTGTGAGCCTTGTGCATTAGGTGCATATTTTTAAACCAAGGTACAATTTGTCTAAAAGATTTTGGAATCCAAATGTTGGTTCAAATTTGCTTTACTTGATTATGAACCATAAGCATTGTAACGTTGTTCTTGTACATTGGCAGTAACATGTGAAGTATCATAAACTTACTCTCATGACAGCTTTTTTACCAATTGTAGGACAGTGATGATACTAGTCTGGAAAAAGTTTTAAAGGGGGCTTCTATGGATGACAAGACAGTTATTTTAACAACTTTGAATGAGGCTTGGGCCGACCCGAATAATTCAATTTTGGATCTCTTTCTAACAAGCTTTAGGCTTGGTTACCATACCAGCAGACTTTTGAATCATTTAGTAATTATTACTTTAGATCAGAAGGCATTTGCAAGCTGTAAACGGGTGCACAGACATTGCTTTGCATTAACTACTGAGGGGGTTGATTTCTCTCAAGAGGCCTATTTTATGACCCCTGATTACTTGAAGATGATGTGGCGAAGGATTGATTTCTTACGTTATGTGCTTGAAATGGGTTACAATTTCCTTTTTACGGTGATCCTCTTTCCTCTGTCAGCCAACCAACCCCCCCTCAAAAAAATAATAATAATAAATTAATAAACAGCACACACTGACACATAGAAGGTCATTAAACCGTAATATCGGTATTATATAGTTAAGTTTAGTTTTAAATAATAGTATGCAGAAGATACAGTATGAAAATTCCATTTGATTTGAAGCATTTAACTAATAAACTAGGCCAGTAAAGTGAGTATAAGAATCACTATGATTAAAGAAGCTACATGGTAAAAATTCTCAGTTTAGAATGTGTTGTATAAACCATGTGGAATAATAGCCTTTCATGTATAGGGTATTAATGTTTTGTGATTGAAAGGAACCATAGCTAATGTATTTTGTTAACTTTTCCCCTTTTCTGCTTATTCAATTAATCATTCCATTTGGTTATAATGATTGACCATATTTCGTTTTCTTAGAGAAATAATAGAGATTTTGAAGGGATGGAATATAAGAGATGAAAAGATGTTAAAGGTCGTTAGAAATTAAGGGAGATGATGTAGGGCTGTGGTTAAGAGGTAAGACATGTATCAGTTATTGTTCTTAAAAGATAACTAGCTAATGATGGTTGATGATAATTTGTTAAATTACAATAACATTGCATGTCTTTACTTGTTACCTCTTAACCACAACCCTTAGTTGGAGTTTTTGTTGTCTAAACCTCTAAAGTAATATCTATTATTTTTGATAAATAGTGATTTGACTCTGGTTCATTTTTAAATGATTTTTTGAATTTTAGATATTGGAATATGTTTTAAATAATGGCTTTTGTAAACATATTTATACACTATAACTGTAATCCATTTCACTCAGGTTTATTTCTAAGCAATTCTTGAATTTTAAATATTTAACCCTTGTAATCCACATCAACATATCGGCCAATTGTTCTATTTTTTCTATGTTTTCAGTCATTGATTTTTTTTCTTTACAGGATGCTGATGTCATGTGGTTCAGGGATCCCTTCCCACATTTCTATCCAGATGCAGATTTTCAAATTGCATGCGACCATTACTCAGGAAATTCATCCGACGTCTCTACTAATATACCCAATGGAGGGTTTAGTTTTGTACGTTCAAACATTCGGTCAATAGAGTTTTACAAGTACTGGTACTCTTCAAGAGAAGTGTATCCAGACTTACATGATCAGGATGTCCTTAATAACATCAAATTTGACGCCATTCTTAAAGACATTAACTTAAATTTAAGGTTTCTAGATACAACATATTTTGGTGGATTTTGCGAACCTAGCAAAGACATGGAAAAAGTCTGCACAATGCATGCAAATTGCTGTGTTGGTCTTGAAAACAAAGTTCATGATCTCAAAATCATGCTTCAAGATTGGAGAAACTTCATGGCTCTTCCTTCTAGCATGAAGTCGTCTTCAAGTCCAACCTGGAGTCATCCTAAAAATTGCAGGTATTCCCCCCCCAAACACACACACAAAACACACACGCGGTTAAGCTATTGCACCATTGATCTTTAGCCCGATGGTCGGTATTACATGTCAAATGGCTATTATACCCTTGGATACTTGCACTCGAGCTTTAAATTTTCTCAAAAAGATCCCAAAAAATTTATTTTAGTTTAGAACTAAGACAAAGCTTATAATAGTAATCACAAGAAATTTCGCCAAAAGAAAAGTCAAATGACCCTTTAACATGGTTTTATTTCAACTTTGATATTACAGCCTTGCTTTGCATCGACACCTTGGTTTGTTTGAAGATGATTCGAGGGTTGAAGAAATCGGTTAGCATTTTGTATTTCGTGTTAGTTCTTCTCACCGGCACTCAGTTTGTCATCAGAATCTCGTGTAGTAATTTTTTGTAAAGAAAAGAAATGATAAGATGGAATGTTAATTCCACTGCATTAAAGTGCAATGAGATAGATGTATTATGTAGAATTAACATATACATGGTTGGTATATTAATAGAGATGCATAAAGTTTTTGGTATTGTGTAGGTTTGGGTTGGGTTGAACTCGTATTTGCATTTTGGTGTTTATTTTGATTATGGATTTGAATAATCCAATAGGAAACAAAACATGGTATTGGTTCATTAATTCTGTAAGTAAATACCTATTTAAAAGAGACAGACATAAAACAGACAACGAACATACCCACCCAGTCATATTCTCTACTAACCAGGGGCTTGGGGTTAAAAAAGAGATAGACATGATGTAGAAATATATAATTTTGTTGTCTCCTAGGCATCTATGGTTAGATTACTTGCATGACCTAGGCCCAAGAGGTTTAAACAAACTAGTTTTATTTTTTTTTATTTTTTGAGTAAATTATGGTTGAGTCAAAACCTTTACTTTTTAAACCATATGGGTTGCATTTATACAATATTTTATTTTTGTTGAAATAGTTAAAATACTTAAATAACGTGGTCAAAACCGCAATTTTCTCTCTCTTTTTTTTTTGTAAAAGGAGCCACTTCCTTTGGTTAGAGGTGGGCAAACCGGTTTTTATTTTAACCGGTTTCTGTTCCGGTCAACAAAGTCAATAACAGTTTCTGGTTTCGGTTTTTGATCGGTTTCAGTTTGGGTTTTGGCTGGTTCCGAATCAGGTTTTACTTGGTAAAGGTGGAACCAGTTCCAGTTTTGCACACCTCTGCCTTTGGTCATCGATTACAACCAAACGAATTTCAAGAGTGGAAGTGTGGAACCGATGAGCAAAGGAACAGTTTATGTTCACCTCTAGTCCAACCCAATAAAAACCGTCCGACCCATTTAAAAAAGTCGTCTAACCCCATTTAAAAGGGGTCCGACCCCATAAAAAATTCTTCCAGTCAAACGCGTCCAACCACATTAAAAGGTCGTTTGATCAAACTCTTCCAAGTTCCAACCCCATTAATAGATCTTTAGCCCCATATCAAAGTTGTGCTACTTGCATTGTTGTATTTAGATCGAAATTTGAAGGTTTTTTCTTGACCTAGCTACAAAGAAGTGGATTTTTAATATGAAATCATAGGATTGGCCGCGATGTAAACTGTAAAGATGCTCTTAATACCCGAACAACTAACCGCTATATACAAAACTTGCAATGCAAAAGCAAAACAGCAAGTACATAGTTATTCAAATACATATGAATTTAACTCACGGTTTACAAACTCATAATAAATATTAAAGACTTTGTAAACAAACTTTTAACCTTCATGGCAACAAAACAGAAATAACCATTCACCATTATATACTAAACTGGGCTTAGAAGAGCCATGACAATAACCACTGAAAACTGTATGATGGCTCTCTCAACCCATCTTCAAGTTAATTACCATCTGATTTACAAACATATTAAAACTGCTAAAAACATGTTTTTTTCAACAAAAACACCTTTGCATACATCAGAGCCTCAAAGGCAAAGAGCAATAGATAGATCTAGATTCACACTACACTTGTTTGAAGACTGATCACTTTGATTACACATCGAGTGCGTGTCGCTGATTTCACTGTTTGAAGAACTGTTGCTGATATCAACAAATGGACGCTGCAACGAGAGTGACAACGACAATCCACCAGCCTCATCCACCGTATCCTGAACATGTTCTGATTTCTCAGATTCCATCTTGTTGAATAGTTCATGTTCACCGTTTTTTGGTTTAGAAACCTGAGTAAACAAATTAAACAAGTAAATGATCATGACTAAAATGTTATTCTAAGAATCTTTCAATGAAAAAACCCATAATAAAGAGAAGTAAATTGCTGATATGGTCCATATTGTTTGCCAGTATTTCACTCTTGATCCTTAGTTTTCATAAATTACTCATATGATCCCAAACTTTAAACATTTCTAACACATATAATCCTTAGGTTATCAAATTAGCCTTACATAAAGACTATATGTGCAGCAAATATTTAAAGTTTGAGACCATACATGTAATTTATGAAATCTAGAGACCGAGTGTAATACTAGTAAACCACAAGAACCATCTTGCTTGCTAATTTACTCTAAAGCATATGATATATACTTACAAATACATTAGAATAACACAAGTCATAACAAACTATGCTGAAAAGTTATTACATCTTTTAGAATTATTTTTACAGTTTTTGATATAGTCAAAATACAAGAAATAATGTCAAGGTTGTGAATTGTGAATATTTGAAAAGGTGAAAAGAACATATATGCAAGCAAGACCAGTACCGTCCTTCCCCAACTGCATTTATTTGCTTACAGAATGGACCACAATTATCATGTTATTCTCTTAACCCTATTTTGTAGGCTGGTACACATGCAACTGAAAGCTTTTGATATGCATGAAATCATTTTCTGGTGTATAGAATTTTACATAAAATTGATGTGCACTATCCTAAGTGTTGTCAGTGACGGATCTTTGGTTGACTTGAGAGGGTGGGGGGGCGGAAATTTTTGAAACACAAAATACATGTTAATTTTTTGAAACGAGGGGGCGAAGCCACTATTTTTAACTAAAAATAACATTTCGGCCGAAAAATTAACACTACGGACGGAAAAAGAGCCCCAATGAAGCTTCGTCAATGTTGTGTTGATTGGTCAATGCAAAACTCTTAGACTATTAAAATCTAGATTTATAATTTATCTAGTATAAACCTTTTAGAAGAAATCTAGCAAGATATCTTACGTGGATGCTTAGAAAAGATAACATATATTCAAAGTTTAACAATCTCTCATGACTGGCATGTTATGGCATCTTGGTTTAAAAGCACGATACCCTCTGAGCCATTTAGGTCCCGAATCAAGGGTCAGTGTGTATCCTCTTTTACACACCTGTCTTTTTCATCAATTCGATCACTTGAGTACCCTTTTTCTTTTTTTGAGAGTTTTTAAAAACCAAGAATGGCATTGAACTGAATTGAGCGTTGATTTCAGAAGTTTATTTGTTACACTCATCCTAGATTTTATGCATGCCAGAATGGGTGGATTGAGTTGGGTAAAAAGGTCAGAATGAATGAGGGTAAGGATGGTTTTAAGCAAAATCAATTTGAGTTTAAATGGAACATTTTAAGAATATCAATTTCGCTCTGGATCAAGAAAAGGGGGTACTACGAGCCCTCTGCCCCACGCATCTAACCAGTTCGCGTGGTTCACCGGTTCCACCGATTAGACCCTTAGAGTGATTCAGTCGATACAGAGGTGCGCTACAAGCAGTTCCTCACCTGGGGCAATAACTGACGATAGATAGCGAGGGGGGTCGTGATTCCCCTTTCGGTCTAGTTAATAGCTCTAGGCAACTACCTAACGGACTAAGAAGAAGCCCCAAGAAAGAGTCTTCTTACAGGTTAGTTGATAGCTTTCCAGTGTTAAAATAAATTGTAACTAAACAAATAACTTGCTTGAATACTTTTTTTATTTTTTCCTCATTAAATGCATTATTGATCATTCATACTCATTAAAATCCATTATATTCGCATAGTTTTTAAGTTACACATCTTAACCTGCATTGTATTAAGGTGTTAAATATCTCAACCTATTTTATGTCACAATGCTACTTATTTTAACCCAAATACAACAATTGTTTACTCAAATATACCCATATATTTCTAACTTGTTAACACAAATACCTACACTTACTTGTAACCTAGTAGGTTAGGTTGCAAGATATGTACAATTGACTAAGTTTAGTCTAAGCAGTAAGATGTGATTTTTGAGATGACCAAAGTATAAACTTCAAACTCACTATTAAAAAAATATAAACTTCAATTTGCATTTTTTAAGGTCCTATAAACGCACACCAATCACATAAGGTTACACACTTTATACACCTCTAATAGAGTCATAAGCAGGGACGGCTCAACCATTATCAGGGCCCAAGACGAATACGGAATTCGGGGCATATTTTCAAACTTTTGGTCCACCATCAATAAGGAGTTTTGAATGTTTTGGTTTTTAGTTTGTTTGATTTTAAATAAATTTAAGATATATGTTAACCAATCGTATCCATAATAGTAATTTGTCTAAACCAATTCATTTATGATTATGGAAAAATTATAAAACAAATATATACAAATATTATTATGTTTTTTTTAAGTTGGGGCCTCAAAATTTTAGTAAGTTGGGGCCCCAAAATTTTAGGAACCCTAGACGGCTGTCTAAATTTCATCTGACAAGAGCATGTTTTGGTCATACAAGACGTATATGAAGTCAATTATTAATTATTAAAATTTACAACATTAATGATTGATCTTGTATAAAAAAGTAATGTGAAAATAAAATGACCCTCTTGTCAATAGTAACACCAATCATCACAATCTATATGCTATGAATTCAAAGCCTTGCATGGGGGTTGCATTATGCACCCCACCACAAATAAAATAAGGCTAATTCAGATACACCAAAACCTTAATGTCAAAAAGCATAGGTTATTGGTATATTACAGATCTACTTCTTTGGCATTTAATAACTTTTTTGTTTAATAAAATAATAAAAAATGAATAAGTCAGAATAATTTACGTACATTTATTGTTATTAATTTGACAAATGATATCATATGTGAAACATGATGTATCAAAATAAGCACAGTGTCAAAATATTGGCATGACCATTGAAAGGACAAACAGGTTTAGAAGTCAAAACAAAGAAGTTAAGAAGGTGAAGTGAATGTAGTTTTTCTCTATTTTATGTTATTTCTTCTAAATGTACAAATATACTTTTAAATGCATTCTAAATAAATGTTGCATGTGACATTAATTCTTTATGCTATTCTATGGTTCTTAAAAGCAGTCTTCATTGAGAAAGATCAAGTCCATGAACCCATTTGATTATGCTACCTAAAAGTATCAATACGAGTGTAGACATTACATTTTTGTTTGAATACCAATTTTTTCCATCTTTTTTGTCCACTATGTATATATGCATTCAACCCTTAACCTATTTTTTTAGAAAGGAACACTTAACACACTTTGGTACCATTAGAACATTATATGTATATATGCATTCATATATGTGAATATGTATGTATTATATTATACATATGTGTATGTGTTAAGAGAGAGAATGTGTACTTGTAGTTGTAGGAAATCAGGTTCTTTTTGATGGGTAAAGAGAGGATTGAAGTGAAAATGTGGAAGGAAAAAGGAAAGAGGCTGCTGCCATTTGTTATGATCACCAATGCCTTCCTTTCCCTTTATTCTTCTTTCCCAGTATCCATGCATCCCAGGTGTCTCCAATCTTCCTCTACACATGCCAAAATTAAAAATATGTTAAAATATAACAATAATCTTAAACTAAAGAATTAAAAAATCCCATTTAATTTACTTTCAGTTTTTCTTACCTTATTTTACAAAACCTTACTCCAATCCAAATTGTGATATATAGGGACTACTCTGAATGAGTCCTAGGCTCAACACTTTTATCGTTATTTTCACAAAATAAGTAAAATAACGTTAAAATTAGTGTAATTTTACTTTGACCCAGTGAGAGCCACACATATATCCATTATATGTGTGCACCAGAAATAAAACGTTAAAAATATAAAAAATATAATTAACAATATTATATTGAATTGCTAACCTTTTAGAAGGTACAGTAAGGGGATGGTAAATGAAGCTAGGGCAAGATTCTTGACTGGATGTATGCATGTAATTGCACATATCATGTTGATCTTCATGAGAGTCTTTTCTGAATAATCCAATGGATTGTTCAACATCATCTGGAATTTGAAAATTCATGAAAAATGTTCTCTGATAAATTAGCATAATTGAAAGAACACAAGCAAACAATCAGAAAGAGACAACAATGTGTCAAAGCAAAAAAAAAAGTTTTTTTTTTCTTTTTCAAGAATGTGTGTTTTGTGTATCATGTGTGTTTTGACTAAATGTAAGGGCATAAAGGTCAAACCTTTAAAAATAATATTGTTGAACATTCATTCAAAAACATTAAACACAATTTTAACTAATTAAAAATGAGTAAAGCAACGTCTGGATCTCTTAATATAAATGCCACAATAATAAAAGAGGCAGTAGGCTGTGTTATTCCTTTGCTTTTGTTCTATTTTTGTAAAAATAAAAAAATTTAAAAAAGCTACTTTTGTGAAAGAAAATCATAAATAATAGTATCCTAGTCTTTGATATCCTTATTTTCCTCAAAAAAAAAAAATAGCAACACAAGAACATCACAAGTTATGTTTTTTTATAGAAAAGGGTTGCTTTTTTCTCTTTTATGTTTCTCCAAGAAGATTTTATTTATATATATATATATATATTTATTTATTTATTTTGTTAACATGACAGTGATGAATTGCATACCATGGTTATTATTAAAATCATTCCGCATGCTTCTATACATCTGCAAGTTTCCATTTTCTGCGTTAAATGAAGTCCTAACATTCGTTCATAAAGAAATAAAAAAAAAAATTAAAAAGAGATGAAAAATGATGAACTTAGAACCTGAAGATGACTTTTAACATGGGAAATAGTGAGTCCTTTTACATCCATCATTTGAAGAACAAGCTTTGGTGTTGCTTCTGCATACACATGCATCATATATAACACCATTACAAAAGTGTTTCTGTCTGTATAAACATACATACATACATATACATATACATATACATATACATATACATATGCATCATGATTATATGTATATGATGATGAAAAAGCAACTAAATTAAAGAAACATACTATGACTACCACCAAGAGTTTGAATGGCTTGAACAAAACACCTATGAAGATCAGGAGTCCATCTGAGTCTTGGAACTTTTGATCTTATGTATTGTCTAACTGTTCCATTCCTCTCACAACCCCCCATCTCTCTCTAAACTTCACTCCCAGTATGTGTTTTATGTGTTTGTGTGTGTGTGTATCTACAACATAAACAACACAAGATCGAGTGGCTGAAACAGCTGGTTCATAAAGTTTGACTTTTGTCCAAGAATCACAGAAAGAAGATGATATATAGATTCTCTGAACTGTGGGTGGATAGAAAGAGAGAGAGAGGGGATTAATGTTTGGATTGTAGGGTCGGGTCGGGTGAAAAGATTACCCTCTGGGATGGAAAATTATGATGACGAGAAACGTGAGCTGGTTCTCTTCTCTTCAGGCTTTACAAATTCAATTGGGTTTACTTTTCTGCTGCCGGTTTGACCCTGCAAAATGCTTTCTCTCTCTAGAACTGCTTCTTACTTTCTCTCTCTAAAATCGTAGGCGTAGTTGTGATGTGATACGACAACGTCGTCATTATAACAAAACCAACATGGACGGAATAAAAATAAAATTATATTCTGGATCCGCCTCTAAAAATAGATTTTTTTTTCTTTCTGTTACGATGTCCTCTCATTTGGGATTAAAAAATTATATACTAAAGTACTAACATAGGAATTAATTTGGATGTGTTGTAAATACTTGGTACGTGATGTTTTGTCAGGATGAAATCTTCATCTTACTCATGGCCTTACAACGCCATGTGTAGTGGGTTGACGGGCGTAAATGGCTTCGGTAACGACTTTATGTGGTCTTACACACCCTTCATATGAGTCGTGATGCTTGGTGGTGTGATGATGGTCACGGGTTTTCCATTTGATCATAGTAGTTAAGGCTCTTCAAAATCTCGTTGCTCGAGCCTCGTTCGAAAAAAGCTTGATAAAGTCTTCGTTCGAAAAAAAACTCGTTAAAAAGAGCCGAGCCGAGCTCGGATCATGGGTCGACTCGTTGGCTCGGCTCGATTTTTACTATATATATATTAAATTACACACACACACATACATATATATTATATTTAATATATATTTATATATATACAATATCTTCTAGACATATTTATATAAATATACATATTGTGTGTGTGTCTATATATATATGTGTATGTAAAGTGGGGAAAAAAACAAAAAAAAAAAGAGCTGGCTCGTAGCTCGAGGTTTTACGAGCCAAACTGGAGCCAGAGTTTTTGGCTCGACAGAAATTTCGGCTCGGCTCGGCTCGGGCTTAGCTCGAAAATCCACGAGCTTAGCGGGAGCCTGGCCTGGCTCGGCTCGACTCGATTACAGCCCTAATCGGAGTGATAAAATGATTATTGGGTGATGATAAACACATATTTATTTGAAAAAATATAATATTTTAGTTGTTTATGTGTCGTATAAATGACGTTATACGTGGAGGGATGATGTAATGAATACACATAGCCTTATGTTATTTGCTACCTGATATATCTCCCTTTGTTAAGAATAAATAAATAAAAAGATTGGTGTTTTTACTAATGAGGTTGAAGATAAGGGTGTAAACTGTAAACGAGCCGAGCCGATCCCGAGCTCGTTAAGTCTCGAGCTTTGGCTCGTTTAGATAAATTCAGGCTCGAGCTCGGCTCGTTAGAAAATTTATAGGCTCGAGCTCGGCTCGTTTACATTTTATTTATTTATTTTATTTACTTTAATTACTAATTTGATTATATTTATAATTATATTTTCAACATTTAACATAAAATATTTGATTTAAATATATTTATCATAATTTTATATATAATAATAATTAATTTTATAATAAACACTTAATATAATAAATAAAAACTACATATTTAAAAAGCTCGTTAAGTCTCGCGAGTCGGCTTGAGCTCGATATGTAAAGCCCGAGCTCGAACTCGATAGCTAAACGAGCCTCACTTTTGGAGACGAGCTCGGGTTTGTTAAGGCTCAGCTTGTTCGAAGTTTTTACCGATCCAATCTCGAGCATTTACGAGCTGCGTTGGTTCGTTTACACCCCTAGTTGAAGATATAACTCCCACAAGAAACACATTACACATGTACTCATGCATGCTTAACTTGTATCTTCTTTTACTAAAAAGTTGGATTGTTTTGTATTTTTTTTTGATTTGATTTACAAAGTTTTACCTTACACATTTATGTAAGATAAATTATTTCTCATACTTGAGAATGCTTAGTACTTATGTCATCTTATTTTTCAACTCTACTTTTATATTAAATGAGTGGACATGCATAAGGCTATGTGTTATCATCAAGCCCCTCTCACTCCACGTAGGCGTCATGTAGGCGCCACATAATCAACCAACACCATCACCCCCTCATCACTCCACATCATCTTTTCCTATGTTATCCATCACGCCCCCATCACTCCACGTCATCACCACCTTTATTAAATAATCAACCAACACCATCTTTTCCTTCCTTTCTCACGCCCGTGACCACCCTCACGAGTTGCCCCTCACGCCCCTCTTCACGCCCCTGTGTAATGGGGGGAGGGCGCCACCGGG
The DNA here is from genome assembly GCA_009363875.1 of Mikania micrantha. NCBI lineage: Eukaryota > Viridiplantae > Streptophyta > Magnoliopsida > Asterales > Asteraceae > Mikania > Mikania micrantha. The sequence continues at coordinate 55,732,163 of CM018689.1, forward strand.
GCGTGACCGGCCCCTCTCACGGGATCACACACCATAACACATACCCTAATACTTTTATGTTCTGTTTCTTTTTATTAAATAATATATTCTTAATAATTTAATATTAATTTAGTTAACTATGACATTAGCTAAATAAAAAATAATAATTGTTACCTTTATTTTTTACTCAACATGTATTATATTATATATTTATTTGAGTTTTAATCTTAACTTATAATTTAACATGATGTTAGCAATTGGAACTAGCAAAGAAAAAAGTTAACGAACTCGATAATGAAAAATTAAGTGATAGATATAACGAAAATTTCAAGAGAAATGTAGCTGAAATTTGAGAGTGAGTAATATTATTAGAATTGGTTTGAAAAAAATGGGCTTCAAATTGGTATTTTAAAGGATTAATAAAAATTAGTAAATTAAATTTTCTATTTCAAAATGACTATATATGTATATTCTTTATCATCCCTTCATCACTCCATAACATCCGATGGTCATTTAGCTTTTCATCTTATACCGTTTGACATCGGGTTGCTCAACTCATAAGTCACTCAAATTTTGCCAAACATAAAAGACGCGTATAAATGAAATTGTTTACAGTTAGGTTTGGGTTTGGTTGGTTTGGTTCCGGTTTTTCATTACAGAGAGTTGGCACTGGTTAAGGTAATTCTGATTTTTTGAAACTGTATGTATATGCCGTTTCAAGTATGATCGATCCTGGTTTGGAACTTTGGATATGATAGTTCACTCTGGTTTTAAAACCAATTTTTAAACCACTTCTACTCCCTACTCATATGATACATAACGAACTCACCCAAGCATTCAAGATTGATTAGTCATACCTTAAATTATAAGAGATAAATGTATATATTTCAATAATAATTAATTAAAAGATATAATAATTTTTCGTTAGCGAAAAAAAAAATACACATTCTAGAAGCTTTGAAGAATAAAGCTATTGATCGAATAAAGCAATTGTTTTACCGTTTTAATTTAGATATTATTTTTCAATACAAATAAATATCTTTCTTTTGAACGGCTAATTTTGTTATTACTGAGGTATAACTATAGTATTATTGTTTTACCAGCAGCATCATCTGATCATATTTACTATCAATTCACCAGTTTTAAATAACACTCAATACTTAAATAAAATCACTTGTGGAATTCGAACGCATAATCCTTTAATTAATGAGCCTTATGTTACCAATAAAACACCACTAGAGTATGATGTATTTTGTAAATGAATAACTTTTTTTTAACGGCATTTGATCTCAACTTGTGAACCACTGATTTCCAGGCCACGTCACCAAGGTTTAGTTACCATGACCTCCGTTGAGACACCGCCATCACCCAAGGAGGAAACCGCAACGGAAAACCCCCTGACCTCCCAAAGACCCTTATTTCTCCTTGGGAGAGATTTGAACCCGTGACCTTACACAGAGAAGCCAAAGAGGTAACTATTAGGCTAAAAGTTTTTGGTTAAATAAATAACTAAATAAATAATGTTTATTGAAAAAGATAGAAATTAATGTAAAGCGAGATATAGAGTTTGCCGTAGAGGAGTTTTGTTGACTGTGACTGTGACTGACAGCATGTTATAATTACGTACTAAGTTGCAGGGGAATAATAATTTTACTACATTTTTCCCTTGCTATTCTATAAGTTAATTACACGTATTGTAATGTGCCCCGATAATATTTAACATTAAAAAATATAGAGTGAATTACAGTTTTATCTGATTTGGTTTAAGTGTTTTAACAATTTTAATTCAAAATAAAATCTTATATTAATACAACCCATGTGATTTAAACAACTAACGGTTCATCCACTATGGTTTAAATAACTAATGGTTTTGGTTTCCAACCATAGCTAAGTTTAATTTAGAGGCCCAAATCGTTAGAATAGTTAATCATAGTCAGGTTTAGAGGCCAAAATCATTAGTTGTACGTTTAAATCACATGAGATCTATTGATAAAAGATTTTATTTTGTGTTGATATAGTTAAAAACAGTAAAACCACATAGGCGAAAACCGTAATTTATTCAAAAATCTTCTTTAATATTATATTGAAAATTCAAAATGCAACAAGATCGTAGACGATGGTTTGATCGTTGGTAAGTAATCAATGATGCTACACATGTGTGTTAGTTTTTTTTGAATAGCCAAACAAACAAAATATATTGAAACTAGCAAGAAGCTAGAAGGAAATACAAGAGTTTAAAGAAAATAAGAATTACATCAAAAATCTCAATCTAAATTTTGTATATTTCTCCTGATTTTTTATCCATAAACAAGATATCTTTTGATCAACAAAGATTTCACCTTATTCTATCTTATTGTCAAAACATCTTGTATTCCTCGACTTCTAAATGCACCAAAGAAATATAATAAAGATGGAATGAAGTAACGGGCAAGGACAAAGCATTCTAAGTAATAAGACGAAATCGGGGTTGCCATACGTTGGCGATAATGGAATATGAACATTTAGTTTAAATGTTTAATTGCGTGTCTAGATTAGGTTATTTATAGGTAAAGCATGTAAAACAGTAAAACCACTAAACCAAGGACCATTTAATGTCATTACAAAAAGTAATAAATGTAGCTAGTTATATACAAAAAAAGTTTTAAACATCGTGAACGGTTTGTAATGAGCTCTAAATATAAAAGTACATAATTGAAAAAATTTGATCACTAATTCACTAGGGTATAAAAGATTATAATTATTTTAGAATAAAAGTAAAATTAGTGAGTAAATTTGTTTGTTATAAAGTAAAAAAAAAAAAAAAGTAATAATGAGAAGTAGAGGGGGCTATATATATGTGACAGCTTCCCAACGAAAAGACAAGACATGTACAGCGTAGGAGAATGTTGAGCAACCTGTTTCACTTTTCTTGCTCTATTCTCTTTGCCGTCCTGCAACAATTGCCAATTGGTCATTTCCCATTTCTTCTTTTAGCATTTTTTAATAATAATCTTTTCCTTTATTCTATTCTTTTTCAAACATATATAATCTACGTTTTAGTGTTCACCTGGCGTTAAAATTGAAAAAATATGATTTCAGCCTCATGCGTTGTGTGATTATCTTTTTTTTTTTGAACGTCAAACGCTTCAATCGTGTGAGCATACTGTTTTCAGATCATATCATTTCAGGAGGAAACCTCACAGAGTCACAGGAAAACCCCGACCCCCTCCCCCACAGACCCTTTTTCACTACGAGAGAGTTTCGAACACGAGACCTCTTATTTAGAAGAATACCGGGATACTGCTGAGGCACTGCCTCGTTGGTTGTTGTGTGATTGTCTTACAACTAAAAAAACATACTGAATTGTGATTAATGTGTTATGAAAATGGCCATTTTGACAAAATAAAAATGTTGCACAATTTGACCATTTAACTTTTTTATAACCAAAATGTCCATAGTATAATGGACTCCTGCGCCCATTAATTAGCTGGCCGTCGCCCGTTTGAGCACCAATAAGATTTCGCCACCTGGCGTATACAGGCGCCTACGCTCTTTAACTCTAACGAACGCCCGTCATTCAAATAAGTTGTCACGGGCGTCAGGTCCACCCTGACACCCTTGTCACGGGCGTCCGCCTGTAAAAAAAAATTCCGTCATCTCACAGGCACCTAGACCACCTACACAGGTGCCCACCTATATCAAACAGGCGTCCGCCTGGTGTTTTTTTCGACTTTTTTTGCACAGGCTTCCCGATCGTAAAGAGGGTAAGTTTACAAATTTTCTTGAATTTGTTTAGCACTAAAAAATGGATAAGCAATATTCTTGTCAACCAACAGATAAACTTTCGAAATGGACGCTGATAAACCTTAGATTATTGTTGCTAGGTGGACTAAATTAACTTTCATATATTATATTTTTTTTTTAAATGTTTTTTTTCTTTGTATTGCATTAATTACTTTATTTTTTTTGTTTCTACATTTTTTTTACTCAGTGGACTAAAATTAGCTTTTATATATATTGACATATCTAACTTTTATATTTCATTTAAGAGGTGCTACATGAAACAATTAATTGAAAAATGATCTAGAGATAAAATTCAAGTAATTACAATTTTAAATATTATTATCTACAAATAAACAACAACACAAAAATGACTTAAAACTATTTATTTATTTAATTTCTTTCTTAAACTACAGTGACTTATAATAAATTTCTTTTTTTTAAAAAAAAGAAATACTAAAATTTATATTTTACTCAATACTTTAGATTTGTATTATTTTTAACTTATAGCAAAGCCTATTTTTTCTAATCCCTATAACATGTACTGCCCTCGTTTCGATTTTTAATGCTTAATTTCATAAAAAACGTAATATTTACCATGGTGGTTAACAGTGATCTAACTTGATTAATGTAATATATAAAAAAGTTAAATTTAGTCCATGGAGTAAAAATAATCTAGAAACTAAAAAATTAAAGTAATTAATGAAATACAAAGAAAAAAAAATTTAAACAAAGAGAATATATGAAATTTAATTTTAGTCCACCGAGCAAATATAATTTATAAGAAAAAGAATTTAAAGTAATTAATGTAATATAAAGAAAAAGAAATCTTAACAAAGAAAAAATGTGTAAATACGCTAAAAACGCTATATTGGTAAATAAATTTCCATCAACACCATTTTAGTAAATAAAATTTCCAACAACACCTTTTTAGTAAAAAAACTCCATACATTCATATATTATTTGTAAATATAAATTGATAACTCACTGCAGTTAAGAAAACTTATAAGGCCCGATATAAAATTTGATTTTTTTTCTTCTTTTTTGTGGTTAAATATATAATATATATTATTATAAGTAGAAATAAAAACTAAAAATATTATAGGTATTTTTAGTTATTCACATGTTTACATATTTAGTTTTATCATACATTGTTAACACATAATTTTATAACATATGTGTAATAAATACTTGTAATCTTTTTATTTTTTATAATTACATATATTAGATATCAAAATAATAAAAAGAAACAAAATTGAATATTAGACCAAGTTTTCACAAGTTTTATCAACTGTGAATTACAACTTATCCCTTGTGTGTACATGTATATATAAATAATTGAATATAAATAATTAAATATGGGTGGTGTTATTCACACACCCCACCTGTCACATCTTACACCCCAAAACGCCCAGTATTGGTCAATACGACCCCAATACGCCCCGTAGTGACCACTACGGGGAGTATTGATGGGTAATCATTAGGTGTCAGTACCAATGATTAGGGTGTTAGTGTAAATGATTGGACTCTTAAACGCCCCGTAGTGACCACTACGAGGCGGCTATACGCCCCGTAGTGACCACTACGAGGCATATATTTGACAGGGGGTGTTAAAATATAATTTTGAGGTGTGTAGATAACTCATCCCTTAAATATTCATTAAATTTCATGAATTATATTATATCCTGAAAGTAGTGACGTCACTGAATATTTAAATACCGAAATGGATGCTAACTAGTAACTACTGCCCTCGAAAGTAGAAACGGATGGTGTCATATATTTGTATTTTCTTTTTTTTTTTTTTGAACGGCATTTGATCTCAACGTGTGAACCACTGTTTCCAGGCCATGTCACCAAGGTTTAGTTACCATGACCTCCGTTGAGACCCCACCACCACCCCAGGAGGAAACCGCACCGGAAAACCCCCTGACCTCTCAAGAACCCCTATTTCGCCTTGAGAGAGATTTGAACCAATGACCTTCCATTTGGAAAGCCATTGGGGTACCACTAGGGCAAAGCCCCTTTGGTATACATAATTTTTTGTATTTTCTAACTTTCTTTATTTGAAATATACATAATTTTTGTCTATCTACGAATTGTCATATTCTAAATATAGGAGAAATATTAAATAAAAAGTATATTTTGCCTAAAAAAGTTAAGAAGAATTTTTAAAATCTTCAAAACCAACTCAAACGAACTCCGATTGAACTCATTTCAATGGCATTAGAACCGTCTCATCGAACCCCACAATATTAGATTTTAAGTTTTCGTTTTAACAACTATATTTAGATTTTAGGTTTTAGGTTTTAGGGCTTGATTTTTAGCTTTTAAGTTATATCTTTATGTTAAAGATTTGTTTTTAAAGTTTTGATTTAGTATTACGGTTTATTGTTTATGATTTAAGGTTTGGGTTTTAGGGTTCGACAAGCCAGTTCCAATGATGCAAAAATGAATTCAAGCGGGGTTTGTTTGAGTAGGTTTTCGAGTTTTTAAAATATTTCTTAACCCTCTTAGGCAAAATAGACTTTTTAGGGGAACCTTACCATCTAAATATAATCTTCAAATTTATATCATTTGCAAATTATCAATAGAATAAGCATCGCATTGGTTTAAAGCAAAATGAAATAAATTTATATATATATATATATATATATATATATAGGTTTAAAGCAAAATGAAATAAATAAATATATATATATATATATATAGGGTAATGATCCGTTGTGAACCCACTTTAATTGAGGTAACCCATTAACCCTATCAAAAAATGATTAAATCTTCGAAAAAAAATTTTCATGGTTTTTTTTATACAAAAATAGGGGGGCTCATTTTTTAAGTTTTTGCTAATTCACAAGCGTTCAGAAGTTAAACGAAGTTTAAGTTCGTAGTGTAACGCAAATTTAAAAGTATTCAAACTTCACAAATACAACATACCCAAATTTAAAAAATCTCACAAGCAATTTACCATCCAAAATTATTCAAACTTCACAAACAACCTTTTTTCAAATATTATCTATTTATGAATTCAAACATACAAAAAAATTATTTTTCAATCCCTTCTTCAATTGTTATCGGCCCAACTCTCCCAACGTGCTGAGCTACATAAACAATCCAAACATATTTCTATGATTACTGACATACAAAAAGTGTAGAGTACAACAGTGACAAGAAATTTTTATGTAGTTCAACTAATCACTTAACCAGTCACGCATTTGAAATAAAAAAGAAGACAAGGAAATGTATTCTGAAAAAAATAATATTTAATTTTACAAATTTGAATTTTTAAATTTATTGTGTTGTTTAATTCTAATGTTTTAAAACCTATATGATTATATTTTCATTTTTTTAAATTTTAATGTTTATTGAATATAATAAAAAAATAAAAAGCAATAATTATCTACTGATATGATTAAACCCAATCCAACCGTTAACCCATTTTCACTTTACGTAGCCACGTAAACAATTATTCCCCTCCCTCTTCGTATACATAAGTGTAAGTTTATAATTGTCACCCCACTCTCACTCTATCAACTCCTCTTCCTTTACCCTTTCACGTTTGTGATTGGGTGTACACCTGGCCTGTCACACATGGCTATTTTGGTGAGGACGTGATATCCTCGTCACCCGGGTGCCCACATCATACTAGACACAGCCTAATCTAAGTGTAGATAACATATGTTCATGTGACACCCAAAAGTGTCTATACGACACCTAAATGGCATTGTGGTCAGGGCCGTTATGGGCGACATAAAACATAACATTAGGGTGTTTGTTAAATATTTATTTATTTTATAAAATAATAATGTTAAATACGAAAATATTCTCTATACTTTTTTCAAATTTAAAAATATATTACTAATATATTAGAATGGAACTTTTTTTCATCTAACATATTTTTTAGAAAAATGATATATACTACAAAGTTTTACAAAAACAATTATTTTAAAACTAGTTACTTTGGTTTAAAAATAAATGATTTATAAAAAATAACTTTAAAAATATGATTTAAAAAATAAATAATAAATTCAAACTTTTTAAAGAACGTGATTTATAAAAAATGAAAATTTATTTAACAACTATCATATATTTTATTCAACATATAGTTCAATTATTTTTATAAAAGAAGACATAATTAAAATAAGATATGGAAGCACAAGAGACGGATACATATTCTTTCAATTGAATAGAAAATAGAAGAAAATAAGTTTATGAAAATATTATAATATGATACAAATCATTTATTTGTTAACAAGGTTAGAAACTAATTTATTACATGTAGTAATTTTGTAAAAATATAACCAAGTTTCAATTTTGTTTAAATCAAGTCACTTGAACTTTGTTTTATTCCAATTAAATAACTTAAATTTATTTTATTTTTTAATACTAGGTATGTGACTTATATAATTTGTAACCATAATTATTCTATTTTAATTTTTATTACATGATGACATGGATATAACATGGATTTTGAAAAAAAAATATCTCAATTTTTTAGAAATTGCTAAAAAATTTTAAAAATAAAAAAAATGAGAAATTTTTTGAAAATTATAAAAATATTTAGTTGATTGCAAAAAAAAAAAGGCCCAAATGAGTATAAAATACATCTAAAACCTTCAAACATGTCATAAATTCACCTAAAACATCACTTATAATGCCTGAAGGCACCAAAATAAACCAAGATATCTAAATGAACCAAAATTACGAGTTATCGAAGTTTTTTATCGATTATTAGAACATAAATCAAACTTAAGTTATATAATTGAAACAAAACAAAGTTTCAATGATTTAATTGTAATAAAATTAAAAATTGATTATGTTTATATAACATTTTTCCGAATAAATATAATATGTTACAAACAACATTTTTTATGAAGATCTGTACGTTTGAAATCATTAAATGTTTATTTAAATAATGGATATTTAAAAATAATAAATTATAAATAATACGAATTTAAGAATTACAAAACTACATCTTAAGATATTATATAATTGAAATTTTCTTATGATTTGTTAACTTTGAATAATTTTTATAATAAGATGAACCACATATTTGATATTTAATTGCAAAAATTAATTATTTAAAATCATTGATATTTAATATAAAAGATAATTAGTATTTAAAAAACCAAAGGTCTTATAGTCTAGTAGTATTGCGATTAATGGGAGAAATTCCAACTCATCGAGTTTAGGGTTCAAATCTAAGCACGGGAGAGAGTTTACATATTTATCCGGTTCCTGTTTACCTGGTAGGTGGAGGAATGACAACCGGGCCTACCCTTGGATGTTTGTTCGTTTGAAATTAAATTAGTCGTTCAGCCTGAAACCATTAAAAAAATTAGTATTTAAAAGGAGAGAGATAAGAGAAACAATTTTTAAGAGTTCACAAAAAGATGACATGTGTTCAATTTAGTTACTCTTTTATTAAAATAAAGATTAGTATAAAAAATATGAATTATCATTATTATTAATAAACTTTAATAAAAACTAATTATTATAAAAAAAGATTCAAATCGTTTAAAAGTTGAAATGACAATTTAACATTTAAACCGGTCGGTTCAACCAACAATCCCACCTAGCCGCTTAGATATTTGATTTCTCCAAACCTTACTTGTCATTCGGATCCAAAATATTCGGTAAACTAAGTCAAATCGGGTCAAATCCATAACATCCCTACTATACTAATAACGATGCGAAAGGCGAGGGAAACTGTTACGTATAGACCTATCCTTTTAACATTCAATACCAACTCTATTTAAAAGTCAACTACTGTCATTATAAATAAAATAAAATAAAATAAAAACAAAAATCAACTATGTCTTCGCATGAAATGAACCTAGATGGATTATATAGCTTCAATTACCAAATTATATACACACATACACACATATGTGTATACTAGTCTAGTACCAGCGCGTTGCATTGGAAAACACAACACTTAAGTTTGATGTTTTAAAGGTTTGCATGGTTCGTTCTTGAGTCATAACCATAACAAAAGCAATTTTTTAACTTGATAGTTAACTAAAACTGGCTTTAACTACTAACATAAAAGACCAAATGCACAAAAAATATCAAGAAGTGATTCATTTGTTTTGAATGCTTTTCTTTTATAATCACTCTATCTCACTTAAATTATAAAAGCTACCAATGTGGGACAAAGTGAGAACACAAACAAACATTTAGATTATAATTAAAAAGTTATACCATATGTTATAAGAGTTGTAAAACTCTTAATTTTAAAAGATTTAAACAAATTACTATTTTGTCCTTCTTATATGTATTATATAGTAGTATAGATAGGGGTTGAATAAACTAAAAACATATATTTACATAAAAAGAGAAATAACCAATAAAATTTTGACATATAACATATTAAAAACAAAATCCACGAACAAAAAAAGAACAAAATCAAGTATAAAAAATTAAAAAATCTAGTTCAAAATATTAAAATTATGTACAAAAAAATAAATAAAAATACACATAAAAAATAAAAATCTAATAATAGCTCAATTAAAAAAAACTCATTTATAATCATATACTACAAACTAAACAAATTTTATAAAACAAAACGACCCGAAGATTGATTTACAAGCCATAATCCGTATACATGAAAAAAACACGCCTCGTAAATATTTGCTTACATACATCCATTTTTCAATTGGCTGATGAGGCAACTAAAGACTTGTTCGTTTAGCCAAAAAAAAATACCACAGTATTTAATTATTTATCATTACTGGTCATATTAAGGGCGTTTTTGATTGAGCGTGATCAATAATTTTTTTTAATCTAACCTTTTAAATATTATAATTACCAATATTATTAATAAAATGTTAGGTTATTGGTACATCGATATATCAATAACATTATCTTATATATTTTTTATGCTAAAATGTATTTTAGAAAATTATATAATTAAAACTATAATGTATATAATATGACTGATTTGATAAAAAATATAGTATATAGATTATAGATGAGGATTATATATAAATATTTTTTTTTATTTGAAAAAAAAAGTGTGGCCGGATGAGAACAAAAGTGAGTATTTATTACTTATGATGATAAAGGGGCCGATTAGTCGATAGGGGGAATGATGATGGGAAGACCTGCAAAAAAGGAATAATGAGAAGACAATACTCTTTCCTTCCTTTTGCCTTCTTGGTATCCCTCCAAATCTCTCTATACACAAAATCAATAGTTATTTTATTTCGTAAATAATATAATATATATTCTATTTGATTTTTTTAACATTAAATGGCCAGACGGCCCAGACTTTCGAAATTATCATGGCAAAATAGATCACTCTTCAACCCAAATAACTGAGCATATCAGCGTGGTGACCTTTCCTATCTGTATAGAAGGAAACCTATAACTAAGAAAACATAATGACTCAATCCAAGGCAATATTTGATACAAGTAAGAGTTGAGACTTCAACCTAAAACTTTTAACATAAAAATTTAAGTGGCTGTAATTAGAAAAGAATCCCTTTGTTATATATTCTATTTGATAAAGCAGGATGTTAAATATTCAAAGTTAGTAGTAACCTAGAAATGATATGAAATTACTTTAAATAGATTTTAACATATTATTGTTAAATTATATTTATATAGAAAATTTAGTTGTTTTATTATTGGAAGTCTTTTTTTTATTTATTATTATCAAAAGTAGTATAAATGACAGAATATATAGTTAGGGTGTGGAATTTTTAATAACCCACTAAATGTGTACTAACCCAAATAACTTTGGCAAGATGAAGCCGAATCTTGGATTTTTTTTTTTGAACATCATTATAACACATTTTAAACACCATGTTCTTTTATGAGTTTGTGGAAATTCATCACCGTTTAAAAAATATCATCGTTGTAAGTTTTGTGCTACAGTACTGTAAGTTTTAAATATTTTACAACTTACAGTACTGTAAGTTTTTGAACGGTGATGAATTAGCCCAAACTCATAAAAGAACATGGTGTTCAAAATGTGTTACAATGATGTTAAAAAAAAAATTCAAGATTCGGCTTCATCTTGCCAAAGTTATTTGGGTTAGTACATATTTAGTGGGTTATATTTTTAACCTTCCCCTATATAGTTATACCACATTTATGAAGGTTATAAAAGATACTTAGCATTATTATAAAGTAGTTAAAGATAATTAGGTGACCTTCTTATGATTTATCCATTTATTTCAATAAAAATTTTTTTTGTTAAATATCAAAGTGGTATTCCTACAACATCAACATTCGAAAAAAATGCACCATCTACCACAATGACAATTACAAAGACATCAAAACGACACGTCCAACATGCAAAAGGTTCTTGTTACCCTTTTTATCAACTCCGTTATTAACATAAGGACTAATAATTAATTTTTTATTCAGGTGAACTCAACCAAAAACGAGAAAAAAAGAAGATCAAACAGTAGTAATCGTAATGACATGTCTTTCATTCATTAAAACGATTGTATTTACTTTGTATCATGTGACAATGTGTATATAATAGATCTATCATCTATACATATAATACATTCAGTTTGAAATTGTAAGCGAAAGTGCCTATTTCTCTAAACGCATAATTGCGCACACTTACAAAATCACCGAATCAATCACGCGTGAAACATCATATTTGAATTTGTAGTTGATGTAATTAACCATTTGATTTCATCTTATGTGAGTTCAGCATGAGGAAAAGGGTCATAAGGATGACATAGAGCTGTTCAACTAGAACAATATTGATGCATTCAATTGTTATTTATTGAATCTGCTGTAGATGATAGTCATTTACAATGCCCACACTTTCTTTTGGTTGGGTGGATTATATACTTCAATTAGAGCTGGTGAAATTGCAGGTTTAGGATTACGGTACTAAAAGATTTCAAGACCAACGAAGACATACTCTCTTTCAATCCAAATGTCTCACTGAATGATATGATGGGGAACATTTGTATTATAACCGGGCTTTGGTTTGACAGGAACAATTGGAGGATTTACTATATGCCAATTATGGTAGGGAAACATGACTCTTATTTTCATTGGAAATATAACACATTTTCCAATGACAGTAAGCTTTATACGCGTAGCAGTTTCTCCTCATTTAAATATTTAATCAAAATAAAACATTTACATTTTCTTTCTTACACATAAACATATTATTCACTTTCATACCAATACATTTGCATTAAAGAATCATACAACCAGACATCTTGCCGCATCACGCGGGCTCATATTTTCTTTCTTACGCATAAACATTTATTTACTTTCATAACAATAATTTTGCATTTAAGAATCATATAGCTAGACACCTCGCCGCATCGTGCGAGCTCATATACAAGTTATTCTTATTTGCTGTAAAAGAATATTTTAATAGTAAGTTGTCTCTTCTGTTTCAAATTTAAAGAGGTTAAACACTATTGAAACATTTTAGAGATGTAAATTTAGAAATTGAGTCAAACTGAGTATGAGTATTTGTCTTTTAGAAAAAAGTTACTTTTATTTGACGAGTTTAAAAGGATTATAATAAGGTCTCTAAGTTTCAATTCTATAATTCTCATCTCTTATTGATGTATCTGGAAGTTCTTGGATTCATGGATTATTTAGTTAATTGATCTTAAACATTAGGTTGTGATATTTAAGATATAATAGTAATTTAATCTCCCCTACTAATATGCAATTAATCAAACTATATGGCTATTTATACATTTCTGTCACAAAATGTTTGAACTAGATTTGCAGTATTTTAAAGTTGAGGACTAAACATGCAATTTAACCAAACCACAAGGACTATGTATGTAAATTTTTCACAAATATTTGAACTAAATTTGTAATTTTATAACTTTAAAACCAAAACTGTAATTTGATTACTCATCACGTGAATGAGACATAAGATTTTTAACGAAACTATTTAACATGGGTTAGTTACAAAGAACATAGTTAGTACACAAATTTTAAAATAAAGACATACATACTAATTTTTGAATTTAAAAAACAAAACTAACAAGTCATTACATTTTTAAACGACACAATGACTAATTTACTCAATTTAAAATAAACTTTTCTTTGTCATATACTCATATCTCATTATCTTGCATGGGATAATATTAATTGCCCTCTCAGTTTCGTTGCTCCACTTATTAGATCATTGCAGTTTCCATGGGTCCCTCGATCTTTATTATATTCTCTCGCTCACTATATTTTTCTTTTACTATTTGACCTGTTATACAATCACACGTGTTGTATATTATAATCTTTAATTTAAAGAAACTAAATATGACGAATAAAATCAGAATATAATATTATAAGTATTAGTTTTCTAAATTATTATAAGTTGATTTTCCATTTTTCTGCAATCTGTGTACAGTAATGGGTTTTTTTTTTTAAATCTAAAGGTGTATGTTTTTTATTTTAATTAGTGTAAGTGAAAAAATTACAATAAGCTGGTAGGTAAGCGGACAACTAGTTGCGCCCGCAACCCCCTTTTGAATTGCAAATCCAATCCTACTTAAAACAATTTTTTGGGTCATTGGAGTTGTGATGTTGCTATTCATGACACTCTGAACTCGGTTCAGAAAATTCACAGCCTCAGGGGGCAAGAACCCAAATGTATCAAAAGCAAAGGGGGTAAACACATGTTGATTCTTCAAGTAAGCTTTCTCATGCTTAGCAACCTTACTTGACTCCGCTTTTAACGCAGCTTGACCCGCCACAAATCCCGTAGACCTCCCCTCAAGCGGATCCGTTAAAAAGTTCACGGGAGCCTCTTTTTTAGCAGAAATGTTTGCTCGTTTAAGAACATCACACATAACATCTCTGACCAAATCATGTCTATATTTAAAACCCGGTAACTCCTTACAATGTACCGCATGCTCACCAAAAGAATCCAAGCACACTTTGTGACAAACTGGACACGGCTCATCGGTTGAAAATAAAGGAATCATTAGCATGTACTTCAGAATGTCTCGATATTCCAAAGCCGACATATGTTGTCCTAGCCCATCAATAGGGACGACTCGTAGGAAATCCTGAGCATGAGGGGCCCGTAGACATTCTAACACTACTTTTTGACGAGGGGATAGATTGAATTTCGCTCCCAAATTCTGAATGATTCCACTAAATAAGGCACTTGCCAAGAAATGTTTGCTAGTTTTTTCACCTGTTAACACTTAGACGACTGACTTCATCCTGGCAAATAATTCATTTTGTTAAGGAGTCAGGTGTGACCAAACGCACACCATTCAAAGGAAAAGTATAACTTATGAAAACTCCTTACCTAAACCTATAGCAATTTACTCAAGATTTTCTCAAGCATTTCAGTAAATTCTTTTCAAATGAATCTATTAGCCACAGTTGCACCTCTTTTCTTATTGCTCTAATAACCAAAATCAAAAATTATATTGCAGAATCGGATGCTTTAATAAGATCCTTTATAAGTTGGTTAGCTAGTTGAAACTGGTTATTGTCAAAAAAAGTGATAATCAAAACTCTTTATAAACTTAAACCATATACTACATCCTAAAAGTCAAGAACAGAAAGATACATAAATCAAAACAACAAAAACTATACTAGACTCGATCCAAGACAACAACTAGACGACCTGATCACAAAAACTTAATGAATAAGAGAAAATTCATTGACTGATAAACAACCTTACCAAGTATATTCACATTATTCAGTAGGGTATAGGAGAAAGGATGAAGATAAACCTTACTTATATCACAGTTGGGATAGAAATGCTGATCCGAAAGAGTCACATACTCAAAGTTGTTGTTTGAAGTTAATCTTCCCAATGCTTTTAACATTATTTTCAAAAAATAAGTAAAATAAAGTTAAAATTAGTGGAATTTTAGTTCTATCACATGAAAGCTCAAACACATATGCATTATATGCATGAACCGCAAATGTGGCGTAAAATTCATCAACTGATGTAACTCAAAAATGCATAAACTTCCTCAAGAAGTATCCAATACGTAGTTAAGGATTCTACTTAAAGATAACCAATGGACAACATTCTTTGACCTTTCAACCTGTGACTACATAATTATTTTCAAGATTCCAAATCAATGACTCAAATAGGGTTTAAGGGTTTTTCCTCTAAAATTTTGTTTTCATAGAATTCAATCTATATATATATATATATATATATATATAACAATTTAAATAAAAATAAATAAAAAAGATTAATTTAAACTATCGAGCCAATTCGAATTTGATATGTGAAATTCAGGCAGGAGCATTGTTTCAAAGAATCAAAATACATATAAAACGTGATGCAGATGCATAAGAGGGGAACATTCGAGCATGAGATCAAGCATATGACAGTTTTAAAATTATCCTGATTTGCACATTGACACCTGCACCTGTCCCCATTTCTCCTAAAAGTTTTTTTTATACGACTTTTCTTTACATTTATAAATTATAACTACAAAATTAATTTTTTTAACCAATATTGCTTTAGTTACAAAACAATTTATCAATAAATACGATGCTAGACTATGTGTAGTGTTTATCTCACTGAAATCTTCACTCACCGAAATGGTCTGCCACAGTAGTCACCCCTGTAAAAAACCTTCTCTACTGTGAGAGAGGAGAAAGCGGGGAGGGGGCACCGATTTCCTTCGATTGGGGTCGCTGCCGTGGGAGGGGCGGTGTTCACGCCTAACCCCGCCGAAGCAATCAACCCTGCCGGTACCATTGGCGAAGCTTATTGAGGCCAGGGGCGACCGTCCCCCTCTTTTTCCGTCCGTACTGTTAATTTTTTGGTCGAAATATTATTTTTAGTTAAAAATAGTGTTTCGCTCCCACCATTTTAAAAAATTAACATGTATTCTGGGTTTTAAAAATTCCCGCCCCCTTTCACGTCAACCAAGCTCCGCCACTGGCCGGTACCACGAGACACCCGCTACGCATCGTCTTATAAACAATCTCTTCGTTTATATTTTTATTTAAAGTAAACAAATAGAATTTAATAATCACTGTTGTATGATCTGAAAAACTTCAAATCAAATTGAAGCAGTAGATGGTAAGTTCTTTACTTTACAGCAACAAAAGGGGTTAAAAGGAAAAAGATGAAATAAAAATAACAGTATACGGTAAATAGGTGCAGGTTTGGAGAAGATGATATAGACGTAGGTTAGAAGCAATCAGACCGTCGATCGAGTCGAGGACGCCGGTTCTTCTTTATGGCGTTTGCAATCTTAAAATTACATTATATATTATACACATAACAGACTATAGACACATAATGAAATGTTACTTTATTGAGGCAGATAAAAATAATTTTTAAAGACTAAAACTAACCCATAGACCATAAACAATAAACCTTAATACTAAAACCAAAAAACTTTAAAAATATACCATAAACTTAAATTTAGAAACTGAAAGCTTACAACTAAGACCTAAAACCTAAACTTTAAAAAAATTTTGTTAAAGCTAAACTAAAAATTCTAATATTGTAGCTAGGATTCGATGAGACTGTTACAATGCCGTGGAAATAAGTTCAACAGAGTTCGTGTGGTTTGATTTTGAGGGTTTTAGAAGCACTTTTTAGCTTTCTTAATGAAAATAAACTTTTCATTTAATTATTCCCCTATATATATAGATAGAAGAAATATTAAATAAAAATCTTCGAAACTGACTCAAACGAACTTCGATTGAATTTTTTTGCTGACATGAGAACCTTCTAATCAAATTCTAGAATATTAACTATTAAGTTTTAGTTTTAACAACTAGTTTTAAAGTTTATGTTTTAAGACTTGGTTTTTAACTTTTGTCTTTTATTTTTAGATTTAAAGTTTTCGTTTTAGTATTAGGGTTGATATTTTATCATTTTATATTTGGGATTTTGAGTTTGTCAAACGGTTCTAATGATATAAAAATGAATTCAATCGGAATAAACAATAACTCATCAACTATCATTTAATAGTTAATTTAAAAGTTAAGTTAATAAAATTATGATACATGTTTTGATTCATTTTTTAATATGAAAAGATAATTAATATATTTTGCACATTTCAAAAAGTTAGATTTAATATAATGGTTAAATGCGTCACTACCTAATATATTTTAATCAATATAACTTTATTTAAATTTTACCCATTTTTTACACATTTATAACTTTTTTATCCTTTGTAATTTTTTTATAAAAATTGTACAATTAAATCCATCTTGTTTTTTTCTTTAATTCCATCATAATCTTGGCTAAGTTTTTTAATTTTTTTCAATCGCTTGTATTTACATCATTGTAACGAACATAAACATAACATATTATTTTGATTTTTTTCTTCTGAAAATAGTGAATTATATCATTATAATTAAATAAATAATATAAGATGAGCCTAAACGTTGAACTGTAAAATGTAGAAAGTGAAAGAAAGATTGAAATTTTGAAATATAATAAATACATTTCTTCTTACTTCTAGAATAAATAGATCCAGAAAAAAAAATCGTGTTTCGTCAAATGAAGACTTGAAGAGTTGCACAAAAACCAGTTAGGCCCGGTTCTAGACCTAATATTTTTTCTCCCTCGTTAATGTGAGACGAAAGTCTTTGCACGCTCCTTCCTAATACATCCATTTAGGGCTGTCATAACGGGTCAGACACGACACGTTAAGACACGAAACACGAACTGGTTAGACACGAACACAACACAACTTCTTATCGTGTATATATTTTTTCAAACACGGCCCGTTAAAAACACGTAAACACGAAAAGACCCGTTAATGAACCTGTTAACAGTTAACACCATAAATGACATGTTAAAGAACCTGTTAAAACCCGTTAAAGAACATGTTAAAGAATTATGATTAGACAATTAGAAATTTTTTGAAGGTAATCGGTTATCCATATGACCATATATTTTATTATATTATTTATTTTAAATTTTAAACATGTCGTAATGGGTCTTAACATGTTTTAACTGATCTTAACAGGTCTTAATAGATCTTAACAGGTCTTAACGGGTCTTGTCGGGTTTTACCTGTTTAGACACAAAAAACAAACACGTCTTAACTCTTAACGTGTCGATCTGTTTTAGATACGAAACATGTTAAGGGTAAACACGAAACATGTGAAAGTCGTGTCGTGTTAACGTGTTTGTTTCTAAAATTGCCAGCTCTGCATCCATTTTATAACTTGTCCTTGATTCATGATGATCAATCTCTTGGAGCCAATCATGGTGTTGCTAACAATCGACCCTCCTTAACTGCCAATGCCCTTGTTGGTCACGGCTGGATTCTTCGAGGCCACCATTATGTGTGCCATCACTTCAAGTTGGTTTTGATACCACTATTATAAGCAAAACTAGCGAACACAATTCAAAAGACTAATCTAATGGGTGAGAGAACCCAATTGGCCTATTAACCCACATCAATTGCCTATACAACTAATGTGAGACAAGTCTAATACCTTGCGTTGGTTTCAACCGGTTGGTTCTGATACCACTATTATAAACAAAACCATCTATGTTAGGCGCAACATATGAGACAGAAGGCGTAATCTTCAACCGGTTGTAGATTGGCAATGTCCAATTGATCCAACACCAACAAATTATAGTAAACTTGTTCTATCAAGTTTTTTTTTACGCTAATCTGATTTAATAATGCTTAAATTTAATAAAAGATAATACTTATGACATAATAATTTATTATTATTTTTATTAATAGATAATTATAAAGTTTTTGGTATATTTATTTTATTACACCACTCAAAAAACCTCCACCAATGTTATTTTATTGGATATAACTTTATAAAAACAATGAATCAGATAACAATGGGAATACTTGGATGATTGGATCGAATCTCATTTCTCGATTCTATTACTTTTACTAGGTCATCTCCAATTTGGGCTTCACATGTGCATGGAACCGACCAACCGGGTCGTTTTTTGTGTGTGTAATTAGTCATTTTAGTTTCATTAAAGATATTTTAGTAAATTTAGATTTATTTAAGATCAATTGACTTGTTATTGTTAAATCGTACAACAAAATTGATTTGTTATTTTCGTTATGTTATGCACCACAACAAAATTTACAACAGAATTATATAAATTACAAAAGTTCTTATAAAAATCTAATCTTTAGTGTTAGTTCAGTTTTTTTGATGTTCTAATCCAAATCTAGTCATGCCTACCAACTTTGGGCATCCAGACTAATTAAAGTCATCCAAACTGTCTATACGATGTCGTTATTGTAGCGGATGTTGTAAGGTGTTTAAAAAAATAGAAAAACCGTTTAAAACTGAAAACCGAACCATATTTGTAGTTGAAAAAACAAAATTGAATTCTAGATTATTTTTGGTTCCATTCATAGTTGTATAATCGAATTACAAATTCGGTTTTCCGTTTCATATATTTATTGATTTGATTTGCTCGTTTTGTTCAGTTTATTCAGTTTTTAACCAGAATAGAACCAAACTGAATTCACTTTAGTAAAAAATATTTTGAATTCGGTTCGGTTTCGAACGCCAATAAAAAATTTCAAAACCGATTAAGCCAATGAACACACTGCAAGTGAAAGGAAAGAAAGGAAAATCGATTTCAAAACAAGAATTTTGAAAGAAGGCAATTGTAATCGTTAGAAAAGAACGCGAGATTCAAGTAAAAATTCAATTTAACAAAACTTGGCATATGGATGAACGAAGAAAAGCAGTTAATTTTCTGATTACCATTTCGTATATATAAATCTGATCGTATAGAAAACAATTGCTCATATGAAACCACGCATGCATCCAATACTCAAGAGAACCATGAGGAAACGAGTGATCATGCAAATTCAAAGAAGAAAGGGTAGAGAATATCACAAATTACGAATACAATTTTACCATCGGATGAATTGAAAGTTGTATATTACACTTTCAGATCAAAATATTTGTTTTTCACCCAAATATTTGATCGGATAAAATCAATTCGTAATACAAGAGCTAGTATGAAACCGAAGTGTTTATGAATGAGCCATATTAAATGATTGATTATAGGTTTCTTGGATAAATGCATGATTTGGAAGCTGCCTCCAGGCAGTTTTCAAGTTTCATTCCTTCTAAACTTGCCACTAAAATAATATTACAAATTTTATGTCCAAATTCATAAAATTAATTTTTTATATTGATTATTCAATATAGCAGCTTAGACCCTGACAGGGGCTCTGCCTCTTGGACACCGCTATCCAAGGGCGCTGCCCTCGTGCCCCCTCCAAGGGACCGTTGTCCTCTTGGATCCTTCATTGAATCATAAAATTTTAGACAAGTGTGCATCCCACACCTAACTTGTTTAATGAATTTAATGATTTAGGTCAATAAACAAAATTATTCTAATTACACTAAAATATTTAACTGAAAGGAGAACCAAAAAAAGCCAAAATCCCTCAAAAACTCAAAATGAAGAGCTTTTAATTAAAGAGAAATAAGAAAAATCAAACACCAATATTTTGATCGAATGATTCAATTTCGAGATAAGCAGAGTCTCAATAGAAACTGGCTGCAAACAATTTTAAACTTTTATATTTCTTAAGTTGTCACAAGATTAATTATACGAATTTTATGACAAAAATTCATAAAATTTATTTTTATAATGATTTTTCAATATTGCAATATAAGTTAAAAATTTCATTTTTCCTAACGGACCTCGGACATCAGCGAGGGCCTCCACCCTTTGGATCCTGTCTCTTTCCAGAGACACTGTCACACAGACCCCTGCAAAGGAGGTGTTGCGCCATCCTGTAACTCACATTTAAATATTCAATCATAGAACCTCAAACAAATGTGCATCATACTTCCAACTTGTTTAATGAATTTTATAGCTTATATTGATTATTAAAGTCGATACAATCTTGAAAGACCAAATTAAGTACAATTAACTTAACGTATATATGTGGTGCTTGTTGAACATGGCAATTTGATTCTTATTTTCCCCACAAGTCGACATATACAATGTCATCGTCAATGACATCCTCTTTGACTGGATTCTCCACATGCCAGAAAGGCATCATCTCGTTCTCATATGTTAATCCTGGAAATGTACTACCCAATTCAACAATATTTTGGCTTACCCAATGATCAAGATTTTGAATATGCTTCTCATCATCAAAAACTAGCTGAGCTTCATAATCTGAAAAGTTACTCGAGTCACAACTCGTTTCGTTCACAGGCAGCACGTCAATAGCCATCGATTCCATCTTTGATGTTTGAACCATGTTATCGTCGTTCATAATCTCAACTAAGTCTCTGAGTAGATCTTCGTCTAATTCCATGTTCTCCAGTATGTCTTCAAAATCATTCGTTAAATTTGACACAATATTGGCCATGGCTTTATGTATATAATAAAAGAGTTTGGTATATATAGATAGATAGATAGATAGATAGATAGATAGATAGATAGATATAACAAAGTATAAATGAGCCAAGAATGCGTCTTTTGATCTAGAGCTACATTTCGTTGGTTCTTTCTAAAGATGAAAGATCTGTTGAAGAGATGTCTTATGCCAATGAAGATTTAATGGGTCTTATAAGTAGACAATCAACTCGAAAAAACATGCACCTAAACGAGAAACATGTAACGACTCATGCATATCAACCAAAAGGACATGTTACAAAAGTTATCAAGGTTGAGATATAAACGTGCTTGTAAATTATCAGCAATCAGTTTGGTGGAATGCAGCTCGCAAGCTTAAATTAAAATTTAAAGAGGCTCGATCGTCTGTATGTATATATATATATATATATATCGATTTACTGCGATTCCATACCATAAACATGCAAAGAATCTTTGTTTAATTCGGTAAGTAAAGCTAATCAGAAAGTTAATTATTGCACATGTTGTTACAAGTTTTGTAAAAAAGAATGTATCATAGCCATGTGAAATTAGAGTATCGTTTAAGGTCTCAGCATTTAAACATGTTAATTAGATTTGTGAGTTAGGCAGAGGGAATCTGTCAAGATCACTTTACAAAATAGATGAGTGATAGATGTTAGAATTAGGCAAGTTCATCACGTGGGCATATGCTCGCACATGTTGCTTTTCTACACATGTTACGTGACTAATTAACATATGTTTTAAACGTCAAATTTAAATGTTAAATAGTTCAGCCGGAAAATGATGAGCAAAATGAGCCATTGGCCGGTGTGTTTGGTTTGATGACTTGAGATATTTTAGAACGAAGAACGAGTATGAAAGTGATAGTTGTTGTTTGTTTAGGTGGATATATGTGTTTATAAACTATGTGATCGGAATTAGAATGAAGTGCTTGATAAAGCAGGTCAAAAATCGAAACGATTATTATAAACAAAAATGTCGCAGTAGGTTAGAAAATATAAGCAGGTGGGGTAGATTAAGAGTCATTAATATGAAGGATAAGATAGGAGTTTAGGGATTAAGACGATTTCAAACATGTGAAGAAGAGACAAGTGACAATATTACTACAAACCATTGTTTTGAAAATCAGGCTCGACTGGGAGTTGGAGGGCTAAAAAGCCCAAAATCAGTATGCAAACCGTCTTCGATCAAACTGGACAGTTTAGACGGTTTCACCTGTCGGACCAGGAACCGTTTACTAGTGGGACAAGATTTCAGTTTTTTTTTAACTAAATACAAAGAATTAAATATTAAAAATCAAAACCATGTATTTTTTAAACATGTTTATGTTTTTCTAAATGTGTTTATAATTGTACGGTTTAATTCTTTGGAATTTTTTAAATATTTATTACGTCACCATGTTCTTGAATCTAATCCGACTAGTCTGGCCAGTGACTAGTTAGACGTACGGTCCGGTTTTGAAAACATTGTTAGAAACCCTCACTATGAAAAGAAAGAGAAGTAGAGTCGAACTCAAATTAACTAGAGATGGAAAGATTAAACAAATATTTCAAAACTTAGTTACAACTCTTTGAACATTATTTAAGATAAGTGTTGGTAGAGACATAGGATTAAGATTAATGATTTCAGTGTTTTTTTTTTTTTTTAAGTACAAGTGGACTAAATATTTCTACACAGTCTAATCTCTTTGTGTTGTTTTGAATAAAACTATGTATTTTGTTTTGGGAGTTCTCTTTTTTTTTTGAACGGCTTGGTACAACGATACCCAAGACGGGATTTCAACCGTCCCCTCAGATTTGACGCTCTGAGGCGTATGCTCAAGCCCACCCCAGGAGGAACCCCACAACTGGGTAAACCCCCTGACCTTGATTCAGCAAATATGCCTCAGCCCGAATTCGATCCTAAGACCTCCCATAGGGAGGTCAAGAGGTAACCATTAGTCTAGAAACCCTTGGTTTTTGGGAGTTCTCTAACCTGGTGTTTTTAATATTAATTATTTGTTTGTTTGGAGTTATAGGCATATTTTTAAATTAGCCCTTCTCATCTAATGGGCGGAGGCAACATTTGCATACATCCTGCACTTTTTAAACTTTAATATTAGATTTGTTATGAGTGAGGTTTATTAGTTATGTTGTTGTGTACTAGTGAGGCATGAATTTAAACACAATATCATCCATATGGGACTATGAGTTATGGAAGAAGACATAATTATTAACATTATCAATTACGTATTATGATCAAGTCTTTATTATACTACTATAAGAATAACTAGAAAGTAAAACTTATTTAATCGTAACTTCTAGTTATGAAAAATATAATTATAAGTCTTATCTATGTAGCAAATCTTACTTAATATATTGTATCTAATTATCATAATTATTTTTTTTTCTACCATATATCCCTAATTAATTAGCTCCCTTAAGCTAAACCTTAGCTTATATTCAATGTAGCTTAAAACAATAAACAGGGAATAAACAAAATTGAAATTTGAAAATGTTAACTTTGATTCTCATTGTCGTTCTTGTAAGATCTTCATTCTCTATATTTTGATTTTTCATCTTCATCTTAGGCTGGCAATTTTACGACATTTTTTACATTCACGATCGTTGTTTTTGAATTTATTATGGTTTAAAAACTCATGACTGTTACCAAATTTGTAAGAGAAACATAAATATAATCCAACTATTATATTTATACAATTCAACGTTCGACCAGACGCAAAAATAAGAAGTAAAAGAAAGTTGCCATATAAGAGGCATGATGAGAGACGACGACCAAGGACCAACTAAGGTCTTGCGACAAAAGCGACAGAGAGGGACAAGAAAGGAGAGAAAATAACAAGGGTATAAGAATGAAGAGAAAAGAAGTAAGGATATAACGAGAGAAAAGAAGCATGTGTAAAGAAAGAGAGAAAAATACAAGATTGTATAAATGAGAAAAAAGTTTTAAATATAAGTCATATGATTTTCGTACCATGTAAAATTATTAAAATATTTGATCCTCCTCTTAAATTACTTTAAACTGTTCGGCTTTAAACCCATGGCTACAATACGATTACACAAGTCATATCTTGGTAACAAATCACATCTAATATGTATACCTAACATGTACCCTTAACCATCATATCACAAAGGGTTACACCCATAGTTCAACTGAACCAACTTATATGAAATAATATATAAGGATAAATGAGTTGAGATGGTGATGTGTGTATGGTTTTCATGTGATTTACAATTTAAAGTCGTTTTTTTATGTGTATTTCATATGGAACGACGATACTTTGAGATTCAATTGTGAATTGCAGGTAAAAACAAGTTAGATGAATATCCGTGGATGTTAACGAGGCAAAAAGATTAACAGACGTATCAGAATTGGTCGAGAAAATTTCAGAACTTCGAATGCGCATATCTTGGGCAAGAGGAAGAGTTACAAAATCCATAATATAAGAAAACTGAGCTTCTCGACGAGACGAAGCTGAAACAAAAGTCAGACTGGGCGTAGGTATGCCCTGGTCACCATAGGATACACCCAAAAATGCAGCGTTGCCTGGAAAAATTTTAGCGTTCTGATGGAGGTCAGCGTAGGCTACGCCCAAATGCGTAAAAATGAGTTTTTAAAGCTATTTTTGCCATTTTTAAGGATCTACCCATTGGAGTCAAAAATCAAGTTTTTGGGGCAATTTTGGGACGAAAATTGAAGGTTTTTGGGTGGCTTTAACTCTCCAAATTACCATTCGATTCAAGAATTCGTCCTTGGAATCAAGCATTGAATATCAAATCATGATGATGCGAGGCCAGTTTATTCGTAATCGCTTCGGGGCAATTAGGGTTGTAAGTGAAACAATGTTTGGATGTTGAATCTAGGTTTTTGATTGTAAACTTGATATGATTTCCATTTGGTTGATTTAAACAATAGATTTACGTTTTCGTATTGTTGCGTTACCATCAGTGATTTGGTTTTTTTTGCATCGTTTACTCATTGATAATCGTGTGATTCTTAGCGTATGTCTGGTGATAATTGTGTGAATGAGCAAGTCTTAAACGTTCGTTCCATCATTACCACTTTAATCAAATTGATTAACAAAATCATTTTTACATGATTTCAATCTAAGTTTAAATTACATTCATTGTGGATCTTGCAACATAAAACCCGAAAGTGATTACTCTTTTTATAAATTGTTTTCAAAGTAAAAGTTAAGTTTGTTTCTTTTAAACGATTCTTTTAAATCAATTTAATTCCAAATTTACATTTTTCTTAGTTTAATCAAATAGTAAATAGTAATAACAATTAGTAATTTTTACTGATTCCCTGTATAGACGACCTTACTTACCTTTGCTATAGTCATAGGTAAGTAAGTCTTTATTTACAAATTGTTTTTAATTGACCTACAACACATCGATCAGATGACTCATAAACCAAGTTGAGCTAGCCTGGTATATTTTAAAAATTAGATTAGTTTTTACATGTATTCATATATATGATTATAAAAGATAATATTTTTATATTTATTTATCTTAACTTTTTAAACTAATGACAAAAGAAATTTAATTAATAAGCCACAAGTGGCCAACTTTTTCAAAAGTCATAACATAAAATCTGCGGCCAACCAAATTAAGATTAGGATGCTAGAATTTGGAACGCGTGAATAGTCAAATGTAATTAAAAATGAGAGGTCTTAGGTTCGAGTCTCGGCTGGAGCAAAAAAATGCTCTAGTTGAGCTAGAGGGTTATCTTAGTGTGGGTTTCCTTCTAGAAGGTAGTGTCAATATAACCATTTAAACAGTGGTACTTGACGTTAGGTGTTAAAAAAAAAAATAATAACACAAAATCAGGTATCCAGGAACTCAGATTCTCCAGGAATCTTTTTCGCACACGTGTTCAGAAAGGAGTTGGATACTTGGATGCGAATAGCACAACTTGGACGCTACATTGTAACCCACTGAGGAAAATTTACAGGCCCAAAATAATTGTTTTTGGAACCAGAATGCTAAACGCCTAAACGTACAACTCTTTGAACATCATTTAAGATAAGTGTTGGTAGAGACATGGGATTAAGATTAATGATTTTAGTTTTTTTTTTTACACAAGTGGATTAAATATTTCTACACATAGTCTTATCTCTCTGTGTTGTTTGGAATTTGGGTAGTGTAAGGGTGAAACCTGTTTGAGATAAGGGGATGTCAAACCTATAGGAACCGGTTTGAAGGGTTTGAAACCGGTTCGAATCTGTTTGTAAATCGGTTTTAAAGGTAAAATCCCAAACCTATGCCAAACTGACGGTGCGGACCGGTTTGGGAACCGGTTTGTGGGCGATTGAATACTGGATTGTAAACCGGTTTTTTGAACCGAACCGGTTTATGTGTACACCTCTAACCAGAATGCAACATTGCAACCCAGTAGGCCTGGCCAGATAATATATTAAAATATATAAATAAATAGGTTAAAAGAGTTAATTCGTGCACTTGATGGGTTTAACATAAATTCAACCCATTTAACTAAACAGGTTTGCAGGTTTATCCTGAGTCCTGACCAACGTAACATTTAGTTGTTTGGTGGATTCAACATAGGACTAAGTACGTATACAAAAGGTGTTTTATCATCATATGAATTTAAACACAATAGCACGCATGAGCATACCGCTAAGTGGGTAGATAACAAAATAAAAAAAAAGAAGGAAAAGACGTAAACATGAAACTTATAAACTTATGAAACACATAAACTTGTAACTTGCATAACATAATTATATCTGAAATTGAATATTGTATATTCAAAAATTTATCACATCATGTTAATATTCAAAAATCATAATTATTCGGTCTAAAACGTATCAATTACCTAAAGGCAAACGTACCATAATGACAACACTCAACGTGCTAACCTACAATATTTATCGTGATGCAAATTACAATATATATACATACATTTAGAAACCTAATAAACAGTAATAATAGAAACCTAATAAACAATAATAATAATTTAAAAATAATAATAATATTAAAATATAATATTAATGTAATAATAATAATATAAAATAATATAATAATAATAATATAAAAATATAATATTAATATAATAATAATATAAAATAATATTATTATAATAATAATATAGTATTAATATAATATTAATATAATATAATATAATATAATATAATATAATATAATATAATATAATATAATATAATATAATATAATATAATATAATATAATATAATATAATATAATATAATATAATAATAATATTAAAATATAATATTAATATAATAATAATAATACTATAAAATAATATTATTATAATAATAATAGTAAAATAAAAATATTATATTATATAATCTTATCTTTTTGATTTTTACGAATAAATGAGACTTATATATAATTATGTGATGCAAGTTTAGGCATTTTTTATTTATCTACAATTATTTTTAGAATGTTTTCTGTTTTGATTTAAAGTTTTAAGATGTATGACAATTTTATGCTATATAAGTTTCAATTTTTAAGATCATGCTTTTATTCCTGTTAAATATGGGGTTACCGTCGCAACGCGCGGAATAACCCTCTAGTTTTATATAATCCAAGAACTCATGATGACATCTATTTCATTGTTTATTAAGGTGGTGTTTGTATTTTTAGAGGCAAAACATCTTCAGTCTGCGGACCATGTGTGCAAACCTCTTTTGCAGAAGAGGTGGACAAAAGCTCTTTTGTCTATTAACAAAAGACTGTTTGAAAAAAACCTCTTATCACCATACGTCTGCAACCCTAATCCTCCAACCTCCAACCTCCATCACCATGTACGCTCGATCAGATCTCCATCACCACGCTCGATCAGATCTCCATCACCATGCGTCTCCGATTTAATACTCCACCACCACCACGCTCCGTTAGGGCTAGCAAACGAAGGGGGCGGCTGTGGAGGAAGGGCGACAGAGGTATTCGGCCACAGTGGGACCCGACAGTTGAGCAGGAAATTCTCGCAAGGGGGCCGCGGCTGTGGAGGAAGGGGCGGCGGCTTTGAGGGCGGCGGTAGGCAGTGGCGTCGCTACAATGGACATGGGCGGTGGTGGTCGGCGTAGTGGACCTTGGCGGCGGAGGAGGAGAAGAGTGGAGGTGGAGGGCTGAAACGGGGGACGATCGTCGGAGGAGAAGAGTGGCGGAGGAGAAGAAGAGTGGCGGTGGAGATCGGCTGAACATAGGGTTTTCTTCTCACGTTGTCATCGCCTCATCAGATGTAGGTGAGAAGAGGTTGGGAAGGGATTAGAAGAGGTTGGTTCAAGTCTGCGCCAAGAAGAGGCCGGGCATACATTTTTTAATGAAATGTCTTTCGGAAAACAAACAGTCTGCAGAGGGCAAACGTCTGCCCGCGTCTGCGCGGCGCAGACATAAGAGCTCAAGCAGATGATTTTAGAAAAAACAAACACCCCCTAACTAAATTCATACCAATGAGGCAGTGCCTCAATGATACTTCAAGATTCTTTCAAATGGTAGATCTAGGGTTCAAATCCCTCCTCCTGAGAAATAGGGGTATGAGGGAGGTCAG
Source organism: Mikania micrantha (assembly GCA_009363875.1). Classification (NCBI taxonomy): domain Eukaryota; kingdom Viridiplantae; phylum Streptophyta; class Magnoliopsida; order Asterales; family Asteraceae; genus Mikania; species Mikania micrantha. The sequence goes on from CM018689.1 coordinate 55,761,726, forward strand.
GAGGTTTTTTCAGTGGGGTTTTCTCTTGGGGTGGTTGAAGTGGCTCATGGGAGGTTCATGTAACTAGATATTGGTGACATGGCCCGGAAACAATGGGCTCACATGATTGAGACCTTCGCCGTTAAAAAAAAACTAAATTCATAATTAAGATAATGATTATGGAAATCCTAATTAATAGATTAAATTACCACTATACATAGTTTACAAAATCGGAAAAAGAATTAGATAGAATTTAAAAAACAATCAAAACATAACTAATTAAATTTTTAGATGTCAAAGTTTTATTTTATTCAATACTAAATTTAGTTGATAGTTTATAAAAATGTTAATACATATAATTCAAATACCACATATAACTAGAGGTATACCCGTCCTGTGGCCGGGTATCTTAATGTCATAATGAATTTACTATGCTAAATCTCATTTAAAAAAATTACAACATCATTAAAATTTTCATTTTAAATAAGCTGTATTTCTTGTGACGTATTATTATTGTTCTGATGGTCAGGTATGTTAATGTTATTATTTTCTCTCTAAGTTATACTGCAAATACAAAAACTTTTACTTTAACAACAAAATACAAACTTGTTCATATTATTAACCATTAGACTTAGAAGTACATGAACAAAAGCAAAAAAAATGACAAGAAGCATTTGTTAAACAATTTAGAGTTAACAACGTAAACATATACATCGATTTGAAAATGTCACCTTATATTCATGATAAATAACTTAACTGACAAGATAGATGAAATGCTTTGTTAACCATTGATCCTAGTCACACATAAAACGCTTTGGTTTCTGAATCGTTCTCTTAGGCCTTGTGTTTGTTTTTGTTGGTCCTTGTTGGATTGGACACTTAATGAAATGGAAGTTGTTGCATCGTCACTGTGCAAATCTTGTGTAGATTTGACGATATTCATCCCCTCTTGATTCAGAACAGTTGCCTACATTTTTACAACATTTTTTAAATTTGTAGAAAATGAGTACATAATTTGAAAACAAGAATAACAATAAAATACCGATGATGATGTTGACATAACACATGATACATCGGGATAACATGCTGCCCAGAATGCTTCGTAAACCATACAAGGCTGGCTTTAGTATAATAAAAAAAGCCCTAGCTTAGGACCACCAAAATTCAGGGCCTCAATTTTTTGGGTTTTAACAGCTATATTATCCTACTCATTATCCAAAACTACAACCCAATATTCGTCTATTTGCTTCGATTTGATTCCAAGACCTTATTTTTAAGAGACAATGCTTCTACTAAATATGATAGTCCTACAATGGCTTTTGAGGCTTTTTTGTTGTGACGAATTCTGATATGTGTAAAAAAATGTTTTTATATTTGTAATTAATCTGCATATTTTGTTTGTGATTTATGCTTTCTGTAGCTTTCTCCTTCATGATTATTTGTATTTTTTATGTTATAAGTTCAGATAAAAGATGGGAGCTTTATGTACGGTAGAGAAAAGATCACAATTTTTCACTCTTCTTTAGGTTACTAAAAAGTTTGAGCCAGTCCTGAAACCATAATATTGTCATATATGTTACACGTAAATTGAATCTAACCAATATTAAGCTAAAATACAAAAAAAAAAAAAAAGCAAAAGAAAACAAGCAAAATCATCCGCTCCATCTCTTCTTTTAGAAACCCTAACTCATCCGTTCCATCTCTTCTTTTCAACTGGCCTGCTACGCCTACGGTTGCAATCGGAGAAGTTGCCGTCTACCTTAAGAAAGGAATCAATCGTTGCATATCTAAAAAAATCAGATATGTGGTTGTCTTTTGAGTTGATGTATTCATATATGCGTTTTTCTTGGTGAAGCTTCCATCTTTTACTACAATCGGGCACCTATTGGTTCCATTTGGGTATTTTTTACCAACCGGCCGTGTTGATCTGATTAACGCTTTGATTAAGCGATACGTAGGTTTTCTATACCCTTTTAATAGTTTGCATCTCTATTTTATTTGATGTTTATTGTTATTTCTATGCTTTCATATTTATCAGATTTAAGGTTCAATTTGATGATATGTAGGCTTTCTATTATCTTTTAATAGATAGCATATCTTCGATTTGGTGTCGTCTTGATATTTTTATGGTAACATACAGATTAGGGTTTATACAACTGTTAGCTTGTTTGATGTTTATTTCGATTGATATATTGTTTGTCATGTATTTATTCTATACTAGGGTTTTCTATACTTGTTTGACTTTGCTTTAGCAAGATATCGTAGATTGTGTATGCTTTTTTTGATGTTTCGTTATGGTCTGCGATGTACAAAGTCTTAAAGATAGGAATTTCTTCTTGATAGTAGATGGGTTGTAGCATAAATGCATAAACACGTATAAATTCTTTTGATGAAAGGATGGATAACCATTCTTTACAAATTTGCAACGACCTCCCTTCTTTACATGAAGTTTTGTAAATATCTTAAACATGAGAATCACAAATGGAAGATCCGCTAGTTGTTTGTTAATTTTCTGTAAGATAAAAGTGAATACATCAATAAAAATTATATAATGTTTATCAATTAAAATTATATAATGGTTATACAATGACATTTTTAACATATGTAAATCACATTTGTTATAGTAAAAGTAATAATCAGCTAGTTTATAAATGTATATAATAATGAACTAGGTTATAAACCCGTGTGATACACTGGTTGAATAAAATTAGTAAGTATTTAATAATATAAATTTAAAAATTATAAATGATTTTTTGATTCAAAATATGATCAGCATTACATAGAAAATAGAGTAACAATATTGTATTTTAAAAATTCCCTTTTCATAGCTTGGTTTTAAACGCCACATTTTAAAGAAATTTTTTTAAAAAATATTTATCTACAAAATAATAGAATGTCATCTATTACTACACAAGTTGATAAAGAAAAAAAATTATTAATAATAATGACTTATAAATTATAAAAATATATTATGAGTTATAAATTATTGTAAAATTTTTGTATTTTATAATAATTTGATTTTTAAAAGTGTGCTTTTTATTATTAAAACATTTCTTATTCTATTAAGAAATTCTTTTTAATTATAAAAGGTATATGTAATATAATTAGTATTTAATACTATTATGCAATATGTTTTTTTAATATTAATTTTTTTTAATTCGCAAAGGTATAAAGAATATATAAATACATAATTAGTATTTAATAATGTTGTGTGTTTATTAGGAAAGAAAAACGGGAAATGTAATGTGATGATATCTTATACTTATAACAAGTGTCCCATAATTATTTTGGTTTATTAAGTATAATGTATTCATAGTTTACCTACGGTTTATATTTATTGACATTGTTATTCATTATTATCACAGGATAATGCATGATTTTGTTGGTAATTAAATGTCAGAGCTTTGATATTAATATATTATTTATGCAGGATGGATATATGTAAGTCTGTCATTTGTATTTTTATTTCCTATTAGGCTATGTGTTATCATCACCCCTTTCACTCTACGTAGGCGCCACATAATCAACCAACATCATCACTCTCTTATCACTTCACATCATCATTACATGTGTTATCATCACTCCCATATTACTTCTCTATCACTCCACGTCATCACCTGTCACACCCCGACCGACGGCGTAATGCGTCGGGTCGCGATTATGACGGTTCGTTAGCTCATGGTGCTATTATACGTTTCACTATTTAATGCATTATCATTAAAGCAATACAACATATCATTCATTAAATTCAAATAACATTACATGAATTGAATACAAAATAATTATAGTTGAATGCTAAACATTGTTTAAAGTTTAACTAGGTCTACTAAGTCCTATCATATGTCTTCATTATGATTTCTTATCCTGTTACACATGTAAAATAGAGTTTGTCAACAATTTGCATAGTTGGTGAGTTTACACAGTAAATTAAAATAATAAGTATAAAAATGATGCAAACTATAGCATAACTAGAATACGTATCATAAGCATAGCATGAATACAAGTTTGAATAAATAGAATAAATGAATGAATGAATAACAATAGCTTGTGTCCAAACAAGTATCCTTACAACACGTTAGTTCAAGTATGGCCATGCTATAAATTAAAAGTTATAATTCAACAAGTTTGATAGGTGTACTTTTCACCTTTTTCACACAAAGGCAAAAGCCTTTGCGAAGATAGCATCTAACCATCTTAGGCTACTAAGCACTAGCTTGATTGAATGGCAACACACATAGAATCACACATAGAATCAACACATTGTATAAGTCTAGCCTCTAACACATAAAGCTAACTAGGTCTAAGGCTTGCATCATTGAATGAATAATAGAATGAATAGAGTTTGAATAAGACATGTGTAACATCCCAAAAACAAAAATGTAAAAGGGAGTGTGAAGAAACTCACATTAATGGTGCTCGAGGAAACTTGTATAATGAAGAAGAATCAAGATCAACAGTTGTATCAAACTGGATGCCCTGAGGATTGAATGTGCGTGGCCAGACAGCAGCTCAAAGGATCAAGTATACGATCCGAATGCAAACGTGGTTCAACCTAGTCAAACGAATGCAACGAGGATGGGTAAACACTATGATAGGCATAGCTAAATTAACGGACATCATAGGCCGGACTCGTTGGCTTAACGAGTCTCTACAAGACTACACCAACTCTAAAGGCGACCTAAACAAGGCAACCTAAACGAGCCTAATGCCGACAACTAATAACCTAAGCTCAACTACTTAGGAAAAGCTTAGTAAATGAATAATGAATAGAAGAAAACGAAAAAGAAAATTACCTCAAAGAAACTTTACAGACGAGACGATCTTGAAGCGCAGCACCTCCTCGCCAAGAGCAAAAAAAAAACTACTACGTTCAACATCCCAATGGGTGTTGCACTTGTAGAACCACCAAAATTTGGATATTCTACTTGTTTATACTCAACTAGGAGTTGCAAAGCTACAAGAGGCCAAGCAAGGATATTTATAGGTGTTTAAAGGTGAGAAATATTGGTTTCTTGGGCGATGTGGGATGGGTTTTAGGATGAATTCGCGTCTGGCAACCGTCAACAAACATCAAACTTGTTTTCGCGATTCCATCTTCGTTATAATTCCGTTTTGCGCACGGTTTTCGCCCACATTCATCGTTTTCAGAGTACTATCATATGGAAGAGAGTAATCCAACATTCATGGTGTCGAGAATTAGTTTTAAGCATTGGATCTTGGCGTGAATCAAGGGTTACGTTCTCAAACTTTTGTTGATGATTCTTGCTTCGTTTGGGCTCGGTTTTTATTCACTGTTTGAATTTAGTTTCTTCTTAGTATATTATTATATCTAGAAGATTTGTGCGGTCCAAAATGTTAGTTCAAGGATGAGGAAATGTTGGCTAAATAGTCACCCGAATGCTATCTTATGTCAAAAGTACGAATACAACTATCTAAAACATGTTATAAACTTTGTTTTATTATGTACGAATATAATTATAATTCAAATAGAAAAGTAAAAAACCACGGGGATTACATCACCCCGTTTTCCACTTTCTTTTTCTTTCACCCCTTAATGTTCCTCATGCCTGCCCCTTCATGCCCTCTACACGCCCCTGTGTAATGGGGGGAGGGCGCCACCTGAGGGTGATCGGCCCCTCTCACGCCCCCATCACACAGCATAACACATACCCTTACATGTTACAAAAAGACGGATAAACAAACATATATACACATACATGCTCACAAACACATATATAGAAATGGTCATACGTGCACATACATTCATTAACGTACACACAGTTGTACGCACATATTAGACACGCATACACATCTGGATAAAATTAATTTATAAAAAAATTGTCATGATAGAAAGGACAAATAGAATGCATTAATTCATAATGCATGTATAAGACATTCATACACATATCTAACAACTATATATTTATAGGTAGTTGATACATGTTAAAAGTAAAATAACATAACATAACACATTTCTGTTTATTTCTTGTAAGTCTCTGTTTGAGTCTTCTTCTCACATGCATTAGAACATGTGCACTAACTTGCTTAAGATCTTAAACATTGACACGACTACAATATTGACTCTTTCATCATGATTTTGGTCATCTTCAAAAGACTAAATGTAATTAAAAAAATCATTCATTTATAACATAGAGTTACCTGACATGATTTTGAACTGAGTTTTCCGTGTATATCTCTCCAACCCGGTGGGTCCGATCCCCTCGGACCACCCAGCCAGAATGTTCAAACTAAAGGATTCAAGTGGCAAACAGATTATGATTTCCTAAACTCACACTTTATTCATGAATCAGAAAAGACAATTTATAGCCATACAAGCAAACAATAATAACCGAGATACACGCATCAGCGGCTTTCATAAAGATAGGTTCAAACAGACTCAAACAACCGGACTAAATCAAACGGAATACTTAAACTAAACCCGGTCAAATAGACCGTTTTATTCAACAAATCATCCCCTAAACCGAACTGTGTTTAACATTCAGTTTACTTCAAAAACTCCAAGAAGACTCCTTAGCTTAACAAATGTCTCCATCTTGATAGGCTTTGTCATGATATCAGCAACTTGATCATTAGTATGACAATACACTAGCTTCAACTCTTCTTGGTTCACCAAGTCTCTTAAATAATGAAACCGCACATCAATGTGTTTAGTTCTTCTATGCATCACTGGATTGACCGATAACTTGATTGTCGAAGTGTTATCACAAAACACTTCAATAATTTCTTCCATATTCTCACCAAGGTCTTCCATTAATCCTTTCAACCATTTGCAATGACACACACAAGCTGTTGCAACCACATACTCTGCTTTAGTAGAAGATAGAGTAACAATTTCTTGCTTTCTTGAGCTCCAACATGTTGCTCCACCATTCATCAAGCATACATATCTAGAAGTACATCTCCTATCTTCAACATCTCTTGCATAATCGTTATCGGTATATACTTGTAACTTCAACTTTGACCCTCTTTGATAGAAAATTCCAAAATTATAAGTTCCTCGTAAGTACCTTAGCATTTTTTTTGCTGCTTGCCAGTGTTCCATCTTTGGTTTTGCCATGTATCTTGCCAACAAACAAACTGAGTATGTTAAGTCTGGCCTTGTGACCGTAACATACACTAAGCTACCTATCAGCTACTTATAAATCGTGCTATCGACATCCTCCCCTACTCCTGCCTTGGTCAATATTGTTCTTGGTACAATAGGAATATTCACTGAATTGCTTTCCCACATATGAAATCTTTCCAATAACTCCTTGGCATATTTCTTCTGACTAAGATAAAATCCTTCTTCTCGTTGATGAACTTCAACTCCAAGAAAGAATTTCATCATTCCAAGATCGGTCATCTCAAATTCTCTTTGCATTGAGCATTTGAAGTTTTCACAAAATATCTTATCATTTCCTTCATAAATAAGATCATCTACGTATAAACTAACAATAAGAATCTTAGTCCATACCTTTTTTTACAAACAAGGTATGATCATAAGAACTTTGTTTGAAACCTTCTCGTTTAAAATACCCTTCAATGCGATTAAACCAAGCCCTTGGAGCCTGCTTCAAACCGTATAAAGCATGATGTAGTTTGTAAACCTTATTTTCTTCTCCTTCCTTTATGAAACCTTGAGGCTGTTTAATGAACACCGTCTCTTTAAGTTCTCCATTCCAACGAAAAAATTGGATTTTTTTAGTGTAGCTGCCTCTTTATATAGGGGCAGCAATCTCAATTTAATTTGTTTAGTGCTGAATACTGGTGGTTTTTTGGCAGGTTAAAACTGTTGTTGACAGGGATAGTGGGGAGTTATTTTCATATAAGATATGTAACTTCATTGACAGGGTAAGTGGGCAGCAATTACAATTTAATGCTAGATGATTCTCGATGTTTTCTTTTCAATTAAAAATAGTAAACTGTCCTTAAAAGTAGGTAATTCCATTTTAAGAGGAGAGAGGGTGTGAAACCGTCACGAACTGCTGCTTTTAGAAGCATTTTAGAAACTTTGAATGATCATGTTATGGATTTAAATGGCTGAGATTTTTGAAAAAGTTAGTTATTTTAATAACATCATATTAATATATAATATGCGTATATGTATACTAGTTGGGTGGCCCCTGATACATTGTAAAACAAGAATACAAGATAATAATTTGGTCTCATAAAAAGCTCAAATCAGCTTCTAACTTATCTTATTTTTGATCGACTAACTAAGCAATTGCCGAGTACTTCGCATGTGGCCTACAATGGCTAAAAGATGCCCGAGCTGGCCACTAGTTCAGACGGACGAAGCTTCTAGTCCACCAGCCACCAATTCCCGGGAAAAACCCGACCCAAGCACCCGCCGAAAGACATGACGGAGGAAGGCTGGTAAAACCAGGTGGGATCAAGGATCGAACACATGATCTGAGTCTCCTATCACTTCCCCATACCTCCGTCTTACTACTAGGATAAGACATCATTGGTTCCTAACTTATTTAGTCAACTCTTTTTATTTACTTTAATATTTAACTAAAAGTAAATATTTAACTAAAAAATTTAAATTTAAAAGATGAAATGTATCAAGATTTTGTTCATTTTGTTTTTGAGATAGTTTTTCTTTTATACTCACTCAACACCAATTCATTTCTTAAAGATACCGATATTATACAAACTAAAAATTAAAAAAAAAACGTTTACCTTTACAAGTTATTTAAATCTTTAATTTAAGTCAAAACCTTAAATTTTAATGATATTATTTTTACTTTTTTTACATAAATAATAATACATTATAACTATACACAAAATGAAAAGTATAGTAATAATACATCATAAATATAATCATAAATAATTAATGGGTAGATCAGAAGATGAAAAGAGATCGGTAACTCTAGTGAGACAAATGGGGAAGTGCAACCGATTGTTGGGAACGATGACGCATGCATGGCGGGGGAAAATTTGAATATTGAAAATTATGGGCCCATGAATGATGACCCAACCGACGTTACTATTTTGGGCCTGGTGGGCCATCAATCGGATTTAATTGATGTCAGGCCAAAAAAAGACCGAGAGCGGATGTTGGCGATAATGTCGGTACTGAATCATATGTCCTGGATATGCCATCGTTGACACCTGACCTTAACCTCCCTCCTCCTGGGAGGATTGCCCAACGAAGAAGCCGCAGGTTAGACCGTATCGCTTCGCACAAGTCGGCGAGATCCTCAGATGATTCTCAGATTCATGATGGCGTCTTTTACTTCGGTAATGTTTCGGATTCAGGTCAGGATTTGGAGCATACTCGGGTCGATAAGTCTAATGCGGAAGTTCAGGTGGCGGATGAGGTACATGATACGATTAGGGTTGGGCAGCTGGTTGGTATTGATGTGGTTGATTTTGGATCCCAAATTGCTGAAATTATTGGGGGGGGGGGGAAGGCGATTCTTAAGTTTTTTTAATGGAGTTTATGTCTATCAATATTAGGGGGATTGGTAGTGAGTTAAAGATGGATTGGATTAAGTCTATTAAATTTGAAAAACAAAATTCAATTTTTGTGCATCCAGGAAACACAATTGGCTGATAACTCTAAAGTGATCCTTAGTCAGATTTGGGGAAACAACCGTTTAGCCTCTGAGAATGTTAATGCGAGGGGTAGATCAGGGGGGCTTATCTCTGTATGGAATCCTGATATTTTTAGTGTGCAAGGAGCTAATAAAGCTGATAATTTTCTGCATGTGTTTGGATTGGTGGTAGGGGTGGATGAATTGCTGAATGTTGTTAATATATATGCTCCACAGGATGCTTCTCTTAAAAGGTCCTTATGGGAGTCTCTTATGGTGCTGATGGGGAATCATCAAGGTATGTGGATATTATTGGGGGATTTTAATGTGGTTCGAGATCGGTCCGAAAGGTTAAATTATGAGTTCGATCATCGTGGGGCAAGTGATTTTAATGAATTTATCTTCGTTTCTAGACTGCATGAATATCGGATGGGGGGAATGAAATTCACTTATATGTCTCCGGATGGATCGAAAGGTAGTAAAATTGATCGAATACTGGTTTGTGATTGTTTCTTTCATAAATGGCCCTGTGCAAACTTTTTTGCCCACCCTCGTCTATGGTCGGATCATTCTCCCATTTCCTTATCAACAGTGTGTTTGGACTTTGGGCCCCTCCCTTCAAGTTTTATAATTCATGGCTTCAGGTGGAAGGTTTTGATAACGTAGTCCAGTCCGCAGTGGCTGAATGCTCAATGTCGGGCCGGCCTGATGTCATACTTATGGCTAAATTAAGGAACATTAAACTGAAAATCAAGGAATGGAGGAAGTCGGTTACTGATAATGCGATTGGTCTTAATGAGTCTTTGAAAGTGGAATGTCAAAGATATGAATCATTGGTGGAAATTGGACTCATTTCTGACCAGGAACAGATGCGGTGGTTACATTGTAAAGCTGAAAAGTTTAAGATGGAACATATGCATCTCTTAGATCTGAAATAGAAAGCCAAGATTAGATGGGCGGTGGAAGGAGATGAGAATTCAGCCTTCTTTCATCGGATGATTCGCTCAAATCAAGCCTCTAACAGGATTAATGGGATGTATTTAGATGGAGTTTGGTGTTCTAATCCAATGGTTATCAAGAAAAAAGCCTGGGAATTTTTCAAATTCAAATTCATGGAAACTGTTACCAGGAGACCGAAGGTAAATTGTGTGGGAATTAAAAGACTGGAATATTGGGAGGCGCAAGGTATTTCTGAAAGTTTCTCTGAGGTGGAAATTAAAAACGCAGTCTGGGATATCGGGGGGGGGGGGGGGGCACCGGGTCCGGACGGGTTTAGCTTCTCTTTTATCAGGAAATACTGGGATCTTCTAAAGGCCGATTTTGTTAATGTTTTCTCCCACTTTTATGATCACGGTTCAGTTGACAGGAACTGCTCATCCTCTTTCTTGCACTTGATCCCTAAAATTAAAGATCCTCAATCATTCAATGATTTTAGGCCAGTCAATTTGATGGGGTGCATTCCGAAAGTGATATCCAAAGTTTTAGCTAATCGTATGTGTCACACCCCCACCTCTCGTCACCTGAGAATGATGTCATCAAAAGGGTAGCGGAAGCATAGTGGTGATGTCTCAGAGCATGAGGGGTGACTTACTTGATCCGGTATCATCATAGCACACAGATTACGATAAGTAAAACTTACATTACAAGGTTCGTGGTTACAAATATTATTACAGTTTATACATATTACAATTTATTTAATTACAGTTGTTGCTAGTGCTATGAGTGCATCCTCACCGTTGTCCTTGATTGCCTGCAAAAGTTTTAGTTTCGAAAACATCAGCACAAAGCTGGTGAGTTCATACAGTTTAGTTAAATCATATGATATGACAGTTAAGTTCAAATACATGTTCACAGTTCCGGATAACCATGGGACCCGTATCTAGTTCCTTTCGGACGATATGTTCAGTTCTCGATATTACCCGTCGGTACATATCTTATTGCCTCATTATCTTAATGTCTATCACACCATTAAGAAGTTCAGGAAACAGATAACAAACATTCACACCAGGGGAGATGCAATCCTCCCAGTGAATGGGGTGTCAACCGATAGTACTATCAATGTTTTCTGCTCGGCCACACATGGGTTCACTAGATACAGTTCAAGAATGAGGACTTTGATATCATGATAGAGATACTAACGGCAACAATCCCATGAAATCCACAAATTCAGTTAATCACATGAAATCACGCAGATAACAGTGACACATATCATATGATCGAGAAAAGCTTAGCAGTTATACCCCGATGTTTATAAAACATTAAAAGAACAGGGGTGATACGAAACTCACCTGATGATATAAGGTAGCAAAATCTCTCAATTCTAACAACAAAGAGATGATTCTGCATTTAATTATATTTAATAAGTTATTTATGTTCTAGTTTACTGATTAGATCTTTCTGAACGTTCAATGTCAAAGACATTGCTTAATAAATCATCAACTCGATATTAATTATATAATTAATTAATTTAATATTATATCATACAATGTATGATAATGTAGGAACCTACATTGCATTAGATTCCTAATACAAAGTTGATGACTCTCTTGATTAATCTAAATAATCTCGGATTAATCAAATAGTTAATATTGTTGATTATAATATTAAGACAATTTTTAGATGATTTAATGGCTTAGAAATGATTAATCCTTGTTATTGATTACCCAAATATCATGAAATATCACAATGTAGCATCAGAATAGGTGAAATAACCAGATTTAACATACTAATCTGACTGTTATCACAAACATCAGATAATCATTCCAATGAGTATGTTAATGATTATGATTAGTTTGAAACACTTGGATTTAACCTTTGCATTTCAAAGATTAATCAAACTAATCACCTACATTGTCATAATCAAATGGTTTACACCATTATAATCATAGGTATGATTTCATGCAAACCGGGCATCACAACGGATCAAAACAAGGATTTAACCATTAGAACTTCGTGTTCTTCGTTTATAATCAATCCTAGCCATCATCTAGGCAATAATCAACAATCCTAACTATCTCATTACGTTCAAAATCAAGATCTAATCAATCAAAATCAAACTAGAAGGTTAAAACGAACCGTTACCTGTTCTGACGAATTCCTGCGGGTAAAAAAACGATCAGGACTTGTATATACGATCCGTGGGATGATCCGGATGTTTGAGGGGCTTTAAAATGAAGATTGGAGATGAAAATATGAAGAAATGGCGTCTGGAGGTCGAAATGAGCGAAGTTTTTGCGTTCTGGACGATTCTGGTCGATTTAATCAACTTTTAGCCGACATATGCCCCGGGGCGCATCGCCCCAACTGGAGGGCTGGGTTGGGGCGTACCGCCCCACGTCACCCTGCGTCACCATTTTAGTTTAAAACTTGTTTTCGCGATTCCGGGGGCATACGAACTCCGTTTTGCGCACGGTTTTCGCCTACGTTCACGATTTTTCGAGCTCTTTCCAATGGTTATAATTTCAAGACCTAAAGAGTTCAAAATATTTGACCTCTAATGTATCGCTATATTTGATTCAGTGTATCTTGAAATCGGAGCCTCGTTTTGCGATTTCGTTTACACTCATTTTCTTCATTTTTCACGTACTATCAATCCCCAATAACAAAAGTTACTAAATCCTCGTGGATTTCAAGCACGACCAAATGTGCTTACGTCATAATTGCCGAATTCCTCGTACGCAACTGTCACAGTCTCCTCCTGTTAGAGAAATTTCGTCCCGAAATTTAGTAAAGACTTACATTAAGACGATCGTTTATAAAAATAAATGTGGGTACTTTGCTTTCATTTGATCTTCACGTTCCCACGTGTATTCGGGTCCACATTGCGAGTTCCACCGCACCTTAACAATTGGTATGCGGCTACGTTTTAGCACTTTCATTTCTCGATCCATTACTTCTACCGGTTCTTCGGTAAACTGAAGTTTATCATCGATCTGAAGTTCTTCGAGAGGTACGATCAAAGATTCATCGTTTAAACACTTTTTCAGATTTGATACGTGAAAAACGTCATGAATGTTACTGAGTTCAAGAGGTAATTCGAGTCTGTAGGCTACAGATCCAATTCGTTCAAGAATTTTAAATGGCCCTACAAACCTCGGTGAGAGTTTACCTCGTTTACCAAATCTGAAAATGCCCTTCCAGGGTGATACTTTCAACATTACACGATCACCAACTTGGAATTCTAGTGGTCTACGACGGTTATCAGCATAACTCTTTTGACGATCGCGAGCAGCTTTAATTCGTTCTTGAATCAGTGCGATCTTGTCAGTGGTTTCTTGGATGAATTCTGGGCCAATGATTTGATTTTCTCCTATTTCCGACCAGCAAATAGGAGATCTGCACTTGCGCCCATACAGTGCCTCGAATGGAGCGCATTGTATGCTGGTATGATAGCTGTTATTGTACGAGAATTCCACAAGTGGAAGATGAATATCCCAGCTACCTCCAAAATCAATCACACAGCTTCTGAGCATGTCTTCTAACGTTTGATTTGTTCGCTCCGTTTGCCCATCCGTTTGTGGATGATAGGATGTGCTCATATTGATTTGCGTGCCCAGAGCATTCTGAAGAGTTTGCCAAAATCGTGACATAAATCGACTATCTCTGTCAGAAATGATAGAGATCGGTACTCCATGTCGAGATACAATCTCATTAACATAGAGTTTAGCCAGTCGATCCATAGAGTAATCTTCTCGGATGGGTAAGAAATGCGCAGATTTAGTAAGGCGATCAACGATGACCCATATCGAGTCATGGTTACGTGACGTTCTGGGTAGTTTTGTAATGAAATCCATAGAGATCTGATCCCATTTCCACATGGGAATCTCAGGTTGTTGGAGTAACCCAGAAGGTCGTTGATGTTCAGCCTTCACTTTAAGACACGTTAAACATCGGTCCACGTATTCTAATACGTTTCTCTTCATCCCAGGCCACCAGTAAAAATCTCTAAGATCTTTATACATTTTATCGGCACCTGGATGAATAGAATACCTGGATTTGTGCGCCTCATCCAAGATAGTTGTTCGAGAGTTACCGAATAGAGGAACCCACATTCGGTCTTTGAAATACAACAGTCCATCAACCTTAGTATCGAGTAATTTGTCTAATCCTCTCAGTTCCTCAGCAGAATAGTTCGTTGCTTGTAAAGCTTGTTGCTGAGCATCTTTAATTTGGGGAATTAGACTAGTTTGGATAGTCAAACCTAACGCTCTCACACGTAGGGGTTTGACCCGTTCCTTGCGACTCAAGGCATCAGCCACAACATTTGCCTTGCCTGGGTGATAACGGATTTCACAATCATAATCGTTCAAGAGTTCAACCCATCGCCTTTGTCGCATGTTTAACATTTTCTGATCTAGAATATGTTGGAGACTTTTGTGATCCGTGTACACAATACACTTGGTTCCGTACAGATAATGTCTCCAAATCTTGAGTGCAAACACAACTGCACCAAGTTCTAGATCATGAGTGGTATAGTTCTTCTCGTGTACTTTCAACTGCCGAGAAGCGTAAGCGATCACCTTATCGTTCTGCATTAAAACACACCCAAGTCCCTGACGGGAAGCATCACAATAAACCGTGAAGTTATCTGTACCTTCCGGTAGTGCTAAGATAGGTGCATTGCAGAGTTTATGTTTCAACAGTTGGAAAGCCTCCTCCTGTTGGGAACCCCATATAAACGGTTGGTTCTTCTGAGTCAAAGTGGTAAGTGGCAGAGCGATTTTTGAAAAGTTCTTGATAAATCGACGATAATAACCTGCCAACCCCAAGAATTGACGTATTTCAGTCGGGGTTCGGGGTGTCTCCCATTGTTCTACCGCTTTGATCTTACTGGGATCCACTTGAATACCATTCTCATTCACAACATGCCCCAGAAACTGAACTTCTCATAACCAAAATTCACACTTGGAAAATTTGGCATATAGCTGTTCACGTGCTAGAAGTTCTAAGATGAGTTTCAGATGTTGGGCATGTTCCTGCTGGTTCCGGGAATAAATGAGAATATCATCAATAAATACAATCACAAACTTATCCAGATAAGGTCTACATACTCGGTTCATCAGATCCATAAAAACTGCAGGTGCATTGGTTAAACCAAACGGCATTACTAAAAACTCGTAATGTCCGTACCGGGTTCGGAAAGCAGTTTTTGGAACATCATTGTCATGGATTCGCAACTGATGATATCCGGACCTCAAATCAATTTTTGAGAAATATGTAGCACCTTGCAACTGATCAAACAGATCATCAATACGAGGTAATGGATAACGGTTCTTGATTGTCAGTTTATTGAGTTCCCTGTAGTCGATACACATCCTGAATGATCCATCTTTCTTTTTCACAAAAAGAATTGGTGCTCCCCAGGGTGAAAAACTGGGTCGAATGAAACCTTTATCAAGAAGTTCCTGTAATTGACCTGAAAGTTCTTGCATTTCAGATGGCGCAAGCCGATACGGGGCTTTAGCAACAGGTGCAGCGCCAGGAATCAAGTCAATACGAAATTCAACCTGTCTTGTTGGGGGTAATCCTGATATATCTTCAGGAAAAACTTCAGGAAAATCTTTGACTACTGGGATATCAGTGATACGTGTAGGTGAAAAATTGTGCTCGGTCACGTGTGCCAGGAAAGCATAACAGCCTTTCCTTAAAAATTTCTGAGCCCACATACAAGATATGAGACCAAGTTTTCTACCGGCTCGTTCTCCTTGAACTACCAGTGTATTACCGTTAGGTAATGGAATACGGATCACCTTAGTTTGACATACAACTTCCGCTTGGTTATCAGAAAGCCAATTCATGCCTACCACGACATCAAAGCTACCAAGCTCAATAGGAAGTAAGTCGATACAGAAAAGGTGATCATTCAGATTCAAGGAACATCCTTGAATAACACTGCTAGTTTTTGATCATCTTGCCGTTTGCAAGTTCAATGACATAAGGAGTTTCTAGTTCTACCGTAGGCAATGAAAGTAATGATGCAAATTCAGGAGAAATAAAACTCTTATCTGCTCCTGTGTCAAATAAAACTGATGCATAAAGATTATTGAGAAGGAACGTACCAGTGACAATGTTTGCATCATGTCTTGCCTCGGCTGCACCAATCTGAAAAGCTCTGCCCCTAGCTTGATTCCCTGGATTGGTGTTAATGGTTGGACAATTGCGCATGAGGTGATCAGGGCTTCCACAAGTGTAACATGACCGGTTCGTTTGAGCAGTGGGTCGTGGAGCTTGGTTTGGTTGACGAGCAGGAAAGTTGCAGTATTTAGCATAGTGTCCTACCCGATTACATTTTGCACAAACAGGACATGGTCCTGTGTGATGGTAGGGACACCTATCACATTTGGGCGCCGGCCCAGTGTAAACTTTCCTTTCCGGTACCGCCGCTCCATAGTTTTTCACGGTTGGTTTGTTCTGACTGGTTTCAGCTGGAGCTTTGGTCTTGGACTTGCCAAACCATTTACGTTTGGTACCTTTAGAAACGTTCGAGGTACCAGCTTCACTACGGCCCACGGCCGTCTGAGATTTTGAGATCAATGTACCACTTCTTACCGCCTCATCGGTAAGCTTGGTGGTCAACAGAATGGTTCTTTTGAGGGTTGTGGGTTCAGCAGCAGTTACATTTCCCCGAATCTGGGGAACCAACCCTTTGATATACTTCTCAATCAATGCTGCCTCAGTTGGAAACATATTGGGAAGTAGACAAGTAAGTTCATGAAAACGATCGGTGTAGGCTAAAGAATCAGCACCGACCATTGAGTGACTCCAGAATTCCTCCTGAAGTTTTTGGATTTCAGTGATTGGGCAGTACTCTGACATAATCAGAGTTTTGAATTCATTCCAGCCCATAGAATCAACTGTCACAGAACCCAAAGTTTTAGCCTGGGTATTCCACCAGGTAAGAGCTGATTCTTTCAAAGAACAGGCAGCATAAGACACCTTATGCTCCTCCAGACACTGGCTGATTTTCAGTTTTGTTTCCATCTCCTCGATCCACCTAAGGAGTCCAGCCGCTCCTTCCCTTACCTGTGAAAGTAGGTGGGTTACAGGAAGCAAAGTATTTATACGTACATCCCTGTCGTGGTGGATCAGGAGCAGTAGTAGTTGTGCCTGTGGTATGAACAGTTTCAACGTGTCCACCTGTGGCATTATGTTCCACATGACCAGACCCAGAAGTGACATGTGGCTGTGGTGGTATTACAATGCCAGCAGCCGATAGCTGTTCCTTTACGATTCGGGCTATAGCTGCTTCATTCAATACCGACCCACTAGGAGCTGCCGTTGGTGTCGGGTTTGGGTCCTGGTTCACCAGAGGAACGGTATTTGTTTCAGAAACAGGTGGTGGAACTGGATTCGGTTCAGGGGAAGTAATATTCTCGATAGCTTTCTTAGCTGGACGACCTCTTTTCGGAGCCATAGTTCTGCTCACATGCAGACAAACTCAGGTCAGTTCAAGAATATTAAAAATATAACCCTTTTTAATCACATAACTCAACCATGTTCAGACATGCTGACAATTTCATGTTGAAATGTGATCATTTAAGTATTCAAGTATAACTACATTGAAAAGATCCAGATACGTTCTCAATTCACACTAGTCATTCAGATATTCGTAGTTATACTTAGTCCTGTTATTTCAAAACATGTGTAGAGTATAACCCAACTCATTGCCTCGCAATACATGTTTTTAGAGATATGTTCATACAGGACTAGGATATGTTCTCACACAAGTCCTCTGATATGTTCTTAGTTCATGTACTAGATATGTTCTCACACAACAACAAATATGTTCACATGTTCTCGTACAGTATGGCTCTCGTACTGTACTTTAATTACAGATATGTTCTCATTAGTTATGTTCTCGTTCACATTACAGATACGTTCTCGTTTAGATATGTTCTCGTACAGTATGGCTCTCGTACTGTACTTTTAGTAACTGATATGTTCTCGTATAGTATGGCTCTCGTACTATACTTTAGTTACTGATATGTTCTCGTTCACATTACAGATACGTTCTCGTTTAGATATGTTCTCGTACAGTATGGCTCTCGTACTGTACTTTTAGTAACTGATATGTTCTCGTATAGTATGGCTCTCGTACTATACTTTAGTTACTGATATGTTCTCGTTCACATTACAGATACGTTCTCGTTTAGATATGTTCTCGTACAGTATGGCTCTCGTACTGTACTTTTAGTAACTGATATGTTCTCGTTCACATTACAGATACGTTCTCGTTTAGATATGTTCTCGTACAGTATGGCTCTCGTACTGTACTTTTAGTTAATATATTCGCATACAGTATGGCTCTCGTACTGTATTTTCGCGCAATATATGTTTTTAGTTAAATATATTCGCATACAGTATGGCTCTCGTACTGTATTTTCGCGCAATATATGTTTTTAGTTAAATATATTCGCATACAGTATGGCTCTCGTACTGTATATCAGCGCAATATATTTTCAGTTAGATACGTTTTCATACTGGTATGTTCATAGATACGTTCTCATACTGATATGTTCATAGATACGTTCTCATACTGATATGTTCATAGATACGTTCTCATACTGATATGTTCATAGATACGTTCTCATACTGATATGTTCATAGATACGTTCTCATACTGATATGTTCATAGATACGTTCTCATACTGATATGTTCATAGATACGTTCTCATACTGATATGTTCATAGATACGTTCTCATACTGATATATCATAGATACGTTCTCATACTGATATAGATATAGTGTTCACATAACATACAACAGATATACAGAAACAAACGTTTGATTAAAACAACACTGTTATTATAGAACCATAAAGTTTATGATACAAAGAGTGCCCTTATAATACATCCATACAAACAACCTATCCGTCTATGAGATGTACAATGAAAATCCCAAAAATGTGGGTCAACTGATCTGACTTACCGTAAGAAATACGGTAAACAGGCTAGCACTATAGCTATAGTAGCAAGTACTATAGCTAACCAGATAAGTCTAGCCTCGGTGCTCAGCGTACCGAGCATCCAGATCAGTCCCTGCAGCCTTTCCCCAAAGGCTGCCACCCGCTGCTTACATGCAGCAATCATCTCCCTCCACCAGGTCCTCCGAAGGCGATCCTCAATGGTCGCCCTCCAGGCTAGGGTGTCCGCACCCTGAGTAGTCACATGCTCCATAAGAGCCAGGTGAGACGTGAGAATCTCCATCACCGTGTTACGGGTGTCCTCCATCGTGGCATGGTGCTGCTGCAAATCCTGTCGGAGGCCCAGCAGGTCCTGAGATACCTGCTGTACCTGAGCCCGAAGCTCAGCCTGGTGGGAGGATTCTCCCACCTCGTGTACTGGTGCTGGCTCGTCCCGTGGAGCCATAGGGCGTCGTGGAGGTAGTCCCGTAGTCTTGCGGGCTTGGCCCCGCATACGCCTGAGCCCGTCCCATGCCGGGGCTCTGTGTGGTGAGGAGCTCTGCCTCCTCATGGCCGAAGCGTCGGCCAGCGGTGAGTGGGGTGGACTGTGCACCGGTGGGGATCCCGGTGGTGGTGGTGGTATGAACGGAGATCCAGGCGGTAGTGGTGGTACAAAAGGAGATCCGGGTGGTGTAGCTGGTAGCTGTGGTCCCACCTGAGATGATACAGAAGACGCATGAGATGGTACTGCACCCGAGCTCGATCCCGAGCTGTCACTGGGTGTGTCGTCAAGGATGATGTAAGGGAATCTCTGGTAAATATAGTTTTCTCCCGGGTTCGCCATTGCTGAATAAACAAAGTTCTAGATCAGTATCATGAAATAAACATTGAATAATAATATTCAATACAAACATGATATGATATCTCTTCCTATCTCAAAGCAACTATTAGTCTTTAGAATTGTTATAGTTCAGCTTGGATTGACTTAAACTAGAATGCACAAGTATTACAAATTTCAGTTATGCTGGCCACTCATAACTGAAACCTGGATCACTCGATTATCCTAACTTAAATCAACACAAGTTTTGTTCGTTCGTTGTATTCCGTGCTCTCTGTGTCATTATACGAACCTATGGTTATAGTCTAGGTCTCTAAGTCAACCTAATTCTCTATAACCTGTGGCTCTGATACCACCCTGTCACACCCCCACCTCTCGTCACCTGAGAATGATGTCATCAAAAGGGTAGCGGAAGCATAGTGGTGATGTCTCAGAGCATGAGGGGTGACTTACTTGATCCGGTATCATCATAGCACACAGATTACGAAAAGTAAAACTTACATTACAAGGTTCGTGGTTACAAATATTATTACAGTTTATACATATTACAATTTATTTAATTACAGTTGTTGCTAGTGCTATGAGTGCATCCTCACCGTTGTCCTTGATTGCCTGCAAAAGTTTTAGTTTCGAAAACATCAGCACAAAGCTGGTGAGTTCATACAGTTTAGTTAAATCATATGATATGACAGTTAAGTTCAAATACATGTTCACAGTTCCGGATAACCATGGGACCCGTATCTAGTTCCTTTCGGACGATATGTTCAGTTCTCGATATTACCCGTCGGTACATATCTTATTGCCTCATTATCTTAATGTCTATCACACCATTAAGAAGTTCAGGAAACAGATAACAAACATTCACACCAGGGGAGATGCAATCCTCCCAGTGAATGGGGTGTCAACCGATAGTACTATCAATGTTTTCTGCTCGGCCACACATGGGTTCACTAGATACAGTTCAAGAATGAGGACTTTGATATCATGATAGAGATACTAACGGCAACAATCCCATGAAATCCACAAATTCAGTTAATCACATGAAATCACGCAGATAACAGTGACACATATCATATGATCGAGAAAAGTTTAGCAGTTATACCCCGATGTTTATAAAACATTAAAAGAACAGGGGTGATACGAAACTCACCTGATGATATAAGGTAGCAAAATCTCTCAATTCTAACAACAAAGAGATGATTCTGCATTTAATTATATTTAATAAGTTATTTATGTTCTAGTTTACTGATTAGATCTTTCTGAACGTTCAATGTCAAAGACATTGCTTAATAAATCATCAACTCGATATTAATTATATAATTAATTAATTTAATATTATATCATACAATGTATGATAATGTAGGAACCTACATTGCATTAGATTCCTAATACAAAGTTGATGACTCTCTTGATTAATCTAAATAATCTCGGATTAATCAAATAGTTAATATTGTTGATTATAATATTAAGACAATTTTTAGATGATTTAATGGCTTAGAAATGATTAATCCTTGTTATTGATTACCCAAATATCATGAAATATCACAATGTAGCATCAGAATAGGTGAAATAACCAGATTTAACATACTAATCTGACTGTTATCACAAACATCAGATAATCATTCCAATGAGTATGTTAATGATTATGATTAGTTTGAAACACTTGGATTTAACCTTTGCATTTCAAAGATTAATCAAACTAATCACCTACATTGTCATAATCAAATGGTTTACACCATTATAATCATAGGTATGATTTCATGCAAACCGGGCATCACAACGGATCAAAACAAGGATTTAACCGTTAGAACTTCGTGTTCTTCGTTTATAATCAATCCTAGCCATCATCTAGGCAATAATCAACAATCCTAACTATCTCATTACGTTCAAATCAAGATCTAATCAATCAAAATCAAACTAGAAGGTTAAAACGAACCGTTACCTGTTCTGACGAATTCCTGCGGGTAAAAAACGATCAGGACTTGTATATACGATCCGTGGGATGATCCGGATGTTTGAGGGGCTTTAAAATGAAGATTGGAGATGAAAATATGAAGAAATGGCGTCTGGAGGTCGAAATGAGCGAAGTTTTTTGCGTTCTGGACGATTCTGGTCGATTTAATCAACTTTTAGCCGACATATGCCCCGGGGCGCATCGCCCCAACTGGAGGGCTGGGTTGGGGCGTACCGCCCCACGTCACCCTGCGTCACCATTTTAGTTTAAAACTTGTTTTCGCGATTCCGGGGCATACGAACTCCGTTTTGCGCACGGTTTTCGCCTACGTTCACGATTTTTCGAGCTCTTTCCAATGGTTTAATTTCAAGACCTAAAGAGTTCAAAATATTTGACCTCTAATGTATCGCTATATTTGATTCAGTGTATCTTGAAATCGGAGCCTCGTTTTGCGATTTCGTTTACACTCATTTTCTTCATTTTTCACGTACTATCAATCCCCATAACAAAAGTTACTAAATCCTCGTGGATTTCAAGCACGACCAAATGTGCTTACGTCATAATTGCCGAATTCCTCGTACGCAACTGTCACAGTCTCCTCCTGTTAGAGAAATTTCGTCCCGAAATTTAGTGAAGACTTACATTAAGACGATCGTTTATGAAAACAAATGTGGGTACTTTGCTTTCATTTGATCTTCACGTTCCCACGTATTCAGGTCCTCGTTGAGAGTTCCAGCGCACTTAACGATTGGTATGCGACTGCGTTTTAGCACTTTAACTTCTCGATCCATTACTTCTACCGGTTCTTCGGTAAACTGAAGTTTATCATCGATCTGAAGTTCTTCGAGAGGTACGATCAAAGATTCATCGTTTAAACACTTTTCAGATTTGATACGTGAAAAACGTCATGAATGTTACTGAGTTCAAGAGGTAATTCGAGTCTGTAGGCTACAGATCCAATTCGTTCAAGAATTTTAAATGGCCCTACAAACCTCGGTGAGAGTTTACCTCGTTTACCAAATCTGAAAATGCCCTTCCAGGGTGATACTTTCAACATTACACGATCACCAACTTGGAATTCTAGTGGTCTACGACGGTTATCAGCATAACTCTTTTGACGATCGCGAGCAGCTTTAATTCGTTCTTGAATCAGTGCGATCTTGTCAGTGGTTTCTTGGATGAATTCTGGGCCAATGATTTGATTTTCTCCTATTTCCGACCAGCAAATAGGAGATCTGCACTTGCGCCCATACAGTGCCTCGAATGGAGCGCATTGTATGCTGGTATGGTAGCTGTTATTGTACGAGAATTCCACAAGTGGAAGATGAATATCCCAGCTACCTCCAAAATCAATCACACAGCTTCTGAGCATGTCTTCTAACGTTTGATTTGTTCGCTCCGTTTGCCCATCCGTTTGTGGATGATAGGATGTGCTCATATTGATTTGCGTGCCCAGAGCATTCTGAAGAGTTTGCCAAAATCGTGACATAAATCGACTATCTCTGTCAGAAATGATAGAGATCGGTACTCCATGTCGAGATACAATCTCATTAACATAGAGTTTAGCCAGTCGATCCATAGAGTAATCTTCTCGGATGGGTAAGAAATGCGCAGATTTAGTAAGGCGATCAACGATAACCCATATCGAGTCATGGTTACGTGACGTTCTGGGTAGTTTTGTAATGAAATCCATAGAGATCTGATCCCATTTCCACATGGGAATCTCAGGTTGTTGGAGTAACCCAGAAGGTCGTTGATGTTCAGCCTTCACTTTAAGACACGTTAAACATCGGTCCACGTATTCTAATACGTTTCTCTTCATCCCAGGCCACCAGTAAAAATCTCTAAGATCTTTATACATTTTATCGGCACCTGGATGAATAGAATACCTGGATTTGTGCGCCTCATCCAAGATAGTTGTTCGAGAGTTACCGAATAGAGGAACCCACATTCGGTCTTTGAAATACAACAGTCCATCAACCTTAGTATCGAGTTTGTCTAATCCTCTTAGTTCCTCAGCAGAATAATTCGTTGTTTGTAAAGCTTGTTGCTGAGCATCTTCTAATTTGAGGAATTAGACTAGTTTGGATAGTCAAACCTAACGCTCTCACACGTAGGGGTTTGACCCGTTCCTTGCGACTCAAGGCATCGGCCACAACATTTGCCTTGCCTGGGTGATAACGGATTTCACAATCATAATCGTTCAAGAGTTCAACCCATCGCCTTTGTCGCATGTTCAACATTTTCTGATCTAGAATATGTTGGAGACTTTTGTGATCCGTGTACACAATACACTTGGTTCCGTACAGATAATGTCTCCAAATCTTGAGTGCAAACACAACTGCACCAAGTTCTAGATCATGAGTGGTATAGTTCTTCTCGTGTACTTTCAACTGCCGAGAAGCGTAAGCGATCACCTTATCGTTCTGCATTAAAACACACCCAAGTCCCTGACGGGAAGCATCACAATAAACCGTGAAGTTATCTGTACCTTCCGGTAGTGCTAAGATAGGTGCATTGCAGAGTTTATGTTTCAACAGTTGGAAAGCCTCCTCCTGTTGGGAACCCCATATAAACGGTTGGTTCTTCTGAGTCAAAGTGGTAAGTGGCAGAGCGATTTTTGAAAAGTTCTTGATAAATCGACGATAATAACCTGCCAACCCCAAGAATTGACGTATTTCAGTCGGGGTTCGGGGTGTCTCCCATTGTTCTACTACCGCTTTGATCTTACTGGGATCCACTTGAATACCATTCTCATTCACAACATGCCCCAGAAACTGAACTTCTCGTAACCAAAATTCACACTTGGAAAATTTGGCATATAGCTGTTCACGTGCTAGAAGTTCTAAGATGAGTTTCAGATGTTGGGCATGTTCCTGCTGGTTCCGGGAATAAATGAGAATATCATCAATAAATACAATCACAAACTTATCCAGATAAGGTCTACATACTCGGTTCATCAGATCCATAAAAACTGCAGGTGCATTGGTTAAACCAAACGGCATTACTAAAAACTCGTAATGTCCGTACCGGGTTCGGAAAGCAGTTTTTGGAACATCATTGTCATGGATTCGCAACTGATGATATCCGGACCTCAAATCAATTTTTGAGAAATATGTAGCACCTTGCAACTGATCAAACAGATCATCAATACGAGGTAATGGATAACGGTTCTTGATTGTCAGTTTATTGAGTTCCCTGTAGTCGATACACATCCTGAATGATCCATCTTTCTTTTTCACAAAAAGAATTGGTGCTCCCCAGGGTGAAAAACTGGGTCGAATGAAACCTTTATCAAGAAGTTCCTGTAATTGACCTGAAAGTTCTTGCATTTCAGATGGCGCAAGCCGATACGGGGCTTTAGCAACAGGTGCAGCGCCAGGAATCAAGTCAATACGAAATTCAACCTGTCTTGTTGGGGGTAATCCTGATATATCTTCAGGAAAAACTTCAGGAAAATCTTTGACTACTGGGATATCAGTGATACGTGTAGGTGAAGAATTGTGCTCGGTCACGTGTGCCAGGAAAGCATAACAGCCTTTCCTTAAAAATTTCTGAGCCCGCATACAAGATATGAGACCAAGTTTTCTACCGGCTCGTTCTCCTTGAACTACCAGTGTATTACCGTTAGGTAATGGAATACGGATCACCTTAGTTTGACATACAACTTCCGCTTGGTTATCAGAAAGCCAATTCATGCCTACCACGACATCAAAGCTACCAAGCTCAATAGGAAGTAAGTCGATACAGAAAAGGTGATCATTCAGATTCAAGGAACATCCTTGAATAACACTGCTAGTTTTGATCATCTTGCCGTTTGCAAGTTCAATGACATAAGGAGTTTCTAGTTCTACCGTAGGCAATGAAAGTAATGATGCAAATTCAGGAGAAATAAAACTCTTATCTGCTCCTGTGTCAAATAAAACTGATGCATAAAGATTATTGAGAAGGAACGTACCAGTGACAATGTTTGCATCATGTCTTGCCTCGGCTGCACCAATCTGAAAAGCTCTGCCCCTAGCTTGATTCCCTGGATTGGTGTTATTGGTTGGACAATGCGCATGAGGTGATCAGGGCTTCCACAAGTGTAACATGACCGGTTCGTTTGAGCAGTGGGTCGTGGAGCTTGGTTTGGTTGACGAGCAGGAAAGTTGCAGTATTTAGCATAGTGTCCTACCCGATTACATTTTGCACAAACAGGACATGGTCCTGTGTGATGGTAGGGACACCTATCACATTTGGGCGCCGGCCAGTGTAAACTTTCCTCCGGTACGCCGCTCCATAGTTTTTCACGGTTGGTTTGTTCTGACTGGTTTCAGCTGGAGCTTTGGTCTTGGACTTGCCAAACCATTTACGTTTGGTACCTTTAGAAACGTTCGAGGTACCAGCTTCACTACGGCCCACGGCCGTCTGAGATTTTGAGATCAATGTACCACTTCTTACCGCCTCATCGGTAAGCTTGGTGGTCAACAGAATGGTTCTTTTGAGGGTTGTGGGTTCAGCAGCAGTTACATTTCCCCGAATCTGGGGAACCAACCCTTTGATATACTTCTCAATCAATGCTGCCTCAGTTGGAAACATATTGGGAAGTAGACAAGTAAGTTCATGAAAACGATCGGTGTAGGCTAAAGAATCAGCACCGACCATTGAGTGACTCCAGAATTCCTCCTGAAGTTTTTGGATTTCAGTGATTGGGCAGTACTCTGACATAATCAGAGTTTTGAATTCATTCCAGCCCATAGAATCAACTGTCACAGAACCCAAGTTTTAGCCTGGGTATTCCACCAGGTAAGAGCTGATTCTTTCAAAGAACAGGCAGCATAAGACACCTTATGCTCCTCCAGACACTGGCTGATTTTCAGTTTTGTTTCCATCTCCTCGATCCACTAAGGAGTCCAGCCGCTCCTTCCCTACCTGTGAAAGTAGGTGGGTTACAGGAAGCAAAGTATTTATACGTACATCCCTGTCGTGGTGGATCAGGAGCAGTAGTAGTTGTGCCTGTGGTATGAACAGTTTCAACGTGTCCACCTGTGGCATTATGTTCCACATGACCAGACCCAGAAGTGACATGTGGCTGTGGTGGTATTACAATGCCAGCAGCCGATAGCTGTTCCTTTACGATTCGGGCTATAGCTGCTTCATTCAATACCGACCCACTAGGAGCTGCCGTTGGTGTCGGGTTTGGGTCCTGGTTCACCAGAGGAACGGTATTTGTTTCAGAAACAGGTGGTGGAACTGGATTCGGTTCAGGGGAAGTAATATTCTCGATAGCTTTCTTAGCTGGACGACCTCTTTTCGGAGCCATAGTTCTGCTCACATGCAGACAAACTCAGGTCAGTTCAAGAATATTAAAATATAACCCTTTTTAATCACATAACTCAACCATGTTCAGACATGCTGACAATTTCATGTTGAAATGTGATCATTTAAGTATTCAAGTATAACTACATTGAAAAGATCCAGATACGTTCTCAATTCACACTAGTCATTCAGATATTCGTAGTTATACTTAGTCCTGTTATTTCAAAACATGTGTAGAGTATAACCCAACTCATTGCCTCGCAATACATTTTTTAGAGATATGTTCATACAGGACTAGGATATGTTCTCACACAAGTCCTCTGATATGTTCTCAGTTCATGTACTAGATATGTTCTCACACAACAACAAATATGTTCACATGTTCTCGTACAGTATGGCTCTCGTACTGTACTTTAATTACAGATATGTTCTCATTAGTTATGTTCTCGTTCACATTACAGATACGTTCTCGTTTAGATATGTTCTCGTACAGTATGGCTCTCGTACTGTACTTTTAGTAACTGATATGTTCTCGTATAGTATGGCTCTCGTACTATACTTTAGTTACTGATATGTTCTCGTTCACATTACAGATACGTTCTCGTTTAGATATGTTCTCGTACATATGGCTCTCGTACTGTACTTTTAGTAACTGATATGTCTCGTATAGTATGGCTCTCGTACTATACTTTAGTTACTGATATGTTCTCGTTCACATTACGATACTTCGTTTAGATATTTCTCGTCAGTATCTCTCTCGTACTGTACTTTTAGTTACGATATGTTCTCGTTCACATTACAGATACGTTCTCGTTTAGATATGTTCTCGTACAGTATGGCTCTCGTACTGTACTTTTAGTTAATATATTCCGCATACAGTATGGCTCTCGTACTGTATTTTCGCGCAATATATTTTTTAGTTAAATATATTCGCATACATATGGCTCTCGTACTGTATTCGTGCAATATATGTTTTTTAGTTAAATATATTCGCATACAGTATGGCTCTCGTACTGTACTCGCAATATATTTTCTTAGATACGTTTTCATCTGGTAGTTCATAGATCGTCTCTACTGATATGTTCATAAATACTTCTCATACTATATGTTCATAGATACGTTCTCATACTGATATGTTCATAGATACGTTCTCATACTACTGATATGTTCATAGATACGTTCTCATACTGATATGTTCATAGATACGTTCTCATACTGATAGTTCATAGATACGTTCTCATACTGTATTTCATAGATACGTTCTCATACTGATATATTCATAGATACGTTCTCATACTGATATAGATATAGTGTTCACATAACATACAACAGATATACAGAAACAACGTTTGATTAAAACAACACTGTTATTATAGAACCATAAAGTTTATGATACAAAGAGTGCCCTCATAATACATCCATACAAACAACCTATCCGTCTATGAGATGTACAATGAAAATCCCAAAAATGTGGGTCAACTGATCTGACTTACCGTAAGAAATACGGTAAACAGGCTAGCACTATAGCTATAGTAGCAAGTACTATAGCTAACCAGATAAGTCTAGCCTCGGTGCTCAGCGTACCGAGCATCCAGATCAGTCCCTGCAGCCTTTCCCCAAAGGCTGCCACCCCCGCTGCTTACATGCAGCAATCATCATCCCTCCACCAGGTCCTCCGAAGGCGATCCTCAATGGTCGCCCTCCAGGCTAGGGTGTCCCACCCTGAGTAGTCACATGCTCCATAAGAGCCAGGTGAGACGTGAGAATCTCCATCACCGTGTTACGGGTGTCCTCCATCGTGGCATGGTGCTGCTGCAAATCCTGTCGGAGGCCCAGCAGGTCCTGAGATACCTGCTGTACCTGAGCCCGAAGCTCAGCCTGGTGGGAGGATTCTCCCACCTCGTGTACTGGTGCTGGCTCGTCCCGTGGAGCCATAGGGCGTCGTGGAGGTAGTCCCGTAGTCTTGCGGGCTTGCCCCGCATACGCCTGAGCCCGTCCCATGCCGGGGCTCTGTGTGGTGAGGAGCTCTGCCTCCTCATGGCCGAAGCGTCGGCCAGCGGTGAGTGGGGTGGACTGTGCACCGGTGGGGATCCCGGTGGGTGGTGGTGGTATGAACGGAGATCCGGGCGGTAGTGGTGGTACAAAAGGAGATCCGGGTGGTGTAGCTGGTAGCTGTGGTCCCACCTGAGATGATACAGAAGACGCATGAGATGGTACTGCACCCGAGCTCGATCCCGAGCTGTCACTGGGTGTGTCGTCAAGGATGATGTAAGGGAATCTCTGGTAAATATAGTTTTCTCCCGGGTTCGCCATTGCTGAATAAACAAAGTTCTAGATCAGTATCATGAAATAAACATTGAATAATAATATTCAATACAAACATGATGATATCTCTTCCTATCTCAAAGCAACTATTAGTCTTTAGAATTGTTATAGTTCAGCTTGGATTGACTTAAACTAGAATGCACAAGTATTACAAATTTCAGTTATGCTGGCCACTCATAACTGAAACCTGATCACTCGATTATCCTAACTTAAATCACACAAGTTTTGTTCGTTCGTTGTATTCAGTGCTCTCTGTGTCATTATACGAACCTATGGTTATAGTCTAGGTCTCTAAGTCAACCTAATTCTCTATACCTGTGGCTCTGATACCACCCTGTCACACCCCCACCTCTCGTCACCTGAGAATGATGTCATCAAAAGGGTAGCGGAAGCATAGTGGTGATGTCTCAGAGCATGAGGGGTGACTTACTTGATCCGGTATCATCATAGCACACAGATTACGAAAAGTAAAACTTACATTACAAGGTTCGTGGTTACAAATATTATTACAGTTTACATATTACAATTTATTTAATTACAGTTGTTGCTAGTGCTGTGAGTGCATCCTCACCGTTGTCCTTGATTGCCTGCAAAAGTTTTAGTTTCGAAAACATCAGCACAAAGCTGGTGAGTTCATACAGTTTAGTTAAATCATATGATATGACAGTTAAGTTCAAATACATGTTCACAGTTCCGGATAACCATGGGACCCGTATCTAGTTCCTTTCGGACGATATGTTCAGTTCTCGATATTACCCGTCGGTACATATCTTATTGCCTCATTATCTTAATGT